>CM067843.1:181018471-183518471 GCA_034509565.1 Triticum monococcum | reverse complement strand
AGTCCAGTTGACCAGTCAACGGAGCCCACATAGGGCCCACAGGCAGTGATTGGGCGATGCCCAGTCAACCGTTGACTGGGTCAACAAGGCCAGCCGGGCCCCTGGGGCCACTGGGCAGTGACCTAAGAGGGTGGCCCCGGTCGGCCACATCGGCACCGATGGTGTCGAGCCTGGCGAGCGTTCCCGCGGCGGAGGGGCGTTGGACCTCGCCGGAATTGCCATTCCGGTGATCATTTCGCGCGTGGGCGGGTGCTACGGGACGAGCGCAGTGCCACGCATCCGTCTGCGGCCTCGGCTGGGGCGGTGGGCGGCCGGAGCGGCGGCGATGTCGAACGGGGAGACGGAGACCGAAGTGGGCGAGGTGGCGGCATGAGCCCGAGCAACGCAGGAGGGGCGTGAGCGGCAGCGAGTGGTCGGGCACGCGGGCTGGAGGGCGTGGACGCGTGCAAGTGGGGCAGGCGGGCACGAGCGAGCTCCGGCAATCGGAGCGCGGCGGCCATGGCATACGGTGGCGGTCGGAGCTCGCTGGGACGGCGCGACACGCAGCTGTTCGGGGCGCGGAGCAGTGGGGCGGCAGGCGTGCAGAGCGCGGCCGGGGTGGCTGGCGTGGGGCTAGGCGAGCGCGCGCGGCGTGCGGGACCTAACGACGGCAGCAATAATGCAGTAGCAGAGGAGGAGGGGCACTCGCGCTAGCGAGGCGCGGGCGGAGGGCGACGCCAAGCAGCGGAGGGAGACGGCGCATGCGACAAGCTAAGGGGAGGAGGAGGAGGGCAGTGGCTCACTGCCGTTGCAGGGAAGGCCCAGTGAAGATGGTGATGCAGTGGAAGCGACAGGATCAACGGCGGCATCCGGCGGGTCTGAGGAAGAGAATGACGGAGATCCGACGATGTAGCATCGCTCGGCTTGCGCTGGTAGTCGGAGCCGACGGAGAGGAAGCAGGCAAGGCTTCTGGCGCGATCTCAGCTGGCGAGGTGCACGGCGGCCATGCAGACGAGGCCGTCCATGGCGACAGCGGTGGTGGCTGTGGCAGATCTGGGGAGAGAGAGGGCGATGAAGGAGAGGGGGGGCAAGTGGGCGAGTGGGAAGGGAGCCCGAGGCGTCGGGGCTGCCCTCATCCCCTCGCCGGGCGTTGTCGGGAGGTGGCTGGGCGGCGACGGGCGCGCGCTGTCCCGCCCGGTCGGAGGAACAGGAAGCGACCGGGGAGGGGAAGTGGGCCGGCCTAGCTGGGCCAGTTGGCTCGGGCACAGTGGCCTGTGCTCTTTCTCTTTTTTTATAAAATCTTTTGTTTATTTAACAGAGATAGAAAGGGAATTATTTGGTCAACTATTTCACTTAAAAAAAATTGGGAGGTGTCCCATTAAATGCCTGGTGATTATAGACAGTGGCACAAATATTTTGGAGACCAGAAGAATTCATTTGGTATTTTTCATAACTAGGATAGCATTTAAAATGGTGAGTTGGTGCTGTTATAATTGCTAATGCTCATCTTTGCACAAAAGTGATGTTGTGTTCCTTAAAAAATAATTGCTATGGAATTTTTGACAAATGATGAACATTTTTCCAGCAACTTTTGAGCAACTTCATACTTCACTTGAATTTGAATTGACTCGAATTTCAAATGGGATATTGAACAAAGGTGATTAAGCACTGTTTGGAAAAATGATTGGTTTAATCACAAAGGGTTACTGTAGCATGACACTAGGGGTGTTACAGAAGCCTCTAGTGAAAACTATTGCCCCGGGTCTATTTTAATCATATTACAAAAACCAAAAATACATTGCTGCAATTTTATTACTTTATTTTACTTTATAATTTATCTACCACCTATACCAGATTTGATCCTTGCAATTAACGAATACAAGGGGATTGACATCTTGCCCACATTGGGTGCAAATATTTGGTCTTATGTGTGTAGGTACTGTTGACGGTTGTTTGCGTGAATCTCCTATTGGTTCAATAACCTTGGTTCTCTGCTGAGGGAAATACTATCTGCTACTATATTGCTTCACCCTTCCTCTTCAAGGAAAATCCCAATGCAACTCACGAGTAGCATGCACCAATGAATTGGCTATATAAGGCACCTCCAACCCCTTTCGAGCTTCTGTGCTTCCCCTACTCCTTCCCAATAGTGTTGAGGCACAAAAATCCCCCTCGTGCATCCACCAGGGACTTGAGTTCGAGCTCGGCATCATCGCCTCGGATCACCATCAACTCCGGCGGTATACGCCACCATTCTTCCTCATTTCTTCTTCTCTAGACTCCCCTCAACTATGCAGAACTCACGCAATCATTTTTCACAGGTTTCCATGCTCAAGTCGTCCATTTTATAATCGTCTTCTTCACCGTCGTCCGGGTGGCCTCGCCGTCATAGATGTCATCGTCTCTGATGACTCCCTCGACCACCATTCGACGCGACGTGATCCCCTGAGCACGGCGGTGTATCTTCGGAGGTGTCCTAGGTCGCCGGCACAAGCATCACCTGTGTCGCCTCTACCATCGGGTGTGGGAAGGAAGACAAACCCGATAGGTAGCCCTGACTTATCAGCGCCTCCTCACGTTTGAGTTGGACGCGCTCTGGCGATGGTACGCGTTTCCCTCGAGGAAGCGTATTTGCTACGAGGCGCCTCTGATGTCGCCGCTCTCCGGCACGTGGCTCGGTGGCTGGGCTAGGCCCAGTTCATTTTGCTGCTAAGCTACGCCCAGTGCGCGCCTCTACTCACCAGATCTGTCTGCTAAGGCCCATCAGGTTAACACCCTTTTCTTATTATTTTATCCAAAAGCTTAAATCAATATAATATTCATTTCAATTCCAAATTTAGTGATTCAAATTCCTACATGCTCCTAAAATCATGATATATCCACTAGAGTCACATGCACAATTTTCCATGTGAATTCCATGTACTGACATTTAGCAAACCAATTTTCTTGCATATGAAGTTAGTCCTTGGAAACTCCTGGCACAGTCATATGAGCTCCAAATGAGTTGACTCAAATTCCTAGATGTTTATAAATCATTCTCAAATTATTAGAACATAGTGAACATTTTTCCTATTCATAGTTTCTGTCTCATCCATTAAATAGTCCATTCTTCATATATGTCAACTCTGAAAAGCCCTAAAATATTCTTTTGAACTCCAAATCCAGTGAAACTAATTCATAAATGTTTCTAAAATTACAACCTATTTAATGGGTGTATTCACTCATTTTTATAGAAGCTTTACTCTGTATTCATTATCAATGCCACTTCCTTCTTTAATCCATCTTTAGTGAATTGAACAAAAATGTCTAGAGCTATAAAACCAATAGTTTCCCTTTGGTTATTTTTCATATAACCAAAAAGTCCCCAAAAGTGAAGTTCCTATTTTTGAAAGCAACTTTATGTTCCTGCCTTGTTGTGATGCTTATTTTGTTTTGCTTCGACATTAGATAATGACGTAGATGAAGGATTTGGAGGAGGACCAGAAGAGTTTGAAGACTTTGTTGAGCTACGCAAGCAACCCTTGTCACACGGGCAGGTCGCTAGACACATCAGCCTTTGTGCCCCCCCCCCATGATTCCCTTTTATGTAGCTTTTGGACCACCTTTGAATGTTTTCTATGAATTTTCTTGGAACTTTTTTGTGAAAATCCCCGAAATCACATGATTCACAACAAATAGACTTTCGAAGGATCATTAGTAGGTTAGTCCTCAAAAGCATAAATAGTTAACAAAGTAGCATTAAAATATGCAATCAAACTTCAAAAGGAGTCATTACATACAAGCATTAGATAATTATATCTTACCACGCAAAACAAGTGATGACTCCACCCAACCTCCACATTTGTGCTAGATATTGACCACATCGGGATGTCTACTATTAAGTTTACATGGAGAAAGCAATAGTTCACTACATGATACATGATAAGTGAGCTCTAGTGAATTGGCCTTCAAGGTCAATGGCTTTAGTATAGTCATCCTGCCTTGTGTTTTCCTCGATAGATTCCTCTGGATCCTTAGATAAAAGCTCATAAGGGTTCTCCTTGGAGTTCTCAGAGGGATCCTCGGTGACAAAGAAGAAAGACAACAATATGGTATCGTTCAAAGGCACTTAGCTCGTGAATGAATGGCATTGAGGTGGCAAAGGTATTCTTATGCAATTGTGAGTCGGCGAAGTGGACCGACTGAAGGCTCTTGGGTTGCTATATTGATGTCATACACTGATAGGTGTGTTATGTTTAATGTAGTGCTGTTGCCTCCAAACGACTATCTAGTGGCGGAGCTACACTGAAGCAAAATTTAGTTCATAGCCCACCGAGCCTAGGAGCGAACATCTACGAGTGAACGTAAAACTAGGCTTTGATGACAAAAAATGTGCTTATCCATTATTCTGGCCCACCCAAGATTTGTTTATGTGCTACAACCGCCCTGAACACTTGAAACAATGGATCTTAGCTTGGTACATATTAAACCATGGCAAATCTCATACAATCCTTAACAAGGTGGCAAATAACCTTTTTTGAGCAATAGTGTAGTGGACAAGTCATGCAACTGTTGGATCATTCCTACTAAGGGGCCTAGGGATTATGTTGAGCTTTACTGGACCATATACTAGACCAACTTGAGTTGAGAGTGTTGGAGAACGTAGCAGAATTTTAAAATTTTCTACGCATCACCAAGATCAATCTATGGAGTCATCTAGCAACGAGGGAGAGAGGAGTGCATCTACATACCCTTGTAGATCGCGCGCGGAAGCATTCAAGAGAACGGGGTTGATGGAGTCGTACTCGTCGTGATCCAAATCACCGATGACCTAGCGCCGAACGGACGGCACCTCCGCGTTCAACACACGTATGGTTGGGAAGACGTCTCCTCCAACTTGATCCAACAAGGGGGAAGGAGAGGTTGATGAAGATCCAGCAGCACGACGGCGTGGTGGTGGAAGCAACGGTGATCTCGGCAGGGCTTCGCCAAGCTCAGGGAGAGGGAGGGGTGTCACGGGAGGGAGAGGGAGGCGCCAGGGGCTAGGGTGCGGATGCCCTCCCTCCCCCCCCCCACTATATATAGGACCCCTGGGGGGAGCCGGCCCTAGGAGATTGAATCTCCAAGGGGGCGGCGACCAAGGGGGGTGGAGTGCCCCCCAAGCCAAGTGGGGCGCCCCCACCCCTAGGGTTTCCAACCCTAGGCGCAGGGAAGGCCCATGGGGCGGTGCACCAGCCCACTAGGGGCTGGTTCCCTTCCCATATCAGCCCATGGGGCCTTCCGGGATAGGTGGCCCCACCCGATGGACCCCCGGGACCCTTCTTGTGGTCCCGGTACAATACCGATTACCCTCGAAACCTTCCCGATGGCCGAAACTTGACTTCCTATATATAAATCTTCACCTCCGGACCATTCCGAAACTTCTCGTGACGTCCGAGATCTCATCCGGGACTCCGAACAACTTTCGGGTTACCGTATGCTAATATCTCAACAACCCTAGCGTCACCAAACCTTAAGTGTGTAGACCATACGGGTTCGGGAGACACGCAGACATGACCGAGACGACTCTCCGGTCAATAACCAACACCGGGATATGGATACCCATGTTGGCTCCCACATGCTCCTCGATGATCTCATTGGATGAACCACGATGTCGAGGATTCAATCAATCCCGTATACAATTCCCTTTGTCAATCGGTACGTTACTTGCCCGAGACTCGATCGTCGGTATCCCAATACCTCGTTCAATCTCGTTACCGGCAAGTCACTTTACTCGTACCGTAATGCATGATCCCGTGATCAACCACTTGGTCACATTGAGCTCATTATGATGATGCATTATCGAGTGGGCCCAGAGATACCTCTCCGTCATACGGAGTGACAAATCCCAGTCTCGATTCGTGCCAACCCAACAGACACTTTCGGAGATACCTGTAGTGTACATTTATAGTCACCTAGTTACGTTGTGACGTTTGGCACACCCAAAGCACTCCTACGGTATCCGGGAGTTGCACAATCTCATGGTCTAAGGAAATGATACTTGACATTCGGAAAAGCTATAGCAAACGAACTACACGATCTTTGAGCTATGCTTAGGATTGGGTCTTGTCCATCACATCATTCTCCTAATGATGTGATCCCATTATCAATGACATCCAATGTCCATAGTCAGAAAACCATGACTATCTTTTGATCAACGAGCTAGTCAACTAGAGGCTCACTAGGGACGTGTTGTGGTCTATGTATTCACACATGTATTATGATTTCCGGATAACTCAATTATAGCATGAACAATAGACAATTATCATGAACAAAGAAATATAATAATAACCATTTTATTATTGCCTCTAGGGCATATTTCCAATAGTCTCCCACTTGCACTAGAGTCAATAGTCTAGTTACATTGTGATGAATCGAACACCCATGCAGTTCTGGTGTTGATCATGTTTTGCTCTAGGGAGAGGTTTAGTCAACGGATCTGCCACATTCAGGTCCGTATGTACTTTACAAATATCTATGTCTCCATTTTGAACACTTTCACGAATGGAGTTGAAGCGACACTTGATATGCCTGGTCTTCCAGTGAAACTTGGGCTCCTTGGCAAGGGCAATAGCTCCAGTGTTGTCACAGAAGAGAGTCATCGGGCCCGACGCATTGGGTATGACTCCTAGGTCGGTAATGAACTCCTTCACCCAGATTGCCTCTAGTGCTACCTCCGAGGCTGCCATGTACTCCGCTTCACATGTAGATCCCGCCACAACGCTTTGCTTGCAACTGCACCAGCTTACTGCCCCACCATTCAAAATATACACGTATCCGGTTTGTGACTTAGAGTCATCCAGATCTGTGTCGAAGCTAGCATCGATGTAACCCTTTACGACGAGCTCTTCGTCACCTCCATAAACGAGAAACATATCCTTAGTCCTCTTCAGGTACTTCAGGATATTCTTGACCGCTGTCTAGTGTTCCATGCCGGGATTACTTTGGTACCTTCCTACCAAACTTATGGCAAGGTTTACATCAGGTTTGGTACACAGCATAGCATACATGATAGACCCTATGGCCGAGGCATAGGGGACGACACTCATCTTTTCTCTATCTTCTGCCGTGGTCGGGCATTGAGCCGTGCTCAATCTCGTACCTTGCAATACAGGCAAGAACCCCTTCTTTGACTGATCCATTTTAAACTTCTTCAATATCTTGTCAAGGTACGTACTCTGTGAAAGACCAATGAGGCGTCTCGATCTATCTCTATAGATCTTGATGCCTAATATATAAGCAGCTTCTCCAAGATTCTTCATTGAAAAACACTTGTTCAAGTAGGCCTTTATGCTTTCCAAGAATTCTATATCATTTCCCATCAACAGTATGTCATCCACATACAATATGAGAAATGCTACGGAGCTCCCACTCACTTTCTTGTAAATGCAGGCTTCTCCATAAGTCTGCGTAAACCCAAACGCTTTGATCATCTCATCAAAACGAATGTTCCAACTCCGAGATGCTTGCACCAGCCCATAAATCGAGCGTTGGAGCTTGCACACCTTGTCAGCATTCTTAGGATCGACAAAACCTTCCGGCTGCATCATATACAATTCTTCCTTAAGGAAACCATTAAGGAATGCCGTTTTGATGTCCATTTGCCATATCTCATAATCATAGAATGCGGCAATTGCTAACATGATTCGGACGGACTTCAGCTTCGCTACGGGTGAGAAATCTCATCGTAGTCAACCCCTTGAACTTGTCGATAACCCTTAGCGACAAGCCGAGCTTTATAGATGGTTACATTACCATCCACGTTTGTCTTCTTCTTAAAGATCCATTTATTTTCTATGGCTCGCCGATCATCGGGCAAGTCAGTCAAAGTCCATACTTTGTTTTCATACATGGATCCTATCTCGGATTTCATGGCTTCCAGCCATTTGTCGGAATCTGGGCCCGCCATCGCTTCTTCATAGTTCAAAGGTTCACCGTTGTCTAACAACATGATTTCCAAGACAGGGTTGCCGTACCACTCTGGTGCGGAACGTGTCCTTGTGGACCTACGAAGTTCAGTAGCAACTTGATCTGAAGTTTCATGATCATCATCATTAACTTCCTCTCTAGTCGGTGCAGGCACCTCAGGAACATTTTCTTGAGCTGCGCCACTTACCGGTTCAAGAGGTAATACTTCATCGAGTTCTACTTTCCTCCCACTTATTTCTTTTGAGAGAAACTCTTTCTCTAGAAAGGATCCATTCTTGGCAACAAAGATCTTGCCTTCGGATCTGAGGTAGAAGGTATACCCAATAGTTTCTTTAGGATATCCTATGAAGACACATTTTCCGACTTGGGTTCGAGCTTTTCAGGTTGAAGTTTCTTGACATAAGCATCACATCCCCAAACTTTTAGAAATGACAACTTAGGTTTCTTCCCAAACCATAATTCATACGGTGTCGTCTCAACGGATTTCGACGGAGCCCTATTTAAAGTGAATGCGGCAGTCTCTAAAGCATATCCCCAAAATGACAGAGGTAAATCGGTAAGAGACATCATAGATCGCACCATATCCAATAGAGTGCGATTACGACGTTCGGGCACACCATTACGCTGAGGTGTTCCAGGCGGCGTGAGTTGTGAAACTATTCCACATTTCCTTAAGTGTGTGCCAAATTCATGACTCAAGTATTATCCCCCACGATCTGATCGTAAGAACTTGATTTTCTTGTCACGTTGATTCTCAACCTCACTCTGAAATTCCTTGAACTTTTCAAAGGTCTCAGACTTGTGTTTCATTAAGTAGACATACCCATATCTACTCAAGTCATCAGTGAGGGTGAGAACATAACGATAGCCACCGCGAGCCTCAACACTCATTGGACCGCACACATCAGTATGTATGATTTCCAATAAGTTGGTTGCTCGCTCCATTGTTCCTGAGAACGGAGTCTTGGTCATTTTACCCATGAGGCATGGTTCGCACGTGTCAAATGATTTGTAATCAAGAGACTCCAAAAGTCCATCTGCATGGAGCTTCTTCATGCGTTTGACACCTATGTGACCAAGGCGGCAGTGCCACAAGTATGTGGGACTATCATTATCAACCTTACATCTTTTGGTATTCACACTATGAATATGTGTAACATTACGCTCGAGATTCATTAAGAATAAACCATTCACCAGCGGAGCATGACCATAAAACATATCTCTCATATAAATAGAACAACCATTATTCTCGGATTTAAATGAGTAGCCATCTTGAATTAAACGAGATCCTGACACAATGTTCATGCTCAAAGCTGGCACTAAATAACAATTATTGAGGTTTAAAACTAATCCCGTAGGTAAATATAGAGGCAGCGTGCCGACGGCGATCACATCGACCTTGGAACCATTCCCGACGCGCATCGTCACCTCGTCCTTCGCCAGTCTCCGCTTATTCCGCAGCTCCTGCTTTGAGTTACAAATGTGAGCAACCGCACCGGTATCAAATACCCAGGAGCTACTACGAGTACTGGTAAGGTACACATCAATTACATGTATATCACATATACCTTTAGTGTTGTCGGCCTTCTTGTCCGCTAAGTATTTCGGGCAGTTCCACTTCCAGTGACCACTTCCCTTGCAATAAAAACACTCAGTCTCGGGCTTGGGTCCATTCTTTGGCTTCTTCCCGGTAGCTTGCTTA
Source organism: Triticum monococcum (assembly GCA_034509565.1). Classification (NCBI taxonomy): domain Eukaryota; kingdom Viridiplantae; phylum Streptophyta; class Magnoliopsida; order Poales; family Poaceae; genus Triticum; species Triticum monococcum. The sequence continues at coordinate 183,508,843 of CM067843.1, read as the reverse complement.
CCGGGCGCGGCAACCCCCTTGCCGTCCTTCTTGAAGTTCTTCTTACCCTTGCCTTTCTTGAACTTAGTGGTTTTATTCACCATCAACACTTGATGTTCCTTTTTGATTTCCACCTCTACTGATTTCAGCATTGAATATACCTCAGGAATGGTCTTTTCCATCCCCTGCATATTGAAGTTCATCACAAAGCTCTTGTAGCTCGATGGAAGCGACTGAAGGATTCTGTCAATGACCGCGTCATCCGGGAGATTAACTCCCAGCTGAGTCAAGCGGTTATGCAACCTAGACATTTTGAGTATGTGCTCACTGACAGAACTATTTTCCTCCATCTTACAACTGAAGAACTTGTCAGAGACTTCATATCTCTCGACCCGGGCATGAGCTTGGAAAACCATTTTCAGCTCTTCGAACATCTCATATGCTCAGTGTCTCTCAAAACGCTTTTGGAGCCCCGGTTCTAAGCTGTAAAGCATGCCGCACTGAATGAGGGAGTAATCATCAGCACGTGACTGCCAAGTGTTCATAACGTCTTGGTTCTCTGGGATGGGTGCGTCACCTAGCGGTGCTTCTAGGACATAATCTTTCTTCGCAGCTATGAGGATGATCCTCAGGTTCCGGACCCAGTCCGTATAATTGCTGCCATCATCTTTCAGCTTGGTTTTCTCTAGGAACGCGTTGAAGTTGAGGGCAACATTAGCGTGGGCCATTTGATCTACAAGACATAGTGTAAAGATTTTAGACTAAGTTCATGATAATTAAGTTCATCTAATCAAATTATTCAATGAACTCCCACTCAGATAGACATCCCTCTAGTCATCTAAGTGAAACATGATCCGAGTCAACTAGGCCGTGTCCGATCATCACGTGAGACGGACTAGTCAACATCGGTGAATATCTTCATGTTGATCGTATCTTCTATACGACTCATGCTCGACCTTTCGGTCTTCTGTGTTCCGAGGCCATGTCTGTACATGCTAGGCTCGTCAAGTCAACCTAAGTGTATTGCATGTGTAAATCTGGCTTACACCCGTTGTATTCGAACGTTAGAATCTATCACGCCCGATCATCACGTGGTGCTTCGAAACAACGAACCTTCGCAACGGTGCACAGTTAGGGGGAACACTTTCTTGAAATTATTACGAGGGATCATCTTATTTAAGCTACCGTCGTTCTAAGCAAATAAGATGCAAAACATGATAAACATCACATGCAATCAAATAGTGACATGATATGGCCAATATCATTTGCTCCTTTTGATCTCCATCTTCGGGGCTTCATGATCATCGTTGTCACCGGCATGACACCATGATCTCCATCATCATGATCTCCATCATCGTGTCTTCTTGAAGTTGTCTCGTCATCCATTACTTCTACTACTATGGCTAACGCTTTAGCAATAAAGTAAAGTAATTACATGACGTTTATGTTGACACGCAGGTCATAAATAAATAAAGACAACTCATATGGCTCCTGCCGATTGTCATACTCATCGACATGCAAGTCGTGATTCCTATTACAAGAACATGATCGATCTCATACATCACATATATCATTCATCACATCCTTTTGGCCATATCACATCACACGACACATGCTGCAAAAACAAGTTAGACGTCCTCTAATTGTTGTTGCAAGTTTTTACGTGGCTGCTATAGGTTTCTAGCAAGAATGTTTCTTACCTACGCCAAAACCACAACGTGATATGCCAATTTCTATTTACCCTTCATAAGGACCCTTTTCATCGAATCCGATCCGACTAAAGTGGGAGAGACAGACACCCGCTAGCCACCTTATGCAACTAGTGCATGTCAATCGGTGGAACCAGTCTCACGTAAGCGTACATGTAAGGTCGGTCTGGGCCGCTTCATCCCACGATGCCGCCGAATCAAGATAAGACTAGTAACGGTAAGCAAATTGACAATATCCACGCCCACAACTGCTTTGTGTTCTACTCGTGCATAGAAACTACGCATAGACCTAGCTCCTGATGCCACTGTTGGAGAACGTAGCAGAATTTTAAAATTTTCTACGCATCACCAAGATCAATCTATGGAGTCATCTAGCAACGAGGGAGAGAGGAGTGCATCTACATACCCTTGTAGATCGCGCGCGGAAGCGTTCAAGAGAACGGGGTTGATGGAGTCGTACTCGTCGTGATCCAAATCACCGATGACCTAGCGCCGAACGGACGGCACCTCCGCGTTCAACACACGTACGGTTGGGAAGACGTCTCCTCCAACTTGATCCAGCAAGGGGGAAGGAGAGGTTGATGAAGATCCAGCAGCACGACGGCGTGGTGGTGGAAGCAACGGTGATCTCGGCAGGGCTTCGCCAAGCTCAGGGAGAGGGAGGAGTGTCACGGGAGGGAGAGGGAGGCACCAGGGGCTAGGGTGCGGCTGCCCTCCCCCCCACTATATATAGGACCCCTAGGGGGGCGCAGGCCCTAAGAGATTGAATCTCCAAGGGGGGGCGGCGGCCAAGGGGGGTGGAGTGCCCCCCAAGCCAAGTGGGGCGCCCCCACCCCTAGGGTTTCCAACTCTAGGCGTAGGGGAGGCCCATGGGGGGCGCACCAGCCCACTAGGGGCTGGTTCCCTTCCCACTTCAGCCCATGGGGCCTTCCGGGATAGGTGGCCCCACCTGGTGGACCCCCGGGACCCTTCCGATGGTCCCGGTACAATACCGATTACCCCCAAAACCTTCCCGATGGCCGAAACTTGACTTCCTATATATAAATCTTCACGACCATTCCGAAACTCCTCGTGACGTCCGGGATCTCATCGGGACTCCGAACAACTTTCGGGTTACCTTATGCTAATATCTCAACAACCCTAGCGTCACTGAACCTTAAGTGTGTAGACCCTACGGGTTCGGGAGACACGCAGACATGACCGAGACGACTCTCCGGTCAATAACCAACAGCGGGATCTGGATACCCATGTTGGCTCCCACATGCTCCTCGATGATCTCATCGGATGAACCACGATGTCGAGGATTCAATCAATCTCGTATACAATTCCCTTTGTCAATCGGTACGTTACTTGCCCGAGACTCGATCGTCGGTATCCCAATACCTCGTTCAATCTCGTTACCGGCAAGTCACTTTACTCGTACCGTAATGCATGATCCCGTGATCAACCACTTGGTCACATTGAGCTCATTATGATGATGCATTACCGAGTGGGCCCAGAGATACCTCTCCGTCATACGGAGTAACAAATCCCAGTCTCGATTCGTGCCAACCCAATAGACACTTTCGGAGATACCTGTAGTGTACCTTTATAGTCACCCAGTTACGTTGTGACGTTTGGCACACCAAAGCACTCCTACGGTATCCGGGAGTTGCACAATCTCACGGTCTAAGGAAATGATACTTGACATTCGGAAAAGCTATAGCAAACGAACTACACGATCTTTGAGCTATGCTTAGGATTGGGTCTTGTCCATCACATCATTCTGCTAATGATGTGATCCCGTTATCAATGACATCCAATGTCCATAGTCAGGAAACCATGACTATTTTTTGATCAACGAGCTAGTCAACTAGAGGCTCACTAGGGACGTGTTGTGGTCTATGTATTCACACATGTATTACGATTTCCGGATAACACAATTATAGCATGAATAATAGACAATTATCGTGAACAGAGAAATATAATAATAACCATTTTATTATTGCCTCTAGGGCATATTTCCAATAGAGAGCTAGAGTGAAGTTCACTGATTTATCTCCGGATAGGCATAACGAAGATGAGTAATAGATTCACATGCTACAAGTTGGATGACCATGGACAATGTCGCAAATGTAGTGATCTCTGAAATAGTAAGAAGGGAACGATCATTGTAAAGTGGAAAATCTTATACCAATGTAATGCATGAGCAGGCACATCATCTTCGCCTCAACACACCATGTTCGGTGATTTTGGAGGTGCTTGTACCTCTAGGCTAGCAATAATCTTTTTAAAATGGAAGCTTTTATTGATTCTTCACCGTGTATCTAGGTGGTACAATCACAAAAGAGTTTGACTTCCAACCTCCGCATCAGAGTAGTACAGATTCACACGTGCAAAGGATACAACACCAAAATAAATATGGTAACAATTTAGTTACCACAACAATAAGGAAGGACACACTTATAGTGCCCATTGGAAGGCTCATAATTCCAAAATAAGGAGACTATGACGCCGCTGCCACATTGGAAGGGCATGCCTGACAACTAGCTATAGTTGACTCATGCCATCATCATCATCTCATGGTCTTCCCTTTGCTGACAATTTGAAGTATGGAGACCATGTGAATATAAATGCATAACCCACACATGATGATTTATACTTTTTATCAATAGCAATACCATTACAGCTAAGCCATAGGAACCAACATAAGAACCTGCACCAACCCTGATGAAAACACTCAACGTATTTCTTGAACCCCTCAACCAATTACCAATTACAGCTAAGCCATAGGAACCAACATAAGAACCTGCACCAACCATGATGAAAACACTCAACGTATTTCTTAGACCCCTCAACCAATTACCAAACATAGTAGAACCTCCTCAATATGGTGGTAAGTTGGATGCCTCCTAGACAATATAGATTACCCGTGCTTACCAGTAATCGTACGTAAGGTTTGATGTTTTTTCATTATTTTTTCAGGAGTTGATAATCTTGATACTTTTCGTATGTGGTATTTAGTTGAACAGAGAAAGAAATTAGTTCAAAAACATAGTGTGTTTCATCTCTCATCTCCCACATTTCTCCAAAGAACGGTGGCTAGGGTTTCCGCCTATGTGATGCTACCGTTGGTTCCCCTCACCTCTAGATGCCTTCCAGCGCAAGCGAGGTGGCTAACCCTGATTCGGGGTTGGCCATGTTTGGGTTGCCCTTCTTTGGCTAGGGCTTAGTCTAAGTGTATGGTCGGCGATGCCGAGGTGACGAAATCATTGGTGTCAAGGAATAAGTCATCCCCGTCATGTCCTCGTTCCGACGATGTTGATTGGTGTAAGTTGGTTGTGTGTAAAGCTTCAGTCACGCACAAACATTGGGCCATGTTTCGTCTAGGTGGTCTTGGACATCGTCGTTTATCGAAGTGGAAGCCAACAGTCTGTGTGCTGAATTTTTTTTGGCTTATTTCTCCATCCAGCGATGCACACCCAACTTTGACTTTGTCGGGAAGCTGATGAGGGAAGACCTCCCTGGTTTTGTCTAGCCAAATCTGATATGAGTGTCTAGCCCTTTTGTCGCCTTCTTCTCTCGGACGGCGATCTGATCTTCAGTTCGTTGACTACGATTTCTTCTGGCTCTGACTGACGCCAGTTCGTTGCATCAACAATGTTATCGTGATTCCGAAAATACAGAGTGGCATTAAGGTTTGCTCACAACACGCCACCACCAAATGCAGAAGGAAGGCCACATGGATATACCATAAGACCTTCTTTTTTCTATTTTTGTAAAAATGGTCTTATAAGAGTCGGAGATTTTTTTTAATAAATGGTCTTATGAATGGCCTTTGGCATGTTAAAACAAAATTAGGCATCTTTGCTTCCACTCCATGAGAAAAATCCATCTCCGGCTAACTGAAACCGTCCGTTGTTCCGCGTGAAGCCGCAGCGGAACACCAGCCGACCACCCTCCCGAAAGGAACAAAAAGACGGCGACGGAAGCTCCAAGCTGCTCCCGGACCACTGCGGTAGCCGTCACCGCACTTGCGGGGAGAACACTCACGCGGAGGGAGACCCCTCCACTCCAATGGCGGCGATCACCGCGCCGCTGCATCCTCCCCTCGCCGTATTCGCCGCCGCGCCCTGCCACGGAGTGCGCTTCCGCCGCGCTCCACTCATCCGCATGGCGGCCTCCTCCTCATCGTCTTCGCCTTCGTTCTCCTCGTCCTCCTCTTCCTCCTACGGAGGTGGTGGGGGCGGGGCCGGGGGAGGGGGCGAGATCCACTACGTCTCGCCGCCTCCCCCGCCCTCCACGCCCTCCGGGGCGCCCGTGTACGTCACGCTTCCGGTTGACGCCGTGGGTGCAGGGGGGCGCGTGGCGCGGAGGCGGGCCATGGCGGCTTCGCTCGCCGCGCTGGCGAGCGCCGGGGTGACAGGGGTCGCGGTGGAGCTGTGGTGGGGCGTCGTAGAGCGCGGGGGGCCTCGGGAGTACGACTGGGCGGGGTACCTCGACCTCGCCGCCATGGCGAGGCGCTGCGGGCTCCGCGTGCGCGCCATCCTCGCCTTCCACCAGTGCGGCGCCGGGCCACAAGACTCATTCTGGTGCGTCCCGCTTCTCCCCTCTGCTCTAAGCATGCCTATTTATTTCCTTTTCTCTTGGGTTTTCCACATGTATATGCGTGTGAGCCGAACAACTTTGCTGCCAAATGTAAATGAATTGGCATTTGTGGGGGTTTAGAGACACAATGGTGAAGCTCTCCTGGTAAATGTCTAGGGAGAAGGCTGCATTTTAAACCATTTCGTCGGCCTTTATGAGTACCATCGTGGTTGAGGTCTATGGAATTTAAGTAGATCAGTGCAATGTATGATCACAAGAGTGTGCAGTATCTGAAAGTTTGAATGCTGCAACCAAATCAGAGACTTATTTTGTGGTTTATGCAAGTGTTTTATGTGATGTATCAGTTGAAGTGGGAGTATACCTTTTTTTTCCGAAAACATATGAGTAGAGCTTTCCAGATTTAGATGTAGCATGACGCTAGGTGAAAGGAAGAAAACAACTTAAAATAAGTCATCTCACAGGAGCTGGAGTTTTGTCATAACAGCAGAGTCATGGAGGTGTTGAATGGAAAGGCCGAAAGGCATTGAGGATGTGATCCTAACCTAACATGCTTAAATGTAAATAACTAAATATTTACATGTTGTGTAAAATTATGCTTTTTTGGGATTCAGTAATCTCTGATAGCCACGACTTAGCATTTCATTTCAATACATGAACATACCTGTTGCAAGTACTGAAGAAGTATTTAATCCTGTTTGTGCCATTTTATACCATGTTCAAGAGATGGGAATTTGACCAAGATGAAATGATACTTTACAGTTTTTCTTTTTCAAACATGACATGCAATTAATTGCCCTGCAAAACATTAAATTTATCTCCATACAAGTGTCATTATGGTTCATGAAATATTAATTTAGGAAGCTATGTGTGCCTGTCTTAGTTGTCTCAATGTTCTATTGTTCACTGTGGACCTTAACTCTATGCATAGCTACTATTTCAAAGAATAGTATGTGGCGTGCAAGCAGCCAACCTAGCACTTCAGCTTATGCAAATGCTTATATGGCAACATATGCAGATTTTCTATATATAGAGAGAACAAGATGCAATCTTTAGTTTTTACATGTAACATAGTTATGTCAAGTATTTCAACATATTTAAATGATCGTTCTGTAATGCCCAGACTGCCACAACAGGAAAATGATTCAATTGCAGGGCCGTACCTTTCAAATCCGGGGCCCGGTGCGAAATTAAATCTAGGTTCTATATGTAAAAATATTAATTGAACTTTTTTGTATTAACTATTTGGATGATAGAGTATTTTTAAGAGAATTCACATTTTACATCATCAAAAAGGACTTGTTGCCAAAATGAAAATAATAATGAAGAAAATCAGAAAGAACAAAAAAATGTCTACAAGAAACTAATTAGAGGGGAGAAAGGTTGGAGACCATGATGTGTGACAATGCATGGGGTCGGATCGCTCAACGTGCAGTGAAAATGAGAAACGCAAATACCGAGGGAGAGACGTGAGGTTGGCCTGGAGGCGTTTCCAATGTTTAGGGTGAGTCCTTTTTCATATACACTTATATAAAACTGCATTAATTAGTGCCAAATCAGTTGACTAGTACTAGTAATCGCTGATTCTGGGCCCCTCAAAATTGGAGGCCCTGTGCAACCGCTCCGGCTGCACATGCCTACATACGGGCCTGTTCAATTGAATGCCAGTTCTGTCACCACAACAAACGGAACTTACATAAATTCCTATACACTTTTGGTAGGAGACAGTGGGAAAATTTCCTACAGCTTTATTAACAAAAAGAATATGTACAAAGAGTCCTACATTGGAATGATACTAGTATAAGAGAGATTTTTTGAAAAAATATTTACAGTTTTGGTAGCCAGGCCAGCAAGGCCTCAGCATATTTCTTTTTGGCCCTATGACCAACCATGATCATCTCATGCTTATACGTTTGATGCCACTTCTCAAAAGTCAGGGCTTCATTGTCAAAAACTTTTGCATTTCTTACAACCCAGATGCTCCAAGAGGCAATGGTGATAATTTCAATGAAAAAGGCAACCTGAAGTTTAGCCCTGGACTGCCCCTGGTTCCTTCCCTTTCTGCTTCTGTTACTCCTGGGGCTCAAACCACAACATAAATCCAACTGGAATTCAGGGAGGTCCTTCCTCATGGAAGTCATGCAGCAGCACTTCAAGCTAGAAAAAGGGCTGGCAACGATGTCAACTTCTCATACAGTTGAAACTAGCCCCTTCTCCCCTCTCTACAATATCTGCAGTTGACAATGGCAGAAAGACCAGCCTCATATGCCCAGTTCACATCTCTGACACGCTCCCAGGCAGTGTGTTATTACTAGATGATCCTTCCAGACATCCAAGCTGCCTGGTACATGTAGGTGACTTCCCACTGGACTCTATTGCTGCTGCAATGATCACACTCTCTTTACAGCATCCAGCAGGGCAGCTATTTGAAGAAAGTAAAGGTTAATGAAGGTTGTGGATTTTACGCAGGTGCAGAAAAGGTCTGACAAACCAGATGTAAATGGCTGGACTTTTTGCTCAGTAGGCAGTAGACAGCTCCCCAGCTCAACACAATTCTGCCAGAAATTTATCCTGATGCTCATCCAGGCACCCCTGACCGGAATGAAGCCTTGAGCTTGCCAAGTGTGTTGGCACAGGCGGTGGCTAGCCAATAACCATAGGTAGCAGACTAGCAGATTTGGAATGGTCCAGTGTTGCGGTTCTTTCGGCACACTCGAGCTGAATATACCATTGTTGAGCCATGGCAACCATTTTATAAGCGACCACCGAAACCATATGATCCGCATCTCTTCTTTGGTTCCAACATTTATTCACACCGGTTTATCCAAACTAGCAGATCCCTTCCTCGTCATATGTAGGAAGTTCAAGTTGTAGTTGTTATGAACCCCTGTGGTATTGTCATTATATGGCAATGGTAGAGATACTGGCAGGAGCGACAATGTGAACTATGGCAAGGTCAGCAGCAGATGCTGCATCATAAAACTGAAGTCCTATAATTGCGGTCCGGTGATTATAAGAACCCTGGCAGCAATGGGGCCAGAATTGGAGTTGTCATGACAGTAATGAGCCTGCTGCGATTTCTTTTTCCGAAACGCAGGCATAAGATTTGCCTCGTCTATTAATTAAGTAGAGAATAGAGTTTTACAGGTGCCCCTCAAGATAACGCATGGCAATTACTCGCGCAATACTATTTTCCCTAGTTTCTTAGCACCCGCAGTGATCCAAAGTTTTGCCTCGTCGAAAATGATGTTTAGCAAGATTCGCAGCGGGGCGCTCTTTTGCCGGAAAACGTGGGACTTTCTCTCGTTCCAAATTGTATCAAGAGACAAGCATGGTGAGAGAAGCCATGTCTCGTCTATTGGGATTTTGCATGCCGTTTCTTTTATCCCACCAATCCTGGACGAAGCCCTGCAAATGCCAAGTGGATGTATCCATGTGCACAAGGCCTATCCTCTCGGTGACCAAGTTCCGTAGTCTAAGGGTGTAGCGTCACTTGAAGAAGAGGTGAGCCCCGGTTTCTTGCTCCATTTTACAAAGAGGGCAAAGGCTGCAATTTGTCCACCCACGCTTTGCCAACCTATCGGCGGTCCAAATCCGGTCTTGCAAAGCCAACCACGCAAAAACTTGACTTTTGGCGGAGCCCAAACCTTCCAAACCATGTGGTCCATGGGGAGAGGGTTATGCCCAAGAATTGAGCCTTATAAGAGCATCTAAAACCGGAAGCCCCATATCCGGACCCCTATACTTGGACAGTACGGCCATGGAATGGACCGCTCGGCTTTGCTCCCGTACGAGGGTGCGCGTCGTCCTCCTTTGCCGCTTCTCGATGATGCAAGCACGGAGGGCTTCCTCGTTGTTGTCCAAGCCGGCGTGCGACTCTGCATCCGCTTCGAGGGCTACTGCGGCTTCCTGCGCCTTGTTGCTCGCACGGCGGGCACGTTGACGGTGTCCTGGACTAGGGGGACCTGGCCCAGCTGGCCTAGTGCCGAACTGAGGGCCTGTTAATGAGGAAGGACTCCGGAGGCCTCTGACCTATGCGTATCAAGCTTCACCGAGGACTTGGCGTGTACTCCAAGGTCTACTAGATTCAGCATGTAATCCCTAGATGGCAACCGACCATGTGTAGCCCTAGATAATTGCTCAGCTTTGCTCCCGTGCGAGGGTGCGCGTCCTCCTCCTTTGACGCTTCTCGATGATGTAGGCACGGGGGGCTTCCTCGTTGTTGTCCAACCCGGCGTGCGACTTTGCCTCCGCTTCGAGGGCTACCGCGACTTCCCGTGCCTTGTTGCTCGCACGGCGGGCACGTTGACGGTGTCCTGGACTAGGGGGGCCCGGCCCAGCTAGCCTAGTGCCGAACTAATGGCCCATTAATGAGGAAGGACTCCGGAGGCCTCTGACCTATGCGTATCAAGCTTCACCGAGGACTTGGCGTGTACTAGGTCTACTAGATTCGGCATGTAATCCCTAGATGGCAACCGACCATGTGTAGCCCTAGACACCCCTAGTGCCTATATAAGCCGAAGGGTTTAGTCCGTAGAGACGATCAACCATTCATCATCATCATACCCTTAAGGGTTTAGACCACAACTCATGATCTCGAGGTAGATCAACTCTGTACTTTGATACTCTCATAATATAAGCAAGAGCAGGACGTAGGGTTTTACCTCCTTAGAGAGGGCCTGAACCTGGGTAAAAGCAGTGTGTCCTCTGTCTCTTCTTACCCATCAATCCGATCTCACAGCTTGGGCCCCCTACCCAAGGTCTGCTAGTTTTGACACCGACACATGTCGCGCCTCATGGCCGGTTTGGCCGTAAACCATGCCGGCATTGACCTCCGACTTGGAGCCCGAAGCCCGAAGCTGCAGGGACGAGGCGGCACTGAAGGTTGCGCCACCAACCGTGGTCGCCATGTCCGGCGAGGCCGTGGTCACGCGCCTCGAGCCACCAGCCCCAGTGGATCTAAGCGCCATTTGCACGGACACAATGGACTCCCGCCGGATCGACTTGGACCGTGGTCAGACGCATTCCTCCCATGAGCGGTGGAGAGCCATGCGGACAGCCATCTCCTCCTCATCTCCACATGCAAGGAGTACCGGTCGACGGATCGGGAGATCTCGGAGTCGGATCCGCTGCCCGCCATGTCGGAGATCGCCAGACATGAGCTTGGGGGCAGGGCGGAGTGGAGTGGAGTGGCTAGGGACGAATATATGTGGGGTCGGGTGGGCCATAATGGGCCGGATCGGACATGGCGGACGTGCCTGTGGCCGCGTCCGGGCGTCCCCATATCCGCCCCACATATGGGCTGCATATGGGGGTTGCCGGTCAGCTTGGATGTTTGGGGTGCGTTTGGGGCAGCCGGTTGGGTGGCTTTTTTCTGTCTGGGCAGGTCGCCCGGGCGTTTGGGGCAGATGTGGGGCGTCTGGTTGTAGATGCTCTAAGCGGTAGCCGACGAGTATATCCCATCATTCAAGTGCTTCCACGCGATGTCGTCTTTGGTTGCTTGTCAAGGTGGAAGTCATGCACAAGCATCCAAAGAGTGAAGAACCCCCAGATGTGGTCAACAGAGACAACGGCGGAGGGATTGATCTTTAGAATTCAAGCATTGCCCTTAAGGGCCTCACGCACTTTCCAATTTTTTCGCCTCGACGCCTTGAAGATTAGGGATGCGATATCCTTGGGTTTGCGCCCAAGTAGCCAAGGGGAGTCCCAAAAAGATGATTTCTCGCCATTTCCAACAGTGACGGTGGTGGAAGCATGGAAGAAATCAGGATCCTCATTGCATGGGTTTTCCAACCCCACCCACAACTTATTTGGCTCCTTACATGTGTACCAACGCCAACACAAACGCAAAGCATGAGCAAATTTGTCGGTGTTGAGTATTCCGAGGCCACCATACTCACGCGCGCGGCAAACAGCCTCCCAATTGACCTTGCACTTTGCGCCAGTCGTCTTATCTGAGCTGGACCAAAGAAAAGCCCTCTCAAGCTTGTTGAGGTTATGAAGTGTGCTCGGAGAGATGATTAGGGGTGCGATGAAGTACACCACTTGGGAGGTGATGACGAACTTGACGAGGGTCGTGCACCCAATGGTAGTAATGTTTTGCCCCTCCCAAGTGACCAATTTTCCGGCCCCTCTGTCTTCAAGGAATTGGAAGTCCACCTTCTTTAGTTGCCAAACCAAAAGGGGAAGGCCGAAGTATCTCATTGGGAATGAAGCTCTAGTTGCCGGCATACTTTGAAGATCCTGATGTACTGGCAGGCTATAACCAATCTCAAATCATTATCTATTTATCTGCCTGCTGCTTGTCCACCTTGGAAGCCATGTTTGCAAAGCTCTGATACTTACTGTGTGCCCTGATGCTGCGAATATTTAAGGAATTATTCACTGATGGAAAAGATTGTCATTGAGGACTAGGCGTTGTGGCCAGCAATTAGATGCGTGGAACTGAGGTAGAAGAGTGAGCCTGCAGGGATTGCGAATAGCAATTGGTGGGTAGGGAATTAGTTTATTTCTTGCCTACTACAGTACTGGACAATGTAGACCTGACTCTCACTCGTCATTGTGTATTAGAAAAGGAGTGTAAAGGAAGTGTGAAGATTTACAAATCACTGATGGTATCCTCGAGCGAAAAACAAGGAGCACAGACCCCAGAAAGAATTAAAAGCCTAATTAAGCAAAACTGATGAAAGCTAGCAAAAGGAAAAAAAACAAAATCAAACTAAGCTAAAGAAGAAAGGCTAGATTATGGTAAGCTAATATAAACACCTCCCCACTGGTCGGTAGGCCACACGTGCAGTAGCAGTTCCTGCTAGCTTCCATAGGTCCGCCCTGTCCAACACAACACTGTCCATAGATTACCTTGACTTGCCTCTTAATACAAGAACGCCCTAATATGGACTCCGAGCATGCATGGACTCAAATATTAGTATGTCCTCTTCTGGACTCTTTCCTAATCATCTTCCTTGATTGCTTTTGCTCCATTGACTGCTCCTGCTCCTTCATTTTCTAGCTCTGCTGCTCCTGGGGCTCCCACCAGTCTGCACAGCATGGCGACAAAGGAGCAAAATGAAGTATGAAACTTAAAGATTTACACTCAAGGTGACTAAAATCTTAAAACAAAATGAGTTCATCTTCGTGCCTATAATAATGATAATGATTGCTACAATAACAATGATTATGATGGGTCACAGAGGATCTGTTTTATTTACACTAGGAATTACTGAAAGCCATCCTAGCTCTCGTTTCCTGTCTATTTGAATAAGAGATTTGTACATTACATTTGAGCTACCTTTGATGGTCAAGTCTTACTATATATGCCCCCCTGCATCACAGTCATCTATCATTCCGTCATAACGACTGTGAGCGTCAGAAGAATTCTTAGGGACCGTTTACTCATTCAACATAATTCTTGGCCCAGGTTGTCATACGAAAATGTGGGTCCATCCCATATTGATACACGCCTTCCAAAATGGTAAAACTGGATGTTACTTGGTCTTGGTGTATGACCGCTGTACATCAACTGTTAAAACAAAGGGTGTGACATTTAGTGATGCCTCTCCCCAACTGCTTTAATTAATGAAACGTGGCAGAAAATAATGGTTTCCAGCATGCTAAATGCATCAGCAATTACACACTCCTCACGATCGACCGATACTGGTGGTAGTATTGAACTTGGAGCATTTATTCAGCATAATATACTAAATAAATCTGTATGAACTACGTAGCCACAAGTAATTGTGTCAGAATTCACTCATTAAATGAATTGATTATTTTTACACCCTGCGACGTTCGCTATATTGCCTTTCAGTTTAGTCCTTTAATCTTGCAATATGCAACCATTCTTTTTGCTGCCAGTGACAAGTGAGAATATGCTGACAATTGCATTTATGCACAAGATTTCCCATTTCTGCTGTTTTTGAGGAAAAAAAATACCTACCACAGGGTCCCTCTTCCACAATGGGTGCTTGAGGAGATGGAGAAGATGCCAGATCTGTCATATACTGATAGATATGAAAAGAGAAACAAGGAATACATCTCATTGGGATGTGACATTCTTCCACTTCTGAAGGGGAGATCACCTATGCAAGCTTATGCTGACTTCATGAGGAGCTTCCGCGACAATTTCAAGGAGTACCTTGGGGCCATAGTGACGGTTTGTGCTCTCCTTTATATTTAAGTGTATCATGCTAATTTTACACCAGCAAGAGGTTGTAAGCCCCTTGTATTTATTGCTTTTCAGGAAGTTCAAGTTGGAATGGGCCCAGGAGGTGAGCTTAGGTATCCATCATGCCCAACCGAGAAGCTAAATCAGCCAGGCAGCTCATCTGAACTTGGGGAATTTCAATGTTATGACAAGGTATACAGTGAAAGAAGATGCCTGATCTTATCACTTTGATATTGATTTTTTTTACATTTTCGGTAAACATTCATTTTTTTGTGGGCGTATATGATGATTTCTTGCAAGTACAAGCCCTAGTGTATGACACAGGTTTATACACTTCCTGTTTAAATCAGCTATAATTTGTTAGTGAGCAAACTTATACGTGAGCTCGAACTTAAAGTCTTAAAATGCACTTGGTACGCATTTCAGCTTATATCAGACTTCTGTGTGTACGATGGCTTTAGTTTATTCAACAATCAACAGGGCCAAGACCGCAAGACTGAGGTGTCGTTTTGGCCTCGGCTTCAGTTTGTGAGCTCATGATCTGAAGCCAAAGCAATGGCCACATGCTAATTACTTACTCCCTCCGTCCCATAATATAAGAGCTTCTTTTACATTAGTGTAGTGTTAAAAACGCTCTTATATTATAGGATGGAGGGAGTACCTCGTTTGGTTTTTGAGGAACTACTGAACTAGATTAAAAAAATAAAAATGCACATGCATTTTCTTAGGTTACCAAAAATGGCTTTCTGTTATGAGATGACAATCTCCTTTGTCTTATCGTTATTTTGCTAGCATATGGCTTTTCTGAAGGGCTAGCATGAAAAGATAAGTGTTCTGAACTTCTGATCACTTTGCTCTGATGTACTTGGACAGTTCATGCAAGCATCATTGAGTGCTCATGCGCGGATTCTTGGGGTTCAAGAGTGGGGAGGTGGTGGTCCAGCTGGCATAGATGGCTCGCGGCAGAACCCTGAAGAGACAAACTTTTTCCGTGCCGATGGAGGATGCTGGAATACACCTTATGGCCGATTTTTCCTCGAGTGGTATTCCGGAATGCTTCTTCTCCATGGAGAGAGGTTATGCGCAGTCGCTGACGCCGTCTTTTCTGGCACCGGCGTGACCATCTCGGGGAAGGTTTCCGTCATACATTGGCACTACTACACATGTTCACACCCATCCGAGCTGACAGCCGGCTACTACAACACATTGCTAAGAGACGGCTATCTCCCCGTCGCCCAAATGTTCTCTCGACACAGAGCTGCCCTGTGCTGCGGCTGTTTCGACCTGAGGGACGAGGAGAGAAGCGGTCCTCAGAGCAGCCCCGAAGGCACTCTCCGGCAACTGATGGCTGCCGCTAAGGTATGGAACCTACCTCTCAATGGTGAGAACTCCGTGGAGAGGCTGGACGACGCGTCACTGAGCCAGGTCGTCAGAAGCTCGAGGCGCTACTCGGGCGGCACCTCGGGCGCGTCTTTCTCCTTCAACTATGTCAGGATGAACAAGAGCCTGTTCGAGTCACACAACTGGAACCGGTTTACGAAGTTCGTCAGGAAGATGTCGGATGCCAGAACCTTTCTGGCTAGACTGAACTTCAGGAGACGCCAATGTCTGCCTTCAATGTCAGTTGTTTGGGTTGCTAGCCAGGCCTATGCATACACCTGATTTATTTTGTTGTTGCTGTTGTGTGTCAAACATGTATGTGACCTGTGATATTAAAATTGTAGACGACTCGAGAAGGAAAAATGGAAGAAAACTTCCCAGTGGGTTGGTTGTTGTGTTGTCATGCTTATTCCAGTTTGATTGAAGCTTCTGCCTCGCATGTGCTAGCTGACTAGCTCCTCATCGAATCTTAGATTTTTTTGTGTTGTAAAGTGGCGGTCAATAGCTACACTCCTCGCAAAGCCATTTTTATCAACAGATATCTACACCGGTACAATTTATCTTAGGTTCTGCTGCAAACATTCTACGTGGAACGCCTCAGAGCGCATATACTGGTATTAATTATGGTATTAAAACTGCAGAAATCATTTGTTCTACTCCCGTATTCTCTTGTCTATGAGCTGAGGTGTCATCTGAAAACGGCGGCCTTCATCTTCCCCCAACTGCACCACCATCCATTTATCCATGTAGGCCCTAATCATGCACGACTCGCACATGTGGCATTAAAGGAAATAAATACTCCAGCTGGAAATTTCTCTTGTTTGTTCTGAAAAAAGAGTGATGCAACGCAAACAACAGCTCCTGAACATGCTAGATGGACAAGAAGTCTCTGTCAGCAGCTGGATTTTGGACGCCAATAATTCTATCAGAGCAGCAAACCAGATTCAAATAGCTCGGGTTTATGTCGCTGAAAATACGATGAAAGTTACAATACCTATTTTCCTCCGGAATTTATTTTTTTTCACAACAGGGAACAATGAACCAAGCAAGCCTCAAAAGGCTCAAACTCAGGGAACTGAAAGTGCATAAAAGAAAGGAACTTCCAAAACTGTTCAATTTCTGGACAACAAAATTACAACAACTTCGGTTTTATACTGTAAATATGTACAGCAAATTAATTGAATCAGGTCTTATCTCAGAAATCTACAGTTGGCTGTTTCATTTTTCAATCTTGACATAAGGTTGCCACTATGATGGTCATATCTAACGCCGCCTTGTTTGATGCTGACGAATGTGGCTTGGAGAGAGACCATCCCTCTCCTCGTCATCGGTCACCCCTCGGCAGAGCAGGGGGCTTCATCGGAGGACGAATTTCCATTTGCATTGTCGATTGGAATAGTAGCTTCTTCAGAAATTTATCAATGTCACTGGCAAGTCGATCCTTGACCTATTGCTCAGTACTGAAGAAATCCACAGAGAAGGTAAAACAAATCTTCTATTAATAGTTGTAATAATTAAAACGAAATTAATATTGTTTATGCTAATAATTCAGACACCAATTACATCAAGAATATGTATTGTAGGCCCTAATCATGCATAACTCACACATGTGGCATTAGAGGAAATAAATACTCCAACTGGAAATTTCTCTTCTTTGTTCTGAAAAATGAGCGATGCAATACAAGCAACAGCTCCTGAACATGCTGGATGGACAGGAAATCTCTGTTAGCAGCTGGATTTCGGACACCAATAATTCTATCAGAGAAACAAACCAGATTCAAAATCGCTCAGGTTTATGTCGCTGAAAATACGATGGAAGTCATGCCTATTTTCTCCAGAGTTTATTTTTTTCACAACAGGGGACAATGAACCAAGCATGCCTCAAGGAGCTCAAACTCAAGAGGAACTGAAAGTGGATAAAAGGAACTAGCTTCCAAAACTGTTCAATTTCTGGACAACAGAAGTGCCATACTATTACAACAACTTCGGCTTTTAACTGTACCACCAGGACTTCCAGCACCAAGTGCTAAATATGTACAGCAAATTATTACTCCCTCCGTCTCATAATATAAGACGTTTTTACAAGCTAAGTTAGCTTGCAAAAACATCCTATATTATGGGACGGAGTAGTAGTTCTTATCTCAGAAATCTACAGTTGGCTGTTTTATTTTTCAATCTTGATATAAGGTTCTAACACCGCCTTGTTCGATGCTGATGAATGTGCCTTGGGAGATAGACCATCCCTCTCCTCGGCACCGGTCGCTCCTCGGCAGAGCAGGGGGCTTCATCAGAGAACGAATTTCCGTTTGCATTGTCGATTGGAATTGTAGCCTTCTTCAGAAATTTATCAATGTCACTAACAAGTCAATCGTTGGCCCGTTGCTCAGTACTGAAGAAACCCACAGAGAAGGTAAAACAAATCTTGTATTAACAGTAGTAATAACTAAAACGAAATTTGTATTGATACTAATAATTCAGACACCAATTACATCAAGAGAATAGCTCCATTGTGACGTTCGATTTCAGTGAACAATCACACCTAGACTAGGAGTATAGTAGAATCAGCTGAGCTACACTCTGATTCTGATGGCTAGGACGATCAACACTAGCAGCTGAGCGACACTGGATTCTGAATCCCAGTCTCATGGATCGTTGGTTCAGTTGCTCCACAGGAAGTAAGGTCCCATGGCCGGCGTCCAGTTGGCGCATCCAGAGTTCCAGACCGCATCGGCCCTGGCTCCATGGCTCCTCTGGTCGCCACCCCGCAGTACGGGAAGCACCCGGAGGAGCCACCGCAGGGGCTGATTATGTGAGGCTGCGGCGGCTGCTGCTTCTGCTGGATCGGCGCCGGCGCCGGCACCAGCGCAAATGTGCCACTGCAAGGGCCTGTGCGAGGCGGCAGCTGCTGGATAGGTGGCGGCGCCAGCGCCGGTGAGCCACCGCAAGGGCTTGCGCCAGGCTGCTGCTTCTGTTGGATCGGCGGCGGCCGCGCCAGCGAGCCGGTGATGGTGATCTTGACCCCGCGCCGCATGATCTCAGCAAGCAGCCGCGCCGTGTTGAGCGCATCGTCCAGCCCGCAGTGCAGGCGGCCCTCCCAGTCCAGCCCCGCCGCCCGGACCGCCTCCTGCAGGTTGACCCGCCCTCCGCGGCCGAGCGCCGCCTGGAAGGGGACCCTCAGGTTGATCCAGCGATCGAAGTAGGAGGGCTTCTCGATGCCCTTGAAGCGGCACTCGAACTCGAGCATGGTCCGGCAATCCCAGTCTCCCCAGGTCACCACGGCCAAGCGGACGCCTCTCTTGTTCCCTGCTCCCGCCGTCGTCGCCTTCAGCCAAGAATCGTGCAGCCAGAGCGCGTCGCCGAGTTCCACGCCGCCGTCGACGTCCTCCTGCCGGATGCCGGTGAGCTCCCTGCAAAATTCGGTTAGCACAGGGTGATGTTTAGGACGAACGTACCTGCGAAACGCGGACTCGATGCGGCCGGTGGCGCCGTCGACGAGCACCGCGGGGAACTCGATGATTTCCTGCGGGAAGATCCGCCCGTCTTTCACGCACGTCGCCTCGAAGTCGACCACCACGAAGAAATCGAAATCTTGCTCCAGACCCTGCCCGCGCGCCGCCATGATCGCTGCCATGTTCGCCCAAGTGCGCGCAAGCTCGAGATCGAGAATCGAGATCGGGGAAAGTTGGGATCGGAAACTAGGGCGGCGAAGATCGGGGGAAGTTGGATCGAAAACTAGGGCACGATCGGGCGGGCACAGTTTTTTTTCTAAGAATATCGAGCGGGCACAGCTGAATCCGGCAGCTCGACGGATTGGCGCAATTTTTAATCCAATCCTTTACTTTTTGGAACAAACAGTTGGCGCGTTTTTTTACGTGGTTGGTGCTACTTCTTTTTTATTTTCTTTTTTGACGGGTGGTTGGTGCTATTATTTCTAATCTGTAATCAACAAATCAAACACTGTGATTTGCTAGGGTTTCAAAAAAATCGATGAAGAAATCTCGCTACTCCCCTGGCAACGCTAGGGTTCCCAAACTTCCCCGGACGGCGCACTAGGGTTCCCAAAGTTTACTCGATCTACACCAATTTCCACCCGATTTCTCACATTGGATTGATCTTCGGACCGATCCTTACGTGATCAACCACACCAAAGCTACCTAGGAGTGATGGCTCATGGCTGGTAAGGCGGCAAACATGCCCTCGACGAAGAAGGCGTCTGGCAGTGGCGGAGCAGGGGGCTCCCGTGATAGGGATTGCAATCTGGAGGACCGTTTTTATGGGTTGAACCTCCATGGGGAGGAGGAGGAGGAGGACCTTGATCTCTCTTGTGAGGTCGAAGGGCTGATTGAGGAAACAAGGTGGATAGCGATCTTTAGGGTTCATACCCAGGGACCCTTTAGCCACACGGCGTTGTTCCAATCGCTACGCAATGGTTGGGCGCCGACCCAAGGGGTGATTTTCAAACCGAAGGATGATAACCTCTTCTTGGCACAATTCATGTGCCTGGGGGACTGGAACCGGGTGATGAATAATGGCTCGTGGCTGTTCCGGAACACTGCAGTGGTCCTGGAGGAATATGATGGCATAACAAATGTCCATGAATACAAGCTCGACAGAATACCTGTGTGGGCTAGGATCGTTGGACTGCCAGATGGATTGATGAAGAAGAAAGAAATTGCAGAGAAGACAACAACGAAAGTAGGGAACCCCCCATTCAACGTGATAGTGAATGAAGGCAGGATTAATCCTAGGAAGTACCTTCGGGGCCGGGTGTTTGTGAAGCTAGATCCCCCGCTGGTGCGTTTTGTTTCGTTAACCTTGAAGGAGAGGAAGAAGTATCTAGTGGAGTACGAAAAACTTCCTGAGTCCTGTGATTTCTGCGATCTCATAGGACATACAGTTTTGGAGTGCGGTGATGGTATACACAAGGAAGAGGAATGTGAATGGGGTGAATGACTATTGGTGAATTTCGATGCTCAGTTAAACAGTGGGAATGGCAATGGCCCTGGCCGCGGAGGAGGAAGAGCGGGCAGAGGTGGATGCACTGATGGGGGAAGAGGCAAGAAGGGAGACCTGAATCTAGAAGAAAATAACGACATGATAATCGACCCGAGGTTTGATAATAATTTTGGTGCAGTGGTGCCACTAGCACGTAAACACCTAGTCGGCCAGGATGGTACTATTTTTGAGAGACCTGCAGGCCTGGTAGATCCTCCACCCGGGTTTGTGACCGACAAAGTAAACCTTATTGAGAGTAAAGAAGCTGAACCTGTGGATAAGAGTTTACTAAACACCCCGCAGAAAATACATGATCCTAAGAGGCAGAGGGCTGACCCGAGTGTGTCAGAGGACAGAGCAGCATAGCAATCGGCGACCTCCCTCGAGGAGGATCGCCGGGCACAATGAAAACACTAAGTTGGAACTGTCGCGGTGTGGCTAGTGCCGTGGCAGAAAGAGCTCTTCTGGATATCCAGAAGCAGTGGGGGCCTGATGTCGTCTTCTTGTCCGAGACACATCTGAACACAGACAGGGCAATCAAACTGATGAGAAAGTTTAAAATGGACCGGGTGGAGGTTGTGGAAAGCGTGGGGGCTAGCGGCGGGTTACTCCTTTTTGGTGTAATCCCATTGTGGTTAACATAAAGATAAGCCAAAAAATTCCATTGATGCAGTGGTGGGAGGGGCACTGATACATCTCCGTCGTATCTACTTTTGCAAACACTTTTGCCCTTGTTTTGCACTCTAACTTGCATGATTTGAATGGAACTAACCCGGACTGACGCTGTTTTTAGCAGAATCGCCATGGTGTTATTTTTGTGCAGAAATAAAAGTTCTCGGAATGACCTGAAAATCAACGGAGATTATTTTTGGAATATATATAAAATTCTGGAAGAAGAATCCACGTCAGGGGGCCCACACCCTCTCCACGAGGGTGGGGGGGGGGCGCCCCTTGCCTCGTGGGCCCCCTAACGCTCCACCGACATCAACTCCAACTCCATATATTCATGTTCGGGGAGAAAAAAATCAAAGAGAAGGATTCATCGCGTTTTACGATATGGAGCCGCCGCCAAGCCCTAAACTCTCTCGGGAGGGCTGATCTGGAGTCCGTTCGGGGCTCCGGAGAGGGGAATCCGTCGCCATCGTCATCATCAACCTTCCTCCATCACCAATTTCATGATGCTCACCGTCGTGCGTGAGTAGTTCCATCATAGGCTTGCTGGATGGTGATGGGTTGGATGAGATTTATCATGTAATCGAGTTAGTTTTGTTAGGGTTTGATCCCTAGTATGCACTATGTTCTGAGATTGATGTTTCTATGACTTTACTATGCTTAATGCTTGTCACTAGGGCCCGAGTGCCATGATTTCAGATCTGAACCTATTATGTTTTCATGAATATATGTGAGTTCTTGATCCTATCTTGCAAGTCTATAGTCACCTATTATGTGTTATGATCCGTTAACCCCGAAGTGACAATAATCGGGACCACTACCGGTGATGGCCGTAGTTTGAGGAGTTCATGTATTCACTATGTGTTAATGCTTTGGTCTGGTACTCTATTAAAAGGAGGCCTTAATATTCCTTAGTTTCCATTAGGACCCCGCTGCCACGGGAGGGTAGGACAAAAGATGTCATGCAAGTTCTTTTCCATAAGCACATATGACTATATTCGGAATACATGCCTACATTACATTGATGAATTGGAGCTAGTTTTGTGTCACCCTATGTTATAACTGTTGCATGAATAATCGCATCCGGCATAATTCTCCATCACCGATCCATTGCGTACGAGTTTTTCATATATTGTTCTTCGCTTATTTACTTTTCTATTGCTACTGTTATAATCACTACAAAACCCCAAAATATTACTTTTGCTATCGTTACCACTACTATCATATTACTTTGCTACTAAACACTTTGCTGCAGATATTAAGTTTCCAGGTGTGGTTAAATTGAAAACTCAACTGCTAATACTTGAGAATATTTTTTGACTCCCCTTGTGTCGAATCAATAAATTTGGGTTGAATACTCTACCCTCGAAAACTGTTGCGATCCCCTATACTTGTGGGTTATCAAGACCATTTTCTGGCGCCGTTGCCGGGGAGCATAGCTCTATTCTTTGAGTCACTTGGGATTTATATCTGCTTATCACTATGAAGAACTTGAAAGATCAAAGAACCAAGATTTTTCCCTCAACTACGAGGGGAGGTAAGGAACTGCCATCTAGCTCTACACTTGGTTCAACTTCTATTTTGAGTAAACTTGCGGCACCTAAACCTGCTTCTGCTATTAATTCTGATATGTCGCATGTTATTGATGATGTCACTTCTGCTATGCATGATACTTATGATGAAACTACTTCTATGCTTGATACTACTGTGCCATTAGGTGAATTTATTGATGAACAACTTGCTAGGGCTAGAGAGAATGAAATTATTGAAACTGATAATATTGATGAAAGTGATGATGAAGATTCCCCCTAGATATGAATTGCCTGTTGTTCCTGAGAGTTATGTTATGGATGAACAAACTGCTAGAGACTTTCTTGCCTGCAATGATAGAAGTGGTCTTAAGAAACTATTAGCTAAGCTGAAAGAAAATCTCTGAATGCTAGAATGAAATATGATCCTGCTTATGCTACTTCACCTATCTTTATTACTGATAAGGATTATGATTTCTCTGTTGATCCTGATATAATTACTTTGGTTGAATCTGATCCTTTCTATGGCTATGAATTTGAAACTATTGTGGCACATCTTACTAAATTAAATGATATAGCTACCCTGTTCACTAATGATGGGAAAACTCGCTACTATTATATCCTTAAATTATTTCTGTTCTCATTAAAGGGTGATGCTAAGATATGGTTTAATTCTCTTGATCCTGGTTGTGTGCGTAGTCCCCAGGATATGATTTATTATTTCTTTGCTAAATATTTCTCCGCTCGTAAGAAACAAGCTGCTTTAAGAGAAATATATAATTTTGTGCAAATTGAAGAAGAGAGTCTCCCACAAGCTTGTGAGGCTTCTCCAATTACTTAATGCTTTGCCTTCCCATCCTCTCAAGAAAAATGAAATACTTGATATCTTTTATAATGGACTAACCGATGCTTCCACAGACCACATGGATAGTTGTGCTGGTTGTGTTTTCAGGGAAAGAACAGTTGATCAAGCTGAATTGCTATTGGATAATATGTTGACTAATGAATATAATTGGACACTTCCTGAACCAACTCCTAAGTCAACTCCGAAGAAAAGGGGTATTCTATTTCTCAGTCCTGAAGATATGCAAGAGGCAAATAAATCTATGAAAGAAAAAGGTATAAAAGCTGAAGATGTTAAGAATTTACCTCCTGTTGAAGACATTCATGGTCTTAATTCATCACCTATTGAAGAAACACACGGTCTCGATAACCCGACACAGGTAGTAAAGGTAAATTCTCTTTATAGATTTGATGAAGGTGGTATTCCTCGTAATAAGTCGGCTAGCCAATGCTTAGATGAGTTTGATAATTTTATTGTTAAATAAGAAGATTTTAATGCTTATTTTGGTATACAACTAAAACGCAATGCTTATATGATTGAACACTTGGGTGATTATATGTCTAGAGTTAAAGGTGAACTTAAACTCATTAGTAAACATGCTTCTATGGTTACCACTCAAGTAGGACAAGTACTTAAAGCTCAGAATGATTTGCTCAATGAATTAAATAGTAAGAAGAATGATAATGTTGTTAGAGTTATGACTAGAGGTGGTAAAATGACTCAGGAGCCTTTGTATCCTGAGGGCCACCCTAAGAGAATTGAGCAAAATTCTCAGAGAACTACTATAGATGCACCTAGTCCTTCTAAGAGGAAGAAAAAGAAAAATGATAGGACTTTGCATGCTTCTAGTGAACTTGTTGTTGACATACCTGAGAACCCCAACGATATTTCTATTTCTGATGCCGAAACACAATCTGGTAATGAACATGAACCTAGTGATAATGTTAATGATGATGTTCATGTTGATGCTCAACCTAGCAATAATAATGATGTAGAAATTGAACCTGTTGTTGATTTTGATAACCCACAATCAAAGAATCAACATTATGATAAGAGAGACTTTGTTGCTAGGAAGCACGGTAAAGAAAGAGAACTATGGGTTCAGAAACCCATGCCTTTTCCTCATAAACCATCTAAGAAAAAGGATGATGAGGATTTTGAGCGCTTTGTTGAAATGATTAGACCTATCTTTTGCGTATGCATTTGACCGATATGCTTAAAATGAATCCTTATGCTAAGTATATGAAGGATATTGTTACAAATAAGAGAAAGATACCGGAAGCTGAAATTTCCACCATGCTTGCTAATTATAATTTTAAGGGTGGAATACCAAAGAAACTTGGAGATCCAGGAGTACCAACTATACCATGCTCCATTAAAATAAACTATGTTAAAACTGCTTTATGTGATCTTGGAGCCGGTGTTAGCGTTATGCCTCTATCTTTACATCGTAGACTTGATTTGAATAAGTTGACACCTGCATCCCCAAGCTTAACTCTTGCTCGTCCTCGAGTAGGTAAATGATAAAAACAGAATTTTTGATGTGGAATGCTACCTAACATATTTATCCATGTAATTCTCTTTATTGTGGCAAGAATATTCAGATCCATAAGATTCAAGAAAAAATTTTAATATTGACATAAAAACAATAATACTTCAAGCATACTAACAAAGCAATCATGTCTTCTCAAAATAACATGGCCAAAGAAAGCTATCCCTACAAAATCATATAGTCTGGCTATGCTCTATCTTCACCACACAAAATATTTAAATCATGCACAACCCCGATGACAAGCCAAGCAATTGTTTCATACTTTTTGTGTTCTCAAACTTTTTCAATCTTCACGCAATACATGAGCGTGAGCCATGGATATAGCACTATATGTGGAATAGAAGGGTGGTTATGGAGAAGACAAAAAGGAGAAGATAGTCTCACATCAACTAAGCGTATCAACGGGCTATGGAGATGCCCATTAATAGATATCAATGTGAGTGAGTAGGTATTGCCATGCAACGGATGCACTAGAGCTATAAGTGTATGAAAGCTCGACAAAAGAAACTAAGTGGGTGTGCATCCAACTTGCTTGCTCACGAAGACCTAGGGCAATTTGAGGAAGCCCATCATTGGAATATACAAGCCAAGTTCTATAATGTAAAATTCCCACTAGTTTATGAAAGTGACAACATAGGAGACTCTCTATCATGAAGATCATGGTGCTACTTTGAAGCACAAGTGTGGTAAAAGGATAGTAGCATTGTACCTTCTCTCTTTTTCTCTCATTTTTTGGGCCTTCTCTTTTTTTGGCCTTTCTCTCTTTTTTTAGTCCGGAGTCTCATCCCGACTTGTGGGGGAATCATAGTCTCCATCATCCTTTCCTCACTTGGGACAATGCTCTAATAATGATGATCATCACACTTTTATTTACTTACAACTCAAGAATTACAACTCGATACTTAGAACAAAATACGACTCTATATGAATGCCTTCGGCAGTGTACCGGGATGTGCAATGACTCATGAGTGACATGTATGAAAGAATTATGAACGGTGGCTTTGCCACAAATACGATGTCAACTACATGATCATGCAAAGTGACATGACAATGATGGAGCGTGTCATAATAAACAGAACGGTGGAAAGTTGCATGGCAATATATCTCAGAATGGCTATGGAAATGCCATAATAGGTAGGTATGGTGGGTGTTTTGAGGCTGTTCTGAGGAAGGTATATGGTGGGTGTATGATACCGGCGAAAGGTGCGTGGTATTAGAGAGGCTAGCAACGGTGGAAGGGTGAGAGTGCGTATAATCCATGGACTCAACATTAGTCATAAAAAACTCACATACATATTGCAAAAATTCATTAGTTATCGAAACAAAGTACTACGTGCATGTTCCTAGGGGGATAGAGTGGTAGGAAAAGACCATCGCTCGTCCCTAACCGCCACTCATAAGGAAGGCAATTAATAAATAAATTATGCTCCGACTTCATCACATAACGGTTCACCATACGTGCATGCTACGGGAATCACAAACTTTAACACAAGTACCTCTCAAATTCACAACTACTCAACTAGCATGAATCTAATATCACCATCTTCATATCTCAAAACAATCATCAAGTATCAAACTTCTCATAGTATTCAATGCACTTTATATGAAAGTTTTTATTATATCCCTCTTGGATGCCCATCATATTAGGACTAGTTTCATAACCTAAGCAAATTACCATGCTGTTTAAGACTCTAAAAATAATATAAGTGAAGCATGAGATTTAATCTATTTCTTCAAAATAAAACCACCGCCGTGCTCTAAAAGATATAAGTGAAGCACTAGAGCAAACGACAAACTACTCCGAAAGATATAAGTGAAGATCAATGAGTAGTCGAATAATCATGCAACTATGTGAAGACTCTCTAACATTTAAGAATTTCAGATCTTGGTATTTTATTCAAATAACAAGCAAAACAAAGTAAAATGACATTCTAAGAATGGTAAACATCATGTGAAGAAGCAAAAACTTAGGATCAACCGAAACTAACCGATAGTTGTTGAAGAAGAAAGGTGGGATGCCAACCAGGGCATCCCCAAGCTTAGACGCTTGAGACTTCTTGAAATATTATCTTGGGATGCCTTGGGCATACCCAAGCTTGATATTTTGTGTCTCCTTAATTCCTCTCATATCACGGTCTCCCTAAATCTCAAAAGCTTCATCCACACAAAACTCAACAAGGACTCGTGAGATAAGTTAGTATAAACCAATGCAAAAACCTTATCATACTCTACTGTAGAAAATCACTAATTATTATTCAACATTTCATACTAAATGCCTCTGCATAATTAATAGTCCTATCCTCAAATAGAATCATTAAAGAAGCAAACATATGCAAACAATGCAAACATAACAGCAATCTGCCTAAACAGGACATTCTGTAAAGAGTGCAGCAAGATCCATACTTACCTACATCCAAAAATTATGAAAGAGAATTCCAACTGTAGTAAATTTATCAGAGCTTAATATGCAAAAGGTTTCAATATTTTATCACATTCTGAATTTTCTAGGGAATTTTTGCAACAGCGGTAAACTTTCTGTTTTCAAACAGCAACTTGTGGACTTGTAAAATAGGCATAGTAAAGGCTATCAATGCCACTTTTATTGAAATAAAAGATGCAAAAAATTGTTATAAATAACAGCAAGCAAATCCTAACAAAATAAATTTACGCTCCAAGCAAAACACATATCATGTGGTGAATAAAAATATAGCTCCAAGTAAAGTTACCGATGAACGAAGACGAAAGAGGGGATGCCTTCCGGGGCATCCCCAAGCTTAGGCTCTTGTTTGTCCTTGAATGTTGCCTTGGGGTGCCTTGGGAATCCCCAAGCTTAGGCTCTTGCCACTCCTTATTCCATAGTCCATCAAATCTTTACCCAAAACTTGAAAACTTCACAACACAAAACTTAACAGAAAACTCGTAAGCTCCGTTAGTATAAGAAAATAAATCACCACTTTTGGTACTGTAATGAACTCATTCTTTATTTATATTGGTGTAATATATACTGTATTCCAACTTCTCTATGGTTCATACCCTTCGATACTACTCATAGATTCATCAAAATAAGCAAACAACACATAGAAAACAGAATCTGTCAAAAACAGAACAGTCTGTAGTAATCTGTAGTATTCAAATACTTATGTAACTCCAAAAATCCTTAGAAATTAGGAAGTCCTAGGAAATTTGTGTATTAATCTACTGCAAGTGGAATTGGTATTTTATCGCTCACTGGTAAAAAATGAAAATTATTCTCGTGAGCGCATACTTTCTGTTTTTTACAGCAAGATCAAATAACAATCACCCAAGAAGATCCTAAAGGCTTTACTTGGCACAAACACTAATTAAAACATAAAAAACACAATCATAACAGAGGATAGATGATCAATTTATTACTAAACAGGAACAAAAAGCAAGGAGCAAAAATAAAATTGGGTTGCCTCCCAACAAGCGCTATCGTTTAACGCCCCTAGCTAGGCATGATGATTTCAATGATGCTCACATAAAGGATAAGAATTGAGACATAAAGAGAGCATCATGAAGACTATGACTAGAACATTTAAGTCTAACCCTCTTCCTATGCATAGGGATTTTGTGAGCAAACAATTTATGGGAGCAATAATCAACTAGCATAGGAAAGTAAAACAAGCATGACTTCAAGATTTTCAACACATAGAGAGGAAACTTGATATTATTGCAATTTCTACAAGCATATGTTCCTCCCTCATAATAATTTTCAGTAGCATCATGAATGAATTCAACAATATAACTATCACATAAAGCACTATTTTCATGATGCACAAGCATAGAATTTTTATTACTCTCCACATAAGCAAATTTCTTCTCATGAATAGTAGTGGGAGCAAACTCAACAAAATAACTATCATGGGATTGAAAATTGAAATCAAGATGACAAGTTTCATTGTTATCATTATTCTTTATAGCATACGTGTCATCACAATAATCATCATGTATAGGAGGGATGCTTTCATCGTAATAAATTTGCACATCAAAACTTGGGGGACTAAAAATATCATCTTCATCAAACATAGCACCCCCAAGCTTGTGGATTTGCATATCATTAGCATCATGGATATTCAAAGAATTCATACTAACAACATTGCAATCATGCTCATCATCCAAAGATTTAGTGCCAAACATTCTAATGCATTCTCCTTCTAACACTTTGGCACAATTATCAGAATCCTTATTTTCACGAAAGACATTAAAAAGATGAAGCATATGAGGTACCCTCAATTCCAATTTTTTGTAATTTTATTTTATAGACTAAACTAGTGATAAAACAAGAAACAAAAAGGTTCGATTGCAAGATCTAAAGATATACCTTCAAGCACTAACCTCCCTGGCAACGGCGCTAGAAAAGAGCCTGATGTCTACTACACAACCTTCTTCTTGTAGACGTTGTTGGGCCTCCAAGTGCAGAGGTTTGTAGGACAGTAGCAAATTTCCCTCAAGTGGATGACCTAAGGTTTATCATGGGAGGCGTAGGATGAAGATGGTCTCTCTCAAGCAACCCTGCAACCAAATAACAAAGAGTCTCTTGTGTCCCCAACACACCCAATACAATGGTAAATTGTATAGGTGCACTAGTTCAGCGAAGAGATGGTGATACAAGTGCAATATGGATGGTAGATATAGGTTTTTGTAATATGAAAATATAAAAACAGCAAGGTAACTAATTATAAAAGTGAGTGTAAACGGTATTGCAATGTGTTGAAACAAGGCCTAAGGCTCATACTTTCACCAGTGCAAGTTCTCTCAACAATAATAACATAATTGGATCACATAACTATCCCTCAACATGCAACAAAGAGTCACTCCAAAGTCACTAATAGCGGAGAACAAACGAAGAGATTATGGTAGGGTATGAAACCACCTCAAAGTTATCCTTTCTGATCGATCTATTCAAGAGTCCGTAGTAAAATAACATGAAGCTATTCTTTCCGTTTGATCTATCATAGAGTTCATACTAGAATAACACCTTAAGACACAAATCAACCAAAACCCTAATGTCACCTAGATACTCCAATGTCACCTCAAGTATCCATGAGTATGATTATACGATATGCATCACACAATCTCAGATTCATCTATTCAACCAACACAAAAGTACTTCAAAGAGTGCCCCAAAGTTTCTACCGGAGAGTCAAGACGAAAACGTGTGCCAACCCCTATGCATAGGTTCATGGGCGGAACCCGCAAGTTGATCACCAAAACATACATCAAGTGGATCACGTGATATCCCATTGTCACCACAGATAAGCACGACAAGACATACATCAAATGTTCTCAAATCCTTAAAGACTCAATCCGATAAGATAACTTTAAAGGGAAAACTCAATCCATTACAAGAAAGTAGAGGGGGAGAAACATCATAAGATCCAACTATAATAGCAAAGATCGCGATACATCAAGATCGTATCACCTCAAGAACATGAGAGAGAGAGAGAGATCAAACACATAGCTACTGGTACATACCCCCAGCCCTGAGGGAGAACTACTCCCTCCTCATCATGAAGAGCACCGGGATGATGAAGATGGCCACCGGAGAGGGATTCCCCCTCTGGCAGGGTGCCAGAACGGGTCTAGATTGGTTTTCGGTGGCTACGGAGGCTTCTGGCGGCGGAACTCCCAATCTATTCTGCTCCCCGAAGTTTTTAGGGTATATGGATATATACAGGAGGAAGAAGTACGTCGGTGGATCTCCGGGCTGTCCATGAGGCAGGGGCGCGCCCAGGGAGGGTGGGCGCGCCCCCTACCCTCGTGGGCAGCCCGGGACTCTCTTGGTCCATCTCCGATACTCCGTGGGCTTCTTCTGGTCCAAAAATAAGTTCCGTGAAGTTTCAGGTCAATTGGACTCCATTTGATTTTCCTTTTCTGCGATACTCTAAAACAAATAAAAAACAGAAACTGGCACTGGGCTCTAGGTTAATAGGTTAGTCCCAAAAATAATATAAAAGTGTTTAATAAAGCCCATAAACATCCAAAACAGATAATATAATAGCATGGAACAATCAAAAAATATAGATACGTTGGAGACGTATCAACACCTACTGAAATATCTTTGCAAATGGCTGACAAATCAACTACTATACATGTCGGTATTTGTGAGGATGTGCCTGTTGTGGTTGCAAACGTTACTATTTTAACGGACTTTGTTATTCTTGATATTCCCGAGGACGATAGTATGCCTATTATTCTTGGAAGACCCTTTTTGAATACTGCAGGGGCTGTTATTAATTGCAACAAAGGCAATGTCACTTTTCATGTTAATGGTAATGAGCATACGGTACACTTTCCGAGGAAACAACCTCAAGTCCACAGTATTAATTCTACTGGAAAAATTTCAACAATCACTATTGGAGGTTTTGAATTTCCTCTTCCTACTGTCAAGAAGAAATACGATATTCTTATTATTGGGGATGTGGATATCCCCGTTGAGGTAACATAGTGTTATTCGAAATTTCTCCGATTCCATGTTATTCGGAATGAGTTTGTTAACAAGACTTGATCAACCTTGTTAGCGGATTCCTTTTGAAAAACATGAGATGTGTGAATTTAGAATGCACAACTCTCTGTACCCTCTTTTTACTTTCTGTTATTTATATTAAATAAAGCAAAAATAATATTTTCCGTCTGTTTTCTGAATTATCCATGCAATAAAAAATACCCCGAAAATAAAAGTTCTCCAAATGCCCTAAAATTTAAATATGATTTTTTCTGAAATATTTGAGAATATTTGGCACTGAGAACACATCAGGGGGAGCCAGCACCTGGCCACGAGGGTCCAGGGCATGCCCTACCCCCCTGTGCGCGCCCCCTGCCTCGTGGGCCCCTGGTGGACCCCCTCCACTTATTCCAGCCACCACACATTCCTTCTTCCTCCCAAAAAAATCACTAGCCAGCTCAAACCCGAGTTCTTGCTCATCTTGCTGCCATTTTCGATCTCCTAGCTCAAAGCCTCATTCACAAAACTGCTTTGGGGGATTGTTATTTGGTATGTGACTCCTCCAATGGTCCAATTAGTTTTTGTACTAGTGCTTTATTTATTGCAAATTTTTGCTGCTTAGGTGATCCTGTTCTTGAGCTTGCATGTTAAATTTATGTGGTCAAAAGTAGTTTTAATGCATGATATGGCCTCTAGGCACTTGTAGGAGTAGTTGCTATCAATTTTGTTGAGTTTGCCTCACTTTTATTTTAAGTTACTAAAAATTTCAGAAATTTTTCAGAGGAAGAAATATGTTTAGGAAAATGTACCAAGGTGGTTCTTCAAGGAAGCAAGGTCCCAGGCCCGCAATGCGTGAGCCGGACGATGAACCACCGAGGGATGCTCAAGTGCGGCCTTGTGAATGGCCGTTAGAAGATTTCATGGTCCAAGCAGGAATCAAGGAGGAATTTGACGCATATGTGCGTAACACCGATCTTGAGAGCTTCGTGGCAGATAAGTGCCGTCAGTACCACTACCTCACTGATTCCTTTGTGAGAAGGTTTTAATTTTCATCATCACGCAATTCTCAAACTGTCCCGTTTGATCTTTATGATAAATCTTATACCATGGACTTAGAAGATTTTAACACTGTTGTAAACTCCCACAGTGGGGTAATGTTAGTGAACCTCGCAAATCTGAATATAGACTTTCTTGCTAGTATAACTGTGGGGGATCTAGGGAAATCACGCAAGCTACCATAGGGAGCATTCATTTTTCTGCTATACATTATTTTGCTCTCTTTATAGGTAGATGCATAAATGGTAAGGATGAGGCATGTCACATGTGTGTGCCAGATCTTAGTGTTCTCAAGAGTGCTGTATTAGGAGATAGACAATATAACTTGGGGGCCATTGTTGCACGCAGGTTGCATAATAACAAAATTAATGGAGATTTCTTTGGTGGAATTTACGCAACCCGTTTAGCTAATTTTCTTGAGATACCCATATGTGGAGATGATATTGAGTTGCCTCCTGCTTATTTAGATTATAATGCCATGGTTCGTCATCAGTTTGTTGAGAGGAACAATCAATTCCTCCAATACCAACTAATATTTGACAGACGACGCACCAATCATGTCGCTCTCCCTGCTCCTGCCTTCTTTGACTTTCAGGCAAAAGGGAGATATGGTATAACGAGGGAGGAGGTGACCGAGTACGAGAGGAGGATGGAGGCAGCTCGCCTCCAAGCTGCAGCTCGTCAGGCAATAGCTGATGCATCTCAGTATGACCCCAGCTTCAACTTCGGATATCCACCAGGCCATCCATGGGCATAGACCAACTTAGGCTAAAAGCCTAAGCTTGGGGGAGTACGTATTTCTCACCGACATTACATTCATGTTTACACACTCATGCTAGTTGTCGGTGCTCATACTTTTTCATTGTATTATCCATGCTAGCTTATTTCCCTTTTTATGATTTCTTCTTGTGTGTTTGTTAAACCTTAAGAAAAACAAAAAAAATAGTTGTAGCTTTTAGCTAGTTTACTTTTCATGCTGTAGTAGTAATGAAAAAGAAAAACCAAAAATATTTCTCGTTCTTCTTTTTCTTGTTGGGAGCTTTCCCTTGTAAATAGTTTATTTTCCTTTCTTTGGGGGTCGAGAGGAGAAGACCATAATGAAAATGTTGAGTGGCTCTCATATGCATTATTGTTGATCTAACAAAGAGCCCATATTACCTTGTCTTCTCCCGTGAATTGAATGCTTGCAGATTCCAGCTTAGTCCAATGCACGTGCACTATTATTATCCACACTATTCGGTCGTGCAAGTGAAAGGCAATAATGACGATATATGATGAACTGATTGAGATGAGAAAAGCTGGTATGAACTCGACCTCTCTTTTTTTTGTAAATATGATTAGACCATCGTTCCTGATTCAACCTATTATGAAAGAAACATATTTGCAATGACAATTAGAGATTGTAGTTGCTTATGCCATGCTTAATTAGCTAGGAGTTTATAATGGTTTACCTTGCATGCCAACATGCTATTAGAATGGTTGCGACGTGGTATGATAGGGTGGTATCCTCTTTTGAACGATTCGAGTGGCTTGACTTGGCACATGTTCACGCATGTAGTTGAAACAAATTCAACATAGCCTCTATGATATTTATGTTCATGGTGAATTATATCCTACTCATGCTTGCATTTGGTGTTGATTAATTTTAATGCATGTTCATGACCGTTGTCGCTCTCTAGCTGGTTGATTCCCTGTCTTTTTCTAGCCTTCACTTGTACTAAGCGGGAATACTGCTTGTGCATCGAATTCCATAAACCCCAAAGTTGTTCCATATGAGCCCGCCATACCTACCTATATACGGTATCTACCTGCCGTTCCAAGTAAATTTGTATGTGCCAAACTCCAAATCTTCAAATAAACATTATGTTTTGTATGCTCGAATAGCTCATGTATCAACTAGGGCTGTCTGTATCCTCCATGCTAGGTGGGTTATTCTCAAGAGGAGTGGACTCCGCTCCTCACTCACGAGAAAATGGCTGGTCTTCGGGATGCCCAGTCCCATGCTTTATGCAAATCAAATCAAAATAACTGCAAACAAAACTCCCCCGGGACTCTTGTTAGTTGGTGGCACTCGTTGTTTCGAGCAAGCCATATATTGATGCTTGTTGGTGGAGGGGGAGTATAAACTTTACCATTCTATTTGGGAACCGCCTATAATGTGTGTAGCATGGAAGATATCGAGATCTCTCGGTTGTTATGTTGACAATGAAAGTATGCCGCTCAAAATATCATTCATATCTATTTCAAAACCGAGCTCTGGCACCTCTACAAATCCCTGCTTCCCTCTGTGAAGGGCCTATCTATTTACTTTTGTGTTGAGTCATCATCCTCTTATTAAAAAGCACCAGTCGGAGAGCACCGTTGTCATTTGCATCCATTACTATTAGTTTACATTGAGTATGACTTGACTGGATCTCTTTTACCATGAATTACAATGTCTAGTCAGTCATTGATCTTTAAAGGTGCTCTGCATTTATGTTTTGCGGTCTCAGAAAGGGCTAGCGAGATACCATCTTGTTATATCATATTATGATTGTTTTGAGAAAGTGTTGTCATCCGAGATTTATTATTATTGCTCGCTAGTTGATTATGCCATTGATATGAGTAAACATGAGACCTAAATGTTATTGTGAATATGGTTAGTTCATAATCTTTGCTGAAAACCCGAATGCTGGCTTTACATATTTACAACAACAAGAGCAAACAAAGTTTGTAAATTTTTTCTTTATCACTTTCAGTTTATCAACTGAATTGCTTGAGGACAAGCAAAGGTTTAAGCCTAGGGGAGTTGATACATCTCCGTCGTATCTACTTTTCCAAACACTTTTGCCCTTGTTTTGGACTCTAACTTGCATGATTTGAACGGAACTAACCCGGACTGACGCTGTTTTCAGCAGAATCGCCATGTTGTTATTTTTGTGCAGAAATAAAAGTTTTCGGAATGACCTGAAAATCAACGGAGATTATTTTTGGAATAT
This sequence comes from Triticum monococcum, assembly GCA_034509565.1. Lineage (NCBI taxonomy): Eukaryota > Viridiplantae > Streptophyta > Magnoliopsida > Poales > Poaceae > Triticum > Triticum monococcum. Next base: position 183,472,935 of record CM067843.1, on the reverse strand, counting down.
ATAAAAAATACTAGAAGAAGAATCCACGTCAAGGGGGCCACGCCCTGTCCACGAGGGTGGGGGCGCGCCTACCCCCCTAGGCGTGCCCCCCTGCCTCATGGGCCCCCTGACGCTCCACCGAGCTCAACTCCAACTCCATATATTCTTGTTCGGGGAGAAAAAAATTAGAGAGAATGATTCATGGCATTTTACGATACGGAGCCGCTAATTTGGAGTCCGTTCGGGCTCCGGAGAGGGGAATCTGTCGCCATCGTCATCATCAACCTTCCTCCATCACCAATTTCATGATGCTCACCGCCGTGCGTGAGTAATTCTATCGTAGGCTTGCTGGATGGTGATGGGTTGGATGAGATTTATCGTGCAATCGAGTTAGTTTTGTTAGGGTTTGATCCCTATTATCCACTATGTTCCGAGATTGATGTTGCTATGACTTTGCTATGCTTAATGCTTGTCACTAGGGCCCGAGTGCCATGATTTCAGATATGAACCTATTATGTTTTCATGAATATATGTGAGTTCTTGATCCTATCTTGCAAGTCTATAGTCACCTATTATGTGTTATGATCCGTTAACCTCGAAGTGACAATAACCGGGACCACTATCGGTGATGACCGTAGTTTGAGGAGTTCATGTATTCTCTATGTGTTAATGCTTTGGTCTGGTACTCTATTAAAAGGAGGCCTTAATATCCCTTAGTGTCCATTAGGACCCACGAGAGGGTAGGACAAAATATGTCATGCAAGTTTTTTTTCCATAAGCACGTATAACTATATTCGGAATACATGCCTACATTACATTGTTGAATTGGAGCTAGTTCTGTGTCACCCTATGTTATAACTGTTGCATAAATAATCGCATCCGGCATAATTCTCCATCACCGATCCATTGCCTACGAGCTTTTCATATATTGTTCTTCGCTTATTTACTTTTCTGTTGCTACTATTATAATCACTACAAAACCCAAAAATATTACTTTTGCTACCGTTACCACTACTATCATATTACTTTGCTACTAAACACTTTGCTGCAGATATTAAGTTTCCAGGTGTGGTTGAATTGACAACTCAGCTGCTAATACTTGAGAATATTCTTTGGCTCCCCTTGTGTCGAATCAATAAATTTGGGTTGAATACTCTACCCTCGAAAACTGTTGCAATCCCCTATACTTGTGGGTTATCAGGCACCAGAAGAGCAATGGAGATTCACGGGATTCTATGGTGAACCCAAGTGGGAAAATAAACACTTGTCATGGAGCTGTACATGGTCTGCATCAGCAGAACCAAATCCCATGGGTGGTTGTTGGATACTTCAACGAGATTTTATACTCGCATGAGAAGGAGGGGGTGCACCGAGGCCAGTTAGTATGATGCAAAACTTCAGGGATGCACTGGTTGATTGTGAACTTGAGGACATGGGTTTTGCCGACAAGCAATTCACGTGGAGAAGACGCAGATTGCGGGAACGATTGGACGGAGCAGTGTGCCATGGAGCTTTCCTTGGCATGTTCCCTGCTGTTGTAGTCACAAATGTAGCCCACACAAAATCAGATCATCAGCCGGTTGTGATAGACCTGGAAGGTGCATAAGGTATGGAGACTTGTTCGAGACCAAAACAATTCGAAGCTCGCTGGTTACATGAGGAGGAGATGCTGCAGAGGGTCACGGAGGCTTGGGAGAGGACATGCATGTCTGATTGTCTAGCATGTCGCACGACATCGGTTCACTAGGACCTGCACAGATGGGATTGGGAAGTCCTGAAAGCACCTCACCATCGCTTGAAGGAACTAAAGGAGGAGTTGGAATCGCTGCGATCGGGGCCGCTCACTGACGAGTCGGCAGATAGGCAGCGCTGCTTACTGATTGAGATTGAGGATACAATGGAGAAAGAGGATATTTACTGGGCCCAACGCACCAGGGCTAATTGGTTGAAGATTGGAGATAGAAACACAAATTACTTCAACAATTTTGCCTCAGACCGGAAAAAAGGAACTTTATTCGGCGACTAATGGATGAAAACGGTGGATGGCAGGAGGATAATGAGGCGATGAAAAATATTATAGATACTTATTTTCAGAATCTTTTTACTTCGGACGTTGATGTACTGAATATGGATGTGATTAATAAAGTGACACCGCGTGTTACACCCTATATGAACGAAGCGTTACTGGCGCCGTATACTGAAGAAGAAGTTAAGCGTGCCCAGTTCATCATAGGCGACTTGAAAGTGCCGGGGCCTGATGGCCTACACGCGAATTTTTATAAAAATTCCGAAGGTTGAGGTTCCAGAGAAGGTGTCTCAGTTTAGACCTATAAGTCTATGCAACGTTGTTTATAAGGTGATATGAAAGATGCTCGCAGCAAGACTAAAGGTTTTCCTCCCTGACATTATTAGTGAGACACAAAGTGCCTTCATACCTGGTCAGATCGTAACAGATAATGTGATTGTTGCATATGAATGTTAAGAAGAAGAAGGGTTTCTATTATGTGTAGAGGGGCTTTCAAACTTAAATTGCTTTTGAGGAAGCAGAGGGTAATCTCAAGGGTGTCCAGGTGTGTCGTGACTCTCCTATCATATCCCACTTACTCTTTGCTAACGGTCCGTTGATCCTTATGGGAGCAGATGCGAATAATGCAAACATATTAAAAAGGATATTGGATGAGTATTGTTTGGCCTCTGGACAGATGGTGAGTGCGGCAAAATCATCGATATATTTCAAATCCAACACAGATGTTGAACGTAAAGTGGAGGTGTGCCAGATTTTGGACATTATGACTGAATCTCTGTCCCATAAGTACTTGGGTCTCCTCTCCATGAACGGGGTAGACCGTGTTGATTGTTTCAAACGGTGGAAGGATCCAGAAGATGATAAATGGGTGGAAGGAAAGAACCCTATCTTATGGTGGTAAGGAAGCACTGATCAAAGCGATGGCCCAGGCCATCCCTACTTATGCGATGAGTGTGTTCAAATTCCCAAAGAAAATATGTAAGGGGATCACTGACGGCATTTCGCATTATTGGTGGGGTGACAGTGAAAACCAGCAGAAAATGCATTGGTTTGCTTGGTGGAAGGTGTGCATTCCGAAGGAAAGAGGTGGGATGGGTTTCCCTGATATACATAGCTTTAATTTGGCACTTCTGGCCAAGCAGTGCTGGAGACTCATTGAGTACCATGAATCGCTATGTGCGAGGGTCCTGCCGGCGAAATACTACCCTAGTGGCGGATTACTCAATTGCAGCTTGAAGAAAGGCTCTTCCTTTGTGTGGCAGAGTATTTGGGCAGGAACACAAACTTTCAAGAAAGGAAGCATTTGGAGGGTGGGAAATGGTCTTAACATAAATACATGGGAGGATTGTTGGGTGCCGAACCGCTCCTCCAGGAAAATTGTCACTCCACGCGGGAATCGAGTGCTAACCTGGGTTAATGAGCTCATTGATCCAGTATCCAGAGAGTGGGATGAGAATCTTATCAGATATAATTTTTGGCCCATTGATGCTGACTGCATATGAGAATCTTATCAGATATAATCTACTTGCTACTAGACCACCTAGGACGTGTTTGGTTGCCCGCATGAGGGCCAACACAAAGAATTTGGGATGTTTGATTGTTCGCATATACTGTTTGGCCCACATAGCACGATGTTAAAGCACCTCACAGCCAGGCCAGCTAGAAACCGCTGAGTCGGCAGTTTCCAGCGACCTAGGCTCAGCCGAACCACGGGAGGTGTCGGGGATATACCCCGCGGTATAAACTGCCGGATGTATGACCCTGCTGGAGCTTGGCGACTCACTGGCGACCTGCTTGGACCTGGCGGTTTATGATTGATCGGAGACCCGGTGGGCGGGTCAGATGGACGACAAGGCCCAAGGCCCAGTAGGCCGGTTCATGTGATGGTGGGCTGGCTTAAGAGGAAAGCGTAAGGAATATTCCCTTACAAAGGAAGCAAGACTAGGACTCCACTTGTAACAGAGTAATCCTAATCCTACTATGACTAGTCATGTAACCCGCCCCTTCAACGTATATAAGGAGGGGCAGGGCACCCCAAAGAGGACAAGCAAGAAATAATCTCTTAAGGCTAGACACAACTAATGAGAGCCGGTTATGCGGCGTCTCCCTCATGAGCATAATGAGACCTAGCCACAAACATCATGTAGGGCTATTACCGAATGATGTTTCCTGGGGCCCGAAGCTGTCTAAATCCTTGTCTTGTGTGTTGCGTCTCTCATCCCGATCAACCCCTGCTACGTCTTGAGCTTGCGTTGGTTTTCCCCGAAGAGGAAGGGATGATGCAGCAGAGTAGCGTAAGTATTTCCCTCAGTTTTTGAGAACCAAGGTATCAATCCAGTAGGAGCCCACGCTCAAGTCCCTCATACCCGCACAAAGCGATAGCTACTAGCAACCAACGCGATTAGGGGTTGTCAAGCCCTTCACGGTCACTTACGAGAGTGAGATCTGATAGATAGAATATTTTTGGTATTTTTGATATAAAGATGCAAAGTAAAAAGTAAAGGCAAAGTAAATAGAAAAACAATATAAAAGTGATGGAGATTGATATGATGAGAATAGACCCGGGGGCCATAGGTTTCACTAGTGGCTTCTCTCAAGAGCATAAGTATTCTACGGTGGGTGAACAAATTACTGTTGAGCAATTGATAGAATTGAGCATAATTATGAGAATATCTAGGCACGATCATGTATATGGGCATCACATCTGTGACAAGTAGATCAAAACGATTCTGCATCTACTACTATTACTCCACTCATCGACCACTATCCAGCATGCATCTAGAGTATTAAGTTAAAAACAGAGTAACGCCTTAAGCAAGATGACATGATGTAGAGAGATAAATTCATGAAATATGAAATAAACCCCATCTTGTTATCCTCGATGGCAACGATACAATACGTGCCTTGCTGGCCCTTCTGCCACTGGGTAAGGACACCGCAAGATCGAACCCAAAGCTAAGCACTTCTCCCATGGCAAGAACTACCAATCTAGTTGGCCAAACCAAACGGATAATTCGAAGAGACTTGCAAAGATAACAATCATGCATAAAAGAATTCAGAGAAGATTCAAATATTATTCATAGATAGACTTGATCATAAACCCACAATTAATCGGTCTCAACAAACACACCGCAAAAAGAAGATTGCGTCGAATAGATCTCCACAAGAGAGGGAGAGAACTTTGTATTGAGATTCAAAGAGAGAGAAGAAGCCATCTAGCTACTAACTATGGACCCAAAGGTCTGAGGTAAACTACTCACACTTCATCAGAGGGGCTAGGATGATGTAGAAGCCCTCCGTGATGACGGCCCTCTTCCGGCGGAGCTCCAGAACAGGCCCCAAGATGGGATCTCGTGGATACAGAAAGTTGCGGCGGTGGAATTAGGTTTTTGGCTCCTGTTCTGATCCTTTGGGGGTACGTGTGTATATATAGGAGGAAGGAGTATGTCGGTGGAGCACCGAGGGGCCCACGAGGCAGGGGGCGCGCCCCCCACCCTCGTGACCACCTCTTTGATCCCTTGCAGTAGGGTCCAAGTCTCCTAGATCACATTCGGCGAGAAAATCACGTTTCCGAAGATTTTATTCCATTTGGACTCCATTTGATATTCTGTTTATCCGAAACACTGAAATAGACAAAAAACAACAATTCTGGGCTGGGCCTCCGGTTAATAGGTTAGTCCCAAAAATAATATAAAAGTGAAAAATAAAGCCCAATATAGTCCAAAACAGTAGATAATATAGCATGGAGCAATCAAAAATTATAGATACGTTGGAGACGTATCAGGCATCCCCAAGCTTAATTCCTGCTCTTCCTCGAGTAGGTAAATGATAAAAAGAGAATTTTCGATGCGGAGTGCTACTTGGCATAATTTCAATGCAAATCTTCTTAATTGTGGTATGAATATTCAGATTAGAAAGATTCAAGACAAAAGTTTATATTGACATAGAAAATAATAATACTTGAAGCATACTAACAAAGCAATTATGTCTTCTCAAAATAACATGGCCAAAGAAAGTTATCCCTACAAAATCATATAGTCTGGCTATGCTCCATCTTCCCCACACAAAGTATTTAAATCATGCACAACCCCGATGACAAGCCAAACAATTGTTTCATACTCTAACTTTTTCAATCTTCACGCAATACATGAGCGTGAGCCATGGATATAGCACTATAGGTGGAATAGAATGGTGGTTGTGGAGAAGACAAAAAGGAGAAGATAGTCTCACATCGACTAGGCGTATCAACGGGCTATGGAGATGCCCATTAATAGATATCAATGTGAGTGAGTAGGGATTTCCATGCAACGGATGCACTAGAGCTATAAACGTATGAAAGCTCAACAAAAGAAACTAGTGGGTGTGCATCCAACTTGCTTGCTCACGAAGACCTAGGGCAATTTGAGGAATCCCATCATTGGAATATACAAGCCAAGTTCTATAACGTAAAATTCCCACTAGTATATGAAAGTGACAACATATGAGACTCTCTATATGAAGAACATGGTGCTACTTTGAAGCACAATATATGAGACTTGCTATATCATGGTGCTACTTTGAAGCACAAGTGTGGAAAAAAAGATAGTAGCATTGCCCCTTATTTATTTATTTATTTATTTATTAGGCCTTATTTTTTTTCTTTGGCCTTTCCTTTTTTTGGGACAATGCTCTATTGAATGATGATCATCACACTTCTATTTATTTACAACTCAATGATTACAACTCGATACTAAAACAAAGTATGCCTCTATATGAATGCCTCCGGCGGTGTACCGGGATATGCAATGAATCTCGAGTGACAAGTATGAAAGAATTATGAACGGTGGCTTTGCCACAAATACTATGTCAACTACATGATCATGCTAAGCAATATGACAATGATGGATGTGTCATGATGAACTAGATGGTGGAAAGTTGCATGGCAATATATCTCGGAATGGCTATGGAAATACCATAATAGGTAGGTATGGTGGCTGTTTTGAGGAAGGATATGGTAGGTGTATGATACCGACGTAAGTTGCGCAGTATTAGAGAGGTTAGCAAGGGTGGAAGGGTGAGAGTGCGTATAATCCATGGACTCAACATTAGTCATAAAGAACTCATATACTTATTGCAAAAATTTAGAAGTTATCAAAGCAAAGTATTACGCGCATGCTCCTAGGGGGATAGATTGGTAGGAAAAGACCATCGCTCGTCCCCGACCGCCACTCATAAGGAAGACAATCAATAAATAAATCATGCTCCGACTTCATCACATAACGGTTCATCATATGTGCATGCTACGGGAATCACAAACTTCAACACAAGTATTCTTTAAATTCACAACTACTCAACTAGCATGAATTTAATATTATCACCTCCATATCTCAAAACAATTATCATGCTTCAATCTTTTCTTAGTATTCAACACACTCAAAAGAAAGTTTTACAAATCTTGAATACCAAGCATATTATTATTAGGCAAATTACCATGCTAATAAGAGACTCTCAAATTAATTTAACTGAAGCATGAGAGATCAATAGTTTCTTCGAATCCACCACCATGCTCTAAAAGATCTAAGTGAAGCACATAGAGCAAAATTATCTAGCTCAAAGGATATAAGTGAAGCACATAGAGCAAAATTATCTAGCTCAAAGGATATAAGTGAAGCACATAGAGCAAAATTAACTAGCTCAAAGGATATAAGTGAAGCACATAGAGTATTCTATCAAATTTTAATTCATGTATGGCTCTCTCAAAAAGGTGTGTACAGCAAGGATGATTGTGGCATACTAACAAACAAAGATACAAATAATACAAGACGCTCCAAGCAAAACACATATCATGTTGGTGAATAAAAATATAGCTCCAAGTAAATTACCGATGGAAGTGGACGAAAGAGGGGATGCCTTCCAGGGCATCCCCAAGCTTTGACTTTTTGGTGTCCTTGGATTATCTTGGGGGTGCCATGGGCATCCCCAAGCTTAGGCTCTTGCCACTCCTTGTTCCATAATCCATCAAATTCTTACCCAAAACTTGAAAACTTCACAACACAAAACTCAAAATAGAAAACTCGTGAGCTCCGTTAGCGAAAGAAAACAAAAGACCACTTTAGGATACTGTATGAACTCATTCTTTATTTATATTGGTGTTGAACCTACTGTATTCCAACTTCTCTATGGATTATAAACTATTTTACTAGCCATAGATTCATCAAAATAAGCAAACAACACACGAAAAACAGAATCTGTCAAAAACAGAACAGTCTGTAGTAATCTGTAGCTAGCGCAAGATCTGGAACCCCAAAAATTCTAAAATAAATTGCCGGACGTGAGGAATTTATCTATTAATCATATTAAAAAAGAATTAACTAAATATCACTCTTAAAATACAAATGACAGTAGTTCTCGTGAGCGCTAAAGTTTTTGTTTTTTAAAGCAAGTTCAACAAGACTTTCCCCAAGTCTTCCCAACGGTTCTACTTGGCACAAACACTAATTAAACACAAAAAACACAACCAAAACAGAGGCTAAATAATTTATTTATTACTAAACAGGAGCAAAAAGCAAGGAATAAAAATAAAATTGGGTTGCCTCCCAACAAGCGCTATCGTTTAACGCCCCTAGCTAGGCATAACAAGGAAGGATAGATGTAGGTATTGCCATCTTTGGTAGGCAATCCATAAGTGGCTCTCATGATAGTTTCATATGGTAATTTTATTTTCTTTCTTGGAAAGTGTTCCAGGCCCTTTTTTTAATGGAAATTGAAATCTAATATTCCCTTCCTTCATATCAATAATCGCACCAACCGTTCTAGGGAAAGGTCTACCAAGAATAATAGGGCAAGAAGGATTGCAATCTATATCAAGAACAATGAAATCTATGGGCACATAATTCCTCTTTGCAACAATAAGAACATCATTAATTCTTCCCATAGGTTTCTTAATAGTGGAATCCACAAGATGCAAGTTTAGAGAGCAATCATCAAAATTACGGAAATCTAGTAAATCACACAAAGTCTTGGGAATAGTAGAGACACTAGCACCGAAATCACAAAAGCATAAAACTCATAATATTTAATTTTAATTTTAATAGTTGGTTCCCACTCATCATAGAGTTTTCTAGGGATAGAAACTTTCAACTCAAGTTTTCTTCATAAGATTGCATCAAGGCATCAACAATATGTTCGGTGAAGGCTTTATTTCGACTATAAGCATGTGGAGAATTTAGTACGGATTGCAACAAGGAAATACAATCAATCAAAGAGCAATTTTCATAATTAAATTCCTTGAAATCCAATATAGTGGGTTTAGCAACATCTAGATTTTTATTTCTTTCAATCCCACTTTCATCAATTTCATCATTAAGATCTAAACACTCGAATTTTTAGAACGCCTTCGAGGTAAAGGAAGATCATATTCAGTTTCATCAAGATTCATATTGCAAAATAAAGATTTAATTGGAGACACATCAATAACTTTTAGATCTTCATCTTGACTTTCATAGGAATTGGAAGAACATGCTTTAATAAAGGCATGTTTGGAAGCACGCATCCTAGCGGTTCTTTCTTTACACTCATCAATTGAAATTCTCATGGCTTTTAGAGACTCATTAATACCATGCTTAGGTGGAATAGATCTAAGTTTCAAAGCATCAACATCAAGAGCAATTCTATCAACGTTCCTAGCCAAATCATCAATCTTAAGCAATTTTTCTTCAATCATAGCATTAAAATTCTTTTGCGAAGAAATAAATTCTTTAATATTAGATTCAAAATCAGAGGGCATCTTATTATAATTTCCATAAGAGTTGTTGTAGGAATTCCCATAATTATTAGAAGGATTACTAGGATATGGCCTAGGATTAAAATTCCCTCTATAAGCGTTGTTACCAAAATTATTCCTACCAACAAAATTCACATCCACAGATTCATTATTATTCTCAACCAAAGTAGACAAAGGCATATCATTAGGATCAGAAGAAACACTCTTAGTAGCAAATAATTTCATAAGTTCATCCATCTTTCCACTCAACACATTAATTTCTTCTATCGCATGCACTTTTTTATTAGAAGTTCTTTTAGTATGCCATTGAGAATAATTAACCATAATATTATCTAGGAGTTTAGTAGCATCTCCTAAAATGATTTCCATAAAAGTGCCTCCCGCGCCCGAATCTAAAAGATTTCTCGAAGCAAAATTCAATCTGGCATAATTTTTTTGTATAATCATCCACAAATTCAAACCATGAGTAGGGCAATTACGTATCATTAATTTCATTCTCTCCCAAACTTGTGCAACATGTTCATGATCAAGTTGTTTAAAGTTCATTATATCGTTTCTAAGAGAGATGATCTTAGCGGGAGGAAAATATTTAGAGATAAAAGCATCTTTGCATTTGTTCCATGAATCAATACTATTCTTAGGCAAAGGCGAAAACCAAGCTTTAGCACGATCTCTAAGAGAAAAAGGAAATAGCTTCAATTTAACGACATCATTATTGACATCTTTTTTCTTTTGCATATCACATAAATCAACGAAGCTATTCAGATGAGTAGCGGCATCTTCACTAGGAAGGCCGGCGAATTGATCTTTCATAACAAGATTTAACAAAGCAGTATTAATTTCACAAGATTCAGCATCGGTAAGAGGAGCAATCGGAGTGCTAAGGAAATCATTATTATTGGTATTGGTGAAGTCACACAATTTAGTAGTATCTTGAGCCATTGCGGCAAACAAGCAATCTAACACATGAGCAAACAAAAGGCAAGCGGGCAAAAAGAGGCAAATAGAGAGGGAGGATAGAGAGAGAGGGCGAATAAACGGCAAGAGTGAATTGGGGGGAGAGGAAAACGAGAGGCAAATGGCAAATAATGTAATGCGAGAGATAGGGATTGTGATGGGTACTTGGTATATTGACTTTTTGCATAGACTCCCCGGCAACGGTGCCAGAAATCCTTCTTGCTACATCTTGAGCTTGCGTTGGTTTTTCCCGAAGAGGAAGGGATGATGCAGCAGAGTAGTGTAAGTATTTCCCTTAGTTTTTGAGAACCAAGGTATCAATCTAGTAGGAGCCCATGCTCAAGTCCCTCGTACCTGCACAAAGCGATAGTTACTCGCAACCAACGCGATTAGGGGTTGTCAAGCCCTTCACGGTCACTTACAAGAGTGAGATCTGATAGATAGAATATTTTTGGTATTTTTGATATAAAGATGCAAAGTAAAAATTAAAGGCAAAGTAAATAGCAAAACAATATAAAAGTGATGGAGATTGATATGATGAGAATAGACCCGGGGGCCATAGGTTTCACCAGTGGCTTCTCTCAAGAGCATACGTATTCTACGGTGGGTGAACAAATTACTGTTGAGCAATTGATAGAATTGAGCATAATTATGAGAATATCTAGGCATGATCATGTATATAGGCATCACGTCCGTGACAAGTAGATCGAAACGATTCTGCATCTACTACTATTACTCCACTCATCGACCGCTATCCAGCATGCATCTAGAGTATTAAGTTAAAAACAGAGTAACGCCTTAAGCAAGATGACATGATGTAGAGAGATAAATTCATGCAATATGAAATAAAACCCATCTTGTTATCCTCGATGGCAACGATACAATACGTGCCTTGCTTCCCCTTCTATCACTGGGTAAGGACACCGCAAGATCGAACCCAAAGCTAAGCACTTCTCCCATGGCAAGAACTACCAATCTAGTTGGCCAAACCAAACAGATAATTCTAAGAGACTTGCAAAGATAACCAATCATGCATAAAAGAATCCAGAGAAGATTTAAATATTATTCATAGATAGACTTGATCATAAACCCACAATTCATCGGTCTCAACAAACACACCGCAAAAAGAAGATTACATCGAATAGATCTCCACAAGAGAGGGGGAGAACTTTGTATTGAGATTCAAAGAGAGAGAAGAAGCCATCTAGCTACTAACTATGGACCGGAAGGTCTAAGGTAAACTACTCACACTTCATCGGAGGGGCTAGGATGATGTAGAAGCCCTCCGTGATGATGGCCCTCTTCCGGCGGAGCTCCGGAACAGGCCCCAAGATGGGATCTCGTGGATACAGAAAGTTGCAGCGGTGGAATTAGGTTTTTGGCTCCTGTTCTGATCGTTTGGGGGTATGTGTGTATATATAGGAGGAAGGAGTACGTCGGTGGAGCACCGACGGGCCCACGAGGCAAGGGGGCGCGCCCTAGGGGGGGCGCCCCCACCCTCGTGACCACCTCTTTGATCCCTTGCAGTAGGGTCCAAGTCTCCTGGATCACGTTCGGTGAGAAAATCACGTTTCCGAAGATTTTATTCCGTTTGGACTCCGTTTGATATTCTGTTTATCCGAAACACCGAAACAGGAAAAAACAGCAATTCTGGGCTGGGCCTCTGGTTAATAGGTTAGTCCCAAAAATAATATAAAAGTGAAAAATAAAGCCCAATATAGTCCAAAACAGTAGATAATATAGCATGGAGCAATCAAAAATTATAGATACGTTTGAGACGTATCAACCCCTCTCAAGCTACCACATAGATGTGTGGCCTCATGACTAAGTCCTCACATTAGGACATCTGCCGTGACAATTCCATGACAGTTGGCGCCCATCGTGGGGCATGCGCATGGTGGTGTTGAGTTCTTGGAGGGATCTCTCCTAGGGTTCGAGAAGTTCGCAAAGTTCCGATTGAAGAAAAGCCAGTTGTTGGAAGGATCTATATCAATGTCGAGTTCACTAGATCAAAATCAGGAATTTTTATTGATGACGTTCATCGTTCGTTTGGCAAGATGATCCGAGAAGATCCCGAAGGGTGAGAGCTTCCGTTTGAATCGGCAAAGATTGACCGGGTCCGGTGGATGCAAGTCACCGACACGTACATGGCCAAGTCCCCACCGAGTTATATGATCAGACGAGGGATCAGACGCTGTTTAAAAATTAACTATACGCCTCACCGAATCTGAGTTACCACCGCGGTCTCGTCGAGATCATTCCACCTTTGCTGACCTGGTTGCCTGGCCTCCGAGTTGCTTCGACCTCGAGTTTCCCTGGCCGCCGAGCCGCCTCGGCCATAGCTGCCTCTGTGAGACAAGTCGCATGCTGGCTCATCACCTTGCGTCGCCTCTGGAGCCACCTCCATGCTCAAATCACCCCGGCTTCGCAGCGCCGTCTCCGCCTTCAAGTCACCTCAGCTTGTCTCCATGCTCAAGTCACCACGGTCTTGTCGGCCTGCGCCCACAACTGCTTCTGAGCCGCCTCTGCAGCTTGTCTTCCACCCGCTGTTACCATGGATTTAAGCCCCCCTCCGCAGGATGCCTCTGCCAAACAACGCTCCTCGGCTGGGCCTCTGACCGACCCGCCGCGATTCGTTCTGGCCTCGGCCCAAGCCCGGCCGCGTCACCTGCTCCAGCGTCTCACTACAAGCAGGCTCCCGCTCGGATCCGTCCTTGCTGCTGCAAGCCGCTTCTGCTATATATTGCCGCGATCCCGCGTCGCTGCCGCTGGGTTGGCCGTCTTCGTTGTTGCGGTCTCATCAAAATTGCCGCCATTCCATTCCCGTGACAGCCGGTTTCGCATGGCCGCCGCCTCGCCCGCCGCCACTGCTCAGCGTCTTAAGCCGGCCCCGAGACGCCTCCAAACCTCCTAGCCTTCTGCTGCAAGTCGCACTCTGCCACGCCGGGCCAGTTTCCGCCGCCGCCACGGTGGGTCGCCCTGATGGCCAAACCTGCCTCCGCCTCATAAGGGTCTCTGCTTCGCCACCACTTTGAGCTGCCCCGCCGCTCTAAGCTGGCCCTGTTACAAGCTTCCGCTGCTGCAGCTTCAGGCCGGCCGTGCCTCTGTTGCTGTGGTCAAACAGCCATGCCCGAGGCCGCCGCTGCCTCGCCTGCCGCTGCCCCAGCCACACGCTTCGCGGGCTTCGCGCCGACCCGGTCCAGTTCACTGCCGCCTTATGTCTGCTCCGAGTCACCTCCACGGCCCCGCGCCTCCGAGTCGCCTCAGGCCTCATTCCGTTTGCGGAGAGCCACCATGCCTTAGAGTCGCTGCCTCCGTCTGCCAAAACTAGCATAATTTGCCAAAACAGATGCAGTCAAGTATTACTCCATCCTGAGAAAGATGCAGTGCATTGACTAGTAAACATAAACTGAGAAGGAAAAGAGAAACTCTGCTCGAGGGGCCGTATGTGCACTATTTTGGACTTGTTTAAAAAAGGATGAGAAGGTCACGTGGAGACCTCAGGCACTTGATGACAAGGGAATCAATCAATTCTTCTGTCAAAAAGAAAACAGCACTATGCATTATCCAGCGCCAGCATCTGTGTTCATCCGGCAAAAAATACCAGGTGTTATTTTTCCTATGTATTTTATCTGTACATGTTAATTCATCTGACAACAATTACTCTGGCTGTAATATTTTTTTATACAGGATGACTATTAAAAGAAAAAGGTGGTGTTATACCACGGATGCACGTTCGGTTGTGCCGACGGCTTCACGGACACGTGTGTCACAGTCCAATTTACATCAACGTGCCGACCGACTTGCCCATCCGCATCGCCTTACAACGTGAAGGACAACTCACCCGTCCGCATCGGCTTACAATGAGGAGGACTCGTACGCACCGACTTACAACATTGCGTCCGACTCATCTGTCTATTGCCGCGTCCGACTCACTCGTGATTGATTTCAGCTTTACCATGGTGATCATCAATTCTGCGGTGGATAATTTCTGACCTAATATATCAGGTGAAATCCATTCAGTATATTTTTATATTATATAATACTTTCTTTAAAATAGCAATTACTCTGTCTTGCAAGTTCTCCAATGCAGGGCAAGCTATATCACTGAGCTGTTGAATGACTCATACCGGTTTATATCTTGGTCAAAGATGGAGAATCTCAAGCCAACTCCTCGAGTCGCCTTGAGACTCGGGGGCTACAATGGCATAACTCGGCACAATTGGCCGGTTTCAATGAATTCGAGAATTCCGGATCATTGGAGGGAAAAATAACCCGGCCCCAGAGATTACTGCTATATCGATGAAAATTTAAAGGCCATCAGAAAAAATTTCGACTCAAAATGAAGATTTCGGTTTAAAATCCGGCTCAAGTGACATCTCTCTCCCATAAAGATTTGAAGCTCTCAACCCGGTTTACAATTCCGGCTCAAGAAGAATTTATCTCTCGCAAAGTTCGAGTTCTCAGGAAAAATTAAAGGGACCAAAGAGAGTCTGTTGCAAAGCACAACTCAAACATAGGTACCCTGCTTCAATGGTCATTTGGGGGCTTCTTGTTCAAACATAGGTCTTATTCGAACCAAAGAGAACATAGTTGTCGGTACCCTCTTGATCGGCACACTGCCAAACTCACTAGGGTGATTCTTGATCGTATTCGAATCATAGCTTAACCCCTTTTGGGTACAACTTTGATCGTATTCGAATCAGAGTCATTAAAAAAAATTCAAGGTCATTTGGGGGCTTCCTATTCAAACATAGGTCGTATTCGAACCAAAGAGAACATAGCTGTCGGTACCCTC
Source organism: Triticum monococcum (assembly GCA_034509565.1). Lineage (NCBI taxonomy): Eukaryota > Viridiplantae > Streptophyta > Magnoliopsida > Poales > Poaceae > Triticum > Triticum monococcum. The sequence goes on along the minus strand of CM067843.1, from coordinate 183,457,413 downwards.
TTGATCGGTGCAACGCCAAAGCCACTGGGGGCTACATGATCGTATTCGAGTCCTAGCTTAACCCCTTTGGTCCGGTTTACTGATCGTATTCGAATCAGAAGCCTCAAATTTTTCTTTCTATTTTGTTTAAGTTTTTTGAAAAACAATCTTTTGGGTTTGTCTTGAGACTTTTTTGATCATGTCTGAAGCATATGTGAGTGGTTTCTATTTAACCTGGCTTGACTTTGGACGATAAGTAGTCGCTAGTATATGACAATCATAAACATTTGGAAGTTTTGGCTTCTAAAGATTGGGTTATCACCCTTACTGCACAGGTATCATAAGCCAGCAGTACGGTTCAATATCACATGTATGATATTGTTTATACATGATTAGGTTTAAGCTGGCCTTGGCTTTTGACATTAAGTTGCGAGGGCATATCTTGTTTAAACTCTGTGCAGAATTTGCAGAACTATGACTTATATAAATGCTTAAGTCTAAGCTCATCATTAAAATTGATGTTTCAAAATGATTATCCGCTCTGGATTTTCTCAAAGGCTATAAGTCGCCGGGTTATAAAAATTCTGGCTTACAATGGAGGCGTATTAAATCGCCATCGGTCAAGAGCCGCCGGGTATTTAAACTCCGGATTTACTTGTCAACAGATAAGGCATTCAAAGTCGCTTTGGCGCAATGGCTATTATTTTATCAATGGATATGGTTTATTCTACAGTGGAAGGAATAGTCCCGAGTCGCTGCAGGCTTACGACCCGACACTTGGGGGCTGCATTATTCAAATTGAGATTACATCGAATATTCAAGTCCTATGTCACTGCCAGCATGCACCATGGCACTTGGGGGCTAATGCAAAGTCATTTTTTGCTCAACTTGTTGAAGACACGACTCATCACATTCTAAATGAGCCGGCCCTTGGGGGCTACCTCCTGTCAAAAATTCAAGGTACATAAGCCTTAATCCATTATATTGAAAGATCCACTACTTAGTTGGTAGAGTACAAAGCTCTTAACCTTGTGGACGTGGGTTCAAGCCCCATGGTGGAGATTACGTCATATGATGTTATTATCAATGAATCATATACAAAGTCCCAGCTCAGTAATATCTTACTGAGCCGGCCCTTGGGGGCTACACGTTGCAGCTCAAGTTTACATGATCATATTTACAAAATCCCTGCTCATTGTTGCATAATGAGCCGGCCCTTGGGGGCTACACTGGTTGAAATTTTTATGAGCATAAGGCAATTACAAGTCCCAGGTTGCTGCAAGCATGACAACCCGACACTTGGGGGCTACAGGTGATATGCATACAAGGGAGGAATAACTTCAAATTCTCAGTTTTGAGCAAATCAGATATTATATTATTATCGGAGAAATCTGCAAAGTTTATGACCCGGTGTCATCATAAGATTAACCCGTCATCAGCAACAATTACATGACCCGACATCATTTGTTTATAACCCGACAATTTTGGCAATCAGAAATCGGCAAGATCTACATCTTTAAGCCGGCTGAATATCAGTTGAATATTTCAAGACCAATATTTTTTGTCAAATCAGAGCATTGAAGGCCGACTCAAATGGATTATTTCTTATAATATTTCTTTACAAGAGCCAATATCAGCAAATGGATTATGAAGCTGGCCTATTGACCCAGATTTTCCAGGAGAAAATGTCAAGGACTTAAGGATGATCAGGTGCCGGCTTACAAGAATATTTAACCCGGAGCACAACCTGTCAAATTTGTTCTTGTGTTTATGTTGCAGGATCAGTTTAACATGGATAAATCCAAATTAAATTGGGGGCTAATGTCGGGGATATACCCCGCGGTATAAACCACTGGATGTATGACCCGGCTGGAGCTTGGCGACTCACTGGCGACCCGCTTGGACCTGGCGGTTTATGATTCATCGGAGACCTGACGGGCGGGTCAGGTGGATGACAAGGCCCAAGGCCTAGTAGGCCGGTTCATGTGATGGTGGACCGACTTAAGAGGAAAGTGTCGGATCACGGGTTCCGGCAAACCCTTGAGGTTCGAACACTGGGGTGCGCACGAAGATTTTCTCCCTATAGATCCACACCCTAGCTCTCTAAGATCTTGCGAATGAACTCAATGAACTCACAACACAGAAAGACACAAGATTTATACTGTTTCGGGCCATCGTTGTGGTGTAATACCCTACTCGAGTGTGGTGGTGGTGGATTGCCTCCTGGGCTGATTATGAACAGTACAAGGGGAAGAACATCATCCTCAGGTTGAGGTGTTCTTGTGCTTGGTGAACTTGTGTGGGTGAGATGATCTTGGATCCGCTCTCGACTTGTGATGTGGTCGATCCTCTAGGTCCGTCCCCTAATGTGGTGGCTAGTTCTACTTATATAGGCCCTGGTCCTCTCTCCAAATATTGAGCGGGAAGGGAGCCAACAACGGCCAATTCGAAAGGGGACAACTAGTACAAGTTATCCTGACAAAAGGTGGTCTCCGCTTGCCAAAGGTTCTGGTGATGACGCCGTCTTGGGCTCCATGGTGACCTCCATCCTGCCGTGCTTCTGGTCTTGGTCTCGTTGCACCAATATGGAAACCTTTGCTTGATGCCTCGGTACTCCGCGCCTGCGCTTGCCCCCTTGGCACCAAAGAGGAAACGAGGACACTACGCGTGCTAGCGCCCGCCTGGTCTCGATCGTCATGGCTCACATCACGAGGACCTCGTGAGGTTTGCCTTGCCTTGATCTCTCCACCCCTCGCGAGCCTGCCTGGCGAGGCCGCTCCTGAGGAGGTCTTGCATCGTCTGCCTTGTGAGGCTTGGCCCCTCATGAGGGTCTTGAATGCCTTGTCGATGAAGATGGGCCATACAGACCTGCCAGCCCAGCCATGCCGCGAGCCGCAGGCAGGCAAGTCTGGGGACCCCGTTCCTAGGACGCCGACAGTAGCCCCCGGGCCCAAGGCGCGCTCGGGCTTGGCTTCAAGGCGAAGCCAAAGGATCAAGCGCGGAGCGCCGCGGGCCCCAAAAGCCCGCGGCCTCGGTTGACGCATGGCGGTTGATTGGACGTGGGCGTCTCCGCTTCCCCATGCTGCCTCGGCAACTGCCCGACTTGACATGTCCCTGCGACATGCAAGGAAAACCATCATTACCTGCGATCATGGGGGTGCTGGTTGGCCTTCTACTACTATAAATGGGGAGGGGGCAGAGCCCCCGTCGCTCATCTCTTCCCATTCCACTCGCTTCTTCTTCCTCCGCTCCACTGCTAGCAGTAGCTTCAATGGCACCGGTCCATAGGTTTTCGGCTGAGGAGAAGGGAAAGGTTCCCCTCGACGTGCCAGAGTTGCTCCCGCCGAAGAAGAAATTGGTCCACCGCTGCGACGCCGCGGAGATGCAGGTGGTGACGAGGGCTTGGTGCGAGTGGCCTCCTCCTGGGTATCCACTGCCCTTGTATGCCCAAGCTGGGGGCTCGGGAGGAAGAAGCGACGGGCATCGGCGCACGCACCGCGGCCAAGGTCGACGCGTCGCGGTGACAAGTGCCGTCGCTCCTGGAGTCCATGCCGCAGACTCCTCACGCGAGCTCGTGCTGTGGGCGGTGATGCCCCCAAGCTCTTGGATCTGCTTCCCACGCTTCTTCTCCGACATGATGCCACCAAGGGGGCCTCTCGAGCTCTGGTTGCAGCATGCTTACTGCGATGCTCTGGTGACCGGAGCAGAGGTTGAAGCAGTCTCCACTAGCAAGATCTTCATGACCCATGGCTGGGGTGAGGTCGCGCGGGTTTGCCGTGAGGAGGGCGCCCTCGCAATCCACTTCGAGTACGATGGCGCCTCTACGCAGTTCTTCCAGGTCTTCGATGCGGAGGGTCGCCGCTTGGAGTGCTGCCCCGAAGGAGAGCACCAGGATGAGGCACGCCCTGCTCGGGGCTGCTCCAGCAGCAGTGACTCTTGGGAGTCCAGCAGTTCTCCCGAGCTCTACGAGACTCTGAAGACGAGCGACGACAGCTACGTGCCCCCGAGCTCTCGCCGCGCTCGGTACAGGGCCGCAACATCTGGCCGCCGCCGTCGCTAATCTGGATGGGGTTGGCGCCGGCCTCCCGCAGCCCACTGTTGATGATGGCATCGGCCGCGGGGGTGTGTAGATAGGATTCTCCTAGTTCGCGTCTTTTGTTCCCTGAGAGGAATCAAGAAGTACCCCATGGGGGCGTGTAAAGGGTTTGCAATGTCTTTGTTGATGTTATCCCAATTAAGGAAGCCTTGTTAGCGCAAGTCCTGTTTAGGCTCGGTCTTCCCTTTCCATCCTCGCGACAACTTGTTGCTCTATGCCAACAGGTCTCGGTCCCCAGGCAAGCTTCAGCCGTCGCTGGTATGCCAGGTCGCGTGCCGTGGTCAAGGCTAGGAGGTGAGCGGCCCGAGGTCCAGTAAGAGCCCCTGAGGTGCGATGCTCAGGGGGTCCCCTTTAGCGCTCAAGCAGCCATGGTAAGATAAGAAAGGGAGGCGACGTTGCCGCAACAGGGCTGCGGCGAGCGTGTCCCCTAGGTCCCAACGATTGGTTGATCTGAGCTCGTGACTTATCTTGGCGGTCCGGAGTCGATTCTTCGTGATGCACCAGACCGGTGCGCGATCATCCACATCATAGCTAGGCCAGGCCCGTACGAGCCTTCCCCCTTCCTATGTTCTCCTTTGTGCTCCACGTCCTCAGGTACCGGCCCTTGAGTGAGCTCAGCCATCGCTGTTATGCCAGGTCGTGTGCCGTGGTCAAGGCCAGGGGTGAGGGTTGGAGAGCCAGTAAGAGCTCCTGAGTTGCCATGCTTGGGAGCCCCCCTTTAACATGCAAGAGGATTACCTGGAAGATGTGGGAGCTTGCGGTGCCGCCTGGTGCTATCCTCATAAAATTCCTGCAAGCCAGCACAAGGAAGAACACGATCTGCCGTTATGGTTGCCAGCCTGCTGCTGGTTGCTCCGCGAAGGGGTGAAGGCAGTGAGGGCCTGCTGAGGTGACGTGCGCGGGGCGTGCCGCGAGCTAGAGCTCGACCGCTCAGGTTTATCGATGTGGTAGGGACGGACCCGTGCACTAGCGCCGTGCCAGCGTGAGGGGGCCCCGTGGGAGGCGACGATTGAGCAGGTAGTAATCATAGGTAGATCGAACATGAGAGTAGTAGGCTTAAGTAAGTGCGTGAGATATATGTGCCACTTGGTCAGGCCCGAGCGTCTTGGGGATGATGCAGCCCGAGGGGCGCCCCCAACAAGGTAAGCTAAAGACATAAAAAGGATACATGCCACAAGGACGGACCCACGCGACTTGGGAATGATGCATCCCGAGGGGCGCTCCCAGCTGAATGAACTTGGAAAGATGTCACCTGGTTATTGACAAAGGAGAGTTGGGGCAGCTGAAGATGCACGGCGAAGGGGCTGCTCCTCACGAGCCTCCGGAGCTCTGAGCCTCGGGAGGCTCTGGGGGCTCAGGTGGTTCCTTGAGGACCGTCTCCATCTCCATCAGGACGGCATGGTGCCTGGCCTCCTGAGCCGCTAGGATGCGCCGCAAGTTGCGCTGGTAGGCGGACGATACTCTTGGCAGGCCAAAGGGCATGCTAACGTAGTTGTGCGGTGGGCCCTCGCAGCGTCTTGTGCGCGAAGGCCAGCAAAGCTCCTGAGAAGCGGCCCTATTGAGCCCTGGAACGTCGATGCAGGCATGCAGCCCGACATCCTTGCCTGGATGGGAAGCTGCATCTCGTGAGCGGTGGTCGCCGCGCATGGCCCTTGCGTCTTGCAATTCCTGGGTGATCTTGGTGATGAACTCCTGAAAGGTGGGCAATCCTTGCCCTGTGGCCTCCTGAGGTAAACATGCCGCGAAGTATCCAAGTGGTGCCCGAGCGCCTCCCTCATGATGTGGGCAAGGTCTGAGGCCTTCCAGAAGAAAGCCCCCGAGCCCTGCGCGAGAAGGGCGCTAGGCGCGCCTTCCTACACAATGGAGGGAGGCGCCCCTGGAGCAGGCGCTGATCCTAATGAGGCTCTGGCTGTGACGCCGCCCTCCTGAGGTCCTGCGCGGCGCAACTATTTCTTCTTCTTGGGGATGGCCTCAGGAGGGCCCTTGCCCTTGCTGTCGGGGTCATCGATTGCTGCAGCTTGGAAGGTGCACTCGAGGGAGCACACCGTGCCTCTTTATTCACATGGGACCGTGATGATCCCGCCGCTTCCTGCCATCTTGAGGACATTGTAGCCGTGATGGGTCACTACCATGAACTTGGCCAGGGCTGGATACCCGAGGATGGCATTGTACGACACACGGATGTGCGTGACATCAAAGTCGATGAGCTAGGTGCGGTAGTTCTTGCGTTCCCTGAAGGTGATAGGGAGGCGGACTTGCCCTATCAGTGTGGTGGAACCGTCGGCCACTCCTGAGAAAGGCTTGGTGGGCTGAAGCTGGTCATACGACACCTGGAGGCTGTCGAATGTGTCGACGGACAGGATGTTGAGCCCTGCACCGCCGTCGATGAGGGTCTTGGTAACCTGCACATTGCTGATGACTGGGGAGCAAAGCATCGGGAGGGCACCAGCGGTAGCTGCGCACTTGAGCTGGTCTGCCGAGTTGAACGTGATGGGGCACTGGGACCATCTGAGCGGATGCGTCACTTCGAGATTGGGGAGGATTGCATTCACTTCACGAGCAAACTGCTTGAAGATACGCTGCGAGGCTAGGGCCTGGGCTCCGCCCAAGATGTAGGCAATAGCACGCGGTTCTTGGAAGCCCCCAGCCCCCTTGTCCCGATGGTGTTCGTCATTCCTTCTTGGCGGTGGTGGCAGCGGAGGGAGTCCAGCGTTGCCTTGAGGATGATCCTCGCGAGGCTGATCCCTCCAGGCGCCCTCGCGAGGCTGATCCTGCCAGCGGTCCTCATGAGGCCGGTCGCGCCACTCTTGGTGCGGGCCACGGTCGTCCCAACGTCCACCACCACGTCCTCCTCCTCGGCTGTAGCCCTGGTCGCCTCGCTCGGGGTGTCGACCGAAGCGTCCTTCGCAAATGGCTCTGAGCTCTTGACAGTCACTGGTGTTGTGGGTGTTCAGGTTGTGGAAGGCATAGAACGGACGGTTGCCCTTGGATGACTCTGGCTGGTCTCTGCCATGCTTGGTGTCTGGTTCCGCTGTGAGCACGGCTGCTCCTTTGCGCTTCACATCATTGGCCTTGGCTTTCTTCTCCTTTGGGTCCGTAGCAGGGAGCTCGAGGAGGGAGAGGCGCCCCTCCTCAGCTCTAGCACACTTGGTCGCGATGTTGAAGAACTCCAGGGTCATGCACTACTCTTCATGGATGGCGAGCTCCTCCTTCATCTTGACATCGCGGACGCCATCAGAGAACGCAGAGATGATGGACTCATCGGTCACCTTAGGGATCTTGATCCGTGCGCTGTTGAAGCGCTGAATGTACTTTTGCAAGGTCCCTCCTGGTTGTTGCTTGATGCGGCGCAGGTCGCCCGTGACCGTGGGGCGGTCGCGAGTACCCTGGAAGTTGGCGATGAAGCGGGTGCGCATCTCGTCCCAGGAGGAAATTGAGCCTAGAGGCAGGTTCAAGAGCCAGGAGCGGGCGCCCTCCTTGAGAGCCATGGGAAACCAGTTCGCCATGACTTTCTCATCGCCCTTGGCCACTTCGATGCTCAGCTCATAGAGCTGCAGGAACTCCTCGGGATCGGGGGTGCCCTCGTAGCGAGGAGGCAAATCCGGCTTGAACTTGCCCGGCCAGGCGACACTACGCAGCTCGGGAGTGAAAGCGCGGTAGCCAGCTGTGGTCACCGGGACCCGCCTTGGGGGTGAAGCTTGGTCTTGATGGGGTTTGTGCCCTACCGCTATGGGTGGCGCACGATCTTGCCACAGCAGCCGATCCCGGCGTGGTGGTGCGAGGAGCGGCGGAGCATTTTCTTGCGGTCGAGGGACCTCTTGACAGCTTCTTTCTTCACGCGTGGGCGCGGGACGCGGCGGGTCGCATCGCGGAGCCGCGTGTCTTGGCGCCAGGGCGCCGTCTTAGTGCTGAGGTGGTGGAGGCGCTCCATGAGCTACATCGCCCGTAGCTGGCGGAGGGCGAGGCGGAGAGAGGGACGGCGCAGGGGAGCCCCCTGCGGCACGGACAAGCTCGGCGATGCGGTCGAGCCAGTCCTCATAGAGGTCATCGACCGGATGGTAGCATAGGAGCTCGTGCGCCATGAGGAGCGCGGCCCGTGCGTCCATGGGAGGGCAACGTGCATGGGAAGAAGAGCCGGTCGGGGTCAGCGATGGAGTGGCGGTGCGGCCATCCCGCCGCACCAAGGGATGCAGCGAGGATGCTTGTTGCTTGTTCCCCACTGGGCCGGTGGCGGCGTTGGCGGCAGGAGACAGGGAACGACGAGGTGGCCCGCCGACGAGAGCCGTCTGAGCAACGTGGGCGGCGAGGGCATCTTGGCACTCAACACGAGCGTGGCGCGCGTCTGCCATGGAGACGACGAAGCAACGGAGCGCGGAGCGACGGAAGGAAGCTTCGGCGCACCCCTACATGGCATGCCAAATGTGGGATCACGGGTTCCGACAAACCCTTGAGGTTCGAACACTGGGGTGCACGCGAAGGTTTTCTCCCTAGCTCTCTAAAATCTTGCGAACGAACTCAACGAACTCACAACACAGAAAGTAACAAGATTTATACAGGTTCGGGCCACTATTGTGGTGTAATACCCTACTCTAGTGTGGTGGTGGTGGATTGCCTCTTGGGCTGATGATGAACAGTACAAGGGGAAGAACAGCCTCCTCAGGTTGAGGTGTTCTTGTGCTTGGTGAACTTGTGTGGGTGAGATGATCTTGGATCCGCTCTCGACTTGTGATGTGGTCGATCCTCTAGGTCCGTCTGTCAGATGTGGGGTTCCGGCAAACCCTTGAGGTTTGAACACTGCGGTGCGCGTGAAGTCTTTCCCTCCTACCGATCTATGCTCTAGCTCACTAAGATCTTGCGGACGAACTCGACGAACTCACAACACAGAAAGACATGGGGTTTATACTGGTTCGGGCCACCGTTGTGGTGTAATACCCTACTCCAGTGTGGTGGTGGTGGATTGCCTCTTGGGCTGATGATGAACAGTACAAGGGAAGAACAGCATCATGAGGTTGAGGTGTTCTTGTGCGTATGAACTTGTAGTGCGAGGATTCCCTCAAGCTAAGGTGAGATGAGATCTGATCAGATCTGATCCCCTCCTATGGTGGTGGCTAGTCCTATTTATAGAGGCCCTGGTCCTCTTCCCAAATATTGAGCGGGAAGGGAGCCAACAATGGCGGGCTAATTTGAAGGGGGACAACTAGTACAAGCTATCCTGACAAAAGGTAGTCTGCGCCCGTGAAAGGCTCTGGGGTGACACCGTCTTGGGCTCCACAATGACCTCCTTCTTGCAGTCCTCCTGGTCTTGGTCTTGTTGCACCGAAATGGCAACCTTTGCCTGAGGCCTTGGTACTCCGCGGCTGCGCTTGCCTCCTTTGCACTAAAGAGGAAACAAGGACGCTACGCGCGCTGGCGCCCGCCTAGTGTCGATCGTCATGGCTCACGTCACAAGAGCCTTGTGAGGTTTTCCCTGCCTTGATATCTCCGCTCCTCGTGAGCCTACCTGGCTAGGCCACTCCAGAGGAGGTCTTGCATCATCCGCCTTGTGAGGCTTGGCCCCTCGCGAGGGTCTTGGGTGCCTTGTTGGTGAAGATGGGTTGTACGGCCTGCTGCTTGGCCACGCCGTGGGCCGCAGGCAGGCAAGTCTAGGGACCCCCGTTCCCAGAACGCTAATGGTAGCCCCCAGGCCCAAGGTGCACGCGGGCTTGGCTTCGCGGGGAAGCCAAGGGTCAAGTTCGGAGCACCGCGGGCCCCAAAAGCATGCGGCCTCGGTTGGCGCGTGGCAGTTGATTGGGCGTGGGCGTCTCCACTTCCCCATGCTTCCTCAGCAACTGCATGACTTGACAAGTCCCTGCGACATGCAAGGGATACCATCATTACCTGCGATCGTGGGAGGTGCCGGTTGGCCTTCTTGCACTATAAATGGAGAGGGGGGCAGAGCCCCCGTCGCCCATCTCTTCCTCTCTTGCTTGCTTCTTCCTCCTTGCTCTACTGCTTGCTCCAATGGCGCCTATCAGAAGGTTCTCCGCTAAAGAGAAGGGGAAAGCCCCTCGGGATGTCCTGGAGCGACTCCCGCCGAAGAAGAGGTTGATCCATCGCCGTGACGAAGCGGCGATGCAAGTGGTGACGAGGCCTTTGTGCGAGCGGCCTCCATCGGGGTACCCGCTACCCCTGTATGCCCAAGCCGAGGGCTCGGGAGGACAAAGTGACGTGCAGCGCCGCCCATGCTACATTCGAGGTCGCCGCGCCATGGCAACGCGTGCCGTCCACGCCGTAGACTCCTCGCGCGAGTTGGTGCTGTGGGCGCCGATGCCTCAGAGCTCCTGGATCCGCTTCCCGCGGTTCTTCTCCGACATGATGCCGCCGAGGGGGCCTCTCGAGCTCTGGCTGCAACATGCCGACTGTAGCGCTCCGGCGACCGGAGTGGAGATCGAAGCGGTCCCCACCGGCAAGATCTTCATGACCCGTTGCTGGGGGGAGATCGCTCGGGTCTGTCATGCGAGGGGCGCCCTCGCGATCCACTTCAAGTATGATGGTGCCTCCACGCTCTTCTTCAAGGTTTTCGACGCCGAGGGCCGCCGCCTGGAGTGCTGCTCCGGAGAAGAGCGTGAGGCTGATGCGCGCTCCGCTCGCGACCAGTCCAGCAGCAGCAACCCTTGGGAGTCCAGCAGCTCTCCTGAGCTCTACGAGACTCTGGAGACGAGCGACGACAGCTACGTCTCCCCGAGCTCTCGCCGTGCTCGGAGCAGGCTGCGGCGTCCGGCCGCCGCTGCCGCTGATCTGGATGGGGTTGGCGCCGGCCTCCCGTGGCCCACTGTTGATGATGGCGTCCGCCACGGAAGGATGTAGATAGGATCCCCCTTAGCATCAACTTCTGTTTCCTGCGAAGAATCATGAATCACCCCGTGGGGGCATGTAAGGATCTGCAATGCCTTTGTACTTATCTTCCTTGTTATGAAGATTTGATGAACGCGTGTCCCGTGAAGGCTCGGTCCCCCTTTCTTTCCTTGCAATAGCTTGTTGCTCTATGCTGACGGGTCCCGGTCCCAAGGCGGCTACAACCATCGCTGGTATGCCAGGTCGCGATGCCGTGGTCAAGGCCAGGAGGTGCGCGGCCCGAGGTCCAGTAAGAGCCCCTGAGGCGCGATGCTCAGGAGGTCCCCCTTAGCGCCCAAGCGACCATGGTAAGGAAAGAAAGGAATATGACCTGGCTGCAACGGGGTCGCGGCATGGTGTGAGCGACTACTAGGCCCAAATATTTAGCCGATCCAAGGGCAAGACTTATCTTGCTGACTTCGCGGTGATTCCTGATGTTGCGCTAGGGCTGCGCGCCAACTTACGCGACATAGCTAGGCCGGTCTGTACGAGTTTTCCTTCTCCCAAGCTCTTGTTAGTGCTATACGTCCTCAGGTCCCGGCCCTCGAGCGAGCTCAACAGCCACTGGTATGCCAGGTCGCGATGCCGTGGTCAAGGCCAGTGGGTGAGGGCTGGAGAGCCAGTAAGAGCTCTTGAGTCGCGATGCTGAAGAGCCCCCCTTTTAACGCGCAAGTGAATTGCACGAGAGAAAAGGAGACTCGCGGTGCCGCCTGCTATCCTTCCCGCGGGGTCCCTACGGATAGGCACAAGAAGAAACATGGTTTGCCGTTACTGCCGCCTGCCTGCCGCGGGTTGGTCCGGATGAAGTGAAGGCACCGAGGGCCTGGTGAGGTGACGTGCATGGTGCGTGCCGCGAGCCTGAGCTCGACCACTTAGATTTGTCGGTCATGGCAGGGATGGACCCATGCACGAGTGTCGTGCCTGTGTAGAGGCCCCGAGGGGGGCGATGATCGAGCAGGTGATAGCAGTTAGCAGGTTAAGCATGAGGAGTAGATCGACTTGGATAAAAGCAAGAAGATACATGCCACTGGGTCTGGCCCGAGCGGCGTGGGGATGATGCAGCCTGAGGGGCGCCCCCAACAAGGTAAGATAAAGACTTAAGCAAAAGGGGTACATGCCACATGGACGGACCTGTGTGGCCTGGGAATAATGCAGCCCGAGGGGTGCTCCCAGCTTAAATGAACTTGGAAGATGTCGCCTGGTTCTGTAGACGAAGTAGAGTTGGTGCACTAAAGCCACACGTTGAAGGAATGGCTCCTCATGAGCCACCGAGCCCCTGAGCCTCGGGAGGCTCTGGGGGCTCAGGAGGTTCCCTGAAGACCATCCCCATCTCCTCCAGAACGGCGTGGAACCTGGCCTCCTGAGCCACCAGGACTTGCCGCATGTTGCACTGAAAGGCCGACGCCACGCTCGACAAGCCGAAGGGCATGCGAACGTAGCTGTGTGGTGGACCCTCACAGCGGCCCGCACGTGATGGCCAGAAGCGTTCCTAAGATGCGGCCTGTTGAGCCCTGGGATGTCGATGCAGACGCGCAGTTCAGCACCCTCTCCTGGATGGTGAGCCGCGCTCGGTGAGCGGCTGTCGCCGCGCATGGCTCTCGCTTCTTGTAGCTCTTGGGTGGTCTTGGTGATGAACTCCTGAGCGGTGGGCACTCCTTGCCCTGTGCTCTCCTGAGGGTCGCGTGCCACGAAGCACGCCTCCAAGTGGTGCCCAAGCGCCTCCCTCGTGAGGTTGACAAGGTCTGAGGCCCTCCAGAAGAGAGCCCCTGAGCCCTGCCTGAGGAGGGCGCCGGGTGCGCTTTCCTATGCGTTGGAGGGAGGCGCCCCTGGAGCGGGCGTTGACCCCGACGAGGCTCCTGATGCGACGCCTTCTTCTTGGGGTCCTGCGCGGCACGACAGCTTCTTCCTGGGGATGGTCTCCAGAGGGCCTTCACTTCTGTTGTCAGGGTCGTCGATTGCTGCGGCTTGGAAGGCGCGCTCAAGGGAGCACACCGCATCCCTTTCTTCACATGGGACCGTGATGATTCCTCGCTTCCTGGCATCTTGAGAACGTTGTAGCCATGGTGAGTTACTGCCATGAACTTGGCCAGAGTTGGATACCCGAGGATGGCATTGTACGGCAGGCGGATGTGCGCGACATCGAAGTCGATGAGCTCGGTGTGGTAGTTCTTGAGCTCCCCGAAGGTGACAGGCAGGCGGACCTGCCCTATCGGTGTGGTGGAACCGTCGGTCACTCCTGAGAAAGGCTTGGTTGGCTGGAGCTGCTCGTAGGGCACTTGGAGGTTGTCGAACGTGTCGATGGATAGGACGTTGAGCCCTGCGCCGCCGTCGATGAGAGTCTTGGTGACTTGCACATTGCTGATGACTGGGGAACACAACATAGGAAGGGTGCCAGCGGTGGCTGCGCACTTGAGCTGGTCGGCCGAGTCGATGGTGATGGCATATTGGGACCACCTGAGCGGGCGCATGGCCTCGAGCTTGGGGAGCGCCGCGTTCACCTAGCGAGCGAACTGTTTGAAGATAAGCTGAGAGGCTGGGGCCTGAGCACCGCCCAAGATGCAAGCGATCGCACGTGGCTCCTGGAAGCCCCCAGCCCCCTCGTCCTGGTGGTGATCGTCGTTCCTTCTCGGTGGCGGCAACGGGGGAAGACCGACGTTGCCCTGGGGGCGATCCTCACAAGGCGGGTCCCTCCAGGCGCCCTCGCGAGGTTGGTCCTGCCAGCGGTCCTCACGAGGCCGGTCGCGCCAGTCCTGGCGCGGGCCACGGTCGTCCCAGTGTCCACCTCCGCGTCCTCCTCCACGGCCGTAGCCCTGGTCGTTGCGCTCGGGGCATCGACCGTAGCATCCTTCCCGTATGGCTCTAAGCTCTTGATAGTCGCTGGTGTTGTGGGTGTTCAGGTTGTGGAAGGCGCAGAACGGACGGCCATTCTTGGATGACTCAGGCTGATCTCTACCTTGCTTGGTGTCGGGCTCCGCTGCGAGCACCACTGCCTCTTTGCGCTTCACGTCCTTGGCCTTGGCCTTCTTCTCCTCCACTCCTACAGCTGGCAGCTCAAGGAGAGAGAGCCGCCCCTCCTCAGCTCTTGCACACTTGGTCGCCAGGTTGAACAGCTCTTGAGATGTGCAAAGCTCCTCGTGCATAGGCAGCTCTTCCTTCATCTTGACGTCACGGACGCCGTCTGAGAACGCGGAGATGATGGCTTTGTCCGCCACCTTGGGGATCTTGAGGCGGGTGTTGTTGAAGCGCTGGATGTACTTCTGGAGGATCTCTCCTGGTTGTTGCTTGATGCGGCGTAGATCGCCTGCGGCCGGCGGGCGGTCACGAGTGCCCTGTAAGTTGGTGACGAAGCGGTCGCGCATCTCGTCCAAGGAGGAGATCGAGCCGTGCTGCAGGTTCAGGAGCCAGGAGCGGGCCCCATCCTTGAGAGCCATCAGAAACCAGTTTGCCATGACTTTTTCGTCACCGCTAGCCGCTTCGATGCTCAGGTCATAGAGCTGCAGGAACTCTGTAGGATCGAAAGTATGTCTAGAGGGGGGGGGGTGATTAGACTACTTGACCAAATAAAAACATAACCTTTTCCCAATTTTAGTTCTTGGCAGATTTTAGCTATCTTAGGACAAGTCAAGAAATCATCACACAATTCAAGCAAGCATGCAAAGAGTATATTGGCAGCGGAAAGTAAAGCATGCAACTTGCAAGAATGTAAAGGGAAGGGTTTGGAGAATTCAAATGCAATTGGAGACATGGATGTTTTTCCCGTGGTTCGGATAGGTGGTGCTATCCTACATCCACGTTGATGGAGACTTCAATCCACGAAGGGTAATGGTTGCGCGAGTCCACGGAGGGCTCCACCCACGAACGGTCCACGAAGAAGCAACCTTGTCTATTCCACCATGGCCATCGCCCACGAAGGACTTGCCTCACTAGCGGTAGATCTTCACGAAGTAGGCGATCTCCTTGCCCTTACAAACTCCTTGGTTTAACTCCACAATCTTGTCGGAGGCTCCCAAGTGACACCTTGCCAATCTAGGAGGCACCACTCTCCAAGAAGTAACAAATGGTGTGTTGATGATGAACTCCTTGCTCTTGTGCTTCAAATGATAGTCTCCCCAACACTCAACTCTCTCTCATAGGATTTGGATCTGGTGGAAAGAAGATTTGAGTGGAAAGCAACTTGGGGAAGGCTAGAGATCAAGATTCATATGGTAGGAATGGAATATCTTGGTCTCAACACATGAGTAGGTGGTTCTCTCTCAGAACATATGAGTTGGAAGTGTAGATGTGTTCTGATGGCTCTCTCCACGAATGAAGAGGAGGTGTAGGGGTATATATAGCCTCCACACAAAATCCAACTGTTACACACAATTTACCAATCTCGGTGGGACCGAATCAACAAACTCGGTCAGACCAAAATAGTAAACCTAGTGACCGTTAGAGATTTTCGGTGGGACTGACATGCAACTCGGTAGGACCGATTTTGTTAGGGTTAGGGCATAACGTAATCTCGGTGAGACCGATTACACAAACTCGGTGAGACCGATTTTGGTAATTAGCTAACCAGAGAGTTGGTCAGGCAAACTCGGTGGGACCGATTTGCTCTTTCGGTGAGACCGAAAAGTTACAAAAAGGAAACAGAGAGTATACATTGCAATCTCGGTGGGACCGATTCGCTCTTTCGGTGAGACCGAAAAGTTACGAAAGGGAAACAGAGAGTTTGCAATCCCATCTCGGTGAGACCGAGATCCCTATCGGTAGAACCGAATTGCTAGGGTTTGGCAGTGGCTTATGACAAGTGAAACTTGGTGGCGCAGGATAGGAAGAATCGGTAGGACCGAGTTTGGCTTAGGGTTTAGGTCATATGTGGGTATGGGAAAGTAGTTGAGGGTTTTGGAGCATATCACTAAGCACATGAAGTAACAGGCTCATTAAGCAACACCTCATCCCTCCTTGATAGTATTGGCTTTTCCTAAAGACTCAATGTGATCTTGGATCACTAAAATATAAAATGAAGAGTCTTGAGCTTTTGAGCTTGAGCCAATCCTTTGTCCTTAGCATTTTGAGGGTTCCACTTTCACCATCCATGCCATGCCAATCATTGAGCTTTCCTGAAATAATCATCTTGGAATAGCATTAGCTCAATGAGCTATATGTTGTTATGAATTACCAAAACCACCTAGGGATAGTTGCACTTTCAATCTCCCCCTTTTTGGTAATTGATGACAACATATAGATCAAAGCTTCGACAAATGATAGTAAGAATGAATTACATCGTCGCTTTGAGAGGTATGTGATAAGTAAGAGCTCCCCCTAAATTTGTGCATATTTAAAATTTGCTTCGGACTGCAAATGCACAAGAAGTTAGAATTATGGGTTACTCTTCCATGTCACATACATCTTGGTGGAGCGCTCAAAATGATTAATAATGAAATACATGCACTCATCACCAAGAAAAGTGAATGATCACATAAGATAGATAAGATAATAGCATTCACCAAGCATTAAGTGTAGCTTATGATCAAACACATGATCATCAATGTCTCACAAGCATAGTATCTCAAGCACTCAAAAGCAAACAAAGTTCGAAAAACCACCAAATAAAGCAAGAGAGAAAAGCAAGACTCTCTCTCGAAGCCTATGATCTATACATTTTCCCCCCCTTTGGCAACAAGTTACCAAAAAAGTTCCTAGAAAATGCATAATGCTAAATCGACACTCAGGCTTGATCTTCAGGTGGTGGTGGAGTCCGGATCACTCCAAGGACGAAGGCTTCCATAGACGCGGTTGGAGTTGAAGCTGAAGTAGATGCTGGAGCAGGTTGGGCTGGTGCTGCGGCTGGAGCTGAGGCGGTTGCTCTTGTGTCAGGAACTGGCACTGCAGACGACCTCGGACCTCGTGGCACTCTGGCAAAGGCATCCATGGTTGTCTTCCCTTTCCTCTCCTGCATGTCATCTTGGAGCTGCTCCACTGCAGTCTGAATCTCTGTCACCTTGATATCCAAGTCATAGAACTTTTGTTCTACGATTCTCTCTAGGCTTGCCTGGTTCTGAGTTAGGGTGGCCGGTCCTTTCTCAATCCGCAGGGTGGATGCAATCAAGTAACTGAGCTGCTCTTGCTTGTTCTTCAAGAAGTACTCAGATGCCTCCACTTCAGTTGGCATCTTGGCAGCTTTCTCCTTTATTGCCTTCTCCTTCTTGGCTTGTGCATGGGCTGAAGATGGTTCATCTTTGGTCATCACAACTTGGTTGTCCTCGAACTCTGGATAGATAGGAAAATGTTCCTTGTCCAACAAATATGTGTCTGTGCCCATTCTTGAGTTAATCAACATCTGGATCTGAGGGGCATATCCACAGCTCCTCTTCTGATCTGCTGCAGTCCTCTTGATTGTCTCTACCATGAGGCTCATGACCTTGAATTTCTGAGGCACACCAAAGATATGTAGCAAGTTAATGGCATGACCTCTGATCATCCTGTGATCTCCAGACTTGGGCAAAAGAGTGTGCCTAAGAATCCAGTTGATGGTTGGCAGCCCTGACAGAAGATAATGCACTTAGCCAAACTTGAACGTATCAAGTGCTTCATTTGGGATCTCCTTGTACATGTTTGACATTGAGTTATGATCCATCTTCTTCTTGGAATAGACATCCAAGTCATCTTCATGCTCTTCTGGGGCATTGATCAGCTGAGCCCATTCAGCAACTGTAGATTGGTACCTCGTACCTTCTGACATCCAAACAATCCTCCCATCTGGATAAAAATGTGCTGTGGAGTAGAACTGCATGATAAGTTCCTCGTTCCACTTTGTGAGCTTCTGCCCAACAAAGTCTGCTACTCCACATGCCATGAAGCTGTCCTGCACTCCAGGATAGTGCTCTTCATTCTCCTTGATATATTCCCAGTTGACCCATCTCATATCACAAACTATGGGCTTCTTGTCCAACAAAACTGTCTCATAGAAGTCCCGCTGTTCCTTAGTGTGGAACCTGTAGTCTCCACTTCCTCAGCCCTGAGTCTCTTCTGAGCTTCATATCCTCAGCCACAGGATGAGCATCATTGTGGTCTGGGATCTTGGGCTTGAGCTTTCTCAGAACATGTTCTTCATCATCTTCTTCAGCAGCAGTCTCAGGCACTGGGGCCTTGTTCTTCTCAGTTGCAGGTATGCTCCTCGTATTTCTCTTTGGGGTAGATTTGGGCTTGGAGGCAGCTTTGGGTGCTTCTTTGGGCTTGGATGCAGCAGCTGGGATGCTTCTTGTATTCCTCTTTGGTTTTGGCTTTGGAGCTGGCTTGGCCTTGGAAGTAGTTGCCCCTGATCTTATGGCATCACCCATCAGCTTGGGTGCCTTAGGTGCTAGTGCAGCAACCTCTTCTTCCTCTTCCTCTTCTTCCATGATGGAAGCCTTTCCAAGCACTTTGGCTACGGTCTTCTTGACCCTCTCCTTCCTTTTCTTTCCTTCTGCAGCAGCTGGCTCTATGGGAGTGGGCTTCTCAGGAATTTGAGTTGAAGCTCTGGCCTTTGGCATAGGCTGCCTGCCTGCTGGCCTTTTGACCTTCATCCCTGGCTTTATGTTCTGTGCTGGGCCATATTCTTTCTTGAGCACAGTTCTCTTTGATGTGGCTTCCTCTTCCTCTGCCACATAATCTTCATCCTCAGAATCTGAAGTTCTCTTCTTTCTTTGTCTGGTGGCAGCTTTTGGCAGGTTGCTAGGGGTGCTCTTGCTGCCATCATCTGAAGAACTCGAGGGACTAGTGCCCTCACTCATTTGCACTTGCTGTTCTGACAAATTCTGGCTATCACTTTGGTCTGACATGATGAACAAGCTGACTGCTGACCCTGTGAACAGTTTATAGATGAGGTAGAGTGGATGAGCATCACAAAATGCAGAGATTTTTGCAAAAGAATGATTCAAAAACTTAGTTTTAGTTTTCCACAGAGAGCATTTCGGATCTACCAATTTTTAAACTCGGTGACACCGAAGCAGTGTTTGGAACCTAAACTAGTGAACTCGGTCAGACCGAGTCACAGTTCGGTGGCACCGAGACTGCTAGGGTTTCACAAAGTTCCAAAATCGGTCACATCGATTAGTAATACTCGATCAGACCGAGTCTCACTTGTGCAATGGCATAAGCCAAATCGGTGGGACCGAGTTTTTCAACTCGGTGGGTCCGAGATGGTTTCGGCGGAAACCTAACCCTAAAATTTTCGAATCAAACCTAATCTACGAGTTCATTGACTGGATAGAAGTCTATCAAACGTGGCAAGAATCATTATGATCACAATGTGCTAGGAATCGGATTGGGGAATAGCACAAAGATCGAGTCCGTACCCTAGTTTGGCGGAGACTCGCTACGGCGGCAACAGCGGGGTTGATTCCTGTTGACGGCAACGGAGACCAGCGACTGGAGGCGGCTGGCGGCGAGGAGACGATCCGGAGACCACGTTGGCAGAGCGAGCTGTCGCGCGGGCGAAGGGGTTCGGAGAAATTTCCAAATTTTTGCCCGTGACTATATATAGCCCGACCCTGTCGGTGTGACCGAGTGGAACAACTCGGTGGCACCGAGATGCAAAACTGTATACAGTTGTTGCAACTCGGTGTGACCGAATGGTTCAAATCGGTTGCACCGAGATCGAAAACATAGATCAACTTAATGATCTCGGTAAGACCGAAAGTGGGGTATCGGTCAGACCGAGAATCACAAAGAGGTTTTGGAAGTTTAAGTCTATGACGAATCAGGGACTCCGAGTGCTCCTCACACAGAGTGGTTCGAATCTGACTTGATCAAATTTTGTGATGTAGCATGAATAGAGTTTGAGACGAGAAAAGCATAGATAGCTAGAGGAGGTTCTTAGGCATTCTTGTCCATCCACTTGGCAAAAGGAAATAAAACCAAACAATCAAAACAACAAGTGGATGTCCTCGAATGAGTAAAATATGCAACCAACATGCTTACACAATAAGATGGCAATTGAAATATGTGACAAAGCATGCACAACCAATTCTAGCATCTATCAAGCAATTTGCGATTACTAGGTCATCTATATATGAGTATATTGACTTAGGAGTCAAGTGAGAACACTTGATCATAGGTCATACTCATCGTTTAAGCTCAAGTGGGGTTACCACTTTTACATAAAGCATTGTTGTGCTCACATCTTTAGAGTTGCTTTAGCTCAAGTCTTAGAGTAAAGCTCCCCCTAGATGTGATATCCCCCCTAAGAGGGATGAACTAACCTTGGGTTTTTTCGATGATGACTTCATGTAGATGTTGAAGATGTGGATGCTCAATGTTGATGTAGATCACCTGGAGCTATCCATTTGAGTGAATTGCACTTTCAATACCTACATGGGTTAGTCCCACAAGGAACAAACAAGGATATCCATAGACATAGAGTGATGCACACACTAGATGATGTCCATGAAAACTTTTAGGTTACCTTGTCCCTTGTCTTACCAACAAGAGGGTTTGTGACTCCTTGAACTAGTGCAAGATGTGGAAGTTGATTGCACTTGTTCTTGCCAAAATGATAAGAGTGAAGTATGTTGGCGGAGTCACCCTCAAGAACTCTCTAGTTCTTCTTCTTTTGGATCCACACCATCTTGATGGGAATCCTTGGAGTTGTAGTCGTACTTGATGAAGTGGAACTTGAAGTGGTCTTGGGAATCCACTTTACTAAGGTCTTAGGAGCTTCTTCAAATGCATCAATTTCCTCTTGAAGCTTGTCCTTGCCTTTTTGCTTGTAGTCTTGAGGTGGAAGATCATCTTGAGCTTGTGTCCCCTTAAAGGAAGTATCATACTTCTCTTGTTGAGGAACAAACTTTGTCTTGGGGTATTGATCTTCTTCCCACTCAACTCCATTGGCATTGAACTTTCGTTCAAAACCAACACCTTGATTCTTCCGGTGCATTCCTTGCTTGCGCACAATTTCCTCGAATTGCTTACTCCTGGCAAGGCTTTTGTACACTCCTTTCTCTATAATTCCCTTCAATAAGCTATTTTCTTGCTCAAGTGTAACTTGGCTAGGAGAATCATTAGTGGAATCAAGAGAACTACTAGAAGCAACAATATTGGATTTAGCATGATCATTGTTACTACTAGAGGAAGAATCTTTCTTGTTCTTGTTACTAGACTTGACTTGAGGCATGTAAGTGGATAAGAGTAAACGCTTGGCAATGTAAGAAGAACTTTTCTTGCAGAGATCATCATTGATTGCCTTTAAAAACTCATGCTCTTGCTCAAGATTGAGCTTTTCAAAGCGTAACCTCTCATGAGCTCTTAAAAGTTCTCGATGATCTTCGAAGATAGTTTCATGAGCTAACTTAAGAGTGTTTAGTTCTTTAGTTAGAGCCTCAATCTTCTCCTTATCATTGTCATTCGTTTTATCTTGATTAGCATGATTAATTGACGTTTCATCATAGTATTCATCACTAGAGTTGTCAACAAGCAAATCATCATCACCTAACAAGTCATCTTCATCACTATTAAAATCAACATACTCGGGGTGTGTTACCTTAGGACCTTTGGCCATGAAGCATATTCCAATTCCTTCATTTGGCGAGTCAAATATGTCGTAGGAGTTGGTTGACACAAGTGCTAGACCGGCAACACCTTCATCTTGAGTATATTCGGAGTCGGAGTGATAACTTCTCTCGGAGTGGCTGTCCGAGTCGGAGCCGGATACCCATTCACCAACATGAGCTTGATGTCTTTGTTTTGTGTAGCTCCTTGATGATTTTCCTTCCTTTCTGAATCCTTGCTTCTCCGTGAGTATCTTCGTTCATAACGATCATCTCTACTCCTTCTCTCTCTTGGTGGTGATTCTTCTCTTTTGCTTCTTCTTTTTGGAGAGTCTTCTCTTCTCTTGTAGGGAGCCGTACACTCATTGGAATAGTGTCCGGGTCTTCCACAATTGTAGCAGTTTCGCTCTCGACTAGAAGATCTTTTGTCATTGTAGGACCTTGTCTTGGAGCTTCTATCTTTGATTCTACTCTTGTAGAACTTGTTGAAGTTCTTCACCATTAAGCTCAATTCTTCATTGAAGTTTTGTTTCTCACTTGATGATGTAGGGGCTTCACATGAGGCTTTGTAGGCACCACTAGATTTGTTGTGAAGTTCCTCTTTATCCTTAAGTGACATCTCATGAGCAACAATTCTTCCAATTACCTCCGTTGGCTTGAGATCTTTGTAATTGGGCATCATTTGGATCAATGTGCACACAGTATCATATTTTCCATCCAAGGCTCTTAGAATCTTCTTGATGATGAATCTATCGGTCATCTCTTCACTTCCTAAGCCGGCAATCTCATTTGTGATGAGAGCAAGCCTAGAGTACATTTCAGTGACACCTTCACCATCCTTCATTTTGAACTTGTCAAGTTGACTTTGAAGCACATCCAATTTGGATTCCTTGACGGAGTCGGTACCTTCGTGCATATCAATCAAAGTGTCCCAAGTTTCCTTTGCATTCTCAAGACGGCTGATTTTGTTGAATTCTTCGGGGCACAATCCGTTGAAGAGAATATCACAAGCTTGAGCATTTTATTGCAACATCTTCAATTCATCCACGGTAGCTTCACGGTTTGGTTCTCTCCCATCAAAGAAGTCACCTTGCAAACCAACACACACAATAGCCCAAACGGCGGGGTTATGTCCGAGAATATGCATTTTCATTTTATGCTTCCAACTAGCAAAATTAGTACCATCAAAGTAAGGACCTCTACGGTGATAATTTCCCTCGCTAGACGCCATACTCTCCTAGGTTGTGAAACCAAGGCTATGACCACCAAAAGCTATGGAAATCAAAGCAAATGGAGACCAAAGCTCTGATACCACTTGTAGGATCGAAAGTATGTCTAGAGGGGGGTGATTAGACTACTTGACCAAATAAAAACTTAACCTTTTCCCAATTTTAGTTCTTGGCAGATTTTAGCTATCTTAGGACAAGTCAAGAAATCATCACACAATTCAAGCAAGCATGCAAAGAGTATATTGGCAGCGGAAAGTAAAGCATGCAACTTGCAAGAATGTAAAGGGAAGGGTTTGGAGAATTCAAATGCAATTGGAGACATGGATGTTTTTCCCGTGGTTCGGATAGGTGGTGCTATCCTACATCCACGTTGATGGAGACTTCAATCCACGAAGGGTAATGGTTGCGCGAGTCCACGGAGGGCTCCACCCACGAACGGTCCACGAAGAAGCAACCTTGTCTATTCCACCATGGCCATTGCCCACGAAGGACTTGCCTCACTAGCGCTAGATCTTCACGAAGTAGGCGATCTCCTTGCCCTTACAAACTCCTTGGTTTAACTCCACAATCTTGTCGGAGGCTCCCAAGTGACACCTCGCCAATCTAGGAGGCACCACTCTCCAAGAAGTAACAAATGGTGTGTTGATGATGAACTCCTTGCTCTTGTGCTTCAAATGATAGTCTCCCCAACACTCAACTCTCTCTCATAGGATTTGGATCTGGTGGAAAGAAGATTTGAGTGGAAAGCAACTTGGGGAAGGCTAGAGATCAAGATTCATATGGTAGGAATGGAATATCTTGGTCTCAACACATGAGTAGGTGGTTCTCTCTCAGAACATATGAGTTGGAAGTGTAGATGTGTTCTGATGGCTCTCTCCGCGAATGAAGAGGAGGTGGAGGGGTATATATAGCCTCCACACAAAATCCAACCATTACACACAATTTACCAATCTCGGTGGGACCGAATCAACAAACTCGGTCAGACCGAAATAGTAAACCTAGTGACCGTTAGAGATTTTCGGTGGGACTGACATGCAACTCGGTAGGACCGATTTTGTTAGGGTTAGGGCATAACTAATCTCGGTGAGACCGATTACACAAACTCGGTGAGACCGATTTTGGTAATTAGCTAACCAGAGAGTTGGTCAGGTAAACTCGGTGGGACCGATTTGCTCTTTTGGTGAGACCGAAAAGTTACAAAAAGGAAACGAAGAGTTTACATTGCAATCTCGGTGGGACCGATTCGCTCTTCCGGTGAGACCGAAAAGTTACGAAAGGGAAACAGAGAGTTTGCAATCCCATCTCGGTGAGACCGAGATCCCTATCGGTAGAACCGAATTGCTAGGATTTGGCAGTGGCTTATGACAAGTGAAACTCGGTGGCGCCGGATAGGAAGAATCGGTAGGACCGAGTTTGGCTTAGGGTTTAGGTCATATGTGGATATGGGAAAGTAGTTGAGGGTTTTGGAGCATATCACTAAGCACATGAAGTAAGAGGCTCATTAAGCAACACCTCATCCCTCCTTGATAGTATTGGCTTTTCCTAAAGACTCAATGTGATCTTGGATCACTAAAATATAAAATGAAGAGTCTTGAGCTTTTGAGCTTGAGCCAATCCTTTGTCCTTAGCATTTTGAGGGTTCCACTTTCACCATCCATGCCATGCCAATCATTGAGCTTTCCTGAAATAATCATCTTGGAATAGCATTAGCTCAATGAGCTATATGTTGTTATGAATTACCAAAACCACCTAGGGATAGTTGCACTTTCAAACTCCACGGGGTCGGCGGTGCCGTCATATCGAGGAGGTAGATCGGGCTTGAACTTGCCTGGACAGGCGACGCTACGCAGTTCGGGGGTGAAGCTGCGGCAGCCGGCCGTGGTTGCCGGGGCCCGCTTCGGAGGTGGAGCTAGGTCTTGGCGAGGTCCGCGCTGCACCACTGCAGACGGCACGCGGTCTTGACGAGGTGGAGCGGGGAGCGCCGGTGCAGCTTCTCGCGGCCGCGGGATTTGTTGGCAGCTTCTTTCTTCACGCGCGGGCACCGGGTGCGGTGGATCACGCCGCGGAGGCGCGCGCCTTGGTGCCAAGGCACCATCTTGGGGTCGAGGCGGTGGAGGCACGCCATGAGCGCCGTCGGCTGCGGCTGGTTGAGGGGGAGGCAGAGAGTGGGACGGCGTCGGAGAGCCCCCTGTGGCATGGACGAGCTCGGTGACGCGGTCGAGCCACTCCTCGTAGAGGTCGTTGACGAGGCGGTAACGCAGGAGCTCATTCGCTGCGATGAGCGCGACCCGTGCCTCCATGGGAGCGCGGTGCACATGGGACGAAGAACCAGCAGGGGTGAGTGATGGAGTAGTTGTGCGGCCGTCCTGCCGCACTGAAGGATGCAGCGAGGACGCCTACTGCTCGTTCCCCACCGGGCTGGTGGCGGCGTTGGCGGCGGGGGACGGAGAGCAACGAGGTGGCCCGCCGACGGGAGCCGTCTGAGCAACACGGGCAGTGAGGGCAGCCCGACGCTCAGCTCGAGCACGGCGAGCGTCCGACATGGAGACGACGGAGCGACTGAGTGATGGACTGACGAAAAGGAAGCTACGACGCACCCCTACCTGGCGCACCAAATGTCAGATGTGGGGTTCCGACAAACCCTTGAGGTTCGAACACTGGGGTGCGTGTGAAGTCTTTCCCTCCTACCGATCTACGCTCTAGCTCGCTAAGATCTTGCGGACGAACTCGACGAACTGACAACATAGAAAGACACGAGGTTTATACTGGTTCGGGCCACCATTGTGGTGTAATACCCTACTCCAGTGTGGTGGTGGTGGATTGCCTCTTGGGATGATGATGAACAGTACAAGGGAAGAACAGCCTCCTGAGGTTGAGGTGTTCTTGTGCGTATGAACATGTAGTGCGAGGATTCCCTCAAGCTAAGGTGAGATGAGATGAGATGAGATGAGATCAGATCCCCTCCTATGGTGGTGGCTAGTCCTACTTATAGAGGCCCTGATCCTCTTCCCAAATATTGAGCGGGAAGGGAGCCAACAATGGCAGGCTAATTTGAAGGGGGACAACTAGTACAAGCTATCCTGACAAAAGGTAGTCTACGCCTATGAAAGGCTCTGGGGTGACGCCATCTTGGGCTCCATGATGACCTCCATCTTGCAGTCCTCTTGGTCTTGGTCTTGTTGCACCTAAATGGCAACCTTTGCCTAAGGCCTTGGTACTCTGCGGCTGCGCTTGCCTCCTTTGCACCAAAGAGGAAACAAGGACGCTACGCGTGCTGGCGCCCGCCTGGTGCTCGCATGGTGTCAATCATCATGGCTCACGTCACGAGAGCCTCGTGAGGTTTGCCCTACCTTGATATCTCCACTTCTCGTGAGCCTACCTGGCTAGGCCACTTCAGAGAAGGTCTTGTGTCGTCCGCCTCGCGAGGGTCTTGGGTGCCTTGTTGGTGAAGATGGGCCGTACGGCCTGTTGCTTGGCCACGCCGTGGGCTGTAGGCAGGCAAGTCTGGGGACCCCCGTTCCCAGAACGCCGACACCATCCCCTACTGTGATGGCTAGTTCTACTTATATAGGCCCTGGTCCTCTCCCTAAATATTGAGTGGGAAGGGAGCCAACAACGGCCAATTCGAAAGGGGACAGCTAGTACAAGTTATCCTGACAAAAGGTGGTCTTCGCCTACCAAAGGTTCTGGTGATGACGCCGTCTTGGGCTCCATGGTGACCTCCGTCCTGCCGTCCTTCTGGTCTTGGTCTCGTTGCACCAATATGAAAACATTTTCTTGATGCCTCGGTACTCCGCGCCTGCACTTGCCCCCTTGACACCAAAGAGGAAACGAGGACACTACGCGCGTTGGCGCCCGCCTGGCGCCCGCCTAGTCTCGATCGTCATGGCTCATGTCACGAGGACCTCACGAGGTTTGCCTTGCCTTGATCTCTCCGCCCCTCACGATCCTGCCTAGCGAGGCCGCTCCTGAGGAGGTCTTGCATCGTCCGCTTCGTGAGGCTTGGCCCCTCGCAAGGGTCTTGAATGCCTTGTCGATGAAGATGGGCCGTACAGACCTGCCAGCCCAGCCACGCCGCGGGCCGCAAGCAGGCAAGTCTGGGGACCCCCGTTCCCAGGACGCCGATAGAAAGCGTAAGGAATATTCCCTTACCAAGGAAGCAAGACTAGGGCTCCACTTGTAATAGAGTAATCCTAATCCTACTAGGACTAGTCATGTAACCCGCCCATTCAACGTATATAAGGAGGGGCAGGGCACCCCAACGAGGACAAGCAAGAAATAACCTCTAAGGCTAGAAACAACTAATGAGAGCCGGTTATGCAGCGTCTCCCTCATGAGCATAATGAGACCTAGCCACAAACAACATGTAGGGCTACTACCGGATGATGTTTCCCGGGGCTCGAAGCTGTCTAAATCCTTGTCTTGTGTGTTGCGTCTCTCGTCCCGATCAACCCCTCTCAAGTTACCACATAGATGCGTGGCCTCATGACTAAGTCCTCACATTAGGACATCTATCGTGACAATTCCATGACAGGAGGGGAATGCGGCATGGAGCTCATGCGACCATGGGGATGGTGCGAGCTTGCGCGCGTCTCCCAAAAACCGATGGGAGGATTTTGGGTTACCTCACGCCGATTCAGTCGCCCTATATAGCCCCCTTCACCTCGCCACCAAAACTCCCACCATCATTCTCCCTCCTTTTGAGCTTCCCCTCCAATGCGGATCGGCACAAACGAGCAGGTAAGTGGCGCTTCTTCTTTGGTCGGCGGTGGCGACTCGTGTCCTCCTCTTCTCTGACCTGTTTCATGTCTCCCTCGAGCTGCAGCGATGGCCTATGTGAGTTAAATCACCCCTTTTTTGTACGCATTCTAGCTAGATCTAGGAGCATGCGGTAGGGTTTGATCTGAGTGCATGTGGTAGGGTTTGATTTGTAACCATCTTATAACATTGTACACTGCCGATCTGTGAGAGTGTGATGTTGTGGTAGCTATTGGCGATGGATTTGTAGCATGCTAGGGTTGTATCGTAGTGTTGAACACAAAGGATTGATAGCTAGTTTTGATGGATTGGTAGAATGCTTGTTGACGTATGCTCATATCGTGATGTGTTGAGCTAGATGGTCAACTAGTATGTGATATGCTTACTGTCCATTGATACGTCCATTTTGCATCATGTTTTTATGTTGATATTTATTGCATTATGGATAGTTATTTCATTTTATGATATAGTTCTCATGCCTTTTCTCTCTTATTTTACAGGATTTACATGAAGAGGAAGAATGCTGGCAGTTGGAATTCTGGACCGGAAAGGAGAAAATCTGAGATACATATTCTGCACAACTCCAAATGTCCTGGAACTTTACGAAGAATTGTTTTGGAATATATAAAAAATATTGGGCGAAGAAACAATAGAAGGGGACCCACCAGGTGGCCACAAGCCTGGGGTGCGCCCTACCCCCCGGGCACGCCTCCCGAGCTTGTGGGCCCCCTGGCTAGCCCCCGGTGTCCATCTTCTACTATATGAAGGGTTTTGACCTAGAAAAAAATCATAAGAAGGCTTTCGGGACAAAGCGCCGCCATCTCGAGGCGGAACCTGGGCAGAAGCAATCTAGGGCTCCGGCAGAGCTATTCTCCCGGGGAAACTTCCCTTCGGGAGGGGGAAATCGAAGCCATCGTCATTACCAACGATCCTCTCGTCATAGGAGGATCAATCTTCATCAACATCTTCACTATCGCCATCTCATCTCAAACCCTAGTTCATCTCTTGTATTCAATCTTTGTCCCAAAACCTCAGATTCATACCTGTGGATTGCTAGTAGTGTTGATTACTCCTTGTAGTTGATGCTAGTTGGTTTATTGGTGGAAGATCATATGTTCAGATCCTTAATGATATTCAATACCCCTCTGATCTCGAACATGAACATGCTTTGTGAGTAGTTACGTTTGTTCCTGAGGACATGGGAGAAGTCTTGTTATAAGTAATCATGTAAATTTGGTATTCTTTTGATATTTTGATGAGATGTATGCTGTATTTCCTCTAGTGGTGTTATGTGAACGTCGAAGACATGACACTTCACCACAATTTGGGCCTAGGGGGAGGCATTGGAAAGTAATAAGTAGATGATGGGTTGCTAGAGTGACAGAAGCTTAAACCTTGCTTTATGCGTTGCTTCGTAAGGGGATGATTTGGATCCACATGTTTCATGTTATGGTTAGATTTATCTTAATTCTTCTTTCGTAGTTTTATAATGCTTGCAAGAGGGGTTAATCGTAAGTGGGAGGCTTGTCCAAGTAAGGACATCACCCAAGCACCGGTCCAGCCACATATCAAATTATCAAAGTAACGAACGTGAATCATATGAGCATGATGAAAATTAACATGACAATAATTCCCATGTGTCCTCAGGAGCACCTTGCTTTATATAAGAGTTCATCCCAGCTTATCCTTTGCTATCAAAAGGATTCGGCCACCTTGCTGCACCTTTGATACACTTGTTACTTGTTACCCATTACGAATTATCTTACTACCAAACTATCTGTTGTCGATAATTTCAGTGCTTACAGAAAATACCTTGCTGAAAACCGCTTGTCATTTCCTTCTGCTCCTCATTGGGTTCGACACTCTTACTTACCGAAAGGACTATGATTGACCCCCTATACTTGTGGGACATCATCCATATGTGTGCTATGATTGTAGGACATGACCACACAAACGCAAGAGGTTAGTTAGGCCATTGTCCTGACCGAGAGCCAGTTCCAGCCGTCCTATATCAAGGACTCCCAGCCCGCATCGAGGACCATATGCCTCCTAATTCAGATGTGTTACAGTGTGCAGGCATGATACGTCTCCATTGTATCTACTTTTCCAAACTCTTTTTCCCTTGTTTTGGACTCTAATTTGCATGATTTGAATCGAACTAACCCGGACTGACGTTGTTTTCGGCAAAATTGCCATGGTGTTATTTTTGTGCAGAAATAAAAGTTCTCGGAATGACCTAAAAATCCACAAAGAATATTTGGAATATATAAAAAATATTGGTGAAAGAATCAACCGAGGGGGACCCACCACCTGTCCACAAGGGTGGGGATGCGCCCTACCCCCTGGGCACGCCCCCTGGCTTGTGGGTTCCACGAAGCTCCACCGACCTCAACTCCAACTCCATATATTCACATTCAGGGAGAAAAAAATCAGAGAGAAGGATTCATCATGTTTTACGATACGGAGTCGCCGCCACCTCGTGTTCTTCCTTGGGAGGGCAGATCTGGAGTCCGTTTGGGGCTCCAGAGAGGGGAAATCGTCGTCATCGTCATCATCAACCATCCTCCATCACCAATTTCATGATGCTCACTACCATGCATGAGTAATACCATCGTAGGCTTGCTGGACGGTGATGGGTTGGATGAGATCTACCATGTAATCGAGTTAGTTTTGTTAAGGTTTGATCCCTAGTATCCACTATGGTCTAAGATTGATGTTGCTATGACTTTGCTATGCTTAATGCTTGTCACTAGGGCCCGAGTGCCATGATTTCAGATATGAACCTATTATGTTTTCATGAATATATTTGTGTTCTTGATCCTATCTTGCAAGTTATAGTCACCTACTACGTGTTATGATCTGGCAACCCCGGAGTGACAATAGTCGGGACACTTCCTGGTGATGACTGTAGTTTGAGGAGTTCATATATTCACTAAGTGCTAGTGCTTTGTTCCAGTTCTTTATTAAAAGGAGGCCTTAATATCCCTTACTTTCCATTAGGACCCCGCTGCCACGGGAGGGTAGGACAAAAGATGTCATGCAAGTTCTTTTCCATAAGCACGTATGACTATATTCGGAATACATGCCTACATTATATTGATGAATTGGAGCTAGTTCTGTGTCACCATATGTTATAACTGTTGCATCATGAATGCCATCCGACATAATTATCCATCATCGATCCATTTCCTACAATCTTTTCACATATTGATCTTTTCTAAGTTACTTTTCCGTTGCCACTGTTATGATTGCTACAAAACTGCTACTGTTACTTTTGCCACCGTTACCGTTACTTCCATACTACTTTGCTACTAAATATTTTGCTGCAGATATTAAGTCTTTTAGGTGTGGTTGAATTGAAAACTCAGCTGCTAATACTTGAGAATATTCTTTGGCTCCCCTTGTGTCGAATCAATAAATTTGGGTTGAATACTCTACCCTCGAAAAATATTGCGATCCCCTATACTTGTGGGTTATCAAGAACTTTTTCTGGCGCTGTTGCCAGGGAGCATAACACTATTCTCTTAGTCACTTGGGATTCATATCTGTTGATCACTATGAAGAATCTGGAAGATCAAAGAACCAAGATTTTCCCCTCAACTATGAGGGGAGGTAAGGAACTGTCATCTAGCTCTGCACTTGATTCACCTTCTGTTTTGAGTAAGCTTGCGACACCTACACCTGCTATTGATTCCAATATGTCACATATTATTGATGATGCCACTTTTGCTATGCATGATGCTTATGATGATACTACTTCTTTCCTTGATAATACTGTGCCACTAGGTGGATTTCTTGATGAACAACTTGCTAGGGTCAGAGAGAATGAAATTAATGAAACTGATGATATTATTGAAACTAAATATTATGATTCCCCCCTAGATATGAATTGCCTAATGTACCTTAGGGTTATATTATGGATGAAAAAACTGCTAGAGATTTTTTTGCTTGCAATGATAGAGATGATCTTAAGAAACCGTTAGCTAAGCTGAAAGAAAAGTATTTGAATGCTAGAAGGCAATATGATCCTAAGTTTGCTACTTCACCTATCTTTGTTAATGATAGTGATTATGAATTCTCTGTCGATCCTGAATTAATTACTTTGGTTGAACTTGATCCTTTCTATGGTTATGAATCTGAAACTGCTGTGGCACATCTTACTAAATTGAATGATATAGCCACCCTATTTGCTCATGAGTAAAAAATGCGCTATTACTATATTCTTAAGTTGTTTCCTTTATCATTAAAGGGTGATGCTAAGTTATGGTTTAATTCTCTTTATCCTGGTTGTGTGCGTAGTCCCCAGGATATGATTTACTACTTCTCTGAAAAATATTTCCCTACTCAAAGGAAACAAGTTGCTTTAAATGAAATATTTAACTTTGTGCAATCTGAAGAAGAGGGTCTCCCACAAGCTTGGGGGAGGCCCATCCAATTACTTAATGCTTTTCCTGATCATCCTCTCAAGAAAAATGAAATACTCGATATCTTTTATAATGGACTAATCGATGCTTCTAGGGACCACCGGGATAGTTGTGCTGGTTGTGTTTTCAGGGAACAAATTGTTGAGCAAGATGAATTGCTATTGAATAATATATTGAGTAATGATAATGATTGGACACTTCCTGAACCAACTCCTAAGCCAACTCCAAAGAAAATAGGTATTCTATTTCTCAGTCCTGAAGATATGCAAGAGGCAAAGAAATCTATGAAATAAAAAGGTATTAAAGCCGAAGATGTTAAGAATTTACCGCCTATTGAAGAAATACATGGTCTTGATAACCCGGCACAGGTAGTAGAGGTAACTTCTCTCTATAGATTTGATGAAGGTGATATTCCTCATAATAAGTCTGCTAGTCAATGCTTGGATGAGTTTGATAATTTTATTGTTAAACAAGAAAACTTCAATGCTTATGTTAGTAGACAATTCAAACACAATGCTCACATGCTTGACTGCTTGGGTGATTATATGAGTATAACTATTAACGATCTTAAGCTTATTAGTAAGCATGCTTCCATGGTTAAAACCCAAGTAGAGCAAGTACTTAAGGCACGGGATGATTTCGTTAATGAGTTTAATAGTAAGAACAATGATAATGTTGTTAGAGTTATGACTAGAGGTGGTAAAATGACCCAGGAACCTTTGTATCCTAAGGGCCATCCTAAGAGAGTTGAGAAAGATTCTTAGAGAATTAATACTGATACACATAGTCCTAGTAATAAAAAGAAAAAGAAAACTGATAGGACTTTGCATGCTTCTAGTGAACCTATTATGGATACACCTGAGAATCCCATATTTCTATTTCTGATGCCGAGACACGATCTGGTGATGAACATGAACCTAGTGATAATGTTAATAATGATGTTCATGTTGATGCTCAACCTAGTAATGATAATGATGTAGAGATTGAACCTGCTGTTGATCTTGATAACCCACAATCAAAGAATCAACGTTATGATAAGAGAGACTTCATTGCTAGGAAACATGGTAAAGAAAAAGAACCATGGGTTCAAAAACCCATGCCCTTTCCTCTTAAGCCATCCAAGAAAAAGGATGATGAGGATTTTGAGCGCTTTGCTGAAATGATTAGACCTATCTTTTTGCGTATGCATTTGAGTGATATGCTTAAAATGCCTCCTTATGCTAAGTATATGAAAGATATTGTTACAAATAAAAGAAAGATACCTGAAGCTGAAATTTCCACCATGCTTGCTAATTATACTTTTAAGGGTGGAATACCAAAGAAACTTGGGGATCCAGGAGTACCAACTATACCATGCTCCATTAAAAGAAACTATGTTTAAACTGCTTTATGTGATCTTGGAGTAGGTGTTAGTGTTATGACTTTCTCTTTATATCGTAGACTTTAATTAAATAATTTGACACCTACTAAAATCTCTTTACAAATGGCTGATAAATCAATTGCTATACCCATTGGTATTTGTGAGGATGTGCCTGTTGTGGTTGCAAACATTACTATCTTAATAGACTTTGTTATTGTTGATATTCCCGAGGACGGTCGATCATCCTTGGTAGACCCTTTTTGAACACTGCAAGGGCTGTTATTGACTGCAACAAAGGCAATGCCACTTTTCATGTTAATGGTAATGAGCATACAGTACACTTTCTGAAGAAACAACCTCAAGTTCATAGTATCAATTCTATTGGAAAATTTTCAAATATTACTATTGGAGGTTTGAATTCCCTCTTTCCTACTACCAAAAAGAAATATGATATTTTTATTGTTGGGGACATGCATATCCCCGTTGAGGTAACCTGGTATTATTCGAAAATTTTCCGGTTTCATGTCATTCCAAAGAAGTTTGTTAATAAGACTTGATCAACCTTGTTAATGGATTCCTTTTGATGAGCATGAGATGGATGAATTTAGAAAGCACAACTTTCTGTACCCACTTTTTACTTTCTGTTATTTACATTAAATAAAGCAAAAATAGTATTTTCTGTCTATTTTCTGAATTACCCGTGCAATGAAAAAATGTCCCGAAAACAAAAGTTCTCCAAATGCACTAAATATTTACTATGATTTTTATAGAATATTTGAGAATTTCTGGCACTGAGAACACACCAGGGGGCTTCACCAGTGGGACACAAGGGTGGAGGGTGCGCCCTACCCCCCTAGGCGCGCCCCTTGCCTTGTGGGTCCCATGTGGGTCCCCTTCACTTATTCCAGCACCCATCCACTTCATCTTCCTGCAGAAAAAATTATCCCGTAGCTCAAACCTGTGTTCTTGCTCATCTTGCAGCCATTTTCGATCTCCTTGTGCAAAGCTCCATTTGCAAAGCTGTTTTGGGGGATTGTTCTTCGGTATGTGACTCCTCCAATGGTCCAATTAGTTGTTGTTCTAGTGATTTATTTATTGTAAATTTTTGCTGTTGTGGTGACCTTGTTCTTGAGCTTGCATGTGAAATTTATATGGTCCAAAGTAGTTTTAATGCATGATTTAGCCTCTATACACTTGTAGGAGTAGTTGCTATCAATCTTGTTGAGTTTGGTTCACTTTTATTTTGAGTTACTAAAAATTTCAGAATTTTTTCAGAGGAAGAAAAATGTTTAGGAAAATGTACCAAGGTGGTTCCTTGAGGAAGCAAGCACCGAGGCTCGCGATATGTGAGCCGGACCTTGAACCACCAAGGGAAGCTCAAGTGCGGCATTGTGAATGGCCATCGAATGAACTCATGGTTCATGCAGGTTTCAAGGATGAGTTTGATTCATACGTACAAAATGCCGGCCTTGAAGACATCGTGTCAGATAAGTGTCGACAACACTAGCACCTCACTGATTCATTTGTGCGAAGATTTAAATTTACATCACAGCGCAATACTCGTACTGTCCTGTTTGATCTTTATGATAAATCTTATACCATGGACCTAGAAGATTTTAGTGTTTTATGCAAAATTCCACAATGGGGTATTCTTAGTGAGCCTCACAAAGATGAATACAATGATTTCCTTGCTAGCATCACTCTGGGAGAAACTAAAAATATCACACAAGCTACCATAGGGAGCATTCACTTTCCTATCGTACCTAATTTTTCTCTCTTTATAGCTAGATGCATTAACGGTAAGCATGAGATTGCCACCTTTGCGTTCCAGATCTTAGTGTCCTCAAGTGTGCGGTGTTAGGTGATAAGCGATATAACTTGGGGGCTATTATTGCGAGGAGGTTACATCTTAATGCTAAAGATCGAGATTTATTTGGTGGGATTTATGCAACTCGTTTAGCTAATTATCTTGGTGTACCCATAAGAGGGAATGCCATTGAGTTGCCACCTGCTTTTCTAGATTATAATGCTATGGTATGCTACCAGTTTCTAAAGAGGAACGAATAGTCCCTCCAGTACCGACTAATCTTTGACAAACAGCGTGTTGTCTATATTACCCTTCCTGCTCCTTCCTTCTTTAACTTTCAGGTAAAAGGGAGATATTTTATAACCAGAGAGGAGGCAAACGAGTATGAGAGAGTAGCGGAGGCCGCTCGCCTCCAAGAAGCAGCTCGCCAAGTAGTAGCTGCTGCAGCACAGTACAACCCGAACTATGATTTCAGATACAATCTGGGCTAGGAGTGGCCCTAGACCAGCTTAGGCTAAGAGCCTAAGCTTGGGGGAGTACGCATTTCTCACCGACATTACATTCTTGTTCACACACTCATTCCAGTTGTCAGTATTCATACTTTTTCAATGTATTATCCATGTTAGTTTATTTCTTTTTCTTGCTTCCTTCTTGTGTGTGTTTGAAAAACCTTAAGAGAAACCAAAAAAAATCAGTTGTAGCTTATTTCCTTTCCATGTTTAATTAGTTGTAGTATTAAAAGAAAACCCCAAAAGATTTCTCGTTCTTCTTTTGCTTGTTGGGAGCTTTCCCGCGTAAATAGTTTTTCTCGTTCTTATTTTACTTTCTTCAGAAAAACAAAAACTTCAAAAACATTTCAGTGTGTTTCTTTGAATTTCTTTTCTTTTCTTTGGGGGTCGAGAGGGGAAGACCACGATGAAAATGCTGAGTGGCACTCATATGCGTTATTGTTGATCTAACAAAGAGCCCATATTACCTTGTCTTCTCCTTTGAATAAATGCTTGCAGATTCCAGTTTAGTCCAATGCACATGCACTATTATTATTATCCACACCGTTTGGTCATGCAAGTGAAAGGCAATAATGACGATATGTGATGAAATGATTGAGATGAGGAAAAACTGGTATGAACTCGACCTATATTGTTTTTGTAAATATGATTAGTTCATCGTTCTTGATTCAGCCCATTATGAATGAAACATGTTTGCAATGACAATTAGAGATTACTAGTCATCAACCCGTGCGGCTGCACGGGCTAGAAATTCCCTGTCTTAACATTGTTGCGTAAATTCATTTTTCACATTCTTTTTGAATAAGAGCATCGACTTATGTGCAAATTCCTCTACCCTTGAGTTGTGACAATAGTATCAACATTTTTAGATAGATACACTTGTTGTTCAAACACATCATGTGAAATATAATAGATGAAGAGAAGTATAGAGACATCCTAATATGTTTCTATCGGTTGAACCTTTCTTGTGTCAAAATAATAGAAGTAATTTCCACCCTTGGATCAACATCAAGGGTAGGACATTTTGGTAAGATGCTCTTTAATACTCATCGTATTATTGATTATTTTCTAGAAATATGGAGGTACAAATGTGGAAAAAACGGAAATTCAAACAAATAGCCTCGAGAAATGATTGCTTTCAACCCTTTTTCAGTGGTGAAACATAACCCGTGAAAAGTATCCATGCCATGATAACTAAAATGCCAATTGCCATTCCAAATTGCCAATGGAAAATATTTCTAATCTTAGACTAAATATAAATTACTACAATAACCAATTTTAGTTAGGTAATTAAAGAATATCAATCATGAGAATCATCATTATGTACACATAAAATGTATACTCTTAAGCTAAGCCATTGCTTACAATTTTGAATAATAAGAATGTGCTTATTATCATGCTAATGTGCCCTTTCCTCTTAGGATATCCAACGAACACGTTCCTGCCTAAACATGGTGATGCCGGTCCCTTTACTCTTTAGTGTGATGATAAAATTGAGAATTTATGAGCCAGTGACTACATTAATATCACAGTTATGAATCATCAGTTCATTTTAACCTAGATTGTATAAGTATGAAGGTTTAACATCAGTATATAATTTTCATCATTC
This sequence comes from Triticum monococcum, assembly GCA_034509565.1. NCBI lineage: Eukaryota > Viridiplantae > Streptophyta > Magnoliopsida > Poales > Poaceae > Triticum > Triticum monococcum. The sequence goes on along the minus strand of CM067843.1, from coordinate 183,420,258 downwards.
CTCCAATTTTTAATATGATCTATTAACCTAATGAGCTACCGAGGAGTCTGCTTCCTGTAGTTGGTACATATACCAAGTCAAAGATTATGAAAAATATATCTGAACTACAATTTGGAAAATTTTAGGGAGAGATATTTTTCATTTCTGATTTATTTTATCTTGGTCATGTTTCTTTTCTTACAAAAGGAATGAAAAATCATTCATGAATAGACTATTTTTTTTCTAAATGTAATGGTTTGGGGAGCATTAATTTGTACGTATCTATTTAATTTCATTTCTCTCATGGGAATATGCACGTGGCTAAGGAACATTCAGGTATACATTTTCTTTTCTAAGCGTACGGCTTTTGGGAGCATTTATTTGTACGTGACTTTAGTTTGTTTTTTCTCAAGGGAACATGCACGTGATTTTTATTTTGGGTGATATTTGGGAGAGGGACTCTTTTTCTACCATGGGGCCTAAGGACGTTTCATTTGTGTGTATCTTTTTTTGATAACATATCTTGTTTTTTGTTTATGAATGGAGAAGACAAATGGATTTTATTTATTTTTGGTTGGGACTTGAATGTCAGCATCCATGGCTATTTTTCGTGCGTGTGGGTTTTGATCCTTTTTTATACTTTTGGTACGTGTTGTTTTTCCACTAAAATATATATGGCATGGCCGACTAACTGATCTTGACCATTAAAATGAAAATAAATAGGTTTATGAGTTTTTCATGATTGAAAATTAATGTATATTTTCAACTTATATTACCCTTAAGTGATTTCACATAATAAAATTTCTGGTTTCTTGGGTTTTTAAGTAACATTTCCCTTTTTCTAGGAAACCAAGAGAGACCCAAGGGAGGAAGTCTCCCATACGTGGTAGATTTCCTTTTCTAGGAAACGAAGAGAGTACCGAGGGTGCAAGACTCCCGTACATGATAGTATGAGACAACATGTCTTATATTTCATCTGACGGCTACGAATACATTATATATTAATCAAATGGTCAAAATTACTTAATTCTAAGGATTAACTTGGTGCCTCGTATGGTGCCTCCAATTAGTAAATATAAGATAGTTATTCATGCCATGCTTAATTAGCTAGGAGTTTTTAATGGTTTACCTTGCATGCCAACATGCTTTTAAAATGGTTGTGATGTAGTATGATAGGATGGTATCCTCCTTTGAATGATTCGAGTGGCTTGACTTGGCACATGTTCACGCATGTAGTTGAAACAAAATCAACATAGCCTCCACGATATTTATGTTCATGGTGATTTATATCCTACTCATGCTTGCACTCAATGTTGGTTAATCTCAATGCATGCTTATGACTGTTGTCGCTCTCTAGTTGGTCGCTCTCTAGTTGGTCGCTCCCCAGTCTTTTTCTAGCCTTTCACTTGTACTAAGCGGGAATACTGCTTGTGCATCCACTTCCATAAACCCAAAGTTTTTTCATATGAGTCTACCGTACCTACCTATATGCGGTATTGACCTGACGTTCCGAGTAAATTTGCATGTGCCAAACACTAAACCTTTAAATGGTAATCTGTTTTGTATGCTCGAATCACTCATGTAGAAACTAGGGCTGTCAATATCTTCCATGCTAGGTGGGTTATTCTCATGATGAGTGGACTCCGCTCACCATTCACGAGAAAATGGCTGGTAACCGGGATGCCCAGTCCCTTGCTCAAATCAAATCAAAATATAATTGCAAACAAAACTCCCCCAGGACTATTGTTAGTTGGACGGTACCCGCTGTTTCGGACCATGGAATGTGCTTGTTGGTGGTGGGGGAGTATAAATTTTACCATTCTGTTTGGGAACCGCCTATAATGTATCTAGTATGGAAGATACCAAGATCTCTTGGTTGTTATGTTGACAATGAAAGCATACCACTCAAAATATTATTTATCCCTATTTCAAAAACTTGAGATCTGGCACCTCTACAAATCTCTGCTTCCCTCTGCAAAGGGCCTATCTATTTACTTTTATTGCCGAGTCATCATCCTCTTGTAAAAAGCACCAGTTAGAGAGCAGCGCTGTCATTGTATGCATTGTTATTAATTGATATTGAGTATGACTGGATCTCTTTTACCATGAATTACAATGTCTAGTCAGTCCTTGATCTTCAGGGGTGCTATGCATTTATGTTTTGCGGTCTCACAAAGGGCTAGCGAGATACCATTTTGTTATACCATATCATGATTGTTTTGAAAAAGTGTTGTTATCCGAGATTCATTATTATTGCTCGCTAGTTGATTATGCCATTGATATGAGTATATGTGAGACCTAAATGTTACTGTGAATATGGTTAGTTCATAATCTTTGTTGCAAACTTGAATGCTGGCTTTACATATTTGCAACAACAAGATCAAACAGAGTTTGTAAAAGTTTTTCTTTATCACTTTCAGTTTGTCAACTGAATTTCTTGAGGACAAGAAATGGGTTAAGGTTGTGGGAGTTGATACGTCTCATCGTATCTACTTTTCCAAACTCTTTTACCCTTGTTTTGGACTCTAATTTGCATGATTTGAATGGAACTAACCCGGACTGACGTTGTTTTCAGCAGAATTGCCATGGTGTTATTTTTGTGCCGAAATAAAAGTTCTCGGAATGACCTGAAAATCTAAGTTACTTTTCCTTTGCCACTGTTACAATTGCTACAAAACTGCTACCATTACCTTTGCCACCGTTACTGTTACTTCCATACTACTTTGCTACTAAATATTTTGCTGCAAATATTAAGTCTTTCAGGTGTGGTTGAATTGACAACTCAGCTGCTAATACTTGAGAATATTCTTTGGCTCCCCTTGTGTGAAATCAATAAATTTGGGTTGAATACTCTACCCTCAAAAACTGTTGTGATCCCCTATACTTGTGGGTTATCTAGGCATAGGTCCTCTTTTGTGCCTACAACATTTGTGCTCGTTGTGCCAAATGATGTTCTTGATGCCGCTGCATGAACAACAGCTGCAAAGGCAAAGAGGGATGGCAGGGGACAACATGAAGTGGTGGCCATTCATGTCCACGTTTGTGCTTAGCAAGATGTGTGAGCTTATATATAGTGGGGTTAGGAGTGACAAGGGCTTCAAGGAGGTGCACTTCAACACCGTTGGGAAGTAGGTGTTCAAAAGTTCCGTGGCCAGGAGGTGACCTCCAACCAGGTCTACAACCACCTCGAGAAGTAGAGAGCTAGATGTATGCAAGTATCCAAGCTCAAAGACCTTAGGTATGCCTCGTGGGATAAGACCACTTGCCCAATCGTTCTGGAGGCAGAGCTCTACCAAGGACACACCACGGTTAGCTCACGCCCCCTTGTTTTAGCCTATCAACCATTGTCTTCTTGTAACTAACCACATTGTGTTTCTTTCTTAGGACCACCCCAAAGACGCAGAGTTTCTTGGCACACCCATCTAGAACTACAACCAGATGCAACACATATTCTCCTTTGGGCTGGCAGCAGGCAAGCATGCCATGGGATCCGTGAGCCGCTGGGTTCACCCATGCTTGAGTTTCCACACACCTAGGAGTCAGACAACATCGTCCTTGATGGTCCTGGTGAGGTATTTGAACACGTCCATGTGCTTCATAGAAAGAGGAAGAGGGGCAGCTTGATGGAGGACGAGATCAGTGTGTTCACCAACATGACTGGGGCCGCTAAGGAGGTGGTAACTGCCATAAGAGAGAGCAATCCACTCGACATCCACCCTAACCTCTACACCGCCATCATGTATCAAGGTGGCTTTAACCAAGAGGCTCTGATGGAAAATCTGAGCCACCAGCTGGACAACAAGACCCATGGTATTGGGTTTGTTGACATGGCAGACACTCACATGATGCTCTGGCTCAGCTGCTGGTCGGGCAAGCACTACTACTTGTGTTGTCTCTAGTGGTGGTGACCGCGTGTATGATCCTCGACGGTGATGGCGATGGTGATGGCGACGATGTATATTTTGTGTAGCTAGGGCTTGAAAACTATTGATGGTATGTATATTTTGGTGAGGTGGTATATACTACCCCACCTCACGCTGATGGCGATCTTGCAGTGGTAGGATTACACCTACTTTTGGATGTGTTGGTAGGATGCCACCATAGTAGTGGTAGGATGAATTTGCTATGCCGTATGATCATGCATGCTTTGTTATGTTTCATTTCTAGTGTGCTCCATTGCTTGCTGCTTGAATTGGTGCTCTTCTGCAATGCTAGGACAAGTGGTATGTAGTCTTTCGAGGGAGGGTTCTAGGGCTTTACAGTTCATGGGAAGCATGCAATTAATAACTATCACATTACAAGAACAACTGCCATAGATGGTTTAAGAGTAGGCAGGTGGCAGAGGGTGCTTACTCCAAGACCATGCTCAAGCAGGCATCATCATCCGATTCGTCGTGATTGCAGTGTTGTTTTGTTGTTGTGATCATGTGTAAGATGTAGCGGGCAAGCTCACCATGTAGGGTACAAGGTTACCACACCTTGCTGCCCATGTGCAACCAAACATCATGTATTTGCATGTGCGCGCCAATGCAGGACACCAAACACCATATGCGAAAACCGATCCCCTAATGTAGGCAACCCTGATGCGGGCAACCAGACGATGTGCAGATGTTGGTTTTTTCCCTGTTTTTTCTCAATCAGGCCCAAGTGAGCAAAAAGGCAAATTCATAGCCAGAAACCAAACACACCCCTATACGACTCGTCAAATAGACCATGGATCTCTCTCCTAAGTAGACCAGTCGCCATCCTTTCCCCTAAATATGTACTGTAGGTCCTAATCATGCATAACTCGCACTTGTGGCATTAAAGGAAATAAATACTCCGACTGGAAATTTCTCTTGTTTGTTCTGCAAAATGAGTGATGCAATACAAACAACAACTCCTAAAATGCTGGATGGACAAGAAGTCTCTGTTAGCGGCCGGATTTTGGGCACCAATAATTCTATCAGAGCAGCAAATAGCTCAGGTTTATGTCGCTGAAAATATGATGAAAATTACACCTATTTTCCTCCGGAATTTACCTTTTTCACAACAGGGGACAATGAACCAAGCAATCCTCAAAAAGCTCAAAACCAAGAGGAACTGAAAGTGAATAGAAGGAACGAACTTCCAAAACTGTCCAATTTCTGGACAACAAAAGTGCCATATTACAACAACTTTGTTTTTTCACTGTACCCCCAGGACTTCCAGCACCATGTGCTAAATATGTACATCATCGACAACACGCGCATCTTGCAGCGTTACACATATTCGTATAAGAAAAAAAATTGGTGCTTGAGTCGAAAATAGTAAAGTTGCTAATGCTATCTAGCAACACAACTAGCTTAACAACGTGTAGAAACTAACCTCCTGGAACAACTTGTACATACCCATTATAAGAGAAAGAAAAATTTAAAATGTTGGTCTGGGTATCAACCTGAGCTTCCACAAGAACTACCAATGTGGGCCACAACGTCGCTAACCAACAGCCCGATGACATGGGTACCAGAATGCCGGGAGATTTCTATGCATTCTTCCAAGTCCGCAGTGCACTCTAGCTTCACCCACTTGTGATAATCGTCAATGTACTTGATATCAAACATGTCAGCATTCATCCTCAGCCTTTTGACAACCTCGTCTTTCAATGCCATAATGATGTCTACTACACAACTTTATTCTTGTAGACACGTGTTGGGCCTCCAAGCGCAGAGTTTTGTAGGACAGTAGCAATTTTCCCTCAAGTGGATGACCTAAGGTTTATCAATCCGTGGGAGGTGTGAGATGAAGACGGTCTCTCTCAAACAACCCTACAACCAAATAATAAAAAGTATCTTCTGTCCCCAACACACCAAATACAATGGTAATTTGTATAGGTGCACTAGTTCGGCGAAGAGATGGTGATAAAAGTGTAATATTGATGGTAGAAATATATTTTTTATAATCTGAATAAATAAAAACAGCAAGGTAGCAAATAGTAAACGGGCACAAAAACGGTATTGCAATGCTTGAAAATGAGACCTAGGGTCCGTACTTTCGCTAGTGAAATCTCTCAACAATGCTAATATAATTGGATCATATAACCGTCCCTCAATGTGCAACGAAGAATCACTCTAAAGTTCCTATCTAGTAGAGAACATACAAAGAAATCGTTTGTAGGGTACGAAACCACCTCAAAGCTATTCTTTCCGATCGATCTATCCAAGAGTTCGTACTAAAATAACACCAAATAATTTCAGATTCATAATACTCAATCCAACACAAAGAACCTCAAAGAGTTCCCCAAGATTTCTACCAGAGAAACAAAAGACAAGAATGTGCATCAACCCCTATGCATAGATTACCCCAATGTCACCGCGGGAATCCACGAGTTGAGTGCCAAAACACATATCAAGTAAATCAATATGATACCCCATTGTCACTACGAGTATTCATATGCAAGACATATATCAGGTGCTCTCACATCCATAAAAGTATTCAATCTGATAACAACGAAACCTCAAAGGGAAAACCTCAATTCATCACAACAAGATACAGAGGGGAAAACTCCATATGATCCAACTATATTAACAAAGCCCGCGATACATCAAGATCGTGACATCTCAAGAACACGAGAGTGAGAGAGAGGGAGAGATTAAACACATAGCTACTGGTACAAACCCTCAGCCCCGAGGGTGGACTACTCCCTCCTCATTGTGGTGGCCACCGGGATGATGAAGATGGCCATCGGAGATGATTCCCCCCTCCGTCAGGGTGCCGGAACAAAGTCTAGATTGGTTTTCAATGGCTACAGAGCCTTGCGGCGGCGAAACTTCTGATCTAGGTTAACCTCGAGGGTTTTTGGAATTTTTTGGATTTTTTTGGAATTTATAGGGTAAAGAGGGGGTGCGGAAGGCCACCGAGGTGGGCACAACCCACCTGGGCTGGGTTGTGCCCCTCGGGGCACCCCCCAAGGGCTGCTCTGGCCCATTGGTGGTCTTCTGGTCCATAAGAAAATCCACAAAAAGTTCCGCAGTGTTTGGACTCCGTTTGATATTGATTTCCTGCGATGTAAAAAACAAGCAAAAAACAACAACCGGCAATGGGCACTGGGTCAATAGGTTAGTCCCAAAAAATGATATAAAGTTGCTATAAAATGATTGTAAAACATCCAAGAATGATAATATATCAGCATGAATACCTCATAAATTATAGATACATTGGAGATGTATCACATAACGCCGCTAGAACACGGGAAGTGGAACCTTACAATGTCTTCCTTAAAGCTCGCCTTTATCGTCACAGTCCCCGAATTTTGCATTGGCCCAAAATTGCTGGGAGGGGCCAACATTGGTTGGCCAATTGCTGAACCGAAGAGATTCTTCAAATCCTTGGAACTACCAGAATCCTCAATGAGCATCCTTGAAAGTGGTAGCTCTGGTTCTTGGAAGGGTTCTTTTGTGAACTCTTCCAAATTCAGTTGTGGTTCTTGTGGTTCCAAGAACATTGAAGCAATAGGCTGGCAAACAAACGTCTAGTTTGCTGGACTTCCCTGACACGAGCCCTCTGAAGTACGTGAATTTATACTGCCTTCTCCCTATGAGCTTCTCGAGAGAGAAGCTTTGTCTGCTTCAAGTTTAACATTGTTCCCAGTGTCTGCAAATCCTTGCTGGGAGATGAGTGCACCAAAGTGGTTACCATTTTCTTGTGACTTCTGTAAAGATGAATCTCTGTCGCCATCAACCAATATGTACCGTAGGCCCTAAATATGCATAAATCGCCCATTTATTTTTGAAAACGGGGTCTTTCCCCATTTCATTAATGAAACCAAATAGTCAATCATACAACCAAAACACACCAGTTACCACCTAGGTTTAGCCCATAATGGACAAGCATCAAGCTTCAACAGCCCTAGTAACCCAACATTTTTCACCACCCTCATTCACCTCTCACACAAGAGCAGGTGAAAACATCCAACCCAAAGCTGCACTGGGCTGAACTATTCCAACAAGTAGAACCCAGTTTCAGCAGTAGTCAAACATCTTCCAACCTTGGAATCCATGTAGCCCACCCTCTCCCTCTCTGAGCTTGAAAGATCTCCTTGGCGACTCGATCCAGTAGTTTTGTGCATCGCTGCAGCTCCAATTTTGCGCCCTCCCTTCCCTGCAAAAGACTCGAATCATTAATCCAATAGTAACAATAAATTGCTTCATACCCTTTAACAACTCATGATTCAGTTGGGCCATTTTCAGGCTGTGTTTTCTTTTGGCCTTCTAAGGCCCATATATTCTCGGGCTCATTTCTGACCCTCGATTACTTATGGTCCATTACTGGCTTGTTCCGCTAATGGGTCAAATTTGGCCCGTGGTTATAGTCAGCCTGTTAACCCTATGGCCCTTATTCATCCCGTCATGTATTATGACCCATTAACGACCCATTATGTCTGACGATAAAATTAAGCATGTCATGTCTTACAACCTATTAATGACCCATTATGGCATGAACCCATAAACAGATGGTTCCGATTCTAGCCCGTTCACGGCCCAAATAGTGTTTTGACTTTGGTCCACGATCAATACGGCCCATGGATCCTACGACCCGTAAGAGGTCCATGGATCGTAAGGCTCGTAGGAGGCCCATGGTTGTATGACTCGTAGGAGGACCATGGATCATACGACCCGTAGGAGGGACATGGTTACAATGGCCCATATGTGGACCATTGTTAATGCGGCCACAAGAAATCCGAGGAAAAAGAACCACAATACTACTAGCAAACAAATAAACAAGACTATAAGAAAATAAATAAGCAAGCAACTAACGCTAGGATATTACGATGATTACATGGATTACATCCACTAGGCATCAAAGTTTGTCACTAGTGAAAATGGAGGCAACAAAGCAGCATATTACATACACTGTGCATCAAAGTTGGCTAGCAGTGCAAATAACCGCCGCAACAAAACAAGTCCCGAACTGAAACCACTTTAGAATAGCTCAAGAAGCAATATCCTAGGTACCCACCATGCTGGCAAGAAGATTAGCAAGCTTATTAGCTTTCTCTTGTTTGGCCCTTAAATCCTTCAACTCTTGTCGTTGCATCAGAAAGTATGCATCAGAATTCTGAAGGGACTTCCTTAGTCCTTCGACTTCTTGTGGTAGCACAGCTGATTGATGTCTTTCAACTTGTAGTTGAGACTCAAGAAGTTGACCTGATTCAGACAGCGAGTTCGAAGAGCTTGTGCCAGTAGTAGTTGCCAGTAACTCGAACACTACATGAAGACATGATTTTGGGGTTGTCTCACTGTCTTCAAGATAGTTTTTATCTGCTTGCGAGATCAACAGGGATGTCTCACTATATTGAACCTTATTTGCATTACTTCCTTTACCATTGCATAATGGGGGTACCCTTCTCCAATATTTTGTCGGCATTCTAAAAGAGAAACAAGGAGACACATCACATGTTTAGCATGTTGTATATGAAACTCATTTTGGTAAACCAGTTCAATAGTAAAGTGGACGGGATAACATCATGAAACAAACATATATCTATGTACTATGGTCACTGTATGGTCTATATCATTCTAGTTTATGTTGCAAAATCAAGATAGAGACATAGTTCAAATCATATCTATTTAAGACACACCAACATAGAAAAAATATAAGTGTGTGGAACTACACAACACTAACAACACTTGTAATGTGCATGAAAAGAGAACATAACTGTTTATACAATTGAAATCAACATACAACAAGTTACAACAGCAAACCAGTTAAACAAACAGGTTTAACATATACCTGTTGCGCCATTGGAGTTTCAATTGCATCCTTCAAATTTGAAATTAGTTGATACGAGTAAATACAGTGATGCAAGAGCAAAGGATTATGAACCATAGCTACAGAACCTGACCTGAGAACAATTGTTCTTCTACTTTAAGTGTTGAGTTGGGGTTCGAAGTGGTGGTCCTCATGCTTTTGGCACTGCAGTTGCCTTAGTAATTTCTCGTGTTTGGGTGCTCTATGGTGGAGACGATGATGTGTCGACTGGAACTGGGTTACTATCTGCTGGGGTTGGGGTAAGAATGGGTGTAGCTAGTTCTCTGTCCAACTGGGTAGGAGTACAATCTTCGAGAGTCTGGGTTATGTGTGGTGGGGCTGGTTCTTGGGCAAGTACAATCGTGGTTCTATCTGCATCGACAGGTGATACGTCTCCAATGCATCTATAATTTTTGATTGTTCCATGTTGTTATATTATCATTCTTGGATGTTTTATAATCATTTTATATCATTTTTGGTACTAACCTATTGACATAGTGCCAAGTGTTAGTTGTTGTTTTCTGCATGTTTTTTACATCGCAGGAAATCAATACCAAACGGAGTCCAAACGCAGCGAAACTTTTTGTCGATTTTTTTGGACCAAAAGACATCTAGTGGGCCGAAGAAGCACCAGGGGGATGTTCCGAGGGGAGCACAACCCACCAGGGCGCGCCTGGAGGCCCAGGCGCGCCCTAGTGGGTTGTGCCCACCTCGGGTGCCCCGGACCACCTCTTTACTCTATAAATACCCCAATATTCCAGAAACCCTAGGGTAGTCGACGAAAATCAATTACAGTCGCCGCAGAGTCCAGAACCACCAGATCCAATCTAGACACCATCACAGAGGGGTTCACCACTTCCATTGGAGCCTCTCCGATGATGCATGAGTAGTTCTTTGTAGACTTTAGGGTCCGTAGTTACTAGCTAGATGGATTCCTCTCTCTCGTTTGATTCTCAATACAATGGTCTCTTGGAGATCCATATGATGTAACTCTTTTTGCGGTGTGTTTGTTGGGATTAGATGAACTTTGAGTTTATGATCAACTCTATCTTTTTATCCATGAAAGTTATTTGAGTTTCTTTGATCTCTTATATGCATGATTGCTTATAGCCTCGTATTTCTTCTCCAATATTTGGGTTTTGTTTGGCCAACTTGATCTATTTATCTTGGAATGGGAAGAGGTGCTTTGTAGTGGGTTCGATCTTACGGTGCTTGATCCCATTGACAGAAGGGGAACCGACACGTATGTATCGTTGCTAATAAGGATAAAATTATGGGGTCTATTTCTAGATAAATAGATCTTGTCTACATCATGTCATCGTTCTTATTGCATTACTCCGTTTCCCCATGAACTTAATACACTAGATGCATGCTGGATAGCGGTTGATGTGTGGAGTAATAGTAGTAGATGCAGGCAGGAGTCGGTCTACTAATCTTGGACATGATGCCTATGTAATGATCATTGCTTGGATGTCGTCATGATTATTTGAAGTTCTATCAATTGCCCAACAGTAATTTGTTCACCCACAGTTTGCTATTTTTCTCGAAAGAAGCCACTAGTGAAACCTACGGCCCCCAGGTCTCTTTCTCACATTATTGCCTTTGCGATCTATTTTCCTTTGCTTTTATTTTCAGATCTATTAAACCAAAAATACAAAAATACCTTGCTGCAATTTATTTTGTTTGGTGTTGGATCTATCAATATTTACAACTCTCTCACATCTGTTTGCCAATTTCTTGCGCCGCTACCCGAAAGGGATTGACAACCCCTTTTACACGTCAGGTTGCGCATATTTGTTATTTGTGTGCAGGTGCTATTTACGTAGTGTTGCTTGGTTCTCCTACTAGTTTGATAACCTTGGTCTCATCACTGAGGGAAATACCTACTGTCGCTGTGCTGCATCATCCCTTCCACTTTGGGGAAATACCGACGTAGCTTCAAGCTGCATCAAAAGGACTCTCTGGCGCCGTTGCCAGGGAGACATCATCAACATCTACCAGGTTCTTAATCACAAATATCATCTCCTCATAATTTACATGATTTTCCATTTTCCTCTCCCCCACTTCACAAAAATTTGTCATTTTATTCGCCCTCTTTTTCGTTCTCCTTTTTCTCGTTGGATCTTTTGTTTGCTTGTGTTGCCATGTGCCTTATATATGCTTGCATCTTCACTTGCTAAACATCTATTGACATGGATACCCATCCACTTGCTAATCTTTTTAAAAGATCCAATCATGATGAACCAATTGCTAGTGAGTTGAGTGCACTAGATTATCTTTACAAAGTTTTGCTTGAGATTTGTGAATTTGTCGTGGGTTTGTCACGGCAGATGTCCTTGTGAAAGGACTTAGTCGTGGAGCCATCACAACGGGTTAGCTTAAAGGGGTTAAACTGGACAAGGGGACATGGGGAGTTTATACTAGTTCGGCCCCTTCGATGAAGGTAAAAGACTACGTCTAGTTGTGATTGGTATTGCTGGGGTTTCGATGACCAGGGAGCGAATCCGCTTTGACTGGCCCTCGAGTTGTTGTGTGTCGTCCCTAAACCGCTGCCGGGTCGTCCCTTTATATACATAGGTTGACGCCCGCCGGTTTACAGAGTCCCGAAGCCGGATCATAAACGTGTCCGGTTCGGTCTCTATACTTCCTATCTTACAATGCAAGTTACATAATAAGGTCGGTTTATATCTACAGGATTTAACTCGCCTTTGGGCCTTGGGCATTCATAAAGCGCCATCATTCTTACGTCTTCATGGGCTTCTAATCTTCATAAAGTTAATCCGGTTGCTCCTGGCCAGTTTACGTCCAGTAATAATATCTCCAACATTAGGCCCCAGATTGGTTTGAACTTGTTTATGTCAATCTTCAACACTTAGAAAAATTCTTGCTCTGGCATCTTTGTATAAATCTGGTAAATCGCCGTGATGTCATCCTTTAAATCCGCAACCAATTGTTACGATGTCATCTACCCGTTGAAGCCGAAGATGCTCTTCATTAATGATCGTTTCAACCCTCGAGGCATCATCCTTAATAATTATCCATTTCCAGCTCCTCAATTTCCGCACTTGTCGCTTTATCGCTTCGCCTTATAAATAGGACCACGGGTCCTTCTCCTTTTTCCCCTTCGTCTCCTTCACTTCGTCTTCCTCCTCGCGATACCTCTGCCCCTGAGCGCCGCTGCCATCACCGAGCTTCACCTCTGCTTCGACAAAGGCCGCTGCATCAAACTGATCATTACCAGAGATACGTGGTGATCCTCCGCTGCTTCCTCCTGCACCAGTAAGTTTCTCCTCTCCTCACCCCAGATCCGCCATTAGGGTTCGGTGTTCTTCGTAACCTGAAATTGTTCCTCCTTTAGTAACACCAATGGCCAGTTAGATCTGATCGTTTTCAGTGCCCTTTGTAGTTTAAACTCCATTCTTCTTGTTAAGGCACCTGCTTGATCTCAAACTCATCTGAACTTACTGAACCTTTTGAGCACTTGAAATTAGAACAGAATATATTTTGATTATCCAACGCACGACAGATCTGAAATTTCCATGCCAAACTGTGAAATCTGTTTTACCTTACTTAGCCCTTTTCGTCTTAGATATGTATCCTCTTTACCATGTAGGCGGTTTACCCTTGTAAAAACAATCTATCTCATACCATTAGTCCCATGGTAAACCAGCAAACCCCCTTTACATTCATTGTAACAGTCCGGTTTAACAACACATGTATACCCTTGATATGACCTTGTCAGTTATTATTGTATCAGTCTCCGGTTTACGCAATTTCACATATCTATATATCTTTATCCCATTGCATCTTGCGTATCATCATGAATGATTTGTAAACCGGCATTTCTTTTCCAGCTTTTCGTTTCACAATGGCCAAACAGTTTGCTGCTTGCAACTGGGTTCTGTAGCGACCAGACCTCAAACGGTCCAATCTCTGTGCTCCGGTGTCATCCCTGGATCAGTAATGCTGACACCACACAGTACTTGAAGGATTTATAATAGAGTAGCAATCACACAGTTATTACATCGAGTGTCTCAAAAGAGAACTTATTACAATAAATATGGCTTAAGGCCATCTAATAACGATAACAGCGGAAGGCTTGAAAGATAAGTGAGTCCATCAACTCCAACAGCATCACTGAGTATAGAACCATGACCTAAAGGCACCTTACTCGTTGTCTGAAAAGTCTGCAACATGAATGTTGCAGCCCGAAACGGGTCAGCACATGGAATATGCTGGCAATGTAACACATAGAGAGCAATGAAAGAATAAGACTATACTACATGCATATTTGGCTGGTGGAAAGCTCTATGGTTACAGTTTTGCGTAAAGCCAAATTTTCCCTACTGCAAAGGAATACATTTTATTTAACTATCATGGTAGTTGTTAAACATTGAGAGTGTAGACACCCTCTCAATCCCAATTAAGCATCATCATAAAAACCCAACAAAATTAATTTAGAGTAACATGATGAGATTCACATGATAATCCAAGTACTAGATACTCAAGATGTCCATAACCGGGGACACGGCTAACCATGATTAGTTTAGACACTCTGTAGAGGTTTGCACACTTTTCCCCACAAGACTTGATCTCCTCCGTTGGGATTCTCGCACTACATGATGTTTGAGAAACGGATGACCGAGACATAGTCTTTCAGAAGTGCTTGCACCTTACGAACGGGTAGACCGTACCAACCTACTTCCCCTACATCTGCTAGTCTACCACTGTAAGAGTTCGCACAACTTAGTCAACTATACTAGAGCCCATAGTAGCTTGTGGCTGCACACAGAAGTTTCTAGTATGAATAATCTCATGATCCCTCTGAGCCTGGGTGGCAGTCCAAAAGAAAAACAGGCAATCGCTGGAATACCGAGGTGCCTCAGTCCACCCAGATGTGTGTTTAAGTTGCCACCTTAGATAAACCATTAATTTAACAATCTCACATCTGTCATGGATACACTCACCCAATCCAGGTCTACTAGCATAGCATGGTATAATAAGCAAACATAGAAGTAACTCCCAAAGGTTTGATAATAAAACAGGTAATAGGTACTACCTCATCTACTTCCCAAACCCATAATTTAATTAGATCCTAATCATGCAATGGTGTGAGGATTGATCTAATGCAATAAAACTGGGTAGTAGGAGGTATGATCAAAGTGTTAATTGCCTTGCTTATGATCTACAAAATCTAGCGATTCGAAGTAGCAAGCGGCGCACTCCGGGTACTCTATCGCAAACAAACAAGCATACAATAAGTACTCATCTAATGCATAGGTAAAACTCGAATAAGAGATCTAACCAGATAGTTCAACTTACACTACAAAAAAACACTTCCGTGATGATACGTGTTTGTCACAGTAGGTCGCGTTTTCTATCATGCATGTACATCCATGACAAATTTATGACAGAATCAAGATAGTCATACATGTGCCGTCGTAGAAGTGTTCCATGACATTGCCAAAATTATCGTCACGGAAGTGTCCACTTCCATGACGATAAATCGCGCGTCACAGAAGTGCTTTCGTCAAGGGTGACCGACACGTGGCATCCACCGTAATGGAACACCGTTAAGCTATCGGGTCAGATTTTGGATCCGATAACCCATTAACAGACACGACCAATGCCGATTTTCCACGTGTAAAATTCTCATTGGCTGACGGATCCACGCGTCAGCTCCGCGTTGGCACAGGTGCCACTCATCCAACGGTCGAGATGGGCCTATGATATGTTGACACGTGGACTGGCCCAAAAGTGGCCCACAAAGATTAAATGGGCTGGCCCAACCGAAGGCCCATAAGATTTAGCGGACCATAATGGGCCGGCCCAGCTAAAGGCCCACAAAATTTAGCGGACCATAATGGGCCAGCCCAGCTAAAGGCCCACACGATTTTGCAGACCATAATGGGTCGGTCCAGCTAAAGGCCCACAAGATTTTGCAGACCACAATGGGCCGGCCCAGCTAAAGGCCCACTAGATTCTGCTGACCATAATGGGCCATCCCAACTAAAGGCCCAACATTCTCTGTCAAATCGGCCCGTCAATGGCCTGTCCTAAACTTGTCATCAACGTAGACCATGGTCACTTCTGGCCCGTTAACAATCTGCTAAGTAATTGGGCCGAATTACGGCCCGGTGTATTTCCGGCCTGTTAAAGGTCCGACTTCATTTGGGCCCATTTACAGGCCATCAAAACTTTCGGCCCATAAACAGCCATGAAGGATTTGGGTCATATTCGGCCATGTCTGACATTCGGCCTGTTAGAGGCCCACTATAGCTTTGGGCCACTTTCGCCCTGTTGTCATTTTCGGCCTGTTAACACTGGACATAAACCATGGGCCATATGTGGCCCAACGTCATATCGGGCCCATTAACGGCCCATATAAAAATGATGATAATCTAGTCTGACCGAAGTTCCGGCCTGTTAAAGGCCCGTGTATTAGGTCGGCGCATTTATAGCCCGTCTGAATTTCGGCATGTTAAAGTCCAGTGGGTTATTTGGCACAATCAGGGTCCAATCTCACTTTCGGTCTATTAAAGGCCCATGTATTTTATGGGCTCGAGATATTTAGTCCTGTAAACGGCCTATTTTTACTGAGGGCCCAAATTATGTTTAGGCCTGTTAAAGGCCCACTATGGGCACAGGCCTACCAGAAAAATATGAAAGCTTATGCTGATTTAGGCCCAGATATTTTTAGTGGGCTACATGCCAATTTCGGCCCGTAATCGTTTTTAGCCCAATTGGAATGGGCCCGACGAATGTTGGCATGTTGGGCTCCTACGAAGGTTTCGGCCGAATACATTACTAAGATAAACCTACACTATACAAAAATAGCGTCGTAATTATTGCAGCCTGAGGCAGCATCATAAATGTTGTATCACAAAAAAATAAATTCCAACCATACAACAAAAGGCCTGTTGGCATAAAGTTTACAGTCCTTCCAGATAAAAGCACCATCAGATGTATAGAAGCACAGATCATTTGACCTAAGTGCTAATGTTTCAGGCTGTAGAATCTGATGGAGCAGCACGATCTCCACCTTTTTTCCGCCATCGCTCTTGAACAACGAAGCGAATGTCTGATAGTCTGGTTTCAAAACCATTCATATCTTGACGACATTTCTCAACCACTATTCTTGTTTCCAAAACAACGTCCATTAGGGATTGGACTTGTGTCTGGAGCACAGATATATCACTCTGTCTAGCAGGAAGATTTTGTTCAGTAGGCGATTTGGACGAGGTTACCTTGACAACCAACCCAGAATTACGCAGGAAGGTGCTTTTTGCACTGTTAGTGGAGAGATACTGACGCACTGCAGCAAGAGGTGACATTGTGCCTGTAGTAGCCTCGTCACCTTCAGGTGGTTGTGGCTGTTCAATCATTTGTTCCATAGCTTCCTAAAAGTTTGAACTTGTAGATTAGTGTACCAGATAAGTTACTAATGAGACAAAAACAAACAAAGTAGGTTAAACGTTTATACATAACTTATTTTGGTGAACTACTGTAATACATTAGCATGTATTATAGTGCCAACTACATAATAAAATCACATTCGGAACATATGTCCATGTAGCATGCCTACTGTATTGTCTATTTCCTCACATTCGTTGACATCTAAGGATAAAGAGACATGGTTTAAAGTAGGATGAACATAGTATGACATCATTCATATCATGAGCAAACAGATATAAAACAAACAGGCTATTTTATCATTGTGTGCACACGTGAACATAACAACTAGATTACAGATCAAGACCAAACGAATATCCTTCATCTCTTTTAAACCATGTAAGGTGAAATGATACGTTAAGACAACTATGAATAAAAGTGAACATAGTAACTGACATTGGCTGCAAACCAAGTAGTTAAATGAACACATCACAATACCAATCAGTTCAAGGCAGGAGGAGTAAGGACTTACAACATCGGCTTGAACTGGTGTGCGCGTGCCCTTCATCTTGCTGGTGTGGCAATCCTTGAAGATTTTCACTGCATTCGGTTCAGGTTCTTTTTGGTCCGCACGGGATTTCCTCTGTATTTGGAACAAGTCAATATAGATACGATAATATGGCACAAAAAAAGAAGGAAGTAGCAGCTATTTACAAGAGCCTCGCAGTGTGCAATATAGCTACGAGATCCTATGGTCTGTTGGAATTTTACTTTAGAACGGTTGGTTTTGTTCTTCAAACAGTTAGCCTAGAACAAGATACACTTGTAAGGCACATACATAAATACAAGTTCAATATGTGGTTTGATCAAATACATATAGCCTACCTGATACTTTGGATCAGACCAGTGTTTAACGAGGGCTGTCCAGTCTTCATCTGTAATATATTCCACTGGAGATGTTTGGGCGACTTCATTGTTAGCCTTGCCTTCAAAGTGAGATTTTCTAAGGTGGTACCGATACTGTCGCAGAGCAGACTGAAAAACATGAGTGCATGCTTGTCTAGTTGCATCATCTTTCGGGTCCAACTTGAACCTCATCTGTTGAAAAAAGAATGCGAGTCTTATTAGGAGGAAGCTAGAAAGTATGGGACAGAGCAAGACAATATTACTAATTGCGATGAATAACATTACTTACGGATAAATGGTCAAGGAAGGTGTTAAACTGGGTATTGTATTTCTCATTCCTGTACCGGATCCACGTTGGGAGTATACGTGCATGACACCTAACGGCAACGGCTGCCTCTGATACTAACTTGGCTGACTCTGTAGCATCACGTGGCCTTTTTAAACCTGCCTCAAAATGGATCTCCATTCTTCCTCCTTCAGATTTTGTTAATCTGTCAAGCATTATCCCTGATGTCTGTTTATGCTTGCGCCGTGGTGCTAGTTCAACAATGAATATGGAAAGTGTTAGTGTACATCAAACTGTGAGAGTACATATAAAGGAGCATGCAACTGCAACTTGACTTGGTCAGGTACCGTCTTGGTGTTGATGCTCATGAGGTTCATCTGATCTTGCCAAGTCCTGTTGTGCCAGCAGTGCTTCGGAAGTAGTGTTAGGTGTGAAGGCAGCTTGGGAACTGGCCAGTTCCGGAGCAAACGAACGAGTAACTGGTTGAGATGCTGGTACAGTTGAAGCGGATGCTGCAGCTGGTGGAGCAGGTGATACTATGTTTGTAGATTTAGCCGGTGGACTTGGACCTTCTACTGCACTATAAGTACCAGCAGAATCTCGACGGAAGAACCTTTTCCGTTTCACCCGACGAGTAACAGCACTCCCTACTATATTATTTTCCTTGCTCTTTTTTGACTTTGCCATGTCAAGCTGTACCCATAACACAAGAGAATAAAATCACTCTTCAGAACTCATTGATGCGTGATACAGACAAGCAATACTTTGATGTAAGACAACCGTATTAGGATGGAATATGTAAGAAAAATAGGACGACATGACATATTCACAGCTACGATGTGCAAACTAAGCAGAAGGATTTTCAAGAAAATAGAAGTAATGCAAGCTAATATTACTCTTCCAAGTTAAAAGTGTCTTGTCATAAGTGGCAATTCGAAAAATTAGAAGCAGTACAATATAGAAATCAATGCAAGATGCAACCACTATCAAACTGCCATGTTAAAAGCGTCCAATCATGAGTGACTGATGCGGGATACACAATAGCAGTACTTTGATGTAAGAACATGGTATGATAGATAGATGCAGTGTATTCTAGACACAGAAAGCCATGTCATAGGCACATGTATAACGTATAAACTCAGCAGGTGCAATTTAATCAAAATAGAAGAAATACAGGCTAGACAACATATGCAACATGAAACCAATTATCACACTGTCAACTTAGAGCAAGCACCTGCGATGGTGGAGTACGGGAGATGAACTCATCATGTAGACTTGGGACTTCAACTTCATTAGCAGTAGCAGTGGCAAATCTAGAGAGTCTCTGTTTGCGTCGGTGCGGAGGACCACCAACATCCCCTAACTTACTCTTTTCCTTCCTATTTTCTGATATTGCCTTATGAAGTCAAAACCACAAGAAGATGAATAAAATTAGCTCTGCATAACTGGTTGATGCATGATATAGACGAACACTACTTTGATGTAAGGCAAGCGCAGGATAGGAGGATGGAATATATACAAAAAAAAGACAACGTTTCATATTCACACATACGATAGGAGGATGGAATATGTATGAAAAAACAGTAAGTGGAAGGCATTTCAACAAAATTAGAAGAAATGAAAGCTAGGCACCATATGAACATGCAACCAATATCACTCTATCAGGTAAAAAGTGTCTCGTCGTAAGTGCCATTTCAAGAAATTAGAAGCAGTACAAGCTACAAGACAATGCAAGATGCAACGTACATCATAGTCCCAAGTTAAATGTGTCTTATGGGTAAGTGATCGTTGCATGTATAAGTTGTAAGCTACGCGTATGCAATTCAACATAATCAGAAGCAATACAAACTAGACATCATACGGAAAATGCAACCACGTATAACAGTTCCAAGTAAGAGCAAGCACCTGTGATGGTGGAGTAGGGGAGATGTGCTCATCATGTACACGTATGTTCTAGAAACAGGAACACGTGTCATATTCACAGGCATTATGTGTAAAGTAAGCAGATGCAATTCAAGTTAGAAGCAATACAAGCTAGACATCATACGCAACATGCAACCACATATAATAGTGTCAAGTTAGAGCAAGCACCTGTGATGGTGGAGTAGGGGAGATGTGCTCATCATCTACACAGCTACGTTGACTGTCCGGCCTTGTGTTGTCTTGCGAATCTTGTTGGGAGGATGGCGGAGTAGAATCTGTAGAGACCCCTTGTTTGAGTTGCTCCGAAGGACCACCATCATTCACTGCTGGACTAATTTCCTTCAGCTGTAATGATTTTGCATTGTGAAGTCAAACCGATAAGAAAAAGGAATAAAATTCGCTCTTCAGAACTCATTCATGCATGATACTAACGAACACTACTCGGATGAAAGGCAAACACATGATGCGAGGATGGAATATGTATGAAAAACAGGATGGTGTGACATATTCACACCTATGATGTGGTAACTAAGCAGAAGGCATTTCAACAAATTAGAAGCACTGCAAGCTAGACACCATATGAAAGATGCAACCAATATCACTCTGCCAAGTTCAAACTGTATGGCGTTTCAACAAATTAGAAGCAGTACATGCTAGAAATCATATGCAAGACACAACCAATATCATAGTGGCAACTTAAAGGTGCCTTATCAAAAGATATAATATGTACCAAAAACAGGAAAGCGTGTTAAGTTAGAGAAAGCACCTTGGATATTCCTTACACTAATTAGGAGCAATTCGAGCTAGACACCATATGAAACATGCAACCAGATATCACACTGCCAAGTTAGAGAAAGCACCTTGGATGGTGGAGTAGGGGAGCGGAGACTTGGACCTTGTAATGCACTATCAATGCAAGGAGAATCGGTACAGATGCTCCGTTTACGTTGCTGTAGAGGACCACCATCATTGCCTTCCTTACTCTTTTCCTTCCTCTTTCTTGATTTTGCCTTGTCAAGTCAAACCCACAAGAAAAAGGAATAAAATTTGCTCTTCAGAACTCATTGATGCATGATATTGACGAACACTACTTTCATGTAAGACGAACACTACATATCACATTGCCAAGTAAGAGCAAGCACCTGCGATGGTGGTGTGGGGGAATTGCGGTGATCAACTAGAGAGCTACGTTGACTATCTTCATTTAGCCTTGCTGTTTCTTGAGAATCATGTGGGGAGGATGACACTGCACTCTTTAAATGAGTATGGCGTCTCACAGAAACCCACCCGGGTGACTGTCTCATCATAAGTGATTGACGAGGGATACAAAAGAGCATTAGTTTGATGTACGAACATGGTTAATAGACATATGCAGTATGTATCAAAAATAGGAAGGCATGTCATTATCAAAGGTATAATGTGTAAAGTAAGTAGATGCAATTTAACCAAATTGGAAGCAATACAAGCTAGACACCATATGCAACATGCAATCACATTTGACAGCGCGAAGTTAAAGCAAGCACCTGGGATGGTTGTGTGTGGCAATTGAGATCATCAACTACAGAGCTAAGTTTACTGTCTCCAACTGCTGACACTGCACCCGTTAGAGCGCTGGAACGCTTAGTGCTTATCTTTGAATTACACTGGAGCGACTTCTATCTTTTCTTTTCTGCATTCATCAACACTGCATCAGAGTCAGAAATACCCATGCATAAAACAACAATAGTGTGAGTATGGGTGAAGTGTGTGCACAACTAGTACAGTGTAAAGGTAGTAGATAGCAGGCCGGTGAGAAATAAATGACAGGAGACATATGATAGCTCTACAACATGCACGGCACACTAAATTACTACAGGATTCTATGAAAATAACAGTCGACTGAAAGTAAATAGGTCAGTCCATTTTTTTTGCATCGTCCAATGTACAAAGAACGGGCAGATCGCCTTCATCTACCTCCAGCGAGTCAGTGTTGACAATCTTCCTCGAAACACCAGCGACCACCGGCCTAGTATTCCTCCCCAGCCTGCGCCCTCCCCTCGACCTCACCACACCGCCGTGCCTGGCACCGCCCCCAGCCATCCATTCAAGCCCCACCGTCCTCCAGATCGGGCGCAAGCAGCTCCTGTGCCCCACACCCCTATGATAGACACCGATGCGCCGCTTCCCCGGGGAATAGGCGGACTAGGTGCTCCGCGCGCCTAAGCGGGTGCTGCTTCTTTTAATTGCGGTTCGACTGACCCTGAATTGAAATCCAGGCGGGCTACTGACCTCTAGCAAAGGTGAAATAGTAAAAGGGAGGAAACCTTGTGCATTTAGTATCAGGAAGAAGATGCAGTAAGAAGCGCTCAACTAGTTTCTTTCGTGGGATGACTACGGTGTGAGCGGAGACGTAAGATTTGCACGAATAAGGGAAGAGGAGTACCTCTTTCTGCTGGCAGTGCTGTGTCCTCCTTCTGTTTTTTCGACGATCTTCTTGTTGTTTGCGGGAAACCAGAAGTTGTGGAGGATGATGCAGCCTTGGACGAACCCATGGCCAAGTTGTTGAGTGTGGTGCGGTGGTCGTCTGTCGGTGGCGGGGAAGTAGATCCGAGGCGGCGAACGACAGCGTAGCGGGAACAGCTCCGGTGCGGTGGACGGTTGCGACAGTGGAGCCGCAGCAGTGAGGCGCAGGAAGGCGTGGTCGGAGTGGTTCTGGTACGTCGCAGGTCGGCGCCGGCCTCGTGGAGGCAGCTCTGCCTCGGCTTCAGCTGCTAAGTCCTTGAGGGCGTTGTGGTTGCGGTTGCGTTGGACGATGACGTCGGGGAACCGGCTCCAGCGTGATGGAGGAGGGCGGTGGTGGATTGGCCGCTATGGGGTGGAGGACGGGGGAGGCTGGGGTTTCGCGGCTGGTGGAGAGGGAGTTTTCACGCCCACGGAGTATGAATGGGGAAACAGAGGGAGGTGGGGAACTAAGGGGGAACTATGTTTCGGTTTGAGACGCGCTTGTTTGAAATTTGGGGAAAGTTACAAACTTTCCCCTCATCTAAAATTTCGGACATATTGCGGGTTGGGGGTAGGACAGTCATGTCAGGTGTCGCAAATGTGGGCGGGATAGATTTCGGCCGAGCGCATGGGTAGGCGCCCATGGCGTATGATTGCTTGTCTAGCGTCTTGGTGAAGTTACAAACCTACCCCGGTTTAGATCTTTGGATATCGGGCTGATAGGCTACACGGGCCAGAGTCAGGACAGTAATTTCCTACCACCAAAACATTAGTCTCGCATGGTTTCGGGTGACCAGAGGCCTATTTGGCGCTTCGTTCAATATTTGGGAGCAGAAACATTAGGCCTCCTTTGGTTTGTAGGATTTTTGTAGGAATTCTATAGGATAGGATTTGCAAAGGAAAAATTCCTTTGAAGCCCTTTGGTTTGTAGGAATGGATTCCTATTCCTATGTAGGATAGGAATCAATCCTTCACGTTTTGGAGGAAAAAAACATTAGCCTAGACTCAATGGAAAAAAAATCCTATTCTATGCACCAAATGACATATTTTTCTCTATAGGAATTGACATGCATGTCATCTCACTTCCTATGATTTTCCTATTCCTATAAAATTCCTATCCTATGAACCAAAGAAGGCCTTAATGTTTCGGTTCTCTTGAATTGAACTTTCAGGATTTGTCAAATTTCACAAATCTTTACTCTTGAAAATCCTAAAGCTACGATTATTTTGGAATGGAGGGGGTACATTTGAATATACATTGTACATGAGTATATATTAAAAAATATGCAACTTACCTCAGTTCATGCATGGTTCCAGATATAATCTCCTTGGTTGCAAAAAAAAGTTAGATATGCGTATGAATATATATAGCATGTTCAAACTCACAACAAAGATTGATGCCCCCTTTTACATCTGATTTACAAATGCCATTATCTCGGTCCAAATAGATGAATGCACTTCCTATGAATTCGAATCTTCGAAACCCCCTTTATGTTGAATTTGACATGTATTCTATTTCGTAGCTAGCAATTTGGAATGTATCCATGCAAGTGACAAATGTATAAAGTGCTTCACACTAACAACAGGGAGTGCACTAATTAATGTTTATATATGAATTGCAAAAGCATCCATTGCCTGTATTTCAAAACGTTCTCACTCTATGGATCGATAATATGAAATAAACACATGCACATGCTAGAATTCAATCGCAGTTGAAGAAAGAGCCTACTCCTGGTACTGTATATTAGTGATAGGGGTGTGTACAAAGTACACATGAATACCAGGCATTGTGTGTGTGTATACTATCGACGAACTAGCCCCCAAGCTTGTATAACATACTAAGGGCCTAGGGTTACAAATCATATATAGTCGGCTTATCACCAGTGGGGATAGAGTCCTCCGTGACTCTGGTAGCTTCGTGTTGTACGTCGAGTCCTCCACATGGGTCTTCGTATAACATGTCTCGGTCCAACCTATATGTGGCGCAGGATGGAACCGACCCATGAGTCTTCATGTTGACCCACCACAACTAGAAATGATGTGCCCACCACACCACACACGCAATCGGCCACTAAGAAAATAAGCATATACAATAGTAGAATGGTATCTAGCTCATGATACGTCTCCATATTTTGTTGATGACACTGACGGACTTTGCATTTGATGCGTGCTCCGTATTTTGTTGACGACACTTACGGTCATTGTATTTGAAGCGAAAGCACGATATGGTCACTGGACTTCAGAATAAGTTATCACGGTCACCACATACATTTTGTCGTGCTAACCAACATGTGGTTGGATGGTTAGAGGACAGTGCTTTCTCGAGCCCACCAAGGTTAAAGTCCCGGTGCTCGCATTTATCTTGTGTTAATTTCAGTATTTTCCGGCGACGTACATTCAGTGGGAGGAGACGTTCCACTCGACTACGAGGCACCTATGGTGACTTCGTAAAATCTCAAGATCATATATGCTGGCCCACTCTCTCGAAGGTGCTGATAGGGGTAGGGTTCGCATGTGTGCGCTTATAGCGGTGAGTGCTTGCGCGTATATATGAGCCCTTGCGTCTGTACCATGTTAAACAAATACATATCATGATTATATGGTCACTGGCTCGCCCATACAACTCCATATTTTGTTGATGACACAATCAATTGACCAGCCAAACGTTCCACGCGGCGCAACTAGTGTTGCACCATCGGGGCGCGTAACTGTGGGGCCCACCTGTCAGCCCGTATATGAAAGAAAGAAATGGTAGTTTGAGTCTGTACTGTGTTAATAAAATTGGAGTACATTTTAGGGTGATCATACGGTCACTGGCTCACCATACAACTCCGTAATTTGTTGATAACACGATCAATTGACCAGTCAAACGGTCCACATTCAGCAGCGCACATTACCATAGGGCCCACCCGTCAGCACATATATGAAGGACAGAAATGGTAATAAATTAGTGGTCGGTGGGTATTTGAAATCGTGAGACCTCTGGTTGGCAGTCACCGGCGGTTGGGGGGGTGTTCATTGGCGGTGGGGTGGGAATCCCTGGAGAAAAAAGTTCAGCGGGGGGGGGGGGGGGGGCTAGAGGGATGGCCGGTGCGGCGGCGGACCGGCGGTGGGGAGTGGTTTCGGGGAGGGCGGGCCGGCCACGGGCGGCGGGGGCTGGCGGTTCGGCCGGTGGTGGCTGGCGGCTCAGGGGGGGGGGTGGAGTTTGATGATAAACTGGAGGCCCTTGATTTCGTATCCAACGGCTGGAAAATTTAATGACCAGAGATGAAAAAGGTAGTCGACTGACGTATAGCCTCAACTCGCACGTACACATGCACACACGCAAGACACGCACGCATGTAGGCGTGCAACACTGACACGTACACACGCACGCATGCTGGCGTGCAACACTGACACGTACACATGCACTCACAAACACACGCACGTACGCACCCATGCATGCAACACTGAAACGTACCCTTGCACACACGCAACACTCGCTCGCCTGCATGCACACAGCACACGACGCAAGACACACGTTCAACCTATACGTGCATGCACCCTTTGTTAAGGATATGGATTGCTACGGGTATTAATCAATCTTATCTGTGATAAGCAGAACATTGATGTTTGCAGCGGTCTTTATGAATCACAAGTATCGAACGGGCTATCAACATAGTAGGCTTATCTACATGAAAAAGATGACGTCACACTCAATGAAAAATCATCGGTTTATGAAATGCCCGCTTCTGACCGCCCTGGCCCACCAAAGGTTCCTCTGTTGTGCGCTGCCTGCGTTGGGTCACTGACATGCATGCCATGCACCCAAAGAGCCCACATGTCAGTGGAAGAACGGGGCGGTGTCCTAGGTCAGAGTCGAGGGCGCCACTCGGGCACGCCCGGCTGAACACGCCTACATGCCGCATTCAAACGCCTCCATGAAACCCTCCCGTGTGGAAGTCGAGAAACCCACTCTGGACACACGTCCGTTCATGACCAGGCCGCTCCCCTATCTCCTCCACCATTTTGTCCACTCTTACAATGGCTGACGAAGAGTAGTTATTCCGCATCCAAGCCGGCTAGGTAGCCCGCCAGATACGAGCTATGCAGCTCACTGATCCACCTCCCTCCCCTCGCCCGACGGAGCCAGTTGCCGCCCCAAGCCGTGGAATTTTGCCATGTGTTGTTTTCATGGACTAGCAAGATGCCTGTGCATTGCACGAGACATCAAGATGCATTTTTTTACAAACTCCCGCATGCATGCAAGGGATAATTAATGTCCTCCTTTGCTAGTACCACGAGGCAAACACCATTAATATTGCATCGATTAGTGTTAGTGGCCTTGTATATCTGCAAATTGTAATTTTGATAGTGGCCCCTTTTATATAAAAATGGAGCGAGAAAGATGAGAGATAAGGTGAGGAGGAGTGAGGCGTGGTGGTGACTGGTGGTTGGACTGGGCGGAGGCATGGGGATGGACGGCGCATTATTTCTAGGTTTGTATCTCTCTCAGACACACCCACGTAGGTGGGGGACATGCACGAAGAGAAGAGGTGCACGCATGGCGCACGTACTCCCGTCTCTTTCCCAACCACACCCGCGCGGGTACACAGTGGAGCTCATTTCTGTATGAAAAAGGAAGCCCACGTGGTAATTTGGCACGTGTACTGGTTGTCCACTTGGTGGAGGGAGGATCGTCTACCATGGGTGAACAAAAAAATTGCGATTTGACGCGTTATGTTAAATTAAAAAAAGAGGCAAACCATGTGGGGCCTACCTTAGAGGCAAGGCTCTATACACTGGAGTACTTTTGATGTGTCCCGTCAACTCGCAGAACGAGGAGAAGCTTGCTTAGTACGCCGTCTCCCCCGCCCATGGGCGCGGTGGCTCACAGGATGAGGTGAAGCTTGCTTACTACGCCTTACGCCCGCTCCCTCGCCCACGCGCGGGGTGGCTCGCAGCACGAGGAGAAAATTTTACCACTCCCTCCGTTTACTCCTCGTCCCTACTACGTACTTTGGTTAGTACTCCCTCCATTTACTTATACAAGGCCACTATAAAAAAAATACATTTTGCATCTATACAAGGCCACAAATAGTAATCGAGACAAAAGTTACTACTCCCTACTTTCCAGTTTGTGGCTCAGTTTCAAAATCTCTCCAACCAAGGTAGACGGTGAGTGGTAGAATTAATTTCGTATTTTGCACAAGTAATTAGTACGCTCGTTTTTCTCAAGAAGTTATGTTTACCGAGGCATTAATTAGAACGAATGCATGAATGACCACTAAATTTCCATGAACTTGTACATGCATTGGTTAGTTTCCTCTTGACACTGCTTGCGTCGGGTGATCTAACGCACCTCGAAATCCAACAAGTAATGGTACTACTACTAGTATAGTAGAATTGAGACTTATCAAACGGAAAAACAAATGTTTTTAGATGAGCCCTATAAACCCTAGTGGGTACGTACTCCGTAAAAACAGATTTTTCCAAAACTAAGTCACTCCCTTTCATGAATTCTGTAGTATACTCCTCCTTCGACGCTCCCTTTCATGAATTCTGTACTTCCTGTCGCCGACATGTGGGACATATAGCAACCGGGTCGACGTGTCAAGCACCAAATAACAGTGCAGAACAGAAGGGGGGACGCACCCCACTCATACCGGCCTAGTAGTAGTAATGAGCAATGAGACGTCAAGTCACAATGCCGCACTTTCCCAGACGGACGAAGCAACCATTATTTCACACTTCGGTTCGCCATCATCTCAAACCACGTACTAGTATTGCTTCTGCCTCAAGAGGGACACGCGCATCGCCTTGGTACATCATGACACGTGGGACTGCATGACAGGACATGCTCCCCCGCTGATCGCTCGGTAAAATCACCTCATTTTTACTATACTTCCTCCGTATCGGTTTACTACATGGCATGCACATCGTTCTAGGTTGAGAATTTAACTGGCTATATATGTGATGAACAGTACTCTAGCTTTTTAAAAAATATATACTTTTGTACAGTAGTACTATCGATGGATTGCGCCATGGAGCAAAAATTGAAATTAAAAAAGGTGGTACATATAGAGAGCGCTTGTCGCCAAATTATGCATATAGTACTATTAAAAAGGCTAGTCACAATAATGGTGTTCAGCACAACCCACCCCTCAAATAAAACTAAGAGGGTGCTTGGATACGTTTTAGTCCCATGACTAAAAGTAGTGGGACTAAAACATGCTAGCCTCACCCATGCTTGGATCCAAATACTAAAAAGGCTAAAATCAAGTTAATGAGCATTTATTATCCTCCAAACCCTCCAATCCAGAACTCGCCTGTGTTAAAGGAGAGGAGTTAAATGAGTAGAGAGAGAGGACTAATCCACGTTTTAGTAGGGGTACCCCTGACTAAATTTTTTTAGTCTCAAGACTAGTTTTAGCCCCTCTTTAGTCAGGGGTGCTTGGAACTTTAGCCTCTTAAAGAGACTATTTTTAGTCAGACTAAAATAAGTCCCTTGGATCCAAGCACCCTCTAAGCATCCTGGAATTCTTTGACAAAACTAAGCACCCTGAAATTCTTTGACAACTAAACTGCTGGCTATATGATGTTGGCCATATATATTGTACGTATATAATGTGAAGAAACAAGTGGTAGTACTATACCAACTAAAAGATGAAATGTAAGAAATACTAGTATGTACGTACTGAAGAGTTAAAGTAACGAGAAGAAACATAACATAGTTCTGCTGGGGGCTCAGCACAACACACCCCTCAAATTAAATTAAGCACACCTGAAATTAAACTTTGCAACTATTCTGGCAGACACTGCATTAGAACCACCATGAGCAACGACACTGCCACCTTACTCGGAGTCCTCGTCCACGTCCTCGACTTCGTCCTTGTCCCTCTTCCTCTTGGCCGATACTTCTTTGCTTGAACCGCACACTTGGCTGTTGCGCTTCATCCAACCCTTGTAGATATTGAAGCAAATGTAGCCATCCATTGCAACGTAGTGGATGTGGTCTATATCTAGTACATTCCGTTGCCATGCATGACGATGAAACGTGTAATGAGGTTTCTCCAGTTTACCGTACGAAGGATGAACCATGGCTCCTGCCAGGGTCAGCATTGAAGGCTGACGAGAGGACACCAGCCGATTCTTCTGGAGGTCGAAGGTGTTGCCTACAACGAGGCCTATCCGACGCAGGACTTCTTTGTCGTTACCAAAGTCTACAATAACGAATTTCACTGTTTTGTCCTTGAGGAAGTTCTTAAAATCCTGGCACTCAACGTCGGCATGGCATATGTGGTAGACCAAGCAAACATTTTGTATGCAAACCTGGATCACGGCGGGCTTCTTCCTCTCTTCATCCTTTAGATCCTTCTCTCGTCCTAGGACTGTGGTGTACTCAACATCTAGCCCAGCGACCCACTCATCATCTAAGTTTTCAAACATGCGGCTGAAGCAAGAAAGGCATCCTTTCACCGTCACGGAAGAACGGGTGTAGATGACGTCGAACTCATCGCCGGTGATGGTTCCAACCTTGTACTCACTGCTGATCATGGAGATATGGGACGCCATGGATTTGGAAGGAGGGTTAGGATTAGTGGAACTGCCGTAATGTGAATGGACGGGACGATGATGACCCACAAGTATAGGGGATCTATCATAGTCCTTTCGATAAGTAAGAGTGTCGAACCCAACGAGGAGCAGAAGGAAATGATAAGTGGTTTTCAGCAAGGTATTCTCTGCAAGTACTGAAATAAGTGGTAACAGATAGTTTTGTGATAAGATAAATTGTAACGAGCAACAAGTAACAAAAGTAAATAAAGTGCTGCAAGGTGGCCCAATCCTTTTTGTAGCAAAGGACAAGCCGAAACAAACTCTTATAATAGGAAAAGCGCTCCTGAGGACACATGGGAATATCGTCAAGCTAGTTTTCATCACGTTCATATGATTCGTGTTCGATACTTTGATAATTTGATATGTGGGTGGACCGGTGCTTGGGTGCTCTTCTTACTTAAACAAGCATCCCACTTATGATTAACCTTTATTGCAAGCTTCCGCAACTACATCAAAAGTATTAAGGTAAACCTAACCATAGCATGAAACATGTGGATCCAAATCAGCCCCTTACGAAGCAACACATAAACTAGGGTTTAAGCTTCTGTCACTCTAGCAACCCATCATCTACTTATTACTTCCCAATGCCTTCCTCTAGGCCCAAATAATGGTGAAGTGTTATGTAGTCGACGTTCACATAACACCACTAGAGGCTAGACAACATACATCTTATCAAAATATCAAACGAATACCAAATTCACAAGACTACTAATAGCAAGACTTCTCCCTTGTCCTCAGGAACAAACGTAACTACTCACAAAGCATATTCATGTTCATAATCAGAGGGGTAATAATATGCTGTCGGATTTCGGGTTCCGGCACACCCTTGAGGTTCGAACACTAGGGTGCGCGCGGAGATTTCGCCTTCTACCTACCTGCACCCCTCCGCCTCGCTAAGATCTAAGCTATGGAAAGAACAACACAAGAGACACAGGGTTTATACTGGTTCAGGCCACCGTTGTGGTGTAATACCCTACTCCAGTGTGTGGTGTGGTGGATTGCCTCTTGGGCTGATGATGATGAGCAATACAAGGAAGAACAGCCTCGCGAGGGTCTGTTCTTGGCTGAGGGGATGATCTGCTAGGAGGAGTTCAGTCACCCTTCTCTCTCTCTTTCTCTTCTCAATTCTCTCTCTGATTTTGATCCCTCTACCCTGTGGGTGGCTTGTCCTATTTATAGGCAAAGACCCTGGGCCTCTTCCCAAATATTGAGCGGGAAGGGCGCCAACAATTGGCCATTTTGAAGGGGAACATCTGGTACACTTATCCTAACTAAAGTTGGTCCTCGCCTGCCAAAGGCTCTGGTGGTGACGCTGGCTTGGGCTCCACAATGGCTTCCTCCCTGCCGTTGGACTGGTCTTGGTCTCGTTGCACCGAAATGGGTGCCTTTGCTTGATGCTCTCGCCTGTGCTTGCTCCCTTTGCACCAAAGAGGAAAGGAGGACACTGCGCAGGCTGGCGCCCGCCTGGCACCCTTGGTCATCATGGCTTGCGTCATGGGCACCTCGTGAGGTACCACGCCTTGATCTCTCTGCCTCCTCGCGAGCCAGCCTGATGAGGCCGTGCCTGAGGAAGCTCTATGTTGTCCGCCCCGCGAGGCTTGACCCCTCGCGAGGGTCTTGGGTCTGTGTTGATGAAGATGGGCTGTGCTGGGCCCCCTTTGAGCCACGCCGTAGGCCGCAGGCAGGCAAGTCTGGGGACCCCCGTTCCTAGAACGCCGACAGTAGCCCCCGGGCCCAAGGCACGCCCGGACTTGGCCGTGCAGGGAGGTGAAAGGGCAAAGGCGAAGCGCCGCGGGCCCTAACAGCCTGCGGCCTTGGGCGCCGCGTGGCGGTTGATTGGACATAGGCGTCTCCACTTCCCCACGGCGCCTCGGCAACTGCACGGATTGGACAAGTCCCTGCATGCAAAGCGGGTCATGATTACCTGCGATCGTGGGGGCCGACGGTTGGCCCTCGCCGGCTATAAGTACGGATCGGTGCGCACCCTTCCAGTTCATCCCCCCTTGCTTCTCCTCCTTCTTCATGGCCCCGTCGAGGAGGTTCTCGGTCGCAGAGAAAGGGAAGGCTCGCCAGGTTGAGCCTGCCTCTCCCCCGCCCAAGCGCGGTCGAGGGCGCCCTCGCAAACATCCTGTGGCCACCACGGCAGTTCCCCACGGCCGTGGAGACGATTTCCAGCATGGTGACGGGCGGACTGCTATGGCCGGGGGGCGCGCTTCGGTCGCGCGTTCCCCTAGGCCGCGCTTTCACGCTGCAGAGGTGCTGCCGGAGTTCGTTGTGTGGTCGGCGGAGCCGACTAGCACCCGGCTTCAACTTCCTCGCTTCCTCCTCAGCGAGCTCCCGGCCGGTGCCCCGGGCGGCCTCTGGCTTCAGGCAGACGGCTGCTGCAGCCGGGCCTCAAGGGCTTCACTGGAGGTCTTCGCAGCCGGGAGCCTGGCCTTGACCCACGGTAGGCAGACGTTTGCCCGCGCGCGTGGCGTGAGCCGTCGGTGCACCCTGCACTTCAAGTTTGACAGCGATGCCACCTTCTACGTGAGGGTGTTTGGGGAAGATGGTCGCCGCGTCGGGTGCTGCCCTGAGGACGACGACCGCGGCCGGGAACCAACCCCGGCGATGACGGAGAGGACAGCGCCCGCGTGATTGGCGGCGCTCAGGGTTCCCCAAGCTTCATCGGTTCTTCTTCAGGTGGCGACTCTTCTAGAGGTGGCCGCGGTCAGCCTCCATGCCGTCGAACCTGCTTGGGAGGTGGTAGCGTGTCTGCCCGCCATCGCGCCTCAGTGAAGCGCGAGAGGGAGTCTGCCTGAGCCTCGGAGGCAGCTCGAGTCTTCCCTGCAGGCCGGTGTGAGGCGAGCTGCGCCTGATTTGTTCTTTCTTTTCCTTTTTCCTGCGTAAAAAGACAATAGCGTGGAGCCCCGCGGGGGCGTGTTTGGGTTATTGTTGTTAATCATTGCTTTGCTTCCGTTATCGTGCCTTCCGGCTATGTGCCCGCGCGTGGATAGTTCCTGGCCCCAGCCGTGGGGGGGGGGCGACCGACCCAGGCCCTATGTTCGTGTCGCGGTGCCCGTGGGGCACGGACTGGAGGGGTGCTCCTGTAATGGACCCAGGTCGCGAAACCTTTGAACGACTAGGACAGGAACACTCGCGAGGGCGCTCGGCTGCCCCCCTCGCGAGGCCTTGCATAAGAGAAATCGAGGCAGGAGAGTGAAAAGTCGAAAAACCACAAGCCAAAGACGGCAACAGCTTCAATAAAACTTCGAATGAGAATGAACAAGCCAACCACGGAAAGCAAATGAAAAAGCCGCGTCCGGCACCTAATCTAGTCTTCGACATCTTCTCACCAGCGCGGAGCTAAGTGCTGCCACTGGGCATGGGAGGGAGCCCCAGGGCCTGAGGCCGGCGCTCCTGAGACTCCGGGGCGCGTACAGCCCCAACTTATTATTATGTGAGAGTGTCACGGGCGGCGAGCTTCACAGGCGTTAGCCTTCTTCACAGGCTCCGGGCCTTTCTTGGGGGAAGCAGGCTTCACGGGCATTTGCCCTCTTCACAGGCTCCGGGCCCTTTCCATAACGCGACAGGTTCACAGGCTCTGGGCCTTTTCCAAAACGCGACAGCTTCACAGGCATTCGCCTTCTTCACAGGCTCTGGGCCTTTTCCAAAAAGGATAATCTTCACATGCATTCGCCTTCTTCACAGGCTCTGGGCCTTTTCCAAAAAGGATAATCTTCACAGGCATTCGCCTTCTTCACAGGCTCTGGGCCTTTTCCAAAAAGGATAATCTTCACAGGCATTCGCCTTCTTCATAGGCTCTGGGCCTTTTCCAAAAAGGATAATCTTCACAGGCATTCACCTTCTTCACATGCTCTGGGCCTTTTCCAAAAAGGATAACCTTCACAGGCATTCGCCTTCTTCACAAGCTCTGGGCCTTTTTAGGGGTAGAACCTCCGGAGGTGCTGGATGTTCCATGCGTTCTAGACCGGCACCCCCTCCTGAGTCTCCAAGCGCGCGGAGCCGGGCCTGGAAACATGAACAACCTTGAACGGGCCCTCCCACATGGGAGAGAGCTTGTGCAGTCCCTCCCTGGAGAGAACCCGCCTGAGCATGAGGCCTCCTACCTCGAGAGTTCTGGGGAAGATGTTGCGGCCCGTGAGGCGCCCCCAACAAAGTAAGCTAACAACATGAAATAAAAGGGATACATGCCGTAGGGACGGACCCACGCGGCCTGGGAATAATGCAGCCCTGGGGGGGGGGGCGCTCCCAGCTGGAAATGAAACTTGAAAGATGTCACCTGATGATGTTGAGGATGAAGGAGTGTTGGTGTAGCAGACTCGGTGGGCTGCGGAAGCCGATCCTCATGAGCCCCCAGGCCCAGGGGCCTTGGGAGGCTCCAGAGGCACTGGTGGCTCCTCGCGGACCATCTCCATCTCCGCCAGGGCTGCGGAACGCCTGGCCTCTTGAGCCTCCATGATGCCCCTCATGAGGTGCTGGTACACGGCAGCCGCGTTCGGCAAGCCGTAAGGCATGTGAACGTAGCTGTGGGGTGGACCTTCGCAGCGCCCCACTCGCGAGTGCCAGAGGTGCTCCAGAGAGGCGACTCGATTGAGCCCTAGTATGTCGATGCAGACACGCAGCCCACCATCCTCGCCTGGATGGGGAGCCACAGCTGGTAGGCGGCGGCCGCCTTTCATGACTCTTGACTCCTGTAGCTCCTGAATGGCCTTGCTGACAAACTCTTGAGGGTCTGGCCCTCCTTGCCTTACTCCTTCTTGAGGGAAACGTGCTTTGAAACATGCCTCCATGTGGTGCCCAAGCGCCTCCCTCGTGACCTTAGCCAGGTCGGTGGCCCTCCAGGGGAGAGCCCCCGAGCCCTCCCTAAGGAGGGCGCCGGGCGCGCTTTCCTATGCGATGGAAGGAGGTTCCCCCTGGGCAGGCGCGGGCCCTGAGGGGCTTGCCTCCCGAGAGGCCGGGCCGGACGATGTCTTCTTCTTCTTGGGGGAGGTCTCGGGAAGCCTCCTGCTTCAGTGATCCGGGTCTTCTAGTGATGCGGCCTGAAAGGCTCGTTCCAGGGAATACACTGCGTCCTTCTCTTCACAGGGCATCATGATGACTCCGCCACTTCCTGGCATCTTGAGGACGTTGTAGCCATGGTGAGTTACGGCCATGAACTTGGCCAGCGCTGGGTACCCAAGGATGGCGTTGTACAGCAAGCGAATGTGAGCGACGTCGAAGTCGATGAGCTCGGTGCGGTAGTTGTCGCGTGCCCCGAAGGTGACAGGGAGGCGGACCTGCCCAATCGGGACCATGGAGCCGTCGGTGACTCCGGAGAAAGGCTTGGTTGGCTGAAGCTGGCTGTAGGGCACTTGGAGACTGTTGAATGTTTCGACGGACAGGACGTCGAGCCCTGCCCCGCCATCGATGAGGGTCCTGATGACCACCACGTTGCTGATGATTGGGGAACAAAGCATCGAGAAGCGCAAGGGGGCTGCCGAGCTCGCGGCAGAACCAGACGTCATCGACGGGACGGTAGCGCAGGAGCTCGTTTGCCGCGATGAGCGCAGCTCGAGCCTCCATGGGTGCGCGGAGCGCGCGGGACGAAGAACTAGCTGGGGTGAGCGAGGGAGTAGCGGTGCGGCCGTCTTGCCGCATGGACGGATGCTGAGACGACGCTTACTGCTCGTTCCCCGCTGGGCCGGTGGCGGCATTGACGGCAGGTGACGGGGAACGGCGAGGGCGCCCACCTACAGGAGCCGTCTGGGCGACGCGGGAAGCGAGAGCGGCCCGGCGCTCAGTGCGGGCCCGACGAGCGTCAGACATGGACGCGATGGTCGGAGGAGAACGGGGTGGTGGAAGACGAATTCCGGCGCACCCCTACCTGGCGCGCCAAATGTCAGATTTCGGGTTCCGGCAGACCCTTGAGGTTCGAACACTGGGGTGCGCGCGGAGATTTCGCCTTCTACCTACCTGCACCCCTCCGCCTCGCTAAGATCTAAGCTATGGAAAGAACAGCACAAGAGACACAGGGTTTATACTGGTTCGGGCCACCGTTGTGGTGTAATACCCTACTCCAGTGTGTGGTGTGGTGGATTGCCTCTTGGGCTGATGATGATGAGCAATACAAGGAAGAACAGCCTCGTGAGGGTCTGTTCTTGGCTGAGGGGATGATCTTCTAGGAGGAGTTCAATCACCCTTCTCTCTCTTTCTCTTCTCAATTCTCTCTCCGATTTTGATCCCTCTACCCTGTGGGTGGCTAGCCCTATTTATAGGCAAAGGCCCTGGGCCTCTTCCCAAATATTGAGCGGGAAGGGCGCCAACAATTGGCCATTTTGAAGGGGAACATCTGGTACTCTTATCCTGACTAAAGTTGGTCCTCGCCTGCCAAAGGCTCTAGTGGTGACGCTGGCTTGGGCTCCACTGTGACTTCCTCCCTGCTGTTGGACTGGTCTTGGTCTCGTTGCACCGAAACGGGTGCCTTTGCTTGATGCTCTCGCCTGCGCTTGCTCCCTTTGCACCAAAGAGGAAAGGAGGACACTACGCGGGCTGGCGCCCGCCTGGCACCCTTGGTCGTCATGGCTTGCGTCACGGGCACCTCGTGAGGTACCCCGCCTTGATCTCTCCGCCTCCTCGCGAGCCAGCCTGATGAGGCCGTGCCTGAGGAAGCTCCGTGTCGTCCGCCCCACGAGGCTTGGCCCCTCGCGAGGGTCTTGGGTCTGTGTTGATGAAGATGGGCCGTGCTGGGCCCCCCTTTGAGCCATGCCGCAGGCCGCAGGCAGGCAAGTCTGGGGACCCCCGTTCCCAGAACGCTGGCATATGCATATAGGATCTGAACATATGATCTTCCACCAAATAAACCAACTAGCATCAACTACAAGGAGTAATCAACACTACTAGCAACCTACTAGCACCAATCCTGGACTTTGAGACAAGAATTGGATACAAGAGATGAACTAGGGTTTGGAGATGAGATGGTGCTGGTGAAGATGTTGATGGAGATTGCCCTCTCCCGATGAGAGGAGCGTTGGTGATGACGATGGTGATGATTTCCCCCTCCCGGAGGGAAGTATCCCCGACAGAATAGCTCTGCCGGAGCTCTAGATTAGTTCCGCCAAGGTTTCGCCTCGTGGCGACGGAGTCTCATCCCGAAAAGTTCCCTCTGATTTTTTTCTCATCGAAAGACTTCATATAGTAGAAGATGGACGTCGGAGACCCACCAGGGGCCCACGAGGTAGGGGGCGCGCCCAAGGGGGGGCCACCCTCGTGAGCAGAGTGTGGCCCCCCTGGCCTTCATCTTTGACGAGGATTTTTCTTTTTTTGTTTTAAGATGTTCCGTGGAGTTTCAGGACTTTTGGAGTTGCACAGAATAGGTCTGTAATATTTGCTCCTTTTCCAGCCTAGAATTCCAGCTGCCGGCATTCTCCCTCCTTATGTAAACCTTGTAAAATAAGAGAGAATAGCCATAAGTATTGTGACATAAAGTGAAATAACAGTCCATAATGCAATAAATATCGATATAAAAGCATGATGCAAAATGGACGTATCAACTCCCCCAAGCTTAGACCTCGCTTGTCCTCAAGCGAAAAGCCGATAACAATAAATATGTCCTCATGTTTAGAGGTAGAGGCGTCGATAAAAATAAAATACGGACATGAACGCATCATGATTATCCTCATAACAGAAACATATATAGATTTTGTCATATGATTACTTATGTTCAAGTGATGATCTATTCACAATGCAAGAGTATAAATCATAAACCTTATTGGGCTCCAACAAACTATAATCTCAGTCATTGAAGCAATTGCAATTTATCATAACATTAGAAAGAGTCTATGTCAGAGCTAAAAAGCAAGTCCACATACTCAGCTATCATTTAGTCCTTCATAATTGCTAACACTCACGCAATACTTGTGGTTATGAAGTTTTAATCGGACATAGAGAAAGATAGGGGCTTATAGTTTTGCCCCACAACCTTTTACCTCAAGGGTAATGTCAACAATAATGGTTCATGCTCCCCTGCATCCAATTAGATATATATATATATATATCATGTTCTTTCCAACATGCTGAGCTTGCCAAAGGATAAAATGAAAAAGGAAATGTGAAGATCACCGTGACTCTTGCATAAGGTAGAAGATAATAATAAAAGATAGGCCCTTTGCAGAGGGAAGCAGAGGTTGCCATGCGCTTTTATGGTTGGATGCATAAAATCTCAATGCGAAAGAACGTCACTTTATATTGCCCCTTGTGATATGAACCTTTATTATGCAGTCCGTCACTTTTATTACTTCCACATCACAAGATCGTATAAAGCTTATTTCTCCCACACCAATCAATCATACATATTTAGAGCAATTTTTATTGCTTCGCACCGATGACAACTTACTTGAAGGATCTTACTCAATCCATAGGTAGATATGGTGGACTCTCATGGCAAAAACTGGTTTAAGGGTATTTGGAAGCACAAGTAGTATTTCTACTTGGTGCTGAGAATTTGGCTAGCATGAGGGGGAAAGGCAAGCTCAACAAGTTAGAGGATCCATGACAACATACTTTATCTCAGATATAAGAAAGACATAACTCATTACGTTGTCTTCCTTGTCCAACATCAACTCTTTAGCATGTCATATTTTAATGAGTGCTCCCAATCATAAAAGATGTCAATGATAATATATCTATATGTGAAAACGTCTCTTTCCTTATTACTTCCTATTAATTGCAACAATGACCAAAGCTATGTCTGCCAACTCCCAACAACTTTTAATCATCATACTCTTCCTATGTGAAGTCATTACTCTCAATAAGATCAGTATGAACTCTTTGTTTCTTTTTTATTCTTTTTCTCTTTTCTTTTATTCACCCAAGATCATGGCAAAATAATCAAGCCCTTGACTCAACACTAATCTTTATTATATATATAGCTCACGGACTCGATTACAAAGAAAGATCATAAAGCAAAACTCAAAACTAGATCATGCCATAAATTTTATTCTATTAGATCAAGATACTACTAATAGGATCGAACTAAGAAAAACGGTGAAGATATGAGTTGTGATTGTGATACGATACCGGGGCACCTCCCCCAAGCTTGGCAGTTGCCAAGGGGAGTGCCCATACCCATGTGATTATGTCTCCTTTGTCGGTGAAGAAAGTGGTGGTGATGTTGGCTTAGTTGATGGCTTAGGCTTCTCCATTAATTTGCGCTTGAGGACGGCATTTTGATCCCTCAGATCATCAATCTCCCACTCCAGGGTTAATATCTTTTTTGCATAGGTCCTGCTTATTTTCATGTCCCTAGGTTGAGGTAATGGTGCTTCATCTTCATCTGAGCTCGTCTCCTCCTTCCCCTTGGGTTCATAACCCTCTTCTTCCTCCTGGTCCATCCACCGTGTTCCACATCTCCATAGACCTTGGTATTTGCTAAGTAATCATCCACATAGCTTTCTCCTTTCGAATCCTGGGAAGACATGTTGATTTAATCTGCAACGGGATAGCTCGAAACGAAAACAAAGGATATTTGCGTGATACGGGAGTCAAAACCTTCGGGAGGTTATATAATGAATTTTTACCGACCAAAATACGTAACATGCAAGAAAACGGAGTCCGGAAGGCACACGAGGTGCTCACGAGGTAGGGGGCACGCCCAGAGAGGTAGGGCGCGCCCACCACCCTCGTGGGGCCCTCGTGTCCTTCCCGGACTGCTACTTATTTTTCTATTTTTCTAAATATTCCAAAAGGAAGAAATATTGCCTTAAAAATTGTTTTGGAGTCAGTTTACTTACCGTACCAAATACCTATTCCTTTTCGGAGTCTGAAACGTTCTGAAAAGTGTCCCTTATGTATTCCTCCGGGGTTACGGTTTCAATAATATTGGTTTCAACATTTATGGGATTACCTAAGATATAATGTTTGATTCTTTAACCGTTTACCACCTTTGGGTTTGTGCCTTCGAAGTTGTTGATTTTTATGGCACCAGAACGATAGACCTCCTCGATAACGTAGGGGCCTTCCCATTTAGAGAGAAGTTTTCCTGCAAAAAATCTTAAACGAGAGTTGTATAGCAATACATAATCACCTACATTAAACTCACGCTTTTGTATCCTTTTGTCATGCCATCTTTTAACTTTTTCTTTAAACAACTTGGCATTTTCATAAGCTTGGGTTCTCCATTCATCAAGTGAGCTAATATCAAATAACCTCTTCTCACCGGCAAGTTTAAAATCATAGTTGAGCTCTTTAATAGCCCAATACGCCTTATGTTCTAGTTCGAGAGGTAAGTGACATGCTTTTCCATAAACCATTTTATACGGAGACATACCCATAGGATTTTTGTATGCAGTTCTATAAGCCCATAATGCATCATCAAATTTCTTGGACCA
This sequence comes from Triticum monococcum, assembly GCA_034509565.1. NCBI lineage: Eukaryota > Viridiplantae > Streptophyta > Magnoliopsida > Poales > Poaceae > Triticum > Triticum monococcum. The sequence goes on along the minus strand of CM067843.1, from coordinate 183,379,560 downwards.
ATCCTTTCTAGACCTATTAACAGTCTTTTGAAAAATTAATTTTAGCTCTCTATTGCTCAACTCTACTTGACCACTAGACCGTGGGTAATAAGGAGATGCAATTCTATGACTAACATCATACTTAGCAAGCATTTTACGGAAAGCACCATGAATAAAGTGTGAACCACCATCAGTCATTAAATATCTAGGGACTCCAAACCTCGGGAAAATAACTTCTTTAAGCATTTTAATAGAAGTGTTATGATCAGCACTACTAGTTGGAATAGCTTCTACCCACTTAGTAACGTAATCAACAGCCACTAGAATATGTGTGTATCCATTAGAGGCAGGAAAAGGTCCCATATAATCAAAGCCCCAAACATCAAACGGTTCAATAGCAAGAGAATAATTCATAGGAATTTCTTGACGTCTACTAGTATTACCAATTCTTTGACATTCATCACAAGACAAGACAAACTTACAGGCATCCTTGAAGAGAGTAGGCCAATAAAAACCAGATTGCAATACCTTATGTGCAGTTCTATCTCTAGCGTGGTGTCCTCCATAAGCCTCAGAATGACACTTGCGTAGGATCTGTTCCTGTTCATGCTGAGGTACACAGCGCCTAATAACACCATCTACTCCTTCTTTATAAAGATGTGGGTCATCCCAAAAGTAATGTCTCAAGTCATAGAAAAACTTTTTCTTTTGCTAGTATGTGAAGCTAGGTTGTATAAACTTAGCAACAATATAATTAGCATAATCAGCATACCATGGAGTACTACGAGAAGTACTTATAACATTTAATTGTTCATCAGGAAAGCTATCATTAATAGGTAGTGGGTCACCAAGAACATTCTCTAACCTAGACAAGTTGTCTGCAACTGGGTTCTCAGCTCCCTTTCTATCAACAATATGCAAATCAAATTCTTGTAGCAAGAGAACCCATCTAATAATTCTAGGTTTAGCATCTTTCTTTTCCATAAGGTATTTAATAGCAGCATGATCAGTGTGAATAATTACTTTAGAATCAACAATATAAGGTCTGAACTTATCACAAGCAAATACAACTGCTAAAAGCTCTTTTTAGGTAGTAGCATAATTTCTTTGAGCATTGTCTAGAGTCTTACTAGTATAATAAATAACATTTAATTTCTTATCAACTCTTTGCCCTAGAACAACACCTACAACATAATCACTAGCATCACACATAATTTCAAAGGGTAAATTCCAATCAGGTGGCTGAACAATAGGTGCAGAGACTAATGCTTTCTTAAGTATTTCAAATGCTTCTACACAATCATCATCAAAGACAAATGGTATATCTTTTTGCAATAAATTAGTCAGAGGCCGAGAAATTTTTGAGATGTCCTTAATGAACCTCTTGTAAAATCCAGCGTGACCAAGGAAACTTCTTATACCTTTGTGCAGGACCTTGAAGTAGATGTGTCTAGAGGGGGGTGATTAGACACTTTATGCCAAAGTTGCAATTTTTAAGCTTTTTCGGTTTGAGTGGAGTTTAAGCATAATTTCAACAATCACAATACATATCAAGCAAGTATGCAAAGTGTATATAGGCAGCGGAAAGTAAAGCATGCAACTTGCAAGAATGTAAAGGGAAGGATTTGGAGAATTCAAACGCAATCGGAGACACAGATGTTTTCCCCATGGTTCGGATAGGTGGCGCTATCCTACATCCACGTTGATGGAGACTTCAACCCACGAAGGGTAATGGTTGCGCGAGTCCACGGAGGGCTCCACCCACGAAGGGTCTACGAAGTAGCAACCTTGTCTATCCCACCATGGCCATCGCCCACGAAGGACTTGCCTCACTAGCAGTAGCTCTTCACGAAGTAGGCGATCTCCTTGCCCTTACAAACTCCTTGGTTCAACTCCACAATCTTGTCGGAGGCTCCCAAGTGACACCTAGCCAATCTAGGAGACACCACTCTCCAAGAAGTAACAAACGGTGTGTTGATGATGAACTCCTTGCTCTTGTGCTTCAAATGATAGTCTCCCCAACACTCAACTCTCTCTCATAGGATTTGGATCTGATGGAAAGAAGATTTGAGTGGAAAGCAACTTGGGGAAGGCTAGAGATCAAGATTCATATGGTAGGAATGGAATATCTTGGTCTCAACACATGAGTAGGTAGTTCTCTCTCAGAAATAGGATGCTGGAAGTGTAGGCTTAGTCTGATGGCTCTCTCTCGAATGAAGAGGAGGTGGAGGGGTATATATAGCCTCCACACAAAATCCAACCGTTACACACAGTTTTCCAATCTCGCTGGGACCAAATCAACAAACTCGGTCGGACCGAAAAGGTAAACCTAGTGACCGTTAGAGATTTCGGTGGGACCGACTGAATCAACTCGGTGTGACCGATGTGCTAGGGTTAGGGTAAATCCAAAACTCGGTTTGACCGATTACTCAAACTCGGTGGGACCGATTTGGGTAATAAGCGAAACAGAGAGCTGGCCAAGCAAACTCGGTGGGACCGATTGCATATCTCGGTGGGACCGAGAGTAATGCAATAGGTAACAGAGAGTTTGCAAGCCCATCTCGATGAGACCGAGATCCCATTGGTGAGACCGAATCGATTAGGGTTTCTGGCAGTGGCTATGACAAGTGAAACTTGGTGGCGCCGGATAGGAATAATCGGTAGGTCCGAGTTTGGCTTAGGGTTTAGGTCATTTGTGGATATGAGAAAGTAGCCGAGGATTTTGGAGCCTATCATTAAGCACTTGAGCAAGAGGCTCATTAAGCAACACCTCATCCCTCCTTGATAGTATTGGATTTTCCTATGGACTCAATGTGATCTTGGATCACTAAAATGTAAAATGAAGAGTCTTGAACTTCAAGCTTTAGCCAATCCTTTGTCCTTAGTATCTTGGAGACCTTCCCACAACCTTTAGTCCACGCCACTTCATTGTTGAACTTATCTGAAACATACTAGATGAAAATGTTAGTCCAACAAGAGATATGTTGTCATCAATTATCAAAACCACCTAGGGAGCACTTGTGCTTTCAATCTCCCCCTTTTTGGTAATTGATGGCAACATACATCAAAGCTTTAGATAAAGATATAAAGAACAACAAGTAAAGCTTTGGAAGGACATGTAACAACATAGGCTCCCCCACATGTATGCAATCATATGAATATAAAATATAGCAGCATGTGAGAGCATAATCATGATAGAGTAGGCAATGTGTTACATGTATCTTGGCCATATGCATCAGAGTAAAAGATTATCAAGGAAAATACCTTCATGCTCATGAGTCCTTCTTGCAAACAGTGTGTACATAAGCAAGAACTCCTCATACTCATGATTTTGATGCATACACTTACCTTGTAGTTTTTGAGTTGGCTTAGGATAGAATGAACCTGCACAAACAAAGTTAGATAACACATGTACATCCACTAGCCAGGGCAAACAAAAGAAGCCACAAGAGTACCAAGACTGGGATGACATGTAGAGAGTAAGTACTAGGTACTACATTGAATTTGACATGTCCCCAAGAGTAAAGATATGCAATGAATTTGACTGATTTCTTTCCCTTAGGTGTCTTGCCCCCCCCCCCCCCTGAATCTTACATGGGACATTGGGAGAAGATAGGAAACAGAAGATCAGAGCTGACAGATACATATGAACATGTCTTTCCCCCTAAAAAGACATGTGACATCTCTCCTCTTGAACATCAAGCATCTGGGATCCTTGAGTATTTTCTCTCCCCCTGGAAGTCTCTTTCTCCCCCTTAATACTTTCTCTCTTGTGGGTTTGGTCCTTGAGACTTTTTCTCTCCCTCTTGATGTGATTTCTCTCTCCTACAAGCTTTGATGTGATCTCTCTCTCCCCCTTTGACATCAATTTCCAAGAAGGGCTTTCTGGAATCCGTCATATAGGTTTGGTCCTTGAGACTCAGCACAAAGCAATGGATAAAATTGTGATGCTTGTAGAGGACAAGATTCATTGAGTGGAGCTGGATGAGAAGAAATGTAGAACAAGTGGCAAACTGTTTTTCTGATTGCAAAGTCGGTGGCACCGAGTGGCATATTTCGGTGGTACCGAAAAGATTCGGTTGGACCGAAAATTTCAAGTTACTGAAACCGAGTTTACACAGAGAGAAACACTTGTCACCTCAGCTCACTAGACATGTAGGATCTCACAAAGATTTGCAATGAATTACCTGAAGGATTTGCAAGGAATTAAATGCAGAAAAATGCTAGACAAAAGCAAAGAGAAAAGAGAAGAAACGGAAAGATCTAGATGAAGTTTTTTTTGTTTTTGAAAAAGAGAAAGAAAATAAACAAGCATGAGACAAATGCAATAACACAAAGAAGGAACACAAGAGAACTTCATCTAGAGTTGGGCGGTGACACAGTCACCTATGTTAGAGTATAGTGACTTAGGAGTCAAGTGAGAACACTTGATCATAGGTCATACTCATCGTTTAAGCTCAAAATGGGGTTACCATTTTTCGTTTAAGCATCTTGATGTATTCACATCTTGTTGAGTTGCTTTGACTTCATGTCTTGGAGTAAAGCTTCTCTAAGATGGAATAACATACCTTGGGTGGTGGTGTGGTTCTTGCTCATGTAGTTGGACTTGTGTGGGTGCTCAAGGTTGATGTAGCTCATCAAGAGTTGGGAGTACCACTTAGAGTGTGAGTTCACCTACCTACATGGATTAGTTCTTGCAAGGAAAAGAACTTGTGGATCCAAAAATGACATTCATGAAGCTCAACATAGGATTTGTCAAAGGATATGTTTGAATGATTTTGTGCCTCCTTGTCTTCAACCACCATCGTGTATGTAGAATCTAGAAGGAGTGTCTAGAGGGGGGGGGGGTGAATAGACACTTAATGCTAAAGTTGCACTTTTTAAGCTTTTTCGGTTTAATTGGAGTTCGGGCACAATTTTAACATACACAATACATATCAAATAGGCATGCAAAGAGTATATAGGCAGCGGAAAGTAAAGCATGCAACTTGCAAGAATGTAACGGGAAGGGTTTGGAGGATTCAAACGCAATTGGAGACACGGATGTTTTTCCCGTGGTTCGGATAGGTGGTGCTATCCTACGTCCACGTTGATGGAGACTTCAACCCATGAAGGGTAACGGTTGCGCGAGTCCACGGAGGGCTCCACCCACGAAGGGTCCACGAAGAAGCAACCTTGTCTATTCCACCATGGCCATCGCCCACGAAGGACTAGCCTCACTAGCAGTAGATCTTCACGAAGTAGGTGATCTCCTTGCCCTTACAAACTCCTTGGTTCAACTCCACAATCTTGTCGGAGGCTCCCAAGTGACACCTAGCCAATCTAGGAGACACCACTCTCCAAGAAGTAACAAATGGTGTGTTGATGATGAACTCCTTGCTCTTGTGCTTCAAATGATAGCCTCCCCAACACTCAACTCTCTCTCATAGGATTTGGATCTGATGGAAAGAAGATTTGAGTGGAAAGCAACTTGGGGAAGGCTAGAGATCAAGATTCATATGGTAGGAATGGAATATCTTGGTCTCAACACATGAGTAGGTGGTTCTTTCTCAGAACATATGAGTAGGAATGGTGTATGTGTTCTGATGGCTCTCTCTCCAAATGAAGAGGAGGTGGAGGGGTATTTATAGCCTCCACACAAAATCCAACCGTTACACACAATCTACCAATCTTGGTGGGACCGAATCAGAAAACTCGGTCTGACCGAAATAGTAAACCTAGTGACCGTTAGGAATTTCGGTGGGACTGAGATGCAACTCGGTAGGACCGATTCGGTTAGGGTTTGGGCATAACGTAATCTCGGTGAGACCGATCGCACAAACTCGGTGAGACCTAGTTCGGCAATTAGCTAACCAGAGAGTTGGTCAGGCAAACTCGGTGGGACCGACTTGCTCTTTTGGTGAGACCGAAAAGTTACAAGAAGGAAACATAGAGTTTACCTTGCATTCTCGGTGGGACCGATTCGCTCTTTCGGTGAGACCGAAAAGTTACGAAAGGGAAACAGAGAGTTTGCAAGCCCATCTCGGTGAGACCGAGATCCTTATCGGTAGGACCGAATTCCTAGGGTTTGGCAGTGGCAAATGACAAGTGAAACTCGGTGGCGCCGGATTGACAGAATCGGTATGACCGAGTTTGGCTTAGGGTTTAGGTCATTTGTGGAAGTGGGAAAGTAGCTGAGGATTTTGGAGCATATCATTAAGCACATAAAGCAAGAGGCACATTAAGCAACACCTCATCCCTTCTTGATAGTATTGGCTTTTCTAAAGACTCAATGTGATCTTGGATCACTAAAATATATAAAATGAAGAGCCTTGAGCTTGAAGCTTTAGCCAATCCTTTGTCCTTAGCATCTTGAAGAGGTTCCCACAACCTTTAGTCCATGCCACTCCATTGTTGAACTTATCTGAAATATACTAGGTAAAGGTATTAGTCCAACAAGAGATATGTTGTCATCAATTACCAAAACCACCTAGGGTGCACTTGTGCTTTCAATCTCCCCCTTTTTGGTAATTGATGGCAACATACATCAAATCTTTATATAAAGATATAAAGAACAGCAAGTAAAGCTTTGGAAGGACATGTAACAAGCATAGGCTCCCCCTGCATGTATGCACTCATGTGAATATGAAATATAGAGGCATGTGAGGGCATAACCATGACAGAGTGGGCAATGTGTTACATGTATCTTGGCCATATGCATCAGAGTAAAAGATTGTGAAGGAAAATACCTTCATGCTCATGAGTCCTTCTTGCAAACAGTATGTACATAAGCAAGAACTTCTCATACTCATGATTTTGATGCATACACTTACCTTGTAGTCTTTGGTTGACTTAGGACGGAGTGAACCCGCACAAACAAGGTTAGATAACACAGGTACATCCACTAGCCAGAGTAAACTGAAGAAACCACAAGAACACCAAGACTGGGATGACATGTAGATAGTAAGTACTAGGTACTGCATTGAATTCAACATGTCCCCAAGAGTAAAGATATGCAATGAATTTGACTGATTTCTTTCCCATAGGTGTCTTGCTCCCCCTGAATCTTATATGGGATATGGGGAGAAGATAGGGAATAGAAAATCAGAGCTGAAAGAAACAAAACAAATGAACATGTCTTTCCCCCTAAAAAGACATGTGACATCTCTCCTCTTGATCATCAAGCATCTGGGATCCTTGAGTATTGTCTCTCCCCCTAGGGATCTCTTTCTCCCCCTTAATACATTATCTGGGACATCTGGGATCCTTGAGATGTTCTCTCCCCCTTTAGTGCTTTGATGTGATCTCTTTCTCCCCGAAGATAAGCTTTGATGTGATCTCTTTCTCCCCGAAGATAAGCTTTGATGTGATCTCTCTCTCCCCCTTTGACATCAATTTCCAAGAAGGTTCTTCTAGAATCCGTCCAAAAGGTTTGGTCCTTGAGACTCAGCATAAAGCAAAGAATAAAATTGGGATGCTTGTAGAGGACAAGATTCATTGAGTGGAGCTGGATCAGAAGAATTATAGGTTATGTGACAAACTGTTTTTCCTGTTGCGAAGTCGGTGGCACCGAGTGGTATGATTCGCTGGTACCGAAGGAATTCGGTTGGACCGAAAATTACAATTCGGTGAGACCGAGTTCACACAGAGAAAAACACTTGTCACCTCAGCTCACTAGACATGCAGGATCTCAGAAAGATTTGCAATGAATTGAATGCAGAAAATGCAGAATAAAAAGAAAAGAAAAGAAACTGAAGGATCTAGATGAAGTAGAAGGAAACAAATAAACAAGCATGAGACAAATGCAGTAACATAGAAAGAAACACAAGAGAACTTCATCTAGAGTTGGGCGGTGACATAGTCACCTATGTTAGAGTATATTGACTTAGGAGTCAAGTGACAACACTTGATCATAGCTCATACTCATCGTTTAAGCTCAAAATGGGGTTGCCATTTTTCGTTTAAGCATCTTGATGTATTCACATCTTGTTGAGTTTCTTTGACTCATGTCTTGGAGTAAAGCTTCTCTAAGATGGGATAACATACCTTGGGTGGTGGAGTGGTTCTTGCTGATGTAGTTGAACTTGTGTGGGTGCTCAAGGTTGATGTAGTCCATCAAGAATTTGGAGCACCAATTGGAGTTTGAGTTCATCTACCTACATGGGTTAGTTCTTGCAAGGAAGAGCACTTGTGTATCCAAAAATGACAATCATGAAGCTCAACATAGAATTTGTCAAAGGATAAGTTTGAATGGTTTTGTGCTTCCTTGTCTTCAACCACCATTGTGTAGAGACTTGGTGATGTAAAGATTGCTCAAGATGTGAGTGAGTCGCAATCCCATGGAATTAGTTTCAACCAAGGACCTACATGGGTTAGACAACATGCAAGGTACAAATATATCCAAGACATAAGATAGTCATCATAAGAGATATATCATGGATTAGTCATAAGCTCATGTCTTGCATGTGTCCAATGGAGTTCCTACTCCACGTTTGAAGCATCAATGATGTTCAATTCTCCTCTTAGCCTGCAAAATACTTTCTCATCAAGTGGTTTAGTGAATATATCCGCTAATTGCTTGTTATTGCGAACATGCTTAAGATTAATGTCACCCTTAGCAACATGATCTCGAATGAAATGATGATGAACTTCAATATGCTTAGTTCGAGAATGTTGTACGGGATTATGACCAATTTTGATAGCACTTTCATTGTCACAAAGCAGTGGAACATGTTTCACATAAATTCCATAATCTTTAAGAGTTTGGGTCATCCAAAGTAATTGAGCACAACATGAACCAGCGGCAATGTATTCCGCTTCAGCGATGGATAAGGATACCGAGTTTTATTTCTTGGAGGACCAAGACACAAGAGATCTGCCAAGAAATTGACAGGTACCCGAAGTGGACTTCCTATCAACCTTGTCTCCGGCATAATCCGAGTCAGAATAGCCAACAAGATCAAAAGAAGACCTCTTAGGATACCAAATGCCAAAGTTTGGTGTGTGAATTAAGTATCTCACTATCCTTTTCACATCCTTAAGATGACATTCTTTAGGAGCAGCTTGATATCGTGCACACATGCATACACTTAGAATAATATTGGGACGTGAAGCACATAGGTATAGTAATGAACCAATCATAGAATGATAAACCTTTTGATCAACCGGTTCACCACCTTTGGTCAAATCATTATGTCCACTAGTGGGCATGGGTGTAGACATACCTTTGCACTCTTGCATATTGAACTTCTTGAATAAGTCCTTGGTGTACTTTGTTTGAGAGACAAATGTACCTTCCTTAGTTTGCTTGATTTGCAAACCGAGAAAGAATTTGAGTTCACTCATCATAGATATCTCAAACTTCTCTGACATTAGATTTCCAAACTTTTCACTAAAGAGAGGGTTAGTTGAACCAAATATGATATCATCAACATAGATTTGACATACAAATAGTTCTCCATTAACCCTTTTAGTGAAGAGAGTAGAATCAATTTTACCAATTTCAAAACCACTTGCAATAAGGAACTTGGTCAAGCATTTATACCATGCTCTAGGAGCTTGTTTAAGACCATAAAGAGTTTTGTGAAGTTTGTAAACATGGTTAGGTTTCTTAGGATTGACAAAGCCGGGAGGTTGTTTGACATAAACTTCCTCCTCTATTTCACCATTTAGAAAAGCACTCTTAATGTCCATTTGGTACAAGGTGATATTATGGTGATTAGCATAGGCAAGTAAGATGCGAATGGACTCAAGTCTAGCAACGGGAGCATATGTCTCACCATAGTCCATACCTTCGACTTGTGTGTACCCTTGGGCGACGAGACGTGCTTTGTTGCGGACCACTTGTCCATTTTCATCTTGCTTGTTGCGAAACACCCATTTGGTACCAATGATGTTGTGGTTGTTGTCGGGCTTCTCAACCAATGTCCAAACTTGGTTTCTCTCAAAATTGTGTAGCTCTTCATGCATAGCGTTTATCCAATCCGGATCTCCCAATGCTTCTTCAACCTTCATAGGTTCAATGCTAGAGATGAATGAATAGTTTTCACAAAAGTTAGCTAAACGAGTTTTTGAGCGAGTGATTCTCCCGGTTTGTATATCATTGAGGATTTGCTCGACGGGATGATCTTTGGCAATTCTTGCTCGAACTCGTGAGAGCTTTTGCTTGGGTCTTCGTTGAGCATCTTCTTCATCTTGTTCTTCTTCTTGGCCTTCTTCATTGTTGACGTTGTCATTCTCTTGTCGTGGTGGAGAAGGAGGTTGTTGATGTTCGTCTTGATGCATTTCCTTGTCTTCTTCATCTTGGTGTGTCCACCTTGTGGATGCTTCCATATCAATTCTTGGTTCACCTTGTTGTGAAGTAGAAGCCTCCACTTGGACGGATGAAGTACTCTCCTTCACCTCCGTTGGACGAACTTTGCCTATGGACAAGTCTTGGATTGCTTCTGAAGGGTCTTTGTCTCCTACATCAATTGGCAATTGCTCTACTTGTGAGCCATTAGATTCATCAAACTTCACATCTACCGTCTCTTAAACCTTTCGGGTGAAATTGTTGTAGACACGGTAAGTGTGAGAGTTTGAGCCATAACCAAGTAGGAAACCTTCATGAGATTTAGGAGCAAACTTTGAACGACGATGCTTATCAAGAATGTAGCACTTTGAGCTGAATACTCGAAAGTATCCAACTTGGGGTTTGTTACCGGTGAGGAGCTCGTATGCCGTCTTGCCGAGTAGCTTGTGAAGATACAAGCGATTTGTTGCGTGACAAGCTGTCTCAACCGCTTCTGCCCAAAAGTGCTTCGGCGTCTTGTATTCATCAAGCATTGTTCTCGCCATTTCGATGAGCGTCCGGTTCTTCCTCTCAACAACTCCATTTTGTTGAGGTGTGTACGTAGCCGAGAACTCGTGTGAAATCCCTTCTTCGTCAAGAAAGGTGTCCACATTTGCGTTCTTGAACTCCGTTCCGTTGTCACTCCGAACCTTCTTGATCTTCACTTCAAACTGATTTTGGGCTTTCCTAGCGAAGTTTTTGAAGATATTCTGGACCTGCGACTTGTCATTAAGAAAGAACACCCACGTAAATCTTGAAAAATCATCAACTATAACTAGACCAAAAGAATTTCCACCGAGACTTTTGTAGGCGTTGGGACCAAAAAGATCCATATGAAGTAGCTCGAGTGGCCTCCTTGTGGTCATGATGTTCTTCACAGGATGCCTTCCTCCAACCTGTTTACCTGCTTGACAAGCACTGCAAAGTCTATCCTTATCAAATATGACATCGTTAACTCCAAGGATATGATTTCCTTTAATAAGCTTCTCAAGATTTCTCATGCCAACGTGACCTAGTCGTCTATGCCACAACCAACCTTTTGAGGATTTAGCAATGAAGCAAGTTTTAGGTTGTGCCTTTTTAGAGAAATCAACAATGTAAAGATCACCCCTACGCATACCGGTAAAGACCATTTTATGATTGTCTCGACAAAACACTTGGCAATCTACCTCAGTAAATAGAACATTTAGGCCAAAATCAGCAAGTCTAGATACTGAAAGTAAATTGTAGCCGAGAGATTCAACGAGCATGACATTTTGAATGGAACTATCATGTGAGATGGCCACCTTACCAAGGCCAACTACTTTACCCTTTGAATTATCACCAAAGGTGACATATTTTCGAGGGCCGTCATTTTCAGCAAGCTCACGGAACATCTCTTCATCTCCGGTCATATGATCAGTACATCCACTATCAAGAACCCATTCCTTTCCACCTGACGCATATCCCCGAAGATTTGCCGTAAGACCAAAATGTCTCATTGCATCATCAAGATCGAAGTCACTATCATCATCATCATAGTATCCATGTTCATCATGATCTTGTGACTCATCATTTCCTAGAGAGGGTAATTCATTAGATAAATGGTCATCAAAGTAGTCACTTTTATGAATTCTTATAGCTTCAAATATAATATCACTAATGATTCCAACATCTCCTTTAGCATGCTTGAGATTGGTAAGCTCAAATAGACAATCACCAAACTTAGTATCACTAGAGTTCATCTTACTCAAGGCAATAGATTTGTGGAGAATTTTATCCAAATTTTTCAAGGAATGATCAGGAAATCGTTCCTCAAGAAATTTCCATATAGTATAGGCACAATTAAGAGTAGGCAAACTAGCAATCAAATTTTTGGGCAATCCTCTAATGATGAGCTCAATGGTTCTAAGATTGCGAATCATGTCAATATCTTCATCTAGGGTAGGATGCAAAGGATCAATATGAGGTGCACAAGGGCTAGCAATATACTTGTTTAAATGATATTGATTGAAGATTACAAGCATCTCATTTTTCCACTCATGAAAGTACTCTCCATCAAGAATAGGCACTCTATGTCTAAGACTCCCTAAAGTAGACACATCCATCTTCCTCCAATGGTGATTAAACCAAGGCAGTGGAGACCAAAGCTCTGATACCACTTGTAGGATCTAGAAGAAGGAGTGTCTAGAGGGGGGGGGGTGAATAGACACTTAATGCTAAAGTTGCACTTTTTAAGCTTTTTCGGTTTAAGTGGAGTTCGGGCACAATTTTAACATTCACAATACATATCAAGCAGGCATGCAAAGAGTATATAGGCAGCGGAAAGTAAAGCATGCAACTTGCAAGAATGTAACGGGAAGGGTTTGGAGGATTCAAACGCAATTGGAGACACGGATGTTTTTCCCGTGGTTCGGATAGGTGGTGCTATCCTACATCCACGTTGATGGAGACTTCAACCCACGAAGGGTAACGGTTGCGCGAGTCCACGGAGGGCTCCACCCACGAAGGGTCCACGAAGAAGCAACCTTGTCTATTCCACCATGGCCATCGCCCACAAAGGACTTGCCTCACTAGCGGTAGATCTTCACGAAGTAGGCGATCTCCTTGCCCTTACAAACTCCTTGGTTCAACTTCACAATCTTGTCGGAGGCTCCCAAGTGACACCTAGCCAATCTAGGAGACACCACTCTCCAAGAAGTAACAAATGGTGTGTTGATGATGAACTCCTTGCTCTTGTGCTTCAAATGATAGTCTCCCCAACACTCAACTCTCTCTCATAGGATTTGGATCTGATGGAAAGAAGATTTGAGTGGAAAGCAACTTGGGGAAGGCTAGAGATCAAGATTCATATGGTAGGAATGGAATATCTTGGTCTCAACACATGAGTAGGTGGTTCTTTCTCAGAACATATGAGTAGGAATGGTGTATGTGTTCTGATGGCTCTCTCTCCAAATGAAGAGGAGGTGGAGGGGTATTTATAGCCTCCACACAAAATCCAACCGTTACACACAATCTACCAATCTCGGTGGGACCGAATCAGAAAACTCGGCCTGACCGAAATAGTAAACCTAGTAAGCGTTAGGAATTTCGGTGGGACTGAGATGCAACTCGGTAGGACCGATTCGGTTAGGGTTTGGGCATAACGTAATCTCTGTGAGACCGATCGCACAAACTCGGTGAGACCGAGTTCGGCAATTAGCTAACCAGAGAGTTGGTCAGGCAAACTCGGTGGGACCGACTTGCTCTTTCGGTGAGACCGAAAAGTTACAAGAAGGAAACATAGAGTTTACCTTGCATTCTCGGTGGGACCGATTCGCTCTTTCAGTGAGACCGAAAAGTTACGAAAGGGAAACAGAGAGTTTGCAAGCCCATCTCGGTGAGACCGAGATCCTTATCGGTAGGACCGAATTGCTAGGGTTTGGCAGTGGCAAATGACAAGTGAAACTCGGTGGCGCCGGATTGACAGAATCGGTATGACCGAGTTTGGCTTAGGGTTTAGGTCATTTGTGGAAGTGGGAAAGTAGCTGAGGATTTTGGAGCATATCATTAAGCACATAAAGCAAGAGGCTCATTAAGCAACACCTCATCCCTTCTTGATAGTATTGGCTTTTCCTAAAGACTCAATGTGATCTTGTATCACTAAAATATATAAAATGAAGAGTCTTGAGCTTGAAGCTTTAGCCAATCCTTTGTCCTTAGCATCTTGAAGAGGTTCCCACAACCTTTAGTCCATGCCACTCCATTGTTGAACTTATCTGAAATATACTAGGTAAAGGTATTAGTCCAACAAGAGATATGTTGTCATCAATTACCAAAACCACCTAGGGAGCACTTGTGCTTTCAGTGTAGAGACTTGGTGATGTAGAGATTGCTCAAGATGTGAGTGAGTCGCAATCTCATGGAATTAGATTCAACCAAGAACCTACATGGGTTAGACAACATGCAAGGTACAAATATATCCAAGACATAAGATAGTCATCATAAGAGATATATCATGGATTAGTCATAAGCTCATGTCTTGCATATATCCAATGGAGTTCCTACTCCAAGTTCGAATCATCAATGATGTTCAATTATCCTCTCAACCTACAAAACACTTTCTCAACAAGTGGTTTAGTGAATATATCCGCTAATTGCTTATCGGTGCGAACATGCTTAAGATCAATGTCACCCTTAGCAACATGATCTCGAATGAAATGATGACGAACTTCAATGTGCTTAGTTCGAGAATGTTGTACAGGATTATGACCAATTTTAATAGCACTTTCATTGTCACAAAGCAATGCAACATGTTTCACGTAGATCCCATAATCTTTAAGAGTTTGGGTCATCCAAAGTAATTGAGCACAACATGAACCAGCGGCAATATATTCCGCTTCGGCGGTGGATAAGGATACAGAGTTTTGTTTCTTGGAAGACCAATACACAAGAGATCTACCAAGAAATTGAAAAGTACCCGAAGTTGACTTTCTATCAACCTTATCTCCAGCATAATCCGAGTCGGAATAGCCAACAAGATCAAATGAAGACCTCTTAGGATACCAAATGCCAAAATTTGGTGTATGAATTAAGTATCTAACTATCCTTTTCATGGCCTTAAGATGACATTCTTTAGGGGCAGCTTGATATCTTGCACACATGCACACACTTAGCATAATGTCGGGACGTGAAGCACATAGGTATAACAATGAACCAATCATAGAGCGATAAACCTTTTGATCAACCGGTTCACCATCTTTGGTCAAATCATTATGTCCACTAGTAGGCATGGGTGTAGACATACCTTTGCATTCTTGCATATTGAACTTCTTGAATAAGTCCTTGGTGTACTTTGTTTGAGACACAAATGTACGTTCCTTAGTTTGCTTGATTTGCAAACTGAGAAAGAATTTGAGTTCACTCATCATAGACATCTCAAACTTCTCTGACATTAGCTTTCCAAACTTTTCACTAAAGAGAGGGTTAGTTGAACCAAATATGATATCATCAACATAAATTTGGCATACAAATAGTTCTCCATTAACCCTTTTAGTAAAAAGAGTAGAATCAATTTTACCAATTTCAAAACCACTTGCAATAAGGAACTTGGTCAACCATTTATACCATGCTCTAGGAGCTTGTTTAAGACCATAAAGATCTTTGTGAAGTTTGTAAACATGATTAGGTTTCTTAGGATTGACAAAGCCGGGAGGTTGTTTGACATAAACTTCCTCCTCTATTTCACCATTTAGAAAAGCACTTTTAATGTCCATTTGGTACAAGGTGATGTAATGGTGATTAGCATAGGCAAGTAAGATGCGAATGGACTCAAGTCTAGCAACAGGAGCATATGTCTCACCATAGTCCATACCTTCGACTTGTGTGTACCCTTGGGCGACGAGACGTGCTTTGTTGCGAACCGCTTGTCCATCTTCATCTTGCTTGTTGCGAAACACCCATTTGGTACCAATGATGTTGTGGTTGTCGTCGAGCTTCTCAACCAATGTCCAAACTTGGTTTCTCTCAAAGTTGTGTAGCTCTTCATGCATGGCGTTTATCCAATCCGGATCTTCCAATGCTTCTTCAACCTTCATAGGTTCAATGCTAGAGATGAATGAATAGTTTTCACAAAAGTTAGCTAAACGAGTTTTTGAGCGAGTGATTCTCCTGGTTTGTATATCAATGAAGATTTGCTCGACGGGATGATCTTTGGAGATTCTTGCTCGAACTCGTGAGAGCTTTTGCTTGGGTCTTCGTTGAACATTTTCTTCATCTTGTTCTTCTTCTTGGCCTTCTTCATTGTTGACGTTGTCATTGTCTTGTCGTGGTGGAGAAGGAGGTTGTTGATGTTCGTCTTGATGCATTTCCTTGTCTTCTTCATCTTGGTGTGTCCACCTTGTGGATGCTTCCATATCAATTCTTGGTTCACCTTGTTGTGAAGTAGAAGCCTCCACTTGGACGGATGAAGTACTCTCCTTCACCTCCGTTGGACGAACTTTGCCTATGGACAAGTCTTGGATTGCTTCTGAAGGGTCTTTGTCTCCTACATCAATTGGCAATTGCTCTACTTGTGAGCCATTAGATTCATCAAACTTCACATCTACCGTCTCTTAAACCTTTCGGGTGAAATTGTTGTAGACACGGTAAGTGTGAGAGTTTGAGCCATAACCAAGTAGGAAACCTTCATGAGATTTAGGAGCAAACTTTGAACGACGATGCTTATCAAGAATGTAGCACTTTGAGCTGAATACTCGAAAGTATCCAACTTGGGGTTTGTTACCGGTGAGGAGCTCGTATGCCGTCTTGCCGAGTAGCTTGTGAAGATACAAGCGATTTGTTGCGTGACAAGCTGTCTCAACCGCTTCTGCCCAAAAGTGCTTCGGCGTCTTGTATTCATCAAGCATTGTTCTCGCCATTTCGATGAGCGTCCGGTTCTTCCTCTCAACAACTCCATTTTGTTGAGTGTGTACGTAGCCGAGAACTCGTGTGAAATCCCTTCTTCGTCAAGAAAGGTGTCCACATTTGCGTTCTTGAACTCCGTCCCATTGTCACTCCAAACCTTCTTGATCTTCACGTCAAACTGATTTTGGGCCTTCCTAGCGAAGTTTTTGAAGATCTTCTGAACCTGCGACTTGTCATTCAGAAAGAACACCCACATAAATCTTGAAAAATCATCAACTATAACTAGACCAAAAGAGTTTCCACCGAGACTCTTGTAGGCGTTGGGACCAAAAAGATCCATATGAAGTAGCTCGAGTGGCCTCCTTGTAGTCATGATGTTCTTCACGGGATGCCTTCCTCCAACCTGTTTACCTGCTTGACAAGCACTCTAAAGTCTATCCTTATCAAATATGACATCGTTAACTCCAAGGATATGATTTCCTTTAATAAGCTTGTCAAGGTTTCTCATGCCAACGTGACCTAGTCGTCTATGCCACAACCAACCTTTTAATGATTTAGCAATAAAGCAAGTTTTAGGTTGTGCCTTTTTAGAGAAATCAACAATGTAAAGGTCACCTCTACGCATACCGGTAAAGACCATTTTATGATTGTCTCGACGAAATACTTGGCAATCTACCTCAGTAAATAGGGCATTCAAACCGAAATCAGCAAGTCTAGATACTGAAAGTAAGTTGTAGCCGAGTGATTCAACGAGCATGACATTTTGAATGGAACTATCATGTGAGATGGACACCTTACCAAGGCCAACCACTTTACCCTTTGAATTATCACCAAAGGTGACATATTTTCGAGGGCCATCATTTTCAGCAAGCTCACGGAACATCTCTTCATCTCCGGTCATATGATCAGTACATCCACTATCAAGAACCCATTCCTTTCCTCCTGATTCATATCCCCGAAGATTTGCCGTAAGACCAAAGTGTCTCATTGCATCATCAAGGTTGAAGTCACTATCTTCATCATCATCATAGTATCCATGTTCACCATGATCTTGTGACTCATCATTTCCTAGAGAGGGTAATTCATTAGATAAATGATCATCAAGGTGGTCGCTTTTATGAATTCTTATAGCTTCGAATATAATATCACTAATGATTTCAACATCTCCTTTAGCACGCTTGAGATTGGCAAGCTCAAATAGACAATCACCAAAGCTAGGATCACTAGAGTTCATCTTACTCAAGGCAATAGATTTATGGAGAATTTCATCCAAATTTTTCAAGGAATGGTCGGGAAATCATTCCTCAAGAAATTTCCATATAGTATAGGCACAATTAAGAGTAGGCAAACAAGCAAACAAATTTTTGGGCAATCCTCTAATGATGAGCTCAATAGTTCTAAGATTGTGATTCATGTCAATATCTTCATCTAGGGTAGGATGCAAAGGATCAATGTGAGGTGCACAAGGGCTAGCAATATACTTGTTTAAGTGATATTGATTGAAAATTACAAGCATCTCATTTTTCCACTCATGAAAATACTCTCCATCAAGAATAGGCACTCTATGTCTAAGACTCCCTAAAGTAGACACATCCATCTTCCTCCAATGGTGATTAAAACAAGGCAATTGAGACCAAAGCTCTAATACCACTTGCAGGACCTTGAAGTAGATGTGTCTAGAGGGGGGTGATTAGACACTTTATGCCAAAGTTGCAATTTTTAAGCTTTTTCGGTTTGAGTGGAGTTTAAGCATAATTTCAACAATCACAATACATATCAAGCAAGTATGCAAAGTGTATATAGGCAGTGGAAAGTAAAGCATGCAACTTGCAAGAATGTAAAGGGAAGGATTTGGAGAATTCAAACGCAATCGGAGACACGGTTGTTTTTCCCGTGGTTCGGATAGGTGGCGCTATCCTACATCCACGTTGATGGAGACTTCAACCCACGAAGGGTAACGGTTGCGCGAGTCCACGGAGGGCTCCACCCACGAAGGGTCCACGAAGTAGCAACCTTGTCTATCCCACCATGGCCATCGCCCACGAAGGACTTGCCTCACTAGTGGTAGATCTTCACGAAGTAGGCGATCTCCTTGCCCTTACAAACTCCTTGGTTCAACTCCACAATCTTGTCGGAGGCTCCCAAGTGACACCTAGCCAATCTAGGAGACACCACTCTCCAAGAAGTAACAAACGGTGTGTTGATGATGAACTCCTTGCTCTTGTGCTTCAAATGATAGTCTCCCCAACACTCAACTCTCTCTCATAGGATTTGGATCTGATGGAAAGAAGATTTGAGTGGAAAGCAACTTGGGGAAGGCTAGAGATCAAGATTCATATGGTAGGAATGGAATATCTTGGTCTCAACACATGAGTAGGTAGTTCTCTCTCAGAAATAGGATGCTGGAAGTGTAGGCTTAGTCTGATGGCTCTCTCTCGAATGAAGAGGAGGTGGAGGGGTATATATAGCCTCCACACAAAATCCAACCATTACACACAGTTTTCCAATCTCGGTGGGACCGAATCAACAAACTCGGTCGGACCGAAAAGGTAAACCTAGTGACCGTTAGAGATTTCGGTGGGACCGACTGAATCAACTCGGTGTGACCGATGTGCTAGGGTTAGGGTAAATCCAAAACTCGGTTTGACCGATTACTCAAACTCGGTGGGACCGATTTGGGTAATAAGCGAAACAGAGAGCTGGCCAAGCAAACTCGGTGGGACCGATTGCATATCTCGGTAGGACCAAGAGTAATGCAATAGGTAACAGAGAGTTTGCAAGCCCATCTCGGTGAGACCGAGATCCCATCGGTGAGACCGAATCGATTAGGGTTTCTGGCAGTGGCTATGACAAGTGAAACTCGGTGGCGCCGAATAGGAATAATCGGTAGGTCCGAGTTTGGCTTAGGGTTTAGGTCATTTGTGGATATGGGAAAGTAGCTGAGGATTTTGGAGCATATCATTAAGCACTTGAGCAAGAGGCTCATTAAGCAACACCTCATACCTCCTTGATAGTATTGGCTTTTCCTATGGACTCAATGTGATCTTGGATCACTAAAATGTAAAATGAAGAATCTTGAACTTCAAGCTTTAGCCAATCCTTTGTCCTTAGTATCTTGGAGACCTTCCCACAACCTTTAGTCCGTGCCACTTCATTATTGAACTTATCTGAAACATACTAGATGAAAATGTTAGTCCAACAAGAGATATGTTGTCATCAATTATCAAAACCACCTAGGGAGCACTTGTGCTTTCACTTTGATGTCCTTGGGACATGGCATCTTTTCAATAGCATCGACCTTGGCTTTATCAACTTCAATACCTCTTTCAGAAACTTTATGCCCCAAGACAATACCTTCATTAACCATAAAGTGGCACTTTTCCCAATTCAAAACAAGATTAGTTTCTTCACATCTCTGCAAAATCGATCAAGATTGCTCAAGCAATCATCAAAAGAGGAACCATAGACGGAAAAATCGTCCATGAAAACCTCACAAATCTTTTCACAAAAGTCAGAGAATATAGCCATCATGCATCGTTGAAAGGTAGCAGGTGCATTACATAAACCAAAAGCATACGTCTATAAGCAAAAGTACCAAAAGGGCATGTAAAAGTAGTCTTTGATTGATCTCTAGCCGACACAGGTATTTGCGAGAAACCAGAATAACCATCTAGAAAGCAATAGTGTGTATGTTTGCATAATCTTTCTAGCATTTGATCAATAAAAGGTAAGGTGTAATGATCTTTCTTAGTAGCTTTATTTAATTTACGAAAATCAATTACCATCCTATAACCTGTAATAATTCTTTGTGGAATCAATTCATCTTTATCATTAGGAACAACAATAATACCTCCCTTCTTAGGGACACAATGGACATGACTTACCCACTGACTATCAGCAACGAGATAAATTATACCTGCCTCCAGAAGCTTGAGTATTTCTTTTCTTACCACTTCTTTCATTTTAGGATTCATACGTCGTTGAGGATCACGAACTGGTTTGGCATCTGCTTCCAAATTTATTTTATGTTGACATAGAGTGGGACTAATGCCCTTAAGATCATCAAGAGTATATCCAATGGAAGCACGATGCTTCTTCAGAGTTTTCAATAATCTTTATTCTTCATGCTCTGAAAGGTTAGCACTAATAATAACATGATATATCTTCTTTTCATCAAGATAAGCATATTTAAGATTATCAGGCAAAGGTTTAAGCTCAAACACGGGATCACCCTTGGGTGGAGGAGGATCGCCTAAAATTTCAACAGGCAAATTGTGTTGCAGAATAGGTTCCTGTTTAAAGAATACTTCATCTATTTCCCTTCTTTCATTCATGAACATATCATTTTCATGGTCTAGCAAATAGTGTTCTAAAGGATCGCTAGGAGGTACGACAGTAGAAGCAAGACCAATAATTTCATCCTTACTAGGTAATTCTTCCTCACGATGTTGTTTACTAAATTTAGAGAAATTAAACTCATGAACCATATCATCCAAGGCAATAGTAAAAACATTCTTTTCGCAATCTATCCTAGCATTAATAGTGTTCAAGAATGGTCTACCAAATATAATGGGACAAAAGCTATCTTGCGGAGAAGTAAGAACAATAAAATCAGCAGGATATTTAGTTTTCCCACACAAGACCTCAACATCTCTAACAATTCCAATTGGTGAAATAGTATCTCTATTGGCAAGTTTAATTGTGACATCAATACCTTCTAACTCAGTAGGTGCAATTTCATTATTAATTTCTTCGTATAAAGTATGCGGTATAACACTAGCACTCACACCCATATCACATAAGCCATGATAACAATGATCTCCTATTTTAACAGAAATAACAGGCACGCCTACCACAGGTCTATGTTTATCTTTAGCACAAGGTTTAGCAATTCTAGCAGTTTCACCTTCGAACTGAATAACATGCCCATCAATATTATCAGATAAAAGATCTTTAACAATAGCAATATTAGGTTCTACTTTAACTTGCTCAGGAGGTGTATAAGTTCTAATGTTGCTTTTACAAACAATAGTTGAAGCTTTAGCATGATCCTTTATTCTAACAAGGAAAGGTGGTTTCTCAACATAAGAAGTATGAACAATAGGATCATTATAAGTGACAATCTTTTCTTCAACTTTAATAGGTGCAGCTACTTTTACTTCTATGGTAGGATGATATTTAAACCACTTCTCCTTAGGGAGATCAACATAAGTAGCAAAAGATTCACAGAAAGAAGCTACTATCTTAGAGTCAAGTCCATATTTAGTGCTAAACTTATGGAGAATATCGGTTTCCATAAAAGATTTAACACAATCAAACTTAGGTGTCATACCTGACTCCTTACCTTCGTCGAGGTCCCAATCTTCAGAGTTGAGTTTAATTCTATCCAATAAATTCCATCCGAATTCAATAGTCTTCATCATAAAAGAGCCAACACAAGAAGTATCGAGCATGGTTTGATTATTATGAGAAAGCCGAGCATAAAAACTTTGCATAATTATTTCTCTCGAGAGCTCATGATTGGGGCATGAATATAACATTGATTTAAGCCTCCCCCAAGCTTGAGCGATGCTTTCTCCTTCGCGAGGCCAGAAATTATATATATAATTGCGATCACAATGAACAAGATGCATAGGGTAATACTTTTGATGAAATTCCAATTTCAATCTTTTATAGTTCCATGATCTCATATCATCACATAGCCTATACCATATCAATGCGTCTCCCTTCAAAGATAAAGGGAAGACCTTCGTCTTAGCAACATCATCAGGTATACCTGCAAGCTTAAATAATCCACAAACTTCATCCACATATATTAAGTGCTCATCAGGATGCTTTGTTCCATCTCCTGTAAAAGGGTTAGCTAGCAGTTTTTCCATCATACCCGAAGGAAATTCAAAAGGAGTTTCATTTTCAATAGTTTCAGTAGGTTGAGGAGAAACTCTTTGCTCTACTGGACGGGGTGAAGATACCCCGAACAAGCCCCTCAGAGAATTACTTTCCATAGTAACAAGTGACAGTAAATTTCAGCACACTCTATACATTTTTCCTTACCAAATTCCACCTACCAAAGGCGCTACACTCCCCGGCAACGGCGCCAGAAAAGAGTCTTGATGACCCACAAGTATAGGGGATCTATCATAGTCCTTTCGATAAGTAAGAGTGTCGAACCCAACGAGGAGCAGAAGGAAATGATAAGCGGTTTTCAGCAAGGTATTCTCTGCAAGTACTGAAATAAGTGGTAACAGATAGTTTTGTGATAAGATAAATTGTAACGAGCAACAAGTAACAAAAGTAAATAAAGTGAAGCAAGGTGGCCCAATCCTTTTTGTAGCAAAGGACAAGCCGAAACAAACTCTTATAATAGGAAAAGCGCTCCCGAGGACACATGGGAATATCGTCAAGCTAGTTTTCATCATGTTCATATGATTCGCGTTCGATACTTTGATAATTTGATATGTGGGTGGACCAGTTCTTGGGTGCTGTTCTTACTTAAACAAGCATCCCACTTATGATTAACCTCTATTGCAAGCATCCGCAACTACAACAAAAGTATTAAGGTAAACCTAACCATAGCATGAAACATGTGGATCCAAATCAGCCCCTTACGAAGCAACGCATAAACTAGGGTTTAAGCTTCTGTCACTCTAGCAACCCATCATCTACTTATTACTTCCCAATGCCTTCCTCTAGGCCCAAATAATGGTGAAGTGTTATGTAGTCAACGTTCACATAACACCACTAGAGGCTAGACAACATACATCTTATCAAAATATCAAACGAATACCAAATTCACATGACTACTAATAGCAAGACTTCTCCCTTGTCCTCAGGAACAAACGTAACTACTCACAAAACATATTCATGTTCATAATCAGAGGGGTAATAATATGCATATAGGATCTGAACATATGATCTTCCACCAAATAAACCAACTAGCATCAACTACAAGGAGTAATCAACACTACTAGCAACCTACTAGCACCAATCCCGGACCTTGAGACAAGAATTGGATACAAGAGATGAAATAGGGTTTGGAGATGAGATGGTGCTGGTGAAGATGTTGATGGAGATTGCCCTCTCCCGATGAGAGGAGCGTTGGTGATGATTTCCCCCTCCCGGAGGGAAGTATCCCTGGCAGAACAGCTCTGACAGAGCTCTAGATTGGTTCTGCCAAGGTTCTGCCTCGTGGCAGCGGAGTCTCGTCCCGAAAAGTTCCCTCTGATTTTTTTCTCGTCGAAAGACTTCATATAGCAGAAGATGGATGTCGGAGACCCACCAGGGGGCCCACGAGGTAGGGGGCGCGCCCTAGGAGGGGCGCCCCCACCCTCGTGAGCAGGGTGTGGGCCCCCTAGCCTTCATCTTTGGCGAGGATTTTTCTTTATTTATTTTAAGATGTTCCTTGGAGTTTCAAGACTTTTGGAGTTGCGAAAAATAGGTCTCTAATATTTGCTCCTTTTCCAGCCCAGAATTCCAGCTGCCGGCATTCTCCCTCCTTATGTAAACCTTGTAAAATAAGAGAGAATAGCCATAAGTATTGTGACATAAAGTGAAATAACAGTCCATAATGCAATACATATCGATATAAAAGCATGATGCAAAATGGATGTATCAGACGACTAGGAGCGAACCGCTGTAGTGTTGAAGGACGTGCGGGGACGAGTAGGAGCGAACTGCTAGCGTGCGAATGGCAGGGTAGTGGCTTTCCATTCTCCCATGATACGGGCTTCTGAGAGCCCTTGGATCTGAGGTCAAATGGTTGCATGGCGTGATTCTAGATATATGGGTGAATATCCTATCCTGGAGGGTTATTCTGCAAATTTTCAGCAACTTAGCGTGCGACCGTTTGATCTCAGATCCAAGGGCTGCCAGCAGCCCGTATCATGGTCGCGCCTACCACGACCGTCGCGTCGCTCGCGTGGTCGTGCCCTTGGAGATTTAACACGGTGCGTTAGGCTATCTGATGTTGGCATGTCATACATAGTCATCACTTAGTCACTCATACTACAACAAGGTTGGCTATAAGTGTATTTTTTTACTCCTCTCTATCTCTTTCTTCGTACTCAAGGAAGAAACAGTGCTAAGCGCGTGTATTTATTGCATTTGCCAAGGAGTGACCTCTTCCAATGAAATGGTGTTGTTAAGTTTGCTTCATTTAATTAACTATAGACTCAAAATTGTCTTTTCACCTAGGTACACGCGCTTAGCACCGTTTCTTCCTTGGGTCACCAAACTAGTCTCTCTCTTCTTGATTAACTTGCCACATGAGACTTTATGCCTATGTGGCAAGCTTAAGCACCTGTAGGAGCAAGTAAAAGTAAGTACAATAGTGCGCTTTACATGACATTTTTGCATGTGTGGAGGAAAGAGAGGCAAGGAAAAAGTGGAGAAGTGGGCTCTGATGCAAGAGCCAGCCTCTACTACATGGTGGAGCATTGGGAGAGGCACCTATATGGAGGTGGTCAGGAATCTGGGAGACTCATGCCGGTCGTAGCGCCGCAGTTAAAATGATAATGGCAAGCCAAATCATGGGGCCCCACCTGTCCAACAGTAACTCGCTGTCAAATCACACAGCCCTACATTTGCAGCAGCCTACTCCCTTGTCTTCTTGCATCTCTTTCAAACCGACTAGGCGGAACTGCCCCGCCGCCTACCGCGCAGGAAAAGCCCCGCCCTCGACTTTTAAATACAACTACATCCGCTTAAGAATCCAATGATATACTTTTTGTGACATAGTAACTCATATTTAGTTAGTCAAATGGATGACCTAGAACTACGTGCAGGCCCTATAAACTGAGACGCCTAAAAATAAAAAAACCGAGACGGAGAGGGCAGTTCAGCACGTATCTTTTTAGATCAATATAGTCGGGATTCACCAAGGAGCAAAACCAAGTGGTAGGCTGCTCCTGTCGTGTTGGCGTAGCAACTCAAGCAGGGTCAGTCCGCACACGAAATGGCGACACACTTAACAGGACCCCTTTGGCAGACATGTGGCTCATCCACCGTCTTGTTCCACGTGCGATGCACCAAATTACAGTTCGGAGCAGCGGTTGGAATTGGAGGCACCCCGGTCATTGCGCCGCAGTAGTAGAAAATGAGCGACGATTGGTCAAATCACAAAGCCCCACCTTTCCCGCATTAAGCTGGACGGATGAAGCAACCATCATTTCACTCTAGGGCGCAAGAGCATAAAGAAAAGAGAAAACAATGATGCATGCGGCAGCTACCTAGGGCACCCTAGGTTAGGGTCTCCACTACAGATCCTTTTTTTTAAAGCGCATCCACTACAAATCGGCTTCTCCCTCGTCCTCTTGAAGAAAACCGATGATGAGTGTGGCGGTAGGGTTTGTAGGAGTACTACGGCGTGCGGGGCCACGTCGTAGTAAACGGGTTCGAGCCGACGCCTTAAATATGTGTGGGCCGCTTGCTTTTACGGGAACGAGGCAACATTTTGGGTTCGGGGACCAGTGGAGATATAGTAAGTACAAACAATTGTGGACGTAGGTTCGACCGAAAGGCAATGATGCATGGGCCCTGCATTTTGATATACCCGGGGCCACGTGAAATTTGCTACTCTACTCAAAACTAGTAAGGTACACATGTATTGAATGCATTTTCGAAACCAAATTATGAATAAATACACACTATAGGATGTAAAGCTTTGAGTCATATATGCATGATGTAGATGTTCGTTTAGTTCTTATAGTTCATCTCATTCAAAATCAATAAGTTTTATAAAAATGTTAAGATTCATGGGGTTGTGCATTGTACTCCCTCCGTTCCGAAATAGATGACCCAACTTTGCACTAACTTTGTACAAAGTTAGTGCAAAGTTGGGTCATCTATTTTGGAACGAAGGGAGTAAATCATAAAGTAAAAAACAAATAATGGCAATTCATTCAGAAAAAATAATCAATTATGATACAGAAGATTCTAGAACAAAGGAGAAGTGCTTGTGTTTTGAGGTTTGTGCATTATGCTTAAGTTCAACCATGGAGTCTTCTAAATTGTACATGTGGTAGATCTGGTGGAATGTTGATGATATCCAACGGCCAGTAGTGCTCGGATTTTCATATCTCTGCACTGTCGGGTTAGCTTCATCCAGCGACCATCTTTCAAAGTTATTGGCACACTATATAGTTCTTGTTCCATAGTTGCATGATTTGGAAAAAAGCTACTAGTGGGTTGTATTATCTATTTAGGAATAGAATATGCATACATGGAAGTTGTAGGGAAAGAGATGACATGGAGCATCTCAATTCCTATGAGTAGGGATTGGAAAAGAGATGTCATTTGGTTCACATCATAGGAACTTTTCTATTGAATATAGAGATGACATATTTCTCAATTCCTATGAGGAGGGATTAGAAAAGAGATGTAATTTGGTTCATATCATAGGAACTTTTCTATTGAATATACGCTAATGTTTATTTTCCTTTGAAATTAAGGGAGTATAGGAATCCATTCATATGAACCAAGTGGCTCTAAAGCTATAGAAATGATATCATGTTTATTTCCTTTGAAATGTGGAGTATATGAATCTATTCCTATGAACCAATTGGCTCTAAAGGAAAAAATCCTATAAAAATCATATCATATAGAGTTCCTATGATATTCCTCGACACTAAAGGATGCTTGAAATTCCTGCGGGTGATACGATGGTCTTTCTTTGTAGACTCCTCACCCAACTTTATAGCTACCTCTCGAAGATGAATGAAATGATATATACATGGTATTATACATGTGCAATTTGGTACACGAAAACTCGGTAAAAGTTTGCGAGGTTTGAATTTTCAATAAAGCTATGTGCACTACATTTCGAAATGGAGGGAGCATACGGCAGTTGCTAACACTCACGTGGAAGATTTGTGTGTAGGAGGAGTGGTTGTTCTATTAAATGACATGGCAAAACTGACACTGTCGGATGCCGATCTAACGGTCCTTACGGCGTTCGTCAGGAAAAGGCTTGTGGCGAACGTTTGTCAGATAATGATTTACGGACACATGCATTGCATTGATACGTGCCCCCCTCTCTCTCACATACACGCACTCTCATGAGTCACGACTCTCCCAAGTCCTCTCGCAGACTCACACGTCGCACCCACCGTCTATCTGCAGGTAGACGTCACGCACATATGTGCTCTTCACACCCTACCCTCAGAACTTCTAAAAAACAAAAGACGGCGCACACATTTTATTTTAGCTCACATGTCACACACTTGTACTATTACTCTTGCGGCAAACGTTCTTTGGGCATAGTATATTGTACTCTCACAAAGAGAAGCGGTGCACGCACGCACTAGTTCTCTCACACCCACTCGCGGGTACACGTAGGAGCGCATTTTTTTGAAGCTGGTACAACAAAATCACTCCACTATATATAAAAGCAGGAGCCTTAGCGCTTGCTTTACTAGGGTTCTTCTCGTTCACTCTCTCATGCTCTCCAGATCTAAGCAACAAATAGGTGGCCACACTCTCTCTCAGCTCACGGCTGGTCACAAATCCGGCCGGACATCCTCGACGGGGGCAGGGGTGTAGGTGCATCGTTCACGATGTCGTCGGCGGCGAGGGAGGAGACCAACGGCTGCCCGCGCATCCCGATCGGCGGCCATGCCATTCTCTCCGAGAGAGCGCTGGCTCGGGAGGGCCTCTGACCCCTTCTTCCTCCCTGCAGTATTGTGGCCAAGATGCGGCCTCCCGACGCCGTCTTTGCGACATGCCGACGACCCTCAGGTATATATTCCTTCAAAACCTGCCTTGCTCTACTGCCCCAACTCCCTTCGTGTGGATCCTTTTCTACTTCCGTCCGCTGTTCCAAAGCCACCTAGACTTCTACTAAGGCATGTGCTTTGCACGTATGTTCTGTATGATAGATACTCATATACCTTCTTTTTAGAGAGAGAAATGGGTACTCGTATCTTGAGTAGATATCATAGTGTGTTTGCTTGCATGATCTAAGGACTATTCTGAAATAAGAAGCAACTCACTTGCACAAATCAAACTGAGTTCCAAGTAAGAATTTGATTACAAGATAAAAGTTGTAGTTTTATTATATGATGTTTCCTGGGTTCCACTGATGTATAGTTCCATAGTTGTTTGACGGTTTACATGCATGTTTATGGACTATTTTGTGCAACTAAATAAGTCATTTAGGTATGACAGACACTCATGTCCTGTATTAGCTTGAGGTATAGCTTATGTATGACTGAAATAAAATATTACACTTTTTCTGCGAATAATAAAAATATTACATTTCTCGATGAAGCAGAATAAAACTTTAGCTAGCATCAGCCATGCAATGTTATGTTATGTGAACAGTGTAAACTTTGTAGTATAGCGGCATCTAAAAAATCCATTTTTACAGTAATCTAAAAAAATAAGTTAGTAGTAGAGTGTTTATTTCCCAGGTGACAACGGGGAACCAAAATGTGCTAGCTATTTGCCAACTTGTCGTACTTGCATGTGAGGAGGTGGCAACAGTTTCTAGATATTTCTCAACTTGAGTAGGTGCAATCCAGATTCAACGAGGACTTCTTTATTTGTTTACTTGGAGAGCAGAGCCGGCCATGTGCACAAGGAGCGGGAGCGAATCCGGCAGCTCTTAGCCGTCAGATCATGTCATCCTTTGTTTGATGGACGGCAGTGATATGCATGAGAGGGGAAATGAATAGTGGATTTTGAGACAATGCTTGTTTGGGCGGGGGAACCGAAGATGGAGTGGTAAATCCAATTTCAAAACAGCCGCAGTATAGTAGTAGTAGATTAGAAGTAAAGCTATTTCATATAGTCGACTCAAAGCGTTGGTTCAAACAGGGAAGAAAGTGGGAAAGCTGTAGCATGAATCTAGGACTTGGTTCTAAGAGGAAACGGGGGAAAGTAGTAATATCTGTCACTGTTTAAATAACCGTATATCTTATTTGTGCAAATAGGGATGCCTGTCTTCATATTGTTTCGGGATGTCTGTCTCCGTATCGTTTCTATCCGCGCAATCAAAAGCACACACATCAGTTTTAGTACAACTGCGCAAAATGAGATGGCTATCCCTCGCTGCCGCCGTCTAACCTCACGTCTTCAAGGTATCCCTACATTGGTAGTAACTAAGGTAGAATGACCAACGCAATCTAAAAGAAGCTGATTCGTATGTTTTACTTCTTGATTGCCGTGCGGGGACGAGCTAAAACAACTGCATCCTAGTCCGGAATGCACTTTCTACCAGTTCATCCATGGACCAAGGACTAGCTGGCATGGCTGCATGGCGGTTTTTTGGACAGGTACACGGACAAGAGGCATTGTGGTCTGCTTATTTCTGCAAATAGCGGTGCTTAAATTTAGTGGAATGCACAAGCATTTTAGCTGGTCAGTACACTGCATGGTTCAGTTCAGCATTCCAGCTGATACCACAATTATAATTGGTTATTCTGGAATGAGAGAACCTAACCCCGAGTGGTGGAAACAAGAAAAAACTAGAGTGAACTCCAGGAAATTTAATCCTGCCGGGAGGCCCTTTGCTCAGAGAGAAGCCTTGCTTGTTTTTTCCGGATTTGTAAACCTTCTCACAACTTTGTCTTTTGCTGTGAACTAGTATATGTTTGTTATGTTCTATGAATCATTGAGATGTATAAAATTGCTTAACTTATGCTTTTCAAGTTTTTTATGAAGACGAGTTTAATGTGAGTGTTCCACATGAGCGCTGGACTAGCGTGTGAACGTTTGGAATTTATTACATTGTGGCCTCAATTAACTGCATGAACCACTGTAACAAGATACATAGTTGCTTATATGTTAGACAGCAGATTGTTGATTGTTAGCTGGTCGATAGCCTAGTGTTGAAGCGAGTTGGGCCAATGTGTCGTGTTTTGCACAACTGCTTACAAGTGGGGTAGCACCAACAGTGTTTACAAGTACTTATGTATATGTCGGCGCACGGTTCTCGAACAAGTGCTCTATTTCATCAAAACACGCACTGCTCATATGATAAACTGCGACAACTTATGTCTTGCCATGCCATATTCATGAAAAAACTAGTGAGGACGCATTTGTTTCGGCAACAATTACGATGGTTCTCACATGATTCACGGGCACACAAAAGTAGCAGCAGTTCCCATAGACAGATTCAAACAGAGTACTAGCCCCATATGGGTCGATAACAGGCAAGGTTCGGATAATTAGACACAATCCAAACTACTATTAAACACTAGCTGGGGCAACTATTTCATGCCTCGATCTAATTTGGGCTAGACACAAGATGGACCTTGCCATGAACATCATCGAGGACGTCCCGTAGCAGCTCAATCCTGTGAACCTTCATGAAGACAACCTTGTGGCCTTGCCACTAATAAACTTGTTTGTGGAGGCATGCCACGTCAACTTCCTGCGTAAGCTTGACAAGAATAGTATTCCTCACAAACGAAGGAGTAGCTTTGAACTTCTTGTGCTTCAGTACACCCTGGACAACACGCCTGACAACAGTGAGACTGGAATACAACTCTTCATTGGTATAACCGCAAATGGCTTCCAGGATCCAACATCTTAAGAACTCTGTTTTCCCAGTGCGTATATTCAGGTCGTCCGCCTCATTGCGAGTGACATGTACAACCACACAATCCTTGTCTGCATCAGGGATCTAATTGAAACAGAAACAAATTCTGAATTACTTTTCAGTATAAGAAACACAAGTTATTTAAACCACTACGTATACCATGGCATCGAAGCTAATAAAATTTTGCATTATTAATCACCACATACTTAGATGAAAAACCACAATCGAGATCGGCAAAGAAGGAAATCAACTTGGGCAGCTCAGCGAGGGGGGGGGGGACATCCTCGAAGGGGGAAAACTGCTCCTACAGTACCATGGGGGCTGTAACCTCAAACGGGGTGTTGACCATCTCAGTATCTGGGGTCGCCTCCGTGGTTGCCTCCATCTTCTTGGAGCTCTCTGTCTCGTGGGGATCAGCCTCCCGCGTCTGCTCCAATATCCCCAGATCTTTGCCTGGTTCTCCTTGGTCCATCATGAAACTGACAAATACTAGGAGTCCACTGAAAGGAAAACACAATCGCAATGACAATGAAACAAAAAAGAGAGTGAGGATCGGTTACTGCTTTGCAAAAGTTCTTTTATTTCCTCTGAATGAAAATATACCAACATCACGGATCCGCTTACCTTCCCTTCGTTCGGAGAGAAGAACAGTGGCAGATGCAAGTGTTGCCTTTCTTGAAGACGGTAAGGGAGAAGGGGATTCAGCAAAGAGTGAAATGATGGTTGCTTCGTCCGTCAAACTTAGACTGTGGGGAGGTGGGGTTTTGTGATACAACGGCTCATTACTGCCGCGCTACGACCGGGGTGACTCTCCGCCTGCATACTGCCTTCTAATTTGGTGGATGGCATTTGGGCCCACGCGCTGCATGGCCCGCATGTCGGTGAAGAAAAGTATAATGGCATTCAGTAGAGGGAGACGTTTCAATGGCCTAGGAGGAGCCAGAAGCGGTAGAGTGTCTCCACTATACTAGTAGTAATTGTTTTTCAGGGTAGCTGTAGAGTGTCTCCACTGTACTAGTAGTAATTGGTTCTTGGATCCCAAGACAAAACAGCCCATCCACACTAGTAAATAGTAAAATCAATTCAAAAACCTGGGTGCTCTTCTTCCTCCTCACTCCCACCCACCTCACGTCAGCTTGCTCCACTCGTACCCCCAAATTCCTCACCTCACTCCTACAGAAAACCCCAGCTCCCTTCTTCCTCACTCCTACAGAAAACCCCCAGCTCCCCTTCTTCTTCGCTCGCACTACAACTAGGCTCATCACTCGTTACTCTGCTCAAATCCGTGAGCGCGACGCGACACCCTCGAGGAAAATGGAGTCGGCTGACCCCAGCGCCAAGAAGATGAGGCTCCCGCCAGCGGCGACACCTGTTGTAGATCCTGCACCCGGCAGCACGGGGAGAAGCAGCGACCCCACCCCCATCGGATCCCAGGAACCCGTAGAATCTTGGGTGGACCACATCAGCGATCTCCCGGACGCCATCCTTGGGGAGATCATCTCGCTTCTCCCCACCAAGGATTGCTGCCGCACCCAAGTCCTCTCAATTCGGTGGTGCCCTCTATGGCGCGCCGTTCCCCTTAATCTCGACTGTCGTCAGCTATCTCTCTTCAATGATTTTGAAATCCCTAGAGCCGTCATCTCCTCCCACCAAGGCTCTGTTCAAAGCCTCTGCATCCCGTCATGCTACCTGAGTAAGCATACCATGCCCTGCACGGTGGACGCCTGGCTGGAATCCCCTGAATTCACAGAACTACAGCTGCTTGAGTTCTACTATTCCCCTAGATATCACATACCACATACCGAACGCCATGAACTTGTGCCCTCAGCACCAATGTCCATCTCGGGGTTTTCGTCCTCTCTCCACACCGCCACCTTTGCGCAGTGCTACCTACCAGACAATCTGGTACTAAACGTTCGACTCCCATTTCTCAAGAAACTTTCACTTGTGCGGGTTCGTATATCGGAGGCCTCATTGCACAACATCATCCACTCCAATTGCCCTGCGCTGGAGTGCTTGGTGCTTCTTTCACAGTTAGAATCGGTTGTCTCCAAATAAAGTCGCCTAACCTTGTAAGAATTGGAATTTCTTTTGACGGAAGGCTACTCATCATCCAAGATGCCCCTTCACTTCGAAGGTTGATCCTTGATTCTAATTATTCACCGTTGCAAATAACCATCCTCTCTGCGCCTAAACTGGAGACCTTGGGTGTAATACATGATCTCTGTGCTCATTTCAATATGGTGTTTGGCTCCACAGTTCTTTAGGTACTTTATATTATCATCTACACTTGTAACCATAAGCTGCATTTTAAATTTCTGCGGATAATTTATATATCATCTTGGAGTACACATTTTGTACTAATATTATGTTCTATGCTCAATGAAGAGTTTCTCCATGGATGGCCTATCAATGGTGCTGGATTCTGTCAAGATCTTATATATCCAAATGAATAGTTTTGATCTGAACAAGATTATTGGCTTGCTGCAATGCTTTCCATGTCTAGAGAAGTTGTATATAAAGGTGATAATTTCACGCACATTGGAAGCCCGCATATAGTGTACTAGAATTAACCGTTCAGCTATTGCTCTTTCGACACTCTTCTTTTAGACCTTAACTATTTTCAATCTTCATGTCTATTTAGGTAATAGGATGGTGTAAGAAAGTTATAACCAATCGGTGGATTCGCAAGCATCGGGATTTTCTCACTTCTCATGAGATTCAATTGAAGACAATAACGCTAGAACGATATGTAGCCAACTGTGCAAACATAAGATTTGTCACATTCTTCCTGCTGAATGCAAGGTTACTATTGTCCATCAGGCTTAAGTTTATCAGCAGCATGGTTTGACGGATGGGTATGTCGAAGAGCAAAAAAAGGAGTTTCAGGTGGGCAAAAGAGCTTCTGAACGTGCCGGGCTTCTATTTACAACATATTGTGGTCATAATCCAGTAAATTTTACGACCCAAGATGTTCATTCTATGGACCTGACCGATCCATTTGACTATGACTGCCGAAAATAGTGCTGGAGTTAGATGTTGTTGCCCTTTTCAATTTGGTTTTTTTTTGTAAACCTGATGAACAATTAACCCTCATGCTTTTATATAGTTTGTAAGCTGGAGTTAGATGTTCCTGCCCTTTTCAACTCGGCTGTGACTGTCATATTTTCTTTGAAACAAGGAACATGGCTTGCCATTCATTTAATTTAGAGTGAAATATTGTACAAATCCAAACCAAGGGAAATAACATCACTCTCGCCAGCTGCTTGAGCTCACTGTGCATTACAGAAGCCAAGTGATTAGCCCCCACCAGCACCCACAAACTTATTTCGAACTAGCACATCAAATGGGCTGTAAATTTTCATAGGAGAGGCTGCATGACCGTGACAGATTTGGATTCTGACATTTGGGACCCGCGAGGAAATAGCCTATCCAAGGTGGTGTTGACTTACTAGCCAGTCAACAAACGATTCTGCCTACCAGCCGTTGGATTGACATCCAATATCTGTCCTGTATCTTCTATCTCTTGTCTTCTTCTTCCTCCAATCGCCCAAACCAATCCACCCCGTCGGCTCCGCCTGCTCCCGCCTCCCATGGCTGGCTGCGCCTCCGCCGCCCTACCGTACATACCCTCCAACATTGGCCAGTCCCTCCCTCTATTCCCCCACACGTCCTATTATTATCCGGCGATGTCAGCCCCAACACGCACCCGCGCTCGAACCAGTCAACCCTCGTACTCCCCTCCGCCTGCGACTGGAACAATGCATCTTCAATAGCTCCTGTTCACTCCGTCCGAGGCCTCG
The DNA here is from genome assembly GCA_034509565.1 of Triticum monococcum. NCBI lineage: Eukaryota > Viridiplantae > Streptophyta > Magnoliopsida > Poales > Poaceae > Triticum > Triticum monococcum. The sequence goes on along the minus strand of CM067843.1, from coordinate 183,344,567 downwards.
CCGTTGTCGTCCACCTTGCGGCCTTGGTTCGCTCGCCGTGCGCGGTGCGCCGCCCTCTTGCATTGTCAACGTCGTCAACAACCGAGAGGAACAAGGAGATGACTGTACGTGGAGAGGATGACAGTAGGGACCCACCAGCTTCATGGCAGTACGCAAGCAAGTGCCTCTATAGTACAAGCCCAAAAATATGGTTCCTCCTAATGGTTGGACATCTGGGGCTCACTCCATTGTCAACGTAGTCAATAAACGAGAGAATTACACTACGAGCGGCTGACACCAGGGACCCAGCAAGTCGAGCAGTTTTTTTGAGGAACAAACATTTGTTATTTATACTAGTTTTAGCGATGGATCAGGGTAACAACGGGGCTGTGCGGGGGCTGTGGCCCGTCTAGCCAGGGTTTTATTTATGTTTACCACATCATGAGCCCAGTTGTGTTTTTTTCTTGCTAAAAATGGCTAGCCCAGTTCTATTTTTTTTAAGAAATGCCCAAAGAAGGCCTACTTGCTTTATCGGCCCTGCTGGGCTGCAAATCTTTCAAGACGAGGAGAGTTTCATTCGGTTTGCCGAGAAATGGGTTGTACATTTTTAAAACACATTAAACAGGGAATTAGTTTCAATTTTTTTTCATTACAAGATCTTAAATTCCATTGATTTTTATGCGTGGACAATTATTTGGATTTTATATTTATATAAATTATTTTCCAAAATAGTTTGAATGTGAATCGATATTTCTGGATTAAAAACAGTTGACCACACCGAAATATGCAAAATTTCATGTACTTTTTAACCGTGGCCACAATATGGGGTGTGATGCTAACAAAAAGAAGATGGGCTCCAAAAAAATTCTTAAGAATTAGCAAATGGGTTGTACATTATTAGAAATAATGGCAGATGGGCTGTATGCTATTTTCCACAGATTTGAGGTTGACTTGTGCGCCTACTACAGGTTAACGCGTATGCTTTCATAAAAAAAAGGTTGACGCACACGCAACGCCCTATCAACTTAGTCAACACACGAGAGCAGTGACTGTTGGATGTCCATCCAACGGATGTCTTGCTTCTTCAATCTCTGCTCTTCATGCTCAAGCCGCTCAAACAAGCGCCGGCGGGACTGCCTGCTCCCTCCTCCCGCGGCCGGCTATGCTGTTGCGCAGGCCTCACGGCCCCACCGTACTCCCATCGCTGGCCTAGCCATCCCTCTACTCACCCACACATGTTGTTATTCTCCGGCGATGGCAGACGAACCAGTAAACCCTCGTACTCCTCCGCATGGAAAACAACGGCCGAGTATTCCCTGGCTCCGTGTTGTTCCCTTCCTAGGCCTCATCGTCGTCCACCGCCCTGGTGCTCTCGGCGTGGCCTGGTAAACGTGGTCAATGAACGACATCCATCGGAACTGGACTGTATGTGGAGAGGCTGACAGCTGGGTCCACGGCCGCATGCAAGGAAATGCCTCCTTATTACGCGAAAAATAATGATTCCTCCACCTGACAGCTAGGACCCACAGGAAGGGCCTCTGTATTTCGCGAAAAACGTTCCCCCCGCTGACAGGTCGGACCCACCAGCTATATCTTCGCATGCAAGGAAGTGTCTCCTTATTACGCCCAAAAAAATGAATACCCCCTACTAGCTGGGACCCACCATATTGTTGGGCTGACTTGTGGGCCTACTAAGTTGATAGGGACAGAGAGCTTTGTCAACATAGTCAATACTCCAGTGACCGTATGATGTCCATCCAACGGCCATAATGCTTCTTCAACCTCTGGTCTTCTTGCTCCAGCCGCCCAAAGCAGCCCCGGTCATGCCGCCTGCTCCTGCCTCCCTTGGCCGACTGTGCTACCGCGGAGGCCTCACCGCCCCCATACTACTCCCACCACTGGCCAGGCCATCCCTCCACTCACCCACACCCCCTGTTATTCTGCGCCAACGACAGCCTCGCACCGCAGCCGAACCAGTGAACGCTCGTACTCCTCTCCGCGTGGGCATCCACTGCCATGTCTTGCACGGCACCGCGTCGTCCCCTTCCTAGGCCTCGCTGTCGTCCACCGCCGTTGTGCTCTTGGCGCGGGTGGTCAATGTGGTCAACGACCGACTTCCATCGGAAGAGTACTGTATGTGGAGAGGCTGACAGCTGGGTCCATGACAGCCGCAAGGAAGTGCCTCCTTATTACGCGGATAATAATTATTCCTCCACCTGACAGCGGGGACCCACCGGACAGGCCACCAGTATTTTGCGAAAAAATCGTTCCCCCCTGACTGCTGGGACCCACGGGCCACCATATTTCGCAAAAAAAAGTTCCCCCCGCTGTCCTCTCGGACCCACCGGAAGTGCCTCCTTATTACGCACAGAAAAATGAATACTCCCCTGGCTAGCTGGGACCCACCTTGCTGGGAGGCTGACTTGTGGGCCTACTAAGTTGACGGGGACGAAGGGCTTTGTCAACTTAGTCAATATGAACGATTCTAGCTCCAGTGACCGTACGATGTCCATCCAACGTCCGTAGTGCTTCTTCAACCTCTGGTCTTCTTGCTCCAGCCACCCAAAGCAGCGCCGGTCGTGCCACATGCTCCTGCCTCCCGTGGCTGGCTGTGCTGCCGGAGAGGCCTCATCGCCCCCACTATTCCCACCGCTGGCCAGGCCCTGCGGCGACGACAGCCTCACACCGCAGCCGAACTAGTGAACCCTCATAGTCCTCTCCGCGCGGGCTTCCACTGCCGCGTCGTCCCCTTCCTAGGCCTCGCCGTCGTCCACCGCCGTGGTGCTCTCCACGCAGCATGGTCAACATGGTCAAGGAACGACTTCCATCGAAAGAGTACTGTACGTGGAGAGGCTGACAACTGGGTCCATTGCCACAACCCAGTTTTTTTTGTGATTTGCCAATAAGTCGCTTTGTCAGGCCTGTTGGGCTGCAAATCTTTCAAGACGAGGAGAGCTTTCATTCGGCTGGCCGAGAAAATGGCCCATCAGTAATGAGAAATGGGTTGTACATTTTTAAAACACATCAAACTGGCAATTAGTTTCAAATATATTTTTTTCATTTCAAGATTTTAAATTACATTAATTTTTATGTGTGGAGAATTTGTTGGATTTTATATTGATATACATTTATTTTTAAAATCAGTTTGAATGTGAGTCGAAATTTCAGGATTAAAAACAGTTCGGACCGCACCGAAATATGCAAAATTTCGTATAATTTTTAAACGATGCCACAATATGGGTTGTAATGCTAACAAAAAGAATTTGGGATCCAAAAAACCTTAAGAATTAGCAAATGGGTTATAAATTATTAGAAATAATGGCAGATGGGCTGTATGTTGTTTTCCACAGATTTGAGGCTTTCCTAAAAAAAGGTTGACGCACAAGCACTGACTGTTGGATGTCCATCCAACGGCCGTCGTGCTTCTTCAATCTCTTCTCTTCCTGCTCCAGCCGCTCAAACAAGCGCCGGCGGGACTGCCTGCTCCCTCCTCCTCGCGGCCGGCTGTGCTGCCGAGCAGGCCTCACCGCCCGATCGTACTCCCATTGCTGGCCTAGCCATCCCTCTACTCACCCACACCTGTTGTTATTCTCCGGCGACGGCAGACGAACCTGTAAACCCTCGTACATTCGTACTCACCTCCGCGTGGGAAACAACTGCCGAGTCTTCCCTGCCGTGTCGTCCCCTTCCTAGGCCTCGCCGTCGTCCACCGCCCTTGTGCTCTCGGCGCGGCCTGGTCAACATGGTCAACAACCGACATGCATCTGATGTGGACTTTACATGGAGAGGCCGACAGCTGGGTCCACGGCCGCACGCAAGGAAATGCCTCCTTATTACGTGCAAATTAATGATTCCTCCACCTGACATCAGGGACCCACCGAAAGGGCCTCTATATTTCGCGGAAAAAACATTGCCACCGCTGACAGCTCGGACCCATCAGCTATATCTTCGCACGCAAGGAAGTGCCTCCTTACTACGCACAAAAAATGAATACTCCCCTATTAGCTGGGACCCAGTATAGTGGCAGGCTGACTTGTGGGCCTACTAAGTTGACGGGGACGGAGGGCTTTGTCAACTTAGTCAATATGCACAATTCTAGCTCCACTGACCGTACGATGTCCATCCAACGGCCGTAGTGCTTCTTCAACCTCTGGTCTTCTTGCTCCAGCCGCCCAAACCAGCGCCGGTCGTGCCTCGTGCTCCTGCCTCCCGTGGCTGGTTGCGATGCGGCGGAGGCCTCACCGCCCCCTACTACTCCCACCGCTGGCCAGGCCATCCCTCTACTCACCCACACCCCCTGTTATTCTACGGCGACGGCAGCCTCACACCACAGCGAACCAGTGAACCAATAAAAACCGTGGCGAAAAGCTTTAGCTACCAAAGACTTTGAACCGGCGTGGTGACCACAATCCCCTTCATGGATTTCTCGCAAAATCTCACAACCCTCTTAAGGAGAGACACAACGCTGAATTGCCCATGAGACGCTGTAACGACGTAACTCTTCGTTGAGTATGGTCATTGACTTGGAACGCCGGATTATCTGTCGAGACGATGTTTCATCCTTCGATAACTCGCCTCAGTTTATGTAAGCCAGGTATGGGATTGTCCAATCCGGTATGACATGCAAAGCTGCCACCAATTGAGCCTCTGGGTTAGGAATAGCCAACTCCTCCTCTGTTGGTACCTTAACCGACGGATTATGCAGCACGTCAAGAAAAACATTTGGTGGGACCAGTTTACGCTAAGAACCAAGGTGACTTAAAGCATCCGCCGCTTCGTTCTTTCGCCAGTCTATATGGTCCACCTGATAACCCTTGAAGTGGCCAGCTACTGTGTCCACCTCTCGTCGATATGCAGCCATGAGTGGGTCTTTAGAATCCCAAGTGCCAGACACCTATTGAGCCACCAGATCTGAATCCCCAAAGCACTTAACGTGGCTTAAGTTCATCTCCTTAGCCATCTGAAGACTGTGGAGTAAGGCCTCATACTCAGCTGCATTGTTAGTACAAGGGAACATTAAACGGAGGACATAACAAAAATTGTCACCTCGTGGGGAAGTTAGTATGACTCCAGCCCCCGAGCCCTCCAACTGTCTGGATCCATCAAAGTGAATAGTCCAATACATATTATCTGGCTTTTCCTTTGGTGCCTGGAATTCCGTCCAGTCATTGATGAAGTCCATGAGTGCTTGGGATTTGATCGTTGTGCGAGGTATGTATTTGAGCCCGTGAGGTCTAAGCTCAATAGCCCACTTGGCAATCCGGCCAGTTGCTTCTCTATTTTGAATGATATCTCCCAGAGGGGCTGAACTAACCACTATGATAGGATGGCCCTGAAAATAATATTTAAGCTTCCAGCTTGCCATAAACACTCCATACACCAGCTTCTGCCAATGTGGATACCTCTACTTTGATTCAATAAGCACCTCACTAATATAATAAACCGGCCATTGAACCGGATACTCCTTTCCAGCTTCCTTGCGCTCCACCACAATAGCCACGCTAACAGCTTGGGCATTAGCAACCACATATAGCAATAACGGCTCTTTATCGATCGGGGCTGCAAGCACAGGCGGTTAACCTAGCTGCCTCTTCAGATCCTCAAACGCTTTATCAGCCGCCTCGCTCTAGACAAAATCATCTGTTTTCTATAGCATCTGATATAAAGGGGTAGCCTTCTCCCCAAGACGAGTGATAAACCGGCTCAAAGCCGCAATCCGATCGGCCAAACGTTGAACGTCATTGATACACGCCGGTTTAGCCAAAGATGTAATTGCTGAGATTTTTTCCGGATTAGCCTCAATGCCTCTGTTTGATACCAGAAAACCCAAGAGTTTGCCTGCCGGGACACCAAAGACACACTTTTCCGGATTGAGCATCATCTTGTAAACCCGGAGGTTGTCAAAGGTTTCTCTCAAATCATCTATCAATGTTTCCTCCTTCCTAGATTCTATCACAATATCATCCACATATGCATGAACATTACGCCCAATTTGCTTATGAAGACAATTCTGAACACATCATTGATAAGTCGCCTGGGCACTCTTAAGCCCAAAGGGCATGGAGACATAGCAGAAGGCTCCAAAGGGAGTGATGAAAGTTGTCTTCTCCTGGTCCTTAACTGCCATTTTGATCTGATGATAACCAGAATAAGCATCCACAAAACACAAATGGTCACAACCCGCCGTAGCATCAATGATCTGATCAATACGAGGGAGGGTAAAGGGGTCTGCAGGGCAAGCCTTGTTCAAGTCTGTGTAATCTACACATGTACGCAAAGTGCCATTTTTCTTAAGAACCAGCACCGGATTAGCCAACCACTCCGGGTGAAAGACCTCCACGATAAACCCTGCGGCCAACAACCGAGCTACCTCTTCACCAATAGCCTTGCGCCTTTCTTCATTGAAGCGGCAGAGAAACTGTCGGAGCGGTTTAAACTTAGGATCAATGTTAAGTGTGTGCTCAGTGTGTTCCCTCGGTACACCTGGCATGTCAGAAGGTTTCCATGAAAAGATGTCCCGGTTCTCACGGATGAACTCGATGAGCGCGCTTTCCTATTTGGGATCTAGGTTAGCACTGATGCTGAACTGCTTGGATGAATCGCCAGGAACAAAATCAACCATCTTAGTATCTATGGCCGATTTAAATTTCAACGCCGGATCATGTTCTGTAGTTGGCTTTTTCAAAGAGGTCGTATCTGCCGGATCAACGTGGTCTTTATAAAACTTCAGCTCCTCCGTGGCACAAACTGACTCAGGATAAGCCGCATCACCTTCCTCACATTCCAAAGCAATCTTCCTGCTCCCATGTACTATGATGGTCCCCTTATGACATGGCATTTTAAGATATAGATAAACATAACACGGCCTCGCCATGAACTTAGCATAAGCCGGTCGCCCAAACAAAGCGTGATACGGACTTTTGATTTTCACCACCTCAAAAAGCCACCTCTAAGTCTATCTTGCCCACAGGATATGCAGATTTGCCAGGAACCACACCATGGAAAATGGTGTTTGACAGTTTAAGATTCTTATCTGTCAACCCCATACGACGGAAGGTATCATAATATAGAATGTTGATACTACTTCCCCCATCCATGAGTACCTTAGTGAACTTATATCCCCCAACTTGAGGGGCCAACACTAAAGCCAGATGAACCGGATTGTCAACCCGGGGGGGGGGGGGTGATCCTCTCTACTCCACAAAATGGGTTGCTTAGACAAGCACAAATACTGAGGCACCGCCGGTTCAACAGAGTTTACTGTCCTCTTGTGAAGCTTATGATCATGCTTACACAAGCTAGTGGTGGAGACATGATACTGCCCACTATTTAACTACTTAGGATTGCTCTGATAACCCGACTGCTGCTGCTGCTGGTTCCCCTGATGGTTGTAACCTCCCTGGTTGCCCTGGTTCCCTTGATTGTTGTGTCCGGTTTGATTGCCCTGAAATCCTGAACCGGAGTTGCCGCCTCCATAACTCGGCCCGTGGAAACCACCTCCTGAACCGCCGGACGGGCCATTATTATACTGAAACATATTGGAGTTCTTGAATTCTCGCAAGTTATAACAATCCTTCCAAAGATGTGATGTTGGCTTCTTCTTTGATCCATGCTTTGGATAGGGTTGATTTAACAGGCGCTCCAAATTGGGGCCTGAACCTCCGCCCCTCTAGTGCTGCTTGCCCTTACGGCGCTGACCATTCTCCTGAGCATTGGTGTTAGCCACAAAGTCCAAACTGTTGTCGGCCTTGCGCTTACCATTGTTCCCATGGCCTACCGGATTATGCTGCTGACCCTTGGTGTTGTCGTTCTTTTTCCCTTTCCCCGATTTGTCCTCCTCTGAGTCAGGGTCTTTGGTATTATCTGAATCGGCGTATTTAACCAAAGTGGCCATAAGCGTTGACATATCATTGCAGTGACGTTTGAGCCTTCCTAACTTCTGTTTGAGCGGCAGAAAACGGCAATTGCCCTCCAACGTTAGCACCGCGGTATCTGCATTGATACAATCTGATGAATGCAAAATAGCTGAGACCCGCTTTACCCAATGGGTTGTGGACTCCCCATCCTCTTGGACACAAGCGGCCAGATCCACAATTGACATGGGCTGCTTACAAGTATCTTTGAAGTTCTGGATAAACCAGTGCTTCAATTCGGCCCATGATCCGACAGAGTTAGTTGGTAAGATCTTCAACCAAGTACGAGTTGTTCCTTCCAACATCATGGTGAAGTATTTAGTACATACTGCTTCATACACATCTAACATCTCCATTGCCATCTCATAGCTTTCAACCCATGCCTCTGGTTGCAGATCGATGGTATAATTGGGTACCTTATGAGGTCCTTTGAAATCCTTGGGTAGTCTCACATTACGAAAAGCAGGGGTAAGACACGGCACCCCTAAGGAACTGAATACCACACCTGGCTCTACTAAAGCAGTAGGGTGAATCGGAGTAGGTTGACGGGCTCTGTGCAGAGCTGCTAACTCGGCCTCTCGACGCGCAAGACCATGGTCCACCATATCCTGCGCATTAGCACCTCCCCCTGCCGGGTTGTGCCCTCATGGCGAATTACGGTGACGTGCACTGCTTGATATGACCGGTTCATCCTCAACGTGCCTGCTGTAGCTTCGGCTTGGACAGGGGGGGTGGAATGAATCCTGTCACGACTGTGCGAATATGCCTGCTTCTAGTTTAGAGCTGTTTGAAGGAGATCCCTGGCCTGTCGTGCCTCAATCGCAACTGGTGATTCACGGTCGGTCAGGAGGGCTGCCAATCGCGAAGCGGCGGCCACAATGTTGTCCAACGGGTTGGAGTAATGCCCGGGAGGTGTTGGAACATAATGTGGCACAATGTTGTTCTGACGAGGCGGGTCCGTCGCGCGCGGCTGAACCGGCGCTCCTGTTCCTGGCGCCTCCGCCCGGTTTAATATTGGCTGGTTACTCGTTCCTGCTCCTGGCGTATTGAAGAGATTTCTTGGCTCATAACTCGGTGGGAGATGCGATCGATATCTTCTTCTCATGACTTCCTCTGAAGCATTCTGATCCAGCCTAAGTCGGTAGGCCTGAGCTTCCAACTCGGCCCGTTCTGTAGCCATCCTAGCGTTCTCTGCTGCTAGGTCCGCTTTAGCTTGAGTTATCTGATCATTTACCTTTGCGATCTCCGCGTTGTGCTGATCCTGGGTTGCTGCATCCACCTCTGCGGCCATCAATGTTGCCAAAGTGTCGAACAAGTCAGACAGAACTTGAGCCAGAGGTGGCGCAGAGCTCCCTGCCCCCGCCGGCGTGGCTGTTGCTGAACCGGAGAGCATTGCTGCGGCGGTTGATGAGTGGGGCACTGATTGTGTACCGACCATGAAGATAGCGGCCCGGTTTGGCAGGTCAGGGGAGTCCGGAATACTGTTGCCCTCGGAACCTCCACCAATCTAGCCATCCTGCAACTGATAGAGTGATTCGGTCTCTCCAGAAGACTCGTCGTCGGAGCAGACAACAGTTTCTCCATCGGATGCCGGTCCGTCCTCATATTCTGCTCCATGGATGACACCTACGAACACATGATTTGCCACGGGCTGAACCGGGGAAGGGCTTGCACGCTGAGCCATCTCGATGATGTCGGTGCAGGTGTCCGGCTCAGGTCCTGGTTCACCAATCTTGCCGATGAAGACGTGAATCCCACCAAAGGGGACCTGGTACCCATATTCGATTGAATCGGCCTTGGGGCCCCATCCTGCATTGTCGATGTAGAGCTTTCCGCGATGACTCTTCGTCATCTGGCCCACAGTGTATCCCTTGAGTCCATCAAAGCTGCCCTTTAAGAACTCAAAACCATCGTGCGATAGCCCCACGGTGGGCGCCAACTGTCGTGGGTTTGTCACGGCAGATGTCCTTGTGAAAGGACTTAGTCGTGGAGCCATCGCAACGGGTTAGCTTAAAGGGGTTAAACCGGACAAGGGGACACGAGGAGTTTATACTAGTTCGGCCCCTTCGATGAAGGTAAAAGCCTACGTCTAGTTGTGATTGGTATTGCTGGGGTTTCGATGACCAGGGAGCGAATCCGCTTTGACTGGCCCTCGAGTTGTTGTGTGTCATCCCTAAACCGCTGTCGGGTCGTCCCTTTATATAGATAGGTTGATGCCCGCCAGTTTACAGAGTCCCGAAGCCGGATCATAAACGTGTCCAGTTCGGTCTCTATACTTCCTATCTTATAATGCAAGTTACATAATAAGGTCGGTTTATATCTACAGGCTTTAACTCGCCTTTGGGCCTTGGGCCTTCATAAAGCGCCATCATTCTTACGTCTTCATGGGCTTCTAATCTTCATAAAGTTAATCCGGCTGCTCCTGGCCGGTTTACGTCCAGTAATAATATCCCCAACAGAATCTGAAAATTGTGATGAAGAAATTTATGAAGTGATTCATGATAGCTCCTTGAATGAAAAAGCATGATTGCAATGATTTTACTATAAATTCTATTAATTTCAATTGTGCTAATAATATGCAAAACCCCAAGCTTGGGGATGCTAATTTTGCTATGCCCACTACTTTTTGCACTGATCATGATTGGGTGATGATTCTTATGATGTTGAAAATTTATTTATGCCATGATGAATATGTTTGCAATAATATTAGTGGTTTTGGAAGAGTGTCAACTCTAGGTAAAAATAATCCCACATATTTGGAGAGTGTTTATTCTTATGAAATTTTTGATAAAAGTGGGCTTGGAGAGGTCATGACTTTATTTGATGATAATCCCACTATTTTGGAAGAGTGTAAACTTTGCATGCATGTGGCTCATGAAGATAATATTTTATGTGATAGTTATATTGTTGGATTAGATTATGGTCCTACATGTAATTATTATAAGAGAGGAAAATATGGTTGTAGAAATTTTCATGTTACTAAATTACCTCTCGTTATGTTGAGATTGTTATTGGTTCTTTCTTCTACTTTGCATATGGTAGATATTTGTTGTCTTGACAATTTGTTTTCCTATAAAATTCCTATGCATAGGAAGTATGTTAGACTTAAATGTGTGTTTCACATGTTTCATGATGCTCTCTTTGTATTTCAATTATTATCTTTCGTATGAGCATCGCTGAAATCTTATGCCTAGCTAGGGGCATAAAACGATAGCGCTTGTTGGGAGGCAACCCAATGAATAAAATTTATTTTTGCCTTTTGCTTTCTCTTCTTGAGTGTTTGCATAATTATGCTACTTTTATGATTGCGTTTTTTGTGTTTTAATTAGTGTTTGTGCCAAGTAAAGCCTTTAGGATCTTCTTGGGTGATAGTTGTTTGATCTTTCTGAAAAACAGAAAATTTTGCGCTCGCTAAAACAATTCTCACTTTTATATAGAGCGTGATAAAATAACAATTTTTTGTAGAAGATTAATATACGAATTTCTCAGGTGTTCCTAATTTCTCAAGATTTTTGGAGTTACAGAAGTATTCGAAATATCCAGATTGCTACAGACTGTTCTGTTTTTGCAGATTCCGTTTTCTTTGTGTTGTGTGCTTGTTTTGATGATTCTATGGTTTTCTTTGATGAGTTTTTGCCATAGAAAAGTTGGAATACAGTAGATATAATTCAAGAATAAAATATGAATTGGTTTTATACAGTACTTATAGTAGTGGTTTTTTTTCTTATACTAACGGATCTCACGAAGGTTTTGTTGAGTTTTATGTGATTGGAGTTTTCAAGTTTTGGGTTATCTTATGATGGATGAAGGAATAAGGAGTAAGAAGAGCCTAACCTTGGGGATTCCATGGCACCCCAAGTTATTATCCAAAGAGAAGCAAGCAACTAAGCTTGGGGATGCCCCGAGTGGCATCCCCTCTTTCTTCTAACGACCATCGATATTTTACTCGAAGCTATATTTTTATTCGTCACATACTATGTGTTTTGCTTGAAGCGTCTTGTATGATATGAGTCTTTGCTTGTTTTGCTTTGTGTTTTTAGTCTTGATTCCTTGCTGGACACACCTATTTGAGAGAGCCAAAATTATGCCATGACTTGCTAGAATTGCTCTCTATGCTTCACTTAAATTTTTACGAGCTATGGATTTGCTCTAGTGCTTCACTTATATTTTTTTGAGCACGGTGTGCTTTAGTATTTTTTGAGGAAATGCTCTCATGCTTCACTTAGATTTATTTGAGAGTTATTAAATTTTCAAAGAAATTCTCTCTTGCTTCACTTAAAGTTAATTTGAGAGAAAGAAATATTATGCTCATGATCTTCACTTATATTTGTTTGAGCTTATCAAAAGCAACACATGAAAATTAGTTCCAAAGTGATAGATATCCAAGAAGGATATAATAAAATTAAATCATGAAGATCATTGGACAAAATAAACTTGATTCTTAGTAATAGTTTTGAGATATGATGATGTGATATGTGAGTCAGGTTGATGAGTAATTATGCTTTAGTAAGAATATTGGTGTTAAGGTTTGTGATTCCCTATGCAAGCACGAAAGTCAATAGTTATGCAATGAAATTATATCCTACTTGGGTGCATTATTCAGTGTTAATTATGCTTAATGTTCCCTTATGAGATTATTCGTTTCTTGGTTGGTCGCTTCTCAATCTTTTGCTAGACTTCATTTTGCACTAAGTATGATCACTACATGTGTATCCAAAATCCTTTAGACCATTTTTGCCACATGAGTCCACTATATCTACCAATATGTGGCCTTCTTTTGCCGTTCTAAGCAAATTTATATGTGCCATCTCTAATATTCAAAATAAATCACTCTTTTGTGTGCTCGTACCGCTCACGCGGCAGTGAGGGGTGGCTATTATTTTCCATGCTAGATGTGTTATTCTCATGATGAGTGTTTATTCACTTGTCATTGCACGAGAGTAAGGCAAATGTATTAGGAATGCCTAGTACCGAAATGAAAAAATGAATTTACTTTATGTTGTCAAATAATAAATTCCTTGGAAAGTGTTGGTATGGAAGGCACCCGTCGATACCGTTAGCCATGGAAAGTGAAAGTGTGGTGCAAAAAGGAATAAACTTTAATTTCTGTTTGGGAATCGCCTATGATATATCTAGCATGGAAAGTGTTGGGGACTCTAAGGCATTTTCGTTGGTGGGAAAAGTATGCCTCTCAAAATGCTTTTATTTCTCAATTTTCGCTTTGAGCTCCGGCACCTCTACAAATCCCCACTTCCCTCTGCGAAGGGCCTTTCTTTTACTTTATGTAATTTTTATTTTTAATTTGAGTCTCCATCTTCTCTTATAAAGCACCAACTAGGGGCACTATGATCGTACTTGAGCATTGGGTGTAGTTAATATGCGGGTGTGTTTCATGAATGGATCAATGATTGAGAATGATGGGCTAGGGATAACTTATTTTAGCATTGATATTTTGAAAGACATGGTTTCTTGTTGGTATGCTTAAGTATTTAAGTTATCATGTCAAAACTAGACTATTGCTTTGAACAATATAAAAGTCCAAATGTCCATGCTATAAAGAGAAGAATATGAGATGACATGTTAGGCATCATTCCACATCAAAACTTCTATTTTTATCATTTACCTACTCGAGGACGAGCATGAATTAAGCTTGGGGATGCTGATACGTCTCCTATGTATCTATAATTTTTTATTGTTCCATGCTGTTATATTATCATTCTTGGATGTTTTATAATCATTTTATAGTCATTTTATATCATTTTTGGTACTAACCTATTGACATAGTGCCAAGTGCTAGTTGTTGTTTACTGCATGTTTTTTACATCGCATGCAATCAATACCAAACAGAGTCCAAACGCAGCAAAAAAAATTATGGATTTTTTTGGACTAGAAGACATCCAGTGGGCCAAAGAAGCACCCAGGGGCTGCTCCGAGGGGAGCACAACCCACCATGGCGCGCCTGGAGGCCCAGGCGCGCCCTGGTGGGATGTGCCCACCTTGAGTGCCCCCCGGAATGCCTCTTTAATCTATAAATACCCCAATATTCCAGAAACCCTAGGGGAGTCAACGAAAATCAATTCCAGCCGCCGTAGAGTCCAGAACCACCAGATCCAATCTAGACACTGTTGCGGTGGGGTTCACCACTTCCATTGGTGCCTCTCCGATGATGCGTGAGTAGTTCTTTGTAGACCTTCGGGTCCGTAGTTAGTAGCTAGATGGCTTCATCTCTCTCGTTTGATTCTCAATACAATGGTCTCTTGGAGATCCATATGACGTAACTCCTTTTGCGGTGTGTTTGTTGGGATCGTGTTGGGGATATAACTATTGGGTATGACCCGCCCAGAGGGGCCAGGTCATGCCACTGGCGGCTTAAGAAGAGAAGGCCCAGGAGGACGATGAGGATGGCGGTCCATAGAGCAAGATTATTGAAAGCCCAAGACCCGGAGGTGACTAGACGACCATGGGTATGAACCGCCATATTGTGTGACTTATATTGTAATGCAAGCTTAGTTAGTCACCGAGCCGGACACGTTGTGTATGAGCCGGCCGGGACTCTGTAAGCCGCCGGGCATCAACCTGTGTATATAAAGGGGTGACCCGACGGCGGGTTAGGGCAAGAAACAAGAGATCGAGAAGTAGGTCAAGCATATTCGCTCCCTGGTAACCGAAACCCAAGTAATACAACCCCAAACTGGAGTAAGCCTTTCCTCATTGCGAGGGGCCGAACCAGTATAAACTCTCTGTGTCCTTTTTCCTGACTAACCCCTTTAAGCTAACCTAGTTGCGATGGCTCCACACCTAAGTTCTTTCTCTAGGGCATCTGCCGTGTTAAGTCCACGACAGTTGGCGCCCACCATGGGGCAGGCGCGTGGTGGTTTAGAGTTCTTGAAGGGAAACTTCGCACGGATCAAGGGATACGCTGTGGGACGGATGACCAAGAGTCGTCGCGACAAGCTCTACATCGACGACGCAGGCTGGGGCCCGAGGTCGGCTCAATTGAGTACGGGTACCGGGTCCCCTCAGCAGAATCCATGTCTTCATCGGCAAGATCGGTGAATCGGGCCCTGAGTTGGACACCTGTACCGACATCATCAAGACGGCTCAGTGTGCATGACCCGCTAAGGTTCAAACCATTGTGAGCATGCCTTTGTGGGTTCCGATGGTGACAGTATTCCGGACCCTTGTGAGCCGCCGAACATGGTTGCAATCATCATGGCCGTTACACAACTAGTGCCCGATTAGACGACCGCCGTGGCCATGACCTCCAGCTCAACAGCTGCAGCAATGGCTGGGGCTAGGGGCTCTGCATGCCCGCCAGCTCAGGTTCCGACCGAACTACTGGATGCTTTGGCAACTTTGAGGGGGACGGAGGTAACCTCGGAAACTCAAGAACAACATAAGGTGGATGTTGCGAAGCTATGAGATGAGATAGCTCAGGCCAAGGAAGAACTGGCGGCTGAGAATGCTAGGATGGCCATGGAGCGAGCTGCTTTGGGCGTTCAGGCACCACAGATTCATGCGGAATCTTTCCGGCTTACCTTGGACCAAAACGCATTAAATGCCATCATGAGAAGGATGCACCAGAGTCGCTTACCCCCGGAATACGATGCGAGAAACCTTTTCAACACACCTAGGGCAGGGACCAGTGACCCGCCCATGGTGAACCGGGCAGTTGAGACACCCATGACCGAAGCACCAGTTTAGCCGCGTGCTGTGGATCCGCCTCGTATGGATATGACTCCGTCTCAGCATGTTCCGACACTGTTGGGTCATTATTCCAACCCTCTAGACAATATGATTGCCATGGCAACACGATTGGCGGCTCTCCCAGTTGAAGGTGAGTCTCCGGCTGCGATAGAGATGCGGAGGTCCAGAGAACTTCTTCAGACATCAGTGGCTCAACAGGCGGCTTATTCGTATAGCCGTGAACGGATTCACTCAACCCCTTGTCCAAGCTGGAGTTATAGTAGACATACTGACTCGCTGGTAGTTTCAAGCAGTGAGCAACACCATAACCAGCCTTGTCGGCATGACCCGATGCGCGGAGGTGTCGATGCTCAGACTTTGGTGGATCAGGGTAGGGCGTGTTGGGAAGCTGAACTGGCAGCTCACCTAGCGACTCAACAGCAATCGTTGGTTTACCCGTCAGCGTCTGTGGAGGCAGGAGTGACCTCTAGAACCTTGGGTGTGCCATGTTTAGTGCCGGCTCTATGCAACGAGCGTTTGCCTAAGGATTTCAAGGGCCCTCGTAAGGTGCCTAATTACACAACGGATCAGCCCCCAGAGGCTTGGATTGAGAGCTATGAGATGGCTATGGAGATGTTGGATGTTAGTGATGTTGCATGTGCTAAGTATTTCACCATGATGTTGGATGGGCCGGCTCGTACTTGGTTGAAAGGGCTTCCAACTAACTCCATTAGGTCATGGGTAGAGTTGAAAACGCGTTTTGTCCAAAAATTTAAAGACATATGCAAGCAGCCTATGTCAGTTCTGGATTTAGATTCTTGCGTACAAGGTGAGGGCGAGTCAACAACCAATTGGGTGCACCGGATCTCAGCCGTTATGCACTCATCGGACAGTATCAACGCCGATTCAGCAGTCCTGATGTTGGAGAAGAATTGTTGTTTCCTTCCCCTTAAGCAAAAACTGGGGCGGCTTAAACGCCATTGCAATGACATGCGGGAGCTCATGGCGGCTCTTGTCAAATTCGTCGACTCTGATAGTACTAAAGACCCGGAGTCCTATGAGGAGAAGGCTAGTAAGGGGAAGAAGAGTGGCAATGCAAAAGGGCAGCATCATAATATGGTGGGTAAAAGTGGCAATGATAAGCGCAAAGCTGATGGCGGTTTAGACTTTGTGGCTAACACCAATATGCATAATAATAATCAGCGTCGTAAGGGAAAGCCAGCCCGGCTTGGAGGGCCAAAGTTTAACATTGAGGCGATGATGAATCAGCCTTGTTCAAAGCATGGTACGCAAGAGAAGCCGACCAATCATCTGTGGAAGGATTGGTTCATCATGAGGGAGTATAGGAATTCCGTTTTTTCCAGAATAATCATGGCCCGAATGGTGGCTCAGGATCCGGCTCTCACTGGCTTGGCTTTGGTGGTGGCGGCTCAAACTCTACTTTCCAGGGCCAAGGCAATCAAGGTGGTTTCAATCATCAATCTGGTCAAGGGAATCAGCAATAGCAGCCTGATTATCAGAGTACTCCAAAGTAGTTGAATAGTGGTGAGTATCACGTGTTTACCACAAGTTTATGTAAACGGGACCAGAAGGTTCAAAAGAGGACAGTCAACGTGGTTGAGCCGATGGTCCCTCGATACATGCGATGGTCCAAACATGCTATTGTATGGAGCCGTGAGGATCACCCGCCCCGGGTTGACAATCCGGGTCACTTGGTTTTGGTGGTTGTGCCTCATGTTGGAGGATACAAGTTCACTAAAGTTCTCATGGATGGAGGCAGCATCATCAATATCATTTATTATGATACCTACCGTCGTATGAATTTAACTGATAAGGAGCTTAAGCCGTCCTCTACTGTTTTTCATGGAGTGGTGTCTGGTAAGTCAGCGTATCCAGTGGGTAAGATAGCTTTGGAAGTGGTCTTTGGAGATTATAATGATTTCAGAGCTGAGACACTGACTTTTGAAGTGGTTAAGATCAAGAGCCCTTACCACGCCCTGTTTGGACGACCGGCTTATGCTAAATTTATGGCGCGGCCTTGTTTTGTTTATCTGCAGCTTAAGATGCCAGGTCATAAGGGTACCATCACTGTACATGGGAACAGAAAGATAGCTTTGGAGTGTGAAGAGGGCGATGTTGCTTATGCCGAGACTTCCTATGCAATGGAGGAGTTGAAGTTTTACAAAGACAATGTTGACCCAACAGATATGACTCCTTTGAAAAAGTCAACCATAGAGCATGACCCGTTGTTGAAGTTTGAGTCGGCAGATGACACTAAATTGGTTGACTTTGTTCCTAGCGATTCATCCAAGCAGTTCAGTATCAGTGCTAATATGGATCCGAAATAGGAAAGCGCGATCATCGAGTTCATCCGTGAGAACCGAGACATCTTTGCATGGAAGCTTTCATACATGCCAGGTGTACTGAGGGAACTTGCTGAGCACACTCTCAATGTCGATCCAAAGTTTAAACCGGTCAAGCAATTCCTTCATAGTTTTAATGAAGAAAGCGTAAGGCCATTGGTGAAGAAGTGGCCCAGCTCTTGGTGGCGGGGTTTATTATTGAATTCTTTTATCCTGAGTGGTTGGCAAACCCGGTGCTGGTGCTTAAGAAGAACGGCACTTGGCGGGTGTGTGTGGATTACATAGACCTTAACAAAGCCTGTCCGGATGATCCTTTTGCTCTCCCTCATATTGATGAGATCCTTGATGCTTTGGCGGGTTGTGAGCGTTTCCGTTTTTTAATGCTTACTTTGGTTATCATCAGATCAAGATGGCAGTTAAGGACCAGGAGAAGACGGATTTCATCACTCCCTTTGGAGCATTCTATTATGTGTCTATGCCTTTTGGGCTCAAGAGTGCCCAGGCGACTTATCAACGGTGTGTCCATAATTGCCTCCATGTCCAAATTGGACATAATGTTCATGCTTATAGATGATATTGTTGTGAAATCCAGGAAGAAGGAGACCTTGATAGATGATTTAAAGGAGACCTTTGACAATCTTCGGGTCTACAAGATGATGCTTAACCTGGCCAAATGTGTCTTTGGTGTGCCAACAGGCAAGCTCTTGGGCTTTTTGGTTTCTGAAAGGGGCATTGAAGCTAACACGGAGAAAATCAAGGCTATCACTTCCTTGGCTAAGCCGGCGTGCATTAATGATGTCCAGCATCTGGCAGGTCATATTGCGGCCTTAAGCCGGTTCATAAGCCGGCTGGGCGAGAAGGCTATCCCTCTGTACCAGATGATGAAGAAAACAGATCACTTTATCTAGAGTGATGCTGCTGATCAGGCGTTTGAGGCCTTGAAAAAAACAGTTAGCTGAGTAGCCAATCCTTGCTGCACCTATTGATAAGGATCCCTTGTTGGTATATGTGTCTACTAATAGCCGAGCCGTCAGTGTGGCAATTATTGTGGAAAGGAAGGAATCAGGTAAGGAGTATCCGGTTCAGCGGACAGTTTATTATGTTAGTGAGGTACTCATTGAATCCAAGCAGAGATACCCACATTGGCAAAGGCTAGTTTATGGGGTGTTCATGGCTAGTCATAGATTGAAGCGTATTTCTTTGGTCATCCCATCACTGTGGTCAATTCTGCTCCGTAGGGGGATATTATTCAAAAAAGAGAAGCCATAGGTCGGGTAGCCAAATGGGCCATTGAGGTTGGACCCCATGGTTTGAAGTATATGCCTCGGAAAACTATCAAGTATCAAGCACTTGTGGATTTTATTGATGACTGGACCAAGCTGCAGATGCCTGAGGAGAAGTCGGATAGCACATATTGGACTATTCACTTTGATGGATCCAGGCAGTAGGAAGGCTCGGGGGCTGGAGTTATTTTGACTTCCCCACGAGGTGATAAATTTTTCTATGTTTTAAGGTTAATGTTCCCTTGTACTAACAATGCAGGTGAGTATGAGGCCTTGCTCCATGGTCTTCGGATGGCTAAAGAGATGAATCTAAGTCGGGTGAGGTGTTTTGGCGACTCGGATTTGGTGGCTCAGCAAGTTTCAGGCACTTGGGATTCTAAAGATCCACTCATGGCGGCCTACCGCCGAGAGGTTGATGCTATTGCTGGTCATTTCAAAGGTTATCAAGTAGAACATGTTGATCGTAGGAAAAATGAGGTCACTGATGCGTTAAGCCGGCTAGGGTCTCAGCATAAGCCGGTACCACCTAACATTTTTCCTTGATATTTTGTATAATCCTTCAGTTAAACTGCCTACAGAGGAAGATGTTGCTATTCCTATCCCGGAGGCACAACTGGTGGCGGCTCTTCATGTTATTCCTGATTGGACAGTTCCATATTTGGCTTATATGACCCGGGGTGAGTTACCCGAAGATGAAGTTTTGGCCAGGCAGATAACCCGGGGGTCTAAGTCAATGACTATTGTCAATAGAGAGTTGCACCAATGCAGTGTCACAGGGGTGTTTCAACATTATGTTTCTCCTGAAGAGGGTAGTGAGATTCTACGAGAGATTCATGAAGGATATTGTGGCCATCATGCCAGCTCTAAGTCTCTCGTGGCTAAGGCTTTTCGTCACGGGTTTTATTGGTTGATGGCTCATGCTGATGCAGAGGATTTGGTTAGTAAATCTGATCGCTGTAAAAAAAATTCAAGACGAGCTCATGTGCTGGCTCAAGAATTGAGGATGATTCCAATTACTTGGCCGTTTGCGGTCTGGGGGCTGGATATGGTTGGACCTTTTAAAAGATCCAAGGATAAAGAGACCCACTTGTTGGTGGTGGTTGACAAGTTTCCAAAATGGGTTGAGGCAGGGCAGGTCAGTAAGTGTGATGCGGTGATGGCGGTTCAATTCATTAAAAAGGTGATTTTTCGTTTTGGCTACCCTCACAGCATTATAACTGATAATGGCACTAATCTGTATAAGGGTGCTATGAAAGAATTCGGTCAACAAGAGCATATTCGTCTTGATGTATCATCACTGGCTCACCCCTAGTCCAATGGCCAAGCTGAAAGAGCCAATCAAGAAATTTTGAGAGGCATAAAGCCCCGGCTTATGGTCCCTTTGCAAAGGACACTGGGTTGTTGGGTGGAGGAGTTGCCCTCAATGTTATGGAGTATCAATACTACCCCCAACAGATCTATGGGTTACATGCCTTTCTTCATGGTTTACGGAGCAGAGGCGGTTCTCCCTAGTGACATCCGTCACGACTCGCCCCGTGTGGCTGCTTATGTTGAAGCTGATAATGAACAAGCACGTCAGGATGCTCTTGACCTGTTGGATAAGGAGCGCGACCTTGCGGTGGCTCATTCGGCGATTTACCAGCAAGATCTGCGTCGATATCATAGCCGCCGGGTTAAAACTAGGACCTTTGAAGAAGGAGATTTGGTGCTCCGGCTCATCCAAGATCAAACTAACATGCACACACTATGCCCACCTTGGAAGGGCCCTTTGTGGTCAACAAAAATCTAAACAACAGGTCATACTACCTTATCGATGTTCGAGACCACGAGGACTCACGCACGTCGGAGGAGGAGACCTGCCGGCCGTGGAATATTGCTCATCTTCGGTCTTATTACACCTGAGCCACCGGCTCTTGTGACGTACATATTTCTACCAATATATATATATATATATTATGACTAGTATAATAAAGTCGGCATCCCTGATATTTCAGGGCCTCTATCATTTCATTTCTGAGAATCTGAGTCTTTATTGTCTCTTCATAAGGTCACTTGGGGGCTTCCTGCTTATTGAGCATAGCTATGACTACCCTCTTGATCCGGCTTGTATGCCTTGAATGCAAAATACTTGGGGGCTTCCTGCTCATTGAGCATAGCTATGACACTACCCTCTTGATCTGGCTTGTATGCCTTGATTACAAAATACTTGGGGGTTTCCTGCTCATTGAGCATAGATATGACTACCCTACTGATCCGGCTTATACGCCTGGAGTGAAATATTACTTGGGGCCTATGATAACCCACAAGTATAGGGGATCGCAACAGTTTTTGAGGGTAGAGTATCCAAGCCAAATTTATTGATTCGACACAAGGGGAGCCAAAGAATATTCTCAACTATTAACAGTTGAGTTGTCAATTCAACCGCACCTGAAAGACTTAATATCTACAGCAAAGTATTTAGTAGCAAAGTAATATGGAAGTAACGATAATGGTGGAAAAAGTAACAGTATTGGTTTTGTAGTGATTGTAACAGTGGCAACAGAAAAGTAACTAAGCAAAGATCAATATATGAAAAGCTCATAGGCAATGGATCGGTCATGGATAATTATGTCGGATGTGATTCGTCATGCAACAGTTGTAACATAGGGTGACACAGAACTAGCTCCAGTTCATCAATGTAATGTAGGCATGTATTCCGAATATAGTCATACGTGCTTATGGAAAAGAACTTGCATGACATATTTTGTCCTACCTAGAGGAGCTTGCTGATGACCTGCGGCTAGAGAATCCTGGCGCCTCCACTGATCATGCAATTATCGACCCTTTGGGTGCTGAACCGCCAAGCCCAATCAAACCTTCAGAACCAAATATTGAAGATGTTCTGCTCACCGGCACTGGCTTTCAAGAGCCAGGGAATCCCAATGTCCTAGCGAAACACTCTGCCAAAGAAGAGTTGATTGAGAAGCGCAAAGTCAAGTTTGACATGGCAAATTATTCTCATCTGATCACCAATGAAGTATTTTCCGGCTACCTCAGCCAAGTGCATAGTAGCCGTGATCTTGAGATTGATATGGTCAAACAAATGCATCAGAAATATGAGGTACAAACTTTTGATTCGCCGACTTAATATATACTCCTTCAGTCCCCAAGTCTACTGGATATAATGTTGTAAACTTTTAGATAGCCTTATATGTATCAAAGTCAAAACCAGTAGCCCCCAAGAGCCGGCTTAAACTATCAAGTTAAGCCGGGGCTTTAGATAGTAGTGATCAAGTTTGCACCTGTAGCCCACAAGGGCCTGTTTAATCAACATGAATATGCCGGGACTTATCACCATTATTGTGAATAAAATCTCACTTTATAGCCCTCATAGACCGGGTTATCTTTGAAAAAAGATGAACCGGATTTGTCTGTCACTGCTTCATAAAAGAAACTTTGTGCACCCATTAGCCCCCAAGTGCCAAGTGCTATTGCTTGCAAAGGGATTGTGACTTTTTCTGAATTTATATTGTGACATAGCTGTTGATAATTATTTAACCTCTTACTTATAGGAAGCCTCAACACAATTTCAACTCAATTGGCGGATTAAAAAACCGACTTGAACTACAAGAAGCTGAGACCCGGAAAGCTGACTCCAAGTTCAAATTCAGCTTGGATGAAACGGAAAAGCTTAAAACCGGGTTTAACGCCGAGAAAGCCACCTGGGCTGAAGAAAAAACTGCCCTGGTATAGAGAGCCAAAAATGCTCAAGCCTCTTGATAACCCACAAGTATAGGGGATCGCAACAGTTTTCGAGGGTAGAGTATTCAACGCAAATTTATTGATTCGACACAAGGGGAGCCAAAGAATATTCTCAAGTATTAGCAGCTGAGTTGTCAATTCAACCACACCTGGAAACTTAATATCTGCAGCAAAGTGTTTAGTAGCAAAGTAATATGATAGTAGTGGTAACGGTGATAAAAGGTAATGGTAGCAAAAGTAATATTTTTGGTGTTTTGTAGTGATGATAACAATAGAAACGGAAAAGTAAATAAGCGAAGAACAATATATGGAAAGCTCGTAGGCAATGGAACGGTGATGGAGAATTATGCCCGATGTGGTTCATCATGCAACAGTCATAACCTAGGGTGACACAGAACTAGCTCCAGTTCATCAATGTAATATAGGCATGTATTCCGAATATAGTTATACGTGCTTATGGAAAAGAACTTGCATGACATCTTTTCTCCTACCCTCTTGTGGCAGTGCGGTCCTATTGGAAACTAAGGGATATTAAGGCCTCCTTTTAACAGAGTACCGGAAGAAAGCATCAACACTTAGTGAATACATGAACTCCTCAAACTATAGTCATCACCGGAAGTGGTCCCGATTATTGTCACTTCGGGGTTACAGGATCATAACACATAGTAGGTGACTATTGACTTGCAAAATAGGATCAAGAACTCACATATATTCATGGAAACATAATAGGTTCAGATCTGAAATCATGGCACTTGGGCCCTAGTGACAAGCATTAAGCATAGCAAAGTCATAGAAACATCAATCTCAGAACATAATGGATACTAGGGATCAAACCCTAACAAAACTAACACGATTAGATGATAAATCTCATCCAACCCATCACCGTCCAGCAAGCCTACGATGGAATTACTCACGCACGACGGTGAGCATCATGAAATTGGTGATGGAGGAAGGTTGATGATGACGATGGCGACGGATTCCCCTCTCCGGAGCCCCGAACGGACTCCAGATCAGCCCTCCCGAGAGAGATTAGGGCTTGGTGGCGGCTCCGTATCGTAAAATGCGATGAATCCTTCTCTCTGATTTTTTTCTCCCCGAACGTGAACATATAGAGTTGCAGTTGAGGTTGGTGGAGCCTCAGGGTGCCCATGAGATAGGGGGCGCCCAGGGGGGTGGGCACGCCCCCATCCTCGTGGACAGGGTGTGGGCCCCCTGGTGTTGATTCTTTCACCAGTATTTTTTATAAATTCCAAAAATATTCTCCGTGAAGTTTCAGGTCATTCCGAGAACTTTTATTTCTGCACAAAAATAACACCATGGCAATTCTGCTGAAAACAGCGTTAGCCCGGGTTAGTTCCATTCAAATCATGCAAGTTAGAGTCCAAAAAAGGTCAAAAGTGTTTGGAAAAGTAGATACTATGGAGACGTATCAACTCCCCCAAGCTTAAACATTTGCTTGTCCTCAAGCAATTCAGTTGACAAACTGAAAGTGATAAAGAAAAAACTTTTACAAACTCTGTTTGATCTTGTTGTTTTAAATATGTAAAGCCAGCATTCAAGTTTTCAGCAAAGATTATGAACTAACCATATTCACAATAACATTTAGGTCTCATGTTTACTCATATCAATGGCATAATCAACTAGCGATCAATAATAGTAAATCTCGGATGACAACACTTCCTCAAAACAATCATAATATGATATAACAAGATGGCATCTCGCTAGCCCTTTCTGAGACCGCAAAACATAAATGCAGAGCACCTCTGAAGATCAAGGACTGACTAAACATTGTAAATCATGGTAAAAGAGATCCAGTCGCAGTCATACTCAATGTAAACTAATAGTAATGCATGCAAATAACAGCGCTGCTCTCCAACTAGTGCTTTTTAATAAGAGGATGATGACTCAACATGAAAGTAAATAGATAGCCCCTTCACAGAGGGAAGCGGGGATTTGTAGAGGTGCCAGAGCTCGATTTTTGAAATAGAGATAAATAATATTTTGAGTGGTATACTTTCATTGTCAACATAACAACCGAGAGATCTCGATATCTTCCATGCTACACACATTATAAGCAGTTCCCAAACATAATGGTAAAGTTTATACTCCCCCACCACCAACAAACATCAATCCATGGCTTGTCCGAAACAACTGGTGCCTCCAACTAACAACAATCCTGGGGGAGTTTTGTCTGCAATCATTTTCATTTAAGCATGGGACTGGGCATCCCGGTTACGAGCCATTTTCTCGTGAAGGAGGAGCGGAGTCCACTCCTCGTGAGAATAACCCACCTAGCATGGAAGATATAGACAACCCTAGTTGATACATGAGCTATTCGAGCATACAAAATAGAATTTCATTCAAAGGTTTAGAGTTTGGCACATACAAATTTACTTGGAATGGCAGGTAGATACCGCATATAGGAAGGCATGGTGGACTCATATGGAATAACTTTTGGGTTTATGGAAGTGGAAGCACAAGCAGTATTCCCGCTTAGTACAAGTGAAGGCTAGAAAGAGACTAGGAAGCGACAACAGCCATGAACATGCATTAAAATTAGTCAACACTGAGTGCAAGCATGAGTAGGATATAATTCACCATGAACATAAATATCATGGAGGCTATGTTGATTTCGTTTCAACTTCATGCGTGAACATGTGCCAAGTCAAGCCACTCGAATCGTTCAAAGGAGGATACCACCCTATCATACCACATCGCAACCATTTTAATAGCATGTTGGCATGCAAGGTAAACATTATAAACTCCTAGCTAATTAAGCATTCCATGAGCAACTATAATCTCGAATTGTCATTGCAAACATGTTTCATTCATAATAGGTTGAATTAGGAATGATGAACTAATCATATTTACAAAAACAAGATAGGTCGAGTTCATACCAACTTTTCTCATCTCAATCACACTACTACAGGATGCTACTAACACGCCACTTCGATCAGAGACCCTTCGAGAAACTGTGTGTGATGCAATAATCGCAAATGGTGTTGTATGAACACCATCAGAAATGATGCAAAACATTTGTGATGAATGATACATCAAACACGGTTCAGATTATAGTTGCGTGTGCGATGCAGGGCATACGGTTCAGCTCAATTAACTGTTTGCGATGAGGAGGAACAAAAGAAATGGGCAGCCAGACGAAGGCGTGTGCGATATACAGCATATGGTTCACTGGGATGAATTGTGTGTGATTAGGCAACACAAAAGAAATGGTCAGCCCGATCAAGGTGTGTGCGATGTACAACATACGGTTCACTCGGATGAACTGTTTGTGATTAGGCAAGAGAACAGAAACGGTTCAATATAACAAGATGTGTGTGATACGCGGCAAACAGGTCTGTAATTAGAAATTTGTGCGAAGACCGATAATAACGCAGATGATTGCTTCTAATAACACGTATGTGATACGCTCTGTCTACACAACATCTATTGGCCATTGTGGGACGGGCGGCCATAATGATGTGAAGAAGCATTCCTATCAACAAGGACTAGCTATTCCACCGGTTACTCATGTAAGAAAACTATCAAGTTAAGTGTGCTCAGGCTGGAGCAGCCATCGGATGGGTGACTGGATGGGAAGTTGTGTCGATGTTAAATTAGGTGATGGGATGGGTCATTTCGGTCAAATGACCGAAATGCCCCATTCCCTCAGCTAATTTAACCTCGAGGTCCTTTTTTATTTTATTTTTATTTTTTAACACAAGTTAAAGAAGGTCTACCGCATTACTTTTTGACAATGTGCGATATGTGGCATACAATTGATCCATCCGACCTACTTGTGATGGAATAGGCCGTGTGTGTTGTGGGCAAACACTTGCTAGTATTCAACCATTTGGGATTGATGAATTCATCACCGATGGGTTCCCTAGTGTGGTCCGTGTTCATCTAATCATCATCTACTTCTTGTGCTAGCTCGACGCTAAGTTTCCATTAATTGATGGCGTTTTATGAACGCGCCATCGTTTCCCACCATTTCCTCACCTGTTTCTCACCACCCTGCTATATTGCGCATAGGGGGCGCGCGACGCACGGAGGCGACAAGCGCAGCCTGTAGCACATCCACCTTTTCCAAGCATGCTAACCCACCAAAGCGCTGCCTCTACCATCAACCTTGTCGACGAGGAAAACGAGTAGGCGCCACGGCCCGTCGAGGCCGAGGTGCTCCCTGGCAACGCGATGGACAACACCATTATGCGTGTCATCGCCAGGGTTGAGCAGACCTTTGGCGCATGGCGCTTGAGCGCTGCGGATCAAGATAGGCATGCCAGCGCTGACAGGCTGCAGCTCGCCGCACAACATGATCGATGGCGCGCTGCAGAGCAAGCTAGGCGCGTCCGTGCTGATAGGCTGTGGCTCATTGCACGGTGAGACCGTTGGAGCACCGCAGAGCAAGAGCCGCGGCGCGCCACATAGCAAGAGTGGATCAAGCAGCGCTTGCCTGCTGTCGACACGGCGTCGCAGCTAGGTACACGTCCCGTCAGTACCCCCATTCCTCGCTAGGAGTGGGCAGAGGCCCTCAGCGTCGTACTTGCACCAGGGGCCGGCCGCGCCGTACCTGCACCGGACGGCCGCCGCGCCGTTCGCATGGGTGCCGTTGTACTCCTTGTCCACGGCCCGCTGGATGCGAACGCGCTGGTCCATAGGCTCTACCGCCTCCTTGGCCCAGGTGTCCACCTGGGCACAGTAGAGGAACATGGCCGTCGCATCCTTGAGCTGGTGATCTCCGATGAAATAGCCAACTTGGAGCTCGAGATGGCACTCTAGATGTACTGCAAGCGTGTCGACCGCTTGGACGAACGCATGCACGAGTTCAGGCAGAGCCAAGAGCTACCCTAGGCAAGGGCTGCTGGTCATGGTCTCATGGACGCGTTTTATTTTGAAAAGTCATTTCGACGTGGATAGCTATGTATTCACAGCAATCATAGTATTGCTCTGTTTATTGCTCTGTTTCAATGTGTTTACTCTGTTTTCCATTCTTATATGTTCTATTTCAATGTGTGTATATACGCTTTCCATTCTGTATATGTGGATGATAACAGCTAGATTCAAATTAGTATACAAAAACAGATAGAAAATTGAATTCATAATATATATATATTAACTGTTCATTAGATCATCACAGAATATATATATATATATATATATATAATTCATCACATATACGTGATGATACTTAACTACTAGGTAAAATGCATAAAATTGAAAATGATCAATACTAAAACTAATAATCCCTCCTGGGGCTAGTATTCCGGCAGCCCCTCGCCAACAGCTCCCTGGTGCATGGCGTCTTCCCAGTGCGGAGGCAGTACTCCGACTCCTCCGCCTCGTAGTGCTTGACGTGCCGATCTGCCTCTTGCTGGCGGACGCGCGCGGCCGATCTTGCCATTTCATTGGGCGCCCACTAGAGCTCCTTGTCAGTGGCACGCTGGAGCTTATCGGCCCACCTCCTCGCAGCGACGAGGCGCCCAACGCCTATGACCTTCCTCGCGAAGTACCCGTCTTCGTACACCTCCTCGGCATGACGACGCGCCTGCCCCCAAAGCTCCACCGCCTCCTTTTTCCAGACGGCATCACGGGCATCACAGGCCACTTGGTACCTGGCTTCCTCGTCCGCCGTCTCCTCGTTGAACGCCACTTGCTTGGCTTTCTCAACCGGCGCCAGCGACTTCCACAGACAAAGATTGTACTGGCCCCAAAACCAATCCAAAGTTGGGGGGTCCGGCACAACCTCGTCAGGCGGCGCATAGGGGTCCTCGTCGCTGCTAATCGAGTGAGTGTCATCGGGAGGGGGGGCGACTCCTCATGGGCGCGTGGGCAGACCGGCAGCACCATGGCAGAGATTTGAGAGAGAGAGATTGAGATAGAGAGAGAGAGAGGGCGAGCAAGGGGAGGATGTAGATGAGAATGCAGGCGGGATGACATAAGCAAGGTAGTATTTATTGGCGGCAGGAATATAGATCGACGGGGACAGTACAAACGTCGGTCGCCGGAATTTATGAGTACTGTAGTTTGAATTACACACGGTTCCCGCAGCAAAATCCGTGTGTGAACACAATAGCAAAAATCCGCATGTGAACATAATAGCTGATGGTTTCCAATGCAGAACCATGTCTGATTAATGATCCCCGCCATTCACCTACCAAACCTCGAGCCGTGAGATAGACTGCCAATCATGTGGGGGTCGGTTGTCTTGCCAGATCTTTACATTTTCTTTTTTGAACACCAGATATTTACATTGTCTGATGATTTTTTAACTCACACACAAGTACACAAAAATATGATTTTTCAAACCGTTTTGGTTAGGCGTTGCATGTAGATGTAGTTCAAATTTGAATTATGGTCATTAAATGGTTAGAGAATGACTTAAATGTCTTTAAAAGGTCAAATGACCCTTGAAAATTTCCAAATTTTCACATGACAGTTGTATTAGTGCACGTTAAACATAGGAAAAAATTGAAGGCCGTAAGAGGAAGCTATCTCCCGTCCGTCAGCAAACATGCATTGTTCCCTCTCAGAACCACGAAGCTTCTAGTGAGTTGCTCTGGTTTGTGAGGTGTGTGTGTCTAAACTTTTGTCAAACATGCCAATTTTTTTACCACATCATCTTGGTGGCATGACATTAAATCAAGCAAGGTTTCATGTTTTTCTGATCATTTTTTAATTTTTTGGAATTAAAATGCCATGGCATGCACTCCATGCATGTGCCCATGCCTTGACACCTTTATGTTTGAAATTTCCTTATAATTTACAGCACATGGAATTAATTCGCGCACAAGTACACAAAAATATGATTTTTCAAACCGTCATGGTTACGCGTTGCATGTAGATGTAGTTCAAATTTGAATTACGGTCATTAAATGGTTAGAAATTCACTCAAATGTCTTTAAAAGGTCAAATGACCCCTGAAATTTACCAAAATTTCACATTACAGTTGTAGTAGTGCATGTTAGACGTACAAAAATTTTGAAGGCCGTAAGATGAAGCTATCTCCTGTTCGTCATCAAGCATGCAGTGTTCCCTCTTGGAACCACGAACCTTCTAGCGAGTTGCTCCGGTTTGTGAGGGGTGTGTGTCCAAACTTTTGTCAAACATGCCAATTTTTTACCACATCATCTTGTGGATGACATTAAATCAAGCAAGGTTTCATGTTTTTCGGATCATTTTTTAATTTTTTGGAATTAAAATGCCATGGCATGCACTCCATGCATGTGCCCATGCCTTGACACCAATATGTTTGAAGATTCCTTCTAATTTACTACACATGGAATTAACTCGCGCACAAGTACACAAAAATATGATTTTTCAAACCGTTATGGTTAGGCGTTGCATGTAGATGTAGTTCAATTTGAATTATGATCATTAAATGGTAAGAAAATCAATTAAATGTCTTTAAAAGTTCAAATGACCCCTGAAATTTACCAAAATTTCACATGACAGTTGTATTAGTGCATGTTAAACGTAGGAAAAAAATTGAAGGCCGTAAGAGGAAGCTATCTCCCGTTCGTCATCAAACATGCATTGTTCCCTCTTGGAACCATGAACCTTCTAGCGAGTTGCTCTGGTTTGTGAGGGGTGTGTGTCCAAATGTTTGTCAAACGTGCCAATTTCTTTACCACATCATCTTGGTGGCATGACATTACATCAACCAAGGTTTCATGTGTCTCTAATCATTTTTCTATTTTTTTGAATTAAAATGCCATGTCACTCCATGCATATGTATGCACGTGTCCATGTCGTGAGACCAATATGTTTGAAAATTCTTTGTAATTTACTGCACATGGAATTAACTCGCACACAAGTACACATATATGATTTTTCAAACCGTTTTGGTTAGGCGGTGCATGTAGATGTAGTTCAAATTTGAATTATGGTCATTAAATGGTTAGAAAATCACTTAAATGTCTTTAAAAGGTTAAATGACCACTAGAATTTTCCAAAATTTCACATTACAGTTGTAGTAGTGCACGTTAGACGCAGAAAAAATTTGAAGGCCGTAAGAGGAAGCTATCTCTCGTTCGTCATCAAACATGCATTGTTCCCTCTCAGAACCACGAATCTTCTAGCGAGTTGCTCCAGTTTGTGAGGGGTGTGTTTCCAAACTTTCGTCAAACATGCCAATTTCTTTACCACATCATCTTGGTGGCATGACATTACATCAACCAAGGTTTCATGTGTTTCTAATTTTTTTTGAATTAAAATGCCATGCCACTCCATGCATACGTACGTATTCATGCATATGTGTCCATGTCATGATACCAATATGTTTGAAAATTCTTTCTAGTTTACTGCACATGGAATTAACTCGCACACAAGTACACAAATATGATTTTTCAAACTGTTTTGGTTAGGCGTTGCATGTAGATGTAGTTCAAATTTGAATTACGGTCATTGAATGGCTAGAAAATCAATTAAATGTCTTTAAAAGGTCAAATGACCCCTATAATTTTCAAAAAATTCACATTACAGCTGTAGTAGTGCACATTAGACATAGAAAAAAAAATTAAGGCCGCAAGAGGAAGCTATCGCCCGTTCATCATCAAACATGCATTGTTCCCTCTCGGAACCACGAGCCTTCTAGTGAGTTGCTCCGGTTTGTGAAAGGTGTGTGTCCAAACTTTAGTCAAACATGCCAATTTTTTTACCACATCATCTTGGTTGCATGACATTACATCAACCAAGGTTTCACGTGTTTCTGATTTTTTTTGGAATTAAAATGACATGTCACTCCATGCTTAATTGTGTCATAACCGTTAGACCAATATGTTTGAAAATTCCTTCCAATTTACTGCACATGGAATTAAATCGCACACAAGTACACGGAATATGAGTTTTCAAACCGTTATGGTTAGCTGTTGCATGTACATGTAGTTCAAATTTCAATCACGGTCATTAAATGGCTAGAAAATCACTTAAATGTCTTAGAAGGTCAAATGACCCCTGAAATTTTCCAAAATTTGACATGACAGTTGTATTAGTACTACAAAATTTCTCGTTCATTTAAAATACCATCCGCTGGCACTTAATTCCAAATTCGTCTTTGACACCTAATAAAAAATATCTACAACATAACACACAGGTGTTTTCCAGGAACCGTTTGCGATGAAAATATGTGGGTCTATTTAAGTCTCCCTCCTTAAGCTTCGCCAGCTCATCTGCTCCAGTGCTGGCAACCCCCGAATCCACGAATCCCGATCCCCATTCCCGCACCCCCTTTCTGCAAAGATGACGCCGTGGAAACGCTTCATGAAGGTCTGTACGATGGCCGTGTCCCCGCCCTCCCCCGAGCGCCGCCTCCTTCACCGAGAGCGCGTCCGCCTACGCTGAGAGTGCTACCGCATCCGCATTGAGCGCGGCCGCTTCCACCGAGAGGGCGTCTACGGCAACCGATAGGGCAGCTGCAGTAGCCAAGACGGCTGCAGCTACTGCTATGACGGTGGCTGCAAACACCAAGAGCGCTCGAGCTGCCGTCCGTGCCGCTGATGTCGCCCTGGCCCGGGTCGAGGCCATCCACGGCAAGATCGAGGATGCACATGCCAAGATATTCCAGGCCACCTCGGACTCCAGCATGCAACCCACGTCTGAATAGGCAGCAGTGGCCATGGAGCACCTGCTTCCTCATGAGGTCGCTGAGCGGGAGCTAGAGGTGCAGGAGGCGGCAGAGATCGAGGAGCGCCAAGACGGGGAGCTGCGCATGGCTGAGGTCGAGGTAGAGAAGAGTCTATCCGTCGAGGAATCGGTGGTGGAGTACCAACGAGAGCTCTGACGCAACCACTACTACGAGTACTACAACCTTCAAGGGAGCACCAAGGACGAGGACGAGGACACAGTCGACTTTAGCAGGGGGACGCGGAGTCCACCAACAGCGGGATGTCGCCAGGGCAAGTCATCGACATCTCATCTCACACCGGCGATCCATAGGCCGGCGCGGCGGTGGATTTTTACTTATGCGTACTTAGGCTTTGTTTTTAATGCTGGTCTTTTGTTAGAGCAATGTTTAGGTCAACGGGCTCTGTGTAATTACTAAAATTGCTTGATTCAGTAAGTGTGGTCTGTCTGTTGTATGCTCTTTTGTGTGCCCAAATTAGCAAGCGATGTTAAATTATGCAATGACGTACCCGGGGAAATTTCCACCAAAATTTGAATTATCAAACTCATCCCACGCGCGTAGAGCAGAAGAATCATTTGCGATGCACACAATCGTTCAAAGTGAATGGTCCGGTGGCACCGAGCTTGTTCAAAGTGAATGTGCCCATGCTTTGAGACCAAAATAAGTGAATGGTCCGGCGGCACCGTGCGCAAAGTTTCCCTCCACATTTCCAAAATTTTGGCCTACCACCAAAATATCTACCCCCGCCCACCCGCCCCCCTTCCCCACCCCCTTTTCTCCTCGACCACATGTCACATTTCCCCTATTTCCTCCTTTGTTCCTTCCTTTCTAAGCTATAGCTTCTTACTCGCTCTCGCCGTCTCGCATCCTACCGCCGGGGTCGCCATGGTCTTCTTCAAAGACATCTCTAGCGGTTCCTCCTCTGGCAACTACTCCTTCACCACCCGGGTATGCCTCTCTTCTCTCTCTCGAGCTATGACTTGGAATGAAGGATTTTTACCCTGAGGTCGATTTTGAGTCGTTTCTTCCTCTTGTAGCTCCCTAAGACCATTAGTGGCAATGAATGGAGCGGGGTGGCTGAGGATCTATCTGCTCGTTGTCACCATCAATCTCCATGCGTGAAGCTAGTTGCGTTTGATTATGGGGATAGTGGGAGGAAGTTTCTGGCATGTGCAGAGAAGGTTAGACCCTCTTTCGTTGTTATAACTCATTTGTTAGAAGTGATTCAGACACTTTCATGGTCCCAACCCATTCATACCACACCTTCAATCAAACGCATCCTAAGACAGTGTCACAGTTTGTACCTAGTATCTTAAATTGTTGCCATCTCATCCGCTATGCTGTTGCAGTTATATTTACCTTCCTCATAAAATGATCAATTTGTTATTTATTATCCATGAGTAAGAACTTTTAGCGTCATTGTAGTTAATTATAGCTTATGATGTTCTAGAATTTGGTTGTTGTCTCAGTACCAATTATTTCATTTGCACATTGATCTTTTTGAGAAGATATGTCATAATTAACATGTTTCTTCAGTTTCTCAAAATAAGCATTGGTGATTTTCTATGTTGCTATAAACGCATTTCCCCTACAATTGTTACTGATCTAGTTTTAAATATTATAGGATGAACGGAAGTGTTCTTACTTGGAGTGGGTTGATCAAGAGTGGCCACAGTCTTTGAAGATGTGCCTAAGAAAGCTCTAGAGCATGTATGAGGAAGAGAACACACATAGGCTTAGAGAAAGTCTTGTCAACGCTGAAGCATATTTCAAGATGCGGGATAAAAACTTGAAGGTGGAGAATGAGCTCAAATTTTTGAAGTCAGACTTTGCTAAGATGGTGTTGGCGAAGGAGGAGGCACTTTCCCAGTTGGCCCATGAAAAACGGGTTCTTACTGAACTCAAAGCAGAGGTGGATAAGACGACCCTGGATGATCTCAATTAGGGAAATGAATATATTGTTCTTATGAAGTTAAAACTAGCTATATTTTGTATTGTGTTGTTTTCATGTAGCTACCGTACTGTGATGTTATAATATATTTATGTGCCTGATATGGAATTGGCAAAGCTGTTCGATATGAAATGTGAATTTGCGTAATACTGGAATTATTAATTGTAAACTAATAAACCTGCTAAATGTGTCATGGATCTTTGCAAACGGTTCTAGCAGTAAAAGCGCTTGCGATGGATAGCCCAATGCCACACAGTTTTCTTCATCAAATCGTGTGTGATATAGTTGATAAAAGAAAATAGTTAACCAAGGAAGACCGTGTGTGATAGGTACACCTTTCAGACACGAGCCTACACATAAAACTGTGTGGGATCTATGTCCGAACGGAAACATTTTCCCTGGATTGACTGTGTGGGATGTACATAAGAACGGAAATGTATTCCTTGGGTTGACTGTGTGTGATATACATACGAATGGAAATGTTTTTCTGGGATTCAGCGTGTGGGATGTACATACCTACGTAAATGATTTTCTTGGATTACCATGTGGGATGTACATACCTACAGAAATGATTTTCTCGGATTACCGTGTGGGATGTACATACCTACGAATATGATTTTCTCGGATTACCGTGTCGGATGTACATACCTACGAAAATGATTGGGTTTTGATGCCTCGCCCGATCGCACACGGACCCAGCCCGGGTCCCAGGAGGGCCTATCCCCGACGATTTCTGGGTCGTGTGGGAAGGACACCCTATCGCACACACTCACTTGGCAACGGTTCCAAATGCCGTCGCGGAAAGGGGTAAAAACCATTTGTTTAGGACCGACACGCACCAGTGTCAGTTCATCATATATCGTCATTATTGCCTTTCACTTGCATGACCAAACAGTGTGGATAATAATAATAGTGCACATGCATTGGACTAAGCTGGAATCTGCAAGCATTCAATACACAGGAGAAGACAAGGTAATATGGGCTCTTTGTTAGATCAACAATAATGCATATGAGAGCCACTCAACATTTTCATCATGGTCTTCTCCACTCGACCCCAAAGAAAAGAAACAAAACTATTTACACAGGAAAGCTCCCAACAAGCAAAAGAAAAATGAGAAATCTTTTTGGGTTTTCTTTTAATTATTACTAGTACAGGCATGGAAAGCAAACTAGCTAAAAGCTACAACTAATTTTTTTGGGTTTTTCTTAAGGTTTTTCAAACACACAAGAAGAAAGCTTAAAAAGAAATTAAACTAGCATGGATAGTACAATGAGAAAGTATGAGCACCGACAACTGGAATGAGTGTGTGAACATGAATGTAATGTCGGTGAGAAATATGTACTCCCCAAGATTAGGATTTTGTCCTAAGTTGGTCTATGGCCATGGCTCAAAGCTGCCCTCTCCGGTGTACGGAAGAGTGTCCTCTGGGTGCCACTGGTTGGCGATCTCCTCCGGATCCCACTGATAAACAGACTATCGATAATGGTCAAGGGATGGCTCCGGCTCAGGCTCTGGAGCTGGTGTCAGGCTCCAGTATGCATGAACGGCCTCCGGCAAAACGAGGTACGTGCCTGAAAATATGTTAAACAAAGAGGGCGCAGGCAAGGTAATAATATCATAGTAGTTTTTATCAAAAATCAATTTATACTTAAGCATCTTCTTCTTATCTTTAATAATAAAATCATGTGCTACCATACTCTTATAATCTAGAAAAATAGGGGGCATCAAATTTTCCTCTTTCTCATAATGCCTAATAGGTATCCTAAAGTGTGCAGCAAGGCGCGAAGCAAAGATTCCTCCAAAGATGGGACCCTTTGTTTGATTCAGATTTAATCGTTTAGCAACAATAGCGGCTATATTGAAAGTGGTATCACGAAACAAAGAATGGCACATAACAATATCAGGGGCACTAATATTTCCACTATTCCCACGGCCAATTAAGCATCTACTAGCAAATATTGCAAAGTAATGTAGAACATGAAAATGTATGCTAGTAATTCTTGCATTGGAAACTTTCCTCGTTTCCCCTACAGCAATCGTATCAATAAACCCTTCCACATCATTACGATGTGGTTCCTCTATGTTGCCCGAAAAGGGTATCTTACAGACCCGACAAAAATCATATAATGACATCTCCTTAACCTCATCATATAAGTGAAATTCCACTGATGGTGGTGATTTCTTAGCATGAAAGTAAAAAATTTGCACGAAAATATTAGTGAGGAGGAGATATTGTTCGCACTGGTCGTGGAGGAAGTCGATGAGGCCTGCATTCTTAGCCAAATAATAAAATTCCTCATATATCCCGGCTGCTCTCAAGAACTCATCACAAGGCCATTCGCACGGCCGAACCTCCGAAGTGTGAGGGAGATTATATTTGGGTTCTTATTCTCTTCACTTTGCTTATCCTTCGAGCTTCGGCTCGAAGAGCCCCTCAACAATATCTTCATCATTTCCTCTGAAACATTTCTGAAATTATTAGTGACTCAAAATAATAGTGAACAAACTCAACAAGATTGATAGCAACTACTCCCACAAGTGCCTAGAGGCCATATCATGCATTAAAACTACTTTTGACCACATAAATTTGACATGCAAGCTCAGGAACAGGGTCACCTAAGTAGAAAAAATTTGCAATAAATAAAGCACTACAACAAAAACTAATTGGACCATTGGAGGAGTCACATACCGAAGAACAATCCCCCAAAGCAGTTTTGTGAATGGAGCTTTGAGCTAGGAGATCGAAAATGGCAGCAAGATGAGCTAGAACACGGGTTTGAGCTATGGGAGGATTTTTTCTGGAGGAAGTCGAAGTGTGTGGGTGCTGGAATAAGTGGAGGGGGCACGTGGGGCCCACGAGGTAGGGGGTACACCCTGGACCCTCGTGGCCAAGTGGTGTGGCCCCCAAGTGTGTTCTCAGTGCCAAATATTTTTAAATATTCTAGAAAAAATCATATAAAATTTTCAGGACATATGGAGAACTTTTATTTTCAAGGTATTTTTTTATTGCAAGGATAATTTAGAAAACAGACAGAAAATACTATTTTTGCCTTTTTAATCTAAATAACAGAAAGTAAAAAGAGGGTACAGAGGGTTGTGCTTTCTAACTTCATCCATCTCATGCTCATCAAAAGGAATCCATTAACAAGGTTGATCAAGTCTTGTTAACAAACTCTTTCTGAATCGCATGAAACCGGGGAATTTTCGAATAACACTAGGTTACCTCAACAGGGATATGCACATCCTCAACAATACGAATATCATATTTCTTCTTGGCAGAAGGGAGAGTAAATTCAAAACCTCCAATAGTAATTGTTGAAGTCTTTCCAATAGAATTTATACTGTGGACTTCAGGTTGTTTCCTTGGAAAATGTACCATATGCTCATTACCATTAACATGAAAAGTGACATTGCCTTTGCTGCAATCAATAACAGCCCCTGCAGTATTCAAAAAGGGTCTACCAAGAATAATAGACATACTATCATCCTCTGGAATATCAAGAATAACAAAGTCCGTTAAAATAGTAACGTTTGCAACCACAACAGGCACATCCTCACAAATACCGACATGTATAGCAGTTGAGTTATCAGCCATTTGCAAAGATATTTTAGTAGGTGTCAACTTATTCAAATAAAGTCTACGATATAAAGAGAGAGCCATAACACTAACACCGGCTCCAAGATCACATAAATCAGTTTTAACATAGTTTCTTTTAATGGAGCATGGTATAGTTGGTACTCCGGGATCTCCTAGTTTCTTTGGTATTCCACCCTTCAAAGTATAATTAGCAAGCATGGTGGAAATTTCAGCTTCCGGTATCTTTCTTTTATTTGTGACAATATCTTTCATGTACTTAGCATAAGGATTCATTTTAAGCATATCAGTCAAACGCATATCAGAAAGATAGGTCTAATCATTTCAGCAAAGCACTCAAAATCCTCATCATCCTTTTTCTTGGACGGTTTAGGAGGAAAAAGCATGGGTTTCTGAACCCATGGTTCTCTTTCTTTACCGTGCTTCCTAGCAACGAAATCTCTCTTATCATAACGTTGATTCTTTGATTGTGGGTTATCAAGATCAACAACATGTTCAATTTCTACATCATTGTTATTGCTAGGTTGAGCATCAACATGAACATCATCATTAACATTATCACTAGGTTCATGTTCATTACCAGATTGTGTTTCATCATCAGAAATAGAAATATCATTGGGATTCTCAGGTGTGTCAACAACAGGTTCACTAGAAGCATGCAAAGTCCTATCATTTTTCTTTTTCTTCTTCTTAGAAGAATTAGGTGCATCAACATTAGTTCTCTGAGAATCTTGCTCAATCCACTTAGGATGGCCCTCAGGATATAGAGGTTCCTGAGTCATTCTACCACCTCTAGTCACAACTCTAACATCATTATCATTTTTCTTATTATTTAATTAATTGAGCAAATCATTTTGAGCTTTAAGCACTTGTTCTACTTGAGTGGTAACCATAGAAGCATGTTTACTGATAAGTTTAAGGTCACCTTTAACTCTAGACATATAATCACTCAAGTGTTCAATCATATAAGCATTACGTTTCAATTGTCTACCAACATAAGCATTGAAGTTTTCTTGTTTAACAATAAAATTATCAAAATCATCCAAGCATTGGCTAGCAGACTTATTATGTGGGATATCACCTTCATCAAATCTATAGAGAGAATTTACCTTTAATACCTACTCGGGTTATCAAGACCATGTATTTCTTCTATAGGTGGTAAATTATTAACATCTTCAGCTTTAATACCCTTTTCTTTCATACATTTCTTTGCCTCTTGTATATCTTCAGGACTGAGACATAGAATACCCCTTTTCTTCGGAGTTGGCTTAGGAGTTGGTTCAGGAAGTGTCCAATCATTTTCATTACTTAACATATTATTCAGTAGCAATTCAACTTGATCAATAGTTCTTTCCCTGAAAACACAACCAGAACAACTATCCAGTTGGTCTCTAGAAGAATCGGTTAGTCCATTATAAAAGATATCAACTACTTCATTCTTCTTGAGAGGATGATCAGGCAAAGCATTAAGTAATTGGAGAAGCCTCCCCCAAGCTTGTGGGAGACTCTCTTCTTCAATTTGCACAAAGTTATATATTTCCCTTAAGGCAACTTGTTTCTTATGAGCGGGGAAATATTTAGCAGAGAAGTAATAAATCATATCCTGGGGACTACGCACACAACCAGGATCAAGAGAATTAAACCATGTTTTAGCACCACCCTTTAATGAGAACGTAAATAACTTAAGGATATAGTAGTAACTGATTTTTTCCTCATTAGTTAACAGGGTGGCTATATCATTTAATTTAGTAAGATGTGCCACAACAGTTTTAGATTCATAGCCATAAAAAGATCAGATTCAACCAAAGTAATTAACTCAGGATCGACAAAGAAATCATAATCCTTATCAGAAATACAGATAGGTGAAGTAGCAAAAGCAGGGTCATATTTCATTCTAGCATTCAAAGATTTTTCTTTCACCTTAGCTAACACTCTCTTAAGATCATATCTATCATTGCAAGCTAAAAGATCTCTAGCAGTCTCTTCATCCATAGCATAACCCTCAGGCACAACACGCAATTCATATCTAGAGGGAGAATCTTCATCATCATTTTCATCAATATTATCAGTTTCAATAATTTCATTCTCTCTAACCCTAGCAAGTTGTTCATCAAGAAATTCACCTAATGGCACAATATTATAAAGCGTAGAAGTAGTTTCATCATAAGCATCATGCATAGCAGAAGTGGCATCATCGATAACATGTGACATATCATAATGAATAGCAGGAGTAGGTGTCGCAAGTTTACTCATAACAGAAGGTGAATCAAGTGCAGAGCTAGATGGCACTTCCTTACCTCCCGTCGTAGTTGAGGGATAAATCTTGGTTTTTTTTGTCTTTCAAGTTCCTCATAGTGATCAACAGATATAAATCCCAAGTGACCCAAAGAATAGAGCCATGCTCCCCGGCAACAGCGCCAAAAAATAGTCTTGATAACCCACAAGTATAGGGGATCGCAACAGTTTTCGACGGTAGAGTATTCAACCCAAATTTATTGATTCGACACAAGGGGAGCCAAAGAATATTCTCAAGTATTAACAGTTGAGTTGTCAATTCAACCGCACCTGAAAGACTTAATATCTGCAGCAAAGTATTTAGTAGCAAAGTAATATGGAAGTAACGATAATGGTGGCAAAAGTAACAGTATTGGTTTTGTAGTGATTGTAACAGTGGCAACGGAAAAGTAACTAAGCAAAGATCAATATATGAAAAGCTCGTAGGCAATGGATCAGTGATGGATAATTATGTCGGATGCGATTCCTCATGCAATAGTTATAACATAGGGTGACACAGAACTAGCTCCAGTTCATCAATGTAATGTAGGCATGTATTCTGAATATAGTCATATGTGCTTATGGAAAAGAACTTGCATGAAATCTTTTGCCTTACCCTCCCGTGGAAGTGGGGTCCTATT
The DNA here is from genome assembly GCA_034509565.1 of Triticum monococcum. Taxonomy (NCBI): domain Eukaryota; kingdom Viridiplantae; phylum Streptophyta; class Magnoliopsida; order Poales; family Poaceae; genus Triticum; species Triticum monococcum. The sequence continues at coordinate 183,303,515 of CM067843.1, read as the reverse complement.
GGAAACTAAGGGTATTAAGGCCTCCTTTTAATAGAGTACCAGAACAAAGCATTAACACTTAGTGAATATATGAACTCCTCAAACTATAGTCATCACCGGGAGTGGTCCCGATTATTGTCACTTCGGGGTTACCGAATCAGAACACATAGTAGGTGACTATTGACTTCCAAAATAGGATCAACAACTCACATATATTCATGGAAGAATAATAGGTTCATATCTCATATCATGGCACTCGGGCCCTAGTGACAAGCATTAAGCATAGGGGAGCCTCAGGGGGCCCACGAGACAGGGAGGCGCGCCCCAGGAGGGTGGGCGCGCCCCCACCCTCGTGGACAGGGTGTGGGGCCCCTGGTGTTGATTCTTTCGCCAGTGTTTTTTATAAATTCCAAAAATATTATCCGTGAAGTTTCAGGTCATTTCGAGAACTTTTATTCTGCACAAAAATAACACCATGGCAATTCTGCTGAAAATAGCGTCAGTCCAGGTTAGTTCCATTCAAATCATGCAAGTTAGAGTCAAAAACAAGGTCAAAATTGTTTGGAAAAGTAGATACGATGGAGACATATCAGCCTCCTTGTTAATGAACAGAGCTTTGTTGTCCCTTGTAATAGGCTTGGACGCCAGGTGTATTCACCAAAAATCTGGGTTATCCTCCCTTTGTTTGCCTGCCACTCCGACCAGGTAATCCTGGAATGACTCGTCGTACTCTTGACAATCAATCTTATAAAGACCCTAAATTTGTCAAAGTTAAAACGGCAATTGGTCATGTGAGGTTCGGCTTACGGGTTTGAATTAAGGTTTAACTCAGCGACTGTGCAGCCGTTGAATAACACTTGACATTGAGGCTTGGCAGCCTATGAATGCCTTGTTTTTTCTGATTTATATTTGCTTTGAACATTTTTTTGAGGTTCATCTTTTGTGCCATGTTGATATATGGTTGAAAATTGATTAGGGCCATGTTGCCTTATGATTCATGTATGAATCTATCCGAAGTTTTGTTAACCTGGCCTGGCTTTGGACTTTAAGTCGCCAGTGTGTGATGATTATGAGCTTGGAGTCATGTGCTCTAAAGCTTTGGGATATTACCCTTGCTGCACATGGCGTTGTAAGCCGACAATGTGAATAAATTGTATAGGGTGTTGTGCTCTAGGGCTTTGGGTTGTTATCCTTACTGCATGATGCATGGTAAGCTGACAGTATGAACAAATATCACAGGTATGATATTTATATTGTTATGATTTTATGAGGTTTTGATAAACCCGTCCTGGTTACGGACTATTCATTCACCCGTGGATTTTGTATGGGGCATTATGACCCGCCCTGGGGTAAACCGCCAGGGCACCTGTTACCTGTTTATGTGCAAGAAATATGACAACCATGGTCGACATAAATTGATGATATTATAAAGCATAAGAGCCAGATCTTCAACATCAGATTGGCGGCTCAAACAAAGTGTTATGCAAATCAACATGCACGATGGCATGGCAGATCATTATTTTCAACTAGCCTATTACAAGGCATCTGACGACCCAAAATAATGTGTTTTTGATACGCAAAGTACACCATCTGGGGGATGGTAAGCCGATCCTTGGATTAATTTTCTTGGTATTGGCGTGTTGAGGCTTCTGGAGCATCCTGTGCCGATTCTTCTTCCGTAGTCGTCTAGAAGTTAAGTGATGACCAATTGATGCCAATAAAGGTTTGGAATTCATCTTCGTCATCAATAAGCTTAGACAGATCGATTTCAGGGGCGAAAGTATGCTTACGGATTGGAGGGATGAGATCCACAACTTTGTAAGCCGGCGTTGGCATTTTCTGATTATCCGATGTATAAGCCGCGTGATATCTTGTCAGGTCTGTTTCTTCGTCAATAAGGCTCACCAATGGACGCATCTCTTTTAGACAAGTAGCAAAATCCTTCTTATCGAAGGGAGACCCGTCCTCTTTGAAACTGGAGCAGCCAGTAGCTAGTTCGGCCGGGTCTAATTCTGCCTGCCATGCTTTCGCCCGGCTTAAAGCCGTAATGGCACCAGCTCTGGCGGCTGAGCACTTGATTTCTTCAATTCTTGGGGGTAGGACATAAAGTTTGCTTAAAACATAACTGAGAAGAGATGGTACTTGATTGGTTCGGGAGATGGCGGCTATGGTGCACTGAGCACCGGTATATAATTGTTCCACCAGCGTGTAAACTCCCCTGAGTTTTATCACCATCTCTTGACCAAGATTGCTACTCCTGGGGCCTATATAACATAATGTAGTTAAGTCACCAGGCGGCATACAAAGTGGAGTATTGAAATTAATCACCAAATTTCAGTCTTACTTACCAAAAATGGCGGAGGACATCTGTGTGATATGACGTTTTAAGCCTATAAGTTCAGTGGTGACTTCTTGCAAAGAGGTGATACGTCTCCGTCGTATCTACTTTTCCAAACACTTTTGCCCCTGTTTTGTACTCTAACTTGCATGATTTAAATGGAACTAACCCGGACTAACGATGTTTTCAGCAGAATTGCCATGGTGTTATTTTTGTGCAGAAATAGAAGTTCACGGAATGGCCTGAAAATCAACGGACAATTATTTTGAAAACATATAAAAATACTGGAAGGAAGATCCACGTCAGGGGGGCCTCCACCTGTCCACGAGGGTGTGGGCGTGCCCTACCCCCTTGGGTGCGCCCCCTGCCTCGTGGGCCCCCCTAACGCTCCATCGACCTCAACCCTGACTCCATATATTCACTTTCGAGGAGAAAAAAACTAAGGAAAAGGATTCATCGCGTTTTATGATACGGAGCCGCCGCCAAGCCCTAAACTCTCTCGGGAGGGCTGGTCTGGAGTCCGTTCGGGGCTCCGGAGAGGGGAACCCGTCTCCATCGTCGTCATCAACCATCCTCCATCACCAATTTCATGATGCTCACTGCCGTGCGTGAGTAATTCCATCGTAGGCTTGCTGGACGATGATGGGTTGGATGAGATTTATCGTGTAATTGAGTTAGTTTTGTTAGGGTTTGATCCCTAGTATCCACTATGTTCTGAGATTGATGTTTCTATGACTTTTCTATGCTTAATGCTTGTCACTAGGGCCCGAGTGCCATGATTTCAGATCTGAACCTATTATGTTTTCATCAATATATGCGAGTTCTTGATCCTATCTTGCAAGTGTATAGTCACCTATTATGTGTTATGACCCGTTAACCCCGAAGTGACAATAATCGGGATACTTACTAGTGATGACCGTAGTTTGAGGAGTTCATGTATTCACTATGTGTTAATGCTTTGGTCCAGTACTCTATTAAAAGGAGGCCTTAATATCCCTTAGTTTCCAATAGGACCCCGCTACCACGGGAGGGTAGGACAAAAGATGTCATGCAAGTTCTTTTCCATAAGCACGTATGACTATATTCGGAATACATGCCTACATTACATTGATGAACTGGAGCTAGTTCTATGTCACCCTAGGTTATGACTGTTCATGATGAACCGCATCCGGCATAATTCTCCATCACCAATCCATTGCCTACGAGCTTTCCATATATTGTTCTTCGCTTATTTACTTTTCCGTTGCTATTGTTATCATCACTACAAAACACCAAAATATTACTTTTGCTACTATTACCTTTTTTCATCGTTACCACCACTATCATATTACTTTGCTACTAAACACTTTGCTGCAGATATTAAATTTCCAGGCCTAGTTGAATTGACAACTCAGTTTCTAATACTTGAGAATATACTTTGGCTCCCCTTGTGTTGAATCAATAAGTTTGGGTTGAATACTCTACCCTCGAAAACTGTTGCGATCCCCTATACTTGTGGGTTATCAAGACTATTTTCTGGCGCCGTTGCCGGGGAGCATAGCTCTATTCTTTGAGTCACTTGGGATTTATATCTGCTTGTCACTATGAAGAACTTGAAAGATCAAAGAACCAAAATTTATCCCTCAACTACGAGGGGAGGTAAGGAACTGCCATCTAGCTCTGCACTTGATTCACCTTCTATTTTGAGTAAGCTTGTGACACCTAAACCTGCTTCTGCTATTAATTCTGATATGTCGCATGTTAGTGATGATGCCACTTCTGCTGTGCATGATACTTATGATGAAACTACTTCATTGCTTGATACTACTGTGCCACTTGGTGAATTTCTTGATGAACAACTTGCTAGGGCTAGAGAGAATGAAATTATTGAAACTGATAATATTGATGAAAGTGATGATGAAGACTCTCCCCCAGATATGAATTACCTGTTGTGCCTGAGGGCTATGTTATGGATGAAGAAACTGCTAGAGATTTTCTTGCTTGCAATGATAGGAGTGATCTTAAGAAATTATTAGCTAAGCTGAAACTAAAAAATTCTCAATGCTAGAATTAAATATGATCCTGCTTATGCTACTTCACCTATCTTTGTTACTGATAAGGATTATGATTTCTTTGTTGATCCTGAGATAATTACTTTAGTTGAATCTGATCCTTTCTATGGTTATGAGTCTGAAACTGTTGTGGCACATCTTACTAAATTAAATGATATAGCTACCCTGTTCACTAATGATGAGAAAACTCGCTACTATTATATCCTTAAGATATTTCCGTTCTCATTAAAGGGTGATGCTAAGATATGGTTTAATTCTCTTGATCCTGGTTGTGTGCGTAGTCCCCAGGATATGATTTATTACTTCTATGCTAAATATTTCCCCGCTCATAAGAAATAAGCTGGTTTAAGGGAAATATATAATTTTGTGCAAATTGAAGAAGAGAGTCTCCCACATGCTTGGGGGAGGCTTCTCCAATTACTTAATGCTTTGCCTGATCATCCTCTTAAGAAGAATGAAATACTTTATATCTTTTATAATGGACTAACCGATGCTTCTATAGACCACCTGGATAGTTGTGCTGGTTGTGTTTTCAAGGAGAAAACACCAGATGAAGATGAAATTCTATTGAATAATATGTTGACTAATGAAAATAATTGGCACTTCCTGATCCAATTCTTGAACCAACTTCTAAGCCAACTCCGAAGAAAAGGGGTATTCTATTTCTCACTCCTGAAGATATGCAAGAGGCAAAGAAATCTATGAACGAAAAAGGTATTAAAGCTGAAGATGTTAAGAATTTACCACCTATTGAAGAAATACATGGTCTTAATTTACCACCTATTGAAGAAATGCATGGTCTTAATTCATTACCTATTGAAGAAACACATGGTCTTGATAACCCGACACAAGTAGTAAAGGTAAATTCTCTCTATAGATATGATAAAACTGAAATCCCATTTACTAAGTTTGCTAGCCCATGCTTGGATGAGTTTGATGACTTTATGGTTAAACAAGAAAACTTCAATGCTTATTTTGGTAGAGAATTAAAACACAATGCTGATATGCTTGAACACTTGGGTGATTATATGGCTAATATTAAAGGTGAACTTAAACTTATTAGTAAACATGCTTCTATGGTTGCCACTCAAGTAGAACAAGTACTTCAAGCTCAGAATGATTTGTTCAATGAATTGAATAATAAGAAAAATGATAATGCTGTTAGAGTTATGACTAGAGGTGGTAAAATGACTCAGGAACCTTTGTATCCTGAGGGCCATCCTAAGAGAATTGAGCAAGATTCTCAGAGAAGTAATATTGATGCACCTAGTCCTTCTAAGAGGAAGAAAAAGAAAAATGATAGGACTTTGCATGCTTCTAGTGAACCTGTTGTAGACACACATTAGAATCCTAACGATATTTCTATTTCTGATGCTAAAACACAATCTGGTAATGAACATGAACCTAGTAATAATGTTAATGATGATGTTCATGTTGATGCTCCACCTAGCAATGATAATGATATAGAGATTGAACCTGCTGTTGATCTTGATAACCACAATCAAAGAATCAACGTTATGATAAGTGGGAATTTGTTGCTAGGAAGCACGCTAAAGAAAGAGAACCATGGGTTCAGAAAACCATGACTTTTCCTCCTAAACCATCCAAGAAAAAGGATGATGAGGATTTTGAGCGCTTTGCTGAAATGATTAGACCAATCTTCTTGCGTATGCGTTTGACTAATATGCTCAAAATGAATCCTTATGCTAAGTATATGAAAGAAATTGTTACAAATAAAAGAAAGATACCGAAAGCTGAAATTTCCACCATGCTTGCTAATTATACTTTTAAAGGTGGAATACCTAAGAAACTAGGAGATCCCGGAGTACCAACTATACCATGCTCCATTAAAAGAAACTATGTTAAAATTGCTTTATGTGATCTTGGAGCCGGTGTTAGTGTTATGCCTCTCTCTTTATATCGTAGACTTGATTTGAATAAGTTGACACCTATTGAAATATCTTTGCAAATGGCTGATAAATCAACTGCTATACCTATCGGTATTTGTGAGGATGTGTTTGTTGTGGTCGCACGTTACTATTTTAACGAACTTTGTTATTCTTGATATTCCCGAGGACGATAGTATGTCTATTATTCTTGGAAGACCCTTTTTGAATACTGCAGGGGCTGTTATTGATTGCAGCAAAGGCAATGTCACTTTTCATGTTAATGGCAATGAGCATACGATACACTTTCCGAGGAAACAACCTCAAGTTCATAGTATAAACTCTATTGGAAAAATTCCATCGATTATTTTTTGAGTTTTTGAATTTCCTCTTCCTACTGTCAAGAAGAAATATGATATTCTTATTGTTGGGGATGTGCATATCCCTGTTGAAGTAACCTAGTGTTATTCGAAAATTCTCCGGTTCCATGTTATTCGGAATGAGTTTGTTCACAAGACCTGATTAGCCTTGTTAGTGGATTCCTTTTGATGAGCATGAGATGGATGAATTTAGGAAGCACAATTCTCTGTACCCTCTTTTTACTTTTTGTTATTTATATTAAATAAAGCAAAAATAGTAATTTATGTCTGTTTTCTGAATTATCTATGCAAAAAAAAATACCCCGAAAATAAAAGTTCTCCAAATGCCCTGAAAATTAAATATGATTTTTTCTGGAATATTTGAGAATATCTGGCACTGAGAACACAGCAGGGGGAGCAAGCACCTAGCCACGAGGGTGGAGGGAGCGCCCCCTGCCTCGTGGGCCTATGGTGGCTCCCCTCCACTTATTCCAGTTACCACACATTCCTTCTTCCTCCCACAAACATCACCAACCAGCTCAATCCCGAGTCCAAGCTCATTTTGCTGCCATTTTCGATCTCCTTGCTCAAAGTTCCATTCACAAAACTTCTTTGGGGGGGTGTTCTTTGGTATGTGACTCCTCCAATGGTCCAATTAATTTTTGTTCTAGTGCTTTATTCATTGCATATTTTTGCTGCTTAGGTGACCCTGTTCTTGAGCTTGCATGTCAAATTTATATGGTCAAAAGTAGTTTTAATGCATGATATATTCGCTAGGCACTTGGGGGAGTAGTTGCTATCAATTTTGTTGAGTTTGATTCACTTTTATTTTGAAGTTACTAAAATTTCAGAAATTTTTCATAGGAAGAAATATGTTTAGGAAAATGTACCAAGGTGGTCCTTCAAGGAAGCAAGGACCCAGTCTCGCAATACGCGATGCCGACGATGAACCACCGAGGGAAGCTCAAGTGCGGGCTTGTGAATGGCCTTCAGAGGACTTTATGGATCGAGCAGGAATCAAGGAAGAATTTAACACATATGTGTGTAATGCTGATCTTGAGAGCTTCAAGGCAGATAAGTGCCGCCAGTACCACTATCTCGCTGATTCCTTTGTGAGAGGGTTTGAATTTTCATCATCACGCAATTCTCAAACTGTCCTGTTTGATATTCATGAAAATTCTTATACTATGGACTTCAAGGATTTTAACACTACTTGCAAACTTCCACAATGGGTTAGTCCTAATAAACCTCGCAAATCTGAATTTAGAGATTTTCTTGCTAGTATAAGTGTGGGGGAATCTAGAGATATAACAAAAGCTACCACAGGGAGCATTCATTTTCCTGCTATACATTATTTTGCTCTCTTCATAGGTAGGTGCATAAATGGTAAGGATGAAGCATGTCATATGTGTGTCCCTGACCTCAGTGTTCCCAGGAGTGTTGTATTAGGAGACAGACAATATAACTTGGGGGCCATTGTTGCACGTAGGTTGCATAATAATCGTATTCATGGATATTTCTTTGGTGGAATTTATGCAACCTGTCTAGCTAATTTTCTTGATATACCCATACGTGGGTATGATATTGAGTTGCCTCCTGTTTATTTAGATTATGAGGCCATCGTTCGTCATCAGTTTGTTGAGAGGAACGATCAGTTCCTCCAGTACCGACTAATCTTTGACAGACGACACACCTATCACATCGCTCTCCCTGCTCCTGCTTTCTTTGACTCTCAGGAAAAAGGGAGAAATGTTATAACCAGGGAGGAGGCGGACGAGTATAAGAGGAGGACAGAGACGACCCATGTCCAAGCGGCAGCTCATGAGGCAATTGCCACTGCATCTCAGTACGACCCCAGCTACAACTTTGGATACCACCAGGCCAGCCATGGCCATAGACCAACTTAGGCCAAAAGCCTAAGCTTGTGGGAGTACGTATTTCTCACCGACATTACATTTATTTTCACACACTCATGCTAGGTGTCGGTGCTCATACTTTTTCATTGTATCATCCATGCTAGTTTATTTTCCTTTTTATGCTTTCTTCTTATATGTTTAATAAACCTTAATAAAAAACAAAAAAATTAGTTGTAGCTTTTAGTTAGTTTACTTTTCATGCTATAGTAGTAATAACTAAAAAGAAAACCCAAAAATATTTCTCGTTCTTCTTTTGTTTGTTGGGAGCTTTCCCGTGTAAATAGCTTTATTTCTTTTCTTGTTCTTTGGGAGTCGAGAGGAGAAGACCATGATTAAAATGTTGAGTGGCTCTTATATGCATTATTGTTGATCTAACAAAGAGCCCATATTACCTTGTCTTCTCTCTTGAATTGAATGCCTGCAGATTCCAGCTTAGTCCAATGCATGCGCACTATTATTATTATCCACACTATTCGGTCATGCAAGTGAAAGGCAATAATGATGATTATATGATGAACTTATTGAGATGAGAAAAGCTGGTATGAACTCGACCTCTCTTGTTTTTGTAAATATGATTAGTTCATCGTTCCTGATTCAGCATATTATGAATAAACATGTTTGCAATGACAATTAGAGATTATAGTTGCTTATGCCATGCTTAATTAGCTAGGAGCTTATAATGGTTTACCTTGTGTGCCAACATGCTATTAAAATGGTTGTGATGTGGTATGATAGGGTGGTATCCTCTTTTGAACGATTCGAGTGGCTTGACTTGGCACATGTTCACGCATGTAGTTGAAACAAAATCAACATAGCCTCTACGATATTTATGTTCATGGTGCATTATATCCTACTCATGCTTGCATTCGGTGTTGATTAATTTTCATGCATGTTCATGACTGTTGTCGCTCTCTAGCTGGTCGCTTCCCAGTCTTTTGCTAGACTTCACCTGTACTAAGCGGGAATACTACTTGTGCATCCAATTCCATAAACCCCAAAGTTATTCCATATGAGTCCACCATACCTACCTACATATGGTATCTACCTGCCGTTCCAAGTAAATTTGTATGTGCCAAACTCTCAAACCTTCAAATAAACATCATGTTTTGTATGCTCGAATAGCTCATGTATCAACTAGGGTTGTCCGTATCTTCCATGTTAGGCGGGTTATTCTCAGGAGGAGTGGACTCCGCTCCTCACTCACGAGAAAATGGCTGGTCACTTGGATGCCCAGTCCCATGCTTTATGCAAATCAAATCAAAATAATTGCAAACAAAACTCCCCCGGGACTCTTGTTAGTTGGAGGCACTCATTGTTTCGAGCAAGCCATGGATTGATGCTTGTTCGTGGAGGGGGAGTATAAACTTTACCATTCTGTTTGGGAACCGCCTATAATGTGTGTAGCATGGAAGATATCGCCATCTCTTGGATGTTATGTTGACAATTAAAGTATGCCGCTCAAAATATTATTCATATCTATTTCAAAACCGAGCTCTGGCACCTCTACAAATCCCTGCTTCCCTCTGCGAAGGGCCTATCTATTTACTTTTATGCTGACTCATCATCCTCTTATTAAAAAAGCACCAGTTGGAGAGCACCGCTGTCATTTGCATCCATTACTGTTAGTTTACATTGAGTATGACTTCACTAGATGTCTTTTACCATGAATTACAATGTCTAGTCAGTACTTGATCGTTAAAGGTGCTCTGCATTTATGTTTTGCGGTCTCAGAAAGGGCTAGCGAGATACCATCTTGTTATATCATATCATGATGGTTTTGAGAAAGTGTTGTCATCCGAGATTCATTATTATAGCTCACTAGTTGATTATGCCATTGATATGAGTAAACATGAGACCTAAATGTTATTGTAAATATGGTTAGTTCATAATCTTTGCTGAAAGATTGAATGTTGGCTTTACATATTTACAACAACAACAAGAGCAAACAGAGTTTGTAAAAGTTTGTCTTTATCACTTTCAGTTTATCAACTCGATTGCTTGAAGACAAGCAAAGGTTTAAGCTTGGGGGAGTTGATACGTCTCCGTCGTATCTAATTTTCCAAACACTTTTGCCCTTGTTTTGGACTCTAACTTGCATGATTTGAATGGAAGTAACCCAGACTGACGCTGTTTTCAGCAGAACTGCCATGGTGTTATTTTTGTGTAGAAATAAAAGTTATCGGAATGACCTAAAAATCAACGGAGAATTATTTTGGAATATATAAAAAATACTAGAAGGAAGATCCACGTCAGGGGGGCCTCCACCTGTCCACGAGGGTGGGGGGCGCGCCCCCTGCCTCATGGGCCCCCCTAATGCTCCACCGACCTCAACCCTGACTCCATATATTCACTTTCGGGGACAAAAAATAAAGGAAAAGGATTCATCGCGTTTTATGATACGGAGCCGCCGCCAAGCCCTAAACTCTCTTGGGAGGGCTGATCTGGAGTCCGTTCGAGGCTCCAGAGAGGGGAATCCGTCACCATCGTCATCATGAACCATCATCCATCATCAATTTCATGATGCTCACCGCCGTGTGTGAGTAATTCCATTGTAGGCTTGCAGGACAGTGATGGGTTGGATGAGATTTATCATGTAATCAAGTTAGTTTTGTTAGGGTTTGATCCCTAGTATCCACTATGTTCTGAGATTGATGTTGCTATGACTTTGCTATGCTTAATGCTTGTCACTAGGGCCTGAGTGCCATGATTTCAGATCTGAACCTATTATGTTTTCATCAATATATGAGAGTTCTTGACCCTATCTTGCACGTCTATAGTCACCTATTATGTGTTATGATCCGTTAACCCCGAAGTGACAATAATCGGGATACTTACCATTGATGACCGTAGTGTAGGACTTCATGTATTCACTATGTGTTAATGCTTTGGTCCAGTAGTCTATTAAAAGGAGGCCTTAATATCCCTTAGTTTCCAATAGTACCCCGCTGCCACGGGAGGGTAGGACAAAAGATGTCATGCAAGTTCTTTTCCATAAGCATGTATGACTATATTCGGAATACATGCCTACATTACATTGATGAACTGGAGCTAGTTTTGTGTCACCCTAGGTTATGACTGTTGCATGATGAACCGCATCGGGCATAATTCTCCATCACCGATCCATTGCCTACGAGCTTTCCATATATTGTTCTTCGCTTATTTACTTTTCCGTTGCTATTGTTATCATCACTACAAAACACCAAAAATATTACTTTTGCTACCGTTACCTTTTATCACTGTTACCACTACTATCATATTACTTTGCTACTAAATACTTTGCTGTAGATATTAAGTTTCTAGGTGTGATTGAATTGACAACTCAGCTGCTAATACTTGAGAATATTCTTTGGCTCCCCTTGTGTCGAATCAATAAATTTGGGTTGAATACTCTACCCTCGAAAACTGTTGCGATCCGCAATACTTGTGGGTTATCAAGAGGCTTCAGCATTTTCGGCTCTCTGTACCAGGGCAGTTTTTTCTTCAGCCCAGGTGGCTTTCTTGGCGTTATACCTGGTTTTAAGCTTTTCTGCTTCATCCAAGCTGAATTTGAACTTGGAGTCAGCTTTCCGGGTCTCAGCTTCTTACAGTTCAAGTCGGTTTTTTAAATCCGCCAATTGAGATTGAAATTGTGTTGAGGCTTCCTATAAGTAAGAGGTTAAATAATTATCAATAGCTATGTCACAATATAAATTCAGAAAAAGTCCCAATCCCTTTGCAAGCAATAGCACTTGGCACTTGGGGGCTAATGGGTGCAGAAAGTTTCTTTTATGAAGCAGTGACAGACAAATCTGGTTCATCTTTTTTCAAAGATAACCCAGTCTATGAGGGCTATAAAGTGAGATTTTATTCACAATAATGGTGATAAGTCCCGGCTTATTCATGTTGATTAAACCGACCCTTGGGGGCTACAGGTGCAAACTTGATCACTACTATCTAAAGCCCTGGCTTAACTTGATAGTTTAAGCCGGCTCTTGGGGGCTACTGGTTTTGACTTTGATACATATAAGGCTATCTAAAAGTTTACAGCATCATATCCAGTAGACTTGGGGACTGAAGGAGTATATATTAAGTCGGCGAATCAAAAGTTTGTACCTCATATTTCTGATGCATTTGTTTGACCATATCAATCTCAAGATCACTACTACTGTGCACTTGGCTGAGGTAGCCGGAAAATACTTCATTGGTGCTCAGATGAGAATAATTGGCCATGTCAAACTTGACTTTGTGCTTCTCAATCAACTCTTCTTTGGCAGTGTGTTTTGCCAGGACATTGGGATTCCCTAGCTCTTGAACTCCAGTGCCGGTGATCAGAACATCTTCAATATTTGGTTTTGAAGGATTGATTGGGCTTGGCGGTTCAGCACCCAAAGGGTCGATAATTGCATGATCAGTGGAGGCGCCAGGATTCTCTAGCGGCGGGTCATCAACAAGCTCCTCCGGGTGTTGCACGGAGGCTTCAGATACAGGTGCTTGTTTCTCCGGTTCATGAATTTTGGGGTCTTCAATCGGTTTGTTTGTTTTCGCCTTCTTGATTGGCTTTGCTATTCCACTACAAGAGGATTAAAAGGGTTAGTATATGTATAAAAATGTGCAAATAGCAAAGATAAAGTCATTACCTAGGGGTAGTTTTGAAATCCAGTAGCTGGGTCTGAGATGAATCGCGAGAGGAAGAATGAGAAGTCCCCTGGTAATTTGAGTCGGAAAGATTAAGTGGTTGGTGGGTAAGACCCGCCTTTGGATATAAAGAGTTTGAATTTTGAGGCACCTCTTTCCGGTGCTTACGTGGGGCTGGTGTGTTGGGTAACCCGGTGGATAGTTCTCCGCCTCCACTATTCCGAGTTCTGCGGCGGTTCTCATGTTGTTGTTGCTTCAAAATAAAGTTGGGATTCAAGTAAGCTAAGGGGTGAGAAAATCTCACTTTTCGGGCTACTTGCCGAATTTTCTGTCTTGGCAAAGGCTCTGAGTCGGAGGAAATAATAGTTACCTCTTCATCACCCGCCAGGCTGGTTTCCGCGTCATCCTGATAGCAATCAGTGTCAATAAGATAATTGAAAAAAGAGCCAAGGGAATCAAGGTCTACTTCCGACTCATCCTCCTCCTCTAAGTTTAAAAGCTCTGAGGCGGTGGATTTCTTCTTATTCTTCTTAAGGGCTTTAGTCTTAGCCATGGCTTTCTTGGCCGCTTTCTCGTCATACTTCTTGTTCCAAAAGGCGGATGTAGCCTGTGAAAGTAATATGAAGGTAAGAAATACGCAGATCATATGAACAGTAAGGCAAAATAAGAGGATTGAGGAACTTACCTCAGGTGGCGGGTTAAGTTTGCAGAAGAGGTTCAACGCCACTTTGCTGCAGCTTTCCAAGATTTCCCCCAGAAGGGTTTTGGTCATATCATTGATCTCTTTATCAGACAAACATGCTGGGCAGTGGCACGGTGGATCTTTGACATCACCGGTATATGTGCACATTAACCCGGGCCGGCGGCTCAAAGGTATGATCTTCCAAGCCACCTAGCAACGGACCAGGTCGACACCAGTCAATCCATTGGCCAACAACGCTCTAACCTTTGAAAAGGTAGGCATATACTTGGCTCGTTCAGCGGTCGTAAGCCGATCTGGAAGAGGGTGTTTAGCGCTGAGCCGGTGTTCGCGATAACCCTAGCAGGGATTTTCTTCGGCTGGGATGTATCTTGGCAATAGAATCAAGTTTGATTGCAGTCTTTAGGATGGCTTGGAAGCGCAGCAGAAGGAAAAATGGCATCTCTTCGTCGTTGAATTGAGACTCCCCCAAGTTCTAAGCTGGGTCCACCAGTGAACTCATTCTGGTGGTTCAAATAAAAATACTCCCTAAAGAGTTCGACACTGGGTTCCTCTTGAAGATATACTTCGTTGAAGACTTGGAAATTGCAGATATTTGAGACAGAATTGGGTCCGGTGTCTTGAGGATGAAGTTGAAAGAAATGCAGAACATCATGGAAGAATTTTGATCCGGGCGGTGAGAAACCCCGGTTCATGTGATCAGTAAAAATAATAATCTCATTATTCTGTGGCTAAGGTTTGACTTCATCTGGGTTTGGAACATGCCAGTGAATGACATTTTTTGCTGGTAAGAAGCCGATTTTGAGATATTCCTGAAGCATTTTGTGACGCCCGGATATTTAATCTACAGAACCATCCACTAATGTTGCCGCGTCACCACGATTACTGTTGGTAACTCGCATTGTTTCACACCTCGTTCAAATTCAAATTGAATTCGAGTCAATCTTTAAAAAATTCAAATGTCAAAACTAAAATGTTCTAGGTGTTGCAGATAATTCCTGGATATTTGTCATTGTGAAACAACTTTTTTATAAATTGGTTTACTGCCTTAAAATATATAAAACATTGGCTAAAGTAATTTTTAATGCTTTTAAGTTACAAAAAATCAAAGCTATGTTAGATGCTCACCAAATCATTTATGCCTGCGTCAAATTTGCATTGTGGTTATACGGCCAAGTCTCATTTTATTTAAAAGTTAGTTGCTAGAGGCTTTAAAATAAAACCAGAAAACTTTAAAAGGAGAAGGGACCCCCACCCCTCTCTGCCTGGGCAGGCCCTGCCGGCCCAGCAGACCAAGCCAGCCCAGCCAGCCCCTTGCTCTCCTTACCCACCCCAAGCCGAACCCTAGCCGGTTCCCTCCCCACTCGCCCCCACTTCCCTCCCCCACGAGTCGCTCCTCCTCTGCCCCCCGATTGGATCGGGGGGGGATCGAACCCGTCTCCGGCTGACCGCCCCATCGCCACCTCGCCGGCGCCCGTCCCTCCTTCTCCTCCCGTCCGCGTGCCGCCCCGGCCCCTCCACCCCCGAGCTGGAATGGGGGCTCAACCCTGCGGCGCCCCGAGCCCCGATGCCGCGCCATCGCCGCCCGCCGTCACCCGAAGAACCGCTGGCGCCGCCTCCCCGACTTCGTCGTCGTCCCCGACCTCACCAAGCGTCGTCGCCTCCCTTACCCTCCAACGCTAGTGAGGCCCTTGGCCTCCTCTTCCTCACTGCGCGCCCGCTCACCGTAGCTCTCCCCGTCGCTGGTCGCGCCTCGCTGCAGTCACCACACGCCTGGTCATCGTGCCCCCCTCGCGCACGGCCACTCCCAGTCGTGCACACCCCCGTCACCGCCCGCGCATGGCCATCCCTGCCGACTGCGCTCCACACCACAGCCACCACGCGCCGCTCCTCCCGCACATGGCCTCACCGGCCTCGCGCGCTGTCTCGTGCGTCTCCGATGCCGCCGTGTTACTGTGGTTGCCACAGCCGCGCCGTATGCCTCACCTCCGACCGCCTGACCCAGCTCGCCCCTGGCCTCACCGCAGTTCGCCGTCGGCGGCGCCCTGCTCCCCGCGCGCGCCACCGGCTGTGGCCGCCAGTGCCTAGTGCGCTAGGGCGTGCCCAGCCCTCCTCTGTTGGCCTAGGCCAATGATCGCAGCCCCCCTTTTTTTTTCTTAAAAAACGAAAAGAAAATGATATTGGTCAATTAATTTTTAAATTAATTAATGTAGCTTAATTAGCTAATTAACCTGTAATTAGCTTGATGTGTCAATGACAGTAGGGCCCCACCTCTTTTTAGACTGTTTTAAAACAATGTGTTAAAAACACATGTGACACTGACAGATGGGCCCCATTGACCCTGTTGACTGGTCAACTTTGACCAAGTCAATGCTGACTGGCTTTGACTGGCCCCACATGTCATTGACTGTGACTGGCTCAGTTTGTGTATAAAATGTATTACTATTATTTTCGAATTAAATAAATTGCAGAAAATTAAAAAATCATTTAGATCTTCAAAAAATAATGGAAAATAATCTGTAACCCGGATCGAAAAACTTTGTACATGAAAGTTTCTCAAAACGACGAGACGAATCTGCATACGCAGTCCATTCGTCTGCCACGCATCCCTAGCATAGCGAACACGCAACTTTCCCCCTTTGATTCATTTGTCCGAATACGCGAAACATCGGGGATACTTTCCCGGATGTTTCCCCCCTTCGCCGGTATCACCTCCTACCGTGTTAGGTCACACCCGGCACATCTTATTGCCATGTTATGCTTTGTGGTGCTATGTTTGCTTTATATTTACTATTTCTTCCCCCTCTTCTTTCCGGTAGACCCCGAGACTGATGCTGCCCTTGTGTTCGACTACGTCGACGACGACCCCCCTTCTTGCCAGAGCAACCAGGCAAGAAAACCCTCCTTGAGCATTCCGATATCACCCATTTCTTTCCTTCTCATGCCTGCATTAGAACTGCTACTGCTTTATGTATGATCCTACTCTGATGCATAGCCTGCTTTTGTAACCTGCTTATTGTTACCTACCTGCTTATCCTAAACTGCTTAGTATAGGTTGGTTAGAGATCCATCTGTGACCCCCACCTTGTCCTAGTTGCCTCGCTTTTATGTTCCAACGTGATCGACGTCCAGGCCCCGACACCGCACATCACTTTCCCCTTTTGTTGCTCGACTCTACAGAGTTACCATCGAGTGCCAAGGGTGGAACCTCTTACATCACTCCTGATGAGATCTTTGTAGTGTAGCTATACGGTCGAGGTCATCGAGGGTGATTTCCTCCTTAACCACTTCCGTTACGGCTCTGTCGTGCAACCCCTCAAGTGTGAACCTCGAGGGTGTATCCTCTTACGTTCACCTTGATGATAACATCGAGTGGAATTCATCGGGGGTGATTCCTCGGGTTTTCCCCTTGGTGTCAGACACACAGTTACTATGGTTACTATGACTTTACACTGAACCATGTTACTAAAGACGGGTCAGCCCTGAGGGGTACCCGCGTGAGCTTAATAGCGAGTGATGTGGAGACGGGTTGACCTGGAGGGTGCCCGCGAGATACTTACGAGGCGTGGCCGGGCATTCTTGGCCGTTGCCGCAAGTACTCGAGACGGGGCGACGCGGTCACATCTTTCGTGAGTCTCTGCTCGTTACCGGGTGCTCCTAATCCACTACGATTTGGATATTTGATCCGAGGGGCCTCTGGCCTGATAGCACTAACCATCACATGGGCATAGTATGGGCGTTCTGCGTCGTATACATCAGCCGAAGCTTAATAGACATCAGCAACTAAGCGGCGCGCGCCGGGTTGGACTGGTAAGCACCTACCTTTTTGAAGGAGGTAGCTAGGTCTACTCACCGGCCGCGTACGCAACGTGCAGGAGTTCCCGGGGAGATGGCCCATGACCCCTGGGGGCATAGGTTTAGTCCGGCGTGTTGGCCTCTCTATTAAGCCTAGGTCGGGTTGCGGCATATTGTTTGGCCGAGGCCGGGCATGACCCAGGAAAGTGTGTCCGGCCGGAGTTAATCGAGTGTGGTGGGTAAGTTGGTGCACCCCTGCAGGGAAGAAAACATCTATCGATAGTCTGTCCTACGGTAACGGACACTTGGAGTTGTATCCCGATCGATACAACTAGACCTGGATACTTGAGATGAGACATGGAGATGAGACTTGGATATGAGATGATAACTGGATAGAATGGCTCTGGAATTGCTTTCTCGCAGGGAGTCGAGAAAGGATCTCTGACCGAGGTTAATAACATTACTGCTACTTTACTTTATGCTACTCTACTTCCTCCTGTTGCTGCAAGATGGTGGTTTCCAGAAGATGCTAGTCTTCGATAGGCTAGGCTTTCCCCTTCCCTTCTGGCATTCTGCAGTTTAGTCCACAGATACAACCCTTTTGCTTTGATACAGATGCATACTTAGTTTAGATCTGATGTAAGTCTTGCGAGTACTTTGGATGAGTACTCATGGCTGCTTTGCTACCTCTTTTCCCCCATACCCGATTGTTGCGACCAGATGACAGATCCCAAGAGCCAGACGACACCACTGATGACTACTGCTACCCCGAGGGTGCCTACTACTACGTGACGGCCGCTGACGACTTGGAGTAGTTAGGAGGCTCCCAGGCAGGAGGCCTGGCCTTTTCGATCGTTGTTGCTTTTGTGCTAGCCTTTTTAAGGCAACTTGTCTAACTTATGTCTGTACTCAGATATTGTTGCTTCCGCTGACTCTTGTGTATTCGAGCTTATGTATTCGAGCCCTCGAAGCCCCTGGCTTGTAATATAAAGCTTGTATTATTTTAATTGGTGTCTAGAGTTGTGTTGTGATATCTTCCCGTGAGTCCTTGATCTTGATCGTACACATTTGTGTGTATGATTAGTGTACGGTCAAATCCGGGGCGTCACAAGTTGGTATCAGAGCCGACTGCCTGTAGGTAGCCCGCTTTCAAACTCCATGGCCGAAGTTGAGTCTAGAAACCAAAAACCGTTTTACTAACTTGGGTGTGTGGCTTACGGGCCCACGTCGCCAATTGCGTGGTATTAGTATCTTTAAATCCTCGTCTATAATCTGGGACTCTGATCTCTCTTCCATTCGGGTTAAATAATTTTGCTAAATCTAACACTAGGTTCTCGTAACGCTTCCTCCCGGAGAGCTCCTTCAACACAGATGATCGTCTGCTACATCACAAGACTCTGAAGACACTTCTCGATGTATCCCGAGACCCTATGTCCAGGCCTTGCAGTTTCTGGCCGCCGGTAATCCCCGTGAATAACATCCTTGCCACTTGTACCTTCATCCCCAGTTGTTCATATACTTTCCTAAATACTTGGAAATACTATCTGATCTTCCGAAAATCCTCTGCAGCCTATTACTCTTGATTCTCCTTGCCTGCTTGCATTATGGATAATCCCATAAGTCTAGTAATCTTATTGGCATCCTTTGTCACTATCCTTTTGAGTCCGTTGATTCAATATGTTGTGGTTGCTCGCAATCCTCAGTCAGATCATAGAATTCATCCTTCCGGCTTGGATGTCATTTGACCAAGAGTTGTTTCTCGACCAATCAAATTGCTGTCAATTGTATCCCTAGGGCTATTCAACTTACTTATCTTTTGATCAGAGCATTTGCTTGTGATATTCTATTTTTGAAATCATGATTTCTTTGCATTAAACATCGATTTATTCAGATGTTTCTATAATCCGAAGCCTTTGCATTCTTTCTTCTTCTGGTTGAGTACCGATACTCGCATCAGATCCTATGTGGACCGCCAGATCCTTTGTTGGATTTTATCTGACAACGTCCTTCATATTCAATAACCTTTTGGAGCCTTTCCTCAGATACATTATGCCTTTGGTAAATTGTATCCTCTGCCTTCTCAAGCATGCTCTGCCTTCTAGCTTGTGTTATTTTACTCGTGGAGTTTGTGGTATATGTTCCCAAGATGCCCCTATGGGTTGAACCTATGCCTTCCTTAATCCATGTAAACCCGAGAGTTTTCATGAGTCATACTCTTCTGGTGTCTTGCCAGACAACATTTCAACACTACAACTTCATTGAACGCGAGAAGTGAATGAAAGGTTATGCATAGGAGAAGTGGGAGTCGACCTTGAACTTTGTGTTCATGCCCATGGAAACTATGTAGATCTTATCATGGAAGCTTATCGTAACAATAATTATTCCCTTGGTATAATTTCATCTTATATCTATGAATTGATCCTTTGCAATCGTGGTTCCGGCCATATTTCCTCCTTGATTCCATTTACCGGATAAGTTAAAATACTTATCCTCTGCAAATCATTCCCCCGTCCAACCTCTGCTCCGATTTACCTTCCGGCATTACACCTAGTATATGATATTGGGAAGTTTTATACCCCATCACATCATTCCTAGCCTGATCGGCTATATTTTTATCGTGTCTACTTTTAACTGTGCTACCTGGTCCTTATGCCCGGAGTAACTTTCGACGATGAGCTAAGCTTACGTCGATCTTCCTCATCTTATCATTTCACCTCGAACAACAAGCTTGACTTCGAGCTTGTGTCGAATCCGTGGTTCTCATAGCCTTTCATTTCATCCTTCCTTTCCTGCTCAATGGCATCTTCATAGAGTCTCTCGACAAAATCTGTCATGATCACCGTCTACAATTTGGCTTCTTCAGAGATGTCAATTGAATTCATGGCAAGAAATACCATTCCTGCCCCTCGATGATTTGTGATATCATCGATGACATCTTGACTTTTTGCCAATACGGACCTGGTTGTCCTTGGTTATTCCTTATGTTCCGAGATATCTTGGAATTGTTTATCGGTATATCTTGAGATCTTCGAATCAAATATTTACTTGACACCATATCATTGCCGCATCGAAGCATGACTGTGGTATTTCGAATATCAACAAGAACAAAGGAAGCATAATACAAAATGTTTCTCCTTCAATGACCCTCACACCGTTGTATGGGTAATATCATGATTCTTCCCTCTCCCCATTATCTAAATGCTTTTGAACTTGCTGTCCTATCATGTATATCATGCTCTACTTTTTTGGGGAAGGATATACTCCCAATTCTTGTGTGAAACATATCTTTCCTTTCCATTGGCATGATTATATTAATAATCACATTTTCCTTTCCATTGTTTGTTTCACCTTTCTTGTAATCTAACTTGTAGGAGCGGAGATAAATCCCTGCTTAAGCAAGCACCTCGGCGTACAACTCTGTCAGTAAGACCATGTTACTATTGTTGATGACATTCCGGTAACCACCGATGGACGAGAACTTTGCCTATTGGTTCGCCTTGTCTTACGAGCAGGAAAATAGTAATCTTCGTCCCTCGCCCTTGGTACCAACGAGGTTCGCATCATAACTGACAGTCTATCATCTGACATGCCTTGCTATCGGCCCCCTTTCTACTTTTAACCCACATGGTGGCCCATAACCCACAGTTCCACATGATCGAAACCTGACTCTCCTATACCTCCCTGTCTTCCAAAATTGTTCCTCGCGCTTGGCTTCGTATGTAATTCACGACCCACCTTCTTGTGATCTGTTCTAGTATCAGACGCAATACTTATTCCCCTTGCTCTGAACCCCTTTTTCACCATCCGTTCCAGGCAACGAATGATTGCCTACCAGTTGAAGCTTCTTATTGCACCTTCTTACCTTACCTTGCTCTCGATGACTTTCTTGAATTTCAACTCGAGAGATGCCTCTATGCCACGTTCACCGAGATAGCCCCCAGGTACCTATCTTGTGTTGAGCTTAGTCCTTCCCGAGTCTTTCTCCCTTACTCCACCTCTTAATTCTCGGGACGAGATTTCTTGTGGTGGAGGAGAATTGTGATGCCCGGATATTTAATCTACAGTAACCATCCACTAATGTTGCCGCGTCACCACGATTACTGTTGGTAACTCGCATTGTTTCACACCTCGTTCAAATTCAAATTAAATTCGAGTCAATCTTTAAAAAAATTCAAATGTCAAAACTAAAATGTTCTAGGTGTTGCAGATAATTCCTGGATATTTGTCATTGTGAAACAACTTTTTTATAAATTGGTTTACTGCCTTAAAATAAATAAAACAGTGGCTAAAGTAATTTTTAATGCTTTTAAGTTACAAAAAATCAAAGCTATGTTAGATGCTTACCAAATCATTTATACCTGTGTCAAATTTGCATTGTGGTTATACGGCCGGGTCTCATTTTATTTAAAAGTCAGTGGCTAGAGGCTTTAAAATAAAACAAGAAAACTCTAAAAGGAGAAGGGACCCCCACCCCTCTCTGCCTGGGCAGGCCCAGCCGGCCAAGCAGACCAAGCCAGCCCAGCCAACCCCTTGCTCTCCTTACCCACCCCGAGCCGAACCCAAGCCGGTTCCCTCCCCACTCGCACCCACTTCCCTCCCCCACGACCCGCTCCTCCTCTGCCCCCCGATTGGGCCCGGCCCCTCCACCCCCGATCTGGAATGGGGGCTCAACCCCGCGGCGCCCCGAGCCCCGATGCCGCGCCGTCGCCGCCCGCCGTCACCCGAAGAACCGCTGGCGCCGCCTCCCCGACTTCGTCGTCGTCCTCGACCTCACCAAGCGTCGACGCCTCCCTTACCCTCCAAAGCTGGTGAGGCCCTTGGCCTCCTCTTCCTCACTGCGCGCCCGCTCACCGTAGCTCTCCCCATCGCTGGTCGCGCCTCGCTGCAGTCACCACACGCCTGGTCGTCGTGCCCCCCCGCGCACGGCCACTCCTGGTCGTGCACACCCCCATCACCGCCCGCGCGTGGCCATCCCTGCCGACTGCGCTCCATGCCACAGCCACCACGCGCCGCTCCTCCCGCACACGGCCTCACCGGCATCGCCCGCTGTCTCGTGTGTCTCCGCTGCCGCCGTGTTACTGTGGTAGCTGCAGCCGCGCCGTATGCCTCACCTCCGACCGCCTGACCCAGCTCGCCCCCTGGCCTCACCGTAGTTCGCCGTCGGCGGCGCCCTGCTCCCCGCGCACACCACCGGCTGTGGCCGCCAGTGCCTAGTGCGCTAGGGCGTGCCCAGCCCTCCTCTGTTGGCCTAGGCCAATGACCGCAGCCCCCCTTTTTTTCTTAAAAAAATGAAAAGAAAATGATATTGGTCAATTAATTTTTAAATTAATTAATGTAGCTTAATTAGCTAATTAACCGGTAATTAGCTTGATGTGTCAATGACGGTAGGGCCCCACCTCTTTTTAAACTGTTTTAAAACAATTTGTTAAAAACACATGTGACACTGACAGATGGGCCCCATTGACCCTGTTGACTGGTCAACTTTGACCAAGTCCATACTGACTGGCTTTGACTGGCCCCACATGTCATTGACTGTGACTGGCTCAGTCTGTGTATAAAATGTATTACTATTATTTTCAAATTAAATAAATTTCATAAAATTAAAAAAATCTTTTAGATCTTTGAAAAATAATAGAAAATAATCTGTAATCCGGATCAGAAAACTTTGTATATGAAAGTTGCTCAGAACAACGAAACGAATCTGCATACGCAGTCCGTTCGACTGCCACGCATCCCTAGCATAGAGAACACGCAACTTTCCCCCTTCGATTCATCTGTCCGAAAACACGAAACACCAGGGATACTTTCCCGGATGTTTCCCCCCTTCGCCGGTATCACCTCCTACCGCGTTAGGTCACACCCGGCACATCTTATTGCCATGTTATGCTTTGTGGTGCTATGTTTGCTTTATATTTACTATTTCTTCCCCCTCTTCTCTCCGGTAGACCCTGAGACTGATGCTGCCCTTGTGATCGACTACGTCGACGACGACCCCCCTCCTTGCCAGAGCAACCAAGCAAGCAAACCCTCCTCGATCATTTCGATATCGCCCATTTCTTTCCTTCTCATGCTTGCATTAGAACTGCTACTGCTTTATGTATGATCCTACTCTGATGCATAGCCTGCTTTTGTAACCTGCTTATTGTTACCTACCTGCTTATCCTAAACTGCTTAGTATAGGTTAGTTAGAGATCCATCTGTGACCCCCACCTTGTCCTAGTTGCCCCGCTTTATGTTTGGTGACTCAATCAATGTGATCGACGTCCAGGCCCCGACACCGCACATCACTTTCCCCTTTTGTTGCTCGACTCTACAGAGTTACCATCGAGTGCCAAGGGTGGAACCTCTTACATCACTCCTAATGAGATCTTTGTAGTCTAGCTATATGGTCGAGGTCATCGAGGGTGATTTCCTCCTTAACCACTTCCGTTACGGCTCTGTCGTGCAACCCCTCAAGTGTGAACCTCGAGGGTGGATCCTCTTACGTTCACCTTGATGATAACATCGAGTGGAATTCATCGGGGATGATTCCTCGGGTTTTCCCCTTGGTGTCAGACACACAGTTACTATGGTTACTATGACTTTACACTGAACCATGTTACTAAAGACGGGTCAGCCCCGAGGGGTACCCGCGCGAGCTTAATAGCGAGTGATGTGGAGACGGGTTGACCTGGAGGGTGCCCGCGAGATACTTACGAGGCGTGGCCGGGCATTCTTAGCCCTTGTCGCAAGTACTCGAGACGGAACGACAGGGTCACATCTTTCGTGAGTCTCTGCTCGTTACCGCATGCTCCTAATCCACTACGATTTGGATATTTGATCCGAGGGGCCTCTGGCCTGATAGCACTAACCATCACGTGGGCATAGTATGGGCGTTCTGCGTCGTATACATCAGCCGAAGCTTAATAGACGTCAGCGATTGAGCGGCGCGCGCTGGGTTGGACTGGTAAGCACCTACCTTTTTGAAGGAGGTAGCTAGGTCTGCTCACCGGCCGCGTACGCAACATGCAGGAGTTCCCGAGAAGATGGCCCATGACCCCTGGGGGCATAGGTTTAGTCCGGCGTGTTGGCCTCTCTATTAAGCCTAGGTCGGGTTGCAGTGTATTGTTTGGCCGAGGCCGGGCATGACCCAGGAAAGTGTGTCCGGCCGGAGTTAATTGAGCGTGATGGGTAAGTTGGTGCACCCCTGTAGGGAAGAAAACATCTATCGATAGCCTGTCCTATGGTAACGGACACTTGGAGTTGTATCCGATCGATACAACTAGAACTGGATACTTGAGATGAGACATGGAGATGAGACTTGGATTTGAGATGATAACTGGATAGTATGGCTCTGGGATTGCTTTCTCGCAGGGAGTCAAGAAAGGATCTCTGACCGAGGTTGATAACATTACTGCTACTTTACTTTATGCTACTCTAATCCCTCCTGTTGCTACAAGATGGTGGTTTCCAGAAGATGCTAGTCTTCGATAGGCTAGGCTTTCCCCTTCCCTTCTGGCATTCTGCAGTTTAGTCCACAGATACAACCCATTTCCTTTGATACAGATGCATACTTAGTTTAGATCTGATGTAAGTCTTGCGAGTACTTTGGATGAGTACTCATGGCTGCTTTGCTACCTCTTTTCCCCCATACCCGATTGTTGCGACCAGATGACAGATCCCAGGAGCCAGACGACACCACTGATGACTACTGCTACCCCGAGGGTGCCTACTACTACGTGACGGCCGCTGACAACTTGGAGTAGTTAGGAGGCTCCCAGGCAGGAGGCCTCGCCTTTTCGATCGTTGTTGCTTTTGTGCTAGCCTTCTTAGGGCAACTTGTCTAACTTATGTATGTACTCAGATATTGTTGCTTCCGCTGACTCTTGTGTATTCGAGCCCTCGAAGCCCCTGGCTTGTAATATAAAGCTTGTATTATTTTAATTGGTGTCTAGAGTTGTGTTGTGATATCTTCCCATGAGTCCTTGATCTTGATCGTACACATTTGCATGTATGATTAGTGTATGGTCAAATCCGAGGCGTCACACATTTCTTCTGTGACTATAGACGGGACCCAATCACATGACGTAACTGTCTTAGTCATGATTGTGGTGCACGACCAAAAAAAGATGATTTACAACGTGACTAAGCCGGTAAGGTATAGCTGGGTTATATCAACATTGAGTTGGTGATTTAAAAAGCGGTGTGTAACATCCCAAAATTCTAAATTTTGGAATGTTATAATAATTAAAATATATGATTGTTTGATTGATTGTTGAGTGATTGATTGAGCGAAATTTATTGTAATTTTAAACTTTTGAAGTTTTGTTGAGAGGGAATAAAAAGGACTTTCCAAAAAAAAGTTTCTGTTTGGAAATATTTGAATTTGGAAATATTTCAAACTTCATGCCACTCAATGATCCTCATGATTTCTTCAATGAAAGAGAGTGGGAAGTAAAGAAAAATTTCATTTTGTAGTTGTAATTTAAATTTTTGATTTTAACTCAAAGTGGCATTTGAGTTTTATTCAAAAACTTTTCTAACAAAGAACACTTGAACAAAAGTGTTGAGAGGGAGTAACATGACAGCCCAAAAATGTTGGAATAAATTTTCCATAGAGTTTTGAAAGTCATTTTGATTTTGATTTGAATTTTAAAAAAAATCACTTTTCGAAAACTATTTTATTTCCCCTGGAAAATATCCCATTAAATTGGGCTTATTTTCTGATCATTTTGATATATAATACTCCTATATTTTTTTCATTTTATTTTCTAAAATGATTTTTCTTCGCGGGTTATTCAAAAAAGGGAAGGTACTGTTTTTTGGGGCCAAATCCGGCCCGATCCGAACCGAATCATCTCTTTCCTCCAGGCAAGATACTCACGATCTCCAGCCACCGCCGGAATCACGGGATTCGCGAAATCCCTCGCCCCCTCCTCCAAGATGACCTCCTCCCCCTATAAATAGCCACCTCGCGCATCCATTCCCCCACCTAGTCCCTCCTCTCCTCGCCCCACGTCGCCGGGACGCCCCGCCGGAGTTCGTCGGAGCCGCCGCCGCCATTTGCTCCGCCCCACCCACCGTCGGCCCTCCTCGCCACCCACCACAGCCACCAGCTGCTCCGTCGACCCCGCCCGTCCCCTCGCCTCTCCCGGAGGACCACCGAAGCCACTCCACCCGAGCCCCTCGCCGGAACAGCTACAGTAATCCCGACCTGCCTTTTTTTCGTTCTGTTTTTAAAATAGAATACTTTCAATCTTGTAAAATCCACAGTTAATTATCTACGAGGTATTTTTGAGTGATTCCAACTGCCTTGGATCACAAATTTTATGAAGTTTCTGTTAGTTCAATTGTATTTCATATTTGAGCAGTTTAAATTTGTGTTTGTATGAATTGATACGTCTCTAACGTATCTATAATTTTTGATTGCTCCATGCTATATTATCTACTATTTTGGACTATATTGGGCTTTATTTTCCACTTTTATATTATTTTTGGGACTAACCTATTAACCGGAGGCCCAACCCAGAATTGCCCTTATTTGCCTATTTCAGTGTTTTGAAGAAACGGAATATCAAACGGAGTCCAAACGGAATGAAACCTTCGGGAACGTGATTTTCTCACCGAACGTGATCCATGAGACTTGGACCCTACGCCAAGGCATCAGAGAGGCGGTCACGAGGGTGGGGGGCACCCCCCTTAGGGCGCGCTCCCCTGCCTCGTGGGCCCCTCGGAGCTCCACCGATGTACTCCTTCCTCCTATATATACCTACGTACGCCCAAACGATCAGAAAACCTAATTCCACCGCCGCAACTTTCTGTATCCACGAGATCCCATCTTGGGGCCTGTTTTGGAGCTCCGCCGGAGAGGGCCGTCATCACGGAGGGCTTCTACATCATCATAGCCTCTCCGATGCAGTGTGAGTAGTTTACCTCAGACCTTCGGGTCCTTAGTTAGTAGCTAGATGGCTTCTTCTATCTTTTTGGATCTCAATACAAAGTTCTCTCCCTCTCTTGTGGAGATCTATTTGATGTAATCTTCTTTTTGCGGTGTGTTTGTTGAGACCGATGAATTGTGGGTTTATGATCAAGTCTATCTATGAATAATATTTGAATCTTCTCTGAATTCTTTTTATGTATGATTGGTTATCTTTGCAAGTCTCTTTGAATTATCCGTTTGGTTTGGCCAACTAGATTGGTAGTTCTTGCCATGGGAGAAGTGCTTAGCTTTGGGTTCGATCTTGCGGTGTCCTTTCCCAGTGACAGAAGGGGCAGCAAGGCACGTATTGCATCGTTTCCATCGAGGATAACAAGATGGGGTTTATTTCATATTGCATGAATTTATCTCTCTACATCATGTCATCTTGCTTAAGGCGTTACTCTGTTTTTAACATAATACTCTAGATGCATGCTGGATAGCGGTCGATGAGTGGAGTAATAGTAGTAGATGCAGAATCGTTTCAGTCTACTTGTCACGGACGTGATGCCTATATACATGATCATGCCTAGATATTCTCATAACTATGCTC
The DNA here is from genome assembly GCA_034509565.1 of Triticum monococcum. Lineage (NCBI taxonomy): Eukaryota > Viridiplantae > Streptophyta > Magnoliopsida > Poales > Poaceae > Triticum > Triticum monococcum. The sequence continues at coordinate 183,275,369 of CM067843.1, read as the reverse complement.
AATTCTGTCAATTGCTCAACAGTAATTTGTTCACCCACCGTAGAATACTTATGCTCTTGAGAGAAGCCACTAGTGAAACCTATGGCCCCCGGGTCTATTCTCATCATCTCAATATCCATCACTTTAATCTTGCTTTGCTTTTTTACTTTGCTTTTACTTTTTACTTTGCATCTCTATACCAAAAATACCAAAAATATTATATCTATCAGATCTCACTCTCGTAAGTGACCGTGAAGGGATTGACAACCCCTAATCGCGTTGGTTGCGAGTAGCTATCGTCTTGTGCAGGTACAAGGGACTTGAGCATGGCCTCCTACTAGATTGATACCCTAGTTCTCAAAACTAAGGGAAAGACTTACGCTACTCTGCTGCATCATCCCTTCCTCTTCGAGGAAAACCAACACAAGCTAAAGAGGTAGCAAGAAGGATTTCTGGCGCCGTTGCGGGGGAGTCTATGCAAAAAGTCAACATACCAAGTGTAGCGACCAGACCTTAAACAGTCTGATCTCTATGCTCCGGTGTCATCCCTGGATCAGTAATGCTGACACCACACAGTACTCGGAGGATTTATAGCAGAGTAGCAATCACACACTTATTACATCGAGTGTCTCAAAAGAGAACTTATTACAATAAATATGGCTTAAGGCCTTCTAATAACGATAACAACGGAAGGCTTGGAAGATAAGTGAGTCCATCAACTCCAACGGCATCACAGAGTATAGAACCACGACCTAAAAACTCCTTAAATGTCGTCTGAAAAGTCTGCAACATTAACATTGAAGCCCGAAAATGGGTCAGCACATGGAATATGCTGGCAAAGTAACACATAGAGGGTAATGGAATGAAACAGCTATACTATATGCATATTTGGCTGGTGGAAAGCTCTATGGTTACAGTTTTTGCGTAAAGCCAATTTTTCCCTACTTCAAAGGAATAAATTTAATTACTATCATGGTGGTTGTTAAACATTGAGAATGGTTGACAGCATTCTCAATCCCAATTAAGCATCATCATTCACATAACCCAACAAAATTAATTTTAGAGTAACATGTTGAGATTCACATGATAATCCAGGTACTAGATACTCAAGATGTCCATAACCGAGGACACGGCTAACCATGATTAGTTTATTACACTCTGCAGAGGTTTGCGCACTTTTCCCCACAAGACTCGATCGCCAAGTTGGATTTCTCGCACTACATGGTGTTTGAGAAACGGATGACGAAGACACAGTCTTTCAGAAGCACTAGCACCTTACGATGGATAGACCGGTACACCTACTTTCCCCTACATCTGCTAGTCTACCCTGTAAGAGTTTGCACGACTTAATCAACTATGCCAGAGCCCATAATGGCTTGTGGCTGCACACGGAAGTTTCTAGTATGAATAATCTCATGATCCCTTTGAGCCTGGGTGGCGGTCCAAAAGAAAACATGCATGTCCTGGAATACCCAGGTGCCTCAATCCACCCAGATGTGTGTTTAAGTTGCCACCTTAGATAAACCCTTAATTATCAATCTCACACCTGTCATGGATATCACTCACCCAATCCACGTCTACTAGCATAGCATGGCATAATAAGCAAACGTAGAAGTATCTCCCAAAGGTTTGACAATAAACAGGTAATAGGTACTACCTTATCTACTTCCCATCCCACAGTTTAATTAGATCCCAATCATGCAATGTGTGAAGATTGATCTAATGCAAAAAAACTGGGTTGTAGAAAAGGTATGATCAAAGTGTTACTTGCCTTGCTGATGATCCGCGAAACCTAACGATTCAAAGTAACAGGCGGCGCACTCCGGGTACTCTATCGCAAACAGACAAACAAGCATACAATAAGTACTCATCTAATGCACAGGTAAAACTCAAATAAGAGATTTAACCAGAAGGTTCAATTTAAGAACTCCAGTTGGCAAAAGAAATCAAATCGAACGAAGCAAAGAAAGTCAAACGGCGAAAGAAAACAACTTAGTTCTAGTAATCTGAATCTAAGTCAAATTTTATAGTAGCAAAAACTTGTTTAAGTTGATTATTCATATAGAGGGTTTCGAGACGAAACTCCAGGCGCTTGAATCGCCTGATTCCGATAAACGAGCGAAAAGATAAACTAAAATGAAAATCGGATCAGAAATCGCGATCAGAAAATAACCGCGGAAAATCTGACGAAAAAGAAAAACGACGAACGGAATATTTTTTCTAAAAAAACAGCACGGAAAACGAGGCGGCGGCGAACCTCGGGCGGCGGGTCGCGGCGGCGACGGCGGCGCAGCGCGGCGGCGGCGGGGCTGGGGCTGGGGCGCGGCTAGGGTTTGGGGCGGGCTTCTCGGGCCTCGGGCGCGCCTTATAAAGGCCCCGGCCAGGCGGAGTCCTGGCCGAGTACGGCCCAAAGTCGGTTCCTTTTTTTATAAATAATTACGCTCGGGAAAATAAAATAAAAAGAAATACTAACCGGACTCCAAAAATCCCGAAATAAATTTTCCCGGGCTTCTAAAATCAAGCCCGACAAAGTGAACATTTATTTGGGCCCTAAATGCAATTTTGAAAAATGCGCATTTTTCCTAATTTCAAATAAAAATATCGAAAAACTCCGAAAAAAAACTTATTTGATTTTATTATTAAATCCTCAATATTTCTATATTTTGGAAAAGTCATTTTATTCCCTCTCTCATATTTATGTAATAGAAATAATTGATGATAAAAATAAATAAAATCAAATGATCCTATTCTCAAAATTTGAGAAAACTCAAATATGAAAATAACGAAATCCCCAACTCTCTCCGTGGGTCCTTGAGTTGCTTAGAATTTTCTAGGATCAAAACCCAAAAGCAAATAAAATATGATATGCATGATGATCTAATGTATAACATTCCAAATTGAAAATTTGGGATGTTACAAACCTACCCCCCTTAAGATGAATCTCGCCCTCGAGATTCGGGTTGGCTAGAAAATAGGTGAGGGTGGTCTTTGAGCAAATCTTCCTCTCGTTCCCAGGTGGCTTCATCCTCCGTGTGGTGACTCCACTGAACCTTGCAAAACTTCATAACTTTGCTGCGGGTAACTCGGCTGGCAAACTCATGGATCTTAACTGGTTTATCCTCGTAGGTCAAATCGTTATCCAACTGAATGGTTTCCAAAGGCACTGTGTCTCTCAATGGTATGTCAGCTATCTCCGCGTGACACTTCTTTAACTGGGAAACGTGGAACACATCATGAACTCCTGACAATCCTTCGGGCAATTCCAACTTGTAGGCCACTTCTCCCATATGCTCCAAAATTCGATATGGTCCTATAAATCGTGGCGCTAACTTCCCTTTAACTCCAAAACGCTTTGTTCCCCGAAGTGGAGATACTCGAAGATAAGCTCTGTCTCCAACTTCGTAAACTGTCTCCTTGCGTTTAGAATCTGCATAACTCTTTTTTCTGGACTGGGCTACCTTGAGCCTATCGCGAATCAACTTCACTTTCTGTTCAGACTCCTTAATCAAGTCAGGTCCAAACAACTGACGGTCTCCAACTTCATATCACGACAATGGTGTCCTGCACCTCCTTCCGTACAAAGCTTCAAAAGGGGCCATCTTCAAACTGGTCTGGTAACTGTTGTTGTAAGAGAACTCTGCATATGGCAAATTATCGTCCCAATTAGATCCATAATCTAGCGCACAAGCTCTCATCATATCTTCCAAAATCTGATTGACTCTCTCGGTCTGTCCATCTGTCTGCGGCTGAAAAGCTGTACTGAATTCTAGCCTGGTTCCCAAAGTTTCGTGCAACTGCTTCCAGAACTTTGAGGTAAACTGGGTTCCTCTATCTGATACGATACTCCTCAGAACTCCATGCAGACATACTATTCTGGTCATGTATATTTTTGCCAACTTAGCACTGGTATAAGTGGTCTTTACTGGGATGAAATGAGCTACTTTCGTCAATCAATTGACTACAACCCAAATCGAGTCATAGCCTGAACGAGTCCTGGGCAATCCTGTGATAAAATCCATGCCTAACTTATCCCACTTCCATTCGGGTATCGGCAATGGTTGTAACAATCCTGCTGGCTTCTGATGCTCTGCCTTTACTCTCTGGCATACATCACAAACTGCTACATACTCCGCTATGTCTTTCTTCATTCCGGTCCACCAGAAAATGTCCTTCAAATCCAGATACATCTTGGTATTCCTTGGGTGAATCGAATAGGGTGAATCATGTGCCTCTTGTAGAATTAACTTCCGGATCTCCGGGTCATTGGGCACATAGACACGGTCTTCAAACCATAGGGTATCGTGCTCATCCTCACGAAATCCTTTAGCTTTTCCTTCTTTCATTTTCTCCTTTATGGAAGCAATCTCCTTATCAGTCTTCTGAGCTTCCCTGATTCTGTCATCAAGGTTGACTGAATTTCCAATGCTCCTACATAGCCTCTCGGAACTATTTCCAAACATAGTTCACGAAGATTTTCTGCTAACTCCTTGGGTATTTCTCTCGTCATTAACGTATTGACATGGCTCTTGCGGCTTAATGCATCAGCTACTACATTAGCCTTCCCGGGGTGATAATGCAATTTCATATCATAATCCTTGATAAGCTCCAACCATCTCCTTTGTCTGAGATTCAACTCCTTCTGTGTGAAAATGTAGTTCAAACTCTTATGATCCGTGTACACCTCACAATGATTTCCAATGAGGAAATGTCTCCATGTCTTCAAAGCATGCACTACGGCTACTAACTCCAAGTCATGCGTAGCGTAATTCAACTCATGGGGCTTCAGTTGTCTTGAGGCATATGAAACAACTCTCCCTTCCTGCATAAGCACTGCTCCAAGTCCTCGACGTGAAGCGTCGCAATACACCTCATAATCCTTGGTCTGGTCGGGCAAAATCAACACTAGTGAGGTAACCAAGCGTTTCTTCAACTCCTGAAAACTAGCCTCGCATTCCTCTGTCCATATGAACTTGGTATCTTTCTTCAACAACTCCGTCATAGGCTTCGCAATCTTTGAAAAAATCTCAATAAACCTCCGGTAGTATCCTGCGAGTCCAAGAAAACTCCGGATCTCTCCAACTGTTGTTGGGGCTTCCCACTTGGTCATGGTTTCAACTTTAGCGGGATCTACTGCTATACCTTCTCCTGATATAACGTGTCCGAGGAATCCTACTTCCTTCAACCAAAACTCACATTTGCTGAACTTGGCATATAATTGATGTTCTCTGAGCTTTCCAAGTACCAAACGCAAATGCTCCTTATGCTCCTTTTCATTCTTCGAATAAACCAGGATATCATCAATGAACACTACGATGAACTTATCCAAAAACTCCATAAACACTTTGTTCATCATGTTCATAAAATAGGCAGGCGCGTTAGTCAGACCAAATGACATAACGGTATACTCATACAGCCCATACCTGGTGGTAAAAGCTGTCTTCGTAATATCCTGTTCTCGAATCTTCAACTGGTGGTACCCTGATCGCAAATCGATCTTGGAAAATACCTTAGCTCCTTGTAGTCGATCAAACAGATCATTGATCATTGGTAGTGGGTACTTGTTCTTGATTGCTACTTCATTCAATCCTCGATAATCAACAACCATCCTTAACGATCCATCCTTCTTCTCCACTAGAAGTACTGGCAATCCCCAAGGTGAAGAACTTGGGCGAATATATCCCTTATCCAGTAACTCCTTAATTTGTTTCTTAATTTCCACCAAATCCTTTGCTGGCATCCTATAGGGTCTCTTTGATATTGGCCCTGTGCCTGGCAATAGCTCAATCAAAAACTCAATATCTCTATCCGGTGGCATGCCTGGCAACTCCTCTGGAAATACATCAGGGAATTCCCTTACCACTGGTACTTCCTCCTGCACAATTCCTGTTAATGAATTTACTTGTGTCTTGTTTGGCGCATGCCGGGATACATACTTGATCCTTCTTCCTTCTGGGGTGGTAAGCAAAATTTACTTACTAGCACAATCGATGTTTCCTCCATACATCGACAGCCAATCCATACCAAGAATCACATCCAGACCTTGAGATTCGAGAATAATTAAATCTGTTGGGAAAACATGCCGTCCTATACTTAATGGCACTTGATAGCATCCTTGACTGGCCATGTACTCTGCTCCTGGTGAGCTTACTAGCATAGGTGTTTTGAGAACCCTAGTGGGTAGGCTATACCTTTCCACAAATCCCCTTGATATGTATGAATGCGATGCACCAGTATCAAAAAGAATGAGGGCAGTAAATAACTTAACCAAAAACTTACCTATTACTGCATTGGGCTGAGCTTCAACCTCCTCCATATTAACGTGGTTCACCTGTCCCCTGTTGAAAGGTTTCGGCTTCTTTCCAGAGCTTCCATTACCGTTATGGCCTTCAGGACATTCATTGGCATAATGTCCGGTCTTGGAACACTTGAAACAGGTGACTTGACTCAGATCTCTCTTGGCTGGGGTTGATGGGGTGTTGCGGTTCTGGCCATTGCTTCCTCCATTCCCATTACCATTCTTGGTGCCATTGTGATTGTGCGAGCTACCTACTCCATGGGTATGCTGAAAATGTCCTCCCGGTCTAGGGGTAAAACGTGGCTTCTGCTGAGCTCCTGAATTATACTTTCCTTGTCCATACTTCCTCTTGCGGTTCTCAATTTGCTGCTGCTTCCCTTCAATCATAAGAGCACGGTCTACCAACTCCTGGTAGTTGTTGAAGGTGGCTACCATCAACTGCATACTCAACTCATCATTCAGTCCTTCCAGGAACTTCTCCTGCTTAGCTACATCCGTAGCAACGTCATATGGGGCATAACATGCTAGCTTACTAAACTCCTCCACATATTGGCCAACTATCCGTCCTCCTTGGCGCAAGTTACGAAACTCACGCTTCTTCATGGCCATTGCTCCTGCTGAAACATGGGCAGTGTTGGGGAACGTAGTAATTTCAAAAAAAATTCCTACGCACACGCAAGATCATGGTGATGCATAGCAACGAGGGGAGAGTATGATCTACGTACCCTTGTAGATCGCAACGGAAGCGTTGACACAACGTAGAGGAAGTAGTCGTACGTCTTCTTCCCGATCCGACCGATCCAAGCACCGTTACTCCGGCACCTCCGAGTTCTTAGCACACGTACAGCTCGATGACGATCCCCGGGCTCCGATCCAGCAAAGCTTCGGGGAGGAGTTCCGTCAGCAGGACGGCGTGGTGACGATCTTGATGTTCTACCGACGCAGGGCTTCGCCTAAGCACTACAACGATATGATCGAGGTGGAATATGGTGGCAGGGGGCACCGCACACGGCTAAGGAACGATCTCAATGATCAACTTGTGTGTCTAGAGGTGCCCCCTGCCCCCGTATATAAAGGATCCAAGGGGGACGGGCTGGCCGGCCAAGAGGAGGGCGCAGGAGGAGTCCTACTCCTACCGGGAGTAGGACTCCCCCCCAATCCTATTCCAAATAGGACTCCCAAGGGGAAAGAGAGAGAGAGAGGTGGCCGGCCACCTCTCCTAGTCCTAATAGGACTAGGGGAGGGGGGAGGCGCGCAGCCCACCATGGCAGCCCCTTTCACCTTTCCACTAAAGCCCAATAAGGCCCATATGGCCCCCGGGGGGTTCCGGTAACCTCCCGGTAATCCGGTAAAATCCCGATTTTACCCGGAACACTTCTGATATCCAAATATAGGCTTCCAATATATCAATCTTTATGTCTCGACCATTTCGAGACTCCTCGTCATGTCCATGATCACATCCGGGACTCCGAACTACCTTCGGTACATCAAAATGCATAAAATCATAATAACTGTCATCGTAACGTTAAGCGTGCGGACCCTACGGTTCGAGAACAATGTAGACATGACCGAGACACGTCTCCGGTCAATAACCAATAGCGGGACCTGGATGCCCATATTGGCTCCTACATATTCTACGAAGATCTTTATCGGTCAGACCGCATAACAACATACGTTGTTCCCTTTGTCATCGGTATGTTACTTGCCCGAGATTCGATCGTCGGTATCCAATACCTAGTTCAATCTCATTACCGGCAAGTCTCTTTACTCGTTCTGTAATACATCATCCCACAACTAACTTATTAGTTGCAATGCTTGCAAGGCTTGTGTAATGTGCATTACCGAGAGGGCCCAGAGATACCTCTCCGACAATCGGAGTGACAAATCCTATTCTCGAAATACGCCAACCCAACATCTACCATTGGAGACACCTGTAGAGCTCCTTTATAATCACCCAGTTACGTTGTGACGTTTGGTAGCACACAAAGTGTTCCTCCAGCAAACGGGAGTTGCATAATCTCATAGTCATAGGAACATGTATAAGTCATGAAGAAAGCAATAGCAACATACTAAATGATCGGGTGCTAAGCTAATGGAATGGGTCATGTCAATCAGATCATTCAACTAATGATGTGATCCCGTTAATCAAATAACAACTCTTTGTCCATGGTTAGGAAACATAACCATCTCTGATTAACGAGCTAGTCAAGTAGAGGCATACTAGTGACACTCTGTTTGTCTATGTATTCACACATGTATTATGTTTCCGGTTAATACAATTCTAGCATGAATAATAAACATTTATCATGATATAAGGAAATAAATAATAACTTTATTATTGCCTCTAGGGCATATTTCCTTCAGTCTCCCACTTGCACTAGAGTCAATAATCTAGATCACATCACCATGTGATTAACATCGATAGTTCACATCATCATGTGATTAACACCCATAATTCACATCGCCATGTGACCAATACCGAAAGGGTTTACTAGATTCAGTAATCTAGTTCACATTGAAGGAAATATGCCCTAGAGGCAATAATAAAGTTATTATTTATTTCCTTACGTCATGATAAATGTTTATTATTCATGCTAGAATTGTATTAACCGGAAACATAATACATGTGTGAATACATAGACCAACAGAGTGTCACTAGTATGCCTCTACTTGACTAGCTCGTTAATCAAAGATGGTTATGTTTCCTAACCATGAACAAAGAGTTGTTATTTGATTAAACGAGGTCACATCATTAGTTGAATGATCTGATTGACATGACCCATCCCATTAGCTTAGCACCCGATCGTTTAGTATGTTGCTATTGCTTTCTTCATGACTTATACATGTTCCTATAACTATGAGATTATGCAAATCCCGTTTACCGGAGGAACACTTTGGGTACTAGCAAACGTCACAACGTAACTGGGTGATTATAAAGGAGTACTACAGGTGTCTCCAATGGTAGATGTTGGGTTGGCGTATTTCGAGATTAGGGTTTGTCACTCCGATTGTCGGAGAGGTATCTCTGGGCCCTCTCGGTAATGCACATCACATAAGCCTTGCAAGCACTGCAACTAATATGTTAGTTGTGAGATGATGTATTACGGAACGAGTAAAGAGACTTGCCGGTAACGAGATTGAACTAGGTATTGGATACCGACAATCGAATCTCGGGCAAGTAACATACCGATGACAAAGGGAACAACGTATGTTGTTATGCGGTCTGACCGATAAAGATCTTCGTAGAATATGTAGGAGCCAATATGGGCATCCAGGTCCCGCTATTGGTTATTGACCGGAGACGTGTCTCGGTCATGTCTACATTGTTCTCGAACCGTAGGGTCCGCACGCTTAACGTTACGATGACAGTTATTATGAGTTTATGCATTTTGATGTACCGAAGGTTGTTCGGAGTCCCGGATGAGATCACGGACATGACGAGGAGTCTCGAAATGGTCGAGACGTAAAGATTGATATATTGGAAGCCTATGTTTGGACATAGGAAGTGTTCCGGGTGAAATCGGGATTTTACCGGAATACCGGGAGGGTTACCGGAACCCCCCGGGAGACTAATGGGCCTATTGGGCTTTAGTGGAAAAGAGAAAAGGGAAGCCCACAAGCTGGCCGGCGCCCCCCCTTTCCCCAAGTCCTAGTAGGACTAGGATAGGGGGCCGGCCCCCCCTTCTCTCTCCTTTTCCCCCCGGGAGTCCTAATAGGATTAGGATTAGAGGGAGGAGTCCTACTCCCGGTGGGAGTAGGACTCCCCTGCGCCTCCTCTCCCTGGCCGGCCGGCTCCCCCTCCTCCAACCTTTATATACGGGGGCAGGGGGCACCCCAAGACACAAGTTGATCCTTGAGATCGTTCCTTAGCCGTGTGCGGTGCCCCCTGCCACCAAATTCCACCTCGGTCGTACCGTTACAGTGCTTAGGCGAAGCCCTGCGTCGGTAGTACATCAAGATCGTCATCACGCCGTCGTGCTGACGGAACTCTTCCTCGATGCTTTGCTGGATCGGAGCCCGAGGATCGTCATCGGGCTGAACGTGTGCCAAGAACTCGGAGGTGCCGGAGTAACGGTGCTTGGATCGGTCGGATCGGGAAGAAGACGTACGACTACTTCCTCTACGTTGTGTGATCGCTTCCGCAGTCGGTCTGCGTTGGTACATAGACAACACTCTCCCCTCTCGTTGCTCTGCATCACCATGATCTTGCGTGTGCGTAGGAAATTTTTTCGAAATTACTGCGTTCCCCAACAGTGGCATCCGAGCCTAGGTTTTATGATTTGATGTTATTTGCACGAGTAGAACACAAGTGAGTTGTGGGCGATACAAGTCATACTGCCTACCAGCATGTCATACTTTGGTTCGGCGGTATTGTTGGGTGAGACGATCCGGACCAACCTTACACGTACTCTTACGCGAGACCGGTTCCCTCGACGTGCCTTGCACATAGATGGCTTGCGGAAGACTGTCTCTCCAACTTTAGTTGAACCAAGTGTGACTACGCCCGGTCCTTGAGAAGGTTAAAACGGAGTATATTTGACGAACTATCGTTGTGGTTTTGATGCGTAGGTGAGATGAGTTCTTACTTAAGCCCGTAGCAGCCACGTAAAACTTGCAACAACAAAGTAGAGGACGTCTAACTTGTTTTTGCAGGGCATGTTGTGATGTGATATGGTCAAGGCATGATGCTGATTTTATTGTATGAGATGATCATGTTTTGTAACCGAGTTATCGGCAACTGGCAGGAGCCATATGGTTGTCGCTTTATTGTATGCAATGTAATCGCGATGTAATGCTTTACTTTATTACTAAACGGTAGTGATAGTCGTGGAAGCATAAGATTGGCGAGACGACAACGATGCTACGATGGAGATCAAGGTGTCGTGCCGGTGACGATGGTGATCATGACGGTGCTTCGGAGATGGAGATCACAAGCACAAGATGATGATGGCCATATCATATCACTTATATTGATTGCATGTGATGTTTATCCTTTTATGCATCTTATCTTGCTTTGATTGACGGTAGCATTATAAGATGATCTCTCACTAAAATTATCAAGAAGTGTTCTCCCTGAGTATGCACCGTTGCCAAAGTTCGTCGTGCCCAGACACCACGTGATGATCGGGTGTGATAAGCTCTACGTCCAAATACAACGGGTGCAAAACAGTTGCACACGCAGAATACTCAGGTTATACTTGACGAGCCAAGCATATACAGATATGGCCTCGGAACACGGAGACCGAAAGGTCGAGCGTGAATCATATAGTAGATATGATCAACATAACAATGTTCACCATTGAAAACTACTCCATCTCACGTGATGATCGGTTATGGTTTAGTTGATTTGGATCACGTGATCACTTAGAGGATTAGAGGGATGTTTATCTAAGTGGGAGTTCTTAAGTAATATGATTAAATTGAACTTAAATTTATCATGAACTTAGTCCTGGTAGTATTTTGCAAATCATGTTGTAGATCAATGGCTCGCGTTGTTGCTTCCCTGTGTTTATTTTGATATGTTCCTAGAGAAAATTGTGTTGAAAGATGTTAGTAGCAATGATGCGGATTGGATCCGTGATCTGAGGTTTATCCTCATTGCTGCACAGAAGAATTATGTCCTTGATGCACCGCTAGGTGACAGACCTATTGCAGGAGCAGATGCAGACGTTATGAACGTTTGGCTAGCTCAATGTGATGACTACTTGATAGTTTAGTGCACCATGCTTAACGGCTTAGAATCGGGACTTTAAAGACGTTTTGAATGTCATGGACCATATGAGATGTTCCAGGAGTTGAAGTTAATATTTCAAACAAATACCCGAGTTGAGAGACATGAAGTCTCCAACAAGTTCTATAGCTAAAAGATGGAGGAGAATCGCTCAACTAGTGAGCATGTGCTCAGATTGTCTGGGTACTACAATCGCTTGAATCAAGTGGGAGTTAATCTTCCAGATAAGATAGTGATTGACAGAATTCTCTAGTCATCATCACTAAGTTAGTAGAACTTCGTGATGAACTATAATATGCAAGGGATAACGGAAACAACTCCCAAGCTCTTCGTGATGCTGAAATCAACGAAGGTAGAAATCAAGAAAAACATCAATTGTTGATGGTTGACAAGACCACTAGTTTCAAGAAAAGGGCAAAGGGAAGAAGGGGAACTTCAAGAAGAACGGCAAGCAAGTTGCTGCTCAAGTGAAGAAGCCCAAGTCTGATCCTAAGCCTGAGACTAAGTGATTCTACTGCAAAGGGACTGGTCACTGGAAGCGGAACTACCCCAAGTGATTGGCGGATAAGTAGGATGGCAAAATGAACATAAGTATATTTGATATACATGTTATTGATGTGTACTATACTAGTGTTTATAGCAACCCCTCAGTATTTGATGCTAGTTCAGTTGCTAAGATTAGTAACTCGAAACGGGAGTTGCAGAATAAACAGAGACTAGTTAAGGGTGAAGTGACGATGTGTGTTGGAAGTAGTTCCAAGATTGATATGATCATCATCGCACACTCCCCTATACTTTCGGGATTAGTGTTGAACTTAAATAAGTGTTATTTGGTTTTTGCGTTGAGCGTGAATATGATTTGATCATGTTTATTGCAATACGGTTATTCATTAAAGTCAGAGAATAATTGTTGTTCTGTTTACATGAATAAAACCTTCAATGGTCATACACCCAATGAAACAAGTTCGTTGGATCTCGATCATAGTGATACACATATTTATAATATTGAAACCAAAAAGATTCAAAGTTAATAATGATAGTGCAACTTATTTGTGGCACCGCCGTTTAGGTCATATTGGTATAAAAAGCATGAAGAAACTCCATGCTGATGGGCTTTCGAAATCACTTGATTATGAATCACTTGATGCTTGCGAACCATGCCTATTGGGCAAGATGACTAAAACTCCGTTCTTCGGAACAATGGAGTGAGCAACAGATTTGTTGGAAATCATACATACTGATGTATGTGGTCCGATGAATATTGAGGCTCGCGACAGGTATCATTATTTTCTGATCTTCACAGATGATTTGAGCAGATATGAGTATATCTACTTGATGAAACATAAGTCTGAAACATTTGAAAAGTTCAAAGAATTTCAGAGTGAAGTGGAAAATCATCGTGACAAGAAAATAAAAGTTTCTACGATATGATCGTAGAGGTAAAATATTTGAGTTACGAGTTTGGTCTTCAATTAAAACAATGTGGAATAGTTTCACAAAATCATGCCACATGGAACACCACAGCATAATGGTGTGTCCTAACGTCATAACCGTACTTTATTGGATATAGTGCAATCTATGATGTATCTTACCGATCTACCACTATCGTTTTGGGGTTATGCATTAGAGACAGCTGCATTCACGTTAAATAGGGCACCATCTAAATCCGTTGAGACGACACCGTGTGAACTATGGTTTGGCAAGAAACCTAAGCTGTCGTTTCTTAAAAATTTGGGGTTGCGATGCTTATATGAAAAAGTTTCATCCTGATAAGCTCAAACTCAAATCGGAGAAGTACGTCTTCATAGGATATCCAAAGGAAACTATTGGATACACCTTCTATCACAGATCCGAAGGCAAGACTTTTGTTGCTAAAATTCGGAAACTTTCTGGAGAAGGATTTTCTCTCGAAAGAAGTGAGTGGGAGGAAAGTAGAACTTGATGAGGTAACTGTACCTGCTCCCTTATTGGAAAGTAGTACATCACAGAAAACTGTTTCTGTGACACCTACACCAATTAGTGAGGAAGCTAATGATGATGATCATGTAACTTCAGATCAAGTTACTACCGAACCTTGTAGGTAAACCAGAGTAAGATCCACGCCAGAGTGGTACGGTAATCCTTCTCTGGAAGTCATGCTACTAGATCATGATAAACCTACGAACTATGAGGAAGCGATGATGAGCCCAGATTCCGCGAAATGGTTTGAGGCCATGAAATCTGAGATATGATCCATGTATGAGAACAAAGTATGGACTTTGATGGATTTGCCCGATGATCGGCAAGCCATAGAAAATAAATGGATCTTCAAGAGGAAGACGGACGCTGATAGTAGTGTTACTATCTACAAAGCTAGAATTGTCGCAAAAGTTTTCGACAAGTTCAAGGTGTTGACTACGATGAGTTTTTCTCACTCGTATCTATGCTTAAGTCTGTCCGAATCATGTCAGCAATTGCCGCATTTTATGAAATCTGGCAAATGGATAAACAAAACTGCATTCCTTAATGAATTTATTAAAGAAGAGTTGTATGTGATGCAACTAGAAGGTTTTGTCAATCCAAAAGGTGCTAACAAAATATGCAAGCACCAGCGATCCATCTGTGGACTGGTGCAAGCATCTCGGAGTTGGAATATACGCTTTGATAAGTTGATCAAAGCATATAGATTTATACAGACTTGCGGTGAAGCCTGTATTTACAAGAAAGTGAGTGGGAGCACTACAACATTTCTGATAAGCATATGTGAATGACATATTGTTGATCGGAAATAATGTAGAATTATTCTGTAAAGCATAAAGGAGTGTTTGAAAGGAGTTTTTCAAAGAAAGACTTCGGTGAAGCTGCTTACATATTGAGCTTCAAGATCTATAGAGATAGATCAAGACGCTTGATAAGTTCTTTCAATGAGTACATACCTTGACAAAGATTTTGAAGTAGTTCAAAATGGAGCAGTCAAAGAAAGAGTTCTTGCCTGTATTATAAGGTGTGAAGTTGAGTAAAACTCAAAGCCCGACCACGGCAGAAGATAGAAAGAGAATGAAAGTCATTCCCTATGCCTTGGCCATAGGTTCTATAAAGTATGTCATGCTGTATACCAGACCTATTGTATACCCTGCACTGATTTGGCAAGGGAGTACAATAGTGATCTAGGAGTAGATCACTGGACAGCGGTCAGAATTATCCTTAGTGAAATAAGGATATGTTTCTCGATTATGGACGTGATAAAAAGGTTCGTCGTAAAGGGTTACGCCGATGCAAGTTTTGACACTAATCTAGATGACTCTAAGTCTCGGTCTAGATACATATTGAAAGTGGGAGCAATTAGCTAGAGTAGCTCCGTGCAGAGCATTATAGACAAAGAATTTTGCAAAATACTTACGGATCTGAATGTGACAGACCCGTTGACTAAAATTATCTCACAAGCAAAACATGATCACACCTTAGTACTCTTTGGGTATTAATCACATAGAGATGTGAACTAGATTACTGACTCTAGTAAACCCTTTGAGTGTTGGTCACATAACGATGTGAACTATGGGTGTTAATCACATGGTGATGTGAACTATTGCTGCTAAATCACATGGCGATGTGAAACTAGATTATTGACTCTAGTGCAAGTGGGAGACTGAAGGAAATATGCCCTAGAGGCAATAATAAAGTTATTATTTATTTCCTTACATCATGATAAATGTTTATTATTCATGCTAGAATTGTATTAACCGGAAACATAATACATGTGTGAATACATAGACCAACAGAGTGTCACTAGTATGCCTCTACTTGACTAGCTCGTTAATCAAAGATGGTTATGTTTCCTAACCATGAACAAAGAGTTGTTATTTGATTAAACGAGGTCACATCATTAGTTGAATGATCTGATTGACATGACCCATCCCATTAGCTTAGCACCCGATCGTTTAGTATGTTGCTATTGCTTTCTTCATGACTTATACATGTTCCTATAACTATGAGATTATGCAACTCCCGTTTACCAGAGGAACACTTTGGGTACTACCAAACATCACAACGTAACTGGGTGATTATAAAGGAGTACTACAGGTGTCTCCAATGGTAGATGTTGGGTTGGCGTATTTCGAGATTAGGGTTTGTCACTCCGATTGTCGGAGAGGTATCTCTGGGCCCTCTCGGTAATGCACATCACATAAGCCTTGCAAGCACTGCAACTAATATGTTAGTTGTGAGATGATGTATTACGGAACGAGTAAAGAGACTTGCCGGTAACGAGATTGAACTAGGTATTGGATACCGACGATCGAATCTCGGGCAAGTAACATACCGATGACAAAGGGAACAACGTATGTTGTTATGCGGTCTGACCGATAAAGATCTTCGTAGAATATGTAGGAGCCAATATGGGCATCCAGGTCCCGCTATTGGTTATTGACCGGAGACGTGTCTCGGTCATGTCTACATTGTTCTCGAACCGTAGGGTCCGCACGCTTAACGTTACGATGACAGTTATTATGAGTTTATGCATTTTGATGTACCGAAGGTTGTTCGGAGTCCCGGATGAGATCACGGACATGACGAGGAGTCTCGAAATGGTCGAGACGTAAAGATTGATATATTGGAAGCCTATGTTTGGACATAGGAAGTGTTCCGGGTGAAATCGGGATTTTACTGGAATACCGGGAGGGTTACCGGAACCCCCCGGGAGACTAATGGGCCTATTGGGCTTTAGTGGAAAAGAGAAAAGGGAAGCCCACAAGCTGGCCGGCGCCCCCCCTTTCCCCAAGTCCTAGTAGGACTAGGATAGGGGGCCGGCCCCCCCTTCTCTCTCCTTTTCCCCCCGGGAGTCCTAATAGGATTAGGATTAGAGGGAGGAGTCCTACTCCCGGTGGGAGTAGGACTCCCCTGCGCCTCCTCTCCTTGGCCGGCCGGCTCCCCCTCCTCCAACCTTTATATACGGGGGCAGGGGGCACCCCAAGACACAAGTTGATCCTTGAGATCGTTCCTTAGCCGTGTGCGGTGCCCCCTGCCACCAAATTCCACCTCGGTCGTACCGTTACAGTGCTTAGGCGAAGCCCTGCGTCGGTAGTACATCAAGATCGTCATCACGCCATCGTGCTGACGGAACTCTTCCTCGACGCTTTGCTGGATCGGAGCCCGAGGATCGTCATCGGGCTGAACGTGTGCCAAGAACTCGGAGGTGCCGGAGTAACGGTGCTTGGATCGGTCGGATCGGGAAGAAGACGTACGACTACTTCCTCTACGTTGTGTGATCGCTTCCGCAGTCGGTCTGCGTTGGTACGTAGACAACACTCTCCCCTCTCGTTGCTGTGCATCACCATGATCTTGCGTGTGCGTAGGAAATTTTTTCGAAATTACTGCGTTCCCCAACACACATCGCTATGTGATTAACACCCAAAGAGTACTAAGGTGTGATCATGTTTTGCTTGTGAGAGAATCTTAGTCAACAGGTCTGCCACATTTAGATCCACATGTATTTTGCAAATTTCTATGTCAACAATGCTCTGCATGGAGCTACTCTAGCTAATTGCTCCCACTTTCAATATGTATCTAGACCAAGACTTAGAGTCATCTAGATTAGTGTTAAAACTTGCATCGGCGTAACCCTTTACGATGAACCTTTTGTCACCTCCATAACCGAGAAACATATCCTTATTCCAGTAAGGATAATTTTGACCGCTGTCCATTGATCTACTCCTAGATCACTATTGTACTCCCTTGCTTAACATAGGGTATACAATAGATCTGATACACAGCATGACATACTTTATAGAACCTATGGCCAAGGCATAGGGAATGACTTTCATTCTCTTTCTATCTTCTGCCGTGGTCGAGCTTTGAGTCTTACTCAACTTCACACCTTGTAATACAGGCAAGAACTCTTTCTTTGACTGCTCCATTTTGAACTACTTCAAAATCTTGTTAAGGTATGTACTCATTGAAAAAACTTATCAAGCGTCTTGATCTATCTCTATAGATCTTGAAGCTCAATATGTAAGTAGCTTCACCGAAGTCTTTCTTTGAAAACTCCTTTCAAACACTCCTTTATGCTTTACAGAATAATTCTATATTATTTCCGATCAACAATATGTCATTCACATATACTTATCAGAAATGTTGTAGTGCTCCCACTCACTTTCTCGTAAATACAGGCTTCATCGCAAGTCTGTATAAAACTATATGCTTTGATCAACTCATCAAAGTGTATATTCCAACTCCGAGATGCTTGCACCAGTCCACAGATGTATCGCTGGAGTTTGCACATTTTGTTAGCACCTTTCGGATTGACAAAACCTTCTAGTTGCATCATATACAACTCTTCTTTAATAAATATATTAAGGAATGCAGTTTTGTTTATCCATTTGCCAGATTTCATAAAATGCGGCAATTACTAACATGATTCGAACAGACTCAAGCATAGATACGAGTGAGAAACTCTCATCGTAGTCAACACCTTGAACTTGTCGAAAACCTTTTGCGACAATTCCAGCTTAGTAGATAGTAACACTACTATCAGCGTCCGTCTTCCTCTTGAAGATCCATTTATTTTCTATGGCTTGCCGATCATCGGGAAAATCCATCAAAGTCCATACTTTGTTCTCATACATGGATCATATCTCAGATTTCATGGCCTCAAACCATTTCGCGGAATCTGGGCTCATCATCGCTTCCTCATAGTTCGCAAGTTCGTCATGGTCTTAGTAACATGACTTCTAGAACAGGATTACCGTACCACTCTGGTGCGGATCTCACTCTGGTTTACCTACGAGATTCAGTAGTAACTTGATCTGAAGTTACATGATCATCATCATTAGCTTCCTCACTAATTGGTGTAGTAGTCACAAGAACAGATTTTTGTGATGAACTACTTTCCAATAAGGGAGAAGGTACAATTACCTTATCAAGTTTTCTACTTTCCTTCCACTCACTTCTTTCGAGAGAAACTCCTTCTCTAGAAAGTATCCATTCTCAGCAACGAATATCTTGCCTTTGGATCTGTGATAGAAGGTGTACCCAACTGTTTCCTTTGGGTATCCTATGAAGACGCACTTCTCCGATTTGGGTTTTGAGCTTATCAGGTTGAAACTTTTTCACATAAGCATTGCAACCTCAAACTTTTAAGAAATGACAACTTTGGTTTCTTGCCAAACCACAGTTCATACGGCGTCGTCTCAACGGATTTAGATGGTGCCCTATTTAATGTGAATGCAGCTGTCTCTAATGCATAACCCCAAAACGATAGTGGTAGATCGGTAAGATACATCATAGATTGCACTATATCCAATAAAGTACGGTTATGACGTTCGGACACACCATTATGCTGTGGTGTTTCAGGTGGCGTGAGTAGTGAAACTATTTCACATTGTTTTAACTGAAGACCAAACTCGTAACTCAAATATTTTACCTCTGCGATCATATCGTAGAAACTTTTATTTTCTTGTCACGATGATTTTCCACTTCACTCTGAAATTCTTTGAACTATTCAAATGTTTCAGACTTATGTTTCATCAAGTAGATATCCCCATATCTGCTCAAATCATCTTGTGAAGGTCAGAAAATAATGATACCTGCTGTAAGCCTTAATATTCATTGGACCATATACATCAGTATGTATGATTTCCAACAAATCTATTGCTTGCTTCATTGTTCCGGAGAACGGCGTTTTAGTCATCTTGCCCATAAGGCATGGTTTGCAAGCATCAAGTGATTCATAATCAAGTGATTCCAAAATCCCATCAGCATGGAGTTTCTTCATGCGCTTTACACCAATATGACCTAAACGGCAGTGCCACAAATAAGTTGCACTATCATTATTAACTTCACATCTTTTGGTTTCAATCTTATGAATATGTGTATCACTAAGATCGAGATCCAATGAACTATTTTCATTGGGTGTGTAACCATATAAGGTTTTATTCATGTAAACAGAACAACAATTTATTCTTTTACTTAAATGAATAACCGTATTACAATAAACATGATCAAATCATATTCATGCTCAGCGCAAACACCAAATAACACTTATTTAGGTTCAACACTAATCCCGAAATTATAGGGAGTGTGCGATGATGATCATATCAATCTTGGAACCACTTCCAACACACATCATCACTTCACCCTTAACTAGTCTCTGTTTATTCTGCAACTCCCGTTTCGAGTTACTAATCTTAGCAACTGAACTAGTATCAAATACTCAGGGTTTGCTATAAACACTAGTAAAGTACACATCAATAACATGTATATCAAATATACTTATGTTCACTTTGCCATCCTTCTTATCCGCCAATCACTTGGGGTGGTTCCGCTTCCAGTGACCAGTCCCTTTGCAGTAGAAGCACTTAGTCTCAGGCTTAGGACCAGACTTGGGCTTCTTCACTTGAGCAGCAACTTGCTTTCCGTTCTTCTTGAAGTTCCCCTTCTTCCCTTTGCCCTTTTCTTGAAACTAGTGGTCTTGTCAACCATCAACACTTGATGTTTTTTCTTGATTTCTACCTTCGTTGATTTCAACATCACGAAGAGCTTGGGAGTTGTTTCCGTTATCCCTTGCATATTATAGTTCATCATGAAGTTCTACTAACTTGGTGATGGTGACTAGAGAATTCTGTCAATCACTATCTTATCTGGAAGATTAACTCCCACTTGATTCAAGCGATTGTAGTACTCAGACAATCTGAGCACATGCTCACTAGTTGAGCGATTCTCCTCCATCTTTTAGCTATAGAACTTGTTGGAGACTTCATATCTCTCAACTCGGGTATTTTCTTGAAATATTAACTTCAACTCCTGGAACATCTCATATGTTCCATGACGTTCAAAACGCCTTTGAAGTCCCGATTCTAAGCCATTAAGCATGGTGCACTAAACTATCAAGTAGTCATCATATTGAGCTAGCCAAACGTTCAAAACGTCTGCATCTGCTCCTGCAATAGGTCTGTCACCTAGCGGTGCATCAAGGACATAATTTTTCTGTGCAGCAATGAGGATAAACCTCAGATCACGGATCCAATCTGCATCATTGCTACTAACATCTTTCAACACAATTTTTCTCTAGGAACATATCAAAATAAACACAGGGAAGCAACAACGCGAGCTATTGATCTACAACATAGTTTGCAAAATTCTACCAGGACTAAGTTCATGATAAATTTAAGTTCAATTTAATCATATTACTTAAGAACTCCCACTTAGATAGACATCCCTCTAATCCTCTAAGTGATCAAGTGATCCAAATCAACTAAACCATGTCCGATCATCACGTGAGATGGAGTAGTTTCATTGGTGAACATCACTATGTTGATCATATCTACTATATGATTCACGCTCGACCTTTCGGTCTCCGTGTTCCGAGGCCATATATGTATATGCTTGGCTCGTCAAGTATAACCTGAGTATTCCGCGTGTGCAACTATTTTGCACCCGTTGTATTTGAACGTAGAGACTATCACACCCGATCATCACGTGGTGTCTCAGCACGAAGAACTTTCGCAACGGTGCATACTTAGGGAGAACACTTCTTGATAATTTAGTGAGAGATCATCTTATAATGCTACCGTCAATCAAAGCAAGATAAGATGCATAAAAAGATAAACATCACATGCAATCAATATAAGTGATATGATATGGCCATCATCATCTTGTGCTTGTGATCTCCATCTCCGAAGCACTGTCATGATCACCATCGTCACCGGCGCGACACCTTGATCTCCATCGTAGCATCGTTGTTGTCTCGCCAATCTTATGCTTCCAAGACTATCACTACCGCTTAGTAATAAAGTAAAGCATTACATCGCGATTGCATTGCATACAATAAAGCGACAACCATATAGCTCCTGCCAGTTGCCGATAACTTGGTTACAAAACATGATCATCTCATACAATAAAATTTAGCACCATGCTTTGACCATATCACATCACAACATGCCCTGCAAAACAAGTTAGACGTCCTCTACTTTGTTGTTGCAAGTTTTACGTGGCTGCTACGGGCTTTAAGTAAGAACCAATCTCACCTACGCATCAAAACCACAACGATAGTTTGTCAAATAGACTCCGTTTTAACCTTCTCAAGGACCGGGCATAGCCACACTCGGTTCAACTAAAGTTGGAGAGACAGTCGCCCGCAAGCCATCTATGTGCAAAGCACGTCGAGGGAACCGGTCTCGCGTAAGCGTACGCGTAAGGTTGGTCCGGGTCGTCTCGTCCAACAATACCGCCGAACCAAAGTATGACATGCTGGTAGGCAGTATGACTTATATCGTCCACAACTCACTTGTGTTCTACTCGTGCACATAACATCAAACCATAAAACCTAGGCTCGGATGCCACTGTTGGGGAACGTAGTAATTAAAAAAAAAATCCTACGCACACGTAAGATCATGGTGATGCATAGCAACGAGGGGAGAGTATGATCTACGTACCCTTGTAGATCGCAACGGAAGCATTGACACAACGTAGAGCAAGTACTCGTACGTCTTCTTCCCGATCCGACCGATCCAAGCACCGTTACTCTGGCACCTCTGAGTTCTTAGCACACGTACAGCTCGATGACGATCCCTGGGCTCCAATCCAGCAAAGCTTCGGGGAGGAGTTCCGTCAGGACGACGGCGTGGTGACGATCTTGATGTTCTACCGACGCAGGGCTTCGCCTAAGCAGTACAACGATATGATCGAGGTGGAATATGGTGGCAGGGGGCACCGCACACGGCTAAGGAACGATCTCAATGATCAACTTGTGTGTCTAGAGGTGCCCCCTGCCCCCGTATATAAAGGATCCAAGGGGGAGGGGCTGGCCGGCCAAGAGGAGGGCGCAGGAGGAGTCCTACTCCTACCGGGAGTAGGACTCCCCCCCAATCCTATTCCAAATAGGACTCCCAAGGGGGAAAGAGAGAGAGAGGTGGCCGGCCACCTCTCCTAGTCCTAATAGGACTAGGGGAGGGGGAGGCGCGCAGCCCACCATGGCAGCCCCTTTCACCTTTCCACTAAAGCCCAATAAGGCCCATATGGCTCCCAGGGGGTTCCGGTAACCTCCCGGTAATCCGTAAAATCCCGATTTTACCCGGAGCACTTCCGATATCCAAATATAGGCTTCCAATATATCAATCTTTATGTCTCGACCATTTCGAGACTCCTCGTCATGTCCATGATCACATTCGGGACTCCGAACTACCTTCGGTACATCAAAATGCATAAACTCATAATAACTGTCATCGTAACGTTAAGCGTGCGGACCCTACGGTTCGAGAACAATGTAGACATGACCGAGACACGTCTCCGGTCAATAACCAATAGCGGGACCTGGATGCCCATATTGGCTCCTACATATTCTACGAAGATCTTTATCGGTCAGACCGCATAACAACATACGTTGTTCCCTTTGTCATCGGTATGTTACTTGCCCGAGATTCGATCGTCGGTATCCAATACCTAGTTCAATCTCGTTACCGGCAAGTCCCTTTACTCGTTCTGTAATACATCATCCCGCAACTAACTTATTAGTTGCAATGCTTGCAAGGCTTGTGTAATGTGCATTAGCGAGAGGGCCCAGAGATACCTCTCCGACAATTGGAGTGACAAATCCTATTCTCGAAATATGCCAACCCAACATCTACCATTGGAGACACCTGTAGAGATCCTTTATAATCACCCAGTTACGTTGTGACGTTTGGTAGCACACAAAGTGTTCCTCTGGCAAACGGGAGTTGCATAATCTCATAGTCATAGGAACATGTATAAGTCATGAAGAAAGCAATAGCAACATACTAAATGATTGGGTGCTAAGCTAATGGAATGGGTCATGTCAATCAGATCATTCAACTAATGATGTGATCTCGTTAATCAAATAACAACTCTTTGTCCATGGTTAGGAAACATAACCATCTTTCATTAACGAGCTAGTCAAGTAGAGGCATACTAGTGACACTCTGTTTGTCTATGTATTCACACATGTATTATGTTTCCGGTTAATACAATTCTAGCATGAATAATAAACATTTATCATGATATAAGGAAATAAATAATAACTTTATTATTGCCTCTAGGGCATATTTCCTTCAGGTAGTACGGAAAGCCCGCTGAAACTGGTCCCATGTGACAGTGTCGACTGGGAAGGTTGCTATGAAATTCTCCCACCATGATGCTGCGGGTCCTTCTAACTGATGTGCGGCAAACTTCACTTCTCCGCATCTGTGCATCCTGTTGTGGTCAACTCCCTAGCTGTCTTGCGGAGCCAATCATCTGCTACTATCGGCTCGGTGCTACTGGAAAACACCGGCGGATTCAGCCTAAGAAAACGGGCTAAGTGGTCAACAGGTGGTGGTGGTGGTGGTGGGTTGTTGTTGTTGTTCCCCTGATTCTGATTCTGGACTAGCAACTGCATCAAGGTGTTCTGCTGCTAGATCAACTGGGTGAGCTCTAGCGGAAAGGCAAATCCGGGGTCACGTCTCGGAGGCATCTGAGGGTTTAGAAAAGATGAGATATAAGATTAGAGGGGGTCTAAAGAGAAAACACTACCCATATGCACATGAGGCAAAAGCAAACAATTCACTTCATTCAATCAAACAAAGGCATACAATCGATCTAGCTATCGCAAAGTGCTCGGACTACTATATTTACATGGTGGACTACTACTACTGATGAGGTGGTCTACTAGAAATATTCTACGGTTGTAGACTCCATGATATATGCTCCTGCTTCATCAACATAGTCATCGTCGCTACTATCTGCTTCCGAGTCGGTGCCGTCGATGATGATGTAGTCTTCCGGGCTAATCTCCTTGGGTTTTTCGTCTTCATCTACTGGTGTAACGCCTGGATAATCATGCTACAGTGATCTCACGTTAATGGTGACACGTCACCTCTGTCACTGTAATTAATCTCGGGTTAATTCAAAACCGTTTCAAATTTAAATCCTAATTAAGTCAAACGACAAAAGTTTTTAAATATTAAAATAAAATGTTCGGGCTAAGTCTATTATTGCATCGGTAATTTTGGTGAAGTAAACACATTTTTATAAAATGCCTAAATGCTATTAAATGAAATAAAACAGGAAAAAAAAGAGAAAACAGAAAACTAATAAAAAGAAAGAACCCCCCCCTCCCGGGCCAAACGGCCCAGCTGGCCTCCGCACCGGCCGGCCCACCAGGCCCAACCGGCCCTCCTCTCTGGCCTAACCGGCCACCCCCTCCTCTTATCCACTCCCCCCACAACCACCGACACCCCCCACTGCCGAAAATATCTCCTCCCCCTCTCCCCCGATTGGATCGGGATCGAGGAGGAGGCCATCGACGTCGCGCCCCGCCGCGCCCGGAGCTCGCTGCCCCCCCATGCCAGGACGCCGCCACCTCGCCGTCCTCCTCCTCACCGTCGCCTCCCCGTCTCCTCCCCACGCCGAGCCTCCTCGTCCTCCTCCCCGAGTCGCTCCCCGCGCCCCATTGCCCGTGCCCTACCCCTCCCATGTGAGCTCCCCCTCTCCTTGTCCGGTCACCGTCGTGGCCGCGCCCCCTTCCCCGCGGCTCCCCCGTCCCGTGCACGCACACGACACCCGCGCGCCGCGCCCCAGCTCCTGGTCCCCCCCGTCGATGCTCGCGCGCTCGCGCGCCCAGCGCCCCGCTGCCAGCCCGGGGCCGCGGCCTCCTTCCCTATGCTTCGCCTGGGCCGTGCGCCCCACCGTGCCGCTCACCGCGACCGCTGTCTGCCTCGTCGCCGCTCCTGCTGCTGCCCCCCACCCCTGCTCCGCCTCCTTCCGCCGACCACGGTCCGGCCACGCCCGCTCGGCCCTGCTCCGACCTCGCCCTGCTGCCGCTCCCCTCCCCTGCACCCGCGGACGACGGCGGCCCCTCCTCTGTTGGCCTGGGCGGGCGCACAGCACCCGCTCCAGGCGCCCGTAACCCGCGCGCCCGCTAAGCCACCCCTGGCCCAATGACAAGTGGGGCCTAGCCCCAGAACAAATGTAAAAAAACAAAAAAAGAAAGTAAAAAAAATAAATAATTAAATTAATTAAAAAATAAATTAATAAATAATAATTAAAATGATAATTAATTAGTTAATTAAAGAATTAATTAAACTAATTATACCTGATTAGATTAACCTAACCACTAATTAAACTAATTGACATTGTTTAATTAACCTACTAATTAAACAGCCAATGACCTATGGGCCCCACACGTGGTTGACCCAGTCAACTGCACAGTTGACTACTGACGTCAGCATGATGTCATGCTGACGTCATCATTTACTATTCTGGATAATGTTGAAGTAATTAAATAAATTCCAGAAATTAATAAAATCTTTAGAAAATGATATCTTTTAATCCGTAACTCGGATTAAATTATTTTCAACATGAAGGTTGCTCAGAACGACGAGACAAACCCGGATACGCAGCCCGTTCGTCCGTCACGCATCCCTAGCATAGCAAACTCGCAACTTTCCCCCTCCGGTTCCTCTGCCCGAAAATGCGAAACACCGGGGATACTTTCCCGGATGTCATCCCCCTTCACCGGTATCACCTACTACCGCGTTAGGGCACCTCTAACGCCGTTACTTGTCATATCATGCATCACTATGCATATGCTTGCATTATATTTATTGTTTCTTCCGCCTCTTCTCTCGCTAGACACCGAGACCGACGCCGCTACTACCCAGTACGACTACGGTGTTGACGACCCCTCTCTCTTGCCAGAGCAACCAGGCAAGCCCCCCCTTTGATCACCAGATACCGCCTACTCTTCTCTATACTGCTTGCATTAGAGTAGTGTAACATGTTACTGCTTCCCGTTAATCCTATACTGATGCATAGCCTGTCCTTGCTACTACTGTTGTTACCTTTACCTGCAAACCTAATGCTTAGTATAGGATGCTAGCTTATCATCAGTGGCCCTACATTCTTGTCCGTCTGCCATGCTATACTATCGGGCCGTGATCACTCGGGAGGTGATCACGGGTATATACTATATACTTTATATATGATACATGTGGTGACTAAAGACGGGTAGGCTCGTAGGAGCACCCGCGAGTGGATCTTTGAGGCGGAGCGACAGGGCAGGTTTCGACCACCTAGGAGAGAGGTGGGCCTGGCCCTGTTCGGCGTTCGCGGACACTTAACACACTTAACGAGATCTGGGTATTTGATCTGAGTCTGGCCTTTTGGTCTATACGCACTAACCATCTACGCGGGAGTAGTTATGGGTATCCCGGCATCGTGGTATCAGCCGAAGCCTTCTTGACGTCAGCGACTGAGTGGCGCGCGCCGGATTGGAACGTAAGCCTGCTCTTGTATTAAGGGGGCTAGTTCTGCTTCCGGCCGCGTTCGCAACGTGCAGGTGTGCAAAGGGCGATGGGCCCAGACCCCTGCGCCATAGGGTTTAGACCGGCGTGCTGACCTCTCTGTTGTGCCTAGGTAGGGCTGCGACATGTTGATCTTCCGAGGCCGGGCATGACCCAGGAAAGTGTGTCCGGCCAAATGGGATCGAGCGTGTTGGGGTATGTGGTGCACCCCTGCAGGGAAGTTTATCTATTCGAATAGCCGTGTCCCTCGGTAAAACGACGACCCGGAGTTGTACCTTGACCTTATGACAACTAGAACCGGATACTTAATAAAACACACCCTTCCAAGTGCAAGATACAACCGGTGGTCGCTCTCTCACAGGGCGACGAGGGGAGGATCATCGGTTAGGATTATGCTATACGATGCTACTTGGAGGACTTCAGTCTAGTCTCTTCTACATGCTGCAAGACGGAGGCTGCCAGAAGCGTAGTCTTCGACAGGATTAGTTACCCCCCTCTTATTCTGGCATTCTGCAGTTCAGTCCACATATGGTACCCTTATTCCATTTGATACCCATGCATATGTAGTATAGCTCCTTGCTTGCGAGTACTTTGGATGAGTACTCACGGTTGCTTTCTCCCTCTTTTCCCTCTATCCCTTCTACCTGGTTGTCGCAACCAGATGTTGGGGCCCAGGAGCCGGACGCCACCGTCGATGACGACTCCTACTACACCGGAGGTGCCTACTACTATGTGCTGCCTGCTGACGACGACCAGGAGTAGTTAGGAGGATCCCAGGCAGGAGGCCTGCGCCTCTTTCGATCTGTATCCCAGTTTGTGCTAGCCTTCTTAAGGCAAACTTGTTTAACTTATGTCTGTACTCAGATATTGCTGCTTCCGCTGACTCGTCTATGATCGAGCTCTTGTATTCGAGCCCTCGAGGCCCCTGGCTTGTAATATGATGCTTGTATGACTTATTTTATTTGTAGAGTTGTGTTGTGATATCTTCCTGTGAGTCCCTGATCTTGATCGTACACATTTGCGTGTATGATTAGTGTACGATTAAACCGGGGGCGTCACAAGTTGGTATCAGAGCCGACTGCCTGTAGGAATCCCCCTTCCACACTCCTTGGCCGAAGTCGAGTCTAGACATTACAAAACTTTTACTAACTTGGCTGTGTGTCTTACGGGCACACGTCGCCATCGGGGGGTAGTAGGATCTTTTACTCCTCGATCCTTACTCTGGGACTCTGATCACTCTTCTATTCGGGTTAAAACGAATTTACTAACTCTGACACTAGGATCCCGTTACGACATTCACCCCAAAGTTGGATAAGCCCTAGTTATTCTATAGAGTAGTATTTGAACATTGTCCACCTTGTCATTTGACTCCTGTGAAAACATCTTTGTTTTCATATGGAACCCACAAGGCAGGTCGTGCGCCACACGATGGCCATTGGTGCCTCAGGATCACCTGCTGTGTTGGTTGAGATGATGACCTATCTGGGTTATCGCTGGCACCCTGAGTACACCGTCTATGAGGAGTATCAGGACTTCAACCAGGAGCAGTACCGTGCCATCGTCCACCTCTACTCTTGGGAGTATGACTCCACTACTGTGTTGCACACTGCTCATGGTGTTGGAGTGACTATCGATATGGCGGTCCACGATGCTGCTTATGCTGCTCTGACACGTCTTCGTGGAGAGTATCAGGAGTTGGACACCTCCCCCTTCAGGCACATTGCTATCGCATCCGATGTTGGTGCGGAGGGTTACTACACTGCTGCCTACTCCACTGTCACCCGAGAGCCCTTCTACCATCAGAACCTGGTTCTGCATGCTGATGGGCTGGATAGAGCTAACCGAGCTCTTCGACACGAGTTGTACACCACCCGTCAGCACCTGTATCGTGCTCTGACACTGTTGCACCCCTCTGTCCGATCTGGTGATCTGTCGCGTTCTGCGATCTACCCCGCCAGGACCGTGATGCCCCAGGGCGTCGGCTGGCCAGATGTGGGAGGCTACTCTCCTGCACTTGGTCCTCTCCTGCCACCTGCGCATCGGGTTCCGCACCAGAGTATCCGTGGACCCCAGGCTACTCACGTGGAGGTCTTTCCTTCGCGTCACTACCAGCTGTCAGGCTACACCTACCTCCACAGTACCGTGTGGGACTGATGTAGACTTGCTTGTTAGTGTTAGATGCATTCGCCGCGAGCCTGTGTGCCTCCTATGATGTCTTAGCCTTTGTACCGAATTCTGTGTAACGAACTCTATGCATGGTCTCCTTTGTAAGATATGCCGACTACTATGTAGTATCTATCGTGCTGCTTTCGTTGTGCATGTTTCTTCATGAATGATTCTTGTCTTTGCAAATTTCTAAATGCTGAACTACCCCTGTTAAATATTAGCAGGATGGTTAGACCAGGTGGTCGTGGTCGTGGTGGCAACCCCCCACCACCGCCTGAGTACATGGCTGGGATGATGCAACAGTTTGAGCTGAATCGTCAGTTCATGGAGAATATTATGGCTCAGTTCCCTCGCCCCAATATGAACCAGCAACCAACCCAAGTGACTCTGCAGGACTTCATGCGCCTCAACCCAACCGTGTACCGCAGCTCAACTCAGCCTCTGGATGCTGATGACTGGCTCCGTGACATCCCCTATGAGATGGAGTCTGCTGATGTAGCCCCTGCCAGCTATGTCACCTTTGCTTCATTATTCCTGAAAGGAACCGCAGCTCAATGGTGGGACAGCCACAGGCGTACCCTGCCAGCTGGGACAATCATCACCTGGCCAGACTTCCAAGCTGCCTTCCGTGCTCGCTTCATTCCTCAAGGAGTCATGGACCGGAAGAAGCGTGAGTTCCGCAACCTCACCCAAGGCAACAAAACTGTGGAAGCTTATCAGCGGGAGTTTCTTGACTTGTCCCGCTATGCTGAAGAAGACATTGCAACTGATGCACGCAGACAGGAGAAGTTCCGTGATGGCCTTCAAGCTGACATCAAGCTCGCACTTCTCGTGCATGACTTTACTGATTTCGCCACCTTGGTGAACAAAGCCATCAACGTCGAAACTGGTCTGCAGGAATACCAGAGCTCTCACAGGCGCAGCCGTGACACGGGCTCATCTTCAGGCCCGTCTTCGCAGAAGCGTAAGATATGGATTCCCAACAGTATGTACCAGCCAAATGCACCTGCCCCAAGGCAGACCTATGTTGCACCTCGTCTGCCTGCTCCTCCAACTAGGCAGACAAGACTTCCAGCTCCACCACCACAAGCTCCTGTTCCCACTCCCAATAATGGTCTCTGCTACAAGTGTGGACAACCAGGTCACCGTGCTAGGGATTGCAATCAGAACCAGAATCAACTGGCCCTCCCAGCAACTGGCCGTGGGAGCAACCAGCCTCGCAACAACAGTGCCAAGTCTTATGGTCGTGTTCATGCCAACCATGTTGATCTCAATGAAGTTCTAGACCAGCCTGCTACCGTGATGGGTACACTCCTCGTAAATTCAGTACCAGCATCTGTTTTATTTGATACAGGAGCATCACATTCATTCATATCAGCTGAGTTTGCATTCATGCATGGCATTAAATATGAAGAGATGAACACTGCGATTGTGGTACACACCCCTGCGGGCCAGTGTCAAACCTCTATGGTTAGTCACAACGTCCCCGTTGAAATTGAAGGACTGGAATTCCTTGCCTCCCCCATCGTACTAAAGTCTTGTAGCATCGACCTCATTCTGGGAATGGATTGGTTGAAAGCGCATACTGCTTCTATAGTTTGCGCCACTAAGGTCGTCCATCTGCTACACCCTTCTGACAAAATAATAGCTTACCAAGCTCATCTAGTTCAGAACGCCGAGGCACGACTTTATGCCTTGAATGCGTTGAACACTGCACCACTCGAGGGCATTGAAAACATTCCCGTCGTTCGTGAATTCCAAGATGTCTTCCCAGAAGAACTTCCAGGGATTCCCCCTGCTAGAGCTGTCGAATTCATCATCGACTTGAAACCCGGCACCACCCCTATAGCTAAACGACCCTATAAGATGCCGCCGCATGAACTCATTTAGCTTAAGGAGGAAATCGACAAATCTCTTGTCAAAGGTTTCATTCGCCCAAGTTGCTCTCCTTGGGGAGCACCTTCTCTCTTTGTTAAGAAAAAGGATGGGACAAACCGATTAGTCCAAGACTACCGTCCTATAAACCAAGCTACCATTCAGAATAAATATCCGCTTCCTCGGATCAATGATCTTTATGATCAACTGGCTGGCTCGTCAGTGTTCTCTAAACTCGACTTGAGGTTGGGTTACCACCAGATCCGTGTTCGTGAAGAGGACATCCCAAAAACCGCCTTCATGACTCGGTATGGGTCATACGAGTACACCGTCATGTCATTCGGCTTAACGAATGCTCCCGCCACCTTCTCTCGTCTAATGAATTATATATTCATGGATTACCTCGATAAGTTTGTCGTGGTTTATCTGGACGATATCCTTGTATTTTCCAAGAACGAGGAAGAGCATGCTGAACATCTTTGTCTTGTGCTGGAGAAGCTTCGAGAACATCAACTGTACGCTAAGTATTCCAAGTGTGAATTCTGGCTCCCCGAAGTAACCTATCTTGGGCATGTCATCTCCAAGGATGGTATTGCCGTCAACCCTGAACGAGTTTAGGCTATTCTTGATTGGACTCCTCCGAAGAACGTCAAGCAAGTCCGAAGTTTTCTCGGTCTCGCCAGCTATTGTCGTCGGTTCGTCGAGAACTTCTCCAAGATTGCCAGGCCTCTGACTAATCTGTTGCATAAGGGTGTCAAGTTTGACTGGACAGACAAGTGTCAGGAAAGTTTCCAGGCGCTCAAAGACAAGTTGACTTCTGCCCCCGTACTTGCTCCACCTGATACTAAGAAGGACTTCGTCATTTACTGCGACGCTTCCCGTCAAGGATTAGGCTGTGTCCTAATGCAAGAGCGCAGAGTGATTGCTTATGCCTCCCGTCAACTGCGCCCTCACGAAGAAAACTACCCAGTTCACGACCTCGAGCTTGCTGCTGTCATTCATGCACTGAAGCAGTGGCGACATTACCTTCTCGGTAATCGTTGCGAGATCTTCACCGACCATCAAAGTCTGAAGTATCTGTTTACTCAGCCAGATTTGAACCTACGTCAGCAAAGATGGATGGAGACTGTTGCAGACTTTGACGTGGGTATATCCTATACCCCCGGCAAGGCTAATGTAATGGCTGATGCCTTGAGCCGCAAGTATTACTGTAACCACCTCCAGGTTCACAAAGTTCACCCATCGCTTGTTGAAGAATTTAGAAGGCTGAACCTCCATATTGTTCCTCCGGGATCACTCGCTCCCCCTCCCGAAGATTTCCCCAAACGGAACCTCCATGTTGTTTCCAAGGGTTCTCTCAATACCCTGGTTGCGAAACCAGATCTTGTGGACACCATCAAATGGATACAGAAATGTGACAATGAAGTCCTCAAGATTAAGCGCGACCTCAAAAAAGGAAAGCCCTCATTCTTCACTGTTGCTGACGATGGCGCCTTGTATTTCAAAGGCCGCCTAGTGGTACCATGTTCGAAGAAAAACCTGGATTAGACTAAAGGGGTTATGCAAGAAGCCCATGATACGCCTCTGTCCATCCATCTTGGTAGTACAAAGATGTACCAGGATATTCGTCAAAGATTCTGGTGGTCTAATATGAAGCAGGACATTGCTCATTATGTCGCTGAGTGTGATGTTTGTCGCCGAATCAAAGCAGAGCATCAAAGGCCTGCTGGAACACTGCAACCTATCTCTATTCCTGAATGGAAATGGGACCATGTTGAAATGGACTTCGTCACTGGATTTCCCAAATCGCAGAAAGGTAATGATGCTATTCTTGTCGTCATTGACCGGCTTTCCAAAGTTGCCCATTTTCTGGCTGTCAAAGAGACAATCACTGCTAGTCAGCTTGCTACTCTCTACATGGCCAGAATTGTTTCACTTCACGGTATTCCATTGGTTATCAGTTCAGACCGTGGCAGCTTATTCACTTCAAGGTTTTGGGCGAGTTTCCAAGAAGCTATGGGAACTCATCTGTCGTTCAATACTGCGTTTCATCCTCAGTCGCAAGGACAGGTTGAACGTGTCAACCAAGTTCTCGAAGACATGCTTCGAGCTTGTGTAATCTCATTCGGCAAGAAATGGGAGGAATCTCTTCCATATGCCGAGTTCTCTTATAATAATAGCTATCAAGCTAGTTTGAAGATGTCCCCCTTCGAAGTGCTATATGGACGAAAGTGTCGAACCCCTCTGAACTGGTCAGAAACTGGGGAACGTCCACTCTTCGGTCCGGATATTATCCAACAGGCCGAAGAACAAGTTCGCATTATTCGCGAGAATCTCAAGACTGCTCAGTCACGTCAGAAAAGTCAGTATGACCGTCATCACCAAGACATGGTCTATCAACCTGGCGAAAAGGCTTATCTTCGAGTTACACCAATGAAGGGTGCACACCGCTTCGGGATCAAGGGCAAGCTAGCTCCTCGCTTTATCGGTCCATTCACTATCCTCGAAAGGCGTGGAAAGGTGGCATATCAACTAGAGCTTCCGCCGAACCTTTCTCAGGTTCACGATGTGTTCCATGTGTCATAACTCCGCCGTTGCTTCAAGGATCCAATCCGAGCGGTGGATCATGAAGTGCTCGAATTGCAACAGGACCTCTCTTATAAAGAGCATCCGGTCCGCATTCTCGACCAAGCTGAACGCCGCACACGTCAGAAGGCGATCAAATTCCTCAAAGTCCAGTGGTCGAATCACTCTGAAGACGAAGCCACTTGGGAACGCGAGGATCGTCTTCGCGATGAATACCCTGCACTGTTTCCTTCTACCTCCTAAATCTCGGGACGAGATTTCTTGTAGTGGAGGAGATTTGTAACGCCCGGATAATCATGCTACAGTGATCTCACGTTAATGGTGACACGTCACCTCTGTCACTGTAATTAATCTCGGGTTAATTCAAAACCGTTTCAAATTTAAATCCTAATTAAGTCAAACGACAAAAGTTTTTAAATATTAAAATAAAATGTTCGGGCTAAGTCTATTATTGCATCGGTAATTTTGGTGAAGTAAACACATTTTATAAAATGCCTAAATGCTATTAAATGAAATAAAACAGGAAAAAAAAAGAGAAAACAGAAAACTAGTAAAAAGAAAGAACCCCCCCTCCCGGGCCAAACGGCCCAGCTGGCCTCCGCACCGGCCGGCCCACCAGGCCCAACTGGCCCTCCTCTCTGGCCTAACCGGCCACCCCCTCCTCTTATCCACTCCCCCCCACAACCACCGACACCCCCCACTGCCGAAAATATCTCCTCCCCCTCTCCCCCGATTGGATCGGGATCGAGGAGGAGGCCATCGACGTCGCGCCCCGCCGCGCCCGGAGCTCGCTGCCCCCCACGCCAGGACGCCGCCACCTCGCCGTCCTCCTCCTCACCGTCGCCTCCCCGTCTCCTCCCCACGCCGAGCCTCCTCGTCCTCCTCCCCGAGTCGCTCCCCGCGCCCCATTTCCCGTGCCCTACCCCTCCCATGTGAGCTCCCCCCTCTCCTTGTCCGGTCACCGTCGTGGCCGCGCCCCCTTCCCCGCGGCTCCCCCGTCCCGTGCACGCACACGGCACCCGCGCGCCGCGCCCCAGCTCCTTGCCGCCCCCCCGTCGATGCTCGCGCGCCCAGCGCCCCGCTGCCAGCCCGGGGCCGCGGCCTCCTTCCCTATGCTTCGCCTGGGCCGTGCGCCCCACCGTGCCGCTCGCCGCGACGGCTGTCTGCCTCGTCGCCGCTCCTGCTGCTGCCCCCCACCCCTGCTCTGCCTCCTGCCGCCGACCACGGTCCGGCCACGCCCGCTCGGCCCTGCTTCAACCTCGCCCTGCTGCCGCTCCCCTCCCCTGCACCCGCGGACGACGGCGGCCCCTCCTCTGTCGGCCTGGGTGGGCGCACAGCACCCGCTCCAGGCGCCCGTAACCCACGCGCCCGCTAAGCCACCCCTGGCCCAATGACAAGTGGGGCCTAGCCCCAGAACAAATGTAAACAAAACAAAAAAAGAAAGTAAAATAAATAAATAATTAAATTAATTAAAAAATAAATTAATAAATAATAATTAAAATGATAATTAATTAGTTAATTAAAGAATTAATTAAACTAATTATACCTAATTAGATTAACCTAACCACTAATTAAACTAATTGACATTGTTTAATTAACCTACTAATTAAACAGCCAATGACCTGTGGGCCCCACACGTGGTTGACCCAGTCAACTGCACAGTTGACTACTGACGTCGGCATGATGTCATGCTGACGTCATCATTTACTATTCTGGATAATGTTGAAGTAATTAAATAAATTCCAGAAATTAATAAAATCTTTAGAAAATGATATCTTTTAATCCGTAACTCGGATTAAATTATTTTCATCATGAAAGTTGCTCAGAACGACGAGACGAACCCGGATACGCAGCCCGTTCGTCCGTCATGCATCCCTAGCATAGCAAACTCGCAACTTTCCCCCTCCGGTTCCTCTGCCCGAAAGCACAAAACACCGGGGATACTTTCCCGGATGTCACCCCCCTTCACCGGTATCACCTACTACCGCGTTAGGGCACCTCTAACGCCGTTACTTGTCATACCATGCATCACTATGCATATGCTTGCATTATATTTACTGTTTCTTGCCCCTCTTCTCTCGCTAGACACCGAGACCGACGCCGCTACTACCCAGTACGACTACGGTGTTGACGACCCCTCTCTCTTGCCAGAGCAACCAGGCAAGCCCCCCCTTTGATCACCAGATACCGCCTACTCTTCTCTATACTGCTTGCATTAGAGTAGTGTAACATGTTACTGCTTCCCGTTAATCCTATACTGATGCATAGCCTGTCCTTGCTACTACTGTTGTTACCTTTACCTGCAAACCTAATGCTTAGTATAGGATGCTAGCTTATCATCAGTGGCCCTACATTCTTGTCCGTCTGCCATGCTATACTATCGGGCCGTGATCACTCGGGAGGTGATCACGGGTATATACTATAACCTTTATACATGATACATGTGGTGACTAAAGACGGGTAGGCTCGTAGGAGCACCCGCGAGTGGATCTTTGAGGCGGAGCGACAGGGCAGGTTCCGACCACCTAGGAGAGAGGTGGGCCTGGCCCTGTTCGGCGTTCGCGGACACTTAACACACTTAACGAGATCTGGGTATTTGATCTGAGTCTGGCCTTTTGGTCTATACGCACTAACCATCTACGCGGGAGTAGTTATGGGTATCCCGGCGTCGTGGTATCAGCCGAAGCCTTCTTGACGTCAGCGACTGAGTGGCGCGCGCCGGATTGGAACGTAAGCCTGCTCTTGTATTAAGGGGGCTAGTTCTGCTTCCGGCCGCGTTCGCAACGTGCAGGTGTGCAAAGGGCGATGGGCCCAGACCCCTGCGCCATAGGGTTTAGACCGGCGTGCTGACCTCTCTGTTGTGCCTAGGTAGGGCTACGACATGTTGATCTTCCAAGGCCGGGCATGACCCAGGAAAGTGTGTCCGGCCAAATGGGATCGAGCGTGTTGGGGTATGTGGTGCACCCCTGCAGGGAAGTTTATCTATTCGAATAGCCGTGTCCCTCGGTAAAAGGACGACCCGGAGTTGTACCTTGACCTTATGACAACTAGAACCAGATACTTAATAAAACACACCCTTCCAAGTGCAAGATACAACTGGTGGTCGCTCTTTCACAGGGCGACGAGGGGAGGATCATCGGTTAGGATTATGCTATACGATGCTACTTGGAGGACTTCAGTCTACTCTCTTCTACATGCTGCAAGACGGAGGCTGCCAGAAGCGTAGTCTTCGACAGGATTAGTTACCCCCCTCTTATTCTGGCATTCTGCAGTTCAGTCCACATATGATACCCTTATTCCATTTGATACCCATGCATATGTAGTATAGCTCCTTGCTTGCGAGTACTTTGGATGAGTACTCACGGTTGCTTTCTCCCTCTTCTCCCTCTATCCCTTCTACCTGGTTGTCGCAACCAGATGTTGGGGCCCAGGAGCCGGACGCCACCGTCGATGACGACTCCTACTACACCGGAGGTGCCTACTACTACGTGCTACCTGCTGACGACGACCAGGAGTAGTTAGGAGGATCCCAGGCAGGAGGCCTGCGCCTCTTTCGATCTGTATCCCAGTTTGTGCTAGCCTTCTTAAGGCAAACTTGTTTAACTTATGTCTATACTCAGATATTGCTGCTTCCGCTGACTCGTCTATGATCGAGCTCTTGTATTCGAGCCCTCGAGGCCCCTGGCTTGTAATATCATGCTTGTATGACTTATTTTATTTGTAGAGTTGTGTTGTGATATCTTCCCGTGAGTCCCTGATCTTGATCGTACACATTTGCGTGTATGATTAGTGTACGATTAAACCGGGGGCATCACAACTGGTGTCGGGCCTCCCATACATATTCCAATCTTCTTGATCAGGTCATCATTCTTCTCCACCAATACTTCAATTTCCTCTTCATAACCTTCACGTGTAGCTTTGAGTTCTTCCTCCAGTTCCTTGATTCTAGTCTTAGCCTTCTTCAGATCTATCATGTCGGCGCACATCTGATTCTCCTGTCGTCGAATGTGCTGGTTTAACTCTTGGATAAAAGCTGCAATTGATCTATCTTTCCTGGTGCTGATCATCTCCCAGTGTTCATCTCGGCGCCCACAAATCTGGTAGATAGTATCCTTGAGATCCTTGCGGTAGACTTATCCAATGTGTCCCATGGCGATGTGAGCTGCCATACTCTTTCCTAGACTCCAAGTTGGTGCATCAAAAGAAAACTCTATGGGCTCAGTGACTGGCATGAACGTCCTTCCTGGAACTTGAACTTGAATCATCCAGCGCTCTTCTTCAGGTAAAGTGGCGTTGTAGGTTCCCGTGAAGCTTGGTACTCCTATGTTCAGGTATCTAGTGACTTCCTTCAAGTGGCGTCCAAAGGGTGTATCTTCGTCCGGTTGGGTGAACTTGTTCCTTGCATCCGCCATCCTAAAGGGTAGAAAAGATGAGAGGTCATAAGAGAAGGGAGTGAGTAGTGATCTAGGTCTTTAGCTTAGTGGCCGTGTCCTACAGTCAGCGTGTGCTCTGATACCATCTCTGTAGCGACCAGACCTCAAACAGTCTGATCTCTGTGCTCCGGTGTCATCCCTGGATCAGTAATGCTGACAACACATAGTACTCGGAGGATTTATAGCAGAATAGCAATCACACACTTATTACATCGAGTGTCTCAAAAGAGAACTTATTACAATAAATATGGCTTAAGGCCATCTAATAACGATAACAACGGAAGGCTTGGAAGATAAGTGAGTCCATCAACTCCAACGGCATCACTGAGTATAGAACCACGACCTAAAAACTCCTTAAACGTCATCTGAAAAGTATGCAACATTAACGTTGCAGCCTGAAGACGGGTCAGCACATGGAATATGCTGGCAAAGTAACACACAGAGGGTAATGGAAGGAAACAGCTATACTATATGCATATTTGGCTGGTGGAAAGCTCTATGGTTACAGTTTTTGCGTAAAGCCAATTTTTCCCTACTTCAAAGGAATAAATTTAATTACTATCATGGTGGTTGTTAAACATTGAGAATGGTTGACAGCATTCTCAATCCCAATTAAGCATCATCATTTACATAACCCAACAAAATTAATTTTAGAGTAACATGTTGAGATTCACATGATAATCCAGGTACTAGATACTCAAGATGTCCATAACCGGGGACACGGCTAACCATGATTAGTTTATTACACTCTGCAGAGGTTTGCACACTTTTCCCCACAAGACTCGATTGCCTCCGTTGGATTTCTCGCACTACATGGTGTTTGAGAAACGGATGACCGAGACACAGTCTTTCAGAAGCACTAGCACCTTACGATGGATAGACCGGTACACCTACTTTCCCCTACATCTGCTAGTCTACCCTGTAAGAGTTTGCACGACTTAATCAACTATGCCAGAGCCCATAATGGCTTGTGGCTGCACACGGAAGTTTCTAGTATGAATAATCTCATGATCCCTTCGAGCTTGGGTGGCGGTCCAAAAGAAAACATGCATGTCCTGGAATACCCAGGTGCCTCAATCCACCCAGATGTGTGTTTAAGTTTCCACCTTAGATAAACCCTTAATTATCAATCTCACATCTGTCATGGATATCACTCACCCAATCCACGTCTACTAGAATAACATGGCATAATAAGCAAACGTAGAAGTAACTCCCAAAGGTTTGACAATAAACAGGTAATAGGTACTACCTCATCTACTTCCCATCCCACAGTTTAATTAGATCCTAATCATGCAATGTGTGAAGATTGATCTAATGCAAAAAAAACTAGGTTGTAGAAAAGGTATGATCAAAGTGTTACTTGCCGTGCTGATGATCCACGAAACCTAATGATTCGAAGTAACAGGCGGCGCACTCCGGGTACTCTATCGCAAACAGACAAACAAGCATACAATAAGTACTCATCTAATGCATAGGTAAAACTCAAATAAGAGATTCAACCAGAAGGTTCAATTTAAGAACTCCGGTTGGCAAAAGAAATCAAATCGAACGAAGCAAAGAAAGTCAAACGGCGAAAGAAAACAACTTAGTTCTAGTAATCTGAATCTAAGTCAAAATTTACAGTAGCAAAAACTTGTTTAAGTTGATTATTCAGATAGAGGGTTTCGAGACGAAACTCCAGGCGCTTGAATCGCCTGATTCCGATAAACGAGCGAAAAGATAAACTAAAACGAAAATCGGATCAGAAATCGCGATCAGAAAATAACCGCGGAAAATCCGACGAAAAAGAAAAACGACGAACGGAATATTTTTTTAAAAAAACAGCACGGAAAACGAGGCGGCGGCGAACCTCGGGCGGCGGGTCGCGGCGGCGACGGCGGGGCTGGGGCTGGGGCGTGGCTAGGGTTTGGGGCGGGCTACTCGGGCCTCGGGCGCGCCTTATAAAGGCCCCGGCCAGGCGGAGTCCTGGCCGAGTACGGCCCAAAGTCGGTTCCTTTTTTAATAAATAATTACGCTCGGAAAAATAAAATAGAAAGAAATACTAAACGGACTCCAAAAATCCCGAAATAAATTTTCCCGGGCTTCTAAAATCAAGCCCGACAAAGTGAACATTTATTTGGGCCCTAAATGCAATTTTGAAAAACGTGCATTTTTCCTAAATTGAAATGAAAATATCGAAAAACTCCGAAATAAAACTTATTTAATTTTATTATCAAATCCTCAATATTTCTATATTTTGGGAAAGTCATTTTATTCCCTCTCTCATATTTATGTAATAGAAATAATTGATGATAAAAATAAATAAAATCAAATGATCCTATTCTCAAAATTTGAGAAAACTCAAATATAAAAATAACGAAATCCCCAACTCTCTCCGTGGGTCCTTGAGTTGCTTAGAATTTTCTAGGATCAAAACCCAAAAGCAAATAAAATATGATATGCATGATGATCTAATGTATAACATTCCAAATTGAAAATTTGGGATGTTACACCAAGTACCCATCACAATCCCTATCTCTCGCATTACATTATTTGCCATTTGCCTCTCGTTTTCCTCTCCCCCACTTCACCCTTGCCGTTTTATTCGCCCTCTCTCTCTATCCTCCCTCTCTTTTTCTGTTTGCCTCTTTTCCCTCGCCATGTCAGAACCAAAAAGAGTTGGGGGTTCTCTCCCAAGTTCTAGTGCTTTAGACAATCCTGCTATCTTATCTAAACTCATAAATCGGAATGCTA
Organism: Triticum monococcum; assembly: GCA_034509565.1. NCBI lineage: Eukaryota > Viridiplantae > Streptophyta > Magnoliopsida > Poales > Poaceae > Triticum > Triticum monococcum. The sequence continues at coordinate 183,234,302 of CM067843.1, read as the reverse complement.
TAGAACAACTTGCCGGAGTTATCAATGAGAACCTTAGTAATTTTGGCTAAGATGATTCTGGAATTTTTCGTTATTTACTTGATGAATCTTTGAAAGATGCTTGGGATAGGCTGTTAAGGATCCGGGCTAGCTGTGTACCCCAATATCAAATTGAGGTTTACTTAAAAAGCTTTTATGTTGGGCTACCCGCTTCATTCAAACAAGTTTTAGATTCTATTTTCGAGGGGGGTTTTCTTGAAGGGGACCCCATAGATACCTATGAGAGGATGAAAACTATATTTGGGCACCCCATTAATGAGAAAACTGAAATCACATCTCTCTTGCTTTCTTATCAAAATGAATCTATTAAAGAGATAAAAGCTAGCCTAGATGCCAATTTCCGCAACATTCTTAATCTTTCTTCTACCCTTAATGGACATGTACTTGGTCAAAATAGAAAGATGAATTCCATAGATAACAAGTTTGCTCTCTTTTTCTCTAAAACCAAAGATGGCAATACCTAGATCTATCCTCGCTTTTATGCCTAGCTAGGGGCGTTAAACGATAGCGCTTGTTGGGAGGTAACCCAATTTTATTTTTATTCCTTGATTTTTGCTCCTGTTTAGTAATAAATAAATTATTTAGCCTCTGTTTTGGTTGTGTTTTTTGTGTTTAATTAGTGTTTGTGCCAAGTAGAACCGTTGGGAAGACTTGGGGAAAGTCTTGTTGAACTTGCTGTAAAAAACAGAAAAGAGTGCTATTTAGTTAATTATTTTTGAAGATGATTAATAGATAAATTCCTCAGGTCCAGCAATTTATTTTAGAATTTTTGGGGTCACAGATCTTGCTCTAGATACAGATTACTACAGACTGTTCTGTTTTTGACAGATTCCGTTTTTGTGTGTTGTTTGCTTATTTTGATGAATCTATGGTTAGTAAAATAGTTTATAATCCATAGAGAAGTTGGAATACAGTAGGTTTAACACCCATATAAATAAAGAATTAGTTCATTACAGTTCCTTGAAGTGGTCTTTTGTTTTCTTTCGCTAACGGAGCTCACGAGTTTTCTACTTTAAGTTTTGTGTTGTGAAGTTTTCAAGTTTTGGGTGAATTCTTTTGATGGATTATGGACCAAGGAGAGGCAAGAGCCTAAGCTTGGGGATGCCCATGGCACCCCCAAGATAGTCCAAGGACACCAAAAATTCAAAGCTTGGGGATGCCCCGGAAGGCATCCCCTCTTTCGTCCACTTCCATCGGTAATTTACTTGGAGCTATATTTTTATTCACCAACATGATATGTGTTTTGCTTGGAGCGTCTTGTATTATTTTTGTCTTTGTGTCTTAGTATGCCACAATCATCCTTGCTGTACACACCTTTTGATAGAGCCATACATGAATTAAAATTTGATAGAATACTATATGTGCTTAACTTATATATTTTGAGCTATGTAGTTTTGCTCTATGTGCTTCACTTATATCTTTTGAGCATTATAATTTTGCTCTATGTGCTTCACTTAGATCTTTTAGAGCACAGTGGTGGATTTGTTTTAAAGAAACTATTGATATCTCATGCTTCACTTAAATTATTTTGAGAGTCTCTTAATAGCATGGTAATTTGCTTAATAATAATATGCTTGGTATTCAAGATTTGTGAAACTTTCTTTTGAGTGTGTTGAGTACTAAGAAAAGATTGAAGCATGATAATTGTTTTGAGATATGGAGGTGATAATATTAAAGTCATGCTAGTTGAGTAGTTGTGAATTTAAAGAATACTTGTGTTAAAGTTTGTGATTCCCGTAGCATGCACGTATGGTGAACTGTTATGTGATGAAGTCGGAGCATGATTTATTTATTGATTGTCTTCCTTATGAGTGGCGATCGGGGATGAGCGATGGTCTTTTCCTACCAATCTATCACCCTAGGAGCATGCGCATAATACTTTGCTTTGATAACTTCTAGATTTTTGCAATAAGTATATGAGTTCTTTATGACTAATGTTGAGTCCATGGATTATACGCACTCTCACCCTTCCACCTTTGCTAGCCTCTCTAGTACCGCGCACCCTTTCGCCGGTATCATACACCTACCATATACCTTCCTCAAAACAGCCACCATACCTACCTATCATGGCATTTCCATAGCCATTCCGAGATATATTGCCATGCAACTTTGCACCGTTCCGTTCATGACACATTCATCATTGTCATATTGCATATCCCGGTATACCGCCGGAGGAATTCATATAGAGTCATATTTTGTTCTAAGTATCGAGTTGTAATTGTTGAGTTGTAAGAAAAATAAAAGTGTGATGACCATCATTATTAGAGCATTGTCCCAGTGAGGAAAGGATGATGGAGACTATGATTCCCCCATAAGTCGGGATGAGACTCCGGACGAAAAATAAATAAAAGAGGCCAAAGAAGCCCAAATAAAAAAGAGAAAGAAAAGAGGCCGTAAAAAATGAGAAAAGGCCCAAATAAAAAAATTAAAAAATGAGAGAAAAAGAGAGAAGGGACAATGTTACTATCCTTTTACCACACTTGTGCTTCAAAGTAGCACCATGATCTTCATATTAGAGAGTCTCTCATGTTATCACTTTCATATACTAGTGGGAATTTTACATTATAGAACTTGGCTTGTATATTCCAATGATGGGCTTCCTCAAATTGCCCTAGGTCTTCATGAGCAAGCAAGTTGGATGCACACCCACTTAGTTTCTTTTTGAGCTTTCATATACTTATAGCTCTAGTGCATCCGTTGCATGGCAATCCCTACTCACTCACATTGATATCTATTGATGGGCATCTCCATAGCCCGTTGATACGCCTAGTTGATGTGAGACTATCTTCTCCGTTTTGTCTTCTCCACAACCACCATTCTATTCCACCTATAGTGCTATATCCATGGCTCACGCTCATGTATTGCATGAAGATTGAAAAAGTTTTGAAAAAGTTAGAGTATGAAACAATTGCTTGGCTTGTCATCGGGGTTGTGCATGATTTAAATACTTTGTGTGGTGAAGATAGAGCATAGCCAAACTATATGATTTTGTAGGGATAACTTTCTTTGGCCATGTTATTTTGAGAAGACATAATTGCTTTGTTAGTATGCTTGAAGTATTATTATTATTATGTCAATATAAACTTTTGTCTTGAATCTTTCGAATCTGAATATTCATATCACAATTAAGAAGATTTGCATTGAAATTATGCCAAGTAGCACTCCGCACCAAAAATTCTCTTTTTATCATTTACCTACTCGAGGACGAGCAGGAATTAAGCTTGGGGATGCCTGATACGTCTCCAACGTATCTATTATTTTTGATTGCTCCATGCTATATTATCTACTGTTTCGGACTATATTGGGCTTTATTTTCCACTTTTATATTATTTTTGGGACTAACCTATTAACTGGAGGCCCAGCCCAGAATTGCTGTTTTTGCCTATTTCAGTGTTTCGAAGAAATGGAATATCAAACAGAGTCCAAACGGAATGAAACCTTCGAGAACGTGATTTTCTCACCTAACGTGATCCAGGAGACTTGGACCCTACGCCAAGGCATCAGAGAGGCGTTCACAAGGGTGGGGGGCGCGGACCCCCCCTAGGGCGCGCCCCTGCCTCGTGGGCCTCTCGGAGCTCCACCGACGTACTCCTCCTTCTATATATACCTACGTACCCCCAAACGATCAGAAGAGGAGCCAAAAACCTAATTCCACCGCCGCAACTTTCTGTATCCATGAGATCCCATCTTGGGGCCTTTTCCGGAGCTCCGCCGGAGAGGGCCGTCATCACGGAGGGCTTCTACATCATCATAGCCTCTCCGATGAAGTGTGAGTAGTTTACCTCAGACCTTCGGGTCCATAGTTAGTAGCTAGATGGCTTCTTCTCTCTTTTTGGATCTCAACACAAAGTTCCCCCCTCTCTTGTGGAGATCTATTCGATGTAATCTTCTTTTTGTGGTGTGTTTGTTGAGACCGATGAATTGTGGGTTTATGATCAAGTCTATCTATGAATAATATTTGAATCTTCTCTGAATTATTTTATGTATGATTGGTTATCTTTGCAAGTCTCTTCGAATTATCCGTTTGGTTTGGCCAACTAGATTGGTAGTTCTTGCCATGGGAGAAGTGCTTAGCTTTGGGTTCGATCTTGCGGTGTCCTTTCCAGTGACAGAAGGGGCAGCAAGGCACGTATTGCATCGTTGCCATCGAGGATAACAAGATGGGGTTTATTTCATATTGCATGAATTTATCTGTCTACATCATGTCATCTTGCTTAAGGCGTTACTCTGTTGTTAACTTAATACTCTAGATGCATGCTGGATAGCGATCGATGAGTGGAGTAATAGTAGTAGATGCAAAATCATTTCGGTCTACTTGTCACGGACGTGATGCCTATATACATGATCATGCCTAGATATTCTCATAACTATGCTCAATTCTGTCAATTGCTCAATAGTAATTTGTTCACCCACCATAGAATACTTATGCTCTTGAGAGAAGCCACTAGTGAAACCTATGGCCCCCAGGTCTATTCTCATCATATCAATCTCCATCACTTTAATCTTGCTTTGCTTTTTTACTTTGCTTTTACCTTTTACTTTGCATCTCTATACCAAAAAATACCAAAAATATTATATCTATCAGATCTCACTCTCGTAAGTGACCGTGAAGGGATTGACAACCCCTAATCATGTTGGTTGCGAGTAGCTATCGTTTTGTGCAGGTATGAGGGACTTGAGCATGGCCTCCTACTGGATTGATACCTTGGTTCTCAAAAACTGATGGAAATACTTACGCTCCTCTGCTGCATCATCCCTTCCTCTTCGGGCAAAACCAACGCAAGCTCAAGAGGTAGCATGAATTTTCTCAAATCACTAGATTTGAGCTATTTTGAGTTAGGAAGATTATTTTTGACCGATTCTTTTTGCTACCAGTTACTTATTAGAATAGCTACGCAGTAGTGTTTAGTTTGCATGTTAGTGAGTTAGTTAGATTAGCTTTTTATTGTAAACAATATTGTTTACTCTATTTTAGTACTGTTTGTATTTTAATTATTATTAATTAGTTTTAATTAGTTTCTTTTGCTAGTTTTCGCCAGTGTGTTATATATTCTATTGTTTAACAGTAGGTAATTTCTAGGATTTATTAGACTTAGTATTCTTGAGGTTCTAGGTGTTGTTTGTTGTATGACTAGTTGATAGCAATAGGAATAGTGTTAGAGGTTCTAGGTACTGTTAGAATTTTATGATAGGAAAAATACTTTATGTTACTTAGCGAATAATTATTTTTACCTTGTGTTAAGTATTTTTGTTTTAGGATTTTTACTTGTTGTTAGGTAGAGTTGTGGTGGTGTAGATTAGCCCTATAAGTTTATTTGAGTGATTTGGAGTTTTATTTGGTTATTTACCTTCGATCCTATTTCGATTTCGTTGTTATTTTGATTGTTATGATTGAGTGCTGGAATGATTGCTTATGTGAATACTATGCTTGCTTGTATAGATTTCATCGAAGAGTGACGACTAGTTTATCAAGTTTTTAAGAGTGATAATATCTTCACCAACTGGCCAGGCAAGTTCACTTTGACCATGTTTTTCATACCTATGTTTTTATTGCATCTAGTGTCATCTTCGCAACAATCCCTCCAATAGTGATATTGAATCCTTGTAGTTGAGTAGTATGCATGAGGTATGAACCCATCACCCTATTACCAAGCCCGGGACGTTATTTATTTTAATGCTACGCTATAGTAGACGGGGTTGGTATGAGTGCTCGGGAGTGGTGTGAGAATGGAGGACTCTACGTCAATGACGACAACTCCATGATGACATAAGCAAGGACTGCATCTTCAAGGCCTCAAGACTTCAAGACTCGAGACAAGAATTCAATACACACTACTGGGTGAAGGATGGTTGACGGGCACCCTGGAGAAACCAATGGATGGCCGGGATGCATGGAGAAGCGCCATGACATCTTGCGGAAAGCTTCACCCAGACTCAAAGAGACGGATGGATACTTCATGCCCAGAAGCTTACGTGTGCAACCGCAAGTCACTATGGGCTCTGGCTTGGTTGACCTTAGTGGTGACTCTAGCTGGGACGGTGCTAGCAGATGTAGAACTACGGTAGGATTGGATGAGCACCGAACAGTGGTCAGAGGAACTCTTCAGAAGACCATGTTTCGGTCATCTTGTTCTCAAACACCCTGAAGTGCGAGAATGTAAAGAGAGGGATCGAATCTTGTGGGTAAAGTGTACAAACCTCTGCAGAGGGTTAAAACCTAATCGATTAGCCGTGTCCCCGGTTACGGACAATTTGAGCCTCTGGACTTGGATCTATCTCGAAACTCTCAACACTGGACTGCTAAATTAATTGTGGGCAACTTATGATGATGTGGGCTATGAGACATCGTTTGGCGGAACCATGTCATGATAGAAAACTCCGTAGTACAGACTCCGGATAATTCCTTTGATGTAGGGAAAGTAAAACCAGCTTTTACGCAAACAAAACTCAGATACAGAGCCAGAAAGCCATACTGCATATAGTATAGTTTATCATCTGTTTTCTCTTATGGTGATCTTGCCGGTACATTCAATGTACTGACCTTTACGGCTGCAACGTATCATGTTGCATGATTTTGTATACAACGAGTGAGTTTCCTTGATTGGGTTACGGTCTACACTCAACCTGCCGATGGCGTTGATGGGACTCCACACCCGTTGATTGTTTCCGCTAAGACTTATAAGGTATATATTAGTTTTTCATACCTATGTTTTTATTGCATCTAGTGTCATCTTCGCAACAATCCCTCCAGTAGTGATATTGAATCCTTGTAGTTGAGTAGTATGCATGAGGTATGAACCCATCACCCTATTACCAAGCGCGGGACGTTATTTATTTTAATGCTACGCTATAGTAGACGGGGTTGGTATGAGTGCTCGGGAGTGGTGTGAGAATGGAGGACTCTACGTCAATGACGACAACTCCATGATGACATAAGCAAGGACTGCATCTTCAAGGCCTCAAGACTTCAAGACTCGAGACAAGAATTCAATACACACTACTGGGTGAAGGATGGTTGACGGGCACCCTGGAGAAACCAGTGGATGGCCGGGATGCATGGAGAAGCGCCATGACATCTTGCGGAAAGCTTCACCCAGACTCAAAGAGACGGAAGGATACTTCATGCCCGGAATCTTACCTGTGCAACCGGAAGTCACGATGGGCTCTAGCTTGGTTGACCTTAGTGGTGACTCTTGCTAGGACGGTGCTAGCAGATGTAGAACTACGGTAGGATTGGATGAGCACCGGACAGTGGTCAGAGGAACTCTTTGGAAGACCATGTTTCAGTCATCTTGTTCTCAAACACCCTGAAGTGCGAGAATGTACAGAGAGGGATCGAATCTTGCGGGTAAATTGTACAAACCTCTACAGAGGGTTAAAACCTAATTGATTAGCCGTGTCCCCAGTTACGGACAATTTGAGCCTCTGGACTTGAATCTATCTCGAAACTCTCAACACCGGACTGCTAAATTAATTGTGGGAAACTTATGATGATTTGGGCTATGAGACATCGGTTGGCGGAACCATGTCATGATAGAAAACTCCGTAGTACAGACTCCGGATAATTCCTTTGATGTAGGGAAAGTAAAACTAGCTTTTACGCTAACAAAACTCAAATATAGAGCCACAAAGCCATACTACATATAGTATAGTTTATCATCTGTTTTTCTCTTATGGTGATCTTGCCGGTACATTCAATGTACTGACCTACATGGCTGCAATGTATCATGTTGCAGGATTTTGTATACAACGAGTGAGTTTCCTTGATTGGGTCACGGTCTACACTCAACCTGCCGATGGCATTGATGGGACTCCACACCCATTGATTGTTTCCGCTGAGACTTATAAGGTATATATCAGTTTTACATTATTTACACATGTGATTGCACTTTGATATATACATTGATGTACTGTGTGTGCCAGCATACTGATCTAGGGATGGCACAGATACATAGAGGCTTGACCGTCTAAGGTCGGGTCTCTACAGATATGGTATCAGAGCACATGTTGACTGTAGGACATGACCCTAGAAATCGGAAAGCCCCTTGGACAGGATAGCTCTAAAACTTGGTTTTCAAAAATACCCTTACTTCTCACCTTTTCTGATTTTGTCAAATAGTCCCTCTTACCTCAAATAGCTAGAATATACCTCTTTCCCTTTTGACCACATGAAGAATCAACTGAAGCCGCTCCAAGAAGGACAAGATATCGGATAACTGATGGCCTCTTGAGAGTAAAGAGGATTTGACCATGCATTAGAAGAGCTGAAGCTACACCGGTTGAAGACTCCGACGACTTGAAGAATCAGAAGAATTATTTGACCTTTAGAGGACCAAACCCCTGTTATACACTTACGTTAGATGCGACGATTTGTGAGCTATCATTTGTTTGATGTTTTCTGACAGCCATAAAGTAAAACCCGTTTCTTCAAAACTATTGTTTGTATTGTGTGTATCCCTCCCCACATCTCTCATATCTCATCCCAAAACTTTTGGATCCCATAGATGATGAATGAAGTTGGACTGATATTCTCTAGACCGAAAACCCAGCCGGAGGCAGAGCTATGGATTCAGAATTTGGTTTCAAGGAAGAATGAAGTATCATACGCTCTTCAGTACTTTGAAGGAAGTGCTGCAACATGGTGGTAGATGCATCAAGCTATACATGGATGGAATGGAGCAAGAACTTGGGAAGAATTCCAGAAGACTCTGACAAGATCCCGTCTTATCCGGAAGCACCATGATACCCCAAGAAATAAACCTTGTGCCTACAAGATTTGCGGAGAAATAGGACACACCCAGGAGGAACACAACGATGGATGCTGAGAGAGTCCTGGATTTGGGGGTCTCCAGACAGCCGAACTATATCCATTGGCCAGACTGTTAGACTATGAAGATACAAGTTTGAAGACTTCGTCTCGTGTACGGATGGGACACTACTTGGCATGGAAGGCAAGCTAGGCAATACGGATATGGATATCTCCTCCTTTGTAACCGACCTTGTGTAACCCTAGCCCTCTCCGGTGTCTATATAATCCGGAGGGTTTTAGTCCGTAGGACAGAACAACAATCACACCATAGGCTAGCTTCTAGGGTTTAGCCTCTCTGATCTCGTGGTAGATCTACTCTTGTATTACCCATATCATCAATATTTAATCAAGTAGGATGTAGGGTTTTACCTCCATCAAGAGGGCCCGAACCTGGGTAAAACATTGTGTCCCCTGCATCCTGTTACCATTCGGCCTAGACACACAGTTCGGGACCCCCTACCCGACATCCGCCGGTTTTGACACCGACATTGGTGCTTTCATTGAGAGTTCCTCTGTGTCGTCACTTTTAGGCCCGATGGCTCCTCCGATCATCAACAACGATGCGGTCCAGGGTGAGACCTTTCTCCCCGGACAGATCTTCGTGTTCGGCGGCTTTGCACTGCGGGCTAATTCGCTTGGCCATCCGGAGCAGATTGAAAGCTACGCCCCTGGCCATCAGGTCAGATTTGGAAGTTTGAACTACACGGCTGACATCCACGGAGACTTGATCTTCGATGGATTCGAGCCACAGCCGAGCGCGCCGCACTGTCACGATGGGCACGACCTAGCTCTGCCACCGAACAGTGCCCTGGAGGCCGCACCCGCATCAGCTCCAACCCTTAGCTCGGAGCCAACTACGCCGATCAAGGACGGGTGGCTAGACACCGCCTCGGGGGCTGCAGTCTCAACGGCGATCGAGCCGAACACCAGCCTCATCCTCTACGAAGCCCGTGACTCCAAGGTACTGGACTCTTTTCCGGACTCCGAACCTTCCGCGCCCCTGCCAATCGAATCCGATTGGGCGCCGATCATGGAATTCACCACCGCGGATATCTTTCAGCACTCGCCCTTCGGCGGCATTCTGAATTCACTAAAGTCTCTCTCTCTTTGTCAGGAGAGCCCTGGCCGGACTATGGCCAATAGGATTGGGATGCGGACGATGAAGAAATTTGACGCCCACCCACCACCCACTTCGTAGCTACTGTCAATGATTTAACTGACATGCTCGACTTTGACTTAGAAGACATCGACGGTATGGATGACGATGTAGGAGACGAACATGAATCAGCGCCTATAGGGCACTAGAAAGCCACCTCATCATACGATATATACATGGTGGATACACCCAAAGAAGGCGATGGTGATGAGATAGCGGAGGATGACCCCTCCAAGAAGCAACCCAAGCGCCAACGTCAGCGGCGCCGCTCTAAGTCCCGCCAAAGCAAAAGTGGTGATACCGGCACAGGAGATAATAACACTCCGGATAGTGCGAAGACAACAATCCCCTCCAGCAAGATTTAGAGCAGGAGGATGGAGGAGCCAGCCCTCCTGAGAGAGCGGCAGATGGAGAGGAGGAGGATGATAATTACATGCCCCCTCCGAAGACGAGGCAAGCCTCGGTGACGACGAATTCGCTGTGCCAGAGGATCCCGTCGAACAAGAGCACTTCAAGCGCCGGCTTATGGCCACGGCAAATAGCCTGAAGAAAAAGCAGCAGCAGCTTCAAGCTGATCAAGATCTGCTAGCTGACAGATGGACTAAAGTCCTCGCTGCCGAGGAATATAAACTCGAGCGCCCCTCCAAGAGTTACCCAAAGTGCAGGTTGCTACCCCGACTGGAGGAAGAAGCATATGATACGGCTGATCGGCCACCTCGTGGCCGTGATAGAGAGGCATTCCAGCCAAAAGCTCAGCCCGCACCCCGACGCCATTCAAAAAAAAACATGGGGAAACACGCCAGACCTACGAGACGTATTGGAGGAAAAAGCAAAGCATGCAAGATCGATCTACGGATCACGAGGGCGCGCCACTATGCGAGACGATAAACGTCACGCCAGATACATTAAAAGTAAATCCGGCCGGGCCGAACACAGCGGGCAAGACCCATTCGAGCTGCGTCGCGATATAGCCCAATACAGAGGCGCTGCACACCCTTTATGCTTCACAGACGAAGTAATGGATCATCAAATCCCAGAAGGTTTCAAACCTGTGAATATTGAATCATACGATGGCACTACAGATCCTGCGGTATGGATCAAGGATTTCCTCCTCCACATCCACATGGCCCGCAGTGATGACTTACACGCCATCAAATACCTCCCACTAAAGCTCAAAGGACCAGCGCGACATTGGCTTAACAACTTGCCAGCAGATTCCATTAGCTGTTGGGAAGATCTGGAAGCCGCATTCCTCGACAACTTTCAGGGCACTTATGTGCGACCGCCAGATGCCGATGACCTGAGCCACATAATTCAGCAGCCAGAAGAGTCGGCCAGACAATTCTGGACTCGGTTCCTTACAAAGAAAAATCAAATCGTCGACTGTCCGGATGTAGAGGCCTTAGCGGCTTTCAAACACAACATCCGTGATGAGTGGCTAGCCCGGCACCTTGGTCAGGAAAAGCCAAAATCTATGGCAGCCCTCAGGACACTCATGACCCGCTTTTGTGCGGGAGAAGACAGCTGGCTGGCTTGCAGCAATAACATGTCAAAGAACCATGGTACTTCGGATAACAAGGACGACAATAGCAGGTCACGTCGCAACAAACATAAGCACCGCATTAATAGCGATAATACTGAAGATACGGCAGTCAATGCCGGATTCAAAGGCTCTAAACCCGGTCAGCGGAAAAAGTCATTTAAACAAAGTACGCTGGGCCCGTCCAGTTTGGACCGCATACTCGATCGCTCGTGTCAAATACACGGCACCCCCGACAAGCCAGCCAACCACACCAATAGGTACTGTTGGGTATTCAAGCAGGCGGCAAGTTAATTACCGAAAACAAAGATAAGGGGCCACATAGCAATGACGAGGAGGAGACCCAGCAGCCGAACACCGGAGGACAGAAGAGGTTCCCCCCACAAGTGCGAACGGTGAACATGATATATGCAACGCACATCCCCAAACGGCAACGGAAGCGTGCACTCAGGGACGTATATGCGTTGGAGCCAGTTGCCCCAAAGTTCAACCCATGGTTCTCGTGTCCGATCACCTTCGATCGCAGGGACCACCCCACTAGTATCCGTCATGGCGGATTCGCTGCACTGGTCCTAGACCCAATCATTAACAGATTTCACCTCACTCGAGTCCTTATGGATGGCGGCAGCAACCTGAACCTGCTTTATCAGGAGACAGTGCGCAAAGTGGGTATAGACCCCTCAAGGATCAAACCCACAAAAACAACCTTTAAAGGCGTCATTCTAGGTGTAGAGGCCCATTGCACAGGCTCAATTACACTGGAAGTGGTCTTCGGATCCCCGGATAACTTCCGAAGCGAAGAGTTAATCTTCGATATAGTCCCGTTCCGCAGTGGTTATCATGCACTGCTCGAGCGAACCGCATTCGCTAGATTCAATGCGGTACCGCATTATGCATACCTCAAGCTCAAGATGCCAGGACCTCACGGAGTTATTACTGTCAATGGAAACACAGAGCGCTCTCTCCGAACAGAGGAGCACACCGCGGTCCTCGCAATAGAAGCGCAAAGCAGCCTCTCAAGGCAATTAACCAGTTCGGCGTTTCAAAACCCGGACACCGTCAAGCGCGCTCGGAGCAATCGGCAAACAGACCATATGGCGCGATCTGAGCTCGCGTAGCAATGAGGCCCCCACCCCAGTCCCAGCCAAACGCCGAAATCCGTGCCACGCGTACATAATTACGCATTAAAAATACCATGGGCGAAGGTTGGGAGGGGGGCACAACTGCGGCACGCCCCAAGACGCGGCTTAAACCGCACTAGGGGCTTCCCGCTTTGTTATTTTTCTCTTTTTCAGGACTTTAATCTCTGGAAACCCTGTCCGGCAGCACTATTGCCGAACACATGATGCAGCAACCAAGGAGGTAGAAAGCTACGTCACACCACGGAATTCCCAGGTGGATTACAGTAACGAGCGAAATATTTGATTTAGTACTATTCCTCAGCCTGCCCTTGGAAGGGACTTAGTCCTACTCTTTGCTTATCGCACTATCTGTATCATTTTGCTTTAACGCACCTTTTTTGAATAAACAATGCATGACATTACGACTATTATTGCATTTTTGTTATATATATATATATATATGTGTGTGTGTGTGTGTTCACTAATGATGCCTTGCAACCATACACTTTGGTACGGCCAATACACCAGGGGCTTATGTACCCCACAACACGCTGTGAAAAGTCCGAACACTTTCACAAGTGCGGCACCCCGAACTTATAGCATTATATGCATCATCTCCGAATCATGTCTTTGGTCAAATGTTGGGTTTGCCCGGCTCCTATGTTTTGGTACCTTACGTTCCGCTCCATCGGCTAAGGTAGCACTAGGAGAACTACTGCGATTGTGCCCCGGTTCTACTGGGTTCAGCACCTCAGTAGAGAAAGCTAAAACTGACTGTCATGATAAGGCGAGAGACTGGTCGCTGTTCGGCGAGGTTTTAGAGTCCCTAAAGACTTATGCCGCTTAGAGCGAGGGGCCGGCCCTGTTCGGCTTAAAGGCGTGTATCGCGCCCCGAATTCGGCCTTCCGAATACCAGGGGCTTCGCCAAAATTTAAAATTATAGAATTCTAAGGCTAAGTGAGAGTGATAAAGCATTATTAGTCCGGTTTCCTTGTTCGTTGTGCTGAGCACCTTCCTCGAAGGAACCAAATATGGGAACAAGAGTGCTCAGGTTTATCCCAAAGACCCCAGCACTAGTGGCATGGGGGAAGAAGCCGAGGAGTAGCCATCTCTCAGATTGGATAAACGGCCAAACAGAAGGTAATATTTTAAATTCAAACAAGCGTCGCATAGCACATATGAAACAAGTTTTCATAAATACAGGATCACACGAGCGGGTTTTACTCAAATATTACATCTTTTGTACACTCATCCACTATGAGACGGGCACCCGGCAGAACACCCTCGTAGTACATCTCGGGGTGGCGGTGCTCCTTGCCCTCCGGCGGCCCTTCCTTGGTCAGATTCACGGCGTCTAGCTTGACCCACTGCAATTTCACACGGGCGAAAGCCCGGTGTGCACCTTCAATGCAGACGGATCGCTTGACGACCTCCAGCCGCGGGCAGGCATCCACAAGCCGCCTCACCATGCCGAAGAAGCTGTTCGGAAGGGCGTCGCCAGGCCACAGCCGGACTATAAAGCCCTTCATGGCCTGTTCGGCTGCCTTACGTAGCTCGACCATCTGCTTCAGCTGGTCGCTCATTGGCACCGGGTGTTCGGCCTCAGTATACTGAGACTAGAATAGCTTCTCCGTTGAGCTTCCATCCTCGGCCTGGTAAAATTGTGCGGCATCGGACACGCCACGGGGCAAATCTGCGAATGCTCCTGGAGAGTTCCGGATTCGGGTAAGTAATCGGTAATTTACTCTTACATGCTTGCTTTGCATACAGAAAGCCTTAACCGCCGCTATCTTATTCATTGCGTCGATCTCCTGGAGGGCCTTTTGGGCTTCGGCCTTGGCACTTTTTGCACTCTCGAGGGCCGCGGCAAGCTCAGACTCTCGTGTTTTCGAGTCAAGCTCCAACGCCTCGTGCTTCGCCACAAGACCCTGGAGCTCTTGCTGCACCTCGCCCACCCGAGCCTCGTGCTTCTCTCGCTCGGTGCGCTCCTTGGCTGTTTTATCTTCGTCCTCGGACAGCGCTTGCTTTAGGGTTGCCACTTCAGTCATGGCCCCTGGCACATTCATGATAATCCTGTCATTTTGCAATCGCACTCTTTAAATACATAACCACAGACTAGGTACTACTTACCTCTGTTCTCCTCGAGCTGCCTCTTGGTAAGGCCGAGCTCGCCCTGGGACCCTTTAAGGTCCTGCTTCAGTACAGCGACCTCCGCAGTCAGTGCGGCGGACGCAAGCAGTGAAGCCTGCATATGCATATTGACATACTTATATTAGACTCCTGCGATATTGTTTGATCCTCTGTTCGGCTTTTCTTTGTGAATACCGAACAGAGCATCAGGGGCTACTGTCTATGCGGTAATATTTTTCCTATATTTTAAACACTTACCTCAAAGCCTGTTAGAAGGCTAGCACAGGCTTCAGTCAATCCGCTCTTGGCGGACTGAACCTTCTGGATCACCGCACTCATAATAGTGTGGTGCTCCTCGTCGATGGAAGCACTGCGAAGCGCTTCCAGCAGATTGTCCGGCGCCTCTGGATGGACAGAGGTCACCGGCACAGGCGTCTTGCCCCTCTTGGAAGGAGGCCGCCTGCCCGAGCCTAGAACCACTGGAGGTTCCGGCGTGGTGTTCGGCTGCGGGCCGAACTCGAAGATCTCAGGGGCCCCGTCCCCTCGGCTCCCGGAGTCCGGAAGGTCGCCTTGGGGCGCCTCCGGGACTGTCTCCCCTCGACCCGGTGCCTCTTGAGATAGCACCTCGGCGTCGTCAGCAGGATGAGGGGAGGTGGCGGTCGGGACTGGATCTCTATCCATGTCCGACGAGCCCAGGGAGCCGTCCGATGACACATCCATACTGGCTCGTGGCGGCCTACATAATCATGCTCGGCGTTAGGAAAAGCAGTGCGGCAAAGGGATACTATGACTTACTATGATATCCAAATACTTACGACTTCCCCAGGGGCTTGGCCTTGGGCAGCCACTTGACTTCGCCGTCGGCGGCGGTGGTAGAATATTCCGGAAGGAGAGTTCTCCCCTTCTTGGACCCTTCGGCCTCCCTAGTTGGGGCGGCCTTCCTTTTCTTGTCTCCCCCGTCTGGAGGGGGAGCATCCTCTTCTGCCTCCTCGTCTTTGGGGGAGGATTGCGCCATAGAGTCCTTGGGCGGTGAGTCTGATGACACCTGGCGTCGGGAACTCTTTCGGGTTCCCTTGGCCTTCTTGGTCTTCTCCGGCACCATATAAGGAGTCGGAGTCAGCATCTTCGCCATAAGAACGTTTGCTGGGGCAAGGGAGCCGGACAGTCGATCTGTCCGGCCATTTTCTGCCAGTCCCATCAAAGGAACAGGAGTTTAGATCCCGCATGAGTCAATCTATGAAAGAAAACAAGTATCCTGGAAGAGGTAAAGCTGCCTACCGCACTGTCTTGGCGCTTCGCACTGAATCCGCGATCCTCAGTAGTGGGAGGGGAGACCTCGGCACTCTTGAACAACACCCTCCAGGCATCTTCATGAGTTGTGTCGAAGAGCCTGTTCAGAGTTCGATGTTGCGCCGGGTCGAACTCCCACAAGTTGAAGGCCCATTGTTGGCACGGGAGGATCCGGCGGATGAGCATGACCTGGACTATGTTGACGAGTTTGAGCTTCTTGTTGACCATGTTTTGAATACATGTTTGGAGTCCGGTCAGCTCTCCCGAACTACCCCAGGACAGGCCCTTCTCTTGCCAGGAGGTGAGCCGTGTGGGGAAGCCAGATCGGAACTCGGGAGCCGCTACCCATGTAGGGTCACGCGGCTCGGTGATATAGAACCACCCCGACTGCCACCCCTTTGTTGTCTCCACAAAGGAGCCCTCGAGCCATGTAACATTGGGCATCCTGCCCACCATGGCGCCTCCGCACTCCGCTTGGCGGCCGCCCACTACCTTCGGCTTGACATTAAAAGTCTTCAGCCATAAGCCAAAGTGGGGCTTGATGCGGAGGAAGGCCTCGCACACGTCGATAAACGCCGAGATGTTGAGGATAAAGTTCGGGGCCAGATCGTGGAAATCTAGACCATAGTAGAACATGAGCCCCTGGACAAATGGGTGGAGAGGAAATCCCAGTCCACGGAGGAAATGGATGAGGAACACCACCCTCTCATGGGGTCTGGGGGTGGGGATGAGCTGCCCCTCATCTGGGAGCCGGTGCGCGATGTCGTCGGGCAGGTATCCGGCTCTCCTCAGCTTCTTGATGTCTCCCTCCGTGACGGAGGAGACCATCCACCTACCTCCCGCTCCAGACATGGTTGGGGAAGGTTGAGGTGGGGGATGCGGACTTGGGCGCTGGAGCTCGAGTGTGCAAAAACGGATGAGCAAAGGAGGAAGAAGGCATGGATGAAAAGGTAAATCCTTATCCCCTTATATGGGCGGACGAAACTAAGCGTCCCCACTAGCCTGGTAAAACTCGCTTATCCCAAAAGCGCCGTAATCGGTGGCGCGGTTGGGTTACCCACACCCGTATTGATGAGAATCCTGTAATAAGGGGACATGATCTCTGCTTTGACAAGACGTGTCAAAAAGCTGCCTCACATTATGTGCGGGGCTAGTTAAAGGAAACAGTTCGAATAATCACCGGGCCGTGATGTAATGTCATGTTGCCAAAACGTGTCAGCAGATTAAAGATTTGTGGAAATATTATTCTCTCTACGATGGTATGTGGAACTTGTTTTGCAGGGTCGGGCACTATCCTTATATTCAAAATTCTTCCGTGGTGTATTGGGAGGAGGAACCCGCCTTGCAATGCCGAAGACAACACTGCGCGCCGGACTCATCATCATTGAAAGCCTGGTTCAGGGGCTACTGAGGGAGTCCTAGATTAGGCGGTCTTCGGACAGCCGGACTGTTAGACTATGAAGATACAAGTTTGAAGACTTCGTCTCCTGTCCAGATGGGACTCTACTTGGCGTGGAAGGCAAGCTAGGCAATACGGATATGGATATCTCCTCCTTTGTAACCGACCTTGTGTAATCCTAGCCCTCTCCGGTGTCTATATAAACCGGAGGGTTTTAGTCCGTAGGACAGAACAACAATCATACCATAGGCTAGCTTCTAGGGTTTAGCCTCTCTAATCTCGTGGTAGATCTACTCTTGTACTACCCATATCATCAATATTAATCAAGTAGGACATAGGGTTTTACCTCCATCAAGAGGGCCCGAACCTGCGTAAAACATTGTATCCCCTGCATCCTGTTACCATCTGGCCTAGACGCACAGTTCGGGACCCCCTACCCGAGATCCGCCGGTTTTGACACCGACAGATGCCCTCATTGTGAGGAGAAACACCCAGCTGAGGAATGCCCAACTAGTCAGGTGACTTGTTTCTTGTGTGAAGGAACCACCCACTACCTAGCTCAGTGTCACATTTACCCCATGGTGCAACAAACTATTCAGAAGCAGGAAGAAGGAATGAAAGAAGCCCTCTGAGAAGTTATGAAAGAATCTGTGATTAAGGAAAGTGTTGAAGACCCTGATGGAGAAAGCCTCAACATATTTTACTCCAATGCCTGTTATTCATGTGGAGAAGAAGGACATTTTTCACAGTATTGCACCAAGGAAAGGACAGAATATCTGGGATACTTCCCGACAGAAGCAGTGGAGTTTGATCGACAGGGAATAGAATGTTTGATTAGAACGAAGAAAACCAGGAAGAGAAAATAAAGACACCCTCAGAACAACCAGATTTCTGCAAATAGGGACAAGAGTCATTACCTATTTTGAATGTAAGGACGTCGGGCATTATGCTAATGATTGTCTCGAAAGGAAGCAAGGAACTCAAGGAGCAAGCACCATCACCAAGAAGCCTAGAGACATGCCGGAAGTTATTTGTTTTCGTTGCAAGGAAGAAGGACATTTTGCTAGGGATTGTTCAAATCATGAGAAAGCTGGAGCTGAGTAGTGGAGATGTTGATATTAGTAATAAAGGTAGTATGGAAAACACTTTTTCATGAGAATGCGGGGTTGAGTTATGTAATAGATTACTCAGAGATTGTAATAATTCATGACTCAATAAAGTTGATATGTCATATGCTGAAAGGCTTTAAGGAGTTGTTATGTTTTATCTTGGAAATTAATATTCTGGGTGAACATGGAAGAAAATGAGTTGTGATACATAAACTGGATGTTGGAAATTGAGTTTGAAGTTCTGTTTGGATGATATGAATGTGTACCCAAGGAGATATGTACCTTATTCTGAGCACCATTTTTGTTTTACAACTGCAGATGACGACCCTTTATGAGTCTTTCCTTAAGGGCCCGGAAACGATCATGACCCTGACAAGTGGTCATGATTACCCAAAAATCCTGAAGGACATGATGAAGCATATTCACCTTGAAGGAGATGCAGTCTACAAAGGCTATCCCTTCATGCAAAAGGGAGTGGAACTTTTGTATGTGGAGGTACACCTCCACCGTATGAAAGGAGTTTGCCCAAAGACGATGGGGCAGTACTTTTTCATCTCACATGTACCACATGCAACTTTCTTCGACGCTGTTCGTGAAGCAGCCATGGAAGCCATACACCAGATCGGAGATATACTTGAAGCAAGACTCCGTTATACTCAGGAATACCTAAGCGAAGTGCTTGCAGAGATGATGGAGATGAAGCTCAAGGCCACCACGATGAAAAAGAAGATTGAAGATTTCAAGGAGCATGTCACCCAATTCCAGTGGGACTGAAGGATCCTCAACGAGGAAAAATGAATAAAGTGGGAAGTAATGCTTGACCATACCAAACCATGTGGATGGCGGCATTTGTAATAAAGTATTTTTTGGAATTTGGATTTATGAAAAATGGTTAAGGAGGTAATAAAAGATTTGATATGAAAATAATATGATTTATGGATGAACTAGTGCATTTCATTTAAGTGTGGTATACTTCGTAAAGCCACAAAATCAATGAAGAAAAAAAGGCGTTGTTCATGAGGTCCATAGAAAGGAGCCGGACGAAATACGTTGGAGTTTGATTATGATAGTTACCCCAAGAGTATGACAAAATGAAGTACTATTGGATTTAAAGGAGGTTTAATGTTGGAATATGGAACAACTGTAACTCCATGGATGAGTTAACACTATGCAAGCGCTGAAGTGGACCCATAACCCACAGGCCCGGGATTTGACAAAGGCACAAGCACAATCTTGTTGAAGGAAGAATTCTGGAAGAAGTTGTGAATTGATCAACAGACGTTACATAGGATGTTACGTAAACCCCGAGATTGTGAAGAATGATAGATGTTTTGTTCAACTTGCAGAATCAATGGATTTACCCGAACCTAGTTCGAGGACAAGAGAAATTTCTGCAAAGCTTGTGACGATGCCCGACTGTTAGAAATACGAGATTCGCTAAACCTTATACAAGGTAATGATCTGGGTGCGGAATGAATTGATCACCATACCAACTTACTCTTATCATTCACTCTTGATATTTGGAATGGTAAATCTGAGAGACTTACCATAGTAAAGTGACGACACTCGTTGAAGCCTTGCTTTAGCCTTAGAATGGTATGACGATAAACCCATGTACATGGCAGCTGTTGCCAATCATAGATTATATGGTGAGAATGAAGCCAAGACCCTTTTTGTACAGAAACCATTAATGGTAGACCACCATGATTATTTCGATAGTTGTCTAGAATGGACGCAGACCTATCAGCTAAGATCTAGTCTCGGACAAACTTCATCTTTGACGAAGCGACCAAAGATTTTGAGGAAAACGCTATGCTTCTGATAGAAGAGCGTTAATGAAGGAGCTATTGTAAGATATGTGGAGAGACAGATATTGTCGGCACTTCAGAGGAAGTATCTGAGTTTATTGGAACTGTAACCTTGCTTTTAAGTGTGGTAGCATCCCTGACCTTTCCGGCCAAAAGATTTGCTAGAAGACCCCCAACCCCTAACCTTTTCTTGCTAGCCTCTTCTAATCTCGAGGACAAGATTCATTTTAAGTGTGGTAGTTTGTAACATCCCAAAATCCTAAATTTTGGAATGTTATAATAATTAAAATATATGATTGTTTGATTGATTGTTCAGTGACTGATTGAGCGAAATTTATTGGAATTTTAAACTTTTGAAGTTTTGTTGAGAGGGAATAAAAAGTTCTTTCCAAAAAAGTTTCTGTTTGGAAATATTTGAATTTGGAAATATTTCAAACTTCATGCCACTCAATGATCCTCATGATTTCTTCAATGAAAGAGAGTGGGAAGTAAAGAAAATTTTCATTTTGAAGTTGTCATTTAAATTTTTGTTTTTAACTCAAAGTGGCATTTGAGTTTTATTCAAAAACTTTTCTGACAAAGAACACTTGAACAAAAGTGTTGAGAGGGAGTAACATGACACCCCAAAAATGTTGGAATAAATTTTTCATAGAGTTTTGAAAGTCATTTTGATTTTTGTTTGAATTTTAAAAAATGACTTTTCGAAAAGTATTTTATTTGCCCCTGGAAAATATCCCATTAAGTTGGGCTTATTTTTCTGATCATTTTGATATATAATACTCCTATATTTTGTTTTCATTTTATTTTATAAAATGATTTTTCTTCATGGTTTATTCAAAAAAAGGGAAGGTACTATTTTTTTGGGCCAAATCCGGCCCGATCCGAACCGAATCATCTCTTTCCTCCAGGCAAGATACTCACGATCTCCAGCCACCGCCGGAATCGCGGGATTCACGAAATCCCTCGCCCCCTCCTCCAAGAGGACCTCCTCCCCCTATAAATAGCCACCTCGCGCATCCATTCCCCCACCTAGTCCCTCCTCTCCTAGCCCCACGTCGCCGAGCTACCCCGCCGGAGTTCGCCAGAGCTGCCGCCGCCATTTGCTCCACCCCACCCACCACCGGCCCTCGCCGCCACCCACCGCCGCCACCAGTTGCTCCGCCCCGCTCTGCCGCCCCCGCCTGTCCCCTCGACTCGCCCGGAGGATCACCGGAGCCACTCCGCCCGAGCCCCTCGCCGGAACAGCTATAGTAATCCCGACCTGCCTTTTTTTCATTCTGTTTTTAAAACATAATAGTTTCAATCTTGTAAAATCCACGGTTAATTATCTACGAGGTATTTTTGAGTGATTCCAACTACCTTGGATCACAAATTTTATGAAGTTTCTGTAAGTTCAATTGTATTTCATATTTGAGCAGTTTAAATTTGTGTTTGCATGAATTTTCTCAAATCACTAGATTTGAGCTATTTTGAGTTAGGAATATTATTTTTGACCTATTCTTTTTGCTACTGGTTACTTATTAGACTAGCTACGCAGTAGTGTTTAGTTTGCATGTTAGTGAGTTAGTTAGATTAGCTTTTTATTGTAAACAATACTATTTACTCTATTTTTAGTACTGTTTGTAGTTTAATTATTATTAATTAGTTTTAATCAGTTTCTTTTGCTAGTTTTCGCCAGTGTGTCATATATTCTATTGTTTAACAGTAGGAAATTTCTAGGATTTATTAGACTTTGTATTCTTGAGGTTCTAGGTGTTGTTTGTTGTATGACTAGTTGATAGCAATAGGACTAGTGTTAGAGGTTCTAGGTACTGTTAGAATTTTATTATAGGAAAAATACTTTATGTTACTTAGCGAATAATTATTTATTATTTTTACCTTGTGTTAAGTATTTTTGTTTTAGGATTTTTACTTGTTGTTAGGTAGAGTGGTGGTGGTGTAGATTAGCCCTCTAAGTTTACTTCAGTGATTTGGAGTTTTATTTGGTTTTTACCTTCGATCCTATTTCGATTTCGTTGTTATTTTGATTGTTATGATTGAGTGCTGGAATGATTGCTTATGTGAATACTATGCTTGCTTGTATAGATTTCATCGGAGAGTGACGACTAGTTTATCAAGTTTTTAAGAGCGATAATATCTTCACCAACTGGCTAGGCAAGTTCACTTTGACCATGTTTTTCATACCTATGTTTTTATTGCATCTAGTGTCATCTTCGCAACAATCCCCCCAGTAGTGATATTGAATCCTTGTAGTTGAGTAGTATGCATGAGGTATGAACCCATCACCCTGTTACCAAGCCCGGGACATTATTTATTTTAATGCTACGCTATAGTAGACGGGGTTGGTATGAGTGCTCGGGAGTGGTGTGAGAATGGAGGACTCTATGTCAATGACGACAACTCCATGATGACAAAAGCAAGGACTACATCTTCAAGGCCTCAAGAATTCAAGAATCGAGACAAGAATTCAATACACACTACTGGGTGAAGGATGGTTGACGGGCACCCTGGAGAAACCAATGGATGGCCGGGATGCATGGAGAAGCGCCATGACATCTTGCGGAAAGCTTCACCCAGACTCAAAGAGACGGAAGGATACTTCATGCCCAGAAGCTTACGTGTGCAACCGCAAGTCACTATGGGCTCTGGCTTGGTTGACCTTAGTGGTGACTCTGGCTGGGACGGTGCTAGCAGATGTAGAACTACGGTAGGATTGGATGAGCACCGGATAGTGGTCAGAGGAACTCTTCAGAAGACCATGTTTCGGCCATCTTGTTCTCAAACACCCTGAAGTGCGAGAATGTAAAGAGAGGGATCGAATCTTGTGGGTAAAGTGTACAAACCTCTGCAGAGGGTTAAAACCTAATCGATTAGCCGTGTCCCCGGTTACGGACAATTTGAGCCTCTGGACTTGGATCTATCTCGAAACTCTCAACACTGGACTGCTAAATTAATTGTGGGCAACTTATGATGATTTGGGCTATGAGACATCGGTTAGGGGAACCATGTCATGATAGAAAACTCAGTAGTACAGACTCCGGATAATTCCTTTGATGTAGGGAAAGTAAAACCAGCTTTTACGCAAACAAAACTCAGATACAGAGCCAGAAAGCCATACTGCATATAGTATAGTTTATCATCTGTTTTCTCTTATGGTGATCTTGCCGGTACATTCAATGTACTGACCTTTACGGCTGCAACGTATCATGTTGCATGATTTTGTATACAACGAGTGAGTTTCCTTGATTGGGTTATGGTCTACACTCAACCTGCCGATGGCGTTGATGGGACTCCACACCCGTTGATTGTTTCCGCTAAGACTTATAAGGTATATATTAGTTTTACGTTATTTACACATGTGATTGCACTTTGATATATACATTGATGTACTGTGTGTGCCAGCATACTGATCCAGGGATGGCACAGATACACAGAGGCTTGACCGTCTGAGGTCGGGTCGCTACACGGTGTGGTGTTAAACCGGCACGCAGCTAGCGGGTTACAAAGTATTGTTTAAACTGCTGTGAAGGGCTAGTGGTTATGGATCTACAGCTCAGAAAATGAAGTAAATTCTAAACCGGAGGTGACCGATTTCTCTTTTGACATTGAGAACTACAGGAAAATATATTGCCAGGTTATATAAGTTATGAAGCGCATGTTGTCAGCTCAATGGGGCCTAATTTTATATGGCGAGTCACGGTTTATGGTATAAGCCGCCATGGCAGATATGGTACTTCAGATCTATCAATGAAAATTTTGCTAAGTGATGGACAAACGGATTTTGTAGATTGGTTTCGTAGTTTTGGATATACCGCAGTTTGAAAAATAAAAAAAAAAGTCTAAACCTAAGGTTGCGACAGTGGAGGAACTGGTGTGCTTGAGCGATTTCTGCGTAAAAAAGATATCTTCTATGATTGGAAAGGAGCGTTAAACTACTTCTGTGCTGCTTCTGCGATGTTTTTAGATTAAATTGACCATGCTACGGAGGAATAATGAAGAACAGTGAAGAACACCGACAAACAAAACAAACCCTAGTGCAGATCTAAGGCATGGGAAGATGAGCACTTACGGATGCTGATGGACAGCGGTGGCGCGCCGGCGTTCTCTGGTTCAGTCAGGTTCATGCAGTGGCCGGAGTTGAGGAAGTTAACGAGGTCGACGACGACACAGCTCGAGCGCATGCGTAGCATTGCGGAGAAGAAGACGAAGACGAGGAGGCAAAGGGGAGAAAATCAAAAGGACCCCTGACCCGATTGTTGGATCGAAAGTATGTCTAGACGGGGGGATTAGACTACTTGACCAGATAAAAATCTAGCCTTTTCCCAATTTTAAGTCTTGGCAGATTTTAGCAACTTATCACAAGTCAAGCAAGCAACCTACACATGCAAATCTAAGAGTATAGCAGCGCAATGTAAATCGTTGCATATGGTAAAGGGGAGGAATTTGAAGGGAGCAAACACAATGTAGACACGGAGATTTTTGGCATGGTTCCGATAGGTGGTGCTATCGTACATCCACGTTGATGGAGACTTCAACCCATGAAGGGTAACGGTTGCGTGACTCCACGGAGGGCTCCACCCATGAAGGGTCCACGAAGAAGCAACCTTGTCTATCCCACCATGGCCATCACCCACGAAGGACTTGCCTCACTTGGGTAGATCTTCATGAAGTAGGCGATCTCCTTGCCCTTACAAACTCCTTGGTTCAACTCCACAATCTTGATGGAGGCTCCCAAGTGACAACTAACCAATCTAGGAGACACCACTCTCCAAAAGGTAATAGGTGGTGTGTTGATGATGAACTCCTTGCTCTTGTGCTTCAAATGATAGTCTCCCCAAAACTCAACTCTCTCTCACTGATTTGGGCTTGGTGGAAAGATGATTTGAGTGGAAAGCAACTTGGGGAAGGCTAGAGATCAAGATTCTTGTTGTTGGACTGGAATATCTTGGTCTCAACACATGAGTAGGTGGCTCTCTCTCTCTCTCAGAAAATGAATGGTGGAAGTGTAGGCACGTTCTGATAGCTCTCTCCCCGAATGGAGGATGGCTGGAGGGGGGTATATATAGCCTCCACAAAAAATCTAACCATTACACACAATTTACCAAACTTGATGGGACCGAATACTTAAACTCGGTCAGACCGATTTAGTTCAAAATGTGAATGTTAGGATTTTCGATGGGACCGACATGTCAATTCAGTGTGACCGATTTCATTAGGGTTAGGGCATAATGTGATCTCGGTGAGACCGATCACATGAACTCGGCGAGACCGATTTCTGTAATAGGCAAACAGAGAGTTGGTCAAGCAAACTCGGTGGGACCGATCGCTCATTTTGGTGGGACCAAAACGTTACGAAAAGGAAACAGAGAGTTTGCATTGAGAACTCGGTGGGACCGATCGCACATCTCGGTTAGACCAAAACGTTATGAAGGAAAACAGAGAGTTTGCAATCCCGTCTCGGTGAGACCGATATCCCTATCGGTGAGACCGAACTCGGTGGCGCCGGATAGATCCAATCTATGGGGCCGAGTTTGACTTTTGGTTTGGGACATATGTGGATATGAGAAAGTGGTTGAGGGCTTTTGGAGCATATCACTAAGCATTTTGAGCAAGCAAGCCATTAAGCAACACCTCATCCCCTTTTAATAGTATTGGCTTTTCCTATGGACTCAATGTGATCTTGGATCACTAAAATGAAAATGTAGAGTCTGGAGCTTGAGCCAATATGTGTCCTTAGCATTTTGAGGGGTCCACATCTCTAGTCCATGCCATGCCAATCATTGAACTTTCTGAAATGATTATCTTGAAAGAGTATTAGTTCAATGAGCTATATGTTGTTAAGAGTTACCAAAACCACCCAGGGATTAGTTGCACTTTCACCTATTTATAATCAGATGGATAATAGGCATGCGCAGGAATCAAGGAGGCCAAAAAGTAATTATGTGACTGCACGTGTGCTTCAAATTCCGGAAAGTCTATTAAAGATAAAGATATGTTGAGATATTCCGGGCTTCATGTGAAGTTAATGCAAGATGATGTCATGGCGGGTTAACATGATTCTATGAGCTGACGTCATGGCGGGTTATAGCAAGTCCATAAAAATTGACGATGCAAGATTCTGCTAAGTCAAGTATTGAAGATTGATGTGAACAAGTTCAAATCCACCTGGGGCCTAATGTTGGGGATATAACTATTGGGTATGACCCACCCAGAGGGGCCGGGTCATGCCACTGGCGGCTTAAGAAGAGAAGGCCTAGGAGGACGATGAGGATGGTAGTCCATAGAGCAAGCTTATTGAAAGCCCAAGACCCGGAGGTGACTTGAGGCCCATGGGTATGAACCGCCATATTGTGTGACTTATATTGTAAGGCAAACTTAGTTAGTCACCGAGTCAGACACATTGTGTATGAGCCGACCGGGGCTCTATAAGCCACCGGGCATCAACCTGTGTATATAAAGGGGTGACCCGGCGGCGGGTTAGGGCAAGAAACAAGAGATCAAGAACTAGGTCAGGTGTATTCGCTCCCTGGCAATCGAAACCCAAGTAATACAACCCCAAACTGGAGTAAGCCTTTACCTCGTTGCGAGGGGCCGAACCAGTATAAACTCTTTGTGTCCTTTTTCCAAATTAACCCCTTTAAGCTAACCTAGTTGCGATGCCTCCACACCAAGTCCTTTCGCTAGGGCATCTGTCATGTTAAGTCCACGACAGATCGGATGAACTTTGAGTTTATGATCAGATCTATCTTTTTATCCATGAAAGTTATTTGAGTTTCTTTGATCTCTTATATGCATGATTTCTTATAGCCTCATATTTCTTCTCTGATATTTGGGTTTTGTTTAGCCAACTTGATCTATTTATCTTGCAATGGGAAGAGGTGCTATGTATGGGTTCGATCTTACGGTGCTTGAACTCAGTGACAGAAGGGGAGCCGACACGTATGTATCATTGCTACTAAGGATAAAATGATGGGGTCTATTTCTACATAAATAGATCTTGTCTACATCATGTCACCGTTCTTATTGCATTACTCTGTTTCTCCATGAACTTAATACACTAGATGCATGCGGGATAGCATTCGATGTGTGGAGTAATAGTGGTAGATGCAGGCAAGAGTTGGTCTACTAATCTTGGATGTGATGCCTATGTAATGATCATTGCCTGGATATCATCATGATTATTTGAAGTTTTGTCAATTGCCTAACAGTAATTTGTTCACCCACCATTTGCTATTTTTCTCGAGAGAAGCCACTAGTGAAACCTACGACCCGTGGGTCCATTTCTCAAATTATTTGCCTTTGCGATCTAATTTCCTTTCCTTTTATTTTCAGATCTATTAAACCAAAAATACAAAAATACCTTGCTGCAATTTATTTTATTTGGCATTCGATCTATCAATATTTACAACTCTCTCACGTCCGTTTGCCAATTTCTGGCGCCGCTACCCGAAAGGGATTGACAACCCCTTTTAAACGTCAGGTTACGAGTATTTGTTATTTGTGTGCATGTGTTGTGTATGTAGCGTTTCTTGGTTCTCCTACTGGTTCGATAACCTTGGTCTCATCACTGAGGGAAATACCTACCGTCGTTGTGCTGCATCATCCCTTCCTCTTTGAGGAAATACCGATGTAGCTTCAGGCCACATCAACGGGCAGCACTATCTTTTTTTAAGAGAGTGTTTTTACTCCCTTAAATACTGCCATCACCCCCTCCAATTCAAATGACTGATAAACAAGAAAAGTAATTGAATGTACATACATTGTATGATAGAAAAGTGCAATGGATAGTGGGGAATAAAAGAGGGCATGAAAAAAAATTCCCATTTATGCTGTCTAACCAAACAGGATAGCATGACACAATTTCACATATATGATGGCTAACTAAACAGGATAGCATGACACAATTTCACATATATGATGGCTAACTAAACAGGATAGCATGACATAGGGCTAACTAAACATGATAGAATGACGTAATTCAAAATATGATGACGATGTAAACATGATGACATGATGTAACTATATGATGTGTTTATTAAATAGGGTGGCATGCCATAATTCACATACATGCCATCTATGGAAACATGATGGCATGATATAATTCATGGATAGAATAACATAATTCAAAATATGATGACTATATAAACATGATGATATGGTATAATTATATGATGTCTTTATGAAATGGGTTGGCATGCCATAATTCAGATACATGATGTCTATGTAAACATGATGGCATGATATAATTCAAATATATGATTTATATGCTAAGCAAGTAAGCATATGGCAACCGCATATATGATGTCTAAAATAAGCAGATGACATTCAATATTGTGTGTATGATGTAAAAACTAAGCAATGCAAGACAACATATGCATATTATGGGCAATATAACCCTGCTAAGTTTGAGCATACACCTTAGGTGAAAATAGGACTGGTCATCTGTCTCTGAATCCTCCTCTGAGGAGCTATCTGTAACCAGCAAGATATCTGCTTCAGCGGGTAGCATTGTCTACTCTAAAGACCTAATTTCCAGTCCAGATTTTTCCACCATCGATAATGACTGATGCATAGGAAGACACTACAAAAAAGACACATTTGTGACATTTTGGGCTGAATGAATTTTTTTCTGTCATGCTTATGACACTTCTATGACGATAATTGTGACAAAACCATGTATCATCATAGATGTGGTGGGCTCCTACTTCTATGACAAAAAATCATGATAGAAAATGGGCTTTTCGTCTTGGACGGGCCTGGGACGCACCTGCATGACCTTATTTGGGCCGTCCATGACAGAAAAAATTGTGGTAGAAGCGAGTGCGAGGAAAATATCCAGGAGTTCGATGTCTACTACACAACCTTCTTCTTGTAGACGTTGTTGGGCCTCCAAGTGGAGAGGTTTGTAGGACAGTAGCAAATTTCCCTCAAGTGGATGACCTAAGGTTTATCAATCCGTGGGAGTCGTAGGATGAAGATGGTCTCTCTCAAACAACCCTGCAACCAAATAACAAAGAGTCTCTTGTGTCCCCAACACACCCAATACAATGGTAAATTGTATAGGTGCACTAGTTCGGCGAAGATATGGTGATACAAGTGCAATATGGATAGTAGATAAAGGTTTTTGTAATCTGAAAATATAAAAACAGCAAGGTAACTAGTGATAAAAGTGAGCGCAAACGGTATTGCAATTGTAGGAAACAAGGCCTAGCGTTCATACTTTCACTAGTGCAAGTTCTCTCAACAATAATAACATAATTGGATCATATAACTATCCTTCAACATGCAATAAAGAGTCACTCCCAAGTCACTAATAGGGGAGAACAAACGAAGAGATTATGGTAGGGTACGAAACCACCTCAAAGTTATCCTTTCTGATCGATCTATTCAAGAGTCCGTAGTAAAATAACACGAAGCTATTCTTTCCGTTCAATCTATCATAGAGTTCGTACTAGAATAACACCTTAAGACACAAATCAACCAAAACCCTAATGTCATCTAGATACTCAAATGTCACCTCAAGTATCCGCGGGTATGATTATAGGATATGCATCACACAATCTCAGATTCATCTATTCAACCAACACAAAGAACTTCAAAGAGTGCCCCAAAGTTTCTACCGGAGAGTCAAGACGAAAACGTGTGCCAAGCCCTATGCATAAGTTCACGAGGTCAGGGAACTCGCAAGTTGATCACCAAAACATACATCAAGTGGATCACATGATATCCCATTTGACACCATAGATAAGCACGTGCAAGACATACATCAAGTGTTCTCAAATCCTTAAAGACTCAATCCGATAAGATAACTTCAAACGGAAAACTCAATCCATTACAAGAGAGTAGAGGGGGAGAAACATCATAAGATCCAACTATAATAGCAAAGTTCGCGATACATCAAAATCGTACCACCTCAAGAACACGAGAGAGAGAGAGAGAGAGAGAGAGAGATCAAACACATAGCTACTGCTACATACCCTC
This sequence comes from Triticum monococcum, assembly GCA_034509565.1. Classification (NCBI taxonomy): domain Eukaryota; kingdom Viridiplantae; phylum Streptophyta; class Magnoliopsida; order Poales; family Poaceae; genus Triticum; species Triticum monococcum. Next base: position 183,203,920 of record CM067843.1, on the reverse strand, counting down.
AGCCCCGAGAGAGAACTACTCCCTCCTCGTCATGGAGAGCACCGGGATGATGAAGATGGCCACCGGAGAGGGATTCCCCCTCCACAGGGTGCCGAAACGGGTCTAGATTGGTTTTTAGTGGCTACAAAGGCTTCCGGTGGCGGAACTCCCGATCTATTCTATAACCCGATGTTTTTAGGGTATATGGATATATATAGGTGAAAGAAGTCGGTCAGGCGCGCCTCCCTACCTCGTGGCTACCTCGAAGCTTCCTTGACTTTGACTCCAAGTCTCCTAGATCACGTTCGTTCCAAAAATCACGCTCCCAAAGGTTTCATTGCGTTTGGACTCCATTTGATATTCCTTTTCTGCGAAACACTGAAACAAGGGAAAAACAGAAACTGGCACTGGGTTCTGGGTTAATAGGTTAGTCCCAAAAATAATATAAAAGTGTTTAATAAAGCCCATAAACATCCAAAACAGATAATATAATAGCATGGTACAATAAAAAATTATAGATACGTTAGTGACGTATCAAGCATCCCCAAGCTTAGTTCTTGCTCGTCCTCGAGTAGGTAAATGATAAAAACAGAATTTTTGATGTGGAATGCTACCTAACATAATCATCAATGTAATCTTCTTTATTGTGGCATGAATGTTCAGATCCATAAAATTCAAGACAAAAGTTTAATATTGACATAAAAATAATAATACTTCAAGCATACTAACTAAGCAATCATGCCTCCTCAAAATAACATGGACAAAGAAAGTTCATCCCTATAAAATCATATAGTTTGGTCATGCTCTATTTTCGTCACACAAGAATGCTCTCATCATGCACAACCCCGATGACAAGCCAAGCAATTATTTCACACTTTAGTAATCTCAAACTTTTTTCAACTTTCACGCAATACATGAGCGTGAGCCATGGATGTAGCACTATGGGTGGAATAAAATATAATGAGAGGGTTATGTGGAGAAAAAAAAGGAGAAAGTCTCACATCAACGTGGCTAATCAACGGGCTATGGAGATGCCCATCAATTGATGTTAATGTCAGGAGTAGGGATTGCCATGCAATGGATGCACTAGAGCTATAAATGTATGAAAGCTCAACAAAAGAAACTAAGTGGGTGTGCATCCAACTTGCTTGCTCACGAAGACCTAGGGCATTTGAGGAAGCCCATTGTTGGAATATACAAGCCAAGTTCTATAATGAAAAATTCCCACTAGTATATGGAAGTGACAAAACAAGAGACTCTCTATCATGGAGATCATGGTGCTACTTTGAAGCACAAGTGTGGAAAAAGGATAGTAGCATTGCCCCTTTTTCTTTTTTTTCTTTTTTTGGGCCTTCCTTTTTTATTTGGCCTTTCTCTTTTTTGGGGACAATGCTCTATTAATGATGATCATCACACTTCTATTTATTTACAACTCAACGATTACAACTCGATACTAGAACAAGATTTGACTCTATATGAATGCCTCCGATGGTGTACCGGGATGGGCAATGAATCAAGAGTGACATGTATGATAAATTATGCATGGTGGCTTTTCCACAAATACGATGTCAACTACATGATCATGCAAGGCAATATGACAATGATGAAGTGTGTCATAATAAACAGAACGGTGAAAAGTTGCATGGCAATATATCTCGGAATGGCTATGGAAATGCCATAATAGGTAGGTATGGTGGCTGTTTTGAGGAAGATATAAGGAGGTTTATGTGTGATAGAGCGTATCATATCACGAGGTTTGGATGCATCGGCGAAGTTTGCACCAACTCTCAAGGTGAGAAAGGTTAATGCACGGTACCGAAGAGGCTAACAATGATGGAAGGGTGAGAGTGCGTATAATCCATGGACTCAACATTAGTCATAAAGAACTCACATACTTATTGCAAAAATCTACAATTCATCAAAAACCAAGTATTACGCGCATGCTCCTAGGGGGATAGATTGGTAGGAAAAGACCATCGCTCGTCCCCGACCGCCACTCATAAGGAAGGCAATCAAATAAGACCTCATGTTCCAAATTTGTTACACAACGTTTACCATACGTGCATGCAACGGGACTTGCAAACTTCAACACAAGTATTTCTCAAATTCACAGTTACTCAACTAGCACAACTCTAATATCACTATCTTCATATCTCAAAACAATTATCAAGCATCAAACTTCTCTTAGTATTCAATGCACTTATATGTAAGTTTTTATTATAACAAAAGCAAATTACCATGTTGTTCTAAATGACTCTCAAAATAATATAAGTGAAGCATGAGAGATCAATTATTTCTATAGAATAAAACCACCACCGTGCTCTAAAATATATAAGTGAAGCACTAGAGCAAATAACAAACTACTCCAAAAGATATAAGTGAAGATCAATGAGTAGTTGAATAATTATGCAACTATTGTGAAGACTCTACCATTTAATAATTTAAGATCTTGATATTTTATTCGAATAGCAAGCAAAACAAAGTGAAATAAAATGACGCTCCAAGCAAAACACATATCATGTGGTGAATAAAAATATAGCTCCAAGTAAAGTTACCGATGAACGAAGACGGAAGAGGGGATGCCTTCCGGGGCATCCCCAAGCTTAGGCTCTTGGTTGTCCTTCAATATTACCTTGGGGTGCCTTGGGCGTCCCCAATCTTAGGATCTTGCCACTCCTTGTTCCATAATCCATCAAATCCTTACCCAAAACTTGAAAACTTCACAACACAAAACTTAACAGAAAATCTCATGAGCTCCGTTAGCGAAAGAAAACAAAACATCACTTCAAGGTACTGTAGTGAACTCATTCTTTATTTATATTGGTGTTAAACCTACTGTATTCCAACTTCTATATGGTTTATAAACTCCATTACTAGCCATAGATTCATCAAAATAAGCAAACAACACACGAAAAACAGAATCTGTTAAAAACAGAACAGTCTGCAGTAATCTGTAACTAACGCAAACTTCTGGAACCCCAAAAATTCTAAATAAATTTATGGAAGTGAGGAATTTATCTATTAATCATCTTCAAAAATAATTTACTAAATAGAACTCTCCAGTAAAAATGGAAGCAATTCTCGTGAGCGCTAAAGTTTCTGTTTTTACAGCATGATCGCAAAGACTTTCCCCAAGTCTTCCCAAAGGTTCTACGTGGCACAAACACTAATTAAAAGAATAAAACCACATATAAACAGAGGCTAGATGAATTATTTATTACTAAATAGGATAAAAAAGCAAAGAACAAAAATAAAATTGGGTTGCCTCCCAACAAGCGTTATCGTTTAACGCACCTAGCTAGGCATGATGATTTCAATGATACTCACATAAAAGATAAGAATTGAAACAAAAAAAGAGTATCATGAAGAATATGACTAACCCATTTAAGTCTAACCCACTTCCTATGCATAGGGATTTTGTGAGCAAACAATTTATGGGAACAATAATCAACTAGCATAGGAAGGCAAAACAAGCATAACTTTAAAACTTTAAGCACATAGAGAGGAAACTTGATATTATTGCAATTCCTACAAGCATATGTTCCTCCCTCATAATAATTTTCAGTAGCATCATGAATGAATTCAACAATATAACCATCATATAAAGCATTCTTTTCATGATCTTCAAGCATAGAAATTTTATTACTCTCCACACAAGCAAAATTCTGCTCATTCGGAATAGTGGGAGTATCATAAGAGACTCGAATACTATAAATCGTTTCCACATTAAAAGAGTAATGTTCAGAAAAAGGGTAATCATAATCTTATAAATAAAATCATCACTACTATTTATAGCATAAGTGTCATCACAATAATCATCATAAGTAGCAACTTTGTTCTCATCATAATCAATTGAAACCTCTTCCAAGATAGTGGAATCATTACTAAATAAAGTCATGACCTCTCCAAATCCACTTTCATAATTATCACAATAAGATTCAACATCCTCAAAAATAGTGGGATCATTACTTCCTAAAGTTGACACTCTTCCAAACCCACTTTCATCAATATAATCATCATAAGTAGGAGGCATGCTATCATCATAATAAATTTGCATATCAAAACTTGGGAGACTAAAAATATCATCTTCATTAAGCATAGCATCCCCAAGCTTGGGACAAACATTAATTGCAGCAAATATATTTTCAAACTTGTCATTCTCATCAAACATATCATCCCCAATCTTGGGCCTTTTCATATCATAAGCATAATCACTCTCATCATTAATAGTATGGATAGCATCAATAGTATATCAATTATCATCATCACAATGAGTAATAATAGAAACATCATTTGGGAGGGATACCTTTTTACCTTCACTTCTCCGTATTTTCTTTTTCTTCTTCACATCATGTGTGGGTTTAATCCTCTTTTCGGATCTCCTTATTAATGAGATTGGTTGAATAGAAGGCACCTCCTTGTTACCTGATTCATCATAAGAAATAATAGGAGGATATTGGGAAGCCTCTTCCCTTTCATTAGTATTCTCTTCATCCTCTATTTGTCTTCTTTTCTTTATATACTTGGCAATATAAGGATTTTCAATGCAATTCACCGCACAATACATATAAATTTCCTCTAGATCAAAATCAAGAACTCTATCATGGGCAAATTCTGGAATAACCTTAGTTATACGTTTCATTTCTTCATAACCCAAGAGCAAACTAAGTTCATTATGATGTGCAAGCGAAATCAAGTCATCACAATTTTTAGACATGATACGATCATGAAACAATTTGCATTGGGTACTGAAATGATCACGTTCATTGCAAAGTTCACAAGTACGGCTAAGAAAGTTTAAATTTTCAACACAAACATCTAGCCTTTCTTGCAACCATTTAGCTTCCAAATACTTATGCCTCTTACAGAATCTATCTTCCCACTTTGGTATGTACTTGAAAACTCTATGCACTCCACAAAAATCGACATGCTTATAAGAGATATTTTCATCATGACTAGTGCAACCATCATTAGTACTATGGATATTCAAAGAGTTCATACTAACAACATTGCAATCATGCTCATCATTCAAAGATTTAGTGCCAAACATTTTATAGACTTCTTCTTCTAGCATTTGAGCACAATTTTCCTTTCCATCATTCTCACGAAAGATATTAAAAAGATGAAGTGTTTGAGGCAAACTCAACTTCATTTTTTGGGTAGTTTTCTTTTATAAACTAAACTAGTGATAAAACAAGAAACTAAAATATTTGATTGCAAGATCTAAAGATATACCTTCAAGCGCTAACCTCCCCGACAACGGCTCCAGGAAATAGCTTGATGTCTACTACACAACCTTCTTCTTATAGACGTTGTTGGGCCTCCAAGTGCAGAGGTTTGTAGGACAGTAGCAAATTTCCCTCAAGTGGATGACCTAAGGTTTATCAATCCGTGGGAGCCATATGATGAAGATGGTCTCTCTCAAACAACCCTGCAACCAGATAACAAAGAGTCTCTTGTGTCCCCAACACACCCAATACAATGGTAAATTGTATAGGTGCACTAGTTCGGCGAAGAGATGGTGATACAAGTGCAATATGGATAGTAGATAAAGGTTTTTGTAATATGAAGATATAAAAACAGCAAGGTAACTAATGATAAAAGTGAGCGTAAACGGTATTGCAATGCTAGGAAACAAGACCTAGGGTTCATACTTTTACTAGTGCAAGTTCTCTCAACAATAATAACATAATTGGATTATACAACTATCCTTAAACGTGCTACAAAGAGTCACTCCCAAGTCACTAATAGCGGAGAACAAACGAAGAGATTAGGTAGGGTACGAAACCACCTCAAAGTTATCCTTTCTGGTCGATCTATTCAAGAGTCTGTAGTAAAATACCATGAAGCTATTCTTTCTGTTCAATCTATCATAGAGTTCGTACTAGAATAACACCTTAAGACACACATCAACCAAAACCCTAATGTCACCTAGATACTCCAATGTCACCTCAAGTATCTGCGGGTATGATTATACGATATGCATCACACAATCTCAGATTCATCTATTCAACCAACACAAAGAACTTCAAAGAGTGCCCCAAAGTTTCTACCGGAGAGTCAAGACGAAAAAGTGTGCCAACCCCTATGCATAAGTTCGCAAGGTCACAGAACTCACAAGTTGATCACCAAAACATACATCAAGTGGATCACATGATATCCCATTGTCACCACAGATAAGCACGTGCAAGACATACATCAAGTGTTCTCAAATCCTTAAAGACTCAATCCGATAACATAACTTCTGAAGGAAATATGCCCTAGAGGCAATAATGAAGTTATTATTTATTTCCTTATATCATGATAAATGTTTATTATTCATGCTAGAATTGTATTAACCGGAAACATGATACATGTGTGAATACATAGACAAACATAGTTTCACTAGTATGCGTCTACTTGACTAGCTCGTTGATCAAAGATGGTTATGTTTCCTAACCATAGACATGAGTTGTCATTTGATTAACAAGATCACATCATTAGGAGAATGATGTGATTGACTTGACCCATTCTGTTAGCTTAGCATTTGATCGTTTAGTATGTTGCTATTGCTTTCTTCATGACTTATGCATGTTCCTATGACTATGATATTATGCAACTCCCGTTTATCGGAGGAACACTTTGTGTGCTACCAAACGTCACAACGTAACTGGGTGATTATAAAGGTGCTCTACAGGTGTCTCCGAAGGTACTTGTTGGGTTGGCGTATTTCGAGATTAGAATTTGTCACTCGGATTGTCGGAGAGTTATCTCTGGGCCCACTCGGTAATGCACATCACTATAAGCCTTGCAAGAATTGTAACTAATGAGTTAGTTGCGGGATGATGTATTACAGAACGAGTAAAGAGACTTGCCGGTAACGAGATTAAACTAGGTATTAAGATACCGACGATCGAATCTCGGGCAAGTAACATACCGATGACAAAGGGAACAACGTATGTTGTTATGCGGTTCGACCGATAAAGATCTTCGTAGAATATGTAGGAGCCAATATGGTCATCCAGGTTCCGCTATTGGTTATTGACCAGAGAAGTGTCTCGGTCATGTCTACAGAGTTCTCGAACCCGTAGGGTCCGCACACTTAACGTTCGTTGACGATATAGTATTTATGAGTTATGTATGTTTGTGACCGAATGTTGTTCGGAGTCCCGGATGAGATCACGGACATGGCGAGGAGCTCTAGAATGGTCTGGAGATAAAGATTCATATATTGGATGATATGGTTTGGCCAAAGGGTCAGGCCCACGGGGCTATAAGTCGGTGCAAAAGGAGTTTTGCGGAGGCCAGGGGGGCAAACGCCGAAGACCCTGGCGTCTGGCAGGGCCAGACGCCAAGGCCCACAACGTCTGGGCCAGATGCCAAGGATTGTGGCGTTAGGTCCGGGCGTCCGAGTGGGACTCTTGCCTTTTGGGCAAAACCGACTTTGAGGAGGCTTTTGCTCCAAGTTTCGACCCCATGGCTCAACATATAAATAGAGGGGCAGGGCTAGCACCAAAGACACACCAAGAAACACCAAGCCATGTGCTGGCAACCCTGTCCCCTCTAGTTTATCCTCTGTCATAGTTTTCGTAGTGCTTAGGCGAAGCCCTGCGGAGATTGTTCTTCACCAGCATCGTCACCACACCGTCGTGCTGCCAGAACTCATCTACTACTTCGCCCGGCTTGCTGGATCAAGAAGGCGAGGACGTCATCGAGCTGAACGTGTGCAGAACTCGGAGGTGCCGTGCGTTCGGTACATGGATCGGTCGGATCGTGAAGATGTACGACTACATCAACCGCGTTGATAAACGCTTCCGCTTTCGGTCTACGAGGGTACGTAGACAACACTCTCCCCTCTCGTTGCTATGCATCACCATGATCCTTGCGTGTGCGTAGGATTTTTTTGAAATTACTACGTTCCCCAACAACTTCAAAGGGAAAACTCAATCCATTACAAGAGAGTAGAGGGGGGAGAAACATGATAAGATCCAACTATAATAGCAAAGCTCGCGATACATCAAGATCGTACCACCTCAAGAACACGAGAGAGAGAGAGAGAGATCAAACACATAGCTACTAGTGCATACCCTCATCCCCGAGGGTGAACTACTCCCTCCTCATCATGGAGAGCACCGGGATGATGAAGATGGCCACCGGTGAGGGTTCCCCCCATTGGCAGGGTGCCGGAACAGGGCCCCGATTGGTTTTTGGTGGCTACAGAGGCTTGCGGCGGCGGAACTCCCGATCTATTCTATTCCCCGATGTTTTTAGGGTATATGGACATATATAGGCGAAAGAAGTCGGTCAGGGGAGCCACAAGGGGCCCACGAGGGTGGGGGCGCGCCCAGGGGGGCAGGCGCGCCTCCCTACCTCGTGGCCACCTCGAAGCTTCCTTGACTTCAACTCCAAGTCTCCTGGATCACGTTTGTTCCAAAAATCACGCTCCCGAAGGTTTCATTCCGTTTGGACTCCGTTTGATATTCCTTTTCTACGAAACACTGAAACAAGGGAAAAAACAGAAATTGGCACTGGGCTCTGGGTTAATAGGTTAGTTCCAAAAATAATACAAAAGTGTTTAATAAAGCCCATAAACATCCAAAACAGATAATATAATAGCATGGAACAATCAAAAATTATAGATACGTTGGAGACGTATCAGAGTTCCCGGTTACGGTGGGTGGTCGAGGCCGAGCGATGCACGGAGGTTTATGCGTTTCTCTTGTACATGTACGAGCGTATGTGCGAGGCATTGGTCTCTAACTGAACCCGAGCGAGGCGTTTGCTTACTGAACCCGAGCGATTCCACTAGCTACGTTACTGAACCCGAGCGATCGATCCCTTGGCTTTTAACTAAACCCGAGTGATTCCTTCGCAACTGCTGCTAATTGAAGCCGATCAAACCTGCTTCCTCTTGATGAACAGTGACCGTTGTTGGGGGTTGGATGAACAGGACCCCGTGGTAGTACTAGGCTGATGCCGCTGGATGAACAGGACCCTGATCGAGGAGGTGGGGGTGGATGAACAGGACCCCGTGGAGGGCTGATTGAACAACAGCTGGTGGAGGATGGATGAACAGGACCCCATGGAGGGCTAGTTGAATAGTAGCCAGTGGAGGCTAGATGAACAATAGGCTGTGGATGAACAGTAGCTTGTGGAGGCAGGAGGAAGTCGACGGTGGATGAACAGTAGCAGGTGGAGGCTGGAGGAAGTCGACGGTGGATGAAAAGTAGCCCGTGGAGGCTCGAGTGGGGCAGTAGACGGTGGATGAACAGTAGATGGTGGAGTCCCGTTTTGCGGTATGCGACACCCCTCCCGATGAATAGGACTCCGTTTCAACTGTAGGCGCTCCAACACAAGTCCGTTTCCTTCGTTTTGCGGTATGCCACACCCCTCCCGATCAACAGCACCCTGTTTCGACTGCATCCACTCGAACAGAAGGCTGTTTCCTCCGTTCTGCGGTACGCCAGACCCTTCCCGATGAATAGGACCCCGTTTCGACCATACATGGTCGAACAGAAGGCCATTTCCTTCGTTCTGTGGTACGCTAGACCTCGTTTCGGCTATTCCATCCAAGCTGGTTGGCTCTCGATGAATAGGCTGTATTTCGACCCAGTCGGTTGCCTCCGGATGAACACGACGTTGTTTCCTCCATTCCGACCCAGCCGGTTGGTTGCCAATGAACAGGACGCCATCACTGTACATGCTTGAGACCACGTCTGTATGTACGTATGTGGCCGTATTTTTTGCAGCATAGCTGGCGTATGTGTACAGGATTTAGACAGGACTGCCTGAATTGCTACCGCTCCTTACTCGGTCATGGTTGATCGTGGCAGATAGACCGATCAATCTGTATGTACACAGCCAACGCCACGTATGCTTCGGCCGGGTGGGTCCCAGCTGTCAGGGAGGACTAGGAGGCACTTCCTTGTGTACAAATATATAGCTGGTGGGTCCCAGTGTTCAGGGACGGAATTATATATTTTTTCCCATAATAAGGAGGCACTTCCTTGCGTGCAAATATGTTGTTGGTAGGTCCTAGCTGTCAGGGGTAGAAATAAGGAGGCACTTCCTTCCTTGCGAAGACATACGTGGTGGGTCCCAGCTTTCAAGGGGATGAATATTTTTTCATGTAATAAGGAGGTAGTTGCATGCGTGCGTCCATGGACCTGGTGCGCCCCCACTGCCATCCTCTCCATGTACAGTCCTCTTCCGATGACTCCCGTTTGTTGACCATGTTGACCACGCCGCGCCGAGCGCACCAAGGCGGTGGACGGCGGCGAGGCCCTGGACAGCAATGAGCCGGTGATGGGAAGATGCGGCAGTGGAGTCGCGGGCGGAGAGACGTACATGGGTTAACTATTTCTGGTGCGGCGTGGTTCTACTGTCGGCGGAGAATAACAGGAGGTGTGAAGGGGTGGGGGGATTGCTTGGCCGGGGGTGGGGTAGCGCTTCGCAACGAAGCGTGCTAAGCAGAGCTGCTAGCAGCTGGAGACAGGAGCAGGTGGTCTCGGCGGCGCTGGAGGAAGAAGACGAGAGATTGAAGATGAATGTTGGCATTGGATTTATATCCAACAGCTATCAATGTCAGAATTATTTGTTGGCTAAGTTGACAGCACCTTTTGGCCCACACTTCAGCCTCCAAAAATGGCGCACATATTCAACCCATTTTTTTTAGAATTTATAGTCCATTTGCTGGGCTGGGTGAACAAATAATATAGCGTCCAAGCGGCCCATTTATTTTTTTCTAAAAAACTACAACCCATTTGCACTTTATCTAAAAACACGAATTTGCTGGGCTGGCTGAACAAATAATGTAGCATCCATGGGGCCCATTTATTTTTTCCTAAAAAAATTACAGCCTATTTGCACTTTCTCGAATTACACGATTTTGTTGGGCTGGTTCTAATTATAATGTTGGGTTGGGCGTAGCAATGTTATCAAAAAATAAACATGGGTTGAGCATTTTGTTATAAATATATTTAAATAATAAGTGCTTTATTTACATTGGTTCTTAAATCTTACCAAGCTTTTGTACACAATCATCTGGATTTTCATTGACCTCAATGTAAAAAAAACCCAGGATTTTATTGTTAAAAACACAAGATTTATATAAAAATTTCCCAGATTGTCCTAATTTTGAAGAACTTTTGGGGTTACATAAGTTTACGAAGTTTTCAGATTGCTACCGACTATTCTGTTTTTGGCAGATTCTATTTTCTATGTGTTGTTTGCTTATTTTGATGAATCCATGGGTAGTATCGGGGGGTATGAACCTGATAACCCACAAGTATAGGGGATCGCAACAGTTTTCGATAAGTAAGAGTGTCGAACCCAACGAGGAGCTAAAGGCAGAACAAATATTCCCTCAAGTTCTATCGACCACCGATACAACTCTACCCACGCTTGACGTTCGCTTTACCTAGAACAAGTATGAAACTAGAAGTACTTTGTAGGTGTTGTTGGATAGGTTTGCAAGATAATAAAGCTTACGTAAATAAAAAGTAGGGGCTGTTTAGATAAAGAAACAATAAATTAAATATAGCGAGTGTGGAAAAGTGGTGGTAGGAGTTGCGAAATTGCCCCTAAGCAATTGACTACTTTACTAGACCGATAGCAAGTATTATGTGGGAGAGGCCACTACTAGCATGTCATCCCTGACTTGGAATTCTATGCACTTATGATTGGAACTATTAGCAAGCATCTACAACTACTAATGCTCATTAAGGTAAAACCCAACCATAGCATTAAGATATATTGGTCCCCCTTCAATCTCGTATGCATCAATTTCTATGCTAGGTTGAAGCTTCTGTCATTCTTGCCCTCCAATACATAGTCCTATCAACATACAACTAACCCTAGGGTGTGATCCACGCACGCAATCATATGATGGGCACCAAAGGACAACAACATAACCACAAGCAAATTAAACCAATCATAGCAATTCATCAACCACCGATAGGACAACGAAAATCTACTCAGACATCATAGGATGGCAACACATCATTGGATGATAATATGAAGCATAAAGCACCATGTTCAAGTAGAGGGTACAGCGGGTTGCGGGAGAGTGGACAGCTGTATATAGAGGGGGGAAGGCGATGGAGATGTTGGTGAAGATGGCGGAGGTGTTGGTGTAGGTCGCGGTGATGATGATGATGGCCACGACAGCGTTCCGACGCCACCGGAAGAGAAGGGGAGAGGGGGGCCCTTCGTCTTCTTCTTCCTTGACCTCCTCCCTAGATGGGAGAAGGGTTTCCCCTCTGGTCCTTGGCCTCCATGGCATGGGAGGGGCGAGAGCCCCTCCGAGATTGGATCTGTCTCTCTGTCTCTCTCTGTTTCTGCGTTCTCAGATTCTTCCCTTTCACCGTTTCTTATATTCCCGGAGATCCGTAACTCCGATTGGGCTGAAATTTTAACACGATCTCTATCCGAATATTAGCTTTCTTGCAGCGAAAGAAGGGCATCAACAGCCTTACGGGGTGGCTACGAGGGTCAGGGGCGCGCCTGCCCCACTGGGGCGCGCCCCCTACCTCATGGGCCCCTCGAGCATTGTCTCACATGGATTTTTCTTCCCAAAAATCATATATATTCCAAAAAAATATCTATCAGTTTTTATTCCGTTTGGACTCCGTTTGATATGCGTATTCTGCGAAACAAAAAACATGCAACAAACAGGAACTGGCACTGGGCACTGGATCAATATGTTAGTCCCAAATATAGTATAAAAAGTTGGCAAAAGTATATGAAAGTTGTAGAATATTGGCATGGAACAATCAAAAATTATAGATACCCCGGAGACGTATCAGCATCCCCAAGCTTAATTCATGCTCGTCCTCGAGTAAGTAAATGATAAAAAAGATAATTTTTGATGTGGAATGCTACCTAGCATAATCTTGATTACATATCTAATCATGGCATGAATATTAAGATACGAGTGATTCAAAGCAGTAGTCTATCATTTGACATAAAAACAATAATACTTCAAGCCTACTAATAAAGCAATCATGTCTTTTCAAAATAACATGGCCAAAGAAAGCTATCCCTACAAAATCATATAGTCTGGCTATGCTCCATCTTCACCACACAAAATATTCACATCATGCACAACCCCAATGACAAGCCAAGCAATTATTTCATACTTTTGACGTTCTCAAACCTTTTCAACTTTCACGCAATACATGAGCGTGAGCCATGGACATAGCACTATAGGTGGAATAGAATATATGGTGGAGAAGACAAAAAGGAGAAGATAGACTCACATCAACTAGGCATATCAATGGGCTACAGAGATGCCCATCAATAGATACAAATGTGAGTGAGTAGGGATTGCCATGCAACGGATGCACTAGAGCTATAAGTGTATGAAAGCTCCAACTGAAACTAAGTGGGTGTGCATCCAACTTGCTTGCTCATGAAGACCGCGGGCATTTGACGAAGCCCATCATCGGAATATACAAGCCAAGTTCTATAATGAAAATTCCCACTAGTATATGAAAGTGATAACTCAAGAGACTCTCTATATGAAGAACATGGTGCTAATTTGAAGCACAAGTGTGGAAAAAGGATAGTAGCACTGCCCCTTCTCTCTTTTTCTCTCATTTTTTATTTTTTTGGTGGGCTTCTTTGGCCTCTTTTTTTATTTGGGCTTCTTTGGCCTCTTTTATTTTTTTGTAAAGTCCGGAGTCTCATCTTGACTTATGGGGGAACCATAGTCTCCATCATCCTTTCCTCACTGGGGCAATGCTCTAATAATGATGATCATCACACTTTTATTTACTTACATCTCAATATTACAACTCAATGTCTAGAACAAAGTATGACTCCATATGGATGCCTTCGGCGGTGTACCGGGATGTGCAATGATCTAACGTAGCAATGACATCAAAAAACGGACAAGCCATGAAAACATCATGCTAGCTATCTTACGATCATGCAAAGCAATATGACAATGATGCTCAAGTCATGTATATGATGATGGAAGTTGCATGGCAATATACCTCGGAATAGCTATGGAAATGCCATGATAGGTAGGTATGGTGGCTGTTTCGAGGAAGGTATATGGTGGGTTTATGGTACCGGCGAAAGTTGCACAGTACTAGAGAGGCTAGCAATGGTGGAAGGGTGAGAGTGCGTATAATCCATGGACTCAACATTAGTCATAAAGAACTCACATACTTATTGCAAAAATCTATTAGTTATTGAAACAAAGTACTACGCGCATTCTCCTAGGGGGATAGATTGGTAGGAAAAGACCATCGCTCGTCCCCGACCGCCACTCATAAGGAAGACAATCAATAAATAAATCATGATCCGACTTCGTTACATAACGGTTCACCATACGTGCATGCTACGGGAATCACATACCTCAACACAAGTATTTCTACCAATCCACAACTACCCACTAGCATGACTCTAATATCACCATATTTATATCGCAAAACTATTGCAAGGAATCAAACACATCATATTCAGTGATCTACAAGTTTTATGTAGGATTTTATGACTAACCATGTGAATGACCAATTCCTGTCATCTCTCTAAATAGATATAAGTGAAGCAAGAGAGTTTAATTCTTTCTACAAAAGATATGCCCACACTCTAACAAATATAAGTGAAGCAAAAGAGCATTCTACAAATGGCGGTTGTCTATGTAAAGAGAAACAGGCAATCCAAACTTCAAATAATATAAGTGAAGCACATGAAGCATTCTATAAAGCCATACTCAAAAGAAATAAGTGAAGTGCAATGAGCATTCTATAAATCAACCAAGGATTTTCTCATACCAGAATGGTGCATAAAAGAAAAATGAAAACTAAATGCAAAAGACGCTCCAAGATTGCACATATCACATGAACGAAACGAATCCGAAAACATACCGATATTTGTTGAAGAAAGAGGGGATGCCTTCCGGGGCATCCCCAAGCTTAGATGCTTGAGTCTCCTTGAATATTTACTTGGGTGCCTCGGGCATCCCCAAGCTTGAGCTCTTTCCTCTCTTCCTTCTTCTCACATCGAGACCTTCTCGATCATCGAACACTTCATCCACACAAAACTTCAACAGAAAACTCGGTAAGATCCGTTAGTATAATGAAGCAAATCACTACTCTAAGTACTGTTGCAAATCAATTCATATTTTGTGTTTGCATTGTGTCTACTGTAATATAACTTTTTCATGGCTTAATCCACTGATATGAATCAATAGTTTCATCAAAACAAGCAAACTATGCATCAAAAACAGAATCTTTCTAAAACAGAACACTCTGTAATAATCTGAACATTCACCATACTTCTGACACTTGAAAAATTCTATCAAAATTAGGAAAAATAAACAATTTGTATAGGAATACACTGCAAAAAGAATCAAAACCATTTGATGTTCCATAAAAAAATGTAAAATCGCGCACTATAGCCAAAGTTTCTGTCCTGCACCGTACAAACCATCAAGCAAATGTAAACATCCTAAAGGCAAACCTTGGCACATTATTTTTATAATACAATGGAATTTTACAAGGGGATAATTATTTTTATTGAAAATTTTATGTAATCAAGATTCACAAAGTTTCCATGAGCATGAACAACGTTCAAGGCTAGCTCCCACTTCAACAATGCTTGTCTTTCTCACTTTCGCTTTCCTTTTTGAAAAAGTTTTGGGTTCCCCTCTTTATTTTTGTTGTTTTTAAACTATATAAAAGCACTCAACAGAAATAAATGACTCTCTAAAACTTCCGGGTTGTCTCCCTGGCAGCGCTTTATTTAAAGCCATTAAGCTAGGCATATAGTGCTCAAGTAATGGATCCACCCGGATCCCAAGGTATATCAAAGCCAATTTTAATTAACAATGATTTGTAATTTAGTGGTGAGCACAAGGTAACATATATCATATAATAACGATGTCTAACTCTCTTCCTATGCATCGGCATGTCATAAAAGAACAATTCAGGCACACAAAGTAAACACCAATGCATAGTATAAACAGTTTCTTGCAATTTTATCATATTGGAAACATAGAGAGGTGGAGATATAATTCCTCTCTCATAATAATTGCAAGTAGGAGAAGCAAGCACATGCATATTATATTCATCAAAATAATCATGTGCAACGGTAAAAGGCAACCCATCAATATATTCCTTAATAAGAGCAAACTTCTCCGATATAGTGTAGTTTGGAGAATTCAAAAAGATAATAGGACTATCATGTGTGGGTGCAATAGCAACAATTTCATGTTTAACATAAGGAACTATAGCAAGTTCATCTCCATAAGCATAATTCATATTGGCATCTTGTCCACAAGCATAGCAAGCATCATCAAAAAGGGATATTTTAAAAGAATCAACGGGATCATAACAACCATCATAGCAATCATCCTCCGGTAAGCACGAAGGGAAATTAAACAATGTATGAGTTGAAGAGTTACTCTCATTAGAAGGTGGGCACGGGTAACTAATCCGCTCTTCCTCCTTTTGTTCTTCGCTCTCCTCCGCATCTTTTTCATCCAATGAGCTCACAGTTTCATCAATTTCTTCTTCCATAGACTCCTGCAAAATATTAATTTCTCCTTGGACAGCGGAGACTTTCTCAATAAGTGCATTAATATAGGAATTATATTCATAATTATCATAGAAATATTTTAAGATAGCTAAATTTTCAGGCCTATAAACATCATCATCATCATAAGCTTCATGCTTTTCAAACAAAGATTCAATTTCATAAGCACCCTTAAAAGCAACAAATTCTTCTATTTGTTTCACATCATAGTAATCATATATACCATTAGCATAAGAAGCTAAGGTTTCATTATCATTAAATTCACATGAAAAGGGAAGGTGTGGAGCCTTCACCTTAGAGCAACAAGTATAATCATATCTCAAACATAGTTGCCTAGCATACCAATTCAATATATGACTATGATCCCATAATAATTTCCCTTTTTGTGTCAAGCGGTAATCCCTAAAGTATTCACGTTGATCCAACGTTACTCCCATTATATAATTGAATGGGGTTTTCTCAGGATTATTGAAGTAGTACATAATATTTTTCACATAACCAGCATCAAGGGTTTTAGGAGGTTCCCCATTTCCATGAGTAACAAGTACACCTAATTTTTTTGGTATTTCGTGTTCCATATCCATAACTAAAGACAGAGAATAACTAAGAACAACAAATAAAAATTACTTAGTGATAAAGCAAACAAGCACACATGAGAATATTCACCCCACGCTATTGCTCCCCGGCAACGGCACCAGAAAATAGTCTTGATAACCCACAAGTATAGGGGATCGCAACAGTTTTCGATAAGTAAGAGTGTCGAACCCAAAGAGGAGCTAAAGGCAGAAAAAATATTCCCTCAAGTTCTATCAACCACTGATACAACTCTACGCATGCTTGACGTTCTCTTTACCTAGAAGAAGCATGCAACTAGAAGTACTTTGTAGGTGTTGTTGGATAGGTTTGCAAGATAATAAAGATTACATAAATAAAAAGTCGGGGCTGTTTAGATAAAGAAACAATAAAGTAAATATAGCGAGTGTGTAAAAGTGGTGGTAGGAGTTGCGAAATTGCCCCTAAGCAATTGACTACTTTACTAGATCGATAGCAAGTATTATGTGGGAGAGGCCACTGCTAGCATGTCATCCCTGACTTGGAATTCTATGCACTTATGATTGGAACTATTAGCAAGCATCCGCAACTACTAATGTTCATTAAGGTAAAACCCAACCATAACATTAAGATATATTGGTCCCCCTTCAATCCCGTATGCATCAATTTCTATGCTAGGTTGAAGCTTCTGTCACTCTTTCCCTCCAATACATAGTCCTATCAACATACAACTAACCCTAGGGTGTGTTCCACGCGTGCAATCATATGATGGGCACCAAAGGACAGCATCATAACCGCAAGAAAATTAAACCAATCATAGAAATTCATCAACCATCGATAGGACAATGAAAATCTACTCAGACATCATAGGATGGCAACACATCATTGGATAATAATATGAAGCATAAAGTACCATGTTCAAGTAGAGGGTACAGCGGGTTGCGGGAGAGTGGACCACTGTAGATAGAGGGGGGGAGGTGATGGAGATGTTGGTGAAGATGGCGGAGGTGTTGGTGTAGGTCGCGGTGATGATGATGATGGCCACGGCAGCGTTCCGGCGCCACCGGAAGAGAAGGGGAGAAGGGGCCCCTTCGTCTTCTTCTTCCTTGACCTCCTCCCTAGATGGGAGAAGGGTTTCCCCTCTTGTCCTTGGCCTCCATGGCATGGGAGGGGCGAGAGCCCCTCCGAGATTGGATTTGTCTCTCTATCTCTCTCTGTTTCTGCGTTCTCAGATTCTTCCCTTTCACTGTTTCTTATATTCTCGGAGATCCGTAACTCCGATTGGGCTGAAATTTTAACACGATCTCTATCCGGATGTTAGCTTTCTTGCGGCGAAAGAAGGGCATCAACCGCCTTACGGGGTGGCCACGAGGGTCAGGGGTGCGCCCCCCTACCTAGTGGGCCCCTCGAGCATTGTCTCGCGTGGATTTTTCTTCCCAAAAATCATATATATTCCAAAAAAATCTCCATCAGTTTTTATTCCGTTTGGACTCCGTTTGATATGGATATTCTGCGAAACAAAAAACATGCAACAAATAGGAACTGGCACTGGGCACTGGATCAATATGTTAGTCCCAAATATAGTATAAAAAGTTGCCAAAAGTATATGAAAGTTGTAGAATATTGGCATGGAACAATCAAAAATTATAGATACGATGGAGATGTATCAGAACCATGGAGAAGCTGGAATACAGTAGATATTACACCAATATAAATTTATTATCAGTTCACAAAAGTACCTAAAGTGGTGATTTATTTTATTATACTAATGGATCTCACGAGTTTTCTGTTGAGTTTTGTGTTATGAAGTTTTCATGTTTTGGGTAAATATTTGATGGACTATGGAATAAGGAGTGGCAAGAGCCTAAGCTTGGGAATGCCCAAGGCACCCCAAGGTAATATTCAAGGACAACCAAGCATCTAAGCTTGGGGATGCCTCGGATGGCATCCCCTCTTTCGTCTTCATTCCATCGGTAAATTTATTTGAGGCTATATTTTTATTCACCACATGATATGTGTTTTTCTTGGAGTATCTTGTATGATATGAGTCTTTGCTTTTTAGTATACCACAATCATCCTTCTTGTGCACACCTTTTGAGAGGGACACGCATGAATCGTGAATTTATTAGAATACTCACTACTGCGGGATACTGGTAGCGTGACACTACGATCAGAGACCCTTTGCCGAAACTGTGTGCGATGACTTAGTCGCAAACGGTGGTGTAAAAAAACCCGTCAAAAAGGTGCAAAACGTTTGCGATGGCGGAGACATCAAACACGGTTCAGGTTTTAGACGCGTGTGCGATATACGGCATACGGTTAATCCATTCAAACTGTTTGCGATGAGGAAGAACAACAGAAACGGGCAATGATACGTCTCCAACGTATCTATAATTTATGAAGTATTCATGCTATTACATTATCCATCTTAGATGTTTTATATGCATTTATATGATTTTTGGGACTAACCTATTAACCTAGAGCCTAGCGCTAGACTCTGTTTTTCCCTTGTTTTTGAGTATTGCACAAAAGGAATACCAAACGGAGTCCAATTGACGTGCCAATTTTTGATGATTTTTTATGGACCAAAAGAAGCCCTTAGAGTAAAAGAGTTGGGCCAGAAGAGTCCCGAGCCGTCCACGAGGGTGAGGGGCGCGCCCCACCCCCCTGGGCGTGGGCCCCTATCTCGTGGACGACTCGGAGACCCCCCTGACGTGAAACCAACGCCAAAAATTCCTATAAATACATAAACCCCCAGAAAATAACCTAGATCGGAAGTTCCACCGCCGCAAGCCTCTGTAGCCACGAGAAACCAATCTAGGCCCTCTCTGGCACCCTGCCGGAGGGGGCCATCATCACCGGAGGGCATGGAGGAGGATCCCGGAGGGGCCATCATCACCATGAAGGCCAAGGACCAGAGGGGGAACTTCTCCCCATCCAGGGGGAGGCCATGGAGGAGGAAGCACAAGGGGGAGAACCTCTCCTCCTCTCTCTTGGTGGCACCGGAGTGCCATCGGGAGGGGAATCATCACTGGGGTGATCGTCTTCATCAACATCACCATCCTCATCTCTTTTACGCGGTCCACTCTCCTGCACCCCTCTGTAATCCCTACTTGAACATGGTGCTTTATGCCACATATTATGATCCAATGATGTGTTGCCATCCTATGATGTTTTGAGTAGATATCCTTTGTCTTTGGGTTGATTGATGATCTAGATTGGTACGAGTTGTATGTTTTATTTTGGTACTGTCCTATTGTGCCCTCGTGTCGTGCAAGCATGAGGGATTCCCGCTGTAGGGTGTTGCAATACGTTCATGATTCGCCTATAGTGGGTTGCTTGAGTGACAGAAGCATAAACCCGAGTAAGGGGGTTGTTGTGTGTGGGATAAAGGGGACTTGATGCTTTAATGCTATGGTTGGGTTTTACCTTAATGATCTTTAGTAGTTGTGGATGCTTGCTACTTTTATATATTCTAACTTTATGATAACAGCACCTACTTTTATATTTTATCTCTCCGATACCATGCAAAGTTATCCTCTTCATACCCACAACGTAGTTTTATTTCTCGTTTCTAGTTGGAAGCAAACGTTTGGTGTACGTAGAGTCGTATCAGTGGCAGATACGACTTGAGAGAATATTGATCTTACCTTTATCTCCTTGTGGGTTCGACACTCTTTACTTATCACTTCGACCTTTGGGAATTGCTACGATGATTCCCTGCACTTGGGGATTATCAAGCTCTTTTCGGGCGCCGTTGCCGGGGAGCAATAGCGTGGGGTTGATATTCTTGTGCATGCTTGTTTGCTTTCTTCACTAAGTACATTGTGTTTTCCCTTTTTCTGTTTAGTTGTGGGTGAAACATACAAAAAAATTTTAAAAGAATGAAAATACCAAAAAAATTACTTGCCTCTCATACCTCAAAAGCTTTTTCAATAAGAGAAGTGATTGGAAGGTTATGCATTGGAGAAATAAGGGTCGACCTTGAACACTTGTGTTCATGCTCATGGAAACAATGTAAAAAAATTCATGTAAGCTTCTCTTAAAATAATTATCCCCTTGTATATATCCATTGTATTATAAAAATAATGTGCCAAGCCTTGTTTTTAGGATGATTAGATTACTTGTTTACTTTGTTTAGTACAAAAACAGAAACTTTGGCTGTAGCGCGTGATTTTACATTTTTTACTGGAAAGTCAAATGGGTTTGAAACTTTTTGCACATTACTTCTGTACAAAGTTTTTAATTTTTCATATTTTTTAGAAATTTTTGGAGTTACAGAAGTTTACTAAACTTCCATATTACTACAGACTGTTCTGTTTTTGACAGATTCTGTTTTCTATGAGTTGTTCGCTTATTTTGATGAATCTATGGGTAGTATCGGGGGGTATGAACCATGGTGAAGTTGGAATACAGTATATGTAGTTATAATATGAAATTGGAATAAGTTTGCAACAGTACCTAAAGGTAGTGATTTGCTTTATTACACTAACAGATCTCACAAAGTTTTTGTTAAAGTTTTGTGTGGATGAAGTGTTCGAAGATCGAGGAGCTATCAATATGAGAAGAATAAAGAGAGGAAAGAGCTCAAGTTTGGGGATGCCCAAGGCACCCCAAGTAAATATTTCAAGGATACTAAAGCATCTAAGCTTGGGGATGCCCCGGTTAGCATCCCATCTTTCTTCTTCAACAATTATCGGTATACCTCGGTTTTTGTTTTGTTCACATAATTTGTGTCCTTTGTGTTTTTGTTTTTCCTTTAAGAACCATGCTAGTATGAGATAGCCCTTTATTTATTTATATAATACTTCATGTGATTAACTTATATCTTTTAAGTATGATCTTATAGAATTGCTCTTTGTGCTTCACTTAAATCTTTTGAGTATGGTTTTATAGAATGCTTCGTGTGCTTCACTTATATATTTTGAGCTTGGATATTGGTTAGTCTATATTAATTGTAGAATGCTCCATGAAATTCACTTATATCTTTTGGAGTATGAATAATACTATCATCTAAAGTGGATTTAGAAGAAGTTTGCTCCCACTATTCTGAATGAGGAGAATTTTGCTTATGTGGAGAGTAGTAAAATTTCTATGCTCGTAGATCATGAAAAGAATGCTTTATGTGGTGGTTATATTGTTGAACTTATTCACGATGCTACTGAAATTTATTGTGAGGGAGGAATACATGTTTGTGGGAGTTGCAATAATATCAAGTTTCCTCTGTATATGCTTAATGTTTTGAAGTTATACTTGTTTTTCCTTCCTATGCTAGTTGATTCTTGTTCAGATAAATTATGTGCTCACAAAATCCCTAGGCATAGGAAGTGGGTTAGATTTAAATATACTAGTCATATTCTTCATGATGCTCTCTTTATGTTTCGATTCTTATCTTTTATGTGAGCATCATTGAAATCATCATGCCTAGCTAAAAGGCATTAAAGAAAAGCGCATGTTGGGAGACAACCCAATATTTACCCTTACTTTTTACGTCTTCTCATGATTAAGCTACTGTGTAATCATTTATTATAGATTTTGTTTCAATAAAGTGCCAAGTAAGACCTTTGGGAAGACTTGGGTGGAAGTTAATGTGATCTTTCTATAAAAAACAGAAACTTTGCGCTCACGACATTAGCTGTCATTTTTACAGAAGAGTGCGATTGAGTTGATTATTTTTTAATAAAATTAATAGAAAAATTCCTCACGTCCACCAATTTATTTCATAATTTTTGGAGTAGCAGAAGTATGGTTGGTGTTCAGATCATTACAGCCTGTTCTGTTTCTGACAGATTCTGTTTTCATTGCATAGTTTGCTTGTTTTCTAGTTTTTATGGCTTATATTTCTCAATATAAATTGTAGAAATGATATGGTACAGTAGGCATTGTGTGAGAACAATTCTGAACCTTGTATTTGACAGTAACAAAGTGAATGGTTTACTCTTTATCATACTAACCTATCTCACGAAGTTCCGTTAAGTTTTGTGTGATTGAAGTTTTCAAGCTTTGGGTGACATATCGATATGAGGAGAATAAGGAGTGGAAAGACCCTAAGCTTGGGGATGCCCAAGGCACTCCAAGGTAATATTTAATGAAGACTCAAGCGCCTAAGCTTGGGGATGCCCCGGAAGGCACCCCCTCTTTCGTCTTCAAAACTATCAGTATACCTTACTCAGGGCTATATTTTTATTCGTCACATGATATGTGTTTTGCTTGGAGCGTATTTTCAATTTTACTTGCTGTTCAAATAAAATCATTGGATCTGAAATCTTGAAAGAAAAAGAATCCTCCCATGGCTATTTAATTATTGGGCTACCCAGTATTGTTCACTTATATCTTTTTGGAGTAGTTTGTCATTTACTCGCGTGCTCCACATATATCCTATGAGTAAATGGTTGAATGAATTGAATATCATAAATCTGAATTTGTATACGTTTCATATTCTTAAAACATGGGGAGTAATGACTTCACACATAATAAGTATAGGTAGTAAACTTATTGGAAGTTAGCAAACGCAGAATTGGTCACTTGAACAATTCATGAAAGAATATTGAAGGAAGAGAGATTTCACATATAAATATACTATCTTGGACATATTTTGCAGTTGTGATCACTCATTAAAATATGACATGCTAAAAGGTTGATGTTGTACAAGGAAGACAACTTAATGGGTTATGTTTTCCTATATCTGAAACGTTATATTGTCTTGGATCATCCAACATGTTGCGCTTGCCTTTCCCTCTCATGCTAGCCAAATTCTTTGCACCAAGTAGAGATACTACTTGTGCTTCCAAATATCCTTAAACCAAGTTTTGCCATGAGAGTCCACCATATATATCTACCTATGGATTGAGTAAGATCCTTCAAGTAAGTTGTCATTGTTGCAAGCAATAAAAATTGCTCTCTAAATTTGCATGATTTATTAGTGTGGAGAAAATAAGCTTTATACGATCTTCTGATGTGGAAGAAATAAAAGCGACGGACTACATAATAAAGGTCCATATCACAAGTGGCAATATAAAGTGACATTCTTTTGCATTAAGATTTTGTGCATCCAACCATAAAAGCACATGACAACCTCTGCTTCCCTCTGCGAAGGGCCTATCTTTTACTTTTATCTTCTACCCTAATACAAGAGTCATGGTGGTCATCACCTTTCCTTTTCACACTTTTTCCTTTGGCAAGCACTTTGTGTTGGAGCAATCCGGATATATATATCCACTTGGATGTAGCTTTTCATAAATTATTATTGTTGACATTACCCTTGAGGTAAAAGGTTGGGAGGTGAAACTATAAGCCCCTATCTTTCTCTGTGTCCAATTAAAACTTTGAACCCATAAATATCACATCAGTGTTAGCAATTGTGAAAGATTAAATGATAGTTGAGTATGTGGAATTTGCTGAATCAAAGCTCTTACATAGACCCTTCCCGAAAATAAGATGAATTGCAATTGTTTGATGACTAAGAGCATGGTTTGTTAGTTTTCAAGAAAGTTTATGATCTATACTTTAACATGTGAATAGCTTGTTACTTGATCATGAGAAGTTTCATGAGTTGGGCTACTATTATGATATATAATGATGCTAGAAAAAGTGATTGGAACTATCATTGATGAAACTTATGCACTTGCTAGCATTCATACTTCATAAATTATTTCTTTTATCATTTACCTACTCGAGGACAAGTAGGAATTAAGCTTGGGGATGCTGATACGTCTCCAACGTATCTATAATTTATGAAGTATCCATGCTATTATATTATCCATCGTAGATGTTTTATATACATTTATATGCTATTCTATATGATTTTTGGGACTAACCTATTAACCTAGAGCCCTGCGCCAGTTTATGTTTTTTCCCTTGTTTTTGATTATTGCAGAAAAGGAATACCATATGGAGTCCAATTGACATGCCAATTTTTGATAATTTTTATGGACCAAAAGAAGCCCTCGGAGTAAAAGAGTTGGGTCAGAAGAGTCCCGAGCCGTCCACGAGGGTGGGGGCGTGGGCCCCTATCTCGTGGACGACTCGGAGACCCCCTGATGTGAATCCAACGCCAAAAATTCCTATAAATACAGAAACCCCCAGAAAATAACCTAGATCGGAAGTTTCGCCGCCGCAAGCCTCTGTATCCACGAGAAATCAATCTAGGCCCTCTCTGGCACCCTGCCGAAGGGGGCTATCATCACCGGAGGGCATGGAGGAGGATCTTAGAGGGGCCATCATCACCATGAAGGCCAAGGACCAGAGGGGGAACTTCTCCCCATCCAGGGGGGAGGCCATGGAGGAGGAAGCACAAGGGGGAGAACCTCTCCTCCTCTCTCTTGGTGGCGCCGGAGTGCCATCGGGAGGGGAATCATCACTGTGGTGATCGTCTCTATCAACATCACCATCCTCATCTCTTTTACGAGGTCCACTCTCCCGCACCCCGCTGTAATCCCTACTTGAACATGGTGCTTTATGCCACACATTATGATCCAATGATGTGTTGCCATCCTATGATGTTTTGAGTAGATATCCTTTGTCTTTGGGTTGATTGATGATCTAGATTGGTATGAGTTGTATGTTTTATTTTGGTTTTGTCCTATTGTGCCCTCCGTGTCGCACAAGCGTGAGGGATTCCCACTGTAGGGTGTTGCAATACGTTCATGATTCACTTATAGTGGGTTTCTTGAGTGACAGAAGCATAAACCCGAGTAAGGGGGTTGTTGCGTATGGGATAAAGGGGACTTGATGCTTTAATGTTATGGTTGGGTTTACCTTAATGATCTTTAGTAGTTGCAGGTGCTTGCTAGAGTTCCAATCATAAGTGCATATGATCCAAGAAGAGAAAGTATGTTAGCTTATGCCTCTCCCTCATATGAAATTGCAATGACGACTATCGGTCTTGTTAACAATTGCCTAGGACAATTCCGCACACCGACCCATCATTATTCCACGCTCGCTATTTATAATATTTAGTAATACATTCTAACTTTATGATAACAGCACCTACTTTTATATTTTAAATCTCCAATACCATGCAAAGTTATCCTCTTCATACGTAGAACGTAGTTTTATTTCTCGTTTCTAGTTACATTGCAAACAGCCGACTCGGATGAACTGTTTGCGATGAGAAATTACAACATAGACAGTTAATACAGTTAGTTCTTCTGCGATGCCGTGTGTACAAAAAACTTTGAAAAATGCAAACTAGTTGCTTGCGGTGGCTAGGACTATCGCACACAATGCGTCTGCAAGTACTCGTGTGCGATGATTAGTAAGTTACACATACGCTTCCTTATGTTAACATGTGTGTGAATTTGCAATATGTACAGCTAATATGCAAATGCCTTCTAGACACCGAGATTGAATGGGAATCCAAATTTCCTTTGTCTTTCATCCATGAGTTTTTTCTATGATGAACATAAAACCTGCTAATCACCGTGTTCAAATTTGACACTTTTCTGGGTTCATTTACAATATTTAGGGGATTATGTGCATTTTGTAGGCATTAATGCACATAATTCTAATTCAAACAATTGGTGCTTGACAATGTGCACAAGAACGATCTGGAAAAACCATACTCGTGGTATTTAGTAATTTCTCAAGCCTTTTACAAGGCATGGGCAGAGATTTCAAGGGAATGTGTGGCAACAGTCAACCACAAACGCGTCATTTACTGGGTTATCAACTATAGAACAATGAAATACGTGCTTGAAAACATGACGCCTGGCATGGTGCCATGGTATGGCCTCACCGTGCCCTGGTTAAAAGCTGAGAAGGTTTGATTTATGTCATCATGCACGCCCTTCATAAATCGAACCATCACCGAGGAACTTCAATGCTTTCGAGAGGGAAATCACCAAGACTGAAGGGGAATCCAAATTTTCGTCCTAGTTTGTCATTCAGTTTTTTCCAACGATCAACATACCACCTCAAATGCAACATGTTCAAATTTGACATTTTTCCGGGCTCATTTACCATATTTAGGGGATTATGTGTATTTTCTAGGCATTAATTATGCACATAATTCAAATTCGAACAATCGGTGCATGAAAAGGTGCACAAGAATGGTCTGGAAAATCATTCTCGTGCTATTTAGTAATTCTCATGCCTTTTAGAAGGAATGGGCAGATATTTCAAGGAAATGTGTGGTAATAGTCAACCATAAACACGTCGTTTACTGGGTTAACAACTATACAAAAATGAAATACATGCTTGGAAAACATGACGCCTGGTGTGGTGCCATGGTATGGCCTCCCCGTGCCCTGGTAAAAAATTGAGAATGTTTTCCTTATGTCGTCATCCACGCCTTTCATAAATCGAACCATCACCGAGGAAGTTTCATGGTTTCGAGGGGGAAATCACCAAGATTGAAGGGGGATCCAAATTTCCTTTGTCCTTTGTCCATGAGTTTTTTTCTACGATGAACATACACCCTTTAAATCACCGTGTTCAAAATTTGCACTTTTCCGGGTTCATTTGCCATATTTAGGGGATTATGTGCATCTCCTAGGTATTAATGCAAATTATTCAAGCTCAAACAATCGGTGCATGAAAGGGTGCACAAGAACGTCCATGAAAACCATGCTCGTGCCATTTAGTAAATTCCCATGCCT
The DNA here is from genome assembly GCA_034509565.1 of Triticum monococcum. Lineage (NCBI taxonomy): Eukaryota > Viridiplantae > Streptophyta > Magnoliopsida > Poales > Poaceae > Triticum > Triticum monococcum. The sequence continues at coordinate 183,176,267 of CM067843.1, read as the reverse complement.
TTTACAAGGAATAGACAGATATTTCGATGAAATGTTTGGCAATAGTCAACCACAAATGTTTGTTTGTTGGGTTTTCAACTATAGAAAAAAATGAAATAAATGCTTGAAAAACATGACGCCTAGCATGGTGACATGTTATGACCTCACCATGCCCTGGTAAAAATTTGAGAAGGCTTGGCTTATGTCGTCATGCACGCCCTTCATAAATCGAACCATCTCCTAGGAAGTTCCATCCTTCCGAGAGGGAAATCACCAAGATTGAAGGGAAATCCAAATTTCCGTCCTAGTTTGTCATTCAGTTTTTTTCCAATGATCAACATACCGCCTCAAATGCAATGTGTTCAAATTTGACATTTTTCTGGGCTCATTTACCATATTTATCGGATTATGTGCATTTTATAGGCATTAAGCACATAATTCAAATTCGAACAATCGGTGCATGAAAAGGTGCACAAGAACGGTCTGGAAAACCATGCTCGTGTTATTTAGTAATTCTCATGCCTTTTACAAGGAATGGGCAGATATTTCAAGGAAATGTGGGGTAATAGTCAACCATAAACGCGTCGTTTACTGGGTTAACAACTATACAAAAAATGAAATACATGGATGGAAAACATGACGCCTGGCGTGGTGCCATGGTAGGGCCTCACCGTGCCCTGGTAAAAATTGGATAATGTTTTCCTTATGTCGTGATGCATGCCTTTCATAAATCGAACCATCACTGAGGAAGTTTCATGGTTTCGAGGGGAAAATCACCAAGATTGAAGGGGGATCCAAATTTCCTTTGTCCTTTGTCCACGAGTTTTTTTTCTACAATGAACGTACACCCTGCAAATCACCGTGTTCAAATTTGGCACTTTTCCGGGTTCATTTACCATATTTACGGGATTATGTGCATTTCCTAGGCATTAATGCACATAATTCAAGTTCAAACAATCGGTGCATGAAATGGTGCACAAGAACGGCCTGGAAAACCATGCTCGTGCCATTTAGTAATTTCTCATGCCTTTTACAAGGAATGGACAGATATTTCGATGAAATGTGTGGCAATAGTCAACCACAAACATTTGTTTATTGGGTTTTCAACTATAGAAAAAGTGAAATAAATGCTTAAAAAACATGACGTCTGGCATGGTGTGCCATGGTATGACCTCACCATGCCCTGGTAAAATTTTGAGAAGGTTTGATTTATGTCATCATGCATGCCCTTCATAAATCGAACCATCACCAAAGAAGTTCCATGCTTTCGAGAGGGAAATCACCAAGATTGAAGGGGAATCCAATTTTTCTTCATTCTTTGCCCTGGAGTTTTTTTGTACGACGAACATACACCCTGCAAATCACTGTGTTCAAATTTGTCATTTTTCCAGGCTCATTTACCATATTTAGGGGATTATGTGCATTTTCTAGGCATTTAGCGTATATAAATCCAATCAAGCTATAGCTGCACGGTTGTGATGTGAGGGACGTGGATTGTCGTTTGATTGCGGCGCATCTTACGGTGCACACGCGCGATCCACATGGGTGGGGTTCCGGCCAATCATAACGCAACACACAATAGGCTCAGCGCACACTGTTTCCGGAAAAGACGGAGATGAACCGTGTGCGATAATGAACGAGCAAAATTGTAAGGGAAGACAAATTTGTGTTGTCGTTTGTCGTTGAGCTCTTGAATACCACCGCACTATATAGCTGCCCGGTCCCTCTGTCCCAGAGCTCTCTCCAGGCATTGTCCATGGCACCGCGGCACACGGTAACTGGTAAGGAAGCGATGGCATCCCGCCGCGTCGCGTTCCTCGCCGCCCGCGACCGCACACATGGTAAGGAAAGCGATGGCATATCGCCGCATCGAGTTCATCGCCTCCAGCGGCCACACAGTTACATGGGCGGACTTTGAGGCTACCATGGCCGAATGGGTGGTGGATCTAGAGGCGGCCAAAGCCGCACAGAAGGAGCGGAAAAGGTAGAAAGCGGTCAAGAAAAGAGAGTCCCGCCACCACAAGAAAGAAGAGGCCGCACGCCGTGATGAGGAGAGCTTGGCAGAGATCGAAGCACAGTGGGCTGCCACCTACAAGGCCGGGAAGGAGAACGCCGGCATCTGGCTAGCATGCCCCGATGGCAGCATGTGAGAAGTAGTTTAAGTTTGTAGTATTGCAGCAAATTATCGATAGTAATTTAAGTTTGTAGTATTAACGTACAATGTCGGTAAGAGCATCCTTTGAGGGCTTTGAGCGTTGATTAGCATGTGTGCCCGTGTGCATTTTTTGCGTTAATCATTAGAAGATCACAAAACACATGGTTTCTATGTCGTACCCGTCTGCGTTTCTTTTGCATTAATGATCCATAAGTCAGTTACCTGTGCGATGTTTCCTAATAAACTAGGCGTACCATTGACCAAAAAAATCAACTACACGTGTACATTTTTTGGAGTCGGGATCTGCCAATTCTCAGTTCTCTCGCACATGAGTATTTTACGCGCTTCGTCTGTGTTGTGTGTTCCCCCGCCCAAGTTTCAAGTTTCGTAGTGAAATTTTCATTAGGCACATGATTTCAGAATGTATTCCTCCAACCACATCCCCACCCATCAAATTTCCTTAGTATCTCTCCCCCCACGCCTCCCCCTACCGGCATCTCAAACCACCGCCCCCGCAACCACAGCTTCAACCACATCTATGTTCTGCTCGGATCCAGTCAGGTAACCCACCGATCTCTATCATGGCCCCGACCTGTTTGCTTAAATGGCGCCTGCGAAACATCATCATGTCTCCAAATCCCCACCGCCAGGAGCTGATGGCTGTCGGCGTTCTGGGAACGGGGGTCCCCAGACTTGCCTGCCTGCGGCCTGTGGCGTGGCTCGAGTGGGGGCCCAGCGCGGCCCATCTTCATCAACACGAGGCTCAAGACCCTCGCGAGGCGGACGACACGGCGCATCCTCAGGCACAACCTCGTCAGGCTGGCTCGCGAGGAGGCGGAGGATTCAAGGCGGGGTACCTCGCGAGGTGCCCATGACGCAAGCCATGACGACACGGGGCATCAGGCGGGTGCTAGCGCGCGCAGCGTCCTTCTTTCCTCTTTGGTGCAAAGGGAGCAAACGTATCAGCAGAGTACCAAGGCATCAGGCAAAGGTTGCCACTTCGGTGCAACGAGACCAAGGCCAGGAGGACCACGAGACGGAGGTCACCATGGAGCCCAGCGCGGCGTCGTCACCAGATCCTTTGGCAGGCGAAGGCTGCTTTTGTCAGGATAGATGTACTCGCTGACCCCCTTCAAATTAGCCCGCCATTGTTGGATCCCTTCCCGCTCAATATTTGGGGAGAGGACCAGGGCCTCTATAAATAGGACTAGCCACCCACATAGCAAAGGGTTCGATTCCTAGCCGTTCGGTCCGGACGACGGGAGAGAGAAAAGGCGTAGAGAGAGAGAGAGAGGGCGACCGAACTCTTCACAACAGTTCATCACCTCAGCCAAGGACAGACCCTCGCGAGGCTGTTCTTCCTTGTATTGTTCATCCTCACCAGCCCCAGGAGGCAATCCATCCACCACACACTGGAGTAGGGTATTACACCACATCGGTGGCCCAAACTAGTATAAATCTTGTGTCTTTGGTGCAGTTCTTTTAGTAGTTTAGATCCCATTGAGACGGAGAGGTTGAAGGTGAGATTTACGCACGCACCCCAGTGTTCGAACCTTAAGGGTCTGCCCGAACCCGAAATCTGACATTTGGCGAGCCAGGTAGGGGTGCGCCGGAATTCGTCTTCCACCGCTTCGCTCTCCTACGACCGTCGCGTCCATGTCTGACGCTCGTCGAGCCCGCACCGAGCGCCGGGCCGCCATCGCTTCTCGCATCGCCCAGATGGCCCCCATCGATGGGCGTCCTCGTCGTTCCTCGTCGCCCGCCGTCAACGCCGCCACCGGCCCGGCGGGGGGCGAGCAGCAGGCATCGTCTCAGCACCCGTCCGTGCGGCAGGATGGCCGCACCGCCACTCCGTCACTCGCACCAGCTGGCTCTTCGTCCCACGCGCTCCGCGCACCCTTGGAAGCTCGAGCTGCGCTCCTCGCGGCAAACGAGCTCCTGCGCTACGTCCCGTCGACGACGTCTATGAAGAATGGCTCGACCGCGTCGCCGAGCTTGTCCGCGCCGCAGGGGGCTCCTCCGCGCAGTCCGTCCCTCTGCGCCGCACTCCGCCCCGCGCGGGCAACGAAGCTCCGGAGGCGCACCAGCCACCTCCTCTCCAAGAAGATGCCGTGGCTCCAAGGCGACTGGCCCCTGGGCGGAACCCGCTCCACCAGGCGCCATCGCAACAAGAGCGAAGCTGCCAAGAAATCCCTTGCCCGCAGGGGGCTGCCCGGGCGCTCCCTGCTCCGGCACGCCGCGACCCTGCTCCAGCTCCGGCACGTCAAGACCCTGCCCTGCTCCTAGCTGCAGCGCGTGGGGACCCTCAAGACCAAGCTCTCCACCAACCGAGGCCTTTCGTGGCCACCGCGGGCTGCCACGCCTACACCACTGAGCTGCGCAGCATCGCATGGCCCGGCAAGTTCAAGCCCGACCTGCCTCCTCGCTATGACGGCACAACTGACCCCGCGGAATTCCTCCAGCTCTATGAGCTGGGCATCGAGGCTGCCGGCGGGGATGAAAAGGTCATGGCGAACTGGTTCCCCATGGCGCTCAAGGAAGGAGCTCGAACCTGGTTCCTGAATCTGGCTCCAGGCATGGTCTCCTCCTGGGACCAGATGCGCGCCCGCTTCATCGCCAACTTCCAAGGTACTCGCGACCGGCCGCCTGACATGAGCGACATGCGCCGCATCAAGCAACAACCCGGAGAGACCCTACAAAAGTACATCCAGTGCTTCAACAGCGCGCGCCTCAAGATCCCCAGGGTGTCGGAGGAGGCCATCATCTCCGCCTTCTCTGGTGGCGTGCGTGACGTCAAGATGAAGGAGGAACTAGCGATGCACGAAGACCTCTGCACCTCCCTGGAGCTGTTCAACTTGGCAAACAAGTGCGCCAGGGCTGAGGAGGGACGTCTCTCCCTCCTCGAGCTGCCTGCCGCGGACCCAGAAGAGAAGAAGCCCAAGGCCAAGGACGTGAAGCGCAAGGGGGCTACCGTGCTCGCAGCCGAACCGGACACCAAGCGGGGCAAGGATCTGCCCGAACCCTCCAGAGGCAGCTGGTACTGTGTGTACCATGACCTCCACACTCACAACACCAATGAATGTCAAGAGCTCCGCGCCGTGCGAGAAGGAAGGATCGGCCGTCGCCCTGACCGTGCTGACCGGGGCTATGGCCAAGGAGGAGGAAGAAACCCAGGGCGCTAGGAAGACCGCGGCCCGTGCCAGGGGTGGCGCAACCAGCCTCGCGAGGACCGCTGGTGAGACCTGCCTCGTGAGGGGGACTGGAGAGACCAGCCTCGTGAGGACCGCCCTCATGGAAACGCAGACCTACCTCCGCTGCCGCCTCCACCAAGAAGGAACGAAGACCGCCATCAAGACGAGGGGGCTGGGGGCTTCCAGGAGCCGCGCGCAATCGCCTGCATCCTGGGCGGAGCTCAAGCCCCAGCCTCCCAACGTATCTTCAAGCAGTTTGCCCGCAAAGTGAATGCAGTTCTCCCCAAGCTCGAAGCAACGCGCCCCCTCAGGTGGTCGGCGTGCCCCATCACGTTCAGCTCGACAGACCAGCTCAAGTGCGCGACCACTGCAGGAGTCCTCCCAATGCTCTGCTCCCCGGTCATCAGCAACATGCAGGTCACCAAGACCCTCATCGATGGTGGGGCAGGGCTCAGCGTCCTGTCCGTGAAAACATTCAACAACCTCCAAGTGCCCTATGACCAGCTTCAGCCAACCAGGCCTTTCTCCGGGATCACCGACGGTTCCACAATCCCGATCGGGCAGGTCCGCCTCCCTGTCACCTTCGGAGCCCGCAGCAACTACCGCACCGAGCTCATCAACTTCGACGTCGCCCACATCCGCCTGCCGTACAACGCCATCCTTGGGTACCCAGCGCTGGCCAAGTTCATGGCCATGACCCACCACGGCTACAACGTCCTCAAGATGCCAGGAAGTGGCGGCGTCATCACGGTGGCCTGTGAAGAGGGGGATGCAGTGTGTTCCCTGGAGCGAGCCTTCCAGGCCGCGTCGCTAGAAGACCCAGATCGCGGAAGCAGGAGGCTTCCCGAGACCACCCCCAAGAAGAAGAAGACGTCGTCAGGCTCAGCCCCTCAGAAGGCAGGCCCCTCAGGGCCCGTGCCCCCTCAGGAGGGCCCTCCATCCATCGCATAGGAAAGCGCGCCCGGTGCCCTCCTCAGGCGGGGCTCGGGGGCTCTCACCTGGAGGGCCACCGACCTAGCCAGGGTCACGAGGGAGGCGCTTGGGCACCATGTGGAGGCGCGCTTCGTAGCACGTTTCCCTCGGGAGGGAGCCAGGCGAGGAAGATCAGACCAGGAAGAGTTCATTGACGAGGCCATTCAAGAGCTGCAGGAGACAAGGATCATGAGAGGTTGCCGCCGCTTGCCAGCCATGGCCCCACATCCAGGCGAGGATGGTGGGCTGCGCGTCTGCGTCGATGTACCAGGGCTCAATCAAATTGCCACAACAGAGCGCCTCTGGCCCTCGCAAGTGGGGCGCTGCAGAGGTCCACCCCACAGCTATGTTCGCATGCCTTGCGGCCTGCCGAGCATGGCTACGGTGTACCAGCGCCTCATGAGGGGCATCGTGGAGGCTCAGGAAGACAGGCATTACGCGGCTCTGGCGGAGGTGGAGACAGCTCGCGAGGAGTCACCAGTGCCTCCGGAGCCTCCCGAGGCCACGGGGCCTGGGGGCTCATGAGGATCGGCTTCTGCAGCCCGTCAAGTCTGCTGCACCGACGCCACTACGCCGACGACATCCTCAGGTGACATCTTTCAAGTCCCGTTCTCAGCTGGGAGCACTCTCCCAGGGTTGCATCACTCCCAGGCCGCGTGGGTCCGTCCCCGCGGCATGTATCCGCATTTACCTTTCCGTCGTTAGTTTGCCTTGTTGGGGGCGCCCCTCGGGCTGCATCATCCCCAAGCCGTTCGGGCCAGACCCAGCGGCGTGTATCCCCCTAGTGTTTATTTCCAACTATGCATTGCCTATCACGCTTAGCTGCATGGAGCCTGTCCGCAGCATCTTCTCTTCCCATGTCGGCTACTTGCACGTTAAAGGGGGGGTGCCTGAGCATCGCGACTCAGGGCTCTTACTGGCTCTCCAGCCCTCACCCTCTGGCCTTGTCCATGGCATCGCGACCTGGCATACCAGCGATGGCTGAGACAAGCTCGAGGGCCGGGACCCGAGGACGTAGAGTACCGGCATCTAACCAAATTTTGCAGGGACACATCTCAAGATACGGCCCAGTGCCGAGCGCAACCCGCCCAGAGGTAGGGCCTCGGGAGTCCCGCGCTGGCTCACGAGTGCCCAGATACGCCTCGCCTACCTCAGCCAACAAGCTCTTGAGTGACTAATGATCAACTAATGGCCGCCATGGCAACACCATCTTCCTTCTGTGATGACCCTGCAGGATCCCTGGAGGGAACCGTGCAAGCCGAGGCCCTCACGAGGTTTCCTTCGCCCTCGCCCGCGCGAACCGCTTGCACGTTAAAGGGGGGGTGCCTGAGCATCGCGACTCAGGGCTCTTACTGGCTCTCCAGCCCTCACCCTCTGGCCTTGTCCATGGCATTGCGACCTGGCATACCAGCGACGGCTGAGACAAGCTCGAGGGCCGGGACCCGAGGACGTAGAGCAGAGAGGGGAGCAGAGGCGGGGAAGAAGGGGTCTCGCGAGGACCTTGCCAAGCGTTTCCGCTCCTATCCCCACACGGACCCAACGGCGCACCTGGAGCGACCCCTGATCCTCAAGATAAGTCACCACCCACGGCACTGGCTGCTGCAGCACTACCCCCGCACCTAAAGCAACTCCGTACTAGCGACGTTGCTTCCCTTTCTCACTAAGTGATGGCTGCTTGGGCGCCAAAGGGGACCTCCTGAGCATCGCGACTCAGGGGCTCTTACCGGGCCCCGGGTCGCTCACCTCCTGGCCTTGACCACGGCATCGCGACCTGGCATACCAGCGACGGCTGATGCCGCCTTGGGACTGGGACCTGTCGGCGTAGAGCACCAGGCCCTCGCGAGGTTCGAAAGGGAGAACTCAGCTATGACGGAATCAGCAACTCACGCAAGTCCATAGCAAAGGTCATATATTAACAAACGGGACTACAGACACCTTACAAGCCCCCATGGGGCGCATTTCGATTCCTTGCAGGGAGCGGATCCTAAGGAGTGCTAACTATATGGGCTCCTGAAGAAGATGCCATCATCAACAGTGGGCCATCAGGCACCGGCGCCAACCACATCCAGATCAGGGTTGGCGACGGCCTGACGCGTCCGCCCTGCTCCTGGAGCGATGGCGACTCGGGGGCTCGAAGCTGTCGTCGCTCGTCTCCAGAGTCACGTAGCCTTCGCTGGAGCCGCTGGACCCTCAGGCGCCACTGCCGAGGGGGCGGTCGGCGGGCCTAGCCCTCACCAGGGCGAGGTCCTGGTCGCCCCTCCCGCGGCAGCACTCCAGCCGGCGCCCGATCGCGTCGAAGACCTTGAGGAACATCACCGCCGCGCCGTCATACTCCAGGTGGACCGTGAAGACGCCTCTTTCCCTGCAGACCCGGGCGATCTCCCTCCAGCCACGGGACATGTAGACCACGCCCGGGGCAGCGACGACGACCTCGGCCTCGGTCGCGGGGGCGCCGCAGTCGGCGTGCTGCAGCTGGAGCTCCATAGCCCCCTGGAAGAACCACGGAGGCGAAGAAAGGAGGAAGGCGGATCCAGGACTGAAGAGGAGTGATGACGTGGAGCACGAACTCGTGGGAGGAGCCCTCGGCATGGACTCCAGGTGGAACCACCCACGCCTTCACAACCCGACGGTGCCGGCGACGGTGCTGACCACGGGGATCAGCATCGGCACCTCCGGGGCCCTCGACGTGGGCGTACAAGGGTAGCGGGAACCCCGGCGGAGCCTGCTCGCCTCGGGGCCTCGCCACCACCGGGTCGTCCTCGTCGTCCCGGCTGCAATGGGCTAGTCGCTTCTTCGGCAGGAGAGGGTCTGGCCCTTCTCGAGGAGCCTTTCCCTTCTCCGCTGCAGAGAATAGGCGAATTGGAGCCATCACACCAAGACAGAGCAAGAACTGAGGCGAAGGAGAGAGCAAGAGGAGATGGACGTGACGGGCACGTGCGATGCCGTACTTATAACCGGCGAAGGCCAACCGCCGGTCTCCACGATCACAGGTAATCATAACACGTTCTGCATGCAGGGACTTGTCCAACTCCCACGATCACCAAGGCATCATGGGGAAGCGGAGGCGCCACATCCAATCAACCGCCACGCGACGTCCAAGGCCGCAGGCTGTTAGGGCCCGCGGCGCTTTGCCCTTGCCCTTTCGCCTCTCGGCACGGCCAAGTCCATGCGCGCCTTGGGCCCAGGGGCTACTGTCGGCGTTCTGGGAACGGGGGTCCCCAGACTTGCCTGCCTGCGGCCTGCGGCCTGGCTCGAGTGGGGGCCCAACGCGACCCATCTTCATCAACACGAGGCTCAAGACCCTCGCGAGGGGCCAAGCCTCGCGAGGCGGACGACACGGCGCATCCTCAAGCATAGCCTCGTCAGGCTGGCTCGTGAGGAGGCGGAGGATTCAAGGCGGGGTACCTCGCGAGGTGCCCATGACCCTAGCCATGACGACACGGGGCACCAGGCGGGTGCCAGCGCGCGCAGCGTCCCTCTTTCCTCTTTGGTGCAAAGGGAGCAAGCGTATCAGCAGAGTACCGAGGCATCAGGCAAAGGTTGCCACTTTGGTGCAACAAGACCAAGGCTAGGAGGACCCCGAGACGGAGGTCACCATGGAGCCCAGCGCGGCGTCATCACCAGAGCCTTTGGCAGGCGAAGACTGCTTTTGTCAGGATAGATGTACTCGCTGACCCCCTTCAAATTAGCCCGCCATTGTTGGATCCCTTCCCGCTCAATATTTGGGGAGAGGACCAGGGCCTCTATAAATAGGACTAGCCACCCACATAGCAAAGGGTTCGATTCCTGGTCGTTCGGTCCGGACGACGGGAGAGAGAAAAGGCATAGAGAGAGAGAGAGGGCGACCAAACTCTTCACAACAGTTCATCACCTCAGCCAAGGACAGACCCTCGCGAGGCTGTTCTTCCTTGTATTGTTCATCCTCACCAGCCCCAGGAGGCAATCCATCCACCACACACTGGAGTAGGGTATTACACCACATCGGTGGCCCGAACCAGTATAAATCTTGTGTCTTTCGTGCAGTTCTTTTAGTAGTTTAGATCCCATTGAGACGGAGAGGTTGAAGGTGAGATTTCCGCGCGCACCCCAGTGTTCGAACCTTAAGGGTTTGCCGGAACCCGAAATCCGACAATGGCGGTCCATGGTGCGATGGCCGCTGTGCGTGTTGACCCGGAGGAACACCTCGCCTCCGCTGCCGCCGACATGGTACAGGCTCTGGCCCAGATGAAGTGCCCTAGCGACTACCCCCCAGTATTTAACAGGTAAGATCTGACCAGCTAAATCTTACCAATACAACTTGTAATGACTATGTTTTTTACGGCTGATGTATTAAGCATGTTCGTGCCTTGTTTATTTCAGTACTACACACCATGTGATGTTCAGATATTACCGTGTCCAGCTCAATTTCACGAATACCAGCAACAAACTTACAAGACATGACTCAGGATATCACTAGAGAAGCTGCTCATTTTCTATTTTTAGTGGATGCTAACCGTGTTGTACTTAACATGCATGTCCATGTACTTACGCAGTGTCATAACGGCTGATGTTATTGTTTGCTGTCGAGGTTAGCTGCATCCCATGTCTTACAATATTTCACATCATTTGTGCAATTGTAGTTTAACTTCTACCATTTAGTGGTTGCCTATAGGTACACATGTCAGTGGCACTGATACACGCTTTGACCCGGAGGAATAGCTCGCCTCCGCCGTCGCTGACTTTGGGTGGGATCTGGCCAAGATGAAGTGCCCCAGCAACTAACTCTCAAGACTTACCAAGTATGTACTCACCAGTTCAATCTTACCAATACCAGTGGCACTTAAGGGCTATGTTCTGTACGGCCGATGTATTAAGCAAGTTCTAGTAAACATGCTTAACATGTTTAGCTACTTTCCCTACCTTTTTATAGACAACTGGGCCATTATCTGCTCTGGCAGCACCTGCCTTGTGATGTTTAACTCTGCCAATTGCATTTTTATCAGTATCGGTTTCAATGGCCATTAAGCCTATTGCAACTAACAGTTGTATCCATTTTGAAAGAGTTGTATTTCAATGGCTACAAACTTACAAAATATGAATTAGGATGCTGTTAAGCCTGCTGCAATTAATAGTTGTATCCATTTTTTAATCCGTCCATTTGCTACCGTGCTACTCTTTCACAATGAAGATATCACTACAGATGCTCCTGTTTTATTACCATTTGCTATTTTTGGTGGATGTTAACCCTGTTGTAGTTAACATTGGCTTTCCATGTACTTACACAGGGCTACAATGGGCGATGTTGTTGTTTGCCGTTGAGGTTAGCTACATCCCATGTCTTATACACCATTTATTCCTGAATATAAGTATTTTTAGAGATTCAATATAGACTACATAAGGAGCAAAATGGTTGAATCTAGATTCTAATCTAGACTATATCTATAATTATATATACATCCGCATGTAGTTCATATTGAAATCTCAAAAACATTGCTTGTACTTAGGAACATAGGTAGTTGTATTTTACATCATTTGTGCAATCTCAGTTTAGCTTCTAACATTTACTGGTTGCTTGTAGGTACATATATGAGTGGTACTAATCCATGCTTCGATCCCTTTTGCGTATGGGGCAATGAGATATTCATGAACAAACGTCAAGTGAGGAAACTAAGAAAGATTGTTAGGCGAAAGAAATGGGTGATTCGAATTAAGCTCTTTATTTATACTTTGTCCAAGACAACAGTGAACTTTAGGATGGTAAGTAATGTGTTATGTTTCCCCCCTGCCCACAACAAGTTACTCTATTAGACCTCAGTATCTGATATTTTTATCTTTTCAGTGGTTTCCGAAGCTATTTACTGATGATTACCTTGCAAGCTACATGAACGGAGTGGAGGCAACTAAGGTTAAAGTATATAATTCATGCTACCATGAAAATGCTCTAGAAGTCTTCCTGGAGGCGGTGAAGGATGGGCGGGCGATCGTCACAAGGGGTTGGACAAAAGTGGTTTGTGCCTATGACATGCAGGAAGGCACATTATGGGCATTCCGCTTCTTCAACACCATTGGCAGTCAAAATGATTTACACTTGTCTCTTCACCTTTACCGCCTTTAAGTATTGCGGTTCATCATAGTTAATTGTTGCCTAATCCTGTAATTACTGAACATATTGTACTGGCAATTTTATTTATGGATTTGTTGTTGAACCATTCTGTTGAGAATTTGAATTGCACGTTTCATATTTCAAAATTTCCAATTCGAATAATAAATTATAGGCAAAAATAAAAATATACAGGAGCTAACAAAATAATGTGCACATGGTTAGAAAGAAAACAACGTGTGCGCTGTAAAAAGAGAACAAACGGTCATGGAACTTTGCAAACGGTTCTGGCAGTAAAAGCGCTTGTGATGGATAGCCCAATGCCACATCGTTTTCTTCATCAAATCGTGTGTGATGTAGTTGATAAAAGCAAATAGTTAACAAACGTAGAGCATGTGTGATAGTTACACCTTTCACACACGAGCCTATATATAAAACTATGTGGGATGTACATACAACCGGAAACATTTAGCGGGGATTAACTGTGTGGGATGTACTTGCGATCGGAAATAATTTCACCTATATAATTGTATTTTTTTAGCTCTACTGTACGTATTTTAGTATTTGAGCGCTCGCCAGTCGCACACGACCTCATTTTGCCGAGCATGTGTGCCAGGAGGGCATATCCCCGACGGTTTTTGGGTCATGTGGGAAGGACCCCCCCTATCGCTGTCACTCACTTGGCGATGGTTCTGAACGCCATCGCAGAAAGGGGTTAAAAACCATTTGTATAGCACCAACGCGTACCAGTGACTCTATGTGCTTCACTTATATCTTTTGAGCTAGGTAGTTTGCTCTAGTGCTTCACTTATATCTTTTTAGAGCATGACGATGGCTTTATTTTATAGAAATTGATGAACACTCATGCTTCACTTATATTATTTTGAGAGTCTCTAAATAGCATGGTAATTTGCTTAGGTTATGAATTCAGTCATAATATGATGGGCATCCAAGAGGGATATAATAAAAACTTTCATATAAAGAGCATTGAATACTATGAGAAGTTTGATTCCTTGCATTTGTTTTGAGATATAAAGATGGTGATATTAAAGTAATGCTAGTGATTAATCGTGGATTGGCATAAATACTTGTGTTAAAGTTTGTGATGCCTGTAGCATGCATGTATGGTGAACCGTTATGTGATGAAGTTGGAGCATGATTTATTCTTCGATTGTCTTCCTTATAAGTGGCAGTCGGTGACAAGCAATGGTCTTTTCCTACCAGTATATCCCCCTAGGAGCATGCGTGTAGTACTTTGTTATGATAGCTAATAAATTTTTGCAATAAGTATGTGAGTTATTTATGACTAATGTTGACTCCATTGATTACACGCACTCTCACCCTTCCACCATTGCTAGCCTCTCTAGTACCACGCAACTTTCGCCGGTGCATTAAACCCACCATATAACTTCCTCAAAACAGCCACTACCTACCTATTATGGCATTTCCATAGCCATTCCGAGATATATTGCCATGCAAATTCCACCATTTCGTTTATTATGACACATGTCTTCATTGTCATATTACTTTGCATGATCGTAAGATAGCTAGCATGATGTTTTCATGGTTTGTCCATTTTTTATGTCATTTCTATGCTAGATCATTGCACATCTCGGTACAACATCGCATGCATTCATATAGAATCATATTTTGTTCTAGTAACGAGTTGTAATTCTTGAGTCATAAGTAAATAGAAGTCTGATGATCATCATTATTAGAGCATTGTCCCATGTGAGGAAAGGGTGATGGAAGCTATGTTTCCCTCACAAGTTGGAATGAGTCTCCGGACTTTATAAAAAAATTAAAGAGGCCAAAGAAGCCCAAATAAAATAAAAGAGGACAAAGAAGCCCAAACTAAAAAATGAGAGAAAAAGAGAGAAGGGACAATGTTACTATCCTTTTCCACACTTGTGCTTCAAAGTAGCACCATGTTCTTCATGATAGAGAGTCTCCTATTTTGTCCCTTCCATATGCTAGTGGGAATTTTTCATTATAGAACTTGGCTTGTATATTCCAATGATGGGCTTCCTCAAATTGCCCTAGATCTTCATGAGCGAGCAAGCTGGATGCACACCCACTTAGTTTTCTTTTGCGCTTTCATACACTTATAGCTCTAGCGCATCCATTGCATGGTAACCCCTACTCGCTCACATTGATATCTATTGATTGGCATCTCCATAGCGTGTTAATACACCTAGTTGATGTGAGACTTTCTCCTTCTATTTGTCTTCTCCACAACCACCATATTCTATTCCACCTATAGTTCTATATCCATGGCTCACGCTCATGTCTTGCGTGAAAGTTGAAAAAGTTTGAGAACACCAAAAGTATGAAACAATTTCTTGGATTGTCATCGGGGTTGTGCATGATAAAATACTTTCTGCCATGAAGATGGAGCATAGCCAGACTATATGATTTTGTAGGGGTAACTTTCTTTTGCCATCTTATTTTGAGGAGACATGGTTGCTTTATTAGTATGCTTGAACTATTATTGTTTTTATGTCAATATTAAACTTTTGTTTTGAATCTTATGGATCTGAACATTCATGCCACAAAAAATAAAATTACATGGATAAATATGTTAGGTAGCATTCCACATAAAAAAATTGTTTTTATCATTTACCTACTCGAGGACGAGTAGAAATTAAGCTTGGGGATGCTTGATATGTCTCCAACATATCTACATTTTTTATTGTTCCATGCTATTATATTATCTGTTTTGGATGTTTTATATGCATTCATATGCTATTTTATATTATTTTTGGGACTAACCTATTAACCTAGAGCCAGTGACAGTTTCTGTTTTTTCCTTGTTTTTGAGTTTTCGATAAAAGGAATACCAAATGGAGTCCAAATGGAATAAAACTTTTGCGATGATTTTTCTTGGACTAGAAGACCCCAGAGGACTTGGAGAGGGGCCATAAGGTTCCTGATGAGGACACAAGCCTGCTAGGCGCGCCCTAGGGGGCGCGCCCTGCGGGCTTGTGGGCCCCTCGGGAGTCCTCCAACCCTAATCGTTGCACTATAAATTCCAAAGTATTCCCCCAACATCAGAAGCATCCACCAAAGTACTTTTCCGCCGTTGCAAGTCTCTGTTCTCGTGAGATCCCATCTTGGGGCCTTTTCTGGCACCCTACTGGAGGGGGATTCGATCACGGAGGGCCTCTACATCAACCTTGCTGCCCTTCAGATGAAGCGTCAGTAGTTTACCACAGACCTACGGGTCCATAGCTAGTAGCTAGATGGCTTCTTCTCTCTCTTTGATCTTCAATACAATGTTCTCCTCGATGTTCTTGGAGTTCTATCCGATGTAATATTCTTTTGCGGTGTGTTTGTCGAGTTCCGATGAATTGTGTATTTATGATCAGATTATCTACGAATATTATTTGGGTCTTCTCTGAACTCTTTTATGCATGATTAAATATCTTTGTATTTCTCTTCGAATTATCGGTTTGGTTTGACCAACTAGATTGGTTTTTCTTACAATGGGAGAGGTGCTTAGTTTTGGGTTCAATCTTGCGGTGTCCTCACCCAGTGACATAGTAGGTGAAAGGATCGATATGGTTGACTAGAGGGGGGTGAATAGGCAACTACCAAATTTTAGCTTTTCTTAAGAAATTAGTTTTAGCAACAAAAAGGTTGTCTAGCTGTGCAACTAGGTGAACAACCTATATGATGCAAACAACAACAACAATGAGTGCAAGCAAAGGATACAACACAATAATAGCTTACACAAAGTAAAGGGAAGAGATAACCACAAGTGGAGATGGTGGAGACGAGGATGTGTTACTGAAGTTCCTTCCCTTTGGGGGAAGACGTCTCCATTGGAGCTGTGTGCAGGCACAATGCTCCCCAAGAAGTCACTAGGGCCACTGTATTCTCCTCACGCCCTGACACAATGCGAGATGCCATGATTCCACAAGTGGTGCCCTTGAAGGCGGCGACCGAACCTTTACAAATAAGGTTGAGGCTATCTCCACAACTTGATTGGAGGCTCCCAACGATACCACGGAGCTTCGCCACAATGGAATGTGGCTCCGAGGTGACCTCAATTGTCTAGGGTTCTCAAACACCCAAGAGTAACAAGATCCGCAAGGGATTAGTGGGGGAATAAAATTTCTCTTGGTGGAAGTGTAGATCTGGGCCTTCTCAACCAATCCCTAGAAAATCAACAAGTTTGATTGGCCAGGGAGAGACATCGGGCGAAAATGAGCTTTGGAGCAATGATGGAGCTTGGGGGAAAAGAGGCAGGTCTTCTTGGGGAAGAAGACCCCCATTTATAGTGGGGAAGACAATCCAACTGTTATCCCCACTTCAGCCCTCATGGAGTGGTACTACCGCTCAGGAGAGCGGTACTACAGTGAACCCCGGCGGTACTACCATGGAGACTCTGAGGAGAAGCCTCAGAGGGGGAAGGGGCGTGAGAGTGAGTGCACGGGCGGCACTAGCAGCGGTGGTAGGTGCGGTACTGATACTTCTCCAACGTATCTATAATTTTTTATTGTTCCATGCTGTTATATTATCATTCTTGGATGTTTTACAATCATTTTATATGAACTTTATATCATTTTTTGGGACTAACCTATTGACATAGTGACCAGTGCCAGTTGCTGTTTTTGCTTGTTTTTTACTTCACAAAAAATCAATACCAAACGGAGTCTAAACACAGCGAAACTTTTTGGAGATCTTTTCTGGACCATAAGACACCTGTTGGGCCAAAGAAGTACCAGAGTGGGGCTCCAAGGGGAGCACAACCCACCAGGTCAGGCCTGGGGGCCCAGGCACACCCACGTGGGTTGTGCCCACCTCGGTCGCCTCCCACACCGCCTCTTTGCTCTATAAATACCCCCATATTCCAAAAACCCTAGGGGAGTCGACGAAAATCAATTCCAGCCGCCGCAAGTTCTAGAAGCACCAGATCCAATCTGGAGACCATCACGGAGGGGTTCATCATCCTCATTGGTGCCTCTCTGATGATGCATGAGTAGTTCAGTGTAGACCTACATGTCCGTCGTTAGTAGCTAGATGGCTTCCTCTCTCTCTCTCTTTTTATTCTCAATACAATGGTCTCTTGGAGATCTATTTGATGTAACTCTTTTTGCGGTGTGTTTGTTGGGATCCGATGAACTTTGAGTCTATGATCAGATATATGTTTTTATCCATAAAAGTTACTTGTGTCTTTTGATCTCTTATATGCATGATTAATTATAGCCTCATATTTCTTCTTTGTATCTTTGGTTTAGTTAGGCCGACTAGATCAATTTACTTACCATGGGAAGAGGTGCTTTGTGATGGGTTCGATCTTACGGTGCTTAATCCCAGTGACAGAAGGGGAACCGACACCTATGTATCGTTGCTATTAAGGATAACAAGATGGGGTCTATTTCTACATAAATAGATCTTGTCTACATCATGTCATCGTTCTTATTGCATTACTACATTTCTCCATGAACTTAATACACTAGATGCATGCTGGATAGCGGTCGATGTGCGGAGTAATAGTAGTAGATGCAGGCAGGAGTCGGTCTATTAATCTTGGACGTGATGCCTATATAATGATCATTGCATGGATATCATCATGATTATTTGAAGTTCTATCAATTGCCCAACGGTAATTTGTTTACCCACCGTATGCTATTTTTCTCAAGAGAAGCCACTAGTGAAATCTACGGCCCCGGCTCTTCTTTATTATATTTGCCTTTGCGATCTATTTTTATTTGCTTTTATTTTCAGATATATTAATCCAAAAATACAAAAATACCTTGCTGCAATTTATTATTATTTATTTTATCTCACATTTCCGCAAGATCTATTGATCCAATCTACTATAATTTTACCTATCGTTTTACCCATGAGGGATTGACAACCCCTCTGTTATGTCGGGTTGCAAGTATTTGTTCTTTGTGTGCAGGAGCCATTTACGTGGTGTTGCATGGTTATCCTACTGGTTCGATAACCTTGGTCTCATCACTGAGGGAAATACCTACCGTAGTTGTGCTGCATCATCCCTTCCTCTTTGGGGAAATACTGACGTAGTTCAAGCCGCGTCAAAAGGAATTTCTGGCGCCGTTGTCGGGGAGACATCATCAACACCTACCAGGTTCCTAATCACAAATATCATCTCCTTGCAATTTACATTATTTGTCATTTTCCTCTCATTTTCATCTCCCCCACTTCACAAAAAATTCTTTTTTTATTCGCCCTCTTTTTTGTTCGTCATTTTCTCGTTAGATCTGTTTTCGTGTGCAATCTTGTTTGCTATCTTTGCGTGTGTTGCCATGTGTCTTCTATTTGCTTGCATCTTTGCTTGCTAAAAATTTATTGATATGGATCCTCATCCACTTGCCAATCTTTTCAAAAAATCCAATTATGAGGAACCAATTGTTAGTGAAATGAGTTCACTAGATTATCTTTATGTAGTTTTGCTTGAGATCTATGAATCTGAAAAGTGTGATGAAGTGTTAAACGAATAAATTTATAAATTGATTCATGATAGCTCCTTGAATGAAAAGCATGATTGCAATGATGTTATTATAAATTCTATTAATGTCAGTTGTGTTAATTATGTGCAAACCCCCAAGCTTGGGGATGCTAATTTTGATATGTCCACTACTTATTGTAATGATCATGATTGGGGCGATTCTTCTTATGATCTTGAAAATTTATTTAAGCCTCATGATGAATATGAAATTGATAATAATGTTTGCAATAATATTTTAAGTGTGTTTGGAAGAGTGTCAACTCTAGGTAAAAATAATCCCATATATTTGGAGAGTGTTCAATCTTATGAAATTTTTGACAAAAGTGTGTTCGTAGAGGTCATGACTTTATTTGATGATAATCCCACTATTTTGGAAGAGTGTCAACTTTGCATGCATGTGAATCATGAAGAGAATATTTTACATGATAGTTATATTATTGAATTTGAATATGATCCCACGTGTAATTATTATGAGAGAGGAAAATATGGTTGTAGAAATTTTCATGTTACTAGATTACCTCTCGTTATGTTGAGATTGTCAATGTTTTATTCCTTTTCTTTGCATATGCTAGTTTTTTCTTGCCATGATAATTTGTTTTATTATAAAATGCATATGCATAAGAAGTATGTTAGACTTAAATATGTTTGCCACATGTTTCATGATGCTCTCTTGTGTTTCAATTATTATCTTTCGTGTGAGCATCGTTGAAATTTTATGTCTAGCTAGGGCCGTAAAACGATAGCGCTTGTTGGGAGGCAACGCAATGAATAATTTTTTTGTATTTTTCCTTCTATTCTTGAGTGTTTGCACAATTATGCTACTGCTATGATTGTGTTTTCTATGTTTTACTTAGTGTTTGTGCCAAGCAAAGCCTTTGGGATCATGTTGGCTGAGAGTTGCTTTGATCTTGTTGGAAAATAGAAACTTTTGTGTCCACTAAAATAATTTTTAAAAATCACAGAACCGACGAAAAATTCTGAATGTTTCACAATATATTTATATACAAATTTCCTACGTTTTCCTAGTTTTCAGAATTTTTGGAGTTACAGAAGTACGGAAAGTTTTCAGATTGCTACAGACTGTTCTGTTTTTGATAGATTTTGTTTTCTTTGCGTTGTGTGCTTATTTTGATTAATCTATGGACTCTTTCGGGGGTTTGATTCATAGCAAAGTTTGAATACAGTAGATATAATGCAAAAATAAAATATGAATGGGTTTGCAATAGTACTTATAGTAGTGATTTTCTTTCTTATACTAACGGATCTCATGAAGGTTTTGTTGAGTTTTGTGTGATTGAAGTTTTCAAGTTTTGGGTGAGATCAAGATGGATGAAGGAATAAGGAGTAAGAAGATCCTAAGCTTGGGGATGCTCATTGCATCCCTAGCTATTATCTAAATAGAAGCAAGCAACTAAGCTTGGGGATGCCCGAGTGGCATCCCCTCTTTCTTGTAACGACCATCGGTATTCTACTTGGAGGTATATTTTTATTCGTCACATATCATGAGTTTTGCTTGGAGCGTCCTGTATGATATGAGTCTTTGCTTGTTTTGCTTTTTATTTTGTGTCATGAATCCTTGCTGGACACAGTTATTTGAGAGAGCCAAAATAATGTTATGACTTGTCAGAATTGCTCTCTATGCTTCACTTAAATCTTTATGAGCTATGGAATTGCTCTAGTGCTACACTTATATCTTTTTTTAGCACAGTGTGCTTCATTATTTTTGAATAAATACTCTCATGCTTCACTTATATTTATTTGAGAGTTAGTAATTCTTTTAAGAAATTCTCTCATGCTTCACTTAAATTATTTCGAGAGAAGAAAATGTTTATGCTCTTGTTCTTCGCTTAGATTTGTTTGAGCTATCAAAAGCAACATATGAAATTAGTCCCAAAGTGATAGATATTCAAGAGGGATATAATAAAAACTTTCATGAAGATCATTGGACAAAATAAACTTGATTACTTGTAATAGTTTTGTGATATGTTTGTCAAATATGTGAGTCATGTTGATGAGTAATTATGCTTTAGTAAAAATATTGGTGTGAAGGTTTGTGATTCCCTATGCAAGCACAAAAGTCAATAGTTATGCAATGAAACTACATCCTACTTATGGTGCATTATTCAGTGTTAGTTATGCCTAATGCTCGCTTATGAGATTTTTCGTTTCTTGGTTGGATGCTTCTCAATCTTTTGCTAGCCTTCACTTGCACTAAGTATGATCACTACTTGTGCATCCAAAATCCTAAAACCAGTTTTGCCATATGAGTCCACTATACCTGCCTATACGTGGTATTCTTTCGCCATTCTAAGCAAATTTGTATGTGCCATCTCTAATTTTCAAAATAAATTTCTCTTTTGTGTGCTCGTACCGCTCATGAAACGGTAGGGGGTGGCTGACATTTTTCCATACTAGATGTGTTATTCTCAAGATGAGTGTTTATTCACTTGTCATTACACGAGAGTATGACAAAGGTATTAGGGATGCCCAGTCCTGAAATGAAAAATGAATTTACTTTATGTTGTCAAATAATAAATTCCTTGGAAAGTGTTGGTATGGATGACACCCGTGGATTCGGTTAGCCGTGGAATGTGAAAGTATGGCGAAAAAGGAATAAACTTTATTTTCTATTTGGGAACCGCCTATGATATATCTAGCATGGAAAGTAGCGGGAACTACTTGATCATTTTTGTTCACGGGAAAAGCATGCAACCCAAAATATTTTTATCTCTACTTTTTTGCTTTGAGCTAGGGAACCTCTACAAATCCCTACTTCCCTCTGCAAAGGGCCTTTCTATTTACTTTATGCAACTTTTAGTTTTATTCGAGTCTCCATCTTCTCTTATAAAGCACCAACTAAGGGGCACTATGATCATACTTGAGCATCGGGTGTAGCTAATATGTGAGTGTGTTTCATGAATGGATCAATGATTGAGCATAATGGGCTAGGGATAACTTGCTTTAGTGTTGATATTTTTAAAGGCATGGTTGCTTGCTGATATGCTTGAGTATTGAAATCTTCATGTCAAAACTAGACTATTGCTTTGAATCATATAAAAGTCCAAATGTCCGTGCTAAAAAGAAAAGAATATGTGATGAACATATTAGGCAGCATTCCACATCAAAAATTCTATTTTTATCATTTAGCTACTCGGGGACGATCAAGAATTAAGCTTGGGGATGCTGATACGTCTCCAATGTATGTATAACTTTTGATTGTTCCATGTTGTTATATTATCATTCTTGGCTGTTTTACAATCATTTTATAGAAACTTTATATCATTCTTTGGGACTAACCTATTGACATAGTGCCCAGTGCTAGTTGTTGTTTTTTGCTTGTTTTTTACTTCGAAGAAAATCAATACCAAACAGAGTCCAAACGCAGCAAAACTTTTTGGATATTTTTTCTGGACCAGAAGATACCTGTTGAGCCAAAGAAGTACTGGAGGGGCTCCGAGGGGAGCACAGCCCACTAGGGCGCGCCTGGGGGCCCAGGCGCGCCAAGGTGGGTTGTGCCCACCTCGGTAGCCTACCACACCGCCTCTTTGCTCTATAAATACCCCCAATATTATAGAAACCCTTAGGGAGTCAACGAAAATCAATTCTAGGCGCTACAAGTTCCAGAACCACCAGATCCAATCTAGACACCATCACAGAGGGGTTCATCATCCTCATTGGTGCCTCTCTGATGATGTGTGAGTAGTTCAGTGTAGACCTACGGGTCCGTAGTTAGTAGCTAGATGGCTTCCTCTCTCTCTCTTTTGATTCTCAATACAATGGTCTCTTGGAGATCTATTTTATGTAACTCTTTTTGCGGTGTGTTTGTTGGGATCCGATGAACTTTGAGTTTATGACCAGATCTATGTTTTTATCCATGAAAGTTATTTGAGTCTTTTGATCTCTTATATGCATGATTACTTATAGCCTCGTATTTCTTCTTTGAATCTTTGGTTTAGTCAGGCCAACTAGATTGATTTTTCTCGCCATGGGAAGAGGTGCTTTGTGATGGGTTCGATCTTACGGTGCTTGATCCCAGTGACAGAAGGGGAACCAACACGTATGTATCATTGCTATTAAGGATAACAAGATGGTGTCTATTTCTACGTAAATAGATCTTGTCTACATCATGTCATCATTCTTATTGCATTACTCCATTACTCCATTTCTCCATGAACTTAATACACTAGATGCATCTTGGATAGCGGTTGGAATGTGGAGTAACTGTAGTAGATGCAGGCAGGAGTTGGTCTACTAATCTTGGACGTGATGCCTATATAATGATCATTTCCTGGATATCGTCATGAGTATTTGAAGTTCTATCAATTGCCCAATAGTAATTTTTTCACCCACCGTTTGCTATTTTTCTCGAGAGAAGCCACTAGTGAAATCTACAGCCCCTGGATCTCTTCTTTATTATACTCCCTCCGTCCCAAAATTCTTGTCTTAGATTTGTCTAAATACGGATCTATCAAGTCACGTTTTAGTATTAGGTACATCCGTATCAAGACAAATTTAAGACAAGAATTTTGGGACGGAGGGAATATTTGCCTTTGCAATCTGTTTTTATTTGCTTTTATTTTCAGATCTATTAATCCAAAAATACAAAAATACCTTGCTGCAATTTATTATTATTTATTTTATCTCATATTCCCGCGAGACCTATTTATCCAATCTACTACAATTTTACCTTCTTTTTACTCGTGAGGGATTGACAACCCCTCTCTTACGTCGGGTTGCAAGTATTTGTTCTTTGTGTGCAGGAGCCGTTTACGTGGTGCTGCATGGTTCTCCTACTAGTTCGATAACCTTGGTCTCATCACTGAGGGAAATACCTACCGTAGTTGTTCTACATCATCCCTTCCTCTTTGGGGAAATACCGACGTGGTTCAAGCCGCATCAGGTACTACCGCTCGCGAGTGGTACTACCGCCCCTACTGCCGCTGCTATTGCCGCTGAACTCGACTCGAGACATGCGGGTCTTTAGTCAAGGCGGTACCAGCACGGAGCCAGAGTTGTACTACCCTTTATGGCCGTGGGAAGTACTACCGCCTGTGGCTATAAGCAGTACTTCCGCTCTGGCCCAGTGATACTACCGTTGGCGCCTGGCTTATGCCACTTTCGTGATAAAGGTAAACTCCAAGAGCGAGGGATGGAGATGGGGTGCGAAAGATATGTGTACGTGAGATTCCACCCTAGCCATTCTGATGCGTAACCACTCTTGATAGTACAGTGTCTCCTATGACTCAAGTCCACCAAAACCAAAATGAAAGAGACTACACCGTCTTCACCTTGAGCCCCGATGGGAAAGAATCGTATCGTGCCAATGAATGAGTATCTGAAATGCTCAATGCACACGATTATTCCACAAATGCATTGTCATCAATCACCAAAACCACTTAGAGAGAGACATGCCCTAACAATCTCCCCCTTTTTGGTGGATTGATGACAACACAGGATTTGCATAAAGATATGACAAGAAAATAAGTGAACCCCAGAGACTACAAAATATAGACGGGCTCCCCCTAGATGTGTGCACTTAATTAGGAGTGCCTTTGGAATGCAAAGTACACACATTAGGATCAACACTCCCCCTATATTTTATAGCCTGACAACACTTGCATCTATGATAAGAGAGATATAAGCTAGGATGCAAGGGTGTAGTAAGTGAGCAAAGTATAACCATAAGATAAGCATGCAACTCACATACTACAAAAGTACTTAGAAACACACAAGATAATCATAAGATAGAGTAGCATATGTCTCACACCATATGACAAGGTAACCTGGTCTCATAAGCACAAACCAAACCAAAGCAAACTAAGCAAATGAACAATTAAAGAGTTTGCGAGAGAGAAAGACACGACAAATAAGACACACTCACAACTCGACAAATCCCTAAACTCTCTCCCCCTTTGGCATCGAGACACCAAAAGGGCAAAGAGTACTGCTACGGTCACAGGTGATAGCAGCACTGGAGGTCTCCATCATCACAACCCTGCCTAGTCGCCAGCGTCTCTGTCATCAACAGGAGGCTGCTCAGACTCTGAATTCGTCCAGGGGCAGTGCTGAGCAATCCACTCCTCTTCATCAGTCATCTTACCCTTAGACCCATTGTTGACTGCAGCACCGAGCTGACACATGAGCTCCTTGTGATGACTCCTTGACGTCTTCTTAGACACGTGAGCCATATACTGCCCGTGCATGCAGAAAAGCTTCTTCATCTTGCGCTTGAGCTTCTTTTCCCATGAGGGCTCCACTCTAGAGGGATCATAGTCCTCATCATCCTCAGCCTCAGCCTCAACCTCGTCAGCACCTGACGGAATCCCAGTACTTTGGAATAGGAGCGCCCCAGTGCTCCTTCTGTCTCGGACGCTTAATCTCATGAGAGATCATGTCACCGGTCTCTAGCAAGACACTAGGATAAGTGTGTGCCCATGCCTTCTCAATGGGCAACATAAGGTAGGGGCATAGATGGGGCACTTGCGCTCAGTGATGGCAGAGAGGAGCTCTGACCAAATGACATGAGAAATATCCAAGGACTCTCTTCTGTTGTTTTCGTTCTCATGCTGGCAAAACAGTAACATATCCACAAGGTACGAATGGACCATATCCAAGTTCCCAATGCAAGGAAACAAAGTTTCTTTGAAGATGCGATGAAGGATGTCCAGAAAAGGAAACAGCTCAGAGGTCTTCTTCTCCATCATGGGGTGAATCTTCATAGTGTTGTAAGGCTAGAGAGCTTGCTTCTGAGTAGAAGTGTCATTCTTGTGAGGACGAAAGCCAACCGGGTTGTCAAGTCCTTGGTCTTCAACACCCAACAATTCCATGAACGCCTTCCATTTGACTGAGAGAAGTCTGCCATTTGTCATCCAAGTCAAAGTTCTTTCCTCGTCAGTGCCAAGATGGATCGTGGCATAAAACTGAGCCACCATGTCCGCATCAAAATCCTTGTTGAACTCCATGAGCTTGAGAATGTCCAACTGAGCACACATATCCAGTGCCTCGCCAAAGTAGGCACGATCCTTCTCCATAAACACCATGTCGATGGAGCGCACATCAACATAGAGGTTCTTCTTTGCTTTGAGCACATCAAAGTAGACAGACCACTGAAACCAGTTCCAGAAAGGACAATTGACAAGAGCTAGATATTGATTTTGATCGTAGGGGTTGTAGCGAAGAGCGGCACATAATTCCTTAGTAGTCATCTCTGTCACAGACTTGGGCTTCGTCTTGGTTTTCTTTGCAACACTCTTGGAGGGTGGCATGGGCTGAGTTGGAGGAACACTTGAAGAAGCAGCCGTTGTCCCAGACGTGCGATAGCTCTTTGATCCTCCAGGATGCCTGGGGTTGACACGACGAACAGGGTGCTCCGAAGGGCCATCACCTGGAACCAAACACATAGACAAAGAAGGCAAAAATAGGAAACAAGCATAAGCTAGCAAAAAAAGCAACAAAGATCAAATGATGGTATGAGAAAGATGGAGGTTGGCATCCCAGTGGTAGTACCATGACCAGGCAGCGGTAGTACAGCCTACCGCCTCCAAGCAGTAGTACCACTCCAGGAGAGCGGTAGTACCGCTCGAGGCATAGGATGGCGGTTTGAATACTGCCGCGGCAAAATCCGGTACTGTCAGGGGTGCCAAATTCAAAAATACTCATACCAAACTTCAAACCAACTAGTCTAGCAGCCTTCAACATCCTACT
Organism: Triticum monococcum; assembly: GCA_034509565.1. NCBI lineage: Eukaryota > Viridiplantae > Streptophyta > Magnoliopsida > Poales > Poaceae > Triticum > Triticum monococcum. The sequence goes on along the minus strand of CM067843.1, from coordinate 183,149,706 downwards.
CAAGCCTCGATTTGGCCAAAAATTGATAAATTCTAAGACTATTGCCCCAAAATCCTAGATATGAAAACTAGAAGCAACGAGGAGAAGAACAGGGGCAATACCATCATCCATGGCAAGAGGAAGGGGTCGGGATCGATTCCACCGATTGGAAATGCGAAGGACGGCCCGGCGGCGACCTCTCATGGCGTGTTCGTCGCTGGAGCAAGAGAGCAATAGGTGGGTGAGTCTAATGGGTATGGGGGAGAAAAGAAACTCCCCTGCCCGACATACCCCCCCCCCCAGTCCCAGCCCACAACCTAGTCCCGCCCCGCAGCGGTAGTACCGCTCGGGCGGGTGGTAGTACCGCTTGATGCCATTAAGCAATAGTGCCTCCCGTCCTCAGCGGTAGTACCGCCCAGCAAGAAACTCGACAAAACAGACGATAAAAAGGCTTAGCTCCAACAAAAATAAACACCAAGTCGAGCCGTGGGGGCAACTTCAAAAGCAAAGCACAACCAAAGACATAGATGCACCCACGGAGAGACTAGAAACAAAACCCACGCTAAACACAAACAAACCAACTGGAGAAAAGGAAGACCACACAACTCTCAAAGAGAGGGCATTGGCCGAGGCCACCTATGTTTGAGTCAAGTGGTATGGCACCACGAAGATTTTAACCTTGGGCCCATGACCAAAACTCATCTTTGAAGCACAAGTACCATCAAAATGGCTAACGTGAAAGACGTGATCGATTTATGCATAATGGGGGTGAGGGAGAGTTCATTGAGAGAAAAAAAAAACTCCCCTGTGTCCATGCCTACATCTAGAATAAGATATAAAGATGGGTGTGGTGGGGTGTGCCTAGATTCAAGCCATATTGCTCAAATCAATGATATTTAGCTCATGCCTTAACTCGCGAAATCTTGCTTCATCTAGAGGTTTGGTGAAGATATCCGCAAGTTGCTCTTGGGTGTTGATGTAGATGATATCAATATTTCCCCGCTTGATGTGGTCTCTAATGAAATGATGACGAATCTCAATATGCTTCATCTTGCTATGTTGAACCGGATTGTGAGAAATCTTGATAGCACTTTCATTATCACATAGAATAGGCACTTTGTCACAAGTGCACCATAATCCTTTAAAGTTTGCCTCATCCAAATTGTGCACAACAACTTGTGGCGGCTACATATTCGGCCTCCGTGGACGAGAGAGACACACAATTTTGCTTCTTTGAAGACCAACTTATCAAAGAGAGACCAAGGAATTGGCACCCTCCGGAAGTTGACCTCCCATCCACACAATCTCCCGCCCAATCCGAATCCGAGTAACCCATAAGATCAAAGCTTTCTCCTTTGGGGTACCATAAGCCAAAGTTTGGGGTATGAACCAAATATCGAAAGATTCGCTTGACCACCGCAAAGTGACTTTCCTTAGGTGCGGCTTGAAACCGTGCACAAATTCCCACACTCAACATGATATCCGGTCTAGATTCACAAAGGTAAAGCAAGGATCTAATCATGCAACGATATACCTTTTGATCCACCGCTTTGCCATTGGGATCACTGTCAAGCTTGCATTTGGTGGGCATTGGAAACTTGACCGGCTTGACGCCATCTATCTTGAATCTCTTGAGCATGTCCTGGGTATATTTGGCTTGGTTGATGAAAGTTCCTTCTCTTCTTTGCTTGACTTCGAATCCAAGAAAGAACTTCAACTCTCCCATCATAGACATCTCAAACTTCTCGGTCATTAGTGCGGTAAACTCATCATTGAAAGATTTGTTAGGAGAACCAAAAATAATATCATCAACATATAGTTGGCATATGAACAAATCCCCTTTGACCCTCTTAGTAAAAAGAGTGGGATCGATTTTCCCAATTTCAAACCCACGATCTTGAAACAACTCGGTAAGGTGCTCATACCACGCACGTGGGGCTTGCTTAAGGCCATAGAGTGCCTTTTTGAGTTTGTATACATGAGTGGGGAACATGGGATCCTCAAATCCCGAAGGTTGTTTGACATACACCAACTCATTCAAAGGACCATTAAGAAATGCAATTTTCACATCCATTTGTTACAATTTAAAGTCATGATGAGATGCATATGCAAGCAACATGCGAATAGATTCAAGACGAGCTACGGGGGCAAATGTTTCACCATAGTCAATACCCTTGACTTGGGAGTAGCCATGTGCCAGCAATCTTGCCTTGTTTCGAACAACCACACCATTTGCATCTTGCTTGTTATTGAAGATCCATTTGGTTCCAATTACATTATGTTCCTCCATTGGCCTTGGCACTAATTCCCAAACTTGATTGCGCTCGAAGTTGTTGAGTTCATCGTGCATAGCTTCAAGCCAATCCTCATCATCAAGCGCCTCATGTACCTTTTGGGGTTCAACACACGAAACAAATGTGTGATGCTCACAAAAGTTTGACAATTGTTTATGAGTATGTACCCATTTTCTCAAGCTTCCAAGCACAATCTCCATGACATGTTGTTGATGCTTGAGCTTGGAAGCCACCTTAGCAGAACAACGCTCCAAAATTTCCTCGATGGGAATTTGAGGATCATCTTGCACATCTTGAACACCGTCTTGAGTTTGCTCTTGATCTTGAGCACCGTCTTGAGTTGCTCTTGATCTTGAGCACCGTCTTGATCTTGCTCTTGACCTTGAGTTTTCTCTTGATCTTGAGGGCTCTCGGTGGCATGAACTTGATCTTAGGCATCATTTGGTGCATCACCATATCCATGGAGTTGATCTTTCCCTTGATCTTGTTCACAGGGTTGAGGGCCTTCATTTTGTTCTTCGGAAGCGTGTGGGTCTAGCATAGGTGATGGCTCCACATGAGTAGAGCATTGTCCTTCTCCTTCGGCCACAAGGGGTTCCTCAATGGGGAGTATTTCACCAATCTCCATTCTTCTTATGGCTTGAGGAGGAATTTCATCACCTACATCACAAAGACCAGTTTGCTCCACTTGGGAGCCGTTATTTTCATCAAACTTCATGTTATACATCTCCTCAATGAGTCCGGTGGACTTGTTGAGAACATGGTAAGCATGAGAGTTTGTAGCATAACCAACAAATATGCCCTCTTGAGCTCTAGCTTCGAATTTAGACAAACGAACACCTTTATTGAGAATGAAACACTGACAACCAAAACCCAGAAGTACATGAGGTTGGGCTTGTTGCCGGTAAGTACCTCATATGGAGTCTTGTTCAAGCATTTGCGAAGGTAGATCCTATTGGATGCATGGATGCGGTGTAGATGGCTTCAGCCCAAAAGTTGTACAGAGATTTGAATTCCGCCATCATGGTCCTTGTCGCGTCCATCAACGTCTGATTCTTCGTCTCCGCCACACCATTTTGTTGAGGGGTATAGGGTGCGGCATATTGATGCTTGATCCCCTCGTCACTAAGAAACTCATCCAAGGTGTAGTTCTTGAACTCGGTGCCATTGTCACTTCTAATCATCAAGATCTTTGTTTCATGTTGACGTCAAGCTTCGTTTGCAAAGTTGATGACGGTTTGTTGAGTCTCACTCTTCCTTTTGAAGAAATAAACTCATGTATATATTGAGTAGTCATCCACAATCACCAAGCAATACTTTCTTCCACCAAGACTATCAAAGGATGGAGGTCCAAAGAGATCCATGTGAAGGAGCTCCAAGAGTAGATGATAGTCATGGGTCGGTGAGCCGTTTCATGAAGCTTTCCTTCGATACAAGCACTGCCAGCATGGTCTTCGGCAAAACTCACATTTGTTAGTCCACGGACATGGTCCCCTTTGAGGAGACTTTGCAAAGATCTCATATTGACATGGGCTAGTAGGTGATGCCAAAGCCATCCCACATCAACTTTAGCCATTAGGAAAGTCGCGATCTTAGTGGGTCGCTTTGAAAAGTTCACCACATAGAGACCGTTCTCAACATGCCCAACAAAGGCTACTTTAAGAGTCTTGCTCCACAAAATGGCCATGGTATCAAGATCAAAGAATGTTGCAAAGCCCATAAGTGCAAGTTGACGAACGGAAGGTAAATTGTATGCAAGGGACTCAACAAGCATGACCTTCTCAATAGATAAAGCTTGAGAGATGACCACCTTGCCAAGTCCAAATACCTTAAGTTGAGGAATCACCAAATTGGACATGGGTGGGCATAAATGGAATTGTATGCACATCCATCACCGAGTCCTTGCTCCCGGTCATATGATTTTTTGCTCCACTATCGAGCAACCATGACACCCCACCGGAAGCAAACTCCTACAAGAGATCAATGCTTGGATTTAGGTACCCATTTTTTGAATGGCTCCTTTGATGTTAGCAACAAGGGTCTTAGGAACCCAAATAGACCATTCAATGTACTCATAAGAAGAATCAACAAATTTGGCATAAACATGCCCATCACTAGCACGACACAAAACATAAGAGGGGTTAAAGTCACCAGCTCTGTTGCTAGGGGTGGTTTTTCCCTTCTTGCCATTACCACCCACTTCCTTGGTCTTCTTTTTATCATGAGCACCCTCACTTTCCTTGACAAAGGTGTCATTGAGCGGGAGAGGTTGCTTGGTCTTGTTCGTCTTCTTCTTTGACTTGGGTACAAACCCAAGTCCCTCCTTTCCTACAACTTCCTTTTGATTTCTCAAGAGGTCATTGAGGTTCTTCTCGCCTTGTATGCAAGTCACAAGGCCCTTCTCAAGTTCTTCTTTCAACTTAGCATTTTCCTACACAAGATGAGCATGCTCACAACAAGGGTTAGTAGCATGTGCATTATCAATTAGAATGAAAGGAGGGCAAGTGGAAATATCCTTAGTTAGTTTCACTTGGAGTTGATCATGAGACTCCTTGAGAGAAGCATGAGCACCCTTTAAGACCTTGCGAGCCTTGTCAAGTGTATTAGACTCTTCCTTGAGTCTATCATGGCCAACCCCAAGTGCAACTTTCTCGGATTTAAGCACACGAGTAAGAACAATAGCATGATCAAGATCTTTTTGTATTTTAGCATGATCAACATCGCGTGACTCCTCAAGAGTCAAACAAAGATCTCGCTCTTCCTCAAGAGCAATGGAAAGATCTGCAATCTCATCAGCATAGTCACGACTATGCCCCTCCAACTTGGAGATAGTATCCTCATGCGACTCAATGATATCATGGCCTCACCAAGTTGTTCCAAGAGAGCAACAAACTTCTTCTTGGACTCGCCAATGAGCTTGCTCACAAACTTGGTGAACTCATTCTCATCAACTTTCTCCACCTCACTGTCATCAACACAATCTAACAATGAAGGAGTAGTAATGATGGTGATTTTGATGTTAGGAGTTACCTTGTAGATAACTTTGGCCATGAGACACTTGGAAATGGTGTTTTTGTTGGGGGCATGAAGAGAGACACCTTAGAGGGGGAAGATGTAGAAATGGCAATGGTTGCCGTTGCCATTCCTTCTCCACTTGTATCTTCCTCATCATTGGAAGGGTACTCTTCATGTGCCACCAAGCCCTTTGGAGGAGGCTTCTTGGTGAAGTTGTTCTTGCTATGAAAGGACTTGGCTTTGTCTTTGCGAATGAGTTTTCCACCATTGTCTTCCCTCTTCTCGTACGGGCAATCGACCACAAAGTGACTCACATTGCCACAATTGTAGCAAGTCCTTACTCGTTGCTTGTTCTTCAACCCACTTGAGTTGTTCTTGGTGAAGTTGGTCCTTGAGTTTCTCTTGTTGCTCCAAAATTGCCTTGACGCAAGAGCCATGTGCTCATGGTAAACATATTTGGTGTCTTCGGGGCCACACTCCTCTTCTTATTCCGGAATGGTCTTGGCCTTCAAAGCAAGGGTGGGAGTGCTTTTATTTGACCGGAGACGAGTAAGAGCATTGTCGACGGTCTTGTTCATGGCAATAAAGTCATCCAACACTTCACTTGAGGTTAAGGTGTGAAAGTCTGGCCGTTGTCAAATCATGGAAGACATGGCCTTGTTGAATGGCATGATGGCCTTGAGGAACTTGCACTTGATCCAAGTGTGATCTGTGTCCTTGCTTCCATGGTCTTGGAGAGCAACCGCAAGAGTAGTCACCCTTCAGTAAAGATCATGCTTCCTCATCTTCAAGCATCACAAATTCCTCGGCCTCATCAAGGACCACTTCAAAGTTGGACTATTGGATGCTTGAGCTCCACTTGTACATAGAAACAATGTGCTCCCGACAATCCTTTGCACGAGTGAAAGGTCATAGGTGCGCTAGGTCTTCAGGAGGAACCGCTTCTTGGAGGATGAATAAAGCGGAGTGATTGTATTGATTGTCCACTTCTTCTCTTGGGGTGAAGTTGTTTGGATCATGCGGGTAGAAGCCTTGCTCAATGATTCTCCAAAGGTTAGTTGAGCAATGATTCAAATGAGACTTAATGCAGAAGACCCAACTAGCAAAATCACCCTTAACAAGCTTGGGAGGAGGACCATGAATATTAATGCGAGTTGTGGGGACCGGTCCTCCATAGACCGCGGGAGGGGAACCGACGCAAAGGTTCCCGTCCCATTCTTATCATGAGGGAAAGGAACATGAGTATCTTTACCCACTTCCTTGGCGGAATTGACCTCCGACTCCGATGTCGTGGGATTAACCACAAGCAAGGGATCGGGAGTAGATTTCATCCCCTCAAGTAATTCTTTAAGCAGGGACTTGACTTCGGTCATCATATACGTCTTAAGTGAAGCCATAGCTGCATTTAAGTCGTCTTGAGTGATCAAAGTCAACTCCACAGCCTCGGGCACTTCCTCCCCGGTGTCAACCATACTCTTCGGGTGGTGAAACCCTTAATAAAGAGACGAGGCTCTGATACCAATTGAAAGGATCGATATGGTTGACTAGAGGGGGGTGAATAGGAAACTACCAATGTTTAGCTTTTCTTAACAAATTAGGTTTAGCAACAAAAAGGTTGTCTAGATGTGCAACTAGGTGAACAACCTAGATGATGAAAACAACAACAACAATGAGTATCTTTGCTCAATGGGTACAAAATATTCATGCTACTGCACCTCGCATAACAGCTCCTGGTGCAACAACAAGTACTAGCTTAACATGGGGAGCCGGCGAGTTAGTAGCAGTAGGTGGCAAAGTGGCTTTGTTACCTATTCCATTAGGAACCGCATATATTTTTAGTCCATCACATTCATGCATATACCATACAAGTGACTGTATTAATACCTTTGAAAGGTGTTTTATTTGCTCGGAGTTCCCGTTTGATACCCGATAAAGCAAATCTAGGTTTTCGCTTTCCTTGCGATGGGCCTGGCCGAGGGGGGACATGTCAAGTATCCGCCTGGGATCATGTTTTCTTAGGTTTATTCTGGACATACAATGCAATTTCGGTAGTCATTTTCAATTTCAGTTGGAAAATGCAGTCGGATGTTTGGGGCACTATAAGTGATCAAGGGGTGGTAACTCATATTACAGGGCGGAAACTTTGCACAGAGTTCCGTTACGATTAATGGGTGGCTTCGAGATTTCTTGTGGGCGCACACATCGCAAGTCATTCTGTCTTATGGTTCTTCGTTATCTGCATATGGTCTTTTTTTCTTAGGTGCTCATTTTGTCTGGGCCTTCATCTTAATGTTTTTATTCAACGGCCGTGGTTATTGGCAAGAACTCATTGAATCTATCGGTTGGGCTCATAACAAATTCAAAGTTGCTCCTCCTACTCAGCCTAGAGCCTTGAGAATTATACAAGGACGTGTTGTAGGAGTAACCCATTACCTTCTGGGTGAAATTCCCACGACATGGGCATTCTTCTTAGCGAGAATTATTGCAGTAGGATAGTGGCTAAGAGGATTTGAAAGGCATTATGGAATTAAGATTTCCCAGGTTTAGCCAAGGCTTAGCTCAGGACCCCACTACTTGTCGTATTTGGTTTGGTATTGCTACCGCACATGATTTCAATAGTCATGATGATATTACTGAGGAACATCTTTATCAGAACATTTTTGCTTCTCACTTTGGGCAGTTAGCAATAAACTTTCTATGGATGTCCGAAAATCTATTTCATGTAGCTTGGCAAGGCTGGATAGAGGATCCTTTACACGTAAAACCTATTGCTCATGCCATTTGGGATCCTCATTTTGGTGAACCCGCCGTGGAAGCCTTTACTCGATGAGTTGGCTGCCTACCATAATCTTGTTGTCTTCTTCTTTCCCTAACCTTATATTAGCCTTAGGCGCCTCTGGGAAACTTCATAATCTGAATCACTTTCCTCTCCAGGTAGTAACCATAGTAGCTGTTTGAGTTTTTCTGCTTTCCCCGATCTCCGCCACTTCATCCGTTGTGGCCCGTAATGTCATAGCTTTTAGGGTTGGGTTCTGATAGAACTCTATCCATAGAGACCTCCTCCCTTTGCTCGTATATAGCACTTAGAAGAGTGACTTCTCCCCGATAAGGGTTTAGAGTATAGAGAGGATGCCTTTCTATAAATAGTAGTAATACTAAAAGATAGAAAGCAAAGACTAGATTAGATGTCCGGCATTTATCTTTTATCGAGTTTTTCGAAGATTGATTGGACTTGAATTCCCACTTGATTGCTTTTTCTCCCTCCTCATGTTTTGCTAATAGTTTTTATCAACAAGGAGATACGAAAGTAGAGAATGCATTGCATTCAATTTGTTCCCCACGAGAGGCGAGGCACCTTAGGTGCAGACTCGTGACCGTGCTCCCAATCTGGATTTGGATATGAGATTGAATAAAATTATGATATCGGACCGGAGTACCAATGCATCTATACTGGCTGGCAATAGTTGAGCCGCATAAAGCAAGCAGTTCGAGACTCAATATGCCCACCTTTTTGGTGTATCCGTAGCTTTAAAATACTTAGGTATCCCAATTCACCACATGAAGCTCCTAAATAAGGAATCGTGTAGAAGACTGATTTTAAGCTAGAATGGGTCTTTCAACTGGTGCTTGATAGGTGTTACTATGACGACCAAGAATCTTCATGGAGTGGAAGTAGCAATAAGTTTGAAGCTCGTTGGCTTTGTGCAGAAGCAGTGGAATGGAAAGAAATAAATTGTTTAAGAAGAAGTAAATAGTTCAGCTTGAAACCAAAGTCCAGAGTTCTTCCTTCATGCTTTCTTCCCAGTCGGTGGCCCTACTTTCACCTTCCTCGTCGATTTAGTGAACGATTGATGTACAGCGGGAAGAACCGCAGATGATACATCACCTTAAAAGCTACCTATACGTCCCTTTTTATATCCAAACAGAAGCCTCTATAGATGACCTAGAAGGTAGACATGAGCAAACATCACTGTGCAGAAAGCAACCGGGTTCAAACAAAGATTGACTATCTCCTTTTCTTGCTCGATCCTCTGGAAATCGTTTGGAAGGTAGATTAGCGAATAACAAGTGTGATACTGGTGACGTGCTCCTAAGGCGACTGCTTAGTTGACAAACCAACACCTATTTGGATTCGCTTGAGAAGAGAGCATTCTTGAGATGCTAAGGGCTAGCCAAAGGGTTAACTAAAATAATAAGATCTCTTCTTCCTTCTCTTGTATGCTTCAGTGAATCGACTTCTTCTTGATGATGGACATTCCACAGGCATTTCTAGAGTAAGATTCATGTGCGGCCTTTCTCGATCGTTTATTATTCTCGAATAGAAGATGATAAGATGCATAACCCCCTCCTCATTAACTATGTTACTTATTTCCTCACAGCCTCTTGATGCAAAAAACCTATTATTTCAAGGAAAAGACCTTTATAATTCAGTGTAGTTTTTCACTGACTATTCTAGTGTAGTTTGACTCAAGTATACGTTTTCTGAAGTCTCAGATTGCATGCATTTCTTAAACAGTATTGCACACTACTAACTAAAAAACTAGTACTTTACTGACAGGAAGTTAATAAGTATATAATATGCAAACAATCCCTCGATTGGTAGTTTCCTTTATTTCCTACCACGCAATCAATCTCTTGCTTACTTAAAACTCTAGTTTTGTCGAACAACCTTGCTTCTTTCTTATAGCAAAGTGCTGAATCCATAAGCTTTCGTCGGAGCCTGCCACCAATCATTCTAAATTAGTTACTTAATTCCTTAACTACCTAGCTTGCAGAGAATAAAGTAGGCTTTGGCTGAGATATGTAAAGGAGGAATAGTCAACTATACTCCGAATGTGCTTTGAGCAGACAAATATGTAGGTTGCTAGGAAGGAGGTAAGCGCTTGTCTTTCTGATGTCAAGAAGTAAGAAGAGGTAAAACTCCTAAAAAACAACTTGATCTATGTTGAAAGTTTATGTCAGCAAGCAAAGAGATTGCCTAGGGCGAAAGAAAATAAAAAGGATAATAAGAAAATAAGTGTTTCAAGCCTAAGAAAAAGATAGGATGTTGTATTGCCATAACCTATGTACTTAAGCGAACTAGCAAAGAAAGGCGAAGAATGGCTTTGTTCAAGCCCAAGTCAAAATTTATCTTTGATAAAGCATTTAATCTTTCATCTTTATATTCATTATCTGCAAGTTTTGAGTCCTTCTTTGACTTTCTCCTTCCGGCACTTTTTAGTCATAGTAAAGATGTGTTGTAAGGATCAACAGTGTACCTTATTTGTTTTCAATTCTACTTCGCTTTCATCAGCCTTATTATGGTTTTGCCTGAGGACTGCCTTATATTCGATATACTCCCCTCCATTTAATACTATTCTATTTAATGCAAGAGTAAGGATAGACGTCTTATTCTTCAGTGTTGAGATAGAATGACTGTAGACCCTCTTCTCTCTTTTAGTTAGCCTTACTTATTCCAATTCCTAATCTATAACATAAAGCAAAGCCCTTTTTGTGCAAGGTTCTCTCCTACGTATACAATTCTCACTGATGGGAGTAATATGCCAGTAACTATAGAAGACTTTATTATTATTCTAAATAGGCGGCAATAGGTCCATCGAGATAAAGTATGACTAATAAGTAGTAATATAGCTAGTTGCTATACATAGACATGAAGTCAGGGCTTACTCATCCTAATCTTCTCTTTACTACTTAGTTAAGTTTATTTAAGTTATAGGATCAGAACAAGATTTTCTTTGATTGCCGTTATAGGAAGTGAGCAAGCAAGCTAGACATGAAAAATCAGGATAGACGCGCTGCTCTTCTAGCTTTGGTTGGAAATAGAAAAGCAAGTTATAGGGCCCATGCTGCATTCCCTCAAATAGCAGTCTTTTTATGTCTAAAGAAAATTTGCCTATTAACAAGCAGTCTTCCTTCTTCCATAAGGCTCTAACTTGCGTACGGAATCAAGGAGCTACAGGAGTATACCGCCGAGTACTTACTATCTTGGATAGCTCTTTGCCTTGCAAAGAGCATAGATTCAACTTCAATATATGTAGCTAACTCTCTATTGCTTTATTGCAATCCGCTCCGAGCCACTTACTCGGGACTATATAGTTCTGTCTATAGCTAGAGCTTACTTTTCATAAGGTATAGTTACTGGTCAGATTCTAAGTCACATATAGTTGTAGTGCCTAATCCAAGGCAAGGGGATAAGTGCTTGCATAGGTTAGGTTGAGATAAACTCTATATTTCCAGTCTTTAATGCATCCATTCCTTGGGCTTAAGCGTTGTTGAGCTTGACTTGTTCTAGCATAAGCCATCTAGTAGGCCTGTTTAGCATTCTAAGCAGCCGCCTTCCTATACGGATAAAGTGGAGTTATATTAGTACCTCACACCACAATATAAGTCTTATTCTAAGTAGGATCACCCACATTTATTTACTAAGATTTGCTTTATGAAAGTAAATGACACCAGGATGGTTTCAAAATATCTTTCTGATGATAATAATCAAGAAGGTAGCATACTGTTGGAAATATGCCCTAGAGGCAATAATAAATTGATTATTATTATATTTCCTTGTTCATGATAATCGTTTATTATCCATGCTAGAATTGTATTGATAGGAAACTCAGATACATGTGTGGATACATAGACAACACCATGTCCCTAGTAAGCCTCTAGTTGACTAGCTCGTTGATCAATAGATGGTTATGGTTTCCTGACCATGGACATTGGATGTCCTTGATAAAGGGATCACATCATTAGGAGAATGATGTGATGGACAAGACCCAATCCTAAGCCTAGCACAAAGATCGTGTAGTTCATTCGCTAAAGCTTTTCTAATGTCAAGTATCATTTCCTTAGACCATGAGATTGTGCAACTCCCGGATATCGTAGGAATACTTTGGGTGTGCCAAACGTCACAACGTAACTGGGTGGCTATAAAGGTGCACTACGGGTATCTCCGAAAGTGTCTGTTGGGTTGGCACGAATCGAGACTGGGATTTGTCACTCCATGTGACGGAGAGGTATCTCTGGGCCCACTCGGTAGGACATCATCATAATGTGCACAATGTGATCAAGGAGTTGATCACGGGATGATGTGTTACGGAACGAGTAAAGAGACTTGCCGGTAACGAGATTGAACAAGGTATCGGGATACCGACGATCGAATCTCGGGCAAGTACAATACCGCTAGACAAAGGGAATTGTATACGGGATTGATTGAATCCTCGACATCGTGGTTCATCCGATGAGATCATCGTGGAACATGTGGGAGCCAACATGGTTATCCAGATCTCGCTGTTGGTTATTGACTGGAGAATGTCTCGGTCATGTCTGCATGTCTCCCGAACCCGCAGGGTCTACACACTTAAGGTTCGATGATGCTAGGGTTATAAAGGAAGTTTGTATGTGGTTACCGAATGTTGTTCGGGGTCCCAGATGAGATCCCGGACGTCACGGGGAGCTCCGGAATGGTATGGAGGTAAAGATTTATATATGGGAAGTCCTGTTTTGGTCACCGGGAAAGTTTCGGGTTTTATCGGTAACGTACCGTGACCACCGGGAGGGTCCCGGGGGTCCACCAAGTGGGGCCACCAGCCCCGGAGGCTTGCATGGGCCAAGAGTGGTAAGGGACCAGCCCCTGAGTGGGCTGGTGCGCCTCCCACAAGGCCCAAGGCGCCTAAGGGAAGAAGGGGGGGCAAACCCTAAGGGCAGATGGGCCCTAAGGGCCATGCTCCCTGCGCCTCCCTCTCCTCCCCTCTTGCCCCCCCCCAAACCCATCTAGGGCTGCCGCCCCTCTAGGGGTGGGAACCCTAGAGGGGGCACACCCTCCTCCTTCTCCCCTATATATAGTTGAGGTATTTGGGGCTGCAGACATACAAGTTTGGACCTCTCCATGGCGCAGCCCTGCATCTTTCCTTCCTCCTCTCCCGCGGTGCTTGGCGAAGCCCTGCAGGATTGCCACGCTCCTCCACCACCACCACGCCGTTGTGCTGCTGCTGGATGGAGTCTTCCTCAACCTCTCCTTCTCCCCTTGCTGGATCAAGGCGTAGGAGACATCACCGGGCTGTACGTGTGTTGAACACGGAGGTGCCGTCCGTTCGGCACTAGGATCATCGGTGATTTGGATCACGACGAGTACGACTCCATCAACCCCGTTCACTTGAACGCTTCCGCTTAGAGATCTACAAGGGTATGTAGATGCACTCTTCTTCCCTTCATTGCTGGTCTCTCCATAGATAGATCTTGGTGACACGTAGGAAAATTTTGAATTTCTACTACGTTCCCCAATAGTGGTATCAGAGCTAGGTCTATTGCGTAGATTCTATGCATGAGTAGAACAGAACATAGTTGTGGGCGTTGATTTTGTTCAATATGCTTATCGTTACTAGTCCAATCTTGATTCGGCGGCATTGTGGGATGAAGCGGCCCGGACCGACCTTACACGTACTCTTACGTGAGACTGGTTCCACCGACTGACATGCACTAGTTGCATAAGGTGGCTAGCGGGTGTCTGTCTCTCCCACTTTAGTCGGATCGGATTCGATGAAAAGGGTCCTTATGAAGGGTAAATAGCAATTGGCATATCATGTTGTGGTCTTTGCGTAGGTAAGAAACGTTCTTGCTAGAAACCCATAGCAGCCACGTAAAACATGCAAACAACAATTAGAGGACGTCTAACTTGTTTTTGCAGGGTATGCCATGTGATGTGATATGGCCAAGAAGAATGTGATGAATTATATGTGATGTATGAGATTGATCATGTTCTTGTAATAGGAATCATGACTTGCATGTCGACGAGTATGACAACCGGCAGGAGCCATAGGAGTTGTCTTTATTTATTGTATGACCTGCGTGTCATTGAACAACGCCATGTAATTACTTTACATTATTGCTAAAGCGTTAGCCATATGAGTAGAAGTAATAGTTGGCGAGACAACTTCATGAAGACACGATGATGGAGATCATGATGATGGAGATCATGGTGTCATGCCGGTGACGATGATGATCATGGAGCCCCGAAGATGGAGATCAAAAGGAGCAATATGATATTGGCCATATCATGTCACTTTTTGATTGCATGTGATGTTTATCATGTTTATACATCTTATTTGCTTAGAACGACGGTAGTAAATAAGATGATCCCTCATTAAAATTTCAAGAAAGTGTTTCCCCTAACTGTGCACCGTTGCGAAAGTTCGTCGTTTCGAAGCACCACGTGATGATCGGGTGTGATAGATTCTTACGTTCACATACAACGGGTGTAAGCCAGATTTACACACGCGAAACACTTAGGTTGACTTGACGATCCTAGCATGTACAGACATGGCCTCGGAACACAAGAGACCGAAAGGTCGAGCATGAGTCGTATAGAAGATACGATCAACATCAAGATGTTTACCAATGTTGACTAGTCCGTCTCACGTGATGATAGGACACGGCCTAGTTGACTCAGATCATGTAATCACTTGGATGACTAGAGGGATGTCTATCTGAGTGGGAGTTCATAAGATGAACTTAATTATCCTGAACATAGTCAAAAGGTCTTTGCAAATTATGTCGTAGCTCGCGCTTCAGTTCTACTGTTTAGTTATGTTCCTAGAGAAAATTTAGTTGAAAGTTGATAGTAGCAATTATGTGGACTAGGTCCGTAAACTGAGGATTTTCCTCATTGCTTCATAGAAGGCTTATGTCCTTAACGCACCGCTCAGTGTGCTGAACCTCGAACGTCGTCTGTAGATGTTGGGAACATCTGACATACAAATTTTGATAACTACGTGATAGTTCAGTTAAACGTTTTAGAGTTGAGGCACCGAAGACGTTTTGAAACGTCGCGAAACATATGAGATGTTTCGAGGGCTGAAATTGGGATTTCAGGCTCGTGCCCACGTCAGGAGGTATAAGACCTCCGACGATTTTCTTAGCGTGCAAACTAAGGGAGAAAAGCTCAATTGTTGAGCTTGTGCTCAGATTGTCTGAGTACAACAATCATTTGAATCGAGTGGGAGTTGATCTTCCAGATGAGATAGTGATGTTTCTCCGAGGTCATTACCACCAAGCTACTAGAGCTTCGTGATGAACTATAATATATCAGGGACATATATGATGATCCTTGAGATATTCGCGATGTTTGACACCACAAAAGTAGAAATCAAGAAGGAGCATCAATTGTTGATGGTTGGTGAAACCACTAGTTTCAAGAAGGGCAAGGGCAAGAAGGGATACTTCATGAAACGGCAAATCAGCTGCTGCTCTAGTGAAGAAACCCGAAGTTGAACCCAAGCCCGAGACTAAGTGCTTCTATAATAAAGGGGAACAGCCACTGGAGCAGAATTACCCTAGATACTTGGTAGATGAGAAGACTGTCGATAGAAGTATATTGGATATACATTATGTTAATGTGTACTTCACTAGTACTCCTAGTAGCACCAGGGTATTAGATACCGGTTCGGTTGCTAAGTGTTAGTAACTCGAAATAAAAGCTACGGAATAAACGGAGACTAGCTAAAGGTGAGCTGACGATATGTGTTGGAAGTGTTTCCAAGGTTGATATGATCAAGCATCGCACGCTCCCTCTACCATCGAGATTGGTATTAAAACCTAAATAATTGTTATTTGGTGTTTGCGTTGAGCATAGACATGATTGGATTATGTCTATCGCGATACGGTTATTCATTTAAGGAGAATAATGGTTACTCTGTTTATTTGAATAATACCTTCAATGGTCTTACACCTAAAATGAATGGTTTATTGAATCTCGATCATAGTGATACACATGTTCATGCCAAAAGATATAAGATAGTAATGATAGTACCACCTACTTGTGGCACTGCCACGTAAGTCATATCGGTATAAAACGCATGAAGAAGCTCCATGTTGATGGATCTTTGGGCTCACTCGTTTTTGAAAAGCTTGAGACATGCGAACCATGTCTATTGGTGTATATGCATGAAGAAACTCCATGCAAATGGACCGTTTGGACTCACTTGATTTTGAATCACTTGAGACATGCAAATCATACCACATGGGCAAGATGACTGAAAGCCTCGTTTTCAGTAAAATGGAACTAGAAAGCAACTTGTTGGAAGTAATACATTTTGATGTGTGCAGTCCAATGAGTGATGAGGCGTGTAGTGGATATCGTTATGTTCTTACTTCACAGATGATTTGAGTAGATATTGAGTATATTTACTTGATGAATCATGAGTCTGAATTATTGAAAGGTTCAAGTAATTTCAGGGTGAAGTTGAAAGATCGTCGTGACAAGAGGATAAAAGATCTATGATATGATCATAGAGATAAATATCTGAATTACGAGTTTGGCACAGAATTAAGACAATGTGGAAATTGTTTCACAACTAATACAGCATGGAACACCATAGTGTGATGGTGTGTCCGAACATCATAACTGCACCCTATTGGATATGATGCATACCATGATGTCTCTTATCGAATTACCACGATAGTTTATGGGTTAGGCATTAGAGACAACCACATTCACTTTAAATAGGGCACCACGCAATTCCGATGAGATGACACCGTATGAACTATGGTTTAGAGAAACCTAAGCTGTCATTTCTTAAAAGTTTGGGGCTGTGACGCTTATGTGAAAAAGTTTCAGTCTGATAAGCTCGAACCCAAAGCGGATAAATGTATCTTCATAGGACACCCAAAACAGTTGGGTATACCTCCTGTCTCAGATTCGAAAGCAATAAGGGATTGTTTCTAGAATCGGGTCCTTTCTCGAGGAAAAGTTTCTCTCGAAAGAATTGAGTGGGAGGATGGTGGAGACTTGATGAGGTTATTGAACCGTCACTTCAACTAGTGTATAGCAGGGCACAAAGAATTGTTCATGTGGCACCTACACCAATTGAAGTGGAAGCTTATGATAGTGATCATGAAACTTCAGATCAAGTCACTACCAAACCTCGTGGGATGACAAGGATGCGTGCTACTTCAGAGTGGTAGGTAATCCTGTCTTGGAAGTCATGTTGCTAGACAACAATGAACCTACGAGCTATGGGGAAGCGATGGTGGGCCTGGATTCCGATAAATGGCTCGAGGCCATATAATCCGAGAGAGGATCCATATATGAAAACAAAGTGTAGACTTTGGAAGAACTACTTGGTGGTCGTAAGGCTGTTAGGTACATATGGATTTTAAAAGGAAGACGGACAATGATGATAAGTATCACCATTAAGAAAGCTCGATTTGTCGTTAAGATGTTTTCCAACAAGTTCAAGGAGTTGACTACGATGAGACTTTCTCACTCGTAGCAATGCTGAGAGTCTGTTGGAATTATATTAGCAATTAATGCATTATTTATGAAATCTTGCAGATAGAATGTCAAAACATTGTTTCCTCGACGTTTTTTTTTGAGGAAAGGTTGTATGTGATACAACCGGAAGGTTTTGTCAATCCTGAAAGATGCTAATAAGTAAGCAAAGCTCCAGCAATCCTTCTAAGGACTGGAGTAAGCATCTCAGAGTTGGAATATACACTTTGATGGAGTAATCAAAGTTTATGGGTTTATACAAAGTTTGTTAGAAACTTGTATTTACAATAAAGTGAGTGGGAGCATTATGACATTTCTGATAAGTATATGTGGATGACATATTGTTGATCCGAAATGACGTGGAATTTCTGGAAAGCATATAGGGTTATTTGGAAAGTGTTTTTCAATGGAAAGCCTGGATTAAGCTACTTGAACATTGAGCATCAAGATCTATAAGGATAAATCAAAACGCTTAATGGTACTTTCAAATGAGCCATACCTTGACATGATCTTGAAGGTGTTCAAGATGGATCAGTCAAAGAAGGAGTTCTTGCCTAAGTTGTAAGGTGTGAAGTTAAGACTTAAAGCTCGACCACGACAGAATAGAGAGAAAGGACGAAGGTCGTCCCCTATGCTTAAGACATAGGCTCTACAGTATGCTATGCTGTGTACCGCACCTGAAATGTGCCTTGCCATGAGTCAGTCAAGGGGTACAAGAGTGATCCAAGAATGGATCACAGGACAACGGTCAAAGTTATCCTTAGTAACTAGTGGACTAAGGAATTTTCTCGATTATGGAGGCGGTAAAAGAGTTCGTCGTAAAGGGTTACGCCGATGCAAACTTTGACACTAATCCAGATTATTCTGAGTAGTAAACTGGGTTCGTATAGTAGAACAGTTATTTGGAATGGATCCAAATGTAGCGTAGTAGTTGCATCTACAAGATGACATAGAAATTTTGTGAAGTACATACGGATCTGAATGTTGCAGACCCGTTGACTGAAACCTCTCTCACAAGCATAACATGATCAAACCCGGAACTCTTTGGGTGTTAGTCACATGGGGATGTGATCTTGAGTGTTAATCACATATCGATGTGAGCTGGATTATTGACTCTAGTGCAAGTGGGAGACTGTTGGAAATATGCCCTACAGGCAATAATAAATTGATTATTATTATATTTCCTTGTTCATGATAATCCTTTATTATCCATGCTAGAATTGTATTGATAGGAAACTCAGATACATGTGTGGATACATAGACAACACCATGTCCCTAGTAAGCCTCTAATTGACTAGCTCGTTGATCAATAGATGGTTACGGTTTCCTGACCATGGACATTGGATGTCGTTGATAACGGGATCACATCATTAGGAGAATGATGTGATGGACAAGACCCAATCCTAAGCCTAGCACAAAGATCGTGTAGTTTGTTCGCTAAAGCTTTTGTAATGTCAAGTATCATTTCCTTAGACCATGAGATTGTGCAACTCCCGGATACCGTAGGAATACTTTGGGTGTGCCAAACATCACAACGTAACTGGGTGGCTATAAAGGTGCACTACGGGTATCTCCGAAAGTGTCTGTTGGGTTGGCACGAATCGAGACTCGGATTTGTCACTCCGTGTGACGGAGAGGTATCTCTGGGCCCACTCGGTAGGACATCATCATAATGTGCACAATGTGATCAAGGAGTTGATCACGGGATGATGTGTTACGGAACAAGTAAAGAGACTTGCCGGTAATGAGATTGAACAAGGTATCGGGATACCGACAATCGAATCTCGGGCAAGTACAATACCGCTAGACAAAGGGAGTTGTATACGGGATTGATTGAATCCTCGACATCGTGGTTCATCCGATGAGATCATCGTGGAACATGTGGGAGACAACATGGGTATCCAGATCCCGCTGTTGGTTATTGACCGGAGAACGTCTCGGTCATGTCTGCATGTCTCCCGAACCCGTAGGGTCTACACACTTAAGGTTCGATGACGCTAGGGTTATAAAGGAAGTTTGTATGTGGTTACCGAATGTTGTTCGGAGTCCCGGATGAGATCCCGGACGTCACGAGGAGCTCCGGAATGGTCCGGAGGTAAAGATTTATATATGGGAAGTCCTGTTTTGGTCACCGGAAAAGTTTCGGGTTTTATCAGTAACGTACCGGGACCACCGGGAGGGTCCCGGGGGTCCACCAAGTGGGGCCATCAGCCCCGGAGGCTTGCATGGGCCAAGAGTGGTAACAGACCAGCCCCTGAGTGGGCTAGTGCGCCTCCCACAAGGCCCAAGGCGCCTAAGGGAAGAAGGGGGGCAAACCCTAAGGGCAGATGGGCCCTAAGGCCCATGCTCCTTGCGCCTCTCTCTCCTCCCCTCTTGGCCGCCCCCCCCCCCCCCCCCCCCCCAAACCCATCTAGGGCTGCCGCCCCTCTAGGGGTGGGAACCCTAGAGGGGGCGCACCCTCCTCCTTCTCCCCTATATATAGTTGAGGTATTTGGGGCTGCAGACATACGAGTTTGGACCTCTCCATGGCGCAGCCCTGCATCTCTCCTTCTCTCCTTCCTCCTGTCCCGCGGTGCTTGGCGAAGCCCTGCAGGATTGCCACGCTCCTCCACCACCACCACGCCATTGTGCTGCTGCTGGATGGAGTCTTCCTCAACCTCTCCTTCTCCCCTTGCTGGATCAAGGCATAGGAGACATCACCGAGCTGTACGTGTGTTGAACACGGAGGTGCCGTCCGTTCGGCACTAGGATCATCGGCGATTTGGATCACGACGAGTACGACTCCATCAACCCCGTTCACTTGAACACTTCCACTTAGCGATCTACAAGGGTATGTATATGCACTCTTCTTCCCCTCGTTGTTGGTCTCTCCATAGATAGATCTTGGTGACACGTAGGAAAATTTTGAATTTCTGCTACGTTCCCCAACACATACTCACTCTTATAGTATAAGCTTGTACAAGTAAGCTAGTATTAAACTACTCTTATTAGGAAAGCTGGTAAAGACCTACTCTTAGGCATCGATAGTAGGTATTGTCAATTTCATTTTTTTCAAATATCCTCAACCACATGGCTAGAGAAGGGAAGTAAGGAAGAGTATAAGTCTAAGATATAAGTAAAGGTGGGGCTAAGACCTCTAAGTCAAAGAGTGAGGGCGTTAGCGGGTAGTATTTTGGAATGCTGATGTATTTGATTGATAAATCATTGAGTCGTAAATGACCTATTTAGTTCTGGATGAAATATTGATTGACTTTCCATTATACCCTTCTTCCAGCGAAGTGCTTTAACTCTCTTACATCTACCCTCTCTTCCAATCAAGTATCTAGAGAAGGTAGCGAGCCTTTTGAGGTATGGCCTGATAGCGCCTTATAGTCTTGACCCAAATGCTTGAATTTTTGACCTCACTGGTCTCAAATAAATAGACTTTCCTATCATCTTAAGGTTCTCTATGCCCTCAGACATTGATTGATATACAGAATTTAGCGTAAAGTAAGGATACAACACAATAATAGCTTGCACAAAGTAAAGGGAAGAGATAACCACAAGTGGAGACGATGGAGACGGTGGATGTGTTACCAAAGTTCCTTCCCTTTGGGAGAAGTACATCTCCATTGGAGCAGTGTGGAGACACAATGCTCCCCAAGAAGCCACTAGGGCCACCGTATTCTTCTCACGCCCTCACACAATGAGAGATGCCATGATTCCACTAGTGGTGCCCTTGAAGGCGGCGATCGAACCTTTAAAAATAAGGTTGGGGCTATCTCCACAACTTGATTGGAGGCTCCCAACGATACCACGGAGCTTCACCACAATGGAATGTGGCTCCGAAGTGACCTCAACCATCTAGGGTGCTCAAACACCCAAGAGTAACAAGATCCGCAAGGGATTGTGGGGGGAATCAAATTTCTCTTGGTGGAAGTGTAGATCCGAGCCTTCTCAACCAATCCCTAGAAAATCAACAAGTTTGATTGGGTAGGGAGAGAGATCAGGAGAAAATGAGCTTTGGAGAAACAATAGAGCTTGGGGGAAAAGAGGTAATTCTTCTTGGGGAAGAAGACCCCCTGTTATAGTGGGGGAGACAATCCAACCGTTATCCCCACTTTAGCCCACACGGAGCGGTACTACCGCTGCCTACAGCGGTACTACCGCGGAGACTCTGAGCAGAAGCCTCAGAGGGGGAAGTGGGAGGAGAGCGAGTGCATGGGCGGCACTAGCAGCGATGGTAGGTGTCGTACTACCGCTCGCTAGTGGTACTACCGCCCCTACTGCTGCTGAACCCAACACGAGATGTGCGGGTCTCGAGTCGAGGTGGTACCAACATAGAGCCAGAGTTGTACTACCGTTTATGGCCATGGGCGGTACTACCACCTGTGGCTATAAGCAGTAATGTTGCTCTGGCCCAGCGGTACTACCACTAGCGCCTCTCTTATGCCACTTCTGTGATAAAGGTAAACTCCAAGAGTGAGGGATGGAGCTGGGGGTGCGAAATATATGTGTACGTGATATTCCACACTAGCCATTCCGATGTGGACCCCCTCTTGATAGTACGGTGTCTCCTACGACTCAAGTCCACCCAAACCGAAACAAAAGAGACTACACTGTCTTCATCTTGAGCTCCGAGGGGAAAGAATCGTCTCGTGCCAATGAATGAATATCTAAAACACTCAATGTGCATGATTAGTCCGAAAATGTATTGTCATCAATCACCAAAACCACTTAGAGAGAGACATGCCCTAATAGTAGGGGTAGTGAGGCACGTATTGTATTGTTGCCATCGAGGATAAAAAGATGGGGGTTTCATCATATTGCTTGAGTTTATCCCTCTACATCATGTCATCTTAATTAAGGCGTTACTCCATTCTTATGAACTTAATACTCTAGATGCATGCTAGATAGCAGTCAATGTGTGGAGCAATAGTAGTAGATGCAGAATTGTTTCGGTCTACTAGACATTGACATGATGCCTATATTCATGATCATTGCCTAAGATATCGTCATAACTATGCGCTTTTCTATCAATTGCTCGACAGTAATTTGTTTACCCACCGTATGTTTTCTTTCAAGAGAGAAGCCTCTAGTAAAACCTATGGCCCCGAGGTCTATTTTCCATCATATATTTTCATATCTATAAACCAAAAAAACCAAAAATACCTTGCTGCAACTTATTTATATTTACTTTAGGTTGCTCTTTTATTTATCATTTATACCTATCTCTATCAGATCGCACTCATGTTTGTGACCGTGAAGGGATTGGCAACCCCTTTTTCGCGTTGTGTGCAAGTGTTTGTTAGTTTGTGTAGGTGCATAGATTGGAGACTTGCTTGTGCCTCCTACTGGATTGATACCTTGGTTCTTAACTGAGGGAAATACATATCTCTACTTTGCTGCATCACCCTTTCCTCTTCAAGGAAAAAATCAACGCAAGCTCAAGAAGTAGCAATATGTTAGGTAGCATTCCACATCAAAAATTCTGTTTTATCATTTACTACTCGAGGACGAGGAGGAATTAAGCTTGGGGATGCTTGATAAGTTTCCAACGTATCTATAACTTTTTATTGTACCATGCTATTTTATTATCAATCTTGGATGTTTTATATACACTTTAAAGCAATTATATATCTTCTTTAGACTAACTTATTAACTTAGTGCCTAGTGCCAGTTGTTGTTTTTTTGCTTGCTTTTGGTTTCGCAGAATATTAGTACCAAATGAAGTCCAAATTCCATGAGACTTTTTGAAGATTGTTTTCTGGACAAAAGAGTCACTAGAAGCTTCGGGAGAAGACTAGATGATGAAGCATGGGCCCACGAGGAACCAGGGCATGCCCCAGGGGGTAGGCGCACCTTGGTGTCTTGTGGGGCCCACAAGACTCCGTTTGACCTAACTCTGCCTCTATAAATTCTCTAAAATTGTGAAACCAATAGAGGAATCCACGAAATACTTTTTTCGCCACCGCAAGTTCAAGAACCACGAGATCCCATTTGGAGGCCTTTTCCAGCGCTCTGTCAAAGGGGGAATCGATCACGTAGGGGGCTCTATATCATCCTTGTTGCCCCTCTGATGATGTGTGAGTAGTTTAGCACAGACCTATGGGTCCATAGTTAGTAGCTAGATGGCTTCTTTTCTCTATTATATCTTCAATCGAATGTTCTCCTCGGTGTTCTTGGTGATCTTTTCGATGTAATGACTTTTTGTGGTGTGTTTGTTGGGATCCGATGAATTGTGAGTTTATGATCAGATCTATCCATGAATATTATTTGAGTTTTCTAAACTCTTTTATGCATGATTAATATAGCTTTGTGTTTCTTCTCCGATTTATTGGTTCGGTTTGGCCAACTAGATTGATTTATCTTTCCATGGGAAGAGGTTCTTTGTAATGGGTTTGATCTTATGCTGCTCAATCCCAGTGACCGAAAGGGACATGACATGTATGTATCATTGCTATTAAGGGTAAAAACATGGGGTTTATTCATACGTGAGTTTATCTTATCTACATCATGTTATCTTACTTAAGGTGTTACTCCGTTTTTTCATGCACTTAATACACTAGATGCATGCCGGATAGCGCTCATGTGTGGAGTAATAGTAGTAGATGCAGAGTTGTTTCGGTCTACTTGTCTCGGACGTGATGCCTATGTATGATCATTGCCTTGGATATCATCATAATTATTTGATTTTCTATCAATTGCCTGACAGTAATTTGTTTACCCACCGTATGCTATTTTCTTGATAAAAGCCTCTAGTGAAAACTATGTCCCCAGGGTCTATATTTTATCATATATTAAAACCAAAAAATACCTTGCTGCAATTTTCTTTTATTTATTTTATTTTGTATTTTTCTGATCTATCAATCAAAAACTATACAATTTAATCTTGCTCGTAACCGTTAAGGGATTGACAACCCCTTGTTCGCGTTGGGTTGCAAGTATTTGTTGTTTGTGTGAAGGTGTTGTTAATGAGTCGTTGCTTCATTCTCCTACTGGATTGATAATCTTGGTCTCATAACTGAGGGAAATACTTATCTCTATTGTACTGCATCATCCTCTCCTCTTTGGGGAAATCCCAACGCAACTCACAAGTAGCACCAGCCTCCACGGGCTACTGTTCATCCATCGTCGAATTCCTCTAGCCTCCACCGGCTACTATTCATACAGCCTCCACGGGGTCATATTCATCGACCCCAACCGGCTGTGGAGTGTGGCGGCCTCCTCGGGTTCATCCAGCGGCAACCTCCTACTATCACACAGTCCTATTCATCCAACCCCCACCGGCTGGGGTGGGGCGCACATATGAGTGGGCGGCAGCAAAGGGTATTGTTCATCCATAGCCAACCAACCGGCTGGACGCACCACACGTCTCGACTCGTATCTCGTATCGTGTGCATGACAGCAATGGGCACTGTTCATCTAGAGGCTACCCAACGCACCGGCTGGCTATGTTTCGTATGGGGGCTCGATCAGCTTCAGTTAGCTGCGAGAAGGATTGATTGGGTTCCGATAGCAGCGAAGGAATCAGTCGGTTTCATTTAGTAGCGAAAGGATCGATCGATAGGCTTCAGTACATATTGGGATCGATCGACTTCAATACATAGCTAGCTAGTGCAATCGCTCGAGTTTAGTAAGCGAATGCCTCGCAAGGGTTCAGTTAGCGAGCGCCTCGCACACACGCGCGTACGAGAGAAATGCGCAAACC
This sequence comes from Triticum monococcum, assembly GCA_034509565.1. Taxonomy (NCBI): domain Eukaryota; kingdom Viridiplantae; phylum Streptophyta; class Magnoliopsida; order Poales; family Poaceae; genus Triticum; species Triticum monococcum. The sequence continues at coordinate 183,124,466 of CM067843.1, read as the reverse complement.
ACACTGCATCGCTCGGCCCCGACCACCCACTGTAACTAGGAACTCTCTGAAAATTTCCTCGCCTCACTTCTACCATGATTTTTTATGTCATGGACGGCCCAAAGAATGTCATGCAGGTGCTTCTCCAACAGGCCTAGGACAAAAAGCCCATTTTCTGTCATGATTTTATGTCATAGAAGTAGGAGCCCACCACATCAATGATGACACGTGTTTTTGTCACAATTATTGTCATAGAAGTGTCATAAGCATGACACAAAAAGTTCTCATTCGGGCCATAATGTCACGGATGTGTCTTCTTTTGTAGTGGCACCTTCACGTTTGAGTGAACCACCTTGTGCGAACGATAATGTGTAACTGAGTACTCGTTGAGCCATGTCACTACTGCAGGATGCTGCTAACGCGACACTACGATCAGAGACCCTTCGAGAAACTGTGTGCGATACCATAATCGCAAATGGTGCTATATGAAAACCATCAGAAATGATGCAAAACATTTGCGATGAATGATACATCAAACACGGTTCAGATTATAGTTGCGTGTGCGATGAGGGGCATACGGTTGATCTGTACGAACTGTTTGCGATGAGATAGAACAACAGATGCGGGAAGCCATGTCAATGTGTGTGCAATATACGGCATACAGTTCGCTCCGATGAACCCTTTGCTATTAGGGAGTGCAACATAAACGATTAGCCAGATCAAGGTGTGTGTGTGATATAGGGCATACGGTTCACTTGGACGAACTGTTTTTGATTAGCGAACGCAACAGAAATGGTTCAACTTAACAAGATGTGTGTGATACGTGGCAAACAGCCGACTCGTATGAACTGTTTGCGATGAGAAATTACAACACAAACCGTTAATACAGTTAGTTCGTGTGCGATTCTGTGTGTACGAAAAACTTTGAAAAATGAAAACTAGTTGCTTGCAGTGGCTAGGAGTATCGCACACGATGCGTCTGCGAGTACTCGTGTGCGATGATTAGTAAGTTACACATATGTTTCCTTATGTTAACACTTGTGTGATAAATAACACGTGGCACCGGATATGGTATTCGGGTTGTGTGTGTGCTCCACTTAGTCGTCCCGCGCTCCACATGGATGAATTGTAAAATCCACGCCTATTCCCTCACCGGTTTCCCGCCACCAGCTAACGGCTTGCTGCATATAACCCAGGCGGCAATGCACCATCGCGATACTCTGCGAAGATCTAGTCCTCACCCATCTATCATTAGTTATTCCAAGCATGCCAGGCAACGACCAAAGCTTCGACATCGACGCCTACCTGCGGTACATCTTCGGCGAGGAGAACGAGCCGGAGCAGGTCGGGGAGCAAGAGCTTCATCGGCCGGTGCAGGCACCATGGCCCATCGGCAGCGATATCAGCGTCACAGTCCTTGGGAGCACAATCGACAAATTGCAGAGGACTTGTGATGAGCAGTTTGCCATCCACCGTGCAAACAATACAAAGTTGCTCGGCAGCATGATCGACGACCCAACCAAAGAGCCGCCGTCAACAGTGCTCATCGAGAGCCTGATGCCCTGCAAGGAATGGGCAGAGGACCTCTGCGATTCAGTCAAGATAAAGGCAGCCTACGGCTTCATCATTGCTCACGGCGGCTGTGTCAACCTTGATCCCGATGATGTGGTGGCCAGGTTCGAGCGCATCTTTGGTGTAGTTGACGTCCCCGATGAAGTAGAACATCGCCAATGTGATATCTTGAGGATGCAGGTGATCGACAGAATTTGCTACCAGGCCAGAGACATGGAAATGGAGCGGTTCCGCGGAGTTGTCATGCGTGCGATTGCATGCTGTCAAGCTCTTTTGGAAGAGTCCCAGCAGCCCCAAGAGCCTCCCAACGCTAGCAGCTCCGTAGGCGGAGGTGGGTCGGGACACTTGGAGTGAACGGCCGCAAGGGTGCTATGCTGATCATGGAGTCCGAGAAGACCATCGTCGGAAGGCCGCCAGCTCAGCCTTTTAGCTTATATTTTATTATAATTGTATGCATATGTAGGTCGTGAGTGTTCTGGGTCTTGCCGTATTTGGCATTTTAAATTATCCTGAATATGTAAGACAATTATTAGGAATAATTAACAGTTTCCATTGTAACTTTTCCTCAATGGCGATCAGAGCGTGCGCAGGGACGCTAGAGCGGAACGCGCCGCGGCCGCCTCAACGGCAAGCAACCTCGTGGTCAACCTTCTACCATCAATAAATTTTGACATTTGCTACCTCTTGAGAACTGCGTTGGATTTCCCCGAAGAGGAAAGGATGATGCAGCAAAGTAGCGTAAGTATTTCCCTCGGTTTTTGAGAACCAAGGTATCAATCCAGTAGGAGGTTGCGCGCGCGTCCCCTAGTACCTGCACAAAGCAAATAACTCCTCACAACCAACGCGATAAGGTGTTGTCAATCCCTTCACGGTCACTTACGAGAGTGAGATCTGATAGATATGATAAGATAATATTTTTGTTATTTTTGTGATAAAGATGCAAAGTAAAATAAAAGCAAAGGAAATAACTAAGTATTGGAAGATTAATATGATGAAGATAGACCCGGGGGCCATAGGTTTCACTAGTGGCTTCTCTCAAGAGCATAAGTATTTTACGGTGGGTGAACTAATTACTATTGAGCAGTTGACAGAATTGAGCATAGTTATGAGAATATCTAGGTATGATCATGTATATAGGCATCACGTCCAAGACAAGTCGACCGACTCCAGACTGCATCTACTACTATTACTCCACTCATCAACCGCTATCCAGCATGCATCTAGAGTATTAAGTTCATGAAAACAGAGTAACGCCTTAAGCAAGATGACATGATGTAGAGGGATAAATTCATGCAATATGATAAAAACCCCATCTTGTTATCCTTGATGGCAACAATACAATACGTGCCTTGCTGCCCCTACTATCACTGGGAAAGGACACCGCAAGATTGAACCCAAAGCTAAGCACTTCTCCCATTGCAAGAAAGATCAATCTAGTAGGCCAAACCAAACTGATAATTCAAAGAGACTTGCAAAGATAACCAATCATACATAAAAGAATTCAGAGAAGATTCAAATATTGTTCATAGATAAACTTGATCATAAACCCACAATTCATCGGTCTCAACAAACATACCGCAAAAATAAGATTACATCGAATAGATCTCCACAAGGGAGGGGGACACTACAGGAATCAGCTACTTTGCCGTCTGCCACGGCGGACGGCAAAGGCCTGAATGGTGGACGGCAAAGGCCTTTGCCGTCAGCGGCGGACGGCAAAAGGCTCCGGCAAAGTAGGCTTCGGTAAACAGGTTCTTTGCCGTCTGCTACTGACGGCAAAGTCTTTGCCGTCTGCGGCGGACGGCAAAGAGAGAGAGGCAGATGGCAAAGAGAGCGGACGGCAATAATTGCGCTGTCAGTCCGTTAAGTGGCTAACGGAAGGCCTTTGCCGTCCGCCGCTGACGGCAAAATTTCTAGGGTCTTTGCCGTCCGCCGTATGATGTCATCTACACGTCACTATGTGGCAGGTTCTTTGCCGTCTGCCACTGACGGCAAAGGCTTTGCCGTCTGCCACTGTAGCCAAAGAAGCCAAATGGGTCAGCTCCCAGGAAGCACAGGTGGACGCCACGTGGCTTCTTTGCCATCCGCGGCGGACGGCAAAGAGCCCGTTGCCGTCGGTGGCAGACGGCAAAGAGCCTGCATATTGGCTCTTTTTTCTGTTTTTTCATATACCCAACCATTTTCACAGCAAATAGATGATACATATATATTTTTCACATGGCAAGTTCACAGCAAACATATGAGATATCCAACACATATAATTTCATCATACATGCATAGTTCCATCAACCATACATAGCAAGTTCGACATACATGCATCCAACCATACATATTACAATAGTGTCATCCTACCATACATGCATAGTTCATAGATACAAAGGAAACATAGTTCATCCAAACAAGCACTCCATCTATGCAAGCTTCCGTGAAGTGAATGAATTCTGCAAAATGGGAAATAAGAAAGTTAGAAGAAAAAGATTAGAAGAAGAAGAAGAAGAAGAAGAATATATGACATTTATGAGCTAATTTAGGTGAAATTGATCATTTGTGAGCTAACTTAGGTGAAATGGATCGTTTATGAGCTAACCTAGATGCAATGGATCGCTTATGAGCAAACTTAGGTAAAATGCATCATTTTAGAGGTAACCTAGGTCAGATGGATCATTTTGGAGCTAACCTAGGTAAAATGGGTCATTTTAGAGCTAACTTCGGTAGAATGGATCATTTATGAGCTAAGTAAGGTTAAATGGGTCATTTTAGAGCTAACGTAGGTAAAATGGATCGTTTATGAGCTAACTAAGGTAAAATGGATCATTTTAGAACTAACTTAGGTAAAATGGATCATTTATGAGCTAACTTAGGTAAAATGGATCATTTTTGAGCTAACTAAGGTGAAATGAATCGTTTTTGAGCTAACTAAGGTGAAGGGCATCATTTTTGAGCTAACTAAGGTGAAATGGATCGTTTTTGAGCTAAGTAAGGTGAAATAAATCGTTTTTGAGCTAACTAAGGTAAAATGGATCGTTTTTGAGCTAACTTAGTTGAAATGGGTCATTTATGAGCTAACTAAGGTGAAATGCCACGTTTTTGAACTAACTAAGGTGAAATGGATCGTTTTTGAGCTAACTAAGGTGAAATGGATCGTTTTTGAGCAAACTTGGGTGAAATGGATCATTTAAGAGCTAATTTAGGTGAAATGGATCGTTTTTGAGCTAACTAAGGTGAAATGGATCGTTTTTGAGCAAACTTAGGTGAAATGGATCATTTAAGAGCTAATTTAGGTGAAATGGATCGTTTTTGAGCAAACTTAGGTGAAATGGATCATTTCAGAGCTAATTTAGGTGAAATGGATCGTTTTTAGCTAACTTAGGTGAAATGGATCGTTTAGGAGCTACTCTAGGTAAATTGGGTCATTTTAGAGCTAACTTGGATAAACTGGATCATTTATAAGCTAACCTAGGTAAGATGGGTCATTTTGGAGCTAACTTAGGTAAAATGGATCGTCTATGAGCTAACTAAGCTAATTATGCAATTTTTGACATAAGTAAGCTAAGTATAGATCGTTTTAGAGCTAACTTAGGTAAAATGGATGGTTTTGGAGGTCAGTAAGCTTATTAAGTCATACCGTTGTCACCCATACCGTTGTCTACCACAATATACCTGGATTTTGGTCTGTGTCTTCTCACCCATACCGTTGTCTACCACAATATACCTGGAAGACTTGCAAATGGGACAATAGTTCAAGTCCGCATAGTCAAGCCTAAATAAGGCACATCCTTTCTCACAGGCATGTATCTTCTCATAGGGCATCTTCAGTGCACGGAGGATTTTGTCCGACTGGTACAGGTTTGCAGGCATTACATGGCCTTTGGGTAGAAAGCGTCCAAATACTGTCATAATTGCGTCATAGCATTCTCTGCCCAAGTTGAACTAGGCCTTCAGAGCCATTACTTGTGAGATGGCATCCAACTGACAAAGCTCAGTGTGCTCGTGGAGCGGACGTTTCGAAGACTCCAACATTTCATTGAAGGCCTTTGCAGATTCCTCCATCTCCTCGTCCGAATCCCGAGCATCATCATAGTCTTGCACCATGTTTTCCATCCCGGTACCATGCTCGTCAGTGCGACGACGATCCACCTCAGCTCGGTCACGTTGGGCAGACTCACCATGAAATGTCCACACCGTATAATCGGGCGTAAAACCACTCTTCTGCAGGTGTTTGCCCATTTCAGCCTCTGTCTTCTTTTCCCAATTGCCACACCGGAAACATGGGCACCAGGTTTTCTTTTGGCCATTTGCAAATGCGGCTTGCACAAACCCCTTAGTTTTTGTCAACCATTCAGCGCTCCATTTGTTCTGACCAGTGTGACCGGTATACATCCAAGCACGGTCACTCATCTTGACTTTCAGAGCTACTGGACACACAACAATTATATATGTAATTCACCATGTATATATTCATCAGTTGATCTACTTTGTCAATTTTATTACGTCCATGCAACCTACACTCTAATAGGTAATGATAGGTCCTAATCCCACCCGTGTATGTGTAGATTGGGTTCATTTTCCCATGCTATGCTCCGGATCCGACGCAAAATTTCGGCAGCACCTCCCCGCTGTTCTCCTGATACACGTCTCTGCAATAAACAGAGAGGATGTGTACCCGGAGAACAACAGGGGAGGCACTGACGAAATATATGCGTCGGATCCGGAGCAAAGCATATGGGAAAACGAACCCAATCTACACACTCGGGCTGTCCATGGATAGCGTTGGACAATTCGAAAGAATCAAGGTTATAAATATGCAAATGCATGCATATTTATAACTATGACGCTTTCGAACGGGAGACACATATTGGTTACGCATACTGATGATTCAAGACACATATATAACTAGCTATCAAGTTTCATCGGAATAGATCAAATAATTAATGGGGGAGGAGGACTTGTCATTTGTGCTCACCCACGAACGAAGGGGCAGAGCTCGTCAGACGCACGGCGAGGTCGTCGAACACCAAACCTCGCAGCGATGAAACAACTGCACATTTAAAACTACACGGTCAACACAATTATATATGATGTTTTTCATAACTAAATCGAAAAATATATGACCTAACTAAAAATTCACAAATATATGACCCCATCGGCCTCTGGAAGGCCAAAGAACACCTTAATTTTCGGGAGGTGTCGGTGGTCGGGGTGCCCTGTCGGTGTCGGGGTGCCGTGTCGGGGTCGGGGTGTCGGGTCGGGGTGCCGGGTCGGGGTCGGGGTGCCGTGTCGGTGTCGGGGTCGGGGTGTCGGGTCCGACTCGCGGTCGGGGTCGGGGTCGGGGTCTCGGGGTCGGGGTGTTGGGTCGGGGTGCCGGGTCGGGGTCGGGGTGCCGTGTCAGTGTCGGGGTCGGGGTATCGGGTCAGGCCCGGGGTCTCGGGGTCGGGGTGTCGGGTTGGGTGCCGGGTCGGGGTCGGGGTCTCGGGGTCGGGGTGTCGGGTCAGGCTCGGGGTCGGGGTCTCGGGGTCGGGGTGTCTGGTCGGGGTGCCGGGTCGGGGTCGGGGTAAGGGTGGGTGTGGTGTCAGGGTGTCGGTGTCGGGGTGTCGTGTCGGGGTCGGGGTCGGGGTCTCGGGGTCGGGGTGTCGGGTTGGGGTCGGGGTGCCGTGTCCGTGTCGGGGTCGGGGTGTCGGGTCAGGCTCGGGGTCGGGGTGTCGGGGTCGGGGTCGGGGTGTCGGGGTCGGGGTCGGGGTCGGGGTGTCGGGGTCGGGGTGCGGTGTCGGGTCGGGGTGCCGTGTCGGGTCGGGGTGCCGTGTCGGGTCGGGGGTTTTTCCTCTTTTTTTTCCTTTTCTTCTTCTTCCTATTCTTCCTTTTCTTCCTTTTCCTTCTTCTTCTTCTTCTTCTTCTTCTTCTTCTTCCTCCGTTCCTTTTTCCTCTTCTTCTTCTCCTCCTCTCCTCTTTTTTCTTCTTCTTTTTCCTCTTCTTCTTTTTTCTTCTCCTCCTCCTCTTCTTCTTCTTCCTCTTCTTCTTCTCCTCCTCTCCTCTTTTTCTCTTCTTCTTCTTCTTTCCTCAAACTAAACTAAACCTAAAACTAAAACTAAAACTAAAACTAAATCTAAACTAAACATAAACCTAAAACAAATAAAACAGAAAAAAAGGAAAAAAATAAATCTAAACCTAAAACTAAACTAAAACTAAACCTAAAACTAAAACTAAAACTAAATCTAAACTAAAACTAAAAAGGAAAAAAACAGAAAAAAGGAGGGGGCCTCACCTTCTACAGCACCGGTGGAGGAGGGGGCGGGGCGGTGGAGGAGCTGGCCGGGGCGCAGGGCGGCCTGGGGCGGCGGGGGGCCGGGCCCGGCGCGGGGCGGCGGGGGGGCGGGCCCGGCGCGGGGCGGCGGGGCGCCGGGACGGCGGGGGGCCGGGGCGGGGGGGCGACGGGGCGGTGGGGGGCCGGGGCGGCGGCGCGCGGCGGGCGGCGGCGGGGGCAAGAGGCGGCGGGGGGCCGGGGCGGGGGGGCGACGGGGCGGTGGGGGGGCGGGGCGGAGGCGCGTGGCGGGCGGCGGCGGGGGCAAGAGGCGGCGGCGGGCGGCGGCGGCGGGGGTGGTGGGAAGAGTGGTGAGAACAGAGAGGGGCGGGGGGCACGGGCCGTTAGATAGTGCCCTCTTTGCCGTCCGCCCCTCTTTGCCGTCCGCCATTTTGCCTCTTTGCCGTCTGCTGGCAGACGGCAAAGAGGTGGCCCGTTAAGTTTTTCCCAAACAGGCGGGGGGTGGGGGCCACCTCTCTCTTTGCCGTCTGCCAGCTGACGGCAAAGATTCTTTGCCATTTGCCAGCAGACGGCAAAGAACTGGCGGACGGCAAAGAAGCTCTTTGTCGTCTGCCAGTTCTTTGCCGTCTGCTTTTTGGTAGCTGATGGCAAAGAGCTGCTTTGCCGTCAGCTAGCAGACGGCAAAGAGCTGGCAGATGGCAAATTAGCTGATTCCAGTAGTGGGAGAACATTGTATTGAGATCCAAAAAGAGAGAAGAAGCATCTAGCTAATAACTATGGATCCGAAGGTCTCGGGTAAATTACTCACACTTCATCGGAGAGGCTATGGTGTTGATGTAGAAGCCCTCCATGATGGATACCCCCTCCGGCGGAGCTCTAGAACAAGCCCCAAGATGGGATCTCGTGGATACAGAAAGTTACGGCGGTGGAATTAGGGTTTTGGCTCTGTATCTGATCGTTCGGGGGTATGTAGCTATATATAGGAGGAAGGAGTACGTCGGTGGAGCAACAGGGGGCCGACGATGGTGGAGGGCGCGCCTGGGGGGGGGGGGTCGGCGCACCCCCCTACCTCATGGCCTCCTCCTTTTTTTCTTGACGTAGGGTCCAAGTCTCCTGGATCATGTTCGGCGAGAAAATCACGTTCCCGAAGGTTTCATTCCGTTTGGACTCCATTTGATATTCCTTTTCTTCGAAACTCTAAAATAGGCAAAAAAACAGCAATTCTGGGCTGGGCCTCCGGTTAATAGGTTAGTCCCAAAAATAATATAAAAGTGGATAATAAAGCCCAATAATGTCCAAAACAGTAGATAATATAGCATGGAGCAATAAAAAATTATAGATATGTTGGAGACGTATCAAGCATCCCCAAGCTTAATTCCTGCTCGTCCTCGAGTAGGTAAATGATAAAAACGGAATTTTTGATGCGGAGTGCTACTAGGCATAATTTCAATGTAATTCTTCTTAATTGTGGCATTAATATTCAGATCCGAAAGATTCAAGATAAAAGTTCATATTGACATAAAAATAATAATACTTCAAGCATACTAACAAAGCAATTATGTCTTCTCAAAATAACATGGCCAAAGCAAGTTCATCCCCACAAAATCATATAGTTTAGTCATGCTCCATTTTCGTCACACAAGAATACTCTCATCATGCACAACCCCGATGACAAGCCAAGAAATTGTTTCATACTTTAGCAATCTCAAACCTATAAACTTTCAAGCAATATATGAGCGCGAGCCATGGACATAGCACTATGGGTGGAATAGAATATGATGATGGGGCTTATGTTGAGAAGACAAAAAGGGAGAAAGTCTCACATCAACGAGGCTAATCAATGGGCTATGGAGATGCCCATCGATTGATGTTAATGCAAGGAGTAGGGATTGCCACGCAACGGGTGCACTATAGCTAAAAATGTATGAAGACTCAACAAAAGAAACTAAGTGGGTGTGCATCCAAGTTGCTTGCTCACGAAGACCTAGGGCACCTGAGGAGGCCCATTGTTGGAATATACAAGCCAAGTTCTATAATGAAAAATTCCCACTAGTATATGAAAGTGACAAAACAAAAGACTCTCTATCATGAAGATTATGGTGCTACTTTGAAGCACAAGTGTGGCAAAGGATAGTAGCACTGTCCCTTCTCTCTTTTTCTCTCATTTTTTTTATTTGGGCCTTCTCTTTTTTTATGTCCTTTATTATATATATATATATATATTCCTTAGTTAGGACAATGCTCTAGAAAATGATGATCATCACACTTCTATTTATTTACAACTCGATACTAGAACAAAAGATGACTCTATATGAATGCCTCCGGTGGTGTACCGGGATATGCAATGAATCAAGAGTGACATGTATGAGAATTATGAATGGTGGCTTTGCCACAAATACTATGTCAACTACATGATCATCCTAAGCAATATGACAATGATGAATGTGTCATGATAAATGGAATGGTGGAAAGTTGCATGGCAATATATCTTGGAATGGCTATGGAAATGCCACAATAGGTAGGTATGGTGGCTGTTTTGAGGAAGATATAAGGAGGTTTATGTGTGAAAGAGCGTATCATATCACGGGTTTTGGATGCACCAGCGAAGTTTGCACCAACTCTCAATGTGAGAAAGGGCAATGCACGGTACCGAAGAGGCTAGCAATGATGGAAGGGTGAGAGTGCGTATAATCCATAGACTCAACATTAGTCATAAAGAACTCACATACTTATTGCAAAAATCTACAAGTCCTCAAAAACCAAAGCACTACGTGCATGCTCCTAAGGGGGTAGATTGGTAGGAAAAGACCATCGCTCATCCCCGACCGCCACTCATAAGGAAGACAATCAAAGAACACCTCATGTTTCAAATTTGTTACATAACATTTACCATACGTGCATGCTACGGGACTTTCAAACTTCAACACAAGAACTTCTGAAATTTACAACTACTCAACTAGCACGACTTTGATATTATTACATCCATATCTCAAAACAATCATCAAGCATCAAACTTCTCTTAGTATTCAAAAATACTCATAGGAAATTTTTTACTAATCTTGAATACCTAGCATATTAGGATTATTTAAGCAAATTACCATGCTATTTAAGACTCTCAAAATAATCTAAGTGAAGCATAAGAGATCAATAGTTTCTATAAAACAAATCCACCACCGTGCTCTAAAAGATATAAGTGAAGTACTAGAGCAAAACTATATAACTCAAATGATATAAGTGAAGCACATAGAGTATTCTAACAAATTCCAAATCATGTATGGCTCTCTCAAAAGGTGTGTACAGAAAGGATGATTGTGGTAAAATAAAAAGCAAAGACTCAAATCATACAAGACGCTCCAAGCAAAACACATATCATGTGGTGAATAAAAATATAGCTCCAAGTAAAGTTACCGATAGAAGTAGACAAAAGAGGGGATGCCTTCTGGGGCATCCCCAAGCTTTGGCTTTTAGGTGTCCTTAGATTATCTTGGGGGTTCCATGGGAATCCCCAAGCTTAGGCTCTTGCAACTCCTTGTTCCATAATCCATCAAATATTTACCCAAAACTTGAAAACTTCACAACACAAAACTCAAAGTAGAAAATCTCGTGAGCTCCGTTAGCGAAAGAAAACAAAAGACCACTTCAAGGTACTATGATGAACTCATTATTTATTTATATTGGTGTTAAACCTACTGTATTACAACTTCTCTATGGTTTATAAACTATTTTACTAGCCATAGATTCATCAAAATAAGCAAACAACACACGAAAAACAGAATCTGTCAAAAACAGAACAGTCTGTAGTAATCTGTAGCTAGAGCAATATCTGGAACCCCAAAAATTCCAAAATAAATTTCTGTACGTGAGTAATTTATCTATTAATCATCTTCAAAAAGAATTAACTAAATATCACTTTCCAAATAAAAATGGCAGCAGTTCTCGTGAGCGCTAAAGTTTCTGTTTTTTACAGCAAGATATCAAGACTTTCCCCAAGTCTTTCCAACGGTTCTACTTGGCACAAACACTAATTAAACGCAAAAAAACAAAACCAAAACAGAGTATAGATAAATTATTTATTAATAAACAGGAGCAAAAATCAAGGAATAAAAATAAAATTGGGTTGCCTCCCAACAAGCGCTATCGTTTAACGCCCCTAGCTAGGCATAAAAAGCAAGGATAGATCTAGGTATTGCCATCTTTGGTAGGTAATTCTTCAATGAGGCATCTACCATCCTTAGGAATTTCTTTCTTTTTATTTATTATCAAACTTTTAGGCACAAGATCGAAAAATTCATTTGTAACAAATGGTTCCTTAATGATAGCAAAAAGGTTGGGATGAATACTTATAGATTTTAGATCCGCAGTTCCTTACTAGAGGATTCACCCTTATTTTTAGGAACATGCATAAGCTTGGAAATTTTAGTAGGAGGACTTGGAGTATTCTTTACGGAAGAAAAAGCGGTTCCCAAGTTGGTAATGATACCCTCAAGTTTATCGATTCTAGTGGAATCATGATTTATTCTTTCATTAACTATAGGTTCTTTCTCTTTAATATTTTTCAAAGTTACTCCTACTTTAGATCCATATTGGGTAATTTGGTTGTGGATCTTTTTATCCAAATTTTCAATCAACTCTACAGTAGCAACCTTATTTTCAATAATTTCAAGTCTTTGCATTACATGCTCCAGAGTTAACATAGTTCCATTAACCAAAAGAGGTGGTGAGCCAAACAAATCTATCATAGCATTGTAAGAATAAAAAGTATGGCTACCCAAGAAGTTCCCTCCGGTAATGGTATCAAGGATATATCTATGCCAAGGAGTGACACCTACATAAAAATTGCGAAGAAGAATGAAAGTAGATTTCTTCCTGGTAGATTTATTTTGAGCATTGCAAATTCTATACCAAGCGTCTTTTAAATTTTCTCCCTCCCTTTGCTTAAAATTTAGAACTTCATTCCCGGGAGACAACGGAGAAGATAAGGGACTAGCCATAGCGACAAGCAAGCAATCCAACACACAAGCAAACAAAAAGCAAGCGGGCAAAAAGAGGAAAATTTGAGAAAGAGAGGGAGGATAGAGAGAGGGGGTGAATAAAACGGCAAAGGTGAAGTGGGGGAGAGGAAAATGAGAGGAAAATGGAAAATAATCTAATGCGGGAGATAAGGATTGTGATGGGTACATGGTATGTTGACTCAACGGCGCCAGAAATTCTTTTGCTACCTCTTGAGCACTGCGTTGGATTTCCCCGAAGAGGAAAGGATGGTGCAGCAAAGTAGCGTAAGTATTTCCCTCAGTTTTTGAGAACCAAGGTATGAGGTTGCACGCGTGTCCCCTAGTACCTACACAAAGCAAATAACTCCTCGCAACCAACGCGATAAGGAAATAACTAAGTATTGGAAGATTAATATGATGAAGATAGACCCGGGGGCCATAGGTTTCACTAGTGTCTTATCTCAGGAGCATAAGTATTTTACGGTGGGTGAACGAATTACTGTTGAGCAATTGACAGAATTGAGCATAGTTATGAGAATATCTAGTTATGATCATGTATATAGGCATCACGTCCAAGACAAGTAGACCGACTCCTGCCTGCATCTACTACTATTACTCCACTCATCGACCACTATCCAGCATGCATCTAGAGTATTAAGCTCATGAAAACAGAGTAACGCCTTAAGCAAGATGACATGTTGTAGAGGGATAAATTCATGCAATATGATAAAAACCCCATCTTGTTATCCTCAATGGCAACAATATAGTACGTGCCTTGCTGCCCCTACTGTCATTGGGAAAGGACACCGCAAGATTGAACCCAAAGCTAAGCACTTCTCCCATTGCAAGAAAGATCAATCTAGTAGGCCAAACCAAACTGGTAATTCGAAGAGACTTGCAAAGATAACCAATCATACATAAAAGAATTCAGAGAAGATTCAAATATTGTTCATAGATAAACTTGATCATAAACCCACAATTCATCGGTCTCAACAAACACACCGCAAAAAGAAGATTACATTGAATAGATCTCCACAAGAGAGGGGGAGAACATTGTATTGAGATCCAAAAAGAGAGAAGAAGCCATCTAGCTAATAACTATGGACCCGAAGGTTTGAGGTAAACTACTCACACTTCATCGGAGAGGCTATGGTGTTGATGTAGAAGCCCTCCATGATGGATACCCCCTCCGGCGGAGCTCCGGAACAGGCCCCAAGATGGGATCTCGTGGATACAGAAAGTTACAGTGGTGGAATTAGGGTTTTGGCTCTGTATATAATCGTTTGGGGGTATGTAGGTATATATAGGAGGAAGGAGTACATCGGTGGAGCAACAAGGGGCCCACGAGGGTGGAGGGCGCACCTGGGGGGTAGGCGCGCCCCCCTACCTCGTGGCCTCCTCCTTTGTTTCTTGGTGTAGAGTCCAAGTCTCCTGGATCATGTTCGGCGAGAAAATCACGTTCCCGAAGGTTTCATTCCGTTTGGACTCCGTTTGATATTCCTTTTCTTCGAAACCCTAAAATAGGAAAAAAACAGCAATTCTAGGCTGGGCCTCCGGTTAATAGGCTAGTCCCAAAAATAATATAAAAGTGGATAATAAAGCCCAATAATGTCCAAAATAGTAGATAATATAGCATGGAGCAATCAAAAATTATAGATACGTTGGAGACGTATCAACCTTATTTCTCGTCACATTGCTGATTACAATGCAATAAGTAATTGTAAATCTATTCACACCTATCAAACTAATATGTGTTCACACTTAGCACCAGGAAATAAAAACTACCCACTCGAAAATTACTTAACAGTTCCTCTCCTCATCACCCACAAAACTGGTTTTCTCTGTCAAGTCGTTCCACCATGACCGGTAGGAGGATTTTAGGGTGGACATATAACCAGGCAGCAAAGACCAAGGCCGTGGAAGCAGTAGAGAGGTCCCGTTGCGAAGCCGCAGCTGCAGCAAAGATGTCCGGGCGCACCGCGGAGCCCTCGAATGAGGTCTCACGGGCACGTGAGGGCTCTCACAAGCGCATTCGTGGCGTCGTCCATCGCGACGAGCCGGCGTTCCTGAAGTCCTTTGCCGGCGTTCCTGAAGTCCTTTGCCGGCAATGACGACATTCTCGTTGGCGTCACTACGCAGCAGGAGCTGGTCAACGGCTTCATGAAGCTGCTCAAGATCAGCGATGCCTCAGTTGACAAGGCGATCGGCCTCGTCGAGCAACTCATGGATGACAATGCGAAGCTCCTCAATTTGGTCGCCGAGAAGGAGGAGGAGGCCGACGGCTGGAAGATGTTGCATGAGCAGAGAAGTGCCTCGGAGATGATGCTAAAAGCGATCGTCGAGGAACTGATAGGTGGCTTGAGGAAGCTCCGGATCAAGCGTGAGCAGGAGGTGGAGGAATCTGTGGCTGCTTTCAAGCAAAGTCGCAAGGAATTGAAGAAGGAGCTGGAGGATTTTGCCGCCCGGCGATCCATCAACGAGTAGAGACAGTAGCGACCTAGATCGTTGTCTGCAACTTCCTTCTTCTCTTGCCCCTGTGTCTTCCAGGCTTTCCCGCATGTGGCAATTTAAATTATCTAGAATATGTAAGACAATTATTATATGCGCCATTGTAAATTTGTCGTCGTATTATCTATTGCCATTTTATTTGTGGTCGTATTATCCGTTGCCCTATGTGGCAATTTACATTAGGGCGGAATACTAGTTGAAAACACGAACAAAGCAAATGCTTCCATGGGATCACAAGCAAACACCCTCCGTCCAGGTGCTTTAATTAACCCATTAATGGAGAAGTTGTGAGTGAGACGGGCGGCGGCTGGTGCATGGAGGTTAAAGAGCTCGCTTCCCGGTGAGCATGGGCGGCCTTGCTGCTCGCACGTGTCCCGTCAAGCCTGTGAGGTGGACAGGATGCATGCGTCTCGTCGAGTCTGCGCGGCGGACTGCTCGCACGTGTCCCGTTGAGCCTGCACGGCGGACTTCTCGCGCTCGTCCCATCTAATCAAACAGCTGCACGCACGCCACCAAGTATGGTTAAATTTTGACACCGCAAATATAATACAACCGTTTGCGATATTAACATGTCAGCTTTTTGTTTCAAAAAGGACTTCGTTGGCTACTAATGCGTGCGCCTCTTCTCAAACTGGACGATTTTTTTACCACGGCATATATGTGCCATGTCATGAAACCATGCCAAGTTTCATGTTTTTTGGGTTACTTCTTTATTTACTGGGATTTAAAAACCGAGATTCTCATCGTTTCAGGACGATGACAAGTTTGTAATTCATTCTCATTCCTTAAACGAGACCTAAACATGCACCCAATGACACATGTACAATTTCCCACCCATTTTGCTTCACTGGAGCATGTGGTTGTAGTTCAAATTTGAATTATGGACTACATTAAATGCATAGAAAACTTAGTAATTAGTAATATATATACAATGGCCAACGAACCCTGAACAGTTTCAAATTTCAGCCCGACACTCCTGTTATTCTATGTTGCCTGTAGAAAACAAAGTTGAAGGCGAGAAGAGGCATCTGTTATCGTTTCGCCCACAAGAGGGGCATGTTTCCCTAACGGAACCACAAGGGTTGCGACAGGCTCCGGTTTGTAAAAGGCTTGTAATATAGCTTCGCCCAAATTGGAGAACTATATATACCATGTAGTGACACCATGCCAAGTTTCATGATTTCCTGGTGAGTTTTGGATTTATAGACATTTAAAAACCGAGATTCGCAATGTTTGTGGTCAGGCCAGGACAGCGAGACAGTTGAATTCGTTCCCATTCGTTCCATGGGACCTAAACATACACCCCAAGGAAACATGTACGCTTTTTCTAGCCATTTTGGTGCACTAGAGCATGTATTTGTAGTTCGGATTTGAATGATGGACATTAAATTCCTAGAAAACTCAATTAATGAATAAAAAAGGTCAAACGAACCCTGAATAATTTCAAAGTTTAGCGTGAATCTCTAGTTGCTCCTAGTCGTGTGTAGAAGAAAATACGAGGTTAGAAGAGGGAGTGATTATTGTTTGGCCCACAAGGGGACATGTTTCCCTATCGAAACCATGTGGGTTCTTGCGACAGGCTCCAGTTTGTAAGAGGTTTGTAATAAAGCTTGGCCCAAATTGGAAATGTTTTTACCACGACATATATGTGCCATGACATGACACCTTGCCACCTTTGATGACTTTCTGGTGAGTTTGGGATTTATGGGGACTTTAAAACCGAGATTCGAAATGTTTGAGTATGAGCCAGGACACCGGTACGGTTGTAATTCGTTCCCATTCCTGGCATGAGACCTAAACATGCACCCAAGGACACATGTATAATTTTTCTAGACATTTTGGTGAACTGAAGCATTATTTCTAGTTCAGATTTGAATTATGGACATTAAATGACTAGGAAACTCAATTAGTGTATAAAAAGGCCAAACGAACCCTAAATAAGTTTAAATTTCAGCATGGATATCCTGTGGTTCCATGTTGACCGTGGAATAAAATACAAGGCGAAAATAGGCAGTGATTACGTTTCGCCCACAAGGGGAACACATTTCCCTATCAGAACCACGAGGCTCCTTTGAGAGAAGCTCCAATTTTTGTAAGAGGTTTGTAATAAAGCTTGGCCCAAATTGGACAATGTTTTTACCATGACATATATGTGCCATGACGTGACACCATGCCACCTTTGATGACTTTCTGGTGAGTTTAGGATTTATGGGGACTTAAAAACTGAGATTCGAAATGTTTGAGTACGAGCCACGACAGCAGTACGGTTGTAATTCGTTCCCATTCCTGGCATGGGACCTAAACATGCACCCAAGGACACATGTATAATTTTTCTAGCCATTTTGGTAAACTGGAGCATGTATTTGTAGTTCAGATTTGAATTATGGACATTAAATGCCTAGGAAACTCAGTTAGTGTATAAAAAGGCCAAACGAACCCTGAATAAGTTTAAATTTCAGCACGGATATCATGTCGTTCCATGTTTCCCGTACAAGAAAATACAAGGTGAAAAGAGGCAGCGATTACGTTTCGCCCACAAGGGGGACACGTTTCTCTATCGGAACCACGAGGCTTCTTTGAGAGAAGCTCCAGTTTGTAAGAGGCTTGTAATAAAACTTGCGCCACAAAGGATGAAAAAATTCCTCGACATATAAGTGCGATGTCGTGACACCATAGCGGGTTTCACGATTTCCAGCTTAGATTTGGATTTACGGGGATTTAAAAACCGAGATTCTTCTCATGAAATGTTTTCAAATAGCACACAGTTCACTCACGAAAGTCGATATTCAATGAAAACTTCATGGAAACCATATTTTAAAGTTTCATAAAAATCTGAAGAAAAAAAATGTGGGATGTTAAGAAGGTGATGTTTTATTGCGACACAAAATTTCAAGTTGAAAAACATTACGAGATGTGAGCTATGAAAAAGACAAATTCTGCCCTGAATAGTGACATTACTATTCGGCACTATTCAACACTGATTTTGTCTTTTTCATAGCTCACATCTCTTAATGTGTTTCAACTTGAAATTGTGTGTGCCAATAAAACATCATCCTCTTAACATCCCGCATTTTTTTGAAACTTCAAAACATCTTTTTCTCATGGTTTTCACCGGTTTCCACCGAATGTTGGTTTCCGTATGATATCCCCCCCCCCCCCCCGCTGCGCGTGCGATTTGAGTCCTGCGTTCTGACTGGCCAGAACCCAAACCCCACGGATCGTACGTGTGCATCATTGGATGCTCCTAGATCGAACGGCAACCCTAATCCCTTTCGACAGCACATGCAATACATGGGTAAGCACTATGCGCATGTGTCATGTAGCTCACGCTTCCTTCTCTACTAGGTTTTCATTCAAAACAGGCTACCGTTTCTCGCCACTCCTCTCATCGGTTTCCCGCCTCTTCTCCCGGATATGCATGATGTAGATATTCGTTTAATTCTTATAGTTCATCTCATCCAAAATCAATTAGTTTTGTAAAAAACTATTTTAAGATTCATGGAATTGTTCATTGTAAAGGTAAAAACAAAAAGTGACAACTCATTTAGAAAAAAAAAGTTTGGGTAATTAAGATATGGAAGATTCTAGAGAACAAAGGAGAAGTGCTTGTGTTTAGAGGTTTCTGCATTATGCTTAAGTTCAACCATGGAGTCTTCTAGATTGTACTTGTGGCAGAATCTGGTGGAATGTAGATGATATCCAACGACCAGTAGTGCTCGGATTTGCCATCTCTATACCATCAGATTGGCTTCATCCAACGAGCAACTTTCATAGTTATTCGCACACTATATATGTGTATAGATGTATAGATATATATAGATGTGACCCATGCTAGACAAAATAAAGTTTGAGCGCATGCATGGGATGACCCCCCCCCCCTCCCCCCCGTTGCCGCCTCGAAGTTGGGAAGTTGACATCATAGGTATTGAACCAGGCTTGCAGTCGGGTATGGTGTTAGGTTTGTAATGTACTTGGCGTGTGTTGGGGAACGTAGTATTTGAAAAATTTCCTACGATCACGCAAGATCAATCTAGGAGATGCATAGAAACGAGAGAGGAGAGTGTGTCTACCTACCCTCGTAGACCAAAGCGCAAGCATATAGTAACGCGGTTGATGTAGTCGAACGTCTTCGCGATCCAACTAATCAAGTACCGAACGCACGGCACCTCCGTGATCTGCACACGTTCAGCTCGGTGACATCCCTCGTACTCTTGATCCAGCAGAGGCCGAGGGTGAGTTCCGTCAGCACGACGACATGTTGACGGTGATGATGAAGTTACCGACGCAGGGCTCCGCCTAAGCACTACGATAATATGACTAAGGTGGAAAACTGTGGAGGGGGGCACCGCACACGGCTAAAGATCAACTTGTGTGTCTATGGGGTGCCCCCCTCCCCATATATAAAGGAGGGGAGGAGGAGGAGGGCTAGCCACAAGGGGTACGCCCAAAGGGGGGATTCCTACTCCTAGTAGGAGTAGGTTTCCCCCTTTCCTAGTCCAAGTAGGAGAAGAAGGAAGGAGAGGAGAGGGAGAAGGAAAGAGGGGGGCGCCACCCCCTCCCTAGTCCAATTCGTACTAGCCCATGGGGGCGCGCGGCCTCCCCTTGTGGCCCTTCTCTCCTTTCCACTAAGGCCCATGAAGGCCTAATACTTCCCCTGGCGAATTCCCGTAACTCTCCGGTACTCCGAAAAATACCCAAACCAATCAGAACCTTTCCGATGTCTGAATATAGCCTTCCAATATATCGATCTTTACATCTTGACCATTTTGAGACTCCTCGTCATGTCTGTGATCACATGCGGGACTCTGAACAACCTTCGGTACATCAAATCACATAACTCATAATACATATCATCATCGAACGTTAAGCGTGCAGACCCTATGTGTTCGAGAACTATGCAGACATGACTGAGACTCATCTCCTCTCAATAACCAATAGCGGAACCTGGATGCTCATATTGGTTCCTACATATTCTATGAAGATCTTTATCGGTCAAACCGCATAACAACATACGTTGTTCCCTTTGTCATCGGTATGTTACTTGCCCGAGATTCGATCGTCGGTATCATCATACATAGTTCAATCTCGTTACCGGCAAGTCTCTTTAGTCATTCCATAATGCATCATCCCGTAACTAACTCATTAGTTACATTGCTTGCAAGGCTTATAGTGATGTGCATTACCGAGAGGGCCCAGAGATACCTTATCGATACACGGAGTGACAAATCCTAATCTCGATCTATGCCAACTCAACAAACACCATCAGAGACACCTGTAGAGCATCTTTATAATCACCCGGTTATGTTGTGACATTTGATAGCACACAAGGGTGTTCCTCCGGTATTCAGTTGTTGCATATTCTCATAGTCATAGGAACATGTATAAGTCATGAAGAAAGCAGTAGCCATAAACTAAACAATCATAGTGCTAAGATAAAGGATGGGTCTAGTCCATCACATCATTCTACAATGATGTGATCCTGTTCATCAAATGACAACACATGTCTATGGCTAGGAAACTTAACCATCTTTGATTAACGAGCTAGTCAAGTAGAGGCATACTAGGGACACTCTGTTTTGTCTATGTATTCACATATGTACTAAGTTTCTGGTTAATACAATTCTAGCATGAATAATAAACATTTATCATGATATAAGGAAATATAAATAACAACTTTATTATTGCCTCTACGGCATATTTCCTTCAGTCTCCCACTTGCACTAGAGTCAATAATCTAGTTCACATCGCCATGTGATTTAACACCAATAGTTCACATCGCCATGTGACTAATACCCAGAGGGTTTTACTAGAGTCAATAATCTAGTTCACATAGCTATGTGATTAACACCCAAAGAGTGATCATGTTTTGCTTGTGAGGGAAGTTTAGTCTGCGGGTCTGCAATATTCAGATCCGTATGTATTTTGCAAATTTGTATGTATACAATACTCTGCATGGAGCTACTCTAGCTAATTGCTCCCACTTTCAATATGTATCTAGATGGAGACTTAGAGTCATCTAGATTGGTGTCAAAAGCTTGCATCGGCGTAACTCTTTACGACGAACTCTTTTATCACCTCCATAACCGAGAAATATTTCCTTAGTCCTCTAAGGATAATTTGACCGTTGTCCAATGATCCACTCCAGGATCACTATTGTACCCTCTTGCCAAACTCATGGTGAGGTACACAATAGGTCTAGTACATAGCATAGCATACTTTATAGAACATATGACTAAGGCATAGGGAATGACTTTTCATTCTCTTTCTATTTTCTGCCATGGTCGGGTTTTGAGTCTTTACTCAAATTCACACCTTGCAACATAGGCAAGAACTCCTTATTTGACTGTCCCATTTTAACTACTTCAAAAACTTGTCAAGGTATGTACTCATTGAAGAAAATTATCAAGTGTCTTGATCTATCTCTATAGATCTTGATGCTCAATATGTAAGCAGCTTCACCGAGGTCTTTCTTTGAAAAACTCCTTTCAAACACTCCTTTAAGCTTTCCAGAAAATTCTACATTATTTTTGATCAACAATATGTCGTTCACCTATACTTATTAGAAATGTCATGGTGCTCCCACTCACTCTCTTGTAAATACAGGCTTCACCGCAAGTCTGTATAAAACTATATGCTTTAATCAACTCATCAAAGCGTATATTCCAACTCCGAGATGCTTGCACATGTCCATAGATGGATCGCTGGAGCTTGCACACTTTGTTAGCACCTTTAGGATTGACAAAACCATCTTGTTGTATCATATACAACTCTTCTTTAAGAAACCCATTAAGGAATGCAGTTTTGACATCCATTTGCCAGATTTCATAAAATGTGGCAATTGCTAACATGATGCGGACAGACTTAAGCATCGCTACGAGTGAGAAAATTTCATCGTAGTCAGCACCTTGGACTTGTCGAAAACCATTTGCGACATTTTGAGCTTTGTAGATAGTAATACTACTATCAACGTCCGTATTCCTCTTGAAGATCCATTTATTCTCTATGGCTTGCCGATCATTGGGCAAGTCCACCAAAGTCCATACTGTGTTCTCATACATGGATCCCATCTCAGATTTCATGGCCTCAAGACATTTTGCGGAATCTGGGCTCATCATCGCTTCCTCATAGTTTGTAAGTTCATCATGGTCTAGTAACATGACTTCCAGCATAGGATTACCGTACCACTCTGCTGCGGATCATGCTCTGGTTGACCTACGAAGTTCTGTAGTAACTTGATCCAAAGTTTCATGATCATCATCATTAACTTCCTCTCTAGTTGGTGTAGGCATCACGGGAACAGATTTCTCTGATGAACTACTTTCCAATTTGAGAGAAGCTACAGTTATCTCATCAAGTTCTACTTTCCTCCCACTCACTTCTTTTGAGAGAAACTCATTCTCTAGAAAGGATCCATTTTTAGCAACGAAAATCTTGGCTTCAGATCTGTGATAGAAGGTGTACCCAACAGTTTCCTTTGGGTATCCTATGAAGACCCATTTCTCTGATTTTGGTTCGAGCTTACCATGTTGAAGCTTTTTCACATAAGCATCATAGCCACAAACTTTAAGAAACGACAGCTTAGGTTTCTTGCTAAACCATAGTTCATATGGTGTCGTCTCAATGGATTTAGATGGTGCCCTATTTAACGTGAATGTAGTTGTCTCTAATGCATAACCCCAAAATGATAGTGGTAAATCAGTAAGAGACATCATAAATTGCACCATATCTAATAAAGTACGGTTACGATGTTCGGACACACCATTATGCTATGGTGTTCCAGGTGGCATGAGTTTGTGAAACTATTCCATATTGTTTTAATTGAAGGCCAAACTCGTAACTCAAATATTCGCCTCCGCAATTAGATCGTAGAAACTTTATTTTATTGTTACGATGATTCTCTACTTCACTCTGAAATTCTTTGAACTTTTCTAATGTTCTGGACTTGTGTTTCATTAAGTAGATATACTCATATCTGCTCAAATCATCTATGAAGGTCAGAAAATAACGATACCCGCCGCGAGCCTCAACACTCATCGGATCGCATACATCAGTATGTATTATTTCCAATAAGTCAGTTGCTCGCTTCATTGTTCCGGAGAACGGAGTCTTAGTCATCTTGCCCATGAGGCATGGTTCGCAAGCATCAAGTGATTCATAATCAAGTGATGCCAAAAGCCCATCAACATGGAGTTTCTTCATGCGCTTTACACCAATATGACCTAAACGGCAGTGCCACAAATATGTTGCACTATCATTATCAACTTTGCATCTTTTGGCATCAATATTATGGATATGTGTATCACTACGATCAAGATCCAGCAAACCATTCACCTTGGATGTATTACCTCAGAAGGTATTATTCATGTAAACAGAATAACAATTATTCTTTGACTTAAATGAATAACTATATTGCAATAAACATGATCGAATCATATTATGCTCAACGCAAACACCAAATAACATTTATTTTAGGTTCAACACTAATCCTGAAGGTAAAGGGAGTGTGCGATGGTGCTCTTATCAACCTTGGAATCACTTCCAACACACATCATCACCTTGCCCTCAACTAGTCTTTGTTCATTTTGTAACTCATGTTTCGAGTTACTAATCATAGCAACTGAACCAGTATCAAATACCCAGGGGCTACTATGAACACTAGTAAAGTACACATCAATAACATGTATATCACATATACTTTTGTTCACTTTTCCATCCTTCTTATCTGCCAAGTATTTGGGGCAGTTCCGCTTCCATTGACCATTTCCTTCGTAGTAGAAGCACTCAGTTTCAGGCTTGGGTCTAGCTTTGGGCTTCTTCATGGGACTGACAACTTGCTTGTCATTCTTCTTGAAGTTCCCTTTCTTTTCCTTTACCCTTTTTTTGAAACTAGTGGTCTTGTTAACCGTCAACAATTGATGCTATTTCTTGATTTCTACCTTCGCTGATTTCAGTATCGCAAAGAGCTTGGGAATCGTTTTTGTCATCCCTTGCATATTATAGTTCATCATGAAGTTCTAGTAACTTGGTGGCAGTGACTAGAGAACTTTGTCAATCACTATCTTATCTGGAAGATTAACTCCCACTTGATTCAATCAATTGTAGTACTCAGACATTCTGAGCACATGTTCACTGGTTGATCTATTCTCCTCCATCTTGTAGGCAAAAAATACTTGTCAGAGGTCTCATACCTCTTGACTCGGGCATGAGTCTGAAATACCAATTTCAACTCTTGGAACATCTCATATGCTCCATGGCATTTCAAAACATTTTTGAAGTCCCGGTTCTAAGCCGTAAAGCATGGTGCACTAAACTATCAAGTAGTCATCATACCGAGCTTGTCAAACGTTCATAACATATGCATTTGCTCCTGTAATAGTTATGTCACCTAGCGGTGCATTAAGGACATAATTTTTTTGTGCAGCAATGAGGACAATCCTCAGATCATGGACCTATTCCGCATCATTGTTACTATCAACTTTCAACTTAGTTTTCTCTAGGAACATATCATAAATAAAACGGGGAAGCTATACGCGAGCAATTGATCTACAACATATATATATGCAAATACTATCAGGACTAAGTTCATGATAAATTTAAGTTCGATTAATCATATTACTTAAGAACTCCCACTTAGATAGACATCCCTCTAGTCATCTAAATGATCACGTGATCCATATGAACTAAACCATGTCTGATCATCACGTGAGATGGAGTAGCTTTCAATGGTGAACATCACTATGTTGATCATATTTAATATGATTCACGTTCGACCTTTTGGTCTCAGTGTTCCAAGGCCATATCTGCATATGCTAGGATCGTCAAGTTTAACGTGAGTATTCTGCATGTGCAAAACAGGCTTGCACCCGTTGTATATGAACGTAGAGCTTATCACACCCGATAATCACGTGGTGTCTCAGCACGAAGAACTGTTTCAACGGTGCATACTCAGGGAGAACACTTATACCTTGAAATTTTAGTAAGGGGTCATTTCATAATGATACCGTCGTACTAAGCAAAATAAGATGCATAAAAGATAAACATCACATGCAATCAAAATATGTGACATGATATGGCCATCATCATCTTGTGCCTTTGATCTCCATCTCCAAAGTACCGTTATGATCTCCATCGTCACCGGCATGACACCATGATCTCCATCATCTTGATCTTTATCAACGTGTCGTCTCATGGTCGTCTCACCAACTATTTCTTTTTCAACTATTGCTATCGCATAGCGATAAAGTAAAGCAATTATATGGTGCTTGCATCTTATGCAATAAAGAGACAACCATAAGTGTCGTGGAATTGTTACGGCAGATGTCCTAGTGAAAGGACTTAGTCGTGGAGCCATCGCAACTAGGAAGCTTAAAGGGGTTAATCGGGACAAAGGACACGAGAAGTTTATACTGGTTCGGCCCCTTATGGTGAAGGTAAAGCCTAGTCCAGTTGATGTGGTATTGATAGGTTTCGATGACCAAGGAGTGAATACGCTAGCTTGGCTCTCGATCTGTTGTTTCTTGCCCTAAGCAGTCGCCGGGTCGTCCCCTTATATACACGGGTTGACGCCTGGCGGCCTACAGAGTCCCGGCCGGCTCATACAACATGTACGGCTTGGTGAGTCCTTTTACATGCCTTACTTTACAAGTCTTACTCATACATGGCGGTTTACAATTATGGACCTTAAGCCGCCTCTGGGCTTGGGCCTACTACAAGTCTTATAATGAACCGTTGCCTTGTATACTCGCCGGGCATCTTTTAATAACCCGCCATTAGGATTGACCCGGCCCCTCCTGGGTGGGTCATACCTGGTAGTTATATCCCCAACATTAGGCCCCAGGTTGATTTGAACTTTGTTCTTGTCAATCTCCAACACTTAGACGAAATCCATCTTCCGCTATTTGTAAAAGCTCTGTAACCTGCCATGACGTCATCTTCAGAAAATTTGGAAATCTGCCTCGACGTCATCTTTAACGGATCCTTGTCCTTAAATGTTTTCTGAGAATCGAGGCACCCATTTAGCTGGATAATCATTACTTTGGTCTTCCCCGATTTTCGCACCCGCCCGTTCACCTATCTCCTTATAAATAGGCACGGTTGGTCCTTCTTCTTCCTTCTCTCGCCACCTCTCTGCCTCTCGAGCTCCGCCGCCGCTGCAGCGCTCACCGTCGTCCTCAACTTTGGTCGCTGCATCACCCTGAGCTCGTCCAGAGAGCGGCGGCGATCCTTCACAGTAGCTCTGCATCCGTAAGCTCTTGCTTTCTCACCCCTTAGATCTGCATTAGGGTTCGTGAGTTTTCTTTCTTGTGTTCTTCGCTGTTCGTCGTAGATTTCTTGCAGCTTCTACACCACACCCTCTTGTGATCTGAAAGAAGTGTAGAACCTATGCGGTAGTTCTTTTACATCCATTTTAGATGCTAGCAGATCCCTTTTTCTTGTTCAAAGGCCTCGTTAGAGCTGATGAACTCCTCTGTGCTGGTTTTTTAGTTCTAAATTTATTTTTCTTTTCTAAACCATCTTGATCCAGAATAATAGCAATAGCTTGTGAAACTTGTTTGTCTCAGCACTTAGCCAATTCTGTTTCTGGAAATCTTAAAATATCTTTAGGCATGGCGGCTTATCATGCCAGCTCATTTTTCCTTTATATATCATTAGCCCTTACTTAAGCCGCCATTACTCATCTGTACTATAATCATTAACCTGTAATTCCACCAATTAATTTGAACCGGCAAATTGCTTTCTTTTCAGCTTGTCCTTTTCCATCATGCCATCAAAAGCGCCAACAATCTGCAATTGGGTCCCTTCCACAGTCACTGATGACACTTTGAAGGACTTTGTCACCATCGGATATTTGCCCGAGAAGAACATTATGTCCTATCGTGCTCCTGACCCGGCCGAAGAATGACCTCATCCTAAAGACGGTGAAGTCATCATCTTTACTGATGACATGAATCAGGGTTTTTCACCACCCAGCTCAAAGTTCTTCAAAGACGTTCTGTATTTTTTCAAGCTTC
Source organism: Triticum monococcum (assembly GCA_034509565.1). NCBI lineage: Eukaryota > Viridiplantae > Streptophyta > Magnoliopsida > Poales > Poaceae > Triticum > Triticum monococcum. The sequence continues at coordinate 183,097,149 of CM067843.1, read as the reverse complement.
ATCCACAAGATCTAGGACCCAACTCCATATCCAACATCTGCAATTTTCAAGTTCTTTGTGAGGTTATCTGCAAGAAGAACCTACTATGGAACTCTTCAGAGAGTACTTCTATCTGAACCGCCAGAACAAATGCACCAACAGTCTTAGCTTGGAACTTAGTGGAATCTCAATCCAGCGCCGACAGGGTGATGTCTTTCCCTTAATAGTCTTACCAAGCCATCCCAAGGATTGGAATCAAACATGGTTCTATTTCCAGGACACGTCGCCAGCTGATGAAAGACCACTGCCGGGTTATCGCGCGGAGCATCTGGATTCTAAGTTTGTGCTCCCTGACAAGCTTACTGCTGCTGAACGCAAGAAGCTTATCCCATCTATCAAAAGGATTCAAGCTTTACTAGGAAACGGCCTAACTGGAGTCGATCTGATCCGTTGTTGGATCGCATGGCGGGTCATCCCTCTGAGCCGCCATTCCGCCTTGATGCATACCTACGCCGGAGGACCAGATGACCCTCTGCGTCATAGCCCTATGCAACTGACTGAAGAGGCTATTATAGAGATGTCGACCACCCTCATAAACGGCAAATACGAGGACTGCAGTGAGGTTGGATTAAACCCCTTCTGCAAACTTAACCCGGCACCAGAGGTGAACCCCCTTGACTTCCTTTTTCTTTAGTAGTTAAATACTTGCATGGTTTTTAACCTGTTATTCGCCTACAGGCCAAATCTGACTTCTGGAAGGCCAAATATGATCATGAAGCTGCCAAGAAGGCTAGAGCCGCTGCCATAGCCGCCAGGAAGATGACCCGGAAGTCCAAGAAGAAGAAGACTGCTTCTAACATGTTCAAGCTAGATGATGTTTCTGAGTCGGAGGTAGCCCTTGACTCCCTTGGCCTATTTTTTAACAACCTTATTGACACTGACTATTGCCAGGACGACACGGGGGCCAGCCAGGCAGTAGAAGTAGAGGTAACTATTTCCTCTGACTCGGAACCTTTGCCGAGACAGAAACTTCAACCGGTAACCCGGAAAGTAAGGTTTTCACACCCTTTGGCTTATTTGGACCCTCATTTTCTTTTGAAAAAGCAGCAACATGAGAGCCGCCGTCAGGCCCGGACTAGTGAAGATAATGAAGTACCCTCCGGCTTACCAAAAACTCTTCGGAAATGCCAGAATGGGGTTTGTTTCACCTTTGTCTCTTGCTTTTATCATTGTATCCATTTCCTTACTCTCTTAACTTTATTTTTACTTTTGCAGGAGGTTTCTCGCTCTTCTGGCGATTCTTCACAAACTCAATTCCCGGCTTTCAAGACTGCCCCTGGGTAAGGAAAATTATCTTTCTTCTGCATCTTTAAGTCTGCATCATTATACTAACTCATGAAATCCTTCTTAGCGGTCAAGCAAAGTCCAAGAAAGCCAAGGTGGCTAAGCCGGCGCAAGACCCGAAAGACCCTGCTCCTGAGTCGGCAATACCAACTCCCCCTGAACAATCTGAAGCACCAGAAGACCCTGCTGTCTATGTTCAATCAGACCCTCCTGAGCCATCAGTTGATGAGACCATTCTCAATCCCTCTACCGCTGAACCATCTAGCTCAGCTAAGCCGCCGACGACTTCTGACAATGATGTCTTAATTACTGGTAGTCGATTCATTGAGCTGGGCAACCCAACTATACTGGCCCGGCACTCTGCCAAGCAAGAAGCTTTAGAGAGGCAGAAGGTGTGGTTTGACGTCTCTCACTACGCTCATCTGAATGTTAGTGATGTGCTGTCTGGATACCTTAGTCATGTGCATTCCAGCCGTGACTCGGAAATTAAGATGGTCAAGCAATTGCAACTGAAATATGAGGTACGTTCTCTGGCTTTCACTAGCTTACATATGCTCTGCCAGCCCCCAAGTCTCCGGATTACAATGAACCTGAATGATCTGTAGACTTATGATATAGGTTGATGCTCTGTCTTAGATTTTCCTTAAGCCCAGCATAAATTTCATCTGTAGTCCCCAAGGGCTGGCTCAATTTATCATGAATGAGCCGGTACTTGACTTCATAATTGTCTTGAATCAGTCCAAACAAATAGTGTGATCCGACTCAACATGAAAAAAACTTTCTTAATATCATGCATTAGCCCCCAACATGAAAACACTTGGGACTTTAAGCATAGAAGAGCCATTTTGCATTTAAAAAATTTCTTTGGCAGACATTAGCCCCCAAGTGCCGAGTGGTGTTGCGTTGCAAAGTACTTGGGACTTTAATTATTATAACCTTTATTGAAATAAATTTTAACACACCCTGTGCATGTTTGTAGACCGCCATAACTGAATTGAGCTCTCAATTGACTAATGCAAAGACCCGGCTGGCGGATCAAGAGGCTAAGATAAAGAACACTGACTCCAAACTCCAGTTGAGCCTCTCTGAAGCAGAAAAACTGAAGACCAGATTTGATGCGAAGAAGAAATCTTGGGCCAATGATAAAACATTGCTGATACAGCGTGCAGAGACAGCAGAGGCGGCTCTCAAGGAGGTTACCACAGAGCTCATCGGCTTAAAAAACCGTGTGTCTCAGATGGTCTCCGCAATCTTTGGTAAGTCATTTGCATAAATTACTTACACTCTATTTTTGTCAGAAATATAAGCCGCCTGCTTAGCCTTTGTAAAATACTTATAGGTCCACGGAGCAACAATCTGAGTCAAAACAGCGTGACAAAACTCAAGGCAGTTTACACCTCGGCGGAGCAACTGTATACTGGGGCTCAACGGGCGCTTGCTATTATCTCCCCTGCCAACCAAGGACCCAACCTCTTGAGTGATGTTTTAAAGAAGTTATCTATCTTACCCGCCAGATTCCAAGAGGTCAAGCGGTCTTGTGAAAGAGCCGGGGCCCTGACTGCCCTAAGCCGCTCCAAAGCCTGGGTGCCGGAACTAGACCCGACAAATGTGGCCAAGGGGTACCCTACCTTGAAGGAAGACGGGACTCCGTTTGATCAAGATGATTTTATTGCTTGTGTGAGGGGAGTTCGTCCTCAGGGTACCATTCTTGGCGAGGAGACCAACATTGACAAGTATCAGCCGGGTTTTGATGTTGATAATAAAAAGATGGCAACTCCTTCGTATAAAGTGACAGATCTTATCCCGCCAGTTCACCAACACACCTTTGCTCCAGACATTGACCCGGCTGGTCTAATTGATGATGAAGCTGAGTTTGTTGCTCTTGATGGCTTTGATTGGTCCAAGCCCAGCTTCCAACCAGTGGAGGGAGATGAACCGGCGAGGGAGGACTTATAACCGTCCGAATAACCCGGTCGAGACTTAATGAACTGGTCTTAAATGAATATCTGCTTAGGAGAAAACAGTTTGAACCTTTTGGGCTCCCAATGCCTTGTAATAGGCTAGCTTGAAACTGCATTTTCTGCCTATGCTGTCGTGCATATGATACTGCGTATGACTGTTTTATCCGTCACGTCGATATATGCATTATATCCTTTATCACATTTGCAATGTTTAAATATGTTCCTATATGCAAGAGATGAAGAACTGTCCTGGCGGTTTGTCGCTGGACGGGTCAAAACACCCAATACATAACTGTGTTCTTTGAGTCTCAACTGTCGGCTTATGTGACCCGGACAGTAAGGTTGATAACCCAATCTTTTTAGAAGTCAATACTTCCATATGCCTGATGATTGTTATACCTTGGCAACTCATTGTCAAATAACCGAGCTGGTTTAATTGAAACCATACTTGCAGTTAGATTTGAGACAACAAAAAACCAGTAAAACAAAACAGCATGTTTCAAACAATGTAAATCAAGCATTCAAATAAAATTTGGAGGCTTATGATTCGAATACGATCAGTAAACCGGACCAAAGGGGTTAAGCTAGGATTCGAATACGATCATGTAGCCCCCAGTGGCTTTGGCGTTGCGCCGATCAAGAGGGTACCGACAACTATGTTCTTTTTGGTTCGAATACGACCTATGTTTGAACAGGAAGCCCCCAAATGACCTTGAGAGTTTTTTAACGATGCTGATTCGAATACGATCAATGTCGGACCCATAAGGGGTTGAGCTATGATTCGAATACGATCAGGAAGCCCCCTAGTGAGCTTGGCATTGTGCCGATCAAAAGGGTACTGACAGCTATGTTCTCTTTGGTTCGAATACGACCTATGTTTGAACAGGAAGCCCCCTAGTGACCATAAGGTTTTAACGGCTAGGTTCAAATACAATCATGAGCCGGACCGAGAGGGTTAAGCTAGATTCGGATACGATCAGCCCCCAACTGGTCGTTTTAGTAATTAGAAAAATAAGGATATGTGATCATTGAGGATGAAAAGGACAGAGGTCCTGCTTTATTACTTATCATAATATATACAATGTCAAGGTATGTACATTATGAGAGCCGGTGGCTCAAGTGTATTAAGGCCGAAGATGAGCAATATTCCACAGTCGGCGGGTCTCTTCCTCCGACTTACGTGAGTCTTCGTGCTCTCGAACATCGATAAGGTAATATGACCCGTTGTTCAAGTTCTTGCTGACCACAAAGGGTCCTTCCCAAGGTGGGGATAGCTTGTGTGCCTTAGAATGATCCTGGATGAGCCGGAGCACTAGGCCACCTTCTTGAAAGGTTTTGGACCTAACCCGGCGGCTGTGATAACGGCGCAGGTCCTATTGGTAAATCGCTGAACGAGCCGCTACCAAGTCTCAGTCTTCATATAATAAGTCAAGCGCATCCTGACGGGCTTGTTTGTTATCAGCTTCAACACAAGCCGCCATGCGGGGCGAGTCATGACGGATGTCACTAGGCAGGACTGCTTCTGCTCCATAAACCATGAAGAAAGGCGTATAACCCGTAGACCTGTTGGGGATGGTATTGATGCTCCATAGTACCGAGGGTAACTCCTCTACCCAACAACCCGGTGTCCGTTGTAAAGGAACCATAAGCCCGGGCTTGAGACCTTTTAAGATTTCCTGATTTGCTCTCTCATCTTGACCATTGGATTGGGGGTGAGCTACTGACGAAACATCAAGCCAGATATGCTCACGTTGACAAAACTCCTCCATAGCACCTTTGGACAGATTGGTAGCATTGTCAGTTATAATGTTGTGTGGAAAACCAAAACGAAAGATCACCGTTTTCATGAACTGAACCGCCGTGGCTGCATCACACTTACTAACCGGCTCTGCCTCAACCCATTTTGTGAATTTGTCAACTGCCACCAAAAGATGTGTCTTTTTATCCTTGGATCTTTTGAAAGGTCCAACCATATCCAGCCCCCAAACTGCAAATGGCCAAGTAATTGGAATCATCCATAATTCTTGAGCCAGCACGTGCGCTCGTCGTGCAAACTTTTGACACCCATCGCACCTACTGACCAGATCCTCCGCATCAGCGTGAGCCGTTGGCCAGTAAAAACCGTGACGGAAAGCTTAGGCCACAAGAGAATTTGAGCCAGCATGGTGGCCACAATCTCCTTCATGGATCTCACGAAGAATTTCTTGACCTTCTTTAGGAGAGACACAACGTTGAAACGCTCTGGTGACACTGCGATGATACAACTCGCCATTAGAAATCGTCATTGACTTAGACCGCCGGGTTATCTGTCTAGCCAAGGTCTCATCCTCTGGCAACTCGCCCGGGTCATATAAGCCAAAAATGGTACTGTCCAATCTGGAATGACATGAAGAGCCGCCACCAACTGTGCCTCCGGGTCTGGAACGGCCAAGTCTTCCTCTGTGGGCAACTTGACAGAAGGGTTATGCAGAACATCTAAAAAGGTGTTAGGTGGCACCGGCTTACGCTGAGATCCCAACCGGCTTAGAGCGTCGGCCGCTTCGTTCTTTCTGCGGTCAATGTGCTCCACTTGATAACCTTTGAAGTGTCCAGCAACAGTGTCAACCTCACGACGATAAGCCGCCATGAAAGGATCCTTGGAATCCCACTTGCATGATACTTGCTGAGCCACCAAATCTGAGTCGCCAAGGCACCGTACCCGGCTTAAACTCATTTCTTTAGCCATTGAAGACCATGGAGCAAGGCCTCATATTCTGCTACGTTGTTAGTACAAGGAAACATCAATCACGACAGGATAACCCACAAGTATAGGGGATCGCAACAGTTTTCGAGGGTAGAGTATTCAACCCAAATTTGTTGATTCGACATAAGGGGAGCCAAAGAATATTCTCAAGTATTAGCAGCTGAGTTTTCAATTCCACCACACCTGGAAACTTAATATCTGCAGCAAAGTGTTTAGTAGCAAAGTAATATGATAGTGGTGATAACATAGCAAAAGGTAACCGTAGTAAAAGTAATATTTTTGGTATTTTGTAGTGATGATAGCAATAGCAACGGAAAAGTAAATAAGCGAAGAACAATATATGGAAAGCTCGTTGGCAATGGATCGGTGATAGAGAATTATGCCAGATGTGGTTCATCATGTAATAGTCATAACCTAGGGTGACACAGAACTAGCTCCAGTTCATTGATAAAATGTAGGCATGTATTCCGAAAATAGTCATACGTGCTTATGGAAAAGAACTTGCATGACATCTTTTGTCCTACCCTCCCATGGCAGCGGGGTCCTTACGGAAATTAAGGGATATTAAGGCCTCCTTTTAATAGAGTACGGGAACAAAGCATTAACACATAGTGAATACATGAACTCCTCAAACTACGGTCATCGCCGGTAAGTATCCCGATTATTGTCACTTCGGGGTTAACGGATCATAACACATAATAGGTGACTATAGACTTGCAAGATAGGATCTAGAACTCTCATATATTGATGAAAACATAATAGGTTCAGATCTAAAATCATGGCACTCGGGCCCTAGTGAAAAGCATTAAGCATAGCAAAGTCATAGCAACATCAATCTCAGAACATAGTGGATACTAGGGATCAAACCCTAACAAAACTAACTCGATTACATGATAGATCCCATCCAACCCATCACCGTCCAGCAAGCCTATGATGGAATTACTCACGCACGGCGATGAGCATCATGAAATTGGTGATGGAGGATGGTTGATAATGACGATGGCGACGGATTCCCCTCTCCGGAGCCCCGAACGGACTCCAGGTCAGCCCTCCGGAGAAGTTCTAGGGCTTGGCGGCGGCTCCGTATCGTAAAACGCGATGAATCCTTCTCTCTGATTTTTTTTCTCCCCGAAACCAAATATATAGAGTTGGAGTTGGAGTCAGAGGAGCTCCAGGGGGCCCACGGGGTAGGGGGGCACGCCCCCCACCCTCGTGGACAGGTGATGGGCCCCCTGGCCTTCATCTTTTGCAGGTATTTTTTATGTTTTCCAAAAAGTTACTCCGTGAAGTTTCAGGTCATTCCGAGAACTTTTGTTTCTGCACATAAATAACACCATCGTAATTCTGCTGAAAAAAACGTTAGTCTGGGTTAGTTCCATTCAAATCATGCAAGTTAGAGTCCAAAACAAGGGCAAAAGTGTTTGGAAAAGTAGATACGATTGAGACGTATCAACTCCCCCAAGCTTGAACCTTTGCTTGTCCTCAAACAATTCAGTTGACAAACTGAAAGTGATAAAGAAAAACTTTTACAAATTCTGTTTGTTCTTGTTGTTGTAAATACGTAAAGCCAGCATTCAAGTTTTCAGCAAAGATTATAACTAACCACATTCACAATAATGCTTAGGTCTCATGTTTACTCATATCAATGGCATAATCAACTAGTGAGCAATAATAATGAATCTTGGATGACAACACTTTCTCAAAACCATCATGATATGATATAACAAGATGGTATCTCGCTAGCCCTTTCTGAGACCGCAAAAATAAATGCAAAGCACCTTTAAAGATCAAGGAGTGACTAGACATTGTAATTCATGGTAAAAGAGATCCAGTCAAGTCATGCCCAATGTAAACTAACAATAATGAATGCAAATGACAACGGTGCTCTCCAACTGGTGCTTTTTAATAACAAGATGATGACTCAGCATAAAAGCAAATAGATAGGCCCTTCGCAGAGTGAAGCAGGGATTTATAGAGGTGCCAGAGCTCGGTTTTGAAATAGAGGTGAATAATATTTTGAGCGGTATACTTTCATTGTCAACATATCAACCAAGCGATGGCGATATCTTCCATGCTACACAGATTATAGGCAGTTCCCAAACAGAATGGTAAATTATATACTCCCCCTTCCACCAACAAGCATCAATCAATGGCTTGCTCGAAACAACGAGTGCCTCCAAATAACAAGAGTCCCAGGGGGAGTTTTGTTTGCAATTAATTTGATTTAGTTTGCATAAAGCATGGGACCGGGCATCCCGGTGACCAGCCACTTTCTCGTGAGTCAGGAGCGGAGTCCACTCCTCTTGAGAATAACCCGCGTAACATGGAAGATACGGACAGCCCTAGTTGATACATGAGCTATTCGAGCATACAAAAGAGGATATTTATTGGAAGGTTTAGAGTTTGGGACATACAAATTTACTTGGAACGGCAGGTAGATACCGTATATAGGTAGGTATGGTGGACTCATATGGAATAACTTTGGGGTTCATGGAGTTGGATGCACAAGCAGTATTCCCGCTTAGTACAGGTGAAGGCTAGCAAAAGACTAGGAAGCAACCAGCTAGAGAGCGACAACAGTCATGAACATGCATTAAAAATAATCAACACTGAATGCAAGCATGAGTAGGATATAATCCACCATGAACATAAATATCATGAAGGCTATGTTGATTTTGTTTCAACTACATGCGTGAACATGTGGCAAGTCAAGTCACTTAAATCATTCAGAGGAGGATACCACCCTAACATACCACATCATAACCATTTCAATAGCATGTTGGCACACAAGGTGAACCATTATAACTCATAGCTAATCAAGCATGGCACAAGAACTATGATCTCTAGTTGTCATTGCAAACATGTTTATTCATAATAGGCCGAATCAGGAACGATGAACTAATCATATTAAACACACAAGAAGAAAGCATAAAAGGAAAGTAAACTAGCATGGATGATACAGTGAAAAAGTATGAGCATCGACATCTAGCAATGAATGTGTAAACATAAATGTAATGTCGGTGAGAGATACGTACTCCCCCAAGGTTAGGCTTTTGGCCAAAGTTGGTCTATGGCCACGGCTGGCCTGGTGGATATCCATAATAATAGTTGGGGTCGTACTGTGATGCAGCGGCTATCGCCTCCTGAGCTGCAGCGTGGTGACGAGCGGCCTCCGCTCTCCTATCATACTCATCTGCCTCCTCTCTGGTAATAACATATCTTCCTTTTGCCTGATGATCAAAGAAGGCAGGAGCAGGGAGAGTGATATGGACAGCACGCTGATAACCCACAAGTATAGGGGATCGCAACAGTTTTCGAGGGTAGAGTATTCAACCCAAATTTATTGATTCGACACAAGGGGAGCCAAAGAATATTCTCAAGTATTAGCAGCTGAGTTTTCAATTCAACCACACCTAGAAACTTAATATCTGCAGCAAAGTGTTTAGTAGCAAAGTAATATGAGAGTGGTGATAACGGTAGCAAAAGGTAACAGTAGTAAAAGTAATATTTTTGGTATTTTGTAGTGATTATAGCAATAGCAACGGAAAAGTAAATAAGTGAAGAACAATATATGGAAAGCTCGTTGGCAATGGATCGGTGATAGAGAATTATGTCGGATGCGATTCATCATGTAACAGTCATAACCTAGGGTGACACAGAACTAGCTCCAGTTCATTGATATAATGTAGGCATGTATTCCGAACATAGTCATATGTGCTTATGGAAAAGAACTTGCATGACATCTTTTGTCCTACCCTCCCGTGGCAGCGGGGTCCTTACGGAAACTAAGGGATATTAAGGTCTCCTTTTAATAGAGAACCGAAACAAAGCATTAACACATAGTGAATACATGAACTCTTCAAACTACGGTCATCACCGGTAAGTATCCCGATTATTGTCACTTTGGGGTTAACGGATCATAACACATAATAGGTGACTATAGACTTGCAAGATAGGATCAAGAACACTCATATATTGATGAAAACATAATAGGTTCAGATCTGAAATCATGGCACTCGGGCCCTAGTGACAAGCATTAAGCATAGCAAAGTCATAGCAACATCAATCTCAGAACATAGTGGACACTAGGGATCAAACCCTAACAAAACTAACTCGATTACATGATAGATCCCATCCAACCCATCACCGTCCAGCAAGCCTACGATGGAATTACTCACGCACGGCGGTGAGCATCATGAAATTGGTGATGGAGGATGGTTGATGATGACAATGGCGATGGATTCCCCTCTCCGGAGCCCCGAACGGACTCCAGATCAGCCCTCCCGAGAGGTTTTAGGGCTTGGCAGCGGCTCCATATCGTAAAACACGATGAGCCCTGATTTTTTTTTCTCCCCGAAACTCAATATATGGAGTTGGAGTTGGAGTCGGAGAGTCAACAGGGGGCCCACAAGGTAGGGGGGCGCGCCCTAGGGGGCATGCGCGCCCCCCACCCTCGTGGCAAGGTGGTGGGCCCCCTGGCCTTCATCTTTGGCAGGTATTTTTCTTATTTTATGAAAAGTGTCTCCGTGAAGTTTCAGGTCATTCCGAGAATGTTTGCTCCTGCACACATAAATATCATGCAAGTTAGAGTCCAAAACAAGGGAAAAAGTGTTTGGAAAAGTAGATACGTTGGAGACGTATCAACTCACCCAAGCTTGAACCTTTGCTTGTCCTCAAGCAATTCAGTTGACAAACTGAAAGAGATAAAGAAAAACTTTTACAAACTCTGTTTGCTCTTGTTGTTGTAAATATGTAAAGCTAGCATTCAAGTTTTCAGCAAAGATTATAACTAACCACATTTGCAATAACGCATAGGTCTCAAGTTTACTCATATCAGTAGCATAACCAACTAGCGAGCCATAATAATAAAACTCGGATGACAACACTTTCTCAAAACAATCATAATATAATATAACAGGATGGTATCTCGCTAGCCCTTTCTGAGACCGCAAAACATAAATGCAAAGCACCTTTAAAGACCAAGGACTGACTAGACATTGTAATTCATGGTAAAAGAGATCCAGTCAAGTCACACTCAATGTAAACTAACAGTAATGAATGCAAATGACAGCGGTGCTCTCCAACTGGTGCTTTTTCATAAGAGGATGATGACTCAGCATAAAAGTAAATAGATAGGCCCTTTGCAGAGGGAAGCAGGGATTTGTAGAGGTGCCAGAGCTCGGTTTTGAAACAGAGGTGAATAATATTTTGAGTGGTATACTCTCATTGTCAACATAACAACCAAGAGATGGCGATATCTTCCATGCTACACACATTATAGGCGGTTCCCAAACAGAATCGTAAAGTTTTATACTCCCCCTTCCACCACAAGCATCAATCGATGGCTTGCTCGAAACAACGAGTGCCTCCAACTAACAAGAGTCCCAGGGGGAGTTTTGTCAATTATTTCGATTTAGTTTGCATAAAGCATGGGACTGGGCATCCCGGTGACCAGCCATTTATCTCGTGAGTGAGGAGCGGCGTCCACTCCTCTTGAGAATAACCCGCCTAACATGGAAGATACAGACAGCCCTAGTTGATACATGAGCTATTCGAGCATACAAAACAGGATATTTATTTGAAGGTTTTGAGTTTGGCACATACAAATTTACTTGGAACGGCAGGTAGATACCGTATATAGGTAGGTATAGTGGACTCATGTGGAATAACTTTGGGGTTTAAGGAGTTTGGATGCACAAGCAGTATTCCCGCTTAGTACAAGTGAAGGCTAGCAAAAGACTGGGAAGCGACCAGCTAGAGAGCGACAACAGTCATGAACATGCATTAAAATTAACCAACACCGAATGCAAGCATGAGTAGGATATAATCCACCATGAACATAAATATCGTGAAGGCTATGTTGATTTTGTTTCAACTACATGCGTGAACATGCGCCAAGTTAAGTCACTTAAATCATTCAGAGGAGGATACCACCCTATCATACCACATCATAACCATTTCAATAGCATGTTGGCACGCAAGGTAGACCATTATAACTCATAGCTAATCAAGCATGGCACAAGAAACTATGATCTCTAGTTGTCATTGCAAACATGTTTATTCATAATAGGCTGAATCAGGAACGATGAACTAATCATATTTACAAAAACAAAAGAAGTCGAGTTCATACCAGCTTTTCTCATCTCAGCCAGTCCACCATATATCATCATAATTGCCCTTCACTTGCACGACTGAACAATGTGAATAATAATAATAGTGCACGTGCATTGGACTAAGCTGGAATCTGCAAGCATTCAATAAACAGGAGAAGACAAGGCAATATTGGCTCTTTTGTCAGATCAACAATAATGTATATAAGAGCCACTTCAACAATTTAATTATGGTCTTCTCCTATCAACCCCCAAAGAAAAGAAAAGAAATAAAACTATTTACACGGGAGAGCTCCCAACAAGTAAAAGAAGAATAGGAAATCTTTTTGGGTTTCCTTTTTAATTACTACTACAAGCATGGAAAGTAAACTAATTAAATGCTACAACTATTTTTTTTGGTTTTTCTTAAGGTTTATTAAACACACCAAAAGAAAGCATAAAAGGAAAATAAACTAGCATGGATGATACAATGAAAAGTATGAGCACCAACATCTAGCAATGAGTGTGTGAGCATAAATGTAATGTCGGTGAGAAATACGTACTCCCGCAAGCTTAGGCTTTTGGCCTAAGTTGGTCTATGGCCACGGCTGGCCTGGCTGATATCCATAATAGTAGCCGGGGTCGTACTGTGATGCAGCAGCTATCGCCTGCTGAGCTGCAGTGTGGCGACGAGCGGCCTCCTCTTTCCTCTCGTACTCATCTGCCTCCTCTCTGGTAATAGTATATCCTCCTCTTGCCTGATAATCAAAGAAAGCAGGAGTAGGGAGAGTAATACGGATAGCGCGGCATCTGTCAAAGATTAGTCGATACTGTAGAGGTGATTCGTTCCTCTCGACAAACTGGTGGTGAACCATAGCATTAAAATCTAGATAGGCAGGAGGTAATTCAATATCATCTTCGTGTACATCTATACCAAGAAAATTAGCTACGCGGGTTGCATAAATTCCACCAAAGAAATCTCCATTAAATCTATTAAGATGCAACCTACGTGCAACAATGGCTCCCAAATTATAAGATTGGTCTCCTAACACAGCACTCCTAAGAATATTGAGGTCAGGGACACACATGTGACATGCCTCATCTTTACCATTTATGCATCTACCTATGAAGAGAGCAAAATAATGTATAGAAGGAAAGTGAATGCTCCCTATGGTAGCTTGTGTAATATCTCTAGATTCTCCCATGGTTATGCTAGCAAGAAAATCTCTAAATTCAGATTTGTGAGGATCCCTTATACTACCCCCATTGTGGAACTTTGCATGCAGTGGTAAAATCCTCTAAGTCCATGGTATAAGATTTATCATAAAGATCAAATAGGACAGTTGGAGAATTATGTGAAGTTGAAAATTCAAACCTCCTCACAAAGGAACTAGTGAGATTATGATACTGACTGCACTTCTCTTCCTCGAAGCTCACGAGATCAACGTTACGCAAATGTGCATTAAATTCTTCTTTTATTCCCGCTCGATCCATAAAATTTTCAGAAGGCCACTCACAAGGACACACTGGAGCGTCTCTTGGTGTCTCTTCATCAACATCTCGCATTGCAAGCCTAGGTCCTTGCTTCCTTGAAGAACCACCTTGGAACATTTTCCTAAGCATTTTTCTTCCTCTGAAAAATTCTGAAATTTTTTTGTAACATCAAAATAAAAGTAAACCAAACTCAATAATATTGATAGCAACTACTCCTACAAGTGCCTAGGGCCTATATCATGCATCAAAACTACTTTTGACCATATAAATTTGACATGCAAGCTCAAGAACAGGGTCACCTAAGCAGCAAAATTTTGCAATGAATAAAGCACTAGAACAAAAACTAATTGGACCAATGGGGAGTAACATACCAAGGAACAATCTCCCAAGTAGTTTTGTCAGAGGTGCTTTGAGCAAGGAGATCGAAAATGGCAGCAAAACGAGCTTGGACTCGGGTTTGAGCTGGTTATTCGTGTTTGGGGGAGGAAGAAGGAGTGTATGGGTGAAAGGATAAGTGGAGGAGGGCCACCGTGGGCCCACGAGGCAGGGGGCGCGCCCTCCACCCTCATGGGCAGGTGGTTGGCCTCCCTGGTGTGTTCTCAGTTCCATAAATCCTCAAATATTCTAGAAAAATCATATTTAATTTTCAGGACATTTGGAGAACATTTATTTTCGAGGTATTTTTATATTGCACGGATAATCAGATAACAGACAAAAAATATTTATTTTCATTTTATTTAATATAAATAACAGAAAGTAAAAGTGGGGTACAGAAGGTTGTGCCTTCTAGTTTCATCCATCTCATGGTCATCAAAAGGAATCCACTAACAAGGTTGATCAAGTCTTGTTAACGAACTCATTCCGAATAACATGGAACCGGAGAAATTTCGAATAACACTATGTTACCTCAACGGGGATATGCACAATCCCCAATAACAAGAATATCATATTTCTTCTTGACAGTAGGAAGAGGAAATTCAAAACCTCCAAATATAATCCATGGAATTTTTCCAATAGAGTTGATACTATGAACTTGAGGTTGTTTCCTCGGAACGTGTACCGTGTGCTCATTACCATTAACATGAAAAGTGACATTGCCTTTAGTGCAATCAATATAAGCCCCTGCAGTATTCAAAAAGGGTCTTCCAAGAATAATAGACATACTATCGTCCTCGGGAATATCAAGAATAACAAAGTCCGTTAAAATAGTAACATTTGCAACTACAACAGGCACATCCTCACAAATACCGATAGGTATAGCAGTTGATTTATCAGCCATTTGCAAAGATATGTCAGTAGGTGTCAACTTCTTCAAATCAAGTCTACGATATAAACAGAGAGGCATAACACTAACACCGGCTCCAAGATCACATAAAGTAGTTTTAACATAGTTTCTTTTAATGGAGCATGGTATAGTGGGTACTCCTGGATCTCCAAGTTTCTTTGGTATTCCACCCTTAAAATTGTAATTAGCAAGCATGGTGGAAATTTCAGCTTCCGGTATCTTTCTTTTATTTGTAATAAAATATTTCATGTACTTAGCATAAGGATTGGTTTTGAGCATATCAGTTAATCGCATACGCAAAAAGATAGGTCTAATCATTTCAGCAAAGCACTCAAAATCCTCATCATCCTTTTTCTTGGATGGTTTGGGAGGAAAAGGCATGGGTTTCTGAACCCAAGGTTCTCTTTCTTTACCATGTTTCCTAGCAACAAAATCTTTCTTATCATAACGTTGATTCGTTGATTGTGGGTTATCAAGATCAACAGCAGGTTCAATTTCTACATAATTATTATTACTAGGTTAAGCATCATCATGAACATTATTATTAGCATTATCACTAGTTTCAGGTTCATTACCAGATTGTGTTTCAGCATCAGAAATAGAAATATCATTTGGATTCTCAGGTGTTTCAACAATAGGATCACTAGAAGCACGCAAAGTCCTATCATTTTTCTTTTTCTTCTTTTTAGAAGAACTAGGTACATCTATATTATTTCTTTGAGAATCTTGCTCAATTCTCTTAGGATGGCCTTCAGGATACAAAGGTTCCTGAGTCATTCTACCAGTTCTAGTAGCCACTCTAACAGCATTATCATTATCTTTACTATTCAATTCATTGAGAAAATCATTTTGAGCTTTAAGTACTTGTTCTACTTGAGTGGTAACCATAGAAGCATGTTTACTAATAAGTTTAAGTTCACCTTTGACATTAGCCATATAATCACCCAAGTGTTCAAGCATATTTGAATTGTATTTCAGTTGTCTACCAAAATAAGTATTAAAATCTTCTTGCTTAGCCATAAATTTATCAAACTCATCTAAGCATGGGCTAGCAATTTTAGTAAATGGGATTACAGCTTTATCATATCTATACAGAGAATTTACCTTTACTACCTGTGTCGGGTTATCAAGACCATGAGTTTCTTCAATAGGTAAAGGATTTGGATTATATGTTTCTTCAACAGGCGGTAAATTAAGACCATGTATTTCTTCAATAGGAGGTAAATTCTTAACATCTTCAGCTTTAATACCCTTTTCTTTCATAGATTTCTTTGCCTCTTGCATATCTTCAGGACTGAGAAATAGAATACTGCTCTTCTTCGGAGTTGGTTTAGGAATAGGCTCAGGAATTGGCTCCGGAGGTGTCCAATTATTTTCATTTGTCAACATATTATTCAATAGAATTTCAGCTTCATCCGGTGTTCTTTCCCTGAAAACAAAACCAACACAACTATTCAGGTAATCTCTGGAGGCATCGGTTAGTCCATTATAAAAGATATCAAGTATTTCATTTTTCTTAAGAGGATGATCAGGCAAAGCATTACGTAATTGGAGAAGCCTCCCCCAAGCTTGTGGGAGACTCTCTTCTTTAATTTGCACAAAATTATATATATCCCTTAAAGCAGCTTGTTTCTTATGAGCAGGGAAATATTTAGCGGAGAAGTAATAAATCATGTCCTGGGGACTACGCACACAACCAGGATCAAGAGAATTAAACCATATCTTAGCATCACTCTTTAATGAGAACGGAAATATTTTTAAGGATATAAAAGTAGCGAGTTCTCTCATCTTTAGTAAACAGGGTAGCTATATCATTTAATTTAGTAAGATGTGCCACAACAGTTTCAAATTCATAACCATGAAAAGGATCAGATTCAACCAAAGTAATAATATCAGGATCAACAGAGAATTCATAATCCTTATCTGTTGGGGATATTACCGTCAGTTGAGACCCGCCCAGGAGGGGCTGGGTCAGCTTCAATGGCGGGTTACGCAAGAAGCCCAGTAAACATTCAAAGATTGTAGTTTATTAAGTCTTATAGAAGGCCCAAAGGCCTGGGGTCGGTTTAAGGCCTGATACAATAAACCACCATATGTAAGGAAATACTTGTACAGAAAGGCATGTAAAGAAAGGTCACCGAGCCGGACACGATTATGAGCCGGCCGGGACTCTGTAGGCCACCAGGCGTCAGCCCGTGTATATAAGGGGACGACCCGGTGGCGGTTTAGGAGAAGAAAAAATCAAGTCGACAACCAAGCCGGTGAGTTAAGCCTCTTGGAAGTCGAAACCCCAGCAATACCAATCCCAACTAGACGTAGGCTTTTACCTTCATCGTAAGGGGCCGAACTAGTATAAAAATTCTCTTGTGTGTCCTTTGTCCCAATCAACCCCTTTAAGCTTCCTAGTGCGATGGCCCTACGACTAAGTCCTTGCTCTAGGACATCTGCCATGTCAACTCCACGACAGTTGGCGCCCACCGTGGGGCCAGCGCACGGTGGATTTGAGTTCTTGAAGGGCAACTTCAAAGGGCTCAAGGGATACGCTGTGGGCCGGATGACCAAGAGTCGTCGCGGCAAACTCTACATCGACGATGAAGGCTGGGGCCCTGAGGAAGGCTCGATCGAGTACGGTTACCGGGTCCCCTTCGGTGGAATCCACGTCTTCATCGGCCGAATCGGCGAGTCAGGCCCTGAGACGGACGTCCACACCAACCTCATCGAAACGGCTCAGTGCGCCGGGTCCGCCCGTGTTCAATCTGTTGTGAAGCATGCTTTCGTAGGCTTCGTCCATGGCGGTGAATACTCCGAAGGATCGATGGAAGGTGGGGAGACGGCCATCTGCTCTGATACTGCATCATCAACAGGTGAGACGGACTCGTTATACCAACTATAAGACGGCATGCTCGGGGACTGTTCTGATGGCAGCATCATTCCGGACCCCCTTGAGCTACCGAATTGGGCCGGAGTCTTCATGGCAGGGACACAGCCCAGGAAGAACTCCGCCACAGCAACAGCGGCGGCCACCGGGTCGGCGGCTGCCAGGTCAGGAGACCCCGCGCGCCCCCCGGCTCAGGTTCTAATGGACCTCATGGATAAACTAATGACTCTGTTAACTGCTGCAGTAGAGCCGGCGGATAAAGCCTAGCATGACACAGAAGTGGCACGTGTGCGAGAGGATATGGTGCAAGCTAAGGAAAATCTAGTCGCGGAGGAAACCCAGATGGCAGCAGAACGAGCAGCTTTGGATGCTCATGCTCAGCAGCTTCAAGCAGAAACCTTCCGGCTCTCGGTGGATCTTAATGCATCAAACGAGGTCATGAGGAGGACGCATAAGAAAACTCAGTCGCGTCTGCCTCTAACGCTGGATCCGAGGAACCTGTTCCATACACCCGGAGCTGGGGGAAGCAACCCGCCAGAGGCAAATCGGGTCACAACGCCCGGTGCGCCAGTTCAGCCACGCACCATGGAGCCGCCTCGCATAAATCCAACTCCTCCTCGTTATGTGACAACACCTCCGGGTCACTTCTCTAATCCTATGGAAAACCTCATCGCTGTGTCGGCCCGTTTGGCGGCCTTCCCAATGGAAGGTGACTCGCCAGCAGCAATTGAAACCCTGAGGGTAAGAGAACTGCTTCAGACAGCTTTGGCCCAGCAGGATGCATACTCCTACAGTCGAGATCGGATTCATTCAATCCTCGCCCAGGCTGGAGCCCAATTTACAGTAGGCACATGGAGTCCGCAGAGATGTCAAGTAATGCTCAACGCCACAACCGGCCATATAGGCATGAGCCGGTGCGAGATGGAGCCCTTAACTTGGAGGATCAGGAGAGTATTCGTCATGAGTCGGAACGGGTGGCTCACCAAACCTTTCCGGCTTATCCAGCAACCTCAATTGAGGCAGGAGTGGCCACAAGAACCGAGGCGTACCTTGCCTGGTCCCAGCGATACGCAATGAGCGGTTGCCCAAGGATTTCAAGGGGCCTCGTAAGGTGCCTAATTACACGGCTGACTTACAGCCGGGGGCTTGGATTGAGAGTTATGAGATGGCTATGGAGCTGCTGGAGGTTAGCGATGCTGCCATGGCCAAGTATTTTACCATGATGTTGGATGGAACGGCTCGGACCTGGTTGAAAGGATTGCCATCCAATTCTATCGGCTCATGGGCGGAGTTAAAGGCACGGTTCATCCAGAACTTTAAGGATACATGTAAGTAGCCAATGTCGATTGTTGACCTGACCAATTGCAAGCAAGAGGATGGAGAATCTACAACCCATTGGGTGCGCCGGGTCAAGGAGATAATACATTCATCTGATAAGATGGATGCCGGCTTAGCAGTTTTGATGTTGGAGAAAAAATGCCATTTTGAACCTCTGAAGCAGAAGTTGGGGCGGCTTAAACGTGACTGTAATGACATGGGAACGTTGATGGCGGCTCTTGTCAAGTACGCTGATTCTGATACCACCAAAGACCCGGTGTCTGACGAAGAAAAGGCAACGAAGGGAAAGAAGAACGGCAATGGCAAGGGTCACCAGCATAACCCGGCAAATCAAGGAGGTAACAAACGTAAGGCTGATGAGTTTTTTGCTAATACCAATACGTAGGGCGGTAATCAGCGGCGCAAGGGCAGACAACCCCCTCGGTCGGGCGGGTCAGGCCCCACCCTTGAGCAGTTGTTGAATGAACCTTGTCCAAAACACGGCACTCGGGAGAAACCAGCCACCCACTTGTGGAAGGATTGCACGATCATGAAGGCGTTTAAAAATTCAAACGCATTTGATGGGGGTCACGGCCCAGGTGGCGGCTCAGGTGGAGGAGGCTTTCAGGGCCCGGGCGCCGGTTCAAGCGAAGGAGGTTTTCACGGTCAGGGTTACCCAGGTCACCAAGGAGGATATAATCAGCAGCACGGCCAAGGAAATCAACAGCAATAGCAATCCGGCTATCAGAGCAACCCGAAGCAGTTGAGTAGTGGACAGTATCATGTCTTCATTACCAGTTTATGTAAGAGGGACCAGAAGCTCCACAAGAGGGTCGTTAATGCCGTTGAGCCGGCAATCCCACGTTATTTATGTTGGTCGGAGCAGCCTATTGTGTGGAGCAGAGAGGATCACCCGCCCCGGGTTGATAATCCGGGTCACTTAGCTTTGGTAGTGGCACCTCAGGTTGGCGGTTACAAGTTTACTAAGGTACTCATGGATGGAGGCAGCAGCATCAACATCCTTTACTATGAGACGTTTCACCGGATGGGATTTACGGATAAAAATCTTAAACAATCCAACACTGTTTTTCATGGTGTGGTACCCAGTAAGTCGGCATACCCAGTTGGTAAGATCGAGCTAGAGGTAGCCTTTGGGGATGAGTATGACTCCAGAGCAGAAAAATTAACCTTTGAAGTGGTTAAGATCAAAAGCCCATATCATGCTCTGTTTGGGCGGCCGGCTTATTCCAAGTTCATGGCTCGGTCGTGTTATGTGTATTTGCAGCTCAAGATGCCGGGTCACAAGGGCACCATTATAGTCCATGGGAGCCAGAAGATAGGCTTGGAATGTGAAGAGGGGGATGCTGCCTATGCTGAGTCTGTTTGTGCAACTAAGGAGTTGAAATTCTACAAGGATCATGTTGACCCGGCGGATATGACATCATTAAAGAAACCAACAACAGAGCATGAGCTGGAGTTAAAATTCAACTCAGCTGATGACACTAAGATGGTTGACTTTGTGCCTGGCGATTCATCCAAATAGTTCATCATCAGCGCAAACTTGGATCCGAAATAGGAAAGCGCGCTCATCGAGTTCATCCTTAAGAACCGGGACATCTTTGCATGGAAACCTTCAGACATGCCGGGTGTCCCGAGGGAACTCGCTGAGCACACTCTTAATATCGATCCAAAGTTTAAGCCTGTTAGACAGTTTCTCCGGCGGTTCAATGAAGAAAGGCGCAAGGCCATCGGAGAAGAGGTGGCTCGGCTCTTGGCAGCCGGGTTCATTGTGGAGGTCTTTCACCCAGAATGGTTAGCTAACCCGGCGCTTCTACTCAAAAAGAATGGCACCTGGCGTATGTGTGTGGATTACACAGATTTGAACAAAGCTTGTCCGGCTAATCCGTTTGCTCTTCCCCGTATTGATCAGATCATTGATGCTACGGCGGGTTGCGCACGGTTGAGTTTCTTAGATGCTTACTCCGGTTATCATCAGATTAAGATGGCAGTCAAGGATCAAGAGAAGACAATGTTTATAACTCCTTTTGGGGCTTTCTGCTATGTGTCTATGCCTTTTGGGCTTAAGAGTGCTCAGGCGACTTACCAGCGGTGTGTGCAGAATTGTCTTCAAAATCAAATTGGGTGCAATGTTCATGCCTATGTGGATGATATAGTGGTGAAATCCAGGGAAGAGGAAACCTTGGTCACAGACCTGAAAGAGACTTTTGATAATCTTCGGGTTTACAAGATGATGCTTAACCTGGCCAAGTGTGTTTTTGGAGTGCCAGCCGGCAAGCTCTTGGGTTTTCTGGTGTCTAACCGAGGTATTGAAGCTAACTCGGAGAAAATCAAGGCAATCACATCTCTAGCCAAACCAACCTGCGTCAATGATGTTCAACGACTAGCGGGTCGTGTGGCTGCTTTGAGCCGGTTCATAAGCTGGTTAGGGGAAAAGGCTATGCCTCTATATCAATTGATGAAGAAAACGGATGATTTTGTTTGGAGTGATGCTGCGAACGCCGCTTTTGAGAATCTGAAGGCACAACTGGCTGAGCCGCTGATCCTAGCTGCTCCAATTGAGAAAGAGTCGCTATTGTTATACGTGGCTGCCAACTCACGGGCTGTTAGAGTGGCTATGGTGGTAGAGCGCAAGGAGGCTGGCAGAGAGCATCCGGTTCAGAGACCGGTTTATTTCTGTCAGTGAAGTGTTAATTGAATCTAAGCAATGATATCCACGTTGGCAAAAGCTTGTTTATGGGGTGTTCATGGCAAGCCGGAAGCTTAAGCATTACTTTCAGGGACATCCAATCACTGTGGTTAGCTCTGCTCCTTTGGGAGACATTATTCAAAACAAAGAAGCTACAGGGCGAGTTGCCAAGTGGGCAATTGAGCTTGGGTCTCATGGGTTGAAGTATGTTCCACGTACTGCGATTAAGTCTCAAGCCCTGGTTGACTTCATCAATGACTGGACAGAGATGCAGATGCCAGAAGAAAAGTCGGACAACACATATTGGACTATTCATTTTGATGGGTCCAGGAAATTGGAAGGCTCGGGGGCTGGAGTTGTATTCACTTCCCCACGAGGTGATAAATTTTGTTATGTGTTACGGTTGATGTTTCCATGCACTAACACGCAGCAGAGTATGAAGCATTGCTCCATGGTCTTCGAGTGGCAAAGGAGATGAGCTTGAGCCGGGTCAGATGTCTTGGTGATTCAGATCTAGTGGCTCAACAGGTGTCTGGCAAGTGGGATTCCAAAGACCCTCTCATGGCGGCTTATCGCCGAGAGGTCGATGCTGTTGCAGAATATTTTAAAGGTTATCAGGTGGAACACATTGACCGTCGAAAAAACGAAGCAGCAGATGCTTTGAGCCGGCTGGGATCTCAACGTAAGCCGGTACCACCCAACACCTTTTTAGATGTTTTGCATAACCCCTCTGTCAAGTTGCCCACAGAAGAAGATTTAGTTGTTCCTGACCCGGAGGCGCAGTTGGTGGCGGCTCTTCGCGTCATCCTAGATTGGACGATGCCGTTCTTGGCTTACATGACCCGGGGAGAGTTGCCGGCGGATGAGACCCTGGCTCGACAGATAACTCGGCGGTCTAAGTCCATGACGATTTCAGATGGAGAGTTATTTCATCACAGTGTTTCCGGAGCGTTTCAACGGCGTGTTTCCCCCGAAGAAGGTCAAGAAATCCTTCGTGAAATTCATGAAGGTGATTGTGGTCATCACGCCGGGTCAAAATCTTTAGTGGCCAAGGCGTTTCGTCACAGTTTTTACTGGTTGACGGCTCACGCTGATGCAGAAGATCTGGTCAGTAGATGTGATGGATGTCAGAAATTTGCAAGACGAGCGCATGTGCCGGCTCAAGAGCTCCGGATGATTCCAATCACTTGGCCGTTTGCAGTCTAGGGGCTTGACATGGTGGGGCCTTTCAAAAGGTCTAAAGATAAAAAGACGCATCTCTTGGTGGTTGTTGATAAGTTCACCAAATGGGTTGAGGCGGAGCCTATGAGTAAGTGTGATGCAGCCACAGCGGCTCAGTTCATGAAAAAAGTAATCTTCTATTTCGGTTTTCCACACAGTATTATCACAGACAATGGCACAAATCTATCCCAAGGGGCTATGGAAGAATTTTGTCAGCGAGAGCACATCCGGCTTGATGTTTCTTCTGTAGCTCATCCTCAATCCAATGGTCAAGCTGAGAGAGCCAATTAGGAAATTCTGAAGGGATTAAAACCCCGGCTTATGGTTCCTTTACAGCGAACGCCGGGTTGTTGGGTAGAGGAGTTACCATTAGTATTATGGAGCATCAACACTACGCCCAACAAGTCTACGGGTTACACAGCCTTCTTCATGGTTTATGGAGCAGAAGCAGTGTTGCCTAGTGACATCCGTCATGACTCGCCCCGTGTGGCGGCTTATGTTGAAGCTAACAATGAAAAAACCAGACAGGATGCGCTTGACTTGTTAGACGAAGAAACAGACTTAGCAGCGGCGTGGTCAGCAATTTATCAACAGGACCTGCGTCGTTATCACAGCCGCCGGGTTAAGTCCAGGACTTTTCAGGAAGGCGACTTGGTGCTCCGGCTCGTCCAGGATCTGTCAGATGCACACAAGTTATCCCCACCTTGGGAAGGACCCTTTGTGGTCAGTAAAACTTTAAACAACGGGTCATATTACCCCATTGACGTTCGAGAGCACAAAGACTCACGTAAGTCAGAGGAAGAGACCCACCGACCGTGGAACATTGCTCAACTTCGGCCATATTACACCTGAGCCACCGGCTCTCAACATGTACATACATTCACATTGTATATACGATGATAAGCAATAAAGTAAGACCATCGGTCTCCTTTCTTTTCACAGATTATACATCTTTATTATTTACTTACAGATGACTATTAAGGAGCTGATCATATTTGAATCAAGTTTAATCTTTTTAGTCCGGCTTATGATCATATCCGAATCTAGCTGCAAATCTCATGGTCACTTGGGGGATTCCTGTTCAAACATAGGTCATATTCGAACCAAAGAGAACATAGCTATCATAACCCTCTTGATCGGCTCAAAGCCAAACTCACTTGGGGGCTTCTTGATCGTATCTGAATCATAGCTTAACCCCTTTTTGAGTACGACTTGGATCATATTCGAATCAGGGTCGTTAGAAACCGCTCAAGGTCATTTGGGGGCTTCCTGTTCAAACATAGGTCATATTCGAACCAAAGAGAACATGGCTGCCGGTACCCTCTTGATCGGCGCAACGCCAAAACCACTGGGGGCTATATGGTCGTATTCGAACCTTAGCTTAACCCCTTTGGTCCGGTTTACTGATTGTATTCGAATCAGAAACCCCCAACTTTTTGAATACAAAGTTAAAATTATATTTATTATCTGTTGCTTGCCTTTGAGCTTTTGTTGTTTCAATATTACAAATAAGATAGCCTGGTTTTCTTCGCCGGCTCAATTATTGGACAACACAGCGCCCGGGTTATTCAAGCCGGTGGTTCAAGGATCCAAAGGATAAGGTATGGTTTTTTACTTATACCTGTTTAACTGCCGCGTTAACTCAAGGGTTAGTATTAAACCTTATCCTTTATTTACATTTGTCTCTGTTTTTTCTTATTGAAGTAAGTTTATGGGTTGTACATTAGGTGTTTAAGCCTAGTGGGTTCTAAACCGCTTTGCCAGTCTTTTCCTTGTGTTCACAGGAACAGAGTTCAACCATTGCAGAGACAAACATTAAATGATGCATACATTAACATCTGAAACACAGGTTCACATAAGAAGCATTTTATGCATGACGGCATAAGCAAACATGCAGAGTTTTAACTAAAGTTATTACAATGCTTTATAAGCCTATGAAGATGATCATTGTCCCTCCCTCACCAGTTCACCACCGTCTGGTTGCTGGAAGTTAGATTTTGACCAATCAAAGCCGTTCATGGCGACGAATTCGGCTTCGTCATCAATCAGGCCGATCGGGTCAATTTCCGGAGCAAATGTATCTTCTCTCACCGGTGGGATCAGATCTGCTACTTTATATGAAGGAGTGGCCATCTTCTTATTTTCACTATCAAAACCTGGCTGGTATTTGTCCACATTGGTGTCCTCTCCAAGACTAGTAGCCTGAGGCCGGACTTCGTGTACACACGCTATAAAATCGTCTTGGTCAAACAGAGACCCGTCCTCCTTCGCAGTAGGATAGCCCCTTGCTACGTCCGCCGGGTCTAGATCTAGCACCCAAGCCTTGGAGCGGCTTAGAGCAGTCAAAGCTCCGGCTCGCGCACAGGAGCATTTTACCTCTTGGAACCGGGCAGGAAGGATGGGCAGCTTCTTCAGGACATCGCTGAGCTGGTTGGGTCCTTGATTAGCAGGAGATATGGCAGCCACAGCCCGTTGTGCGCTGATATATAATTGTTCAACCAGAGTATATACTGCTTTCAGTTTAATCAACAGATCTTGGCTTAGATTCTTACTTCATGGGCCTGCATATATTTTTAACAGAGTCAGTTGGCGGATTATGCTCTGGTTTGGCATAAAATACACGAAAGGTCAAAACAAGGCAGCTTACCAAAGATAGCAGCGACCATCTGAGACACCCGGCCCTTTAAACCGTTCAAATCGGTTGATATTTCCTTCAGAGCTGTTTTAGTTGTCTCAGCTCGCCGGGTCAGAAGTGTTTTCTCATCTTCCCAAGTTTTCTCTTTGGCGGCAATACTGGCTTTCAAATTCTCTATTTCAGAAAGGCTTATTTGCAGTTTGGAGGTGGAAGACTTGATTTCCGACTCCTGACTCGCTAGCCGGGTCTTTGCATCAGTTAGTTGAGAGTTTAGTTCAGACAAGGCATTCTGTGAAACATTTAGATAAGTCAAGACTTGGTGTTAAATTCCAGTATGTAGATTCAAGATTCAAGTCCCAAGTACCTTACGAATAAACCACTTGGCACTTGGGGGCTAATGGATGCCAAATCAAATTACAAGCTCTACCAACATATTTGAAGTCCCAAGTCCTTTACAAAGTAACAACACTTGGCACTTGGGGGCTAATGTACGCAATTCAGCAAGTTTATCAAGGATAAACCGGAATGTTAAGTACTTTGCAGATGGTTTTAAATTCTGAAGTATCGATTCATTAATGATCAAAATAAACCAGTCCTTGGGGACTATGGGTGAAGTCTTGTTTCTATCAATATCAGGCAAAGATTCATAGGTAAAGGTCTCGGCCTATATTTTAAGTCTACAGGTTATTCCGTTTCACGCATAATCTACGGACTTGGGGGCTGAAGGAATATTGGTAAACCGGAAACAACGTACCTCATATTTCAACTAAAGCTGCTTGACCATCTCGATCTCAGACTCACGACTGGAGTGTACATGACTGAGATAGCCGGATAAGATGTCACTGGCATTAAGACGGTCTTAGTTGGCAACCTCAAAGCGAACCTTCTGCCTCTCCAATGCTTCTTGCTTAGCTGTGCACCGAGCCAACACCGTTGGGTTCCCCGGCTCAACAAAACGGCTCCCAGTAATTTGAACATCTTGAACACGTGGAGATGGCGGGTCAGTTAAGCTTGACGGTCCAACTGTGGAAGGATTCATAGTGGCTTTGTCAAGGGACGGCTCCGAAGGATTTGTTTCATGGATAATAGGAGGGTCTTCTAGGGCGGTAGTTAATGGAGAAGACGGCCTAGCCGGTTTAGATGTTAGTACTGGCGGGTCTTCCGTCGGCTTTGTTACCTTCGCCTTCTTGGATCTAGCCTGGCCGCTAAAAGAAAAATATATATATTACAGGACAGTCAGCATCAAGATACAATTGATCAACCCAGAAGAAAAGAAGATTTTTGTTTACCCAGGGGCAGTCTTGAAAGCCGGGAATTGTGTTTGTGATGAGTCGCCTAAAGAACGAGACACCTCCTGAAAAGGTAAAAGAAAGGAGTTAAAAGAAATACAAGGAATACGATGAGCGGGATTCATGAAAACAAGTTAAGGACAGTAAAAGTAAACCTCGTTTGAGCGTTTCCGAGGGGTCTGTTGAAGGTCGACATCCGTCTTTTTCATCATTTGATACAACGGCATAGCCTTCTCACCTAACCGGCTTAAAGCTGCAACACGGCCCGCCAGCCGCTGAACGACATTGATGCACGCCGGCTTAGCCAAAGATGTAATTGCCTTGATTTTCTCTGGGTTAGCCTCGATGCCCCTGTTAGACACCAAAAAACCTAAAAGCTTGCCAGCTGGGACTCCAAAAACGCACTTGGCCGGGTTAAGCATAATCTTGTAGACCCGGAGGTTATCAAAGGTTTCTTTCAGATCATCGACCAAAGTTTCCTTTTCTCTGGATTTCACTACTATATCGTCCACGTAAGCATGAACGTTACGCCCAATCTGATTATGAAGGCAGTTCTGCACACACCACTGATAAATCGCCTGGGCACTCTTAAGCCCAAAAGGCATAGACACGTAGCAGAAGGCTCCAAACGGAGTAATGAAAGCCGTTTTCTCCTGGTCCTTAACTGCCATTTTGATCTGATGATAGCCAGAATAAGCATCCAAAAAACTCAAACGCTCACAACTCGTCGTAGCATCAATGATTTGATCAATACGGGGGAGAGCAAAAGGATCAGGTGGACAAGCCTTGTTCAAATTTGTGTAATCCACACACATACGCCAGGTGCCGTTCTTTTTTAGCACAAGCACCAGGTTAGCCAACCACTCAGGGTGAAAAACTTCAACAATAAACCCGGCCGCCAAGAGTCGGGCCACCTCTTCTCCAATAGCCTTGCACCTTTCCTCATTAAACCACTGAAGAAACTGCCTGACCGGCTTAAACTTTGGATCAATATTGAGAGTGTGCTCAGTGAGTTCTCTCGGTACACCCGGCATGTTAGAAGGCTTCCATGCAAAGATGTCCCGGTTCTCACGGATGAACTCGATGAGCGTGCCTTCCTATTTTGGATCCAAGTTAGCACTGATAATGAACTGTTTGGATGAGTCGCCAGGCACAAAATCAACCATCTTGGTGTCATCAGCTGACTTAAATTTTAGCGCCGGCTCATGCTCCGTAGTTGGCTTCTTCAAAGATGTCATGTCTGTCGGGTCAACATTATCCTTATAAAACTTCAATTCTTATGTTGCACAAACAGACTCGGCTTAGGCAGCATCACCTTCTTCACATTCCAGGGCTATCTTCCGGCTTCCATGCACTATGATGGTGCCCTTATGACCCGGCATTTTGAGTTGCAGATAAACATAACACGGCCGTGCCATGAACTTAGCATAAGACGGTCGTCCAAACAGAGTGTGATATGGGCTTTTGATCTTAACCACTTCAAAAGTTAACTTCTCAGCCCTAGAATCATACTCATCTCCAAAGGCTACTTCCAGCTCAATCTTACCAACTGGGTATGCCGACTTACCAGGCACCACTCCATGAAAAATAGTGTTGGACGTCTTAAGACTTTTGTCAGTCAACCCCATGCGATGGAACGTCTCATAATAGAGGATGTTGATGCTACTGCCTCCGTCCATGAGCACTTTAGTGAATTTATATCCACCAACCTGAGGCACCACCACCAAAACCAGATGACCCGGATTATCAACCCGGGGAGGGTGATATTCCCTACTCCACACAATAGGCTGCTCAGACCATCTCAAATAACGTGGAACCGCCGGTTCAACAGCATTCACAACCCTCTTATGAAGTTTCTGGTCCCGTTTGCACAAACTTGTAGTGAACACGTGGTACTGCCCACTGTTTAGCTGCTTTGGGTTACTCTGATACCAGGACTGGTGCTATTGTTGACTACCTTGGCCGGATTGTTGATTATAGCCGCCTTGATTGCCTTGGGGGCCCTGGCCATGAAAACCTCCACCACTTGAGCCGC
Organism: Triticum monococcum; assembly: GCA_034509565.1. Taxonomy (NCBI): domain Eukaryota; kingdom Viridiplantae; phylum Streptophyta; class Magnoliopsida; order Poales; family Poaceae; genus Triticum; species Triticum monococcum. The sequence continues at coordinate 183,068,172 of CM067843.1, read as the reverse complement.
CGCCCGGGCCATGGAAACCGCCACCGCCTGAGCCACTGCTAGGTCCATGATTACCGTCGAACATGTTAGAATTCTTGAAAGCCTTCATGATCATACAGTCTTTCCATAGATAGGTGGCTGGCTTCTCTCGGGTGCCATGTCTCGGACATGGTTCATTTCGCAATTGTTCGAGGGTGGGACCTGACCCGCCTGATCGAGGAGGTGACCTCCCCTTGCGCCGTTGATTGTTGCCTTGTGCATTGGTGTTAGCCACAAACTCCAGACTACCGTCAGCCTTACGTTTATTGTTACCTCCTTGATTTGTCGGGTTATGCTGGTGACCCTTGTCGTTGCCGTTCTTCTTTCCCTTCCCTGTCTTCTCTTGTCAGACGCGGGATCCTTGGTACTGTCAAAGTCGGCGTACTTGACCAGAGCCGCCATCAGCTGGCCCATATCATTACAATCACGCTTGAGCCGCCCCAGCTTCTGTTTCAGAGGTTCAAAACGGCAATTTTTCTCCAACATTAAGACCGCAGAGCCGGCATCCATCTTATTAGATGAATGTATTATTTCCTTCACCCGGCGCACCCAATGGGTTGTGGACTCGCCTTCCTCTTGCTTACAATTAGTCAAGTCCACAATCGACATGGGCTGCTTGCATGTATCTTTGAAGTTCTGAATGAACCGGGCCTTTAACTCCGCCCATGAGCCGATGGAATTGGGTGGCAGCCCTTTTAACCAAGTGCGAGTTGTTCCATCTAGCATCATAGTGAAGTACTAGGCCATTGTTGTGTCACTGATCTCTAACAATTCCATGGGCATCTCGTGACTTTCAATCCATGCCCCGGGTTGTAAGTCGGTTGTGTAATTAGGCACCTTGCGAGGCCCCTTAAAGTCCTTTGGCAAACGATCATTACGCAGAGCCGGCACCAGACAAGGGACACCTCCTGTCCTTGTGGCCACACCTGCTTCAACAGAGGCCGTTGGATAAACCGGAAAAGCCTGGTGAGCCGCCTGCTCAGCTGCCTGTTGAACCGCCCGCTGAGCCTCTTGGCGGATCCTCTCCTGGTCCACCAAGTTAAGCGCTCCATCATGCGCCAGGTCATACCTGCGTGGCTGGTTATGGCGCTAAGCATTGCTTGACATGGCCGTTGAATCCATGTGCCTGATATAGCTTGGGCTCTGGCTTGGGCGAGGGGTTGAATGAATCCTGTCTCGACTGTAAGAGTATGACTCCTGTTGTGCCAGAGCTGTTTGAAGAAGATCTCTGACCCTTCGTGTTTTGATCATTGTTGGGGAATCACCTTCCATTGGGAGAGCCGCCAAACATGCTGATGCAGCAATCAGATTCTCCAAAGGGTTAGGAAAATGAGCCGGCGGTGTTGGTGTGTGACGAGGCAGAGCCGTATTCACCCGAGGGGCTTCCATAGCTCGTGGCTGAACCGGTGCCCCAGCCCCGGGTGTTGTAATCTGGTTTGCCTCCGGCGGGTTACTAGGACCAGCCCTGGGTGTGTGGAAGAGATTCCTAGGATCATAAGTCAGGGGCAAACATGATTGAGTTTTCTGGTGCCTTCTCCTCATGACCTCGTTTGACGCGTTCAGATTCATCGATAACTGAAAAGCCTCTGATTGAAATTGCTGAGCCCGAGCATCCAAGCCGCCCACTCTGCAGCTATCCTGACATCCTCTGCCGCCAAGTCTTCCTTGGCTTTTGCTACCTCCTCGCGTAACTGTGCCACCTCCGCATCATGTTGAGCTTTGTCCGCCGGTTCAACCACGGTGGTCAATAGGGTCGTCATCCTATCCATCAGATCCATTAGCACCTGAGCTGGCAAGTGCACGGGGTCTCCTGGCCCGGCCGCTGCCGATCCGATGGTTATCGCTGCCGCAGCCGTAGAGTTTTGAACGGGCTGTGTACCAACCATGAAGATCCCGGCTTTGTTCGGTGGCTCGAAGGGGTCCGGAATACTGCTGCCATCAGAACAGCCCCCAAGCCCGCCATCCTATAGTTGATACAATGAATCCGTCTCACCTGTGGACGACTCGCCGTCAGAGTGGACGGCCGTCTCACCGCCATCCACAGATCCTTCAGAAAACTCCCCTCCATGGATGCAACCCATGAAGGCACGCCTCATAGCGGGTTGAGTCCGGGCGGGTCTTGAATCCTGAGTCGTCTCGATGAGGTTGGTGCAGATGTCCGGCTCAGGGCCCGGCTCGCCGATCCGGCCAATGAAGACATGGATTCTGCCAAAGGGGGGCCGGTACCCGTACTCAATTGAGCCGGCGTCGGGGCCCCAGCCTGCGTCGTCGATGTAGAGCTTGCTGCGACGACTCTTGGTCATCCGGCCCACAGTGTATCCCTTGAGCCCTTTGAAGATGCCCTTCAAGAACTCAAATCCATCGTGCGCTGGCCGCACGGTGGGCGCCAACTGTCGTGGAATTGTCACGGTAGATGTCCTAGTGAAAGGACTTAGTCATGGAGCCATCGCAACTAGGAAGCTTAAAGGGGTTAATCAGGACAAAGGACACAAGAAGTTTATACTGGTTCGGCCCCTTACGGTGAAGGTAAAGCCTAGTCTAGTTGATGTGGTATTGCTAGGTTTCGATGACCAAGGAGCGAATACGCTAGCTTGGCTCTCGATCTGTTGTTTCTTGCCCTAAGCCGCCGCCGGGTCATCCCCTTATATACACGGGTTGATGCCTGGCGGCCTACAGAGTCCTGGACGGCTCATACAACGTGTCTGGCTCGGTGACTTCTTTTACATGCCTTACTTTACAAGTCTTACTCATACATGGCGGTTTACAATTATGGGCCTTAAGCCGCCTCTGGGCTTGGGCCTACTACAAGTCTTATAATGAACCGTCGCCTTGTATACTCGTCGGGCTTCTTTTAATAACCCGCCATTAGGATTGACTCGGCCCCTCCTGGGTGGGTCATACCTGGTAGTTATATCCCCAACAATAAGGCTCCTGCCAGTTGCCGATAACTTTAACAAAACATGATCATCTCATACAACAATTTATATCTCATCATGTCTTGACCATATCACATCACAACATGCCCTGCAAAAACAAGTTAGACGTCCTCTACTTTGTTGTTGCAAGTTTTACGTGGCTGCTACGGGCTTCTAGCAAGAACCGTTCTTACCTACGCATCAAAACCACAACAATTTTTCATCAAGTGTGTTGTTTTAACCTTCAACAAGGACCGGGCGTAGTCAAACTCGATTCAACTAAAGCTAGAGAAATGGACACCCACTAGCCACCTATGTGTGAAGCACGTCGGTCGAACCAGTCTCATGAACGCGATCATGTAATGTCGGTCTGGGCCGCTTCATCCAACAATACCACCGAATCAAAGTATGACATGCTGGAAAGCAGTATGACTATTATCGCCCACAACTCTTTGTGTTCTACTCGTGCATATAACATCTACGCATAGACCTGGCTTGGATGCCATTGTTGGGGAACGTAGTATTTCAAAATTTTCCTATGATCACGAAGATCTATCTAGGAGATGCATAGCAACAAGAGAGCAGAGTGTGTCTACGTACCCTCGTAGACCAAAAGCGGAAGCGTTTAGTAACACGGTCGATGTAGTCAAACATCTTCGTGATCCAACCAATCAAGTACCGAACTCACGGCACCTCCGCGATCTGCACACGTTCAGCTCGGTGACGTCCCTCGTACTCTTGATCCAGTAGAAGCCGAGGGTGAGTTCTGTCAGCACGACAGTGTGTTGACGGTGATGATGAAGTTACCAATGTAGGGCTTTGCCTAAGCACTACGACAATATGACCGAGGTGGAAAACTGTGGAGGCGGGCACCGCACACGGCTAAAGATCAACTTGTGTGTCTATGGGGTGCCCCCTCCCCCATATATAAAGGAGGGGAGGAGGAGGAGGGCCATCCACAAGGGGTGCACCCAAAGGGGGGATTCCTACTCCTAGAAGGAGTAGGTTTCCTCCTTTCCTAGTCCAAGTAGGAGAAGAAGGAAGGAGAGGAGAGGGAGAAGGAAAGAGGGGGGCGCCGCCCCCTCCCTAGTCCAATTCGGACCAGCCCATGGGGGGGCGTGGCCTCCCCTTGTGGCCCTTCTCTCCTTTCCACTAAGGCCCGTGAAGGCCCAACACTTCCCCCCGGCAAATTCCCGTAACTCTCCGGTACTCCAAAAAATACCCGAACCACTCAGAACCTTTCTAATGTCCGAATATAGCCTTCCAATATATCGATATTTACGTCTCGACCATTTCGAGACTCCTCGTCATGTCTGTGATCACATCCGGGACTCTGAACAACCTTCCGTACATCAAATCACATAACTCATAATACATATCATCATCGAACGTTAAGCGTGCAGACCCTACGAGTTCGAGAACTATGTAGACATGACCGAGACTCATCTCTGGTCAATAACCAATAGCGGAACCTGGATGCTCATATTGGTTCCTACATATTCTATGAAGATCTTTATCGGTCAAACCGCATAACAACATACGTTGTTCCCTTTGTCATCGGTATGTTACTTGCCCGAGATTCGATCGTCGGTATAATCATACCTAGTTCAATCTCATTACCAGAAAGTCTCTTTACTCTTTCCGTAATGCATCATCCCGTAACTAACTCATTAGTTACATTGCTCGCAAGGCTTATAGTGATGTGCATTACCGAGAGGGCCCAGAGATACCTCTCCGATACATAGAGTGACAAATCCTAATCTCGATCTATGGCAACTCAACAAACACCATCGGAGACACCTGTAGAGCATCTTTATAATCACCCAGTTACGTTGTGATGTTTGATAGCACACAAGGTGTTCCTCTGGTATTAGGGAGTTGCATAATCTCATAGTCATAGGAACATGTATAAGTCATGAAGAAAGCAGTAACAATAAACTAAATGATCATAGTGCTAAGCTAACAGATGGGTCTAGTCCATCACATCATTCTTTAATGATGTGATCCCGTTCATCAAATGCAACACATGTCTATGGCTAGGAAACTTAACCATCTTTGATTAACGAGCTAGTCAAGTAGAGGCATACTAGGGACACTTTGTTTTGTCTATGTATTCACGCATGTACTAAGTTTCCGGTTAATACAATTCTAGCATGAATAATAAACATTTATCATGATATAAGGAAATATAAATAACAACTTTATTATTGCCTCTAGGGCATATTTCCTTCAGCGTGGCCCATCAAAGTTGTGCATTTGGGATTTAAACACATCATACACCATCGTACCCATACATATTTTCGGGCCGCATGCAGTGTATACAGGGTCTTCTGATCGACCACGTCTCCCTTGTGTGGTTTTTTGTAACGACAAGGATATCTGTGGGCTCCCTGAGTGTATATATCACCTCTTCCCAACGTACATCATTTTGGGCTGCATGAAAGAGGTGCTGGTTTTCTGGTCCCTCTCGTGCGATGTTTATGATGGTTCAATCTATTGGCCCAAGCGGTTTATCGACAACAACAACTGTCATTTGACCAAACGAAAGATTCATTGGTCCGTCTTATGGTAGGTCATGGAGACATGCATGTATGACCAAAGTATCGATCATTACGTGCATCCGCCCCGCTGACACGAAGTGGGAGGTGGTGGGCCAAGCATCCTAGCTAGGTACGACATTATGTCATTATATATATCCTAGCTAGGTGGTTGTTAGGGTGCTTTCGGGTTTGCGAGGCGGGTGCCACCAAAGTTATGCATTGTGTATTTAAAGTTTTAAACATCCCCAATATTCGCACATATATTTGGCCACTTCCAGGTGGTTCTTGACTTCTGGCCCCTCTTATCGATCTTCAATGACACGCCCAACCGTGGGCCCGCGGGGTAAAAGTTGTGCATTGGAATTTTGAACATCACATACCACCCTTTTCACTCATATATATTTGGGCCACATGCTGGTGTGGCTGTCTTTTGACCCTCCCTGACATTATATTTTGCTGCAAAGACTCTGATGATCCTCAACAGACACGGGATATAATATATAAACTGTGTGCGATACAAGTGCGATGTGAATCACCACGACCGCGCAAGCGCGAGCAAATTAAGGTGGAGGTACTGGCTCGACCATGTGTGATGCAAGTGCGCTAAAATCACCACGACCGTGCAAGCGCGAGCAAAGGGTGAAGGTACTGGCTCAACCGTGTGTGATGCAAGTGCGCTGAAATCACTATGACCGCGCAAGTGCGAGCAAAGGGTGGAGGTACTGGCTTAACTGTGTGCGATGCAAGTGCATTGTAAAACCACCACCTATGGAAGCTAAAGGCGGGTAAGTTTATTTGGAAATTAGGACGAACCGTGTGCGATAGACCAGCCAGCTAGAAATATAAAAAACAAATTACCCGCCTTGAGCGTTGCAAAAATCGGCGGATCCGCGCCACTTTTCCTTATTATCATACACGCATATTGTTATTGGACCATGCGCGATCTTGGGCACTCCCGCCCCGCATCAATTCCTTTACCCAAATTTTAGTAGCCATCGTACTTCAACCGTCGCCCACACTCTTCCAGCACCGACCTTATAGTAAAATTTTGAGCAGCCGAGGCATTTGAACCGTCGTCCTCCCTCGTCCACCACCATCTCCACCCACCATTACTAAAATTTTCAGTAGCCACGGCGTATCCTCAAACACCACCCTCCTCCACAGTCCCCCACCCACCCCCCTTCCCCCCTTCGAACCCTAGCTCGCGGCCGCCGCCGCCGCCAACCCTGTCGGTCTGCCCGTTCCTCCTAGCTTAGATAATAAAGTTCAGGTTATCCAGCTATTCCCATATCGTCGCCCCACTCCCCTGAGTTTTTAGATGAGGCCTGCGGTGTCCCTCCCCGCCAGATCCACATCCCCTGCTCCAGAATGTCGCAGCCTAAGCTCGACCACGTATCCCGGAGAGCCCGACAAGCATTCGGCCAAGAAGAGGTTTATCATGGCCTCTCCGGCGGACGTTGGCAAGGTGGCTGCCGATCGCCCCGACCTGTCGATCCCGGAGCAACACGTCATCGCGGAAGCCGGCGAAGACATTGACTATGTTGCCATGCCGAAGGCTTCATGTCAGCGGGCTAACGTATTACTGTATCTCGGGAAAGCTAGCTACAACATCAAGCTCGTCCACACTGACGGCTTCACGCGGGCCACGTCACAGGTTAAGTGGTCCATCCCCAACCCCTTTGGTTCAACCGTCGTCGATCTCTTCAACGGCCCTGCCGCTGATCTCCTCCGCCAAGTGGTCAAGGATTTGCAAGATTTATACACCATCGAGCCCATTTTGTCACTTCTGAAGGACACATTCTACGATGGTGGCTTGGGATCCTCAATTGTCAAGTCAGATCTCATCGACCACGAGCACGAGGAGGGCACCCACGAAGGTTCTTCCAAGGTGAAACAACCCATCTTTGACATCAGACAGCGCACCATGGGTCTATGATCTTCCAACTGGAAGGATCCCGTCCATGAAATGTGAGGCAACATTCTATTAGCAAATATTACCTTTTCTAGCTTGCCAACCCATACCCTTTGTTGCAGTAGCATTTGTCGTTCGGTGATTTAACTGTGTCGTGTTTAATTATTTCAGTTATGCAAAAATGTATTGTTCAATAGGTCTATGTGATATTTAAGTATGAATTGTCCACTTTAGTTTCACGAATGGCTATATTTGGTTGTTTATAGTGAGTAGATGCCTTGTTTATCTGTATTTGGTTATTAGGTTGGTTAGAGTGAGCATTTTTTGGTTATCGAGCAGATGCCTTGTTAATCTGTATTTGGTTCTTAGTTTGGTTCGATGAGTATTTGTCCAGTTATCAAGAAGATGCCTTGTTTATCTGTATTTGGTTGTTAGGTTGCTTTTTTAGCATTTGTACAGTTATCAAGTAGATGCCTTGTTTATCTGTATTTGGTTGTTAGGTTGCTTTTTTAGCATTTCTTCAGTTATCAAGCAGATGCCTTGTTTATCTTTATCTGCTTGTTAGGTTGGTTGCAGTGAGCATTTGTCCAGTTTTCAAGCATATGCCCTGTTTATCTGTATTTGCTTGTTAGGTTGGTTGCAGTGAGACTCTGTCCAGTTTTCAATGGCTATATTTGGTTGTTATACTAGTCAGTTATGCCTTGTTTATTTCAGTCATTCATAATGTGTGGTTCATTATGTGCAAGTCGGAACTGTGCCGCTCGACTACATCAATACTAGTTTGAACGGTTATATTTGGTTCCAGTTATTCCTGGTGTAGTTAACACATGCCCTTTATTTCAGTTTTACACATTTATCCAGTGTGATGTTTAAGCATTACCTACATTCTATTCATTTTCAACAATGCCAGTTTGCAATATTTGATGGATGTTAAGCCTACTGTCAGTAACATTGCCTTCCATTTTATATCTGCTTTAACAGCATGCTGAAACCAACACATTCAAGCTATCATTTGGAGATGATGTTGTTTACCTTTGCTATATTTGTTTTATGTTAAGATTGTTGTACTTATCATGCCTTTCCACTACTTATGCAGGACAACAACGGGAGTGGCCACCATTTTCTGCCGAGGTTAGCTTCATCCCTCGGCTTGTACTCCCCCCGGCGTTCCATAATGTAGTGCATATAAATCCAGGCCTGGACACTAGTTAGCTTCTAATATTGACTTGTTGCTTGTAGGTACATATGCCCTTGGCAAGGATCCATGCATCGGCCCTTTTTGCGTATGGGGCAATGAGATAATGATGAACAAGCATCAAGTGACGAAACTAATAAGGATTATTAGCAAAAGGATACGAATGGTGGCAAGCAAATTATTTGTTTATGCTCTATCCAACACAACAGTGAGTTGTAGGATGGTAACTACAAACTCTGTAGCCTTCTCTTTTTACTGCTCATAATGAGTTGTTAGATAACAATGTCTGAATCTTTTTCGCTCCTAGTGGTTCCCGAAGCAGTTCACTCAAGATTACCTCACAAAGTACATGATTGATGGACACACAATGAAGGTTAAAGTATTTCATCCAGACTACAATTAGCATCGAGAAGTCCTAATGAAGACAGTGAAGGATGGATGGGCAGCCATCACAAGGGGTTGGCCTAGAGTCATGCGCGCCTTACGCATGGAGGAGGGCACAATATGGGCATTCCATTTCACCTTCTCCAGCAACCAGAATGTCATTCGCCTCTCTCTTTACAGTCTTTAGTACAACTGTAGTTCATCATTCTTTACTTGGTGCTTCTGTAGTTCTTCAATATATGTACCTGTGCATTGAATTATGGATTCGTGGTTGAACCTCTATTTGTAATAAACATGGGTGGATATGAAATAAGTGATTGCCTACTTTCAAATTCATAACATGTGATTTTTAAATTAGGGATTAATTGGATTAAATAGGGATTACACTGCACACGGTTTGCGAAAGCGAAACGTCTGTGATATACATGGAGATCAGAAACGTCTACGTGTGCGATCAATCTCCACTGCACACACGATTCTCTTGAAAACTGTTTGCGTTAGGCCACTTTGCGCAAACGTTTATCACATAAAAAGTGTGTGCGATGGACAGCCTTTGCCACATAGTTTCTTTCTACACACCGTGTGTGATCATTCAATAACGCAAACGATAAAATTATTAATATCGTGTGCAATGGCAATGCTATCACAAACGATTTAACGGGAAAAATTGTGTGTGATGTACCTGTGAACAAAAACGTTTTCCTTGGAGCGACTGTGTGGGATGTACATACGAACGGAAACGCTTAGCAGGGACTGACTGTGTGGGATGTACTTGCGACCGGAAACAATTTTGCCGTATAATTGTATTTTTTTAGCTCTACTGTATGTATTTCTGTATTTGAGCGCTCGCGGTCGCACACGACCTCATTTTGCCGAACGTGTGTGCCAGAAGGGCATATCCCCGACAGTTGCTGGGTCGTGTGGGAAGGACCCCCCTATCGCCCACACTCACTCGGCGACGGTTCCAGATGCCGTCGCGGAAAGGGGTTAAAAACTGTTTGTTTAGGACCGACGCGCACCAGTGCGTCTTCAATTCCAAGAAGGTTCAGAACTTCGACCCGGGAGAAATATCGTTCTTACCGTGTTCCAAATCCAGATGAGAAGTTGGATTAACTCCAAGAAATATACCCTTGCCACCGTTAACCATGGCTTCATCCACGAGACTAAGATCCTTGAACAATGGTATCCGATGATCATGTTGTAGTACCTTGAAAGCATGGGCATCCTTCGCCGTGAACCCTGTGACGCCCCTGATTTGACCGTACACTAATCATGCACGCAAATGTGTACGATCAAGATCAAGGACTCACGGGTAGATATCACAACACAACTCTACAAATAAAATAAGTCATACAAGCATCATATTACAAGCCAGGGGCCTCGAGGGCTCGAATACAAGAGCTCGATCATCGATGAGTCAGCGAAAGCAACAATATCTGAGTACAGACATAAGTTAAACAAGTTTGCCTTAAGAAGGCTAGCACAAACTGGGATACAGATCGAAAGAGGCGCAGGCCTCCTGCCTGGGATCCTCCTAACTACTCCTGGTCATCGTCAGCGGGCAGCACGTAGTAGTAGGCACCTCCGATGTAGTAGGAGTCGTCGTCGATGGTGGCGTCTGGATCCTGGGCTCCAACATCTGGTTGCGATAACCAGGTAGAAGGGATAGGGGGGAGAGAGGGAGAAAGCAACCGTGAGTACTCATCCAAAGTACTCGCAAGCAAGGAGCTACACTACATATGTATGCATTGGTATCAACTGGAATAAGGCTATCATATGTGGACTGAACTGCAGAATGCCGGAATAAGAGGGGGATAGCTAGTCCTTTCGAAGACTACGCTTCTGGCAGCCTCCGTCTTGCAGCATGTAGAAGAGAGTAAACTGAAGTCCTCCAGGTATCATCACATAGCATAATCCTAACCGATGATCCTCCCCTCGTCGCCCTGTGAGAGAGCGATCACCGGTTGTATCTGGCACTTGGAAGGGTGTGTTTTATTAAGTATCCGGTTCTAGTTGTCATAAGGTCAAGGTACAACTCCAAGTCGTCCTGTTACCGAAGATCACGGCTATTCGAATAGATTAACTTCCCTGCAGGGGTGCACCACATAACCCAACACGCTCGATCCCATTTGGCCGAACACACTTTCCTGGGTCATGCCCGGCCTCGGAAGATCAACACGTCGCAGCCCTACCTAGGCACAACAGAGAGGTCAGCACCCCGGTCTAAATCCTATGGCGCAGGGGTCTGGGCCCATCGCCCATTGCACACCTGCATGTTGCGTACGCGGCCGGAGAGCAGACCAAGCAACCTCCATTACAAAGGAAGTTGCGTTACGCGGTCCAACCCGGCGCGCGCCGCTCAGTCGCTGACGTCACGAAGGCTTCGGCTGATACCACGACGTCGAGTGCCCATAACTGTCCCTGCGTAGATGGTTAGTGCGTATAGGCCAGTAGCCAGACTCAGATCAAATACCAAGAACTCGTTAAGTGTGTTAAGTATCCGCGAACGCCGACCAGGGCCAGGCCCACCTCTCTCCTAGGTGGTCTCAACCTGCCCTGTCGCTCCGCCACAAAGTAACAGTCGGGGGCCGTCGGGAACCCAGGCCCACCTCTACCGGGATGGAGCCACCTGCCCCTTCATCCCCCATCTCCGAACAGTATCACAGGTAATGTAATAGTGTAATGTATATAGCATGCCCGTGATCACCTCCCGAAGTGATCACGGCCCAGTAGTATAGCATGGCAGACGGACAAGAGTGTAGGGCCACTGATGGAACACTAGCATCCTATACTAAGCAGTAGGATAGCAGGTAAGGGTAACAACTGTAGCAACAATGACAGGCTATGCATCAGAATAGGATTAACGGAAAGCAGTAACATGCTACACTACTCTAATGCAAGCAGTATAGAGGAGAGTAGGCGATATCTGGTGATCAAGGAGGGGGCTTGCCTGGTTGCTCAGACAAGGAGGGGGTCGTCGGTGACGTAGTCGACCACAGGGGCATCAGCATCGTCACAGGGTCTACCGAAGAGAAGAGGGGGAGAAACAGTAAATACATAGCAAGCAAGTGCATAATAGGACAATAGGCAGAGCTAGACGTGTTCTAACGCGGTATGAGGTGATACTAGTGAAGGGGGAAACATCCGGGAAAGTATCCCCGGTGTTTCGCGTTTTCGGGCAGAGGAGCCGAAGGGGGAAAAGTTGCGAGTTTGATATGTTAGGGGTGTGTGGCGGACGAACAGGCTGCGTATCCGGATTCGTCTCGTCGTTGTGAGCAACTTTCATGTTCAAAGTTTTTTGATCCGAGCTACGGTTTATTTAATATGATTTTCTAAAGTTTTAAATCATTTTTAGAATTTATTTAATCCAACATTATCCAGAATAGTGCACACTGACGTCAGCATGACGTCAGCAGTCAACAGGGGTGTTGACTGGTCAAACTGACGCGTGGGTCCAGTGAGACCCACCTGTCATACTCTATTTAGGTTAATCAGATTCTAGCTAATCTAATTACTATTTAGTTAAACTAACTAGTTAATTAGATTAATTAAACATGATTAATTAACTTACTTAATTCACTGATTAATTAATTATTAAGTTTATTAATTAATTAATATTTACTTATTTATTTTTTTTCTTTTTAAAAAAACGTTCTCAGGGGCCGTGGGCCCCGGCTGTCATAGGCCCATGGCCATAGTGGGCACGGGCGCTGGGGGGCTGCAGGGCGCCCGAACTGGTCGTGGCCAGTCGGGGCCACGGCGAGCGGAGACGAGGCGCAACGAGGCACAGGCCATGGGGCGCCGGCCGGGGAGCGGACTGGGCGGCGCGGCGGAGCCGTGGCAGAAGACGGGGCAGCAACGGGGAAGGGCGGCAACGACTGCGAATGGCGCAAGCAAGTAGCGCGGCAGGTGAGCGGGGCGAGCCGGGCGGGGCTTGGCACACGCCCGGTCAGCGACGGACGTGGCGGGGCACAAGTGGGGCGGCAGTGTCCGCGAGCACGGCGCGGCCACGGCGAACTAGCAGGCGGTTGAGGAAGGCAGAGAGGAGAAGGGGAGGGGGGCTCACAAAGCCCTGTAGTTGAGCGAGGCGGGCGCGGGGAGGATTCAGGGTCGGGCGATGAGTCGGCATCGCAGATCCGGCGAGGAGGATGGGGACGGCGTGGTCGAGGCGGAGAGGCTCCGGCGAGGTGGCTCCGGCAGGCACCATCGGACGGCGTCGAGGTCGAGCCCTGATCCATTTCTGGATCGGGAAGGGGGCGAGGACGGGGAGGCGCGCGATGGGGTCAAGGCGACGATGGCGGGGCGGCGCCTGAGATGACGAGAGGCGTCGGGGAACGCCGTCGGCAAAGTGGGCAGCGGGGGAGTGCGAGGAGCGAGGGGAGTGGGGGGGGGGGGTTCACCCCGATCCGATCTGGATCGGGAGGGGGAAAAGGGATTGGCGTACTGGAGTTACGGGTTAGGGTTTGACCGATATGGGGATATGGAGAGTGGGGTGGGGCGCGGCTGGGCCGGCCTGGTTTCGATGGCCAGCTGGGCCGTGGCCCGGGGGGTTCTTTTTCTTTTCTTTCTCTTGCCTTTGTTTGTTTTTGTTTTTTTATTTCATTTTGTTTTCTGTTTATTTAATATTTCAAATTGTTTTAGTTTTGTAAAACATATAGTTAGTACCTAAATTAGTAATAGTGATTATACCACTGCCACAATTAACTTGGCACCTAAATATATTAGTTTGTAATTGTTTATCATTTTAAAAGCATTTAAATAATTGTTTTTGCTACTGTTTAAATCATTTTAGAGTATTTGAACATTTTATAAAAGTGTACTTCCTCTGCCATAATTACTTATGCATTATTTGGCTCACCCTCAACATTTTAGTTTTAATTTTTTGAAAACTTTTGTTGTTTGCCTGATTTTTAAATCGAATTCAAATCGGTTTCGAACTAATGCGAGATTAGCCACCATAATCGAGGTCACGTGGCATCATTAGCGGAGGATTACTGTAGCGTAACTATCTGGGCGTCACAATTCTCCTCCACTACAAGAAATCTCGTCCCGAGATTTAAGAGGTGTACTAAGGGGGAAGGGATCTATTTACGAAATTCTAACTATTTTTCTCGGTCATAGTTGCTCTTCTCGAAGAGGTCGATCCATTACATTGATGTCTTCAGTTCGCTGTTTCAGGTCATCATGATGAAGTTGTTGTCCTTTCTTCAGGAACTCCATCGTACTTACCAAAGAATAAAGGGTGGGCATTCTGGGAGAACGGACCTCTGCAAGGTTGTCTACTTGTAGATATCATCGGGGAAGGTGGCAGAAAGTAACTCTCAAATTGAAACTTAAAAATATATCGAGAGCAAAATAAGAAGGTACCACGAGAAGTTTCGAACGGATAGGCACTGGTTCGATGTCTGAAACCAAGTGCCAAAGGGGTCCAGAGCAACGAGATTAAGTATTGCATCTGTTATGAAAATAGATCACTAGGAAGGTGGCCCGTGAATTACATACAAGGCCACGCGCGAGGAACAACCTTGGGAACAGGGGTGTACAGGAGATTCAGGTTTCGATCCTGTGGAACTGTGGGTTATGAAGGAAATATGCCCTAGAGGCAATAATAAAGTTATTATTTATTTCCTTATATCATGATAAATGTTTATTATTCATGCTAGAATTGTATTAACCGGAAACATAATACATGTGTGAATACATAGACAAACTTAGTGTCACTAGTATGCCTCTACTTGACTAGCTCGTTAATCAAAGATGGTTATGTTTCCTAACCGTAAACAAGGTGTTGTTATTTGATTAACGAGGTCACATCATTAGTTGAATGATCTGATTGACATGACCCATTTCATTAGCTTAGCACCCGATCGTTTAGTATGTTGTTATTGCTTTCTTCATGACTTATACATGTTCCTATGACTATGAGATTATGCAACTCCCGTTTACCGGAGGAACACTTTGTGTGCTACCAAACTTCACAATGTAACTGGGTGATTATAAAGGAGCTCTACGGGTGTCTCCAAAGGTAGATGTTGGGTTGGCGTATTTCGAGATTAGGATTTGTCACTCCGATTGTCGGAGAGGTATCTCTGGGCCCTCTCGGTAATGCACATCACATAAGCCTTGCAAGCATTGTGACTAATGAGTTAGTTGCAAGATGATGTATTACAAAACGAGTAAAGAGACTTGCCGGTAACGAGATTGAACTAGGTATTGCATACCGACGATCGAATCTCAGGCAAGTAACATACCGATGACAAAGGGAACAACGTATGTTGTTATGCGGTCTGACCGATAAAAGATCTTCGTAGAATATGTAGGAACCAATATGGGCATCCAGGTCCCGCTATTGGTTATTGACCGGAGACGTGTCTCGGTCATGTCTACATTGCTCTCGAACCGTAGGGTCCGCACGCTTAACGTTACAATGACAGTTATTATGAGTTTATGCATTTTGATGTACCGAAGTTAGTTCGGAGTCCCGGATGTGATCACGGACATGACGAGGAGTCTCGAAATGGTTGAGACATAAAGATTGATATATTGGATGACTATATTCGGACACCGGAAGGGTTCCGGAAGAGTATCGGATAAAATCGGAGCACCGGGGGGTTACCGGAACCCCCCGGGGGGTTAATGGGCCTTATGGGCCTAAAGTGGAGAAGTGGGAGGGGCTGCTAGGGCAGGCCGCGCGCCCCCTCTCCCCTAGTCCGAATTGGACTAGGAGGGGGGCGGCGCTCCCCTCTTTCCCTCTCTTCTCCACCAATCCTACTTGGACTAGGAAAGGGGGGAGTCCGACTCCCGGTAGGAGTAGGACTCCTTCTGCGCCACCATAGGGCCGGCCGAACCCCTCCCCCTTGGATCCTTTATATACGGGGGTAGGGGGGCACCTCTAGACACACAAGTTGATCTTTGAGATCGTTCCTTAGCCGTGTGCGGTGCCCCCTGCCACCATATTCCACCTCGATCATATCGTTGTAGTGCTTAGCCGAAGCCCTGCGTCGGTAGAACATCAAGATCGTCACCACGCCGTCGTGCTGACGGAACTCCTCCCCGAAGCTTTGCTAGATCGGAGCCCGGGGATCGTCATCGAGCTGTACGTGTGCTAAGAACTCGGAGGCGCCGGAGTAACCGTGCTTGGATCGGTCGGACCGGGAAGAAGACGTACGACTACTTCCTCTATGTTGTGTCAACGCTTCCATTGCGATCTACAAGGGTATGTAGATCATGCTCTCCCCCTCGTTGCTATGCATCACCATGATCTTGCATGTGCGTAGGAAATTTTTTGAAATTACTACGTTCCCCAGCAGTGGCATCAGAGCCAGGTTTTATGGTTTGATGTTATTTGCACGAGTAGAACACAAGTGAGTTGTGGGCGATATAAGTCATACTGCCTACCAGCATGTCATACTTTGGTTCGGCGGTATTGTTGGATGAAGCAGCCCGGACCGACATTACGCGTACGCTTAAGCGAGACTGGTTCTACCGCCGTGCTTTGCACACAGGTGGCTGGCGGGTGTCAGTTTCTCCAACTTTAGTTGAACCGAGTGTGGCTACGCCCGGTCCTTGCGAAGGTTAAAACGGAGTCTATTTGACAAACTATCGTTGTGGTTTTGATGCGTAGGTGAGATTGGTTCTTACTTAAGCCCGTAGCAGCCACGTAAAACTTGCAACAACAAAGTAGAGGATGTCTAACTTGTTTTTGCAGGGCATGTTGTGATGTGATATGGCCAAGACATGATGCTAAATTTTATTGTATGAGATGATCATGTTTTGTAACCGAGATATCGGCAACTGGCAGGAGCCATATGGTTGTCGCTTTATTGTATGCAATGCAATCACGATGTAATGCTTTACTTTATCACTAAGCGGTAGCGGTAGTCGTGGAAGCATAAGATTGGCGAGACGACAACGATGCTACGATGGAGATCAAGGTGTCGCGCCGGTGACGATGGTGATCATGACGGTGCTTCGGAGATGGAGATCACAAGCACAAGATGATGATGGCCATATCATATCACTTATATTGATTGCATGTGATGTTTATCTTTTTTATGCATCTTATCTTGCTTTGATTGACGGTAGCATTATAAGATGATCTCTCACTAAATTATCAAGAAGTGTTCTCCCTAAGTATGCACCGTTGCGAAAGTTCTTCGTGCTGAGACACCACGTGATGATCGGGTGTGATAGGCTCTACGTTCAAATACAACGGGTGCAAAACAGTTGCCCACGCGGAATACTCAGGTTATACTTGACGAGCCAAGCATATATAGATATGGCCTCGGAACACGGAGACCGAAAGGTCGAGCGTGAATCATATAGTAGATATGATCAACATAGTGATGTTCACCAATGAAACTACTCCATCTCACGTGATGATCGGACATGGTTTAGTTGATTTGGATCACGTGATCACTTAGAGGATTAGAGGGATGTCTATCTAAGTGGGAGTTCTTAAGTAATTTGATTAATTGAACTTAAACTTAACATGAACTTAGTACCTGATAGTATCTTGCTTGTTTATGTTTGATTGTAGATAGATGGCTCATGCTGTTGTTCCGTTGAATTTTAATGCGTTCCTTGAGAAAGCAAAGTTGAAAGATGATGGTAGCAATTACACGGACTGGGTCCGTAACTTGAGGATTATCCTCATTGCTGCTCAGAAGAATTACGTCCTGGAAGCACCGCTGGGTGCCAGGCCTGCTGCTGGAGCAACACCAGATGTTATGAACGTCTGGCAGAGCAAAGCTGATGACTACTCGATAGTTCAGTGTGCCATGCTTTACGGCTTAGAATCGGGACTTCAACGACGTTTTGAACGTCATGGAGCATATGAGATGTTTCAGGAGTTGAAGTTAATATTTCAAGCAAATGCCCGGATTGAGATATATGAAGTCTCCAATAAGTTCTATAGCTGCAAGATGGAGGAGAACAGTTCTGTCAGTGAGCATATACTCAAAATGTCTGGGTATAATAATCACTTGATTCAGATGGGAGTTAATCTTCCAGATGATTGCGTCATTGACAGAATTCTCCAATCACTGCCACCAAGCTACAAGAGCTTCGTGATGAACTATAATATGCAAGGGATGAACAAGACTATTCCCGAGCTCTTCACAATTCTGAAAGCTGCGGAGGTAGAAATCAAGAAGGAGCATCAAGTGTTGATGGTTAACAAAACCACTAGTTTCAAGAAAAAGGGCAAAGGGAATAAGAAGGGGAACTTCAAGAAGAACGGCAAGCAAGTTGCTGCTCGGGAGAAGAAACCCAAGTCTGGACCTAAGCCTAAAACTGAGTGCTTCTACTGCAAGCAGACTGGTCACTGGAAGCGGAACTGCCCCAAGTATTTGGCGGATAAGAAGGATGGCAAGGTGAACAAAGGTATATGTGATATACATGTTATTGATGTGTACCTTACTAATGCTCGCAGTAGCACCTGGGTATTTGATACTGGTTATGTTGCTAATATTTGCAACTCGAAATAGGGACTACGGATTAAGCAAAGATTGGCTAAGGACGAGGTGACGATGCGCGTGGGAAACGGTTCCAAAGTCGATGTGATCGCAGTCGGCACGCTACCTCTACATCTACCTTTGGGATTAGTATTAGACCTAAATAATTGTTATTTGGTGCCAGCGTTGAGCATGAACATTATATCTGGATCTTGTTTAATGCGAGACGGTTATTCATTTAAATCAGAGAATAATGGTTGTTCTATTTATATGAGTAATATCTTTTATGGTCATGCACCCTTGAAGAGTGGTCTATTCTTGTTGAATCTCGATAGTAGTGATACACATATTCATAGTGTAGAAGCCAAAAGATGCAGAGTTGATAATGATAGTGCAACTTATCTGTGGCACTGCCGTTTAGGTCATATCGGTGTAAAGCGCATGAAGAAACTCCATACTGATGGACTTTTGGAACCACTTGATTATGAATCACTTGGTACTTGCGAACCGTGCCTCATGGGCAAGATGACTAAAACACCATTCTCCGGTACTATGGAGAGAGCAACAGATTTGTTGGAAATCATACATACAGATGTATGTGGTCCGATGAATGTTGAGGCTCGTGGCGGATATCGTTATTTTCTCACCTTCACAGATGACTTAAGCAGATATGGGTATATCTACTTAATGAAACATAAGTCTGAAACGTTTGAAAAGTTCAAAGAATTTCAGAGTGAAGTTGAAAATCATCGTAACAAGAAAATAAAGTTTCTACGATCAAATCGTGGAGGAGAATATTTGAGTTACGAGTTTGGTGTACATTTGAAAAATTGTGGAATAGTTTCGCAACTCACGCCACCCGGAACACCATAGCGTAATGGTGTGTCCGAACGTCGTAATCGTACTTTACTAGATATGGTGCGATCTATGATGTCTCTTATTGATTTACCGCTATCATTTTGGGGATACGCTCTAGAGACGGCCGCATTCATGTTAAATAGGGCACCATCAAAATCCGTTGAGACGACGCCTTATGAACTATGGTTTGGCAAGAAACCAAAGTTGTCATTTCTGAAAGTTTGGGGCTGCGATGCTTATGTGAAAAAACTTCAACCTGATAAGCTCGAACCCAAATCAGAGAAATGTGTCTTCATAGGATATCCAAAGGAAACTATTGGATACACCTTCTATCACAGATCCGAAGGCAAGACTTTTGTTGCTAAATTCAGAAACTTTCTTGAGAAGGAGTTTCTCTCGAAAGAAGTGAGTGGGAGGAAAGTAGAACTTGACGAGGTAACTGTACCTGCTCCCTTATTGGAAAGTAGTACATCACAGAAAACTGTTTCTGCGACACCTACACCAATAAGTGAGGAAGTTAATGATAATGATCATGAAACTTCAGAACAAGATACTACTGAACCTCGTAGATCAACCAGAGCAAGATCCGCGCCAGAGTGGTACGGTAATCCAGTTCTGGAAGTCATGCTACTAGATCATGATGAACCTACGAACTATGAAGAAGCGATGGTGAGCCCAGATTCCGCAAAGTGGCTTGAAGCCATGAAATCTGAGATGGGATCCATGTATGAGAACAAAGTATGGACTTTGGTTGAATTGCCCGATGATCGGCAAGCAATTGAGAATAAATGGATCTTCAAGAAAAAGATTGACACTGACGGTAATGTTACTGTCTATAAAGCTCGACTTGTCGCAAAAGGTTTTCGACAAGTTCAAGGGGTTGACTACGATGAGACCTTCTCACCCGTAGCGATGCTTAAGTCTGTCCGAATCATGTTAGCAATTACCGCATTTTATGATTATGAAATTTGGCAAATGGATGTCAAAACTGCATTCCTGAATGGATTTCTGGAAGAAGAGTTGTATATGATGCAACCGGAAGGTTTTGTCGATCCAAAGGGAGCTAACAAAGTGTGCAAGCTCCAGCGATCCATTTATGGACTGGTGCAAGCATCTCGGAGTTGGAATAAACGCTTTGATAGTGTGATTAAAGCATTTGGTTTTATACAGACTTTCGGAGAAGCCTGTATTTACAAGAAAGTGAGTGGGAGCTCTGTAGCATTTCTGATATTATATGTGGATGACATATTGCTGATTGGAAATGATATAGAATTTCTGGATAGCATAAAGGGATACTTGAGTAAGAGTTTTTCAATGAAAGACCTCGGTGAAGCTGCTTACATATTAGGCATAAAGATCTATAGAGATAGATCAAGACGCTTAATTGGACTTTCACAAAGCACATACCTTGACAAGATTTTGAAGAAGTTCAAAATGGATCAAGCAAAGAAAGGGTTCTTGCCGGTGTTACAAGGTGTGAAGTTGAGTCAGACTCAATGCCCGACCACTGCAGAAGATAGAGAGAAAATGAAAGATGTTCCCTATGCTTCAGCCATAGGCTCTATCATGTATGCAATGCTGTGTACCAGACCTGATGTGTGCCTTGCTATAAGTTTAGCAGGGAGGTACCAAAGTAATCCAGGAGTGGATCACTGGACAGCGGTCAAGAACATCCTGAAATACCTGAAAAGGACTAAGGATATGTTTCTCATATATGGAGGTGACAAAGAGCTCACCGTAAAAGGTTACGTTGATGCAAGCTTTGACACTGATCCGGACGATTCTAAATCGCAAACCGGATACGTGTTTATATTAAACGATGGAGCTGTCAGTTGGTGCAGTTCTAAACAAAGCGTCGTAGAAGGATCTACATGTGAAGCGGAGTACATAGCTGCTTCGGAAGCAGCGAACGAAGGAGTCTGGATGAAGGAGTTCATATCCGATCTAGGTGTCATACCTAGTCCATCGGGTCCAATGAAAATCTTTTGTGACAATACTGGTGCAATTGCCTTGGCAAAGGAATCCAGATTTCACAAGAGGACCAAGCACATCAAGCGACGCTTCAATTCCATCCGGGATCTAGTCCAGGTGGGAGACATAGAGATTTGCAAGATACATACGGATCTGAATGTTGCAGACCCGTTGACTAACCCTCTTCCACGAGCAAAACCTGATCAGCACCAAGGCTCCATGGGTGTTAGAATCATTACTGTGTAATCTAGATTATTGACTCTAGTGCAAGTGGGAGACTGAAGGAAATATGCCCTAGAGGCAATAATAAAGTTATTATTTATTTCCTTATATCATGATAAATGTTTATTATTCATGCTAGAATTGTATTAACCGGAAACATAATACATGTGTGAATACATAGACAAACTTAGTGTCACTAGTATGCCTCTACTTGACTAGCTCGTTAATCAAAGATGGTTATGTTTCCTAACCGTAAACAAGGTGTTGTTATTTGATTAACGAGGTCACATCATTAGTTGAATGATCTGATTGACATGACCCATTTCATTAGCTTAGCACCCGATCGTTTAGTATGTTGTTATTGCTTTCTTCATGACTTATACATGTTCCTATGACTATGAGATTATGCAACTCCCGTTTACCGGAGGAACACTTTGTGTGCTACCAAACTTCACAATGTAACTGGGTGATTATAAAGGAGCTCTACGGGTGTCTCCAAAGGTAGATGTTGGGTTGGCGTATTTCGAGATTAGGATTTGTCACTCCGATTGTCGGAGAGGTATCTCTGGGCCCTCTCGGTAATGCACATCACATAAGCCTTGCAAGCATTGCGACTAATGAGTTAGTTGCAAGATGATGTATTACAAAACGAGTAAAGAGACTTGCCGGTAACGAGATTGAACTAGGTATTGGATACCGACGATCGAATCTCAGGCAAGTAACATACCGATGACAAAGGGAACAACGTATGTTGTTATGCGGTCTGACCGATAAAAGATCTTTGTAGAATATGTAGGAGCCAATATGGGCATCCAGGTCCCGCTATTGGTTATTGACCGGAGACGTGTCTCGGTCATGTCTACATTGTTCTCGAACCGTAGGGTCCGCACGCTTAACGTTACGATGACAGTTATTATGAGTTTATGCATTTTGATGTACCAAAGTTAGTTCGGAGTCCCGGATGTGATCACGGACATGACGAGGAGTCTCGAAATGGTCGAGACATAAAGATTGATATATTGGATGACTATATTCGGACACCGGAAGGGTTCCGGAAGAGTATCGGATAAAACCGGAGCACCGGGGGTTACCGGAACCCCCGGGGGGGTTAATGGGCCTTATGGGCCTAAAGTGGAGAAGTGGGAGGGGCTGCCAGGGCAGGCCGCATGCCCCCTCTCTCCCTAGTCCGAATTGGACTAGGAGGGAGGGGCGGCGCTCCCCTCTTTCCCTCTCTTCTCCACCAATCCTACTTGGACTAGGAAAAGGGGGGAGTCCTACTCCCGGTAGGAGTACGACTCCTCCTGCGCCACCATAGGGCCGGCCGAACCCCTCCCCCTTGGATCCTTTATATACGGGGGCAGGGGGCACCTCTAGACACAGAAGTTGATCTTTGAGATCGTTCCTTAGCCGTGTGCGGTGCCCCCTGCCACCGTATTCCACCTCGATCATATCGTTGTAGTCCTTAGGCGAAGCCCTGCGTCGGTAGAACATCAAGATCGTCACCACGCCGTCGTGCTGACGGAACTCCTCCCCGAAGCTTTGCTGGATCGGAGCCCGGGGATCGTCATCGAGCTGTACGTGTGCTAAGAACTCGGAGGCGCCGGAGTAACGGTGCTTGGATCGGTCGGACCGGGAAGAAGACGTATGACTACTTCCTCTACGTTGTGTCAACGCTTCTGTTGCGATCTACAAGGGTATGTAGATCATGCTCTCCCCCTCATTGCTATGCATCACCATGATCTTGCGTGTGCGTAGGAAATTTTTTGAAATTACTACGTTCCCCAGCAGGTTATGGGCCCACCTTGTGGGTTAAGAGTAGGAAGAGGGGTGATGTCCTGCATGATCATATAAGCAAGGCATGTCAGAGAGTAACCGGTCAGTTATGTTGGCAACAAAGTCGGTACCAAGGGCGAGGAGAACCATTTTCCTGCTCGTTGAAACGAGGCGGACCAATAGGCAAAGTTCTCGTCCATCGGTGGTTACCGGAATGTCATAAACAATAGTAACAGGGTCTTGCTGACAGAATTGTACACCGATGTGTTTACATGAGCAGAAGAATCTTACTGTGTAGATCATATAGATCACAAGAAAGGTTAAACAACCCAATGGAAAGGAAAATGTGGTCCTCAGGTTAAACAGAACAATGGAAAGGAAAAATGTGTTTAAACACATCTTTCAGGGGTATATCCCTCCCAAGGACAAGCAGAGCATGATATCCATGATAGGATATAACGTAGAAAAACTCTTTAGGTAGGGGAGAGAAATTTCATGACATTACCCATATAGCGGTGTTTGGATAATTTAGCAGGAAACATTTAGCATTGGCTTCAAATGTCCTTGTTGAAAATCGGAGTACCACAAACATGCTTCGAGATAGCATTGCATGGTCTTCAAGCAAGTTCAGACTTTGGAAACAAAAAGGGTCCATCAGGAAGAACTTATAGAATAAGTCTTACAATTTCCTCATGGAAGAAAGGATAGCCTGGCTGAAAAGGGAAACTATAACAATTGGGCCTCCGGCCAGGTGTGCTAGGCATGACATCACCTTACCGGGTCACGTAAGGACCATTGTTGTAAATCTCGGAAATATGTTCCAACCATCATATCTGACCTAGATTCAGATCTGATTAGTGCCAGGATACCTCCGACTTAGTAAGCCTGAGAAGAAAAGGTGCAACACAATTGACGAGATGACAATGTAAGATTCTCGGGAAATGAACTATGAAGTGATTTCCGTTAACAAGAGTTCATCATTAATCCAAGGAGAGGACAAGGAGGTGTCTGGTGAACTCAACGGCAATTCATCGAGATTTCCAAAAGATGGATTTCCACAATTGAGTGAACAAGGAGATAACATTTGTCAGATCAAATGATATAAGGAAGTATGCTCGCGAAAAAACATACACAGTTAAACATTGGTTGAAAGGTGCGCCCAAAATATGGGTTGGGTTGCACGACTAATGTCAGAATGGTGATTCAATAATCAATAGTCTAAGAACGAACGGCCGACCATTAACTTCAAAGCAATAGGGTTGCTAGAAGTGCAGAATCCAAACAACACCGTTCACTTGTTGGTACCCCGGTTGGAATCAACACGAGGACCAAGAAAGAATGGTGATGGTGAGAAGTATCACGATACCAAGAATTCTTAAGAGGTGGTGAAATTCCCACGACATTCTTGACATAAAAGGTGGTAATTCTCCAAGGTAAAGAAGAACGATGTTGGGTAGCAAGGAACTCAAGGTATAACACAAAATATGAACAGTTTGTGTTGGAGGGAAGGCAATAAAGTGGCCGATGATAACACAACTCATCGAGGGCAAGGATGGTATTTCACTTCATGAATTCAATTGATATCCTGGAAGAGCTCAGAATGTTGATGATGATCATGACACATTTGTTGAGAGGTTTCATGAAGATATAATCGCTCATCGACGACATCAAGCAAAAGGAAGGATGGAGCGAAAAGTTATTGAAACCACGGATGCGACACAAACTCGGAATCAAGCTTGTTGTTTGAGGTGAAATGATAGGACAAGGAAGATCGACGTAAGCTTAGCTCATCATCGAAAGTTGTGCTCTGGGAATAAGAACCAGGTAGCATAGTTTAAAATCGGCACGATAATGATATAGCCAAGCAGGCCAGGAATGACATGGTCGAGTACAAACTCGTGAGTAAAGGAGATTACTAAGAGTTGTTTAATCATGGTGCGGACCCAATTTAGTTATCGGAGTCCTCGAGTGTATAACAACTCGGAACCAGGAAACATTGGAATCGGCGAGAATAATAGTTGATGAAGAACTCCTAAGAAGTTATGCGGTTCCATGATAATCTCGAGATACCAGGGGTAATACTCGACGACAGATCAAAGTAGAGGTTGGACTGGGGTATTGCTCTATAGAAGACAAGTTCTTAAACTTGCACAGGAAATGGTATTTAAAGGAGATCATGGTCGGAACCATGATTGCAAAGGATCAATTCACCGATACCAAAGGATATTATATCAAGGAAATAGTTACAAGAAGCTTCCATGATAGGATCTACATCGTGTCCATGGGCATGAACACAAGGTTCAAGGTTGACTCCCACTTCTCCAATGCATAACCTTTCATTTACTTCTCGTGTTCGATGAAGTTGCAGTGTTGAAATTTTATCTGGCGAAATACCAGATGAGTATGACCCATGAAAACTTCCGAGTTCACACATAGTAAGGAAAGCATAGGTTCAACCCATCAGGGCATCTTAGGAACATATACCACAAACTTCGGGGTAAATAATACAAGCTTGAAAGTAGAGCATTATTCAAAAGCAGATGATACAATTTACCAAAGGCATTATATACCAATGGAAAGGCTCTCAAGGTTATTCAATATGAAGGACACTGTCGATAAAATCCAACAAAGGAACCGATGGTCCACAAGGGATCTGATATGAGCATCGGTACTCAACCAGAGGAAGAAGAATGCACGGGCATCATATTATAGAATCAACTGACTAACTCAATTGTCAAATGGAAAGGAATTATGATTTCCAAATCAAGGGATCAGATGCGATGCTCTGATTAGGGATGGATAAGTTGAATAGCCTTAGGGTACAATCAACGATGATTAGATTGGTCGAGAACCA
This sequence comes from Triticum monococcum, assembly GCA_034509565.1. Taxonomy (NCBI): domain Eukaryota; kingdom Viridiplantae; phylum Streptophyta; class Magnoliopsida; order Poales; family Poaceae; genus Triticum; species Triticum monococcum. The sequence continues at coordinate 183,042,075 of CM067843.1, read as the reverse complement.
ATTCCAGTTAAAAGAATGGCAGCTCAGCCGGAAAGGTAGTTTATAAGGATCAATGATGATTGCGTGTATTCGCAAACCTATTGAGTCAACAGACTCAAAATGATAGTGACAAGGAATGTCAATAAGACTAAGAGACTTATGGGATTAACCATAATGCAAGCAAGCAAGAATTTCAAGAGCAAAAGGCTCCAGAGGATATTTGGAAGATCGGATATTATTTTGAAGACTTTTGTGAAACACATGAACAACTGGGGATGAGTGGATACTCGACAAGTGCGAGGATTTAATTGAAGGGGTATTCATGTGGCAAGGAACTGCTAGGCAGTAGGCACAAAGTATTCTCGGAACAATAGAGAAGACTTCGGGGTATCTTGTAATAGCAAGATCAATGGGGGATGATCGTATGACTGGCAAGTGTAAGTAGTTATCCATAAGGATTTATCGGTGGTCGGGAATAGCAAAAGTGATGGGCACAAAGTCTCGAGAGGAATAGCAAAGAGTATCTTCGGAATCTTCTGGTGAAGCAAGCCATCATCTGGAATGAAAGGGCTCTCCGGGAGAAAGTATTTACGAGAACCTAGAGTTAGAGTTAGCAAAACCATTTAACCCGAATAGAAGAGAGATCAGGATCCCAGAGTAAAGGCGAGGAATAAAAGATCCTAATACCACCCAAATGGCGACGTGGGCCCGTAAGCCGCACAGCCATGTTAGTAAAAGTTTTGTAATGTCTAGACTCGACTTCGGCCAAGGAGTGTGGAAGGGGGATTCCTACAGGCAGTCGGCTCCGATACCAACTTGTGACGCCCCCGATTTGACCGTACACTAATCATGCACGCAAATGTGTACGATCAAGATCAAGGACTCACGGGTAGATATCACAACACAACTCTACAAATAAAATAAGTCATACAAGCATCATATTACAAGCCAGGGGCCTCGAGGGCTCGAATACAAGAGCTCGATCATAGACGAGTCAGCGAAAGCAACAATATCTGAGTACAGACATAAGTTAAACAAGTTTGCCTTAAGAAGGCTAGCACAAACTGGGATACAGATCGAAAGAGGCGCAGGCCTCCTGCCTGGGATCCTCCTAACTACTCCTGGTCGTCGTCAGCAGGCAGCACGTAGTAGTAGGCACCTCCGATGTAGTAGGAGTCGTCATCGACGGTGGCGTCTGGATCCTGGGCTCCAACATCTGGTTGCGATAACCAGGTAGAAGGGATAGCGGGAAGAGAGGGAGAAAGCAACCGTGAGTACTCATCCAAAGTACTCGCAGGCAAGGAGCTACACTACATATGTATGCATTGGTATCAACTGGAATAAGGCTATCATATGTGGACTGAACTGCAGAATGCTGGAATAAGAGGGGGATAGCTAGTCCTTTCGAAGACTACGCTTCTGGCAGCCTCCGTCTTGCAGCATGTAGAAGAGAGTAAAGTGAAGTCCTCCAGGTATCATCACATAGCATAATCCTAACCAATGATACTCCCCTCGTCGCCCTGTGAGAGAGCGATCACCGGTTGTATTTGGCACTTGGAAGGGTGTGTTTTATTAAGTATCCGGTTCTAATTGTCATAAGGTCAAGGTACAACTCCAAGTCGTCCTGTTACCGAAGATCATGGCTATTCGAATAGATTAACTTCCCTGCAGGGGTGCACCACATAACCCAACACGCTCAATCCCATTTGGCCGAACACACTTTCCTGGGTCATGCCCGGCCTCGGAAGATCAACACGTCGCAGCCCTACCTAGGCACAACAGAGAGGTCAGCACGCCGGTCTAAATCCTATGGCGCAGGGGTCTGGGCCCATCGCCCATTGCACACCTGCACGTTGCGTACGCGGCCGGAGAGCAGACCTAGCAACCTCCATTACAAAGGAAGTTGCGTTACGCGGTCCAACCCGGCGCGCGCCGCTCAGTCGCTGACGTCACGAAGGCTTCAGCCGATACCACGACGTCGAGTGCCCATAACTGTCCCCGCGTAGATGGTTAGTGCGTATAGGCCAGTAGCCAGACTCAGATCAAATACCAAGAACTCGTTAAGTGTGTTAAGTATCCGCGAACGCCGACCAGGGCCAGGCCCACCTCTCTCCTAGGTGGTCTCAACCTGTCCTGTCGCTCCGCCACAAAGTAACAGTCGGGGGCCGTCGGGAACCCAGGCCCACCTCTACCGGGATGGAGCCACCTGCCCCTTCAGCCCCCATCTCCGAACAGTATCACAGGTAATGTAACAGTGTAATGTATATAGCATGCCCGTGATCACCTCCCGAAGTGATCACGGCCCAGTAGTATAGCATGGCAGACGGACAAGAGTGTAGGGCCATTGATGGAACACTAGCATCCTATACTAAGCAGTAGGATAGTAGGTAAGGGTAACAACTGTAGCAACAATGACAGGCTATGCATCAGAATAGGATTAACGGAAAGCAGTAACATGCTACACTACTCTAATGCAAGCAGTATAGAGGAGAGTAGGCGATATCTGGTGATCAAGGGGGGGGGCTTGCCTGGTTGCTCAGACAAGGAGGGGGTCGTCGGTGACGTAGTCGACCACAGGGGCATCAGCATCATCACAGGGTCTACCGAAGAGAAGAGGGGGGAGAAACAGTAAATACATAGCAAGCAAGTGCATAACAGGACAACAGGCAGAGCTAGACGTGTTCTAACGTGGTATGAGGTGATACTAGTGAAGGGGGGAAACATCCGGGAAAGTATCCCCGGTGTTTCGCGTTTTCGGGCAGAGGAGACGAAGGGGGAAAAGTTGCGAGTTTGATATGTTAGGGGTGTGTGGCGGACGAACAGGCTGCGTATCCAGATTCGTCTCGTCGTTCTGAGCAACTTTCATGTTCAAAGTTTTTTGATCCGAGCTACGGTTTATTTAATATGAGTTTCTAAAGTTTTAAATCATTTTTAGAATTTATTTAATCCAACATTATCCAGAATAGTGCACGCTGACGTCAGCATGACATCAGCAGTCAACAGGGGTGTTGACTGGTCAAACTGACGTGTGGGTCCAATGAGACCCACCTATCATACTCTATTTAGGTTAATCAGATTCTAGCTAATCTAATTACTATTTAGTTAAACTAACTAGTTAATTAGATTAATTAAACATGATTAATTAACTTACTTAATTCACTAATTAATTAATTATTAAGTTTATTAATTAATTAATATTTACTTATTTTTTCTTTTTTCTTTTAAAAAAACGTTCTCAGGGGCCGTGGGCCCCGGCTGTCATAGGCCCATGGCCATAGTGGGCACGGGCGCTGGGGGGCTGCAGGGCGCCCGAACTGGTCATGGCCAGTCGGGGCCACGGCGAGCGGAGACGAGGCGCAGCGAGGCACAGGCCATGGGGCGCCGGCCGGGGAGCGGACTGGGCGGCGCGGCGGAGCCGTGGCAGAAGACGGGGCAGCAACGGGGAAGGGCGGCAACGACTGCGAATGGCGCAAGCAAGTAGCGCGGCAGGTGAGCGGGGCGAGCCGGGCAGGGCTTGGCACACGCCCGGTCGGCGACGGACGTGGCGGGGCATGAGCGGGGCGGCAGTGTCCGCGAGCACGGCGCGGCCACGGCGAACTAGCAGGCGGTTGAGGAAGGTAGAGAGGAGAAGGGGAGGGGGCTCACAAAGCCCTGTAGTTGAGCGAGGCGGGCGCGGGGAGGAGTCGGGGTCGGGCGACGAGTCGGCGTCGCAGATCCGACGAGGAGGATGGGGACGACGTGGTCGAGGCGCAGAGGCTCCAGCGAGGTGGCTCCGGCAGGCGGCATCGGACGGCGTCGAGGTCGAGCCCTGATCCATTTATGGATCGAGAAGGGGGCGAGGACGGGGAGGCGCGCGACGGGGTTAAGGCGACGATGGCGGGGCGGCGCCTGAGACGACGAGAGGCGTCGGGGAACGCCGTCGGCAAAGTGGGCAGCGGGAGAGTGCGAGGAGCGAGGGGAGTGGGGGGGTTCGCCCCGATCCAATCTGGATCGGGAGGGGGGAAAAGGGATTGGCGTACTGGGGTTACGGGTTAGGGTTTGACCGGGATGGGGATATGGAGAGTGGGGTGGGGCGCGGCTGGGCCGGCCTGGTTTCGGTGGCCAGCTGGGCCGTGGCCCGGGGGGTTCTTTTTCTTTTCTTTCTCTTGCCTTTGTTTGTTTTTGTTTTTTTATTTCATTTTGTTTTCTGTTTATTTAATATTTCAAATTGTTTTAGTTTTGTAAAACATATAGTTAGTACCTAAATTAGTAATAGTGATTATACCACTGCCACAATTAACTTGGCACCTAAATATATTAATTTATAATTGTTTATCATTTTAAAAGCATTTAAATAATTGTTTTTGCTACTGTTTAAATCATTTTAGAGTATTTAAACATTTTATAAAAGTGTAGTTCCTCTGCCATAATTACTTATGCATTATTTGGCTCACCCTCAACATTTTAGTTTTAATTTTTTGAAAACTTTTGTTGTTTGCCTGATTTTTAAATTGAATTCAAATCGGTTTCGAACTAATGCGAGATTAGCCACCGTAATCAAGGTGACGTGGCATTATTAGCGGAGGATTACTGTAGCGTAACTATCTGGGCGTCACAAACCCCTCCTCATCAACTTCTTCATCAGGACCATCGTCGTCCGACTCTGATGCATAGCAATGGTAATACGGGATGGAAGGGTCCATGGTCTCTTGCACATGATATGTGTCCAAATCACCAACATTGTTCTCATGGAGATCAACTTCATTCTCATCATCCTCATACTCATCATTCTCTTGCGACGCTTCATTTTGGTTGTTTGAAACCGGGCTTAATGTTGGCCTCACTTGTTTGATCAAAAGAGGTTCACTCATTTCATGGATGGAGGACTCCTAGCAACCAATGGGGAGGCATGTCGGTTCAAGTCCAAGTGCAAACTAGCTTCAACCTTCTTGTTAGCAAATAACTCAAGAGTCTTCTCTAGAGATTCGTCCACCATCTCCTTGTATGCAATCCAAACGTTGCTCGGAGTTCACATGCATTGTCTTCCAACGGATGTGCATTCCAATCCCCACATTATGCCATCCCTCCAACTCAGCAATTTCACTTGGATCCATCCAATTCAAATCTTTCCTCACTTGCTCCAAGACCTCCTCATAGCTAGGACTACTCTCAAACACCATGTCAAGCTCATCCGTGTCTAGCTCAATATTGCCTTTCAAAAAGGCGTCCTTGTCCACATGATGAACATAAACACATGTTCTTCCCATCCCTAATTAATTAAAACAACACAATGTAAAATATATTCCGTAAGTAATCATCCGAAGATTAACACAAAATCCAAAGCCCTAACATAGATATCAAACAATAACCCTGATCCCAACTTAACAAGCACCGTAAGCCTAACCCTAACATACTAACAACCCTAACCCAACATAATAAGAACCATAACCCTAACCCTAACATACTAAGAATCCTAAACCTAGCAAAATGCCAAACAATCATCTCATATTTCCATACAAATTTCAAAATCCATGAAGAACTAGGATTTGCCTAACCCTAGCAAGAATTGAGTAAATGTGAGCAACTTTTTAGATGAAAACGAGGGGATCGCAGGAGATTACCTTGAGGGAGGGATAGGGGTCCAAATCCATGGACAAAACCTTCAGATTCCAAGGATTTGGGGAAGGAATTGAGAGGGGGGAAGAGGGGAAATGGGGGGGAGCAAATATGTTGTGGGGGTTGGCTGGGTGTGTGTGTGGGGGGGGGGCTAGGGGGGCACAGCTGGCTATGTAAGTTAATGTGCAGCGCCTAACAGGCAGGAGCTGCACTTCTCAAGTATGGCGCCTTACGCATAGGCACTACACCTGGCAAGTGTGGCGCCTATCGGCTAGGCGCTGCACGACCGAGGGTGGGGCCGCGTCTGGCCCCGGGGTGCCACGCCTGCCAGGCGTGCAACGCCTGTCAATAAGACCCTGTTCTGTAGAGTGCACCGCCTTACTATCGGGCGCTGCACAAAAGGGGCAGCTGAGTGAATTAGTTTCGCCGACGGTTCAGTTTGTGAAATACTTTGACCCTGAGGTCAATTTGTCCATTTTGCCCCTCGCAAGCCATGTTTATCAACAAATATCTACACCGGTACAATTTATCTTAGCTTCTGCTGCAAACATTCCACGTGGAACGCCTCACAGCACATATACTGGTGTTATTTATAGTATGAAAACTGAAGAAATCATTTGTTCAACTCCACTATTCTCTTGTCTATGAGCTGAGTTGTCATCTGAAAACGGCGGCCTTCATCTTCCCCCAACTGCACCACCATCCATTTATCCATGTAGGCCCTAATCATGCATGACTCGCACATGTGGCATTAAAGGAAATAAATACTCCAGCTGGAAATTTCTCTTGTTTGTTCTGAAAAATGAGTGATGCAACGCAAACAACAGCTCCTGAACATGCTAGATGGACAAGAAGTCTCTGTCAGCAGCTGGATTTTGGACGCCAATAATTCTATCAGAGCAGCAAACCAGATTCAAAATAGCTCGGGTTTATGTCGCTGAAAATATGATGGAAGTTACAGTACCTATTTTCCTCCGGAATTTATTTTTTTCACAACAGGAACAATGAACCAAGCAAGCCTGAAAAGGCTCAAACTCAAAGGGGAACTGAAAGTGGATAAAAGAAACGAACTTCCAAAACTGTTCAATTTCTGGACAACAAAATTACAATAACTTCGGTTTTATACTGTAAATATGTACAGCAAATTATTTGAATCAGTTGTTATCTCAGAAATCCTACAGTTGGCTGTTTCATTTTTCAATCTTGATTGAGGTTGCCTCTATGATGGTCATATCTAACACCGCCTTGTTCGATGCTGACGAATGTGGCTTGGAGAGAGACCATCCCTCTCCTCGTCATCGGTCACCCCTCGGCGGAGCAGGGGGCTTCATTGGAGTACGAATTTCCGTTTGCATTGTCGATTGGAATAGTAGCTTCTTCAGAAATTTATCAATGTCACTGACAAGTCAATCGTTGGCCTGTTGGTCAGTACTGAAGAAATCCACAGAGAAGGTAAAACAAATCTTCTATTAATAGTAGTAATAATTAAAACGAAATTAATATTGTTGATGCTAATAATTCAGACACCAATTACATCAAGAATATGTACTGTAGGCCCTAATCATGCGTAACTCGCACATGTGGCATTAAAGGAAATAAATACTCCAGCTGGAAATTTCTCTTGTTTGTTCTGAAAAATGAGCGATGCAATACAAGCAACAGCTCCTGAATGCTGGATGGACAAGAAGTCTCTGTAGCAGCTGGATTTTGGACACCAATAATTCTATCAGAGCAACAAATCAGATTCAAAATGGCTCAGGTTTATGTCGCTGAAAATATGATCTAAGTTATGCTATAAAATTCCTTTGAATCAAAGAAGCCCTAAAAGAGGCCTAAAACTAAATTTATATTGATGCTACTAATAATTCAGACACCAATTACATGCCCCATTGGTGACGTTCGATTTCAGTGAACAATCACACCTAGAGTAGAGTATAGTAGAAACAGCTGAGCTACACTCTGATTCTGAATCTCTGTCAACACTAGCAGCTGGGCGACACTGGATTCTGAATCTCTGTCTCATGGGTCGTTGGTTCAGTTGCTCCACAGAAAGTAAGGTCCCATGGCCGGCGTCCAGTTGGCGCATCCAGACGGCATCGGCCCTGGCTCCATGGCTCCTCTGGTCGCCACCCCGCAGTACGAGAAGCACGTCTCGGAGGAGCCACCGCAGGGGCTGATTATGTGAGGCTGCGGCGGCTGCTGCTGCTTCTGCTGGATCGGCGCCTGCGCCGGCACCGGCGCAAATGTGCCACTGCAAGGGCCTGTGCGAGGCGGCTGCTGCTGGATCGGTGGCGGCGCCAGCGCCGGTGAGCCACCGCAAGGGCTTGCGCCAGGCTGCTGCTTCAGCTGGATCGGCGGCGGCGGCGCCAGCGAGCCGGTGATGGTGATCTTGACCCCGCGCCGCATGATCTCAGCAAGCAGCCGCGCCGTGTTGAGCGCATCGTCCAGCCCGCAGTGCAGGCGGCCCTCCCAGTCCAGCCCCGCCGCCCGGACCGCCTCCTGTAGGTTGACCCGCCCTCCGCCGCCGAGCGCCGCCTGGAAGGGGACCCTCAGATTGATCCACTGATCGAAGTAGGAGGGCTTCTCGATGCCCTTGAAGCGGCACTCGAACTCGAGCATGGTGCGGCAATCCCAGTCTCCCCAGGTCACCACGGCCAAGCGGAAGCCTCTCTTGTTCCCTACTCCCGCCATCGCCGCCTTCAGCCAAGAATCGTGCAGCCAGAGCGCGTCGCCGAGTTCCACGCCGCCGTCGACGTCCTCCTGCCGGATGCCCGTGAGCTCCCTGCAAAATTGGGTCAGCACAGGGTGATGTTTGGGACGAACGTACCTGCGAAACGCGGACTCGATGCGGCCGGTGGCGCCGTCGACGAGCACCGCGGGGAACTCAATGATTTCCTGCGGGAAGATCCGCCCGTCTTTTACGCACGTCGCCTCGAAGTCGACCACCACGAAGAAATCGAAATCTTGCTCCAGACCCTGCCCACGCGCCGCCATGATCGCTGCCATGTTCGCCCAAGTGCGCGCAAGCTCAAGATCGAGAGTCCAGATCGGGGAAAGTTCAGATCGAAAACTAGGGTTGCGAACCCGCCGGCGCGTCGTCCCCTTTAAATCCGGTACTTTTCGAAACGGTTGGCGCGATTTTTTCTTTTTTGACGTGGTTGGCGCGATTTTTTTTTCTGTAATCAACAAATCAAAGGTTGTGATTTCCTAAAAAAGAAAAGGTTGTGATTGGCGAAAAAAAAAACCAACGGCTGTGATAGAAGACTCATTTCATTCTTCTACACCTTCACATGTTTAGTTTCTTTTTGGAGGGGGAAAGAAACTCATCCACCAAATTACATCTTGTGCAGATGTGCACGGTCACACACATCATATACAATTTGTCAAATAAGCCATCTTCAGCCGGACCCCCCAAACCCGCCCGTACAAGTGTTTGGACGAAAACAAGACACCCAACCGGGCTTCTCATAGGCGACCCAAACGCCTGGACTGGTCGACACTCCCCATATTTAGCCCATATGTCGGGTGGATACGAGGACGCCCGCCACGTCGGATCCAGCCAACTCTTGCCCACCCAACCCCACATAAATTGGATCCTACCCGCACTTTGGACGAAACACTAGCCGCATCCACTCAACTCCACCCCACTTCCATCCCACGGTACCAAGCTCTCTGGCGACCTCCGGTGTTCTCCTCCATGGCGACCACTGGATCCGACTCCAATATGTCCAGATCTGAGGACTGGGAACCCATCCCTTGCAGCCCCGAGGAGCAGATGGCCGTCAGCACTGCTCTTCGATGCTCCCAAGAGGAGCGCACCCTCCCATGATCTTCCGCGAGCCGGCGGGCATCCATTACCCAAATGGCTCTTGGATCCGGGGCCAGTGGATCTCGGCGCGTGACCGAGGCCTCGCTAGATGCGGTGGCCACCGCATGCTGCAACCCCGATGTTGTGTCGAAACCATTTAGGTGGCACGTCATCGTCGCAGGCACCAAAACGAAGGCCATATGCGCCTCCATGAGTCGGCGCCAATCCAAAAAGGAGGCCCGGGAAGCCCGTCGCGCGAGGCGGCGGGCGCAGCTTCAAGCAGAGATGACTTCAGGAGCCCTCGTGTCGGAGGCTGCAGCGGCAGCCCGCAAAGCAGCATCGAAGGAATCCCTTCGTGCCCACTGTTGGAAATATGCCCTAGAGGCAATAATAAAAGCATTATTATTATATTTCCTTGTTCATGGTAATTGTCTTTATTCATGCTATAATGTGTTATCCGGAAATCGTAATACACGTGTGAATAACAGACACCAACATGTCCCTAGTGAGCCTCTAGTTGACTAGCCCGTTGATCAACAGATAGTCATGGTTTCCTGACTATGGACATTAGATGTCATTGATAACGAGATCACATCATTAGGAGAATGATGTGATGGACAAGACCCAATCCTAAACATAGCATAAAGATCGTGTAGTTCGTTTTGCTAGAGTTTTGCAATGTCAAGTATCTTTTCCTTAGACCATGAGATCGTGTAACTCCCGGATACCGTAGGAGTGCTTTGGGTATACCAAACGTCACAACGTAACTGGGTGACTATAAAGGTAGACTACGGGTATCTCCGAAAGTATCTGTTGGGTTGACACGGATCAAGACTGGGATTTGTCACTCCGTATGACGGAGAGGTATCACTGGGCCCACTCGGTAATGCATCATCATAATGAGCTCAAAGTGACCAAGTGTCTGGTCACGGGATCATGCATTACGGTACGAGTAAAGTGACTTGCCGGTAACGAGATTGAACGAGGTATTGGGATACCGACGATCGAATCTCGGGCAAGTAATATATCGATTGACAAAGGGAATTGCATACGGGGTTGATTGAATCCTCGACATCGTGGTTCATCTGATGAGATCATCGTGGAGCATGTGGGAGCCAACATGGGTATCCAGATCCCGCTGTTGGTTATTGACCGGAGAGTCGTCTCGGTCATGTCTGCATGTCTCCCGAACCCGTAGGGTCTACACACTTAAGGTTCGGTGACGCTAGGGTTGTGAAGATATATATATGCAGTAACCCGAATGTTGTTCGGAGTCCCGGATGAGATCCCGGACGTCACGAGGAGCTCCGGAATAGTCCGGAGGTAAAGAATTATATATAGGAAGTGCTGTTTCGGCCATCGGGACAAGTTTCGGGGTTATCGGTATTGTACCGGGACCACCGGAGGGGTCCCGTGGGCCCACCGGGTGGGGCCACCTGTCCCGGGGGGCACATGGGCTGTAGGGGGTGCGCCTTGACCTACATGGGCCAAGGGCACCAGCCCTACTAGGCCCATGCGCCTAGGGTTTCCACCAAGGAGGAGTCCAAGTGGTGGAAGGCACCCCGAGGTGCCTTGGGGGGGAGGGAAACCCTCCCCTGGCCGCCGCACCTAGGAGATCAGATCTCCTAGGCTGCGCACCCCCCCTGGCACCCCTATATATAGTGGGGGAGAGGAGGGACTTCATACACCAGCCCCTGGCGCCTCCCTCTCTCCACGTTACGTCTCTCTCTCTCGTTGCGAAGGCGAAGCCCTGCATCTGTGACGCCCTGCATCCACCACCACGCCGTCGTGCTGCTGGTTCTTCATCAACCTCTCCTCTCCCTTGCTGGATCAAGAAGGAGGAGACGTCTCTCGTCCCGTACGTGTGTTGAACGCGGAGGTGCCGTCCGTTCGGCGCTGGTCATCGGTGATTTGGATCACGTTGTGTACGACTACTTCATCCTCGTTCTAACGAACGCTTCCGCTCGTTATCTACAAAGGTATGTAGATGCAATTTGAATACTCGTTGCTTGATGAACTCCTAGATGGATCTTGGTGAAACGAGTAGGAAAATTTTTGTTTTCTGCAACGTTCCCCAACAGTGGCATCATGACCTAGGTCTATGCATAGTTCTTCTTGCGCGAGTAGAACACAATTTGTTGTGGGCGTGGATTTGTCAACTTTCTTGCCGCTACTAGTCTTTTCTTGCTTCAGCGGTATTGTGGGATGAAGCGGCCCGGACCAACCTTACACGTACGCTTACGTGAGACCGGTTCCACCGACTAACATGCACTAGTTGCATAAGGTGGCTGGCGGGTGTCTGTCTCTCCTACTTTAGTTGGAGCGGATTCGATGAACAGGGTCCTTATGAAGGGTAAATAGAAGTTGACAAATCACGTTGTGGCTTTAACGTAGGTAAGAAAACGTTCTTGCTAGAACCCTAATTCAGCCACGTAAAACTTGCAACAACAATTAGAGGACGTCTAACTTGTTTTTGCAGCAAGTGGTTTGTGATATGATATGGCCAAAGTTGTGATGAATGATGAATGATCTATATGCGATGTATGAGATGTTCATGTTATTGTAATAGGCATCACGACTTGCATGTCGATGAGTATGACAACCGGCAGGAGCCATAGGAGTTGTCATTATTTTTTATATGACCTGCGTGTCATTGAGAAACGCCATGTAAACTACTTTACTTTATTGCTAAACGCGTTAGCCGTAGTAGTAGAAGTAATAGTTGGCGAGCAACTTCATGGAGGCACGATGATGGAGATCATGATGATGGAGATCATGGTGTCATGCCGGTGACAGGATGATCATGGAGCCCCAAGATGGAGATCAAAGGAGCTATGTGATATTGGCCATATCATGTCACGTTTATTATTTGATTGCATGTGATGTTTATCATGTTTTGCATCTTGTTTACTTAGAACGACGGTAGTAAATAAGATGATCCCTCATATTAATTTCAAGAAGTGTTCCCCCTAACTGTGCACCGTTGCGACAGTTCGCTGTTTCAAAACACCACGTGATGATCGGGTGTTTTATTCAGACGTTCACATACAACGGGTGTAAGACAGATTTACACATGCAAACACTTAGGTTGACTTGACGAGCCTAGCATGTACAGACATGGCCTCGGAACACAGAAGACCGAAAGGTCGAGCATGAGTCGTATAGAAGATACGATCAACATGAAAATGTTCACCGACGTTGACTAGTCCGTCTCACGTGATGATCGGACACGGCCTAGTTGACTCGGATCATGTTATACTTAGATGACTGGAGGGATGTCTATCTAAGTGGGAGTTCATTATTAATTTGATTAGATGAACTTAATTATCATGAACTTAGTCTAAAATATTTTACAATATGTCTTGTAGATCAAATGGCCCACGTAGTCCTCAACTTCAACGCGTTCCTAGAGAAAACCAAGCTGAAAGATGATGGCAGCAACTATACGGACTGGGTCCGGAACCTGAGGATCATCCTCATAGCTGCCAAGAAAGATTATGTCCTACAAGCACCGCTGGGTGACGCACCTGTTCTCCCTGTAGAACAAGACGTTATGAACGCTTGGCAGGCACGTACCGATGACTACTCCCTCGTTCAGTGCGGCATGCTTTACAGTTTAGAGCCGGGGCTCCAAAAGCGTTTTGAGAGACACGGAGCATATGAGATGTTCGAAGAGCTGAAAATGGTTTTCCAAGCTCATGCCCGGGTCGAGAGATATCAAGTCTCTGACAAATTCTTCAGCTGTAAGATGGAGGAGAATAGTTCTGTCAGTGAGCACATACTCACTATGTCTGGGTTGCATAACCGCTTGACTCAGCTGGGAGTTAATCTCCCGGATGATGCGGTCATTGACAGAACCCTCCAGTCGCTTCCACCAAGCTACAAGAGCTTTGTGATGAACTTCAATATGCAGGGGATGGAAAAGACCATTCCTGAAGTATTTGCTATGCTGAAATCAGCAGAGGTAGAAGTCAAGAAGGAACATCAAGTGTTGATGATGAATAAAACCACTAAGTTCAAGAAGGGTAAGGGTAAAAAGAACTTCAAGAAGGACGGCAAGGAAGTTGCCGCGCCCGGCAAACAAGCTGCCGGAAAGAAGCCAAAGAATGGACCCAAGCCCGAGACTGAGTGCTTTTATTGCAAGGGAAACGGTCACTGGAAGCGGAACTGCCCTAAATACTTAGCAGACAAGAAGGCCGGCAAAACAAAAGGTATATGTGATATACATGTAATTGATGTGTACCTTACTAGTGTCCGTAGTAGCTCCTGGGTATTTGATACCGGTGCATTTGCTCACATTTGTAACTCAAAGCAGGGGCTGCGGAATAAGCGGAAACTGGCAAAGGACGAGGTGACGATGCGCGTCGGGAATGGTTCCAAGGTCAATGTGATCGCCGTCGGCACGCTGCCTCTACATCTACCTTCGGGATTAGTTTTAAACCTTAATAATTGTTATTTAGTACCAGCTTTGAGCATGAACATTGTATCGGGATCTCGTTTAATTCGAGATGGCTACTCATTTAAATCCGAGAATAATGGTTGTTCTATTTATATGAGAGATATGTTTTATGGTCATGCTCCTATGGTGAATGGTTTATTCTTTATGAATCTCGAACGTAATGCTACACATGTTCATAATGTGAGTGCCAAAAGATGCAAGGTTGATAATGATAGTCCCACATACTTGTGGCACTGCCGCCTTGGTCACATAGGTGTCAAACGCATGAAGAAGCTCCATGCTGATGGACTTTTAGAGTCTCTTGATTATGAATCATTTGACACGTGTGAACCATGCCTCATGGGTAAAATGACCAAGACTCCGTTCTCAGGAACAATGGAGCGAGCAACCAACTTATTGGAAATCATACATACTGATGTGTGCGGTCCAATGAGTGTTGAGGCTCGCGGTGGCTATCGTTATGTTCTCACCCTCACTGATGAATTAAGTAGATATGGGTATATCTACTTAATGAAACACAAGTCTGAAACCTTTGAAAAGTTCAAGGAATTTCAGAGTGAGGTTGAGAATCAACGTGACAGGAAAATCAAGTTTCTACGATCAGATCGTGGAGGAGAATACTTGAGTCACGAATTTGGCACACACTTAAGAAAATGTGGAATAGTTTCACAACTAACGCCGCCTGGAACACCTCAGCGTAACGGTGTGTTCGAACGTCGTAATCGCACTCTATTAGATATGGTGCGGTCTATGATGTCTCTTACTGATTTACCGCTATCTTTTTGCGGCTATGCTTTAGAGACTGCCGCATTCACTTTAAATAGGGCTCCGTCGAAATCCGTTGAGACGACACCGTATGAATTATGGTTTGGGAAGAAACCTAAGCTGTCATTTCTAAAAGTTTGGGGATGCGATGCTTATGTCAAGAAACTTCAACCTGAAAAGCTCGAACCCAAGTCGGAAAAATGCGTCTTCATAGGATACCCTAAAGAAACTATTGGGTATACCTTCTACCTCAGATCCGAAGGCAAGGTCTTTGTTGCCAAGAATGGATCCTTTCTAGAGAAGGAGTTTCTCTCGAAAGAAGTAAGTGGGAGGAAAGTAGAACTCGATGAAGTATTGCCTCTTGAACCGGAAAATGGCGCAACTCAAGAAAATGTTCCTGAGGTGCCAGCACCGACTAGAGAGGAAGTTAATGACAATGATCAAGATACTTCTGATCTAGCTCCTACTGAAATTCGAAGGTCCACAAAGACACGTTCCGCACCAGAGTGGTACGACAACCCTGTCTTGGAAATCATGTTGTTAGACAACGGTGAACCTTCGAACTATGAAGAAGCGATGGCGGGACTGGATTCCGACAAATGGCTAGAAGCCATGAAATCCGAGATAGGATCCATGTATGAAAACGAAGTATGGACTTTGACTGACTTGCCCGTTGAACGGCGAGCCATAGAAAATAAATGGATCTTTAAGAAGAAGACAGACGCGGATGGTAATGTGACCATCTATAAAGCTCGGCTTGTCGCTAAGGGTTATCGACAAGTTCAAGGGGTTGACTACGATGAGACTTTCTCACCGATAGCGAAGCTGAAGTCCGTCCGAATCATGTTAGCAATTGCCGCATTCTACGATTATGAAATATGGCAAATGGACGTCAAAACGGCATTCCTTAATGGTTTCCTTAAGGAAGAATTGTATATGATGCAGCCGGAAGGTTTTGTCGATCCTAAGAATGCTGACAAGGTATGCAAGCTCCAACGCTCGATTTATGGGCTGGTGCAAGCATCTCGGAGTTGGAACATTCGCTTTGATGAAATGATCAAAGCGTTTGGGTTTACGCAGACTTATGGAGAAGCCTGTGTTTACAAGAAAGTGAGTGGGAGCTCTGTAGCATTTCTCATATTATATGTAGATGACATACTTTTGATGGGAAATGATATAGAACTCTTGGACAGCATCAAGGCCTACTTGAATAAGAGTTTTTCAATGAAGGACCTTGGAGAAGCTGCTTATATATTAGGCATCAAGATCTATAGAGATAGATCAAGACGCCTCATAGGTCTTTCACAAAGCACATACCTTGATAAGATATTGAAGAAGTTCAATATGGATCAGTCTAAGAAGGGGTTCTTGCCTGTACTGCAAGGTATGAAATTGAGCTCGGCTCAAAGTCCGACCACAGCAGAAGAAATAGAAGAGATGAGTGTCATCCCCTATGCCTCAGCCATAGGTTCTATTATGTATGCCATGCTGTGTACCAGACCCGATGTAAATCTTGCCGTAAGTTTGGTAGGAAGATACCAAAGTAATCCCGGCAAAGAACACTGGACAGCGGTCAAGAATATCCTAAAGTACCTGAAAAGGACTAAGGAGATGTTTCTCGTTTATGGAGGTGACGAAGAGCTCGTCGTAAAGGGTTACGTCGATGCTAGCTTCGACACAGATCTGGATGACTCAAAGTCACAAACCGGATACGTGTATATTTTGAATGGTGGGGCAGTAAGCTGGTGCAGTTGCAAGCAGAGCGTCGTGGCGGGATCTACATGTGAAGCGGAGTACATGGCAGCCTCGGAGGCATCACATGAAGCAATTTGGGTGAAGGAGTTCATCACCGACCTCGGAGTCATACCCAATGCGTCGGGGCCGATCAAGCTCTTCTGTGACAACACTGGAGCTATTGCACTTGCCAAGGAGCCCAGGTTTCACAAGAAGACAAGGCACATCAAGCGTCGCTTCAACTCCATTCGTGAAAATGTTCAAGATGGAGACATAGAAATTTGTAAAGTACATACGGACCTGAATGTAGCAGATCCGTTGACTAAACCTCTCCCTAGGGCAAAACATGATCAACACCAGAATTCCATGGGTGTTCGATTCATCACAATGTAACTAGATTATTGACTCTAGTGCAAGTGGGAGACTGTTGGAAATATGCCCTAGAGGCAATAATAAAAGCATTATTATTATATTTCCTTGTTCATGGTAATTGTCTTTATTCATGCTATAATTGTGTTATCCGGAAATCGTAATACACGTGTGAATAACAGACACCAACATGTCCCTAGTGAGCCTCTAGTTGACTAGCCCGTTGATCAACAGATAGTCATGGTTTCCTGACTATGGACATTAGATGTCATTGATAACGAGATCACATCATTAGGAGAATGATGTGATGGACAAGACCCAATCCTAAACATAGCATAAAGATCGTGTAGTTCGTTTTGCTAGAGTTTTGCAATGTCAAGTATCTTTTCCTTAGACCATGAGATCGTGTAACTCCCGGATACCGTAGGAGTGCTTTGGGTATACCAAACGTCACAACGTAACTGGGTGACTATAAAGGTAGACTACGGGTATCTCCGAAAGTATCTGTTGGGTTGACACGGATCAAGACTGGGATTTGTCACTCCGTATGACGGAGAGGTATCACTGGGCCCACTCGGTAATGCATCATCATAATGAGCTCAAAGTGACCAAGTGTCTGGTCACGGGATCATGCATTACGGTACGAGTAAAGTGACTTGCCGGTAACGAGATTGAACGAGGTATTGGGATACCGACGATCGAATCTCGGGCAAGTAATATATCGATTGACAAAGGGAATTGCATACGGGGTTGATTGAATCCTCGACATCGTGGTTCATCTGATGAGATCATCGTGGAGCATGTGGGAGCCAACATGGGTATCCAGATCCCGCTGTTGGTTATTGACCGGAGAGTCGTCTCGGTCATGTCTGCATGTCTCCCGAACCCGTAGGGTCTACACACTTAAGGTTCGGTGACGCTAGGGTTGTGAAGATATGTATATGCAGTAACCCGAATGTTGTTCGGAGTCCCGGATGAGATCCCGGACGTCACGAGGAGCTCCGGAATAGTCCGGAGGTAAAGAATTATATATAGGAAGTGCTGTTTCGGCCATCGGGACAAGTTTCGGGGTTATCGGTATTGTACCGGGACCACCGGAGGGGTCCCGTGGGCCCACCGGGTGGGGCCACCTGTCCCGGGGGGCACATGGGCTGTAGGGGGTGCGCCTTGACCTACATGGGCCAAGGGCACCAGCCCTACTAGGCCCATGCGCCTAGGGTTTCCACCAAGGAGGAGTCCAAGTGGTGGAAGGCACCCCGAGGTGCCTTGGGGGGGAGGGAAACCCTCCCCTGGCCGCCGCACCTAGGAGATCAGATCTCCTAGGCTGCGCACCACCCCCCTTGGCACCCCTATATATAGTGGGGGAGAGGAGGGACTTCATACACCAGCCCCTGGCGCCTCCCTCTCTCCACGTTACGTCTCTCTCTCGTTGCGAAGGCGAAGCCTTGCATCTGTGACGCCCTGCATCCACCACCACGCCGTCGTGCTGCTGGTTCTTCATCAACCTCTCCTCTCCCTTGCTGGATCAAGAAGGAGGAGACGTCTCTCGTCCCGTACGTGTGTTGAACGCGGAGGTGCCGTCCGTTCGGCGCTGGTCATCGGTGATTTGGATCACGTCGTGTACGACTACTTCATCCTCGTTCTAACGAACGCTTCCGCTCGTGATCTACAAAGGTATGTAGATGCAATCTGAATACTCGTTGCTTGATGAACTCCTAGATGGATCTTGGTGAAACGAGTAGGAAAATTTTTGTTTTCTGCAACGTTCCCCAACACCCACACAGGTGAGAAGCAGTGAAGGAGGGCGGTGAAGGACGTGGCAAAAGAACAAAGTCGGGCGGTCTGTGTCATGGCCGGACTACCCTCCAAGGAGGAGAAGACCGAGGATGGCGACGGATCGGACCGCTCCGGCAATGAGCAAACCCGCCTCGATCAGTTATGCGTCTTCGACCGCTACTACCGCATAGATGACGGAAAGGGCAAAGGCAAGGGCGGGGGGAGGGGGGGCATGGATGAACTTCTCCCTTTGTCGCTCCGTTCGAAGTTATTAGAACATGTCATTTTTTTATAGTCCAATGACATGTGTTTACGTACATACGATATGTTGCACGAGAACAATATAAGATTAGAGGATTAGGTTTGATGTATCCAATTGTGGAGAACAAAACTTTGTGTGCTATCAGGTTGATGTATCTGATTGTGGAGAACAAAACTTTATGTGCTATCGGGCTACTGTCCATGGACGCGTCCAGGTATGTCCGCAGGCGTTTGGGGACCAAAATTTGGTACTTCCGGTTGTAGATGTTCTAAGTAGGCCAGTCGCCCGTCCTTTCCCCTAAATATGTACCGTAGGCCCTAATC
Organism: Triticum monococcum; assembly: GCA_034509565.1. NCBI lineage: Eukaryota > Viridiplantae > Streptophyta > Magnoliopsida > Poales > Poaceae > Triticum > Triticum monococcum. The sequence continues at coordinate 183,023,005 of CM067843.1, read as the reverse complement.
ATGCATAACTGGCACATGTGGCATTGAAGGAAATAAATACTCCAGCTGGAAATTTCTCTTGTTTATTCTGAAAAATGAGCGATGCAATACAAGCAACAGGTACTGAACATGCTGGATGGGCAAGAAGTCTCTGTTAGCAGCTGGATTTTGGGCACCAATAATTCTATCAGAGCAGCAAACCAGATTCAAAATAGCTCAGGTTTATGTCGCTGAAAATACGATGGAAGTTATATCTATTTTCCTCCGGAATTTATTTTTTTCACAACAGAGGACAATGAACCAAGCAAGCCTCAAAATGCTCAAACCCAAGAGGAACTGAAAGTGAATAGAAGGAACTAACTTCCAAAACTGTTCAATTTCTGGACAACAAAAGTGTCATATTACAACGACTTCGGTTTTTAACTGTACCCCCAGGACGTCCAGCACCACGTGCTAAATATGTACAGCATCGACAACACGTGCATCTTGCAGTGGCTACACATATTCGTACAAGAAAAAATTTGGTGCTTTAGTCGAACACGGTAAAGCTGCTAATGCTATCTAGCAACACAACTAGCTTAACAACATGTAAAAACTGACCTCCTGGAACAACTTGTACATACCCATTGAAAAAGAAAAAGGTTAAAAATGCTGATCTGGGCATCAACCGGAGCTTCCACAAGAACTACCAATGTGGGCCGCAACGTCGGTAACCAAGAGCCTGATGACATGGGTACCAGAATGCCGGGAGATTTCTATACATTCTTCCAAGTCCGCATTGCACGCCAACTTCACCCACTCGTGATCATCATCAAGGTACTTGATATCAAACATGCCAGCATCCATCCTCAGCCTTTTGGCAACCTCATCTTTCAATGCCATAACGCTGCTAGAACACGGGAAACGGAACCTTACAATGTCTTCCTTAAAGCTCGCCTTTATTGTCACAGTCCCGGAATTTCGCATTGGCCCAAAATTGCTGGGAGGGGCTAGCATTGGTTGGCCAATTGCTGAACCAAAGAGATTCTTCAAATCCTTGGAACTACCAGAATCCTCTATGAGCATCCTGGAAAGTGGTAGCTCTGGTTCTTGGAAAGGTTCTTTTGTGAACCCTTCCGGATTCAGTTGTGGTTCTTGTGGTTCCAAGAACATTGAAGCAATAGGCTGGCAAACAAACGTCTGGTTTGCGGGACTTCCCTGACATGAGCCCTCCGAAGTACGTGAATTTATGCTGCCTTCTCCCGATGAGCTTCTCGAGAGAGAAGCTTTGTCTGCTTCAAGTTGAACATTGTTTCCAGTGTCTGCAAATCCTTGCTGAGACATGAGTGCACCAAAGTGGCTACCATTTTCTTGTGACTTCTGTAAAGATGAATCTCTGTCACCATCAACAGCACGATTTGAATGTTCTGCTTTACTTTCACTTGCTTTCTCTTTATTGAAAGAATCTGATGAAGGACCAACAGGAATAGTAGGGAGAGGGCCTGTGATAGATGTCAGGTTAAATGCCGCGTCTGATCCTTGAACAGACTCAATTACTTGCTTTAACTTCGAGAGAGACCGGTTGACCTTGTTAATTTTTCGGGATGGCCAACGAGAAATCCCATGTTGCCTGCAGATGCGCTTCATGGTTGTGGGGCACACTGTCAAACCGGAAATATAATTAGCTAATGCCAACATCCAACAATCGAACTCCGACAATGTTATTACCATTGCAAGATTAAACGTTCAATGCATCTACTCTCTTTTAGATTCAGAAGAAGCAAACGGGTCAAAGGAAAAAGGATTTTAAAATAAAGGAAGCCAGCTTACAAAATACACAATCATGATTCATGCACAAGCCCAGACTTAGTTTCCTTCCGAAGGTTACGACAAGCAAATTAGACCGCTGGTGGTATCTGGTGAAGGTGGGCATATTAACAAGATTCATTTTGCTATGTTGCTTCTATACATATTTTCATGGCTAACAATTGGAGGTGGGCCATTGTCCTACAGCTGGTTGGCGGCACAAAGGAGATAAGCTCATGTTATCTATCACCATAATAATCAGTGATCTTTAGGTTTGCTTCCCTATTTGTCAGTTATTAAAGGTGTAGTAATCAATCATTAGAGGATAAGAAATGAGAAATAAATCTATTCCTTCCCCGGGGTCATCTCTGTCATCTAAGATCTAATCTCTTCCCTAACCAAGCCGACTCCACCTGGACATCCTCCCGGGGTTGTTTAGCCCGTTGTGTGCCTTGCTACACAGCATATAAGAAAGGTAAATTCCTCTTTGTTTCCACTTAAACAAAAGATTGACATATCGCTAGGATGACAGTTCTTGTGATGTTCTATGTCTGGTGTCAGATTTTTTTATATTATTTATAGTCTGCCTGTGCCTTAATCATGTCAAACAAAACATCCTCAATCTTGACTAAATTGACTTACTGGCGAACTTCAGGGCTTTCGATAAATATCATTGGTGCACTGTGTATATTGTATAGCTGCCCACCCATACAAATCCATAGTACACATTTACTAGTGTGAGCTTGCCTACAAAATCTACTAGTCTGTGAATAAGACAATGCATCGATTGATCCCTACTCAATATGTATGTGAATGAATGCACCCTGAACAACATTATGTACATGGTTCAAGTTCACCTAAACTGAAGAAAGAAACATAGATCTAGTTTCAATCTCAAAAAACAATCAACAGTTCATCATCCTTTCCTTCCCAAGTCCTGCTATTCGACACAAAGTGATATGAGTATCAATTAGCTATAAAAAGCATCAGCTTCTAAAAAGAATGACAATATGACATGCTATGCTTCACATGAAAAAACTATTTGTTGCCAAAAAAAATTTGCACCCTACCATGTCTAAATGCTAAACTGGAGGATCTCTGTCTTCTAATCAATTCCAAAACCCAAAACCCTTTCACTGAGTCTACGTTCTGCAATTTTAGAATTCAACAGGAACAAGTGGCACATCTATGGTGTCATGACAACAAGAAAAATGGAACTAAAACCCCAAATGCTAACTACACTGAGATGATATTTTCTGAATAATAGAATAATAAAAGAAAAAATGGATGCAACATTTTGTTGCCATTTAAGCCCTACAAGAAACAAACATAAACCAGATTACCAATTGGATAATTCATTTGACATCCATGCTCAAGAGGACTAGATTGTCAAATTGAACACAAGTCAAGTTCAAGTGGGGCGATCTTAGCAATCAGAAAGAGTAAGACTCAAAAAGCCAAGGATTTGTTTACTTAAAAGGCTAAATATTAGAAGCGTACCACCGAGGCTTTTTGCTGCATTTTTCAGACTTCCAGAAAAATATTGCTGAAGAACTTCTAAGCTGATTGTTTTTTCAGCTTTCCCCCGTCTCCTTTCAGGGGGTTTGCCATTTTTGTGAAGCAATGAAGAATCAGAAGCCGCGCTACCATTTGGCCTGGAGACAGATACGCCATTGTTCTGAGAGTTATCATCAGCCAATAAATGTCCCTCTGATACTTTACTATTCGCTTTATCGAACTCGTGGGCTCCTCCATGTGTATCACCTTCGGGTGATTCACGAAAACCTTCAGAGTTCTCAAAATGCACATTTGTCTTGAAATCTTCACTTTCAATCATTATGACATTACTAAGTTGAAGAGAAGCTTCATTGGATTCTCCGTTACCAGCTACCTTTAGGTTACGGAGACACTGATTGATCAGACCTAATATAGACTCCAACAAGGCATTTTGATCATCTTCCTCTTTACAACTGGGTGGCAGGAAAAACTCTAGCATATAATAATCATCGCCAGTATAAGGACTTTGTAAACATATAGCAAAGCAGCCAGCCAATCCAAACATACGAGCATAGTGCACAAGGGGGTACTCCAGCTTACAAAACTGACTGATATCTTTTGAAAAGCAAGGTCTGTGATAGATAAACGCCTTGCCAGAAACTCCCTGCCCCTTCTGTAGATGATGTTCTACACAGGCATCTCGGAATCCCCACATATGAGCATCAATCACATGAAATGCCACATCACTGGTTGACATGCAGACTTCCCCCATGCAACTTCCATCAAAGCTCAAGCAACTTTTCTTAACACCACCGCCATGCGCCAACACACTGCGATATTTGCAAGGAACCCATGTTTGTGCTAATGGAAGCTTGTGCTCTTCACATACAACTGTCAGGATCTCCAGTATCTCCACCAGGGCAGATTGACGGCCTTCATTGCAAATCTGAGTACGCAACACAGAAACACATAAATCACCCCCCATAGTAAAAACAGGACAAATTAATTGTTCCTATTGATTGGATGCTAACCTGGACGTTTGGATGCTCCAATATCTCAGTGCTTTTAAGATTTACTGCCTGCATATAGCACAAATAATATTACTAAGAATATAAATATATAATGTCCAGCAATGTCCCCTGAAAGCTCATGTGACATAAAAGAAACACAATCAACAGAAAACACTAACCTCAAGAGCTTTGCAGACTTTATCAACCTCATCAGCATAGTTTATCTTCTTCGATGTCATTATAAGCTCAACGACAGCAATACATGATTGAACAGAAGGATCAAAAACAGGCAAGGCAACGGTACCATGAACATTGTAACTGATGGCATGGTTAAGCCGTGGGTACTCAGTGCTGCTATAATACTGTACATTTGGTGTCCACTCGGGCACTTTTTGCTTGTAGACACGTCCAGGTAACCCAAGCTCCCCAGCATTATCTCCATCTACTGAGAACATGTACATCATGGATACAGCTCTGTACTGAAGCAGCCCAATGCTCTGGTGGTCAAGTACAAAGGGTTGTCCTGATGTAGTAAGCACATAGCGATCGCCACTCTTAACCGGCGCCCAAACCTGGACCAACAGGTGTTGATCTGTTGACTCCTTGAAGTACCTGAGAGCATGAGTCAGCTTCTCCTTGAATAAGCATGAGCTGTTTGTGCTATCGTCATGCAGAGCTAGGTTAAATTGCCATTTGTTGTTAAGACGTTCGGTCTTCTTAATTGGCGTGTCGGAATTCCCTAGTTAGCAGAATAGAATGCAGTATTGTAAGGGAAATACAGCCAAGAACATAAATAAGAAAGGAATGCCACTACTACTTAAATTAGCAATACAGTTTCCTATGAATCATCCATGCAGTCTAACACATTGCGCTCATGTAAATATGTGACAAGCGATGCCTATTTCATGAACGGAAAATATGTTTCCGAGAGCCATAAAGTTTGTTAACTGCAATTCATCGATGCTTACAGTAAAGTGAACAAATCAACAGTACCACACACACAATCATCAAGCCAAGAGCATTTCCTGAAACACCAACCAACGAAGTGGAGAAGTCCTAGTTTATTTAACACATAAGCAAAGTACATCTCATTGTCTCCCTTGTAAATACTAATAATGTAATGAGACAAAGTAAGGCCTTATCCAACAGCTTCAACTTTGAATACAATCTAGTATGTACTATCAGTGGCGTCATACCCCACCACTAATGTATATCTAGTACTAAATACACGAGATCGCTTTAGAGGCATCATACCACCACCAATAGCAAAAGGCAGTATACAGCACTGGGTAAAGTAAAATGACTCAGGCAACAATAGCACAAGAAAATGACACCTTTTCTTCTTTTTTTGAACATAAAAATGACACCCTTTCTGTATGCATATATATAATAATACAGTAATTGGCGAGTACCCCCGTCTCCTAGTGGAATCCAATAAGCTACCAACCAATATTTTCCAATCATTTGCATAAGAAAGCACGCACGCATTACCCCCACGTAGTCAGACTCGGACGGAAAGCCGGGCTTGTTCAGACTAATTAAACACGGCAAGCCTATCACTGCAACAAAGCTAATAAAGCTTTACTACAACATTTTATCCGTCTTGTTGGATTAGCAAGTACAGTAGAAATATTCTATTTCTTCGAGAGATTTATGAGCCGAATCATATGCAACCGAGAAACGTGCCAAAAGGAGCCCTCCAAAAAGTCAAACACAAAGCTGGGAAACTTCGCGGATCGTACAGAGAAGATAAGGTTAGCGTGCTAACGACTAGAATAACAGCAAGATTCCAGCTGCCCCTCTGTTCCAGCTTTGGAGCGGAAAGATTCCATCGACAAGCCAAAGCAGAGACAGGAACAAAATCACGATGTAAGCATCCCGTACGATCCAGGAAGCAGTAGACGAAGCAGAGATTGATTCCAGGTGAAGTGTAACAAGGATTACCGGAGCGAGCTCGCTGGACCTCCTCTGCGACGGCGGCAGTGTTGTCCGGCGCCGCGGCGGGCGCAGGGCCCACCTCGATCGGCATCATCTGGCGGTCCTCGAAGAGCCAGAGCGGCGAGGGCGGCGTGAGCCAGGAGGAGGAGGCGACGGGCAGCGGGTGGAGCGGCGGGGAGGAGGAGACGGAGGAGAAGAAGAGGGACGTGGTGAGCGAGTCGAACGGCCACAGGTCGCCCCCGCCGTCGGCGTGGGAGACCGAGGAAGGGTCTATGTCCATGCTGCACGGCGCTCGGCGTCACCAACCCGCGGTCAGGCTGCTGCTGGTGCTGCAGTGCGTCGTCGGCGGCGGCGGGTGAGGAGGCGGCGACGAGACGGGGAGAGGAGTAGGGGAGGCAGCGGGAGCTGGGGTGCCATATGTGGGGGAGGGGGGGGATCAAATGTGGCTGGTGGGAGATGTGGCGGGTAGTGGACCAGAATAATATTAAGATAATGGGGGCGGACAAGTGGGACGGGGATCTGCTGCGGCGTCCCGCTGCCGGCGGGCCCCGCCCCCCGCTCGCTTGCTACTGGGTGGAATCGCACACGCATGTCCGGAGGTGGCGATGCTATTCGTTCTATATTTGCTAGGGGACTCCCGGAATCTGCCACCACAAGTGGACGAGGGGGGTGGGGGTGGGGGTCCACTGGTGTCTATGATACTAGCGATGTGTTTTTGTCTATGATTTGGAGCTGATTGATGAATAAAACTATTGACTATACCGTGTTTTAGTTAGAGAAAGTATTTTTTTTCAACAATGTATAGGGATAGACGGTCGACCGTGGAGGAACTCTCTCGCGGTCGACTCCAACAGTTATGCAAGTGACATCGGCGGCTAAATTACCAGTGGTACTCGCCACAGCTCCACCCATCCCAGAGTCATTGGCACCGCAGCATCGCCCTCCGACCATGTCCATCTATTCATCTTCCCGCCACTCCCGGTATGAGGCACTCTGCCAAATGTGACCATCGAAGTCTACCACTGCCTCGACTATCCCTCTAAATTCGGAGGGGAGTAGATCGACTGTCCCACCCGCATGCCACATGTCCCATCCCTAAGTTTCTTCCTTAATTTTCTTGATGTTGCTGCCTTTCAACTCGGTCCTGTCTCACTATCGTTGTTGCCGCCACGGCTCAGTCCAAACTATAACCATTGTCGGCTCCTCCTTGGTCATCAATGTCATGGGTCATGATCTCCCTCGCTCTGCTGCTTCATCTCTCTCTGGTGGTCGGCCACAAACATGTGGAAGAGGAGAAAGCAAGCAGATGCAGTGGCAGAGCTTGGGCTGATATTACGGGGGAAGGGCGCAAGAAATGTGACCTGAGCTGATTTTTTTTCTACGCAAATAGGCCTAATACTAAGGGTGGTGTGGTTTTCAATATATATGGTGCATAGTTTGTATGAGAAGTATAGTGTACATGGTGTGTGTTTTAGAAAATGTACATGACCTTTATCATTGCATCTTTTTGGGTAATTATGCAGGTTGTTAGCTGAGGTGATTAGTTGCTAAACTAGGACTGTAGTTAAGCATTTTATATGTGTGGAGAAACTTATGTATGGATGGCATATGCCGCGTCGAGTATAAATGATGTTATTATTTTCTCGTTGTACAAGTTGAATCTTGCAAGCTTTGATGCTGTCAAAGCTCCATTTTTATGGGAGACAACTAAAGAAAATAATGTGCAATAGGTGTGCTATATGTATGGTGGTCATAGTTATTAAACAACTCTTGTGATTCTTTCAATGGGGAAGCAGCGGGTTCCTTATTATCATATAAGTTGATGCATCCAACTAGTTGGTTTGCTGATATTTCTTTAAACCAATGCTATATGATGAAACTAAAACCATTGACCTAGTTGCATATGAGTGGAGTGTATCTGTGCAATATCTTTCCAGGTGAAAAAAGTATAACGAATCTATTCGATTACACAATGCACACAATGCTCGGTAATAAGGGAACATATATAGTATTGTTCTTGTAAGGGCTTTGACATTGTGAAAGTAGCATTCTCAAGTAATCAAAGAGCCAGTATTATGTAAGTACTAGTGGTTGGGACCCGTCATTGCGGGCCGCTTGAGAGAAAGCTATGCGCACCTCACCATCATGTCAAAAAAAATTAAAAAATATTCTCGCGTCACGTTGACATCACAATAATCTTAAAAGAAAAAAGAAAAAATCTAGAAAAACTTCTCTTAAAAACAGGTGGTTTGCATACCTCTACGGGTGGTTTGCGTACGAGATAAACAAACAGTTCACGGTCTCCATTCCCTCTGAAAATTAAAAAAACGGAGCCGCGATACAAAATGCATTTGGAGGTACGGTGCGTATGCTTTTCAAGAAGACTTTATGCAAAACCGATGACGTGATACTAGCTATCACACATGCTGCAGAATGCTCTAAATAGTCCAAACCACCGCAGCCCACATGAAAAAACCGCAGGCACTCGCTAGAGGACGACGTCACTGAGAGCACCCAGATTTAGCAGACCACGGTTGAGCAGCAGTGCAGCTCGCTCGCATCTCACCTACGCCGGATGCGACCGCCCCCGCGTTGGCGAAACCAAAAGAGAAAGAGAGATGGCAGAGCTTCGCTGGGTCGAGGCAGAAGCAAAATAAAATTAGTAATAAAATACGGCGCCCACTGTCTGAGGCCCTTCTCAGTGCTCCACGGTGTACAGATGCTAAGGGTGCCACATAGGCAGAAATATGATGTGGCAAAGCATTTAAAGAGGAGAGAGAGTATTATGGTGACCCCAATAAAAACCAATGCTAAGCACGTGGACCTAGGCAAAAAGACTACCAACTAATATATGAAGGAGTTTTATTACTAAACAATTAAATAAAGGAGGCTTAACTACAAAATCTAAGCACCAATGCATTGGATACATTAGTTGCTAAGCATTTTAATACACTTATCACCCCACTTTAGCACCAATGCATTGGGAGAGGTCAAGAAAAATACATGGCGCCCATTGTGTTGTGCTGTGTGGGTGCACTCCGCCGTGGCCCGTGTGGCAATAATCGCCGGGCCCGAGGCCGCCAACGTGCCCCCCTCGATCGGCACGTGCCGCACGTCGCCCCCCGCTGCTCGCCGCTGCTCGGGCGCGCGCGCGCGTCCTGTGGATCGGGATCGTGATCCTGGTCTGCCCCCGCCCTCCGGCGACGCGCACGCCGCGCGGCCGCGTCGCAGCGCGCCCGGCGCGGCGTGGCCCCCGCCCCCCGGCGCTGCTTGACCAGCGAGCTCGACCGATCGGTCCATCGATTGATCGCCGTGGTTATTCTATTGCCGTACCTGATCGCAACAAGCGCGAAGTTAGAACCGGGGGTATTATTTTATGCGTCGCCACTTGCGAGTTGCGCTGCGCTGTGGATTAAATTTGATCGATGGAGCCAATGGCGCACTGGCGGTGCACATGTGGACAGTGCACGGGGCTCGACCGGGACCACACGGGGTAACTCTTCTGGGTTCATGCCACGCTGGCTTGCATATTGCATCCATGTATGGGAGGATCCGAGGTGGTGGTCGGCAGGATGCATGCCGTGCCAGGATCGATGCGCTACCACCATTCGATCATCGTTTTAATCACCCCGTGGAGTAATCTGAACAATCTTATATTATAAGTACTATTATAGCATCCACAGCCAGACCCCTCAAACCATCTCTCGTATCGGTCAGTAACGGGACAAAAGACAGAAAGAAAAAAAGACGCAACCGGACCTCTTATAACTTCTCTATATGTCCGTGTTGTCCGTGAACCCTCATATCCATCCCAAATATGGCGAGGATATGAGGGCTCGTAGACACGCCCGGGCGCGCCCGGTCAATCCGTCACGTAGGACACGGCCCCATTACGGACTACCTTTTTCTCTTTCTTTATTCATTCTTTTCTTTCTCTCTCTTCATCTTCACCAATCACATGCAAGTGACAGGACATATAAGAAAGAAAATAAGGATTGTGGTTGCGCGGATGAACAAATATGGGCTCAAAACGGTCACGGACGTTTAAGGGGCTGAATTAGAGGTATGTGGTTAAAGATACTCTTAGTTTACGGAGGGAGGAAAATGAGTTTTACCCTCCGCCTCTAGGGTCGCTCTCGTGAACGACTCCAGAGGCCCAACCCTAGATCGAGCGAGCGACGGATCTCCTCTCTCCCCAGGTCGGCGCTGGTGGTGGCGGGCGAGGGCGGCATGCCTCGACGGCTCCCCTTCGTGCATAGGTGGGTTGTCCCATGGGCGGTGCGGGCAACGGTGCGGCATCGCTGGTGCACGACGGGAGGCGTGGAGGAGGGGCAGACCTGGCGAAGACGAGCAGTGGTGTGGTGGTGGTGGCGGACGGGCTTTGGGAGCATGCTAGAGGCGTTGGCGCGGGCTACATGCCAGGTTGGTGGCGGCGCTTCGATAGCTCGGCTAGGCGTGCTCCTGGCGAGCAGCGAGTGGGCAGCCACCTGTGGGTCGTGTGGTGAGCGATGGAGCTCTCCTGGTGTTGTCGGCGTGATGCCGTCCATGATGGGTCTGGTTAGATCTGGGCGTAATCGGGTCCAATCTGGGGCCTAGGTGCTGGGGTCGTCGCAAGGTCGTCCCTTAGAGTGGGTGAGGGCCGTCGCGGACGTTCCTGGCCCTTGCCGGATGTACGGGGTGGTTGTTGTTCTTCGGCCAGGTCGGAGGTGTTGGTTGGGCTGCGCTCCTCTCGGCCGTGTGACCTTTAGGCGGTCTTCGGCTTGGCGGCAAGGTGTTGTGGTGGCGGCGGTGCGAGGCTACTTGGACGGTGCTAACCAATTCCCTCGAGGTGTGGTGAGGTGCGATGATCGGATAAAAATATGCATAACTTTTGCCGGGCCCACGACGATGGCAGCCGTGGTTGTCGCTCCCCTCCTTGGAGGCATCATCGAGATGCACTCGCATTTGTCCCTCGCTCGTTTGGAGTTGGTGTTGTCTCTGGGCGAAAGCCTCGATTCAGTGTTGGATTAGCACGATGGCGGCTTCCTTGATGTAGATACGGATTGGTCCCTCGTTACTCTCCTTCGGTGTTCGCCGTGGTCCTATATTGATCTCCGACGATGCTTGGTACACCATGGGAGATGGTGTCTTCCTCGATTCTGAGCAAGTCTCGCCATCCACTTGCCACCTCCTCTAGTCATACAAGGGTGTATGGTGCGTCCACGAGCGAAGTCTAGATGAAGTTGGTGGTCTTCGGAGATGCTCGACATTGGTTGTGATGCGGCATTGTTCTCAGTTATGCCGGACTCTTTGCTTATAGTTTTGTTTGGTCGTAGATAGCTGTCGGTGGACTTGCCTGGATGTGATGTAGTGTTTTTGCTACGCTCGTTATTCGCAGTGAATGGTAGAGTCTAAGAGAGAGGGATCTTGCCAGTTGGCCACGCCACGACATTGGATCCAGCGTCACGATTTTTTCCTCCCAAAGTTAAAAAAATCGGAGGATCCGATGGTCATGGTAGATTAGAAAAACAGTTTCACTTACTTAATCCCCTTAAAAAAGAGATAGTAGTACGAATGTCAAATGCCTAGACAAATACAATCGTAGGTCTCTGATATTTTGTATGTACTCGTACTACTCCAGAAAAGTGAATCGTCAAAGTGTCTCAACGGGGTGTACGGAACGCCGGGGACGGCTCTTGCGAGCACCCGTAGGATGCATGCGTACATGCTCGTGTGGCGCTGCGACGTGGCGAGCCGAACAGTGTGGGATTTTGTCGTACGCGCGCCTGCGTGCCCGTACCGTCTGAGACTTGTCCTTGACAATTCATTCCCTTTCCAGAACTTTTCCGGCCAATCAGACGTTCATCGGTGTGGCCAGAAGGAGCCCTCCGTTTCAGCGCACACCTTCCCGAATCTGCATGATTTGTGCTTACCCGATAGATGGATATTCCCTTCTCTTTCTCTTGTTGACAAAATAAAATCTTTCGTCGAAAGAGAATGCTGCTACATAAAATCTCTGCGACGGGCACATGACGGGGAGCTGTGCTGTGCGCCAACAGTTCTCCTGTCCTCATTTATCCTCTCTTTCTTTTCTTTTTGTACAGCCATGTTCGTCCTCATTTACCTGGGGCTATAGCTAGCCTAGCTGCTGCGTGCTGCCGACCGCGTGTGGTCGCGTGGATCCCTGGAAAACGACGGGGGATTGGCAGTGCCTCCGGCGGATTTCACAGTGCCGAGCGATCTTGTTTGCGTCCCATATAGATTTGCTCCCTTTCCTGGGTGGATCCGCGGGCATCTTCGGTCGCTCTCAGCGCAGGACCGACGCCAACTTGCCCGCTGGGAACGCCGCAGCAAAACTCCCTCTTTCCCTCTCTCTCTGTCTCTACTCTCTGCCACGGCGGATGCAGGGGCAAACACACATGGTGGACACAGAATCGCATCCCGCAGACGAGACGGGAGCACCGGGGACACCGCCACACCGGGGACACGGACGTCTACGGCTGGCCCGCGCCAATCGCTACTTAGGTTAGGCCAACTCCATCGCGGGATCTCAAACCGACGTCTGTTTTGTCCGAATTCTGTTTGTTTAGATAGTGATTTGAGATCATGTTCGGGCGTGTTCTGAAATGCGGTGGCCGTGCGTCCAGCGCGCGGCCGCATCCATTTGCCACATCCTGTCCGTGTCTATTTAAAAAAGTAAAAGCTACGTTTCAAATGCCAAGCCCTAGTTCAGGCCAGCGGCCCCGGTTCATCACGCCGGCAACAGAGCCAACGGCCTACACGTCCATCGCCGACATCAGCCAGCGGACGGCAACACAGCCAGCCTTCAAAAAATGAATAGTTGTCCCCGTCGGCAACACAGCCAGCGGCCGGCAACACATCCGACCATCAAAATGAATGTTTTTTCGCCGGCACACAGCGAGCGGCCCAGCGGGCGGGCGACACCCACGCCAGCCTTCAAAAAGAACGGCCACGGCCGATCGGACGACCTAGTTCAGGCCTTCGGCTTCGAGCATCTCCTTCTGCTTGGCCTCGAACCAGGCCCTCGTCTTGTCGCCCATCTTCGACAAGTCCACGCTCATGATCGCAAGGGCCACCTCCTTCGCGCGGTTTCGACGGCGCGAACAAGCCCACGTCCGGCGACGCCGAGAAACGGGTCTGGCCGTCGTGCCTTGGCGGAGGAAAGCTGGGCGACATGGGCGCGGCGCGCGACGTCGGCGACTGGCAGTGCGTAGGCCGGGCGACGACGAGCCTGTGCTCGCCGGGCCGACGGCCGCTGCAGGGAACCCGGCCGGACGGCCCATGCCAAGCATGAGGATGGCGTGCGCTTTGTTGACGAGGTCCTCCTTCTCGCCGGCAGCGGCCTTGCGCCGCGCGGCCTCCAGCTCCTCGCGCTGGGCGGCGAACTTGGCCGTGGCGGCATTGACCTTGACGGCCGCTCTCCGTTCCCTCCTCTTCGCCGATTCCGCGTTCAACTTGGCGATCTCCTCCGGCGTGCACTCCGACCGCGGCTTCCTTGGTGCCTTCTTCTTCATCTTTGCGGGCGGGTCGACGGCCAGGCCGCCGAAACTCGGCGGGGCGTCGGCCATGGCCGGGGGAGAAAGGGGCGGCGGGAGGGACGTGGAAGGGTTTGGGGAAATGGCGGCAAATGGGCGTGGGGGGTTTTGATTTCTCTCACCGACAGGCGGACCAGCGAAGGACAAGCGCGCGCGTCCCGCCCATCCGCGCGTTGTCCGTTTCACCTCAAAACCGGCGCAAACTTGGGCCCAGGATGGATCGAAAGCGGACACAAAATGGACAAAAATCCGTTTACGCCTGCGCGCTGAACCGTCTCGTTTATTTATTTTACGCCAAACGGACGGGCACAAACATGATAGGGTCGCACGGTGAAGTTGGCCTTACTGCGAGCGGGATAATCATTGAGGTCTCTTATAATCGTCGGCCTCTTGGCCACCAGCGAGCGCCGTCCAGTAGAGTATAGCCGATGTACCGTCAAGTCAAGCACTCCGTGTTTGTTCGCTTCCAGCGAGAGGGACGGAAAAGGTCAGTAGTATATACAGCACGAGGCCTGCTTGTGTTTGTCAAGCTCGTCCATTGGCCCCGGACGTCAAATTGCGGCTGGGTCCTGGTTGGTTACAATTTTTTTTTAAGCATTAATATAGACATAAGCGTTTATATACTGTCCACCTAACCATCTCAACCAAAGATTAGTTCGCGGTTGGCTACAATTTTAAAGGTCCAGAACTCCTTGTGGAGTTTTTCTACAGTAATCGGGTCACAATCTTCTACTAATAGCTCATTTCTTTTAACATGCCAGCATTGCCATCTCAACATGTAACATGCATAGAAATAGGCCTACCTCAAAATGCATAAAAACCCACTTGAACATGTAAACATGCATAAGAATTTTATTATTTATCTAAAAAAGAATTTTATTATGATATTTATATTTAATGAATATTTTACAACTATAATATTACTTCTAATATTCATGTTTCATACAATCAAATTTCACTGAAATATATTCCACGCAACAACATGTGGGGCATCATTTGGTTTTCCTAACATGTTGGACCATCATCTTAGATCGAGGAGAAACCATCATAATTTGTAAGTCATGTAAAGATTTGTTTTTTCGAGCAAACCAGCAAAAACTACATCTTGTTTTTTTTAGCATCAGTACAGACACAAGCACTCATATACACGCGCATACACTCACCCCTATGAACGCACACACACACACCCTACCCCTATGAGCACCTCCGAGAGACTGAGCCGGCATATCATCTTGAAGTTTACGAAGTCATCGTAGGCGCCTCATCGTGGCGCCTCATCGTCGACGGGAACGTCTCCTCCCACTGAAAGCGCATCGCCGGAAATCCTGAAATAAATTCAGGAATAATGCGAGCACCAGGATTTGAACCCTGGTGGGTTGGGGATACCACTGTCCACCTAACCAACTCAACCACAGGTTGATTCGCAAAAAAAAAAATTGATCAATTTTTATGGTGCAAATCATAACTATAGGACGATAGTGATTTAGGGAATTTCCGGAATCGGATGGTCCGGAGCACTGGTGACATGTATAACTCTAACAAATCCAGGTGAGGCTTAGTGCAGATTTTAGTAGCGACGGTTCCTCAAATTCGACCTTCACCAATTCTACCGGTTGATGAAATCCACTAGCCATGCCATCGATGAGTCAAAAAAAATCTCATGCTTTTGTTGTATTATAGCAAAACCTTGAGTGCCTCGTGTAACTCATGTTCCCCTCTTTCCATTAAGTTTTCTTCTCGAAGATAATTGCCGCCATGGAGCCCTAACCCTAACACCGCATACCATTGTCGTTGCTTGCCTCGATGTTCTCATCACTTCTCGCTTGCTCCTACCTCATCTTCATCCTCGGGTGCAATCCGCCCCTGCCTAGCTCCCCGTGTTGAACCTTGCCCTCGATTCCACGTTCCCACGTCGATCTTATCCATTATGGGTGTTCACGTGCTTGTTCTTCCCCTTCATCGTCCGTCAAGCACGTGATGTCTGAGGCCTCGGGGGAGTGGAATTGGTCTCCGAACGCTTGGTTGAACTCTAAGGCATGTTCCAATGCATAGGTGCTTAGATGAGGCACTAAGTTGTGATGCCCCGAGACCGATGTGCCAGGTGTCTTCCAATTATTCACTGTTGTTGTCTTGTCATTGCTTGCGTGTCATGCATTGTATATCATGTCATCATGTGCATTTCATTTGCATACATGTTCGTCTCATGCATTCGAGCATTTTCCCCGTTGTCCGTTTTGCAATCCGGTGCTTCTATGTCACCCGGTGTCCCTTTCTATCTCTTTTTGTGTGCGAATGTTAAACGTTTTCGGATTGGACCGAGACTTGTCAAGCGGCCTTGGTTTACTACCGGTAGACCGCCTGTCAAGTTTCGTACCATTTGGACTCCGTTTGATACTCCAACGGTTAACCGAGGGACCGAAAAGGCCTCGTGTGTGTTGCAGCCCAACACCTCTCCAAAGTGGCCCAAAACCCCACCTAAACCCCTCCATCATCTAGGCCGTTCGATCACGATCGTGTGGCCGAAAACCGCACCTCATTTAGACTCTCCTAGCTCCCTCTACCTATATATATGTGCACCTCGTCAAAATTCGCGGACGAAACCCTAAAAACCCCTCCCCCCGCGCCGCCGGACGCGTCCTCACCGCGCCGGACATGTCCGCCCGACCATGTTGCCCGACCAATGGCGAGCCGCCACGTCACCTGCCCCGCCGCCGCAACCAACCAACGCCCGCCACCTCAGCGCAGCGCCGCCCCACTTCGCCGCGTGGGCCGTGGCACCCAGATCCGGCCCACCCGGGCCCGGATCGCCGCCGTCCATCCCGTCGCCGCCCGAGGCGCTCGGCTCCCCGCGCCCGAGTCCAGTCGCCTGCGTCGCCGCGACTCCTCGCCGTCGGCCGCCTCGTTCGCCGGTGCCACCCATCGCCGCCGCCCCGCACCACCGCAGCATGCCGCGTGCCGCCGCCTCGTTCGCCGCACCCGCCGCCGCCGTTCGCCGGCGTCGTCCTCCGGCGAGCCCCGCGCCTCCTTCTCCGTCTCCGGCCGCCGTCCCCGTTGTCTCCGGCGAAGTTCCGGCCGTCCTCGTCATCCGCGCCAAACGGGATCCGATCCACCACTTCATCCAACCAAACGCCGCGTCCACGTCCCGGATCTCGTCATCCCGCTCCGTCCGATCCCGTTGACTTTCTCGGAGAGGTCTAAATTTCGTCTAAGTCCCAGTATTTTTATGCCTATTTCATTGCATCATAACTTCTTCACCGTTGCTCCATTTCGTGCGTGTAGCATATCGAAATGTTCGTCTCGACGAGTACTTCATTTCATCTCATTGCATAATTTTCATTTGAGCTCATCTTGATGCCCTACATGCTATTGGAAGAGGGCTTTGTGATGTTAGTTTCAGATCTGTTTCAGCAAATGCATTTTTGTCATTTTTGCCATGATTAATGTGTGCGTGCTATGATCCTGGGCTCTACATGTGTTTTGAAGTATGCCATGCCATCTTTACAGGAGTGTATGCTATGTATTTTTGTGATCTCTGTGGTGGCTAGCACAAGCATGCAAAGTAGCTTACTTAATGTTGCTGATTTCAGGGACTTAGAATTTCACTAAGTCCTTGTCATGCTGTAATATTTATGCCATGTGTTCATGTTGTTTCCTAGTGATCCCTGCCTCTTTTGAGCATGATCAGTAAGGATGTTTTATAGATATTGTGGTGCTCTATCCATCCATGTCTTTGTTTGCATTTATGGAGCACCCTAACTTGAGTCAATCGAGCTCTACTTTTGCTATAAAATGTTCCTGGCAGATTGTTAACATGTTTAGCAATTTTGCCGAGCTTGTTGTAGTTGATCCGTGCATGCTATGATGTTGTTCTTGCCATGTTTAGTTTCCATGCCATGTCTACTTGATGGGTGTATGCTTAGTTTGTCATGCAATGCCTCGTAGTGAGTGCATCGAGCTCGTAAACATGCCTACTTGATATCTGTTTGGCCATGTTCCAGTTTTCTGCTAAGTCCGAATCTGTTAACGATAATTGCTATGTTCGCATGCTTGCCATTGTGTTTTCTGATCCCTTTTGGCTTATGGTCAGTAAGGGACTTTTGTTGTATGCTTTGTGTAGCTTCATGCCATGCCTTTCTTTGCCATGATATGTTCCTGTAGCATGTTATTATCTTGCTCTAAAGATTGCTTCCTAATGTAAAATTCCTAACATGTTGTTAATTTCACTAAGTCTGAAACCTGTTATCTTTTGCACTTTTGCCATGCTTGTTTGAACATGCTATTGAGTGAATTATCCGCATCTCAGTGTTCATCTTTTGTCAAGCATCTTGAGTGGATCCCTGCCATGTATTTTGTTGCTATGTTAGAGTGTTGTAGCTTGTTGTTCTTGATGCATTTAGGTGGTCTCGTGCTGATTATTGCTGACCAGTGCCATATTTGTTTTGCTTGCCATTTGCAAACCGTGCATCCGATTCCGGTGATCTTTATATCGATTTCAACCAAAATCATCTCCTCTTTCCAGTGGCACTCTTGGATTTCCAAGTTGAGGCCAGGTTCAATCATTCCTTTCCAAATCATGCATATGCACCGCATACCGCATCCTGCATATCATGCCATGTTCATGTGTTGGTTGTTTACTATGTTGTGTGCTTCTTTCCGGTGTTGCTTATTCGAGTTGGTTCCGATAACGTCGCGTTTGTGAGGACTCGTTCGACTACGTCCATTTGTCTTCTTCATGGACTCGTTCTTCTTCCTTGCGGGATTTCAGGCAAGATGACCATACCCTTGAAATCACTTCTATCTTTGCTTGCTTAGTTGCTCGCTCTTTTGCTATGCCTATGCTGCGATACCTACCACTTGCTTATCATGCCTCACATATTGTTAAGCCAAGCCTCTAACCACCTTGTCCTAGCAAACCGTTGTTTGGCTATGTTACCGCTTGCTCAGCCCCTCTTATAGCGTTGTTAGTTGCGGGTGAAGATTGGAGTTTGTTCCTTGTTGGAACATGGATATTTTGTTGGGATATCACAATATCTCTTATTTATTTAATGCATCTATATACTTGGTAAAGGGTGGAAGGCTCAGCCTTATGCCTGGTGTTTTGTTCCACTCTTGCCACCCTAGTTTCCGTCATACCGGTGTGATGTTCCTTGATTTTGCGTTCCTTACGCGGTTGGGTTATAATGGGAACCCCTTGACAGTTCGCCTTGAATAAAACTCCTCCAGCAAGGCCCAACATTGGTTTTACCATTTGCCACCTAGCCTTTTCTTTCCCTTGGGTCGGCCGGCTCAAGGGTCATCTTTATTTTAACCCCCCCTAGGCCAGTGCTCCTCTGAGTGTTGGTCCGAAATGGGCAGCCTGCGGGGCCACCTCAGGGAAACTCGAGGGCTGGTTTTACTCGTAGCTTGACCTATCCGGTGTGCCCTGAGAACGAGATATGTGCAGCTCCTATCGGGATTTGTCGGCACATCTGGGTGGCTTTGCTGGTCTTGTTTTACCATTGTCGAAATGTCTTGTAACCGGGATTCCGAGTCTGATCGGGTTGTCTTGGGAGAAGGAATATCCTTCGTTGACCGTGAGAGCTTGTGATGGGCTAAGTTGGGACACCCCTGCAGGGTTATGAAATTTCGAAAGCCGTGCCCGCGGTTATGGGTAGATGGGAATTTGTTAATGTCCGGTTGTAGAGAACCTGAAACTTAAGTTAATTAAAATGCATCAACCGCGCGTGTAGCCGTGATGGTCTCTTCTTGGCGGGGTCCGGGAAGTGAACACGGCGTTGGAGTTATGCTTGACGTTGGTTGCTCTAGGATCACTTCTTGATCATAGATTTTTCGAACGTGCTTTGCCTTCTCTTCTCGCTCTTATTTGCGTATGTTAGCCACCATATATGCTAGTGCTTGCTGCAGCTCCACCTCATACCTTTTACCCTATCCATAAGCTTAAATAGTCTTGATCGCGAGGGTGTGAGATTGCTGAGTCCACGTGACTCACAGATTACTTCCAAAACCAGTTTACAGGTGCCGATGATATCGTGCAGATGACACAACCAAGCTCAAGGAGGAGCTCGAAGAAGACCTTGTTCGTAGTGTTGTTCCGTTCCAATTGATCAGTAGTGGAGCCCAATTGGGACGATCCGGGATCTGTGTGGCATTTGGGGTAGTCTTCTTTTATTTTTGGTTCCGTAGTTGGACGGGGTGTACTTGGATGAATGTAATGTTATTATGCTATTTGTGTGACGTGGCGAGTGTAAGCCAACTATGTATCTCTTTCCCTTATGTATTACATGAGTTGTGTGAAGATTACCTCACTTGCGACATTGCTTTCAATGCGGTTATGCCTCTAAGTCGTGCTTCGACACGTGGGAGATATAGCCGCATCGAGGGCGTTACATAAGTGCATCAAAGGGGCTTAGCAAGTAAACTTCCCAATGCATAGGTGCTTAGAGCATCTCCAACAGAGGTGCTAAATAAGCCGCGCGCCTGAAGAAACGGCTTTTAGCGCGTGCGACCAAATTGGCAGCTCCAGCAGACGCGCAAACATCGCGCGCGCGCTAAAAACCACTCCACGCGCCAAACAGAACTGCATCGTGCATTGCTTTTTTCGAGCGTCCGCTACCGCGCGTTGTATAGCGACCCGCCCGCACGAATGTCCACCAACCGCCGGATCTGAAATATCCACCCGCACGCGCGACTCCCCCATCCTCTCCGGCAACCCGTCGGTGCTTCCCCCCACCGTCCCCCACCGCGCATGCTGCTTCCCCCTCGTCCCCGGTGGCCGCTGCTGCTTCCTCTGCCGCGACCGCCCCTCGAGCGCCACGTTCCTATTGGGAAACACAATATTTCAAAAAAAAAATCTATGATCACGCAAGATCTATCTAGGAGATGCATAGCAACGAGACGGGGAGAGTATTTCTACGTACCCTCGTAGACCGAAAACGAAAGCGTTATGAAACGCGGTTGATGTAGCCGAACGTCTTCGCGATCCAACCGATCAAGTACCGAATGCACGACACCTCCGCGATCTGCACACGTTCAGCTCGGTGACGTCCCTCGTACTCTTGATCCAGCTGAGGCCGAGGGAGAGTTTCTTCAGCACGACGGTGTGATCACGGTGATGATGAAGTTATCGACGCAGGGCTTCGCCTAAGCACTACAATGATATGACCGAGGTGGAAATCTGTGGAGGGGGGCACCACACACGGCTAAACAATCAACTTGTGTGTCTATGGGGTTCCCCTCCCCCGTATATTAAGGAGTGGAGGAGGGGAGGGTTGGCCCTCTCTATGGCGCGCCCCAAGGGGGGAGTCCTACTCCCACTAGGAGTAGATTTCCCCCTTCCTAGTAGGAGTAGGAGAAGAAGGAAGAGGGAGATAGAGGGAAGGAAAAGGGGGCCGGCCCCCCACCCAATTCGGATTGGGCCTGGGGAGGGTGCGCCCTCCACCTGGCCGCCTCCTCCTCTCTACCACTAAGGCCCAATAAGGCCCATTGACTCCCCGGGGGGTTCTGGTAACCCCAAGTACTCCGGTAAATGCCCGAACTCATCCAGAACCATTCAGATGTCCAAACATAGCCTTCCAATATATCGATCTTTATGTCTCGACCATTTCGAGACTCCTCGTCATGTCCGTGATCATATCCGGGACTCCGAACTACCTTCGGTACATCAAAACACATAAACTCATAATATCGATCGTCATCCAACGTTAAGCGTGCGGACCCTACGGGTTCGAGAACTATGTAGACATGACCGAGACTCATCTCCGGTCAATAACCAATAGCGGAACCTGGATGCTCATATTGGTTCCTACATATTCTACGAAGATCTTTATCGGCCAAACCGCATAACAACATACGTTGTTCCCTTTGTCATCGGTATGTTACTTGCCCGAGATTCGATCGTCGGTATCTCAATACCTAGTTCAATCTCGTTGCCTGCAAGTCTCTTTACTCGTTCCGTAATGCATCATCCCGCAACTAACTCATTAGTCACATTGCTTGTAAGGCTTATAGCGATGTGCATTACCGAGAGGGCCTAGAGATACCTCTCTGATACATGGAGTGACAAATCCTAATCTTGATCTATGCCAACTCAACAAACACCATCAGAGACACCTATAGAGCATCTTTATAGTCACCCAGTTACGTTGTGACGTTTGATAGCACACTAAGTGTTCCTCCGGTATTCGGGAGTTGCATAATCTCATAGTCATAGGAACATGTATAAGTTATGGAGAAAGCAATAGCAATAAACTAAATGATTATAGTGCTAAGATAACGGATGGGTCAAGTCAATCACATCATTCTCTAATGATGTGATCCCGTTCATCAAATGACAACTCATGTCTATGGTTAGGAAACTTAACCATCTTTTATTAATGCGCTAGTCAAGTAGAGGCATACTAGTGACAGTCTGTTTGTCTATGTATTCATACATGTACTAAGTTTCCGGTTAATAAAATTCTAGCATGAATAATAAACATTTATCATAATATAAGGAAATATAAATAACAAGCTTTATTATTGCCTCTATGGCATATTTGTTGGGGAACACAGTAATTTCAAAAAAAATCCTACGCACACTCAAGATCATGGTGATGCATATCAACGAGAGGGGAAGAGTGTTGTCCACGTATCCTCGTAGACCGTAAGTGGAAGCATTATGACAACACAGTTGATGTAGTCATACATCTTCATGATCGACCGATCCTAGTACCGAACGTACGGCACCTCTGCGATCTACACATGTTTAGCTCAGTGATGTCCCGCGAACTCACGATCCAGTAGAGCTTTGTGGGAGAGTTTCGTTAGCACGACGTCGTGATGACGGTGATGATGTTCCTACCGGAACAGGGCTTCGCCTAAGCACCGCTACGATATAACCGAGGTGGATTATGGTGGAGGGGGGCACCGCACACGACTAAAAGATTAACTGATCAACTTGTGTGTCCATGGGGTGCCCCCTCCCCCGTATATAAAGGAGTGGAGGAGGGGGAGGGCCGGCCCTCTCTATGGCGCGCCCTGGGGAAGTCCTACTCCCTCCGAGAGCAGGATTCCCCCTTTTCTAGTAGAAGTAGGAGCCCTTCCAAGTAGGAGTAGGAGAGGAAGGAAGGAGGAGAGAGGGAGGAAGGAAAGGGGGCCCGCCCCCCTCCCAATTCAGATTGGGCTTGGGGGCGCGCCTCCATCTTTTCCCTTCCCTCTCCTCTATTCCACTAAGGTCCAATAAGGCACATATACTCCACGGGGGGGGGGGGGGGGGGGGGGGGGTCCGGTAACCTCCCGGTACTCCGGAAAAATGCCCGAACCACTCGGAACCATTCTGATGTCCAAATATAGGCTTCCAATATATCGATCTTTATGTCTCGACCA
Organism: Triticum monococcum; assembly: GCA_034509565.1. Taxonomy (NCBI): domain Eukaryota; kingdom Viridiplantae; phylum Streptophyta; class Magnoliopsida; order Poales; family Poaceae; genus Triticum; species Triticum monococcum. Next base: position 182,999,898 of record CM067843.1, on the reverse strand, counting down.
TTTCGAGACTCGTCATCATGTTCGTGATCAAATCTGGGACTGCGAACTACCTTCGGTACATCAAAACACATAAACTCGTAATACCGATCATCACCGAACGTTAACCGTGCGGACCCTACGGGTTCGAGAACTATGTAGACATGACCGAGACTCATCTCCAGTCAATAATCAATAGCGGAACCTGGATGCTCATATTGGTTCCTACATATTCTACGAAGATCTTTATCGGTCAAACCGCATAACGGTATACGTTGTTCCCTTTGTCATCGGTATGTTACTTGCCCGAGATTCGATCATTGGTATCTCAATACCTAGTTCAATATCGTTACCGGCAAGTCTCTTTACTCAGTTTCGTAATGCAACATCCCGTAACTAACTCATTAGTCACATTGCTTGCAAGGCTTACAGTGATGTGCATTACCGAGAGGGCCTAGAGATACCCCTCTGACAATCAGAGTGACAAATCCTAATCTCGATCCATGCCAACTCAACAAACACCATTGGAGACACCTGTAGAGCACCTTTATAATCACCCAGTTACGTTGTGACGTTTGGTAGCACACAAAGTGTTCCTCCGGTATTCGGGAGTTGCATGATCTGATAGTCATAGGAACATGTATAGTTATGGAGAAAGCAAAAGAAACAAACTAAATGATCATCGTGCTAAGCTAACGGATGGGTCAGGTTAGTCACATCATTCTCTAATGATGTGATCCCGTTAATCAATTGACAACTCATGTCTATTGTTAGGAAACATAACCATCATTGATTCAATGGGCTAGTCAAGTAGAGGCAAACTAGTGACACTTTATTTGTCTATATATTCACATATGTACTAAGTTTCCGGTTAATACAATTCTAGCATGAATAATAAACATTTATCATGATATAAGGAAATACAAATAACAACTTTATTATTGCCTCTAGGGCATATTTCGTTCAGTCTCCCACTTGCACTAGGGTCAATAATCTAGATTACATTGTAATGGTTCTAACACCAATGGAGTCTTGGTGTTGATCATGTTTTGCTCGTGAGAGAGGCTTAGTCAACGGGTCTGCAACATTCAGATCCGTATGTATCTTGCAAATCTCTATGTCTCCCTCCTGGACTTGATCGCGGATTGAATTGAAGCGTCTCTTGATGTGCTTGGTTCTCTTGTGAAATTTGGATTCCTTTGCCAAGGAAATTGCACCAGTTTTGTCACAAAAGATTTTCATTGGACCCGATGCAAGGTATGACACCTAGATCGGATATGAACTCCTTCATCCAGACTCCTTCATTTGCTGCTTCTGAAACAGCTATGTATTCCGCTTCACACGTAGATCCCGTCACGACGCTCTGCTTGGAACTGCACCAACTGATAGCTCCACCATTTAATAAAAATGCGTATCCGGTTTGTGACTTAGAGTCATCCGGATCAGTGTCAAAGCTTGCATCGACGTACCCGTTTACGATGAGCTCTTTGTCACCTCCATATACGAGAAACATATCCTTAGTACTTTTCATGTATTTCAGGATGTTCTTGACCGCTGTCTAGTGATCCACTCCTGGATTACTTTGGTACCTCCCTGCTAAACTTATAGCAAGGCACACATCAGGTCTGGTACACAACATTGCATACATGATAGAGCCTATGGCTGAAACATAGGGAACACCTTTCATTTTCTCTCTATCTTTTGGAGTGGTCGGGCATTGAGTCTGACTCAACTTCACACCTTGTAATACAAGCAGGAACCCTTTATTTGCTTGATCCATTTTGAACTTCTTCAAAACTTTATCAAGGTATGTGCTTTGTGAAAGTCCAATTAAGCGTCTTGATCTATCTCTATAGATCTTGATGCCCAATATATAAGCAGCTTCACCAAGGTCTTTCATTGAAAAATTCTTATTCAAGTATCCTTTTATGCTATTCAGAAATTCAGTATCATTTCCGATCAACAATATGTCATCTACATATAAGATCAGAAATGCTACGGAGCTCCCACTCACTTTCTTGTAAATACAAGCTTCTCCAAAAGTCTGTATAAAACCATATGCTTTGATCACACTATCAAAGCATATATTCCAACTCCGAGAGGCTTGCACCAGTCTATAAATGGATTGCTGGAGCTTGCACACTTTGTTAGCACCTTTTGGATCGACAAAACGTTCTGGTTGCATCATATACAACTCTTCTTTAAGATATCCATTAAGGAATGCAGTTTTGACATCCATTTGCCAAATTTCATAATCATAAAATGTGGCAATTGCTAACATGATTCGGACGGACTTAGGCATCACTACGGGTGAGAAGGTCTCATCGTAGTTAACTCCTTGAAATTGTTGAAAACCTTTCGCAACAAGTCGAGCTTTGTAGACAGTAACATTACCGTCAGCGTCAGTCTTCTTCTTGAAGATCCATTTATTCTCTATGGCCTGACAATCATCGGGCAAGTCAACCAAAGTCCATACTTTGTTCTCATACATGGATCCCATCTCAGATTTCGTGGCCTCAAGCCATTTTGTAGACTCTGGGCTCATCATCGCTTGCTCATAGTTTGTTGGTTCGTCATGGTCAAGTAACATGACTTCCAGAACAGGATTACCATACCACTCTGGTGTGGATCTTACTCTGGTTGACCTATGAGGTTCGGTAGTAACTTGATCAGAAGTTTCATGATCATCATCATTAGCTTCCTCACTTACTAGTGTAGGAATCACTGGAACCGATTTCAGTGATGTACTACTTTCCAATAAGGGAGAAGGTACAATTACCTCATCAAGTTCTACTTTCCTCCCACTCACTTCTTTCGAGAGAAACTCCTTCTCTAGAAAAGATCCATTCTTAGCAACGAATATCTTGCCTTCGGATCTGTGATAGTGTTGGGGAACGTAGTAATTTCAAAATTATCCTACGCACACGCAAGATCATGGTGATGCATAGCAACGAGGGGGAGAGTCTGATCTACGTACCCTTGTAGATCGCAACGGAAGCATTGACACAACGTAGAGGAAGTAGTCGTACGTCTTCTTCCCGATCCGACCGATCCAAGCACCGTTACTCCGGCACCTCCGAGTTCTTAGCACACGTACAGCTCGATGACGATCCCCGGGCTCCGATCCAGCAAAGGTACGGGGAGGAGTTCCGTCAGCACGACGGCGTGGTGACGATCTTGATGTTCTACCGACGCAGGGCTTCGCCTAATCACTACAACGATATGATCGAGGTGGAATATGGTGCCAGGGGGCACGCACACGGCTAAGGAACGATCTCAAGGATCAACTTGTGTGTCTAGAGGTGCCCCCTGCCCTCGTATATAAAGGATCCAAGGGGGAGGGGCTGGCCGGCCAAGGGAAGCGCGCCAGGAGAGTCCTACTCCCTCTGGGAGTAGGATTCCCCCCCAATCCTAGTTGGAATAGGATTCATCAAGGGGGGGGGGGGAAGAGAGAGAGGGGGGCCGACCACCTCTCCTAGTCCTAATAGGACTAGGGGAGGGGGGAGGCACGCGGCCACCATGGGCTGCCCCCTTCTCCTTTCCACTAAGGCCCACTATGGCCCATATGATTCCCGGGGGGTTCCGGTAACCTCCCGGTACTCCGGTAAAATCCAGATTTCACCCGGAACACTTCCGATGTACAAACATAGGCTTCCAATATATCAATCTTTATGTCTCGACCATTTTGAGACTCCTCGTCATGTCCGTGATCACATCCGGGACTCCGAACAACCTTCGGTACATCAAAATGCATAAACTCATAATAACTATCATCGTAACGTTAAGCGTGCGGACCCTACGGTTCGAGAACAATGTAGACATGACTGAGACACATCTCCGGTCAATAACCAATAGCGGGACCTGGATGCCCATATTGGTTCCTACATATTCTACGAAGATCTTTATCGGTTAGACCGCATAACAATATACGTTGTTCCCTTTGTCATCGGTATGTTACTTGCCCGAGATTCGATCGTCGGTATCCAATACCTAGTTCAATCTCGTTTACCGGCAAGTCTCTTTACTCGTTCCGTAATACATCATCCCGCAACTAACTCATTAGTTGCAATGCTTGCAAGGCTTAAGTGATGTGCATTACCGAGAGGGCCCAGAGATACCTCTCCGACAATCGGAGTGACAAATCCTATTCTCGAAATACGCCAACCCAACATCTACCATTGGAGACACCTGTAGTACTCCTTTATAATCACCCAGTTACGTTGTGATGTTTGGTAGCACCCAAAGTGTTCCTCCGGCAAACGGGAGTTGCATAATCTCATAGTTATAGGAACATGTATAAGTCATGAAGAAAGCAATAGCAACATACTAAACGATCGGGTGCTAAGCTAATGGAATGGGTCATGTCAATCAGATCATTCAACTAATGATGTGACCTCGTTAATCAAATAACAACTCTTTGCTCATGGTTACAAAACATAACCATCTTTGATTAACGAGCTAGTCTAGTAGAGGCATACTAGTGACACTCTGTTTGTCTATGTATTCACACATGTATTATGTTTCCGGTTAATGCAATTCTAGCATGAATAATAAAAATTTATCATGATATAAGGAAATGAATAATAACTTTATTATTGCCTCTAGGGCATATTTCCTTCAGTCTCCCACTTGCACTAGAGTCAATAATCTAGATTACACAGTAATGATTCTAACACCCATGGAGCCTTGGTGCTGATCATGTTTTGCTCGTGGAAGAGGCTTAGTCAACGGGTCTGCAATATTCAGATCCGTATGTATCTTGCAAATCTCTATGTCTCCCACCTGGACTAGATCCCGGATGGAATTGAAGCGTCTCTTGATGTGCTTGGTCCTTTTGTGAAATCTGGATTCCTTTGCCAAGGCAATTGCACCAGTATTGTCACAAAAGATTTTCATTGGACCCGATGCACTAGGTATGACACCTAGATTGGATATGAAATCCTTCATCCAGACTCCTTCGTTCGCTGCTTCCGAAGCAGCTATGTACTCCGCTTCACATGTAGATCCCGCTACGACGCTTTGTTTAGAACTGCACCAACTGACAGCTCCACCGTGTAATGTAAACACGTATCCGGTTTGCGATTTAGAATCGTCCGGATCAGTGTCAAAGCTTGCATCAACGTAACCTCTTACGGTGAGCTCTTTGTCACCTCCATATACGAGAAACATATCCTTAGTCCTTTTCAGGTATTTCAGGATGTTCTTGACCGCTGTCCAGTGATCCACTCCTGGATTACTTTGGTACCTCCCTGCTAAACTTATAGCAAGGCACACATCAGGTCTGGTACACAGCATTGCATACATGATAGAGCCTATGGCTGAAGCATAGGGAACATCTTTCATTTTCTCTCTATCTTCTACAGTGGTCGGGCATTGAGTCTGACTCAACTTCACACCTTGTAACATAGGCAAGAACCCTTTCTTTGCTTGATCCATTTTGAACTTCTTCAAAACTTTATCAAGGTATGTGCTTTGTGAAAGTCCAATTAAGCGTCTTGATCTATCTCTATAGATCTTGATGCACAATATATAATCAGCTTCACCGAGGTCTTTCATTGAAAAATTCTTATTCAAGTATCCCTTTATGCTATCCAGAAATTCTATATCATTTCCAATCAGTAATATGTCATCCACATATAATATCAGGAATGCTACAGAGCTCCCACTCACTTTCTTGTAAATACAGGCTTCTCCGAAAGTCTGTATAAAACCAAATACTTTGATCACACTATCAAAGCGTTTATTCCAACTCCGAGAGGCTTGCACCAGTCCATAAATGGATCGCTGGAGCTTGCACACTTTGTTAGCTCCCTTTGGATCGACAAAACCTTCCGGTTGCATCATATACAACTCTTCTTCCAAAAATCCATTCAGGAATGCAGTTTTGACATCCATCTACCAAATTTCATAATCTTAAAATGCGGCAATTGCTAACATGATTCTGACAGACTTAAGCATCGCTACGGGTGAGAAGGTCTCATCGTAGTCAAATCCTTGAACTTGTCGAAAACCTTTTGCGACAAGTCGAGCTTTGTAGACAGTAACATTACCATCAACGTCAGTCTTTTTCTTGAAGATCCATTTATTCTCAATTGCTTGCCGATCATCGGGCAAGTCAACCGAAGTCCATACTTTGTTCTCATACATGGATCCCATCTCAGATTTCATGGCTTCTAGCCACTTTGCGGAATCTGGGCTCACCATCGCTTCTTCATAGTTCGTAGGTTCATCATGATCTAGTAGCATGATTTCCAGAACTGGATTATCGTACCACTCTGGTGCGGATCTCACTCTGGTTGATCTACGAGGTTCAGTAGCATATTGTTCTGAAGTTTCATGATCAGGATCATTAACTTCCTCACTTATTGGTGTAGGTGTCGCAGAAACAGTTTTCTGCGATGTACTACTTTCCAATAAGGGAGCAGGTACAGTTACCTCGTCAAGTTCTATTTTCCTCCCACTCACTTCTTTCGAGAGAAACTCCTTCTCTAGAAATGATCCATTCTTAGCAACAAATGTCTTGCCTTCGGATCTGTGATAGAAGGTGTACCCAACAGTTTCCTTTGGGTATCTTATGAAGACACATTTCTCCGATTTGGGTTCGAGCTTATCAGGTTGAAGCTTTTTCACATAAGCATCGCAGCCCCAAACTTTAAGAAACGACAACTTTGGTTTCTTGCCAAACCATAGTTCATAAGGCGTCGTCTCAACGGATTTTGATGGTGCCCTATTTAACGTGAATGCGGCCGTCTCTAAAGCATAACCCCAAAATGATAGCGGTAAATCAGTAAGAGACATCATAGATCGTACCATATCTAGTAAAGTACGATTACGACGTTCGGATACACCATTACGCTGTGGTGTTCCGGGTGGCGTGAGTTGCGAAACTATTCCACAATTTTTCAAATGTACACCAAACTCGTAACTCAAATATTCTCCTCCACGATCAGATCGTAGAAGCTTTATTTTTCTTGTTACGATGATTTTCAACTTCACTCTGAAATTCTTTGAACTTTTCAAATGTTTCAGACTTGTGTTTCATCAAGTAGATATACCCATATCTGCTTAAATCATCTGTGAAGGTGAGAAAATAACGATATCCGCCACGAGCCTCAATATTCATCGGACCACATACATCGGTATGTATGATTTCCAACAAATTTGTTGCTCTCTCCATAGTACCGGAGAACGGTGTTTTAGTCATCTTGCCCATGAGGCACGGTTCGCAAGTACCAAGTGATTAATAATCAAGAGGTTCCAAAAGCCCATCAGTATGGAGTTTCTTCATGCACTTTACACCGATATGACCTAAACGGCAGTGCCACAAATAAGTTGCACTATCATTATCAACTCTGCATCTTTTGGCTTCAACATTATGAATATGTGTGTTACTACTATCGAGATTCATCAAAAATAGACCACTCTTCAAAGGTGCATGACCATAAAATATATTACTCATATAAATAGAACAACCATTATTCTCTGGTTGAAATGAATAACCGTCTCATATCAAACAAGATCCAGATATAATGTTCATGCTTAACGCTGGCACCAAATAACAATTATTTAGGTCTAATATTAATCCCAAAGGTAGATGTAGAGGTAGCGTGCCGACCGCGATCACATCGACTTTGGAACCGTTTCCCACGCACATCGTCACCTCGTCCTTTGCCAGTGTTCGCTTAATCCGTAGTCCCTGTTTCGAGTAGCAAATATTAGTAACAGAACCAGTATCAAATACCCAGGTGCTACTGCGAGCTCTAGTAAGGTACACATCAATAACATGTATACCATATATACCTTTGTTCACCTTGCCATCCTTCTTATCCGCCAAATACTTGGGGCAGTTCCGCTTCTAGTGACCAGTCTGCTTGTAGTAGAAGCACTCAGTTTCAGGCTTAGGTCCAGACTTGGGTTTCTTCTCATGAGCAGCAACTTGCTTGCCGTTCTTCTTGAAGTTCCCCTTCTTCTTCCCTTTGCCCTTTTTCTTGAAACTAGTGGTCCTGTTAACCATCAACACTTGATGCTCCTTTTTGATTTCTACCTCCGCAGCTTTCAGCATTGCGAAGAGCTCGGGAATAGTCTTGTTCATCCCTTGCATATTATAGTTCATCACGAAGCTCTTGTAGATTGGTGGCAGTGATTGGAGAATTCTGTCAATGACACAATCATCTGGAAGATTAACTCCCATCTGAATCAAGTGATTGTTATACCCAGACATTTTGAGTATATGCTCACTGACAGAACTGTTCTCCTCCATCTTGCAGCTATAGAACTTATTGGAGACTTCATATCTCTCAATCTGGGCATTTGCTTGAAATATTAACTTCAACTCCTGGAACATCTCATATGCTCCATGACGTTCAAAACGTCGTTGAAGTCCCGATTCTAAGCCGTAAAGCATGGCACACTGAACTATCGAGTAGTCATCAGCTTTGCTCTGCCAGACGTTCATAACATCTGGTGTTGCTCCAGCAGCAGGCCTGGCACCCAGCGGTGCTTCCAGGACGTAATTCTTCTGAGCAGCAATGAGGATAATCCTCAAGTTACGGACCCAGTCCGTGTAATTGCTACCATCATCTTTCAACTTTGCTTTCTCAAGGAATGCATTAAAATTCAACGGAACAACAGCACGAGCCATCTATCTACAATCAACATAAACAAGCAAGATACTATCAGGTACTAAGTGCATGATAAGTGTAAGTTCAATTAATCAAATTACTTAAGAACTCCCACTTAGATAGACATCCCTCTAATCCTCTAAGTGATTACGTGATCCAAATCAACTAAACCATAACCGATCATCACGTGAGATGGAGTAGTTTTCAATGGTGAACATCGTTATGTTGATCATATCTACTATATGATTCACGCTCGACCTTTCGGTCTCCGTGTTCCGAGGCCATATCTGCATATGCTAGGCTCGTCAAGTTTAACCTGAGTATTTTGCGTGTGCAAAAACTGGCTTGCACCCGTTGTAGATGGACGTAGAGCTTATCGCACCCGATCATCACGTGGTGTGTGGGCACGACGAACTTTGGCAACGGTGCATACTCAGGGAGAACACTTCTTGATAATTTAGTGAGAGATCATCTTATAATGCTACCGCCAATCAAAGCAAGGTAAGATGCATAAAAAGATAAACATCACATGCAATCAATATAAGTGATATGATATGGCCATCATCATCTTGTGCTTGTGATCTCCATCTCCGAAGCACCGTCATGATCACCATCGTCACCGGCGCGACACCTTGATCTGCATCGTAGCATCGTTGTCATCTCGCCAATCTTATGCTTCCACGACTATCACTACCGCTTAGTAATAAAGTAAAGCATTACATCGCGATTGCATTGCATACAATAAAGCGACAACCATATGGCTCCTGCCAGTTGCCGATAACTCGGTTACAAAACATGATCATCTCATACAATAAAATTTAGCATCATGTCTTGACCATATCACATCACAACATGCCCTGCAAAAACAAGTTAGACGTCCTCTACTTTGTTGTTGCATGTTTTACGTGGCTGCTACGGACTTAAGCAAGAACCAATCTCACCTACGCATCAAAACCACAACGATAGTTTGTCAAATAGACTCCGTTTTAACCTTCTCAAGGACCGGGCGTAGCCACACTCGGTTCAACTAAAGTTGGAGAGACAGTCGCCCGCAAGCCATCTATGTACAAAGCACGTCGAGGGAACTGGTCTCGCGTAAGCGTACGCGTAATGTTGGTCCGGGTCGTCTCGTCCAACAATACCGCTGAACCAAAGTATGACATGCTGGTAGGCAGTATGACTTGTATCGCCCATAACTCACTTGTGTTCTACTCGTGCAAATAACATCAAACCATAAAACCTAGGCTCTGATACCACTGTTGGGGAACGTAGTAATTTCAAAATTTTCCTACGCACACACAAGATCATGGTGATGCATAGCAACAAGGGGGAGAGTCTGATCTACGTACCCTTGTAGATCGCAACGGAAGCGTTGACACAATGTATAGGAAGTAGTCGTACGTCTTCTTCCCGATCCGACCGATCCAAGCACCGTTACTCCGGCACCTCCGAGTTCTTAGCACACGTACTGCTCGATGACGATCCCCGGGCTCCGATCCAGCAAAGCTTCAGGGAGGAGTTCCGTCAGCACGACGGCGTGGTGACGATCTTGATGTTCTACCGACGCAGGGCTTCGCCTAAGCACTACAACAATATGATCGAGGTGGAATATGTTGGCAGGGGGCACCGCACACGGCTAAGGAACGATCTCAAGGATCAACTTGTGTGTCTAGAGGTGCCCCCTGCCCCCGTATATAAAGGATCCAAGGGGGAGGGGCTGGCCGGCCAAGGGAGGCGCGCCAGGAGAGTCCTACTCCCTCTGGGAGTAGGATCCCCCCCAATCCTAGTTGGAATAGGATTCATCAAGGGGGGGAAAGAGAGAGAGGGGGCCGGCCACCTCTCCTAGTCCTAATAGGACTAGGGGAGGGGGAAGGCGCGCGACCACCATGGGCTGCCCCCTTCTCCTTTCCACTAAGGCCCACTATGGCCCATATGATTCTCGGGGGGTTCCGGTAACCTCCCGGTACTCCGGTAAAATCCCGATTTCACCCGGAACACTTCCGATGTCCAAACATAGGCTTCCAATATATCAATCTTTATGTCTCAACCATTTTGATACTCCTCGTCATGTCCGTGATCACATCCGGGACTCCGAACAACCTTCGGTACATCAAAATGCATAAACTCATAATAACTGTCATCGTAACATTAAGCGTGCGGACCCTACGGTTCGAGAACAATGTAGACATGACTGAGACACATCTCCGGTCAATAACCAATAGCGGGACCTGGATGCCCATATTGGTTCCTACATATTCTACGAAGATCTTTATCGGTCAGACCGCATAACAATATACGCTGTTCCCTTTGTCATCGGTATGTTACGTGCCCGAGATTCGATCGTCGGTATCCAATACCTAGTTCAATCTCGTTTACCGTCAAGTCTCTTTACTCGTTCCGTAATACATCATCCCGCAACTAACTCATTAGTTGCAATGCTTGCAAGGCTTAAGTGATGTGCATTACCGAGAGGGCCCAGAGATACCTCTCCGACAATCGGAGTGACAAATCCTATTCTCGAAATACGCCAACCCAACATCTATCATTGGAGACACCTGTAGTACTCCTTTATAATCACCCAGTTACGTTGTGACGTTTGGTAGCACCCAAAGTGTTCCTCCGACAAACGGGAGTTGCATAATCTCATAGTTATAGGAACATGTATAAGTCATGAAGAAAGCAATAACAACATACTAAACGATCGGGTGCTAAGCTAATGGAATGGGTCATGTCAATCAGATCATTCAACTAATGATGTGACCTCATTAATCAAATAACAACTCTTTGCTCATGGTTAGGAAACATAACCATCTTTGATTAACGAGCTAGTCTAGTAGAGGCATACTAGTGACACTCTGTTTGTCTATGTATTCACACATGTATTATGTTTCCGGTTAATGCAATTCTAGCATGAATAATAAACATTTATCATGATATAAGGAAATAAATAATAACTTTATTATTGTCTCTAGGGCATATTTCCTTCAGATAGAAGGTGTACCCAACAGTCTCCTTTGAGTATCATATGAAGACACATTTCTCCAATTTGGGTTCAAGCTTATCAGGTTCAAGCTTTTTCACATAAGCATCGCAGCCCCAAACTTTAAGAAACGACAACTTGGGTTTCTTGCCAAACCACAGTTCATAAGGTGTCGTCTCAACGGATTTAGATGGTGCCCTATTTAACGTGAATGCAACTGTCTCTAAAGCATAACCCCAAAACGATAGCAATAAATCAGTGAGAGACATCATAGATCGCACCATATCAAGTAAATTACGATTACGACGTTCGGACACACCATTAAGATGTGGTGTTCCAAGTGGCGTGAGTTGCGAAACTATTATGCATTGTTTCAAATGAAGTCCAAACTCATAACTCAAATATTCACCTCCACGATCAGATCGTAGAAACTTGATTTTCTTGTTACGATGATTTTCTACTTCACTCTGAAATTCTTTGAAATTTCCAAATGTTCCAGACTTATGTTTCATTAAGTAGATATACCCATATCTGCTTAAATCATCTGTGAAGGTGAGAAAATAACGATATCCGCCGCGAGCTTCAATGTTCATTGGACCACATACATCAGTATGTATGATTTTCAATAACTCTGTTGCTCACTCCATTGTTCCGAAGAACGGAGTTTTAGTCATCTTGCCCATGAGGCATGGTTCGCAAGTACCAAGTGATTCATAATCAAGTGATTCCAAAAGTCCATCAGAATGGAGTTTCTTCATGCTCTTTACACCAATATGACCTAAATGACAGTGCCAAAAATAAGTTGCACTATCATTATCAACTCTGCATCTTTTGGCTTCAATACTATGAACATGTGTATCACTACTATCAAGATTTAGTAAAAATAGACCACTCATCAAGGGTGCATGACCATAAAAGATATTACTCATATAAATAGAATAACCATTATTCTCTGATTTAAATGAATAATTGTCTCGCATCAAACAAGATCCAGATATAATGTTCATGCTCAACGCTGGCACCAAATAACAATTATTTAGGTCTAATACTAATCCCGAAGGTAGATGTAGAGGTAGCGTGCCGACGGCGATCACATCGACTTTGGAACCATTTCCCACGCGCATCGTCACCTCGTCCTTAGCCAATCTTCGCTTAATCCGTAGCCCATGTTTCGAGTTGCAAATGTTAGCAACTGGACCAATATCAAATACCCAGGCACTACTGTGAGCATTAGTAAGGTACACATCAATAACATGTATATCAAATATACCTTTCACTTTGCCATCCTTCTTCTCAGCCAAATACTTGGGGCAGTTCTGCTTCTAGTGACCAGTTCCTTTGCAGTAGAAGCACTCAGTCTCAGGCTTAGATCCAGACTTGGGTTTCTTCACTTGAGCAGGAACTGGCTTGCTGTTCTTCTTGAAGTTCCCCTTCTTCCCTTTACCCTTTTTCTTGAAACTGGTGGTCTTGTTGACCATCAACACTTGATGATCCTTCTTGATTACTACCTCCGCAGCCTTTATCATTGCGAAGAGCTCGGGAATCGTCTTATCCATCCCTTGCATATTATAGTTCATCACGAAGCTCTTGTAGCTTGGTGGAAGTGATTGAAGAACTCTGTCAATGACACTATCATCAAGAAGATTAACTCCCAGTTGAGTCAAGTGGTTGTGGTACCCAGACATTCTGAGTATATGTTCACTGATAGAACTATTCTCCTTCATCTTGCAGCTGTAGAATTTATTGGAGACTTTATATCTCTCAATCCGGGCATTTGCTTGAAATATTAACTTCAACTCCTAGAACATCTCGTATGCTCCATGATGTTCAAAACGTCGTTGAAGTCCCGGTTCTAAGTCGTAAAGCATGGCACACTGAACTATCGAGTAGTCATCAGCTTTGCTCTGCCAGGTGTTCATAACATCTGGCGTTGCTCCTGCAGCGGGTTTGTCACCTACCGGTGCTTCCAGGACGTAATTCTTCTGTGCAGCAATGAGGATAATCCTTAAGTTATGGACCCAGTCCATGTAGTTGCTACCATCATCTTTCAACTTAGCTTTCTCTAGGAACGCATTAAAATTCAACGGAACAACATCATGGGCCATCTATCTACAACAACATAGACATGCAAAATACTATCACATACTAAGTTCATGATAAATTAAAGTTCAATTAATCAAATTACTTAAGAACTCCCACTTAGATAGACATCTCTCTAATCATCTAAGTGACCACGTGATCCATTGCTACCTCTTGAGCACTGCGTTGGTTTTCCCTTGAAGAGGAAAGGGTGATGCAGCAAAGTAGCGTAAGTATTCCCCTCAGTTTTTGAGAACCAAGGTATCAATCCAGTAGAAGGCTACGCGCGAGTCCCTCGTACCTACACAAAACAAATAACTCCTCGCAACCAACGCGATAAGGGGTTGTCAATCCCTTCACGGTCACTTACGAGAGCGAGATCTGATAGATATGATAGATAATATTTTTGGTATTTTTATGATAAAGATGCAAAGTAAAATAAAAGCAAAGGTAATAAATAAGTGTTGGAAGATTAATATGATGAAGATAGACCCGGGGGCCATAGGTTTCACTAGTAGCTTCTCTCAAGAGCATAAGTATTTTACGGTGGGTGAACGAATTACTGTTGAGCAATTGACAGAATTGAGCATAGTTATGAGAATATCTAGGTATGATCATGTATATAGGCATCACGTACAAGACAAGTAGATCGACTCCTGCCTGCATCTACTACTATTACTCCACTCATCGACCACTATCCAGCATGCATCTAGAGTATTAAGTTCACGAAAACAGAGTAACGCCTAAAGCAAGATGACATGATGTAGAGGGATAAATTCATGCAATATGATAAAAAAACCCATCTTGTTATCCTCGATGGCAGCAATACAATAAGTGCCTTGCTGCCCTTACTGTCACTGGGAAAGGACACCACAAGATTGAACCCAAAGCTAAGCACTTCTCCCATTGCAAGAAAGATCAATCTAGTAGGCCAAACCAAACTGATAATTTGAAGAGACTTGCAAAGATAACCGATCATACATAAAAGAATTCAGAGAAGATACAAATATTGTTCATAGATAATCTTGATCATAAACCCACAATTCATCGGTCTCAACAAACACACCGCAAAAGGAAGATTACATCGAATAGATCTCCACAAGAGAGGGGGAGAACATTGTATTGAGATCCAAAAAGAGAGAAGAAGCCATCTAGCTAATAACTATGGACCCGAAGGTCTGAGTAAAATACTCACACTTCATCGGAGAGGCTATGGTGTTGATGTAGAAGCCCTCCGTGATGGATGCCCCCTCCGGCGGAGCTCCAGAACAGGCCCCAAGATGGGATCTCGTGGGTACAGAAGGTTGCGGCGGTGGAATTAGGTTTTCGGCTCCGTCTCTGATCGTTTAGGGGTATGTAGGTATATATAGTAGGAAGAAGTACATCGGTGGAGCAACAGGGGGCCCACGAGGGTAGATATGGCACCAAACTTGAGAATGTCTTCAACGAACCACCGGTAGGATTTGACAAAACGAATGAATTGCTATGATAAATGAAAGAAGAAGAATCTTGGAAGAACCACCGTAAGAATTGAAAATGAACGAAGAAAAGATAAAGAAACACTGGGAAGAATTAGAAAATGAAAGAAGATACTTGAGAGAATTTTTATACAAGTGAACGAAGAGGTCGCGAACTGATTAGAGAATACTTGAACGATGCAGCGGTATGATTTGGAGAATGAGAGCTGAAAGCTGAGAATGAATAAATCTTCTGAGATGATGGTGAAGGAAATATGCCCTAGAGGCAATAATAAAGTTATTATTTATTTCCTTATATCATGATAAATGTTTATTATTCATGCTAGAATTGTATTAACTGGAAACATAATACATGTGTGAATACATAGACAAACATAGTGTCACTAGTATGCCTCTACTTAACGAGCTCGTTAATCAAAGATGGTTATGTTTCCTAACCATAAACAAAGAGTTGTTATTTGATTAACGGGATCACATCATTAGGTGAATGATCTGATTGACATGACCCATTCCATTAGCTTAGCACACGGTCGTTTAGTATGTTGCTATTGCTTTCTTCATGACTTATACATGTTCCTATGACTATGAGATTATGCAACTCCCGTTTGCCGGAGGAACACTTTGTGTGCTACCAAACGTCACAATGTAAATGGGTGATTATAAAGGTGCTCTACAAGTGTCTCCAAAGGTAGATGTTGGGTTGGCGTATTTCGAGATTAGGATTTGTCATTCCGATTGTCGGAGAGGTATCTCTGGGCCCTCTCAGTAATGCACATCACATAAGCCTTGCAAGCATTACAACTAATGAGTTAGTTGCGAGATGATGTATTACGGAACGAGTAAAGAGACTTGCCAGTGACGAGATTGAACTAGGTATTGAGATACCGACGATCGAATCTCGGGCAAGTAACATACCGATGACAAAGGGAACAACGTATGTTGTTATGCGGTCTGACCGATAAAGATCTTCGTAGAATATGTAGGAGCCAATATGGGCATCCATGTCCCGCTATTGGTTATTGACCAGAGAGGTGTCTCGATCATGTCTACATTGTTCTCGAACCCGTAGGGTCCGCACACTGAACGTTCGTTGATGATATAGTACTATGTGAGTTATGTATGTTGGTGACCGAATGTTGTTCGGAGTCCGGGATGAGATCACGGACATGACGAGGAACTCCGGAATGGTCCGGAGACAAAGTTTGATATATGGGATAATAGTGTTTGGTCACCGGAAGGGTTCCGGAAATCACCGGAAGGGGTTCCGGATGTTTCCCGAAATGTTTGGGTACGAGAACACTTTATTTGGGCCAAAGGGGAAAGCCCACAAGGTTTTTGGAAAGCGCAAAAGGAAGTTTTGCGGAGTCCAGGGGCCAGACGCCAGGGTCCCTGGCGTCTGGGTCCAGACGCCGGGAACCCTGGCGTCTGGCCCTGGAGTCCGAGAAGGACTCTTGCCTTTCGGGTGAAACCGACTTTGTGGAGGCTTTTACTCCAAGTTTCGACCCCAGGGCTCAACATATAAATAGAGGGGCAGGGCTAGCACCAAAAAGACATCAAGAAACACCAAGCCGTGTGCCGGCAACCCCGTCTCCTCTAGTTTATCCTTCGTCATAGTTTTCGTAGTGCTTAGGCGAAGCCCTGTGGAGATCTTTCTTCACCAACACCGTCACCACGCCGTCGTGCTGCCGGAACTCATCTACTACTTCGCCCCTCTTGCTGGATCGAGAAGGCAAGGACGTCACCGAGCCGAACGTGTGGAGAACTCGGAGGTGCCGTGCTTTCGGTACTTGGATCGGTCGGATCGTGAAGACGTTCGACTACATCAACCGCGTTGATATAACGCTTCCGCTTACGGTCTACGAGGGTACGTAGACAACACTCTCCCCTCTCGTTGCTATGCATCACCATGATCTTGCGTGTGCGTAGGAAAATTTTGAAATTACTATGTTCCCCAACAGATGGGCTCCGGAGAATCAAACTGAAAAGGCTCCTGATTTGCTCTGGATGGGTGGAAAGAATTTTCACAATCAAAAATAATTATGAGAGGATGGCATAGGCTAGAACCACGAATCCTGAAGATAATGGATCTAGATTTAAGAGAAACTCTTCTTCGGTCTTCACAAACCCGAGAATGACGATGAGAAACACCACCAAGAATTGTCGAGGCACTCCGGAAGGAAAAATAGAAAGGTTGAACCAACGATGAAAGAATTTGAAAGATCTTGGAGAAGGCATTTGACTGATGATAACTCATACTTACGTCAAACTTGGAAAAAGAATTTGAGAGTAATTTCAGAAAAATTAGAAGAGTCGGGTAAGATCCTGGGAAAAGACCTGTGGGTTAGGGCCCACTCAAAAGATACACCGTTGAACGATTTAAAAGAGAGATTGCGCTGGTTGAATTAAATGGCTTGAATGAGATAACAACCTCAAAATAGGTTGAACGGATCCTGAATGAAAAGACGAGCCTTCTGAGATATCTTCAGCACTTCGGAAAAATTGAATAGCAAGCGAGGAATGATTATGAGATGCACCGGCATGGGAAAACATTTTAAACAAGGAAAGGAATATGATCAACAGCGAAAGCTTGAATTGAATCCACCAGAGAAGAAAAAAGAATGAAGAATAATGAACTTGAAGCTTCTGAGCATCTCCACGAGAAATCATCGGGTAAGAACATTGACAGAAAAGAAAGGAGAGACTTCTTGATAACCCACAAGTATAGGGGATCGCAACAGTTTTCGAGTGTAAAGTATTCAACCCAAATTTATTGATTCTACACAAGGGGAGCCAAAGAATACTCTCAAGTATTAGCAGCTGAGTTGTCAATTCAACCACACCTGGAAACTTAATATCTGCAGCAAAGTGTTTAGTAGCAAGGTAATATGATAGTAGTGGTAACGGTAGCAAAAGGTAACAGTAGTAAAAGTAATGTTTTGGGTATTTTGTAGTGATGATAGCAATAGCAACGGAAAAGTAAATAAGCGAAGAACAGTATATGGAAAGCTCGTAGGCAATGGATCAGTGATGGAAAATTATGCCGGATGCGGTTCATCATGTAACAGTCATAACCTAGGGTGACACAGAACTAGCTCCATTTCATTGATATAATGTAGGCATGTATTGCGAATATAGTCATACGTGCTTATGGAAAAGAACTTGCATAACATCTTTTGTCCTACCCTCCCGTGGCAGCGGGGTCCTTACGGAAACTAAGGGATATTAAGGCCTCCTTTTAATAGAGAACCGGAACAAAGCATGAACACATAGTGAATACATGAACTCCTCAAACTACGGTCATCACCGGTAAGTATCCCGATTATTGTCACCTCAGGGTTAACGGATCATAACACATAATAGGTGACTATAGACTTGCAAGATAGGATCAAGAACACTCATATATTGATGAAAACATAATAGGTTCAGATCTGGAATCATGGCACTTGGGCCCTAGTGACAAGCATTAAGCATAACAAAGTCATAGCAACATCAATCTCAGAACATAGTGGATACTAGGGATCAAACCCTAACAAAACTAACTCGATTACATGATAGATCCCATCCAACCCATCACCGTCCAGCAAGCCTACGATGGAATTACTCATGCACGGCGGTAAGCATCATGAAATTGGTGATGGAGGATGGTTGATGATGACGATGGCGATGGATTGCCCTCTCCGCAGCCCCGAACGGACTCCAGATCAGCCCTCCCGAGAGGTTTTAGGGCTTGGCGGCGGCTCCGTATCGTAAAACGCGATGATTTCTTCTCTCTGATTTTTTTCTCCCGAAACACAATATATAGAGTTGGAGTTGGATTCAGAGAGGCAACAGGGGGCCCACGAGGTAGGGGGGCGCGCCCTAGGGGGGCAGGCATGCCCCCACCCTCGTGGACAGATGGTGGGCCCCCCGGCCTTCATCTTTAGCAGGTATTTTTCTTATTTTCTGAAAAGTGGCTCCGTGAAGTTTCAGGTCATTCCGAGAACGTTTGTTCATGCACATAAATAACACCATGGTAATTCTGCTGAAAACAGCGTCAGTCCGGGTTAGTTCCATTCAAATCATGCAAGTTCGAGTCCAAAACAAGGGCAAAAGTGTTTGGAAAAGTAGATACGACGGAGACGTATCAACTCCCCCAAGCTTAAACCTTTGCTTGTCCTCAAGCAATTCAGTTTATAAACTGAAAGTGATAAAGAAAAACTTTTACAAACTCTGTTTGCTCTTGTTGTTGTAAATATGTAAAGCCAGCATTCAAGTTTTCAGCAAAGATTATAACTAACCACATTCGCAATAACGCATAGGTCTCAAGTTTACTCATATCAATAGCATAATCAACTAGCGAGCCATAATAATAAATCTCGGATGACAACACTTTCTCAAAACAATCATAATATGATATAATAAGATGGTATCTCGCTAGCCCTTTCTGAGACCGCAAAACATAAATGTAGAGCACCTTTAAAGACCAAGGACTGACTAGACATTGTAATTCATGGTAAAAGAGATCCAGTCAAGTCATACTCAATGTAAACTAACAATAATGAATGCAAATGACAGCGGTGCTCTCCAACTGGTGCTTTTTAAGAAGAGGATGATGACTCGGCATAAAAGTAAATAGATAGGCCCTTCGCAGAGGGAAGCAGGTATTTGTAGAGGTGCCAGAGCTCGGTTTTGAAACAGAGGTGAATAATATTTTGAGCGGTATACTTTCATTCTCAACATAACAACCAAGAGATGGCGATATCTTCCATGCTACACACATTATAGGCGGTTCCCAAACAGAATGGTAAAGTTTATACCCCCCTTCCACCAACAAGCATCAATCCATGGCTTGCTCGATACAACGAGTGCCTCCAACTAACAAGAGTCCCAGGGGGAGTTTTGTTTGCAATTATTTTAATTTAGTTTGCATAAAGCATGGGACTGGGCATCCCGGTGACTAGCCATTTATCTCGTGAGTGAGGAGCGGAGTCCACTCCTCTTGAGAATAACCCGCCTAACATGGAAGATACAGACAACCCTAGTTGATACATGAGCTATTCGAGCATACAAAACAAGATATTTATTTGAAGGTTTAGAGTTTGGCACATACAAATTTACTTGGAACGGCGGGTAGATACCGTATATAGGTAGGTATAGTGGACTCATGTGGAATAACTTTGGGGTTTAAGGAGTTTGGATGCACAAGCAGTATTCCCGCTTAGTACAGGTGAAGGCTAGCAAAAGACTGGGAAGCGACCAGCTAGAGAGCGACAACAGTCATGAACATGCATTAAAATTAATCAACATCGAATGCAAGCATGAGTAGGATATAATCCACCATGAACATAAATATCGTGAAGGCTATATTGATTTTGTTTCAACTACATGCGTGAACATGCGCCAAGTCAAGTCGCTTAAATCATTCAGAGGAGGATACCACCCTATCATACCACATCATAACTATCTCAATAGCATGTTGGCACGCAAGGTAAACCATTATAACTCATAGCTAATCAAGCATGGCACAAGAAACTATGATCTCTAGCTGTCATTGCAAACATGTTTATTCATAAATAGGCTGAATCAGGAACGATGAACTAATCATATTTTCAAAAACAAAAGAGGTCGAGTTCATACCAGCTTTTCTCATCTCAACAGTCCATCATATATCGTCATAATTGCCTTTCACTTGCACGATCGAACGATGTGAATAATAATAATAGTGCACGTGCATTGGACTAAGCTGGAATCTGTAAGCATTCAATAAATAGGAGAAGACAAGGCAATGCGGGCTCTTTTGTCATATCAACAATAATGCATATAAGAGCCACTTCAACAATTTAAGTATGGTCTTCGCCTATCGACCCCCAAAGAAAAGAAAAGAAATAAAACTATTTACACGGGAAAGCTCCTAGCAAGCAAAAGAAGAACAGGAAATATTTTTGGGTTTTCTTTTTAATTACTGCTACAAGCATGGAAGGTAAATTAATTAAAATCTACAACTAATTTTTTTAGTTTTTCTTAAGGTTTATTAAACACACAAGAAGAAAGCATAAAAAGGAAAATAAACTAGCATGGATGATACAATGAAAAAGTATGAGCACCGACATCTAGCAATGAGTGTGTGAACATAAATGTAATGTTGGTGGGAAATACGTACTCCCCCAAGCTTAGGATTTTAGCCTAAGTTGGTCTGTGACCACGGCTGGCCTGGCTGATATCCGTAGTAGAAGTTGGGGTCGTATTGAGATGCAGTGGCTATCGCCTCCTGAGCTGCTATGTGGCGACGAGCGGCCTCCTCTCTCCTCTCATACTCATCTGCCTCCTCTCTGGTAATAGTATATCCTCCTCTTGCCTGATAATCAAAGAAGGCAGGAGCAGGGAGAGTAATACGGACATCACGGCGTCTGTCAAAGATTAGTCGATACTGGAGAGGCGATTCATTCCTCTCGACAAACTGGTGGTGAACCATAGCATTAAAGTCTAGGTAAGCAGGAGGTAATTCAATATCATCTTCGCATATGTCTATACCAAGAAAATTAGCTATGCGGGTTGCATAAATTCCTCCAAAGAAATCTCCATTAAGTCTATTAAGATGCAACCTATGTGCAACAGTGGCTCCCAAATTACAAGATTTGTCTCCTAACACAGCACTCCTAAGAATACTGAGATCGGGGACACACATGTGACATGCCTCATCTTTACCATTAATGCATCTACATATAAAGAGAGCAACATAATGTATAGCTGGAAAGTGAATGCTCCCTATGGTAGCTTGTGTAATATCTCTAGATTCCCCCACAGTTGTACTAGCAAGAAAATCTCTAAATTCAGATTTGCGAGGATCCCTTATACTACCCCATTGTGGAAGTTTGCAAGCAGTGGTAAAATCCTCTAAGTCCATAGTGTAAGATTTATCAAACATGACAGTTGGAGAATTACATGAAGTTGGAAATTCAAACCTCCTCACAAAGGAACTAGTGAGATAGTGATACTGACCGCACTTCTCTTCCTCGAAGCTCACAAGATCGGCGTTACGCAAATATGCGTTAAATTATTCTTTAATTCCCACTCGATCCATAAAATTTTCCGAAGGACATTCACAAGGACGTACTGGAGCGTCCCTTGGTGGCTCTTCATCAGCATCACGCATTGCAAGCCTGGGTCCTTGCTTCCTTGAAGAACCACCTTGGAACATTTTCCTAAGCATATTTCTTCCCCTGAAAAATTCTGAATTTTTTTAGTAACTTCAAAATAAAGGTAAACCGGACTCAATAATATTGATAGCAACTACTCATACAAGTGCCTAGAGCCTATATCATGCATCAAAGCTACTTTTGACCATATAAATTTGACATGCAAGCTCAAGAACAGGGTCACCTAAGGAGAAAAAATTGCAATGAATAAAGCGTTAGAACAAAAACTAATTGGACCAATGGAGGAGTCACACACCAAGGAACAATCTCCCCAAGCAGTTTTGTGAGAGGTGCTTTGAGCAAGGGGGTCGAAAATGGCAGCAAGATGAGCTAGAACTCGTGCTTCAGCTGGATATTCGTGTTTGTGGGAGGAAGATGAAGTGTGTGGGTGCAGGAATAAGTGGAGGAGGGCCACCGTGGGCCCATGAGGCAGGGGGCGTGCCCAGGGGGGGTAGGGTGCGCCCTCCACCCTCGTGGGCAGGTGGTTGAACCCCCCTGCTGTGTTCTCAGTGCCAAATATTCTCAAATATTCTAGAAAAAAATCATATTCAAATTTTAGGGCATTTGGAGAACTTTTATTTTCGAGGTATTTTTATATTGCACGGTTAATCAGATAACAAACGGAAAAAATATTATTTTTTATTTTATTTAATATAAATAACAGAAACTAAAAGTGGGGTACAGAAGTTTGTGCCTTCTAGTTTCATCCATCTCATGATAATCAAAAGGAATCCACTAACAAGGTTGATCAAGTCTTGTTAACGAACCCATTCCGAATAACATGGAACCGGAGAAATTTCGAATAACACTATAATCGATGCACATCCCCAATAATAAGAATATCATATTTCTTCTTGACAGTATGAAGAGGAAATTCAAAACCTCCAAATATAATCGATGGAATTTTTCCAATAGAGTTGATACTATGAACTTGAGGTTGTTTCCTCGGAAAGTGTACCGTATGCTCATTACCATTAACATGAAAAGTGACAGTGCCTTTAGTACAATCAATAACAGCCCCTGCAGTATTCAAAAAGGGTCTTCCAAGAATAATAGACATACTATCGTCCTCGGGAATATCAAGAATAACAAAGTCCGTCAAAATAGTAACGTTTGCAACTACAACATGCACATCCTCACAAATACCGACAGGTATAGCAGTTGATTTATCAGCCATTTGCAATGATATTTCAGTGGGTGTCAACTTATTCAAATCGAGTCTACGATATAAAGAGAGAGGCATAACACTAACACCGGCTCCAAGATCACATAAAGCAGTTTTGACATAGTTTCTTTTAATGGAGCATGGTATAGTGGGTACTCCTGGATCTCCAAGTTTCTTTGGTATTCCACATTTAAAAGTATAATTAACAAGCATGGTGGAAATTTCAGCTTCCGGTATCTTTCTCTTATTTGTAATAATATCTTTCATGTACTTAGCATAAGGATTGGTTTTGAGCATATCAGTTAATCGCATACGCAAAAAGATAGGTCTAATCATTTCAGCAAAGCGCTCAAAATCCTCATCATCCTTTTTATTGGATGGTTTGGGAGGAAAAGGCATGGGTTTCTGAACCCAAGGCTCTCTTTCTTTACCATGTTTCCTAGCAACAAAGTCTTTTTTATCATAACGTTGATATTTTGATTGTGGGTTATCAAGATCAACAGCAGGTTCAATTTCTATATCATTATCATTACTAGGTTGAGCATCATCATGGACATTATCATTAACATTATTATTAGTTTCAGGTTCATTACCAGATAGTGTTTCCGCGTCAGAAATAGAAATATCATTTGGATTCTCAGGTGTCTCAACAATAGGTTCACTAGAAGTATGCAAGGTCCTATCATTTTTCTTTTTCTTCTTTTTAGAAGAACTAGGTGCATCTATATTATTTCTTTAAGAATCTTGCTCAATTCTTTTAGGATGGCCTTCAGGATACAAAGGTTCCTGAGTCATTCTACCACCTCTAGTCATAACTCTAACATCATTATCATTATTCTTACTATTCAATTCATTGAGCAAATCATTTTGAGCTTTAAGTACTTGTTCTACTTGAGTGGTAACCATAGAAGCATGTTTACTAATAAGTTTAAGTTCACCTTTAACATTAGCCATATAATCACCCGAGTGTTCAAGCATATTTGAATTGTATTTCAATTGTCTACCAAAATAAGCATTAAAGTCTTCTTGCTTAGCCATAAATTTATCAAACTCATCTAAGCATGGGCTAGCAAAATTAGTAAATGGGAAATCAGCTTTATCATATCTATAGAGAGAATTTACCTTTACTACCTGTGTCGGGTTATCAAGACCATGAGTTTCTTCAATCGGTAATGGAGGAAGATTATATGTTTCTTCAATAGGCGGTAAATTAAGACCATGTATTTCTTCAATATGAGGTAAATTCTTAACATCTTCAGCTTTAATACCTTTTTCTTTCATAGATTTCTTTGCCTCTTGCATATCTTCAGGACTGTAATACCCCTCTTCTTCGGAGTTGGTTTAGGAATAGGCTCAGGAATTGCCTCCGGAGGTGTCCAATTATTTTCATTTGTCAACATGTTATTCAATAGAATTTCAGCTTCATCCGGTATTCTTTCCCTGAAAACAGAACTAGCACAACTATCCAGGTAATCTTTCGAGGCATCGGTTAGTCCATATAAAAGATATCAAGCATTTCATTTTTCTTAAGAGGATGATCAGGCAAAGCATTAAGTAATTGGAGAAGCCTCCCCCAAGCTTATGGGAGACTCTCTTCTACAATTTGCAAAAAATTATATATATCCCTTAAAGCAGCTTGTTTCTTATGAGCAGGGAAATATTTAGCAGAGAAGTAATAAATCATATCCCGAGGACTACGCACACAACCATGATCAAGAGAATTAAACCATATCTTAGCATCACCCTTTAATGAGAACGGAAATATTTTAAGGATATAAAAGTAGCAAGTTCTCTCATCTTTAGTGAACAGAGTGGCTATATCATTCAATTTAGTAAGATATGTTACAAAAATTTCAGATTCATAACCATAAAAAGGATCAGATTGAAACAAAGTAATTATATCAGGATCAATAGAGAATTCATAATCCCTATCAGTAACAAAGATAGGTGAAGTAGCAAAAGGAGGGTCAGGTTTCATTCTAGCATTTAGAGATTGCTTATTCCATTTAGCTAATAACCTTTTGAGTTCATAACTATCTTTGCAAGCTAAAATAGCTAAAGAAGCTTCTTGATCAAAAACATAACCCTCAGGAATAATAGGCAAGTCTTCATCATCAATTTCATCAGTATTATCAGATTCAATATTTTCCATCTCTCTAGCCCTAGCAATTTGTTCATCAAGAAAATCACTAAGTGCCACAGTAGTATCATGCATAGAAGTAGTTTCATCATAAGTATCATGTATAGCAGAAGTGGCATCATCAATAATATGTGACATATCAGAACGAATAGAAGAAGCATGTGTAGGTGTCGCAAGCTTACTCAAAACGGAAGGTGAATCAAGTGCAGAGCTAGATGGCAGTTCCTTACCTCCCCTCGTAGTTGAGGGATAGATCTTGGTTTTTGGATCTCTCAAGTTCTTCATTATGATAAGCAGATATATATCCCAAGTGACTCAAAGAATAGAGCTATGCTCCTCGGCAACGGCACCAGAAAATAGTCTTGATAACCCACAAGTATAGGGGATTGCAACAATTTTCGAGGGTAAAGTATTCAACCCAAATTTATCGATTCGACACAAGGGGAGCCAAAGAATACTCTCACGTATTAGCAGCTGAGTTGTCAATTCAACCACACCTGGAAACTTAATATCTGCAGCAAAGTGTTTAGTAGCAAGGTAATATGTAGTAGTGGTAACGGTAGCAAAAGGTAACAATAGTAAAAGTAATGTTTTTGGTATTTTGTAGTGATGATAGCAATAGCAACGGAAAAGTAAATAAGCGAAGAACAGTATATGGAAAGCTCGTAGGCAATGGATCAGTGATGGAAAATTATGCCGGATGCAGTTCATCATGTAACAATCATAACCTAGGGTGACACAGAACTAGCTCCAGTTCATTGATATAATGTAGGCATGTATTCCGAATATAGTCATACGTGCTTATGGAAAAGAACTTGCATAGCATCTTTTGTCCTACCCTCCCGTGGCAGCGGGGTACTTACGAAAACTAAGGGATATTAAGGCCTCCTTTTAATAGATAACCGGAACAAAGCATTAACACATAGTGAATACATGAACTCCTCAAACTACGGTCATCACTGGTAAGTATCCTGATTATTGTCACCTCGGGGTTAACGGATCATAACACATAATAGGTGACTATAGACTTGCAAGATAGGATCAAGAACACTCATATATTGATGAAAACATAATAGGTTCAGATCTGGAATCATGGTACTCCGGCCCTAGTGACAAGCATTAAGCATAACAAAGTCATAGCAACATCAATCTCAGAACATAGTGGATACTAGGGATCAAACCCTAACAAAACTAACTCGATTACATGATAGATCCCATCCAACCCATCACCGTCCAGGAAGCCTACGATGGAATTACTCACGCATGGTGGTGAGCATCATGAAATTGGTGATGGAGGATTTTTGATGATGACGATGGCGACGGATTCCCCTCTCCGGAGCCCCGAACGGACTCCAGATCAGCCCTCCCGAGAGGTTTTAGGGCTTGGCGGCGGCTCCGTATCGTAAAACATGATGATTTCTTCTCTCTAATTTTTCTCTCCCCAAAACACAATATATAGAGTTGGAGTTGGAGTCGGAGAGGCAACAGGGGGCCCACGAGGTAGGGGGTGCGCCCTAGGGGGCAGGCGCGCCCCCACCCTCGTGGACAGGTGGTGGGCCCCCTGGCCCTCATCTTTGGCAGGTATTTTTCTTATTTTCTAAAAAGTGGCTCCGTGAAGTTTCAGGTCATTCCGAGAATGTTTGTTCCTGCACATAAATAATACCATGGTAATTCTGCTGAAAACAGCGCCAGTCCGGGTTAGTTCCATTCAAATCATGCAAGTTAGAGTCCAAAACAAGGGCAAAAGTGTTTGGAAAAGTAGATACGACGAAGACGTATCACTTCTCATCAATAACATGATAGTTGATTAAGAAATCCGAATCCTTGAAGGAAAAGGGTGGGAGGGCGGGAAAACCAAGACAACTTGGGAGCGGATGAAACGAACACCGTTGAGAGAAACTTAAAATTGAACTTGCGGATGTTTAAAATGATCGAATCCACTTGAAGAGAAACACACCGGATGAAAAGGATTGACATGGCAATCTCAATGATCAAGAAGGATAGTATTCACGTAGAAGTATGAGAACACCACTTAGGGAGGGTATGGAATCCACATTTGACTTCGAAGCAACTCGAATACCACAACTCACAAAAAAACAAAGGATTGGCTCGCAGAATAAGCCGGAAATACCCGCGTGATCCTAATTTTTTTCATGAAATTTGAGAAGAGAAGAGTCAAAACTCTACGTGAGGATGCTTCACCAGAGCGGCGAAGGGACTGAGGATTAAAAAGAATCCTACTCTCCGACATATATAATCCTATAAGACTCAAAACATTTTGTTCTAGACTCAACAACGTCAACGATTCGATCAAGCAGGGGGCTCCTAAGTCGGGGAAGGCTCTGATTACCAACTTGTAACACCCACGATGCGGCTATATCTCCCATGTGTCGGAGCACGACTTAGAGGCATAACCGCATGGTAGGCATGTCGCAAGAGGGGTAATCTTTACACATCCCATGTACTGAATAAGAAAGGGATAAAGAGTCGGCTTACAATCGCCACTTCACACAATACATAAATATAATAATACATCATCCAGAATACAATCAAGGTCCGACTATGGAACCAACATAAATAAAGACAACCCCAAATGCTAGATCCCTGATCACCCCAA
Source organism: Triticum monococcum (assembly GCA_034509565.1). Taxonomy (NCBI): domain Eukaryota; kingdom Viridiplantae; phylum Streptophyta; class Magnoliopsida; order Poales; family Poaceae; genus Triticum; species Triticum monococcum. The sequence goes on along the minus strand of CM067843.1, from coordinate 182,971,667 downwards.
CTGGGCTCCACTACTGATCGAAAGGAAAGGAAACAACACAACGAACACGATTTTCATCGAGCTCCCACTTGAGCTGGGTTGCGTCCCCTGCACTGGTATCATCGGCACCTGCATCTGTTTGGAAGTATCTGTGAGCCACGGGGACTCAACAATCTCACACCCGCGAGATCAAGACTATTTAAGCTTATGGGTAGGTGTCGGATTTTGGGTTCCGGCAGACCCTTAAGGTTCGAACACTGGGGTGCGCGCAGAAATTTCACCTTCAACCTCTCCGTCTCAATGGGATCTAAACTACTGAAAGAGCTGCACGAAAGACAGGAGATTTATACTGGTTCGGGCCACCGATGTGGTGTAATACCCTACTCCAGTGTGTGGTGGATGGATTGCCTCCTGGGCTGGTGAAGACGAACAATACAAGGAAGAACAGCCTCGCGAGGGTCTGTTCTTGGCTGTGGTGATGAACCGCTACGAAGAGTTCAGTCACCCTCTCTCTCTCTGCTTTCTCTCTCACTCGTCCTCGTCCCGGACCGAACGACCAAGAATCGAACCCCTTGCTATGTGGGTGGCTAGTCCTATTTATAGAGGCCCTGGTCCTCTCCCCAAATATTGAGTGGGAAGGGATCCAACAATGGCGGGCTAATTTGAAGGGGGACAGCGAGTACATCTATCCCGACAAAAGCAGTCTTTGCCTGCCAAAGGCTCTGGAGATGACGCTGCACTGGGCTCCATGGTGACCTTCGTCTCGTAGTCCTCCTGGTCCTGGTCTCATTGCACCGAAGTGGCAACCTTTTGCCTGATGCCTCGGTACTCCGCTGATACGCTTGCCCCCCTTGCACCAAAGGGGAAAGAGGGACGCTGGGCGTGCTGGCACCCGCCTGGTGCCCCGTGTCGTCATGGCTTGCGTCATAGGTACCTCGCGAGGTACCCCGCCTTGAACTCTCCGCCTCCTCGCGAGCCAGCCTGACGAGGCCGTGCCCGAGGATGCGCCGTGTCGTCCGCCTCGCGAGGCTTGGCCCCTCGCGAGGGTCTTGAGCCTCGTGTTGATGAAGATGGGCCGCGCTGGGCCCCTACTTGAGCCACGCCACAGGCCGCAGGCAGGCAAGTCTGGGGACCCCCGTTCCCAGAACGCCGAAAGTAGCCCCCGGGCCCAAGGCGCGCATGGGCTTGTCCGTGCCGAGAGGCAAAAGGGCAAGGGCGAAGCGCCGCGGGCCCTAACAGCCTGCGGCCTTGGGTGCCGCGTGGTGGTTGATTGGACGTGGCGCCTCCGCTTCCCCACGACGCCTTGGTGATCGTGTGAGTTGGACAAGTCCCTGCATGCAGAACGTGTTATGATTACCTGTGATCGTGGAGACCGGCGTTTGGCCTTCGCCGGCTATAAGTACGGCACCGCTCGTGCCCGTCAAGTCCATCTTCTCTTGCTCTCTCCTGCGCCTCAGTTCTTGCTCCGTCTTGGTGTGATGGCTCCATCGAGGAGGTACTCGGCCGTAGAGAAGGGGAAGGCCCTCCAGGTCGGTCCTGCCTCTCCCCCATCCAAGCGTGGTCGCGGGCGCCCCCAGAAGCACCCGGCGGCCGCCCCGGCAGTTCCCAGCGGCCATGGAGGGGGCTCCCAGCGCGGCGGCGGGCAAGCCGCCGCAGCCGAAGGGTGCGCCTGGGTTGCGCGCTCCCCCAGGCCGTGCTTTCACGACAGGCAGGCGCCGCCGGAATTCGTCATTTGGTCGGCAGAGCCAGCTCGCGCCCGGCTCCCGCTCCCTCGCTTCCTCCTTGGTGAACTCCCGGCCGGCGCTCCTGGCGGCCTCTGGCTCCAGGCGGAGGGCTGCTGCAGCAGGTCCTCATGGGTCGCGCTAGAGGTCTCCGCCAGCGGGGGCTTGGTCTTCACCCGCGGCTGGCAGGCGTTTGCCCGTGCTCGCGGCCTGGAGCGTCGGTGCACTCTGCACTTCAGGTTCGATGGCGACGCCACCCTCTACGTGAGGGTGTTTGGGGAAGATGGTCACCGCGCGGGGTGCTGCCCGGAGGACGGTGACCGCGTCCGCGGGCCCCGCTCCGATGGTGATGGGGGCGATAGCGCTCGAGCGGGCGGCGGCGTCAGCGACTCCCCCAGCCTCGTCAGCTCTTCCTCAAGCGACTCCTCCAGTGGTGGCAGCAGTCCTCCCCCGCGCCGTCGGATCTGCCTAGGAGGTGGTGGTTCGTCCGCCTGCCGTCGTGCCCCGACGCAGAGCGAGAGGGGGTCCGCCTGAGGCCCCGAGGCAGCCCGTGTCGCCGCCGTGAGTCGATGCGGGTGGGGCGGCACCAGGCTCGTCTTTTTCCTTTCTCTTTTGTTCCCTGTGTAAGACAAAACAGATGCATGGAGCCCCCTGGGGGCGTGTTGGGAAATGTTGCCGCTTCAGCTATTACCTTGATCTCATTTTTGTACTTCCTAATTTCTCGCCTGTGTGTAGATAGCTTTCGACCCCGGCTGGGGGGTGGGGCAACCGACCCAGGCCCTGTGCGCGCATCACGGTACCCGAGGGGCACGGACTAGGAGGGGTGCTCCGGTAGTGCGCCAGGGCCGTGAAACCCTCCTGTGGCCAGGGTAGAAACCCTCGCGAGGGCGCCTGAGCACCATCCCTCGTGAGGTTGTTCACGAGAGAAACCAAAGCGAGGGGCAAAAATCGACAAACCATAAATTAGCAACAGCGATAACTCCAATAAGACTCCAAATGCAAACGAACACGTCAACTGCGGAAAGCAAATGGGAAAGCCGCGTCCGGCACCTAATCTAGTCTTCGACGTCTTCTCACCAGCGTGGAGCTAAGTGCTGCCACTGGGCGTGGGAGGGAGCCCCAGGGCCTGAGGCCGGCGCTCCTGAGACTCCGGGGCGTGTACATCCCCACTCATTATTACGTGAGAGTGTCACAGGGCGGCGAGCTTCACAGGCATTGGCCTTGCTTCACAGGCGCTGGGCCTTTTCCTCGAGCGCGAGGGCTTCACAGGCACTCGCCTTGCTTCACAGGCTCTGGGCCTTTGCAAAAGAGATGATCTTCACAGGCACTCGCCTTGCTTCACAGGCTCTGGGCCTTTGCAAAAGAGATGATCTTCACAGGCACTCGCCTTGCTTCACAGGCTCTGGGCCTTCGCAAAAGAGATGATCTTAACAGGCACTCGCCTTGCTTCACAGGCTCTGGGCCTTTGCAAAAGAGATGATCTTCACAGGCACTCGCCTTGCTTCACAGGCTCCGGGCCTTTTCAGGGGTAGAACCTCCGGAGGTGCTGGATGTTCCACGCATTCTGGACTGGCACTCCCTCCTGAGTCTCCAAGCGCGCGGAGCCGGGCCTGGAAACATGAACAACCTTGAACAGGCCCTCCCACATGGGAGAGAGCTTGTGCAACCCCTCCCTGGAGAAAACCCACCTGAGCACGAGGTCTCCTACCTCGAGAGTCCTGGGGCGGATGTTGCGGCAGTGATATCGCCGCAACGCCTGTTGATACCTTGCCGCTCGCAGCGCGGCTTCCCTTCGTCGCTCCTCCCCCAACACGAGGTCCGTCCCCCGCATGGCGTCCTGCTGCGCCTCGTCGAACGCCAGGACCCGCGCGGAGCGACGTCTGACCTCGTGAGGGAGGACTACCTCCGCTCCATAGACCAGGAAGAATGGGGTTTCTCCAGTCGGCTTGGTTGCGGTGGTGCGGATGGACCATAGCATGGATTGAAGCTCGTTGTACCAACCTCGGCCGCAGGCCTCCAGCTTCTTCTTGAACGTCCTGGTCTTGAGGCCTCTCAGGACCTTTGCGTTGGCTCGTTCGGCTTGGCCGTTGCTTCGAGGGTGCGCCACGGAAGCGTAGCATATCGGCGTTCCAAGGTTAGCACAGTATGTTTTGAAGAGGTTACTGGTGAACTGCGAACCGTTGTCTGTGATGATGCGGTTCGGCACCCCGAACCGGCTCACGATGCCCCTGATGAACTTGACCGCGGAGCCCGCGGGGATGGTGCGGACGGCCTCCACTTCAGCCCACTTGGTGAACTTGTCCACGGCGACGTAGAGGTAGCGGTAGCCCCCTGGCGCCCGAGGAAATGGGCCCAGGATGTCCAGCCCCCAGACTGCGGACGGCCATGAAAGGGGTATAGTCTGCAGGCCTCCGGCCGGCTGATGGATTTTCTTGGCATGGAACTGGCAGGCCTCACAAGCTCTCACCAGCTCTACGGCGTCATTGAGTGCGGTAGGCCAATAAAACCCACTGCGGAACGCCTTGCCGACGAGGGTCCGCGATGATGAGTGGTGCTCGCAGTCTCCGCCGTGTATGTCCTCCAGTAGTTCCTTTCCTTGCTCCCTGGAAACGCAACGCAGGAGTACATCGTTTGGCCGCTTCTGGTAGAGTTCTCCGTCTCTGATGCAGTACGCAGTGGCCTGCCGCGCCACTCGCTCCGCTTCTTCCTCCTTCTCCGGCATGATCCCTTGCGTCAAGTAACTCCGGAGCTCAGTGATCCAGCACTCCTCCTGAGGTTCCACCGTCAGGAGCAGGCGTGCTCCCGAGGCCGGGCCACAGACTAGGGCTCCTGAGGCAGGTGGCTGGGGGAGCTCCTCCCGAGGTTGAGCCGCGTTCGACAATGACGGCAAGGCTGAGGGCTTGAAGAGCCTCTCCTCGAAGACGCCAGGCTCCTGAGGTAGCCGCCTGGATGCCCGCTTGGCGATGTCGTCGGCCTCCTGATTGGTGCCACGGGGCACATGCTGCAACTCCAACCCCCAGAACTGCTTCTCCATCATGCGGACCTCCGCAAGGTAAGCTTCCATGTGCTCGTCTTTCGGCTCGTACACCTTGTTGGAGAAGTTCACGAGGAGCTGTGAATCGCCCTTAATGGTAAGGCGCTTCACCCCGAGGGCTGCCACGGCCTTCAGGCCTGCTATTAGACCCTCGTATTCCGCTATGTTGTTGGAGACCTTTTCACCTTGTTGGAAGCAGAGCTGTACGGCATAGTAGAGCTTGTCCTGAGTGGGCGATACAAGCACCGCTCCAGCCCCAGCACCATGTCTGGGGAACGCCCCGTCAAAGTGCATGGCCCAGCCTTCTGGCGCCTCGCTCCCCGGGAAGAGGGACCGATCCTCGTCGGCCTTGAGGCCTGGTGCCTCTGTCCATTCTGCCACAAAATCCGCCAATGCTGCTCCTTTGATGACCCTGGTTGTGCTGAACTCGAGCTGAAACGCCTGCAACTCTATGTTCCATTCAGCGACCCTTCCGGCTGAGTTAGGGCTCCTGAGCACTCTCTCCAGGGGGTATGACGAGACGACTTTGATGGGGTGAGCCTGGAAGTAGTGACGCAGCTTGCGCGAGGCTACCAGTAGCGCGAGGAGGAGCTTCTGAGGCATTGGGTACCGAGCCCTCGCGTCCCGTAGCACCGTGCTAACCAAGTAAACTGGGTGCTCGACAAGGCTGGGAGCATCTGTGGTTGCTGCGCCCTCGGGAGGTAAGGGCGCCTCACGGGGCGTCGTGGCCTTGGGAGGTGGACCATCTGGTCGGGCGGCCTCTCATGCCCCCGTTGCATTCCTCGGCAGCTGACACTCCTCAGCCGCGGTTGCGGCTTCTGCAGTCTTTCCTTGTTCCCGTTTTGTCCTGCCTCGGGCTGCCGCTGCGGCCTTGACTTGGCGCTCCTCCATAACCGCCACCAGGGCTGCACTGGCGGAGTAGGGTGTGGCGGCGAGGTACAGCAGCAGGGGCTCCTGAGGGCGCGGAGCCACCATGACTGGGGGACTGGTCAGGTATCTCTTGAGATCTTGAAACGCCTTATCCGCTTCTTCAGTCCACTCAAAGGCCCCTTTCTTCTTCATCAGCTGGAAGAAAGGCAGCGCTCGCTCCCCTAGTTTGGAGATGAAGCGCCCTAGCGCGGTCACGCGCCCGGTGAGCTTCTGCATTTCTCTGAGGGTCTTTGGCGGGCTCATGTCCTCGACCGCTTTGACCTTCTCGGGGTTGGCCTTGATGCCACGATGGGACACGAGGAATCCCAAGAGCTTACCCGAGGGGACGCCAAACACACATTTCTCCGGGTTGAGCCGCAGGTTTACTACGTCGAGGCTCGCGAAGGTCTCCTCCAGGTCTTGTATCAGGGTCTTGGCCTCCTGAGATTTTACTACAATGTCATCAACGTAGGCTTCGACATTCTTTCCGAGCTGCTGGCCTAAGGTGATGTGCATCAGTCGCTGAAAGGTTGCCCCTGCGTTACGCAGCCCGAACTGCATGCATGTATAGCAGTATACCCCGCATGGGGTCAAGAAGGCGGTCTTCTCAACGTCTTCCACTGCCATCTTGATCTGGTGATACCCGGAGAAGGCGTCCAGGAAGCATAGCAGGTCACACTCCGCAGTGGAATCGACAATCTGGTCGATGCGGGGGAGCGGGAACGGATCTTGTGGGCATGTCTTGTTGAGGTTGGTGAAGTCGACACACATGCGTTCTTCCCCCCCTTCTTGGGCACAACGACAGGGTTGGCCAACCAATCCGGGTATCGGACCTCGCGAATGACCCCGGCGGCCTCCAGCTTGCGAGTCTCTTGGGCGATGAAAGCCTGCTTCTCCGTGGACTGCCGCCTGGCCTTCTGCTTCACGGGGCGCACATTTGGGCACACGTTGAGGTGATGCTCGATGACGCTCCTGGGGATCCCCGCCAGCTGATCGGGCTCCCAAGCAAATACCTTCTTATTCGCGCGCAAGAACTTGACCAAGGCCTCCTCCTGCTCAGGCTCAAGGTTGGCGCCTATGGTGAAAGTGGCACTGGAGGACCCGCCCTCGTCGACGGGTATCTGCTTCGTCTCTGCCTTGTCCTGGGTGAACAACTGCTTCTTCTTGGCAGGCGCAGCCCCCTTGGGCTCAGGGGCCTCCGCGTTGGCGGGCCGTGCCGATGCCGCTGTCTTGAAGGCGAGCTCGAGTACTCGCAGGGCGGCCCCGGTGTCCCCGCGCACCGTGAGGGTACCATTGCTCCCGGGCATCTTCATGAGGTTGTACGCTGGATGCGTGGCGGCCATGAACTGGGCTAGTGCCGGGTAGCCGAGGATGGCGTTGTAAGGAAGGCCGATGGGGGCGATGTCGAAGTCGACCGTCTCCGTGCGGAAGTTGTCGTAGGTGCCGAAGGTCACCGGGAGCCAGATGATCCGCCCCCGACGCCCGAGAAGGACCGGCTGGGTCGCAGCCTCTCCCGGGGTATGCGGAAGAGGTCGAAAGTCTCGACCGACAGCAAGCTGAGGCCCGCGCCGCTGTCGACGAGGGTTCGGGTGACGGCCACCTGACAGATGGTGGGGGTGCACAACAAGGGGAGCGCGCCTGAGCTGACCGGGTTGGTGGGGTGGTCCTCCGAGCTGAAGGTCAGATCAACCTCGCTCGCCGCCCGGTCCGGGGGAGCCCCCTGCCGCGCGGCAGTGGTGCTAACCCGGCGGGCAAAAGGCTTGACGTGGCGACTTGTGGGCGGCGCTTGCAAGCCGCCCAGGAGGGCCGCAACGACCGGAGGCGTCAGTGCCGCGGTGCAGTTGCTCTGTCGCGTAGGCGGACGCTGGGGTGGTGCTTGTAGCTCGCTTCCCGCCGAGCCAGTGGCGGTGTCGACGGCGGGCGGCGGGGGACGATGAGAGCGCCCGCCGGCGAGGGCCGCCAGGGCGGCACGAGCCCGGCTGGCGCCGCGCAAGGTTGCGGCGACCGAAGGAGGGCGGAGCGGCGGAAGACGAACTCCGGCGCACCCCTACCTGGCGCGCCAAATGTCGGATTTCGGGTTCCGGCAGACCCTTAAGGTTCGAACACTGGGGTGCGCGCAGAAATCTCACCTTCAACCTCTCCGTCTCAATGGGATCTAAACTACTGAAAGAGCTGCACGAAAGACACGAGATTTATACTGGTTCGGGCCACTGATGTGGTGTAATACCCTACTCTAGTGTGTGGTGGATGGATTGCCTCCTGGGCTGGTGAGGACGAACAATACAAGGAAGAACAGCCTCGCGAGGGTCTGTTCTTGGCTGTGGTGATGAACCGCTACGAAGAGTTCAGTCACCCTCTCTCTCTCTCTGTAAGTGCATCTAGTGCCACCCCTAGTTGGTTTTGGAGTATTGACGACAAACCTAGTTGAGGGACTAATGTGTTTGTGAGAATTGCAGGATAACACAGGTAGAAGTCCCTCATTGATTCGGTTTAGTTACCAGAGATGACCCCTAAAAATGTACGAAGACATTGAAGACAATGGTGGTTCATGAAGACATTCATGTCGAAGACAATGACATATGAAGACTCCCCATGAAGCCTATGGAACTCGAAGACTTAGATCCTTCGTAGTTTTACTTTATTCATGTTGTGTCATAGGAACCACCGTACTGTTAAGTGGGGTCCAAGAGAACCAGTCAGGATGACTGAAGTGATGCCTAATTCAAATCCTATGTCTTCGAGTGAAGATAATGAGAGAAAATCTTGTCCAGAGTCAGACAAGTCAGCTTTACTTGCAGCCCAAGTAAAGTTGCCGTGAGAGTTCGAAATCCGACCGTTAGTACACGTGTCAGTTCCTTAGTGACCCAGGGTCATTTCGGACAAATCAGGTCAGGGTTGCCAAGTGGCTATAAATAGTCCACCCCCACAACCATAAACGGTTGGCTGCTCAGATTTCAGTGCACGGCTTTTGTCGTTTGAGAGCAACCCACCTCGAAGCCTTTGAGAGAAAATCCTTAGTGAGGAGAAAAGCCCTAACCACCCAGAGCCAGAGTAATTGGGCATCACTTAAGTCTTCTTGTCTGAGTGATCTGAAGACTTATTACACTTGAGGACTGTGCATCCTCCAGACGGTTAGGCGTCGCGTTCTAAGCATCCAAGAGGAATTGTGGATTGCCGGTGAACGAAGTCTGTGAAGGTTTGGGAGTCTACCTTGAAGACTTACCAGAGTGATTGGGCGGGGTCTGTGTGACCTTAGCTCAAGGAGAAAACGGTGAGGACTGGGTGTCCTGAGCTGCGTGTTCAGGACTGGGTGTCCGGGACTGTGTGTCCTTTGGTTTAAATACCTAGCCGCTCCAACCAGACGTACAGTTGTCACATCAACTGGAACTGGTCCAACATATCATTGTCTTCAACGTGTCACTGGTTTCATCTTCGCCTCCCTTTACTTACCAGTACACATTGTGAAGCTATTGCATGCTTGCTTTATCTTCTGTCTTCACAACTTGACTGTATGATCTGTTTGGCTTCATAACTTCTTCCAACCTGATCCTCATTACACTGAAGCTGTTTGTCACTGTGCTTTCACTATATTGTATACTTGACCATGGCTTGCATTGTGTAATCTAACTTCCGCTGCATAGTGATAGGCTTGTTCACTCTGTTTGTCTTCATAACTTCCATGTTTTGAAGACTTTCATAAAAATCGCCTATTCACCCCCCCTCTAGTCGATATAACGCACTTTCAATTGGTATCAGAGCAAGGTGCTCCCTTGTTCTGTGTGATTCGGTTTAACCACCTGGAGTTTTAGCTATGTCGACTGCAGGGATAATTAAAGTCTCCGCTGCGTGCCCCGTCTTCGATGGAACTGAATATCCCTACTGGAAGAATAAGATGCGCATGCATCTTGAAGCCATTGACGTCGACCTATGGTATGTCGTCGAAAACGGCGTTCCCAAGGCTGGAGAAGGTGTCACTGTGGCTGATGTGAAGAAGTTCACTCAACTGGACTCCACTGCCAAGAATATTATCTGTGGTCATCTGACCAAGGGGCAGTACGGCCGTGTGAGTGCCTTGAAGACATCCAAGCTGGTTTGGGATTGGCTCTCCAAGGTCAATGAAGGCATCTCAACCCAGAGAGATCAGAGAATCAGTGTTCTTCGCAATCTCTTCAACCGCTTCAAGCGAAATGACAATGAGAATGTCCAACACACATTTGACCGGCTCACTGACATCACAAATGAGCTTCAAGCCCTCGGCGCCACTGAGATCACCAAACATGAAATCGTCAAGACGCTGCTAAGATCACTTGACAGTTCATTTGACATCCTAGCCCTGATGATTCAAGAACGTCCAGACTTCAAGACACTCGATCCGTCTGACATACTTGAGAGGCTCAACACACATGAGTTTCAGCTTTCTGAGAAAAGAGATATCTACGGTCCAAACTATGGGCGAACTCGTGCCTTGAAGGCAAAAGCTGTGTCCTCATCTGAAGAAGAATCTGACAGTAGTTCTGATGATCCTGAAGACATTGGAAGGGAACTTGCAATGCTAGTGAAGAAGTTCCAGAAATTCACCAAAAAGAAAGGCTTCAGAAAGTCTTCACGGTCAAGCTCAAGGAATGATGAAGCTTCTGCACATGACTACAAGAAGAAAACATGTCACAAGTGCGAGAAAACTGGACACTTCATCTCTGAGTGTCCACAGTGGGACAATGAGAACAGAAAGAAGAAGAAGAGCAAGGAATATGACTCTGATGATAAGAAGACGAAGAAATACTCAAAGTCTTCGTCTAAGTCTTCCTCAAAGTCTTCATCACACAAGAAGAGTTCATCTGGCAAGGCTCATGCGTTTGTTGGCAAGGAAATGGATTCAGAGGAGGAGTCCGCTTCTGAGGAGGCAGAGGTGGAGTCTGAGGAGGAGTCTGATTCAGGCATTGCGAGTCTGGCTACAGCCTACGTCGCCAAGTCCATCTTCAACACTGAAGACAATGACTCCATCACCAACACCGATGCAAATGACAAGGACGACTCTACTCCTACCTACTGCTTCATGGCACGTGGTGCCAAGGTAAACACACACACTACTCACTATCAAACATCCAGTGACGATGACTCTGATTGTGATTCAAAACCCAGTTACAAAACACTTGCTAAAATTGCAACTGAACAACAAAAGGCCATGGAACATATTCAAAAACTGTTAGACAGAAGCGATGATCTGTTGGGTGCTGAAATGACTCGTTCTGAATCCTTAATTGAAGACATAAAAAATCTTCATGTTAAGTATCAGGAACTCGAAGATCGTCTTGAGACTCTCTCAACTACTCATGAAAAGCTTTCCTATGATTATCTTCAAAAGAAGCAAGATCTTGAGAAGTTGAGAGCGGATCATGAAGATCTTCAAAAGGAAAGCGAGTCACTTCGAGCCGAACAGATCAGTTCTGCTCAGGAAGGATTTGAACCACCATGCCTTAAATGCATTAAGCGTGATAATGCTATTTCTGTTGCTGAATGTTCCACTGCTACTGCTGTTGCAATATCTTCAACTGTTGAAGTGGTAACTAACCCCTCTGCTGAGGATACCACTGCTATTGCTAATCAAAATGCTAGGTTGAAGACATTGCTTGAAACAGGGATGTACAAAAGTCTCAAAGAACATCATACATTACGTGATGTCCTCAAGAAGCAGATTCTGAACCGAAACCCTAGGAAAGAGGGTGTTGGGTTCGTGAGGAAAATTAATGCAGATGGCTCTTACTGGAAACCTGAGCAGTACCCCAAAACCACATGGGTTGCTGCAAAGGAATCCTCAGCAGATCCATCCAATCTATCTGGCTTCACTTGTGCTAATCCAATTATCATTGATGAATCCTTTGATGCAAACTATAAACTGTTTAGGAATCAGAATGGTGAAGTATTTGCAAGGTACATTGGTACTAACTGTAGGAATGGACCACCTATGAAGAAGATCTGGGTTCCAAAAACGTGTCTTGAGAATCTTCCTGTGAATGTCCTCATGACACCGCACATGAAGAAGACAAACCTCAGACCAAAGGCTTCATATGGTCCAAAGGCTTCATACAGGCAGAGGACTCATTTGAGTCGCACTAACACAAATGTTTTGCAGGGAAACCATGCTCAGGCATATGAGAGCGGTTCTTCAAACCGTCATTCTCATATGACCAAAAACTATTCTGCCTATTCTTATGAGTACTATTGCCCACCTGCTAGACTGTTTGCTAGGGCTCCAAAGCCAAAATTTTCAGATGCTGCACTTAGACTTATTGCTTCTAAGCCACCCTTGAAGATGTGGGTGGTTAAGGAAGCTTAACTCTCTTTTGCAGGGAAAGGTCTCCAGCACAAAACCAAAATCTTATGACGCTATTGCTGGGGACCTTAAAAATCTTGTGGGGCGCAAGATCAAATGCCCGAATGGCATCACTATGTATTTCATACCTGAATCGCATGCTACTCTCCCTACTTGTCCTAACCTGGATCTAAGTTTTCATAATCCACTGGTTCGTCAAATGTTTTTGCTTCACAACACTCTTCGTGAAGCCTATCCCCCTAACTGCACTGTAGGGTACAACACCAGTGACTTCAGAGTCTTCAGAATGGATTATTGACAGTGGGTGTACAAATCACATGACTGGCAAAATAAGTCTCTTTATGGACTCAACCTTACGTCCATCTGACAAGAGCCACATCACATTCGCTGACACTGGTAAAAGTAAGGTATTGGGTCTAGGTAGAGTTGCAATCTCAAAGGATCAACACATGGATAAGGTCATGTTTGTTGAATCCCTTGGCTTCAACTTAATGTCTGTCTCAATGCTTTGTGATTTGAACATGATTGTAATCTTTGGAAAATATCGTTGTCTGGTACTAATGGAATCTGACAAGTCTCTAGTGTTTGGGTATCAAAAAGATGATTTGTACGTGGTAGATTTCTCAGCAGGGCCACAACTTGCAGTTTGTCTTCTCGCAAAGGCTTCAGAATGCTGGCTTTGGCATCGAAGACTTGGGCATGCTAGCATGAGGAACCTCCACACCCTTGCGAAGAAGAAGCATGTTATAGGCATCGAGGGCATCAAGTTCAAGAAAGATCACTTATGCGGTGCCTGTGAAGCTGGGAAGATGACAAGGGCAAAACATCCTTCGAAGACAATCATGACCACTACTCAACCCTTCGAACTGCTTCACATGGATCTCTTCGGTCCCACTCACTACTCAACTTTTTCCACTACTGCTTGCCTCTATGGCTTCGTCATTGTTGATGATTACTCTAGATATACTTGGGTGCACATAATCCTTTACAAGAATGAAGTGCAGGATGTCTTCAGATGCTTCGCAAATCGGGCTATGAACAATTATGGCGCCAAGATAAAGCACATCAGAAGTGACAATGGCATAGAATTCAAGAACACTGGCCTTGACACATATCTTGATACATTGGGCATCACTCATGAATTCTCAGCTCCATACACGCCACAACAGAATGGCATCATCGAACGCAAGAACAGAACACTCATTGAGATGGCCAGAACAATGTTAGATGAGTACAAGACACCAAGAAAATTCTGGACTGAAGCCATTGACACTGCATGCCATACTATCAACCGTGTATATCTTCACAAGCTGCTGAACAAGACATCTTATGAACTTCTGACTGGCAAGAAGACAAATGTCAGTTACTTCAGAGTATTTGGATCAAGATGCTGGATCAAGGACCCTCACCACACCTCAAAATTTGCTCCAAAAGCACATGAGGGCTTCATGCTTGTATATGGAAAGGATTCGCACTCCTACAGAGTCTTCAATCTCTTTCACTACAAAGTGGTTGAAACAGTGGATGTGCGGTTCGATGAGACCAATGGGTCACAAAGAGAGCAACTACCAGATGTGCTAGATGAAGTTCCAGCCAGTGAATCAATCAAGCTAATGGGAACTGGAGAAATTATACCTTCTAAAGCTCGTCCTGAAGAAGAACTTATCATCTCAGCACCTGATCCACATGAAGACAATGCTCAGCCTGAAGACATTCCTCCCCATGACAACGTAGATCAGCAAGAGCAAAGTCTTCGACCCCTACATCCTCGTGTTGCCAATGAAGTGCAGATTGACAGAATAATTGATAGCATCAATGCACCTGGTCCACTGACTCGTTCAAGGGCAACTCAACTGGCAAACTTCTGCGGACACTTCGCATTCGTTTCAATCATAGAACCCAAGAAAATTGATGAAGCCTTTATGGAACCTGAATGGATTCAAGCTATGCAAGAAGAGCTTCAACAATTTGAGCTGAACAATGTATGGGAGTTGGTTAAGCGTCCTGATCCACGGAAGCATAACATAATAGGCACCAAATGGATATACCGCAACAAGCAAGATGAGCATGGCCAAGTCGTCAGAAACAAGGCTCGTCTCGTTGCTCAAGGATATACTCAAGTGGAAGGCATTGACTTCGATGAAACATTTGCTCCTGTTGCCAGACTTGAAGCCATCTGTATACTGCTGGCCTATGCAAATCATCACAACATAATTCTGTATCAAATGGATGTAAAAAGTGCCTTCCTCAATGGCAAAATTGAAGAAGAAGTGTATGTTGCACAACCACCTGGGTTTGAAGATCCAAAACATCCTGACATGGTTTACAAGCTCAAAAAGGCACTATATGGCCTCAAACAAGCCCCTCGGGCCTGGTATGATACACTCAAATACTTCCTGAAAAGCAAAGGCTTCATACCTGGTTCCCTGGATCCCACTCTCTTCACAAAGACATATGATGGTGAACTGTTTGTGTGCCAAATATATGTGGATGACATTATCTTCGGCTGCACCAATCAGAAGTACAGTGAGGAGTTCGGATATATGATGCAAGAGCAATATCAGATGTCTATGATGGGGGAGGTGAAATTCTTCCTCGGTCTTCAGATACGGCAACAACGCAATGGCATCTTCATATCTCAAGAGAAATATCTCAAAGACTGCCTGAAGAAGTTCGGTATGCAAGACTGCAAAGGCTTCACAACACCAATGCCAGCCAAACACCATCTGGGTCCTGACGACAATGGTAAAGAGTTCGATCAAAAGGTATACCGCTCCATTATTGGTTCTTTGCTTTATTTATGTGCATCTAGGCCAGATATTATGCTTAGTGTTTGCATGTGTGCTCGGTTCCAAGCGGCACCAAAGGAGTCGCATCACTTAGCTGTGAAGCGAATTCTTCGATATTTGGCTCACACCCCAACTCTAGGGTTATGGTATCCAAAGGGCTCAGAGTTTGATCTGGTTGGATTTTCGGATGCTGATTACGCTGGTGACAAGGTTGATCAGAAGTCCACATCAAGCACATGTCACTTTCTGGGCCGATCACTTGTCTGTTGGTCTTCAAAGAAGCAGAACTGTGTATCTCTCTCCACTGCTGAATCTGAATACATTGCTGCTGGATCCTGCTGCGCTCAGCTTCTATGGATGAAGCAAACCCTCAAGGATTATGGCATTCATCTGAAGCAAGTGCCACTTTACTGCGACAACGAAAGCGCCATCAAGATCGCCAACAACCCAGTTCAGCACTCGAAGACAAAGCACATTGAAATTCATCATCATTTTCTCAGAGATCATGTTGCAAAGGAAGACATTGATATCATACACGTCAACACTGAAGAGCAATTGGCAGATATCTTCACCAAGCCCTTGGATGAGAAGAGATTTTGCAAGTTACGGTGTGAGCTAAATATCTTGGAATCCTCAAATGTCCTGTGATTAGGCACACATCCTAACACTTATGCATGATGATGACTTAGATGTGCAACACACGAAGTAACGTATATCTTCAATCAATGAAGACATACATTCTAAGTGCAAATACATTAACTTGGAATTTGACTTCGGAGCGCCACGATAATTGTGCGCCGTGTCTGGGTCTAATACTTCCTATACGGTGGGTAGCGCCACCACCAAATTTTGTTGCTTGAAGTGTTTCACTCATGGCATTACATTTGCTATGTCTTCACATTTGGTTTGGCTTCAATTTCAACATGTCTTCATGATTATCTTCACTATGTTGATTATATATGTACTTGTGTTCTGTCCTCTACAGCATTCACTTATAGCTATGTCTTCTTGTTTGAATCTTTTGAACTAAGTGAATGTGATCGGACCCTAACCTCTCCATGCTTCCTACCTCAAACTCTATCTCTCCAAGTCATATGCATTCTATTGAAACTGTCGAATGTCTTCACTGCATCCTTGTCAGAAGAAGACACAAAGACAAACTTTAAAACAGCTTTCAATGTTTTTCCATCAACAAGAAATCCGGAGAAGTAGGAACGGCTCCCGACAAATAAGGCGTGCGTGGGGTGAAACTGCCCCCACAATGCCGCATGCTGGCCACGTACTGATCAGATGCGAATCGCCAGGGGCACCTGAGTAATAGCGCAGTGCCGCCCATATCCCTATAAATACACGTTTCACTGCGGTCATTATCTCTTCTTCCACCCTCGCACGAACCCTAGCGCCACCGCTAACTCTCAACGACGCCGGCGACGAAGTGCTTCACTGTCGCAACCTCTCCGACGCCGTTCTCACGCCGACAGCGGACATCAGTCTCTCCGCCGTCGCCGTAGGTGTCTTCCGTCGCCAAGTTAGGGCACGGAGGATCGAACTGCTCGGCCTCAACTCTCACCTTGTCTAGCAGTTCCAAGTCTGGTAAATAACAAGTCTTTTTACAGCCTCTTTTGATGCTATAGCTCCATCACTTTCTGCCAAAAGAGGTTTCCATTCACACAAGTTTCATCCCTCTCATCTGCATCTCATAACTTGCCTAGTATATTCACTTGTTCTTCATGAAGTAGTTAGATTCCTCACTTGTACTGATCTATGGGTTCGTACAAATCTGGAACCAACTTCTTTTCTATAAAGTGAATGTCTTCGCATGATGAGGTCAATATCTTCTAAACTGATTTATCTTCAAAATCTTCTGAGAATGCATATGACCTCTTCCCCTTCCCTTGCACCTTAATGCTGTCACAGGTACATGTCCGTGGGAGAATCTTTTGGTTCTCATAGTCTGCATTCATTTGCAGAGTTCCTACAGCGTCACATCAATTCACCCAAAGCAAGTTCCTGTTGGTCAAGCAAAAGGAAGCCTTTGAAGACTTTGAATCTCTTGAAGCCTTCCAAGTTAAGCTTCATGGCAACAGAAAAACCAGCAAGGAAGGGAGGCAGACAGAGACGTGGTGAAACGTCTAAAGATCTGCCTGAAGATTTGGCAGAAATGTACCAAACTGATCCTGAAGAGAGCTATGGTCAGCGCAAGACACGAATCCAATGGATTCGAAGATATTGGGCAGAGCAGTGGTTCCAATACCGCTTCGTCACCAAGGAATATGCAGAGAAGTGCGCCATCCAGAGGCCATGGGGAGATGTCTTGTACAAAAATCTCGTACCCCGGTCCAGAGACGAAGCCATTGCTCAAGGCTTCTATCCATGCATGGTCAGAGAACCACAGCCAGCTGAAGCACATCCGTCATCACTTCTCTGGTGTCGCGATGACAATCTCTTCAAGCGCAACTTCCAATTTGCTCAGAACTCTGCGAAGCAAAACAAGAAGGAGTTTGGACTGGACTTCAACCCTGGTCCCTCTAAGCCAAGGGCGGATGGCACACGCGACGTAAATCCCAATGTCATCGGGCCGTATGCCAATCTCGAAGGCCTCATTACTCGCATTCTAGTCCAAGGGACTGCCGTGAACGACCCTCCAGCAGACACTGAGTCTGATGACGCTCCTGCTACCCCGGAGCCGAAGCAGATGAAGAAGAAGCCAAAAGCTTCCAAGCCAGCCGCTTCTCCCAAGATCTCCAGAGCGAAGCCATTGGCCACTACACCTCCTGAAGCAAGTCTGCAGTCTGAAGACTTATCACGAGTCTCCAAGCCCCAAGAAGCCAAGAAGCCTCAGCCACATACTGGCAAAGAGCTCACAGCCGCTGCCGTTCTGCGCTGCGAGGCCATTGATCTGTCAAGTGACGACGATCTTGCCGATGACGCTCTTGAGCAGCTAATCAAGAGCAAGGAGGTGGCTGAAATCTTCAACAATCTGCCTCTGTTCAATGCAGCAATCATCCACAACTTCATTGATGAGTGGTTTGATACACCCAACATCAGCTTCGATGATCTGCAGCTGCCCATTGGCCTCAGCGTAGCCTTCCAAGGAGCTATTGCTTCAGAACTCGCAATTGCCCAGCGCATAGTGGAACTGAAGCAGAAGATAGATTTTGAAAAGGCTCAGTTCAAGCAGAACATGGCCACGCTCAGCGTCCAAGAAGTCAAAGACTTCAAAGTCATGCTGCACGAGTTGAAGGAAAACTTTATGCAGAAACGTGCAGAGGCTCAGGGTTCACGTGAGCGCATGAAGAATTTGGCTGATCTCTGTGTGCAGGCCTACAATGAGACCGAGAAGCGAAAGGCACTTGGGCGTCCCGGCATCGACCTCAGGATGGCCGCTAAGAAAAAGAAGAAGCCCACTGTGGCTGAACAAGAGGCCCCACGACAAGAAGCTGTTCTGATTGTCTTCCCCACTGCCAAGCCTGGCTCGAAGCCAAAGCACCGCTCAATCACTTGAGAGCTTAAGAAGACAAGGACAGCCGAAGCTGAAGCAAGGAAGAGGAAACACCCTGAAGCCTCTCCTTCAGACCCCACCATCAAGAAACGCAAGACCAAGAAGTCTCGGGCTGCTCCCACAGAGCCCCTGATAGTCGAACCCCTCTCCGTCCGCTTTCCGAACGAAGATCGTCAGCTGACCGTGCATGAGCCTACTTTCATAGAGGCTCCGCACGTTGAAGACATTCCAGCAGCCGGCCCCAATGCTGCTGAAGACATTGGTCTCCAAGACAATGTGCAAGGTGATGCAGTCCTTCCTCAGCTCGAAACGAGCGAAATGATCAGCATTGGTCGTCCCTTGACGCCAATCACCCAAGATGCATCGTGGGCAGATCGCCCGCAGGAGGAAGAGAATGAGCCCCATCCCACTGCAACTTCACCAGCGTCGCCTGCATTCCGTAGGCTTCGCAAAGGGCCAAGGGCTCAGACTGCTGACGACATTCCAGCTGCATCAGCCGAAGAACATGAAGAAGAGCACGAAGAACCTCAAGCTCCATCTCCCCCACACCAACAAGAAGAAGTTCTCAAGGAAAACGTACCTGAATCCATCCCTCTCACTACACGTGATGAGGCTGACACCTTTGTGGCTGCCACACCCAATACTGAAGCATTTGTGGAGCCCGACCAGCCAACAACTTCAAGAGATACTGAAGCTACTGCCTCTGACCCTTCTGTGCCTGAGTCTGCCGCCGGTCCACAGTTCAACTATCATGTTGCGCACAGGCCCCAGGTCCAGAAGCCAATCCCACGACTGCCAAGGTTCCCAGGTCCTGCAACAGCTCCTGGCACCTTCAATGTCAATAGCTTCAAGGCAGACAACACTTTCTTCAACCGCTCCAAGAACCCTTATTCAAGGGAACGGATTGTATCAGATAGGTTCTGGAGCTACCCACAGCGCATCTACTACTCCTGCGTCCTCTACAACCAAGGCCGTATCTTTCCACACCAGCGCCTTGAGGTTGAAGCTATTGCTGGTCTGCCTGGTCTGGAAGAAGCATTGGACTGCTTCAAGCAAGTTGGCCTGCTGCCGTTTGTCACAGATGAAGAGCACTGGAATGAAGAGCTTCTGCTCCAGTTCTATGCCACACTGCACATCAAAGGCTACAACAGAGATCCGAAGACTTGGGTCCTGGAGTGGATGACCGGCAATGTCCATCATGAAGCCAATGCATTTGATATCATTGAGCTCACCGGCCTACCCACTCCTGGCGAACTCTTCGAAGAAGGCTGCCAACTCCATGCTGAAGCAGCTGAGAGCATATTTCAGCGACCTGAGCCAAATATGAGTCAGATGCTCTCAATGATGAAGCCATTGCTTCCTGACGCACCTTACCCAACCGAGTTCTTCGTTGAAGACTTAGAGTACCTGCCCAGAACTATCTATCACATCGTCAGGCGGACTCTATGGCCCATTAAGGGGCACTCTCGATATGCCAAGGTTGAAGGTGCCATGAAGACTCTCATCTTCTGCATCCTGCATGGCAAATGCTTCAATGCCCAGGATCTCTTTATACGTCAACTTGCAGCATCTGGCTCAGATCTCTTTGGTCTGAAGATTTATGCTCCATGGGTTATGAGGCTCATCAAGCTCCACTCTGCAATATCCTATCAACCCTCTGCCCGCAACCACAGAATCTTCTTACCTGATGTGGACACCTCTGCTAAAGCGATTTATCCTGAGCCTGCCAAGCAGCCATTAAGTCTTCAGAATGCAGAACACCAGAGCTTCACTCAGCATGATGAAGGTGTTGAAGCCATTTCCAGAGTCTATCCAATGGCTGGCACCACACGTGCCCCTGCATCAACTGAAGCCACTGACAGCACAGCTGAACAGACACCCAAGAAACGCGCTCGTACACTCACTGACCGTGAACTTCTTGTGGCTCTGCACCAAAAGCAAGATAGGCATCACGACTGGCTCAAAAGGCAGATGCGCAGTATCATGCAAGACGTCAATCGCATCAGGAATTTGGCCACCAAGAATACCTTTGTCGCACATGAAACCTGTCGCCGCACTTGGAAAGGCCTCACAATGATGTGCACTGAAGCTGAACTGCAAGAGGATGGCTTCAAAGAGAGATTCAAGTTTGACTCCACACCCCCCAGAAGAGCTGTGTTGCGTGGAACTCCGTCGCTTGAAGAATCAGAGTTCTCTTCCTTTGCTGCCACAGTGACTGGAAAAATCATTGAGGAAGAAGACGACGCTACGTCACCACCACCTTCTTCAGCGCGCGTCGTCACTGCACCAAGCTCGCCAGCTCCACCAAACGCCTCCACCGACCCTGCTGCGCCTGGGAACGCGTAGAAAACTCTATGTCTTCAAACCTTTTTGGTCATCACTGACAAAAGGGGGAGAAGCATATGATGTTTATAGTCTTCAAGCGGGTCAATAATATGGGCGGGTGCTTTATACTTTGCATTTTGCTTCGTGCTTACAACTCTCGTTTTGCTACATTTGGTTCTTTGAGTTGTAACACTTAAACTTGATGGTCGTCTGCTACTATGTTTGCCACTGTGTTTTTGCGAAGATAAATTCCGCATGTACGACGATAATTTCCGCACTTATATCATTTCGCAGACGTCCATTTTTCATTATGCATATAATTATCTTCATATATCTTTACATACATGATGGATTGTCATCATAAGTTGAAGTGGATTCCCACAAATACAACCTGCTGTGTGCATTTGCGTTCCAGAAGCAAATCACTTATATGCACATCTTCAGGGGGAGCCCTTGCAGCTTATGAAGACAATTCCTTTACAATTTCACAAATTATATTCCCCGTTGAAAACTTCAACTAGTTTGTCATCAATCACCAAAAAGGGGGAGATTGTAAGTGCATCTAGTGCCACCCCTAGTTGGTTTTGGAGTATTGACGACAAACCTAGTTGAGGGACTAATGTGTTTGTGAGAATTGCAGGATAACACAGGTAGAAGTCTCTCATTGATTCGGTTTAGTTACCAGAGATGACCCCTAAAAATGTACGAAGACATTGAAGACAATGGTGGTTCATGAAGACATTCATGTCGAAGACAATGACATATGAAGACTCCCCATGAAGCCTATGGAACTCGAAGACTTAGATCCTTCGTAGTTTTACTTTATTCATGTTGTGTCATAGGAACCACCGTACTGTTAAGTGGGGTCCAAGAGAACCAGTCAGGATGACTGAAGTGATGCCTAATTCAAATCCTATGTCTTCGAGTGAAGACAATGAGAGAAAATCTTGTCCAGAGTCAGACAAGTCAGCTTTACTTGCAGCCCAAGTAAAGTTGCCGTGAGAGTTCAAAATCCGACCGTTAGTACACGTGTCAGTTCCTTAGTGACCCAGGGTCATTTCGGACAAATCAGGTCAGGGTTGCCAAGTGGCTATAAATAGTCCACCCCCACAACCATAAACGGTTGGCTGCTCAGATTTCAGTGCGCGGCTTTTGTCGTTTGAGAGCAACCCACCTCGAAGCCTTTGAGAGAAAATCCTTAGTGAGGAGAAAAGCCCTAACCACCCAGAGCCAGAGTAATTGGGCATCACTTAAGTCTTCTTGTTTGAGTGATCTGAAGACTTATTACACTTGAGGACTGTGCATCCTCCAGACGGTTAGGCGTCACGTTCTGAGCATCCAAGTGGAATTGTGGATTGCCGGTGAACGAAGTCTGTGAAGGTTTGGGAGTCTACCTTGAAGACTTACCAGAGTGATTGGGCGGGGTCTGTGTGACCTTAGCTCAAGGAGAAAACGGTGAGGACTGGGTGTCCTGAGCTGCGTGTTCAGGACTGGGTGTCCGGGACTGTGTGTCCTTTGGTTTAAATACCTAGCCGCTCCAACCAGACGTACAGTTGTCATAGCAACTGGAACTGGTCCAACATATCATTGTCTTCAACGTGTCACTGGTTTCATCTTCGCCTCCCTTTACTTACCAGTACACATTGTGAAGCTATTGCATGCTTGCTTTATCTTCTGTCTTCACAACTTGACTGTATGATCTGTTTGGCTTCATAACTTCTTCCAACATGATCCTCATTACACTGAAGCTGTTTGTCACTGTGCTTTCACTATATTGTATACTTGACCATGCCTTGCATTGTGTAATCTAACTTCCGCTGCATAGTGATAGGCTTGTTCACTCTGTTTGTCTTCATAACTTCCACGTTTTGAAGAATTTAATAAAAATCGCCTATTCACCCCCCTCTAGTCGATATAACGCACTTTCACTCTCTCTCTGCTTTCTCTCTCACTCGTCCTCATCCCGGACCGAACGACCAGGAATCGAACACCTTGCTATGTGGGTGGCTAGTCCTATTTATAGAGGCCCTGGTCCTCTCCCCAAATATTGAGCGGGAAGGGATCCAACAATGGCGGGCTAATTTGAAGGGGGACAACGGGTACATCTATCCTGACAAAAGCAGTCTTCGCCTGCCAAAGGCTCTGGAGATGACGCCGCGCTGGGCTCCATGGTGACCTCCATCTCGTAGTCCTCCTGGTCCTGGTCTCGTTGCACCGAAGTGGCAACCTTTTGCCTGATGCCTCGGTACTCTGCTGATACGCTTGCCCCCCTTGCACCAAAGGGGAAAGAGGGACGCTGCATGCGCTGGCACCCGCCTGGTGCCCTGTGTCGTCATGGCTTGCGTCATAGGTACCTCGTGAGGTACCCCGCCTTGAACTCTCCGCCTCCTCGCGAGCCAGCCTGACGAGGCCGTGCCCGAGGATGCACCGTGTCGTCCGCCTCACGAGGCTTGGCCCCTCGCGAGGGTCTTGAGCCTCGTGTTGATGAAGATGGGCCGCGCTGGGCCCCTACTTGAGCCACGCCGCAGGTCGCATGCAGGCAAGTCTGGGGACCCCCGTTCCCAGAACGCCGACAGTAGGAGAAGGGTAGTGAGGTGGAACTGCAGCAAGCACTAGCATACGCAAAAGAGAGCGAGAAGAGAAGCAACACACGGTGAGAAACTAATAATGATCAAGAAGTGATCCCGAAACTACTTACGCACAAGCATAACTCCAACACTGTGTTCACTTCCCGGTCTCCACCGAAAAGAGACCATCACGGCTACACACGCGGTTGATGCATTTTAATTAAGTCAAGTGTCAAGTTCAATACAACCGGACATTAACAAACTCCCATATGCCCATAACCGCGGGCACGACTTTCGAAAGTTCAAAACCCTGCAGGGGTGTCCCAACTTAGCCCATCACAAGCTCTCACGGTCAACGAAGGATATTCCTGCTCCCAAGAAGACCCAATCAGACTTGGAATCCCGGTTACAAGACATTTCGACAATGGTAAAACAAGACCAGCAAAGCCGCCCGATGTGCCGACAAATCCCGATAGGAGTCGCACGTATCTTGTTCTCAGGGCACACCGGATGAGCGCTCCATACAACTAAAACCAAACCTCGAGTTTCCTCGAGGGGGCGCTGCAAAGGACTCTAGTTTGGACCAACACTCAGAGGAGCACTGGCCGGGGGGGGGGGGTTAAAATAAAGATGACCCTTGGGCTCGCGAAAACCCGAGTGAAAAGGGCTGAGGTGGCAAATGTTAAAACCAAGGTTGGGCCTTGCTGGAGGAGTTTTATTCAAGGCGAACTGTCAAGGGGTTCCCATTATCACCCAACCACGCAAGGAACGCAAAATCAAGGAACATAACATCGGTATGACGGAAACTAGGGCAGCAAGAGTGGAACAAAACACCAGGCTTAAGGCCGAGCCTTCCACCCTTTACCAAGTATATAGATGCATTAATTAAATAAGAGATATTGTGATATCCCAACAATAACCATGTTCCAACATGGAACAAACTTCATCTTCACCTGCAACTAGCAACGCTATAAGAGGGGCTGAGCAAAGCGATAACATAGCCAAACAATGGTTTGCTAGGAAAGGTTGGTTAGAGGCTTGACATGGCAATATGGGAGGCATGATATAGCAAGTGGTAGGTATCGTGGCATAGCAAAAGAGCGAGCATCTAGCAAGCAAAGATAGAAGTGATTTCGAGGGTATGATCATCTTGCCTGCAAAGTTCTCAGAGTTGACGAAAGCTTGATCCTCGTTAGCATACTCGATAGGTTCCTCGATCACGTACTCGTCTCCCGGCTCTACCCAAAGCAAGAACACAAACAAGGGACCAACAATCAATAATGGTGCAATGCGCAAGCAACATGATGCAAAACATGACATGATATGCGAGATGTGATATGCAATGCATATGCGTGCTTCGGAAGGGAAAGATTGAACCAGGCCTCAACTTGGAAAACCAATAGTGCCGCTGGAAAGATGAGTTGATTTCGGTCGAAATCGATATAAAGATCACCGGAACCGGATGCACGGTTTGCAAATGGCAAGCAAAACAAGAAAGACACAATTCTGTGATTAACAGCACAATGTCATCTAAAATGCAATGAGAAACTAAGCTACTACACTCCAACATAGCAACAAAGTACATGGCAGTGATCTTCTCAAGATGCTTGACAAAAGATGAACACTGAGCTACGGCTAAATCACACAAGAGGAAGTTCAAACAAGCATGGCAAAAGTGCAAATGATATTAGCATCACAGACTTAGTGAAAATAACATGCCAGGAATTAACATCAGGAAGCAAAGTCCAGAGCAAGATAACAACATGCTACAGGAACAGGTCATAGAAAACAAGGGCATGGAATCAATCTACTCAAAGCATATAACAAAAGTCCCTTACTGACCAATAGCCAAAAGGGATCAGAAGATAACATGGCACCCATGTAAACATAGCAAGTTTCGTTAACAGATTCAGACTTAGCAGAAAACTGGGCATGGCATAAACAGAATTATGAAGGCCTGTTTGCGAGCTCAATTCACTCAACACAAGGCATTTCATGACAAGATAAGCATAGCACCAGCAAGAAGACATGTTCATGAAGCTAACCATGGCAATAACAAGCTCATAACATGCATGGATCAACTACAACAACCTTGGCAAAATTGATTAACATGTAAACAACCTGCCAGGAACATTTTATAGCAAAAGTAGAGCAATATTAAGACATGCTATGGCACTCCATAATTGCAAACAGGGGCATGGATGGATAGAGCACATCCATATGTCCAAAACATCCTTACTGAACATACTCAAAAGAGGCATGGATCTCACTGTAGCAACATGAATACATGGCATCAAAATGACAGCAGACAAAGACTTGGCCAAAATCCTGAGATCCTGAAATCAGCAATATCACGAGAGCTACTTTGCATGCTTGTGCTAGTCACCACATTGATCACAAAAATACATGGCATACACCCCTGTAAAGATGGCATGGCATAGCCCAAAACACATGTAGAGTTCATTCCCATATGCAACACACAATAATCATGGCAAAAAGGACAAATACTCATAATCTGATAAGAATCGGCACCTAACATTATATAGCACTCTTGCATCAACCATTTGGGCATCAATATGGACTCAAACGAGCATGGCACAATGGAACAAAATGAATAGCACATCATGATGAACATTTTGATATATTGCACGCACAAAACAGAGCTACACACATGAAGTTATGATGCGATAAACAGGGCCTGAAAATGTGGGGGAAAAGACTTAGGAAAAATATACCCTCTCAAAAACAGATCTAGGGTTGACTTGGCATGGATGTCGAGGCGAGGCCGAGCTTGCTGGAGAATATCATGGTGGCCGGAGTTCATCGGGGATGGCGGCGATGAGGACGGAGAGGAGGAAGGAGAGGCCGGGGAGGCCGGTTCCGGCCGGGTCCGGCGCCGGCGAAGGCAAGGTGTGGTGGGGTGGCGGAAGGCGACCGGCGGAGGAGCTCGGCTCCGGCGAGCTCCGGTGGCCGCCGGGAGGCGCGAGCAAAGGCGGCGGTGGCGAGGGAGCTCTCGGGCAGTGCGGCGCATGGGCAGAGGAGCCGCGGTGGAGGTGAGGCGGGGTCGCGCAGGCGGCGGCGACCGGCGAGGCGAACGGCAACGAGGTGGGGCTCGCCGGCGGGGAGCGGCACCAGCACCGGTGGCGGACGGCGGCGGGGCTGGAGCGGGCTTCGGTGGCGGTGGCTTGGGCCCGTGCGGGCCCGCAATGGGCTCAGCGGGCCGGCGGCGCGGAGGAGAGAGAGAGAGAGAGGGCTTGCGGCGATGACATGGCAACACGTGGTTGGTTCGGGCTCGGTGGCAGACATGTCCAGCGATGGAAGAATTAGTACGGCGGCGCGAAGTGGAAGAAGCTAGGGTTTGCAACGCGAATTTTTGGAGAGGGACACTTATTTATAGCTAGGAGGAGGTAGGAGTGTCCAAATGGAAAGCAGTTTTCGGCCAAGCGATCGTGATCGAATGGCCGAGAGGATGGAGGGGGTTTGGATAGGTTATTGGGCCACTTTGGAGGGGTGTTGGGCTGCAACACACATGAGGCCTTTACGGTTCCCCGGTTAACCGTTGGAGTATCAAACGGACTTCAAATGGCACGAAACTTGACAGACGAACTTCAATGAGTGTGAGCCATGGATATAGCACTATATGTGGAATAGAATGGTGGTTGTGGAGAAGACAAAAAGGGAGAAGATAGTCTCACATCAACTAGGCGTATCAACGGGCTATGGAGATGTCCATCAATAGATATCAATGTGAGTGAGTAGGGATTGCCATGCAACGGATGCACTAGAGCTATAAGTATATGAAAGCTCAACAAAAGAAACTAAGTGGTTGTGCACCCAACTCGCTTGCTCACGAAGACCTAGGGCATTTTGAGGAAGCCCATCATTGGAATATACAAGCCAAGTTCTATAATGAAAAATTCCCACTAGTATATGAAAGTGACAAAATGAGAGACTCTCTACCATGAAGATCATGGTGCTACTTTGAAGCACAAGTGTGGTAAAAGGATAGTAAGATTGTCCCTTCTCTCTTCTTCTCTCATTTTTTTTATTTGGGCCTTTTCTCTTTTTTATGGCCTCTTTTCTCTTTTTTCGTCCGGAGTCTCATCCCGACTTGTGGGGGAATCATAGTCTCCATCATCCTTTTCCTCACTTGGGACAATGCTCTAAAAAGGAAGATCATCACACTTTTATTTTCTTACAACTCAACAATTACAACTCGATACTTAGAACAAAATATGACTCTATATGAATGCCACCGGCGGTGTATCAGGATATGCAATGAATCAAGAGTGACATGTATGAAATAATTATGAATGGGGGCTTTGCACAAACACGATGTCAACTACATGATCATGCTAAGCAATATGACAATGATGGAGTGTGCCATAATAAACGGAACAGTGGAAGGTTGCATGGCAATATATCTCGGAATGGCTATGAAAATGCCATGATAGGTAGGTATGGTGGCTATTTTGAGGAAGGTATATGGTGGGTGTATGATACCAGCGAAAAGTGCGCGGTATTAGGGAGGCTAGCAATGGTGGAAGGAAGAAAAGTGTGTATAATCCATGGACTCAACATTAGTCATAAAGAACTCATATACTTATTGCAAAAATCTACAAGTTATCAAATCAAAGTATTACGCACATGCTCCTAGGGGGATAGATTGGTAGGAAAAGACCATCGCTCGTCCCCGACCGCCACTCATAAGGAAGACAATCAAAAAATAAATCATGCTTCGACTTCATCACATAACGGTTCACCATACGTGCATGCTATGGGAATCACAAACTTTAACACAAGTATTTCTCAAATTCACAACTACTCAAGTAGCATGACTCTAATATCACCATCTTTATATCTCAAAACAATTATCAAGCATCAAACTTCTCATAGTATTCAACACACTCATAAGAAAGTTTTTACTATTCTTGAATACCAAGCATATTAGGATTATTTAAGAAAATTATCATGATATTTAAGAATCTCAAAATAATCTAAGTGAAGCATGAGAGATCAATAGTTTCTATAAAACAAATCCACCACCGTGCTCTAAAAAATATAAGCAAAGTACTAGAGCAAAACTATATAACTCAAAAGATATAAGTGAAGCACATAGAGTATTCTAACAAATTCCAAATCATGTATGGCTCTCTCAAAAGGTGTGTACAGCAAGGATTATTGTGTTAAACTAAAAGGCAAAGACTCAAATCATACAAGACGCTCCAAGCAAAACACAAATCATGTGGTGAATAAAAATATAGCTCCAAGTAAAGTTACCGATAGAAGTAGACGAAAGAGGGGATGCCTTCCGAGGCATCCCCAAGCTTTGGCTTTTAGGTGTCCTTAGATTATCTTGGGGGTTCCATGGGCATACCCAATCTTAGGCTCTTGCCACTCCTTGTTCCACAATGCATCAAATCTTTACCCAAAACTTGAAAACTTCACAACACAAAACTTAAAGTAGAAAATCTCGTGAGCTCCGTTAGCGAAAGAAAACAAAAGACCACTTCAAGGTAATGTAATGAACTCATTCTTTATTTATATTGGTGTTAAAACTACTGTATTCCAACTTCTCTATGGTTTATAAACTATTTTACTAGCCATAGATTCATCAAAATAAGCAAACAACACATGAAAAACAGAATCTGTCAAAAACAGAACAGTCTTTAGTAATCTGTAGCTAGCGCAAGATCTGGAACCCCAAAATTCTAAAATAAATTTCTGGACGTGAGGAATTTATCTATTAATCATCTTCAAAAATAATTAACTAGATAGCACTTTTAAAATAAAAATGGAAGCAGTTCTCGTGAGCGCTAAAGTTTCTGTTTTTTTACAGCAAGATTAACAAGACTTTTCCCAAGTCTTCCCAACGGTTCTACTTGGCACAAACACTAATTAAACACAAAAATCACAACCAAAACATAGGCTATATAAATTATTCATTACTAAACAGGAGCAAAAAGCAAGGAAAAAAATAAAATTGGGTTGCCTCCCAACAAGCGCTATCGTTTAACGCCCCTAGCTAGGCATAAAAGCAAGGATAGATCTAGGTATTGCCATAATAGTGGTATGGCAAGTCATGAAAACCTTTTTCATATTCTCTACGTTCAGCGGCAAGTTTTATTTGAGGCAAGAGAAAATAATCAAAAGGGCTAAATTTAATGGGACAAAAGTCCCCAAGATCAATCTCGGGAGGTATGGGTTCCTCCCTAGGCCCTTTGTATTGCACAACCAATTCATCATTACAAGCATTCTTTTGGAAAAAAGTCACAAGCCTTTGTTCAAGAGGAAAACCTAGTCCATTGTTCTGAATAGCGAAATCATCATTAAGCTTGGAAATTCTATCAATTAGAACATCGGCGGGAACCTTTTTCCTAAGATTTTCATTATAAGCAATATGATCCAAAGATTCTAAACGCATCATGTCTTCTTGATTAAAAAGGGTAGCTTCAATGGGAGGATGACTAGCATCTACACTATAATGCTCAAAGATTTCTTTGGCCTCTTTTATTATAAATCTAAACTCATGAGCCAAAAAGATAGTAGCGGCACACTTAACAGAAGAATGCTCAATATTAGAGAATTCTAGGAAAATTCTTTGTATGCAAGGATGCATATGCATAAATTGCCTTTCAAGTTCAACTATAAGCATAGCAATAGCGTCCGCCAGACTACTAGTTCTATGGAGAATAGAACCGCCCATAGAAGGCAAAACACCGGAACAAGTAAAGAAATCTTGAATAACTCCTTTTCCAATAATATTACCACTACCAATTCGAATTTTTTTGTATGCAAGGTAGGGGGTTCTTCAGCATGAGCATCGGAATTTTCCATGATATTATTATTGTCCATATCGGCAATAATTTCCCCAATTTCAGACATAGCGATAAAAAGGGTGAGGGGCAAAAAGAAGAAGGCGAACGGAAAAGAGAGGGCGAATAAAACGGCAAGGGTGAAGTGGGGGAGAGGAAAACGAGAGGCAAATGGCAAATAATGTAATGCGGGAGATAAGGGTTTGTGATGGGTACTTGGTATGTTGACTTTTGCGTAGACTCCCCGACAACGGCGCCAGAAATCCTTCTTGCTACCTCTTGAGCACTGCGTTGGTTTTCCCTTGAAGAGGAAAGGGTGATGCAGCAAAGTAGCGTAAGTATTTCCCTTAGTTTTTGAGAACCAAGGTATCAATCCAGTAGGAGGCTACGCGCGAGTCCCTCGTACCTACACAAAACAAATAACTCCTCGCAACCAACGCGATAAGGGGTTGTCAATCCCTTCACGGTCACTTACGAGAGTGAGATATGATAGATATTAAAGATAATATTTTTGGTATTTTTATAATAAAGATGCAAAGTGAAATAAAAGCAAAGTAAAAAAGCAAAGGTAATAAATAAGTGTTGGAAGATTAATATGATGAAGATAGACCCGGGGGGCATAGGTTTCACTAGTGGCTTCTCTCAAGAGCATAAGTATTTTACGGTGGGTGAACGAATTACTGTTGAGCAATTGACATAATTGAGCATAGTTATGAGAATATATAGGTATTATCATGTATATAGGCATCACGTCCAAGACAAGTAGACCGACTCCTGCCTGCATCTACTACTATTACTCCACTCATCGACCGCTATCCAACATGCATCTAGAGTATTAAGTTCATGAAAACAGAGTAACACCTTAAGCAAGATGACATGATGTAGATGGATAAATTCATGCAATATGATAAAAAAACACCTTCTTATCCTCGATGGCAACAATACAATACGTGCTTTGCTGCCCCTACTGTCACTGGGAAAGGACACCACAAGATTGAACCCAAAGCTAAGCACTTCTCCCATTGCAAGAAAGATCAATCTAGTAGGCCAAACCAAACTGATAATTCGATGAGACTTGCAAAGATAACCAATCATACATAAAAGAATTCATAGAAGATTCAAATATTGTTCATAGATAATCTTGATCATAAACCCACAATTCATCGGTCTCAACAAACACACCGCAAAAAGAAGATTACATCGAATAGATCTCCACAAGAGAGGGGGAGAACATTGTATTGAGATCCAAAAAGAGAGAAGAAGCCATCTAGCTAATAACAATGGACCCGAAGGTCTGAGGTAAACTACTCACACTTCATCGGAGAGGCTATGGTGTTGATGTAGAAGCCCTCCGTGATGGATGCCCCCTCCGGCGGAGCTCCGTAACAGGCCCCAAGATGGGATCTCGTGGGTACAGAAGGTTGCGGCAGTGGAATTAGGTTTTCGGCTCCGTCTCTGATTGTTTGGGGGTACGTAGGTATATATAGGAGGAAGGAGTACGTTGGTGGAGCAACAGGGGGCCCACGAGGGTGGATGGCGCGCCCTGGGGGGCGGGCGCACCCTGGGGGGTGGGCACGCCCCCTACCTCGTGGCCTCCTCTTTTGTTTCTTGACGTAGGGTCCAAGTCTCCTGGATCATATTCTTCCTAAAAATCACGTTCCCGAAGGTTTCATTCCGTTTGGACTCCGTTTGATATTCCTTTTCTGCGAAACTCTAAAATAGGCAAAAAAATAGCAATTCTGGGCTGGGCTTTCGGTTAATAGGTTACTCCCAAAAATAATATAAAAGTGAATAATAAAGCCCAATAATGTCCAAAACAGTAGATAATATAGCATGGAGCAATCAAAAATTATAGATACGTTGGAGACGTATCATCCATAGCAACTAAACCATGTCCAATCATCACGTGAGATGGAGTAGTTTTCAATGGTGAACATCACTATGTTAATCATATCTACTATATGATTCACGCTTGACCTTTCGGTCTCCAATGTTCCGAGGCCATATCTGCATATGCTAGGCTCGTCAAGTTTAACCCGAGTATTCTGCATGTGCAAAATTGGCTTGCACCCATTGTATGTGAACGTAGAGCATATCACACCCGATCGTCACGTGGTGTCTCGGCACGACTAACTGTAGCAAAGGTGCATACTCAGGGAGAACACTTATACCTTGAAATTTAGTGAGAGATCATCTTATAATGCTACCGTCGAACTAAGAAAAATAAGATGCATAAAGGATAAACATCACACGCAATCAATATAGGTGATATGATATGTCCATCATCATCTTGTGCATGTAATCTCCATCTCCAAAGCACCGTCATGATCACCATCATCACCGGCTTGACACCTTGATCTCCATCGAAGCATCGTTGTCGTCACGCCAACTATTGCCTCCACGACTATCGCTACCGCTTAGTGATAAAGTAAAGCAATTACATGGTGATTGAATTTCATACAATAAAGCGACAACCATATGGCTCCTGCCAGTTGCCGATAACTGTGTTACAAAACATGATCATCTCATACACTAAAATTTAGCATCATGTCTTGACCATATCACATCACAACATGCCCTGCAAAAACAAGTTAGACGTCCTCCACTTTGTTGTTGCAAGTTTTACGTGGCTGCTACGGGCTGAGCAAGAACCGTTCTTACCTACGCATCAAAAATTACAATGCGGCATAGTGATTGCTTTTTGATCTTCAGAAAGAACCCTGTTCATTGAATCCGATTCAACTAAAGCTGGAGAAATAGACACCCACCAGCCACCTGTGTGCGAAGCATGTCGGTAGAACCAGTCTCGCGTAAGCGTACGCCTAATGTCGGTCTGGGACGCTTCATCCAACAATGTCGCTGAATCAAGAATCAACTAGTGACGACAAGCAATATGTATATACCCACGCCCACAACTCCTTTGTGTTTTACTCGTGCATATAACATCTACGCATAAACCTGGCTCGGATGCCACTGTTGGGGAACGCAGTAATTTCAAAAAAAATCCTACGCACACGCAAGACCATGGTGACGCATAGCAACGAGAGGGGAAGAGTGTTTTCCACGTACCCTCGTAGACCGTAAGCGGAAGCTTTATGACAACGCGGTTGATGTAGTCGTACGTCTTCACGATCGACCGATCCTAGTACCGAACGTACGACACCTCCGCGATCTGCACACGTTCAGCTCGGTGACGTCCCGCGAACTCACGATCCAGTAGAGCTTCGTGAGAGATTTTCGTCAGCACGACGGCGTGATGACGGTGATCATGTTGCTACCGGAACAGGGCTTCGCCTAAGCACCGCTACGATATAACGGAGGTGGATTATGGTGGAGGGGGCACCGCACACGCTAAAAGATCAACTGATCAACTTGTGTGTCCATGGGGTGCCCCCTCCCCCGTATATAAAGGAGTGGAGGAGGGGGAGGGACGACCCTCTCTATGGCGCGCCCCAGGGAAATCATACTCCCTCCGGGAGTAGGATTCCCTCTTTCCTAGTAGAAGTAGGAGCCCTTCCAAGTAGGAGTAGGAGAGGAAGGAAGGAGGAGAGAGGGAGGAAGGAAAGGGGGGTCGGCCCCCCTCCCAATTCGGATTGGGCTTGGGGGGCACGCCTCCCTCTTTTCCCTTCCCTCTCCTATATTCCACTAAGGCCCAATAAGGCCCATATACTCCCCGGGGGGTTCCGGTAACCTCCCGGTACTCCGGAAAAATGCCCGAACCACTCGGAACCATTCCGATGTCCAAATATAGGCTTCCAATATATCGATCTTTATGTCTCAACCATTTCAAGACTCCTCGTCATGTCCGTGATCAAATCTGTGACAACAAACTACCTTCGATACATCAAAACACATAAACTCATAATACCGATCGTCACCGAACATTAGGCGTGCGGACCCTACGGGTTCGAGAACTATGTAGACATGACCGAGACTCATCTCCGGTCAATAACCAATAGCAGAACTTGGATGCTCATATTGGTTCCTACATATTCTACGAAGATCTTTATCGGTCAAACCGCATAACGGTATATGTTGTTCCCTTTGACATCGATATGTTACTTGCCCGAGATTCGATCATCGGTATCTCAATACCTAGTTCAATCTCGTTACCGGCAAGTCTCTTTACTCATTTCGTAACGAAACATCCCGTAACTAACTCATTAGTCACATTTCTTGCAAGGCTTATAGTGATGTGCATTACCGAGAGGGCCCAGAGATACCTCCCCGACAATCGGAGTGACAAATCCTAATCTCGATCCATGCCAACTCAACAGACACCATCGGAGACACCAGTAGAGCACCTTTATAATCACCCAGTTACGTTGTGACGTTTGGTAGCACACAAAGTGTTCCTCCTGTAAATGGGAGTTGCATAATCTCATAGTCATGGGAACATGTATAAGTCACGAAGAAAGCAATAGCAACATACTAAACGATCAAGTGCTAAGCTAACGGAATGGGTCAAGTCAATCACATCATTCTCTAATGATGTGATCCCGTTAGTCAATTGACAACTCATGTCTATGGTTAGGAAACATAACCATCATTGATTCAATGGGCTAGTCAAGTAGAGGCAAACTAGTGACACTTTATTTGTTTATATATTCACACATGTACTAAGTTTCTGGTGAATACAATTCTAGCATGAATAATAAATATTTATCATGATACAAGGAAATATAAATAACAACTTTATTATTGCCTCTAGGGCATATTTCCTTCAGTCTCCCACTTGCACTATAGTCAATAATCTAGATTACACAGTAATGATTCTAACACCCATGGAGTCTTGGTGTTGATCATGTTTTGCTCGTGAGAGAGGCTTAGTCAGCGGGTCTGCAACATTCGGATACATATGTATCTTGCAAATCTCTATGTCTTCCTCCTTGATTTGATCGCGGATGGAATTGAAGCGTCCCTTGATGTGCTTGGTTCTCTTGTGAAATCCGGATTCCTTTGCCAAGGCAATTGCACCAGTATTGTCACAAAAGATTTTCATTAGACCCGATGCACTAGGTATGGCACCTAGATCGGATATGAACTCCTTCATCCAGACTCCTTCATTTGCTACTTCCGAACCATCTATGTACTCCGCTTCATACGTAGATCTCGCCACGACGCTCTGCTTGGAACTGCACCAACTGACAGCTCTACCATTCAATAAAAATATGTATCCAGTTTGTGACTTAGAGTCATCCGGATCAGTGTCAAATCTTGCATCAACGAAACCGTTTACGACGAGCTCTTTATCACCTCCATAAACGAGAAACATATCCTTAGTCCTTTTTAGGTATTTCAGGGTGTTCTTGACCGTTGTCCAGTGATCCACTCCTGGATTACTTTGGTCCCTCCCTGCTAAACTAATAGCAAGGCACACATCGGGTCTGGTACACAGCATTGCATACATGATAGAACCTATGGCTGAAGCATAGGGAATGACTTTCATTTTCTCTCTATCTTCTGCAGTGGTCGGGCATTGAGTCTGACTCAACTTCACACCTTGTAACACAGGCAAGAACCCTTTCTTTGCTTGATCCATTTTGAACTTCTTCAAAACTTTATCAAGGTATGTGCTTTGTGAAAGTCCAATTAAGCGTCTTGATCTATCTCTATAGATCTTGATGCACAATATATAATCAGCTTCACCGAGGTCTTTCATTGAAAAATTCTTATTCAAGTTTCCTTTTATACTATTCAGAAAATCAATATAATTTCCGATCAGCAATATGTCATCCACATATAATATCAGAAATGCTACAGAGCTCCCACTCACTTTCTTGTAAATACAGACTTCTCCAAAAGTCTATATAAAACCATGAAAGCGTATATTCCAACTCCGAGAGGCTTGCACCAGTCCATAAGTGGATCGCTGGAGCTTGCACACTTTGTTAGCACCTTTTGGACCGACAAAACCTTCCGGATGCATCATATACAACTCTTCTTTAAGATATCCATTAAGGAATGCAGTTTTGACATCCATTTGCCAAATTTCATAATCATAAAATGCGGCAATTGTAACATGATTCGGACGGACTTAAGCATCGCTACGGGTGAGAAGGTCTCATCATAGTCAACTCCTTGAACTTGTTGAAAACCTTTTGCAACAAGTCGAGCTTTGTAGACAGTAATATTACCGTCAGCGTCAGTCTTCTTCTTGAAGATCCATTTATTCTCTATGGCTTGCCGATCAATGGGCAAGTCAACCAAAGTCCACACTTTGTTCTTATACATGGATCCCATCTCAGATTTCATGGCCTCAAGCCATTTTGCGGAATCTGGGCTCATCGTCGCTTCCTCATAGTTCGTAGGTTCATCATGGTCAAGTAACATGACTTCCAGAATAGGATTGTCGTACCATTCTGGTGCGGATCTTACTCTGGTTGACTTACGGGGTTTGGTAGTAACTTGATCAGAAGTTTCATGATCATCCTCATTAGCTTCGGAACTAGTTTCTGTGATAAACTACTTTCCAATAAGGGAGCAGGTACAGTTACCTCATCAAGTTCTACTTTCCTCCCACTCACTTCTTTTGAGAGAAACTCCTTCTCTTGAAAAGATCAATTCTTAGCCACGAATATCTTGCCTTCGGATCTGTGATAGAAGGTGTACCCAACAGTCTCTTTTGGGTATCCTATGAAGACACATTTCTCCGATTTGGGTTCGAGCTTATCAGGTTGAAGCTTTTTCGCATAAGCATCGCAACCCCAAACTTTAAGAAACGACAACTTGGGTTTCTTGCCAAACCACATTTTATAAGGTGTCATCTCAACGGATTTTGATGGTGCCCTATTTAACGTGAATGCAACCGTCTCTAAAGCATAACCCCAAAACGATAGCTGTAAATCAGTAAGAGACATCATAGATCGCACCATATCTAATAAAGTGTGTTTACGACGTTCGGACACTGATACGTCTCCGTCGTATCTACTTTTCCAAACACTTTGCCCTTGTTTTGGATTCTACCTTGCATGATTTGAATGGAACTAACTCGGACTGACGCTGTTTTCAGCAGAATTGCCATGGTGTTATTTTTGTGCAGAAATAAAATTTCTCGGGATGACTTGAAAATCACCGGAGAATTATTTTGAAATATATAAAAAATACTGGAAAAAGAATCCACGCCAGGGGGGCCTCCATGTGTCCACGAGGGTGGGGGGCGCGCCCCCTGCCTCATGGGCCCCCTGACGCTCCACCGACCTCAACCCTGACTCCATATATCCACTTTCGGGGAGAAAAAAACCAGGGAGAAAGATTCATCGCGTTTTACGATACGGAGCCGCCGCCAAGCCCTAAACTCTCTCAGGAGGGCTGATCTGGAGTCCATTCGGCTCACCGCCGTGCGTGAGTAATTCCATCGTAGTCTTGCTGGACGGTGATGGGTTGGATGAGATTTATCATGTAATCAAGTTAGTTTTGTTAGGGTTTGATCCCTAGTATCCACTATGTTCTGAGATTGACGTTGCTATGACTTTGCTATGCTTAATGCTTGTCACTAGGGCCCGACTGCCATGATTTCAGATCTGAACCTATTATGTTTTCATCAATATATGAGAGTTCTTGATCCTATCTTGCAAGTCTATAGTCACCTATTATGTGTTATGATCCGTTAACCCCGAAGTGACAATAATCGGGATACTTACCGGTGATGACCGTAGTTTGAGGAGTTCATGTATTCACTATGTGTTAATGCTTTGTTCCGGTACTCCATTAAAAGGAGGCCTTAATATCCCTTAGTTTCCACTAGGACCCCGCTGCCACGGGAGGGTAGGACAAAAGATGTCTGATACGTCTCCAACGTATCTATAATTTTTGATTGCTGCATGCTATATTATCTTCTCTTTTGGACAATATTGGGCTTTATTATTCACTTTTATATTATTTTTGGGACTAACCTATTAACCGGAGGCCCAGCCCAGAATTGCTATTTTTTTTGCCTATTTCAAAGTTTCGCAGAAAAGGAATATCAAAGGGAGTCCAAACGGAATAAAACCTTCGGGAATGTGATTTTCGGAACGAACATGATCCAGGAGACTTGGACCCTACGTCAAGCAACTAACAGGGAGGCCACGAGGTAGGGGTGCACGCCTACCCCCCAGGCGCGCCCTCCACCCTCATAGGCCCCCTGTTGCTCCACCGACGTACTTCTTCCTCCTATATATACCTACGTACCCCCAAACGACCAGGGACGTAGCGAAAAACCTAATTCCACCACCGCAACTTTCTGTATCCCCGAGATCCCATCTTGGGGCATGTTCTGGAGCTCCGCCGGAGGGGGCATCGATCATGGAGGGCTTCTACATCAACACCATAGCCTCTCCAATGAAGTGTGAGTAGTTTACCTCAGACATTCGGGTCCATAGTTATTAGCTAGATGGCTTTCTCTCTCTCTCTTTGGACCTCAATACAAAGTTCTCCCCCTCTCTTGTGGAGATCTATTCGATGTAATCTTCTTTTGCGGTGTGTTTGTTGAGACCAATGAATTGTGGGTTTATGATCAAGTTTATCTATGAACAATATTTGAATCTTCTCTGAATTCTTTTATGTATGATTGGTTATCTTTGCAAGTCTCTTTGAATTATCAGTTTGGTTTGGCCTACTAGATTGATCTTTCTTGAAATGGGAGAAGTGCTTAGCTTTGGGTTCAATCTTGCGGTGTCCTTTCCCAGTGACAGTAGGGGCAGCAAGGCACGTATTGTATTGTTTCCATCGAGGATAACAAGATGGAGTTTTCATCATATTGCATGAGTTTATCCCTCTACATCATGACATCTTGCTTAAAGCGTTACTCTGTTCTCTTGAACTTAATACTCTAGATGCATGCTGGATAGCGGTCGATGTGTGGAGTAATAGTAGTAGATGTAGGCAGGAGTGAGTCTACTTGTCTCGGACGTGATGCCTATATACATGATCATACCTAGATATTCTCATAACTATGCTCAATTCTGTCAATTGCCCAACAGTAATTTGTTTACCCACCGTGAATACTTATGCTCTCGAGAGAAGCCACTAGTGAAACCTATGGCCCCCGGGTCTATTCTCTATTATGTCAATCTTCCAATACTTAGTTATTTTTATTGCTTTCTATTTTACTTTGCATCTTTATCATAAAAATACCAAAAAACTTATCTTATCATATCTATCAGATCTCACTCTCGTAAGTGACCGTGTAGGGATTGACAACCCCTTATCGTGTTGGTCGCGAGGATTTATTTGTTTGTGTAGGTGCGAGGGACTCACGCGTAGCCTCCTACTGGATTGATACCTTGGTTCTCAAAAACTGAGGGAAATACTTACGCTACTTTGCTGCATCACCCTTTCCTCTTCATGGGAAAACCAACGCAGTGCTCAAGAGGTAGCAATGTCATGCAAGTTATTTTCGATAAGCACATATGACTATATTCGGAATACATGCCTACATTACATTGATGAACTGGAGCTAGTTGTGTGTCACCCTAGGTTATGACTGTTACATGATGAACCGCATCCGGCATAATTCTCCATCACTGATCCATTGCCTACGAGCTTTCCATATATTGTTCTTCGCTTATTTACTTTTCCGTTGCTATTGTCACCATCACTACAAAACACCAAAAATATTACTTTTGCTATCATTACCACTACTATCATATTACTTTTCTACTAAAGACTTTGCTGCAAATATTAAGTTTCTAGGTGTGGTTGAATTGACAACTCAGCTGCTAATACTTGTGAATATTCTTTGGCTCCCCTTGTGTCAAATCTATAAATTTGGGTTGTATACTCTACCCTCGAAAACTGTTGCGATCCCCTATACTTGCGGGGTTATCAAGACTATTTTGTGGCGCCGTTGCTGGGGAGCATAGCTCTATTCTTTCAGTCACTTGGGATTTATATCTGCTTATCATTATGAAGAACTTGAAAGATCCAAGAACCAATATTTATCCCTCAACTACGAGGGGAGGTAAGGAACTGCCATCTAGCTCTGCACTTGATTCACCTTCTGTTTTGAGTAAGCTTGCGACACCTAAACCTACTTATGTTATTAATTCTGATATGCCGCATGTTATTGATGATGCCACTTCTGCCATGCATGATACTTATGATGAAACTACTTCTATGCTTGATACTACTATGCCACTAGGTGAATTTCTTGATGAACAACTTGCTAGGGCTAGAGAGAATGAAATTATTGAAACTGATAATATTGATGAAAGTGATGATGAAGATTCTCCCCCTAGATATGAATTACCTATTGTGCCTGAGGGCTATGATATGGATGAAGAAACTGCTAGAGATTTTCTTTCTTGCAATGATAGGAGTGATCTTAAGAAATTATTAGCTAAGCTGAAACAAAAAACTTTGAATGCTAGAATGAAATATGATCCAGCTTATGCTACTTCACCTATCTTTGTTACTGATAAGGATTATGAATTCTCTGTTGTTCCTGAGATAATTACTTTGGTTGAACCTGATCCTTTCTATGGCTATGAATCTGAAACTGTTGTGGCACATCTTACTAAATTAAATGATATAGCCACCCTATTCACTAATGATGAGAGAACTCGCTACTTTTATATCCTTAAATTATTTCCGTTCTCATTAAAGGGTGATGCTAAGATATGGTTTAATTCTCTTGATCCTGGTTGTGTGCGTAGTCCCCAGGATATGATTTATTACTTCTCTCCTAAATATTTCCCTGCTCATAAGAAACAAGCTGCTTTTAAGGGAAAGATATAATTTTGTGCAAATTGAAGAAGAGAGTCTCCCACAAGCTTGGGGGAGGCTTCTCCAATTACTTAATGCTTTGCCTGATCATCCTCTTAAGAAAAATGAAATACTTGATATCTTTTATAATGGACTAACCGATGCTTCCAGATACCACCTGGATAGTTGTGCTGGTTGTGTTTTCAGGGAAAGAACACCAGATGAAGCTGGAATTCTATTGAATAATATGCTGACTAATGAAAATAATTGGACACTTCCTGATCCAATACCTGAACCAACTCCTAAGCGAACTCCGAAGAAAAGGGGTATTCTATTTCTCAGTCATGAAGATATGCAAGAGGCAAAGAAATCTATGAAAGAAAAAGGTATTAAGGCTGAAGATGTTAAGAATTTACCTCCTATTGAGGAAATACATGGTCTTAATTTACCGCCTATTGAAGAAACACATGGTCTTGATAACCCGTCACAGGTAGTAAAGGTAAATTCTCTCTATAGATATGATAAAGCTGAAATCCCTCCTACTAAGTTTGCTAGCGAATTCTTAGATGAGTTTGATAATTTTATGGTTAAGCAAGAAGACTTCAATGCTTATGTTGTTAGACAACTGAAACATAATGCTTATATGATTGAACACTTGAGTAATTATATGGCTAATGTTAAAGGAGAACCTAAACTTATTAGTAAACATGCTTCTATGGTTACCACTCAAGTAGAACAAGTACTTAAAGCTCAAAATGATTTGCTCAATGAATTAAATAATAAAAATGATAATGTTGCTAGAGTTGTGACTAGAGGTGGTAAAACGACCCAGGAACCTTTGTATCCTGAAGACCATCCTAAGAGAATTGAGCAAGACTCCCAGAGAGCTAATGTTGATGCACCTAGTCCTTCCAAGAGGAAGAAAAAGAAATATGATAGGACTTTCCATGCTTCTAGTGAACCTGTTGTTGACACACCTGAGAATCCCAATGATATTTCTATTTCTGATGTTGAAACACAATCTGGTAATGAACATGAACCTAGTAATAATGTTAATAATGATGTTCATGTTGATGCTCAGCCTAGTAATGATAATGATATAGAGATTGAACCGGCTGTTGATCTTGATAACCCACAATCAAAGAATCAACGTTATGATAAGAGAGATTTTGTTGCTAGGAAGCACGGTAAAGAAAGAGAACCATGGGTTCAGAAGCCCATGCCTTTTCCTCCCAAACCATCCAAGAAAAAGGATGATGAGGATTTTGAGCGCTTTGCTGAAATGATTAGACCTATATTTTTCCGTATGCGTTTGACTGATATGCTTAAAATGAATCCTTATGCTAAGTATATGAAGGATATTGTTAAAAATAAGAGAAAGATACCGGAAGCTGAAATTTCCACCATGCTTGCTAATTATACTTTTAAGGATGGAATACCTAAGAAACTTGGAGATTCAGGAGTACCAACTATACCATGCTCCATTAAAAGAAACTATGTTAAAACTACTTTATGTGATCTTGGAGCCGGTGTTAGTGTTATGCCTCTCTCTTTATATCGTAGACTTGATTTGAATAAGTTGACACCTACTGAAATTTCTTTGCAAATGGCTGGCAAATCAACTGCTATACATGTCGGTATTTGTGAGGATGTGCCTGTTGTGGTTGCAAACATTACTATTTTAACAGACTTTGTTATTCTTGATATTCCTGAGGACGATAGTATGTCTATTATTCTTGGAAGACCCTTTTTGAATACTGCAGGAGCTGTTATTGATTGCAACAAAGGCATTGTCACTTTTCATGTTAATGGCAATGAGCATACGGTACACTTTCCGAGGAAACAACCTCAAGTTCATAGTATAAACTCTATTGGAAAAATTCCATCGATTATATTTGGAGGTTTTGAATTTCCTCTTCCTACTGACAAGAAGAAATATGATATACTTATTATTGGGGACGTGCCTATCCCCGTTGAGGTAACCTAGTGTTATTCAAAAATTCTCTGGTTCCATGTTATTCGGAATGAGTTTGTTAACAAGACTTGATCAACCTTATTAGTGGATTCCTTTTGATCAGCATGAGATGGACGAATTTAGAAAACACAACTCTCTCTACCCACTTTTTACTTTTTGTTATTTATATTAATTAAAGCAAAATAGTACATTCTGTCTGTTTTCTGAATTATCAATGCAATAAAAATGCCCCGAAAATAAAAGTTCTCCAAATGCCCTGAAAATTAAATATGATTTTTTCTAGAATATTTTAGAATATCTGGCACTGAGAACATAGCAGGGGGAGCAAGCACCTGGCCACGAGGGTCCAGGGTGTGCCCCCTGCCTCATGGGCCCATGGTGGCTCCCCTCCACTTATTCCAGCTACCACACACTCCTTCTTCCTCCCACAAACATCACTAACCAGCTGAAACCCGAGTCCAAGCTCATTTTGCTGCCAGATTCAATCTCCTTGCTCAAAGCACCTCTCACAAAACTGCTTTGGGGGATTGTTCCTTGGTATGTGACTCTTCCAATGGCCCAATTAATTTTTGCTCTAGTGCTTTATTCATTGCATATTTTTGCTTCTTAGGTGACCCTGTTCTTGAGCTTGCATGTCAAACTTATGTGGTCAAAAGTAGTTTTGATGCATGATATTGCCTCTAGGCACTTGTAGGAGTAGTTGCTATCAATGTTGTTGAGTTTGGTTCACTTTTATTTTGAAGTTACTAAAAATTTCAGAAATTTTCAAAAAAAAGATGAAGAGATTTTTGGGGGGCTCATCGAGCCGAAGCTTGAAGGATAAGCAAAGTGAAGAGGATAAGAGGCCCAAATATAATCTTCCTCGCACCGCGGAGGTTCGGCCATGTGAATGGCCTTGTGATGATTTCTTGAGAGCAGCCGGGATTTATGATGATTTCTATGAATTGGCTGAGAATGCAGGCCTCACTGCCTTCCTCCACGACCAACGCGAACAGTATCTCTTACTCACCATTATCTTTGTGCAAAACTTCCATTTCCATGCTAGGAGCTCACCACCTACGGTGGAATTTTATTTATATGATGAGCATAAGGAAATGTCACTTCGTGATTTTTGTCGGGTTTGTTTTATCCCTTTTGAGGGCAGCATAGAGGAACCACATCGTGACGATGTGGATGGGTTTATTGATACCATTACTATAAGGGAAACGAGGAA
The DNA here is from genome assembly GCA_034509565.1 of Triticum monococcum. NCBI lineage: Eukaryota > Viridiplantae > Streptophyta > Magnoliopsida > Poales > Poaceae > Triticum > Triticum monococcum. The sequence continues at coordinate 182,927,821 of CM067843.1, read as the reverse complement.
GGTTTCCGACGCACGAATTACTAGCATACACTTTCCTGTTCTACGTTAATTTGCTATATTTTCTAGTAGATGCCTAATTGGACGCGGAAACTGTGGAAACCTGAGTGCCCCTGATATTGTTATTTTGTGCCATGCCTTATTTCGTGATGACACATTTAGTAGAGGCGCTATTGTTGCAAAACGGTTAAATCTTAACCGTACTAAGGGCCCCGTCCTTGGAGGCATCTTCGCCTCGTGCCTCGCTGCACACTTTAACATACCTATTAGGCATTATGAGAATGAAGAGAAATTGTTGCCTCCTGTTTATCTAGATTATAAGATTATGGTATCACATGATTTTATTGTTAAGAATAGGGAAAAGGCGCTTAAGTACAAATTAATATTTGGTAAAAATCATCCTGAGACTATTACCCTGCCTGCTCCTTCCTTCTTTGATTTATCTGCAGGCAAGTACCTTGTTCCGTTGGAGGCCATTCACGCCTACCGGAACCCTACATCGGCTACAGAACCCGAGCCGGAACCACAATTTGATCCTCCACGACAGTCTGATTATCAGTGGGATCCGGAGGTGATTGCCAACCAGTGGCAATCCGAGGCTTCTTCACAGTATGACCCCAACTATTACTTTGGATATCTGCCAGGCCAGCCATGGACATAGACTAATTTAGGCCAAAAGCCTAAGCTTGGGGGAGTACGTATTTCTCACCGACATTACATTTATGTTTACACACTCATTGCTAGTTGTCGGTGCTCATACTTTTTCATTGTATCATCCATGCTACTTTATTTTCCTTTTATTGCTTTCTTCTTGTGTGTTTGATAAACCTTAAGAAAAAAATAGTTGTAGCTTTTAGCTAGCTTAATTTCCATGCTAGTAGTAGTAATTAAAAAGAAAACCCAAAAATATTTGTTGTTCTTCTTTTGCTTGTTGGGAGCTTTCCCATGTAAATAGTTTTATTTCTTTTCTTTCCTTTGGGGGTCGAGAGGAGAAGACCGTTATTAAAATGTTAAAGTGGCTCTTACATGCATTATTGTTCATCTGACAAAAGAGCCAATATTGCCTTGTCTTCTCCTGTTTATTGAATGATTGCAGATTCCAGCTTAGTCCAATGCATGTGCACTATTATTATTCACATCGTTCGGTCGTGCAAGTGAAAGGCAATTATGACAATATATGATGGATTGATTGAGATGAGAGAAGCTGGTATGAACTCGACCTCTCTTGTTTTTGTAAATATGATTAGTTCATCGTTCCTGATTCAGCCTATTATGAATAAACATGTTTGCAATGACAATTAGAGATTATAGTTGCTTATGCCATGCTTAATTAGCTAGGAGCTTATAATGGTTTACCTTGCATGCCAACATGCTATTAAAATGGTTGTGATGTGGCATGATAGGGTGGTATCCTCCTCTAAATGATTTAAGTGACTTCACTTGGCACATGTTCACGCATGTAGTTGAAACAAAATCAACATAGCCTTCACGATATTTATGTTCATGGTGGATTATATCTTACTCATGCTTGCACTCAATGTTCATTGATTTTAATGCATGTTCATGGCTGTTGTCGCTCTCTAGCTGGTCGCTTCCCAGTCTTTTGCTAGCCTTCACTTGTACTAAGCGGGAATACTGCTTGTGCATCCAATTTCATAAACCCCAAAGTTATTCCATATGAGTCCACCATACCTACCTATATGTTGTATTTACCTGCCGTTCCAAGTATATTTGTATGTGCCAAACTCTAAACCTTCTGTTTTGTATGCTCGAATAGCTCATGTATCAACTAGGGCTGTCTGTATCTTCCATGTTAGGCGGGTTATTCTCAAGAGGAGTGGACTCCGCTCCTCACTCACGAGAAAATGGCTGGTCACCGGGATGCACAGTCCCATGCTTTATGCAAATCAAATCAAAATAATTGCAAACAAAACTCCCTCGGGACTGTTGTTAGTTGGAGGCACTCATTGTTTCGAGCAAGCCATGGATTGATGCTTGTTGGTGAAGGGGGAGTATAAAATTTACCATTCTGTTTGGGAACCGCCTATAATGTGTGTAGCATGGAAGATATCGCCATCTCTCGGTTGTTATGTTGACAATGAAAGTATACCTCTCAAAATATTATTTATATCTATTTCAAAACCAAGCTCTGGCACCTCTACAAATCCCTGCTTCCCTCTACGAAGGGCCTATCTATTTAATTTTATGTTGAGTCATCATCCTCTTATTAAAAAGCACCAGTTGGAGAGCACCTGTGTCATTTGCATTCATTACTGATTAGTTTACATTGAGTATGACTTGACTAGATCTCTTTTACCATGAATTACAATGTCTAGTCAGTCCTTGATCTTTAAAGGTGCTCTGTATTTATGTTTTGCGGTCTCAGAAAGGGCTAGCGAGGTACCATCTTGTTATATCATATCATGATTGTTTTGAGAAAGTGTTGTCATCCGAGATTTATTACTATAGCTCACTAGTTGATTATGCCATTGATATGAGTAAACATGAGACCTAAATGTTATTGTGAATATGGTTAGTTCATAATCTTTGCTGAAAACTTGAATGCTGGCTTTACATATTTGCAACAACAAGAGCAAACATAGTTTGTAAAGTTTTTCTTTATCACTTTCAGTTTATCAACAGAATTGCTTGAGGACAAGCAAAGGTTTAAGCTTGGGGGAGCTGATACGTCTCAGTCGTATCTACTTTTCCAAACAGTTTTGCCCTTGTTTTGGACTCTAACTTGCATGATTTGAATGGAACTAACCCGGACTGACATTGTTTTCAGCAGAATTGCCATGGTGTTATTTTTGTTCAGAGATAAAAGTTCTCGGAATGACCTGAAAATCAATGGAGAATTATGTTGGAATATATAAAAAATACTGGAAGAAGAATCCACGTCAGGGGGCCTCCACCTGTCGACGAGGGTGGGGGGCGCGCCCTACCCCCTGGGCGCGCCCCCTGCCTCGTGGGCCCCCTGACGCTCCACCGACCTCAACCCTGACTCCATATATTCACTTTCGGGGAGAGAAAAACCAGGGAGAAAGATTCATCATGTTTTACGATACGGAGCCGCCGCCAAGCCGTAAACTCTCTCGGGAGGGCTGATCTGGAGTCCGTTCGGGGCTCCGGAGAGGGGAATCCGTCGCCATCGTCATCATCAACCATCCTCCATCACCAATTTCTTGACGCTCACCGCCATGCATGAGTAATTCCATCGTAGGCTTGCTGGACGGTGATGGGTTGGATGATATTTGTCATGTAATCGAGTTAGTTTTGTTAGGATTTGATCCCTAGTATCCACTATGTTCTGAGATTGATGTTGCTATGACTTTGCTATGCTTAATGCTTGTCACTAGGGCCCAAGTGCCATGATTTCGGATCTGAACCTATTATGTTTTCATCAATATATGAGAGTTCTTGATCCTATCTTGCAAGTCTATAGTCACCTATTATGTGTTATGATCCGTTAACCCCGAAGTGACAATAATTGGGATACTTACCGGTGATGACCGTAGTTTGAGGAGTTCATGTATTCACTATGTGTTAATGCTTTGGTCCGGTACTCTATTAAAAGGAGGCCTTAATATCCCTTAGTTTCCACTAGGACCCCGCTGCCACGGGAGGGTAGGACAAAAGATGTCATGCAAGTTCTTTTCCATAAGCACGTATGACTATATTTGGAATACATGCCTACATTACATTGATGAACTGGAGCTAGTTTTGTGTCACCCTAGGTTATGACTGTTACATGATGAACCACATCCAGCATAATTCTCCATCACTGATCCATTGCCTACAAGCTTTCCATATATTGTTCTTCGCTTATTTACTTTTCCGTTGCTATTGTCACCATCACTACAAAACACCAAAAATATTGCTTTTGCTACCCTTACCTTTTGCTATCGTTACCACTACTATCATATTACTTTTCTACTAAACACTTTGCTACAGATATTAAGTTTCCAGGTGTGGTTGAATTGACAACTCAGCTGCTAATACTTGATAATATTCTTTGGCTCCCCTTGTGTCGAATCTATAAATTTGGGTTGAATACTCTACCCTCGAAAACTGTTGCGATCCCCTATACTTGTGGGTTATCAGACACACCATTACCCTATGGTGTTCCTGGTGGCGTGAGTTGCGAAACTATTCCGCATTGTTTCAAATGAAGACCAAACTCGTAACTCAAATATTCTCCTCCACGATCAGATTGTAGAAATTTTATTTTCTAGTTACGATGATTTTCCACTTCACTCTGAAATTCTTTGAACTTTTCAAATGTTTCAGACTTATGTTTCATCAAGTAGATATACCCATATCTGCTTAAATCATCTGTGAAGGTAAGAAAATAACGATACCCGTCGCGAGCATCAACACTCATCGGACCGCATACATCATGTATTATTTCCAACAAGTCTGTTCCTCGCTCCATTGTTCCGGAGAATGGAGTCTTAGTCATCTTGCCCATGAGGCATGGTTCGCAAGCATCAAGTTATTAATAATCAAGTGCTTCCAAAATCCCATCAACATGGAGTTTCTTCATGCGCTTTACACCAATATGACCTAAACGGCAGTACCACAAATAAGTTACACTATCATTATTAAACTTATATCTTTTGGCTTCAATACTATGAACATGTGTATCACTACTATCAAGATTTAGTAAAAATAGACCACTCATCAAGGGTGCATGACCATAAAATATATTATTCATATATATATATATATATATATATAGAACAACCATTATTCTTTGATTTAAATGAATAACCGTCTCGCATCAAACAAGATCCAGATATAATGTTCATGCTTAACGCTGGTACCAAGTAACAATTATTCAGGTCTAAAACTAATCCCGAAGGTAAATGTAGAGGTAGCGTGCAGACGGCGATCACATCGACTTTGGAACCATTTCCCACGCGCATCGTCACCTCGTCCTTAGCCAATCTTCGCTTAATTTGTAGCCCCTGTTTCGAGTTGCAAATATTAGCAACAGAACTAGTATCAAATACCCAGGCACTACTGCGAGTATTAGTAAGGTACACATCAATAACATGTATATCAAATATACCTTTCAATTTGCCATCCTTCTTCTCCACCAAATACTTGGGGCAGTCCCGCTTCCAGTGACCAGTCCCTTTGCAGTAGAAGCACTCAGTTTCAGGCTTAGGTCCAGACCTGGGCTTCTTCACTTCAGCAGCAACTTGCTTGCTGTTCTTTTTGAAGTTTCCCTTCTTCCCTTTACCCCTTTTCTTGAAAATGGTGGTCTTGTTGGCCATCAACACATCATGCTCCTTCTTGATTTCTACCTCCGCAGCCTTTAGCATCGCGAAGAGCTTAGGAATTGTCTTGTCCATCCCTTGCATAATATAGTTCATCACGAGGCTCTTGTTTCTTGGTGGTAGTGATTGATGAACTCTGTCAATGACACTATCAACTGGAAGATTAACTCCCAGCCGAGTCAAGTGAGTGTGGTACCTAGACATTCTGAGTATATGCTCACTGACAGAACTATTCTCCTCCATTTTGCAGTTGTAGAACTTATTGGGGACTTCATATCTCTCAATCTGGGCATTTGCTTGAAATATTAACTTCAACTCCTGGAACATCTCATATGCTCCATGATGTTCAAAACGCCGTTGAAGTTCCGGTTCTAAGCCGTAAAGCATGCAACACTGAACTATCGAGTAGTCATCAGCTTTGCTCTGCCAGATGTTCATAACATCTGGCGTTGCTCCTGCAGCTGGTTTGGCACCTAGCGGTGCTTCCAGGACGTAATTCTTCTGTGCAGCAATGAGGATAATCCTCAAGTTACGGACCCAGTCCGTGTAATTGCTACCATCATCTTTCAACTTTGCTTTCTCTAGGAACGCATTAAAGTTCAACGGAACAACATCACGGGCCATATATCTACAACAACATAGACATGAAAAATACTATCAGGTGCTAAGTTCATGATAAATTAAAGTTCAATTAATCATATTACTTAAGAACTCCCACTTAGATAGACATCCCTCCAATCATCTAAGTGAGCACGTGATCCATATCAACTAAACCATGTCCGATTATCACGTGAGATGGTGTAGTTTTCAATGGTGAACATCACTATGTTGATCATATCTACTATATGATTCACGCTCGACCTTTCAGTCTCAATGTTTCGAGGCCATATCTACATATGCTAGGCTCGTGAAGTTTAACAAGAGTATTCTGCTTGTGCAAAACTGGCTTGCACCCATTGTATGTGAACGTAGAGCTTATCACACCCGATCATCACGTGGTTTCTCGGCACGACGAACTGTAGCAACGGTGCATACTCAGGGGAACACTTATACCTTAAAATTTAGTGAGAGATCATCTTATAATGCTACCACCGTACTAAGCAAAATAAAAAGCATAAAGGATAAACATCACATGAAATCAATATATGTGATATGATATGGCCATCATCATCTTGTGCCTTTGATCCCCATCTCCAAAGCACCGTCATGATCACCATCGTCACCGGCTTGAAACCTTGATCTCCTTCATAGAATCGTTGTCGTCTCGCCAACTATTGCTTCTACGACTATCGCTACCGCTTAGTGATAAAGTAAAGCAATTACATGGCGATTGAATTTCATACAACAAAGCGACAACCATATGGCTCCTGCCAGTTGCCGATAACTATGTTACAAAACATGATCATCTCATACAACAATTTATATAATCACGTCTTGACCATATCACATCACAACATGCTCTGCAAAAACAAGTTAGACGTCCTCTACTTTGTTGTTGGAAGTTTTACGTGGCTGCTACGGGCTTAGCAATAACTGTTCTTACCTACGCATCAAAAACCACAACACGGTATAGTGATTGCTTTTTGATCTTCAGAAAGAACCATGTTCATTGAATCCGATTCAACTAAAGTTGGGGAAACAGACACCCACTAGCCACCTGTGTGCGAAGCATGTCGGTAGAACCGGTCTCGTGTAAGCGTACGCGTAATGTCGGTCTGAGTCGCTTCATCCAACAATACCATTGAATCAAGAATCAATTAGTGACGGCAAGCAATATGTATATACCCATGCCCAGAACTCCTTTGTGTTCTACTTGTGCATATAGCATCTACGCATAGACCTGGCTCGGATGCCACTGTTGGGAAACGCAGTATTTCAAAAAAATTCCTACGATCACGCAAGATCTATCTAGGAGATGCATAGCAATGAGAGGGGGAGAGTATGTCTATGTACCCTCGTAGACCGAAAACGGAAGCGTTATGAAACGCGGTTGTAGTCGAACGTCTTCGCTATCCAACCGATCAAGTACCGAACGTACGGCACCTCCGCGATCTGCACACGTTCGGCGCAGTGACATCCCTCATACTCTTGATCCAGCTGAGGCCGAGGGAGAGTATCGTCAGCACGACAGCGTGATGACGGTGATGATGAAGTTACCGACACAGGGCTTTGCCTAAGCACTACAATGATATGACCGAGGTGGAAATCTGTGGAGGGGGGCACCGCACACGGCTAAACAATGAACTTGTGTGTCTATGGGGTGCCCCCTCCCCTGTATATAAAGGAGTGCAGGATGGGAGGGTCGGCCTTCTCTATGGCGCGCCCCAAGGGAGGAGTCCTACTCCTAGTAGGAGTAGGTTTCCCCCCTTCCTAGTAGGAGTAGGAGAAGAAGGAAGAGGGAGAGAGATGGAAGGAAAGGGGGCCGGCCCCCCACCCAATTCGGATTGGGCTTGGGGAGGGCGCGCCCTCCACCTGGCCGCCTCCTCCTCTCTCCCACTAAGGCCCAATAAGGCCCATTGACTCTCCGGGGGGTTTCGGTAACCCCCCGGTACTCCTGTATATTCCCGATCTCACCCGGAACCATTCGGATGTCCAAACATAGCCTTCCAATATATCGATCTTTATGTCTCGACCATTTCGAGACTCCTCGTCATGTCTATGATGACATCCGGGACTTCAAACTACCTTCGGTACATCAAAACACATAAACTCATAATACCGATCGTCATCGAACGTTAAGCGTGCGGACCCTACGGGTTCGAGAACTATGTAGGCATGACCGAGACGCATCTCCGGTCAATAACCAATAGCGGAACCTGGATGCTCATATTGGTTCCTACATATTCTATGAAGATCTTTATCGGTCAAACCTCATAACAACCTAGGTTGTTCCCTTTGTCATCGGTATGTTACTTGCCCGAGATTCGATCGTCGGTATCTCAATACCTAGTTCAATCTCGTGACCGGCAAGTCTCTTTACTAATTCTGTAATGCCTCATACCGCAACTAACTCATTAGTCACATTGCTTGTAAGGCTTATAGTGATGTGCATTACCGAGAGGGCCCAGAGATACCTCTCCGATACATGGAGCGACAAATCCTAGTCTTGATCTATGCCAACTCAACAAACACCATCGGAGACACATGTAGAGCATCTTTATAGTCACCCAGTTACGTTGTGACATTTGATAGCACATTAAGTGTTCCTCTGGTATTCGGGAGTTTCATAATGTCATATTCATAGGAACATGTATAAGTTATGGAGAAAGCAATAGTAATAAACTAAACGATCATAGTGCTAAGCTAACGTATGGGTCAAGTCAATCACATCATTCTCTAATGATGTGATCCCGTTCATCAAATGACAACTCATGTCTATGGTTAGGAAACTTAACCATCTTTGATTAACAAGCTAGTCAAGTAGAGGCATACTAGTGACACTCTGTTTGTCTATGTATTCACACATGTACTAATTTCCGGTTAATACAATTCTAGCATGAATAATAAACATTTATCATGATATAAGGAAATATAAATAACAACTTTATTATTGCCTCTAGGGCATATTTCCTTCAGTTCCGCCGATGAACAACGTCCTACAGGGGTTTGCAGCTCGGCGCCCACAAGGTGTTTGACAAAACGCTTGCAAGGTATATATTGCTTCTAACTTCATTTTTGTAGATGAACTTGGAGCATGTTGTTTGTAGTGTTAAATTTTAGTTTGAATTCAAATTTCTAGATGAGTTCGTCCCACGATTCTTCCGATGAAGAATACGATCTTCAAGAGGAGGAGGACCTCGCAATGGTCCTAGCTATGCACATCAACAAAAAGCCAAAGCACGATGGGTTCGGTTTTTTGTCGTCAGAAATTGTGGAGGGAAAGGATCAATGCCCACAATAGATTGACGAGGAACTATTTTGAGGAGAATCCCACATTCCACGAGTCCTACTTTCGGCACCGTTTTAGGATGAGCATCGAGCTGTTCAAACACATTGCAGAGAGACTCGCGAGCCATGATCGGTTTTTTCAGTAAAGGAGGAATGCCGCCGGAGAACTCGGGCATATGACCTTTCAAAACGTGACCGCCGCTTTGCGTATGTTGGCATACGGTATTCCGGCGGATCTAGTTGATGATCACTTGGCCATAAGTGAGAGCTAAGCCATCATGTGTGTCAAGCGCTTCGCGGTTGGAATCGTGCAGCTGTTTGGTCCGAATATTTGAGAGCTCCCAATGCTGAAGACGCCGCAAGGCTTTTGGAGATGAATAAAGCTCGCGGGTTCCCGGGTATGCTTGGCTCAATAGATTGTATGCATTGGAGTTGGAAGAATTGTCCTAAGGCATGGCATGGACAATTCCACGACCAGAAAAAAAAATGTTCCACTATAATCCTTGAAGCGGTGGCCGATTAGAAGACTTGGATTTGGCATGCCTTTTTTGGAATGCCAAGATCTTTGAACGACATTAATGTTGTTCAACGGTCACCACTCATGAATAGGAATGCAAATGGTGAACTGCCACCGGAGCAGTTTATAGCGAATGGCCATACATACAACTATGGCTACTATCTTGCGGATCGCATCTACCAAAGGTGGCAAACATTTGTGAAGCCGTTGAAAAAACCGAAAGGTAAGAAAAATGTTGATTTCCACAATGCTCAGGCGGCGGCTAGGAAAGATGTGGAGAGAGCTTTTGAAATTTTGCGAGCCCAATTTGCTATTGTGAGAGGGCCGACTAGATTTTGGGATCAAAATATCGTCTGATACATCATGAACGCTTGTGTGATCATGCATAACATGATCATCGAGAATGAGCGTGGGTAAGATTTGGACTATTCTTAGTATGAGTTGTTGGGACGTCCCATGCGAGTGCGGAAGAGGGTTGAGAGGGTGGCCCGCTTTGTTGCCTCCTATCATGCCATTTGACGTGCCGAAACGCATAATGAACTTCAGAAGGATCTAGTAGAGGAGCGGTGGGCATGGAATGGGCGACAAAACGCATGATGTTGTATGTTTGTTGTACTGTTATTTGTTGTATTGATCATGAACTATTTGTTGTATTGTAGTTTAATTATTTGTTTGAGTTGTAATAATAATTGAACTATTTTTTGTCGATTTATTTTGTGTGTGTTTGATCCTCTTTGTTTCACATTGAACGCAAAATGTTGTGTGTGCTGGGCGCGCGCTCTATTTTCCCGCGGTACAAATTTTCAGCGCCCGATGAAGCAACTATGTGGTCCGGCGTGCAAAAAGGCTATTCCGGCGCTGTAAAAAAAATTGTGCGTCACGCCGTAGCGCATCTGTTGAAGATGCTCTTAGTTTCTTGTGGCTAAGCTTTCTATATTTAATTAGTTGTAGATTGTAATTATGTTTTCATCTAGGTACACGTGCCTAGCATAGTTTCTTTCTAAGGTCATCAAACTTCTCTTTCTCCTTTTAATTAACTTGCCACATCAGATTTTTTGCCTACTTTACAACCTTAGCACATATACAAGGTGAAGCACTAAGAAGGGCTTGACAGAGTGTGGATCATGAAATCAAAGCGTTGGTTTAAATATTTATCGTAGCCGGAGGTTTGCGAACGGGCCCTCAAATGAGGAAAAGCGATTAAAAATGACCAGCTCTTTGCTCTCAAATCAAGATCCTCCATAGAAGAGGAATCCGACACGAAGGAATACCATCTTCACATAGGGTGTGGCGGAGCGGCACATATATTCTCATTTGCCATGGCCAAGTCTGGGGCGACTTACTGTATCAAAGTGATGTTCGTTGTGTTATGTATCATCTCATCTAGATGGTGAGTATTTGATCCAATGGTTGAAAATGAGCAAAGTCCTAATACATTTCCTTTTTATCCCAAAAAGGAATGTCAAAAGCCAGAGCGGATTCCTTTTGATCTACTTCATGATTTGCAAATTTGTTTGGAGAGGAAAAGGCCTCAAATTGATGTTGAAATTCGCTATACTATGAATACGTGACCATATACACACCCATCTTTGTACAGATATCTCCATCTGTCTCACAAGTTTCGCTAAATTGAGTAAACTTTGAGAATTTCCGCTAAATTGGATAAAAGCTGTCACAAACTTGAAACTAGGGGCTAAAAATTGAACTTCACCCAAATAATAATAATAATAACAATATTGTTTTCATAAAGTAAAGAACAAGAAACAGGCTCACCCCTTGTATACTTTGGCTACTTCAGCACAAATGATCGTTCTCAACCAGAGTTAAACTTGATAACACAGAAGTCAATGGTTTCTTTTACCTCTCTACCATTATACTATGCAGATGTGCTGTGTGGGAACATAGGAATGCATAAATACATAACCTTGAATAGTCCTATGAACATGACGTGAATTTCATTGATTTTGTTAGTTGGTTATATTTAACTAGTTGTACTTTGGCCAGGTTGTCTCCCCCTGATCTTTTTGGTTTTCAGTTGCTGAGGGAGTCAAATATGAATTATAAAAATTGATGAATATGACAGAATGCATATTTATCTTAAGATTTTTGTTGTCACACTACTAAATTGATAACCGGATGATTCCAAAAGATATGTATAAATCCAAAAGATACTGGTCAATCCATATGCTCCACAAATATTAGGAAGAAAGAAACCGGGGGAGGCAGCTGATGATTGGCCTCAACCACTAATTTTGCCAAGAAAAAAACATTGGTTTTTTGTCTAGATAGAAGAAAGAAAAGTATTGCTGTTGCTTTCTCTGATTGTCTTAATAGGTCGATACTTCTCCTTCAGAAGTTTCAGCGTAGTTTATACGTTCATATCGATGCGGTCTATTCCATACTCGATCAGGATCATGCATGATAATATCGCTTCAGTGGACTGGATAAAGATATCTAGCGTGTTTGCCTAGTTTATTTGTTTGCAATCAAGCTGCAAATGAAAATACACTGTTACTGTACTTTGCAGGCACGGGAGATGAAATTGCGTGACTATTCGAGGTGTGAATTCGTTTTGTTATGTGTGCGTGATAGATTGATACTGTGGTATACATGTGTGGATGTTAACAAAAGAATTGTTATATTTTTGAGAATATGGTAACAAGAAGTTAATAAACTGCCCCACTGTTCTTTCCCTATAGCGGTTCAGAAAGATGACACCACATAGAAGGTGTTTTTTCTTCAGATAAAGGATATGCTAACAAGAGTTCCTTTTTTTGTGCAGAAACTGCAGCACTGCGAACTTGTGATAGACTAGCATTGCATAGGCTAGGCCCAACATAAAGAGGTGCAGATTTCCGCCCACCAGCATGCGTGATGGGCTCAGTAAGGCCTGTGGACCCGGTTGTAGTAGTGAGTGGTCACTGTGGAACACATGGCCCAAGTGAGTACCACCTTTTTGCTAACAGGAGCCCACAGTTGTGGCTCAATGTCTTCAATTTAGAGAACACAAGGCTTGCATCTGGGAAAGGGGGATGATCAAAGCAAGCTCGCCCCATCTTGGAAAGGAAGATGATCAAAGCAATCTCGTCCCATCTTGGACCACAGTCGATTAGATGGATCCGGATTAAATACCTACCAAACATTCCAAGTTTTTGATTCAATGAATTTTCATAAGATTTTTGGAGGGTTAGAATCCTTAGAAAAAAAGTTCTACGTTGGTCATTTGATTCATAGGATTGAATCATATAGGATTTTTTGTTCATACATTTCACAGGAAATCTAGCATCAACTTCAATTTTTTTTACTATTCCTTTGTTTTCCTTGCAGTATCAAACACTCTCTGAAAATCCTATAGGATTCATATTTTTACGAGAAATCCTATAGGATTCAAGTGGGCGTGGCACTTCAATCCTGTATTTTTTTTCTATTCCTCTGTTTTTGAGAATCCTGCAAATCAAAGAGAGCCTACTCAAGATGAAAATGGGAGGTGAAATGGACAAGGGTAAAATGCCCTCGAAAGGAGAACCCACAATGGGCAAAGCTTGGCTGAACATGATTACTGGAAAGTTGGCTGACACGCAAACCGACATGGTTCCCTAAAACCAGACATCGCATCGTGTGGAACCTAACGATATGATCGCACGGAAGGGAAAGAAGAAGAAAATAAGGGGCTAGTGGGCTCGGAGAAGTGTTCACTACTCTGTTGGAGCTGGGCAGTCACTGGGTCACTGGGATGCGCAGAGCGACATAGCAAGTGTCCATGTCGGATTACTCTTAGTATTTTACAACAGATTGCAGTGGATCTATATTAGTTTAGGGACCCCGTCGTTTGTCATCATCCAGGCCCACTGGTGCTACCACTGACAGAGGCCACAAAACCAGCCCAAACAGTTCTGCTCGACAAGATCGCCAACAGCGCAAACAGAGGAAAATGACACTGGAAGGACCACCATGTATTTGGTATCAAGATCTAGGCCACAGAAACGGGAAATGGATGTAGGTGATGGTATGGTACTCAAGTTGCTCATCTAAGCACTGTATTTGGTTGCTTCATGCGTCATGCGCTTGCGCAACGCCATGAGCACCACTGGTGGTGTTTCTGTCTGCATTGCATCTATAAACACATGGAAATGACACACAAGCTATATGTATGAAGGAATGAGATTTGGTCTGAGATCTCGAACATCATATGTATGAAGGAACGAGATTGGTCAACAAGGAACAAGGTCTAAGACATTTCAGCGATCAGTACTCGTCCAAGTAATTGTAGAGCGACTCGTCATTCCTCCACCGGCGTCTTGTGAGCAGCGACTTGAGGAAGCCCCTGCCTTTGCTCGATCTTTTCTCCCGCTCTTTCTGGTGTTCATAGTCGGACTGCACCTGCATCGAGGTTTGTCTCTGCAAGGGGTTATCACGTCAGAAACTAGAGAGAAGAAAAACTGGCTTCGGGATAATACACTGTTAAACAGAAAGAAAGCAACAATGCTGGGTTCTGGTTAACATACAAAATGCTTTGGATCCAGAGGTGGTCTTCTTGCAACTGTAGCAGATCGCGCCAGGGGATTGGGAGCAGTTGGTATTGGCGAACCTGCTCTTGTTTCTGTGAAGCAATGTCCGGTTAAGTTCTCTTCAGCAGAAGCTGCACATTCAAAGAATGCAGCACTTGCTTGTTCAAATGTGAGGTCAGAATACTATTATACCTTTCGGATTCAAGTTCACGACTTGGGGTGATGGTGATTTAGCTCGTGCTTTTCGAGACGGCGACATGGATCGTGATCGATGATGTGTTTCACGAACTGCTGGAGATTGTGAACGGACACTCCTGCAATAGAACATGTTTTAATAACCCTGTATTATGTCTATTTTGACAAAGAACAGTCACAAGGGTTCTTATGAACACTTTGATCCACAATAACACGCAAACCACCACGGTCCTGAGAGTTGTCTGCCTACCTCATCGTTGTCTGCCTACTAACTGGAGTGGACATTGCTGTAAGATAAAACCATTAAAAAAATCAATGACACAGCAATCACTCGAAAACTCAGAAACCAGAAATGTAGCGGACTTACCAGACTGAGACTTGCGCATTTTGCGAACCGTATGTTGCCTGCTGTACCGTGTGGGCTCTGAAACCGGATGGATAGCTGATTCCACTATATCTGCGCCTATACAACGGAACAACAATTATCTATACAGCACAAGAAGGTTATCATGTAAAGCACTAGAAACAAAATAGGTCGTGAATTTACCTGGTAATATGTAACGCCTGTGGTACTGCGGCGCCCTGATAAGAAGAGACTGTTGAGATCTTCCCTCCTGGTCAATTGCCTGCTGGCAAATCTTTACTCTCTACAACCATGTGAAATAATGTTGCCACAGTTAGGACTTGTGTGACATATTAACCAAGTTATCCGTGCAGAATGCCATAGACTCAAATGGGGGCATAGATGACAGCATTTACATTTGTTCAATTATATGAAGTTAGAGAACATAGACAGAAAGAGGATTTACAAAAAAGTTTTCCCTTCATTCAGCATTCAATTACAATACCTGTTCAACCGACGATACTCGAAATTCTGTTTCATTAACCTCGTCAGCCTTTTCATTGACGAGATTATCCACCTTGTACGACACAAAGCCAAGATGGTCAACCGTGCTAACGAGTGCCTCAACTGCGTAGTCTTTTAAACTCGTCACCACCCTACAGAAGACAAGTGCAAATGAGATGCAAGATACGAGATAGCCTTCTGTTTAACCAGCATAGTAGACACGGAGCTGAATAATTAAACAAAACAAAAGACCGTACGTAGATCTGTGCGAGTTGTTTGTGTAGAATACTTCAAAATATTCTGCCGCTGAGTATAGCTGCGACCGCAGATTCCTCAAGTCCTGCAAACAAACATAATTTAAGCTCAGCATAGAGGATACTATAAGAAATGCCATATGGGAGGAACATCAATGATTAACTAAGGTGCAGCCATGTGGGGTTTCGTCGTTAACAAGGATCCTAATTTCATTACCTCGAATAGCGACAAATTTGACAAGAGATGACAACAGCACGCTAACGGTTGACATAAACAGACCAATAAGCGTGCCGGCATGCAACTAAGCTACAGTTCAAACTTCAAATGAGCAAAAGTCCACCGTATACGTGAGGCCCTACTACAAACTATGCATGACAACCTCCTTGGGTGCTGCTTATTTGCTAACAGCCTCAGTACCAATGGCCATTCCACTGCGACAAACCGCGCATTTTAAAATCATAATGCGGTAGCGCTTTTGCTCAATTGGGGGAAAGCAAGAGAAAGGTTGGGCCATTACAGGGTAGCGCACCCAATTATGTGAGCAATAGAAGATTAGACATACAACTACATGGTACGGAAAAAGAAGGACTTAGTAACATAATACTACTAGCAGAAATTATGAGCACACTAAGTTTGGAAAGGTCACTGCAGTGCCTACCCTGTTCGCTTCTCTATCTCTACCAAAATGGGAACAAAACCTTAAGATTGACAGGGACATAGGGGGGCCACAATCAATCGCCGCCCCAAAATTGGACCCACGGCCAGATTTTCCGGCAACGCGGCCGCACAATCGAGAAATGCAGACCGGTTTCCACAAGAACATCGCCTAGATCCATGGGAGGGGAAGCATAAGATTGCGCCTCGGAGCCATGTGAAGGGTGAGGCGCAGGGAAACGTAGTACCTTGAGGCTGTCCGAGAAGAGGAGGCCCTCTTGCGAGGACGGCATGTCGTCGCTGGTGGAGGCGGCGTCGAGGTTGTGGGACGAGACGGAGGACGGCGACATTGCGACTGCCTCCATGGCTGAAGCCGCGGCACCAGGCACCCGCCCCCCACCAACCAGCCTAGCGGAAACTAGGCACTTCTCGCCAAGATTCTCCGGTACCGGGCGCACCAAACCCCTCCTCGGCGGACCAAAACCCCCGAGGAGCGCCGAGAAAACAAAAAAGGGAGGGCTTTTGAAGAAGAGGCGCCGTGTACTCTCGGGTGGTGGGGGTGGGAGGGGAGTAGCCGGCTCACCAACACGGGAGTTGAGCTGCCAACGGCAAGATCTGGGTCGGGTCCTGGTGGGCTCGGGAGACGCTAGTGATTGGTAGCGACATGAGAGAGGGGAGGGGCCAGGGTAGGGGGATAGATAGATAGGGGCGAGGGGAAGAAGATGAGTGGAAAAAGAGGCGCTTTGGCTGCTAACTTTTGTGGGGGAGCGGAGCAATGAGGGCAAACTGTAGAGGTTGTTGAGCGACACAGACGGACCATGGTTTTATCCTAGCCGTGTCACTGCGGTGTGGGCCATGGGTTTATCCTGTAGAGTTAATACATACTCCCTCAGTCCCTAAGTGTCTCATCTTAGTGCAATTTTATACTGAAGCTAGTACAAAGTTGAGACATTTATTTTGAGACAGAGGAAGTAATTCTGTTCTTCAACTACTCGTTTTACGTCTCTAAAAATTGTCAAAATCAAGTTATATTTTCCTAAAATATTGATTCATGTGACACTTAAAATGACACGAGATTAAGCTAAGCAAGGAGCCTTGGAAATTTGTTGTGGAACCTCTCAAGCATCTGTCTAATTTGGGCTATTTTTTGTGCACAAGAATAAATTGTATACAACTACAAGATTATTGTTGTAGACATTAGAATTAACACAAGACAATAATAAACTCCTGTAATTTACAAGATGTGTGAACATCAAATTTAAGTTGTCCTCTCGTGATTTGATTGTCGTTCGTATTTGGCTCATTGATGCTAAGGCCCGAACGTTAGGTGGGAGCCCTTCCCAGACCGAACGAATTGGTTCCCCAACGCATGGAGAATTGATTGAACAATTTTGTTCGGAGCGAGAGGCATCCCAACCCGAACCTTCTCTCACTCATGCTGGCAGGTCAAGCTAGTGTTTGATGTGTTCTGCCATGAAAAAATGAACATGCCCATTTAGATACCAAACTAAAATAACAGAAAACCAACTAAAAATTGAGAAAAAACTTTAGAGTAAAAATCACATAGAAATCTAGAAATTCATATAAAAAATCTGATGGAATATATATATATATATATATATATATATATTGCCATGGATTATATGATAACATTGGACTATTATACTTGTTAGAACTACCACACATAAAAAATACCTACAAAGAAAGGTCATTATAGTGGGACAAGTAGCAAAACTATCATGGTCTGCAATAAAAAAGGAAACTTTTTGCCATGCTCTAACAAGAAAATAAAATGCCATACTGGAAAAAATAATTTGCCTTGGCAAATTTTAGTGCCATTAAATGATGTAAAAAACACCATGATACATACAAACTAATTTTGATGATGCTCAAGTAAGAAAACATCAACTAAATTGCCATGGTTCAAAAAAAGTGTACATTTATCGAGAGAAGAATAAATTTTCCATGAGCAATACACAAAATCTGCCGTAATACATGAAACTAAATTTGCCATGTCAATTAAGAAAAATAAAGCAATGATCAATAAAACTAAACTAAATTAGCCATGGAGAATTACTAAATTTTCCATGATCTATGAACTAAATTTGCCATCGTCCATAAAAAATTTGATGGTCAATTACTGAAAAATATGCCATGGTCAATTACTAAAACTTGCCATGAATCATAAACTAAAACTGCCATGGTGCATTACTAAAATTTTCCATGATCCACGAACTAAATTTGTCATGGTTCATAAACAAAACAAAAATTGCCATGGTCAAAATGCTAAAATTGTCATGTTCTATAAAAAGTAAATTTGTAATCATGAATTACTAAAAATTGACATGATCCATAAGTAAATTTGCCATGGTTCACAATTAAAAAAAATGTCATGTTGAATTGCTAAAATTGCCATGGTCCATAAAATAAAATTGCCATGGTGAATTACTAAAATTTGTTAAGATCCATGAAATAATTTGCCATGATTCATAATAAAAAATTGCCACGGTAAATTACTAAAATGTGCCATGGTGAAGTATTAAAAATTTCCATGACCATGAAATAAATTTGCCATGGTTCATATTTTTTTGGTGAAGTAATAAAATTTTCCATCACAACTACAGGAAGGTCCTAACGCGACACATATATAGGAGACCAATCGACCCAACTACACGTGAGGCATGAATCACAAACAATATCGTAATAGAACCGTCACCAATAAAACAAACTGTGCGCGATTGTAGAGACATTAAATACAATTCAGAAAAGAGTTGCGTGTGCGATATGTGGCATATAGTTGATCCATATAAATTGCTTGCGATCATACAAAATAACGCAAACTGTTATCGAAATCCAGATGTGTGCGATAGACGACATACAGTTCAGTCGGATGAACTGTTTGTGATGAGCGAAAATAACACAAACGATTACCCAGATCCAAATGTGTGCGATAGACGGCATACAGATCGCTCAGATAAATTGTTTGCGATCATCCATAAGAACAAAAACGATTCGGTGTAACAAGATGCGTGTTATACCCGGCAAACAGGTCGGTAATCAAAATTGTGTGCGATAATTATAGGCAGCGCATACTTTTTTGTTGCGAATTATATGCTCGACAGGGCACACAATTGAAGAAACCAACTATGCGTGATAATGTAAAAGATTGTTGTTGAATGCCTATTGCTAACCGTCTACGATGAGATTAACAGGGGAAACAGAGATAACAAATTAATTTGAGCGAATGGCAACAAAGATATACAGTCTGCTTAATTTAGTCCTTGTTTTTGTTGTTGTTGTTGTTGGATGGCCCTGCGACATCGTCTTGGCGAAGACGTTTCTTGCCGCAAAACGTTGGCTTTTCATTGCCGCTGTCATTGTCGTCGTCGTCATCGCCGTTGATGTCCTTGTCGCTATCCTTGTTCGATCATTCCTACTCCTCCTCATCATCACCGTCGTCTTCTTCGTCCTCCAATGGCTCCTCGTCCATCTGGTCATCATCCGATGACTCGGGCTACAGTGGCCCTTCCATGAACCGGATAAAATCGAGGTCAGGGCTCGATGTCGGACTCATGGAAGACGAGTGGGCTGATTTTGTGGTTGACCTTTGATCGGGCGCAAGACTTCAGGTGGAAATGTTGTCCTCGCTGTGCTCGACATGGCTGCGCTACGTATACAAACCGCGAGAAAGCGAGATTGCAGAGTGTGTGTAAGTGTGTACGCGACCGACTGGGTCGATGAAGATGGTGGCGACTGAAGCGGGTAAGAATAAAAGAGGAATGGCAATTGAAGGGGGTGACAAATTATATTGGCACATTGGCAGGCAATCAAAATTCTGATATAATCAACCACAATTATTAGTACTCGGTCGCTCCAAATTCCCGCGGTTGCATAGTTCCCAATGTGATAATTACGCACCCAGATTGGAGCGTCCAAATGTGAAACAAGCAATTTTCATAGGATAGTTGGCAAGCAATAGATGAGCTCTGCTTATTGATGTAGCCAATTATAATCAAACAAAACCCCAAATCATCATTACAAACAAGGCATAGAAGATGGCTAATGCGACAACTACAACTATACATGCTAATTCCTTCTTGACTCTTGCTCTCATCTATTGCCGGTGATTGATTCTTTTTTGCTTCATCATAGTGATTGTACACTCCAGACCAGTCAGTTTCTCCTTCAGCTTTACGTGATAACACGCCGAGGCCTGACATGCCATTCATCATTAGTGAAAATGGAAGGTGAAATGGACAAGGATAAAATCAAGAGTTGCTGCAGAAGAGAAAAGGATCATGGCAAAGCATGAGAAAAGGATCCCTGAGTTCTTAGTGAATTATAGGCCTACAAAGCATGGAATCAAGAGTTGCTGCAAAAGAAGGCTTGGACTGAAGATTTGATCAAGAAGAATGATATGCAAATTGAGGTGTTATTGAAGAAACATGTTGAAAATTATGCTGCTATTAACCAGTTTAGATTAAGCAAAAGAAATCAGAGGGAGAGAAATTTGTGCTGACATGTGTTTTAGTATTAGCATTATTTGCTATGTTTGTCAAGCTGCTGTCTTGAACATGTTGGTGTAAGAAACATTTGGATGAAAGGCTAATTTCAAGTGGACTAGTTCATAGACCACGATGTTTTCCCTTCCTTAAATTTCCAATTTGTAGACACCAAATAGCATATGAGTTGTACTGAAATTGGATATCATATGGACTAAATTCATATAGTAGCCTAATAAAAATAAAACATATTTTTCCTGAAACTTCTACAAACAAAGATGCATATCATCTGGAGTAAATTCCAAGGGGTTAACAAGATGTTACATCTTGCCCAGATTCCAGGGGTACAAACCTACTCAACAACTCATCATATTTGGAGAACTCTTACATTATTTCAATTTACCTGAACTACATAGTAAAGAGCTAGTAAATTGATGACAACTATGGTAAGTGCCGCCATGTATCTGTTTTCTCCTCCGCCTTCACTTCAAGTCCTTGTATGACTCTTCCTTTCTCTCTCCATCCATTTGCAGCTCCTCTACCACATGATCAAATATGCCCAAACCAATCTCTAGTTTCAACTTATCATTGCGAGCAATTCTCCTTTCTTCTACAACAGTATGCTTTAGCTCAACAATCAATATGTTTTCACTAGCTAATTCAAAACCCAAATTAGCCACCGCCACCTCCAATGTTGTCTTCTCTCTACCCCACTGGATTGATTCATCTTGGTATGCAGTATACCAAAGATCATCAGCCTGCCTATTAAAGTATAATAATCCATACAAAATACAATTAACACTACAAATTAAATAAGGGATCATTCAGATAGGCCATGAGCACTAACTACCCGAACCTCCTCCAAATCTGGTGTAGGTGAGCGTGGCCAAGACATGATTGAATCGGTACCCTTGCCACTGTAAATGTTGCGGCCAGACATTGCCCGCGACGGCGCCCCTGAAATTTGGGGTTCATATGAGATTAAGGAAAGGGTTCCGAAGCGCTTGAATAAGGTGGATCGGGATCCGAGAGCTTACTAAGAAATGCCATGCGGCTGTCGCTGGCTGTCTTCGACGGCAGATCACATCCAGATGGTCGAGAGGGCAGCAAATCTGCATGCTGTATGTTGGCCTGGATAGGCAATGCGGGTAGAGAAATAATGTTGGTGCCGTGGCGGATGTGCACCACCGCCGGTCGTTGGTCGGCGCTGGAATCAGATCCGGTGATGCGGGCAAGCTGCAACCATGGTTATGGCTGCTCTGTGGAATGTGTGTGTATGTGGGGGGGGGTGCTCAGGGCTGTGCGTGGTTAGTCATTTACAAGTGATAGAGAGAATATACCCCACCTGTCATAAGCTGCCTTGGCCCCACCTGTGATAAAGCTACCTCAGCCCCACCCGTCATAAGCTACCTCAGCCCCACCTGTCATAAGATGCCTCGGCCGACCTATCATAAGTAGCGGCAACCCCACATGCCAGGATCTTACTGCGTCAGCACTGTGGGGAGAGAGTGGACCGATGCCACCTATCAGGGTTTCAAGCGGCCCCACATGCCATAAGTTGCCTTGACCTCACATGTCAGGATTCTACCGTGATAGCACTGCTGTGAGAGAGAGTGGAAGGAACCTACCTGTCAAGATATCATGCGGCCCCACTAGTCAGGAGTTGACGGTCAAAGGCTGTGCCCGGATGGAAGTGCTTCGTTTGGGCTTTTGTGAGCAGGTGGTGGAGGAAGGGAAAAACTGAGCAACGTTAGTTGTCGAGGGCAAAACTAAGCATAGGAAGCAACCAGGGGCATGAAAATAGTAGTTTTTTTTCAAACATACCATCCGCCCATTTTCTCAAATTTAAGCAAATTTTTAGCCCACCATAAAATGTTCCCGATAACTGTTGCTGGCGTGCCGGATGTGAAGGATTGCTAGGTTCTCTTTGTTCTACATGCCATGCACAACCGGTTGTTTTCCTTGCACCGAACTTCCCTGCATAAAAAACTACAATTGTTTGTAAGTTTGTAAGTTTTAAATTTTTTAGTAGGTGATTTTTACTATGTGTAGTCAGTACCTGTGTCTACGTACTGCTGAAGAAGTGGTAGTAAAGGTCCAATCCAATTTAACTCCTCATAGTCTTACGCATTCCATGCTGTTGATTGTAGTGAGCTATAGAACCAGGAATTACCCACCCCATATCCATTTTTGCACCTCTTCTCTAATTTCTATGACCAAATAAAACATCAGAAAACATTAGTTTATGGCAACATTGACATCTAACATGTCAACTACACTTATACATACACCAATAAAACATCCCGACAACTGATCATGACAACATTGGCATGGAACATGTCAGTTCTTTTATTCTCGCTTCTTCGTATGTAGCACATCTTTTTTATGCTACCAGATTGCACATAGCAATGTGATACGTCTCCATCGTATCAACTTTTCTAAACTCTTTTGTCCTTGTTTTGGACTCTAATTTGTATGATTTGAATGAAACTAACCCAGACTAACTATGTTTTCAACAGAATTGCCATGGTGTTATTTTTGTGCAGAAATAAAAGCTCTCAGAATGACCTGAAAATTACGGAGAATATTTTTTGAATATATAAAAATACTGGCACAAGAATTATCCAGAGGGGGCCACCCAGAGGCCACAAACCCCGGGGGTGCGCCTTGCAGGCTTGTGGGCCCCCTGGAGCTCCTCCGACCTCAACTCTAACTCTATATAACCCTATTCGAGGAGAAAAAAATCAGAGAGAAGGGTTCATCACGTTTTACGATATGGGGCCACCGCCGCCTTCTGTTCTTCATCGGGAGGGTTGGTCTGGAGTCTGTTCGGGGCTCCGGAGAGGGGGATTCATCGCCATCATCATCACCAACCTTCCTCCATCACCAATTTCATGATGCTCACCGCTGTGCGTGAGTAATTCCATCGTAGGCTTGCTGGACGGTGATGGGTCGGATGATATTTATCATGTAATTGAGTTAGATTTGTTTGGGTTTGATCCCTAGTATCCACTATGTTTTGAGATTGATGTTGTTATGACTTTGCTATGCTTAATGCTTGTCACTAGGGCTCGAGTCCCATGATTTCAAATCTGAACCTATTATGTTTTCATGAATATATTTGTGTTCTTGATCCTATCCTGCAAGTTCTAGACAACTATTATGAGTTATGATCCACATACCCCAATGTGAAAATAATTGGGATTCTTTCCGGTGGTTGCCGTAGTTTGAGGAGTTCATGTATTCACTAAGTGCTAATGCTTTGTTCCGGTTCTCTATTTAACGGAGGCTTTAATATACCTTAGTTTCCAGTAGGACTCCGCTGCCATGGGACGGTAGGACAAAATATGCCATGCAAGTTCTTTTCCATAAGCACGTATGATTATATACGAAATACATGCCTACATTATATTGATGAATTGGAGCTAGTTCTGTGTCACCCTAGGTTATAACTGCTACATGATGAATATCATCCAACACAATTATCATTGTCGATCCGTTGCCTATGAGCTTTTCACATATTGATCTCTGCTAAGTTACTTTGTCGTTGTGCTATTACAATCACTACAAAACTTCTACTGTTACTTTTGCCACTGTTACTGTTACTTCCATATTACTTTGCTACTAAATACTTTGCTGCAGATATTAAATCTTTCAGGTGTGGTTGAATTGACAACTTAGCTACTAATACTTGAGAATATTCTTTGGCTCCCCTTGTGTCGAATCAATAAATTTGGGTTGAATACTCTACCCTCGGAAACTGTTGCGATCCCCTATACTTGTGGGTTATCAAGACCTTTTTCTGGTGCCGTTGCCGGGGAGCATAGCTCTGTTCTCTGAGTCACTTGGAATTTATATCTGTTCATCACTATGAAGAATCTGAAACATACTAAAACCAAGATTTTTTCCTCTAGAACGAGGGGAGGTAAGGAACTGCCATCTAGCTTTGCACTTGATTCACCTTCTGTTTTGAGTAAGCTTGCGACACCTACACCTGCTATTGATTCTGGTATGTCACATGTTATTGATGATGCTACTTCTACTATGAATGATGCTTATGATGCTACTACTTTGCTTGATAAAACTGTGCCACTGGGTGAATTTCTTGATGAACAACTTGCTAGAGCTAGAACCATTGAGTATGCTGAAGATGATGACGTTTCTGAAACAGATGAGATTATTGAAACCGAACACTTTGAAACACCTATTAGACCTAGCTCTCCTAGATATGAATTTCCTGTTATGCCTGAGGGTTATTTTATGGATGGAGAGGTAGCTAGGGACTTTCTTGCTTGTAAGGATAGAGATGATCTTAAGAAATTATTATGCAAGTGGAAAGAAAAATCTTTGAATGCTAGGATATGATACGTCTCCAACGTATCTATAATTTTTGATTGTTCCATGCTGTTATATTATCAATCTTGGGTGTTTTATAATCATTTTATAGTCATTTTATATCATTTTTTGGTACTAACCTATTAACATAGTGCCAAGTGCCAATTCCTGTTTTCCCCATGTTTTTTACATCAAAGAAAATCAATATCATACGGAGTCCAAATGCCACGAAACTTTACAGAGATTTTTATGGACCAAAAGGAACATGTTGGGCCCTGGTTGCACCTGGGGGAGTCCCGAGGAGGGGACAACCCACCAGGGTGCGCTAGGAGGCCCAGGCGCGCCCTGGTGGGTTGTGACCACCTCGGGTGCCCCTCGGACCACCTCTTTGCTCTATAAATACTCCAAAAATCCTAGAACCCTAGGGGAGTCGACGAAATATTCATCCACCCGCCGCAGAGTCCAGAACCACCAGATCCAATCTAGACACCATCTCGGATGGGGTTCACCACCTCCATTGGTGCCTCTCCGATGATGTGTGAGTAGTTCTTTGTAGACCTTCGGGTCCGTAGTTAGTAGCTAGATGGCTTCATCTCTCTCTCTCTTGATTCTCAATACAATGGTCTCTTGGAGATCCATATGATGTAACTCTTTTGCGGTGTGTTTGTTGTGATCCGATGAACTTCGAGTTTATGATCACATCTATCTTTTTATATCCATGAAAGTTATTTGAATTTCTTTGATATCTTATATGCATGTTGCTTATAGCCTTGTATTTCTTCTCTGATATTTGGGTTTTGTTTGGCCAACCTGATCTATTTATCTTGCAATGGGAAGAGGTGCTTTGTATGTTGGAAATATGCCCTAGAGGCAATAATAAAATGGTTATTATTATATTTCCTTGTTCATGATAATTGTCTATTGTTCATGCTATAATTGTATTAACCGGAAACCATAATACATGTGTGAATACATAGATCGTAATATGTCCCTAGTAAGCCTCTAGTTGACTAGCTCGTTGATCAATAGATGGTCATGGTTTCCTGACCATGGACATTGGATGTCATTGATAACGGGATCACATCAATAGGAGAATGATGTGATGGACAAGACCTAATCTTAAGCGTAGCACAAGATCATGTAGTTCGTTTGCTAAAGCTTTTCTAATGTCAAGTATCATTTCCTTCGACCATGAGATTGTGCAACTCCCGGATGCCGTAGGAATGCTTTGGGTGTACCAAACATCACAACGTAACTGGGTGGCTATAAAGGTGCACTACAGGTATCTCCGAAAGTGTCTGTTGGGTTGGCATGAATCGAGACTGGGATTTGTCACTCCGTATGACGGAGAGGTATCTCTGGGCCCACTCGGTAATGCATCATCATAATGAGCTCAATGTGAATAAGGAGTTAGCCACGTGATCATGCGTTATGAAACGAGTAAAGAGACTTGCCAGTAACAAGATTGAACGAGGTATGGGGATACCGACGATCGAATCTCGGGCAAGTAACATACCGATAGACAAAGGGAATTGTATACGGGATTGATTGAATCCCCGACATTGTGGTTCATCCGATGAGATCATCATGGAACATGTGGGAGCCAATATGGGTATCCAGATCCCTCTATTGGTTATTGGCCAGTGAGATGTCTCGGTCATGTCTGCATGGTTCCCGAACCCGTAGGGTCTACGCACTTAAGGTTCGGTGACACTAGAGTTGTTATGGGAATTAGTATGTGGTTACCGAAGGTTGTTCGGAGTCCCGGATGAGATCCTGGATGTGACGAGGAGTTCTGGAATGGTCCGGAGGTGAAGATCAATATATTGGACGAAGGGTATTGGAGTTCAGAATTGTTCCGGGGGTACCGGGTGACGACCAGCGTGTCCGAAAGGGGTTTCAGGGGCCCCGACAAGTGTTGGGGGGCCTTATGGGCCAAGGGGAGGGGGCACATCAGCCCACTAAGGGGCTGAGCGCCCCTCCCACCCCATCTCACGTAACCTGGAGAGGTGGGGGCGCCTTCCCTAGGGCAGTCACCCTTGCCGGCTTGGGGGGCAAGTTTCCTAGGGGTGGGGCGCCCAAACCCATCTAGGGTTTCCCTTGTGGCCGCCGCCCCTCCCCTAGGGAACCCTAGGGCGCCTCCTCCACCCCTTCCCCCTATATATAGTGAGGGAGAGAGAGGGCAGCCGCACATCCTTCCCCTGGCGCAGGCCTTCCCCCTCTCCTACTCCTCCTCCTCCTCCGTAGCGCTTGGTGAAGCTCTGCCGGAGTACCACGAGCTCCATCACCACCACGCCGTCGTGCTGTCGGAGTTCTCCCTCAACTTCTCCTCTCCCCTTGCTGGATCAAGAAGGAGGAGATGTTCCCGGGCTGTACGTGTGTTGAACACGGAGGCGCCGTTGTTCGACGCTTAGATCGGAATCTAACGCAATCTGAATCGCTGCGTGTACGACTCCACCAACTGCGTTCTTGTAACGCTTCCGCTTAGCGATCTTCAAGGGTATGAAGATGCACTCCCTCTCTCTCGTTGCTAGTATCTCCTAGATTGATATTGGTGTCACGTAGGATTTTTTTGAATTATTGATATGTTCCCCAATAGTGGCATCATGAGCTAGGTCTATGCGTAGATTCTATGCACGAGTAGAACACAAAGTAGTTGTGGGCGATGATTTGTTCAAGTTGCTTACTGTTACTAGTCTTATCTTTATCCGGCGGCATTGTGGGCTGAAGCGACCCGGACCAACCTTACACGTACGCTTACGTGAGACTGGTTCCACCGACTAACATGCACTTGATGCATAAGGTGGCTGGCGGGTGTCTGTCTCTCCCACTTTAGTCGGATCGGATTCGATGAAAAGGGTCCTTATGAAGGGTAAATAGAAATTGGCATATCACCATTGTGGTTTTGCGCAGGTAAGAAACGTTCTTGCTAGAAACCCATAGCAGCCACTTAAAACATGCAACAACAATTAGAGGATGTCTAACTTATTTTTGCAAGGTATGCTATGTGATGTGATATGACCAAAAGGATGTGATGAATGATATATGTGATGTATGAGATTCATCATGTTCTTGTAATAGGAATCACGACTTGCATGTCGATGAGTATGACAACCGGCTGGAGCCATAGGAGTTGTCTTAATTTATTTATGACCTGCATGTCAATGAAAACGCCATGTAATTACTTTACTTTATTGCTAATCATTAGCCATAGTAGTAGAAGTAATAGTTGGCGAGGCAACTTCATGAAGACACGATGATGGAGATCATGGTGTCATGCCGGTGACGATGGTGTTCATGCCGCGCCTCGAAGATGGAGATCAAAGGCGCAAGATGATATTGGCCCTATCATGTCACTTTATGATTTGCATGTGATGTTTTTCATGTTTACATCTTATTTGCTTAGAACGACGGTAGCATAAATAAGATGATCACTCACTAAAATTTCAAGAAAGTGTCCCCCCTAACTGTGCACCGTTGCGAAGGCTCGTTGTTTGGAAGCACCACGTGACGATCGGGTGTGATAGATTCTAACGTTCGAATACAATGAGTGTAAGCTAGATTTACACATGCAAAACACTTAGGTTGACTTGACGAGCCTAGCATGTACAGACATGGCCTCGGAACACGAGAGACCGAAAGGTCGAACATGAGTCGTATAGTAGATACGATCAACATGGAGATGTTCACCGTTGATGACTAGTCCGTCTCACGTGATGATCGGACACAGCCAAGTCAATTCGGATCATGTATCACTTAGATGACTAGAGGGATGTCTATCTGAGTGGGAGTTCATTGAATAATTTGATTAGATGAACTTAATTATCATGAACATAGTATAAATTGTTTTGCAAATTATGTTGTGGATTAATAGCTCACGCTTTAGCTCTTTGTTTTAATACGTTCCTAGAGAAAGACTAAGTTGAAAGATATTGTAAGCAATTGTGCGGACTAGGGCTGTAGTCTGAGGATTGTCCTCACTGCTACATAGAAGGCTTCTGTCCTTGACGCACCGCTCGGTGTGCCAACCCCTCTCGCATCGTCTGTGGATGTTGTGAACATCTGGTAGACACGTTCTGATGACTACTGATAGTTTAGTGCGCCATGCTTTACGGCTTAAAGTTGGGGCTCCAAAAGCATTTTGAACGCCATTGAACATATGAGATGTTCGAAGAGCTGAAATTGGCATTTCAGGCTCATGCCCGTGTTGAGAGGTTGAGACCTCTGACAAGACCTTTGCCTACAAGATGGAGGAGAATAGCTCAGCCAGTGAGCATGTGCTCAGAATGTCTGGGTACTTCAATCACTTGAATCAAGTGGGAGTTAATCTTCCAGATAAGAGAGTGATTGGAAAAAGTTCTCCAATCGCTATCAGCAAGCTACTAGAGTTTCGTGATGAACTATAACATGCAAGGGAAGATAATCCCAGAGCTGTTCGTCATGCTTAAGGCCGTAAAGGTAGAAATCTAGAAGGAGCATCAAGTGTTGATGGTTAACAAGAGCACCGGTTTCAAAGAAGTGCAAGGGAAAGAAGGGAAACTTCTTGAATGGAAAGCCAGTTGCTGCTCCAGTGAACAAACCCAAGAACCCAAACGCGAGACAAAGTGCTTCTATTAGGGGAACGGTCACTGGTAGCAGAACTGCCTCAAATACTTGGTAGATAAGAAGGTTGTCAACTTCAACAAAAGTATATTTTATATATGTGTGTTATTGATGTGTACCTTACTAGTACTCCTAGTAGCACCTGGGTATTAGATACCGGTTCAGTTGCTAATATTGGTAAATCAAAACAAAAGCTAGGGAATTAACGGAGACTAGCTAAGGGCGAGGTGACGATGTGTGTTAGAAGTGTTTCCAAGGTTGATGTGATCACCATCACACGCTCCCTCTACCTTCGGGATTAGTGTTGAACCTAGATAAATGTTGTTAGCATTGGTGTCTGCGTTGAGCATGGACATGATTAGATCATGTTTATTGCAATACGATTATTCATTTAAGTCAAGAATAATGGTTATTCTGATTACATGAATAATACCTTCTATGGTCATGCACCCAATGTGAATGGTTTATTGAATCCCGATCGTAGTTATACACATGTTCATAACATTGATGCCAAAAGATGTAGAGTTGATAATGATAAGTACCACTTTCATGTGGCACTGCCACTTAGGTCATATTGGTGTAAAGCGCAGGAAAGAACCTCCATGCTAATGGACTTTGGAAGTCACTTGATTTTGAATCACTTGACACATGCGAACCATGCCTCTTTAGGAAGATGACTAAAACCCCGTTCTTTGGAACAATGGAACGGGCAAGTGACTTGTTGGAAATCATACATGATGATGTGTGTGGTCCGATGAGTGTTGACGCGCGCGATGGATATCGTTATTTTCTCACCGTCCCTGGTGAATTGAGTAGATGTGGGTATATTTACTTAATGGAGCATAAGTCTAGAATGTTTGAAAAGTTCAAGCAATTTTAGAGTTAAGCTGAGAATCATCGTAACAAGAAGATCAAGTTCCTTCGATTTGATCAAAGGGAAAGTATCTGAGTTATGAGTTTGGCAATCACTAAAGACAAGGTGGAATCGTTTCACAGTTGACGCCGCCTGGAACACCATAGCGTGATGGTGTGTCCGAACATCGTAATCGAACCTTATTGGATATGGTGTATGATGTCTCTTACCAATCTACCGCTATTTTTTGGGGGGGTCATGCATTAAAGACAATTACATTCACTTTAAATAGGAACTATGGCTTGGCAAGAAACCAAAGTTGTTGTTTCTTAAGGTTTGGGGCTACGATGCTTATCTCGATAGGCTTAGGTCACAAAAGCTAGAACCCAAAGCGGGAAATTGTATCTTCATAAAATACCCAAACAATACGATTGGGTATACCTTCTATCTCAGATCTGAGGGCAAAGTGTTTGTTGCTAAGAACATGTCCTTTCTCGAGAAAGAGTTTCTCTCGAAAGAGTTGAGTGGGAGGAAGATAGAACTTGATGAGGTTGTTGAACCTTCACTTCAACCAGAGAGTAGCGCATCACAGAAAGATGTTTCTATGACACTTACGTTAGTTGAGGAGAAAGCTAATGATGATGATCATGAAGCTTCAGATCAAATTACTATTGAACCTCGTAGGTCGACAAGGGTGTGTACAACTTCTCAGTGGTAACCCTCTCTTAAAGGTCTTGTTGTTGGACAACGATAAACCTATGAGCTATGAAGAAGCGATGGTGGGCCCGAATTCCAACAAATGGCTAGAAGCCATGAAATCCGAGATATGATCCATGTATGAGAACAAAGTATGGACTTTGGTGGACTTGCCCGATGAACGGCAAGCCATTGAGAATAAATGGATCTTTAAGAAGAAGACAGACACTGATGGTAATGTCACCATTTGTGAAGCTCGACTTGTCTCAAAGAAGTTTCCGACAAGTTCAAGGAGTTGACTATGATGAGACTCTCTCAATCATAGCGATGCTAAAGTATGTTAGAACTATGTTAGCAGTTGCTGCATGTTCATTTACAAAATCAGGCAGATGGATGTCAAAACAAAGTTTCCTTGACGGTTTCTGTGAGGAAAGGTTGTATGTGATGCAACCAAAAGGTTTTTGTCAATCCTAAGGATGCTAAAAGGTATGCAAACTCCAGCGATCCTTCTATGGACTGGAGCAACCATCTTAGAGTTGGAACATACGCTTTGATGAGGCGATCAAAGCATTTGGGTTTATACAAAGTTTGCAAGAAACTTGTATTTGCAAGAAAGTGAGTGGGAGCACTACAACATTTCTGATAGGTATATATGGATGACATATTGTTTATTGGAAATGATGTAGAATTTCTAGAAAGCATAAAGGGTTGTTTGAATGGAGTTTTTCAAAGGAAGACCTGTGTAAAACTGCTTACATGTCGGGTATCAAGATCTATAGAGATAGATCAAGATGCGTGATAAGACTTTCATAGAGCACATACCTTGACATGATCTTGAAGGAGTTCAAGATGGATCGGTCAAAGAAGGAGTTCTTACTTGAGTTGTGAGGTGTGAAGTTAAGACTTGAAGCTCGACCACGGCAGAAGAAAGAGAAAGGGCGAAAGTCGTCCCCTATGCCTTAGCCATAGGCTCTATATGATATGCCATGCTGTGTACCGCGATGTGCCTTGCCATGTGTCTGGCAAGGGGGTACAAGAGTGATCCAGGAGTGGATCATTGGACAACGGTCAAAATTGTCCTTAGGAATAAGGAAATTTTTCTCGGTTATGGAAGTGATAAAGAGTTCGACGTAAAGGGTTACATAGATGCAAGCTTTAACACCTATCTAGATGACTCCGAGTAGCAAACCGGATACGCATAGTGGAGCAACCATTTGGAATAGCTCCAAGTGGAGCATAGTAGCAACATCTACAATATGAAATCGAGATTTGCAAAGAACACACGGATCTGAATGTTGCAGACCCGTTGACTGACACTTCTCTCGTAAGCATAACATGATCAAACCCTAGAACTCATTGAGTGTTAATCACATGGTGATGTGAACTAGATTATTGACTCTAGTAAACTCTTCGGGTGTTAGTCACATGGCGATGTGAACTATGAGTGTTAATCACATAATGATGTGAACTAGATTATTGACTCTAGTGCAAGTGGGAGACTATTGGAAATATGCCCTAGAGGCAATAATAAAATGGTTATTATTATATTTCCTTGTTCATGATAATTGTCTATTGTTCATGCTATAATTGTATTAATCGGAAACTGCAATACATGTGTGAATACATATATCGTAATATGTCCCTAGTAAGCCTCTAGTTGACTAGCTCGTTGATCAATAGATGGTCATGGTTTCCTGACCATGGACATTGGATGTCATTGATAACGGGATCACATCGTTAGGAGAATGATGTGATGGACAAGACCTAATCTTAAGCGTAGCACAAGATCGTGTAGTTCGTTTGCTAAAGCTTTTCTAATGTCAAGTATCATTTCCTTAGACCATGAGATTGTGCAACTCCCGGATACCGTAGGAATGCTTTGGGTGTACCAAACGTCACAACGTAACTGGGTGGCTATAAAGGTGCACTACAGGTATCTCCGAAAGTGTCTGTTTGGTTGGCACGAATCGAGACTGGGATTTGTCACTCCGTATGACGGAGAGGTATCTCTGGGCCCACTCGGTAATGCATCATCATACTGAGCTCAATGTGACTAAGGAGTTAGCCACGAGATCATGCGTTATGGAACAAGTAAAGAGACTTGCCAGTAACAAGATTGAACAAGGTATGGGGATACCGACGATCGAATCTCGGGCAAGTAACATACCGATAGACAAAGGGAATTGTATACGGGATTGATTGAATCCCCGACATCATGGTTCATCCGATGAGATCATCATGGAACGTGTGGGAGCCAATATGGGTATCCAGATCCCGCTATTGGTTATTGGCCGGAGAGATGTCTCGGTCATGTCTGCATGGTTCCGAGCCCATAGGGTCTACACACTTATGGTTCGGTGATGCTAGAGTTGTTATGGGAATTAGTATGTGGTTACCGAAGGTTGTTCGGAGTACCGGATGAGATCCCGGATGTGATGAGGAGTCCCAGAATGGTCCGGAGGTGAAGATTGATATATTGGACGAAGGGTATTGGAGTTCGAAATTGTTCCGGGGGTACCGGGTGATGACCAGCGTGTTTGAAAGGGGTTTCAGAGGCCCCGACAAGCGTTGGGGGGGCTTATGGGCCAAGGGGAGGGGGCACATCAGCCCACTAAGGGGCTGAGCACCCCTCCCACCCCATCTCACGTAACTTGGAGAGGTGGGGGCGCCTCCCCTAGGGCAGTCACCCCTCCCGGCTTGGGGGGCAAGTTTCCTAGGGGTGGGGGCATCCAAACCCATATAGGGTTTCCCCTGTGGCCGCCGCCCCTCCCCTAGGGAACCCTAGGGTGCCTCCTCCACCCCCTTCCCCCTATATATAGTGAGGGAGAGAGAGGGCAGCCGCGCACCCTTCCCCTGGCACAGCCCTTCCCCCTCTCCTACACCTCCTCCTCCTTCGTAGCGCTTGGCGAAGCTCTGCCGGAGAAGCACGAGCTCCATCACCACCACGCCGTCGTGCTGTCGGAGTTCTCCCTCAACTTCTCCTCTCCCCTTGCTGGATCAAGAAGGAGGATACATTCCCGGGCTGTACGTGTGTTGAACGTGGAGGCACCATTCTTTGACGCTTAGATCGGAATCGACCGCGATCTGAATCGCTGCGTGTACGACTCCACCAACCACGTTCTTGTAACGCTTCCGCTTAGCGATCTTCAAGGGTATGAAGATGCACTCCCTCTCTCTCATTGCTAGTATCTCCTAGATTGATCTTGGTGACACGTAGGAATTTTTTTGAATTATTGCTACGTTCCCCAACATTGTAGTGGGTTCGATCTTACGGTGCTTGATCCCAGTGACAAAGGGAAACAACAGGTATGTATCATTGCTACTAAGGATAAAATGATGGGGCCAATCTCTACATAGATAGATCTTGACTACATCATGTCATCGTTCTAGTTGCATTACTCCGTTTCTCCATGAACTTAATACACTAGATGCATGCTGGATAGCGGTCGATGTGTGGAGTAATAGTAGTAGATGCATGCAGGAGTCGGTCTACTAATCTTGGACATGATGCCTATATAATGATCATTGCCTGGATATCATCATAATTATTTGAGGTTCTATCAATTGCCCAACAGTAATTTGTTCACCCACCACTTTGCTATTTTTCTCGAGAGAAGCCACTAGTGAAACCTACGGCCCCCGGTTCCTCTTTCTCATATTATTTGCCTTTGCGATCTATTTTTATTTGCTTTTATTTTTAGATCTATTAATCCAAAAACCCAAAAATAATTTGCTAAATTTTCCCTTATTTATTTTATTTGGCGTTCGATCTATCAATCTACTACAAATTTCTCTCATGTTCGTTTGCCTATCTTGAGGCGTCATACCCCGAAAGGGATTGACAACCCCTTTAACACGTCAGGTTGCGAGGATTTGTTATCTGTCTGCAGGGGCTATTTACGTTGTGTTGCTTGGTTCTCCTACTAGTTCGATAACCTTGGTTTCATATCTGAGGGAAATACCTACCGCCGCTGTGCTGCATCATCCCTTCCTCTTTGGGGAAATATTGACGTAGCTTCAAGCGACATCAAAAGGAATTTCTGGTGCCGTTGCCGGGGAGGATCTTCAACATATACTAGGTTCCTAATCACAAATATCATCTCCTTGCAATTTACATTTTTTGCCATTTGCCTCTCATTTTTCTCTCCCCCACTTCACAAAAATTTGCCATTTTATTCGCCTCTCTTTTTTCGTTCGCCGTTTTCTTGTCAGATCTATCCTTTGCTTGCAATCATGAGTGATTTTGGTATGGCACCAACAAATGATGGCCTAACTCCTAAAATTGGACGTACGGGTAATCTAGATGCCAAAACCTTTATTTTGGGGCAAGGGAACGTTATGGGAAAAGAACGTATCCAAGAAATTTTCAATTATGTTGGGAAGCTTAGTCTTGATGATGCTCCTATACTTAAAACTACTAGATCTTATGCGGATCCTATTTCAGCACTAGTTCTGAAACTTGAAAGTAAATTTATTCGTACCCATCCTACCATGCAAATATTATTTTTTGAGCTCCCCGTTATAAACAACCCTAGAGCTAAAAAGTTGGCCACTCTTGTTCTTATGAATGAGTTTGACTACATAATACGAGAAGCTAGGGAAATCTTTGACTTTTATGGTATGAATCGTGAAATAACTGTGATAGATGAAATTCTTTACAATAGTGACTATGCTTTAAGACATTTGCTTGGGGACAATAAAATCTTTGATGGGAATCTTAAAAAGGAAGTCCCAGTTCTAGATATAATCCAATAAGTTTTCAATAATGTTAATCAACATTACTCTTAGATTGTTGCAGGAAATCAAAAGGGGTATGATGAAAACCAACTTAGGATTGCAAAGGCATCTATGGATAACATGTTTTATGTTGTGTTTACAAAGCCTCATGATGAAAATACCTCTAAGAAAGTCAAGAAGAAGGATGGCAAAACTTAGATCCTTGCTTTATGCCTAGCTAAGGGCATAAAACTATAGCGCTTGCTGGGAGGCAACTCAATGAATAAATTTTATTTTTGCTTTTTGCTTTCTGTTTTTGTGTGTTAACACAATTATTCTACTGTTATGATTGTGTTTTTTATGCTTTAATTAGTGTTTGTGCCAAGTAAAGCCTTTAGGATCTTGTTGGGTGATAGTTGTTTAATCTTGCTGAAAAACAGAAACTTTTACGCCCAGGAAATTAATTTTCATTTTTACCAGAGAGCGATAAAATGCCTATTCCACTTGCAGTAGATCAATATACAAATTGCTAAGGTTGTCCTAATGTTTCAGAATTTTTTGAGTTACAGAAGTATTCAAAATATTCAGATTGCTACAGACTGTTCTGTTTTGACATATTCTGTTTTCTTTGTGTTGTGTGCTTATTTTGATGGCTATATGGGTTTCTTTGATGAGTTTTTGCCATAGAGAAGTTGGAATACAGTAGATATAACACAAGAACAAAAAATGAATTGGTTTGATACAACACTTATAGTACTGGTTTATTATTCTCATACTAACAGATCTCACGAAGGTTTTGTTGAGTTTTGTGTGATTGAAGTTTCCAAGTTTTGGGTTATCTTACGATGGATGAAGGAAGGATGGAAGAGCCTAAGCTTGGGGATGCCCCGGCATCCCAAGATTTTATCCAAAAATGAGCAACCAACTAAGCTTGGGGATGCCCCCGAGTGGCATCCCCGCTTTCTTTCAACGACCATCGGTATTTTACTTGAAACTATATTTTTATCCGTCACATGATATGTGTTTTGCTTGGAGCATCTTGTATGATATGAGTCTTTTCTTGTTTTAGTTTGTGTTTTAAGTCATCAATCCTTGCTGGACACACCTATTTGAGAGAGCCAAAATTATGTCATGACTTGTTACAATTGACTTTTTATGAGCAATTGACTTGCTCTAGTGCTTCACTTATATCTCTTTTTGAGCACGGTATGCTTTAATATTTTGAAGAAATGCTCTCTTTCTTCACTTAGATTTATTTGAGAGTTAGTAAAATTTTCAAGAAATTCTCTCTTGCTTCACTTAAATTAATTTGAGAGAAAGAAAAATTTATTATCCTCATGATCTTCACTTATATTTGTTTGAGCTTGTCAAAAGCAATACATGAAAATTAGTCCCAAAGTGATAGATATCCAAGAAGGATATAATAAAAAACTTTCATGAAGATCATTGGACAAAATAAACTTGATTCTTAGTAATAGTTTTGAGATATGATGATGTGATATGTGAGTCATCTTGATGAGTAATTATGCTTTAGTAAGAATATTGATGTTAAGGTTTGTGATTCCCTATGCAAGTACGAAAGTCAATAGTCATGCAATGAAATTATATCCTACTTGTGGTGCATTATTCGCTGTTATTTATGCTTAATGCTTGCTTATGAGATTATTCGTTTCTTAGTTGGTCGCTTCCCAATCTTTTGCTAGCCTTCATTTTGCACTAAGTATGGTCACTACTTGTGCATCCAAAAACCTTTAACCCAGTTTTGCCACATGAGTCCACTATATCTACCTATATGCGGTATTCTTTTG
The DNA here is from genome assembly GCA_034509565.1 of Triticum monococcum. Lineage (NCBI taxonomy): Eukaryota > Viridiplantae > Streptophyta > Magnoliopsida > Poales > Poaceae > Triticum > Triticum monococcum. Next base: position 182,890,163 of record CM067843.1, on the reverse strand, counting down.
CCGTTCTAAGCAAATTTGCATGTGGCATCTCTAATTTTCAAAATAGACTTCTCTTTTGTGGGTTTGTTTCGCTCGCCGAGCGGTGAGGGGTGGCTAATATTTTCCATGCTAGATGTGTTATTCTCAAGACGAGTGTTTATTCACTTGTCATTGCATGAGAGTAAGGCAAACGTATTAGGGATGCTGAGTCCTGAAATGCAAAAAAATGAATTTACTTTATGTTGTCAAATAATAAATTCCTTGGAAAGTGTTGGTATGGAGGGCAACCGTGGATACAACTAGCCATGGAAAGTGAAAGATATGGTGGGAAAAGGAATAAAATTTATTTTCTGTTTAGGAACCGCCTATGATATATCTATGCACGGAAAGTATTGGGAACTCTGAGTCGTTTTCGTTGGTGGGATGGATACACCTCCCAAAATGTTTTTATCTCTAAGTTTTTTGCTTTGAGCTCTGGCACCTCTACAAATCCCTACTTCCCTCTGCGAAGGGCCTTTCTTTTTTACTTCATGCAATTTTTGTTTCGAGTCTCCATCTTCTCTTATAAAAGCACCAACTAGGAGGCAATATGATCGTACTTAAGTATTGGGTGTAGCTAATATTCGAGTGTGTTTCATGAATGGATCAATGTTTCACTGGTGCGTGTTGGTCCTAAACAAACGGTTTTGTACCCCTTTCCGCGACGGCATTTGGAACCGTCGCCAAGTGAGTGTGGGCGATAGGGGAGGTCCTTCCCACACGACCCAGAAACCGTCAGGGATATGCCCTCCTGGCACACATGTTCGGCAAAATGAGGTTGTGTGCGATCGGCGAGCACTCAAATATGGAAATACGTATAGTAGAGCTAAAAAATACAATTATACAACAAAATTGTTTCCGGTCGCAAGTACATCCCACACAATCAGTCCCCGCTAAATGTTTCCGTTCGTATGCACATCCCACACAGTCGCTCCAAGGAAAACATTTCCGTTCACATGTACATCACACACATTTTTCTCGTTAAATCGTTTGCGTTATTGAATGTGGCACACACGGTCCGTAGAAGAAACTGTGTGGCAAAGGTTGTCCATGACACACGGTTTTTATGTGGTAAACGTTTGCGCAAGGTGGCCTAACACAAACAGTTTTCAAGAGAAAGTCATGTGTGATTGTTCATTGATCCAAAACGGTTTATTCCTAGAAACTGTGTGGATTGCCTGAGGTCATCGCCCACGGTATTTTTTCAACAACCGTTTGCAATATCAAAACCCAATTAGCAGGCTAATTTCCCTATTATTAATAATCCATCTATTAATCTAATTGACATTCATATTAAGCACACAATATATTTCATTTCCATATTAAGGAAGCAAAATTTCATAATTGAAATACATCAGAATACAACATGATATAGCTTCAGCACTCAGCTACCCCATTACACAACTGCACCAGCAGCAAGTTCCATATGCAACATGTAGAACCTTTCAAAATTAGCATCATAGACAGTATATAGATAGATGCATCTCATCTGGAAAACTGCTGAAGCGGAAGGCAAATATTGAGCCTTCATTCATGTTGAAGGTCTTTGCAACTTTAGGCCAGTGCCTGTGGATGATTGACCATCCGTCCTTCGACCTCTTCAGGAACACTTCAATATTGAACCGTGGGTGTTGTATGAAAACCTTCCTCGCCTCCTGACCATAGAGGTGGTTTGAGAGGTAATCATCAGTGAACTGCTTTGGAAAGGCCTAAAAACAAGGATGTGCATAAATATCTTCTCTATATTGGAAATGGGGCAAAGGAATAAAAAAAGGCAAGGTATAATAGTTAGTACCATCTTGTAGTGAACTGATGTCTTCCTCATTGTTCAGACAAAGATCTTGTTGTTTTTTGTCGCTAATTTCTTTATCCTAACAATCTTTCTCAGTTTCTTGATTTGATTGATATTCATGGACAACTCATTTCCCCATATGCAAAAAGGGTCAAACAGTGGGTCAAAACCTCTGACGGCAGGACCTACATGTGCAAGACCAAATTGTTAAAAACCAAAATATTAGAATGGTTCCTGCAATTGCACAATAATGTGCTATTAGACAACGGACCAAGCACGTGCTAACCTCGATTGTAAACCTCAGTGCTTCCCATTGTTTCCCTGCAACACATATAAGGTAGTTAGTCATCAGGTTAAGTAAGGGTTTGCATGCTATCAGTAAAATATGTCGATGAAAAATAAGCACATTGCATATTCATCAGATTAATTGAAGCCACACGGAAAACCCATTTACCCAAACCAAGCATGATTAAGAATTAGGAAATATAGCACTTATATATGTTTCTCATGTATTAAGTGCAGCCAAATTCGATTTATTCCTCACATGCACAACAATACAAAATTCTACCCACGACAATTGGACATCGCATTGCAGAATTGAACCAAGCAGTTAACTAAACACCACAACAAATGAACCAAACATTAACTGAGCACCACATTGCACAATATAACATTGAACCAAGCAGTTAACTAAACACCACAACAAATGAACCAAACATTAACTGAGCACCACATTGCACAATATAACATACTCCTAATAGAAGATCAGAGAGTTAACCAGACAGTTAACTACAACCAATTGTAGCAATTATATTTGTTTCTCATGTATTTACTACAACCAAATTCAATTTATTCCTCACATGGTATACAATAACAGAATGCACCCACAATTTTGTAAAGATAAATTCGATTTATTTCTCACATGGAAGGCAATACAAAATTACAGCCTGAAGAATTGAACATCACATTTGCAGAATTGAACCAAACAGTTAACTAGAGATGACAACTAATTAACAAAACAGTTAATAAGTGAACACCACACTGCACGACATATAGAACATATACACTAGAGCAACAGATTGCATGGTGAAATTAGATAGCACAATTCACTGGATTTTGTGAAGGAAAGGCAGGAGCAACACACGCAACGGGTAAACCGAGCATGCTTAACCGGCGTAGATAGCAATTGGCAAGGTGCTCCTCCAAGATCTGGGGGTCGGCACGAATGGCAGCCATCGCGACCTCATCTGCGCGTGCGGCCGCGATTTGCTTCTTTGCTGCCAAATGCTCCTTGAGGTCCTGGCTATACTGCGTGCACCATGGCTTAGGCCGGCGATTATTTGGTGGAGGGGCCGGTAATTTGGGTGGAAGGTGTCGCGCTCGCGCTAGCGGTCGGGGTATGTGGGATGTGGAAGGAGGAGGAGGATGGGGGTCGGGTGTGGATTACGTGCCTGGATAGAGAAGGTCGAGCAGCATGAAGGAGGGTCGCCGGTGAGGAGGCGGCGGCGCTGCAAGCAAGGAGTGAAGGTTTCAACTTGGAAAGGAAGGCGGAAAGAGGGGAAATGTGGCTTTTGGTAAGGGGAGGGGACGGGGAGGTAGATATTTTCGCGGAAGCCAAAAATTTGGAATCACTTCAGCCAAAAAACTGGCGCTCAAAGTGTCATCGGACATGGTCCCTTATTTAGAATTGTGTACGATATGTGGACATCACAAACGATTTTGATAGCTTAACCCATGTGTGATGAGTTTGAACGTCAAAAGTTTTGGTTCGAATTTCCATGGTTACAGTGGTCATCCACGTCATTGCATAATTTGGGTACACAAAGGAGACTACATCACACCCACACTTCTTAATCGAGCAAGTTCAGCAATTAAACATAGCTAGCTAACCTAAACTTTACTCTAACAAATTAAAGACCGGTGATCTTAATTAAACAAAACATGGAGTACTACTATGGCTGGTGCTCGTCGATCTGCGCCGCCGACTCCATGTCTAGCTCACGCCCGACGGTCTCCTAGGGAAGGGGCTCCATGGCATCCATCGCACCATACTCGGCAAGCATCTCGCCATCTGCGTCCGCCATCTCTTTGGGAAAGGCTGCCACGAGCTGGGCATGGGCGGATGCGATCTGGGGTTGGACAGGCTCCGTTGTCGCAAGGTATGCGGCGGAGGAACGGACGACTGCTTGAACACTCTCGACGATTGCCAGCTCTTTGGCCATGGGTTACCGACCGTTGTCGGAGAAGCTTCGTTCGATTTGTGCGGTGACCACCAGGAGCGCGGCGTGGGCGGCCTCGACATGGTCGTGGGCGGCCTCCATCAGGGCTAAGGCCATCGCTGTGGAATGGACAGCTGCTGTGCCGCTCTCGCTAGTTGCTATCCCCGAGGCAGATGTTGCTGCCGCCACCTGAGAAGCAACAGTGGCCGTTTGGGCTGCCTTTGCCGCCCGGTCACAAATTGCGGCCGCGCTCATGCACCTTGTTAGCACGCGCATGGCGGCTATGGCCGCGCTCTCGCTGGAGTGGGCCACCGAAGTTGCCCTCATGACGCGGGTCCATGTGCCCATCTTACACCGGCGATGATTGAACAGTGAAATGATATTTGGGGAGCGAGCTAGTGTGCTTGAGATGCCGGCTATGGACTGTAGCGGACGCACCTTCTCGCGTAAGCCATAGGCGTACTATACACCGATGATGCTCCAAGATATTTTGTAATACATCTCACACGGTTGCTGATAATAAACTGTGTGCGATCTACTTGATTTTTCATCTTGATTTGAATTACATAATGGGGTCACATCGACAATGGACGATGTTAGAATTGGTAGACCTTCTATCTGGAGTGAACATGCAACTATATGTGTGTCGTAAAAGAATTGGAATTATTCAGGGTTTGTTTGAACATTTTATACATTAAATTGGTTTTCTAGCCATTTTAGGTGAACAATTCAAATTTGAACTACATGCACATGCTCCTATGCATATAAATTGGTTGAAAAAACAAATCTGTGTCCTTGGGTGCATGCTTAGGTCCCATGCAAGAAATGTGAATGAATTTGAAACACCAGGGCACCGTTGATTGCCGGCAAAACATTGAGATGCCTGGTTTCTAAATTTTAGTAAATCCAAAACTCGTCTGAAATTCATGAAACTTGGCATGCTATCATGGAGCAGCATCAACATGACGTGGTACAAATTTTGTCCCATTTGGGCAGGTTTGGGTATATGCTTCTCACAAACCGGAGCTTCTCACAACAAGCATGATTGTTTTCGGTAGGGAACGTCCCACCTTTGGGGACGAAACGATATCCATTGCCTCTTATTGCTTTCAAATTTTTTCTCGTGTCAACATAGAACAACAGGAGTGTTGTGTGATTTTTTGGGGTTCGTTTGGACATTTTATGCATTAACTGAGTTTTCAATGCATTTATGTGCATAATTAAAATTTGAACTACATGCACGTGCTCCAGTGCTAATAAATTGGTTGAAAAATCAAATATGTGTCCTTGGGTGCATCCTTAGGTCCCATGCAAGAAATGGGAATGAATTTCAAACACTGGGGTACCGTTGATTGCCGGCAAAACATTGAGATGCATGGTTTTTAAATTCTAGTAAATCCAAAACTCGTCTGAAATTCATGAAACTTGGCATGCTATCATGGAGCGGCATCAACATGCCGTGGTACAAATTTTGTCCCATTTGGGGCAGGTTTGGGTATATGATTCTCACAAACCGGAGCTTCTCACAACAAGCGTGATGGTTTTCGGTAGGGAACGTCCCACCTTTGGGGACGAAACGATATCCATTGCCTCTTATTGCTTTCAATTTTTTTTCTCGTGTCAACATAGAACAACAGGAGTGTTGTGTGATTTTTTGTGATTTTTCGGGGTTCGTTTGGACATTTTTATGCATTAACTGAGTTTTCAATGCATTTTATGTGCAAAATTCAAATTTGAACTACATGCACATGATCCAGTGCATATAAATTGGTTGAAAAATCAAATCTGTGTCCTTGGGTGCATGCTTAGGTCCCAGGCAAGAAATGGGAATGAATTTCAAACACCGGGGCACCGTTGATTGCCGGCAAAACATTGAGATGCATGGTTTTTAAATTCTAGTAAATCCAAAACTCGTCTAAAATTCATGAAAATTGGCACGCTATCATGGAGCGGCATCAACATGCCGTGGTACAAATTTTGTCCCATTTGGGGTAGGTTTGGGTATATGCTTCTCACAAACCGGAGCTTCTCACAACAAGCATGATGGTTTTCGGTAGGGAACGTCCCACCTTTGTGGACAAAACGATATGCACTGCCTCTTATTGCTTTCAATTTTTTTTCTCATGTCGACATAGAACAACAGGAGTGTTGTGTGAATTTTTGTGATTTTTCGGGGTTCATTTGGAAATTTTCATGCATTAACTGAGTTTTCAATTCATTTTTGTGCACAATTCAAATTTGAACTGCATGCACATGCTCCAGTGCATATAAATTGGTTGAATAATCAAATATGTGTCCTTGGGTGCATGATTAGGTCCCATGGAAGAAATGGGAATGAATTTCAAACACCGGGGCACCGTTGATTGCCGGCAAAACATTGAGATGCATGGTTTTGAAATTCTACTAAATCCAAATCTCGTCTGAAATTCATGAAACTTGGCATGCTATCATGGAGCGGCATCAGCATGCCATGGTACAAATTTTGTCCCATTTGGGGTAGGTTTGGGTATATGCTTCTCACAAACCAGAGCTTCTCACAATAAGCATGATGGTTTTCGGTAGGGAACGTCCCACCTTTGGGGACGAAACGATATCCATTGCCTCTTATTGCTTTCAATTTTTTTTCTCGTGTCAACATAGAACAACAGGAGTGTTGTGTGATTTTTTGTGATTTTTCGGGGTTCGTTTGGACATTTTTATGCATTAACTGAGTTTTCAATGCATTTTATGTGCAAAATTCAAATTTGAACTACATGCACATGCTCTAGTGCATATAAATTGGTTGAAAAATCAAATATGTGTCCTTGGGTGCATGCTTAGGTCCCATGCAAGAAATGGGAATGAATTTCAAACATCGGGGTACCGTTGATAGCTGGCAAAACATTGAGATGCATGGTTTTTAAATTCTAGTAAATCCAAAACTCGTCTGAAATTCATGAAACTTGGCATGCTATCATGGAGCAGCATCAACATGACGTGGTACAAATTTTGTCCCAATTGGGGCAGGTTTGGGTATATGCTTCTCACAAACCGGAGCTTCTCACAACAAGCATGATGGTTTTTGGTAGGGAACGTCCCACCTTTGTGGACGAAACAATATCCATTGCCTCTTATTGCTTTCAAATTTTTTCTCGTGTCAACATAGAACAACAAGAGTGTTGTGTGAATTTTCGTGATTTTTCAGGGTTTGTTTGGACATTTTTATGCATCAACTGAGTTTTCAATGCATTTATGTGCATAATTCAAATTTGAACTACATGCACATGCTTCAGTGCATATAAATTGGTTGAAAAATCAAATATGTGTCCTTGGGTGCATGCTTAGGTCCCATGCAAGAAATGAGAATGAATTTCAAACACCGGGGCATCGTTGATTGCCAGCAAAACATTGAGATGCCTGGTTTTTAAATTCTAGTAAATCCAAAATTCGGTTTACCATTCACGTGACACCACGTGTCTTGGTTTTAATGGCTGTAATAGGTGCCGTGCGGACACCTGCTTGACGTTGATTGAACGGGAGGCGTGTGAGCGCCGTCCAGTGCACCGGCTGACCGAGAGGCGTGCAAGCTGTCCTTGAGTGTGTAGGCTCACCGAGAAGTGTGCAAGTTGTACGCTGCGCAGGCTCACTGGGAAGCGAGCCCTTTGACTTTCATGGCCGCCCGCCTTGCTCGCATCCTCTCCATTAATGGCGCCCAAGCCGCAGTTTAATTCGCTTTTTAAATATAAAACACTCATCGCAAACGTTTTAGTTAGAACACTCGTATGCAAACCGACAGCTTCCCCAGGAAGCTAAGAGAAAATGTGCCGAGCAGGATTTTTGCAGCTCTTGATCGCAAACGTTTTAGATAGAACACCCGTATGCAAAGTGAGAGCAGCGCAGTATTTGTGCATCCCTTCAACGCGAACGGTTGTTTTGGATGACCCATGTGGAACCACGCACAAACAATTTGGTAAGATTTGTCAATCCTTGTAACACTCGATTTGTCAAAATATGAAGCTAAAAATCACTAGTAGTATCTAATTTTTGCAACTAAAATTCAGTAATTAAGCATAGATTTCATTCGTAGATTCAGCAGTCGTTCTTAATTTATACAAACAGTTCAACACGACAGCTGAACCGACCAAACTTTTCCCCAATTGTTGCCAACCATGTACTGAAATAGCTAGTTCAACTATATATACTAGCTAATTTTAAGTACGTTGTACAGTTCCACCACATCTATAGTCAGATGAACTGAACAAAATAGCCCCTAAATACTACTACTACTACTGCGGAGGGGCTTTGTACTAATTCTGGCTGCCTCTCCTCTGCCGAGCGCGCTCAGTAAGAGGCGGAGGAGGAGGAGCCTACCGACGAGCTGGGCAACCGCAATACGGTGCCTACCGCTAATGCAGCTTCAGCGATGCCCGCCTCGAACGCCCGATATCGCTCCAGACGACCCCTCTTGAAGTGGTGGTTCTCCTCGTAGATCTCCTGATTCGTCGCCTCTGAGGCGGCGTGTGCCACTGCCACTGCGGCGGTAAGGCTCTTTGCATGCTCGACGAGGCGCTCCTCCTCCTCCTCCCGCAGGAACTCGGTGTAGCGTGCAAGGTCGCTGTCGCACGTGCAGGCATCCACCTCTGCCTCCCACCTTCGGGCGGCGTTGGCGGAACGAGTGATGACCCCGGCGGTCGACGGTGGGCTGGCAGCCACGGTGGCCGACGACGGGGTGGCGGCCACGACCACCACCGGCAGAGCGGGTGATGGCCACAGTGGCCGGGAGTGGGGTGGCGGCCATGACGGTCATCTCCTGCCTTCGGGCTGTGGCGGCGGAGCGGGCGATGGCCCTGGCTTTCTACGATGGTGTGGCGGCAACGGCGGTCGGCAACAGCTGGCGACGGGCACCGGCGGCGGAGCGTGTGGTGGGTGTTCCGCGCACACCCAACAGGGACACCACGTGCACTACACTACACTGGGGACTGCGCCGCCACCACGGTGTAGCCTCCCAGCTGGAGCTGTCCTCTGATGACGGTGGAGTGGCTGAGCGACGATGGTGGACCGGTGCCATTAGCGAATGTGGGAGAAGCAGACGAGATAAGCTACATGGATGAGGGGAAAATGCGACGCAGGACTCGCCGGCCGTGAGGGTTTTTATAGCTAGCCGGTAAGCATTGGGATTTTGGGGGATTTCACCGAGTCGGGCGGGAAGCTTGCGCGGGAACCTGCGAGGTTGCGCAGGAACAGGCTCACCGACGATTCATTGGCGCCACCGTTTGGAAAATAGAATGCCCCCGCGCGCTGCGCAAGCTTGCGCTGTAAGCCGTCTGCGGCAGCGGGGTGACAAGACGTGCGAGAGGAGGAGGAAAGGCCACGTACACATACGGTTAATAAAAAAACATTTGCGATTTAATTACCTACTATACCGCCGTCCTGGTTTATAAGTATGATTTAACTAATGAAATACGAATGCATGTTGCCAAAGATTATATAGTTGGATTTGTATTTGAACATAGTTTCCAATTATATAATTTTTTAAACATGCATTAACATTTTGTTGGTTAAATTTGAGGGCAAAGTATGGCATGGAATATAAAGGAGACTATAGACTAGACGGAGGTCGTACAAATGGCCGCTCTCTACGCAGCAACGCAACTGTCGGCCGGCTTGTAGACAACCATTTGCTACGTGTTCAACTGCTCCAAGCGTGTGGTTGCTTGCGGTTCAGGCGTCCGCGGCGCGGTCTGCTCGCGTCCCTCCGAGCGCGCTCTGCTCTTGCGTCCCTCCGAGTGCTCTGCCCTCGTCCCTCCACGTGCGCTGCCAGTGTTTTGGGCTGGCGCATGATCACACACATTCGTGTGCAAGCAGTTGCGGCGGGCGCGGTGCGATGATGCAGTTACCCACTGCAAAAACAGCCATGCGGACACGCCGAGAATCCATGTCGCCCGGCCCCCTTTTATTCCCGCAGCCATTTACCTTCATCTCTCGTCTCACATGTCACACGAAGCACACCCACGAGGACACATACAGAGAGGACATCCAGCGGTTCCAATGGCGCTCCCCGTGGCTCCAATGACACTCCCAGCGGCCGACGATGACAACGGCGGGCAGTTCACCATGCATCACGTAGTGGATATCCATGTGAGGGGGAAGGCCCTCTCAGTGGTGTACACGAATGATCCGGTCTCAGTGGAGAGCTCATCCAAACTATTGAGCAGTTCCTTGCTGAGGACAAGTACCGAGTGGTCGGCTTCGACCTCGAGTACACCATCGGTCGTGCCGGGCACAATCAGAAGGTTGTCATTGCCCAGTTGTGTGTGCGACATGACGTCCTCATCTACCACTTCCACCTTGCCACAAGGCCTTGCGAGCGTTTCTGCAGGTTTATCAAGAGCTCCGACTACAGTTTCGCTACGGTGGACACCACCAACGATCTAAAAGCGCTCAAGGTTTCGAACTTGAAATGCCCAAATCTTGTCAACATCCAGCACCACTACAAGGTCTGGGGCACCGACAAAAGCAAACTAAACTCCCTGGTTGACCTCGCCTCAACCATCATCGACCCCTACTACGCGAAGATGAAGCAAGAGAGCAATAAGGCCAAGAACACATGGCACAGTGTGTGGCATAAGAGATTGGATGAACAACATGTCAAGTATGCGGCCATGGACGCGTACACAAGCTACGAGATGTACACGCGGATCGTTGACATGAGGAACTGTTTTCTTCCTAACCCAGACAAGGGATCGAGCCACATAGCAGTGGCGAGAGTGTCACAAGAAGTAGATGACTATACGATCGTTTCTCCTACTTTAAAATGCATGCAATTCTTTATTGAGGTGTGTGTGAATGATCTGTATAGTCACTTATGTAATTGGATGTTTATTTCAGTTATATATATACATACATGTTATTCTACTGTAGACAGAGCAATTCACACGGCTTATTAGCAGTAATCATCTGTGTTATTATTGGTCTTCGCACACATTTCAGATTACGGACCTGTTTGCCGCGTATCACACACATCTTGTTTAGTTGAACCGTTTCCATTGTGTTGCCTAATCACACACAGTTCATCCCAGTGAACTGTATGTTGTATATCGCACACGCCTTCATCTGGCTGCCTGTTTCTTTTGTGCCTCCTCATCACAAACAGTTCATTGAGCTGAATCGTATGCCCTGCATCGCACACGCAACTAAATTCTGAACCGTGTTTGATGCATCTGTCATCGCAAACATTTTGCACCTTTTTTGACGGTTTTTTACACCGCCGTTTGCGATTATGGCATTGCACATAGTTTCGTCGAAGGGTCTCTGATTCGACTGTCGCATTTGGACCATCCTGCAGTAGTGTTTGAGCATGATGGGCTAGGGATAACTTATTTTAGCGTTGATATTTTGAAAGACATGGTTTCTTGTTGATATGCTTGAGGATCTAAATTATCATGTCAAAACTAGACTATTGCTTTGAACAACTAAAAGTCCAATTGTCCATGCTATAAAGAAAATAATATTATATGACACGATAGGCAGCATTCCACATCAAAAATTCTGTTTTTATCACTTACCTACTCAAGGACGAGTAGGAGTTAAGTTTGGGGATGCTGATACGTCTCCAACATATCTATAATTTTTAATTGTTCCATGTTGTTATATTATCAATCTTGGATGTTTTATAATCATTTTATATCATTTTTTGGTACTAACCTATTAACGTAGTGCCAAGTGCCAGTTCCTATTTTTTCCGTGTTTTTTACATCGCAGAAAATCAATATCACACGGAGTCCAAATGCCACGAAACTTAACAAAGATTTTTCATGGACCATAAGGAACATGTTGGGCCCTGGTTGCACCTGGGGGAGTCCCGAGGAGGGGACAACCCACCAGGGCATGCCCTGGTGGGTTGTGCCCACCTCGGTGCCCCCCGGACCGCCTCTTTGCTCTATAAATACCCAAAAAATCCCAGAACCCTAGGGGAGTCAACGAAATATTCATCTAGCCGCTGGAGAGTCTAGAACCACCAGATCCAATGTAGACACCATCTCGGATGGGGTTCACCACCTCCATTGGCGCCTCTCCGATGATGCGTGAGTAGTTCTTTGTAGACCTTCGGGGTCCATAGTTAGTAGCTAGATGGCTTCATCTCTCTCTCTCTTGATTCTCAATACAATGGTCTCTTGGGGATCCATATGATGTAACTCTTTTGTGGCGTGTTTGTTGGGATCCGATGAACTTTGAGTTTATGATCAGATCTATCTTTTTATATCCATGAAAGTTAATTGAGTTTATTTGATCTCTTATATGCATGATTGCTTATAGCCTCATATTTCTTCTCCGATATTTGGGTTTTGTTTGGCCAACTTGATCTATTTATCTTGCAATGGGAAGAGGTGCTTCGTAGTGGGTTCGATCTTATGGTGCTTGATCCCAGTGACAGAAAGGGAAACGACACGTATGTATCGTTGCTACGAAGGATAAAACGATGGGGTCTATCTCTACATAGATATATCTTGTCTACATCATGTCATCGTTCTTATTGCATTAGTCTGTTTCTCCATGAACTTAATACACTAGATGCCTGATGGATAGCGGTCGATGTGTGGAGCAATAGTAGTAGATGCAGGCAGGAGTCAGTCTACTAATCTTGGACGTGATGCCTATATAATGATCATTGCCTGGATATCGCCATAATTATTTGAGGTTCTATCAATTGCCCAACAGTAATTTGTTCACCCACCGCTTTGCTATTTTTCTCGAGAGAAGCCACTAGTGAAACCTACGGCCCCTGGGTCTTCTTTCTCATATTATTTGCCTTTGAGATCTATTTTTATTTACTTTTATTTTCATATCTATTAATTCAAAAACCCAAAAATACTTTGCTGCATTTTCCCTTATTTATTTTATTCGATGTTCGATCTATCAATCTACTACAAATTTATCTCACGTATGTTTGCCTATCTTGAGGCGCCGTACCCCCGAAGGGATTGACAACCCCTTTAACATGTCGGGTTGTGAGGATTTGTTATATGTGTGTAGGGGTTGTTTACATTGTGTTGCTTGGTTCTTGAGGGAGTCCTGGATTAGGGGGTCTCCGGACAGCCGGACTATATCCTTTGGCCGGACTGTTGGACTATGAAGATACAAGATTGAAGACTTCGTCCCATGTCCGGATGAGACTCTCCTTGGCGTGGATGGCAAGCTTGGCAGTACGGATATGTATATCTCCTCCCTTGTAACCGACTCTGTGTGACACTAGCCCCCTCGGGTGTCTATATAAACCGGAGGGTTTAGTCCGTAGGACAACAACAATCATACCATAGGCTAGCTTCTAGGGTTTAGCCTCTACGATCTCGTGGTAGATCAACTCTTGTAATACTCATATCATCAAGATCAATCAAGCAGGAAGTAGGGTATTACCTCCATCGAGAGGGCCCGAACCTGGGTAAACATCGTGTCCCCCGCCTCCTGTTACCATCCGCCTTAGACGCACAGTTCGGGACCCCCTACCCAAGATCCGCCGGTTTTGAGAACGACATTGGTGCTTTCATTGAGAGTTCCATTATGACATCACCGTAAGGCTTGATGGCTCCTTCAATCATCGGTAACGATGCGGTCCAGGGTGAGGTTTTCCTCCCCGGACAGATCTTCGTATTCGGCGGCTTCGCACTGCAGGCCAACTCGCTTGGCCATCCGGAGCAGATCGAGAGCTACGCCCCTGGCCATGAGGTCAGGTTCGGAAACTTGAACTACACTGCCGACATCCGCGGAGACTTGATCTTCTTCGGATTCGAGCCCATGCCAGGTGCGCCGCATGATCACGACGAGCATGATTTAGCTCTGCCGTCGGACATTGTTCGGGAGATCACACCTGCAACTACTCTGGCCCTCAATCCGGAGCAAATTGCGCCATCCGAGGACGGGTGGATAGACCCCGCCATGGAGGCCGCACTCTCAATGGCGATGGAGCCGGATATTGACTTCACCCCTTACGAGAGCTGTGTTGCCGAACCACTGGATTCGTATCCGGCCACGGACTCCGAGCCGCCTGCGTCCGTGTCTATCGAATCCGATTGGGCACCGATCATGGAGTTCACCTTTGCGGATATCTTTCAGCACTCACCTTTCGGCGACGTGCTAAATTCATTAAGGTCTCTCTTATTGTCAAGAGAACCTTGGACGAACTATGTCCGGCTAGAATGGGATGCAGACGATGAAGAAATTCTCTCCCCACCCACCACCCACTTAGTAGCCACTGTCGATGATTTAACCGACATGCTCGACTTCGACTCCGAAGACATCGACGGTATGGATGATGATGCAGGAGATGAACAGGAACCACCGCCCACAGGGCGCTGGACCGCCACCTCATCATATGATATATACATGGTAGACACCCCCAAAGAAGGCAATGGCGATGAGACAGCGGAGGATGACCCCTCCAAGAAGCAACCCAAGCACCAACGTCAGCGGCGCCGCTCTAAGTCCCGCCATAGCAAAAGTAGTGATACCGGCACAAGAGACAATAACACTCCAGATAGTGCCGAAGATGACAACAATCCCCTCCAGCACGATTTAGAGCGGGAGGGTGAACAAGCTAGCCCTATAGAGTGGGCAGCAGATGGAGAATCGGAGGAGGACAATTACATGCCTCTCTCCGAAGACGAGGTGAGCCTTGGCGATGAAGAATTTATCGTGCCTGAGGATCCCGTCGAGTAGGAGTGCTTCAAGCACCGGCTTATGGCCACAACAAATAGCTTGAAGAGAAAGCAACAACAGCTTCAAGCTGATCAAGATTTGCTAGCAGACAGATGGACCAAAGTCCTTGCGGCCGAGGAATACGAACTCGAGCGCCCCTCCAAGGGTTACCCAAATTGCAGGTTGCTACCTTACCTCGAGGAGGAAGCATTGAAACCTACATCACCAGGGTATGATGCGGTTGACGGGCCACCTCATGGCCGAGGCAGAGAGGCATTTTAGCCTGAAGTCCAGCCCGCACCCCGCCGCCAATCAAACAAAAATACCAAGGCCTGGGGCAACACGCGGGACCTGCGAGACATATTGGAAAACAAGGCAAAACATGCAAGATCAATCTACGGATCACGGGGGCGCACACCAACACGCGACGATGATCGTCACGCCGGATACACTAAAAGCAAATCCGGCTGAGCCGAACACAGCAGACAAGACTCATATGAATTGCGTCGTGATATAGCGTGGCATAGAGGTGCCACACCCCCCCTATGCTTCACTGATGAAGTTATGGATCACGAATTCCCGGAGGGTTTTAAACCCGTAAATATCGAATCGTATGATGGTACAACAGATCCCGCTGTATGGATTGAGGATTTCCTCCACCACATCCACTTGGCTCGCGGTGATGATCTAGATGCCATCAAGTACCTCCCACTAAAACTCAAAGGACCAGCTCGACATTGGCTGAATAGCTTGCCAGCAGACTCCGTCGGCAGTTGGGAGGATTTGGAAGATGCATAACTTGACAACTTCCAGGGCACTTATGTGCGACCACCGGATGCTGATGACTTGAGCTATGTAACTCAGCAGCCAAGGGAATCGACTAGGCAATTCTGGACACGGTTCCTAACTAAGAAAAACCAAATTATTGACTGTCCGGATGCAGAGGCCTTAGCGGCATTCAAGCATAACATCCGTGACGAGTGGCTCGCCCGGCACCTTGGCCAGGAGAAGCCGAAGTCTATGGTAGCCCTCACGACACTCATGACCCGCTTTTGCGCTGGCGAGGATAGCTGGCTGGCTCGCAACAACACATCAAGGAATCCGGACACTTCAGATACTAAAGATGCCAATGGCAGACCACGTCGTAACAGACACAAGCGCCGCAACAACGGTGATAACACCGATGATACGACAGTCAATGCCGGATTCAGAGGCTCTAGATCCGGTTAGCGGAAAAAGCCATTCAAAAGAAGTACTCCGGGCCCGTCCAGTTTGGATCGCATACTTGATCGCTCATGTCAAATCCACGGCACCCCCGATATGCCAGCCAATCACACCAACAGAGAATGCTGGGTGTTCAAGCAGGCCGGCAAGATGAATGCCGAAAACAAGGACAAGGGGCTGCATAGTGAGGACGAGCAGGAGCCCCGGCCGCCGAACACAGGAGGACAGAAGAGGTTCCCCCCACAAGTGAAGACGGTGAACATGATATACGCAACCCACATTCCCACGAGGGAACGGAAGCGTGCACTAAGGGACGTCTATGCGATGGAGCCTGTCGCCCCAAAGTTCAACCCATGGTCCTCTTGTCTGATCACCTTCGATCGCAGGGACCATCCCACTAGTATCCGTCATGGCGGATCCTCCGCATTGGTCCTAGACCCCATCATCGACGGATTTCACCTCACTCGAGTCCTTATGGATGGTGGCAGCAGCCTGAACCTGCTATATCAGGATACAATGCGCAAAATGGGTATAGGATCAAACCCACCAAAACCACCTTTAAGGGCGTCATCCCAGGTGTAGAGGCCCATTGCACGGGCTCAATCACACTGGAAGTGGTCTTCGGATCTCCGGACAACTTCCGAAGCGAGGAGTTAATCTTCGATATCGTCCCGTTCCGCAGTGGCTATCACACACTACTCGGGCGAACCACATTTGCAAAATTTAATGCGGTACCGCATTACACATACCTCAAGTTCAAGATGCCAGGACCTAGGGGGGGGGGTCATAACAGTCAATGGAAACACAGAACGCTCACTCCGCACGGAAGAGCACACTGCGGCCCTCGCAGCAGAAGCACAAAGCAGCCTTTTAAGGCAAATCGCCAATTCGGCGATACAGCCCCCGGACACCGTCAAGCGAGTCCGGAGTAACCTGCAACAGGATCGCCTGGCACGTTCAGAGCTCGCCCAGAAATTCGGCCCCCGTCCTAGTCCCAGTCAAGTGACGAAATCCATGCCGCGCGTACATAATTACGCACTGAAAATACCATGGGCACAGGTGGGGGCATGATGAGGGCACGTCCCGCAATGCGGCTTAACCGCCCTAGGGGCTGCATACCTTTAGCATTTTTTCTCTTTCAAGACCTTACTCTCTGGAAGTCCTTTCCGGTAGTATGATTGCCGGACACATTACGGGATGAAACAACCAAGGAGGCAAGAAGCTAAGACGTACAAGGGAACCCCCAGGTGGTCTCTAATAACAATCGACATACCCGCTTTTTACTACCCATACACAGCTTGCCCTTGGATAGGCCATGTCAAATAGTCCTATTTTTTTTTCTTATTGCACTACTTGTATCAGTACGCTTCGACATATTATTTAAATAACAATTCATAGCATTAGTCTATTATTGCATTATCCATCCCTTTTTTCTTATATGGTCATTTACGACAACTTGCACCCGTACATTCTGGAATGGTCAGTACGCCAGGGGCTTTCATTTACCCCATAATACGACATGAGAAGTCCAAACACTTTCGACAATGCGGCACCCCGAACTTATAGCATTATATGCATCAACTCCGAATCATGTCTTGGGTCAATAGTTGGGTTTGCCTGGCTCCCATGTTTTGGTACCTTACGTTCCGCTATATCAGCTAAGGTAGCACTAGGAGAACTACTGCGATTGTGTCCCGGTTCTTCCGGATGAGCACCTCAGTAGAGAAAGCCGAAAACTAACTGTCATGATAAGGCGAGAGCTGGTCGCTGTTCGAGAGGTCTCAAGTCCTTAAAGACTTTTTCCACTTCAGGCGAGGAGTCGGCTGATATGTCTCTAACGTATCTATAATTTTTGATTGTTCCATGCTATTATATTATCAACCTTGGATGTTTTATATGCATTTATATGCTATTTTATATGATTTTTGGGACTAACCTATTAACCTAGAGCCCAGTGCCAGTTTCTGTTTTTCCTTGTTTTAGGGTTTTGAAGAAAAGGAATATCAAACGGAGTCCAAACGGAATGAAACCTTCGGAAAAGTTATTTTTGGAAAGAAAGCAATACACGAGACTTGGAGTGCACGTCAGGGGATCAATGAGGAAGCCACAAGGCAGGGAGGCGCCCTCCACCCTCGTGGGCCCCTTGTGGCCCCCCTGATGTATTTCTTCCGCCTATATATATCCATATACCCTAAAACGATCGGGGAGCACAATAGATCGGTAGTTCCGCCGCCAGAAGCCTCCGTAGCCATCGAAAACCAATCTAGACCCGTTCCGGCACCGTGCCAGAGGGGGCAATCTCTCTCCGGTGGCCATCTTCATTATCCCGGTGCTCTCCATGACGAGGAGGGAATAGTTCTCCCTCAGGGCTAAGGGTATGTACCATTAGCTATGTGTTTGATCTCTCTCTCTCTCTCGTGTTCTTGAGGTGATACGATCTTGATGTATCGCGAGCTTTGCTATTATAGTTGGATCCTATGATGTTTCTCCCCCTCCACTCTCTTGTAATGGATTGAGTTTTCCCTTTGAAGTTATCTTATCGGATTGAGTCTTTAATGATTTGAGAACACTTGATGTATGTCTTGCCATGCGTATCTGTGGTGACAATGGGATATCACGTGATTCACTTGATGTATGTTTTGGTGATCAACTTGCGGGTTCCGCCCATGAACTTATGCATAGGGGTTGGCACACGTTTTCGTCTTGATTCTCCGGTAGAAACTTTGGGGCAATCTTTGAGGTTCTATGTGTTGGTTGAATAGATGAATCTGAGATTATGTGATGCATATCGTATAATCATACCCACAGATACTTGAGGTGACATTGGAGTATCTAGGAGACATTGGGGTTTTGGTTGATTTGTGTCTTAAGGTGTTATTCTAGTACGAACTCTAGGGCTGTTTGTGACACTTATAGGAATAGCCCAACGGATTGATTGGAAAGAATAACTTTGAGGTGGTTTCGTACCCTACCATAATCTCTTCGTTTGTTCTCCGCTATTAGTGACTTTGGAGTGACTCTTTGTTGCATGTTGAGGGATAGTTATGTGATCCAATTATGTTAT
Source organism: Triticum monococcum (assembly GCA_034509565.1). Taxonomy (NCBI): domain Eukaryota; kingdom Viridiplantae; phylum Streptophyta; class Magnoliopsida; order Poales; family Poaceae; genus Triticum; species Triticum monococcum. The sequence goes on along the minus strand of CM067843.1, from coordinate 182,871,175 downwards.
TATTGTTGAGAGAACTTGCACTAGTGAAAGTATGAACACTAGGCCTTGTTTCAACGCATTGCAATACCGTTTACGCTCACTTTTATCATTAGCTACCTTGCTGTTTTTATATTTTCAGATTACAAATACCTTTATCTACCATCCATATACCACTTGTATCACCATCTCTTCACCGAACTAGTGCACCTATACAATTTACCATTGTATTGGGTGTGTTGGGGACATAAGAGACTCTTTGTTATTTGGTTGCAGGGTTGCTTGAGAGAGACCATCTTCATCCTACACCTCCTACGGATTGATAAACCTTAGGTCATCCACTTGAGGGAAATTTGCTACTGTCCTACAAATCTGTGCACTTGGAGGCCCAACAACGTCTACAAGAAGAAGGTTGTGTAGTAGACATCAAGCTCTTTTCTAGCGCCGTTGCCGGGGAGGCGAGGAAAGCGGCACTAACACCCCGTCAACTAAGCTCTTTTTTGGCACCGTTGCGGGGAGGTTAGCGCTTGAAGGTATATCTTTAGATCTTGCAATCGAGTCTTTTAGTTTCTTGTTTTATCACTAGTTTAGTTTATAAAAGAAAACTACAAAAAATGGAATTGAGGATACCTCATATGCTTCATCTTTTTAATGTCTTTCATGAAAATAAGGATTCCGATAATTGTGCAAAAGTGTTAGAAGAAGAATGCATTAGAATGTTTGGCACTAAATCTTTGGATGATGAGCATGATTACAATGTTGTTAGTATGAATTATTTGAATATCCATGATGCTAATGGTATGCAAACCCACAAGCTTGGGGATGCTATGTTTGATGAATATGATATTTTTAGTCCCCCAAGTTTTGATGAGCAAATTTATTTTGATGATAGCATGCCTCCTATTTATGATGATTATATTGATGAAAGTGGATTTGGAGAGGTCATGACTTTATTTAGTGATGAATCCATTATTTTGGAAGAGGTTCCAATTGATTATGAGAACAATGGTGATTATGTGATGACATGTATGCTATAAAGAATAATTATAACCATGAAACTTGTCATCATGATTTTAGTTTTCAATTGGATTATGCCTCACATGATAGTTATTTTGTTGAGTTTGCTCCCACTATTATGAATGAGAAGAATTTTGCTTGTGTGGAGAGTAATAAAATTTCTATGCTTGTAGATCATGAAAAGAATACTTTAGGTGCTGGTTATATTGTTGAATTCATTCATGATGCTACTGAAAATTATTATGAGGGAGGAACATATGCTTGTAGGATTTGCAATAATATCAAGTTTCCTCTCTATGTGCTTAAAATCTTGAAGTTATGCTTGTTTCACCTTCCTATGCAAGTTGATTCTTGTTCCCATAAGTTGTTTGCTCACAAAATCCCTATGCATAGGAAGTATGTTAGACTTAAATGTGCTAGTCATATTCTTCATGATGCTCTCTTTATGTTTCAATTCTTATCTTTTATGTGAGCATCATTGAAATCATCATGCCTAGCTAGGGGCGTTAAACGATAGCGCTTGTTGGGAGGCAACCCAACTTTATTTTTGTTCCTTGCTTTTTTTTCCTGTTTAGTAATAAATAATTTATCTAGACTCTGTTATTGTTGTGTTTTTTTGTTTAATTAGTGGTTGTGCCAAGTAGAACCGTTGGGAAGACTTGGGGAAAGTCTTGTTGATCTTGCTGTAAAAAACAGAAACTTTAGCGCTCACGAGAATTGCTGCCAGTTTTTATTGGAGAGTGATATTTAGTTAATTATTTTTTAAGATGATTAATAGATAAATTCCTCACGTCCAGGAATTTATTTTAAAATTTTTGGGGTTCTATAAGTTTGCATTAGTTACAGATTACTACAGACTGTTCTGTTTTTGACAGATTCTGTTTTTCGTGTGTTGTTTGCTTATTTTGATGAATCTATGGCTAGTAAAATAGTTTATAAACTATAGATAAGTTGGAATAAAGTAGGTTTAACACCAATATAAATAAAGAATTAGTTCATTACAGTACCTCGAAGTGGTGTTTTGTTTTCTTTCGCTAACGGAGCTTACGAGTTTTCTGTTAAGTTTTGTGTTGTGAAGTTTTCAAGTTTTGGGTAAAGATTCGATGGACTATGGAATAAGGAGTGGCAAGAGCCTAAGCTTGGGGATGTACAAGGCACCCCAAGGTAAAATTCAAGGACAACCAAAAGCCTAAGCTTGGGGATGCCCCGGAAGGCATCGCCTTTTTCGTCTTCGTTCATCGATAACTTTACTTGGAGCTATATTTTTATTCACCACATGATATGTGTTTTTCTTGGAGCGTCATTTTATTTTATTTAGTTTTGCTTGCTGTTTGAATAAAATACCAAGATCTGAAATCCTTAAATTTCAGAGAGTCTTCACATAGTTGCATAATTATTTGACTACTCATTGATCTTCACTTTTATCTTTTGGAGTAGTTTGTCATTTGCTCTAGTGCGTCACTTATATCGTTTTAGAGCATGGTGGTGGTTTTATTTTATAGAAATAGATGAACTCTCATGATTCACTTATATTATTTTGAGAGTCCTAAACAGCATGGTAATTTTCTTTGGTTATGAATTTAGTCCTAGTATGATGGGCATCCAAGAGGGATATAATAAAAACTTTCATATAAAGTGCATTGAATACTATGAGAAGTTTGATACTTGATGATTGTTTTGAGATATGAGGATGGTAATATTAGAGTCATGCTAGTGAGTAGTTTTGAATTTGAGAAATACTTGTGTTGAAGTTTGTGATTCCCGTAGCATGCACGTATGGTGAACCGTTATGTGATGAAGTCGGAGCATGATTTATTTATTGATTGTTTTCCTTATGAGTGGCGGTCGGGGACGAGCGATGGTCTTTTCCTACCAATCTATCCCCCTAGGAGCATGCGCACAATACTTTGCTTTGATAACTTGTAGATTTTTGCAATAGGTATATGAGTTCTTTATGACTAATGTTGAGTCCATGGATCATACGCACTCTCACCCTTCCACCATTGCTAGCCTCTCTAATACCGCACACCTTTCGCCGATATCATACACCCACCATATACCTTCCTCAAAACAGCCAACATACCTACCTATTATGGCATTTTCATAGCCATCCCGAGATATATTGCCATGCAACTCTCCACCGTTTTGTTTATTATGACACGCTCCATCATTGTCATATTGCTATGCATGATCATGTAGTTAACATTGTATTTGTGGCAAAGCCACCGTTCATAATTCTTTCATACATGTCACTCATGAGTCATTGCACATCCCGGTACACCGCCGGAGGCATTCATACAGAGTCATATCTTGTTCTAAGTATCGAGTTGTAATTCTTGAGTTGTAAGTAAATAAAAGTGTGATGATCATCATTATTAGAGCATTGTCCCAGTGAGGAAAGGATGATGGAGACTATATTTCCCCACAAGTCAGGATGAGACTCCGGACTAAATAAAAAAAGAGGCCATAAAAAAAGAGAAAAGGCCCAAATAAAAAAAGAGAGGCCATAAAAAAGGGAGAAAAGGCCCAAATAAAAAAATGAGAGAAAAAAAGAGAAGGGGCAATGCTTCTATCCTTTTACCACACTTGTGCTTCAAAGTAGCACCATGATCTTCATGATAGAGTGTCTCCTATGTTGTCACTTTCATATACTAGTGGGAATCTTTCATTATAGAACTTGGCTTGTATATTCCAATGACGGTCTTCCTCAAAATGCCCTAGGTCTTCGTGAGCAAGCGAGTTGGATGCACACCCACTAGTTTCTTTTGTTGAGCTTTCATACATTTATAGCTCTAGTGCATCCGTTGCATGGCAATCCCTACTCACTCACATTGATATCTATTGATGGGCATCTCCATAGCCCATTGATATGCCTAGTTGATGTGAGACTATCTTCTCCTTTTTGTCTTCTCCACAACCACCATTCTATTCCACCTATAGTGCTATGTCCATGGCCCACGCTCATGTATTGCCTGAAGATTGAAAAAGTTTGAGAACATCAAAAGTATGAAACAATTGCTTGGCTTGTCATCGGGGTTGTACAGGATTTAAATATTTTGTGTGGTGAAGATGGAGCATAGCCAGACTATATGATTTTGTAGGGATAGCTTTCTTTGGCCATGTCATTTTGAGAAGACATGATTGCTTTGTTAGTATGCTTGAAGTATTATTATTTTTATGTTAATATTAAACTTTTGTATTGAATCTTATGGATCTGAATATTCTTGCTACAATAAAGAGAAATACATGATGAATATGTTAGGTAGCATTCCACATCAAAAATTCTGTTTTTATCATTTACCTACTCGAGGATGAGCAGGAATTAAGCTTGGGGATGCTGATACGTCTCCAACGTATCTATAATTTTTGATTGTTCCATGCTACTATATTATCAACCTTGGATGTTTTATATGCATTTATATTTTATATGATTTCTGGGACTAACCTATTAACCTAGAGCCCAGTGCCAGTTTCTATTTTTTCCTTGTTTTAGGGTCTTGAAGAAAAGGAATATCAAACGGAGTCCAAACGTAATGAAACCTTCGGAAAAGTTATTTTTGGAAAGAAAGCAATACATGAGACTGGAGTGCACGTCAGGGGATCAACAAGGAAGCCACGAGGCAGGGGGGCACGCCCACCCCCTGGGCACGCCCTCCACCCTCGTGGGCCCCTCGTGGATCCCCTGATGTATTTCTTTCGCCTATATATATCCATATACCCTAAAACGATCGGGGAGCACAATAGATCGGGAGTTCCGCCGCCAGAAGCCTCAGTAGCCACCGAAAACCAATCTAGACCCGTTCCGGCACCCTGCCGGAGGGGGCAATCTCTCTCTGCTGGCCATCTTCATGATCCCGGTGCTCTCCATGACGAGGAGGGAGTAGTTCTCCCTCGAGGCTGAGGGTATGTACCAGTAGCTATGTGTTTGATCTCTCTCTCTCTCATGTTCTTGAGGTGATACGATCTTGATGTATCGCGAGCTTTGCTATTATAGTTGGATCCTATGATGTTTCTCCCCCTCTACTCTCTTGTAATGGATTGAGTTTTCCCTTTGAAGTTATCTTATCGGATTGAGTCTTTAATGATTTGAGAACACTTGATGTATGTCTTGCCGTGCGTATCTGTGGTGACAATGGGATATCACGTGATTCACTTGATGTATGTTTTGGTGATCAACTTGCGGGTTCCGCCCATGAACTTATGCATAGGGGTTGGCACACGTTTTCGCCTTGATTCTCCTATAGAAACTTTGGGGCACTCTTTGAGGTTCTATGTGTTGGTTGAATAGATGAATCTGAGATTGTGTGATGCATATCGTATAATCATACCCACGGATACTTGAGGTGACTTTGGAGTATCTAGGTGACATTAGGGTTTTGGTTGATTTGTGTCTTAAGGTGTTATTCTAGTACGAACTCTAGGGCTGTTTGTGACACTTATAGGAATAGCCCAACGGATCGATTGGAAAGAATAACTTTGAGGTGGTTTCGTACCCTACCATAATCTCTTCGTTTGTTCTCCGCTATTAGTGACTTTGGAGTGACTCTTTGTTGAATGTTGAGGGATAGTTATGTGATCCAATTATGTTATTATTGTTGAGAGAACTTGCACTAGTGAAAGTATGAGCCCTAGGCCTTGTTTCAACACATTGCAATACCGTTTACGCTCACTTTTATGATTAGTTACCTTTATGTTTTTATATTTTCAGATTACAAATACCTTTATCTACCATCCATATACCACTTGTATCACCATCTCTTCGCCGAACTAGTGCACCTATACAATTTACCATTGTATTGGGTGTGTTGGGGACACAAGAGACTCTTTGTTATTTGGTTGCAGGGTTGCTTGAGAGAGACCATCTTCATCCTACGCCTCCTACGGATTGATAAACCTTAGGTCATCCACTTGAGGGAAATTTGCTACTGTCCTACAAACCTTTGCTCTTGGAGGCCCAACAACGTCTACAAGAAGAAGGTTGTGTAGTAGACATCATCGGCCTTGCCCGACTTAGGCGTATATAGCGCCCCAAATTCGGCCTTCCGAATACTAGGGGCTTTGCCAAAATTTAAAATTGTAGACTTCTATGGCTAAGTGAGAGTGATAAAGCCTTATAGTCCAATTGCCTGGTTCGTTGTGCTGAACACCTCCCTCGAAGGACCCAAAATTGGGATAAAGAGTGCTCAGGTTTATCCCGAACACCCCAGTACTAGTTACATGGGGGTAGAAGCCGACGACTGGCCAACTCTCAGATTTTATAAATGGTCGCACAGAAGGTAATATTTTAAATTCAAAAGGTGTTGCATAGCGCAAATGAACTCGTTTCACATTACGGGATCACATGAGCATGTTCATTCAAAAATTACATCTCTAGCACATTCCTCCGCCACAAGGCGGGAACCCTTCTGGACACTATCATAATACATTTTGGGGCAGCGATGATCCTTGCCCTCCGGCGGCCCCTCCTTCACCAGCTTTATGGCGTCTAGCTTCGCCCAGTGCACCTTTGCCGGGGTAAAAGCCCTACGCGCACCCTCGATGCAGACAGACCGCTTTATGACTTCAAGCCGTGGGCAGGCATCCACAAGCCGCCTCACCAGACCGAAGTAGCTGCCAGGCAGGGGATCGCCAGGCCACATCCGGACTATAAGACCCTTCATGTCCTATTCGGCCGCCTTGTGAAGCTCGACCAGTTGCTTCAGCTGGTCGCTCAAAGGCATTGGGTGTTCGGTCCCAGTATATTGAGACTAGAACAACTTTTCCGTTGAGCTCCCCTCCTCAGCTCGGTAAAATTCCGCGGCATCCAGCACACTGCGGGGAAGATCGACGAACGCTCCTGGAGAGCTTCGAACTCGGGTAAGTTCCTTCGCATGCTTGCTTTGCATAATGAATGCCTTACCTGCTGCTATCTTCTTCACCGCATCAATCTCCTGGAGGGCCTTGTGGGCTTCAGCCTTGGCGCTATATGCACTTTCGAGCGCCTTCGGAAGCTCCGACTCTCGTGTCTTAGAGTCAAGCTCCAAGGACTCGTGTTTTTTGCCGAGAGCCTCAAGCTCTTGCTGCACCTCGCCTACCCGGGCTTCTTGCTTTTCCCGCTCAATGCGCTCCGTGGCCGCTTTATCTTCGGCCTCGGACAACGCCTTCTTCAGGGTCGCCACCTCGGTCGTGGCCCCTGGCAAATTCATGATGATCCTATTATTTTACAACCGAATTTCTTTTTAATATATAGACAAGGTATTGCTTACCTTTGCTCTCCTCGAGCTGGCTCTTGGTAAGGCCGAGCTCTTCCTCGGACCGCTCAAGGTCCCGCTTCAGTGCAACGACCTCCGCAGTACATGCGGCAACGGCTAGCAGTGAAGCCTGCATATGCACATAGACATATTCTGATTAGACTCCTGAGTCATTATTTGATCCTCTATTCGGCCTTTCTTCGTGAACGCCAAACAGAGCATCAGGGGCTACTGTCTATGCGGTAATATTTTCCTATATTTTGATTGCTTACTTGAAAGCCTGTTAGGAGGCTGGCACAAGCTTCGGTTAGTCCGTTTTTGGCGGACTGAACTTTCTTGATCACCGCACTCATGATAGTGCGGTGCTCTTCGTCAATGGAAGCACCGCGAAGCGCTTCCAGCAAGTTGTCCGGTGCCTCTGGATGGACAGAGGCCACCGGCACGGGTGGCTTGCCCCTCTTAACGGGGGGTCGCCCGCCGAATTCCAGAACCACCGAAGGTTCCGGTGCAGTGTTCGGCTGGGGGCCGAACTTGGAGCCAGTGGGAGTCTTGCTCCCTTTGCACCCAGGGTCCGGAAGGTCACCTTGAGGCACCCCCAGGACTACCTCCCCTTGACTCGGTGCCTTTTGAGACAACACCTCGACGTTGGCCATAGGGCAAGGGGTGGAGGCGGCCGGAAGTGAATCCCTATTCATATCCGACGAGTCCAAAGACCCGTCCGGTGAAGATACGTCGATATGGGCTCGGGACGGACTGCATAATCATATTCAGCGTAAGGAGAAGCAGTGCAATAAAACATACCATGAATTACTATGGTATCTGGATACTTACGACTTCACCAGGGGCTTGTCCCTGGGTAACCACTCGTTGTCGCTGTAGGCGACCGTCGTGGAGAAGTCCGGAAGGAGGGTCCTTCCCTTCTTGGACCCTTCGGCCTCCCCGGTTGGGGCGGCCTTCCTTTTCTTGTCTCCCCCAGCTAGGGGGGGGGAGAACTTTCCTCTTCCTCCTCCTCGTTTTCATGGGAGGAGTGCGCTTCGGAGTTATCGGATGATGAGTCTGATATAACCTTGCGTCGGAGACCCTTTCGGGTCCCCATGGCCTTCTTCTTGGCCTTCTTCACCGGCACCTCGTAAGGCGCCAAAACTAGCATCTCTGTCAGGAGAGCATCTGCAGGATCTTCAGGCAGGGGGCTGGGCAATCGATCTGCTCCGCTATCTCTACCCAGTCCTGTTAATGGCATGGAAGCTTAGATCCCGCACATGATTAAACTGGGGCAAATAAATATCCTGCGAGATATAAAAACTTACCAGATTGGCATGGCGCTTTGTGCTGAGTCTGCGGTCCTCGGTAAGGGGAGGAGGTACCTCGGCACCCTTGAACGGCACCTTCCAGACGTCCTTGTGCGTCGTGTCAAAGAGCTCTTGCAGCGTCTAGTGCTTGGACGGGTCGAACTCCCACAAATTGAATACCCGTCGTTGACACGGGAGGATCCGGTGGAAGAGCATGACCTGGACCACGTTGACGAGCTTGATTTTCTTGCTCATCATGTTCTTGATGCAGGTCTGGAGTCCGGTTAGCTCTACCGGGGAACCCCAGGACAGGCCCTTCTCTTTCCAGGAGGTGAGCCGCGCGGGGATTCCGGATCGAAATTCGGGGGCCGCCACCCAATTGGTGTCGCGCGGCTCGGTGATGTAGAACCACCCCGATTGCCACCCCTTTATGGTCTCCACATAGGAGCCTTCGAGCCAGGTGACGTTAGGCATTTTACCCACCATGGCACCTCCACACTCCGCTTGCTGGCCGACCACCACCTTCGGTTTAACATTGAAGGTCTTCAGCCACAGGCCTAAGTGGGGCCTGATGCGGAAGAGGGCCTCGCACACGACGATAAACGCCGAGATGTTGAGGATGAAATTAGGGGCCAGATCATGAAAATCCAGCCCGTAGTAGAACATGAGCCCGCGGACAAACGGGTGAAGCGGAAATCCCAGTCCGCGGACAAAGTGGGTAAGGAAAACTACCCTCTCATGGGGTTCGGGCGTAGGGATGATCTGCCCCGCATCTGGCAGCCGGTGTGCGATGTCCGCGGCCAGATATCTGGCTTCCCGTAGCTTTGTGATGTTATCCTCCATGACAGAGGAGAACATCCACTTGCCTCCCGCTCCGAACATGCTTGGAGTGGTTTGAGGAGAAAGACGCGAACTTGGGCACTGGAGCTCGAGTGCGCGAGAATGGATAAGCAAGGAGGAAGAAGGCGTGGGTAAAAAGGGTGAATCTTTGTCCCTTTATAGGGGCGGAAGAGGTGATGCGCCTCCCCACTTACCTGGTAAAATCGCTTCTTCCCCGAGCACCGTAATTGATGGCGCGGTTGGGTTACCCATACCCGTATTGATGAGAATTCCATGATAAGGGGACACGATCTTTGCTTCGACAAGACGTGTCAAGAAAACCGCCTCGCGATATGTGCAGTGCTAATTGAGAAAAACGGTTCGAATAATGACCGGGCCATGACCTGATGTCATGTTGCTAAACGTGTCAGCAGATTAGATTTGTGGAAATATTATTCTCTCCACAGCGGTATGTGGAACTTATTTTGCAGAGCCGGACACTATCCTCGTGTTCAAGATCTTCTATGGAGTATTCAGAGGAGGAACCCGCCTTGCAATGCCGAAGACAAATCCATGCGCCGGACTCATCGTCATTGAAGCCTGGTTCAGGGGCTACTGAGGTAGTCCTGGATTAGGGGGTCTCCGGACAGCAGGACTATATCCTTTGGCTGGACTGTTGGACTATGAAGATACAAGATTGAAGACTTCGTCCCGTGTCCGGATGGGACTCTCCTTGGTGTGGAAGGCAAGCTTGGCAATACGGATATGTAGATCTCCTCCCTTGTAACCGACTCTGTGTAATCCTAGCCCCCTCCAATGTCTATATAAACTGGAGGGTTTAGTCCGTAGGACAACAACAATCATACCATAGGCTAGCTTCTAGGTTTAGCCTCTACGATCTCGTGGTAGATCAACTCTTGTAATACTCATATCATCAAGATAAATCAAGCAGGAAGTAGGGTATTACCTCCATCGAGAGGGCCCGAACCTGGGTAAACATCGTGAGGGAGTCCTGGATTAGGGGGTCTCCGGACAGCCGGACTATATCCTTTGGCCAGACTGTTGGACTATGAAGATACAAGATTGAAGACTTCGTCCCGTGTCCAGATGGGACTCTACTTGGCATGGAAGGCAAGCTAGGCAATACGGATATGTATATCTCCTCGTTTGTAACCGACCTTGTGTAACCCTAGCCCCCTCCGGTGTCTATATAAACTGGAGGGTTTTAGTCCGTAGGACAACATACAATCATACCATAGGCTAGCTTCTAGGGTTTGGCCTCTCTGATCTCGTGGTAGATCAACTCTTGTAACACTCATATTATCAAGAATCAAGCGGGATGTAGGGTATTACCTCCATCAAGAGGGCCCGGACTTGGGTAAACATTGTGTCCCCTGCCTCCTGTTACCATCCGCCTTAGATGCAAAGTTCGGGACCCCCTACCCGAGATCCGCTGGTTTTGACACCGACATTGGTGCTTTCATTGAGAGTTCCACTATGTCGTCGCCACAAGGCTTGATGGCTCCTTCGATCATCGCTAGCGACGCAGTCCAGGGTGAGGTTTTTCTCCTTGGTCAGATCTTCATATTCGGCGGCTACGCACTGCGGGCCAATTCGCTTGGCCATCTGGAGCAGATCGAGAGCTACGCCCCTGGCCATCAGGTCAAATTTGGAAACTCGAACTACACGGCCGACATCCGCGGAGACTTGATCTTCGACGGATTCGAGCCCATGTCGAACGCGCCGCACAACCATGACGAGCATGACGTAACTCTGCTGTTGGACTATGTCCGGGAGATCGCATCCACAACTGCTCCGTCCATTAATCCAGGGAAAATCGCGCCATTCGAGAGCGGAGGGATAGACCCCGCCATGGAGGCCGCACTCTCAATGGCGATAGAGCCAAATACTGACTTCACCCCTTACGAGAGCCGTGTCGCCAAACCACTGGATTCATCTCCGGCCATGGACTCCGAGCCAATCACATCCGTGCCCGTCAAATCCGACTAGGCCCCGATCATGGAGTTCACCTCCACGGATATCTTTCAGCACTCACCTTTCGGAGATGTGCTAAATTCATTAAGGTCTCTCTCCCCGTCAGGAGAACCTTGGCCGAACTATGTCCGGCTAGAATGGGATGCAGACGACGAAGAAATTTGCTGCCCACCCACCACCCACTTAGTAGCCACTGTCGACGACTTAACCGACATGCTCGACTTGGACTCCAAAGATTTCGACGGTATGGACGACGAAGCCAGAGACGAACAGGAACCACCGCCCTTAGGGCGCTGGACCGCCACCTCATCATATGATATATACATGGTGGACACCCCCAAAGAAGGCAATGGCGACGAGACAACGGAGGATGACCCCTTCAGGAAGCAACCGAAGCGCCGACGTCAGCGGCGCCGCTCTAAGTCCCGCCACAGCAAGAGCAGTGATACTGGCACAGGAGATAATAACACCCCGGATAGTGCCAAAGACAACAACAATCCCCTCTAGCATGATGTAGAGCTGAAGGACGAACAAGCTAGCCCTCCAAAGCAGGCAGCAGATGGAGAACTAGAGGAGGACAATTACGTGCCTCTCTCCGAAGACGAGGTGAGCCTCAGCGACGACGAGTTTATCATGCCCGAGGACCTCGTCGAGCAAGAGCGCTTCAAGCGCCGACTTATGGCCATGGCAAATAGCCTGAAGAAAAAGCAGCAACAGCTTCAAGCTGATCAAGACTTGCTAGCAAATAGGTGGACCGAAGTCCTTGCGGCCGAGGAGCATGAACTCAAGCGCCCGTCCAAGAGTTACCCAAAACGCAGGTCGCTACCTCACCTCGAGGAGGAAGCATTGAAACCTCATTCACCAGTGTACAATGCGGCTGACCGGCCATTACGCGGCCGAGCTAGAGAGGCGTTTCAGCCTAAAGTTCAGACCGCACCCCGTCGCCACTCAGTCAAAAAAACTAAGGCCCGGGGCAACACAGAGGACCTGCGAGACATCTTGGACAGTAAGGCAAAAATCGCAAGGTCAATATACAGGACACGGGCATGCACGCCAACACGGGACGATGACCGTCGCGTCGGATATACCAAGAGTAAATTCGGCCGGGCCGAATACAGCAGACAAGACTCATACGAATTGCGTCGGGATATAGCCCGGCACAGAGGTGCCGCACACCCCCTATGCTTCACTGATGAAGTTATGAATCATGAATTCCTGGAGGGTTTCAAAGCCGTAAACATCGAATCATACGATGGCACAACAGATCCCGGCAATGGATTGAGGATTCCCTCCTTCACATCCACATGGCTCGCGGTGATGATCTACATGCCATCAATTACCTCCCACTAAAACTCAAAGGACCAACTCGACATTGGCTGAATAGCTTGCCAGCAGATTCCGTTGGCAGTTGGGAGGATCTGGAAGACACATTTCTTGACAACTTCCAGGGCACTTATGTGCGGCCACCGGATGCTGATGACTTGAGCCACATAACCCAGCAGCCAGGGGAATCGGCCAGACAATTCTGGACATGGTTCCTGACTAAGAAAAATCAAATTATAGACTGTCCGGATGCAGAGGCCCTAGAGGCATTCAAGCATAACATCCGTGACGAGTGGCTCGCCCGCCACCTCGGCCAGGAGAAGCCGAAATCTATGGCAGCCCTCACGACAATCATGACTCGCTTTTGCGCGGGCGAGGACAGCTGGCTGGCTCGCAGCAACAACACATCGAGGAATCCGGATACCTCGGATACCAAAGATGTTAACGGTAGGCAGCGTCGTAATAGACCAAAGCACCACAATAACGGCAAAAACACTGAAGATACGGCAGTCAATGCCGGATTCAGAGGCTCTAGATCCGGTCAGCGGAAAAAGCCATTTAAAAGAAATACTCCGGCTTCGTCTAGTCTGGATCGCATACTGGATCGCTCGTGTCAAATCCACGGCACCAATGAAAAGCCAGCCAATCACACCATCAGAGAATGCTGGGTGTTCAAGTAGGCCGGCAAGTTAAATGCCGAAAACAAGGACAAGGGGCTGCAGAGCGATGACGAGGAGGAGCCCCGGCCGCCGAACACATGAGGACAGAAGGGGTTTCCCCCACAAGTGAAGACGATGAACATGATATACGCAACCCACATTCCCAAGAGGGAGCGGAAGTGTGCACCAAGGGACGTCTATGCGATGGAGCCCGTTGCCCCAATGTTCAACCCGTGGTCTGCTTGCCCGATCACCTTCGATCGCAGGGACCATCCCACTAGCATCCGTCATGGCAGATCCGCCACACTGGTCCTAGACCCCATCATTGACGGATTTCACCTCACTCGAGTCCTTATGGACGGCGGCAGTAGCCTAAACCTGCTTTACCAGGATACAGTGCGAAAAATGGGTATCGATCCCTCGAGCATCAAACCCAGCAAAACCACCTTTAAAGGCATCATCCCAGGTGTAGAGGCCCATTGCACAGGCTCAATCACACTGGAAGTGGTCTTCGGATCACCAGACAACTTCCGAAGCGAAGAGTTAATCTTCGACATCGTCCCGTTTTGCAGTGGCTATCATGCACTGCTCGGACGAACAACATTTGCAAAATTCAATGTAGTGCCGCATTACGCATACCTCAAGCTCAAGATGCCAGGACCTCACGGGGTCATAACAGTAAATGGAAACACAAAACGCTCGCTCCGTACGGAAGAGCACACTGCGGGCCTTGCAACAGAAGCACAAAGCAGCCTGTTTAGGCAGACCACTCATTTGGTGTCACAGCCCCCGGACACCTTCAAGCGAGTCCGGAACAAGCTGCAACAGGATCGCCTGGCACGATCAGAGCTCGCCTAGCAGTTCGGCCCCCGTCCCAGTCCCAGTGAAGCGACAAAATCCGTGCCGCGCGTACATAACTACGCATTGAAAATACCATGGACATAGGCGGGGCACGACCAGGACATGCCCCGCATTGTTTAACCGCACTAGGGGCTGTATACCTTTGTCATTCCTTCTCTCTTTCAGGGCCTAACTCTCCGGAAGACCTTTCCGGCAGTACGATTGCCGGACACATTCTGGAAGCAACAACCAAGGCGGCAAGAAGCTAAGATGAACATGGGAACCGCCAGGTGCTCTCTAGTAATAATTGATATACCCGCTTTTCACTATTTATGCGTAACTTGCCCTGGGAAAGGACATTTCGAATTGTCCTACTTTATGCTTATTGCACTACTTGTACCAGTATGCTTCGACGTATTATTTAAATAACAATGCATATCATTAATCTGTCATTGCATTATTTAAGTTTTTCTCTTTCTCTTATATGTCCACTTACGACAATTCGCACCCGCATGTTCGGGTACGACCAGTTCGCCAGGGGTTCTCGTTTACCCCATAATACGGAGCAAGAAGTCCGAACACTTTCGACAGTGCGGCGCCCCGAACTTATAGCATTATATGCATCAGCTCCGAATCATGTCTTTGGTCAAATGTTGGGTTGCCCGGCTCCCATGCTTTGGTACCTTATGTGCCGCTATATCGGCTAAGGTAGCGGTGGGAGAACTACTACGATTGTGTCCCGGTTCTTCCGGATGAGCACCTCAGTAGAGAAAGCCAAAAACTGACTATCATGATAAGGCGAGAGACTGGTCGCTGTTCGAGAGGTCTCAAGTCCTTAAAGACTTTTTCTGCTTTGGGCGAGGAGTCGGCCTTGTTCGGCTTAGGCATGTATAGCGCCCCAAATTCGGCCCTCCGGATACCAGGGGCTTCGCCAAAATTTAAAATCATAGACTTCTATGGCTAAGTGAGAGTGATAAAGCATTACAGTCCAATTGCCTGGTTCGTTGCACTGAACAGCTCCCTTGAAGGACCCAAAATTGGGGTAAAGAGTGCTCAGGTTTATCCCAAACACCCCAGTACTAGTTACATGGGGGCAAAAGCCGACGACTGGCCAACACCCAGATTTTATAAACGGCCACACAGAAGGTAATATTTTAAATTAAGAAAGCGTGGCATGGTGCAAATGAACTCATTTCATATTACAGGATCACATGAGCATGTTCATTCAAAAATTACATCCTTGGCACACTCATCTGCCACTAGGCGGGAACCCTCCAGGACACTCTCATAATAATTCTCGGGGCGGCGATGCTCCTTGCCCTCCGGCGGCCCCTCCTTCACCAGCTTCACGGCGTCCAGCTTCGCCCAGTGCACCTTCACAAGGGCAAAAGCCCTGCGTGCACCCTCGATGCAGACGGACCACTTGATGACTTCAAGCCGCGGGCAGGCTTCCACAAGCCGCCTCACCAGGCCGAAGTAGCTGCCGGAAAGGGGCTCGCCAGGCCAAATCCAGATTATAAGGCCCCGCATGGCCTGTTCGGCCGCCTTGTGAAGTTAGACCAACTGCTTCAGCTGGCCGCTAAGGGCACGGGGTGTTCGGTCCCAGTATACTGAGACTAGAACAACTTTTCCGCTGAGCTCCCCTCCTCAGCCCGGTAAAACTCCGCAGCATCCAGTACACTGCGGGGAAGATCTGCAAACACTCCTGGAGAGCTCCGAACTCGGGTAAGAAAAAGGAAGGTCTCCTTCATGTGCTTGCTTTGCATAATGAATGCCTTACCCGCTGCTATCTTCTTCACCGCGTCAATCTCCTGGAGGGCCTTGTGGGCTTCGGCCTTGGCGCTCCAGACGCTTTCAAGTGCCTGCGCGAGCTCGGACTCTTGCATCTTAGAGTCAAGCTCCAAGGACTCATGCTTTTTGGCAAGAGCCTCAAGCTCTTGCTGCACCTCGCCTACTCGGGCTTCTTGCTTCTCCCGTTCAATGCGTTCTTTGGCCGCTTTGTCTTCGCCCTCGGACAACGCCTTCCTCGGGGTCACTACCTCGATCGTGGCCCTTAACAAATTCATGATGATCCTAGTACTTTACATCAGAACTTCTTTTTACCTATATAGGCAGGGGTATTTCTTACATTTGCTCTCTTCGAGCTGCCTCTTGGTAAGGCCGAGCTCGTCCTCGGACCGCTTCAGGTCGTAGAGACCTCCACAGTACGTGCGGCAGCGGCCAGCAGCGAAGCCTGCACATACACATAGACATACTCTAATTAGACTCCTGAGTTCTCATTTGATCCTCTATTCGGCTTTTCTTCGCGAATGCCGAACAGAGCATCAGGGGCTACTATCTATGCGTTATATTTTCTTATATTTTGATTTCTCACCTCAAAGCCTATTAGGAGGCTGGCGCAGGCTTCGGTCAGTCCATTTTTGGAGGACCGACCCTTCTCGACCACCGCACTCATGATAGTGCGGTGCTCTTCTTCGATGGAAGAGCTGTGAAGCGCTTCCATCAAGTCGTCCGGTGCCTTTGGTTGGACAGAGGACACCGGCACAGATGGTTGGCCCCCCTTGATGGGGGACCGCCTACCGGAGTCTGGAACCATCAAGGGTTTCGGCGTAGTGTCCGGCTGGGGCCTGAACTCGAAGCCTGTAGGAGCCTCGCTCCCTTGGTACCCAGGGTCCGGGAAGTCGCCGTGAGGCGTCCCCAGGACCACCCCCCTTGGCTCGGTGCCTGTTTAGACAACACCTCGGTGTTGTCCGTAGGGCGAGGGGTGGAGGCAGTCGGAAGAGAACCACTATTCATATCCGACGAGTCCCAAGAGCCGCTTGACGAGGGTACGTCGAGATGAGCTCGGGACGGACTGCATAATCATGTTCGGCATGAGGAAATGCAGTACAATAAAACATACCATGAAGTACTATGGTGTCTGGACACTTACAACTTTGCCAGGGGCTTGTCCCTGGGTAGCCACTCGTTGCCGTTGTCGGCGGCCGTTGTGGCACAGTCCGAAAGGAGGGTCCTTCCCTTCTTGGACCCTTCGGCCTCCCCGGATGGGTCGGCCTTCCTTTTCTTGTCTCCCCCGGCTGGGGGGGGGGAGAACTTTTCTCCTCCTCCTCCTTTCCGTGGGAGGAGTGCGCGTCGGAGTTATCGTCTGATGACTCCGATACAACCTTGCGCCGGAGACCCTTCCGGGTCCCCGCGGCCTTCTTCTTGGTCTTTTTCGGCACCTCGTAGGGTGCCAGAGTCAGCATCTTCGTCAGAAGAGCGTCTGCAGGATCCTCGGGCAGCGGGGCTGGGCTATCAAGCTGCTCCGCTGTCTCTATCCAGTCATGTTAATGACAGGAAGTTCAGATCCTGCACACAACTAAACCGGGGCAAATAAATACCCTGAGAAATATAAAAAGCCTACCGGATTGGCGTGGCACTTTGCGCTGAGTCCGCGGTCCTCGTTGAGGGGGGAGGGTTCTCGGTGCTCTTGAACAACACCCTCCAGACGTCCTCGTGCGTTGTGTCATAGAGCTCTCGCAACGTCTGGTGCTTGGCCAAGTCGAACTCCCATAAAACAAATGCCGCCGTTGACACAGAAGGATCCGGTGGAAGAGCATAACCTGGACCACATTGACGAGCTTGATTTTCTTGCTCGTCATGTTCTGGATGCAGGTCTGGAGTCTGGTCAACTCTACCAGAGAGCCCCAGGACAGGCCCTTCTTTTTCCAGGAGGTGAGCCGCGTGGGGATTCCGGATTGAAATTTGGGTGCCGCCACCAGTTGGAGTCGCGCGGCTCGGTGATGTAGAACCACCCCGATTGTCGGCGTTCTGGGAACGGGGGTCCCCAGACTTGCCTGCCTGCGGCCTGCGGCGTGGCTCAAAGGGGGCCCAGCACGACCCATCTTTATCAACACAAGACTCAAGACCCTCGCGAGGGGCCAAGCCTCGCGGGGCGGACGACACGGAGCTTCCTCAGGCATGGCCTCGTCAGGCTGGCTCGCGAGGAGGCAGAGTACCTCGCGAGGTGCCCGTGACGCAAGCCATGACGACTCAAGGCGCCAGGCGGGCGCCAGCCCGCGTAGCGTCCTCCTTTCCTCTTTGGTGCAAATGGGGCAAGCGCAGCCGCGGAGTACCGAGGCATCAGGCAAAGGTTGCCATTTCGGTGCAACGAGACCAAGACCAGGAGGACTACGAGACGGAGGTCACCGTGGAGCCCAAGACGGCGTCATCACCAGAGCTTTGCGCAGGCGAAGACTGCTTTTGTCAGGGTAGTTGATACTTGCTGTCCCCCTTCAAATTAGCCCGCCATTGTTGGCTCCCTTCCCGCTCGATATTTGGGAAGAGGACCAGGGCCTCTATAAATAGGACCAACCACCCACATAGCAAGGGGGCCGGCGAGTAAGAGTAAGGTAGTGAGTGAGAGAGATAGAGAGAGAGAGAAAGAGAAAGGTGGTTGAACTCCTCGCAGCAGTTCATCACCCCGGCCAAGAATAGACCCTCGCGAGGCTGTTCTTCCTTGTATCGTTCATCATCATCAGCCCCAAGAGGCAATCCACCCACCACACACTGGAGCAGGGTATTACACCACAACGGTGGCCCGAACCAGTATAAACCTTGTGTCTCTTGTGCAGTTCTTTCAGTAGTCTAGATCTTTGTGAGACGGAGAGGTAGAAGGCGTAATCTCCGTGCGCACCCCAGTGTTCGAACCTTAAGGGTCTGTCGGAACCCGAAATCCGACATTTGGCGCGCTCCTGGTAGGGGTGTGCCAGAATTCGTCTTCCACCGCCCTGTTCTCCTCCGACCGTCGCATCCATGTCCGACGCTCATCGAGCCCGCGCGGAGCACCGGGCCGTCCTCGCCTCCCGCATCGCCCGGACAGCCCCTATCGGCGGGCGTCCTCGCCATTCCCCGTCACCTGCCGTCAACGCCGCCACCGGCCCGGCGGGGGACGAGCAGCAAGCATCGTCTTGGCATCCATCCGTGCGCCAAGACGGCCGCACCGCAACTCCCACGCTCGCCCCAGCTGGATCTTCACCCCGCGCGCTTAGCGCGCCCATGGAGGCTCGGGCTGCACTCATCGCGGCAAACGAGCTCCTGCGCTGCCGCCCCGCCGACAACGTCTATGGGGAATGGCTCGACCGCGTCGCCGAGCTCGTCCGCGCCGCAGGGGGCTCTCCTGCGCCGTCCCATCACGCTACACCAACACCCCCGGTCATCGCGGCCCTCCTGGGTGGCTCGCAGGCGCCGCCCACAAGTCACCATGTCAAGCCGTTCATCCGCCGGGTCAGCGCCGCTTCCACGCGGCAGGGGGCTCCCCCGGATCGGACGGCGCCCGAGACCGGCCTGACCTTCAATTCGGAGGACCACCCCTCCAACTCGGCCTGCTCGGGCGCGCTCCCGATGTTGTGCACCCCCACCATCTGCCAGGTGGCCGTCACTAGAACCCTCGTTGATGGTGGCGCGGGCCTCAGCGTGCTCTCGGTCAAGGCCTTCAACCTCCTCCGCATACCCCTGGAACGGCTGCAACCCAGCCGGCCCTTCTCAGGCATCGGGGGCAAGTCGTCCAGTTCCTTGGGGCAGATCCGGCTCCCAATGACCTTTGGCACCTACGACAACTTCCGCACGGAGCTGGTTGACTTCGACATCACCCCCATTGGCCTCCCCTACAACGCCATCCTCGGCTACCCAACGCTGGCCCAATTCATGGCAGCGACGCACCCGGCGTACAACCTCATGAAGATGCCCGGGAGCAGCGGTGTCCTCACTGTGCACGGGGACACCGGGGATGCGCTGCGGGCGCTCAAGCTCGCCTTCAAGACGGCGGCGTCAGCACAGCCCACCGACTTGGAGACCCCCGGGCCCAAGGGGGCTGCACCTGCCAAGAAGAAGCAGTTGTTCACCCAAGACAAGGCAGAAACCAAGCAGATACCTGTCGATGAGGACGGGTCCACCAACGCCACTTTCACCATAGGCGCCCACCTCAAACCCGAGCAGGAGGAGGCCCTGGTCAGGTTCCTGCGCGCAAACAAGAAGGTATTCGCTTGGGAGCCGGACCAGTTGGCAGGGATCCCCAGGAGTGTAATCAAGCATCACCTCAACGTGTGCCCCAATGTGCGCCCTGTGAAGCAGAACGCCAGGCGGCAGTCCACAGAAAAGCAGGCCTTCATCGTCCAGGAGACCTGCAATTTAGAGGCCGCTGGGGTCATCCGCGAGGTCCGATACCCAGATTGGTTGGCCAACCCTGTCGTTGTGCCAAATGTGTGTCGACTTCACCAACCTTAACAAAGCATGCCCGCAAGATCCGTTCCCGCTCCCCCCGCATCGACCAGATCGTCGATTCCACTGCGGAATGCGACCTGTTATGCTTCCTAGATGCCTTCTCTGGGTATCACCAGATCAAGATGGCGGTAGAAGACGTCGAGAAGACAGCCTTCCTAACCCCCTGTGGGGTATACTGCTACACGTGCATGCCATTCGGGCTGCGTAACGCAGGGCCGGCCTTTTAGCGGCTGATGCACATCACCTTGGGCCCGTAGCTCGGGAAGAATGTTGAAGCTTACGTCAATGACATTGTGGTAAAGTCCCGGGAGGCCAGGACCTTGATACAGGACTTGGAGGAAACCTTCGTGAGCCTCAACGCAGTGAACCTACGGCTCAACCTAGAGAAGTGTGTGTGTTCGGAGTCCCCTCGGGCAAGCTCTTGGGTTTCCTCGTGTCCCACCGAGGCATCGAGGCTAACCCAGAGAAGGTCCAGGCGGTGGAAGACATGAGCCCGCCAAAGACCCTCAGGGAAATGCAGAAGCTCACGGGGTGTGTGACCGTGCTAGGGCGCTTCATCTCCAAGTTGGGAGAACGAGCCCTGCCCTTCTTCCAGCTAATGAAGAAAAAGGGGTCCTTTGAGTGGACTGAAGAGGCCGACAAGGCGTTCCAGGATCTCAAGAGATACCTGACCAGCCCACCGGTCATGGTGGCACCGCGCCCTCGGGAGCCCCTGGTGCTTTACCTCGCCGCCACTCCCTACTCCGCCAGCGCAGCCTTGGTGGTAGTCAGAGAGGAGCGCCGAATCAAAACCACGGCAGCAGCCCGGGACAAGGCAGAACAGGGACAAGGAAGGCCTACAGAAACCACCACCGCGGCTGAGGAGGATCAGCCGCCGCAGAGGGGCGCACCAGAGGCGGAAGAGGCCCCTCTCCCAGATGGCCAGTCTCAGGAGGCCTCATTGCCTCAAGAGGCGCCATGGTCTCCGGAAGGAGCCACCAGCACTGATGCACTCCGCCTCGTTGAGCACCCAGTGTACTTCATCAGCACAGTGCTGCGGGATGCAAGAGAACGGTACCCCATGCCTCAGAAACTCCTCCTCGCGCTACTGGTGGCTTCGCGCCAGCTGCGACACTATTTTCAGGGTCACCCCATCAAGGTCGTCTCATCATACCCCTGGAGAGAGTGCTCAGGAGCCCTAATTCAGCTGGAAGAGTCACTGAGTGGAACATAGAACTACAAGCGTTTCAGCTCGAATTCAGCACGACCAGGGTCATCAAGGGAGCAGCGTTGGCAGATTTTGTGGCAGAGTGGACGGAGGCGCCAGGCCTCCAGGCCGATGAGGATCGGTCCCTATCCCCGGGAAGCGAGGCGCCAGGAGGCTGGGTCATGTAATTCGATGGGGTGTTCTCCAGGCATGGCGCTGGAGCTGGGGCGGTGCTTATATCGCCCACGCAGGACAAGCTCTATTACGCCATGCAACTCTGTTTCCAGCAAGGCAAAAAGGTCTCGAACAACATAGCGGAGTATGAAGGTTTAATAGCAGGCTTGAAGGCCGCGGCCGCCCTGGGAGTGAAATGCCTCACCATTAAGGGCGATTCGCAGCTCCTTGTCAATTTCTCCAACAAGGTGTATGAGCTGAAGGATGAGCACATGGAAGCCTACCTTGCGGAAGTCCGCAGGATGGAGAAGCAATTCTGGGGGTTGGAGTTGCAGCATGTGCCCCGTGGCACCAATCAGGAGGCCGACGATATCGCCAAACGCGCGTCTAGATGGTTACCCCAGGAGCCTGGTGTTTTCGAGGAGCGGCTCTTCAAGCCCTCAGCTCTGCCGTCATTATCAAACACGGCTCAACCCTTGGAGGAGCTCCCCCAGCCACCTGCCTCAGGAGCTCCGACCTGTGGCCCAGCCTCAGGAGCGCGCCTGCTCCTGACGATGGAACCTCAGGAGGGATGTTGGATCACAGAGCTCCGGAGCTACTTAGCGCAAGGGACCTTGCCGGAGAAGGAGGAGGAAGCGGAGCGAGTGTCACGCCAGGCCACGGCATACTGCATCAGAGACGGAGAGCTCTACCGGAAGCGACCAAATGATGTATCCCTGCGCTGCATCTCCAGGGAGCAAGGGAAGGAACTACTGGAAGATATACACGAGGAGACTGCGGACATCATTCATCATCGTGGACCCTCGACGGCAAGGCGTTCCGCAGTGGGTTTTATTGGCCCACCATGCTCAATGATGCCGTGGAACTAGTGAAAGCTTGTGAAGCCTGCCAGTTCCACGCCAAGCAGATCCATCAGCCAGCAGGAGGCTTGCAGACTATCCCCCTTTTGTGGCCATTCGCAGTCTGGGGGCTGGACATCTTGGGCCCGTTTCCTCGGGCGCCAGGGGGCTACCGCTACCTCTATGTTGCCGTGGACAAATTCACCAAGTGGGCTGAAGTAGAGGCTGTCCGCACCATTCCCGCGGGTTCTGCGGTCAAGTTCATCAAGGGCATCGTAAGCCGGTTCGGGGTGCCGAATCGCATCATCACAGACAACGGTTCGCAGTTCACCAGTAACCTCTTCAAAACATACTGTGCTAACCTTGGAACGCAGATATGCTACGCCTCAGTGGCGCACCCCCGAAGCAACGGCAGGCCGAGTGAGCCAAAGCGGAGGTCCTGAGGGGCCTCAAGACCAGGACGTTCAAGAAGAAGTTGGAGGCCTGTGGCAGAGGTTGGTACGACGAGCTTCAGTCCGTGCTGTGGTCCATCCGCACCACCACGACCAAACCGACTGGAGAGACCCCGTTCTTCCTGGTCTATGGAGCGGAAGCGGTCCTCCCTCACGAGGTTAGACGTCGCTCCGCGCGGGTCCTGGCGTTCGACGAGGCGCAGCAGGACGCCATGCGGGGGATGGACCTCGTGCTGGGGGAGGAACGTCGCCGAGAAGCCGCGCTGCGAGCGGCGAGGTACCAGCAAGCGCTGCGGCGATATCATTGCCGCAACATCCGTCCCAGGACCCTTGAGGTAGGAGACCTCGTGCTCAGGCGGGTTCTCTCCAGGGAGGGACTGCACAAGCTCTCTCCCATGTGGGAGGGCCCGTTCAAGGTTGTTCATGTTTCCAGGCCCAGCTCCGCGCGCTTGGAGACTCAGGAGGGAGTGCCGGTCCGGAGTGCATGGAACATCCAGCACCTCCGGAGGTTCTACCCCTGAAAAGGCCCAGAGCCTGTGAAGCAAGGCGAGCGCCTGTGAAGCTATCGCATTTTGGAAAAGGCCCAGAGCCTGTGAAGCTATCGCGTTTTGGAAAAGGCCCAGAGCCTGTGAAGCAAGGCGAGCGCCTGTGAAGCTATCGCGTTTTGGAAAAGGCCGAGAGCCTGTGAAGCAAGGCGAGTGCCTGTGAAGCTATCGTGTTTTGGAAAAGGCCCAGAGCCTGTGAAGCAAGGCGAGCGCCTGTGAAGCTATCGCGTTTTGGAAAAGGCCCAGAGCTGGTGAAGCAAGGCGAGTGCCTGTGAAGCTATCATGTTTTGGAAAAGGCCCGGAGCCTGTGAAGAAGGCCAATGCCTGTGAAGCTCGCCGCCCGTGACACTCTCACGTAATAATGAGTTGGGGCTGTACACGCCCCGGAGTCTCAGGAGCGCCGGCCTCAGGCCCTGGGGCTCCCTCCCACGCCCAGTGGCAGCACTTAGCTCCGCACTGGTGAGAAGACATCGAAGACTAGATTAGGTGCCGGACGCGGCTTTTCATTTGCTTTCCGCAGTTGGCTTGTTCCTTCTCATTTGAAGTTTTATTGAAGTTGTTGCCATCTATGGCTTGCGGTTCTTCGGCTTTTCACTCTCCTGCCTCGATTTCTCTTGCGCAAGGCCTCACGCGGGGGGCAGCTGAGCGCCCTCGCGAGTGTTCCTATCCTAGTCATTCAAAGAGTTCGTGACCTGGGCCCCTTACAGGAGCACCCCTCCAGTCCGTGCCCCACGGGCACCGCGACACAAACAAAGGGCCTGGGTCGGTCGCCCCCCCATGGCCGGGGTCGGGAACTATCCACGCTCGAGCAGGTAGCCGGAAGGAACGGTAACGAAAGCAAAACAATGATTAACAGCAATAACCCAAACACGCCCCCGCGGGGCTCCGCACTATTGTCTTTGTTACGCAGGAAAAAGGGAAAGGAAGAACAAATCTGGCGCGGCTCGCCTCACACCGGCCCGCGGGGAAGGCCCGAGCTGCCTCCGGGGCTCAGGCGGACTCCCACTCGTGCTTCACCAGGGCATGGCGGCATGCGGACACGTTGCCACCCCCAAGCAGATACGACGGCATGGAGGCTGATCGCGGCCACCGCTGGAGGAGTCGCCGCCTAAAGAAGAACCGGAGAAGCTTGAGGAACCCCAAAGGCCGCCAGCCGCGCGAGCGCTGCTCCCTCCATCATCACCGGAGCTGGGTTCCCAGCCGCGGTCGTCACCCTCGGGGCAACACCCTGCGCGGCGACCATCTTCCCCAAACACCCTCACATAGAGGGTGGCGTCGCCGTCGAACTTGAAGTGTAGGGTGCACCGACGGCTCAGGCCACGCGCACGGGCAAACGTCTGCCAACCACGGGCCAGGGACAGGCTCCCGGCCATGGAGACCTCCAGGGAGACCCATGAGGCCCGGCTGCAGCAGCCGTCGGCCTGGAGCCAGAGGCCGCCCGGGGCGCCGCCCGGGAGCTAGCTCGCCAAGGAGGAAGCGAGGAAGTGGGAGCCGGGTGCTAGCCGGCTCCGCCGACCACACGACGAACTCCGGCAGCACTTCAGCAGCACGAACGCGCGGCCTGGGGGACGCGCAGCTGGAGCGCGCCCCCGGCTGCAGCAATCCGCCCGTCGTCGTGCTGAAGATCACCTCCACGGCCACGGGGAGCCACCGTGGTGGCCACAGGATGCTTGCGAGGGCGCCCTCTGCCGCGCTTGGGTGGGGAAGAGGCGGGCTCAACCCGGCAAGCCTTCCCCTTCTCGGCGGCCGAGAACCTCCTCGACGGGGCCATGAAGAAAAAGGAGAAGCAAGGGGGAATGAACTGGAAGGGCGAGCCCCGGCCCATACTTATAGCCGGCGAAGGCCAACCGCCGGCCTCCACGATCACAGGTAATCATGACACGATTTTCATGCAGGGACTTGTCCAACTCGCACGATCACTGAGGCGTCGTGGGGAAGCGGAGACGCCCACGTCCCATCAACCGCCACACGGTGCCCAAGGCCGCAGGCTGTTAGGGACCGCGGCGCTTCGCCCTTGCCCTCTCGCCTCTCGGCACGGCCAAGTCCGGGCGCGCCTTGGGCCCGGGGGCTACTGTCGGCGTTCTGGAAATGGGGGTCCCCAGACTTGCCTGCCTGCGGACTGCGGCGTGGCTCAAAGGGGGCCCAGCACAGCCCATCTTCATCAACACAAGACTCAAGACCCTCGCGAGGGGCCAAGCCTCGCGGGGCGGACGACACGGAGCTTCCTCAGGCACGGCCTCGTCAGGCTGGCTCGCGAGGAGGCGGACAGATCAAGGCGGGGTACCTCGCGAGGTGCCCGTGACGCAAGCCATGACGACTCAGGGCGCCAGGCGGGCGCCTGCCCGCGCAGCGTCCTCCTTTCCTCTTTGGTGCAAAGGGGGCAAGCGCAGCCGCGGAGTACCGAGGCATCAGGCAAAGGTTGCCATTTCAGTGCAACGAGACCAAGACCAGGAGGACTACAAGACGGAGGTCACCATGGAGCCCAAGACGGCGTCATCACCAGAGCTTTGCGCAGGCGAAGACTGCTTTTGTCAGGGTAGTTGATACTTGCTGTCCCCCTTCAAATTAGCCTGCCATTGTTGGCTCCCTTCCCGCTCGATATTTGGGAAGAGGACCAGGGCCTCTATAAATAGGACCAGCCACCCACATAGCAAGGGGGCCGACGAGTAAGAGTAAGGCAGTCAGAGAGA
Organism: Triticum monococcum; assembly: GCA_034509565.1. NCBI lineage: Eukaryota > Viridiplantae > Streptophyta > Magnoliopsida > Poales > Poaceae > Triticum > Triticum monococcum. The sequence continues at coordinate 182,844,880 of CM067843.1, read as the reverse complement.
GAGAGAGAGAGAGAGAGAGAGAGAGAGAGAGAGAGAGAAAGAAAGGTGGCTGAACTCCTCCCAGCAGTTCATCACCCCGGCCAAGAACAGACCCTCGCGAGGCTGTTCTTTCTTGTATCGTTCATCATCATCAGCCCCAAGAGGCAATCCACCCACCACACACTGGAGTAGGGTATTACACCACAACGGTGGCCCGAACCAGTATAAACCTTGTGTCTCTTATGTAGTTCTTTCAGTAGTCTAGATCTTTGTGAGACGGAGAGGTAGAAGGCGTAATCTCCGCGCGCACCCTAGTGTTCGAACCTTAAGGGTCTGCCGGAACCCGAAATCCGACACCGATTGCCACCCCTTTATGGTATCCACATAGGTGCCCTCAAGCCAGGTGACATTAGGCATCTTGTCTACCATGGCGCCTCCGTACTCTACTTGCTGGCTGCTCACCACCTTCGGTTTGACATTGAAGGTTTTCAGCCATAGGCAGGAGTGGGGCCTGATGCGGAGGAAGGCCTCGCACACGACGATAAATGCCGAGATGTTGAGGATGAAGTTGGGGGCCAGATCATGAAAATCCAGCCCATAGTAGAACATGAGCCCGCAGACAAACGGGTGGAGGGGAAATCAGAGTCCGCGGACGAAATGGGTAAGAAAAACTACCCTCTCATGGGGTTCGGGCATTGGGATGATCTGCCCCGCATCAGGCAGCCGGTGCCGATATCCGCGGCCAGATATCCGGCTTCCCGTAATTTTTTGACGTTCTCCTCCGTGACAGAGGAGACCATCCACTTGCCTCCTGCTCCCGACATGCTTGGAGTGGTTTGAGAAGAAGAACGCGAGCTTGGGCGCTAGAGCTCGAGTGCGCGGGAATGGGTAAGCGAGGAAGAAGAAGGCGTGGGTGAAAAAAGTAAATCCTCATCCCTTTATAAGGGCGGAAGAGGCGATGTGTCTCCCCACTTGCCTGGTAAAACCGCTTATTCCCCAGGCGCCATAATTGATGGCACGGTTGGGTTACCCACGTCTGTATTGATGAGAATCCCATGATAAAGGGAACACGATCTCTGCTTTGACAAGATGTGTCAAGAAACCGCCTCGCGATATGTGCGGAGCTGGTTGAGAAAAGTGGTTTGAATAATAACCGGGCCATGGCATAATGTCGTGCTGTCGAAACATGTCAGCAGATTAGATTTGTGGAAATATTATTCTCTCTATGGTGGTATGTGGAACTTATTTTGCAGGGCCGGACACTATCCTTGTATTCAAAACTCTTCCATGATGTATGCGGAGGAGGAACCCGCCTTGCAATGCCGAACACAACACTGCGCGTCGGACTCATCGTCATTGAAGCCTGGTTCAGGGGCTACTGAGGGAGTCCTGGATTAGGGGGTCTCCGGACAGCCGGACTATATTCTTTGGCCAGACTGTTGGACTATGAAGATACAAGATTGAAGACTTCGTCCCGTGTCTGGATGGGACTCTACTTGGCGTGGAAGGCAAGCTAGGCAATACGGATATGTATATCTCCTCCTTTGTAACCGACCTTGTGTAACCTAGCCCCCTCCGATGTCTATATAAACCGAAGGGTTTTAGTCCGTAGGACAACATACAATCATACCATAGGCTAGCTTCTAGGGTTTAGCCTCTCTGATCTCGTGGTAGATCAACTCTTGTAACACTCATATTATCAAGAACAATCAAGCAGGACGTAGGGTATTACCTCCATCAAGAGGGCCCGAACCTGGGTAAACATCGTGTCCCCTGCCACCTGTTACCATCCGCCTTAGACGCACAGTTCGGGACCCCCTACCCGAGATCCGCCGGTTTTGACACCGACAGTTCTCCTACTGGTTCGATAACCTTGGTTTCATATTTGAGGGAAATACCTACCACCGCTGTGCTGCATCATCCCTTCCTCTTTGGGGAAATAGCGACGTAGCTTCAAGCGACATCAGGATGCAATATGATCCTAAGTTTGTGACTTCACCTATCTTTGTTACTGATATGTATTATGAATTCTCTGTCGATCCTGAGTTATTTACTTTGGTTGAGTCTGATCCTTTCCATGGTTATGAATCTGAAACTGTTGTGGCACATCTTACTAAATTGAATGACATAGCCACCCTATTGTCACATGAGGAATTTTTTGCTATTACTATATTCTTAAGTTGTTTCCTTTCTCATTAAAGGGTGATTCTAAGATATGGTTTAATTATCTTGCTCCTGGTTGTGTGCGTAGTCCCCAGGATATGATATATTACTTCTCTGAAAAATATTTTCCTACTCATAAGAAACAAGCTGCCTTATAGGAAATATTTAACTTTGTGCAAATTGAAGAAGAGAGTCTCCCACAAGCTTGGGGGAGTCTTCTCCAGTTACTTAATGCTTTGCCCGGTCATCCTCCCAAGAAAAATGAAATACTTGATATCTTTTATAATGGACTAACCGATGCTTCTAGGGACCACCTAGATAGTTGTGTTGGTTGTGTTTTCAGGGAACAAACTGTTGATCAAACTGAAGTGCTATTGAATAATATATTGAGTAATGATAATGATTGGACTCTTCCTGAACCAACTCCTAAGCCAACTCTGAAGAAAATGTTGGAAATATGCCCTAGAGGCACTAATAAAATAGTTATTATTATATTTCCTTGTTCATGATAATTGTCTCTTGTTCATGCTATAGTTGTATTAATCGGAAACCGTAATACACGTGTGAATACATAGACCACAACATGTCCCTAGTGAGCCTCTAGTTGACTAGCTCGTTGATCAATAGATGGTTGTGCTTTCCTGACCATGGACATTGGATGTCGTTGATAATGGGATCACATCATTAGGAGAATGATGTGATGGACAAGACCCAATCCTAAGCATAGCACAAGATCATGTAGTTCGATTGCTAGAGCTTTTCTAATGTCAAGTATCATTACCTTAGACCATGAGATTGTGCAACTCCCGGATACCATAGGAATGCTTTGGGTGTATCAAACATCACAACGTAACTGTGTGGCTATAAAGGTGCACTACAGGTATCTCTGAAAGTGTCTGTTGGGTTGCCACGAATCGAGACTGGGATTTGTCACTCCATATGACTGAGAGGTATCTCTGGGCCCACTCGGCAATGCATCATCATAATGAGCTCAATGTGACTAAGGAGTTAGCCATGGGATCGTGTGTTACGAAACGAGTAAAGAGACTTGCCGGTAACGAGATTGAACGAGGTATGGGGATACCGATGATCGAATCTCGGGCAAGTAACATACTGATGGACAAAGGGAATTGTATACGGGATTGATTGAATCCCCGACATCATAGTTCATCCAATGAGATCATCGTGGAACATGTGGGAGCCAACATGGGTATCCAGATCCCGCTGTTGGTTATTGGCCGGAGAGATGTCTCGGTCATGTCTGCATGGTTCCCGAACCCGTAGGGTCTACACACTTAAGGTTCAGTGATGCTAGAGTTGTTTTGGGAAATTGTATGTGGTTACCGAAGGTTGTTCGGAGTCCTGGATGAGATCCCGGACGTCATGAGGAGTTCCTGAATGGTCCGGAGGTGAAGATTTATATATGGGAAGTCCAGTTTCAGTCGCTGGAATGGTTTCGGGGGTTATCGGTATTGTACCGGGACCACGGAAAGGAGTCCGGGGGGTCCACCGAGTGGGATCACCTGCCCCGGAGGACTTAATGGGCCGAATATGGGAGGGAACCAGCCCCCTAGTGGGCTGGTGCGCCCCCAAGGGCCCAAGGTGCCTAGGGTTGGAAACCCTAGGGGGAGGGGGCGCCTCCCACCTGCTTGGGGGGCAAGTTTCCCCCTCCTGGCCGCCGCCCCCCTCTAGAGATGCATCTATGGGGGGGCCCTCTTCCCTCCCCCCTATAAGTAGTGCTTGGCGAGGTCCTGCCGGAGAACCGCAAGGTCCACCACCATGCCGTCGTGCTGCCGAAGCTCTCCCTCAACTTCTCCTCTCCCCTTGCTGGATCAAGAAGGAGGAGACGTCCCCAGGCTATACGTGTGTTGAAGGCGGAGGCGTCGTCCATTTGGCGCTTGGATCGGATCTTCCGCAATTTGAATCGCCGCGAGTACGACTCCATCAACTGCGTTCTTGTAACGCTTCCGCTTAGCGATCTTCAAGGGCATGAAGATGCACTCCCTCTCTCTCATTTCTAGCATCTCCTAGATTGATCTTGGTGACACGTAGGAAAATTTTGAATTATTACTACGTTCCCCAACAGTGGCATCATGAGCTAGGTCTATCCGTAGATTCTATGCATGAGTAGAACACAAAGTAGTTGTGGGCGATGATTTGTTCAATTTTCTTACCATTACTAGTCTTATCTTGATTCGGCGACATTGTGGGAAGAAGCGTCCCATGCCAACCTTAGACGTACGCTTACGTGAGACAGGTTCCACCGATTGACATGCACTTGTTGCATAAGGTAGCTAGCGGGTGTCTGTCTCTCCCACTTTAGTCGGATCAGATTCGATGAAGAGGGTCCTTATGAAGGGTAAATAGCAATTGGTATATCACCGTTGTGGCTTTTGCGTAGGTAAGAAACGTTCTTGCTAGAAACCCATAACAGCCACGTAAAACATTCAACAACAATTAGAGGACGCCTAACTTGTTTTTGCAGGGTATGCTATGTCATGTGATATGGCCAAAATGATGTGGTGAATTATATATATATATGTGATGTATGAGATTGATGATGGTCTTGTAATAGGAATCACGACTTGCATGTCAATGAGTATGACAACTGGCAGGAGCCATAGGAGTTGTCTTAATTTATTGTATGACCTGCGAGTCAATGTAAACACCATGTAATTACTTTACTTTATTGCTAACCGTTAGCCATAGTAGTAGGAGTAATAGTTGGCGAGACAACTTCATGAAGACACGATGATGGAGATCATGGTTTCATGCTGGTGACGATGGTGATCATGTCGCGCTTCAAAGATGGAGATCAAAGGCACAAGATGATACTGGCCATATCATGTCACTTTATGATTTGCATGTGATGTTTATCATGTTTACATCTTATTTTCTTAGAACAGCGGTAGCATAAATAAGATGATCCCTCACTAATTTCAAGAAATGTGTTCCCCTAACTGTGCACCGTTGCGAAGGTTCGTTGTTTCGAAGCACCACGTGATGATCAGGTGTGATAGATTCTAACATTCGCATACAATGGGTGTAAGCCAGATTTACACATGCAAAACACTTAGGTTGACTTGACGAGCCTAGCATGTACAGACATGGCCTCGGAACACGAGAGACTGAAAGGTCAAACATAAGTCATATAGTAGATGCGATCAACATGGAGATGTTCACCGTTGATGACTAGTCCGTCTCACATGATGATCGGTCACGGCCTAGTCGATTCGGATCATGTATCACTTAGATGACTAGATGGATGTCTATCTGAGTGGGAGTTCATTAGATAATTTGATTAATTGAAGTCATTATCATGAACATAGTCTAAATTGTCTTTGTAAATTATGTTGTAGATCAATAGCTCGCGTTTCAGCTCCCTGTTTTAATACGTTCCTAGAGAAAGACTAAGTTGAAAGATATTGAGCAATTGTGCAGACTAGGGCCATAGTCTGAGGATTATCCTCACTGCTACACAGAAGGCTCCTTGATGCACCGCTCGGTGTGCCAACCCCTCTAGCGTCGTCTGTGGATGTTGTGATCATCTGGCAGACACGTTCTGATGACTACTTGATAGTTTAGTGTGCCACGCTTTATGGCTTAGAATCGGGGCTCCAAAGGCATTTTGAACACCATGGAACATATGAGATGTTCCAAGAGCTGAAATTGATATTTCAGGCTCATGCCCGTGTTGAGAGGTTTGAGACCTCTGACAAGATCTTTGCCTACAAGATGGAGGAGAATAGCTCAGCATGTGAGCATGTGCTCAGAATGTCTGGGTACTTGAATCGCTTGAATCAAATGGGAGTTATTCTTCCAGATAAGAGAGTGATTGACAAAAGTTCTCCAGTCACCATCACCAAGCTGCAAGAGTTTTGTGATGAACTATAACATGCAAGGGAAGATGATCCCCGGAGCTGTTCGTCGTGCTTAAGGCCATAAAGGTAGAAATCAAGAAGGAGCATGAAGTAGTGTTGATGGTTAACAAGACCGCCGGTTTCAAAGTAGGGCAAGGGCAAGAAGGGAAACTTTATGAACGACAAGCCAGTTGCCGCTCCAGTGAAGAAACCCAAGAATCCAAACCCGAGACGAAGTGCTTCTATTAGGGGAACGGTCACTGGTAGCGGAACTTCCTCAAATACTTGGTAGATAAGAAGGCTGGCAACTTCAACAAAAGTATATTTGATATATGTGTTATTGATGTGTATCTTACTAGTACTCCTAGTAGCACCTGGGTATTAGATACTGGTTCAGTTGCTAATATTGGTAACTCGAAACAAAAGCTACGGAATAAACGGAGACTAGCTAAGGGCGAGGTGATAACGTGTGTTGGAAGTGTTTCCAAGGTTGATGTGATCACCATCGCACGCTCCCTCTACCTTCGGGATTAGTGTTGGACCTAGATAAATGTTGTTTGCATTGGTGTCTGCGTTGAGCATGAACATGATTAGATCATGTTTATTGCAATACCGTTATTCATTTAAGTCAGAGAATAATGGTTATTCTGTTTGCATGAATAACACCTTCTATGGTCATGCACCCAATGTGAATGGTTTATTGAATCTCGGCCATAGTGATACACATGTTCATAACATTGATGCCAAGAGATGTAGAGTTGATAATGATAGTACCACTTTCTTGTGGCACTGCCACTTAGGTCATATTGGTGTAAAGCGCATGAAGAACCTCCGTGCTAATGGACTTTTCAAGTCACTTGATTTTGGATCACTTGACACATGCGAACCATGCCTCATTGGCAAGATGACTAAAACCCCATTCTTTGGAACAATGGAACGGGCAAGTGACTTGTTGGAAATCATACACGCTGATGTGTGCGGTCCGATGAGTATTGACGCGTGCGGTAGATGCCATTATTTTCTCAGCTTCACCAATGAATTGAGTAGATATGGGTATATTTACTTAATGAAGCATAAGTCTAAAATGTTTGAAAAGTTCAAGAAATTTCAGAGTGAAGTTGAGAATCATCGTAACAAGAAGATCAATTTCCTACGATCTGATCAAGGGGAGAGTATCTGAGTTATGAGTTTGGCAATCACTTAAGACAAGGTGGAATAGTTTCACAGTTGACGCCACCTGGAACACCATAGCGTAATGGTGTGTCCGAACATCGTAATCGCACCCTCTTACCAATCTACCGCTATCATTTTTGGGTTATGCATTAGAGACAACTACATTTACTTTAAATAGGGCACCATCTAAGTCCATGGAGACAACACCATATGAACTATGGTTTGGAAGAAACCTGAGTTGTTGTTTCTTAAGGTTTGGGGCTGCGATGCTTATGTCGATAGGCTTCAGCCAGAAAAGCTCGAACCCAAAGCGGACAATTGTGTCTTCATAGAATACCCAAAGAAGACGATTGGGTATACCTTCTATCTCAGATCTGAGGACAAAGTGTTTGTCGCTAAGAACATGTCCTTTCTCGAGAAAGAGTTTCTCTCAAAAGAATTGAGTGGGAGGAAGATAGAACTTGATGAGGTTGTTGAACCTTCACTTCAACCAGAGAGTAGCATAGCACATAAAGATGTTTCTGTGGCACCTACGTCAATTGAAGAGAAAGCTGCTACCTCTTGAGCACTGCGTTGGATTTCCCCGAAGAGGAAGGGATGATGCAACAAAGTAGCGTAAGTATTTCCCTCAGTTTTTGAGAACCAAGGTATCAATCCAGTAGGAGGCTACGCTCGAGTCCCTCGTACCTACACAAAAACAATAGCTCAACGCCCGACGCGCTTAGGGGTTGTCAATCCCTTCACGGTCACTTACGAAAGTGAGATCTGATAGAGGTAGTAAATAATATTTTTTTGGTATTTTTGGTATAGAGATGAAAAGTAAATAAAGTAAAAGCAAAGTAAAAGCAAAGCAATATTTAAGTGATGGAGATTGATATGATAAGAAAGAGACCTGGGGGCCATAGGTTTCACTAGTGGCTTCTCTCAAGAGCATAAGTATTCTACGGTGGGTGAACAAATTACTGTTGAGAAATTGACAGAATTGAGCATAGTTATGAGAATATCTAGGTATGATCATGTATATAGGCATCATGTCCGAGACAAGTAGACCGAAATGATTCTGCATCTACTACTATTACTCCACTCATCGACCGCTATCCAGCATGCATCTAGAGTAGTAAGTTAAAAACAGAGTAACGCCTTAAGCAAGATGACATGATGTAGAGGGATAATTTCATGCAATATGATAAAAGAAACCCATCTTGTTATCCTCGATGGCAACAATACAATACGTGCCTTGCTGCCCCTTCTGCCACTGGGAAAGGACATCGTAAGATTGAACCCAAAGCTAAGCACTTCTCCCATGGCAAGAACAACCAATCTAGTAGGCCAAACCAAACTGATAATTCGAAGAGACTTGCAAAGATAACCAATCATGCATAAAAGAATTCAGAGAAGATTCATATATTATTCATAGATAGACTTGATCATAAACCCACAATTCATCGGTCTCAACAAACACACCGCAAAAAGAAGGTTACATCGAATAGATCTCCACGAGAGAGGGGGAGAACATTGTATTGAGATCCAAAAAGAGAGAAGAAGCCATCTAGCTACTAGCTATGGACCCGTAGGTCTGAAGTAAACTACTCACACTTCATCGGAGGGGCTTGGATGATGATGTAGAAGCCCTCCGTGATCGACGCCCCCTCCGGCGGAGCTCCGAAACAAGCCCCAAGATGGGATCTCGTGGATACAGAAAGTTGTGGCGGTGGAATTAGGTTTTTGGCTCCGTCCCCGATCGTTTGGGGGGTATGTGGGTATATATAGGAGGAAGAAGTACGTCGATGGAGCTTCGAGGGGCCCATGAGGCAGGGGGGCGCGCCCTAAGGGGGGGGGGGGGGGGCGCACTCCTACCCTCGTGAGCACCTCGTGGCTTTATTGACGGAGGGTCCAAGTCTCCTGGATCTTATCTGACGAGAAAATCACGTTTCGGAAGGTTTCATTCCGTTTGGACTCCGTTTGATATTCCTTTTCTTGGAAACCCTAAAATAGGAAAAAAAACTGCAATTCTGGGCTGGGCCTCCAGTTAATAGGTTAGTCCCAAAAATAATATAAAAGTGGAAAATAAAGCCCAATAATGTCTAAAATAGTAGATAATATAGCATGGAGCAATCAAAAATTATAGATACATTGGAGACGTATCAAGCATCCCCAAGCTTAATTCATGCTCGTCGTCGAGTAGGTAAATGATAAAAACAGAATTTTTGATGCGGAGTGCTACTTGGCATAATTTTAATGTAATTCTTCTTAATTGTGGTATGAATATTTAGATCCGAAAGATTCAAGACAAAAGTTCACATTGACATAAAAATGATAATACTTCAAGCATACTAACTAAGCAATTATGTCTTCTCAAAATAACATGGCCAAAGAAAGTTCATCCCTACAAAATCATATAGTTTAGTCATGTTTCATTTTCGTCACACAAGAATGCTATCATCATGCACAACCCCGATGACAAGCCAAGCAATTGTTTCATACTTTAGTAATATCAAACCTATAAACTTTCATGCAATATATGAGCGCGAGCCATGGACATAGCACTATGGGTGGAATAGAATATAATGAAGGGGGGGTTATGTGGAGAAGACAAAAAAGGAGAAAATCTCACATCAACGAGGCTAATCAATGGGCTATGGAGATGGCCACCGATTGATGTTAATGCAAGGAGTAGGGATTGCCATGCAACGGATGCACTAGAGCTATAAATGTATGAAAGCTCAACAAAAGAAACTAGTGGGTGTGCATCCAACTTGCTTGCTCACGAAGACCTAGGGCACTTGAGGAGGCCCATTGTTGGAATATACAAGCCAAATTTTATGATGAAAATTCCCACTAGTATATGAAAGTGATAACAGGAGAGACTCTCTACTGTGAAGATCATGGTGCTACTTTGAAGCACAAGTGTGGTAAAAGGATAGTAACATTGTCCCTTCTCTCTTTTCCCTCATTTTTTGGGCCTTCTCTTTTTTATGGCCTTTCTCTCTTTTTTTTGGGCCTTCTCTTTTTATGGCCTTTTTTATTCCTCACTTGGGACAATGCTCTAATAATGATGATCATCACACTTCTATTTATTTACAACTCAATGATTACAACTCGATACTAGAACAAAGATGACTCTATGTGAATGCCTCCGGCGGTGTACCGAGATATGCAATGAACCAAGAGTGACATGTATGAAAGAATTATGAACGGTGGCTTTGCCAAAAATACTATGTCAACTACATGATCATGCTAAGCAATATGACAATGATGAATGTGTCATGATGAACGGAATGATGGAAAGTTGCATGGTAATATATCTCGGAATGGCTATGGAAATGCCATAATAGGTAGGTATGGTGGCTGTTCTGAGGAAGATATAAGGAGGTTTATGTGTGAAAGAGCGTATCATATCACGGGGTTTGGATGCACCGGCAAAGTTTGCGCCAACTCTCAATGTGAGAAAGGGCAATGCACGGTACCGAAGAGGCTAGCAAGGGTGGAAGGGTGAGAGTGCGTATAATCCATGGACTCAACATTAGTCATAAAGAACTCACATACTTATTGCAAAAATCTACAAGTCATCAAAAACCTCGGCACTACGCGCATGCTCCTAGGGGGATAGATTGGTAGGAAAAGACCATCGCTCGTCCCCGACCGCCACTCATAAGGAAGACAATCAAATAACACCTCATGTTTCAAATTTGTTGCATAACATTTACCATACGTGCATGCTACGGGACTTGCAAACCTCAACACAAGTATTTCTCAATTTCACAACTACTCAACTAGCATGACTTTGATATTATTACCTCCATATCTCAAAACAATCATCAAGCATCAAACTTTTCTTAGTATTCAACACACTCATAAGAAAGTTTTATTATTAATCTTGCATACCAAGCATATTAGGATTTTAAGCAAATTACCATGCTATTAAGACTCTCAAAATAATCTAAGTGAAGCATGAGAGAACAATAGTTTCTATAAAACAAATCCACCACCGTGCTCTAAAAGATATAAGTGAAGCACTAGAGCAAAATTATAAAGCTCAAAAGATATAAGTCAAGCACATAGAGTATTCTATCAAATTCCAAATCATGTATGGCTCTCTAAAAAGGTGTGTACAGCAAGGATGATTGTGGTCAACTAATAAGTAAAGACTCAAATCATAAAAGATGCTCCAAGCAAAAGACATATCATGTGGTGAATAAAAATATAGCACCAAGTAAAGTTACCGATAGAAGTAGATGAAAAAGGGGATGCCTTCCGGAGCATCCCCAAGATTTGGATTTTAGGTGTCCTTAGATTATCTTGGGGGTGCCATGGGCATCCCCAAGCTTAGGCTCTTGCCAATCCTTGTTCCATAATCCATCAAATCTTTACCCAAAACTTGAAAACTTCACAACACATAACTTAAAGTAGAAAACTCGTGAGCTCCGTTAGCGAAAGAAAACAAAAGACCACTTCAAGGTACTGTAATGAACTCATTATTTATTTATATTGGTGTTATACCTACTGTATTCCAACTTCTCTATGGATTATAAACTATTTTACTAGCCATAGATTCATCAAAATAAGCAAACAACAAACGAAAAACAGAATCTATCAAAAACAGAATAGTATGTAGTAATCTGTAGCTAGCGCAAGATCTGGAACCCCCAAAATTCTAAAATAAATTGATGGACGTGAGGAATTTATCTATTAATTATCTACAAAAAGAATTAACTAAATAGCACTTTCCAAATAAAAATGACAGCAGTTCTCCTGAGCGCTAAAGTTTCTGTTTTTCACAGCAAGTTCAACAAGACTTTCCCCAAGTCTTCCCAACGGTTCTACTTGGCACAAACACAAAAAACACAACCAAAACAGAGGCTAGATAATTTATTTATTACTAAACAGGAGCAAAAAGCAAGGAATAAAAATAAAATTGGGTTGCCTCCCAACAAGCGCTATCGTTTAACGCCCCCAGCTAGGCATAACAAGCAAGAATAGATCTAGGTATTGCCATCTTTGGTAGGCAATCCATAAGTGGCTCTCATGATAGATTCATATGGTAATTTTATTTTATTTCTAGGGAAGTGTTCCATGCCCTTTTTTAATGGAAATTGAAATCTAATATTCCCTTCCTTCATATCAATAATTGCACCAACTGTTCTAAGGAAAAGTCTACCAAGAATAATAGGGCAAGAAAGATTGCAATCTATATCAAGAACGATAAAATCTACGGGCACATAATTCCTATTAGCAACAATAAGAACATCATTAATTCTTCCCATAGGTTTCTTAATAGTGGAATCCGCAAGATGCAAGTTTAGAGAGCAATCATCAAAATCACAGAAATCTAGTAAATCACACAAACTTTTGGGAATAGTAGAGACACTAGTGAAAGATCGTGGATGTCGCCTAGAGGGGGGGGGGGTGAATAGGCGTTTTAAAATAATTATGGTTTAGGCTTGAACAAATGTGGAATAAACCTAGTGGTTAATTTGTCAAGCACAAAAGCTAAAACAACTAGGCTCACCTATGTGCACCAACAACTTATGCTAAGCAAGATAAGCAACTATGTGATAGCAAGATATATGACAAGAAACAATATGGCTATCACAAAGTAAAGTGCATAAGTAAAGGGGCTCGGGTAAGAGATAACCGAGGAACGCGGAGACGATGATGTATCCCAAACTTCACACCCTTGCGGACGCTAATCTCCATTTGGAGCAGTGTGGAGGCACAATGCTCCCCAAGAAGCCACTAGGGCCACCGTAATCTCCTCACGCCCTCGCACAATGCAAATGCCGTGATTCCACTAAGGGACCCTTGAGGGCGGTCACCGAACCCGTACAAATGGCAACCCTTGGGGGCGGTTGCCGAACCCGTACACTTTGGCAACCCTTGAGGGCGGTCACCGGAACCCATCAAATTGCTCGGGGCAATCTCCACAACCTAATTGGAGACCCCGACGCTTGCCCGGAGCTTTACACCACAATGATTGAGCTGCGAACACCACAAAGGTTGGGGTTAACTCCCCAACGACACCACGAAACTTCACCACAATGGAATATGGCTCCGAGGTGACCTCAACCATTTAGGGCGCCCAAGCACCCAACAGGAACAAGCTCAAGGGTACCAAGCACCCAAGAGTAATAAGCTTCTCAATTTGTAACTTCCACGTATCACCGTGGAGAACTCAAACCGTTGCACCAAATGCAATGGCAAGGGCACACGGAGTGCCCAAGTGAAAGCACAAGTGCTCCCTAGGTGGTTTTGGTAATTAATGACAACATATCTCTTGTTGGACTAATGTTTCTATCTAGTATGTTTCAGATAAGTTCAACAATGGAGTGGCATGGACTAAAGGTTGTGGGAAATTCTCCAAGATGCTAAGGACAAAGGATTGGCTAAAGCTTAAAGCTCAAGACTCTTCATTTTACATTTTAGTGATCCAAGATCACATTGAGTCCATAGGAAAAGCCACTACTATCAAGGAGGGATGAGGTGTTGCTTAATGAGCCTCTTGCTTCAAGTGCTTAATGATATGCTCCAAAATCCTCAGCTACTTTCCCACTTCCACATATGACCTAAACCTAAGCCAAACTCGGACCTACCGATTATTTCTATCTGGCGCCACCGAGTTTCACTTGTCATAGCCATTGCCAAACCCTAGCAAATCGGTTCTACCGATAGGGATCTCGGTCTCACCGAGATGGGATTGTAATCTCACTGTGTATGTCCATTGCCAAAATCGGTCTCACCGATCTTGTGCAATCGGTACTACCGAGATTGCAATGCAAACTCTCTGTTTCCTTTTTGTAACTTTTCGGTCTCACCGAAAGAGCAAATCGGTCCCATTGAGTTTGCCTGACCAACTCTCTGGTTAGCTTATTACCAAATCGGTCTCACCGAGTTTGTGTAATCGGTCTCACTGAGATTACGTTATGCCCTAACCCTAACCATATCGGTCCTACAGAGTTGCATGTTAGTCCCACCGAAAATCTCTAACAGTCAATAGGTTTACTATTTCGGTCCGACCGAGTTTGTTGATTCGGTCCCACCGAGATTGGTAAATTGTGTGTAACGGTTGGATTTTGTGTGGAGGCTATATATACCCCTCCACCTCCTCTTCACTCGTGGAGAGAGACATCAGAACACATCTACACTTCCAACTCATATGTTCTGAGAGAGACCACCTACTCATGTGTTGAGGCCAAGATATTCCATTCCTACCACATGAATCTTGATCTCTAGCCTTCCCCAAGTTGCTTTCCACTCAAATCTTCTTTCCACCAAATCCAAATCCTGTGAGAGAGAGTTGAGTGTTGGGGAGACCATCATTTGAAGAACAAGAGCAAGGAGTTCATCATCAACACACCATTTGTTACTTCTTGGAGAGTGGTGTCTCCTAGATTGGCTAGGTGTCACTTGGGAGCCTCCGACAAGATTGTGGAGTTGAACCAAGGAGTTTGTAAGGGCAATGAGATCGCCTACTTCGTGAAGATCTACCGCTAGTGAGGCAAGTCCTTCGTGGGCGATGGCCATGGTGGGATAGACAAGGTTGCTTCTTTGTGGACCCTTCATGGGTGGAGCCCTCCGTGGACTCGCGCAACCGTTACCCTTCGTGGGTTGAAGTCTCCATCAACGTGGATGTAGGATAGCACTACCTATCCGAACCACGAGAAAAACATCCGTGTCTCCAATTGCGTTTGAATTCTCCAAACCCTTCCCTTTACATTCTTGCAAGTTGCATGCTTTACTTTCCGCTGCCTATATACTCTTTGCATGCTTGCTTGATATGTATTATGAATGTTGAAATTGTGCCTAAACTCCACTTAAGCCGAAAAAGCTTAAAAACTGCAACTTTAGCATTAAGTGTCTAATCACCCCCCCCTCTAGACACATCTACTTCAAGGTCCTACAGGTGGTATTAGAGCTTTGGTCTCCATTGCCTTGGTTTAATCACCATTGGAGGAAGTTGGATGTGTCTACTTTAGGGAGTCTTAGACATAGAGTGCCTATTCTTGATGGAGAGTATTTTCATGAGTGGAAAAATGAGATGCTTGTAATTTTCAATCAATATCATTTGAACAAGTATATTTCTAGCCCTTGTGCACCTCATATTGATCCTTTGCATCCTACCCTAGATGAAGATATCGACATAATTCGCAATCTTAGAACTATTGAGCTCATCATTAGAGGATTGCCCAAAAATTTGATTGCTAGTTTGCCTACTCTTAATTGTGCCTATACTATATGGAAATTTCTTGAGGAATGATTTCCTAATTATTCCTTGAAAAATTTGGATGAAATTCTCCATAAATCTATTGCCTTGAGTAAGATGAACTCTAGTGATCCTAGTTTTGGTGATTGTCTATTTGAGCTTACCAATCTCAAGCGTGCTAAAGGAGATGTTGGAGTCATTATATCCGAAGCTATAAGAATTCATAAAGGTGACCACTTTGATGATCATTTATCTAATGAATTACCCTCTCTAGGAAATGATGAGTCACAAGATCATGGTGAACATGGATACTATGATGATGATGATGATAGTGACTTCGATCTGATGATGCAATGAGACATTTTGGTCTTATGGCAAATCTTCGGGGATATGTGTCAGGAGGAAAGGAATGGGTTCTTGATAGTGGATGTACTGATCATATGACCGGAGATGAAGAGATGTTCCGTGAGCTTGCTAAAAATGACGGCCCTCGAAAATATGTCACCTTTGGTGATAATTCAAAGGGTAAAGTGGTTGGCCTTGGTAAGGTGGCCATCTCACATGATAGTTCCATTCAAAATGTCATGCTCGTTGAATCTCTCGGCTACAACTTACTTTCAGTATCTAGACTTGCTGATTTCAGTTTGAATGTCCTATTTACTGAGGTAGATTGCCAAGTGTTTTGTCGAGACAATCATAAAATGGTCTTTACCGGTATACGTAGAGGTGATCTTTACATTGTCGATTTCTCTAAAAAGGCACAACCTAAAACTTGCTTTATTGCTAAATCCTCAAAAGGTTGGTTGTGGCATAGACGACTAGGTCACGTTGGCATGAGAAACCTTGACAAACTTATTAAAGGAAATCATATCCTTGGAGTTAACGATGTCATATTTGATAAGGATAGACTTTGCAGTGCTTGTCAAGTAGGTAAACAGGTTGGAGGAAGGCATCCCATGAAGAACATCATGACCACAAGGAGGCCACTCGAGCTACTTCATATGGATCTTTTTGGTCCCAACGCCTACAAGAGTCTCGGTGGAAATTCTTTTGGTCTAGTTATAGTTGATGATTTTTCAAGATTTACGTGGGTGTTCTTTCTTGATGACAAGTCGCAAGTCCAGAAGATCTTCAAAAACTTCGCTAGGAAGGCCCAAAATCAGTTTGACGTGAAGATCAAGAAGGTTCGGAGTGACAACGGAACGGAGTTCAAGAATGCAAATGTGGACACCTTTCTTGACGAAGAAGGGATTTCACACGAGTTCTCGGCTACGTACACACCTCAACAAAATGGAGTTGTTGAGAGGAAGAATCGGACGCTCATCGAAATGGCGAGAACGATGCTTGATGAGTACAAGACACCGAAGCACTTTTGGGCAGAAGCGGTTGAGACAGCTTGTCATGCAACAAATCGCTTGTATCTTCACAAGCTACTCGGCAAGACGGCATACGAGCTCCTCACCGGTAACAAACCCCAAGTTGGATACTTTCGAGTATTCGGCTCAAAGTGCTACATTCTTGACAAGCATCGTCGTTCAAAGTTTGCTCCTAAATCTCATGAAGGTTTTCTACTTGGTTATGGCTCAAACTCTCACACTTACCGTGTCTACAACAATTTCACCCGAAAGGTTGAAGAGACGGTAGATGTGAAGTTTGATGAATCTAATGGCTCGCAAGTAGAGCAATTGCCAATCGATGTAGGAGACAGAGACCCTTCAGAAGCAATCCAAGACTTGTCTATTGGCAAAATTCGTCCAACGGAGGTGAAGGAGAGTACCTCGTCCATCCAAGTGGAAGCTTCTACTTCACGACAAGGTGAACCAAGAATTGATACGGAAGCATCCACAAGTGGGACACACCAAGATGAAGAAGACGAGGAAATGCATCAAGACGAACATCAACAACCTCCTTCTCCACCACGACAAGAGAACGACAACGTCAACAATGAAGAAGGCCAAGAAGAAGATGTTCAATGAAGACCCAAGCAAAAGCTCTCACGAGTTCGAGCAAGAATTGCCAAAGATCATCCCATCGAGCAAATCTACAATGATATTCAAACCGGGAGAATCACTCGCTCAAAAACTCGTTTAGCTAACTTTTGTGAAAACTATTCATTCATCTCTAGCATTGAACCTATGAAGGTTGAAGAAGCATTGGAAGATCCGGATTGGATAAATGCTATGCATGAAGAGCTACACAACTTTGAGAGAAACCAAGTTTGGACATTGGTTGAGAAGCCCGACAACAACCACAACATCATTGGTACCAAATGGGTGTTTCGCAACAAGCAAGATGAAGATGGACAAGTGGTTCGCAACAAAGCACGTCTCGTCGCCCAAGGGTACACACAAGTCGAAGGTATGGACTATGGTGAGACATATGCTCCCGTTGCTAGACTTGAGTCCATTCGCATCTTACTTGCCTATGCTAATCACCATAATATCACCTTGTACCAAATGGACATTAAAAGTGCTTTTCTAAATGGTGAAATAGAGGAGGAAGTTTATGTCAAACAACCTCCCGGCTTTATCAATCCTAAGAAACCAAATCATGTTTACAAACTTCGAAAAGCTCTTTATGGTCTTAAACAAGCTCCTAGAGCATGGTATAAATGCTTGACCAAGTTCCTTATTGCAAGTGGTTTTGAAATTGGTAAAATTGATTCTACTCTTTTTACTAAAAGATTTAATGGAGAACAATTTGTATGCCAAATTTATGTTGATGATATCATATTTGGTTCGACTAACCCTCTCTTTAGTGAAAAGTTTGGAAAGCTAATGTCAGAGAAGTTTGAGATGTCTATGATGAGTGAACTCAAATTCTTTCTCGGTTTGCAAATCAAGCAAACTAAGGAAGGTACATTTGTCTCTCAAACGAAGTACACCAAGGACTTATTCAAGAAGTTCAATATGCAAGAATGCAAAGGTATGCCTACACCCATGCCTACTAGTGGACATCTTGATTTGACCAAAGATGGTGAACCGGTTGATCAAAAGGTTTATCGCTCTATGATTGGTTCTTTGTTATACCTATGTGCTTCACGTCCCGACATTATGCTAAGTGTGTGCATGTGTGCACGTTATCAAGCTGCTCCTAAAGAATGTCATCTTAAGGCCATGAAAAGGATAGTGAGATACTTAATTCATACACCAAACTTTGGCATTTGGTATCCTAAGAGGTCTTCTTTTGATCTTGTTGGCTATTCCGACTAGGATTATGCCGGAGACAAGGTTGATAGAAAGTCCACTTCGGGTACTTGTCAATTTCTTGGTAGATCTCTTGTGTCTTGGTGTTCCAAGAAACAAAACTCGGTATCCTTATCCACCGCCGAAGCGGAATACATTGCCGCTGGTTCATGTTGTGCTCAATTACTTTGGATGACCCAAACTCTTAAAGATTATGGGATCTATGTGAAACATGTTCCACTGCTTTGTGACAATGAAAGTGCTATCAAAATTGGTCATAATCCTGTACAACATTCTCGAACTAAGCACATTGAAGTTCGTCATCATTTCATTCGAGACCATGTTGCTAAGGGTGACATTGATCTTAAGCATGTTCGCACCGATAAGCAATTAGCAGATATATTTACTAAACCTCTTGATGAGAAAGTATTTTGCAGGTTGAGAGGTGAATTGAACATTATTGATGCTTCAAACTTGGAGTAGGAACTCCATTGGATACATGCAAGACATGAGCTTATGACTAATCCATGATATATCTCTTATGATGACTATCTTATGTCTTGGATATATTTGTACCTTGCATATTGTCTAACCCATGTAGGTGTTTGGTTGAATCTAATTCCATGAGATTGCGACTCACTCACATCTTGAGCAATCCCTACATCACCAAGTCTCTACACAATGGTGGTTGAAGACAAGGAAGCACAAAACCATTCAAACATATCCTTTGACAAATTCTATGTTGAGCTTCATGATTGTCCTTTTTGGATACACAAGTGCTCTTCCTTGCAAGAACTAACCCATGTAGGTAGATGAACTCAAACTCCAAGTGGTGCTCCCAACTCTTGATGAGCTACATCAACCTTGAGCACCCACACAAGTTCAACTACATGAGCAAGAACCACACCACCACCCAAGGTATGTTATTCCATCTTAGAGAAGCTTTACTCCAAGACATGAGTCAAAGCAACTCAACAAGATGTGAATACATCAAGATGCTTAAACGAAAAATGGTAACCCCATTTTGAGCTTAAACGATGAGTATGACCTATGATCAAGTGTCCTCACTTGACTCCTAAGTCAATATACTCTAACATAGGTGACTATGTCACCGCCCAACTCTAGATGAAGTTCTCTTGTGTTCTTTTCTATGTTATTGCATTTGTCTCATGCATATTTATTTTCTTTCTCTTTTTCAAAAAAAAACTTCATCTAGATCTTTCAGTTTCTTCTCTTTTCTTTTTGTTTTTGTTCTGCATTTTCTGCATTCAATTCCTTGCAAATCCTTCAGATAATTCATTGCAAATCTTTGTGAGATCCTACATGTTTAGTGAGCTGAGGTGACAAGTGTTTTTCTCTGTGTTGAACTTGGTTTCACCGACTTGTAGTTTTCGGTCCAACCGAATCTTTTCGGCCCCACCGAAACATGCCACTCGGTGCCACCGACTTCACAACAGGAAAAACAGTTTGCCACTTGTTCTATATTTCTTCTGATCCAGCTCTACTCAATGAATCTTGTCCTCTACAAGCATCACAGTTTTATCCATTGCTTTGTGCTGAGTCTGAAGGACCAAACCTATACGACGGATTCCAGAAAGCCCTTCTTGGAAATTGATGTCAAAGGGGGAGAGAGAGATCACATTAAAGCTTATCACCTACAAGGGAGAAAGTATTAAGGGGGAGAAAGATATTTCCAGGGGGAGAGAATACTCAAGGATCCCAGATGCTTGATGTTCAAGAGGAGAGATGTCACATGTCTTTTTGGGGGGAAAGACATGTTCATATGTGCTTATTTGCATTAAGTTCTATCCATTTGTATCTTTCAGCTCTGATTTTCTGTTCCCTATCTTCTCCCAATATCCCATGTAAGATTCAGGGGGAGCAAGACACCTAAGGAAAAGAAATCAGTCAAATTCATCGCATATCTTTACTTTTGGGGACATGTTGAATCTACATGTCATCCCAGTCTTGGTACTCTTGTGGCTTCTTTGGTTTGCTCTGGCTAGTGGAGGTACCTGTGTTATCTAACCTTGTTTGTGCAGGTTCATTCCATCCTAAGCCAGCTAAAGACTACAAGGCAAGTGTATGCATCAAAATCATGAGAATGAGGAATTCTTGCTTATGTACATACTGTTTGCAAGAAGGACTCATGAGCATGAAGGTATTTTCCTTGATAATCTTCTGCTCTGATGCATATGGCCAAGATACATGTAACACATTGCCTACTCTGTCATGGTTATGCTCTCACATGACTCTATATTTCACATTTACATGAGTGCATACTTGTAGCGGGAGCCTATGCTTGTTACATGTCCTTCCAAAGCTTTACTTGCTGTTCTTTATATCTTTATCTAAAGCTTTGATGTATGTTGCCATCAATTACCAAAAAGGGGGAGATTGAAAGCACAAGTGCTCCCTAGGTGGTTTTGGTAATTAATGACAACATATCTCTTGTTGGACTAATGTTTCTATCTAGTATGTTTCAGATAAGTTCAACAATGGAGTGGCATGGACTAAAGGTTGTGGGAAATTCTCCAAGATGCTAAGGACAAAGGATTGGCTAAAGCTTAAAGCTCAAGACTCTTCATTTTACATTTTAGTGATCCAAGATCACATTGAGTCCATAGGAAAAGCCACTACTATCAAGGAGGGATGAGGTGTTGCTTAATGAGCCTCTTGCTTCAAGTGCTTAATGATATGCTCCAAAATCCTCAGCTACTTTCCCACTTCCACATATGACCTAAACCTAAGCCAAACTCGGACCTACCGATTATTTCTATCCGGCGCCACCGAGTTTCACTTGTCATAGCCATTGCCAAACCCTAGCAAATCGGTTCTACCGATAGGGATCTCGGTCTCACCGAGATGGGATTGTAATCTCACTGTGTATGTCCATTGCCAAAATCGGTCTCACCGATCTTGTGCAATCGGTACTACCGAGATTGCAATGCAAACTCTCTGTTTCCTTTTTGTAACTTTTCGGTCTCACCGAAAGAGCAAATCGGTCCCATTGAGTTTGCCTGACCAACTCTCTGGTTAGCTTATTACCAAATCGGTCTCACCGAGTTTGTGTAATCGGTCTCACTGAGATTACGTTATGCCCTAACCCTAACCATATCGGTCCTACAGAGTTGCATGTTAGTCCCACCGAAAATCTCTAACAGTCAATAGGTTTACTATTTCGGTCCGACCGAGTTTGTTGATTCGGTCCCACCGAGATTGGTAAATTGTGTGTAACGGTTGGATTTTGTGTGGAGGCTATATATACCCCTCCACCTCCTCTTCACTCGTGGAGAGAGACATCAGAACACATCTACACTTCCAACTCATATGTTCTGAGAGAGAACCACCTACTCATGTGTTGAGGCCAAGATATTCCATTCCTACCACATGAATCTTGATCTCTAGCCTTCCCCAAGTTGCTTTCCACTCAAATCTTCTTTCCACCAAATCCAAATCCTATGAGAGAGAGTTGAGTGTTGGGGAGACTATCATTTGAAGCACAAGAGCAAGGAGTTCATCATCAACACACCATTTGTTACTTCTTGGAGAGTGGTGTCTCCTAGATTGGCTAGGTGTCACTTGGGAGCCTCCGACAAGATTGTGGAGTTGAACCAAGGAGTTTGTAAGGGCAATGAGATCGCCTACTTCGTGAAGATCTACCGCTAGTGAGGCAAGTCCTTCGTGGGCGATGGCCATGGTGGGATAGACAAGGTTTCTTCTTCGTGGACCCTTCGTGGGTGGAGCCCTCCGTGGACTCGCGCAACCGTTACCCTTCGTGGGTTGAAGTCTCCATCAACGTGGATGTAGGATAGCACCACCTATCCGAACCACGGGAAAAACATCCATGTTTCCAATTGCGTTTGAATTCTCCAAACCCTTCCCTTTACATTCTTGCAAGTTGCATGCTTTACTTTCCGCTGCCTATATACTCTTTGCATGCTTGCTTGATATGTATTATGAATGTTGAAATTGTTACTAAACTCCACTTAAGCCGAAAAAGCTTAAAAACTGCAACTTTAGCATTAAGTGTCTAATCACCCCCCTCTAGACACATATACTTCAAGGTCCTACACCAAGTCCTTGTCTCCCAAATCCCACTGAAGCAACAAATGCTAGGGAGGAAAATGAGAGGAAGAACAAAGAAGAGAACACGAAGAACTCCAAGATCTAGATCCAAGGGGTTCCCCTCACATAGAGGAGAAACTGATTGGTGGAAACGTGGATCTAGATCTCCTCTCTCTTTTCCCTCAAGAACTACCAAGAATCATTGGAGGGATTGAGAGTTAGCAAGCTCGAAGAAGGTCAACAATGGGGGAAGAACACGAGCTAAAGAGATAAGGTTCATTGGGGAAGAAGACCCCCTTTTATAGGCGGGGAAAAATCCAACTGTTATGCTCACAGCCCGCACAGAGCGGTACTACCGCTCCAAGGAGCGGTACTACCGCTAGGGCGGAGGTACCCCTTTGAAAAACAACAGCGAGGAGGCAAAAGGCCAGAAGAACCACCGGAGCGGTACTACCGCTCGTCCTCATGGTACTACCGCTCGACCTCACGGTACTACCTTAAATGGTAGCGGTACTATTGCTTCCGAGCGGTACTAAAAAATACATCCGGGCCTACCACCGCAACACTTGGAACGAGTTTTTGGTCCGGAGCGGTACTACCGCTGTAGGAGCCGCGGTAGTACTGCTCTGGAGCGGTAGTAAAAAATTACATCCGCTCCAATTCACGGTAGTACCGCTGCAGCCTTTTCAGAACACCAAAACTGCCACAACTTTTGCAAACGGACTATGAATTCAATGAAACCAAGTTTGTTGGAAAGCTTGCGACAAGGGCTAACACAATATTGAAATAAATATCAATAAGAAGCAAATTAGAAAAGGCCCATAAGAAAATGGTGAGGACCCTTCCTCGGATAAGACCGGTAAAACCTACAACACCGAAAACATCATAGAAGACGCATGCGAACTCCGTTTTCGATGAACTCAAGCTTGTCATCAAGATGACCATAAGCTCTAAGACTCACAAAGAGAACCAAACAAGAACCAAGAAACATGATGCAAGGATGCAATGGTTTGAGCTCTCGACGAATGATACGATCAAGCTACTCACTTGAGAGCCCCCCTTGATAGTACGGTTATCGATCCGATAACCCGGTCTCCCAACTACCACCATGAGACCGGTAAAATATAAAACCTATCAAGGGCAAACCTTTGTCTTGCACATGATCCACTTGAGTTAGATGATGAAGATCTCGTCCTCCTCAAGATGGACCACCTTTCTTGATTGCGTTTGGTCGATGAAGACTAGATGATTGCTCCCCCATACTCCACTATGGGTGAGCCACTCTTCGGCACATCTTCACAAGTCCATTGACACCACAATGGATGGCAAGCTTCAAACACTTGATATCTTCATGATTCTC
Organism: Triticum monococcum; assembly: GCA_034509565.1. NCBI lineage: Eukaryota > Viridiplantae > Streptophyta > Magnoliopsida > Poales > Poaceae > Triticum > Triticum monococcum. The sequence goes on along the minus strand of CM067843.1, from coordinate 182,820,892 downwards.
CACTTGAAATTGCACAGGACAATCTTGATGACGATAACCACTTGATGTCATCCTTCCCATGGGTTGTATGATATCATCCTCTTGACGCAAGCCCATGGACACGTACCTAACCCCACATAGACTCTCATATAGACCATGGGTTAGTACACAAAGTGCAATGGACAATGCTTACCATACCATGGGATCACTTGATCCCTCTCGGTACATCTTCTACTCTTTGTGAGTTGATCAACTTGATTCACTCTTGACTTAGTCTTGATCAACCTTGAATCTTTCCAACTCTCTTCGTTTGGATGATGTCTTGAAGGTAAACATGAATGATCACACAATCTTCTTCTTCAAGACATGCTTGCAATAAGCTCAACTCTCAAATGACCAATATTTGGATAATTCCTTGAATAGCACCTTGGTCGACACAAACTCTCCTTGAAACCAACACATGTACTCCAAGAAAAGCCTATGGACAAAACCTTCAAATATAACTCAAGGAAACCATTAGTCCATAGAGATTTTCATCAATTACCAAAACCAAACATGCGGGCACCGCATGTTCTTTCAATCTCCCCCATTTTGGTAATTGATGACAATCACTTTCACGAGAGTTTATACAAGGAATTATGCATCACCAAGCAATGCAACAACCAATAATGCATGTGTATGAGATGCAAATGCTTAGGAACAAAACCAAAGCAAGGAGAAAACTCTGAAGACTTCTCCACAAAACTCTCTGAAACTTCTCCCCCATTGGCATCGATTTCCAAAATGGGCGAAAAGCATAGAAGGCCAATATAAATTGTGTTCCTCCATAAATTGTGTATTTCTCAACAAGAGAGTGGAATGCAATACACATATCCAACGGTAATACTTGGAGGAAGACCAACTATATTGAGGCACCAAGATTGCTAAATGAATGATATGCCACAAGGACATAACAAAGAGAGAAACAAGCAAACAAGCAATCAAAAGATACCAATTGAAGCAAGCTATCAAAAGATACCAATTGAACCAACTAGGCCAAAGATCCTACGAGCTACATGAATAAAGGATATATGATAAGAGCAAAGGAGTGTTCTAAAGAAACTAGAGAAGCTCCCCATGATTTGTGCACACATAAGAATATTTGAATTTGGAAATAGAGTGCACAAAATAGGATCATAGCTCCCCCAAAATCAATAGAAACTTACAACAAGTGCAAGTGAGCATATAGGAAACTAAGCCTAGTACATGTAACAAACACATGGTTGAGCAATAAGTGAAAGAGGCAACTTAAGAATGGGCTCAACCAAAATGATGTGTGTGAGTCAAGGCAATGCACTTGAGAAGACTAATGTATGGATGAGCATTAAGCATCAATAAAGTCTTGAAAGATTGAGGCAACACAGTGCAAGGCCTATCATTCCCACACACAACAAGCAAATGGGTTCACAAGCTTACTAATAAGCATATAGAGAACCTATGCTTGTGACAACCCGCGATAAAGATAGAAGATGAAAGGCGCGTCAAGACGAGGGATGCCAATTAAGATGGCAAAAACCTCGTAAAGATAAGCATGAGGAAAATAATCTTCATCAGACAAGAGCGCATCAAGATGCAACGATAGAAGACACGCACTCAAGGCAAAAGCTTTCACGGAGCCACCAAAGAAATAACATAAGAAAGACAAGGTGGACGTGAAAGAAAGGATATCATCTATATATGCAACTTCTCTCAAGTGTATAAGATTCTAGGTAGACGAAATCATGATGATATATATCTACAAAGAAGGATGTACACCCGAAATAGTTACAACATGAAGGAACAAGATATCCAAAAGGAAGTCATGCATATACTAATAAGATATTTGCTTGGAAGCATATCACATGGCTAGATATGGTCTTATAGTATATAAATAAATTCCTACCACACACCCATCAAAGACATCACAACTAGCAACAAGACATCATTGTTGGGATGCTTTGAGAAAGGAAACAAGTATCACAAGAAAGAATGGATAACATGCCATGATACAACCTACACAAGGTTGCTGCAAGAAATGTGTGCATGAAGTATATGAAGATACTTGTTACCGAGATAACATTGGAAGGATGTAGTAGATACCAATTGAAGGTACAAAGTAGTTCATTGATCATCCTAGCTTTACTCGAGTAAGCACATGGTGACGACACCTTCCTTGTGAGTGAGCCGAGCATCCAATGCATCTCCACTTGTTCCTAGAACAATAACACAGACAAAATGGTACCCAAACTCATTGGGACCAAAGAGTTAGAGAACCAACAACACATAGGACAAACTCCACATAAATATGTGCATATAGATATGAAAATGAATTTCATGCACATCTCATCCAATTTGAGACTTGGTGGAGTTCCCCCTATATATTGGGTCAAAGAAAGAAAACATGCCAAAGAAACTACAAGAAGTAAATATGCATGCTCAATACTTTCAAGAACCGAGACCAAAAGACAAAGAAATACCAAGTGAAGAAAAGATACCAAATGAATAAATCATCACTTGGAGGATATCCATAAAAGATACATCAAGGAATGAGATATCCATTGATACACTCAAAAAGAAAGATGTCAAACTCCCAAAAGAGAGAATGGTTCCAAACAAACCAAGCCCTCTACAAAGTTTCATGATGGCACAAAGCACCAAAAAGAAACGGCTTGCCTTCCACAAACACACACTTGATAAGGATCACAAGATGAGTGTTTTATAGAGAATAGGATAGCTCCCCCAAGACTAGTGCATTATAGAGAATTTGCATTTGAATACAAAATGCACGAGGTGGGATCACCACTTTCACTATATCTAGAAAAACTAGGCAAGGTCAAGAAATTAACAAGATCCACAAATGGTATGGAATACAATGGGAGTTGACACAATCCTAGGCAAGAGATAAAGCAAATAAAAGCAAAGGCCAATGTAAAGATGATCAATAATTTCTACCACACATAAGTGAGTACCAATTGTCAAAAGACAAGAAGTATTTGGAAATAATTCCCGATGGTAGATAACAAGGATATCCGACATCATCTTCACACCAAACAAAAAGCAAATTGCAACTTGTAGAGCTAACATGCCACCTAGGAACAAGATAATTTACAATATCAATTCTAGGTGATAATATCTCAAATGTACACATTTTCTAGGCTAGTAATATACACATAGCATATTACTCCCCCATAATGTGATACCAATTAAAGATAAACAAGAGGCAAAATAATGATCCAACAAGAGATAATTAATGGAAAATTTAGAATTTGAATTTCTCATGAGAAGACATACCACATAGCGACTAGATAATCTTGAAATATCAATACTAGATGGCATTACTCATGTACACACATATATAGGATTGTGAGGTACACAAAGCACATCACTCCCCCATAATGGGATATTCCATTAATCTCTCACAAGAGCCAACTAGGAAATGAACAAGATGCAAAGGGCTCAATGCATGACACACACGTACATGATGTGCAAACCAACACACACATACTTGATTGCACAAGATAATCAAGTTGGAAGCACAACATATACAAACACATGCAAGGAACAAAACCAAACATGCAAAGGGGTAAGTAACTATCAATGTAAACACTTTAAGCACGAGTTACCGCATGGAGAAACATTGGATATAAGATAGAAACTTGATAATTCGAATAACTTGGCTTGAGACAATTAGAATGATGAAGTCCCCTTAATTCTTCATAAAGTAGCCAAGTCTCCAGTGCCCTCCAACAACACCTATTGATCAAGTTTGAGCTTGTTGGTCCCCAACCAAGTTGGGTCCTAAGAGGTTAGTCACAATAGGCTTGGCTACCCAAATGGTTCTCTTCTTGACACCACTTTGAGTACCAACAACTTTGGCAAACACATTGCCAACCTTATCCTTCCCAAGAGAATAGATATCATCAATAATAATTGGGTTGGATAAGTTACCACTAGTGCATGAAGAGGTGAGGTGACCTTTCTCACGACATAAGTAGCAACGTCTACTCTTCACTTTCTTCTCACTTGATTTCTCAACTTGAGAAGCATTAGCTTGAGGATTCTTGGGAAGAGGACTTTCTTCAACTTGTGGTTGAGCATGAGATCGAACTTGTGGACGCTTCCCTTGTTGCTTGTCACTAATGGTCTTCTTCTTCAATGGGCAAGATCTAACATGATGCCCTTCTACTTTGCACTTGAAGCAAACAATCTTGGCCGAATTCTTGACTTGTTCTTGGCCCTTATTTTTGTTCACTTTGGACTTCTTCTTCTTGTTGGAGTTGAATCCAAGTCCACCTTTGTCATTTGGGGATTTTTGCACACTCAAGATATTGTTGAGTGTGAATTTTACTTCATGACTCTTTTCCAAGTCTTTCTTCAAAGAAGTGACTTGGGCCTTGAGCTCTTTGATTTTCTCTGCATGGTTAGTCTCAACACAAGTACTAGAGGAAGTATAAGCTTCATCGTTAGAGCAACAAGGCAAGGAAAGCAATTCATCACAAGATGTACCAATGTTATGCATGGATGAATCGCGAGGACTAGCACAAGGCAATATAGCATTTTGAACAAAAGTAGTGCTAGTATCCACATGAGGCTCACTAGATGTTACCTTAGCAAGCATGGCCTCATGAGCTAACTTTAGCACATTATGGGATACTAGAAGATCATCATGAGAGCTTGTGAGCTTTACATGATTTTCTTCCAACATCCCATAATTGCTAGATAGCAACTCAAGTTGAGCCCTTAGCTCAACATTCTCCTTCAAAATGGATGCTTCACAAGAGATAGAGTTAGTAGCACAAGCATCATCATTAACAACAAGAGGAGAGGACACCTTGGAAAGCTCTTTTGAATACGAAGCTTTAAGTTGAGCATGAGACTCGGTGAGTTTGATGAGCTCACTCTTAATGACCCTTGAGCCATTTTCGAGGTGCTCAAAGTCCCCAAGGAGTTTAGCATGTGCAACTTCAAGCTCCTCATTTTTAATTTCAAAATCATTGGCCACTTCGAGAGCTCTATCACGAGATTCCCTCACTCTAGATAATTCTAGAGCAAAAGTCTCCTCAAGAGATTCCTTGGTGGTTTGTTCAAGTTCGAGAGCTTGGGAGAGGTCCGCGATCTCATTAGCATAATCACGCTCATGACCTTCCAATTTATCAATGGTGACCTCATGCTCCTCAAGACGAGATTCCAACTCATCAATATATTTCTTGCCCTCAATGGCAATGGAGATGATTTCCATGAAGTTGGAACGAGCAATTTTATTTTTATTAAGAGCTTTAAAAACCATTTCCCCCTTAATTTTTAAGGAGGCAACATTATCATTCTCTTCATCATTATCCTTATCATCATTAGCATCAACATCATCATCAAGAGACATATTGGGTTTCAAAGTAGGAGATACCTTTGAAGCCTTAGCCATAAGGCAAAAAGCAATAGATGATGATATAGGATCCCTTGAAGCAACATTTAAAACCACATCTTGTTCCATTGAGTGTTGGGTTTCCTCTACATTGTTAGCACCACAACTCGAGGAAATACAAGCATTTTTATCATAGCAACAAGATATAGCAAGCATATCATCATGAGATTTAGTCAAACAATTTCTACAAGATATGCATAGACTATCAACACAAGCATGTGAAACATGTATGGTGCTAGAAGTGTTAAAGCCCAAAGAAGGAGCATTGCAATAAGATAGTGATGAAGGATCATCCACAATAAACATACTATCATCATTGCAATGACCAACACTACTCACCATATCATTACCTTGTGGCAAGCCACATGTAGGTGAAGTAGAAGAAGTTGAGAAGACTATACGGCCGGATGTGGAGGGAGAACAATCATCCCCACAAAACTTGGACATGCCATATTTATCTTGAAGCTTTGTCCACAACTCATGAGCATCCCGGAACGACATGAGTTGAAATATAACTACATTGCTCAAAGCATCGAAAAGCACATTAGAAGCTTGAGCATTGAGATAAGAGTTTTCCTCATCCTCTAAAGATAATCTTTGATGATCCTTTGGAGGAGAAAAACCCATATCTACAATTCTCTCTAAATTTGGGTCCATGACCCTAAAGAGATTAAGCATGCGAATTACCCAAATATCAAAATTTGTGCCATCAAAACTAATAGTGTGAGAGAATCCTAATCCCCTAGTCGACATCTTTACTCTCTAGGCGTTTGAGCCTAACAAAGAGAGACGAGGCTCTGATACCAATTGAAAGATCGTGGATGTCGCCTAGAGGGGGGTGAATAGGCGTTTTAAAATAATTAAGGTTTAGGCTTGAACAAATGCGGAATAAACCTAGCGGTTAATTTGTCAAGCACAAAACCTAAAACAACTAGGCTCACCTATGTGCACCAACAACTTATGCTAAGCAAGATAAGCAACTATGTGATAGCAAGATATATGACAAGAAACAATATGGCTATCATAAAGTAAAGTGCATAAGTAAAGGGGCTCAGGTAAGAGATAACCGAGGCACGCGGAGATGATGATGTATCCCGAAGTTCACACCCTTGCGGATGCTAATCTCCATTTGGAGTGGTGTGGAGGCACAATGCTCCCCAAGAAGCCACTAGGGCCATCGTAATCTCCTCACGCCCTCACACAATGCAAGATGACGTGATTCCACTAAGGGACCCTTGAGGGCGGTCACCGAACCCGTACAAATGGCAACCCTTGGGGGCGGTTACCGAACCCGTACACTTTGGCAACCCTTGAGGGCGGTCACCGGAACCCGTCAAATTGCTCGGGGCAATCTCCACAACCTAATTGGAGACCCCCGACGCTTGCCCGGAGCTTTACACCACAATGATTGAGCTCCAAACACCACAAAGGTTGGGGTTAACTCCCCAACGACACCACGAAACTTCACCACAATGGAATATGGCTCCGAGGTGACCTCAACCATCTAGGGTGCCCAAGCACCCAAGAGGAACAAGCTCAAGGGTACCAAGCACCCAAGAGTAATAAGCTTCTCAATTTGTAACTTCCACGTATCACCGTGGAGAACTCAAACCGATGCACCAAATGCAATGGCAAGGGCACACGGAGTGCCCAAGTCCTTTTCTCCCAAATCCCACCGAAGCAACAAATGCTAGGGAGGAAAATGAGAGGAAGAACGAAGAAGAGAACACGAAGAACTCTAAGATCTAGATCCAGGGGGTTCCCCTCACATAAAGGAGAAAGTGATTGGTGGAAACGTGGATCTAGATCTCCTCTCTCTTTTCCCTCAAGAACTACCAAGAATCATTGGAGGGATTGAGAGTTAGCAAGCTCGAAGAAGGTCAACAATGGGGGAAGAACACGAGCTAAAGAGATAAGGTTCATTGGGGAAGAAGACCCCCTTTTATAGGAGGGGAAAAATCCAACCGTTATGCTCGCAGCCCGCACAGAGCGGTACTACCGCTCCAAGGAGTGGTACTACCGCTAGGGCGGAAGTACCCCTTTGAAAAGCAACAGCGAGGAGGCAAAAGGCCAGAAGAACCGCCGGAGCGGTACTACCGGTCGTCCTCACGGTACTACCGCAAATGGTAGCGGTACTACTGCTTGCGAGCGGTACTAAAAAAATACATCCGGGCCTACCACCGCAAGACTTGGGACGAGTTTTTGGTCCGGAGTGGTACTACTGTTGTAGGAGCCGCGGTAGTACTGCTCTGGAGCGGTAGTAAAAAATTACATCCGCTCCAATTCGCGGTAGTACCGCTGCAGCCTTTTCAGAACACCAAAACTGCCACAACTTTTGCAAACGGACTCCGAATTCGATGAAACCAAGTTTGTTGGAAAGCTAGAGACAAGGGCTAACACAATATTGAAATAAATATCAATAAGAAGCAAATTGGAAAAGGCCCATAAGAAAATGGTGAGGACCCTTCCTCGGATAAGACCGGTAAAACCTACAACACCGAAAACATCATAGAAGACGCATGCGAACTCCGTTTTCGATGAACTCAAGCTTGTCATCAAGATGACCATAAGCTCTAAGACTCACAAAGAGAACCAGAAAAGAACCAAGAAACATGATTCAAGGATGCAATGGTTTGAGCTCTCGATGAACGATACGATCAAGCTACTCACTTGAGAGCCCCCCTTGATAGTACGGCTATCGATCCTATAACCCGGTCTCCCAACTACCACCATGAGACCGGTAAAATAGAAAACCTATCAAGGGCAAACCTTTGCCTTGCACATGATCCACTTGAGTTAGATGATGACGATCTTGTCCTCCTCAAGATGGACCACCTTTCTTGATTGCGTTGGGTCGATGAATACTAGATGATTGCTCCCCCATACTCCACTATGGGTGAGCCACTCTTCGGCACATCTTCACAAGTCCATTGACACCACAATGGATGGCAAGCTTCAAGCACTTGATCTCTTCTTGATTCTCCACTCGAAATTGCACACGGCAATCTTGATGACGATCACCACTTGATGTCATCCTTCCCATGGGTTGTATGATATCATCCTCTTGACGCAAGCCCATGGACACGTACCTAACCCCACATAGACTCTCACATAGACCATGGGTTAGTACACAAAGTGCAATGGACAATGCTTACCATACCATGGGATCACTTGATCCCTCTTGGTACATCTTCTACTCTTTGTGAGTTGATCAACTTGATTCACTCTTGACTTAGTCTTGATCAACCTTGAATCTTTCCAACTCTCTTCGTTTGGATGATGTCTTGAAGGTAAACATGAATGATCACACAATCTTCTTCTTCAAGACATGCTTGTAATAAGCTCAACTCTCAAATGACCAATCTTTGGATAATTCCTTGAATAGCACCTTGGTCGACACAAACTCTCCTTGAAACCAACACATGTACTCCAAGAAAAGCCTATGGACAAAACCTTCAAATATAACTCAAGGAAACCATCAGTCCATAGATATTGTCATCAATTACCAAAACCAAACATGGGGGCACCGCATGTTCTTTCAATCTCCCCCATTTTGGTAATTGATGACAATCACTTTGAAAAGAGTTTATACAAGGAATTATGCATCATCAAGGCATCAACGATATGTTTAGTGAACGCTTCATTTTGACTATAAGCATGAGGAGATTTTAGCACGGATTGCAACAAGGAAATACAATCAATCAAAGGGCAATTTTCATAGTTAAATTCCTTGAAATCCATAATAATGGGTTTAGCAACATCTAGGGTTTGAATTTCTTCAATCCCACTTTTATCAAATTTAGTATCAAGATCAACAAATTCCGAATTCTTAGAACACCTTCTAGGTAAAGGTGGATCATATTCAGTCCCATCATTATCAAGATTCATATTGCAAAACAAAGATTTAATAGGGAACACATCAATAAATTTTAGATCTTCATCATTATTTTCATAGGAACTAGAAGAACACGCTTTTATAAAGGCATTTTTCTTAGCATGCATCCTAGCGGTTCTTTCTTTGCATTCGTCAATGGAAATTCTCATGGCTTTGAGAGACTCATTGATATCATGCTTAGGTGGAATAGATCTAAGTTTCAAATAGTCAACATCAAGAGCAATCCTATCAACGCTCCTAGCCAAATCATCAATCTTAAGCAATTTTTCTTATATCATAGCATTAAAATTCATTTGCGAAGAAATAAATTCTTTAATATTAGATTCAAAATCGGAGGGCATCTTATTATAATTTCCATAAGAATTGTTGTAGGAATTACCATAATTATTAGAGGGATTACTAGGATAAGGCCTAGGATTGAAATTTCCTCTATACGCGTTGTTACCAAAATTGTTCCTACCAACAAAATTTACATCCATAGATTCATTATTATTCTCAATCAAAGTAGACAAGGGAACATCATTAGGATCAGAAGAAACACTCTTATTAGCAAATAATTTCATAAGTTCATCCATCTTTCCACTCAAAACATTAATTTCTTCTATCGCACGGACCTTTTTAGTAGATCTTTCAGTATGCCATTGAGAATAATTAACCATAATATTATCTAGGAGTTTAGTAGCTTCTCCTAAAGTGATTTCCATAAAAGTGCCTCCCGCGGCCGAATCTAGAAGATTTCTAGAAGCAAAATTCAATCCGGCATAAATTTTTTGTATAATCATCCACAAATTCAAACCATGAGTAGGGCAATTACGTATCATTAATTTCATTCTCTCCCAAGTTTGTGCAACATGTTCATGATCAAGTTGTTTAAAATTCATAATATCGTTTCTAAGAGAGATGATCTTAGCGGGAGGAAAATACTTAGAGATAAAAGCATCTTTGCACTTGTTCCATGAATCAATACTATTTTTAGGCAATGAAAACCAAGCTTTAGCACGATCTCTAAGCGAAAAAGGGAATAGCTTCAATTTAACAATATCATTATTGACATCTTTCTTCTTTTGCATGTCACACAAATCAATGAAGCTATTAAGATGGGTAGCGACATCTTCACTAGGAAGGCCGGAGAACGGATCTTTCATGACAAGATTCAACAAAGCAGTATTAATTTCACAAGATTCAGCATCGGTAAGAGGAGCAATCGGAGGGCTAAGGAAATCATTATTGTTGGTATTGGTGAAGTCACACAATTTATTATTATCTTGAGCCATCGCGACAAACAAGCAATCCAACACACGAGCAAACAAGAGCAAATAGGCAAAAGAGGCAAATAGAGAGGGAGGATAGAGAGAGAGGGCGAATAAAACGGCAAGGGTGAAGTGGGGGAGAGGAAAACGAGAGGAAAATGGCAAATAATGTAATGCGGGAGATAGGGATTGTGATGGGTACTTGGTATGTTGACTTTTGCGCAGACTCCCCGGCAACGGCGCCAGAAATGGCTCGTTGCCGGGAGTCAAATCTTGACTTGCGCGAACCTCCCCGGCAACGGCGCCAGAAATTCTTCTTGCTACCTCTTGAGCACTGCGTTGGATTTCCCCGAAGAGGAAGGGATGATGCAGCAAAGTAGCGTAAGTATGTCCCTCAGTTTTTCAGAACCAAGGTATCAATCCAGTAGGAGGCTACGCTCGAGTCCCTCGTACCTACACAAAAACAATAGCTCAACACAACCAATGCGCTTAGTGAAGGAAATATGCCCTAGAGGCAATAATAAAGTTATTATTTATTTCCTTATATCATGATAAATTTTTATTATTCATGCTAGAATTGTATTAACCGGAAACATAATACATGTGTGAATACATAGACATAGTGTCACTAGTATGCCTCTACTTGACTAGCTCGTTGATCAAAGATGGTTATGTTTCCTAACCATAGACATGAGTTGCCATTCGATTAATAGGATCACATCATTAGGAGAATGATGTGATTGACTTGACCCATTTCGCTAGCTTAGCACTTGATCGTTTAGTTTGTTGCTATTGCTTTCTTCATGGCTTATACATGTTCCTATGACTATGAGATTATGCAACTCCCGTTTACCAGAGGAACACTTTGTGTGCTACCAAATGTCACAACGTAACTGGGTGATTATAAAGGTGCTCTACAGGTGTCTCCGAAGGTACTTGTTGGGTTGGCGTATTTCGAGATTAGGATTTGTCACTCCGATTGTCGGAGAGGTATCTCTGGGCCCTCTCGGTAATGCACATCACATAAGCCTTGCAAGCATTGCAACTAATAAGTTAGTTGCGGGATGATGTATTACGGAACGAGTAAAGAGACTTGCCGGTAACGAGATTGAACTAGGTATTGAGATACCGACGATCAAATCTCGGGCAAGTAACATACCGATGACAAAGGGAACAACGTATGTTGCTATGCGGTCTGACCGATAAAAGATCTTCGTAGAATATGTAGGAGCCAATATGAGCATCCAGGTTCCGCTATTGGTTATTGACCGGAGACGTGTCTCGGTCATGTCTACATTGTTCTCGAACCCGTAGGGTCCACACGCTTAACGTTACGATGACAGTTTCATTATGAGTTTATATATTTTGATGAACCGAAGGTTGTTCGGAGTCCCGGATGTGATCACGCACATAACGAGGAGCCTTGAAATAGTCGAGACATAAAGATTGATATATTGGATGACTATATTCAGACACAGGAATGGTTCCGGGAGTTATCAGATATAAAACGGAGTACCGGGGGTTACCGAAACCCCCCCCCCCCCCCCCCCGCGAGGGTTAATGGGCCTCATGGGCCCAAAGTGGAGCATAGGAGGGGCGGCCAGGGCAGGCTGCGCGCCCCCTCCCCCTCTAGTCCGAATTGGACAAGGAGGGAGGGGCAGCACCCCCCCTTTCCTTTCTCTCCTCTCTCCCTTCCTTCCCCCTCTCCTAGTTGGACAAGGAAAGGAGGGAGTCCTACTCCCGGTAGGAGTAGGACTCCTCCCTGGCGCGCCTCCTCTTGCCCGGCCACCCCTCCCCCTTGCTCCTTTATATATGGGGGCAGGGGGCACCTCTAGACATAACAATTGATCCTTGAGATCTATTAGCCATGTGCGGTGCCCTCCTCCACCATAATCCTCGATAATATTGTAGCGGTGCTTAGGCGAAGCCCTGTGACGGTAGAACATCAAGATCGTCACCACGCCGTCATGCTGACGGAACTCTTCCCCGACATTCTGCTGGATCGGAGTCCGGAGATCGTCATCGAGCTGAACGTGTGCTAGAACTCGGAGGTGCCGTAGTTTCGGTGCTTGATCAGTCGGGCCGTGAAGACGTACGACTACATCAACCGCGTTGTGATAACACTTCCGCTTCCGGTCTACGAGGGTACGTAGACAACACTCTTCCCCCTCGTTGCTATGCATCACCATGATCTTGCGTGTGTGTAGGAATTTTTTTGAAATTACTACGTTCCCCAACAGTGGCATCCGAGCCTAGGTTTTATGCGTTGATGTTGTGCACGAGTAGAACACAAGTGAGTTGTGGGCGATATAAGTCATACTGCTTACCAGCATGTCATACTTTGGTTCAGCGGTATTGTTGGATGAAGCGGCCCGGACCGACATTACGCGTACACTTACGCGAGACTGGTTCTACCGACGTGCTTTGCACACAGGTGGCTGGCGGGTGTCAGTTTCTCCAACTTTAGTTGAACCAAGTGTGGTTACGCCCGGTCCTTGCGAAGGTTAAAACAGCACCAAGTTGACAAACTATCGTTGTGGTTTTGATGCGTAGGAAAGAACGGTTCTTGCTAAGCCCGTAGCAGCCACGTAAAACTTGCAACAACAAAGTAGAGGACGTCTAACTTGTTTTTGCAGGGCATGTTGTGATGTGATATGGTCAAGACATGATGCTAAATTTTATTGTATGAGATGATCATGTTTTGTAACCGAGTTATTGGCAACTTGCAGGAGCCATATGGTTGTCGCTTTATTGTATGCAATGCAATTGCGCTGTAATGCTTTACTTTATCACTAAGCGGTAGCGATAGTCGTGGAAGCATAAGATTGGCGAGACGACAACGATGCTACAATGGTGATCATGGTGTCGCGCCGGTGACAATGGTGATCATGACGGTGCTTTGAAGATGGACATCACAAGCACAAGATGATGATGGCCATATCATATCACTTATATTGATTGCATGTGATGTTTATCTTTTATGCATCTTATCTTGCTTTGATTGACGGTAGCATTATAAGATGACCCCTCACTAAATTATCAAAGTATAAGTGTTCTCCCTGAGTATGCACCGTTGAGAAAGTTCTTCGTGCTGAGACACCACGCGATGATCGGGTGTTATAGGCTCTACGTTCAAATACAACGGGTGCAAAATAGTTGCACACGCGGAATACTCAGGTTTAACTTGACGAGCCAAGCATATAACATATATGGCCTCCAACACGGAGACCGAATGGTCGAGCGTGAATCATATAGTAGATATGATCAACATATTGATGTTCACCATTGATACTACTCCATCACACGTGATGATCGGACATGGTTTAGTTGATTTGGATCACGTGATCACTTAGAGGATTAGAGGGATATCTTTCTAAGTGGGAGTTCTTAAGTAATATGATTAATTGAACTTAAATTTATCATGAACTTAGTACCTGATAGTATCTTGCTTGTCTATGTTTGATTGTAGATAGATGGCTCGTGCTGTTGTTCCGTTGAATTTTAATGTGTTCCTTGAGAAAGAAAAGTTGAAAGATGATGGTAGCAATTACACAGACTGGGTCCGTAACTTGAGGATTATCCTCATTGCTGCACAGAAGAATTACGTCCTGGAAGCACCACTAAGTGCCAAGCCTGCTGTAGGAGCAACACCAGATGCTATGAACGTCTGGCAGAGCAAAGCTGACGACTACTCGATAGTTCAGTGTGCCATGCTTTACGACTTAGAACCGGGTCTTCAACGACGTTTTGAACGTCATGGAGCATATGAGATGTTCCAGGAGTTGAAGTTAATATTTCAAGCAAATGCCCGGATTGAGAGATATGAAGTCTCCAATAAGTTCTATAGCTGCAATATGGAGGAGAATAGTTCTGTTAGTGAACATATACTCAAAATGTCTGGGTATCATAATCACTTGACTCAATTGGGGGGTTAATCTTCCTGTTGATAGTGTCATTGACAGAGTTCTTCAATCACTGCCACCAAGCTACAAAAGCTTTGTGATGAACTATAATATGCAAGGGATGAATAAGACTATTCCTGAGCTCTTCACAATGCTAAAAGCCACGGAGGTAGAAATCAAGAAGGAGCATCAAGTGTTGATGGTCAATAAGACCACCAGTTTCAAGAAAAAGGGCAAAGGGAAGAAGAAAGGGAACTTCAAGAAGAACAGCAAACAAGGTGCTGCTCAGGAGAAGAAACCAAGTCTGGACCTAAGCCTGAGACTGAGTGCTTCTACTGCAAGCAGACTGGTCACTGGAAGCGGAACTGCCCCAAGTATTTGGCGGATAAGAAGGATGGCAAAGTGAACAAAGGTATATGTGATATACATGTTATTGATATGTACCTTACTAATGCTCGCAGTAGCACCTGGGTATTTGATACTGGTTCTGTTGCTAACATTTGCCACTCGAAACAGGGGCTATGGATTAAGCAAAAATTGGCTAAGGACGAGGTGACGATGCGCGTGGGAAATGGTTCCAAAGTCGATGTGATCGCGGTTGGCACACTACCTCTACATCTACCTTCGAGATTAGTATTAGACCTAAATAATTGTTATTTGGTGCCAGCGTTGAGCATGAACATTATATCTGGATCTTGTTTGATGCGAGACGGTTATTCATTTAAATCAGAGAATAATGGTTGTTCTATTTATATGAGTAATATCTTTTATGGTCATGCACCCTTGAAGAGTGGTCTATTTTTGATGAATCTCAATTATAGTGATACACATATTCATAATGTTGAAATCAAAAGATGCAGAGTTGATAATGATAGTGCAACTTATTTGTGGCACTACCATTTAGGTCATATCGGTGTAAAGCGCATGAAGAAACTCTATACTGATGGACTTTTGGAACCACTTGATTATGAATCACTTGGTACTTGCGAACCGTGCCTCATGAGTAAGATGACTAAAACGCCGTTCTCCGGTACTATGGAGAGAGCAACGGATTTGTTGGAAATCATACATACAGATGTATGTGGTCCAATGAATGTTGAGGCTCATGGAGGATATCGTTATTTTCTCACCTTCACAGATGACTTAAGCAGATAAGGGTATATCTACTTAATGAAACATAAGTCTGAAACATTTGAAAAGTTCAAAGAATTTCAGAGTGAAGTTGAAAATCATCGTAACAAGAAAATAAAGTTTCTATGATCTGATCGTGGACGAGAATATTTGAGTTACGAGTTTGGTCTACATTTGAAACAATGCGGAATAGTTTCGAAACTCACGCCACCCGGAACACCACAACGTAATGGTGTGTCCGAACGTCGTAATCGTACTTTATTAGATATGGTGCGATCTATGATGTCTCTTACTGATTTACCGTTATTGTTTTGGGGTTATGCTTTAGAGACGGCTGCATTCACGTTAAATAGGACACCATCGAAATCCGTTGAGACGACGCCTTATGAACTGTGGTTTGGCAAGAAACCAAAGTTGTCATTTTTGAAAGTTTGGGGCTGCGATGCTCATGTGAAAAAACTTCAACCTGATAAGCTCGAACCCAAATCGGAGAAATGTGTCTTCATAGGATACCCAAAGGAGACTGTGGGAGAAAAGTAGAACTTGATGAGTTAACTGTACCTGCTCCCTTATTGGAAAGTAGTACATCACAGAAACCGGTTTCTGTGACACCTACACCAATTAGTGAGGAAGCTAATGATAATGATCATGAAACTTCAGATCAAGTTACTACCGAACCTCGTAGATCAACCAGAGTAAGATCCACACCAGAGTGGTATGGTAATCCTATTCTGGAAGTCATGCTACTAGATCATGATGAACCTACGAACTATGAAGAAGCGATGGTGAGCCCAGATTCCGCAAAATGGCTACAAGCTATGAAATCTGAGATGGGATCCATGTATGAGAACAAAGTGTGGACTTTGGTTGACTTGCCCGTTGATCGGCAAGCAATTGAGAATAAATGGATCTTCAAGAAGAAGACTGACGCTGACGGTAATGTTACTGTCTATAAAGCTCGACTTGTTGCAAAAGGTTTTCGACAAGTTCAAGGGATTGACTACGATGAGACCTTCTCACCCGTAGCGATGCTTAAGTCTGTCCAAATCATGTTAGCAATTGCCGCATTTTATGATTATGAAATTTGGCAAATGGATGTCAAAACTGCATTCCTGAATGGATTTCTGGAAGAAGAGTTGTATATGATGCAACCAGAAGGTTTTGTCGATCCAAAGGGAGCTAACAAAGTGTGCAAGCTCCAGCGATCCATTTATAGACCGGTGCAAGCCTCTCAGAGTTGGAATAAATGCTTTGATAGTGTGATCAAAGCATTTGGTTTTGTACAGACTTTTGGAGAAGCCTATATTTACAAAAAAGTGAGTGGGAGCTCTGTAGCATTTCTGATATTATATGTGGCTGACATATTATTGACTGGAAATGATATAGAATTTCTGGATAGCATAAAGGGATACTTGAATAAGAGTTTTTCCATGAAACACCTCGGTGAAGCTGCTTACATATTGGGTATTAAGATCTATAGAGATAGATCAAGACGCTTAATTGGACTTTCAGAAAGCACATACCTTGACAAGGTTTTGAAGAAGTTCAAAATGGATCAAGCAAAGAAAGGGTTCTTGCCTGTGTTACAAGGTGTGAAGTTGAGTATGACTCAATGTCTGACCACCGCAGAAGATAGAGAGAAAATGAAAGATGTTCCCTATGCTTCAGCCATAGGCTCTATCATGTATGAAATGTTGTGTACCAGACCTGATGTGTGCCTTGCTATAAGTCTAGCAGGGAGGTACCAAAGTAATCCAGGAGTGGATCACTGGACAGCGGTCAAGAACATCCTGAAATACCTGAAAAGGACTAAGGATATGGTTCTCGTATATGGAGGTGACAAAGAGCTCATCGTAAATGGTTACATTGATGCAATCTTTGACACTGATCCGGACGATTCTAAATTGCAAACCGGATACGTGTTTTTGCTGAACGGTGGAGCTGTCAGTTGGTGCAGTTCTAAACAAAGCGTCGTGGCGGGATCTACATGTGAAGCAGAGTACATAGCTGCTTCAGAAGCAGCAAATGAAGGAGTCTGGATGAAGGAGTTCATATCTGATCTAGGTGTCATACCTAGTGCATCGGGTCCAATGAAAATCTTTTGTGACAATACTGGTGCAATTGCCTTGGCAAAGGAATACAGATTTCACAAGAGAACCAAGCACATCAAGAGACGCTTCAATTCCATTTGGGATTTAGTCCAAGTGGGAGACATAGAAATTTGCAAGATACATACGGATCTGAATGTTGCAGACCCGCTAACTAAGCCTCTTCCACGAGCAAAACATGATCAGCACCAAGGCTCCATGGGTGTTAGAATCATTACTGTGTAATCTAGATTATTGACTCTAGTGCAAGTGGGAGACTGAAGGAAATATGCCCTAGAGGCAATAATAAAGTTATTATTTATTTCCTTATATCACGATAAATGTTTATTATGCATGCTAGAATTGTATTAACCGGAAACATAATACATGTGGAATACATAGACAAACATAGTGTCACTAGTATGCCTCTACTTGACTAGCTCGTTGATCAAAGATTGTTATGTTTCCTAACCATAGCCATGAGTTGTCATTTGATTAACGGGATCACATCATTAGGAGAATGATGTGATTGACTTGACCCATTTCGCTAGCTTAGCACTTGATCGTTTAGTTTGTTGCTATTGCTTTCTTAATGACTTATACGTGTTCCTATGACTATGAGATTATGCAACTCCCGTTTACCGGAGGAACACTTTGTGTGCTACCAAACGTCACAACGTAACTGGGTGATTATAAAGGTGCTCTACAGGTGTCTCCGAAGGTACTTGTTGGGTTGGCGTATTTTGAGATTAGGATTTGTCACTCCGATTGTCGGAGAGGTATCTCTGGGCCCTCACGGTAATGCACATCACATAAGCCTTGCAAGCATTGCAACTAATAAGTTAGTTGCGGGATGATGTATTATGGAACGAGTAAAGAGACTTGCCGGTAACGAGATTGAACTAGGTATTGAGATACCGACGATCAAATCTCGGGTAAGTAACATACCGATGACAAAGGGAACAACGTATGTTGTTATGCGGTCTGACCGATAAAAGATCTTCGTAGAATATGTAGGAGCCAATATGAGCATCCAGGTTCCGCTATTGGTTATTGACCGGAGACGTGTCTCGGTCATGTCTACATTGTTCTCGAACCCGTAGGGTCCGCACGCTTAACTTTACGATGACAGTTTCATTATGAGTTTATATATGTTGATGTACCGAAGGTTGTTCGGAGTCCCGGATGTGATCACGCACATAACGAGGAGTCTCGAAATAGTCGAGACATAAAAATTGATATATTGGACGACTATATTCGGACACAGGAATGGTTCTGGGCGTTATCGGATATAAAACGGAGTACCGGGGGTTAACGGAACCCCCCCCCCCCGGGGGGGGGGGGGGTTAATGGTCCTCATGGGCCCAAAGTGGAGCAGAGGAGGGGCGGCCAGGGCAGGCCGCGCGGCCCCTCCCCCTCTAGTCCGAATTGGACAAGGAGGGAGGGGCGGCACCCCCCCCCCTTTCCTTTCTCTCCTCTCTCCCTTCCTTCCCCCTCTCCTAGTTGGACATGGAAAGGAGGGAGTCCTACTCCCGGTAGGAGTAGGACTCCTCCCTGGCGCGCCTCCTCCTGGCCAGCCGCCCCTCCCCCTTGCTCCTTTATATACGGGGGTAGGGGGCACCTCTAGACATAACAATTGATCCTTGAGATCTATTAGCCGTGTGCGGTGCCCTCCTCCACCATAATCCTCGATAATATTGTAGCGGTGCTTAGGCGAAGCCCTACGACGGTAGAACATCAAGATCGTCACCACACCGTCGTGCTGACGGAACTCTTCCCCGACATTCTGCTGGATTGTAGTCCGGGGATCGTCATCGAGCTTAACGTGTGCTAGAACTTAGAGGTGCCGTAGTTTCGGTGCTTGATCGGTCGGACCGTGAAGACGTACGACTACATCAACCGCGTTGTGATAACGCTTATGCTTCCGGTCTACGAGGGTACGTATACAACACTCTCCCCTCTCGTTGCTATGCATCACCATGATCTTGCGTGTGCGTAGGAATTTTTTTGAAATTACTACGTTCCCCAACACTTAGGGGTTGTCAATCCCTTCACGGTCACTTACGAAAGTGAGATCTGATAGAGATAATAAATAATATTTTTTTGGTATTTTTGGTATAGAGATGCAAAGTAAATAAAGTAAAAGCAAAGTAAAAGCAAAGCAATATTAAAGTGATGGAGATTGATATGATGAGAAAGAGACCCGGGGGCCATAGGTTTCACTAGTGGCTTCTCTCAAGAGCATAAGTATTCTACGGTGGGTGAACAAATTACTGTTGAGCAATTGACAGAATTGAGCATAGTTATGAGAATATCTAGGTATGATCATGTATATAGGCATCACGTCCGAGACAAGTAGACCGAAACGATTCTGCATCTACTACTATTACTCCACTCATCGACCGCTATCCAGCATGCATCTAGAGTATTAAGTTAAAAACAGAGTAACGCCTTAAGCAAGATGACATGATGTAGAGGGATAATTTCATGCAATATGATAAAAAAACCATCTTGTTATCCTCGATGGAAACAATACAATATGTGCCTTGCTGCCCCTTCTGTCACTGGGAAAGGACACCGCAAGATTGAACGCAAAGCTAAGCACTTCTCCCATGGCAAGAACAACCAATCTAGTAGGCCAAACCAAACTGATAATTCGAAGAGACTTGCAAATATAACCAATCATACATAAAAGAATTCAGAGAAGATTCAAATATTATTCATAGATAGACTTGATCATAAACCCACAATTCATCGGTCTCAACAAACACACCACAAAAAGAAGGTTACATCGAATAGATCTCCACGAGAGAGGGGGAGAACATTGCATTGAGATCCAAAAAGAGAGAAGAAGCCATCTAGCTACTAGCTATGGACCCGTAGGTCTGAAGTAAACTACTCACACTTCATCGGAGGGGCTTGGATGATGATGTAGAAGCCCTCCATGATCGATGCCCCCTTCAGCGGAGCTCCGAAACAGGCCCCAAGATGGGATCTCGTGGATACAGAAAGTTGCGGTGGTGGAATTAGGTTTTTGGCTCCGTCCCCGATTGTTTGGGGGTACGTGGGTATATATAGGAGGAAGAAGTACGTCGGTGGAGCTTCGAGGGGCCCACGAGGCAGGGGGCACGCCCTAGGGGGGGCGCACCCTACCCTCGTGAGCACCTTGTGGCTTTCTTGACGGAGGGTCCAAGTCTCCTGGATCTTATCTGATGACAAAATCACGTTTCCGAAGGTTTCATTCCGTTTGAACTCCGTTTGATATTCCTTTTCTTCAAAACCCTAAAATAGGCAAAACACATCAATTCTAGGTTGGGCCTCCGGTTAATAGGTTAGTCCCAAAAATAATATAAAAGTGGAAAATAAAGCCCAACAATGTCTAAAACAGTAGATAATATAGCATGGAGCAATCAAAAATTATAGATACGTTGGAGACGTATCAAAAGCTAATGATGATGATCATGGAGCTTCAGATCAAGTTACTATCGAACCTCGTAGGTCGACAAGGGTGCGTACAACTTCTGAGTAAGTAACCTTGTCTTAAAGGTCATGTTGTTGGACAACGTTGAACCTATGAGCTATGGAGAAGCGATGGTGGGCCCGGATTCCAACAAATGGCTAGGAGCCATGAAACTTGAGACAGGATCCATGTATGAGAACAAAGTATGGACTTTGGTTGACTTGCCCGAAGATCGGCAAGCCATTGAGAATAAATGGATCTTTAAGAAGAAGACAGACATTGATGGTAATATCACCATTTATGAAGCTCGACTTGTCTCAAAGAAGTTTTCGACAAGTTCAAGCAGTTGACTGTGATGAGACTCTCTCAATCATAGCGATGCTAAAGTCTGTTAGAATTATGTTAGCAGTTGTTGCATTTACATTTATGAAATCTGGCAGATGGATGTCAAAACAAAGTTTCCTTGATGGTTTCCATGAGAAAAGGCTATATGTGATACAACCAGAAGGTTTTGTCGATCCTAAGGATGCTAAAAGGTATGCAAGCTCCAACGATCCTTCTATGGACTGGAGCAAGCATCTCGGAGTTGGAACATACACTTTGATGAGGTGATCAAAGCTTTTGGGTTTATACAAAGTTTGCAAGAAACTTGTATTTACAAGAAAGTGAGTGGGAGCACTACAACATTTCTGATAAGTATATGTGGATGACATATTGTTGATCGGAAATGATGTAGAATTTCTGGAAAGTATAAAGGGTTGTTTCAATGGAGTCTTTCAAAGTAAGACCTGGGTAAAACTTATTACATATTGGGTATCAAGATCTATAGAGATATATCAAGACGCCTGATAAGACTTTCACAGAGCACATACCTTGACATGATCTTGAATGAGTTCAAGATGGATCAGTCAAATAAGGACTTCTTGCCTAAGTTATAAGGTGTGAAGTTAAGACTTGAAGCTCGACCGCGACAAAAGAAAGAAAAAGGACGAAGGTCGTCCCCTATGCCTTAGACATAGGCTCTATACGATATGCCATGTTGTGTACCACACTTGATATGTGCTTTGCCACGTGTCTGGCAAGGGGGTACAAGAGTGATCCAGGAGTAGATCATTGGACATCGGTCAAAATTGTCCTTAGGAATAAGGAAACATTTCTCGATTATGGAGGTGATAAAAAGTTTGGCATAAAGGGCAGCATCGATGCAAGCTTTAACACATATCCGGATGACTCTGAGTAGCAAACCGGATACGTATAGTGGAGCAACCATTTGGGATAGCTCCAAGTGGAGCGTGGAAGCAAAATCTACAATATGACCTAGAGATTTACAAAGTACATATGGATCTGAATAGCCCAGACCCGTTGACTAAACCTCTTCCACGAGCAAAACATGATCAACACCAGAACTCTATGGGTGTTCGATTCATCACAATGTAACTAGATTATTGACTCTAGTGCAAGTGGGAGACTTTTGGAAATATGCCCTAGAGGCAATAATAAAATAGTTATTATTATATTTCCTTTTTCATGATAATTATCTATTGTTCATGCTATACTTGTATTAACCAGAAACCGTAATACAAGTGTGAATACATAGACCACAACATGTCCCTAGTGAGCCTCTAGTTGACTAGCTCGTTGATCAATAGATGGTTGTGGTATCCAGACCATGGACATTGGATGTCATTGATAATGGGATCACATCATTAGGAGAATGATGTGATGGGCAAGACACAATCCTAAGCATAGCACAAGATCGTGTAGTTCGTTTGCTAGAGCTTTTCTAATGTCAAGTATCATTTCCTTAGACCATGAGATTGTGCAACTCCCGGATACCATAGGAATGCTTTGGGTGTATCAAACGTCACAACATAACTAGGTGGCTATAAAGGTGCACTACAGGTATCTCCGAAGGTGTCTGTTGGGTTGGCACGAATCGAGATTGGGATTTGTCACTCCGTATGACGAAGAGGTATCTCTGGGCCCACTCGGTAATGCATCATCATAACGAGCTCAATGTGACTAAGGAGTTAGCCACGGGATCATGCATTACGGAATGAGTAAAGAGACTTGCTGGTAACGAGACTGAATGAGGTATGGGGATACTGACGATTGAATCTTGGGCAAGTAACATACCGATGGACAAAGGGAATTGTATACAGGATTGGTTGAATCCCCGACATCGTGGTTCATCCGATGAGATCATCGTGGAACATGTGGGAGCCAACATGGGTATCCAGATCCCGCTGTTGGTTATTGGCTGAAGAGATGTCTCGGTCATGTCTGCATGGTTCCCGAACCCGTAGAGTCTACACACTTAAGGTTCGGTGACGCTAGAGTTGTCATGGGAAATTGTATGTGGTTACCGAAGGTTGTTCGGAGTCTCGGATGAGATCCCGGATGTCACGAGGAGTTCCAGAATGGTCCGGAGGTGAAAATTTATATATGGGAAGTCCAGTTTCAGTCGCGAAATGGTTTCGGGGGTTATCGGTATTGTACCGAGACCACCGAAAGGTGTCCGGGGTCCACTGGGTGGGGCCACTGTAGCGACCAGACCTCAAACGGTCTAATCTCTATGCTCAGGTGTCATCCCTGGATCAGTAATGCTGACACCACACAGTACTTGAAGGATTTATAACAGAGTAGCAATCACACAATTATTACATCGAGTGTCTCAAACGAGATCTTATTACAATAAATATGGCTTAAGGCCATCTAATAACGATAACAGCGAAAGGCCTGGAAGATAAGTGAGTCCATCAACTCCAACAGCATCACTGAGTATATAACCACGACCTAAAAACTCCTTAATCGTCATCTGAAAAGTCTGCAACATTAACGTTGCAGCCCGAAACGAGTCAGCACATGCAATTTGCTGGCAAAGTAACACATAGAGAGTAATGGAATAATCAGGCTATTCTATATGCATATTTGGCTGGTGGAAAGCTCTATGGTTACAGTTTTGCGTAAAGCCAATTTTTCCCTACTGCAAAGGAATAAATTTTATTTAACTATCATGGTGGTTGTTAAACATTGAGAATGGTTGACAGCATTCTCAATCCCAATTAAGCATCATCATTAAACAAAACCCAAAAAAATTATTTTTTAGAGTATCATGTGGAGATTCACATGATAATCCAGGTACTAGATACTCAAGATGTCCATAACCGGGGACATGGCTAACCATGATTAGTTTATACACTCTGCTGAGGTTTGCGCACTTTTCCCCACAAGACTCGATCTCCTCCATTGGATTTCTCGCACTACTTGGTTTTTGAGAAACGGATGACCGAGACATAGTCTTTCAGAAGCGCTAGCACCTTACGAACGGGTAGACCGTACCAACCTACATCCCCTACATCTGCTAGTCTACCATTGTAAGAGTTCGCATAACTTAGTCAACTACGCTAGAGCCCATAATAGCTTGTGGCTGCACATGGAAGTTTCTAGCATGAATAATCTCATGATCCCTTTGAGCCTGGGTGGCGGTCCATAAAGAAAAACGGGCAATCGCTGGAATACCCAGGTGCCTCAATCCACCCAGATGTGTATTTAAGTTGCCACCTTAAGTAAACCATTAATTAACAATCTCACATCTGTCATGGATACACTCACCCAATCCACGTCTACTAGCATAGCATGGCATAATAAGCAAACGTAGAAGTAACTCCCAAAGGTTTGATAAAAAACAGGTAATAGGTACTACCTCAACTACTTCCCAAACCCACAATTTAATAAGATCCTAATCATGCAATGTGTGAGGATTGATCTAATGCAATAAAACTGGGTAGTAGGAGGTATGATCAAAGTGTTACTTGCCTTGCTGATGATCCGGGAAACCTAGCGATTCGAAGTAGCAAGCGGCGCACTTCGGGTACTCTATCGCAAACAAACAAGCATTCAATAAGTACTCAACTAATGCACAGGTAAAACTCACATAAGAGATCTAACCAGAAAGTTCAACTTAAGAACTCCGGTTGGCAAAAAGAATCAAACCGAACAAAGCAACGAAAGACAAACGGCAAAAGAAACAGGCTTCGTTTACTATTCTGGATCTAGGACAATTTTTACAGTGGCAAAAACTTGTTTGAGTTGGTTAAACAGAAAGAGGGTTTCGAGATGAAACTCCGGGCGCTTGAATCGCCTGATTCCGATAAACGAGCGAAAAGTTAAACAAAAACGAAAATCGGATCAGAAATCGCGATCAGAAAAATTGCGAATTTAATCCGAGAAAAAGAAAAACGACGAACGTTCATTAAAACAAATGAACAAGCGAACGCTCGCTATTTAAATAAACCGGAAAAACTGATCTATTTAAAAAAACCAAAACTAAAAAAACGAGCAAAACCGTCGAAAAACCGAACGGTTTTTCGAGAAAAAATGGAGGCGAAAAAAACTACCTCCAGCGAGTCCACGAACGGCAGCGGTGGCGGGTCCGGCGGGGCTGCGGCGCGGCAGCGGCAGCGGTGGCGGGTCCGGCGGGGCTGCGGCGCGGCAGCGGCAGCGCGGCGGCGGGGTGGCGCGGCGCGGCAGCGGTGGCGGCGGGGCGCGGCGGCGGCGGTGGCGGGGGCGGGGCCGGCTAGGGTTAGGGTTTGGGCGGGGGCGCGGCTTGGGCTTCGGCTGGGGGCCTCGGGGCGCTATAAAAAGGCCCGGCCAGGAGGAGTCCTAGCCGGTTACGGCCCAAGGTCGGTTCGGATGTTTTTTTAATAATTACGCTCGAAAAAAACAAAAGAAATACTAAACGGACTCCAAAAATCCTGAAATAAATTTTCCCCGGCTTCTAAGATCAAGCCGCACATGATGAACATTTATTTGGGGCCTAAATGCAATTATGAAAAACGCACATTTTTCCTAAATCCAAATAAAATAGCAAAT
This sequence comes from Triticum monococcum, assembly GCA_034509565.1. Taxonomy (NCBI): domain Eukaryota; kingdom Viridiplantae; phylum Streptophyta; class Magnoliopsida; order Poales; family Poaceae; genus Triticum; species Triticum monococcum. Next base: position 182,794,876 of record CM067843.1, on the reverse strand, counting down.
AAAACCAAAATAAATTCTTATTTGATTTTTTATTAAATCCTCAATATTTCTTTATTTTGGGAAAGATAATTTAATTCCCTCTCTCATATTTTTGTAATAGAAATAATTGAAGATAAAATAAATAAAATCAAATGATCCTATTTTCAAAATTTGAGACAACTCAAATATGAAAATAATGAAATCCCCAACTCTCTTCGAGGGTCCTTGAGTTGCGTGAAATTTCTAGGATCAACCAAATGCAATAAATATGATATGCAATGATGATCTAGTGTATAACATTCCAAATTGAAAATTTGGGATGTTACAAACCTACCCCCCTTAAGATGAATCTCGCCCTCGAGATTCGAGTTGGCTAGAAAATAGGTGAGGGTGGTCCTTCAGCAAATCCTCCTCTCGCTCCCAGGTGGCTTCATCCTCTGTGTGGTGGCTCCACTGAACCTTGCAAAACTTGATAACCTTACTGTGGGTGACTCGACTGGCATACTCTAGAATCTTAACTGGTTTCTCCTCATAGGTCAAATCACTGTCCAACTGAATCGCTTCCACTGGTACTGTATCTCTCAGCGGTATATCAGCCATCTCTGCGTGGCACTTCTTCAACTGGGAAACGTGGAACACGTTGTGAACTCCCGACAATCCTTCGGGCAATTCCAACTTGTAGGCTACTTCTCCCATACGCTCCAAAACTTTGTATGGGCCTACAAAACGTGGCGCTAACTTTCCCTTAACTCCAAAGCGCTTAACTCCTCGAAGTGGTGATACTCAAAGATAAACTCGGTCTCCGACTTCGTAAACTGTCTCCTTGTGTTTAGAATCTGCATAACTCTTCTGCCTGGGTTGAGCTACCTTGAGCCTGTCGCCAATCAATTTCACTTTCTATTCAGACTCCTTAATCAGATCCGGTCCAAACAACTGACGGTCTCCAACTTCATCCCAAGACAATGGGGTCTTGCACCTCCTTCCGTACAAGGCTTTGAAAGGGGCCATCTTCAAACTGGATTGATAACTATTGTTGTAAGAGAACTCTGCATACGGCAAATTCTCGTCACAACTAGATCTGTAATCTAGCGCACAAGCTCTCAGCATATCCTCCAAAATCTGATTGACTCTCTCGGTCTGTCCATCTGTCTGCGGATGGAAGGCTGTGCTAAACTTCAGTCTAGTTCCCAAAGTTTCATGCAACTGATTCCAGAACTTTGAGTTAAATTGGGTTCCTCTATCTGATACTATGCTCCTTGGAACTCCATGCAGACAAACGATTCTGGTCATATATATCTTTGCCAACTTTGCACCGGTATAGGTAGTCTTCACGGGAATGAAATGAGCTACCTTTGTCAAACGACTGACTACAACCCATATCGAGTCATAGCCTAAACGTGTTCTGGGCAATCCTGTAATAAAATCCATGCCTAGCTTATCCCACTTCCATTCGGGTATCGGCAATGGTTGTAGCAATCCTGCTGGCATCTGATTCTCTGCCTTTACTCTCTGACATACATCACAAACTGCTACATATTCCGCAATATCCTTCTTCATTCCGGTCCACCAAAATATATCCTTCAAATCCAAATACATCTTGGTATTTCCTGGGTGAATCGAATATGGTGAATCATGGGCCTCCTGTAAGATTAACATCCTGATCTCCGAATCGTTTGGTACATAGGCACGGTCTTCAAACCATAAGGTATCGTGCTCATCCTCACGAAATCCCTTAGCTTTTCCTTTGCTCATTTTCTCCTTAATAGAAGCAATCTCCTTGTCAGTCTTTTGGGCTTTTCTGATCTTATCCATCAACATAGACTGAATCTCCAATGCTGCTACATAGCCCTTCGGGACTATTTCCAAACATACCTCTCGAAGATTTTTGGCTAACTCCCTCGGTAAATCTCCCATCAATAGGGTGTTGACATGACTCTTACGGCTTAACGCGTCAGCTACTACGTTAGCCTTTCCGGGGTGATAATGCAACTTCATATCATAGTCCTTGATGAGCTCCAACCATCTCCTTTGTCTGAGGTTCAACTCCTTTTGTGTGAAAATATACTTCAAACTCTTGTGATCTGTGTACACCTCACAATGGTTTCCAATGAGAAAATGTCTCCAGGTCGTCAATGCATGCACTACGCCTGCTAACTCCAAATCATGCATAGCATAATTCAACTCATGAGACTTAAGCTGTCGTGAGGCATATGAAACAGCTCTTCCTTCTTGCATAAGCACTGCTCCAAGTCCTCAATGTGAAGCGTCGCAATACACCTCATAATCCTTGGTCTGATCCGGCAAAATCAACACGGGTGATGTAACCAAACGTTTCTTCAACTCCTGAAAACTAGCCTCACATTCCTCAGTCCATATGAACTTGGTATCCTTCTTCAACAATTTTGTCATAGGCTTTGCAATCTTCGAGAAATTTTCAATAAATCTCCGATAGTATCCTGCGAGTCCAAGAAAACTCTGGATCTCTCCAACTATGGTTGGCACTTCCCACTTGGTCACGGTATCAACCTTGGTGGGATCTACCGCTATACCTTCTCCGGATATAACATGTCCGAGAAATCCAACTTCCTTCAACCAAAACTCACATTTGCTGAACTTGGCATATAGTTGATGTTCTCTGAGTTTACCAAGCACCAAATGCAAATGCTCCTTATGCTCCTCTTCATTCTTCGAGTAAACCAGGATATCATCAATGAACACTACGATGAACTTATCCAAGAACTCCATAAACACTTTGTTCATCATGTTCATAAAATATGCAGGTGCGTTAGTCACACCAAATGACATAACGGTATACTCGTACAACCCATATCTGGTGGTAAAAGCCGTCTTGGGTATATCCTGTTCTCGAATCTTCAACTGGTGGTATCCTGATCGCAGATCAATCTTGGAAAATACCTTAGCTCCTTGCAATCGATCAAACAGATCATTGATCATCGGTAGTGGGTACTTGTTCTTGATGGTTACTTCATTCAAACCTCGATAATCAACAACCATCCTTAACGATCCATCCTTCTTTTCCACTAGAAGCACTGGCGATCCCCAAGGTGAAGAACTTGGGCGAATATATCCTTTATCCAGTAACTCCTTAATTAGCTTCTTAATTTCCACCAAATCCTTTGCAGGCATCCTATATGGTCTCTTTGATATTGGCCCTGTGCCTGGCAAAAGCTCAATCAAAAACTCAATATCTCTATCCGGTGGCATGCCTGGCAACTCTTCTGGAAATACTTCGGGGAAATCCTTCACTACTGGTACTTCCTCCTGCACAACTCCTGTTAAACAGTTTACTTGAGTCCTCTTCGGCACATGGCGGGATACATACTTGATCCTTCTCCCTTCTGGGGTGGTAAGCAAGATTGACTTACTGGCGCAATCGATGTTTCCACCATACATCGACAACCAATCCATGCCTAATATCACATCCAATCCTTGAGATTCCAACACTATTAGGTCTGAGGGAAATACGTAGTTACCAATCCTTAATGGCAACCAATCACACCATATGCTAGCCATATATTCTGCTCCAGGCGAGGTTACTAACATGGGTGACCTAAGGGCTTGGGTTGGCAGTTTATACTTATCCACAAATCCCCTTGATATGTATGAATGCGATGCACCAGTATCGAAAAGAACAAGTGCAGTAAATGACTTAACCAAAAACTTACCGATTACTGCATCCGGCTGCTCTTCAACCTCCTCCACGTTAACGTGGTTCACCTATCCCCTGTTGAAAGGGTTTGGCTTCTTCCCAGAGCTTCCATTGCGGTTTCCATTCTGTGATTCAGGACATTCATTGGCATAATGTCCGGTCTTCTGGCACTTAAAACAAGTGACTTGGCTCAGGTCTCTCTTGGTTGGGGTCGATGGGTTGGTGCAGTTCTGGCCGTTACTTCCTCCATTCCCATTACCATTCTTGGTGCCATTGTGATTGTGCAAGCTACCTCCTCCATGGGTATGCTGAAAATGTCCTCCCGGTCTAGGGGTAAAACATGGCTTCTGCTGAGCTCCTGAATTGTGCTTCCCTTGTCCATACTTCCTCTTGCGATTCTCAATCTGCTGCTGCTTCCCTTCAATCATAAGAGCACGATCTACCAACTCCTGGTAGTTGTTGAAGGTTGCTACCATCAACTGCATGCTCAACCCATCATTCAGTCCTTCCAGAAACTTCTCCTGCTTAGCTGCATCCGTAGCAACGTCATGTGGGGCATAACGTGCTAATTTACTAAAGTCCACCACATACTGGCCAACAGTCCGTCCTCCTTGGCGCAAGTTGCGAAACTCTCGCTTCTTCATGGCCATAGCCCCTGTTGAAACACGGGTAGTTCAAAAAGCCTGCTGAAATTGGTCCCATGTGACAGTGTCGACAGGGAAAGTGGCTGTGAAATTCTCCCACGATGATGCTGCGGGTCCTTCAAGCTGATGTGTGGCAAACTTCACCTTCTCCGCATCCATGCATCCTGCTGTGGTCAACTCTCTAGCTATCTTGCGGAGCCAATCATCTGCCACTATCGGCTCGGTGCTACTGGAAAACACCGGCGCATTCAGCCTAAGAAAACGGGCTAAGTGATCAATAGGTGGTGGTGGTGGTGGGTTGTTGTTGTTGTTCCCCTGGTTCTGATTCTGGACTAGCAACTTCATCAATGTGTTCTGCTGCTGGATCAACTGAGTGAGCTCCGATGGAAAGGTAAATCCGGGGTCACGTCTTGGAGGCATCTGAGGGTTTAGAAAAGATGAGATTTAAGAATAGAGAGGGGTCTAAAGAGAAAACACTACCCATATGCTCATGAGGCAAAAGCAAACAATTCACTTCATTCAATCAATCAATGTAGCGACCAGACCTCAAACAGTCTGATCTCTGTGCTTCGGTGTCATCCCTGGATCAGTAATGCTGACACCACACAGTACTCGGAGGATTTATAGTAGAGTAGCAATCACACACTTATTACATCGAGTGTCTCAAAAGAGAACTTATTACAATAAATATGGCTTAAGGCCATCTAATAACTATAACAGCGGAAGGCTTGGAAGATAAGTGAGTCCATCAACTCCAACGGCATCACTGAGTATAGAACCACGACCTAAAAACTCCTTAATCATCGTCTGAAAAGTCTGCAACATTAACGTTGCAACCCGAGAACGGGTCAGCACATGGAATATGCTGGCAAGGTAACACATAGAGAATAATGGAATGAAACAGCTATACTATATGCATATTTGGCTGGTGGAAAGCTCTATGGTTACAGTTTTGCGTAAAGCCAATTTTTCCCTACTTCAAAGGAATAATTTTATTTAACTATCATGGTGGTTGTTAAACATTGAGAATGGTTGACAGCATTCTCAATCCCAATTAAGCATCATCATTAAACATAACCCAACAAAATTAATCTAGAGTAACATGTTGAGATTCACATGATAATCCAAGTACTAGATACTCAAGATGTCCATAACCGGGGACACAGCTAACCATGATTAGTTTGTTACACTCTGCAGAGGTTTGCGCACTTTTCCCCACAAGACTCGATCGCCTCCGTTTGGTTTCTCGCACTACAGGGTGTTTGAGAAGACGGATGACCGAGACATAGTCTTTCAGAAGCGCTAGCACCTTACGATTGGGTAGACCGTACCACCTACATCCCCTACATCTGCTAGTCTACCACTGTAAGAGTTCGCACGACTTAGTCAACTATGCTAGAGCCCATAATAGCTTGTGGCTGCACACGGAAGTTTCTAGTATGAATAGTCTTATGATCCCTTTGAGCCTGGGTGGCGGTCCAAAAGAAAACAGGCAAGTCCTGGAATACCTAGGTGCCTCAATCCACCCAGATGTGTGTTTAAGTTGCCACCTTAGATAAACCATTAATTAACAATCTCACATCTGTCATGGACATCACTCACCCAATCCACGTCTACTAGCATAGCATGGCATAATAAGCAAACGTAGAAGTAACTCCCAAAGGTTTGATAATAATAGGTAATAGGTACTACCTCATCTACTTCCCATCCCACAATTTAATTAGATCCTAATCATGGAATGTGTGAGGATTGATCTAATACAATAAAACTGGGTAGTAGAAAAGGTATGATCAAAGTGTTACTTGCCTTGCTGATGATCCGCGAAACCTAACGATCCGAAGTAACAGGCGGCGCACTCCGGGTATTCTATCGCAAACAAACAAACAAGCATACAATAAGTACTCTTCTAATTCACAGGTAAAACTCAAATAAGAGATCTAACCAGAAGGTTCAACTTAAGAACTCCGGTTGGCAAATGAATCAAATCGAACGAAGCAACGAAAGTCAAACGGCGAAAGAAAACAACTTCATTCTAGTAATATGGATCTAGGGCAAATTTTATAGTAGCAAAATCTTGTTTAAGTTGGTTAAACGAATAGAGGGTTTCGAGATGAATCTCTAGGCGCTTGAATCGCCTGATTCCGATCAACGAGCAAAAAGTTATACTAAAACGAAATTTGAATCAGGAATCGCGATCAGAAAAATCGCGGATTTAATCCGAGAAAAAGAAAAACGACGAACGCTGATATTTTTTTTCTCTCTCTCTTTTTTCGGCACGGAAAACGAGGCGCGACGAACCTCGGTGGCATCGGCTTGGCTGGGGGCTGGCTAGGGTTTCCCTCGGGGTGGGCTGCCCCGGCTTATAAAGGCCCCCTTCGGGCCGGAGTCCTAGTCGGACACGGCCCGTAGGTCGGTTCGTTTTATTATTATTATTATTCCGCTCGGAAGAAAAATGAAAAGAAATACTAAACGGACTCCAAAAATTCCGAAATAAATTTTCACGGGCTTCTAAAATCAAGCCGCACAAGGTGAACATTTATTTGGGCCCTAAATGCAATTTTGAAAAACACACTTTTTTCCTAAATTCAAATAAAACACCGAAAAACTCCGAAATAAAATCTTATTTAATTTTATTATTAAATCCTCAATATTTCTTTATTTTGGGAAAGTCATTTTATTCCCTCTCTCACATTTTTGTAATAGAAATAATTGACGATAAAATAAATAAAATCAAATGATCCTATTCTCAAAATTTGAGAAAACTCAAATATGAAAATAACGAAATCCCCAACTCTCTCCGTGGGTCATTGAGTTGCGTAGAATTTCTAGGATCAACCAAAATGCAAAATATCATATGCATTGATGATCTAATGTATAACATTCCAAATTGAAAATTTGGGATGTTACAATCAAACAAGGCATACAATCGATCTAACTATCGCAAAAGTGTCCGGACTACTATATTTACATGGTGGACTACTACTACTGATGAGGTGGTCTACTAGAAATATTCTTTGGTTGCAGACTCCATGATATTTGCTCCAGCTTCATCAACATAGTCATCTTCACTATCATCTGGATCCGAGTCGGTGTCGTCGATGATGATGTAGTCTTCCGGGCGAATCTTCTTGGGTTCTTCGTCTTCTTCTACTGGTGTAGGGCCTCCCATAAATATTCCGATCTTCTTGGTCAGATCGTCATTCTTCTCCACTAATACTTCGATTTCCTCTTCATAATCTTCATGTGTAGCCTTGAGTTCTTCCTCCAGTTCCTTGATTCTTGTCCTTGCCTTCTTCAGATCTATCATGTCGATGCACATTTGGTTTTCCTGACGTCGAATGTGCTGGTTTAACTCCTGGATAAAAGCTGCAACTGATCTATCCTTCCTGGTGCTGATCATCTCCCAGTGCTCATCTCGGCGCCCACAAATCTGGTAGATAGTATCCTTAAGATCATTGGGGTAGACTTCTCCAATGCGTCCCCTAGCGATGTGAGTTGCCATGCTCTTTCCTAGACTCCAAGTTGGTGCATCAAAAGAAAACTCTATGGGCTCAGTGACTGGCATGAACGTCCTTCCTGGAACTTGAACTCGAATCATCCAGTGCTCCTCTTCAGGTAAAGTGGCGTTGTAGGTTCTGGTGAAGCTTGGTACTCCTATGTTCAGGTATCTTGTGACTTCCTTCAAGTAGCGTCCAAAGGGTGTATCTTCATCCGGTTGAGTGAACTTGTTCCTTGCATGCGCCATCCTAAAAGAGTAGAAAAGATGAGAAGTCAGAACAGAGGAGAGTGAGTAGTGATCTAGGTCTTTAGCTTAGTGGTCGTGTCCTACAGTCAGCGTGTGCTCTGATACCATCTTGTAGCGACCAGACCTCAAACGGTCTAATCTCTGTGCTGAGGTGTCATCCCTGGATCAGTAATGCTGACACCACACAGTACTTCAAGGATTTATAACAGAGTAGCAATCACACACTTATTACATCGAGTGTCTCAAACGAGATCTTATTACAATAAATATGGCTTAAGGCCATCTAATAACGATAATAGCGGAGGGCTTGGAAGATAAGTGAGTCCATCAACTCCAACGGCATCACTGAGTATAGAACCACGACCTAAAAACTCCTTAATCGTTGTCTGAAAAGTCTGCAACATTAACGTTGCAGCCCGAAATGGGTCAGCACATGGAATATGCTGGCAAAGTAACACATAGAGAGTAATGGAATAATCAGGCTATTCTATATGCATATTTGGCTGGTGGAAAGCTCAATGGTTACAGTTTTGCGTAAAGCCAATTTTTCCCTACTGCAAAGGAATAAATTTTATTTAACTATCATGGTGGTTGTGAAACATTGAGAATGGTTGACAGCATTCTCAATCCCAATTAAGCATCATCATTAAACAAAACCCAACAAAATTAATTTTTAGAGTAACATGTTGAGATTCACATGATAATCCAGGTACTAGGTACTCAAGATGTCCATAACCGGGGACACGGCTAACCATGATTAGTTTATACACTCTGCAGAGGTTTGCGCACTTTTCCCCACAAGACTCGATCTCCTCCGTTGGATTTCTCGCACTACTTGGTGTTTGAGAAACGGATGACCGAGACACAGTCTTTCAAAAGCGCTAGCACCTTACGAATGGGTAGACCGTACCAACCTACATCCCCTACATCTGCTAGTCTACCACTGTAAGAGTTCGCACAACTTAGTCAACTACGCTAGAGCCCATAATAGCTTGTGACTGCACATGAAAGTTTCTAGCATGAATAATCTCATGATCCCTTTGAGCCTGGGTGGCGGTCCATAAAGAAAAATAGGCAATCACTGGAATACCCAGGTGCCTCAATCCACCCAGATGTGTATTTAAGTTGCCACCTTAAGTAAACCATTAATTAACAATCTCACATCTGTCATGGATACACTCACACAATCCACGTCTACTAGCATAGCATGGCATAATAAGCAAACGTAGAAGTAACTCCCAAAGGTTTGATAAAAACAGGTAATAGGTACTACCTCAACTACTTCACAAACCCACAATTTAATTAGATTCTAATCATGCAATGTGTGAGGATTGATCTAATGCAATAAAACTGGGTAGTAGGAGGTATGATCAAAGTGTTACTTGCCTTGCTGATGATCCGGGAAACCTAGCGATTCGAAGTAGCAAGCGGCGCACTCCGGGTACTCTATCGCAAACAAACAAGCATTCAATACATACTCAACTAATGCACAGGTAAAACTCACATAAGAGATCTAACCAAAAAGTTCAACTTAAGAACTCCGGTTGGCAAAAAGAGTCAAACCGAACGAAGCAACGAAAGACAAACGGCAAAAGAAACAGGCTTTATTTACTATTCTGGATCTAGGGCAATTTTTATAGTGGAAAAAACTTGTTTGAGTTGGTTAAACAGAAAGAGGGTTTCGAGACAAAACTCCAGGCGCTTGAATCGCCTGATTCCGATAAACGAGCGAAAAGTTAAACTAAAACAAAAATCGGATCAGAAATCACGATCAGAAAAATCGCAAATTTAATCCGAGAAAAAGAAAAATGATGAACGTTCGTTAAAACGAACGAACGGGCGAATGCTCGCTATTTAAATAAATCGGAAAAACCGATCTATTTAAAAAAACGAAACTAAAAAAGAAAAACCGGAGGCGAAAAAAAACTACCTCCGGCGACTACGCGAACGGCGGTGACGGCGGTCCGGCGGGCGGCGGCGGGGCGACGGCGGGGGCGGGGCCGGCTAGGGTTAGGGTTTGGGCGGGGGCGTGGCTTGGGTTCGGCCGGGGGCCTCGGGGCGCTATAAAAAGGCCCGGCCAGGAGGAGTCCTGGCCGGTTACGGCGCAAGGTCGGTTCGGGCGTTTTTTTTAATAATTACGCTGAAAAAAACAAAAGAAATACTAAACGGACTCCAAAAATCCCGAAATAAATTTTCCCCGGCTTCTAAAATCAAGCCGCACAGGATGAACATTTATTTGGGGGCCTAAATGCAATTTTGAAAAACGCGCATTTTTCCTAAATCTAAATAAAATAGCAAATAAAACCAAAATAAATTCTTATTTGATTTTTTATTAAATCCTCAATATTTCTTTATTTTGGGAAAGTCATTTTATTCCCTCTCTCATATTTTTGTAATCGAAATAATTGAAGATAAAATAAATAAAATTAAATGATCCTATTTTCAAAATTTGAGACAACTCAAATATGAAAATAATGAAATCCCCAGCTTTCTCCGAGGGTCCTTGAGTTGCGTGAAATTTCTAGGATCAACCAAATGCAATAAATATGATATGCAATGATGATCTAGTGTAAAACATTCCAAATTGAAAATTTGGGATGTTATAGCCACCTACCCTGAAAAACTTAATGGGCTGAATACGGGAGGGAACCAGCCCCTAGTGGCTGGTGCGCCCCCCAAGGGCCCAAGGCACCTAGGGTTGGAACCCCTAGGGGGAGGGGGCGCCTCCCACCTGCTTGGGGGGCAAGTTTCCCCCTCCTGGCCGCCGCCCCCTCTAGATGCATCTAGGGGGCCCGGGCCCCTCTTCCCTCCCCCTATAAATAGTGGGGGTAGGAGGGCAGTCGCACCCCTTCCCTTGGCGCAGCCCTCCCTCCTCCAACTCCTCCTCCTCCTCCTCCTCCGTAGTGCTTGGCGAAGCCCTACCGGAGAACCGCAAGCTCCACCACCACGTCGTCGTGCTGCCGGAGCTCTCCCTCAACTTATCCTCTCCCCTTCCTGGATCAAGAAGGAGGAGACGTCCCCATGTTGTACGTGTGTTGAACACGGAGGCGCCGTCCGTTCGGCGCTTGGATCGGATCTTCCGTGCCGTGAGTATGACTCCATCAACCGCGTTCTTGGAACGCTTCCGCTTAGCGATCTTCAAGGGTAGGAAGATGAACTCCCTCTCTCTCATTGCTAGCATCTCCTAGATTGATCTTGGTGACACGTAGGAAAATTTCTAATTATTACTACGTTCCCCAACATAAAAGAGGTATTCTATTTCTCAGTCCTGAAGATATGCAAGAGGCAAAAAAATCTATGAAGGAAAAAGGTATTAAAGCTGAAGATGTTAAGAATTTACTACCTATTGAAGAAATACATGGTCTTGATAACCCGACACAGGTAGTAGAGGTAAATTATCTTTATAGATTTGGTGAAGGTGACATTCCTCATAATAAGTCTGCTAGTCAATGCTTGGATGAGTTTGATAACTTTATTGTTAAACAAGAAAATTTCAATGCTTATGTTAGTAGACAATTGAAACATAATCCTTATATGCTTGAATGCTTGGGTGACTATATGTGTAGAACTGTAAATGATCTTAAGATTATTAGTAAGCATGCTTCCATGGTGAAAACTCAAGTAGAACAAGTTCTCAAGGCACAAAATGATTTGTTGAATGAGGTGAATAGTAAGAACAATGATAATGTTGTTAGAGTTATGACTAGAGGTGGTAAAATGACTCAGGAACCTTTGTCTCCTGAGGGCCATCCTAAGAGAATTGAGCAAGTTTCTAAGAGAATTAATATTAACGCACCTAGTCCTTCAAGGAGGAAAAATAAAACTTATAGAACTTTGCATGCTTCTAATGAACCTGTTATAGACATACTTGAGAATGCAAATAATATTTCTACTTCTGATGCTGAAACACAATCTGTTGATGAACACGAACCTAGTGATAATGTTAATAATGATGTTCATGTTGATGCTCAACCTAGTAATGATAATGATGTGGAGATTCAACCTGTTGTTGATATTGACAACCCACAACCTAAGAATAAATGTTATGATAAGAGGGACTTCATTGCTAGGAAACATGGTAAATAAAGAGAACCATGGGTTCAAAAACCCATGCCCTTTCCTCCTAAACCATCCAAGAAAAAGGATGGTGAGGAATTTGAGCGCTTTGTTGAAATGCTTAGACGTGTCTTTTTGCGTATGCGTTTGACTAATATTTTGAAAAGGTCTCCTTATGCTAAGTATATGAAATAAATTGTTAAAAATAAAGAAAGATACCGGAAGCTGAAATTTCCACCATGCTTGCTAATTATACTTTTAAGGGTGGAATACCAAAGAAACTAGGAGATCCAGGAATACCAACTATACCATGCTCCATCAAAAGAAACTATGTTAAAACTGCTTTATATGATTTGGGAGCCGGTGTTAGTGTTATGGCTTTCTCTTTGTATCGTAGACTTGATTGAATTAGTTGACACCTACTAAAATATCTTTGCAAATGGCTGATAAATCAACTGCTATACCCATCGGTATTTTTGAGCATCTGCCTGTTGTGGTTGCAAACGTTACTATCTTAACAGACTTTGCTATTTTTGACATTCCCGAGGATAACAGTATGTCGGTCACCCTTGGTAGACCCTTTTTGAATACTCCAGGGGTTGTTATTGATTGCAACGAGGGCAATGTCACTCTTCATGTTAATGCAATGAGCATACGGTAAACTTTCCGAAGAAACAACCTCAAGTTAATAGCATCAATTCTATTGGAAAAATTTCAACTATTTCTATTGGAGGTTTTGAATACCCTATTCTTACTGTCAAAAAGAAATATGATATTCTTATTGTTGGGGACATGCATATCCCCATTGAGGTAACCTAGTGCTATACGAAAATTCTCCGGTTTCATGTCATTCGGAAGAAGTTTCTTAATAAGACTTAATCAACCTTGTTAATGGATTCCTTTTGATGGGCATGAGATGGATGAATTGAGTAAACACAACTTTTTGTACCCACTTTTTACCTTCTGTTAATTAGAATAAATAAAGCAAAAATACTATTGTTTGTCTGTTTTTTGAGTTATCCGTGCAATAAAAAATGCCCCAAAAATAAAAGTTCTCCAAATGCCTTGAAAATTTAGTATGATTTTTTATAGAATATTAGACAATTTTTGGTACTGAGAACACAATAGGGGGTGCAGACAAGCCCACAGATTGCGCCTAGGTGGCTTGTGGGCCCCATGTGGGTCCCTCTCACTTATTCTAGCACCCATCCACTTCGTCTTCCTCTAGAAAAAATCCCACCATTGCTCAAACCCGTGTTCTAGCTCATTTTAGTGCCATTTTCGATCTCTTAGCTCAAAGCTCCATTCGCAAAACTGTTTTGGGCGATTGTTCTCCGGTATGTGACTCCTCCAATGGCCTAATTAGTTTTTGTTCTAGTGCTTTATATATTTCAATTTTTTTATGCTATGGTGACCTTGTTCTTGAGCTTGCATGCCAAATTTATATGGTCCAAAGTAGTTTTGATGCATGATATAGCCTCTAGACACTTGTGGGAGTATTTGCTATCAATCTAATTGGGTTTTGTTCACTTTTATTTTGAGACACTAAAAATTTCAGAAATTTTTAGAGAAAATGAAAGAAATGATGAAGATATGCTTAAGGGGTTCTTCAAGTCGGAATTCAAATGAGAATGAAAATGAGGAGAAGAAGAAGCCCAAGAATCTTTCACGTGCGGCGGAGGTTCGGCCATGTGAATGGCCAAGTGATGCATTCTTTGGAGTGGCCAAAATTTGTGATGATTTCTATTATTTGGTGGAGAATGCCAGCCTCACCGCCTTCCTCCAAGATAAGTGTGAACAATATCTTTTTCTCACTAACACCTTTGTGCAAAAATTTCACTTCTATTCTAGGAAGTCACCACCCACGGTAGAATTTTATTAATATGATGAGCATAAGGAGATGATGCTTTATGATTTTTGCGAGGTTTGCAAATTACCTTATGAGGGCAGTGTCAGTGAACCGCATCTTAGAGACGTGGAAGATTTTATTGCTGAAACTACCGTAGGAGAAGAGAGAGGGGTGTCGGAAGCGAGAGTGGCTATCTTACATTTTCCTGTTTTATGCTATTACTCATTATTTGCGGGGAGATGTCTGATTGGTCATGGGGAGAGTGGAGGCCTTAGTGCCCCTGACCATGCTATTTTGTGCCATGATTTATATTGTGATAGAACTTTTAGTTTGGGCTCCATTGCTGCTCGTCAGTTAAACACAAACCGCACGAAGGGTCCCATCTTTGGAGGTATCTATGCCTCCTGCTTTGCTAGATGCTTTGAGATACCTATTAGGCATGAGGAGGAGAAGGAGATGCTGCTACCCACGAGATATTTGAACTATAATAGTATGGTAGCGCATGATTTTATTAAGAAAGATAAGGACAAGAGACTCCTCTACAACCTAGTATTTAGCCAGGATACTTGTGACTATTACTCTGCCTGCATCTTCATTGTTTGATATTCGTTCAGGCAGGTACACTATTATGCCCGAGGACATCTACAGATTTTGGGGTCTTCCACAACCACCAGTACCTGAGCCAGCACCAGTCCCTGATCCATATCAGGAGCCTGTTTTTCAGTGGGAGCCATAGGAGCTCGCCAGCTAGTGGAACCCTCAGGACCCTCCGGAGTATCGAGGAGAGGGTTATTTCGAGCCATAGGCCTAGACCAACTTAGGCCAAAAGTCTAAGTTTGGGGGAGTACGTATCTCTCACCGACATTACATTCATGTTCACACACTCATTACAGCTCTCTGTGTTCATACTTTTTCATTGTATTATCCATGGTAGTTTACTTTTCTCGCTTTCTTCTTGTGTGTTTGAATTTTTTTGAGCAAATCCAAAAAAACTAGTTCTCGCTTCTTTTTAGTTTTTCTTTCTAGATTAATCTAGTAGTAGTATTAAAATAAAACACAAAAAGATTTCTCGTTCTTCTTTTGCTTGTTGGGAGCTATCCCGTGTAAATAGTTTTTCTCGTTCTTGTTTTGCTTTCTTCAGAAAAACAAAAACTAAAAAAAGTGTGTTTCTTTGAAATTCTTTTCTGTTTCTTCGGGTCGCGAGGAGAAGACCACGATGAAAATGATGAGTGGCTCTCATATGCACTATCGTTGATCTAACAAAGAGCCCATATTACCTTGTCTTCTCCTTTGAATAAATGTTTGCAGATCCTTGCTAACTCTTGAGCTTGCCTTGGTTTTTCCCTTGAAGAGGAAAGGGTGATGCAGCAAAGTTGAGTAAGTATTTCCCTCAGTTTTGAGAACCAAGGTATTAATCTAGTAGGAGAGAACGCGACAAGCCACCGAATACCTGCACAAACAAACACCAACTTGCACCCAACGCGACAAAGGGGTTGTCAATCCCTTCACGGTTATTTGCAAAGTGAGATATGATATAGATGGATAAATGGTAAAGTGATATTTTTGGTATTTTTGGTTTATGGAACAGAAAGTAAAAGATTGCAAAGAAAGTAAATAGGAAACTAAAATTGTAGATCGGAAACTTATATGATGGAAAATAGACCCAGGGGCCATAGGTTTCACTAAGGCTTCTCTCAAGATAGAACATATTACGGTGGGTGAACAAATTACTGCCGAGCAATTGATAGAAAAGCGCAAAGTTATGACGATATCTAAGGCAATGATCATGAATATAGGCATCACATCCGTGTCAAGTAGACCGAAACAATTCTGCATCTACTACTATTACTCCACACATCGACCGCTATCCAGCATGCATCTAGAGTATTAAGTTCATAAGAACAGAGTAATGCATTAGGAAGGATGACATGATGTAGAGGAATTAACTCAAGAAAAATGACGAAAACCTCATCTTGGTATCCTCGATGGAAACAATACAATACGTGTCGGTTCCCCTTCTGTCACTAGGATCGAGCACCGCAAGATTGAACCCAAAGTTAAGCACTTCTCCCATTGCAAGAAAAACAAATCTAGTTGGCCAAACCAAATCGATAGTTCGAAGATACTTGCAAAGATATCAAATCATGCATATAAGAATTTGGAGGAGATTCAAATAATATTCATAGATAAGCTGATCATAAATGCATAATTCATCGGATCTCGGCAAACACACCGCAAAAAAGTATTACATCGAATAGATCTCCAAGAAAATCGATGAGAACTTTGTATGGAGAATCAAAGAGAGAGAAGAAGCCAACTAGCTACTAGCTATGGACCCGTAGGCCTGTGGTAAACTACTCACGCTTCATCAGAGAGGCAATGGTGTTGATGTAGAAGCCCTTCGTGATCGAATCCCTGTCGGGTGGTAGATGCGACATATGCCAACGGGTGGCTTATCATTGTGGGAGCCAATAAAACATCGCTGGTGCCTGGAAATGGGATAAGGCGAAGACATGCACGCCGGCGGATCTTACCCAGCTTCAGGGCTCTCCGGGGAGATAACACCCCTACTGCTGCTCTGCGGGGTCTTCGCATGGTTACTAAATGAACAAGTAGCTACACAATGCTCCTTGAGCTGTTTTGGGTGGAAGGAGGAAGAAGGGCTCAGCTAGCTTGTTTCCTCTCCTTGTATGGTGTCTAGGTCTAACTTGAGAGTCCGACCCTTTGCATGGGTGCACCGGGGGGTTTATATAGGCCTACCCCCCGGGGGTACAATGGTAATCCAGCTGGGCGCGGAGCCCAGCTGTCTGTGACTATGCTTGCCGGCTTCTGCGCCGGCTACTGGGGCTCGCCGGCTGGTGGGCCCCGCCGGCTGCCGGCTCCTTGGTCGACAGGCAGGCCCCACAGGCCAGGGCCTGGTCGGTGGCTGGTTACTGTTACTCCGTGCGGTTGACACAGGCTTGGTCGGGGTAAGCGTGGCTACAGTACCGCCGTCCTGGCGGGCGATTACTGTAGCCCCGCCGTATCTTGCCTCCTTAATGGGCGTCTCCTTCGAGGAAGGTGGCAGGCCGGCTATGGGAAGCCGGCCCTCTATCTTGCCGGTTTGAGAGGAGGTGCAGCCGCCTTCGGCATCTCTCTGCCCGAAGGGGCCCACCGCCTCGGGGGCCACGCCGTCGGCCCATCATGGACGGCGTCGGAGCTGCCGTGGCAACAGTGCCGCACCGGACGGGTCGTGGCCACCCGTACGGCGCACTGTACCAGGCGTGCTCCGGGTTTTGGGGGTGGCAGGCTCCACTGTAGCCACGCCCTGCTTCATCATCGCAGGGTGGACACGTACATTGCGGGTACGGCTTTGACTGCTTTAGGGGAGCCGGCTTCTCGTAGCCAGCCTTGCTGTAGCCGGCTTCTCGTAGTCAGCCCTCCACAGCTTTCTTCGTGAGGGTAAAGGGCGGGCCGCCCCCGACACCGGCCAGGAAGATAGTCGGCAAGGGGGGAGGCGGCCCAGGTCTTGAGTCTTCTTGAGAGCCGGATGGGCTCGTAATTTTTTCCGATGGGCTAGGGGAAGCCGGCTAGGCTACCCATGGCTATTTACTCCGATAGTAGTCCCCGAAGCTAGGCGAGCTTCACGGCGGACAGAGGGACGAGAAGCTTGGTCAGCTTCATACCCTGAGGAGCCGACCTTGCCGTCGTAGGCCGACTTCGGAGAACTTTCTTGTTTATTAATATGACCGTGGTTGACCCGCGGGCTGGCCGTGGGCCCCACGACGGGCCACGTGGCGGAGAAGTCCTGTTGTCGCACGCGCGCGACGGGACGCCGCCGCAGGCCCGGGCCCGCCACTCCTTGGCCTCGGCCCGGGCGCAGATCTTCTGTGGCCCGAGGGGACTGCTCGCCTCCCCGCGGCCGTTTCTTCGTGTCTTCAAGGCGCGCAATTAACGCGGGGCGTGGGGGAGATGGGCACGATCGATCCCCACGATCCCCCACGCCGCGCCTCCTCGGCTCCGGCGCATGAGCCTACAAGTAGGAGGGGGAGGGGGAGAGACAAAGGCTTGCTCGCTCCCCCGCTCCCCGTCCCTCCTTGCTCTTCTTTCCTTTCTTCTTCCTCCACGCCCGACGCAGCCTCTCGTCGCAGCCAGCCCACGCCGCCATGTTCATGGCGCTGTCGAGCTCGTGGGACGGGTCCAACGTCCACGAAGACCACATAGAGTTTCTCCGCCAGACCCGGCGCCTGCCCGCCGCCAACCTCATGCAGGCTCGTCTGGCGCCGGAGGCGGAAATCTCGCCGGCGCCGGAGGAAGGCGAGCGTGTCGTCTTCCGCACGCATTTCTTGCGTGGCTTCGGCTTCCCGGCGAGTGGCTTCATGCGCTCCTTCCTCGACTTCTACCATCTCCAGATGCATCACCTCACGCCCAACACGGTGATGCAGCTGTCGGCCTTCGTCTCTCTCTGCGAAGGCTTCTTGGGAGTGCTGCCCACGCTGGAGCTTTGGGCGGAGCTCTTCCAAAACAAGCTCGGCACCGTCTCCGCCGGCGTGCCCGCCCCCTGCGGGGCCTTCATCGTGATGAAGAGGTCAAGCGACAACAACCCCTTCCCGCACATCCCTTTGATCCAATCGGTCAAACTCTGGCAAAAATCTTATTTCTACGTCAAGAACGTCGCCCCGCAAGGAGACTACGTTAATCTGCCGGCTTACGAAGCCGGCCCGCCGGCTGGGAGGCGGCCGTCTTGGGGCTTCCGGTCCAAGTCCTTATCTCCGGCCGGGAACGCCACCATCGCCCGGCTTCGGGTAATGATCCAGTCGGAAGGCCTGCGCGGAGCCGACTTGGTGGCCGCCTTCGTCGAGCGCCGGATCCTTCCCCTTCAGAGCCGGCCCCACATGTTATGCCAGATGAGCGGCCGCTTCGACCCTTGCCGGCTGAGCACATGGGAGATGCCCCATGCCGAGGTAGCGCTCATGGTGAACTACATCGCCAACCTCAAGCTCGCCGACGACTGGCAATACGGCAAGGCGCCGTACTCCCGCGCCCATCCTCCGCCCGTGGTAAGTCCTTCTTTCAGTCATCAGCCGGCTTGAGTCGGCCGGCTTCTGACCAGGCGGCTCTTCCCCTTTCTCTCTTTTTTTATCAGAACCCTCTTCTTCCGCCGCCAGCCGGGGCAGCAGGAGTCGAACGCCAGTATGCCCCGGACTGTACGGTAGACGACATCGACGACCCGGATTTGGCTGCGGTCGCCATGGAGGACGCCGCCACGGGGGACGTCGCCGAGCCCGGGGGCACGGGGCTCTCGGCCAGTTTTGACGACTGGCCGGATGACGCCGATGCCGAAGAAATCCCGCGCCACCAGCCGGCAGCCGATCGTCACAGCGCGGGCTCGTCCGCCGCGCCGGCTGCCGGTGGTGGAAAGTCGAAACGTCGGGCCGCGCTTCCTCTCTTCGGCAGCTGGCCGAAAAAGACGAGGGCCTCCGCCGCGGCAATGAAGCGGGACGAAGCGACGGCGAAGGCGGCCCGTTTTCGGAAGGCGGTGAAGCAACCTCCAGCGGTTTCCTCGTAAGCCCTTGGGCCGCTTGCGTGCTTGTTTTTTGTTGTCTTCTTTGTTCTAACCCCTCTCCGATTTCCGAGCAAGGCGCCGCTTTCCCTCGAGCGAGGCCCAAGCGGCTCTGTGGTCGGGCCGGGTGCTGGATCTTCAGGGCCCCGCCGCGTGGACCCCCGCGCCGATCTTGCAGAAGCCACGGAGCGGAACGCCCGTGAGGCATGACAAGAGAGGGAGGCGGCGGAGCGGGAAGCCGCCCGGGCGGCGACGGAGCGAGCGGACGCGGCAGCCGAGACTCCATCGGGGCGGGCGACCGCGGAGACGGAGGCGGAGGGCACGCATAGCCGGCCTCCGCTGCTCGCCATCCCCCTCCACACCTTGGACCCGGACATCCCGCTGCACACGGCGGAGGAGATCACCCCCGATCAGCCGCCGGTGCAGAGGGATGAGCTCTTCGAGGTCTTCGCGGAGAGGACGCCGCCGGCAGCGCCAGCCGTAGCGGGCGAAGGCGGTCAGTCGTCGGCGGTGCCGGAGGAGCCGGCCCGGGCCGCACCCGAGGCCGGAGCCGGTCTTGAAATTCAGCTGGCGGCGAGCCAGCGCGCCGGAGGGAGCACGGCCCCGCCGGATACGCGCCAAGCCACGAGTGCCGGCCAGACGGCAGACGCCTTGGAGGCGGCCAGTTCCGCCACATCCGGGTGGACTCCCAGCGGAGGAAGTGGCGAGCTGAACGTGGCGGCCCAAGGGGTTCGGAGCCGGCTGCAGGCTCAGGCCGCCCTCCTGCAGCAATTTACTCAGGAGTTTCTGTCGACGCGGTCCACAATCCGGGTAAGTTTTTTACTTGTCGACTGCTCTGGTCCTCTGATTTTTTCCGTGGGGGCGCGCTAGCGCACCCATTGGGTGTAGTCCCTGAGATCCGGGCCGACTGCAGCGCAGTCGGGTCGGATCTTTCCCGACGACTATCTTAACTCTGTTTTCTGTCTGATCTTTAGGATTATCACAACTCTCGTGCCGCCGCCTTCAACTCCCAGGCTCGAGAGCTGAGCCGGAGGACCGAAGACCTGGCCAGCAGCTGACGTAAGTATATTGCTTTTATCTGTCTCTCGTGGGGGCGCGACAGCGCACCCACTGGGTGTAGTCCCCGAGATTCGGGCCGACTGCTGAGCAGTCGGGTCGGATCTTCCTTGATGACCTTTCCCTTGCTGACTTTTTCTCTTTGTCTTTTGCTCATGCAGAGGCCAACGCCGACTTGCGGAGGGAGCTCGGTGAAGTGCAGACCGCTCTTCATGCCAGGGACGCCGAGTATGCCGACTTGGTTCAGGAACGCGACCGCCTGGTCAAGAGACTGGCCAACCAGGAGGAAAGCCATAAGGCGGCCCTGCAGAAGGCGCAGGACGGCGAGGCTGCCCTGAAGGCGGAGCTCGAGACCAAGGCGGCGAGCTGGGCCGAGACGCGCCAGGCGCTGGAGGAAGGTTTCGGCCGAATCGAAGATCTGATCGATGGTAAGCCGCCTTTCTTACCCTTCCTCCATCCGCCGGCCGCCTGGGGTTTTATTCTGACTTGTGCTTGTTGCTTTGCGCAGATTACTTTCCCGGCCACTCTGTCCTCGCCACCCAAGCCATCGAGGCCCATCGTGAGGCGCGCCGTCAGGCTGGAGTTGTCATTCCGCCGGATGCAAATCGAACGCTGTCGGAGCAGCTCATTGCCGTCCAAGCGCGACTGCAGCCGGCCCATCGGATGCTCCGCCGGCTCCAACGTGCCGGGGTGCAGGTGCTGGCCGTGCTCTGGCTCGGCCAGATGATTCCCCGCACCCCAAGTCGGACCGCCGACTGGCTAGAAGTCGCAGTCGGCCGCTTCGAGGCTTGGAAGGCGTCAGCAGCCCGTCTCGGGGCCGGGCGTGCGTTGGAGTTCGTCCGCGCATGGTACCCAGGGCTAAGCCTGGACCAGCTGCAGACTTGGCGGTTGGAGGCCGACGCGGAGCTGGAGGAGGTGCGGCCGGCGATCGCGTAGCGCGCCTCGACGATCGCCGAGTGCACCGACACCAGCGTCTTTTCGCCGGAACTCAATGATGACGGCGTCGCCCAGCCGGAGGAGTGGTTCGGGCTGAACCCGGCGGAAGGCGAGGACTCGGCCGAGGAGATCACCTCCAGTGACGAGGGCGAGGATGACGAGGAAGAAGACGGCGGAGACGCCGAGCTGGCTGGTGAGACGACCGACCGCCCTCAAGTCGACCGTGCCTCCAGCAACGAGCCGCGCGGGAGCGCGCCCTCTGCCGAAGGTGGTGATCGGGCCGAAGTTGGCCAGCCGGCCGCTCCTTCAGCCGGCACGACCGTCTCCACCGCCTAGCCTGGCTCGTCAGCGGCCCCGCTGGCTTGATTTGTCGTCCCCTTTTGTTCCTGCTTTTGCTTTTTCGAACAATTTTTAAGTTTCCGCAATTCCACCCACTAGGGGTGTATCGAACAATGTTGGATGCTGACCTCTCTGGAGGTCCTTTGTGTAAATATTATTGTATGCATGTGTTGGCTTCCATTCAAGTGCACTTTTTTATCCTTAGGCTTTTTCCTTTGCCGCCTTCCCTCTTTGGGAAGGCAAGTACTCGAGCTTTCTTGGATTTAAAGCAGACTGAATGTAAGCCGGCCGGCCGGCTACTCTGGTAGTCGGTCGGCGGGAGGCGGCAACCCGGCTTTTGTTATATATAAGCCCGTTAGTCCCTAGCCGTTTTTCGTGTGCGCACCCTCTCCGGCTTATGACTCTTGCCAGCCGGGCAGTCAGTTCTTCGAACTGCGATTTTGGCAAGAGCCAAGCCTGGGTGTCAGCACATTACTTGTCTGACCGCGGGTAGGGCTCCTAATATAACTCCAGTCGGCTAGTCCCCGGGCCGACTCGTCGAACCCGGTGCCGGATAAAATAAATGAACAGGTGATATCATACGCATGATAACTTTCATTCATAAAATAAAGGATGGCAGTTCCCGAGTCCTCCTTGGGGGCCTATTGTTTCGTACTTAATACAAAAGTGGACATGATACATACTGCATTTTAACTGTAAAATTTCCGAAGAAGATTGGCATTCCATGGTCGTTCCGACTCCTTGTCAGAGTCGTCTCTCTTGCGTGCCTTCGGCTTCTGCGCGTCGATGAGGTAGTAGGCATCGTTGCCTAGAGCTCTGCTGACGACGAAGGGGCCCTCCCAGGGGGCTGCGAGCTTGTGCTGGCCGGCTGTTCGCTGGATCAGCCGGAGCACAAGGTCGCCCTCCTGGAAGGATCTTGGTCGGACCCTCCGGCTATGGTAGCGGCGCAAACCCTGCTGGTAGATGGCAGACCGGCTGAGGGCTAACAGCCGGCCTTCTTCCAGCAGGTGCACGCCGTCTTCTCTTGCTTCTTTGGCTTCCGCTTCCGTGTACATGGTTACCCGAGGCGCGTCGAACTCGATGTCTGTTGGGATGACTGCCTCGGCACCATATACAAGGAAGAAAGGAGTGAAGCGGGTTGATCTGTTTGGGGTAGTACGCAGACTCCATAGGACAGCCGGCAGCTCATCGAGCCAACAGCCGGCTGAACGCTCCAGAGGTACGACCGGTCGGGGCTTGATGCCGGACAGGATGAGGCCATTTGCTCGCTCCACTTGGCCGTTTGACTGCGGGTGGGCGACTGACGCAAGGTCCAGCCGGATACCTTGTGCAGCGCAGAACCGTGCCAAGGCACCTTTGGCGAAATTCGTGCCGTTGTCGGTGATGATGCTGTGCGGTACGCCGTACTGGGTTGTTGTATCTGCAATGAAAGTCACCGCAGTCGGCCCATTCAGCTTCTTGATCGGCTTTGCCTCAATCCACTTGGTGAATTTGTCCACGGCGACGAGCAAATGCGTCATGCCGCCGCGCGCCGTCTTGAATGGGCCCACCATATCCAGTCCCCAGACGGCAAAGGGCCAGGTGATGGGAATGGTCTTGAATGGCGAAGCCGGCATGTGTTGCTTGGAGCTGAAAAGCTGGCAGCCTTTGCAGTGTTTGACTAGCTCTTTGGCGTCGTCCAAAGCAGTCGGCCAGAAGAAACCGTGGCGGAAGGCTTTGGCGACAAGTGATCTTGATGCGGCGTGGTGGCCGCACTCTCCTTGGTGTATATCTCTGAGGATTGCAATGCCTTTCTCCTGCTCGACGTATCGCTGTAAGACTCCGGTGACGCTGCGCTTGACAAGCTCTCTGTTGGCGATTGTGTATGCTCCGGCTCGACGTTGGACTTGTCTCGCTTCGGTTTCGTCAGCCGGCAGATCTTGGTTCACCAAAAAGTTGCAGATGGTTTGGGCCCATGATGGAGCTGCGACTTCCCCTGCCGCCAATGTGGCTACAGCCACCAGGGTGGGCGGGCTGGGGAATGAAGTGCTGGAATCGGCCGCCGCTTGCTGTGCTGAAGAAGTTCCCGCGCCGGCTACCGCAGTCCCCGAGCCGGGTACCGCAGTCCCCGAGCCGGCTACTGCAGTCCCCGAGCCGAGTATTGAAGTCCCCGGGCCGACTGCTTGATTCTTCAAGCTGGACCCGGCCCCATCGGGGTTAGGCGGCACGAAGATGGAGTCGGATTCTGGAGACGGCTTGATGGATGGCTTGAGGAGGCGCTGTAGGGCAACGCCGGTTGGTATTGCTTGCCGCGTGGAGCCTATTCGGGCCAGGGCATCTGCTGGCTCGTTGTCGGCTCGCGGCACATGGAGGAATTCACATCCATCGAAGTATCCATTGATTTGCTGCACTAGGAAGCGGTAGCTTGCCATGTTTGTGTCCTTGGCGTCCCAGTCGCCAGAAGATTGCTGGACCACCAAATCCGAGTCGCCATAGCACAGGATCCGGCGGATGCCGAGTTCCTTGGCAAGCCGGAGCCCGTGTATGAGCGCTTCGTACTCGGCTACGTTGTTGGAGGCGGCGAAGTGGATCTGCAGCGTGTATCTGAGCTTGTCGCCCTTAGGAGAGGTAAGGACGACGCCGGCTCCCAAGCCGGTGCGCATCTTGGATCCGTCAAAGTGCATGCGCCAATGGGTGGAGTCGGGAGCTGGCGGTAAGTACTGGGTCTCGGCCCAGTCGACGAGGAAGTCGGCCAGTGCTTGCAACTTGATGGCGGTGCGGGGTTGGTAGAAGATCGTGTAAGGGGCCAGCTCGATGGCCCACTTAGCTACCCGGCCGGATGCATCCCGGCTGCCTATGATCTCGGCCAGCGGGGCAGTGCATACGACCGTGATAGGATGTTCTTGAAAGTACGGCTTCAGCTTCTTGGCGGTGAAGTACACGCCGTAGCACATCTTCTGGTAGTGCGGGTAGTTCAGTTTCGAGGCGGACAGCACCTCGCTCAGGTAATAAACCGGCCTCTGGACCGGCTGGGCTCGGCCTTCTTCGGGGCGTTGGACCACAATGACAGTGCTCACCACCCAGCTAGTGGCGGCAATATAAAGGAGCATGGGCTCTTTCTCAGTCGGCGCCGCCAAGACAGGCGGCGTGGCCAGCATCTTCTTCAGCTCGTGGAAAGCTTGGTCGGCCTGGTCATTCCACTCAAAGTGGGTACTCTTCTTCATGAGGCGGTAGAGAGGGAGAGCTTTCTCTCCAAGCCGGCTGATGAAGCGGTTCAGAGAGGCCAAGCACCCGGTGAACTTCTGAATCTCTCGAAGCTTGGTTGGGACCGCCATCCTCTCGATGGCCTTGATCTTCACAGGGTTGCACTCGATGCCGCGTTCGGAGACCAGAAAGCCTAGGAGCTGGCCGGCTGGCACTCCGAACACGCATTTCTCGGGGTTGAGCTTGATTCGGAACCGGCGCAGGTTCTCGAATGTCTCCTTCAGGTCTTCCAGCAGAGTGCCGTGGTTCTCCGTCTTCACCATGATATCATCCACGTAGACGTGGGCGTTCTTGCCGAGCTGCGTGAGGAGGCACTTTTGCATGCAACGCTGAAAAGTGGCGCCGGCATTCCTCAAGCCGAACGTCATGGTCAGGTAGCAGAAGGCTCCAAACGGCATGATGAAGGCGGTCTTCAGTCGGTCATCCGGGTTCAGTTTTATCTGGTGGTATCCTGAATAAGCATCCAAAAAGCTCAACAGCTCGCATCCAACTGTGGAGTCTATCACTTGGTCAATTCTGGGTAGGGCGAAGGGATCTTTTGGGCAGGCTTTGTTGAGGCTTGTGTAATCTATACACATGCGCCACTTGTTATTCTTTTTCAGCATGAGAACCGGGTTCGCGAGCCACTCGGGGAAGAAAACTTCCATGATGAAGCCGGCTGCAAGAAGCCGGGCTATCTCCTCCCCTACGATCCTTCTCTTCTCTTCTGACAGTCGGCGGAGAGGCTGCTTGACTGGTTTGGCGTCCTCCCGCACATGTAATTTGTGCTCGGCGAAATCCTTTGGAACACCCGGCATGTCCTTGGGGGACCATGTAAAGATATCCCGATTCTCACGGAGGAAATCGACGAGCTCGCCTTCCTATTTGCTGTCTAGGCTCGCCCCAATGACGGCAAACCTCTCGGGATGCTCGGGGTCGAGCTGTATCTTCTTGGTCTCCTTGGCCGGCTGGAAAGATCCTTGGGCATCATACTCCTTGGAGTCGGCGGGCTGGTTTAGCTGCTTGCTGGCCAGGGCCACGACCCTGTCCAGTGTCTTCTTCTCTTCGGCAATCACGAGGGATTCGGCCAGCCGGCTGCTGGCCGCGGCGTAGTCGGCGGACTTCTTGTAGTCGCCGGCGATGGTGATGACGCCCTTGGAGCTTGGTATCTTCATCTTGAGGTATGCGTAGTGGGGGACCGCCATGAACTTGGCCAAGGCGGGTCGTCCAAGCAAGGCGTGGTAAGGGCTCTCCAGGTCCACCACCTCGAACCAGATTGCTTCCCGGCGGAAATGATCCTTGCCCCCAAAGAGTACATCGATCTTGATCTTGCCGATGGGGGCGCAGGACAAACCGGGTACGATGCCGTGGAACACCGTTCGAGTCGGCACAAGCTGTTTTCCTTGACACCCAGCTTCTCCATGGTGTCGCGGTATAGGATGTTGATGCTGCTTCCACCATCGATCAGCACGCGGGAGAAGCGCGCGGCACGCGTATCCGTTGCAAGGGTGGCCTCCAGGACCAAAGCGTAGGAGCCGGGGGACGGCATCACCTCTGGGTGATCGGCCCGGCTCCAGCTGATGGATTTCTCGGACCAATGCATGTGGACAGCTGGGTTGGCGGCGGCCACATTGACTTCTTGTTGCTCTCGGCGCTTGCTGCGCCGGTCTTCGGGATGGCTCGTAAAGACAACGTAAGATGCTTGCTCGTCGGGGAACTCGTCCTGCAGGCGTCAACCGTGGGCCGAGCGGCCTTGGGCGGCGGAGCCGGAGGCGGCGGGCCGGCAGGCGGAGTCGGCGTGAGCCCTTCGCCCTTGAAGATTCGGGCGAGCCAGTTGCACTTTCGGGTCGTATGGTTGGACGGCTTCGCGCCGCTATGGAACTTGCACGGGGCGTCAAGGGTTTGTTCGTAGGAGAAGGCCGGCTGCCAAGCCAGCCGGCCGCCCTTGGGCTTCTTGGGCGCGGGCCGCCCCTCAGGCGGCGCATCTTCGACCGTGGCCACCTGCCGGCTAGCGGGAGGCGGCGCAGGGCCTTTGCGCTTCTGATCATTCTGGTGTTGGCGTCGTCCGGCATCTCCAGCCGGTGCTTGGGGCGCCGGATTGAGCACTTTTCTGGACGCGTCCACCCGGAGCTCGGTCTTCATCGAGGAGTCGGCGGTGGCGTACTTGTCGGCGATGTTCAGGAGCTCATCGAGGGTAGTCGGCTCGTCGCAGAGAAGCTTGTACTTGAGGAGGGTGCCCTCTCGGCACCCGGCAGTGAAGTATTCGATGGCTTGCACCTCGTGCACCCCTTCGCAGGAGTTGCGGAGCTCGGCCCAACGCGTGAGGTAGTCGCGAGTGGACTCGGCTGGGCCCTGTACGCACAGGGAGAGCTGTCTGGGCTTGGGAGCCCGCTTGTAGGTGCTGGTGAAGTTGCGAACGAAGGCTTCAGTGAAATCTACCCAGCTGTTGATGCTGAGAGGCTTGAGGCTGTTAAGCCAAGTCCGTGCCGTGCCTTGCAGCATGAGGGGCACGTACTTCACGGCAACGCGCCGGTTGCCATTGGCGATGCTGACGGCTGTGGAGTAGTCGGTCAGCCAGTCTTCCGGCTTCACCGAGCCGTTGTACTTGGGCGTGTCTCTTGGGAGCGAGAACCCTTTGGGGAAGGGCTCGTCGCGGATGCGGGGGCCAAAGCAAGGCGGGCCGACATCATCTTCTTCTTCCAGCGCTAGGGATCTGGCCAGGCGGTCGATCCGGTGGCGGGCGTCGTTTTCGCCGACTCCCTCGCGGCGACCAAGCCGGCCGCTGAGAGTCGGATGCGCCACTGGAGGTGGGGTGGGGTATCTCTCTCCACGAGCTCGAGGCGGAGGCGGGGTGCCCCGCCATTCCATGGCTCGGGGGCGGCCGTCCGCGTCTCGCTCGATGGAGATTTGGGTCCGGCTTCGGCTGGAAGCCGGCTCTTTTTCGCGCCGCGCGCGGGTGTTGCTCGTAGTCGGCGATCGGGAAGTCGCGCCATGGTCGCGGCGCGGGGGAGGGCTCCCCGCGCAGGCGTCGGCTTCGTGCCGGCGAGCGGCTGCATCGATTAATTGCTGTATACGCCGCGTCATGTGGGGGAGGTCTTCGGCTTCCAAGCCGTCCAGCTCGTCTACGGCCGCCTGGGCGGCGCGCAGGTTCTCGAGCGGGGTGGCGTAGACCGGGCGATCGACTCCAAGCGTGTCGGCGATGACGGCGCCGCATTGCCTGACAGCACCAGCCCGGCTTGGGCCAGCCGGAGCCGGCGTGCCGAAGGCGGCGCGGTCAGCTTCGCGCTGGTAGGCCTCGGTGAGGCGTCTTACGGAGGCCAGCCACCGGCCCTCCACGAGGAGGGCGAGGCGGTGCGCCTCCAGTACTTCGTCGTTGGCGTCAGCCGGAAGGGGGGCGGACAAGTCGTGGGCCGCCATGCTCGAGGCGTCGCGGGCGCCCTCGTCAGTCGGGCCGTTGTGGCCGATAACCATCACCTCCGTAGTGACAGTATCGCGATCGCTGGCCGGAGGGAGCGGGTCGTTGTAGATCGTGACGTTGGTGGGGAAGGTGTCGTAGGATGCCGTGTCGGAGTCGACAGGCATCGGGTCGGTGGAGCCAACCGACTCCAAATCCGCAACGGGCTCGCTGGAGACGTGGAGCTGGCTGAGGAGGTTGGCGAGGTGGTCGGTGCCCGCATCGGAGGCAAGCTCGTCGGAGATGCGGGCCTTGTCGAAGAGGTCGGCGAGGCTGCTCGCCGCGCAGATGTTGGCGACGCCATGCAGCGTGTCGTGGCAAGCGCCATCGGGCGAGCCGGGCTGGCTACGCTCGCGAGGGAGGAAAAGGGTTCCCGTCCAGAACAGGTCTCCGGACGACGGTGCACCTGGCCCCAAGGTGGGCGCCAAATGTTGGGTGGTAGGTGCGACATATGCCAACGGGTGGCTTATCATTGTGGGAGCCAATAAAACATCGCCGGTGCCTGGAAATGGGATAAGGCGAAGACATGCACGCCGGCGGATCTTACCCAGCTTCAGGGCTCTCCGGGGAGATAACACCCCTACTGCTGCTCTGCGGGGTCTCCGCATGGTTACTAAATGAACAAGTAGCTACACAATGCTCCTTGAGCTGTTTTGGGTGGAAGGAGGAAGAAGGACTCAGCTAGCTTGCTTCCTCTCCTTGTATGGTGTCTAGGTCTAACTTGAGAGTCCGACCCTTTGCATGGGTGCACCGGGGGGTTTATATAGGCGTACCCCCCGGGGGTACAATGGTAATCCAGCTGGGCGTGGAGCCCAGCTGTCTGTGACTATGCTTGCCGGCTTCTGCGCCGGCTACTGGGGCCCGCCGGCTGGTGGGCCCCGCCGGCTGCCGGCTCCTTGGTCGACAGGCAGGCCCCACAGGCCAGGGCCTGGTCGGTGGCTGGTTACTATTACTCCGTGCGGTTGACACAGGCTTGGTCGGGGTAAGCGTCGCTACAGTACCGCTGTCCTGGCGGGCAATTACTGTAGCCCCGCCGTATCTTGCCTCCTTAATGGGCGTCTCCTTCGAGGAAGGTGGCAGGCCGGCTATGGGAAGCCGGCCCTCTATCTTGCCGGCTTGAAAGGAGGTGCGGCCGCCTTCGGTATCTCTCTGCCCGAAGGGGCCCACCGCCTCAGGGGCCATGTCGTCGGCCCGTCATGGACGGCCTCGGAGCCGCCGTGGCAACAGTGCCGCGCCGGACGGGTCGTGGCCACCCGTACGGCGCACTGTACCAGGCGTGCTCCGAGTTTTGGGGGTGGCAGGCTCCACTGTAGCCACGCCCCTGCTTCATCGTCGCAGGGTGGACGCGTACATTGCGGGTACGGCTTTGACTGCTTTAGGGGAGCCGGCTTCTCGTAGCCGGCCTTGCTGTAGCTGGCTTCTCGTAGTCGGCCCTCCACAGCTTTCTTCATGAGGGTAAAGGGCGGGCCGCCCCCGAAGCCGGCCAGGAAGATAGTCGGCAAGGGGGGAGGCGGCCCAGGTCTTGAGTCTTCTTGAGAGCCGGACGGGCTCGTAATTTTTTCCAATGGGCCAGGGGAAGCCGGCTAGGCTACCCATGGCTATTTACTCCGACAACCCCCCTCCAGCAGGATGCCGGAAAAGGCCCCTAGATGGGATCTCATGGGTACAGAAGGTTGGGTCGATGGAAAAGTGGTTTCGTGGCTCCCCTCAAAGGTTTTGGGATATTTGAGAATATATAGGTGGAAGAAATAGGTCGGTGGAGTCACAAGGGGCGCACAAGGGTGGGGGCGCGCCCTCCAACCTTGTGGCCCCCTCGCGGCTTTCCTGACGTGCACTCGAAGCCCTCTGGATGTCTTCTGGTCCAAGAAAAATTATCGCGAAAGTTTCATTCCGTTTGGACTCTATTTGGTATTCCTTTTCTACGAAACTCTAAAACAAGGAAAAAACAGAAACTCGCACTGGGCTCTAGGTTAATAGGTTATTCCAAAAAATCATATAAAATAGCATATTAATGCATATAAAACATCCAAAATAGATAATATAATAGCATGGAACAATAAAAAATTATAGATATGTTGGAGACGTATCAATCCCAGCTTAGTCCAATGCGCGTACACTCTTATTATTATCCACACCATTCGGGCGTGCAAGTGAAAGGCAATAATGAGGATATATGATGAAATGATTGAGATGGAGAAAAGCTGGTACGAACTCGACCTATTTTGTTTTTGTAAATATGATTAGTTCATCGTTCTTGATTCTGCCCATTATGAATGAAACATGTTTGCAATGACAATTAGAGATTATAGTTACTCATGCCATGCTTAATTAGCTAGGAGTTGAGAATGTTTTACCTTGCATGCCAACATGCTTTTAAAATGGTTGTGATGTAGTATGATAGGATGATATCCTCCTTTGAATGATTCGAGTGGCTTGACTTGACACGTGTTCACGCATGTAGTTGAAACAAAAATAACATAGCCTCCACGATATTTATGGTCATGGTGATTTATATCCTACTCATGCTTCCACTCAATGTTCTTTAGTCTCAATGCATGTTTATGACCGTTGTCGCTCTCTAGTTGGTCGCTCCTCAATCTTTTGCTAGCCTTCACTTGTACTAAGAGGGAATACTGCTTGTGCCTCCACTTCCTTAAACCCAAAGTTGTTCCATATGAGTCCACGATACCTACCTATAGGCGGTATTTACCTGTCGTTCCAAGTAAATTTGCATGTGCCAAACTCTAAACCTTCAAATAATAATCTGTTTTGTACCCCCGAATCGCTCATGTAGCGACTTGGGGTTGTCAGTATCTTTCATGCTAGGTGGGTTATTCTCACGATGAGTGTTTGTTCACTTGTCATTCATGAGAAAGTGGCTGGTATTCGGGATGCCCAGTTCCATGCTCAAAATCAAATCAAAATGTAACTTCAAAGAAAACTCCCACAGGATTGTTCTTGGTATGGACAGTACCCGTTGTTTCGAATCAGCCGTGGAGTGTGCTTGTTGGTGGAGGGGGAGTAAAAACTTTACCATTCTGTTTGGAAACCGCCTATAATGTATCTAGCATGGAAGATAGTGAGATCTCTTGGTTGTTATATTGACAATGAAAGCATACCTCTCAAAATTATATTCATCTCTGTTTTAAAAGCTCGAGCTCTGGCACCCCTACAAATCCCTGCTTCCCTCTGTGAAGGGCCTATCTATTTACTTCTATTGTTGAGTCATCATCCTCTTATAAAAAGCACCAGTTAGAGAGCACCACTGTCATTTGTATGCATTTCTATTAATTGATATTGAGTATGAGTGTGACTGGATCTCTTTTGCCATGAATTATAATGTCTAGTTAGTCCTTGATCTTTAGGGGTGCTCTGCATTTATATTTTGTGGTCTTAGAAAGGGCTAGCGAGATACCATTTTGTCATATCATATCATGATTGTTTTTAAAAAGTGTTGTCATCCGAGATTTATTATTATTGCTCGCTAGTTGATTATGCCATTGATATGAGTAAACGTGAGATCTAAATGTTATTGTGAATATGGTTAGTTCATAATCCTTGCTGAAAACCTGAATGCTAGCTATACATATTTGCAACAACAAGATCAAACAGAGTTTGTAAAAGTTTTTATTTGTCACTTTCAGTTTATCAACTGAATTTCTTGAGGACAAGCAATGGGTTAAGCTTGGGGGAGTTGATACGTCTCCATCGTATCTACTCTTCCAAACTCTTTTGCCCTTGTTTTGGACTCTAATTTGCATGATTTGAATGGAACTAACCCGGACTAACGCTGTTTTCAGCAGAATTGCCATGGTGCTATTTTTGTGCAGAAGTAAAAGTTCTCGGGATGGCCTGAAAATTTACGAAGAATATTTTTGGAATATAAAAAAAATACTGGCGCAAGAATTATCCAGAGGGGGGCCACACAGAGCCCACAAGCCCTGGGGCGCGCCCTGCAGACTTGTGGGCCCCCTAGAGCTCCTCCGACCTCAACTCCAACTCCATATATTCACGTTTGGGGAGAACAAAATCAAAGAGAAGGGTTCGTCGTGTTTAACAGTACGGAGCCGTCGCCGTCCTGTTCTTCATGGGGAGGGCTGATTTGGAGTCCATCTGGGGCTTCAGAGAGGGGGATTCGTTGCCATCATCATCGTCACCAACCTTCCTCCATCACCAATTTCATGATGCTCACTGCCATGCGTGAGTAATTTAGGCTTGCTGGGCGGTGATAGGTTGGATGAGATTTATCATGTAATAGAGTTAGTTTTGTTAGGGTTTGATCCCTATTATCCACTACGTTCTGTGATTGATGGTGCTATGACTTTGCTATGCTTAATGCTTGTCACTAGGGACCGAGTGCCATGATTTCAGATCTAAACCTATTATGTTTTCATGAAGATATTTGTGTTCTTGATCCTATCTTGCAAGTTGTAGACACCTATTCTAAGGGCATATTTCTCCCTAAGTAGTTTTGGTGATTGATGACAATGCATTTGCGGACTAATCGTGTGCATTGAGCATTTCAGATATCTCATGTCTAGGCACTAGATGATTTGATGCCCCTCGGAGCCTATCGAAGACGGCGGTTCTCTATGTTTCTTTTCGGTGGATTTGACTCGTAGGAAAGCCATACTATTAAGAGGGGGTCCACTTCGGAAAGGTGTGGGTGGAATCAACATGTACACAGCCCCATATGCACCCACAACCTCCTTCCCCTTCTCTGGAGCTTTTCCATGTTTTCTGTGGTGTTTCAGCATCTTGCCAGCAGTAGTACCGCTAGTGCCCACGGTAGTACCGTTGTGTACTTCCATGGCACTACCGCTTAGGGTTTCCCCAAGCGTGCAACGTTCTGTTATCGGTCTGCAATTCACGGTAGTAGGGCGGTAGTAGTGTGGTAGTACCGTTCCGGCGGTACTACAGCCCGTACTACCATCTCCACTACCGCTTGCGGGGTTTTCCTCTGTGCAAGCTCCTGTTCCCACTTTGCACTAAGCGGTAGTAGAGAGGCACTAGAACGATAGTGCCGCTTCGCATGGTACTGCCGCCCTGGCACCCTCTACTACTGCTGCCCCTCCAAGTCTAAACACCCTCGGTGGTAGTACTGCTAGGGTCAACGGTAGTACCGCTCTGGCGACACTATTGTAAATACATTATGTGTATTTTAGGCTTGTGCATGGTAGTACTGCTCCCAGGAGTGGTAGTCCCGCTTAGCTGCGGGCACAGGGCAGAAAATGGTTGGATTTTGTTCCCCTCTATAAGGGGGGGGGGGGTCTTCTTCTTCCTAGGGTTGACCCCTTCCCCCAAGCTCCATTGCCTTTCAAAAGCTCATTCTTGCCTGATGTCTCTCCCTAGCCAATCAAACTTATGGATTTTCTAGGGATTGGTTGAGAAGGCCCCGATCTACACTTCCACCAAGAGAAATTTGATCCTCCCACTAATCCCTTGCGGATCTTGTTACTCTTGGGTGTTTGAGCACCCTGGACAGTTGAGGTCACCTCAGAGCCATATTCAATTGTGGTGAAGCTCCATGGTTTCGTTGGGACCCTCCAATTTGGTTGTGGAGAGAGCCCCAACCTTGTTTGTAAAGGTTCGGTCACCGCCTTCAATGGGACCAATAGTGGAATCATGGCATCTCGCATTGTGTGAGGGCGTGAGGAGAATACGGTGGCCCTAATGGCTTCTTGGGGAGAATTGTGCCTTCACACCGCTCCAACGGAGACGTACTTCCTCTCAAAGGGAAGGAACTTCGGTAACACATCCTCGTCTCCACCGGCTCCACTCTTGGTTATCTCTTACCTTTACTTGTGCAAGCTTTTATTGTGTTGTATCCCTTGCTTGCTTGTGTGCTTATTGTTGTTGCATCATATAGGTTCCTCACCTAGTTGCATATCTAGACAACCTATTTTGATGCTAAGTTTAATTTGGCCAAGAAAAGATAAAAATGGTTAGTTGCCTATTCACCGCCCCCTCTAGTCAACTATATCGATCCTTTTAATTGGTATCAGAGGCTCGTCTCTTTATTAAGGACTTTGCCACCCGAAGAGTATGGTTGACACCACAGACGAGGTGGAGGAGCACCCCAGTGCGAATCCCACTTTGTCTGCAGCCGATGGGGGATCCTCGGTCTCTCGTGAGGAGTTCAATGTGGCTTTGGACACATTGAAAACCTCTATGATGACCGAGGTCAAAGGCGTGCTCCAGAATTTTCTTGATGGTCTTAAACTATCCGCCGCACCGCTGGAAGTGGTCGATCCCACTAACAAGGTGACGGATGCTAACTCCAACAAGGGGGAAGCTACCAGTGATTAAGTTCCTTTGACTTGTGGTAGAAGTGGAAATGGCATCTTTTCCCATCTTGAGCCTCCTCTTACTTATGGAGGACCAGTTCCCTCCACGCATATGAATCATGTTGGTCCTCCTCCTAAGCTTGTGAAAAATGAGGATTTTGCCTCTTGGGTGTATCGCTTTAAACGTCATTTAAATAATAGTTCTACTAATCTTTGGAGAATTATTGAGCAAGGCTTCTACCCGCACGACCCAAGCAACTTCACTCCTAGAGAAGCCGCAGATCATCAATTCAACGAGTCCGCTCTTTTCATTCTCCAAGAAGCAATTCCACCCGAAGATATTGCGCACCTCCGACCTTTCACCGTGGCCAATGAAGCATGACAACATGTTGTCTCCATTTACAAGGGAAGCGCAAGCATTCAACGCTCAAAATTTGAAGTGGTGCAAGATGAAGCCGATGAATTTGCAATGATTGAAGATGAAGAAGCTCGAGAGCTTTACCGAAGATTAACCACTCTCGCCGTCTCACTCCGAGATCATGGGAGCAAGGATACGGATGACAATTGGATCAAGCGCAAGTTTCTCAAGGACATGATGCCGTACCATAAGGCCATGTCCTCCGTCATCCGTCAAAGACCGGACTTTCACGCCTTGTCCTCAAGTGAAGTGTTGGATGAGTTTGTTGCAATGAGGATCTTGGACAGGACCACCGACAATGCGGTGTTGCATTCTCAATGAGCAAATTATCTCAACCTTGCTTTGAAGGCCAAGGCTAGTGTGGAAGAAGAGGGTGAAGAGGAAGAATAGGAGTGTTTCCATGAAGATACCAAATATGCCTATCATGAGCACATGGCTCTCGCTTCGCGGCAATTTTGGAGCAAGAAGAACTAAAGGCCCAACTTTAACAAGAAACGTGTGAGAACATGCTATAATTGTGGAAATGTGAGCCACTTTGGTGCGGAGTGCCCGTACGAGAAGAGGGAATACAATGGTGTCAAGCTTATTCGAAAATACAAGGCCAAGTCCTTCCCCAACAAGAACAACTTCACCAAGAAGACTCCTCCCAAGGGTTTGGTGGCACAAGAAGAGTACAATGAGGATGATGATGATGAAGATGGTGAGACGGTTGCCATGGCCTCCGTTTCCATTACAACAACTCCTCGGGTGTCCCTCTTCGATTCACCCAACGAGAACATCACCGCCAAGTGCCTCATGGCTATAGCCACCAACAAGGTAACCCCCAACATCAAAACTACCATCACTACTAATACTTCCTTGATGGATTGCATTGATGAAAGTGAGGGGACGAAGGAGAAGTAAAATGAGTTTGAGTCTTTTATGAGTAAGCTCAGGGGTAAATCCAAGAAGCACTTCGTTGCTCTCTTGGAACAACTTGGTGAAACCAATGACATGATCGATGCTCAAGAAGACACCATCTCTAAGATGGAAGGGCATAGTCATGATTATGCCGATGAGATATCAGATCTATCTAATGCGCTTGAGGAAGAGCATGGTCATTGTTTTTCTCTTGAGGAGTCACACAACAATGATCATGCGAAATTAAAGAAAGATCTTGATCATGCTCTTGTTGTTTCTCGTGTGCTCAATTCCGAGAAGGCCAAACTTGGGGTTGACCATGCTATACTCAAGGAGGAGTTTGATATACTTGACAAGGCTCACAAGGCCTTGAAGAGTGCACATGCTAGCCTCAAAGAGTCTCATGATCAACTCCAAGTGAAGCTAACCAAGGAGAAAGCCACTTTTCCTCATATGGTTTTAATTGATAATGCAAATGCTACTAACCCTTGTTGCGAGCATGTGCATCTTGTGGAGGAGAATGCCAAGTTGAAGGAGCAACTTGAGAAAGGCCTTGTGTCTTGCATACAAGGTGAGAAGAACCTCAACAACCTTTTGAGCAATCAAAAGGAAGTTGTGGGCAAGGAGGGAATTGGGTTTGCACCCAAGTCCAAGAATAAGAAGAAGAATGACAAGGCCAAACAACCTCCTCCTCTCAAGAAAACTTTTGTGAAGGACGGAGAGGGTGCTTCTAAGGATAAGAAGAACAATGTGAAGGGTGGTGGTGTCAAGAAGGGCAATGTCACTCCTTCCAACAAAGCCGGCGACTTTAACCCTTCTTATGTGTTATGTCATGCTAGTAATGGGCATGTTTATGCCAAATTTGTTGGTTCTTCTTATGCGTACATTAAATGGTCTATTTGGGTTCCTAAGACCCTTGTTACTAACATCAAAGGACCCATTACAAAATGGGTACCTAAAACCAAGCATTGATCTCTTGTAGGTGTTTGCTTCCAGTGGGGGGTCATGGTTGCTTGATAGTGGAGCCACAAATCATATGACTGGAAGCAAGGACTTGGTGGTGGACATGCACAAGGTTTCACCTATGACCACCAATGTCGAGTGGGGTGATGCCTCATCTTCGAAGGTATTGGGTCTTGGCAAGGTTGTCATTTCTCATGATCTCACAATCGAGAAAGTCATGCTTGTTGAGTCCCTTGCATACATCTTACTTTCCGTTCATCAACTTGCACTCATGGGCTTTGCCACCTTCTTTGATATTGATACCATGGCCCTCTTGTGGAGCAAGACCCTTAAAGTAGCCTTTTTTGGGCATGTCGAGAATGGTCTTTATGTGATTAACTTCTCGAAGCGACCCACTAAGACCATGACATGCCTAATGGCTAAAGTTGACGTGCGATGGCTTTGGCATCGCCGTTTAGCCCACGTCAATATGATATCTTTGCAAAGTCTTCTCAAGGGGAACCATGTTCATGGACTAACAAATGTTAGTTTTGCCAAAGATCTTGCTTGTAGTGCTTGTATCAAAGGAAAGTTACATGAGAAGGCTCACCCACCCACGACTATCATCTACTCGAAGAGGCCCTTGGAGCTCCTTTGCATGGATCTCTTTGGGCCTCCATCCTTGGATAATATCGAGGGTAGAAATTATTGTTTGATGATTGTGGATGATTATTCAATATACACCTGGGTATATTTCTTCAAGAGGAAGAGTGAGACCCAACAAACCGTCATCGACTTTGCAAATGAAGCTCAATGTCAACACAATGCAAAGATCTTGACGATAAGAAGTGACAACGGCACCAAGTTCAAGAACTACACCTTGGATGAGTTTCTTAGTGATGAGGGGATCAAGCATCAATATTCCGCACCTTACACCCCTCAACAAAATGGTGTAGCATAGAGGAAGAACCGGACCTTGATGGACGCGGAAAGAACCATGATGGCGGAGTTCAAGTATCCATGCAACTTTTGGGCCGAAGCCATCAACACCGCTTGTCATGCATCCAATCGGCTCTATCTCCGCAAAGGCTTGAACAAGACTCCATATGAGATACTCACCAGCAACAAGCCCAACCTCAAGTACTTCCGGGTGTTTAGTTGTAAGTGTTTCATTCTCAAGAAAGGTGTTCATTTGTACAAACTCTCATGCTTACCGTGTCCTCAACAAGTCTACCGGACTCATTGATGAGACGTGTAACGTGGAGTTTGATGAGAATAATGGCTCCCAAGTGGAGAAAAGTGGTACTTGTGATGTGGGTGATGAAATTCCTCCCCAAGCCATAAGAAGAATGGGTGTTGGCTATATCCGACCCATTGAGGAACCCCTTGTGGCTGAAGGAGAAGGACAAAGTTCCACTCAAGTGGAACCATCACCAACCCAAGACCCACACGCTTCCGAAGAACAAAGTGAAGGCCCTCAACCAAATGAACAAGATCACGGGCAAGATTAGCCCCAAGATGGTGGTGAACCACCAAGTGATGCGCAAGGTCAAGTTCTTACCACCGAGCAAGTCCAAGATCAAGAGCAAGCTCAAGATCAAGAACAAGCTCAAGAAGACGCTCAAGATGATCAAGTTACCGCTCCTCAACTCTCTCTTGAGGAGGAATTGGAGCGTCGTGCCGCCAAAATTGCGTCCAAGCTCACTACCAAAGATCATATCATGAATAATGTGCTTGGAAGCTTAAGAAATGGGGTAATTGCTCGTAGATGATTATTAAACTATTGTGAACATCACGTGTTTGTTTCTTGTGTTGAACCCCAAAAGGTCTACGAGGCGCTGGAGGACCCAGATTGGCTTAATGCCATGCATGAAGAACTCAACAACTTCGAGCACAACAAGGTGTGGAGATTGGTGCCAAGGCCAAAGTAGAACCATAATGTTATTGGAACCAAGTGGATATTCAAGAAAAAGCAAGATGCTCATGGGATTATCGTTCGCAACAATGCTCGTACTCCCAAGTCGAGGGTATCGACTATAGTGAAACCTTTGCTCCTGTTGCCCGCCTTGAATCTATTCGTTTGTTGATTGCTTATGCTTCTCATCATAACTTCAAGTTGCAACAAATGGATGTGAAGAGTGCTTTTCTTAATGGTCCTATTAATGAGTTCGTGTATGTCAAACAACCCCCGGGGTTTGAGGATCCTGAGTTCCCCAATCATGTGTACCAACTCGATAAGGCACTCTATGGCCTTAAACAAGCCCCACGTGCATGGTATGAGCACCTTACCGAGTTGTTGCAAGATCGTGGGTTTGAAATTGGGAAAATCGACCGAACTCTTTTTACTAAGGAGGTCAAAGGGGAGTTGTTTGTATGCCAACTATATGTTGATGATATTATCTTTGGTTCTCCTAACAAAGCTTTCAATGAGGAGTTTGTCGCACTCATGACCTCAAAGTTCAAGATGTCCATGATGGGAGAGTTGAAGTTCTTTCTCGGGTTCGAAATCAAACAAAGAAGAGAAGGAACCTTCATCAACCAAGCCAAATACACTCAAGACATGCTCAAGAGATTCAAGCTAAGTGATGTCAAACCAGCTTCTACTCCAATGCCCGTCAAATGAGAACTTGACATTGATCCCAATGGTAAAGCGGTGGATCAAAAGGTATATCGTTCTATGGTTGGCTCCGTGCTTACCTTTGTGCATATAGACCGGATATCATGTTGAGTGTGGGAATTTGTGCACGGTTTCAAGCCTCACCTAAGGAAAGCCACTATGTGGCGGTCAAGCGAATCTTTCGATATTTGGCTCATATCCGAAACTTTGGCTTATGGTACCCTAAAGGAGCAAACTTCAACCTTGTGGACTTTTCGGACTCGGATTGGGCGGGAGACAAATTGGATAGGAAGTCAACTTCCGGAGGGTGCCAATTTCTTGGTTGCTCTTTGGTGAGTTGGTCTTCTAAGAAGCAAAGTTGTGTGTCTCTCTCCTCCACCGAAGTGGAGTATGTGGCCACCGGTAGTTGTTGTGCTCAACTTCTATGGATGAGGCAAACTTTAAAGGATTACAGTGTCATTTGTGACAAAGTGCCTCTTTGGTGTGACAATGAAAGTGCCATCAAGATCTCTCTCAACCCGGTGCAACACTTCAAGACGAAGCATATTGAGATTCAGTATCACTTCATCCAGGATCATATTAGGCGAGGAGAGATTGAGCTCAACTATGTCAACACTCATGATAACCTTGCAGATATTTTCACGAAGCCGTTGGATGAAGCAAGATTTCGCGAGTTAAGGCATGAGCTAAATATCATCAATTTGAGCAATGTGGCTTGAACCTTTGCACACCCCACTACACTCATCATGTTGTCTTGTTTAGATGTAGGCATGGACATAGTGGGAGTGTTGTTCTCTCAATGAACTCTCCCTCCCCCCATTATGCATAAATTGATCAACTCTTTCACATTCACCATTGTTGATGGTACTTGTGCTTCAAAGATGAGTTTTGGTCATGGGCCCAAGGTTAAAATCTTCGTGGTGCCATACCATTTGACTCAAACATAGGTGGCCTCGGCCACCGCCCTCCTTTGAGAGGTGCTTGTTCGAGTAGTTTCCTTAGGGTGTTGTTTGTGCTTTGAGTTACTCCAAGTTGCTCTCGGTTTATTGGTTTTTCGAACTTGGAGTATCTCTTCCCTGTGCTGTCCTTTTTGAGTATCCATCCCAAGCCTATCTCTATGCTTCAACCACCCTAGTCGTGCATAAGCCATTTTTCTTGTTCTGGGCTGTTCTGTCTCCCTGCTGGCGGTACTACCGCTGTGAGGGAGCGGTACTACCATTCCGTCCAGCGGTACTACCGCTCGAGCGATACTACTGGGCCTCCTGCCCGGCTGTAGTATCGGGGCGGTACTACCACTGCCCCTAAGCGGTACTACCGCTTAGCAGGACGTTGTGGGGGGTAAGTAAAGTATCGGGCAGGGGGAGTTCTAACTCCCCCATACCCTTTCACTCTCCCTCACGTCTCTCTCTCTCCCTCTCTCCCTCTCTCTTAGGTGATGAAGAACAGCCCCGCCTGCCACTCCGGCTGGTGCCGTCTTCAATGATTCCGTCCGGTGGAATCCTTTCCCACCACCTCCTCTTGCCATGGAACCCAGTATTGCCCCCATTCGTTGCTCCTACGGTTCTATCCTTTGAATCTAGGTTTCTAGGGCAATGCATGTTGGTTTCTTGATTTTTGGCTAAACCAGGGCTTGAGTAGGACGTTGAATGACTGCTAGATAGGAGGATTGAAGTTTTAGTTGAGCATTTTTGAATTTGTGATCTTTGGTACTACCAGATCTGGGGATTTCGTGCGTCCGTTGCTAGAGCGGTAATACCGCTCGGGCGGTACTACCGCCCCAGTTCCCCGGTACTACCGCTCGAGGCCCCCAACTCTAGAATGCTCACCTAATCCTGCTATTCTCACTTTTGTTTCTCCGTGGCTTATGCATAGTTTGTATTCATGTTTTCCCTTGTGATTTTGTGTCTCTTCAGGTGGTAGTAGCTCCAAGGTTCGTTGCAAGAATGTGAATCCCCATCCAAGCGTGGGCACACCTATCATGCCAGAATTGTGTATTCCAAAGATGAAGAAGAGTTTGCCTTCACACCGCCGCCTACTCGTCGTTAGTCTGCCAGGAACAGGGCAAATCCAATGTCAAGTCAACTGCTTGTAAGAAGAAGGAACTGGTCGAGACGGCTGCTGAATTGAAGCAAAATGAGTATTGGCAATACCGTGAGAAAAAACCCTACCTCCTTCCTCGGGATCCCTCTCTTATTGGCTCACCATTCTGGAACAAGTATCAATCACTTGTGTACTTTGATCGGTTCAAGGCAAGGAAGAACCTGTTTGTGAAGACCAAATCAATCAACCTGACACACATGGAGAAGTGCCTGTCATACTTTGGAGAAGCTCGTGCCCTCTGTGAACAGCTCAACATCGTGCCCCTCACGACCTTCAACTATGATTTCGATGCAGAGTTGGTTGCACAATTCTTTGCAACCATATGGTATGGCACAAACACTGAGCGCACTTTGATCTGGATGACCAATGGCGGGCAGTTGCGCACCACTTGGGGTGATTTTATGGAGCTTCTGGGATATCCTGACGAGGGGCTGAGGAAGCCTCTTGGCCTTCGTCCTCACCATGAGGGGGGCCTACTCACAAGGATGAGCAGAAGCCTCATATGATCATCACTAAGACAGAGAAAGGATTCAAGAAGGAGCTGAAGCCATTCTTTGACATTATACATCGCATTTTCTGGCACACTCTCTTTCTTCGTATTGGCAACTTGGACATGGTGCGTGGGCACCTTGTGGATATGCTACTGTTATGCCACTTTGAGAAGGGCACATATGCGGTCCTGGATGTCTCTCATGTCATGTGGAAGGAGCTAGTGCATGCTACCTATGGAGATCATTGCCCGATTTATGCTCCCTTCATCTTCAAGTTGATTCAGACTACTTGGAGCTCCACTTTCCCTGGTGTGCCTCTTGAGACCAGACCCTTGACTTCTCATGACGTCCTCAACTTGCGTCAGAAGGAGCTTTGGGCCTCTACTACTCGTCCCGAGGCGACAGTTTCTTATGCTTCTAGAGAGGATCAGGGTGATGATGGTGGTCTTGCTCTCGGCACGGAGCATTCCTCTCGTTAGGCAGGTTGGGTGGCTAAGCTCAAGCACAAGGTGAAGAAGCTCTTTTGCCTTCAGACCGATGTTCAGCACAAGATGTACTTGGCACATGTGGATGCCAAGAAGGCTCATCAGGAGAGGAAGGCTATTATGAGGAAGCTTGAGATTCTAGTTCAGGATGGCTCTGAGGATCCTATCACTCCGGAGGAAAAGTGGATTTCTTCGCACTCTCACTAGATGGACTCGGATGAGTCCAATGCTGCTATATCCACTCCAGCTTAGGATCAGGAGACCAAGGAGGAGACTGACGAGTCTGCGAAGGAGTCTACTGATGGGTCTGATTCTGAGGAGTCTGACGAGTCCATGGGAGGAGACTAGTGCCACCTGGAGTTGTATTAGGTCACTCTTTGCCCCTTTTGGTGTTTTGATGCCAAAGGGGGGGAGGTTTAGGACTGGGGATTTGTCTTTCTGCAGGGTGTTGTTGAGTCACAAGCTTGGTTCTTGTTCCTTATGTGTTTCTGCTTGTGTACTCTTTTCCTTCATTTGCTTTGGTTTGGTGTGAGACTCTATCATATGGTGTAAGACATATGCTACCCTGGTTATCCTTATTATGTCCCTATGTGCGTGAGTTTATGCTCATTTGTCTTATTGGTTTCCATGCTTAAGTGTCTCTTATATTGTTGCAAGGATTGCCTGGTCTGTAAAATATAGGGGGAGTGTTGATCCTAGTGTGTGTGTTGTGCAGCCAAAGCACATCTATAGAATGCACACATCTAGGGGGAGCCTGTCTATATTTTATAGATTTTGGGTTTGCTTATGCTCATTGTATATCTCTATGTGCAAATCCCGTATTGTCATCAATCCACCAAAAAGGGGGAGATTGTAAGGGCATATTTCTCCCTAAGTGGTTTTGGTGATTAATGACAATGCATTTGCGGACTAATCGTGTGCATTGAGCATTTCAGATATCTCATGTCTAGGCACTATATGATTCGATGCCCCTCGGAGCCTATCAAAGATGGCGGTTCTCTACGTTTTTTTGGTGGATTTGAGTCATAGGAAAGCCATACTATTAAGAGGGGGTCCACTTCAGAAAGGTATGGGTGGAATCAACACGTACACAGCTCCATATGCACCCAGAACCTCCTTTCCCTTCTCTGGAGCTTTTCCATATTTTCTATGGTGTTTCAACATCTTGCCAGCGGTAGTACCACTAGTGCCCACGGTAGTACCGCTGTGTACTTCCGTGGCACTACCGCTCGGGGTTTCCCCGAGCGTGCAACGTTATGTTGTCGGTCTGCAATTCATGGTAGTAGCACGGTGGTACCGCTCCGGCGGCACTACAACCCGTACTACTGTCTCCACTACCGCTTGTGGGGTTTTCCTCTTCGCAAGCTCCTATTCCCACTTTGCGCTAAGCGGTAGTAGAGCGGCACTAGAACAGTAGTACCGCTTCGCACGGTACTGCCGCCCTAGCACCCTCTACTACTGCTGCCCCTCCAGGTCTAAACACCCTAGGCGGTAGTACCGCTAGGGTCAGCGATAGTACCGCTCCGGCGACACTACCGTAAATACACTCTATGTATTTTAGGCTTGTGCATGGTAGTACCGCCTAAGCGTGGTAGTACCGCTTAGCTGCGGGCAGAGGGCAGAAAACGGTTGGATTTTGTTCCCCTATATAAGGGGGGGGGGTCTTCTTCTTC
Organism: Triticum monococcum; assembly: GCA_034509565.1. Classification (NCBI taxonomy): domain Eukaryota; kingdom Viridiplantae; phylum Streptophyta; class Magnoliopsida; order Poales; family Poaceae; genus Triticum; species Triticum monococcum. The sequence goes on along the minus strand of CM067843.1, from coordinate 182,750,471 downwards.
CTAGGGTTGACCTCTTCCCCCAAAGCTCCATTGCCTTTCAAAAGCTCATTCTTGCCCGATCTCTCTCCCTAGCCAATCAAACTTGTTGATTTTCTAGGGATTGGTTGAGAAGGCCCCGATCTACCACTACAAAAAAAAAGACACATCCGTGACATTTTGGGCCGAATGAATTTTTTTGTCATGCTTATGACACTTCTATGACGATAATTGTGACAAAACCCGGTATCATCATAGATGTGGTGGGCTCCTACTTCTATGACAAAAATCATGACAGAAAAATGGGCTTTTCATCCTAGGCAGGCCGGAGACGTAACTGCATGACATTCTTTGGGCCATGCATGACGGAAAAAACCATGGTAGAAGCGAGGGCGAGGAAAATATCGGGGGAGTTCCCGGTTATGGTGGGTGGTCGGGGCCGAGCGATGCGCGTTTCTCTCGTACGTACGCGCGTGTGTGCGAGGCATTGCACTCTAACTAAATCCGAGCAAGGCGTTGGGCTCTAACTGAACCCGAGCGATTGCACTGTAGGCTACGCGTTACTGAACCCGAGCGATCGATCGATGGCTATTAAGTGAACCCGATCGAGCGATTCCTTCGCCACACTTCTACTAACGGAAGCCGATCGATGCTGCCTCTGGATGAATAGTGAGCCTTGTTGTGGGGGGGGGGGTGGATGAACAGTTCTCGGTGGGGGTTGGATGAACAGGACCCCATGGTAGTAGAGGCCGCTGTCGTTGGATGAACAGGACCCCGATCGAGCCGGTTGGGGGTGGATGAAGAGGACCCTGTGGAGGGTTGATTGAACAGTAGCCCATGGAGGGTGGTTGAACAGTACCCCCATGGAGAGGGCTGGTTGAACAGTAGCCCGCGGAGGAGCGGTGGAGGCTGGATGAACAGGCGCCCATGGATGAACAGTCGCAGGTGGAGGCTGGAGGAGGTCGACGGTGGAGATGAACAGTATCCCGTGGAGTCCCGTTTTGCGGTACGTCACACCCCTCCTGATGAAAAGGACCCCCGTTTTGATCGTAGCACTCCAACACAAGTTCGTTTCCTCCGTTTTGCGCTACACCACACCCCTCTCGATCAACAGGACCTCATTTCGACCATCGGAGGTCCAAGAGAATTCCGTTTCCTCTGTTTTGCGGTACGCCAGACCCCTCCCAATGAATTTCGACCGTGGCCGGTCGAACACAAGGCCGTTTCCTCCATTCTGCGGTATGCCAGGCCTCGTTTCGATCGGCTGTTCCGTCCAAGCCGGTTGGCTCCCGATGAACACGACGTATTCCGTTGCCTCCCGATGAACACGACGCTCTTTCTCCGTTCCGACCTAGCCGGTTCGCTGCCCGATGAACAGGACGCCGTTGCTGCCATCCGTTGCCTCTCCATGTACACAACCCCTGGCCATCCGTATATATATGCGCGAGTACGCGCTCGAGACCCCGCCCCGTATGTACGTACGTGGCCATATTTTTTGCCCTGTGGATGTATGTGCATGTACAGGACTTAGACGGGACCACGTGAACTGCTATGTTGGGTGCTCTACAGCGACACGTGCCGCTACTTACTTAGACACGGTTCATACTTGCAGAGAGACCGATCGACCACTATGTACGTACACGTTCGCGACGATAATGACAACACTATGTATGCTTCGACCAGGTGGGTCCCGACTATCAAGCACTTCCTTGCGTGGGAAGATGTAACTGGTGGGTCCCAGCAGTCAAGGGGAAACTTTTTTTCAGGAAATACGGTGACCCGTCCGGTGGGTCCCTGTTGTCAGGTGGAAGAATCATTTTTTTGCGAGTAATAAGGAGGCACTTCCTTGCTGCGGCCATGGACCCAGCTGTCAGCCTCTCCATGTACAGTACTCTTCCGATGGAAGTCGTTCGTTGACCACATTGACCACGTCACGCCGAGAGTGCCAATGCGGTCGATGACGGCTAGGCCTAGGAAGGGGACGATGCGGAGCCGGGGAAGACGCGGCAGTGGAAGCCCACGCGGAGAGGAGTACGAGCGTTCACTGGTTCGACTGTAATGTGAGGCTGTCGTCACCACAAAATAACAACGGGTGTGGGTGAATGGATGGCCTGGCCAGCGGTCGGAGTAGGGGGCAGTGAGGCCTCCACGGCATCACAGCCGGCCACGGGAGGCAGGAGCACGCGGCACGACCGGCGCTGGTTTGGGTGGCTGGAACAAGAAGACCAGAAGTTGAAGAAGCACTACGGTCGTTAGATGGACATCATACGGTCACTGGAGCTAGAATCGTTCATATTGACTAAGTTGACAAAACCATCCATCCCCGTCATCTTACTAGGCCCACAAGTCAGCCTCCTACTATGGTGGGTCCCCGCTAGCAGAGGGAGTATTCATTTTTTTTGTGCGTAATAAGGAGGCACTTCTTTGCGTGCGAAGATATAGCTGGTGGGTTCGACCTGTCAGCGGGAGGGGGCATTTTTTTCATGAAATATAGATGCCCTTCTGGTGGGTCCCATCTGTCAGGTGGAGGAATCATTATTTTGCGCGTAATAAGGAGGCATTTCCTTGTGTGCGGCCATGGACCCAGCTGTGAGCCTATCCACGTACAATCCACTTCTGATGGATGTCGTTCGTTGACCACGTTGATCACGCCGAGCCGAGAGCACCAGGGCGGTGGACGAAGGCGAGGCCTAGGAAGGGAACGACACGGAGTCAGGGAAGACTCGATAGTTGTTTCCCACGCGAAGGGGAGTACGAGGGTTTACTGGTTCGTCTGTCGTCGCCAGAGAATAACAGCTGATGCAGTTGAGTAGAAGGATGGCTAGGCCAGCGGTGGGAGTACGGTGGGGCGGTGAGGCCTGCGTGGCAGCATAGCCGGCCACGGGAGGAGAGAGCAGGCAGTCCCACCGGCGCTTGTTTGAGCGGCTGGAGCAGAAAGAGCAGAGATTGAAGAAGTACGACGGCCGTTGGATGGACATCCAACAGTCATTGCTCTCGTGTGTTGACTAAGTTGACACGGCGTTGCATGTGCATCAACTTTTTTTAGGAAAACATACGCTTCAATCTGTAGTAGGCACACAAGTCAGCCTCAAATCTGTGAAAAACAACATACATCCCATCTGCCATTATTTTTAATAATTTACAACCCATTTGCTAATTCTTAAGAATTTTTTTGGAGCTCATCTTCTTTTTATTAGTATTACACCTCATATTATGACCACGGTTAAAAATTATATGAAATTTTGCATATTTTGATGCAGTCAACTGTTTTTAATCCCGAAATATCGAGTCGCATTCAAACTATTATTAAAACGAGAGGCAAACAAGACATCATATTTATCCACACAGACTAAATTATTTCAACCATTGTCTTTTTAATATAAACGACTGAGATTTAAACATATAACGTTACACACGAATAATGTTTATAGGCATATATTCTGTTGTACTTGGCAAAAGTCTGTCACGTACATGCTTCTAGGATGAAAAAAATCATCACGGCTACGTGCATGAGAAGGACACGGTCAAACTTAGTATGTCACCATCGTGTGCGCTTTTTGTACAAGAAAATAAGGGGCCGTGTGGTCAGATTCATAAAGGAGAAAGAGTTGTAATCAGTTTTGGTTTCGGTTTGAGTTCTAACAGAAAAAGAGAAGCCAGCCATGCTCCGCTTGATCTAACCTCCCACCTGTTTCACATTGGCCCAGTATAATAAATACTCGGCCCAGTTTACCACTTCACATGTAGCGTCCAGCCAGTGGATCAACTAGACAAGGCACCAGCTTCATCACACAACAAATAGATGAGGCGGCAGGTTCTAAAAAAGACCCTAAAAAGCAGGTTCTAAATAAACATAGACGAGGCAGCAGGTTCCCAAACACAACATAGACAGGCAGCAAAAAAACAAACAAGTGAGGTCGTAAATAAAAGATAAAAAAGTTGAAACACACACATCCATCCAACACCGACGTATATGTCTTACCAAATCAATAGTAAACTTAGCAAAACAGTTTTCGTTCAAACCCCAAGTGAAATTCTTTATAATAATATTTATATTAAAAAATAAACCTTATTTGGTGGATAAATATTCCTACTCTATTGGTGTATGAATAATAGAATAAAGCAAATCAATAAAATGGTTTTCATATGAAATCCATACATAGTCTAGAAATACCTAAAAACTAAATAAAGCTTATATATAAATTTAAATTGACCCCGTAGAAATATCATATATATTTTTGCCACTGTATTTTAATATTGTCATTTATAAATGTGTACAACAAATATGTATGAGAACCACTGGTCAATGTTGTCTATGAACATCATGCCCAGAACTAAAATGATATGCACAAAAAAATTATATCCACGCAAATGCACGAGTCAATATAGATGAAAAATGATTCATTGTATCATGGTCGGACCCAATTATGAGGTTTGAGATTTAGCACTAAATACAAAATATCGATGCAAGCTGGCGAGCGTGATTTTTGTTCGCTAATAAATGGTACTGCAGCAAAAAAATGATTTCACATTAATGACATTAAATAGAATGCTGCCCAAATTATACACACCGAGTTCAAGAAAACACATCTTTTGTGTCCAATTCATGTGTCTTTCTATAAAAAAGGTTCAGTCTGAGACACTCAAACATAGGCTTACATTGGCATTGGAAAGTACATGAGACAAGAGTCCAATTCAGTGGTCAAAGAAAGAAAGGAATTGTCCAATTCAGAAAGAAAAGAAAAGTTAAGCAACAGTTCAACCTCCACCAAAAGATAGAAGTGTTTGATTAGATTTTTGGCAAATTAAATGGTCCAACATGTGTCCGCATTTGTTAGAGGCACGGAGGGAGAGCACTTATGAGTTACAATCCATGTTTGCTTGCAAAACGGAAAAACAAAACAAGTTATGTTTGCATTAGACTTGGAACAACAATTGCAAGGGATGACATCATGGATGATGTCAGCAAATATGATTTGACGCCAGTTAGCCAATGAGTTACCTTTATTCTTCATTCATGTCCCAACTAATTTAGCAAATATTCTGAAAATAATAATTTAGAAAGCCATCCACCCGTCTGTTTTTTATGAGGATGGGTCCTTGACAGGGGAAATAATAAACATTTTAAAATAGAAAACTATTTTTGAAATTACTTTAGCAAGCTGGCACATGATAATGATTCTAGACATTTGATAAATTTTACTCCAACAAAAGTTCCGATTTCAAGCATCAGGGTTTTTCCTTCAGCGATACTCCACAAATTAATTTAAAATAAAATTCAAACGTATTATTATTTTTATATTACAACTTTTGAGAATGTAAAATAATTTGTGGCTCGCAAAATCACAATGACAGTCGCCGACATGATATACGTCTGGGGGCTAATAATATGCAGATTGTTGAAGAAGGATCAAAATAAGTTGTTATATTGGGTGGGAAATAAGAACATGCAATATGGAGTAGAGTAAAAAAATCATGTTCGTGCACATGATTGTGTGATCTTGAATACTACTATGTAAATATACCATATTACTAAAGTCTATTTAGAAAATGCAACAATGCAACTCATTGTTTCCTTTTTGCGGGGAATACAGCTCTTTATTATGAGGATAGTAAATGCGAGTTTTATTATGAAATCTATTGATGAAACATCAATAAATATCTCATCTCATAATAACATGTATATACAAAGAAAAATAGAAATGAAATAATAATTTAAGGAAATTAAAAAAGTTGCATTGTTACAAAATCCATGTGCCATGCAAAGTATCTCAATTCATCATTATTAGTATATAAAAAATCTTTTAGTGGATATATAATAAAGCTATAAATTATGTATCCAGTTCAGAATAAAAAAACATTGTGTTTTCTGTAAGCATACCGGAGATTGTAAGTGTTAAAGTATAACATGTCATCTATTCACAAATAGAGATAGTAATTCTTATTTTTCATCATATTTTTCAAAAGACTATTTCATATATTATGCTCTTTGAAAAATCTATTAATGTGAAAATAACAGTGAAAGTTGTGTATTGAAGATTACATTATATACTATAATTCAATATATAAATTATACAGGAAATCTAGGCGCGCAAATGCGCGGGTAACACTGTTAGTTTATATAAATATAAAATCTAAATAATTGTCCATGCATAAAAATCAATGGAATTTAAGATCTTATAATGGAAAAAAAATTGAAACTAATTCCCGGTTTGATGTGTTTTAAAAATGTACATCCCATTTCTGGACAAACTAAATGGAACTCTCCTCGTCTTGAAAGATTTGCAGCCCAACAACGCTAATAAAGCAAGTAGGCCTCGTTTGGGTATTTCTTTAAAAAATATAGAACTGGGCTATCCATTTTCAGCAATAAAAAACACAACTGGGCTCATGATGTGGTAAACATAAATAAAACCCTGGCTAGACGGGCCACAGCCACCGCATAACCCCGTTGTTACCCTAATCGCTAAAACTAGTATAAATAACAACTGCTTGTTCCTAAAAAAAGTAAATAACAACTGCGCGACCTACTGGGTCCCTGGTGTCAGCCGCTCGTTATGTAATTCTCTCCTTTAATGACTACATTGACAATGGCGTGAGCCCCAGATGTCCAACCATTAGTCGGAACCATTTTTTGGGGGCTTTTAATAACGAGGCACTTGCTTGCGTAATGCCATGATGCTGGTGGGTCCCTACTATCATCCTCTCCATGTACAATCATCTCCTTATTCCTCTCGGTTGTTGACGACGTTGACAACGCAAGAGGGCGGCGCACCGCGCACGACAAGCGAACCAAGGCGGAGGACGACGACGAGGCCTCGGACGGAACAAACATGAGCCATGGAAGATGCGTCGGTCCGGTCGCAGGCGGAGGGGAGTACGAGGGTTGACTGGTTTGGGTGCGGGTGCGTGTTGGGGCTGACGTCGCCAGAGAATAACATGACGTGTGGGGGAATAGAGGGAGGACTGGCCAACGTTGGACGGTATGGTAGGGCGGCGGAGGCGCAACCGGCCATGGGAGGCGGGAGCAAGCAGATCCAACGGGGTGGTTTGTTTTGGGTGGTTGGAGGAAGAAGACAAGAGATAGAAGATACATGACAGATGTTGGATGTCAATCCAACGGCTGGTAGGCAGAATCGTTTGTTAACTAGCTAGTAAGTCGACACCACCTTTGGATAGGCTATTTCCTCGTGGGTCCCAAATGTCAGAATCCAAATATGTCACGGTCATGCAACCTTTCCTATGAAAATGTATAGCACATTTGGTGTGCTAGTTCGAAATAAGTTTATGGGTGCTGGTGGGGGCTAATCACTTGGCTTCTGTAATGCACAGTGAGCTCAAACAGCCGGCGAGAGTGATGTTATTTCCCTTGATTGGGATTTGTTACAATATTTCACTCTAAATTTAACGAATGGCAAGCCATTTGCCTTGTTTCAAATGAAATATGACAGCCACAGTCGAGTTCAAAAGGGAAAGAACATCTAACTCTAGCTTACAAACTGTACAAAAGCACGAGGGTTAATTGTTCATCAGGTTTAGACAAAACCCAGGTTTAAAAGGGCAACAACATCTAACTCCAGCATTGTTTTCGGCAGTCACAGTCAAATGGATCTGTCAGGTCCATAGAATGAACATCCTGGGTCATAAAATTTACCGGATTATGACCACAATATGTTGTAAATAGAAGCCCGACACGTGCAGAAGCTCTTTTGCCCACCTGAAACTCCTTTTTTTCCTCTTCGACATACCCATCCGTCAAAACCATGTTGTTGATAAACTTAAGCCTGATGGATAATAGTAACCTCGCATTTGATGTCTACTACACAACCTTCTTCTTGTAGACGTTGTTGGGCCTCCAAGTGCAGAGGTTTGTAGGACAGAAGCAAATTTCCCTCAAGTAGATGACCTAAGGTTTATCAATCCGTAGGAGGCATAGGATGAAGATGGTCTCTCTCAAGCAACCCTGCAACCAAATAACAAAGAGTCTCTTGTGTCCCCAACACAACCAATACAATGGTAAATTGTATAGGTTCACTAGTTCGGCGAAGAGATGGTGATACAAGTGGTATATGGATGGTAGATAAAGGTTCTTGTAATCTGAAAATATAAAAACAGCAAGGTAACTAATGAGAGCGTAAACGGTATTGCAATGCGTTGAAACAAGGCCTAGGGTTCATACTTTCACTAGTGCAAGTTCTCTCAACAATAATAACATAATTGGATCACATAACTATCCCTCAACATGAAACAAAGAGTCACTCCAAAGCCACCAATAACAGAGAACAAACGAAGAGATTATGGTAGGGTACGAAACCACCTCAAAGTTATTCTTTCCAATCAATCCGTTGGGCTATTCCTATAAGTGTCACAAACATCCCTAGAGTTCGTACTAGAATAACACCTTAAGACACAAATCAACCAAAACCCTAATGTCACCTAGATACTCCAATGCCACCTCAAGTATCTGTGGGTATGATTATATGATATGCATCACACAATCTCAGATTCATCTATTCAACCAACACATAGAACTTCAAAGAGTGCCCAAAAGTTTCTACCGGAGAGTCAAGACAAAAACGTGTGCCAACCCCCATGCATATATTCCCGAGGTCACGAAACCCGCAAGTTGATCACCAAAACATACATCAAGTGGATCATAGAGTACCCCATTGTCACCACAGGTATCCCACGCAAGACATACATCAAGTGTTCTCAAATCCTTAAAGACTCAATCCGATAAGATAACTTCAAAGGGAAAACTCAATCCATTACAAGAGAGTAGAGGGGGAGAAACATCATAGGATCCAAATATAATAGCAAAGATCGCGATACATCAAGATCGTACCACCTCAAGAACACGAGAGAGAGAGAGATCAAACACATAGCTACTGGTACATACCCTCAGCCCCGAGGGAAACTAGTCCCTCCTCGTCATGGAGAGCACCGGGATGATGAAGATGGCCACCGGAGAGGGATTGCCCCCTCCGGCAGGGTGCCAGAACGGGTCTAGATTGGTTTTCGGTGGCTACGGAGGCTTCTGGCGGCGGAACTCCCGATCTATTGTTCTCCCCGAAATTTTTAGGGTATATGGGTATATATGGGAGGAAGAAGTACGTCAATGGACCTCCAGGGTGTCCACGAGGCAGGGGGTGGGCCGAGGGGGGTGGGCGCGCCCCCACCCTCGTGGGTAGCCCAGGACTCTCCTGGTCCATCTCCGATACTCCGTGGGCTTCTTCTAGTCCAAAACTAAGTTCTGTGAAGTTTCAGGTCAATTGGACTCCGTTTGATTTTCCTTTTCTACAATACTCTAAAACAAGGAAAAAACAGAAACTAGCACTGGGCTCTAGGTTAATAGGTTAGTCCCAAAAATCATATAAAATAGCATATAAATGCATATAAAACATCCAAGGTTGATAATATAATAGCATGGAACAATAAAAAATTATAGATACGTTGGAGACGTATCAGCATCCCCAAGCTTAATTCTTGCTCGTCCTCGAGTAGGTAAATGATAAAAATAGAATTTTTGATGTGGAATGCTACCTAACATATTTATCCATGTAATTCTTTATTGTGGCAAGAATATTCAGATCCATAAGATGCAAGACAAAAGTTTAATATCGACATAAAAACAATAATACTTCAAGCATACTAACTAAGCAATCATGTCTTCTCAAAATAACATGACCAAAGAAAGCTATCCCTACAAAATCATATAGTCTGGCTATGCTCTATCTTCATCACACAAAATATTTAAATCATGCACAACCCCGATGACAAGCCAAGCAATTGTTTCACACTTTTGATGTTCTCAAACTTTTTCATTCTTCACGCAATACATGAGCGTGAGCCATGGACACAGCACTATAGGTGGAATAGAATGGTGGTTGTGGAGAAGACAAAAAGGAGAAGATAGTCTCACATCAACTAGGCGTATCAACGGGCTATGGAGATGCCCATCAATAGATATCAATGAGAGTGAGTAGGGATTGCCATGCAACGGATGCACTAGAGCTATAAATGTATGGAAGCTCAACAAAAGAAACTAGTGGGTGTGCATCCAACTCGCTTGCTCACGAAGACCTAGGGCATTTTGAGGAAGCCCATCATTGGAATATATAAGCCAAGTTCTATAATGAAATATTCCCACTAGTATATGAAAGTAACACCATAGGAGACTCTCTATCATGAAGATCATGGTGCTACTTTGTAGCACAAGTGTGGTAAAAGGATAGTAGCATTGCCCCTTCTCTCTTTTTCTCTCATTTTTTATTTTTTTTTATTTTTTTTATTTTTTTATTTTGGCCTTTTCTCTTTTTATGACCTCTTTTTTTCTTCTTTTTTCGTCTGGAGTCTCATCCTGACTTATGGGGGAATCATAGTCTCCATCATCCTTTCCTCACTGGCACAATGCTCTAATAATGATGACCATCACACTTTTATTTACTTACAACTCAAGAATTACAACTCGATTCTTAGAAAAAAAATATGACTCTATATGAATGCCTCCGGCGGTGTACCGGGATGTGCAATGACTCATGAGTGACATGTATGAAAGAATTATGAACGGTGGCTTTGCCACAAATACAATGTCAACTACATGATCATGCATAGCAATATGACAATGATGGAGCGTGTCATAATAAACAGAACGGTGGAAAGTTGCATGGCAATATATCTCGGAATGGCTATGGAAATGCCATAATAGGTAGATATGGTGGCTGTTTTGAGGAAGGTATATGGTGGGTTTAAGGTACCGGCAAAAGTTGCGCGGTGCTAGAGAGGCTAGCAATGGTGGAAGGGTGAGAGTGCGTACAATCCATGGACTCAACATTAGTCATAAAGAACTCACATACTTATTGCAAAAATTTATTAGTTATCGAAACAAAGTATTACGCGCATGCTCCTAGGGGGATAGATTGGTAGGAAAAGACCATCGCTCGTCCCCGACCGCCACTCATAAGGAGGACAATCAATAAATACATCATGCTCAGATTTCTTAACATAACGGTTCACCATACGTGCATGCTATGGGAATCACAAACTTTAACACAAGAATTTCTCAAATTCACAACTACTCAACTAGCACGACTCTAATATCACCATCTACATATCTCAAAACAATTATCAAGTATCAAACTTCTCATAGTATTCAATGCACTTTATATGAAAGTTTTTATTATATCCCTCTTGGATGCCCATCGTATTAGGACTAAACTCATAACCAAAGCAAACTACCATGCTTTTTAGAGACTCTCAAAATGATATAAGTGAAGCATGAGAGTTCATCTATTTCTACAAAATAAAGCCACCACCGTGCTCTAAAAAGATATAAGTGAAGCACTAGAGCAAGAACAAACTACTCCGAAAGATATAAGTGAAGATCAATGAGTAGTTAAATAATTATTTAGCTATGTGAAGACTCTATAACATTTAATAATTTCAGATCTTGGTATTTTATTCAAACAGCAAGCAAAGCAAAAGAAAATGACATTCGAAGAATGGCAAACATCGTGTGAAGAAGCAAAAACTTAGGATCAACCGAAACTAACCGATAGTTGTTGAAGAAGAAAGGTGGGATGCCAACCGGGGCATCCCCAAGCTTAGACGCTTGAGACTTCTTGAAATATTATCTTGGGATGCCTTGGGCTTCCCCAAGCTTGAGCTTTTTTGTCTCCTTAATTCCTCTCATATCACGGTCTCCCTAAATCTCAAAAGCTTCATCCACACAAAACTCAACAAGGACCCGTGAGATAAGTTAGTATAAACCATTGCAACACCCTTGTCATACTCTACTGTAGCAAATCACTAAAATTATTGTTCAACATTACATACTAAATGCCTCTGCATATTTAATAGTCCTATCATCAAATAGAATCATTAAAGAAGCAAACATATGCAAACAATGCAAACATAACAGCAATCTGCCTAAACAGGACAGTCTGTGGAGAGTGCAGCAAGATCCATACTTCCCTTACTCCAAAAATTATGAAAGAAAACTACCACTGTAGTAAATTTATCAGATCTTAATATGCAAAAGGTTTCAACATTTTATCACATCCTGAATTTGCTAGGGAATTATTGCAACAACGGTAAACTTTCTGTTTTCAAACAGCAACATGAAGACTTGTAAAATAGGCATAGTAAAGGCTATCAATGCCACTTTTATTGAAATAAAAGATGCAGAAAATTGTTATAAATAAAAGCAAGCAAATCCTAACAAAATAAATTGACGCTCCAAGCAAAACACATATCATGTGGTGAATAAAAGTATAGCTCCAAGTAAAGTTACCGATGAACGAAGACGAAAGAGGGGATGCCTTCCGGGGCATCCCCAAGCTTAGGCTCTTGGTTGTCCTTGAATATTACCTTGGGGTGCCTTGGGAATCCCCAATCTTAGGCTCTTGCCACTCCTTATTCCATAGTCCATCGAATCTTTACCCAAAACTTGAAAACTTCACAACACAAAACATAACAGAAAACTCGTAAGCTCCGTTAGTATAAGAAAGCAAATCACCATCATAAGGTACTGTAATGAACTCATTCTAAATTCATATTGGTGTAATATCTACGGTATTCCAACTTCTCTATGGTTCTTACCCTCCGATACTACTCATAGATTCATCAAAATAAGCAAACAACACGATGAAAACAGAATCTGTCAAAAACAGAACAGTCTGTAGTAATCTGGATCAAATGTATACTTCTGGAACTCATAAAATTCTCAAATAAATTGGTGGACCTGAGTAATTTGTCTATTAATCATCTTCAAAAATAATTAACTAAATATCACTCTCCAATAAAAAATGGCAGCAATTCTCGTGAGCGCTAAAGTTTCTGTTTTTTACAGCATGATCGCAAAGACTTTCCCCAAGTCTTCCCAAAGGTTCTACTTGGCACAAACACTAATTAAAAGCATAAAACCACATCTAAACAGAGTCTAGATGAATTGTTTATTACTAAACAGGAGCAAAAAGCAAGAAACAAAAATAAAATTGGGTTGCCTCCCAACACGCGCTATCGTTTAACGCCCCTAGCTAGGCATGATGATTTCAATGATGCTCACATAAAGGATAAGAATTGAAACATAAAGAGAGCATCATGAAGAATATGACTAACACATTTAAGTCTAACCCACTTCCTATGCATAGGGATTTTGTGAGCAAACAACTTATAGGAACAATAATCAACTAGCATAGGAAGGCAAAACAAGCATAACTTTGAAACTTTAAGCACATAGAGAGGAAACTTGATATTATTGCAATTCCTACAAGCATATATTCCTCCCTCAGTAGCATCATGAATGAATTAAACAATATAACCAGCACCTAAAGCATTCTTTTCATGATCTACAAGCATAGAATTTTTATTACTCTCCACATAAGCAAACTTCTTCTCATGAATAATAGTGGGAGTAAACTCAACAAAATAATTATCATGTGAGGCATAATACAATTGAAAACTAAAATCATGATGAAATGTTTCATGGATATCATTATTCTTTATAGCATACAAGTCATCACAATAATCATCATAGATAGCAACTTTGTTTTCATAATCAATTGGAACCTCTTCCGAAATAGTGGATTCATCACAAAATAAAGTCATGACATCTCCAATTCCACTTTCATCAATATAAGCATCATAAATAGGAGGCATGCTCTCATCATAATAAATTTGCTCATCAAAGCTTGGGGGACAAAAAATATCATCTTCATCAAATATAGCATCCCCAAGCTTGTGGCTTTGCATATCATTAGCATCATGGATATTCAAGGAATTCATACTAACAACATTGCAATCATGCTCATCACACAAAGATTTAGTTCCAAACATTTTAATGCATTCTTCTTATAACACTTTGGCACAATTTTCCTTTCCATCATTCTCACGAAAGATATTAAAAAGATGAAGCGTATGATGTAAACTCAATTCCATATTTTTTGTAGTTTTCCTTTATAAACTAAACTAGTGCTAAAACAAGAAACAAAAAGATTCAATTGCAGATCTAAAGATATACCTTCAAGCACTCATCTCCCTAGCAACGACGCTAGAAAAGAGCTTGATGTCTACTACACGACCTTCTTCTTGTAGACGTTGTTGGGCCTCCAAGTGCAGAGGTTTCTAGGACAGTAGCAAATTTCCCTCAAGTGGATGACCTAAGGTTTATCAATCCGTAGGAGGCGTAGGATGAAGATGGTCTCTCTCAAGCAACCCTGCAACCAAATAACAAAGAGTCTCTTGTATCCCCAACACACCCAATACAATGGTAAATCATATAGGTGCACTAGTTCGGCGAAGAGATGGTGATACAAGTGGTATATGGATGGTAGATAAAGGTTTTTGTAATCTGAAAATATAAAAACAGCAAGGTAACTAATGAGAGCATAAACGGTATTGCAATGGGTTGAAACAAGGCCTAGGGTTCATACTTTCACTAGTGCAAGTTCTCTCAACAATAATAACATAATTGGATCACATAACTATCCCTCAACATGCAACAAAGAGTCACTCCAAAGCCACCAATAGCAGAGAACAAACGAAGAGATTATGGTAGGGTACGAAACCACCTCAAAGTTATTCTTTCCAATCAATCCGTTAGGCTATTCCTATAAGTGTCACAAACATCCCTAGAGTTCGTACTAGAATAACACCTTAAGACACAAATCAACCAAAACCCTAATGTCACCTAGATACTCCAATGTCACCTCAAGTATCCGTGGGTATGATTATACTATATGCATCACACAATCTCAGATTCATCTATTCAACCAACACATAGAACTTCAAAGAGTTCCTCAAAGTTTCTACCGGAGAGTCAAGACGAAAACGTGTGCCAACCCCTATGCATAGATTCTCGAGGTCACGGAACCCGCAAGTTGATCACCAAAACATACATCAAGTGGATCATAGAATACCCCATTGTCACCACAGGTATCCCACGCAAGACATACATCAAGTGTTCTCAAATCCTTAAAGACTCAATCCGATTAGATAACTTCAAAGGGAAAACTCAATCCATTACAAGAGAGTAGAGGGGGAGAAACATCATAGGATCCAAATATAATAGCAAAGCTCGCGATACATTAAGATCGTACCACCTCAAGAACACGAGAGAGAGAGATCAAACACATAGCTACTGGTACATACCCTCAGCCCCGATGGAGAACTACTCCCTCCTCGTCATGGAGAGCACTGGGATGATGAAGATGGCCACCAGAGAGGGATTGCCCCCTCCAGCAGGGTGCCGGAACGGGTGTAGATTGGTTTTCGGTGGCTACGGAGGCTTCTGGCGGCGGAACTCCCGATCTATTGTTCTCCCCAAAGTTTTTAGGGTATATGGGTACATACGGGAGGAAGAAGTACGTTAGTGGACCTCCGGGTTGTCCACGAGGCAGGGGGCACGCCCAGGGGGGGTGGGCATGCCCCCACCCTCGTGGGCAGCCCGGGACTCTCCTGGTCCATCTCCGATACTCCGTGGGCTTCTTGTGGTCCAAAAATAAGTTCCGTGAAGTTTTAGGTCAATTGGACTCCGTTTGATTTTCCTTTTCTACGATACTCTAAAACAAGGAAAAAACAGAAACTGGCACTGGGCTCTAGGTTAATAGGTTAGTCCCAAAAATCATATAAAATAGCATATAAATGCATGTAAAACATCCAAGGTTGATAATATAATAGCATGGAACAATAAAAAATTATAGATACGTTGCAGACGTATCAGCATTCAGCTGGAAGAATGTGAAAAATCTAGTGTTTTCTTGGTTGGCTACATATCGTTCTAGCGTTATTGTCTTCAATCAAATGTCATGAGAAGTGAGAAAATCCCGGTCCTTACAAATCCACCGATTGGTAA
The DNA here is from genome assembly GCA_034509565.1 of Triticum monococcum. Lineage (NCBI taxonomy): Eukaryota > Viridiplantae > Streptophyta > Magnoliopsida > Poales > Poaceae > Triticum > Triticum monococcum. Next base: position 182,734,642 of record CM067843.1, on the reverse strand, counting down.
TAACTTTCTTACCCCGTCCTGTTGCCTAAATAGACATGAAGATTGAAAACAATTAAGGTCTAAAAAAGAGTTTCGAAAGAGCAACAGCTGGACGGTTAATTCTAGTACACTATATGCGGTCTTCCAATGTGCGTGAAATTATCACCTTTATATACAACTTCTCCAGACATGGAAAGCATTGCAGCAAGCCAATAATCTTGTTCAAATCAAAACTATTCATTTGGATATATAAGATCTTGACATAATCTAGCACCATTGATAGGCTATCCATGGAGAAACTCTTCATTGAGCATAGAACATAATATTAGTACAAAATGTGTACTCCGAGATGATATATAACTTATGCATAGAAATTTAAAATGCAGATTATGGTTACAAGTGTAGATGATAATATAAAGTACCTGAAGAACTGTGGAGCCAAACACCATATTGAAATGAGCACAGAGAACATGTATTACACCCAAGGTCTCCAGTTTAGGCGAAGAGAGGACGATTATTTGAGACGGTGAATAACTAGAATCAAGGATCAACCTTTGAAGTGAAAGGGCATCTTGGATGATGAGCTACCTTTCGTCGAAAGAAATTCCAATTTTACAAGGTTAGGGGACTTTATCTGGAGACAACCGATTCTAAGTGTGAAAACAAGCACCAAGCACTCCAGGGCAGGGCAACTGGAGTGGATGACGCTGGCCTCCGATATACGAACCCGCACAAGTGAAAGTTTCTTAAGAAATGGGAGTCGAAGGTTTAGTACCAGATTGTCTGGTAGGTAGCACAATGCAAAGGTGTCGGTGTGGGGAGAGGAGGAAAACCGCGAGATGGACATTGGTGCTGAGGGCACAAGTACATGGCATTCGGTATTTGGTAGGTGATTTCCAGGGGATAGTAGAACTCAAGCAGCTATAGTTCTGTGAATTCAAGGGATTTCAGCCAGGCGTCCACCGTGCAGGGCATGGTATGCTTGGTTGGGAAGCATGACGGGATGCAGAGGCTTTGAACGGAGCCCTGGTGGGAGGAGATGATGGCTCTGGGGATTTCAAAATCATTAAAGAGAGATAGCTGACCACAGTCAAGATTAAGGGGCACGGCACGCCATAGAGGGCGCCACCGAATTGAGAGGACTTCGGTGTGGCAGCAATTCTTGGTGGGGGGAACCGATGATCTCCCCAAGGACAGTGTCCGGGAGATTGCTGATGCGGTCGACCCGAGATTCTACGGGTTCCTGGGATCTGGTGGGGGCAGGGTCACCGCTTCTCCCCGCGCTGCCGAGTGCGGGATCTACAACAGGCACTGCCACTGGCGGGAGCCTCATCTTCCTGGCGCTGGGGTCAGCCGACTCTATTTTCCTCGAGGGTGTCGTGTCACGCTCACGGATTTGTGCATAGTAACGAATGATGAGCCTAGTTGTAGTGCGAGTGAAGAAGAAGGGGAGGTAGGGTTTTTCTGTAGTAGTGAGGAAGAAGGGAAGCCGGGGTTTTCTGTAGGAGTGAGGTGAGGAATTTGGGGGTACGAGTGGAGCGAGCTGACGTGAGGTGGGTGGGAGTGAGGAGGAAGAAGAGCACCCATGTTTTTTGGGGGGCGGTGTGCTGGGTGTGGGTAGCGCCTCTCGTTAAGTAAATATATGGGCTTTTGAATTGATTTTATTATTTACTAGGGTGGATGGGCTGTTTGTCTTGGGCCCAGAGAAACAATTACTACTAGTACACTGGAGACACTCTATAGCTACCCAGAAAAACAATTACTACTAGTACAGTGGATACACTACCGCTTCTGGCTCCCTCTAGGTCATCAAAACGTCTCCCTCTACTGAATGTCGTTTTACTTTTGTTCACCGACATGCGGGCCATGCCGCGCGTGCGCCCAAATGTGGGCGGAGAGTCACCTCGGTCGTAGCGCGGCAGTAACGAGCCGTCATATCACAAAACCCCACCTCCCCGTAGACTAAATTTGACAGACGAAGCAACCATCATTTCGCTCTTCGCTGAATCCCCTTCTCCCTCACCGTCTTCAAGAAAGCCAACACTCGCATCTGCCATTGTTCTTCTCTCCCAACGAAGGGAAGGTAAGCAGATCCGTGATGTTGGTATATTTTTGTTCAGAGAAAAAAAGAACTTTTGCAAAGCAGTAACCGATCCTCACTCTTTTTTTTGTTTCATTGTCATTGCGATTGTGTTTTCCTTTCAGCGGTCTCCTAGTATTCGTCAGTTTCATGATGGACCAAGGAGAACCAGGCAAAGATCTATCGATATTGGAGCAGACGCGGGAGGCTGATCCCCACGAGACAGAGAGCTCCAAGAAGATGGAGGCAGCCACCGAGCCGACCCCAGATACGCTCACGACCACTACTGAGATGGTCAACGCCCCGTTTGACGTTACAGCCCCCATGGCACTGCAGGAGCAGTTTTTCCCCTTCGTGGATGTGTCCCCCCCCCCCCCCCCCCGTTGAGCTGCCCAAGGTGATTTTCTTCTTTGCCGATCTCGATTGTGGTTTTTCATCTCAGTATGTGGTGATGAATAATGCAAAATTTTATTACAGCTTCGATGCCATGCTATACATAGTGGTTTAAATAACTTGTGTTTCTTATACTGGAAAGTAATCCAGAATTTTTCCTGTTTCAATTAGAGCCCTGATGCAGACAAAGATGGTGTGGTTGTACACGTCACTCGCTATGAGGCGGATGACCTGAATATACGCACTGGGAAAACAGAGTTCTTAGGCTGTTGGATCCTGGAAAGCATCTGCGCTTATACTGATGTCGAGTTGTATTCCAGCCTCACTGTTGTCAGGCATGTTGTGTAGGGTGTACTGAAGCACAAGAAGTTCAAAGCTACTCCTTCGTTTGTGAGGCGTACTGTTCTTGTCAAGCTTACATAGGAAGATGACGTGGCATGCCTCCACAAACAAGTTTATGAGTGGCAAGTCCACAACATTATCTTCATGAAGGTTCACAGAATGAGCTGCTGCCGGACGTCCTCAATGATATTCATGGCAAGGTCGGTCTTGTGTCCAGCCCAAATTAGATCGATGCATGAAATAGTTGCCCCAGCTAGTGTTTAATAGTAGTTTGGATTGTGTCTAATTATCCGAACCTTGCCTATTATCGAGCCCTATAGGGCTAGTACTCTGTTTGAATCCGTCTATTGGAATTGCTGCTACTTTTGTGTGCCTGTGAATCATGTGAGAACCATCGTAATGTTGCCGAAACAGATGCGTCCTCACTAGTTTTTTCATGAATATGGCATGGTAAGACATAAGTTGTCATTGTTTATCATACGAGCATCGTGTGTTTGATGAAATAGAGTACTCGTTCGAGAACTATGCGCCGACGTATACATAAGTACTTCTAAACACTATTGGTGCTACCCCACTTGTAAGCAGTTGTGCAAAACATGGCACATTGGCTCAGCTCGCTTCAACACTAGGCTGTAGACCAACTAACAATCTATAATCTATTGTCTGACAAATAATCAACTACGTATCTTGTTATAGTGGTTCATGCAGTTAACTGAGGCCACAATGTAAATTCCAAACATTCACACGCTAGTCCAGCGTTCATGTGGAACACTCGCATTAAACTCGGCTTCATAAAAAACTTGAAAAGCATAAGTTAAGAAATTTTATACATCTCAATGATTCATAGAACATAACAAACATATACTAGTTCACAGCAAAAGACAAATTTGTGAGAAGGTTTACAAATCAGGAAAAAACAAGCAGGGCTCCTCTGAGCAAAGAGCCTCCCGACAGGCTTAAATTTCCTGGAGTTCACTCTGATTTTTTCTTGTTGCCACCATCCAGGGTTAGGTTCTCTCGTTCCAGAATAACCAATTATAATTGTGTTCTCAGCTGGAATGCTGAACTGAACCATGTTGTGTACTAACAAGGTGAAATTCTTGTGCGTTCCACTAAATTTAAGCACCGCTATTTGTAGAAATAAGCAGACCACAATGCCTCTTGTCCACACACCTGTCCCGAAAACCTCCGTGCGGCCGTGCCAGCTAGTCCTCGATCCATGGATCAACTTGTAGAAAGTGCATTCCAGACTAGGATGCAGTTGTTTTCGCTCATCCCTGCACCGCAATCAGGAAGTAAAACCTATGAACCAGCTTCTTTTAGATTGCGTTGGTCATTCTACCTAGCTACTACCAATGTAGGAATACCTGGAACACTGGTGGTTAGAGGACGACAGCTAGGAATAGCCATCTCATTTTGTGAAGTTGTACTAACACTAAGGTGTGTACTTTTGATTGCGCAGATAGAAACGATATGGAGACAGACATCCCTGTTTGCGCAAACACGAAATACGGTTATTTAAATAGTGACAGATATTTGTAGTGGCGTATGCTTAACAGCAACATCTATCATGTTATAATTGGCACTAGATTGACAGTATGAAAGTGCCCTTAAGTAAGTAGCATCACATCACATCAACACTGCTACTAGATTAACATGCAGAACAATAGCATTAGTATTACTGCCATGAGAGTAGCACATGGTCAGTAAATGTGCAATCAAATTTGTGCAGTTCCACTGGGATGAAGCAATGTTAGCAGTGTGAGATTTAAGTGTAACTGCAAAAACACAATTCATGGGAAATAAAGCAAATACGGAAGCACTTCATAAAATGGTGGTGGCATTGCTTCAATTTATCGACGGCACTAGACCATTACTTATAGTGACATTAGGTGGCATTGCTTAATGCTTCATGTGATTTTACATTAACGGTAGTGATATGGGCGTAGGGATAGCAGGGGCATAAAGTGGTGAGGCAGATGTGGTTGCCGAGAGGGGCAAACACTCAGACAACATGTCTGCATTTGTTTCATTTTTATCCCCTCGGCGACATTTTCCTATGTGAGCACAGGAAATCTAGACCTGCTCATTCTCATTTGCGTTGTCCCCCAACACCCCTCAATTTCTTTCCTTTTTCAACCAAGAGACAAGTCCACTTCCCACCACCCTTCGCCATCCACCATGTTTTCTTCGCCTTTTCAACCAAGAGACCGGTTGGGTAGCCAGTATCTACTACTTTCCCCCGTTTCCTCTTAGAACCAAGTCCTAGATTCATGCTACAACTTTCCCACTTTCCTCCCTGTTTGAACCAACTCTTAGATGCGACTGTATGAACTAGCTTTACCTCTAATAATAGTAAATGTCTAGGTGGCTTTGGAACAGCCGACGGAAGTAGAAAAAGATCCACACGCAGCCACATGGGGAGCTGGGGCAGCAGAGCAAGGCAGGTTTCGAAGGAATATATACCTGAGGGTCGTCGGCATGTGGCAAAGACGACATTGAGAGGACGCATCTTTGCCACAATACCGTAGGGAGGAAGAAGGGGTCGGAGGCCCTCCCGAGTTGGCGCTCTCTTGGAGAGAACGACACGGCCGCCGATCGGGACGAGCGGGCAGCCGTTGGTCTCCTCCCTCGCCGCTGTCGACAATGTGAACAATTTACCTACACCCCTGCCCCGGTCGAGGTGGTCCGGCCGGATTTTTGACCAACAGTGAGCAGAGAGAGAGTGTGACCAACAGCTTAGATCTGGAGAGCATGAGAGAGTGAAAGAGAGGAACCCTAGTAAAGCAAGCACTAAGGCTCCTGCTTATATATAGTGGAGTGATTTTGTTGTACCAACTTCAAAAAAATGCGCTCCTACGTGTACCTGCGAGTGGGTGTGAGAGAACTAGTGTGTGCGTGCACCGCTTCTCTTCGTGAGAGTACAATATACTATGTCCAAAGAACGTTCTCCACAAGAGTAATAGTATAAGTGTGTGATGTGTGAGCTAAAATAAAAGGTGCTCGACATCTTTTGCTTTTTAGAAGTTCCAAGGGTAGGGTGTGAAGAGCACGTATGTGTGTGACGTCTACCTACAGATAGACGGTGGGTGCAAGAGGACTCGGGAGTTGTGACTCGTGAGGGTGTGTGTGTGCGTGAGAGAGAGGGGGCACGTATCAATGCAATGCATGTGTCCGTAAATCATTATCCGACAAACGTTCTCCACAAGTCATTTCCTGACAAATGCCGTAAGAACCGTTAGATCGGCATCCGACAGTGTCAGTTTTGCCATGTCATTTAACATAGCAGCCACTCCTCCTACACACAAATCTTCCACGTGAGTGTCGGCAACTGTCGTATGCTCCTCCCTCCGTTCCAAAATGCAGTGCATATAGCTTTATTGAAAATTTGAACCTCGCAAACTTTTACCGAATTTTCGTGTACCAAAATGCACATATAGAATACCCAGTATATATATCATTTCATTCATCTTCGAGAGGTAACTATAAAGATGGGGGAGGAGTCTACAAACAAAGACCATCGTATCACCTGCAGCAATTTCAACCATCCTTTGATGTGGAGGAATATCATAGGAACTCTATATGATATGATTTTTATAGGATTTTTTTCCTTTAGAGCCAATTGGTTCATAGGAATAGATTCATATAATCCACATTTCAAAGGAAATAAACATGATATCGTTTTTATAGCTTTAGAGCCACTTGGTTCATATGAATGGGTTCCTATACTCCCATAATTTCAAAGGAAAATAAACATTAGCGTATATTCAATAGAAAAGTTCCTATGATGTGAACCAAATGACATCTCTTTTCTAATCCCTCCTCATAGGAATTAAGATACATGCACTACTACAGGATTCTGCTAGCGCGACACTACGACCAGAGACCCTTGGACGAAACTATGTGTGATGCAATAATCGCAAACGGTGGTGTAAAAGAACCGAAAAAAGGTGCAAAATGTTTGCAATGGTGGAGCCATCAAACACGGTTCAGATTGAAGTTGCGTGTGCGATCCAGGGCATACGGTTCAGTCCAATGAATTGTTTGAGATGAGGCAGAACAAAAGAAATGGGCAGCCTGATGAAGGCGTGTGCGATATAGAGCATATGGTTTACTCGGATGAACTATTTGTGATTAGGCAACACAAAAGAAATAGTCAGCCATATCAAGGTCTGTGTGATTGAGGGCATACGCGTCAGAAGGATTAACTGTTTGTGATTAGGCAACAGAGCAGAAACGGGTCAGCCAGATCAAAGTGTCTGTGATTGATGGCATACACTTCACATGGATGAACTGTTTGCGATTAGCCACAAACAATTGAAATAGTTAGATAGATCAACGTGTGCGCGCTAGAAGGGCACACACATTCTCATTAAAAGAAGTGTGCGCGATGGTAATAACGAGCGTGCACGGTTGTTGGAACAAGACATGTGCTGTCATTGCCTATTGCGGTGCGCCCTATGGTGCAAACGCCACTTACGCGGCCGAGAAGGCGTACGTGCCCACGTTACGCCTTCCGAGAATAGTGCCGCACTTATAACCGTCAGTAAATTTTGAGCATGCACCTCGTCACAATTTTTTTAGAAGAACAAGGAGGCCGCGTCCCGTCACATTCCAAATTGCGAAGCTGTTCTCACCGATCAAAAGCTAAATGGTTTCCCACTTAGGAGCATATTACTACTCGGTCATAAAAACTACTACTCCAAGATGACTGCACATTCCTCCTCAACTCCTCATCCACAAAAACAAACAAGTCATTCATCATTGTTCCCTTGTGTCTGCCATGGCCAGCGTGAGTTCTGGGTTGAGAGATTGCCACCAGGGAGAGGCGAGCCTGGAAGCCGAAGCACGAGAGATGTCCCACCTCGCCACAAAAGCATACAACATGTCCCGCCGCACGGCCATAGCAGCAGAGAGGTCCCGCCGCACCGCCGAAGCAGTATGGAGGTCCCGCCGCACTGTCGATGCAGCAGACTGGTCCGGTCGTGCCGCAGAAGCAGAAGAGATGTCCGGCCGTGCCGCGAATGTAGCAGAGATGTCCTCCCGCGCCGCGGCGGCCTGGGAAAATGTCTCACGGGCAGGCGAGGACTCTTATAGGCGCATGCATGCCCTCGTCCTTAGGCAGATGGATCAGATCTCCAGGTGGGCAAGGTTGCTGGATGACCTGAAAGCCTCGTTTGAACAGTCTACCGACGTCATCCGGCAACTAAATGAGAGCAATGCGAAGCTCCTGGCCGAGTGCGACTAGCTGAGGGCGAAGATTGTCGGAACTGCGGAGTAGCGGGAGCAAACCACTGCTTTGTTGAAGAGGACCGACGTCATCATCGAGAAACTTATGGACCAGAATGCCATGCTGCACATCAAGCATAGAAGGCCGATGGAGGAATCCGTGGATGCTCTCAACCAGCATCTTGAGGACAAGAAAGAGCTCGTCGCCACTCGCTGCAGAGACTAGTTCCCGCGGCCTGCAGCAAGGCATCAAGAAAGTAGAGATTAGCGAGCCAGATCGTTGTCTTCCTTCTTCTTTTGCCCTTGTGTATTTCGGGCGTTGCCGCGTGTGGCTTTTTAAATTATGTTCCTAAATATGTAAGACAATTATTATCCACTGTCATCGTCCTTATATTCATCATGCTTGCTATAAGTCGCAGTCGATGCTATATAGGTCCGTCGGATCTTACATCAACATCCATGCAAAACTTTCTTTTCAGATTTTCATTTTTGTCTCTTAAATCCCAGTCCAGTGAGACATATAGCCATGTTGTAGAACAGGTGCTCGGGCGCCATTAATGGAGATGTTGGGAGGGAGGTGTGCGGCGGGTAGAGGTCAAAGGGCTCTCCTCCTGATGAGCATGCGTAGGGGTCTGATCGCACGCCTCCCGTACCCAAATAGCTACCCCACACAGCACCTCCTAGCCAATAAAATAAGGGGACGTGTGGCTGCACATAATTGGTAAGTAGAACGCCCATGGTTTCAATAATACTTGTGTTTCTGATTTTTAACATGACAACACTTGTTCCAAAATGACTTCATTGATTGTTAATGTGTGCGCCTTCGCAAATCGGATAGAAAAATTACCACAGCATGTTGGTGCCATGTCATGACACCATGCCAAGTTTCATGATTTTCAGGCGTGTTTTGGATTTACAGGAATTAAAAGCACCAAGTTTCTCAATCTTTCCGGCCGAGCCACGATGTCCAGATGTTTGAATTTCATTCTCATCTCTTGCATAGGACCTAGAAATTCACCCAAGGACACACATGTGATTTTTCAAACAACATTGGTGCACTGGAGCGTGTGCTTGTAGTTCAAATTTGAATTATGCACATTAAATGCGTAGAAATTCAATTAATATATAAAAAGGCCAAACGAACCCAGAATAATTTCAAAATTTAGCATGATACTTCTATTTGGTCTAATCTGCCTGTGTTAAAAAATTAAGGCGGGAGAAGGCAGTGTACGTATGTCGTTTTGCACACGGAGGTGACACGTTCCCTCTCGGAACCACATGCCTTCTTGAGGGAAGCTCCGGTTTGCAAGAAGATTACACCAAAGTTTGTCCCAATTCGGCCAAAAAAATTACCACAACATGTTGGTGCCATGTCATGACACCATGCCAAGTTTCACGATTTTCAGGCGTGTTTTTGGATTTACAGGAATTAAAAAACCAAAATTCTCAATCTTTCCGGCCGAGCCACGACGCCGAGATGTTTGAATTTCACTCCCATCTCTTGCATGGGACCTAGAAATTCACCCAAGGACACACATGTGATTTTTCAAATAACTTTGGTGCACTGGAGCCTGTGCTTGTAGTTCAAATTTGAATTATGCACACTAAATGCGCAGAAACTCAATTAACGTATAAAAAAGTCCAAACGAACCCAGAATAATTCCAAAATTTAGCACGATACTTATATTTGGTCTAATTTGACTGTGTAAAAAAATTAAGGCGGGAGAAGGCAGTGTACGTATGTCGTTTCACACACGGAGGTGACACGTTCCCTCTCGGAACCACGAGCCTTCTTGAGGGAAGCTCCGGTTTGGAAGAAGCATACACCAAATCTTGTCCCAACTCGGCCAAAAAAATTACCGCAGCATGTTGGTGCCATGTCATGACACCATGCCAAGTTTCATGATTTTCACGCGTGTTTTGGATTTACAGGAATTAAAAAACCAAAATTCTCAATCTTTCCGGCTGAGCCACGACGCCCAGATGTTTGAATTTCACTCCCATCTCTTGCATGGGGCCTAGAAATTCACCCAAGGACACACATGTGATTTTTCAAACAACTTTGGTGCACTAGAGCATGTGCTTGTAGTTCAAATTTGAATTATGCACATTAAATGCGTAGAAACTCAATTAATGTATAAAAAGGGCCAAATGAACCCGGAATAATTCCAAAATTTAGCATGATACTTCTATTTGGTCTAATCTGCCTGTGTTAAAAAGTTAAGGCGGGAGAAGGCAGTGTACGTATGTCGTTTCGCACACGGAGATGACATGTTCCCTCTCGGAACCACGAGCCTTCTTGAGGGAAGCTCCGGTTTGCAAGAATCTTACACCAAAGCTTGTGCCAATTCGGCCAAAAAAATTACCGCAACATGTTGGTGCCATGTCATGACACCATGCCAACTTTCATGATTTTCAGGCGTGTTTTGGATTTACAGGAATTAAAAAACCAAGTTTCTCAATCTTTTCGGGCGAGCCACGACACCTAGATGTTTGAATTTCATTCCCATTTCTTGCACGGGACCTATAAATTCACCCAAGGACACACATGTGATTTTTAAACCAACTTTGGTGTACTAGAGCATGTGCTTGTAGTTTAAATTTGAATTATTCACGTTAAATGCCCATAAACTTAATTAATCTAGAAAAAGGCCAAACGAACCCGGAATAATTCCAAAATTTAGCATGATACTTCTATTTGGTCTAATTTGCCAGTGTACAAAAATTAAAGCGGGAGAAGGTAGTGTATGAATGTCGTTTCACAGACGGAGGTGACACGTTCCCTCTAGGAACCACGGGCCTTCTTGAGGGAAGCTCCGATTTGCAAGAAGCTTACACAAAAGCTTCTCCCAATTCAGCCAAAAAATTTACCGCAGCATGTTGGTGCCATGTCATGACACCATGCCAGGTTTCATGATTTTCAGGCGTGTTTTGGATTTACAGGAATTAAAAAATCAAGTTTCTTAATCTTTCGGGCTGAGCCACGACACCGAGATGTTTGAATTTCACTCCCATCTCTTCCATGGGACCTAGAAATTCACCCAAGGACACACATATGATTTTCAAACAACTTTGATGCACTGGAGCCTATGCTTCTAGTTCAAATTCAAATTATGCACATTAAATGCATAGAAACTCAATTAATGTATAAAAAAGGCCAAACGAACCCGGAATAATTCCAAAATTTAGCATGATACTTCTATTTGGTCTAATCTACCTGTGTAAAAAATTAAGGTGGGAGAAGGCAGTGTATGTATGTCGTTTCACAGACGGAGGTGACACGTTCCCTCTCGGAACCACGAGCCTTCTTGAGGGAAGCTCCGGTTTGCAAGAAGCTTACACCAAAGCTTGTCCCAATTCGGCCAAAAAATTTACCGCAGCATGTTGGTGCCATTTCATGACACCATGCCAAGTTTCATGATTTTCAGCCGTGTTTTGGATTTACAAGAATTAAAAAACCAAGTTTCTCGATCATTCCGATTGAGCCACGATACCCATATGTTTGAATTCTATTCCCATTTCTTGCAAGGGACCTATAAATTCACCCAAAGACACACATGCGATTTTTCAACAAACTTTGGTGCATTGGAGCATGTGCTTGTAGTTCAAATTTGAATTATGCACACTAAATGCCCCAAAACTCAATTAATGCATAAAAATGCCAAACGAACCCAGAATAATTCCAAATTTAAACACGATACTCATGTACTAGTTGCATGTTCACTGTACGTAAATGTTCTAGCAATTCAAACACCTTCCTTTCCCTCCGTAACACCATTTTGTCTTTTAAAACATAATGAAAAAATCAGGTATACCACAAACAGTTTACTAGAAAGAATCGTTTGGGATGCGATATAAAATATCTTGGCACACCGTCTTGTTTGGCTTACGCAGGAAGCTTCATCGTCTACAGTCCACCGGCCCCGCTTGAACCAACACTTGTGTGCCAGTTTCTCGTGGCACCGAGCGAAATTTTTTTGCCACCGCGGAAATATCTATCTCCCCGCCCCCTCCCTCCTACCAAAAGCCACATATCCACTGTTCCTCCTTACTTTCCAAGTTCAAACCTTCACTGCTGCTTACTGGCAGCTCAGCCTCCTCACCGGCGACCCTTCGTCTTGCAGCGCCACCTCCTCGCCGGCTACCCTTCTTCTTGCAGCGTTGCCTCCTCGCCGGCGCTCCTTCTTGCAGCGCCTCCTCCTCGTCGGTGACCCTTCTTCTTGTTGTGCGGCCTCCTCGTTGCCGACCCTTCTTCTTGCTGCGTGGCCTCGTCGACATGGTCAGGTAATCCACACCATCCTCCTCCTTTCCCGTCCCACATGCTCCGACCGACGGAGTGACACCTTCCACCGAAATCACTGCCCCCTCCTCCAATTAAGCGCCGCCCACAACCATTTTACACGCAGTATAAAATGGAGCTCAGTAGCATGTGGCCGCATGTGCGAACAAGGTCGCTATGGCTTCCATGCGTGTCAACCGCCAGATCTTGGAGGAGCACCTCGTCTTCGAGGCCACCGTCGACACCGCCATGCAGTTGTCTACTTTAAAATATAGTTCATCATGTTTTCTCGAGGCCACCGCCATTGCCTTCTAGTGATTTGTCCTCTGTAAAGTTAATATGCAATCTGATGTTCAGTTAACAGTTTGGTCCTCTGAAATGTAATGTTCAGTTAACACTTTGGTCCAACAATTGCTACATTTCGTAGTATTGTTCTCAAGCATTCTTTGTTTTGATAACTGTCTTATCTTCTAGTACATGTTTCTATTCTGCAATGTCGTGCTCAGTTAACTATTTTGGTTCATTTGGTCTGCTGTCCATTTAACTGTTTGGTTCAGTTCTGCAATTTGATTTTCATTTACTGTGGGTACAATTTTGTGTTGTTATGCATGTGACACCAATCGAATTTGGCTGTACTCAATACATATTCTACTGATAGTATGGCAACTCTCAGTTAACCTGATCAAGATCTTCCTTATGTGTGTTGCGAGGAAACAATCGGAGACACTACCATTTACCATCGAGGTTTGTTCAAGCAGGGTCCTTTGGCTAATAGCACATTATTGTGTAGTTGCGGGAATCATTCTAATATTTAGGTTTCTTACAATTTGGTCTTGTACATGTAGGTCCTGCTGTCAGAGGCTTAGACCCACTGTTCGACCCATTTTTCATATGGGGAAATGAGATGTTCATGAATATCAGTCAAGTCAAGAAACCCAGAAAGATTGTTAGGATGAAGAAACTAGCGACGAATAACAGCAAGATCTATGTTTGCACAATGAAGAAGACATCAGTCCACTATAGGATGGTACCAACTCTTTTACTTTATTTTTACCCCTTGCGCCATTTCAAAATTTACAACAGCGATTTATGCATAGCTTTGTTTTCAGTACTTTTCAAAGCAGTTCACCGATGATTACCTATCAAACCACCTACATGGTCAAGAGGCGAAGAAGGTATTCATTCAACACCCACTGTACAATATTGAAGTCTTGCTGAAGAGGACGATGGTTGGGCAGGCAATTATCAATAGCCATTCGCCTAAAGTTGCAAGGAAATTCAACATCACTAAAGGCTCTATATTTTCCTTCCGCTTCTGCAGTTTCCCAGATGAGATTCATCTATCTATTTACCGTGTATGATGCTACTTTCCAAAGGTTTTTTATGTTGCATGTGAAACTTGGTGCTGTTGTGTAATGGCGTAACTGAGTGCCGAAGCTATCTGATGTAATTCGATTATGAAATCTTGGTTGCTTTTATACAGATAAGAAATATCTGGCGTGTTATATAAGAAATATTGGTTTGATTAGTACATGGATTATCAATAATAGGCTAATTACCCTGCTTATTGGGGTTTTCTATTACGGATGGTTACTCAGACATCACTGTGGGCGATGAACTCGTACATGAACTCAGACATCACCATGGGCGATCAACTAACAATCACACACGGCTTCCGGCAGTGAACTGTTTGCGTTAGGCCACCTTGCACAAACATTTCCACGCAAAGAACTGTGTGTGTGATATACATACCTACGGAAATGTTTTTCTAGGATTCACCGTGTGGGATGTACATACCTACAGAAATGTTTTTCTGGGATTCACCATGTGGGATGTGCATACCTACGGAAATGATTTTCTGGGATTCACCGTGTGGGATGTACATACCTATGTAAATGATTTTCAGGGATTCACCGTGTGGGATGTACATACCTACGGAAATGATTGGTTTTTGATGCCTCGCCCGATCGCACACGGCCCCAGCCTGGGTCCCAGGAGGGCCTATCCCCGACGATTTCTGGGTTGTGGGAAGGACCCCCATATCGCCCACACTCACTTGGCGACGGTTCCAAATGCCGTCGCAGAAAGGGGTTAAAAACCATTTGTATAGCACCGACGCGTACCAGTGATGTCATATTAAGGTGATGACTCGAATTCAATCCCTATCCCGTTTACTACGACGTGGTGTCGCACGCCATAGTACTCCTACAAACTCTACCACCGCACGCATCATCGGTTTTCTTCAAGAGGACGAGGGAGAAGCGGATTTGTAGTGGAGACGCTTTAAAAAAAGGATTTGTAGTTGAGGCCCCTACCCTAGGGTGCCCTAGGTAGCTGCCGCACGCATCATTGGTTTTCTCTTTTCTTTATGCTCTTGCGCCTAGAGTGAAATGATGGTTGCTTCGTCCGTCCAGCTTAATGCGGGAAAGGTGGGGCTTTATGATTTGACCCCTCATCGCTCATTTACTACTACTGCGGCGCTACGACCGGGGTGCCTCCAAGTCCAACCGCTGCTCCGAACTATAATTTGGTGCATCACACGTGGAACAAGCCAGTGGATGAGGATTCTCAAAAAAAGAAAAAAAAGATGTTGGACGAGCCACATGTCGGCCAAAGGGGTCCTGTTAATGTAACATCCCAATTTTCAATTTGGATGTTATACATAGGTCATCATATGCATATCATATTTTATTTGCATTTTGGTTGTGATCCTAGAAATCTTAAGCAACTCAAGGACACAAGGAAAGAGTTGTGGATTTCACAAACTTTCATATTTGAATTTTTCTCAAATTTGAAAATAGGATCAATTTGATTTTAATATTTTCTCTCCAAATATTTCCAATAATAAAAACAAAAGAGAGAAGATAAAATGACTTCTTCAATAAGAGAGGAATATTGGAGAAGAAATTTTAAAATCAAATTATTATTTTATTTGCTATTTTATTTGAATTAGAAAAAAATATGCATTTTTGAAAATTGCATTTTAGGCCAGAAACATGTTCACCTTGTCCAAAATATTAGGATTGGACGGTGAAAATTGTTTCTGGTATTTTTAGGATTTTTTAATATTTTATTAGGATTTTACTTCCAGGCGAAATTTATTAAAAACTTCTTCGCCCGACTGGGCCAAAGGCCCAGCCGAGCCGACCCGCTACCGCCGCCGCCTTCCCGCGCCGGGACGGAGTCCTGCTCCCGCACTACTCGCCGGAGTCCGGACCGGACTCCGAGTCCGCCGCCGTCTCGTGCCCCTTCTCCAAGCTGGGCCAACCCCCCCTCTTTATAAGACGCAGTCGCCACCCCTCCTCCTCATCGCCCTGCCACCCCGCAGCCCGCCCCGAGCCGTGCCGCCGCCCGCCAACGCCGCCGCTCCCCACTTCTCGCCACACCCCGCCGCCCGCTGCCCTGCCTCGCGCCGCCTCGTCGGAACCGCCGAAGCCGCCGGAGCTGCGCCGGATCTCGCCAGCGTTTTTTTTCGAAAACCGGTAAAAACTGCAAAATCCCGCTCGGTTTTCTTCCTTTTTCGGTTTAGGTTAGATCAGTTTTTTTATTTTAGTTTGTTAAATTAACGAACGTTCATCGGTTAGTTTCTGTTAAGGAATGAATTCGTTCGTTTAGTTCTGTTAGCGAACGTTCGTTCGTTAGGTTTTTCTTTTTATTTTATTTTTTCTGACCAGGGACCTATCCACGAATACTTTTATCACATATTAGTCCCTGATCTTCAAATGCTCGTTACTTTTTTACTCGTTTGTCCAAATCCAGTGAAACAAACGCCAAAATCTTCGTCTTGTTCCCCTCTTTCCAGATAATCAACATGAACATGATTTTGACAAAATTAAAATTTGCTTTCAAGAAGATTTGAATTCGAACTTCTTTTGATCGCAGTTTGAGTTTCGTAGCTCAGATTTGATTGATTCTTTTTGCAAATCAAAGCTCTTTAGTTGAACTTTCAGACATAATCTTTTCTCTTGAGTTTTACCCTTGCACGTTATGCTTGAGTGCTTATGTATGCTACTGTTTGTTCATGATAGAGTTTCCGGAGTGCGAAGCGTGCTACTATGAATCACTAGGGTTTTCAGATCGTCAGCAAGGCAAGTAACACTTTGATCGTATCTGTTTATTACCTAGTTTTATGCATTAGTTTCAACCCTCAAACATTTCATGAGTAGGTTTGATAACATGTGGGTATTGGGAAGTAGTTGATGAGGTAGCACCTAATGTCTTATATCAAACCCTCGGTACTTTCTACATATGATTATACTGCTATGCTATGCCCGTAGACGTGGTTTGGTTTGAGAGAATTCATGAAATATGTGAGAGATTATTGTTAACTAAGGTTTAACTTAAGGTGGCTACTTTAATACACATCTGGGTGGATTGGTTTGTGGGCACCTGGGGAATCCAGTGTTGTCCAAGGAGATCCCGGGGAATCCATGTGATCATCCTATGGTTTTCCACCCAGGCTCAAAGGGATCATTGTGTTATTCATGCTGGAAACTTCCGTGTGCAGCCACAAGCCATTATGGGCTCTGGTATAGTTGAGTATGTTGTGTGACCACTAGCAGATGTAGGAGATGTAGGTGGTACTGTCTACCCGTCGTAATGAGCTAATGCTTCTGAAAGACTGTGTCTCGGTCATCCGTTTTTCAAACACCATGTAGTGCAAGAAATTCAACGAAGGAGATCGAGTATTGTGGGGAAAAGTGCGCAAACCTCTGCAGAGTGTACAAACTAATCATGATTAGCCGTGTCCCCGATTATGAACATCTTGAGTATATGGTGCTTGAATTATTTTTTGATCTCATCACTTTACTTAATTAATTTGCTGGGTTATTGATAATTTGGGATTGAGATGGGGTTACCATTCTCATTGTTTCAATAGACTTTGTAGATAAATAAAATATATTCCTTTGTTGTAGGGAAAAACTAGCTTTCTGCAAATGATAACCATAGAGCCTCCATCAGCCATATATGCATGTAGTGATAATTGTTTTCTATACATTGCTCTATAGTGTTATTTTGCCAGCATATTCCATGTGCTGACCTACACAGGCTGCAACGTATTATGTTGCAGAGTTTTTAGACGAAGAGTAAGGTGCGCTAGATCATTGTCATACACTCAGCTATGTCGTTGGAGTTGATGGACTCATTTACCTTTGAAGCTTCCATTGTTATCTTATTTAGATGGCCTTCAGCCATATTATTGTAATAAGTTCTCTTTTGAGACATTCGATGTAATAAGTGTGTGATTCAACTCTGTTATAAATCCTCGAGTACTGTGTGTGTCAGCATTACCGAGCCAGGGATGACACTTATACACAGAGATTTGAACATCTGATGTCGGATCGCTACAAGATGGAGTACGTGGATGAGTTCAGCAAATTAGCCCGCTATGCCCTGGACGATGTGGCCACAGATGCCGCAAAGTAGGAGATGTTTATGGAAGGGATGAATGATGAGCTGAGTATGCAGTTGATGGTGGCAACATTTGCCAACTGCCAGGAGTTGGTAGACATGGCTCTTATGATAGAAGGCAAGCAGCATCAGATAGAGAGCCACAAAAGGAAGTATAGACAGGGGAAGTATAATTCAGGAGCTCAGCAGAAGCCTCGCTTTACCCCTAACTCGGGAGGTTACACCCATAACCATGGAGGCCACACCCACAATGGAGGAAGCTCACATAACCATAGTGGCCCTAAGAATGGAAATGGGAATGGAGCGAGCAGCAGCCAGAACCGTTCCAACCCAGCAACACCCGGTAAGAAGGACCTAAGTCATGTCACCTGTTACAAGTGCGGGAAGACTGGACACTACGCCATTGATTGTTCTGAGTTCAAGAATGGCAATGGAAGTGGAAACTCTGGGAAGAAGCCCAATCCCTTCACCAAAGGTTAGGTGAACCACATCAACATGGAGGAAGTTGAAGATCAGCCTGACGTAGTGATTGGTAAGTTTTTGATTAAGTCATTTACCGCTCTCATTCTTTTTGACACTGGTGCATCACATTCATACATATCAAGGGGATTTGTGGACAAGTTTAAGTTGCCAACCTTAGCCCTTAGGTCACCCATGTTAGTAAGCTCGCCAGGAGCAGAGTATATGGCCAGCCGATGGTGTGATCGGTTACCATTAACCATTGGTAGCCATGTTTTCCCCTCAGACCTAATAATTTTGGAGTCACAAGGATTGGATATAATACTAGGCATGGATTGGCTAATGAAGTACGGAGGAAACATCGACTGTGCTAGCAAGTCGATATTACTCACCACCCCTGAGGGAAAGAGGATCAAGTATGTATCTAGGCATGCGCCAAGGAGGACCCAAGTGAATTCCCACTCGGGAGTTGTTTAGGAAGAAGTGCCTATTGTGAGTGATTACCCGGATGTATTTCCAAAGGAATTACCAGACATGCCGCTAGATCGAGACATAGAGTTTTTAATAGAGCAGTTGCCAGGCACCAGACCTATATCAAAGAGACCATATCGGATGCCTGCAAATGATCTGGAGGAAATCAAGAAGCAGATTATGGAGTTACTGGAGAAAAGGTTATATCCGACCAAGTTCATCACTGTGGGGAGCCCCAGTGCTCTTAGTTGAAAAAGAAGGATGGATCTTTGAGAATGGTTGTTGATTATCGGGCATTGAATGAAGTGTCGATCAAGAACAAGTACCCACTACCGATGATCAATGATTTGTTTGACCAGCTGCAGGGAGCTAAAGTATTCTCCAAGATCGATCTTCGATTAGGATACCACCAGTTGAAGACCCGAGAACAGGATATACCTAAGACAACTTTTACCAAAAGGTATGGGCTATATGAGTACACGGTCATGTCTTTTGGATTGACTAACGCCCCTGCCTATTTTATGAGTATGATGAACAAGGTGTTCATGGAATTTTTGGATAAGTTTGTTGTGGTGTTCATTGATGATATATTGGTGTACTTGAAGAATGAAGAGGAGCACAAGGAGCATTTGCGCTTAGTTCTCGAGAAGCTCGGGGAACATCAGCTATACGCCAAGTTCAAGAAATGCGAGTTTTGGTTGAAGGAAGTTGGATTTCTTGGACATGTTATATCAGGAGAAAGTATAGCAGTAGACCCTACCAAGGTTCAGTCTGTCATTGAGTGGTTGGCACCCACCTCAGTAGGAGAGATTCACAGTTTTCTGGGACTCGCAGGATATTATAGGAGGTTCATTGAGATTTTTTCCAAAATTGCGAAACCCATGACGGAGTTGTTGAAGAAGGACACCAAATTCAAATGGACCGAGGAATGTGTGGCCAGTTTTCAGGAGTTGAAGAAACGCTTGGTTACAACCATAGTGTTGATTCTTTCGGATATACGCAAGGATTTCCAAGTTTATTGTGACACTTCTCGCCTAGGACTTGGAGGTGTACTTATGCAGGACAAAGAGTTGTTTCATGTGCCTCACGTCAGCTTCAACCTCATGGGTTGAATTATTCCACACATGATTTGGAGTTAGCAGCCGTAGTGCATGCGCTCAAGACCTGGAGACATTTTCTTGTTGGAAACTGTTGTGATGTGTACACGGATCACAAGAGTTTGAAGTGCATTTTCACACAGAAGGAGTTGAATCTCGGGCAGAGGAGATGGTTGGAGCAAATAAAGGATTATGATATGAAGCTACATTATCATCCAGGAAAAGCCAATGTCGTAGCAGGCGCTTTGAGTCGCAAGAGCTATGTCAATACCCTCGTAAGTGGAGGATTACCGCAGAAGTTAGTCGACGATCCCAAGGAACTTCGTTTGGAAATAGTTCCAAGAGGTTTTGTTGCAGCAATGGAGGTTCAGTCCACATTATTGGGAAAGATTCGAGAAGCTCAGAAGGATCATAAAGAAATTGCTGAGATAAAGGAGAAGATGAGCAAAGGAAAAGCCAAGGGTTTTCGTGAGGATGAGCACGAAACTTTATGGTTTGAAGACCGTATATATGTGCCCAATAATGCGGAGATCAGGAAGTTAATATTTCAAGAAGCCCATGACTCGCCATACTCGATTCACCCCGGAAACACCAAGATGTATTTTGATTTGAAGGAACGTTTCTGGTGGATAGGTATGAAGAAGGATATTGCCGAGTATGTAGCAGTATGTGATGTATGTCAAAAAGTGAAGGCAGAATATTAGAAGCCAGCAGGTTACTACAGCCTATGCCGATACCCGACTGGAAGTGGGATAAACTTGGCTTGGATTTCATCACCGGATTACCCAGGACCCGATCAGGATATGACTCCATCTGGGTAGTAGTAGATTGCTTGACCAAAGTGGCTCACTTTATCCCCATGAAAACCATTTATATGAGTGCGAAGTTGGCCAAGATATACATGACCATGATCATATGTCTGCATGGAGTTCCGAGGACCATCATATCAGATAGAGGAACACAACTTACTTCGAAGTTTTGGGATCAGTTACACCAGACATTGGGTACCGGGCTAGAGTTCAATACAGCCTTTCATCCACAGATAGATGGACAGATCGAGAGAGTCAATCAGATCCTAGAGGACATGTTGAGAGCTTGTGCACTATATTATGGATCTAGTTGGGATGATAACTTGCCCTGCGCAGAGTTCTGATACAACAACAACTACCAGGCTAGTTTGAAGATGTCCCTTTTCGAAACTTTGTATGGAAGAAGGTGCAGGACACCGTTAATGTGGGATGAAGTCGGAGACCGTCAGTTGTTTGGACCAGATTTAATTAAGGAGTCTGAAGAGAAGGTTAAGTTGATTCGTGTTAGACTGAAAGTAACTCAGTCCAGGCAAAAGAGTTATGCCGATACTAAACGCAAGGGGGTAGTCTACGAAGTCAGAGACAGAGCATATCTTTGTGTGTCACCGCTTTAAGGAATTGAACGATTTGGAGTTAAGGGAAAATTAGCCCCGAGATTTGTAGGACCATACCTAGTTTTGGAACATATGGGAGAAGTGGCCTACAAGTTGGAGTTACCAGAAGTATTGTCAGGAGTTCATGATGTCTTTCACGTTTCCCAGTTGAGGAAGTGCCATGCTGAAATGGCCGATATTCCTCTAAGAGATACAGTGCCCCTGGAAGCAATTCAATTGGAAAGTGAACGAACCTACGAGGAGAAACCCGTCAAGATTCTCGAGTTTGCCAGCTGAGTTACACGCAACAAGGTTATCAAGTTTGGCAAAGTTCAGTGGAGCCACCATACCGAGGAAGAAGCCACCTGGGACCGAGAAGAAGACCTACGGAAAGACCACCCGCACCTATTTTTCTAGCCAACCCGAATCTCGAGGACGAGATTCATCTTAAGGGGGGTAGGTTTGTAACATCCCAATTTTCAATTTGGATGTTATACACAGGTCATCATATGCATATCATATTCTATTTGCATTTTGGTTGTGATCCTAGAAATCTTAAGCAACTCAAGGACCCAAGGAGAGAGTTGGGGATTTCACAAACTTTCATATTTGAATTTTTCTCAAATTTGAAAAGAGGATCAATCCGATTTTAATATTTTCTCTCCAAATATTTCCAATAATAAAAATAAAAAAGAGAAGATAAAATGACTTCTTCAATAAAAGAGGAATATTGGAGAAGAAATTTTAACATCAAATTATTATTTTATTTGCTATTTTATTTGAATTAGAAAAATATGCATTTTTGAGAATTGCATTTTAGGCCAGAAAAATGTTCACCTTGTCCTAAATATTAGATTTGGACGGCGAAAATTGTTTCTGGTATTTTTAGGATTTTCCTTTCGGGCGATTTTTTTTTTAAAAAAACTTCTTCACGTGACTCGGCCGAAGGCCCAGCCTAGCCGGCCCGCTACCGCCGCTGCCTTCCCGCGCCGGGACGGAGTCCCGCTACAGCACTCCTCGCCGGAGTCCAGACCGGACTCTGAGTCCGCCGCCGCCTCGTGCCCCTTCTCCAAGCCGGGCCGACCCCATCTTTATAAGCCGCAGCCGCCGCCTCGTGCCCCTTCTCCAAGCCGGGCCGACCACCCTCTTTATAAGCCGCAGCCGCCGCCTCGTGCCCCTTCTCCAAGACGGGCCGACCCCCCTCTTTATAAGCCGCAGCCGCCACCCCTCCTCCTCATCGCCCCGCCACCCCGCAGCCCGCCCCGAGCCACGCCGCCGCTTGCGCGCCGCCCCCTCACGCCGCCCCGCCCCGCGCCGCTCCCCGCCTCCCTTCGCCGCATCTCGCCACCAACTGCCCTGCCTCGTGCCGCCTCACCGGAACCGCCGGAGCCGCGCCGGATCTCGCCGCCGTTTTTTTAGAAAACCCGTAAAAACCGCAAAAACCCGCTTGGTTTTCTTTCATTTTTTCGCTTTAGGTTAGATCATTTTTTTATTTTAGTTCATTAATTAACAAATGTTCATTGGTTAGTTAATGTTAACGAATGAATTCGTTCGTTTAGTTCTATTAGCGAACATTCGTTCGTTAGGTTTTTCTTTTTATTTCAATTTTTCCGACCAGGGACCTATCCACGAATACTTTTAGCACATATTAGTCCCTGATCTTCAAACCCTCGTTACTTTTTACTCGTTTGTCCAAATCCAGTGAAACAAACGCCAAAATCTTCGTCTTGTTTCCCTCTTTCCAGATAATCAACATGAACATGATTTTGACAAAATTAAAATTTGGTTTCAAGAAGATTTGAATTGGAACTTCTTTTGATCGCAGTTTGAGTTTCGTAGCTCCGATTTGATTGATTCTTTTTGCAAATCGAAGCTCTTTAGTTGAACTTTCAGACATAATCTTTTCTCTTGAGTTTTACCCTTGCACGTTATGCTTGAGTGCTTATGTATGCTACTGTTTGTTCACGATAGAGTTTCCGGAGTGCGAAGCGTGCTACTACGAATCACTAGGGTTTTCAGATCGTTGGCAAGGCAAGTAACACTTTGATCATATCCGTTAATTACCCAGTTTTATGAATTAGTTTCAACCCTCAAACATTGCATGAGTACGTTTGATAATGTGTGGGTATTGGGAAGTAGTTGATGAGGTAGGACCTAATGTCTTATATCAAACCCTGGGTACTTTCTAGGTATGCTTATACTGCTATGCTATGCTCGTAGACGTGGTTTGGTTTGAGAGAATTCATGAAAGATGCGAGAGATTATTGTTAACTAAGGTTTAACTTAAGGTGGCTACTTTAATACACATTTGGGTGGATTGGTTTGTGGGCACCTAGGGAATCCAGTGTTGTCCAAGGAGATCCCGGGGAATCCGTGTGATCATCCTATGGTTTGCCACCCAGGCTCAAAGGGATGATTATGTTATTCATGCTGGAAATGTTCGTGTGCAGCCACAAGCCATTATGGGCTCTGGTATAGTTGAGTATGTTGTGTGACCTTTTGTCCAGTGGTAGACTAGCAGATGTAGGGGATGTAGGTGGTACTGACGTACTATCTACCCGTCGTAACGAGCTAACCCTTCCAAAAGACTGTGTCTCGGTCATCCGTTTCTCAAACACCACGTAGTGCG
This sequence comes from Triticum monococcum, assembly GCA_034509565.1. Classification (NCBI taxonomy): domain Eukaryota; kingdom Viridiplantae; phylum Streptophyta; class Magnoliopsida; order Poales; family Poaceae; genus Triticum; species Triticum monococcum. The sequence continues at coordinate 182,710,870 of CM067843.1, read as the reverse complement.
AGAAATTCAAGGGAGGAGATCGAGTCTTGTGGGGAAAAGTGGGCAAACCTCTGCAGATTGTACAAACTCATCATGATTAGCCGTGTCCCCGGTTATGGACATCTTGAGTATCTGGTGCTTGAATTATTATGTTGATCTCATCACTTTACTTAATTAATTTGCTGGGTTATTGATTATTAATTTGGGATTAAGATGGGGTTACCATTCTCAATGTTTTCAACAAACTTTGTAGATAAATAAAATATATTCCTTTGTTATAGGGAAAAACTAGCTTTCTACAAATGATAACCATAGAGCCTCCACCAGCCATATATGCATGTAGTGATAGTTGTTTTCTGTTCATTGCTCTATAGTGTTATTTTGCCAGCATATTCCATGTGCTGACCTACACATGCTGCAATGTATTATGTTGCAGAGTTTTCAGACGAAGAGTAAGGTGCACTAGGTCGTTGTCGTACACTCAGGTATGCCGTTGGAGTTGATGGACTCATTTACCTTCGAAGCTTCCGTTGTTATCTTATTTAGATGGCCTTCAGCCAAATTATTGTAATGAGTTCTCTTTTGAGACATTTGATGTAATAAGTGTGTGACTGAACTCTGTTATAAATCCTCGAGTACTGTGTGTCAGCATTACCGATGCAGGGATGACACTTATACACAGAGATTTGGCCGTCTGAGGTCGGATCGCTACAGTTAAGTGTGTCGCCAATTCATGTGCGGACTGACCCTGCTTGAGTTGCTACACCAACACGACAGGAGCAGCCTACCACTTGGTTTTGCTCCTTGGTGAATCCCGACTATATTGTTCTAAAAAGATACGTACTGTACTACCCTCTCCATCTCGGTTTCTAGGGCGTGCACGTAGTTATAGGTCATCCATTTGACTAACTAAATATGAGTTACTATGTCACAAAAAGTATATCATTGGATTCTTAAGCGGATGTAGTTTCTAAACATATACTACCTCCGTCTCAGTGAATAAGTCATTCACGTAGTTCTAGGTTGATGATTTAACTATCTAAATATGTACTATATGTGACAAAAATATATATTTAGAAACTACATCCATGTAGAAATCTAGTGATATACTTTTCATGACATATAACACATATTTAATTCCTCAAATCCATGACCTAGAACTACGGGAATGACTTATTCACCTACACAGAGGTAGTACTATTCATCATATATATAGCCAATTCAATTCTTAACCTAGAACGACATGCAAGCCCTGTAAACCGATACAGAGGAAGTAGTAAAAATGAGGTGATTTTACCGAGCGATGCGCGGGGGAGCATGGCCTGTCATGCGGTCCCACGTGTCATGATGTACTGAAAGTGCAACTATCCCTAGGTGGTTTTGGTAATTCATAACAACATATAGCTCATTGAGCTAATGCTATTCCAAGATGATTATTTCAGGAAAGCTCAATGGTTGGCATGGCATGGATGTGAAAGTGGAACCCTCAAAATGCTAAGGACAAAGGATTGGCTCAAGCTCAAAAGCTCAAGACTCTTCATTTTATATTTTAGTGATCCAAGATCACATTGAGTCTTTAGGAAAAGCCAATACTATCAAGGAGGGATGAGGTGTTGCTTAATGAGCCTCTTGCTTCATGTGCTTAGTGATATGCTCCAAAAACCCTCAACCACTTTCCCATATCCACAAATGACCTAAACCCTAAGCCAAACTTGGTCATACCGATTCTTTCTATCCGGCGCCACAGAGTTTCACTTGTCATAAGCCACTGCCAAACCCTAGCAATTCGGTTCTACCGATAGGGATCTCGGTCTCACCGAGATGGGATTGCAAACTCTCTGTTTCCCTTTCGTAACTTTTCGGTCTCACCGAAAGAGCGGATCGGTCCCGCCGAGATTGCAATGTAAACTCTGTGTTTCCCTTTTGTAACTTTTCGGTCTCACCGAAAGAGCAAATCGGTCCCACCGAGTTTGCCTGACCAACTCTCTGGTTAGCTAATTACCAAAATCGGTCTCACCGAGTTTGTGTAATCGGTCTCACCGAGATTACGTTATGCCCAAAACCCTAACCATATCGGTCCTACCGAGTTGCATGTCAGTCCCATCGAAAATCTCTAACGGTCACTAGGTTTACCTTTTCGGTCCGACCGAGTTTGTTGATTCGGTCCCACCGAGATTGGTAAATTGTGTGTAACGGTTGGATTTTGTGTGGAGGCTATATATACCCCTCCACCTCCTCTTCATTCATGGAGAGAGCCATCAGAACACATACACACTTCCAACTCATATGTTCTGAGAGAGAATCACATACTCATGTGTTGAGACCAAGATATTCCATTCCTACCATATGAATCTTGATCTCTAGCCTTCCCCAAGTTGCTTTCCACTCAAACCTTCTTTCCACCAGATCCAAATCCTATGACAGAGAGTTGAATGTTGGGAAGACTATCATTTGAAGCACAAGAGCAAGGAGTTCATCATCAACACACCATTTGTTACTTCTTGGAGAGTGGTGTCTCCTAGATTGGCTAGGTGTCACTTGGGAGCCTCCGACAAGATTGTGGAGTTGAACCAAGGAGTTTGTAAGGGCAAGGAGATCGCCTACTTTGTGAACATCTACCGCTAGTGAGGCAAGTCCTTCGTGGGCGATGGCCATGGTGGGATAGACAAGGTTGCTACTTCGTGGACCCTTCGTGGGTGGAGCCCTCCGTGGACTCGCGCAACCGTTACCCTCTGTGGGTTGAAGTCTCCATCAACGTGGATGTACGATAGCACCACCTATCCGAACCACGGGAAAAACATCCGTGTCTCCAATTGCGTTTGAATTCTCCAAACCCTTCCCTTTACATTCTTTCAAGTTGCATGCTTTACTTTCCGCTGCTAATATACTCTTTGCATGCTTGCTTGAATTGTGTGATGATTGCTTGACTTGTCCTAAAATAGCTAAAATCTGCCAAGAACTAAAATTGGGAAAAGGTTAAGTTTTTATTTGGTCAAGTAGTCTAATCACCCCCCCTCTAGACATACTTTCGATCCTACATGTACCAAGGCGATGCGTATGTCCCTCTTGAGGCTGTCGGATCACGGGTTCTGGCGAAACCCTTAAGGTTCGAACTTTGGGGTGCGCGCGAAGATCTCCCCCCCCTATAGATCGGCATCCTAACTTAGCCTAGATCTCACAAACTAACTCGACGAACTCACAACACAAAGGACACAAGGTTTATACTGGTTCAGGCCACCGTTGTGGTGTAATAACCTACTACAGTGTGGTGGTGATGGATTACCTCTTGGGCTGAGGATGAACAGTACAAGGGGAAGAACAACCTCCTTAGGTTGAGGTGTTCTTGTGCTTGGCACACTTGTGTGCGTGGGGATGACCTCGATGATCCTTCTTCGTCCCCCGCCTATGGTGGTGGCTAGTCCTCTTTATAGAGGCCCTGGTCCTCTCCCCAAATATTGAGCGGGAAGAAGCCAACAATGACCAATTTGAAAGAGGACAACTAGTACAATCTATCCTGACAAAAGGTGGTCTTTGCCTGCCAAAGGTTCTGATGGTGACGTCGTCATGGGCTCCATGGTGACCTCCGTCTCGCCGTCCTTCTGGTCTTGGTCTCGTTGCACCAATATGGAAACCTTTGCTTGATGCATTGGTACTCCGCGCCTGCGCTTTCCCCCTTAGCACCAAAGAGGAAACAAGGACGCTGCGGACGCTGGCGCCCGCCTGGTCTCGATCGTCATGGCTTAAGTCACGACAACCTCGTGAGGTTTGCCCGACCTTGAACTCTCCGCCCCTCGCGAGCCGGCATAGCGAGGCCACTCCTGAGGAGGTCTTGTGTCGTCCGCCTCGCAAGGTTTGGCCCCTCGCAAGGGTCTTGATTCCTGGTTGATGAAGATGGGCCGTACAGGCCTGCCAGCAAAGCCACACCGTGGGCCGCAGGCAGGCAAGTCCGGGGACCCCTGATACGTCTCCAACGTATCTATAATTTTTGATTGCCCCATGCTATATTATCTACTGTTTTGAATGTTTATGGGCTTTATTATACACTTTTATATCATTTTTTGGGACTAACCTATTAACCCAGAGCCCAGTGCCAGTTTCTGTTTTTACCCTGTTTTAGGGTTTCGAAGAAAAGGAAAATCAAACGGAGTCCAATTGACCTGAAACTTCACGGAACTCATTTTTGGAAGGAAAGAAGCCCAGAAGACTTGGAGTGCACATCAGCGGACCAGCGAGGAGGTCACGAGGCAGGGGGGCGCGCCCACCCCCTGGGCGCACCCTCCACCCTCGTGAGCCCCTCGTGGCCCCCCTGACGTATTTCATCCGCCTATATATCTCCATATACCCTAAAAACATCGGGGAGCACAATAGATCAGGAGTTCTGCCGCCAGAAGCCTTCGTAGCCACCGAAAACCAATCTAGACCCATTATGGCACCCTACCGGAGGAGGCAATCCTTCCCCGGTGGCCATCTTCATCATCCCGGTGCTCTCCATGACGAGGAGGGAGTAGTTCTCCCTCAGGGCTGAGGGCATGTACTGGTAGCTATGTGTTTGATCTCTCTCTCTCTCTCTCTCTCGTGTTCTTGAGGTGACACGATCTTGATGTATCGCGAGCTTTGCTATTATAGTTGGATCCTATGATGTTTTCTCCCCCCTCTACTCTCTTGTAATGAATTGAGTTTCCCCTTTGAAGTTATCTTATCGGATTGAGTCTCTAAAGATTTGAGAACACTTGATGTATGTCTTGCCGTGGATATCTGTGGTGACAATGGGATATCACGTGATTCACTTGATGTATGTTTTGGTGACCAACTTGCGGGTTCCGCCCATGAACCTATGCATAGGGGTTGGCACACGTTTTCGTCATGATTCTCCGGTAGAACTTTGGTGCACTCTTTGAGGTCCTTTGTGTTGGTTGAATAGATGATCTGAGATTGTGTGATGCATATCGTATAATCATGCCCACGGATACTTGAGGTGACATTGGAGTATCTAGGTGACATTAGGGTTTTGGTTGATTTTTATCTTAAGGTGTTATTCTAGTACGAACTCTAGGGCTGTTTGTGACACTTATAGGAATAGCCCAACGGATTGATTGGAAACAATAACTTTGAGGTGGTTTCGTACCCTACCATAATCTGTTCGTTCGTTCTGCGCTATTAGTGACTTTGGAGTGACTCTTTGTTACATGTTGACGGATTGTTTTATGATCCAATTATGTTAGTATTGTTGAGGGAACTTGCACTAGCGAAATTATGAACCCTAGGCCCTGTTTCCTATCATTGCAATACCGTTTACGCTCACTTTTATCATTAGTTACCTTGCTCTTTTTATATTTTCAGATTACAAATACTCATATCTACCATCCATATTGCACTTGTATCACCATCTCTTCGCCGAAGTGGTGCACCTATACAATTTACCATTGTATTGGGTGTGTTGGGGACACAAGAGACTCTTTGTTATTTGGTTGCAGGGTTGCTTGAGAGAGACCATCTTCATCCTACGCCTCCTACCGATTGATAAACCTTAGGTCATCCACTTGAGGGAAATTTGCTACTGTCCTACAAACCTCTGCACTTGGAGGCCCAACAACGTCGACAAGAAGAAGGTTGTGTAGTAGACATCAAGCTCTTTTCTGGCGTCGTTGCCGGGGAGGTTAGCGCTTGAAGGTATATCTTTAGATCTTGCAATCGAGTCTTTTAGTTTCTTGTTTTATCACTAGTTTAGTTTATAAAAGAAAACTAAAAAATGGAATTGAGTTTACCTCATATGCTTCATCTTTTTAATATCTTTCGTGAGTATGATGGAAAGGAAAATTGTGCTCAAGTGCTAGAAGAAGAAATCTATAAAATGTTTGGAACTAAATATTTGAATGATGAGCATGATTGCAATGTTGTTAGTATGAATTCCTTGAATATCCATGATGCTAATGATATGCAAAGCCACAAGCTTGGGGAAGCTATGTTTGATGAAGATGATATTTTTTTGTTCCCCAAGTTTTGATGAGCAAATTTATTATGATGAAAGCATGCCTCCTATCTATGACACGTATGCTTTAAAGAATAATAATAACAATGAAACTTGTCATCTTGATTTCAATTTTCAATCCCATGATAGTTACTCTGTTGAGTTTGCTCCCACTACTATTAATGAGAAGAATTTTGCTTGTGTGGAGAGTAATAAAATTTCTATGCTTGTAGATCGTGAAAAGAATGCTTTATGTGATAGTTATATTGTTTAATTCATTCATGATGCTACTGAAAATTATTATGAGGGAGGAATATATGCTTGTAGGTATTGCAATAATATCAAGTTTCCTCTCTATGTGCTTAAAATTTTGAAGTTATGCTTGTTTTACCTTCCTATGCAAGTTGATTCTTGTTCCCACAAGTTGTTTGCTCACAAAATCCCTATGCATAGGAAGTGGGTTAGACTTAAATGTGCTAGTTATATTCTTCATGATGCTCTCTTTATGTTTCAATTCTTATCTTTTATGTGAGCATCATTGAAATCATCATGCCTAGCTAGGGGCGTTAAACGATAGCGCTTGTTGGGAGGCAACCCAATTTTATTTTAGCTCCTTGATTTTTTTGTTCCTTTTTAATAATAAATAATCCATCTAGCCTCTGTTTATATGTGGTTTTATGTGTTTAATTGGTGTTTGTGCCAAGTAGAACCTTTGGGAAGACTTGGGGAAAGTCTTTGCGATCATGCTGTAAAAAAACAGAAACTTTAGCGCTCACGAGAATTGCTGCCATTTTTATTTGGAGAGTGATATTTAGTTAATTATTTTTGAAGATGATTAATAGATAAATTCCTCATGTCCAGAAATTTATTTTATAATTTTATGAGTTCCATAAGTATACGTTTGATCCAGATTACTACAGACTGTTCTGTTTTTGACAGATTCTGTTTTTCATGTGTTGTTTACTTATTTTGATGAATCTATGGGTAGTAAAAGAGTTTATAAACCATAGAGAAGTTTAAATACAGTAGGTTTAACACCAATATAAATAAATAATGATTTCATTACAGTACCTTGAGGTGGTGTTTTGTTTCCTTTCGCTAACGGAGCTTATGAGTTTTCTGTTAAGTTTTGTATTGTGAAGTTTTCAAGTTTTGGGTAAGGATTCGATGGACTATGGAATAAGGAGTGGCAAGAGCCTAAGCTTGGGGCTTCCCAAGGCACCCCAAGGTAATATTCAAGGATATACAAGAGCCTAAGCTTGGGGATGCCCCGGAAGGCATCCCCTATTTCGTCTTCGTTCATCGGTAACTTTACTTGGAGCTATATTTTTATTCACCACATGATATGTGTTTTGCTTGGAGCGTCAATTTATTTTGTTAGGATTGGCTTGCTGTTATTTAAAACAATGTTTTGCATCTTTTATTTCAATAAAAATGACATTGATAGCCTTTACTATGCCTATTTTAGAAGTCCACATGTTGCTGTTTGAAAACAGAAAGTTTACCGCTGTTGCAATAATTCCCTAGAAAAGTCAGAATGTGATAAAATGTTGAAACCTCTTGAATATTAAGCTCTGATAAATTTACTACAGTGGGAATTTTCTTTCATAATTTTTGGACCTAGGGAAGTATGGATGTTGCAGCATTCTTTACAAACTATCCTGTTTAGGCAGATTGCTGTTATGTTTGCATTGTTTGCATATGTTTGCTTCTTTAATGATTCTATTTGAGGATAGGACTATTAAATATACAGAGGCATTTAGTATGCAATGTTTAATAATAATTTTAGTGATTTTCTACAGTAGAGTATGATAAGGTTTTTGCAATGGTTTATACTAACTTATCTCACGAGTCCTTGTTAAGTTTTGTGTGGATGAAGCTTTTGAGATTTAGGGAGACTGTGATATGAGAGGAATTAAGGAGAAACAAAAGTTCAAGCTTGGGGATGCCCAAGGCACCCCAAGATAATATTTCAAGAAGTCTCAAGCATCTAAGCTTGGGGATGCCCCGGTTGGCATCCACCTTTCTTCTTCAACAACTATCGGTTAGTTTCGGTTGATCCTAAGTTTTTGCTTCTTCACATGATGTTTGCTATTCTTAGATGTCATTTTCTTTTGCTTTGCTTTCTGTTTGAATAAAATACCAAGATCTGAAATTCTTAAATGTTAGAGAGTCTTCACATAGTTGCATAATTATTCGACTACTCATTGATCTTCACTTATATCTTTCGGAGTAGTTTGTTGTTGCTCTAGTGCTTCACTTATATCCTTTTAGAACATGATGGTAGTTTTATTTTGAAGAAATAGATGAACTCTCATGCTTCACTTATATTATTTTGAGAGTCTTAAATAGCATGGTAATTTGCTCAAAATCCTAATATGCTAGGTATTCAAGAATAATAAAATTCTCTTATGAGTGTGTTGAATACTATGAGAAGTTTGATACTTGATAATTGTTTTGAGATATGGAGATGGTGATATTAGAGTCATGCTAGTTGAGTAGTTGTGAATTTGAGAGATACTTGTGTTGAAGTTTTTGATTCCCGTAGCATGCACGTATGGTGAACCGTTATGTGATGAAGTCGGAGCATGATTTATTTATTGATTGCCTTCCTTATGAGTGGCGGTCGGGGACGAGTGATGGTCTGTTCCTACCAATCTATCCCCCTAGGAGCATGCGCGTAGTACTTTGTTTCGATAACTAATAGATTTTTGCAATAAGTATGTGAGTTCTTTATGACTAATGTTGAGTCCATGGATTATACGCACTCTCACCCTTCCACCATTGCTAGCCTCTCTAGTACCACGCGACTTTCGCCGGTACCATACACCCACCATATACCTTCCTCAAAACAGCCACCATACCTACCTATTATGGCATTTCCATAGCCATTCCGAGATATATTGCCATGCAACTTTCCACCGCTCTGTTTATTATGACATGCTTCATCCTTGTCATATTGCTTAGCATGATCATGTAGTTGACATCGTATTTGTGGCAAAGCCACCATTCATAATTCTTTCATACATGTCACTCATGCATCATTGCACATCCCGGTACACCGCTGGAGGCATTCATATAGAGTCATATCTTGTTCTAAGTATCGAGTTGTAATTCTTGAGTTGTAAGTAAATAAAAGTGTGATGATCATCATTATTAAAGCATTGTCCCAGTGAGGAAAGGATGATGGAGACTATGATTCCCCCACAAGTTGGGATGAGACTCCGGATGAAAAATAAAATAAAAGAGGCCAAAGAAGCCCAAATAAAAAAAAGAGAAAAGAGGCCATAAAAAAAGAGAAGGCCCAAATAAAAAATAAAAAAATGAGAGAAAAAGAGAGAAGGTACAATGCTACTATCCTTTTACCACACTTGTGCTTCTAAGTAGCACCATGATCTTCATGATAGAGAGTCTCCTATGTTGTCACTTTCATATACTAGTGGGAATCTTTCATTATAGAACTTGGCTTGTATATTCCAATGATGGGCTTCCTCAAAATGCCCAAGGTCTTCGTGAGCAAGCGAGTTGTATGCACACCCACTAGTTTCTTTTGTTGAGCTTTCATACATTTATAGCTCTACTGCGTCCGTTGCATGGCAATCCCTACTCACTCACATTGATATCTATTGATGGGCATCTCCATAGCCCATTGATATGCCTAGTTGATTTGAGACTGTCTCCCCCCTTTTTGTCTTCTCCACAACCACCACTCTATTCCACCTATAGTGCTATATCCATGGCTCACGCTCATGTATTGCGTGAAGATTGAAAAAGTTTGAGAACATCAAAAGTATGAAACAATTCCTTGGCTTGTCATTGGGGTTGTGCATGATTTAAATATTTTTTGTGGTGAAGATAGAGCATAGCCACACTATATGATTTTGTAGGGATAGCTTTCTTTGGCCATGTTATTTTGAGAAGACATAATTGCTTAGTTAGTATGCTTGAATTATTATTGTTTTCATGTCAATATGAACTTTTATCTTGAATCTTTCGAATCTGAATATTCAGGCCACAATTAAGAAGAATTACATTGAAATTATGCCAAGTAGCACTCCGCATCAAAAATTCTTTATTTTATCATTTACCTACTCGAGGACGAGCAGGAATTAAGCTTGGGGATGCTGATACGTCTCCAACGTATCTATAATTTTTGATTGCTCCATGCTATATTGTCTATTGTTTTGAATGTTTATGGGCTTTATTATACACTTTTATATCATTTTTTGGGACTAACCTATTAACCCAGTGCCAGTTTCTGTTTTTACCCTGTTTTAGGGTTTCGAAGAAAAGGAAAATCAAACGGACTCCAATTGAACTGAAACTTCACGGAACTCATTTTTGGAAGGAAAGAAGCCCAGAAGACTTGGAGTGCACGTCGGGGGACTTGCGAGGAGGTCACGAGGCAGGGGGGCGCGCCCTCCACCCTCGTGGGCCCCTCATGGCCCCCTGACATATTTCTTCCGCCTATATATCTCCATATACCCTAAAAACATCGGGGAGCACAATAGATCGAGAGTTCCGCCACCAGAAGCCTTCGTAGCCACCGAAAACCAATCTAGACCCGTTCCGGCACCCTACCGGGGGGCAATCCTTCCCCGGTGGCCATCTTCATCATCCCGGTGCTCTCCATGACGAGGAGGGAGTAGTTCTCCCTCGGGGCTAAGGGTATGTACCAGTAGCTATGTGTTTGATCTCTCTCTCTCTCTTGTGTTCTTGAGGTGATACGATCTTGATGTATCGCGAGCTTTGCTATTATAGTTGGATCCTATGATGTTTTCTCCCCCCTCTACTCTCTTGTAATGAATTGAGTTTCCCCTTTGAAGTTATCTTATTGGATTGAGTCTTTAAAGATTTGAGAACACGTGATGTATGTCTTGGCGTGGATATCTGTGGTGACAATGGGATATCATGTGATTCACTTGATGTATGTTTTGGTGACCAACTTGCGGGTTCCGCCCATGAACCTATGCATAGGGGTTGGCACATGTTTTCGTCGTGATTCTCTGGTAGAACTATGGGGCACTCTTTGAGGTCCTTTGTGTTGGTTGAATAGATGAATCTGAGATTGTGTGATGCATATCGTATAATCATGCCCACGGATACTTGAGGTGACATTGGAGTATCTAAGTGACATTAGGGTTTTGGTTGATTTGTATCTTAAGGTGTTATTCTAGTACGAACTCTAGGGCTGTTTGTGACACTTATCGGAATAGCCCAACGGATTGATTGGAAACAATAACTTTGAGGCGGTTTCGTACCCTACCATAATCTCTTCGTTCGTTCTCCACTATTAGTGACTTTGGAGTGACTCTTTGTTGCATGTTCAGGGATAGTTTTATGGTCCAATTATGTTAGTATTGCTGAGGGAACTTGCACTAGCGAAAGTATGAACCCTAGGCCCTGTTTCCTATCATTGCAATACCGTTTACGCTCACTTTTATCATTAGTTACCTTGCTGTTTTTATATTTTCAGATTACAAATACTCATATCTACCATCCATATTGCACTTGTATCACCATCTCTTCGCCGAACTAGTGCACCTATACAATTTACCATTGTATTGGGTGTGTTGGGGACACAAGAGACTCTTTGTTATTTGGTTGCAGGGTTGCTTGAGAGAGACCATCTTCATCCTACGCCTCCTACCGATTGATGAACCTTAGGTCATCCACTTGAGGGAAATCTGCTACTGTCCTACAAACCTCTGCACTTGGAGGTCCAACAACGTCCACAAGAAGAAGGTTGTGTAGTAGACATCAACCCCCGTTCCTAGAATGGTGAGAGTAGCCCCCGGGCCCAAGGCGCGCTCGGGCTTGGCTTCGAGGCGAAGCCAAGGGTCAAGTGCGGAGCGCCGCGGTCCCCAATAGCGTGCAGCCTCGGTCGATGCATGGCGGTTGATTGGTCGTGGACGTCTCCACTTCCCCACGCTGCCTCGGCAAATGCCCGACTGTCAAAAGGCTGGTGTAGACAGTGTTTACCTTTACTATTTCCTTTCGCCTTGCTTAGATCCCCTTTCTTGCTCCCTGCTTCCGAAATCTTCAGATTCGCTCCCATCCTTTCCTGCATCAGCGACCAATGGCACCCTAGAGGGTCAAGCCTGCCTCGTCGCCAGTGCCGTCTGCGGCGAAGGCCTGGTACGAACCTGCCCTCAACTCGCCCAACATCTCAGAGAAAAACCTCGCCACCACATGCCTGCTGACGGCGGGGGAGAGTAATGAAAGGGGGAAGACGGAGCTCCGGGTTGCTTCCGACATGCCGGAGCCCGAGGGGAGCGCGTTCTTCCACTTCTTCATGAGCAGTATCGCCGCCGGGTTGGTTCCTCCCTTCTCCGATTTCTTCTATGAGGTCCTCGACCACTACGGGTTGCAGGCGCTGCATGTCCATCCCAATTCTGTCCTCCTCTTGTCCATCTTTGCCTACTACTGTGAGGCGTATCTGGGCGTGATGCCGTCCGTGGCCTTGCTGCGCCACTTTTGTTCCTCCGTGGCAGCGAGGGCCATATCTTCGGGTGCACCAATTTCATCACGGCCGGCAAGGCCAACTCGATCTCAAACACCGGGAAGAAGGCCGACAACCTTAGGGCCAAGTGGGTCATGATGAGCGCCAAGCGTGTCCACCCGCGCTTGGTGCTACCGACGGAGAAGCCCCAGGCCGACAAGACGTGGTCCTGCGCGAACCTCACCGACGAGCGGGCGACGTTGGTGCTAGAGCAGATGAAGTTCGACCTGAAGCCCGGCAATGCAAAGACGGCAAGGATTACAGGGGCCATGCTCCTGAGGGAGTTTCTCGCGCTGCACGTGGCCCCGCTGCAGGCCCGCTCGCGCCCCTTGTGGGAACTCGGGGATGAAGAGGACAAGGTTCGCCTAAGCTCAGAGGCCTTGTCCGGCGAGGAGCTGATCGCAGCTCCCCACCTCCTAGTCGGGGATGATCAGGAGCATCCTCCGAATGTCCTTACTCCCTTGTTCCACCATAAGGATAGTGCGCTGACTGTGGCCTCCCAGCCAACCTTTGACGGGCGTGGACTGGTGCCGACGGTGCTCACCGGGGCCCCAGCGGCGCCGACGCCGGTGGAGTGATATGTCTCCAACATATCTATAATTTTTGATTGCTCCATGCTATATTATCTACTGTTTTGGACATTATTAGGCTTTATTATCCACTTTTATATTATTTTTGGGACTAACCTATTAACCGAAGGCCCAGCCTAGAATTGCTGTTTTTTGCCTGTTTTAGGGTTTCAAAGAAAAGAATTACTAAATGGAGTCCAAACGGAATGAAACCTTCGGGAACGTGATTTTCTCACCGAATACAACTCAGGAGACTTGGACCCTACGTTAAGCCACATAACAGGAGCCCACGAGGTAGGGGGCGTGCCTACCCCCTAGGCGCGCCCTCCACCCTCGTGGGGGCACTGTTGCTCCACTGACGTACTTCTTCCTCCTATATATATCCACGTACCCCCAAACGATTAGACGAGGAGCCAAAACCCTAATTCCACCACCATAACTTTCTGTATCCATGAGATCCCATCTTGGGGCCTGTTCCGGAGCTCCGCCGGAGGGGGCATCGATCACGGAGGACTTCTACACAACACCATATCCTCTCTGATGAAGTGTGAGTAGTTTACTTCAGACCTATGGGTCCATAGTTAGTAGCTAGATGGCTTCTTATCTCTTTTTGGATCTCAATACAATGTTCTCCCCCTCTCTTGTGGAGATCGATTCGATGTAATCTTCTTTTTGCGGTGTGTTTGTTAACACCGATGAATTGTGGGTTTATGATCAAGTCTATCTATGAATAATATTTGAATCTTCTCTGAATTCTTTTATGTATGATTGGTTATCTTTGCAAGTCTCTTCGAATTATCAGTTTGGTTTGGCCTACTAGATTGATCTTTCTTGCAATGGGAGAAGTGCTTAGCTTTGGGTTCAATCTTGCGGTGTCCTTTCCCGGTGACAGGAAGGGCAGCAAGGCACGTATTGTGTTGTTGCCATCGAGGATAACAAGATGGGGTTTTCTTCATATTGCATGAGTCTATCCCTCTATATCATGTCATCTTTCTTAAGGCGTTACTCTGTTTTTAACTTAATACTCTAGATACATGCTGGATAGCGGTCGATGAGTGGAGTAATAGTAGTAGATGCAGGCAGGAGTCGGTCTACTTGTCTCGGACATGATGCCTATATACATGATCATACCTAGATATTCACATAACTATGCTCAATTCTGTCAATTGCTCAACAGTAATTTGTTCACCCACCGTAGAATACTTATGCTCTCGAGAGAAGCCACTAGTGAAACCTATGGCCCCCGGGTCTATCTTTATCATATTAATCTCCTACTACTTAGTTATTTACTTTGCCTTTATTTTACTTTGCATCTTTATCATGACAATACCAAAAATATTATCTTATCATATCTTTCAGATCTCACTCTCGTAAGTGGCCCTATAGGGATTGACAACCCCTATTTGCGTTGGTTGCGAGGATTTATTTGTTTTGTGCAGGTACGAGGGACTCGCGCGTAGCCTCCTACTGGATTGATACCTTGGTTCTCAAAAACTAAGGGAAATACTTATGCTACTTTGCTGCATCATCCCTTCCTCTTCGGGGAAAACCAACGCAGAGCTAAAATAGGTAGCAAGAAGGATTTCTGGCGCCGTTGCCGGGGAGGTCTACGCAAAAGTCAACATACCAAGTACCCATCACATACCCTTATCTCCCGCATTACATTATTTGCCATTTGCCTCTCGTTTTCCTCTCCCCCCAATTCACCCTTGCCGTTTTATTCACCCTCTCTCTCCCTATCCTCCCTCTCTATTTGCCCCCTTTTGTCTGCTTGCTCTTTGTTTGCTTGCGTGTTAGTTTGCTTGCTTGTCACGATGGCTCTACCTAAATTTGGTGACCTTCACCTTAAAAGGTTAGAGGAAATCGAAGAGCTTAAAGAACAGAAAAGTTTTATGAGTTTTATGAATAAAGAGCTTGATGACATGTCTAAAGAATTCAATGGTTTAAGATCCCAACTTGCTCATCTTGAGAAATTAACTGCTGAAATTTCGGATAAGCAGGCTACCCTAGTTAATAAGATGGCCACTAAACCGAGTTGCTATGAAAATAATGATGAAGATCTAAAAGTTATTGATGTGTCCCCTATTAAATCTTTGTTTTGCAATATGAATCTTGATAATGATGGGACTGAATATGATCCACCTTTACCTAGAAGGCGTTCCAAGAATTCTGAATCTTTTGATCTTGATGCTAAATTTGATAAAAGTTGGATTGAAGAAATTAAAACCCTAGATGTTGCTAAACCCACTATTATGGATTTCAAGGAATTTAACTATGAAAATTTCTCTTTGATTGATTGTATTTCCTTGTTGCAATCCGTACTAAATTCTCCTCACGCTTATAGTAAAAATAAAGCGTTTACTAAACATATCGTTGATGCCTTAATGCAATCTTATGAAGAAAAATTTGAATTGGAAGTTTCTATCCCTAGAAAACTTTATAATGAGTGGGAACCAACTATTAAAATTCAAATTAAAGATCATGAATGCTATGCTTTATGTGATTTGGGTGCTAGTGTTTCCATGATTCCAAAGACTTTGTGTGATTTGTTAGGTTTCCGTGATTTTGATGATTGCTCTCTAAACTTGCACCTTGCGGATTCCACTATTAAGAAACCTATGGGAAGAATTAATGATGTTCTTATTGTTGCAAATAGGAATTATGTGCTCGTAGATTTTATTGTTCTTGACATAGATTGCAATCCTTCATGTCCTATTATTCTTGGTAGACCTTTCCTTAGAACGATCGGTGCAATTATTGATATGAAGGAAGGAAATATTAGATTCCAATTTCCGCTAAGGAAAGGCATGGAACACTTTACTAGAAAGAAAATTAAATTACCTTATGAATCTATTATGAGAGCCACTTATGGATTGCCTACCAAAGATGGCAATACCTAGATCTATTCTTTCTTGTTATGCCTAGCTAGGGGCGTTAAATGATAGCGCTTGTTGGGAGGCAACCCAATTTTATTTTTATTCCTTGATTTTTGCTCCTGCTTAGTAATAAATGAATTATTTAGCCTCTGTTTTGGTTGTGTTTTTTGTGTTTAATTAGTGTTTGTGCCAAGTAGAACCGTTGGGAAGACTTGGGGAAAGTCTTGTTGAACTTGCTGTAAAAAACAGAAACTTTAGCGCTCACTAGAACTGCTGTCATTTTTATTTGGAAAGTGCTATTTAGTTAATTATTTTTGCAGATGATTAATAGATAAATTCCTCACGTCCAGAAATTTATTTTAGAATTTTTGGGGTTCCAGATCTTGCGCTAGCTACAGATTACTACAGACTATTCTGTTTTTGACAGATTCTGTTTTGCGAGTGTTGTTTGCTTATTTTGATGAACCTATGGCTAGTAAATTAGTTTATAAACCATAGAGAAGTTGGAATACAGTATTTATAACACCCATATAAATAAAGAATGAGTTCATTATAGTACCTTGAAGTGGTCTTTTGTTTTCTTTCGCTAATGGAGCTCACGAGATTATCTACTTTAAGTTTTGTGTTGTGAAGTTTTCAAGTTTTGGGTAAAGATTTGATGGATTATGGAACAAGGAGTGGCAAGAGACTAAGCTTGGGGATGCCCATGGCACCCCCAAGATAATCTAAGGACCTCTAAAAGCCAAAGCTTGGGGATGGCCCGGAAGGCATCCCCTCTTTCGTCTACTTCTATCGGTAACTTTACTTGGAGCTATATTTTTATTTACCACATGATATGTGTTTTACTTGGAGCGTCTTGTATGATTTGAGACTTTGCTTATTAGTTTACCACAATCATCCTTGCTGTACACATCTTTTGAGAGAGCCATATATGATTTGGAATTTGTTAGAATACTCTATGTGCTTCGCTTATATCTTTTGAGTTATATAATTTTGCTCTAGTGCTTCACTTATATCTTTTAGAGCACGGTGGTGGATTTATTTTATAGAAACTATTGATCTCTCATGCTTCACTTAGATTATTTTGAGAGTCTTAATAGCATGGTAATTTGCTTAAAATCCTAATATGCTTGGTATGCAAGATTAATAATAAAACTTTCTTATGAGTGTGTTGAATACTAAGAGAAGTTTGATGCTTGATGATTGTTTTGAGACATGGAGGTAATAATATCAAAGTCGTGCTAGTTGAGTAGTTGTGAAATTGAGAAATACTTGTGTTGAGGTTTGCAAGTCCCGTAGCATGCACGTATGGTAAATGTTATGCAACAAATTTGAAACATGACGTGTTATTTGATTGTCTTCCTTATGAGTGGCGGTCGGGGACGAGCGATGGTCTTTTCCTACAAATCTATCCCCCTAGGAGCATGTGCGTAGTACCGAGGTTTTTGATGACTTGTAGATTTTTTCAATAAGTATGTGAGTTCTTTATGACTAATGTTGAGTCCATGGATTATACGCACTCTCACCCTTCCATCCTTGCTAGCCTCTTCGGTACCGTGCATTGCCCTTTCTCACATTGAGAGTTGGCGCAAACTTCGCCGGTGCATCCAATCCCCGTGATATGATACGCTCTTTCACACATAAACCTCCTTATATCTTCCTCAAAACAGCCACCATACCTACCTATTATGGCATTTCCATAGCCATTCCGAGATATATTGCCATGCAACTTTCCATCATTCTATTCATCATTGTCATATTTCTTAGCATGGTCATGTAGTTGACATAGTATTTGTGTCAAAGCCACCGTTCATAATTCTTTCATACATGTCACTCTTGGTCCATTGCATATCCCGGTACACCGCCGGAGGCATTCATATAGAGTCATCTCTGTTCTAGTATCAAGTTGTAATCATTGAGTTGTAAGTAAATAGAAGTGAGATGATCATCATTTTCTAGAGCATTGTTCCAAGTGAGGAATATAAAAAAGGGGAGGAAAGGCCATAAAAAAAGAGAAGCCCCCCAAAAAAGAGAAAGGCCATAAAAAAGAAAAGGCCAAAAAAAGAGAATGAGAGAAAAAGAGAGAAGGGACAATGTTACTATCCTTTGCCACACTTGTGCTTCAAAGTAGCACCATGATCTTCATAGTAGAGAGTCTCTCATGTTATCACTTTCATATAGTAGTGGGAAATTTTTCATTATAGAACTTGGCTTGTATATGCCAACAATGGGCCTCCTCAAGTGCCCTAGGTCTTCGTGAGCAAGCAAGTTGGATGCACACCCACTAGTTTCTTTTGTTGAGCTTTCATAAATTTATAGCTCTAGTGCATCCGTTGCATGGCAATCCCTACTCCTTGCATTAACATCAATCGGTGGGCATCTCCATAGCCCATTGATTAGCCTCATTGATGTGACACTTCCTCCTTTTTGTCTTCTCCACATAACCCCCTCATTATATTCTATTCCACCTTAGTGCTATGTCCATGGCTTGCGCTCATATATTGCGTGAAAGTTTATAAGTTTGAGATTAATAAATTATGAAACAATTGCTTGGCTTGTCATCGGGGTTGTGCATGATGATAGCATTCTTGTGTGACGAAAATGAAACATGACTAAACCATATGATTTTGTAGGGATGAACTTTCTTTGGCCATGTTATTTTGAGAAGACATAATTGCTCAGGTAGTATGCTTGAAGTATTATCATTTTTATGTCAATATGAAATTTTGTCTTGAATCTTTCAGATCTAAGTATTCATACCACAATTAAGAATAATTACACTAAAATTATTCCAAGTAGCACTCCGCATCAAAAATTCTGTTCTTATCATTTACCTACTCGAGGATGAGCAGGAATTAAGCTTGGGGATGTTTGATACGTCTCCAACGTATCTATAATTTTTGATTGCTCCATGCTATATTATCTACTGTTTTGGACATTATTGGGCTTTATTATCCACTTTTATATTATTTTTGGGACTAACCTATTAACCGGAGGCCTAGCCCAGAATAGCTGTTTTTTTGCCTGTTTTAGGGTTTCGAAGAAAAGAAATATCAAACGGAGTCCAAACGGAATGAAACCTTCGGGAACATGATTTTCTCACCGAATACAACTCAGGAGACTTGGACCCTACATCAAGCCACGTAACAGGAGCCCACGAGGTATGGGGGCGTGCCTACCCCCCAGACGCGCCCTCCACCCTCGTGGGGCCCTTGTTTCTCCACCGACGTACGTCTTCCTCCTATATATATCCACGTACCCCCAAACGATCAGACGAGGAGCCAAAACCCTAATTCCACTGCCATAACTTTCTGTATCCACGAGATCCCATCTTGGGGCCTGTTTCGGAGCTCCGCTGGAGGGGGCATCGATCACGGAGGGCTTCTACATCAACACCATAGCCTCTCGGATGAAGTGTGAGTAGTTTACTTCAGACCTACGGGTCCATAGTTAGTAGCTATATGGCTTCTTCTCTCTTTTTGGATCTCAATACAATGTTCTCCCCCTCTCTTGTGGAGATCTATTTGATGTAATCTTCTTTTTGCGGTGTGTTTGTTGAGACCGATGGATTGTGGCTTTATGATCAAGTCTATCTATGAATAATATATGAATCTTCTCTGAATTCTTTTATGTATGATTGGTTATCTTTGCAAGTCTCTTTGAATTATCAGTTTGGTTTGGCCTACTAGATTGATTTTTCTTGCAATGGGAGAAGTGCTTAGCTTTGGGTTCAATCTTGCGGTGTCCTTTCCTGGTGACAGTAAGGGCAGCAAGGCACGTATTGTATTGTTACCATCGAGGATAACAAGATGGGGTTTTCTTCATATTGCATGAGTCTATCCATCTACATCATGTCATCTTTCTTAAAGTGTTACTCTGTTTTTAACTTAATACTCTAGATGCATGCTGGATAGCGGTCGATGAGTGGAGTAATAGTAGTAGATGCAGGCAGGAGTCGGTCTACTTGTCTCGGACGTGATGCCTATATGCATGATCATACCTAGATATTCTCATAACTATGCTCAATTCTTTCAATTGCTCAACAGTAATTTGTTCACCCACCGTAGAATACTTATGCTCTCGAGAGAAGCCACTAGTGAAACCTATGGCCCCCGGGTCTATCTTTATCATATTAATCTCCTACTACTTAGTTATTTACTTTGCCTTTATTTTACTTTGCATCTTTATCATAACAATACCAAAAATATTATCTTATCATATCTATCAGATCTCACTCTCATAAGTGGCCCTATAGGGATTGACAACCCCTATTTGCGTTGGTTGCGAGGATTTATTTGTTTTTTGTAGGTACGAGGGACTCGCGCGTAGCCTCCTACTGGATTGATACCTTGGTTCTCAAAAACTGAGGGAAATACTTACGCTACTTTGCTGCATCATCCCTTCCTCTTCGGGGAAAACCAACGCGGTGCTAAAAGAGGTAGCATGGCGCTGTCTTATGGTGAGTCCCATGAGGAAGAAGAGGAGGAAGAAGACTCAGAGGTGACCCCCGAAGGGACGGGGGAGACCTCCCCCCTGAGTAAGGCTGACATCTTCCGTGCCTTCCCTGACGATGACGATGCCAACGCTTCCTAGGAGAAGGATGAACTGGCTGTGATCCCGACGAGGGGCAGGTCGGCGCGGATCATCCGAGATTCTGCTGCTGCTCCGGTGCCAGCTGGAGCCACCTCTGGTTCAACTGCTGCTCCTGCTTCAGCTTCTAGAGCAGGTGCACCCGCACCTCCGGTCAAGACGCTCTCTGGATTCAAGCTCACCAAGCGGAAGGTGGACTACGTTGCTGTTGACTAGTAAGTGCCCTGCCTTGCCTTGTTCCTGCTGTTGATGCTTGTTTCCGACTCTCTTTCCTTGCTACGTGACCAGGCTGTCGTCTACAGTGAAGAGGAGAAGGGAGAGCGAGGTGGTGCCGCTTGAATCCGTGTCGCCTCCTGCGACTGTGCCCCTCTCCATGGGTGAAGGAGGGGATGGTGCTCATGCTTCTCCAGCCCGGTCGTCCTTGCGAGGCCCGGTGGAGCATCCTAGGGAGGAGTCAGCCCCCGAAGCGCCGCCGGCTTAGGAGGTGTCGGCGTCCGGCATGGCTGGTGAGGTTCGGGAGCCCTTGATCTCCCAGGCTCTGGTGACAACGTCGCCCCCTTCTCCTGCTACGTCGCTGGCCCTAGGTTCTTCTGCTTCCTCAGCCATCTTGGAGCGCGCCCTTTCGGAGATGGCACGACTACGGGAAGATCTCTAGGGCATGGACTCGCACCTCGTGGTAGGGCGCTTGGAGCTGGTCTCTGGCTGGCTTCGCTCCGACTCGGCGGTTCGAGCATCGCCGAGCCAGGCCGCAACAGCCTCCGAGAAGGAGAAGCAGGCCGCCGCCAAAGTTGCGGCCGATCGCGAGGCGGCATTGAAGGACGCCTAGGCCACGCGCGGCCGCTGTCGAGAGCTAGAGGACGAGATGAAGGGCCTGCGCGACCATCATGCGGAAGAAGCACGTGGCCGCCAGGCGAAGGAGGAGGAGATGAAGGCCTGGGAGGACGCCACCAAGGGCCGCGACGCTGAGCTGGGGTAGCTGACGAAGGTGCATGCAGCGGAGCGCAACCGGCTGGAGGAGTTGGAGCGGAAGGCGAGGGCGAAGGAGGCCGACCTTGATGCCAAGGCGCGGGTCCTTGTCGAAGACCGCACAGCCTTCTCGACCTTCGAGGAGAGGTCCCATGTGGCGCTGAAGACACTATACGAGAAGGGCTTGAAGAAGCCGCTGGCCAGCGACGAGGATGGCCCTGCTCAGCTGCTTCCCTTCCCGGTGAAGGCGCTTGAGGAGGTCGTGGAAGGCATCGGTCCCATGGCAGAGGTAGAGGCAGAGGCTCGCGTCCTTTCCTTAGCCGCACTGACACGGATCTTCAGCCACCTGCACCTTCATGACCCCAGCGCTCGTCTTGACGAGCTGTTGGAACCTGTAGCTGACGAACACTGCGCAGCCGCCGCTACGGCCATGAAGGGTCAAGTGGAAGCCTTGCTGAAGAAGTTTGACACCTTCGCCCCACGCCCTCGACCGGAGATGCAGGTGAAGGCGACCCTACCCAAGAGGGGGAACCTTTTGCAGGTCCGGCGGTGTCCAGGGTGACTTGCGGCTGCTTTTCTGCTTTGTTCCTGCAACATGTACCATGCCTCATGGAGGCGTTAAACTTGCGTTTGATATTGTCAGAACAATATGCATTGTAATATTTGCTTTGAGATTTTTCGATTTTCTTCCTATTTGCTTTGTGTTCTACGTCGGCAGAGCCCGGCCCCACGCATACCTGATACGTCTCCGTCGTATCTACTTTTCCAAACACTTTTGCCCTTGTTTTGGACTCTAACTTGTATGATTTGAATGGAACTAACCCGGACTGACGCTGTTTTCAGCAGAATTACCATGGTGTTGTTTTATGTGCAGAAAACAAATATTCTCGGAATGACCTGAAACTTCACGAAACATCTTAGAAAAAACAATAAAAAATCCTCGCCAAAGATGAAGACCAGGGGGCCCACACCCTTCGCATTAGGGTGGGGGGCGCCCCCCCCTAGGGCGCGCCCCCTACCTCGTGGGCCCCCTGGAAACCTTCCGATGCCAACTCCAACTCTATATATTTGCTTTCGGAGAGAAAAAAAATCAGAGAGAAGAAACCATTGCGTTATACGATACGGAGCCGCCGCCAAGCCATAAAACCTCTCAGGAGGGCTGATCTGGAGTCCGTTTGGGGCTCCGGAGAGGGGGATTCGTCGCTGTCGTCATCATCAACCATCCTCCATCACCAATTTCATGATGCTCACCGCCGTGCATGAGTAATTGCATCGTAGGCTTGCTGGACGGTGATGGGTTGGATGAGATTTATCATGTAATCGAGTTAGTTTTGTTAGGGCTTGATCCCTAGTATCCATTATGTTCTGAGATTGATGTTGCTATGACTTTGCTATGCTTAATGCTTGTCACTAGGGCCCGAGTGCCATGATTTCAGAACTGAACCTATTATGTTTTCATGAATATATGTGAGTTCTTGATCCTATCTTGCAAGTCTATAGTCACCTACTATGCGTTATGATCCGGCAACCCCGAAGTAAGAATAATCGGGACCACTCCCGGTGATGACCATAGTTTGAGGAGTTCATGTATTCACTATGTGCTAATGCTTTGTACTGGCTCTCTATTAAACGGAGGCCTTAATATCCCTTAGTTTCCAATAGGACCCCGCTGCCACAGGAGGGTAGGAGAAAAGATGTCATGCAAGTTCTTTTCCATAAGCACGTATGACTATAAACGGAATACATGCCTACATTATATTGATGAATTGGAGATAGTTCTGTGTCACCCTATGTTATGACTGTTACATGATGAACAACATCCGGCATAATTATCCATCACTGATCCGGTGCCTACGAGTTTTCCATACACTGGTTCTCGCTTATTTACTTTAACGCTGCTATTGTTACAATCACTACAAAATACCAAAAACATTACTTTTGCTGTCTTTACTTTTGTTGCCGCTACCACCACTATCATATTACTTTGCTACTAAACACTTTGATGCAGATACTAAGTTTCCAGGTGTGGTTGAATTGACAACTCAACTGCTAATACTTGAGAATATTCTTTGGCTCCCCTTGTGTCGAATCAATAAATTTGGGTTGAATACTCTACCCTCAAAAGCTGTTGCGATCCCCTATACTTGTGGGTTATCAAGACTAATTTCTGGCGCCGTTGCCGGGGAGCATAGCTCTATTCTTTGAGTCACTTGGGATTTATATCTGCTGGACACTATGAAGAACTTGAGAGATCCAAAAACCAAGATCTATCCCTCAACTACGAGGGGAGGTAAGGAACTGGCATCTAGCTCTGCACTTGATTCACCTTCTGTTATGAGTAAGTTTGCGACACCTACTCCTGCTTCTGCTATTCCTTCTGATATGTCGCATGTTATTGATGATGCCACTTCTGCTATGCATGATACTTATGATGAAACGACTTCTATGCCTGACACTACCGTGCCCCTTAGTGAATTTCTTGATGAACAAATTGCTAGGGCTAGAGAAAAATAAATTATTGAATCTGAATACGATGATGATAGTGATGATGAAAATATGCCTGTTATTCCTGAGGGTTATCTTTTTGATATGGAATCTTTTGCCGCTATTTTTGCTTGCAAAGATATATATGAGCTTAAGAGGTTATTAATTAAATGGAGCAAAGAATCACTTAGAGATAAAATGAGACCTGACCCCGCTATTGCTACTTCACCTATATGTGTTCCTGATAAGGATTATGAATTCTCTATTGATCCTGATATAATTACTTTGGTTGAATCTGATCCGTTTTATGGCTATGAATCTGAAACTGTTGTGGCACATCTTACTAAGTTAAATGATATAGCTGCCATGTTCACTAATGATGAGAGATCGCTTTACTTTTATATACTCAAAATATTTCCGTTCTCATTAAAGGGTGATGCTAAGATATGTTTTAATTCTCTTGGTCCTGGTTGTGTGTGTAGTCCCCAGGATATCATTTATTACTTCTCTGCTAAATATTTCCCTGCTCATAAGAAACAAGTTGCTTTGAGGGAAATATACAACTTCGTGCAAATTAAAGAAGAGAGTCTCCCACAAGCTTGGGGGAGGCTTCTCAAGTTACTTCATGCTTTGCCAGATCATCCTCTTAAGAAACCTGAAATACGTGATATCTTTTATAATGGACTAACCGATGCTTTCAGAGATTACCTGGATAGTTGTGTTGGTTCTCTTTTCAGGGAAAGAACACCGGATGAAGCTGAAATTCTATTGAATAATATGTTGACAAATGAAAACAATTGGGCACCTCTTGAGCCAGCTCCTGAGCCAACTCCTGTTCCAATTACTGAGCCTATCCCTAAACCAACTCCGAAGAAGAGAGGTGTTCTATTTCTCAGTCCCGAAGATATGCAAGAGGCAAAGAAATCTATGAAAGAAAAAGGTATTAAAGCTGAAGACGTTAATAATTTACCTCCTATTGAAGAAATACATGGTCTAAATATACCGCCTGTTGAAGAAACATATGATCTCAATCCTTTATTTATTGAAGAACCTCCTGATCCCGATATCCCGACACAGGTAGTAAAGGTAAATTCACTCTATAGATTTGATGAAGGTGATATCCCTCACTATAAGCCTACTAGGCAATGCTTTGATGAGTTTGATAATTTTATTGTCAAACAAGAAAATTTCAATGCTTATTTTGGTAGACAATTGAAATATGATTCCGATATGCTTAAATACTTGGGTGATTATATGGCTAATATTAAAGGTGAACTTAAACTTGTTAGCAAACATGCTTCTATGGTTACCACTCAAGTAGAACAAGTGCTTAAGGCTCAAAAAGAAGTGCTTAATGAAATGAATAGTAAGAAAAATGATTATGTTGTTAGAGTGGCTACTAGAACTGGTAGAATGACTCAGGAACCTTTGTATCCTGAAGGCCACCCTAAGAGAATCGAGCAAGATTCTCAAAGAAATAATATTGATGTTCCTAGTTCTTCTAAAAAGAAGAAGAAGAAAAATGATAGAACTGTGCAAACTTCTAGTGAACCTATTGCTGAACCACCTGATAATCCAAATGATATTTCTATGTCTGATGCTGCAACACAATCTGGTAATGAACATGAACCTAGTAAAAATATTAATGATGATGTTCATGATGATGCTCAACCTAGTAATGATAATGATGTAGAAATTGAACCTGCTGTTGATCTTGATAACCCACAATCAAAAAATCAACGTTATGATAAAAGAGACTTTGTTGCTAGGAAACATGGTAAAGAAAGGGAACCTTGGGTTCAGAAGCCCATGCCCTTTCCTCCGAAACCATCCAAGAAAAAGGATGATGAGGATTTTGAGCACTTTGCTGAAATGATTAGGCCTATCTTTTTGCGTATGAGATTAACTGATGTGCTCAAAACAAATCCTTATGCTAAATATATGAAGGATATCATTACTAATAAAAGAAAGATACCGGAAGCAGAAATTTCCACCATGCTTGCTAATTATACTTTTAAGGGTGGAATACCAAAGAAACTTGGAGACCCCGGAGTACCCACTATACCTTGCTCCATTAAAAAGAATTATATTAAAACTGCTTTATGTGATCTTGGAGCCGGTGTTAGTGTTATGCCTCTCTCTTTATATCGTAGACTTGACTTGAATAAGCTGACACCTACTGAAATATCTTTGCAAATGGCTGATAAATCAACTGCTATACCTGTCGGTATTTGTGAGGATGTGCCTGTTGTGGTTGCAAACGTTACTATTTTAACGGACTTTGTTATACTTGATATTTCCGAGGATGATAGTATGTCTATTATTCTTGGAAACCTTTTCTTAATACTGCAGGGGCTGTTATTGATTGCAACAAAGGCAATGTCACTTTTCATGTTAATGGTAATGAGCATATGGTACACTTTCCGAGGAAACAACCTCAAGTTCATAGTATCAACTCGATTGGAAAAATTCCATCGATTATAATTGGAGGTTTTGAATTTCCTCTTCCTACTATCAAAAAGAAATATGATATACTTATTATTGGGGATGTGCATATCCCCGTTGAGGTAACTTAGTTTTATTCGAAATTTCTCTGGTTTCATGATTATTGGAATGAGTTTGTTAACAAGACTTGATCAACCTTGTTAGTGGATTCTTTTTGATGTGCATGAGATGGATGAAACTAGAAGCACAAACTTCTGTACCCTCTCTATACTTTCTGTTATTTATATTAAATAATGTAAAAATAGTATTTTTTCTGTCTGTTTCCCGACTTATCGGTGCAATATAAAAATATCCCGAAAATAAAAGTCCTTAGAATGCCATGCCAATTTAATATGATTTTTTCAGGAATATTTGAGGATTTACTGTGCAAAAATTACCCTGGGAGGAACTGCCACCTGGCCACGAGGGTGGTGGACGCGCCCCCCCTATAGGGCGCGCCCCCCTGCCTCGTGGGCCCACGGTGGCCCTCCTCCACTTATCCCAGCACCCATCTTCTTCCTCTATCTCACACAAACCCGAAAAACCAACTCAAGCACGAGTTCCAGCCACTTTTGCTGCGATTTTCGATCTCCTTGCTCAAAGCACCTCTCTAAAAACTTCTTGGGGAGATTGTTCCTTGGTATGTGACTCCTCCATTGGTCCAATTAGTTTTTGTTCTAGTGCTTTATTCTTTGCAAATTTGTGCTGCATAGGTGACCATGTTCTTGAGTTTGCACGTCAAATTCATATGATTCCAAGTAGTTATAATGCTTGATATAGGCTCTAGGCACTTGTAGGAGTAGTTGCTATCAGTTTTATTGAAGTTGGTTTACTTTTATTTTGAAGTTACTAAAAATTTCAGAATTTTTCAGAGAAAAACAATATGTTTAGGAAGATGTTCCAAGGTGGTTCCTCTAAGAAGCAAGGACCCAGGATTGGTATGTGCGATGCTGACGAGGATCCACCAAGAGACGCTCCAGTACGGCCTTGCGAATGGCCGTCGGAAAGTTTTATGGACCGTGCAGGAATTAAAGAAGAATTCAAAACATATCTGCGCAATGCCGGTCTTGAGGATTTTGAGGCTAACAAATGCCCCTAGTATCATGATCTCACAAGTTCATTTGTGAGGAGGTTTGAGTATTCATCTCTGTGTAATTCTCCTTCAGTCATGTTTGATCTTTATGACAAATCTTATACCATGGACCTAGAGGATTTCACTTCTGCTTGCGAACTTCCATCATGGGGTAGTGTTAGGGATCCCCCTAAATCTGAATTTAGAAACATTCTTGCTAGTATAACTCTGGCGGAATCGAGAGATATAACGCAGGCTACCATAGGGAGCATTCACTTTCCTGCTATACATTATTTTGCTCTTTTTATCGGTAGATGCATAAATGATAAGGATGAAGCATGTCACATGTGTGTCCTTGATCTTAGCATTCTTAGGAGTGCTGTGTTAGGAGACCAATCTTATCATATGGGAGCCATTGTAGCTCGTAGGTTGCATCATAATAGACATAATGGAGATTTCTTTGGAGGAATTTATGCAACCCGCTTAGCTCATTTTCTTGAGATAGACATTCGTGAGGGTGATATGGAGTTGCCTCCTGCATATTTAGATTATGAATCTATGGCTTCGCACCAGTTTGTCGAGAGGCCTGAATCACCTCTCTTATATCATTTAATTTTTGATAAACGACGTGTTTTCCGTATTACTCTCCCTGCTCCTGCCTTCTTTGATTCGCAGACAAAAGGAAGATATGTTATTACCAGAGAGGAGGCAGAAGAGTACGAGAGGAGAGCGGAGGCAACTCGACTCCACGCTACAGCTCAGCAGGCGATAACCGCTGCACATCAGTATGATCCCAACTATTCCTCCTCATCACAATACGACCCCAACAACTATTATTATGGATATCCGCCAGGCCAGCCGTGGCCATAGACCAACTTAGGCCAAAATCCTAAGCTTGGGGGAGTACGTATTTCTCATCGACATTACATTTATGTTCACACACACTCATTGCTAGATGTCGGTGCTCATACTTTTTCACTGAAATATCCATGCTAGTTTATTTTCTTTTTCCTGCTTTCTTCTTGTGTGTTTGTTAAACCTTAAGAAAAAAAATAGTATTAGTTTATTTTTCTGCTGT
The DNA here is from genome assembly GCA_034509565.1 of Triticum monococcum. NCBI lineage: Eukaryota > Viridiplantae > Streptophyta > Magnoliopsida > Poales > Poaceae > Triticum > Triticum monococcum. The sequence goes on along the minus strand of CM067843.1, from coordinate 182,682,302 downwards.
AGTAGTAATAATTAAAAAGAAAACCCAAAAATATTTCCCGTTCTTCTTTTGCTTGTTGGGAGCTTTCCCGTGTAAATAGTTTTATTTCTTTTCTTTTATTTGGGGGTCAGTAGGAGAAGACCATAATTAAATTGTTGAAGTGGCTCTTATATGCATTATTGTTGATTTAACCAAGAGCCCATATTGCCTTGTCTTCTCTTGTTTATTGAATGCTCACAGATTCCATCTTAGTCCAATGCACGTGCACTATTATTATTATTCACACCGTTCGGGCGTGCAAGTGAAAGGCAATTATGATGATATATGATGGACTGACTGAGATGAGAAAAGCTGGTATGAACTCGACCTCTTTTGTTTTTGTAAATATGATGAGCCCGTCGTTCTTGATTCAGCTTATTATGAATAAACATGTTTGCAATGACAATTAGAGATCATAGTTGCTTGTGCCATGCTTGATTAGCTATGAGTTATAATGGTTTACCTTGTGTGCCAACATGCTATTGAGATGATTATGATGTGGTATGATGGGGTGGTATCCTCCTTCGAATGATTTAAGTGACTTGACTTGGCACATGTTCACACATGTAGTTGAAACAAAATCAACATAGCCTTCACGATATTTATGTTCATGGTGGATTATATCGTACTCATGCTTGCATCCAATGTTTATTAATTTTAATGCATGTACATGGCTGTTGTCGCTCTCTAGTTGGTCGCTTCCCAGTCTTTTGCTAGCCTTCACTTGTACTAAGCGGGAATACTGCTTGTGCATCCAATCCATTAAACCCCAAAGTTATTCCAGATGAGTCCACCATACCTTCCTATATGCGGTATCTGCCTGCCGTTCCAAGTAAATTTGTATGTGCCAAACTCTAAACCTTCAAATAAACATTCTGTTTTGTATGCTCGAATAGCTCATGTATCAACAAAGGTTGTCCTTATCTTCCGTGTTAGGCAGGTTATTCTCAAGAGGAGTGGACTCCGCTCCTCACTCACGAGAAAATGGCTGGTCACCGGGATGCTGTAGCGACCTGACCTGAATGGATAAAGTCTCTGTGCTTAAGTGTCATCCCTGGATCTGTATGCTGACACACACAGTACTCGAAGGATTTATAATAGAGGTAAATCACATGTATAAAGTAACGTAAATACTATTACCTCAATCCATATAGCGGAAGCAACAAGGTTGTGGATTCCCATCAACACCAACGGCAAAGTTGAGTGTAGAAATCGTAACCCTAACGTATCTCTTACTCGTCGTAAGAAATCCTGCAACATGAGACGTTGCAGCCACAGAGGGTCAGTACATTGAATGTACTGGCAAATTCACACCATAGAGAGAAATGATGAACAATGGCTATCACTACATGCATATATGGCTGGTGGAAAAGCTCTATGGTTATAAGGTTTTTGCGAAAAGCCAATTTTTCCCTACTGCAAAGGAATAAATTTTATTTAACTATCATGGTGGTTGTTAAACATTGAGAATGGTTGATAGCATTCTCAATCCCAATTAAAAATAGTCATCGATAACCCAACAATATTAATTTAGAAGTAACATGATGAGATCAACAAGATAATCCAAGAACTAGATACTCAAGATGTCCATAACCGGGGACACGGCTAATCATGATTAGTTTGTACACTCTGCAGAGGTTTGCGCACTTTTCCCCACAAGACTCGATCGCCTCCGTTGGATTTCTCGCACTACAGGATGTTTGAGAAACGGATGACCGAGACATAGTCTTTGAGAAGCGCTAGCACCTTACGTTGGATAGACCGGTACACCTACTTTCCCCTACATCTGCTAGTCTACCCTGTAAGAGTTCGCACGACTTAATCAACTATGCCAGAGCTCATAGTGGCTTGTGGCTGCACACGGAAGTTTCTAGTATGAATAATCTTATGATCCCTTTGGGCCCGGGTGGCGGTCCAAAGAAAAACAGGCAAGTCCTGTAATACCCAGGTGCCTAGACAGGCAAGTCCTGGAATACCCAGGCGCCTCAATCCACCCAGATGTGTGTTTAAGTTGCCACCTTAAGTAAACCATTAATTAACAATCTCACATCTGTCATGAAATACTCTCAAACCCAATCCACGTCTACGAGCATAGCATGGCAGTATAAGCCTAACGTAATAGTAACTCCCAAGGGTTTGATAATGAACAGGTAATAGGTACTACCTCAACTACTTCCCATCCCACAATTTAAGTAGATCCTAATCATGCAATGTTTGAGGATTTATCTAATGCAATAAAAACTGGGTATGAAAGAGATATGATCAAAGTGTGAACATGCCTGCAATGTTGATGAAGATGATTCGCACTCAAAAATCTTGATAGCTCTACTCGTCACACTCCGGTTAATCTATCATAATCAAGCAATAGTAACCACACATAAGCAATCACTCAAAAGACTAGAAAGATCGAAGAAGTCGATTCGGAAAACATCAAAACCAAGCAAATAGCTCTTGCAACATAAAACAATTTCTAACAGTACCAAAATTATGTGAATTTGGCCTTTCAGAAAATTTAGGTCAAGAGCTTCGATTTGCAAAAAGAATCAACTCAAACGGAGTTACGGATAAAAAGATATGATCAAAAAAAGTTTGAATTCAAATCTGATCTAATTCAAATTTTAAAACTTTCAAAAACATGTTTGAGTTGGATTACTGGATAGAGGAGATCATAACGAAGAAGTGGGCGTTGGTTTCGTTGGATTTGGATAAACGAGTAAAAAGTTATGGCTATTTGAAAAATCAGGGCCAAGCTGTTTTACGAAAGAAAAAAAATAGCTACGGTTAAGGTCTAACGTATAAATACGTAGACTAATTAATAATCTAATTATTTTATCATATTAGTCTAAAAATAATAAACTACGGAGGTATAAGGAGAAAAAAAACAAAAAGATACCTTTATAAGGCAGAGAAAAGACGACTTTGGAGAGAAGAGATAATTTCCAGAAGTCGCGCCGGAGAGGAGAAATATTTTTTTTAAATGAATCTAGTCAAACCAAAATATTGATTTAACCCGAATCGAATGATTTTTTGGAGGCTCTATGGGTCTATATTTATTGATGGAAAAGAGGCTTAGGGGTCAAAGGCTAGGCAATGTGGGACTAAACGTAGACGAAAATATACGAAACAGAGAAGAAAAGAGGCGATGGGCCTAAAGGCTTTCGGCCGCCCGCACGCTGCAGTTTTTTTTTTGCCTTTGGCCGGCCGCGCGGTGCAATTTTTTTTATAGAATGCGATAAACTAAAAAACGAAAATAAAAGTAAAACTTTATATAGGCATATTATATAGCAAAATTTTCAGAAAAATATTTCCAACAATATGGACATTTTTCTAGCATTTAATAAAATTCACACAATTTCTAATAATTCAAACATTGCTACTTGTCTATTAAAATCCAACAAAAATCATTTTAAAAATACCAAAATGATTTCAAATTAATTTTTCTCCAATTTTCTATTGTAGGAATCATGTTACCCTAATTTCCATATATTTTATTTTTTGGAGAAATTTTTTTTGAATAAAACTCAAATAACTCCAAATGGAAAATAAATTCAAAAGAGTTTTGAATTTAATTCTTTGAAACTCCCAACTCATATTTCATATAATTTGAAGAAGTCATTTTATCTTCTCTCATGAAAATCATTGAGCTGCATGAAGTTTATGAATTGAAATATTTCCAAATGAAATTCAATTATTTTCAAATACCCTTTCATTTAATTTAAATGGAAGAAGTCATATCATCTTCGCTCAAGGGTTTTGTATTTGAAAATAATTTGAATTCACGAAGATCATAAATGCAAAAATGAAAGTTTGGGAAAGTCCTTTTATTCCCTCTCATTTAACTTTCAAAAAGGTTTCGAATTTCACTCAATTTCACGCAATCAAACAAACAATCAATCAAATCTATCTATTTATGATAACATTCCAAAATTTAGAATTTTGGGATGTTACAGATGCCCAGTCCCATGCTTTATGCAAACTAAATCAAAATTAACTGCAAACAAAACTCCCCCTGGGACCTGATGTATGTTGGAGGCACTCGTTGTTTCAAGCAAGCCATGGATTGATGTTTGTTGGTGGAGGGAGAGTATAAACTTTACCATTCTGTTTGGGAACCGCCTATAATGTGTTTAGCATGGAAGATATCGCCATCTCTTAGTTGTTACGTTGACAATGAAAGTATACTACTCAAAATACAATTTCTCTCTATTGCAAAACCAAGCTCTGGCACCTCTACAAATCCCTCCTTCCCTCTGCGAAGGGCCTATCTATTTACTTTTATGTTGAGTCATCACCCTCTTATTAAAATGCACTAGCTGGAGAGCGCAGCCGTCATTTGCATTCATCACTGTTAATTTATATTGGGTATGACTATGATTGGATCTCTTTTAGCATGAATTACAACGTCTAGTCAGTCCTTGATCTTTAAAGGTGCTCTGCATTTATGTTTTGCGGTCTCAGAAAGGGCTAGCGAGATACCATCTTGTTATATCATATTATGATTGTTTTGAGAAAGTGTTGTCATCCGAGATTTATTATTATGACTTCCTAGTTGATTATGCTATTAATATGAGTAATTGTGAGATCTGAGAATTATTGCAAATGTGGTTAGTTATGATCTATGCTGAAAACTTGAATGCTGGCTTGACATAGTTACAACAACAAGAGCAAACGGAGTTTGTAAAAGTTTTTCTTTCTTTCAGTTTGTCAACTGAATTTCTCGAGGACAAGCAAGGGTTTAAGCTTGGGGGAGTTAATACGTCTCCGTCGTATCTACTTTTCCAAACACTTTTGCCCTTGTTTTGGACTCTAACTTGTATGATTTGAATGGAACTAACCCGGACTGACGCTGTTTTCAACAGAATTACCATGGTGTTGTTTTATGTGCAGAAAACAAATATTCTCGGAATGACCTGAAACTTCACGGAATATCTTAGAAAAAATAATAAAAAATCCTCGCCAAAGATGAAGACCAGGGGGCCCACACCCTTCTCACGAGGGTGGGGGGCGCGCCCCCTACGTTGTGGGCCCCCTGGAAACCCTCCGACGCCAACTCCAACTCTACATATTTGCTTTAGGAGAGAAAAAAATCAGAGAGAAGAAATCATCGTGTTTTATGATACAGAGCCACCGCCAAGCCCTAAAACCTCTCGGGAGGGCTGATCTGGAGTCCGTTTGGGGCTCCGAAGAGGGGGATTCTGTCAGGACCCCGATTCTAAGCCACAACGATCTAGCCGGTAACACCTCATATCACTTTGCGGCCTCACGCACGGTATCCCACGGGTGTCGCCTTACCATGGCCCGGGACCGTTTGCGCCTTTTGGCTCACGTATATGACAATGTCGCTAGCATCCATATGACCGAGAACCCGGGCCGACATGGCTAGTCGTGAACCCAAAGCGGCACAGACCTATGGAGACAGGCATACATGAATCACAACGAACATGTCGGTCATCAACGAGTGATTCCGGGCTGTAGCACTGGGCTAACAGGACTCCGGGGAATCCCGGGCTGTAGCAGGCTAGGCAGGACTCCGGAGATCACCGCGTGACATTTCCCCGAAGGGACAGACATAGGGACGAAGTGAAACACATGCCGGCCAGTCAAGTGTCCTGAACAGTAGTGCTGGGCTAGCAGGACTCCGGTGAACCGGGCTGTAGCGGACTACTATGGCTCGAGGAGCACTAGACTACATTTCCCCATAAGAAAGGCTGCGAAGGGCAAACCACTAGATTGTCGGATCCCACTCATACCAAGCATTTCAATCATACATACAATATGCCCGATATGAGTACATACAACATGGCATCACAACAAAACTCTACAACTCAGGTACTTTATTTAAAGGCTCCAGGGAGCCATACATAACATATCCATACAGGTAGGGGTCACATGACCCGACACTCAAGTCATACAGTCATACAAGCACATGCGGAAGCAACTAGTCTGAGTACAGACTCTAGAAAGAAAGAAGGCTTCTCGAAGCCTGTCTATCTACATAGGGCCCTCCATGGCCTGGATCACCACCTGGGTGTCTAGTCACTCGTCGACGTCAAGATCTACGTAAAACCCATCGGAAGGGGCAGTGTTGTCGTCTGAAAACAATAAATAAGCAAATATGAGTACAAAAGTACTCAGCAAGTCTTACATCAGAACCTACTGTACATGCTCGTTCTCAAAAGGGTGGTGGGGTTTATGCAGCAAGCCAGCTTTGACTCTTGGCTAAGCTATCCTACGGAATCTTTTAGCAAAATAGTTTTCGCACACGAGTCCACTACTCACCATCACAATACTCCACCGAGGATCCTCCCTCGTATCCTGTGAGGGGGCCATCCTCGGTACTCACACTTATCTTGAGTCTTTTAGTAGTATCCATTAACTTGTCTATGAACTGTATAGGCAACCAAGTAGTCCTTTACCGCGGACGCGACTATTCGAATAGTTTTATACCTTGCAGGGGTGTACTTCGTCATACACGCTTTCACCGCTTATCGCCGTCTACACGACATGTACTCGGCAACCTTCAAGCGGAAGCCCAGCGAGGGTGTCGGCCACGGCCTACCTAAACACCTAAGCCCCTAGTCCAGGTTATCGCCTATCCAGGTTCCATCCGCAGGGAGTCCGGCCGAGGTTTCCACATACAGCCCCGAACGATGTGAACAGGGTTCCCGAGACACCAAACGGGTGACTCGGTACACCGTGCCACGGTGTATCTACCGCAACATAGCCCACCCCTAGGGTCAGCGCTACGCACGGCCGCCAACACATATCCTACAAGCACCAGAAACTATTTGCAACTCCTGGACAGAGTACTAGGGTGGCTAAGAAGCCGAGAGGGTCCATTTGTTTCGGGCCCAATGTACGGTAGTAACTGCATCTTAAATCACACATACAGATCTCAGTTCTTATGGACGGCCTCAATGAAACAACCCACCATGTACTCCTACATGGCCTCTCATCGATACCTTTACCAAAACATGTTCAACACATCCCTCATATTACTGGCACAAGCATTTCACTCTAGCCCATCACCCAGATGAACCAGACCTGACACAACTCTAAGCATAGCAGGCATAGCAAGGTAGGAATCACAAAACATGGCTCAATCAACTCCTACACATGCTAGTGGGTTTCATCTAGTTACTGTGGCAATGACAGGTCATGCAGAGGATAAGGGTTCAACTACCGTAGCACACAGCAGTTTGAATCGTGTTGTCTTAACGCAGTAAACAAGAGCAGGAGCGAGAACATGGGTTGTATCGGAATGATCAATGGTTGCTTGCCTGATGGAGTGGTGACGGGATACTGCCCTTCAGTTGGATACTCGTGAATATCCTCGGAGGCAGAACCTACCACGAAGAACACAACCGAGCACAATCAACACATGACGATATGCAACAATATGATGCATGCTATGACATGGCAATATGGATGTGTCTTGAGCTAATGCAACTAGCTATGGTTTAAATGGAGTTGGTTTGAGTGCAAGATTCAAATTCCAACCCCATATATGATTATTTAAATGCCCTTTATTTGTTTTGTCCAAAACAGGGGACAAACATTGTTCAAACATGCATGAAAATGGTACAGATGGATTCCTTGAATTTTTCTGATAATTTTACATATATAATTTGTCTCATTTGGAGTTATGGTTGAATTTCTATGAATTTTTGAAGTTTGAACTATTTTCTGGAATTTCCTGAGTTATTTTAATTCCAGAAATGATATATTGCGTCAGCATGACAACAGCATTGCGTCAGCAGATCAAAGGCGGCTGTCCCAGTCAAACCTGACGTGTGGGGGCCACTGGTCAGTGTAACAGGGCAGGGAGAGAGGCTGACTAGCGGGTCCCACCTGTCAGGGTCATTAGTTTAACTAATTTAAGTTAATCCTAATCCTGGTTCATTAGTGGCCTGGGGCCCACGCGTCAGTGACCCAGGGGGTCAACTGGGCCCACCCAGTTAGCAGTCAGCGGGGTCAAACCCGCCGGACTTGGTCCACGGCTCGTCGCCGGCGACGACAGAGACGGTGGAGGGGCTCGGGATCGCCGCTCCGGCGACCATTCGGGCGGCGGAGCTCATCTACACGATGCCCAGACTCGCGCGAATCCAGTGGGACACACGGGAGGCTGCGGGGCGGCCGGAGCTCGCCGGAATTAGGCTTGAGGCGGCGGCCGGAGCTCGGGCGAGCTCGGGTTCGAGGCTAAAAGGCACGGGGAGGCATGCGGATAGGTCCTACGGGTTCCTGGCGTCACCAGGAACACGACGACGGGCTCGGTTGCGGCTGGCTTGGCCCCTGGCCACGGCGGCGCCATGAACGGCGGAGCCGAGTTCTCGGCCAAGGTGGCCGGCAGGGCTAGGGGGGGCGCTCGAGCTACGGGGCTAGGGGGAGGAGGAAGGGGAGCTCACGGCGGAGTTGCTGAGCAGGCCAGTGGGCTCGGGGAGGCGTTGACGATGGCGAATCGAAGTCGGCGGTCGGCGGCGCCCGAGGAGGAGGATGATGGCAACGGCGGTTCCACAGGGCGTCCGGCGTCTTGTGGCTCGGCAGAGAGCTTCAGAGGGAGGAGGCGGAGCTTTTGGACACCACAACGAGGCGAGGGGAGCACGGTGGCTGCGGCTACAGCGTGCGGTGGCGACGGCGGCGCTCGGGTGTGCTGCGAGGAGAGGACAGAGGAGGAGGGAGAGCGAGGGAGAGTGAATGAGAGGGCCAGGGGGGTGCGTGGCGTCCATAGCGACGTCGGGGAGGCGGCCGAAGCAGGAGGTGGCCGTCGGTGGCCGCGCGCGTGCCGGCGCGCCGCGGGCACACGCCCGGCGTCCTCCTGGCAGCAGCTAGGGGACGACTGGCGTCGCCTGGTGGGCTGGGCCGTCCAGCTACAGTGCTGGGCCGGCTGGTGGCGCCAGGTAAGTGGCCCACTGGCCTACTCTCTCTCTTTAATTTATTCTGTTTTCTATTTTCTATTTCTGTTATTCTGTTTTGATTTAGTTTAAATACTAAATCATTTTATAAAATCCTGAAAATATTTATGGACACTTTCTGAAATATTTCAGTGGCCCAAAAATAATTCCAACATTATTTGAGCATTTAAATTATTTAATAGTATTTAAATGCCCAAATTCAAATATTATGAATTAAATCAATGCCCCCTTTTGATGACCTAAAATTATATTCACCATTTTTCCCAAGGGTTCTAACCCAAGGCAAAGAGGGTGATCATATCTGAAGGGCATTTCAGGTTCATTGAGTTTATTTTTAGTAAACCCTAGTTGATTTCAGGGGGGGGGTGCTGGGGGTTCTGCTTTCCCCATTTCCATTTCTGATGAAAGTAGACATGATGCACACTCTAATGCATAACCTAGCTAGGGTGTGACAACTCACCCCCACTCAATAGAATCTCGTCCCGAGATTTAGGATCATCTGGGAAGAAGGCGGGGTACTCGAGTCGAAGACGATCCTCCCTTTCCCAAGTGGCTTCTTCCTCGGAATGGTGTGACCATTGAACCTTGAGAAACTTGATATTATGACGTCGAGTGGTACGCTCGGCTTGATCAAGGATACGAACAGGGTATTCCCGATAGGAAAGGTTATCTTGTAAATCAAGCGTTTCGTGGTCCACTCCACGGATAGGATCCGCGAAGCAACGCCTGAGTTGCGAAACGTGGAAGACGTCGTGAACTCTGGAAAGATGCGGAGGTAGTTCCAATTGGTAGGCAACTTCTCCTCGTTTGGCAAGAATGCGAAAGGGTCCAATGTAACGAGGAGCCAATTTGCCTTTGATACCGAAGCGATGGGTTCCCTTTAACGGGGTAACCCGAAGGTAAGCTTTCTCGTCAATTTCAAATGTCATAGGCTTATGCTTACGATCATATTGACTCTTTTGGCGAGATTGGGCCATTTTCAATTTCTCACGAATAACGCGAACCTGCTCTTCTGCTTCCTGAATCATATCCGGGCCAAAGAGTTGTCTTTCCCCGGTTTCTGACCAGTTAAGAGGCGTTCGACATTTTCGTCCATAGAGAACTTCGAAGGGAGCCTTGCCCAAACTAGCTTGATAGCTATTGTTATAGGCAAACTCCGCGAATGGAAGGCATTTCTCCCAACTCATTCCGAACGAGATAACAGAAGCTCGGAGCATATCTTCCAGGATTTGATTTACTCGCTCTACTTGACCACTTGATTGAGGATGGAAGGCGGTGCTAAAGGAGAGATGAGTTCCCATAGCATTTTGAAAACTTTCCCAAAATCGAGAGGTGAAGAGACTTCCATGGTCTGAGTTAATTTCCAATGGGACACCATGAAGAGACACTATTCGGGAGATGTATAGGTCAGCTAGCTGGCTAGCGGTGATACTCTCACGAACAGGTAGAAAATGGGCTACTTTGGAAAGACGGTCGATCACGACGAAGATGGCATTATTCCCCCTCTTGGTCCTGGGAAACCCAGTGATGAAATCCATACTGATTTTGTCCCATTTCCATTCAGGAATAGCCAAAGGTTGAAGGGTGCCAGCAGGCCGTTGATGCTCTGCTTTAACACGACGACAAACGTCGCAATTAGCAACGTATTGAGCGATTTCTCTCTTCATCCTAGTCCACCAATACCTCTGGCGTAGGTCTTGATACATTTTAGTACTACCGGGATGAATGGTGAGAGGGGATTCATGAGCTTCCTTAAGGATCAGTCGCCTCAGGTTTCGCGCCTTCGGAACCACTAGGCGATCCCCAAAGTATACAACACCTTGGTCATCAATGGAGAAACAATTCGCGACTCCTCTTCTAGCGTTTCTCTTGATACGGGAAATTCCCGGATCTATCTTCTGCGCCTTGATGACCTGATCCGTAAGGGTAGGTTCCGCTACCAGGGTGGATAGGAATCCTTGAGGAACAATGTGAAGATTAAGCTTGCGAAATTCCTCATGGAGAAGTGGTTGACTTTGTTGTAACATCAGGTTGTTACAGTAGGACTTACGACTTAGTGCATCAGCCATGACATTGGCTTTGCCAGGGGTGTAAGTTATTCCTAAGTCGTAATCCGAGATCAACTAGACCCAACGTCTTTGCCTGAGATTCAAATCTGGTTGGGTGAAGATATATTTCAAGCTTTGGTGATCGGTAAAGATCTCGCAACGATTACCGAGGAGGTAATGTCGCCAGGTTTTGAGTGCATGGACTACAGCTGCAAGCTCTAGATCATGTGTGGGATAATTTTCCTCATGTGGGTGTAATTGCCGTGAAGCATAGGCAATTACCTGACGATCTTGCATGAGTATGCAACCTAGTCCTTGTCGCGAGGCGTCGCAATAGATAATAAAGTCCTTGGAGAAATCTGGTGGTACCAGTACGGGAGCAGATGTCAGGCGTCTTTTCAGTTCCTGAAAACTGAACTCGCACTGTGGAGTCCACTCGAACTTTTTATCTTTCTTGAGGAGTTCAGTTAGAGGTTTAGCAACCTTGGAGAAATTCTCTACGAAGCGGCGGCAATAGCTCGCTAGGCCAAGGAAACTCCGAACTTGCTTGACCGAAGCAGGTGGAGTCCAATCAAGGACGGCTTGAACTCGCTCGAGATTGACAACAATACCCTTACCAGAGATTACATGGCCTAGATAGGTCACTTCTGACAACCAAAATTCACACTTGGAGAATTTGGCATAAAGGCGATGCTCTCGAAGTTTCATCAATACCAGTCTTAGATGTTCGGCATGTTCCTCTTCATTTTTGGAGTAGATGAGTATGTCATCGAGGTATACTACGACGAATTTGTCCAAGTACTCCATGAAAACCGAGTTCATTAACCGGGAGAAAGTGGCCGGGGCATTGGTTAAACCGAAGGACATGACGGTGTACTCGTATTGGCCATAACGAGTGACAAAAGCCGTTTTGGGAATGTCCCCGTTTCTGATTTTGATTTGATGGTAGCCCAACCTCAAATCCATCTTGGAGAAGACTGAGGATCCAGCGAGCTGATCGTACAGGTCGTTGATCCTGGGAAGCGGGTATTTGTTCTTGATGGTGACCAGATTGACAGGTCGGTAATCCACAACCATTCGATCCGTTCCATCCTTCTTCTTGACGAAGAGGACGGGGCAAGCCCAAGGAGAGGAGCTAGGACGGATGAACCCTTTGTTCAAGGACTCATCGAGTTGGTTCTTAAGCTCGGCTAGTTCTAAGGGTGCCATCTTGTAGGGTCTTCTAGCAATTGGAACGGTTCCTGGAACAAGGTCTATCACAAACTCGACATCCCGGTCAGGTGGAACACCTGGCAGTTCTTCCGGGAACACATCCGGGAAGTCTCGGACTACCGGAACGTCCTCAAGGTCTGGAAGAGGGTTGGCATTGAGAGAGTAAAGTTGGCGCTTGGCCACTCGAGTTAAGACATTAACTGTCTTGCCCGAGGGATGAGTAAGTTGAACGGTTCTAGTGGCACAATCGATCTTGGCGTAATGAGCCGACATCAAGTCCATACCCAAGATGATGTTTATGTCGGAGGACTTGAGAGCTATTAAAGATGCAAGGAAGACAAGCCTATCGACAAGAATTTCGTTCCCATGGCTTACCCTAGAAGTTTGCCATTTGGAACCCGGAGTTTGAATCACCATGGAAGTGGGCATGTCACAGAATGTCGTGTTATGCAACCGAGCATAATTCTCGGATATGAATGAATGAGATGCTCCAGTATCGAAAAGAACAGATGCCGGATGGCAGTTAACAAGGAGCGTACCAAGGACGACGTTGGGATCCTCATGAGCCTCTTCGGCTGAGACGTAGTTGACATGGCCACGTGCAGTAGTGACCGGCTTGGCGTAGAAAGTCTTTCCCGCGGGCTTACCACGGCCAACGGACTTTCCAGCTTGACTGGGGTTGTTCTGGGGACACTCTCGACTATAGTGACCCGGTTCTCCACACTTGAAGCATGTTACCACAGTGGGGCGTGGAGCAACATTAGCAACGGGGCCACCATAGGGCTTGGACGGTGCAATTTGCTGGTTGGGACGAGGCGCCTCAAAGGATGGCCTCGGGGTGAATCTGGGTGGCAGTGCGGTGCTTGCAATCCACACCCGGCGCTTCTGAGCTCCAGAGCCGGATGAAGACCCAAAATCACGAGAATGCTTGCGTGAAGCGTCATAATCAGTCTGGCCTGTCTCAGCACTGATAGCTTTATTGACCAACTTCTGGAAGGATGTGCACTCGTGCAGACGGAGATCCCGGCGAAGCTCAGGGCTAAGTCCCTTACGGAACCTTGCCTGCTTCTTGGCGTCAGTAGAAACCTCTTCAGGAGCATAGCGTGCCAGGTTCCCAAATTCTCGGCTATATGCATCCACAGTCAGCCTTCCTTGGGTGAAGTTGCAGAACTCCTCCCTCTTGCGATCCATGAGACCTTCCGGAATGTGATGCTCACGGAAAGCCTCGCTGAACTCAGCCCAGGTAGTGATTTGGCCGACCGGGCGCATAGCTTCGTAGTTTTCCCACCAATGGCTAGCGGGGCCCTCGAGATGATAAGCAGCATAGGTAACCTTGTCGGCCTCAGCTACGTTGGCAGAACACAGCTTGTGGGTGATGCTGCGAAGCCAGTCATCCGCGTCGAGGGGCTCGACGGAATGGTTAAACTTTGGTGGGTACAGCTTGATAAAGTCGTTGATTGACACCAAGGCATTTCGTGGGTGGCGTGCAGTGTTTTGCTCAATCCGCTCCAGCAGGCGGTTGGTCTCACGCTTGTTCCTTTCCGCCTCCAGCATCACTTCGGCCAGGGAAGGCGGGTGAGGCAAATTTTCACCTCTAGCTGCATTGGCTTCCCCCTGCGCTGGGGCAGCAGGGTTTCCACGGGTGTTGACCATCCTAGGAGGAAAACAAGACAACGGTTTAGACAAGGATGGCTCAAACTTAACAGGGAAGTGCAGAATGTAAAGGATAACGCGGAATGCAGAGATGCTCATTCGTATGCCATGGTAATATAAAACTGTCATATATACACCAACGGTCATACTCGTCATACATAGTTTAGTACAAGCCCATGCTACAGTACAACTATGAAAGTAGACGTTACATCTCATCGGAGGCATTCCGAGTCCCTATACATTATTTGTCTACACCTCCGGAATCGATTACACCACCAAGTCGTATTCCACAAGTCACACAGGACAGTGGAGATACAACTACTACAATACTAGTGGTACTACTGCTAACTCAGATAGCTCCGTAGTAGTCCTCATAGAAGTCACCTCCATAGCCTGGAAGTTCAACGTGATCATCCAGAAACAGACGGTCCTGAGGAGCCTGTGGACCATAGGGGCTAGGATAAGGTCTTGGACCAACAAACGGTGGCCTGCGGGGACCAAGGGGTGGGGTGATGCCTCCCACATCACGCCAATCCACCATGTCTGGCAGAGCTGCTCTCACAGGATACAGATCCCTGGTATCCATACATCCAGCTTGCACCGCGGGTGCAAACCGAGTCAATGTGGCCCAATGATCAGCACGGGTATTGAAGAGCTCCAGCCTCAAGGCCCGATTCTCTCGGTCCTTATCTTCGAGCATCTCAGCGGTGGTACGAGTTAATGAGTCTTCCTGAGTGGAGTCAGCATAGATAGCCTGAAGATACCCCTGCGCTCCCGGAAGTGAAGCTGGCATGTAACGGAAGTCAGTGTTCCGAAGCAGGCCAGTCCGGACTCGCAAGATGGTCATCATGGAATAGGCAGCATCCTGCACAGCCATCTCAATGGTAACTCCGAGTCCATAGGAACAGTGAAGGGGCTCGGTAGATCCAGGATAGGAAGGAAATATCCTGACGGTGCATAAATACTGGCTTTGATTAAAGTCGCGGAACTGCTCTTCAACAGTGTATTCGGGATACCAACGGTATCCTGTCTCGATCATGACCCGGACCAACATAGCAGTATGACCGGGCACGTCGAGGCACCTGGTCAGGCGAACCACTTGGTTTTGAGACTGGTTGGCCATCTGAAAGCATAACCACAAGACAAAGACATCAGAATTCCTAGGGAAAATTGGGCAGCATAACGGCTGTAAATGCTCAGGAAAAGATTTGAGACATCCACAACAGTTCACAATACCGCTCAACAGCATCATATCAAGGTTCTGATTCAAATAGCCACGTACTAAAATAGTAGAAACTGGACAGAAACTCGTAGCAATAATCCTATGAGCTACTACGGATTAGTAACACGTGAACCTGATAGAAGAAGAGAGCCTAGTCCTTAACCCACGTTGAATGAGAAGAGAATGACTCAGATCAGAAGCATAGGGTAAAGGAATAAAAAGAACCTTACGTTCCCTCCCACAATCAATTCCCTTACATATAACTAAAGCATTTCTAGACTCGACATCGACCAGTTTGGCTGAACGAACCTACAGGCAGTCCGGCTCTGATGCCAACGCTGTCAGGACCCCGATTCTAAGCCACAACGATCTAGCCGGTAACACCTCATATCACTTTGCGGCCTCACACACGTTATCCCATGGGTGTCGCCTTACCATGGCCCGGGACCGTTTGCGCCTTTTGGCTCACGTATATGACAATGTCGCTAGCATCCATATGACCGAGAACCCGGGCCAACATGGCTAGTCGTGAACCCAAAGCGGCACAAACCTATGGAGACAGGCATACATGAATCACAACGAACATGTCGGTCATCAACGAGTGATTCCGGGCTGTAGCACTGGGCTAACAGGACTCCGGGGAATCCCGGGCTGTAGCAGGCTAGGCAGGACTCCGGAGATCACCGCGTGACATTTCCCCGAAGGGACAGACATAGGGACGAAGTGAAACACATGCCGGCCAGTCAAGTGTCCTGAACAGTAGTGCTGGGCTAGCAGGACTCCGGTGAACCGGGCTGTAGCGGACTACTATGGCTCGAGGAGCACTAGACTACATTTCCCCATAAGAAAGGCTGCGAAGGGCAAACCACTAGATTGTCGGATCCCACTCATACCAAGCATTTCAATCATACATACAATATGCCCGATATGAGTACATACAACATGGCATCACAACAAAACTCTACAACTCAGGTACTTTATTTAAAGGCTCCAGGGAGCCATACATAACATATCCATACAGGTAGGGGTCACATGACCCGACACTCAAGTCATACAGTCATACAAGCACATGCGGAAGCAACTAGTCTGAGTACAGACTCTAGAAAGAAAGAAGGCTTCTCGAAGCCTGTCTATCTACATAGGGCCCTCCATGGCCTGGATCACCACCTGGGTGTCTAGTCACTCGTCGACGTCAAGATCTACGTAAAACCCATCGGAAGGGGCAGTGTTGTCGTATGAAAACAATAAATAAGCAAACATGAGTACAAAAGTACTCAGCAAGTCTTACATCAGAACCTACTGTACATGCTCGTTCTCAAAAGGGTGGTGGGGTTTATGCACCAAGCCAGCTTTGACTCTTGGCTAAGCTATCCTACGGAATCTTTTAGCAAAATAGTTTTCGCACACGAGTCCACTACTCACCATCACAATACTCCACCGAGGATCCTCCCTCGTATCCTGTGAGGGGGCCATCCTCGGTACTCACACTTATCTTGAGTCTTTTAGTAGTATCCATTAACTTGTCTATGAACTGTATAGGCAACCAAGTAGTCCTTTACCGCGGACGCGGCTATTCAAATAGTTTTATACCCTGCAGGGGTGTACTTCGTCATACACGCTTTCACCGCTTACCGCCGTCTACACGACATGTACTCGGCAACCTTCAAGCGGAAGCCCAGCGAGGGTGTCGGCCACGGCCTACCTAAACACCTAAGCCCCTAGTCCAGGTTATCGCCTATCCAGGTTCCATCCGCAGGGAGTCCGGCCGAGGTTTCCACATACGGCCCCGAACGATGTGAACAGGGTTCCCGAGACACCAAACGGGTGACTCGGTACACCGTGCCACGGTGTATCTACCGCAACATAGCCCACCCCTAGGGTCAGCGCTACGCACGGCCGCCAACACATATCCTACAAGCACCAGAAACTATTTGCAACTCCTGGACAGAGTACTAGGGTGGCTAAGAAGCCAAGAGGGTCCATTTGTTTCGGGCCCAATGTACGGTAGTAACTGCATCTTAAATCACACATACAGATCTCAGTTCTTATGGACGTCCTCAATGAAACAACCCACCATGTACTCCTACATGGCCTCTCATCGATACCTTTACCAAAACATGTTCAACACATCCCTCATATTACTGGCACAAGCATTTCACTCTAGCCCATCACCCAGATGAACCAGACCTGACACAACTCTAAGCATAGCAGGCATAGCAAGGTAGGAATCACAAAACATGGCTCAATCACCTCCTACACATGCTAGTGGGTTTCATCTAGTTACTGTGGCAATGACAGGTCATGCAGAGGATAAGGGTTCAACTACCGTAGCACACAGCAGTTTGAATCGTGTTGTCTTAATGCAGTAAACAAGAGCAGGAGCGAGAACATGGGTTGTATCGGAATGATCAATGGTTGCTTGCCTGATGGAGTGGTGACGGGATACTGCCCTTCAGTTGGATACTCGTGAATATCCTCGGAGGCAGAACCTACCACGAAGAACACAACCGAGCACAATCAACACATGACGATATGCAACAATATGATGCATGCTATGACATGGCAATATGGATGTGTCTTGAGCTAATGCAACTAGGTATGGTTTAAATGGAGTTGGTTTGAGTGCAAGATTCAAATTCCAACCCCATATATGATTATTTAAATGCCCTTTATTTGTTTTGTCCAAAACAGGGGACAAACATTGTTCAAACATGCATGAAAATGGTACAGATGGATTCCTTGAATTTTTCTGATAATTTTACATATATAATTTGTCTCATTTGGAGTTATGGTTGAATTTCTATGAATTTTTGAAGTTTGAACTATTTTCTGGAATTTCCTGAGTTATTTTAATTCCAAAAATGATATATTGCGTCAGCATGACAACAGCATTGCGTCAGCAGATCAAAGGCGGCTGTCCCAGTCAAACCTGACGTGTGGGGGCCACTGGTCAGTGTAACAGGGCAGGGAGAGAGGCTGACTAGCGGGTCCCACCTGTCAGGGTCATTAGTTTAACTAATTTAAGTTAATCCTAATCCTGGTTCATTAGTGGCCTGGGGCCCACGCGTCAGTGACCCAGGGGGTCAACTGGGCCCACCCAGTCAGCAGTCAGCGGGGTCAAACCCGCCGGACTTGGTCCACGGCTCGTCGCCGGCGACGACAGAGACGGCGGAGGGGCTCGGGATCACCGCTCCGGCGACCATTCGGGCGGCGGAGCTCATCTACACGATGCCCAGACTCGCGCGAATCCAGTAGGACACACGGGAGGCTGCGGGGCGGCCGGAGCTCGCCGGAATTAGGCTTGAGGCGGCGGCCGGAGCTCGGGCGAGCTCGGGTTTGAGGCTAAAAGGCACGGGGAGGCATGCGGATAGGTCCTACGGGTTCCTGGCGTCACCAGGAACACGACGACGGGCTCGGTTGCGGCTGGCTTGGCCCCTGGCCACGGCGGCGCCATGAACGGCGGAGCCGAGTTCTCGGCCAAGGTGGCCGGCAGGGCTAGGGGGGGCGCTCGAGCTACGGGGCTAGGGGGAGGAGGAAGGGGAGCTCACGGCGGAGTTGCTGAGCAGGCCAGTGGGCTCGGGGAGGCGTTGACGATGGCGAATCGAAGTCGGCGGTCGGCGGCGCCCGAGGAGGAGGATGATGGCAACGGCGGTTCCACAGGGCGTCCGGCGTCTTGTGGCTCGGCGGAGAGCTTCAGAGGGAGGAGGCGGAGCTTTTGGACACCACAACGAGGCGAGGGGAGCACGGTGGCTGCGGCTACAGCGTGCGGTGGCGACGGCGGCGCTCGGGTGTGCTGCGAGGAGAGGACAGAGGAGGAGGGAGAGCGAGGGAGAGTGAATGAGAGGGCCAGGGGGGTGCGTGGCGTCCATAGCGACGTCGGGGAGGCGGCCGAAGCAGGAGGTGGCCGTCGGTGGCCGCGCGCGTGCCGGCGCGCCGCGGGCACACGCCCGGCGTCCTCCTGGCAGTAGCTAGGGGACGACTGGCGTCGCCTGGTGGGCTGGGCCGTCCAGCTACCGTGCTGGGCCGGCTGGTGGCGCCAGGTAAGTGGCCCACTGGCCTACTCTCTCTCTTTAATTTATTCTGTTTTCTATTTTCTATTTCTGTTATTCTGTTTTGATTTAGTTTAAATACTAAATCATTTTATAAAATCCTGAAAATATTTATGGACACTTTCTGAAATATTTCAGTGGCCCAAAAATAATTCCAACATTATTTGAGCATTTAAATTATTTAATAGTATTTAAATGCCCAAATTCAAATATTATGAATTAAATCAATGCCCCCTTTTGATGACCTAAAATTATATTCACCATTTTTCCCAAGGGTTCTAACCCAAGGCAAAGAGGGTGATCATATCTGAAGGGCATTTCAGGTTCATTGAGTTTATTTTTAGTAAACCCTAGTTGATTTCAGGGAGGGGGGTGCTGGGGGTTCTGCTTTCCCCATTTCCATTTCTGATGAAAGTAGACATGATGCACACTCTAATGCATAACCTAGCTAGGGTGTGACAGATTTGTCGCCGTCGTCATCATCAACCATCCTCCATCACCAATTTCATGATGCTCACCGTCGTGCGTGAGTAATTGCATCGTAGGCTTGCTGGACGGTGATGGGTTGGATGAGATTTATCATGTAATCGAGTTAGTTTTGTTAGGGTTTGATCCCTAGTATCCATTATGTTCTGAGATTGATGTTGCTATGACTTTGCTGTGCTTAATGCTTGTCACTAGGGCCCGAGTGCCATGATTTCAAATCTGAACCTATTATGTTTTCATGAATATATGTGAGTTCTTGATCCTATCTTTCAAGTTTATAGTCACCTACTATGCGTTATGATCCGGCAACCCCGAAGTAAGAATAATCGGGACCACTCCCGGTGATGACCATAGTTTGAGGAGTTCATGTATTCACTATGTGCTAATGCTTTGTTCCGGTTCTCTATTAAAAGGAGGCCTTAATATCCCTTAGTTTCCAATAGGACCCCGCTGCCATGGGAGGGTAGGACAAAAGATGTCATGCAAGTTCTTTTCCATAAGCACGTATGACTATATACGGAATACATGCCTACATTATATTGATGAATTGGAGCTAGTTCTGTGTCACCCTATGTTATGACACTTACATGATGAACCGCATCTGGCATAGTTATCCATCACTGATCCGGTGCCTACGAGTTTTCCATATACTAGTTCTCGCTTATTTAATTTACCGCTGCTACTGTTACAATCACTACAAAATACCAAAAACATTACTTTTGCTGTCTTTACTTTTGTTGCCGCTACCACCACTATCATATTACTTTGCTACTAAACACTTTGCTGCAGATACTAAGTTTCCAGGTGTGGTTGAATTGACAACTCAGCTGCTAATACTTGAGAATATTCTTTGGCTCCCCTTGTGTCGAATCAATAAATTTGGGTTGAATACTCTACCCTCGAAAGCTGTTGCGATCCCCTATACTTGTGGGTTATCAATACCTCAACCGCCGTTGGGCCGACCGGAAACTAGGACGGACCAAGGAGCGAGGGGCTACGTGACCAGTTAGGCTCCTGAGTTGCGATGCTCAGGAGTCCCCCTTGACGTGCAAACAGCCTATTGGAAGGATACACAAGGATAGGTTAATGTTCTACGTTGGCAGAGCCCGGCCCGCGCATACCTCAACCACCGTTGGGCCGACCGGAAACCAGGACGGACCAAGGAGCGAGGGGCTACGTGACCAGTTAGGCTCCCGAGTCGCGATGCTCAGGAGTCCCCCTTGACGTGCAAACATTCTTCGTACCTTTGCCCTCACCGAGGCTCAGCTCGAGAGGGGCGTGCGATGAGGGACCTGGTTGGGTGGCGTATGCTTGGGCGTGACCCAAGCGCAGCCCCCGTGCCCAGGCCCCTCGCGCGGCTCTCTCGAGGGGAGGCGTTGCGGTGAGGCCGGACACTAAGCTCTGGGGCTCCCTGAGGTTGGTACGGGCATCGGGCCGCCCTCAGTTGTTTATCACCAGTGCGGAGCGTAGTGCTTCCACTTGTGCACGGGCATAGCCGTTCCTTGGCAGTGTCGATGGCCAGCACGGAGCATGGTGCTTCCACTGGGGTGTGGGAGGGGGCTCCCTACTATGGAGAGGCCCCAGGGCGTGTACAGCCCCGCCCTGACACATGGCTTGCACGGCAGGGCTAGACGAGGTGTATCTGGGCACTCGTTAGCCAGCGCGGGACTCACGAGGCCCTACCTCATGGCATGTTGCGCCTGGTCTTGGTTCTTGTTCGCTGTCTTGGTCCTGCGAGGTGGTTAGACAACCTGCGCCGAGCGAATCTCCTGAGGTCATCGCGTGAAAAAGCCAGGCACCAACGGCCCCAGGAGGTGACATGAACGGGGTCGGCCTGCCAGACAGAGCTCAGCCGCTGGATTTATTGACGCTGCAGGGACGGGCCCGAGCACAGACACCGTGCTTAAATTTCTCACATGAAGGGTCCTGAAGAAAGACGGCCGACGCACGGCTCCCATGGTGGGTGACAATCTAGCAGTCAATAGTGATAGATAGATTAAGCATGGAAAGCAACCTAGCTTAGGTAAATGCAGGGAAGATGCATGCCACTGAGTCCGTCCCGAGCGGCTTGGGGATGATGCAGCCCGAGGGGCGCCCCCAACAGGGTAAGCTAAAGACATAAAAGGAAAGATACATGCCACAGCGACGGACCCACGTGGCCTGGGAATGATGCGGCCCTGGGGGCGCTCCCAGCTGAGTGAACTTTGGAAAATGTCACTGGCTCTGTTGACGAAGGAGATTTGGGGTAGCTGAAGGCGTGCGGCGAAGGGGCTGCACCTCATGGGCCACCTGGGCCCTGAGCCTTGGGAGGCTCTGGGGGTCTAGGGGGTTCCTTGAGGACCGTCTTCATCTCCGCCAGCATCGCATGGTGCCTGGCCTCCTAAGCCGCCAGGATGCTCCGCAGGTTGCATTGATAGGCGGCCGCTACACTCGGTAGGCCAAAGGGCATGCGAACATAGCTGTGAGGTGGGCCCTCGCAGCGTCCCACACGCGAAGGCCAGAGAAGCTCCTGAGAGGCGGCCCGATTGAGCCCTAGGACGTCGATGCAGACGCGCAGCCCGGCATCCTCGCCTGGATGGGGAGCTACGCCCGGTGAGCGGCGGCTACCGCGCATGGCCCTCGCGTCTTGCAGTTCCCGAGTGGTCTTGGTGATGAACTCCTGAGCGGTGGGCACTCCTTGCCCTGTGTTTTCTTGAGGGAAACGTGCCGCGAAGCACGCCTCCAAGTGGTGCCCAAGCGCCTCTCTTGTGATGCTGGCAAAGTCTAAGGCCCTCTAGAAGAGAGCCCCCGAGCCCTGCCCGAGAGGGGTGCTGGGCGCGCCTTCCTACGCGATGGAGGGAGGCGCCCCAGGCACGGATGTCGATCCTGACGAGGCACTGCTTGCCTGAGGCCCTACATGATGCAACTGCTTCTTCTTCTTGGGGGTGGCCTCAGGAGGGCGCTCGCCATGACTGTCGGGGTCGTCGATTGGTGCAGCTCAGAAGGCATGCTCGAGGGAGCACACCGCGTCTCTTTCTTTGCACGGGGCTGTGATGATCCCGCAGCTTCCCGACATCTCGAGGACATTGTAGCCGTGATGGGTCACCACCATGAACTTGGCCAGGGCTGGGTACCTGAGGATGGCATTGTATGGCAGGTGGATGTTGTCGGCGTTCTAGGAACGGGGGTCCCCAGACTTGCCTGCCTGCGGCCTGCGGCGTGGCTCAAAGGAGGCCCAGCATGGCCCGTCTTCATCAACACAAGACTCAAGACCCTCGCGAGGGGTCAAGCCTCGCAAGGCGGACAACACGGAGCTTCCTCAGGCACGGCCTCGTCAGGCTGGCTCGCGAGGAGGCGGAGAGATCAAGGCAGGGTACCTTGCGAGGTGTCCGTGACGCAAGCCATGACGACTCAGGGCGCCAGGCGGGTGCCAGCGCACGCAGCATCCTTCCTTCCTCTTTGGTGCAAAGGGGGCAAGCGCAGCCGCGGAGTACCGAGGCATCAGGCAAAGGTTGCCGTTTCGGTGCAACAAGACCAAGACCAGGAGGACTACGAGACGGAGGTCACTAGAGCTTTGCGCAGGCGAAGACTGCTTTTGTCAGGGTAGTTGATACTTGCTGCCCCCCTTCAAATTAGCCCGCCATTGTTGGCTCCCTTCCCGCTCAATATTTGGGAAGAGGACCAGGGCCTCTATAAATAGGGCCAGCCGCCCACGTAGCAGGGGGTTCGAGCTTTTGGTTCGGTTGGCTAGTAAGAGTAAGAGAGAGAGAGAGAAAGGGAAGGGTGGCTGAACTCCTCCTAGCAGTTCATCACCCCAACCAAGAACAGACCCTCGCGAGGCTGTTCTTCCTTGTATTATCCATCATCATCAGCCCCAAGAGACAATCCACCAACCACACACTGGAGTAGGGTATTACACCACAACGGTGGCCCGAACCAGTATAAATCTTGTGCCCCTTGTGCAGTTCTTTGGGTAGTTTAGATCCTTGCGAGGCGGGGAGGTAGAAGGCGTAATCTCTACGTGCACCCCAGTGTTCGAACCTTAAGGGTCTGCTGGAACCCAAAATCCAACATTTGGCGCGCCAGGTAGGGGTGCGCCGGAATTCGTCGTCCACCGCCCCGTTCTCCTCCGACCGTCGCATCCATGTCTGATGCTCGTCGGGCCCGCGCCGAGCGCCGGGCCGCCATCGCTTCTCGTGTCGCCCTGACGGCGCTCGTCAGCGGACGCCCTCGTTCTTCCCCGTCGCCCTCCATCAACGCCGCCACCGGCCCGGTGGGGGGGCGAGCAGCAAGCATCGTCCTAGCACCCACCCGTGCGGCAAGACGGCCACACCGCTACTCCATCGCTCGCACCAGCTGGTTCTTCGTCCCGCGCGCTCCGCGCACCCTTGGAGGCTCGAGCTGCGCTCCTCGCGACAAACGAGCTCCTGCGCTACCGTCCCGTCGACGACATCTACGAGGAGTGGCTCGACCGCGTCACCGAGCTTGTCCGCGCCGCAGGGGGCTCTCCCGCGCCGTCCGTTCCTCTGCGCCACGCCCCGCCCCGCGCGGGCAACGATGCCCCGGAGGCGTACCAGCCGCCTCCTCTCCAAGAAGACGCCATGGCTCCAAGGCGCGTGGCCCCTGGGCGGAATCTGCTCCATCAGGTGCCGGCGTAGCAAGAACGGAGCTGCCAAGAGATCCCACGCCCGCAAGGGGCTGCCCGGGCGCTCCCTGCTCCAGCTCCGGCACACGATGACCCCGCACTGCTCCTAGCTGCAGCACATGGGGACCCTCAAGACCAAGCTCTCCACCAGCCAAGGCCTGTCGTGGCCACCGCAGGCTGCCGTGCCTACACCACCGAGCTGCGTAGCGTCGCGTGGCCCGGCAAATTCAAGCCAGACCTGCCTCCTCGTTACGATGGCACGACTGACCCTGCAGAGTTCCTCCAGCTCTATGAGCTGGGCATCGAAGCTGCCAGCGGTGACGAAAAGGTCATGGCAAACTGGTTCCCCATGGCACTCAAGGAAGGAGCCCGCACCTGGCTCCTGAATCTGGCTCTGGGCACGATCTTTTCCTGGGACCAGATGCGCACCCGCTTCATCGCCAACTTCCAAGGTACTCGCGACCGGCCGCCCGCCGTGAGTGACATGCGCCGCATCAAGGAACAACCTGGAGAGACCCTGCAAAAATACATCCAGCGCTTCAACAGCGCGTGCCTCAAGATCCCCAAAGTGTCTGAGGAGGCCATCATCTCGGCCTTCTCCGATGGCGTGCGCGACGTCAAGATGAAGGAGGAGCTGGCGATGCATGAAGACCTATGCACCTCCCTGGAGCTGTTCAACTTGGCGACCAAGTGCGCCAGGGCTGAGGAGGGACACCTCTCCCTCCTTGAGCTGCCTGCCGCAGAACCAGAGGAGAAGAAGCCCAAGGCCAAGGACGTGAAGCGCAAGGGGGCTGCCGTGCTCGCGGCAGAACCAGACACCAAGCGGGGCAAAGATCTGCCTGAGTCCACCAGGGGCAGCCGGTACTGTGTGTACCATGACCTCCACACCCACAACACCAACGAATGCCAAGAACTCCGTGCCGTGCGAGAAGGAAGGATCGGCCGTCGTTCCGACCGCGCCAATTGGGGCTACGGCCGAGGAGGAGGAAGAAACACAGGACGCTGGGAAGACCATGGCCCGCGCCAAGGGTGGCGCGACCAGCCTCGCGAGGACCGCTGGCGAGACCTGCCTCGCGAGGGGGACTGGAGGGATCAGCCTCGTGAGGATCGCCCACAAGGCAACGCAGGCCTCCCTCCACTGCCGCCTCAGCCAAGGAGGAACGAGGACCGACATCAAGACGAGGGGGCTGGGGGCTTCCAGGAGCCGCGTGCAATCGCCTGCATCCTGGGCGGAGCTCAAGCCCCAGGCTCCCAACGCATCTTCAAGCAGTTTGCTCGCGAGGTGAATGCAGCCCTCCCCAGGCTCGAAGCAACACGCCCTCTCAGGTGGTCGGCATGCGCCATCACATTCAGCTCAGCGGATCAACTCAAGTGTGCAGCCACAGCTGGCGTCCTCCCGATGCTCTGCTCCCCAGTCATCAGCAATGTACTAGTCACCAAGACCCTCATCGATGGTGGGGCAGGGATCAACGTCCTGTCCGTGGAAACGTTCAACAATCTCCAAGTGCCCTACAACCAGCTTCAGCCAACCAAGCCCTTCTCCGGAATCACCGATGGCTCCACGGTCCCGATTGGGCAGGTCCACCTCCCTGTCACCTTCGGGGCACGCGACAACTACCGCACTGAGCTCATCGACTTCGACGTCGCCCACATCCGCCTGCCGTACAACGTCATCCTCGGGTACCCAGCGCTGGCCAAGTTCATGGCCATGACTCACCATGGCTACAACGTCCTCAAGATGCCAGGGAGTGGCGGAGTCATCACGGTGCCCTGTGAAGAGAGGGATGCGGTGTATTCCCTGGAGCGAGCCTTTCAGGCCGCGTCGCTGGAAGACCCGGATCGCGGAAGCAGGAGGCTTCCCGAGGCCACCCCCAAGAAGAAGAAGACATCATCCGGACCAGCGCCTCGGGAGGCAGGCCCCTCAGGGCCCGCGTCTTCCCAGGGGGAGCCTCCTTCCATCGCATAGGAAAGCGCGCCCGGCGCCCTCCTCAGGCAGGGCTCGGGGGCTCTCCCCTGGAGGGCCACTGACCTGGCCAGGGTCACGAGGGGGGCGCTTGGGCACCACGTGGAGGCGTGCTTCGGAGCACGTTTCCCTCAAAAAGGAGCAAGGCAAGGAAGGTTGGACCCGCAGGAGCTCGTCGACAAAGCCATTCAAGAACTACAGGAATCAAGGATCGTGAGAGGTTGCCGTCGTCTGCCGGCTGCGGCTCCCCATCGAGGCGAGGATGGTGGGCTGCGCATCTGCGTCGATGTACCAGGGCTCAACCATGCCGCTACGATGGAGCGCCTCTAGCCCTCGCGAGTGGGGCGCTGCCGGGGTCCGCCCCACAGCTACGTTCGCATGCCTTACGGCCTGCCGAGCATGGTTGCTACGCGCCAGCGCCTCATGAGGGGCATCATGGAGGCTCAAGAAGATAGGCGTTCCGCGGCCCTGGCGGAGATGGACGCGATTCGCGAAGAGCTGTCAGTGCCTCCGGAGCCTCCCGAGGCCCCTGGGCCTGGGGGCTCGTGAGGATCGGCTTCCACAGCCCCCCGAGTCTGCTGCACCGACACCCCTTCGCCCTCGACACCCCCAGGTGACATCTTACAAGTTTCATTTCCAGCTGGGAGCGCCCTCTCAGGGCTGCGTCGTCCCCAGGCCGCGTGGGTCCGTCCTTGCTGCATGTATCCCTTTTACTTCCATGTCGTTAGCTTGCCTTGTTGGGGGCGCCCCTCGGGCTGCATCATCCCCAAGTCGCTCGGGCCCGACCCAGCGATGTTTACCTTCCCAGCATCTGTTCGAATGAATCCCCTCCACCACAGCTAATGTGTTTGACCTAGTTGCCTGCTCAACTGACGCCAACTGACGGAATTGCTCCCACAACGGCACAATGCTTGCGCATGGGTCCGTCCCTGCACTGCCGACAAACCTGGGTGGCCGAGCTCTGGCCGCGGCAGCCCCGCATGGCGCCACCTCGTCAAGCCTCCAGTGCCTCACCTCCCCTTGGAAGCAATTGACGGCAGACTGATAGCTGTCATGGCAACCTTTTCTTCCTTCCATGATGAGTTTACAGGATCCCCTAAGTAAGTTGCACCAGGCAAGGCCCTCGCGGCGTTCCTTTCACTCTCGTCCACGCGAACCGCTTGCACATTAAAGGGGGGGGGGTGCCTGAGCATCGCGACTCAGGGCTCCTACTGGCTCTCCAGCCCTCATCCTCTGGCCTTGACCACGGCATCGCGACCTGGCATACCAACGACGGCTGAGACTAGCTCGAGGGCCGGGACCCGAGGACGTAGAGCAGAAAGGGGAGCTAAAGCGGGGGAGAAGGGGGCTTGCGAGGACCTCGCCGAGCGATTCCGCTCCTGCCGACACGCGGACCCGGCGTCACACTAGGGATAATCCCCGACTCTCAAGATAAGTCACCGCCTGAAAGCACCAGCTATCGCAGCACTACCCCCGCACCTAAGGCAACTCCGTATCAGCGACTTCGCTCTCCTTTCTCGCCGAACGACGGCTGCTTGAGCGCCAAAGGGGACCTCCTGAGCATCGTGACTCAGGGGCTCTTACCGGACCCCGGGTCGCTCACCTCCTGGCCTTGACCACGGCATCGCGACCTGGCATACCAGCGACGGCTGACGCCGCCTTGGGACTGGGACCTGTCGGCGCAGAGCACCAAGCCCTCGCGAGGTTCGAAAGGGAGAACTGAGCTAAGACGGAATCAGCAACTCGCACAGCTCTGCAGCAAAAATTGTGTATTAACAAACGGGACTACAGGCACCTTAGAAGCCCCCATGGGGCGCATTGTGATTCCTCGCAGGGAACGGAACCTAAGGGATGCTAACTACACGCGCTCCTGCAAAAGATGCCATCATCAACAGTGGGCCGTCAAGCGCCGACGCCAACCCCATCCAGATCAGGGTCGGCGACGGCCAGACGAGCCCGCCCTACTCCGGGAGCGGCGCCGGCTCGGGGGCTCGTAGCTGTCGTCGCTCATCCCCGGAGTCGCGAAGACCTCGCCGGAGTCGCTGGATCCTCCGGCACCTCCGTCGCCTGCAGAGCCGCCAAGGGAGCGGTCGACGAGCCTAGCCCTCACCAGGGCAAGGTCCTGGCCACCTCTCCCGGGGCAGCACTCCAGCCGGCACCCGTTCGCGTCGAAGACCTTGAAGAACATCGCCGAAGCCCCATCGTACTCCAAGTGGACCGCGAAGACGCCCCTTTCCCTGCAAACCCGGGCGATCTCTCTCCAGCCACGAGACATGTAAACCTCGCCCGGGGCAGCGACCACGACCTCTGCCTCGGTCGCGAGGGTACTGCAGCCGGCGTGCTGCAGCCAGAGTTCCAGCCCCCCCGGTGGGATGACGGAGGTGAAGAAGGGAGGCAGACAGATCCAAGACTGAAGAGGAATGGCGACGTGGAGCACGAACTCTTGGGAGGAGCCCTCGGCGTGAACCCCAGGAGGAACAACCCACGCCTTCGTGGCCCGACGGCGCCGATGATGGCGCTGACCGCGGCGATCGGCATCGACACCTTCGGGGCCCTCGACGTGGGCATACAAGGGAAGTGGGAACCCCGGCGGAGCCCGCTCGCACCAGGGCCTCGGCGCCGCCTAACGGTCCTCCTCGTTCAGGCTACAAAGGGTGAGCCGCTTCTTCGGTGGGAGTGGGTCCGGTCCCTCTCGAGGGGCCTTCCCCTTCTCCGCTGCTGAGAACCGGCGAATCGGAGCCATCACTACAAGACGAAGCAAGAATCGGGGAGAAGGAGAAGCAAGGAGGAATGGACTGGAAGGACACGCGTAATTTCGTACTTATAGCTGGCGAAGACCAACCGCCGGCCTCCACGATCACAGGTAATCATGACACGATCTGCATGCAGGGACTTGTCCAGCTCGCGCGATCACCGAGGCATCATGGGGAAGTGGAGACGCCCACGTCCCATCAACCGCCATGCGGCGCCCAAGGCCGTAGGCTGTTAGGGCCCGCGGCGCTTCGCCCTTGCCCTTTCGCCTCTCGGCACGGCCAAGTCCGGGCGCGCCTTGGGCCCAGGGGCTACTGTCGGCGTTCTGGGAACGAGGGTCCCTAGACTTGCCTGCCTGCGGCGTGGCTCAAAGGAGGCCCAACATGGCCCGTCTTCATCAGCACAAGACTCAAGACCCTCGCGAGGGGTCAAGCCTCACGAGGTGGACGACACGGAGCTTCCTCAGGCACGGCCTCGTCAGGCTGGCTCGCGAGGAGGCAGAGAGATCAAGGCAGGGTACCTCGCGAGGTTCCCGTGACGCAAGCCATGACGACTCAGGGCGCCAGGCGGGTGCCAGCACGCGCAGCGTCCTTCCTTCCTCTTTGGTGCAAACAGGGCAAGCGCAGCTGTAACACCCTCGATGTGACTATATCTCCCACATGTCGAGGCACGACTTAGAGGCATAATCGCATTGAAGGCATATGTCGCAAGTGAGGTAATCTTCACACAACCCATGTAATATAATAAGGGAAAGAGTTACATAGTTGGCTTACAATCGCCACTTCACACAAATACATGAATAAAGCATTACATCATTCAAATACACTCAAGGTCCGACTACGGAACCAAAATAAAAGAAGAACCCCAAATGCGACAAAGGTCCCCGATCGACCCCAACTGGGCTCCACTACTGATCAACTAGAGCGAAACAACATAAAGGACAAGATCTTCATCGAGCTCCTCCTGAGCTAGGTTGCGTCATCTGCACGGACTCATCGGCACCTGCAAACTGGTATTGGAAGTATCTGTGAGCCACAGGGACTCAGCAATCTCACACCCTCGCGATCAAGACTATTTAAGCTTATGGGTAAGGTAAAGGTATGAGGTGGAGCTGCAGCAAGTGACTAGCATATATGGTGGCTAACATACGCAAATGAGAGCGAGAAGAGAAGGCAAAGCACGGTCGTTAAAAGTATGATCAAGAAGTGATCCTGGACTACCTACGTCAAGCATAACTCCAACAACCGTGTTCACTTCCCGGACTCCGCCGGAAAGAGACCATCACGGTTACACACGCTATTGATTCATTTTAATTAAGGTCAACTTCAGGTTTTCTACAACCGAACGTTAACAAATTCCCATCTGCCCATAACCGCGGGCACGGCTTTCGAAAGTTCAAATCCCTGCAGGGGTGTCCCAACTTAGCCCATCACAAGCTCTCACGGTCAACGAAGGAATAGACCTCCACCCGAGACATTTCGATCAGGCTCGGTGCCTCGGTACAACAAGACATTTCGACAGGGTAAAACTAAACCAGCAACACCGCCCGATGCGCCGACATCCTGATGGGAGCTGCACATATCTCGTTCTCAGGGCAACACCGGATAGGTCAAGCTACGAGTAAAACCAGCCCTCAAGTTTCCCCGAGGTGGCCCCGCAGGCTGCCCATTTCGGACCAACACTTAGACAAGCACTGGCCCAGGGGGGGTTAAAATAAAGATGACCCTCGAGATGCGCGACTCCCGAGGGAAAAAGGCTAGGTGGCAAATGGTAAAACCAATGTTGGGCATTGCTGGAAAAGCTTTACTTAAGGCGAACTGTTAGGGGGTTCCCATTATAGCCCAACCGCGTAAGGGACGCAAAATCCGGGAACATAACACCGATATGACGGAAACTAGGGCGGCAAGAGTGGAACAAAACACCAGGCATAAGGCCGAGCCTTCCACCCTTTACCAAGTATATAGATGCATTAAGATAACATAGCAATATAGTGATATCCCAACAAGTAAACAAATGTCCCAACAAGGAACGGCTCCAAGCTTCACCTGCAACTAACAACGCTATAAGAGTGGCTGAGCAAAGCGGTAACATAGCCAATCAACGGTTTGCTAGGACAATGGTGGGTTAGAGGTGCAACATGGCAATTGGGAGGCTGACAAGCAAGTGGTAGGCATCGTAGCAATGGCATCGCAAAAGAGCGAGCAAACTAGCATAGCAAAGATAGTAGTGATTTCGAGGGTATGATCATCTTGCCTGAAATCCCGCAAGGAAGAAGAACGAGTCCATGAAGAAGACAAACGGACGTAGACGAACGGGTCCTCACAACACGACGTTATCGGAACCAACCCGAAGAAGCAACACCGAAAAAGAGCAAACAACATAGTAAACAACCAACACATCAACATGGCATGATGCTCAAACGAGTATGATGCATGTCCGGTTTAATGAGGCATGGCATGGCAAAATGCACAAACAATCTTACAGATTAAGTGGAGCTCAATATGCATCAGGATGCATATTGACAAAACACCACATCAATTATTTAGTTCCCTCTCGTTTATGTACCCCAACAATATTAAATGTTGATTAACATGGCAAGAGGTGAAGCACAACAAAACTACCTATCTAGGCAAGTTTAAATGAGGCCGGAAGCAACGAACAACAATTCCGGAAACTCCTCATGAGCATAAATTAGGTTTGGTACTGTTCTGCCCTAAACACAATTTTAGAGTTGTTTAACATGCAAATAAAGGTCACCATGTTAAACTAGGCATTTTTCTACCCCATTTACATATAAAGTTTATTTAAATCGGAGCTACGGTTATTTAGTTATGAATTAAATCATTTTAACATGGCATAGGAGCAAATTAATGCAAACAACATTTTAAACATTTTAAACATAGGTGAAAGTTGGATATTATTAATCTACACAAAATTCTGAGCAAGTTTCATATATAAAGCATTTTAATCCGATGCATCATTTGTGAGGTATTAAATGCATGAACATAAGGGCCTTTTCTGTAAAACAGCACACTCTGGATAAATAGACAAATCCTAGGCGCTGGAAAAAAATACATCACGGGCCGAAACTATGCAAGGCCCAATAGTGCAGAGTGGGGCAGCTGACCCTGTGGGCTGCGGCCCAGTCGGTGAGGAGGCGAAGGCAGGCCGGCTGGGTCAAAGGAGGCCGGGCCTCGCGATCTGGCTCGAGAGGCCGGTCGACGAAGTGGTCAAAGGCTGCCCTGCTCGTGCGCTCGTTCAGCTCGAACGAGACCGGGTCAAAGCAGGGGCGCTCGTCCCCTTCCCTGGTTTGAACGGAGCAGAGGACGCAGGCGGCTTGGGCAGCGAGGGCGCAGAGGAGCGGCGGATGTGGGCACAGGGAGGTGCGGCTCCGGCGAGCAGGGCCGGAGACGGGGCCGCGGAGCGGCGCGGATCCGGGCGCTAGACGGCTTCCAAGTAGGATCTGAGGCGCGACTGCTGCTTGCGACCATGGCGCCCATGGCTTACGAGAAAAGCTTCTGTGAGAGAGAGAGAGCGAGAGAGCAATGTATGAGAGAGAGAGAGCTGGAGAAGAAAGGACGGGGAGGAGGCGCTGGGGTGCTGCAGACGGACCGGCTTTGGAGCACTGGGCTCGGGGTGACGCGCATCAGGGAGGCAGGAGGCCTTGAGTGAAAGACGGCGGAGCTCCGATTGGTCCTGGAGACAGCGCAAGGACGACGGAGAGGAGCTGCGGCGAACTTGAGGCGGATCTGCTGGGGACGGACCTAAATCAGCAGCTGCAGGCAGCGGACGTGACGACAAAGGCCATGGAGTTGCGCTCCGGCGGCGGTGGTCAAATCCATGGCGGGGACGGGGCTTCTCCTGTGAAAACAACGGGAGAGGGAGGTTACACGGAGAGGCAGGGAAGAAGGAAAACGGCAGGAGGAGCAGAAGAGAAGGGAGACGTGGGACGGGGCAACTCCGTCGGGAACTGGCCTGGTGACTCGCCGGACGGCGACGTTGAGGAGCTCGGGATCGAGCCGAGCTCGATCTAGGGATCTGGCAGAAAGAGGCTGATTGGTCGGGCATGGAAACTGAGGAGGAGCGGGGGTTGGTGGGGATCGGTAGATGGATTTTGGATCGGGCATCTGGCTGGCGGCGGCTCGATGGGACAAGGCTCCTAAATTTAGGGTTTCAACTGAGTATAAATAGTAGGTGGGTTAAATACGGGCTATCCGGTCCCTTCGATCATAATCGGACGGTCACGACTAAAATAGCTAGGGAGTCCAAATAAGAAAACGGTGACGTTTTGTAGACGTTTGGGGATGATCCGGACACAACGGTGGCGACAGTCCGGGTCGGGTCCGGGACAATTATCGGGCGCGTGCGAGGAGGGTCGCGGGCTGACGAGAGGGGTTAGGTAGGGCCTGGCGGTAGGTCGTGAGCTGTGTAGACGGTCTCGAGCTGAGAGAAGAGAAGAGAGGGACCCGGCGACTGTTTCCGGAGACCGAAAATGTGCGACGTTAGACCGGCTACTATTGCCGCTATATTTATCTGTTGGGGCATCAAACAGACTCCGAATGCAATGAAACTTGGCAGGCGGCCTACTAACAACAAAACAACACCACACGCCAACTATCAACCCATTCCGAGAACATTTTCCGGCCACTTATAAAATACTATTTTGGACATGCCGCGGGTGCGTGCAAGTGTGTCTGGGCTCAGAACGGACAATGGAGAGAACTCGGAGAACCCGGACGAATGCAAGTTTTGAAAACATGATGATGCAATGCACATGACACAAAGATGAATGCAACAGACGAAACAAATCACACAACGAATCTCGGAAACCCTGGAAGACATCTAAAGCTCCGGTCTTGGGGCGTTACAACACTCCACCACTACGAGAGGATCTCGTCCCGAGATCTAGAATGGCACCGGAGGGAAAACGGAAGAGAAAGAGGAGAGGTAAAACTAAGTTGCTTCTTTGACAAACGAGTGAAACTAAAGAACCTTGCGAGGTTGAACAAATTGAAAGAAAGAATGCAACAAGGAAGACAAAGTTGAAAGCACTCCGGTAGGGAAGAGTAACGAGGAAGAACAACTTCGGGTAGCACTCCGGTTGAGAAGAGATGCAAGGCTTGATAAGGCGAAAAGAACTTGAACAAAGGGGCACAATACGCTGGTTAAACAAGATAGGGAAGGAATAAGAATGATATAATTTGGAGAGCCCTCCGCCTGTAAATGGAAGGAATTGAACTAGACAAGATGAGAGGATACTTGAAAAGAGGACACAACACTCCGGTTAAAAGGATAGGCATGAAAAGAACATGATCTTTGACAAAACGAGATGATGGGTTGAAAAGATGAACATCACAATGCCTCCGGAACAAAAGTAAGAATGGAATGGAGTGAACGAAGGAAAACAATATCTTGAGAGAGCACTGTTACAACAGAAGCTAGAACGGAGTTGTTGGAACACCAACAACGAAAAGAATAATCTTGATATGGTCTTATGGAATACCTCTCAAATTAAGAGATGAAAAACCTGCCACTCACGGGAAAAGAATTGGATTGATAAGAACAAAGAGACGAGAAACTTATTTCACCGGGAGGATAAATGAAAACTTGGATCATATATTATCACCATTAATAGCATTACTCCTTAGGGGAAAGCTTTAGGTGAAATATAACCCAAGATAATTCCAACAAAGAGATTGATGGATTTAATATATCTCATTCGTGACGACATGTGAATCATGAAACATGAATTCAAATTATCAAGAATGACATAATACCACCTCCAATGATACGGAAGAAAGAATTGCACTCCGGATTACAATATGAAGAAAGCTTGAGCTCCTCTGAAAAGAAAGTTGATGAACGTTTCGAGAAGGAATACAAATCCTTGATGAGCCAACATGTAGAACTCCATGAAAAACTCCGGTAAACAAAAAGATGAACAAACGGAAGGAAAAAGAAGTTGAAAAGACAAGGCAAATCCTTGTAAGGATTTTTGATGGACCTCCGTGGTAATTAGAGCTTGGAACTCCGGGAAAGAAGGATGAGCACTTGAACCCAAGAATTTAATCATCGTGAACAAACTCCAGAAGAAAAGATTAACATAAGGATGAAACAAGAGTAAGAATTACGTTATGCATATCCTTCACCAATTCAAATTGATGACAACCAATGGAATTGGCATACTACTTATTCTCGTCGAAAGGATTAAGATAGATAATGCGCAAACTTGAAGAGGCCTTCGATGATCCACCGGTAGGATTTGAAAGAACGTAAGTATGATAACGTAAGAAGAGGAAACTTGAACAAACCACCGTAAGAATTAAAATGAACGAAGAAAATATAAAGAAACACCAGGAAGAATTATAAAATGAACAGAGATTGAGAGGATTTAGAAACATGAGAACGAAGAGATCACGAGCCGACTAAAGATCACTAGAACGAAGGACGGTTAAAATAGGAGAATGATAACTGACAGCTGAGGATGAATAAACCTGAATTGATGGACTCCGGATAACACATTGAGAAGACTCTTGCATTGCTCTGGATGGGTAAAAGAATTCTCACGATCAAAACAATTATGAGAGGATTGCAACAATCTCGAATGACGAATCTTGAAGAGAATGGAGCAAGGCTGAAAGAAGAATCGTCTTCGGTCTTCCAAACTGAGAATGACGATGAGAAATACCATCAAGACTTATTTAGACACTCCGGAAGAATCAAAACGAAGAGGTTGAGCCAACGATGAAAAGAATTTAACCGATCTTGAAGAAATACATATGACTGATGACAATCCATTCTTAAGTCAACTTTGAAAAGAATTTGGGAGTAACTCCGGAAAAAATAAGAAGAGTCAGGTAAGATCCTGGAAAAAGACCTGTGGGTTAGGGCCCACTCAAAAGAAACACCATTGAACAATTACTTGAAAAGGAGAATGCACCGGTTGAATAAAAAGGCTTGAATGATATAACATCCTCGAAATAGCTTGAATGAAAGAAGAGTGGATACATGAATCTTCGAGATATCTTGAGCACTCCGGAATAATAAATAGCGAGAAGTAGAATGATAAAGAATTGCACTGGCATAAGAAAGCATTGAAATGAGGAAAAGACATGATCAACAAAGCTTGACTTGAAACCACCGGAGAAGAAAAAGAATGAAGACGATGAACTTGAGGTTCCGTTAGAATCTTCATGAGAATCACCGGATAAGAACATTGAGGAAAAAGAATGGAGAGACTTCACAATAATAAAAGGATACTTGATTAAAACATCTGAGTCCTTGGAGAAAAACAAAGGGAGGGAGGGTGGGAAAAACAAAGACAATTTGGAATGGATGGAACGAACATCGTAGAGAAGAACTGATAATTGATCTTGCAAATGTTGAAGTGAATGGATCCACTTGAGGAGAGACACACCGGTTGAGAAGAATTAACATGACAATCTCGATTATCATGAAGGATATGATCCACTTGAGCTACGTCCGGTTGAAAAGGATTGACAACACAAACTCGATGATCAAGAGGGATTAGTATTCACATCGGAGTATGAGAACACCATTTGGGGAAGGTATGGAATCAACATTTGACTTCGAAGCAACTCGAATACCACAACTGAAAATAAAAAATAAAACAAAGGATTGGCTTGCAGAACAAGCCGGAGCAAACATATGAAAGAGATTTCGTCCGAAGTTTTCGTGGTGGGACCTACATGGGCTCGATCGTACAGCAGCATCATGTACAAGGCAGTGCACATGACATACGAAGCGTCCCCGAGTCAGCATAGCCAAGGACTCTTTAAGACACAACGAGACCACTGTAAAATCAACCGTGAATAGGCGAACCACTAGACGTCGAACCCCAATTTCATATCATACATCTGTCGGAAGGATATCCTAAGAGCTACTTGAATTCCCACCTATGAAACTCCCGAAATTTTCCGGTTATGCAATCAGGTGTTGGGGATACAGGGGAAGCATAATATCTCACCCAAATCTAGCAAATCCTACATCCAGCTGTATCCATCCTTCTACACATAACCAAGAAACCTTCGGAAATCATCTACCTCAACCTTCTAAAAGCATCTGTTATACAAGTTATGGCGATACTCCCGAACTCCCGCCCCAGTACTGGGTGGCGTCGAGGTTATCTCACCAACGAACTGCATAAAGGAGATTTTCGATGTCGCGAACATATCTCAAGTATACCAGAATTGCAACGATAAAATTATCATGACAACACCTCAGAGCTCAACTCCCCGGGCCACTTCCAGTAAACCCCTGACAGGAGGCACCAAGACAGTGTTCTCATCATAAGCCATCGGAACAAATCCAAGATACTCGTGTGATCCTAAATTTTTTTTAGTGAAATTTGAGAAGAGAAGAGTCAAAACTCTATGTCATGATGCCTTACCAGAGCGATGAAGGGACTGAGGAGTAAAAAGAATTCCTAAACTCTCTGATATATAATTCCTAAATGACTCAAAACATTTTTCTAGACACAACTCGGCCGCTAAAAACGATCAAGCAATGGGGGCTCCTAAGGTCGGGGAAGGCTCTGATACCAACTTGTAACACCCTTGATGCGACTATATCTCCCACGTGTCGAGGCACGACTTAGAGGCATAATCGCATTGAAGGCATATGTCGCAAGTGAGGTAATCTTCACACAACCCATGTAATATAATAAGGGAAAGAGTTACATAGTTGGCTTACAATCGCCACTTCACACAAATACATGAATAAAGCATTACATCATTCAAATACACTCAAGGTCCGACTACGGAACCAAAATAAAAGAAGAACCCCAAATGCGACAAAGGTCCCCGATCGACCCCAACTGGGCTCCACTACTGATCAACTAGAGCGAAACAACATAAAGGACAAGATCTTCATCGAGCTCCTCCTGAGCTAGGTTGCGTCATCTGCACGGACTCATCGGCACCTGCAAACTGGTATTGGAAGTATCTGTGAGCCACAGGGACTCAGCAATCTCACACCCTCGCGATCAAGACTATTTAAGCTTATGGGTAAGGTAAAGGTATGAGGTGGAGCTGCAGCAAGCGACTAGCATATATGGTGGCTAACATACGCAAATGAGAGCGAGAAGAGAAGGCAAAGCACGGTCGTTAAAAGTATGATCAAGAAGTGATCCTGGACTACCTACGTCAAGCATAACTCCAACAACCGTGTTCACTTCCCGGACTCCGCCGGAAAGAGACCATCACGGTTACACACGCTGTTGATTCATTTTAATTAAGGTCAACTTCAGGTTTTCTACAACCGGACGTTAACAAATTCCCATCTGCCCATAACTGCGGGCACGGCTTTCGAAAGTTCAAATCCCTGCAGGGGTGTCCCAACTTAGCCCATCACAAGCTCTCACGGTCAACGAAGGAATAGACCTCCACCCGAGACATTTCGATCAGGCTCGGTGCCTCGGTACAACAAGACATTTCGACAGGGTAAAACTAAACCAGCAACACCGCCCAATGCGCCGACATCCTGATAGGAGCTGCACATATCTCGTTCTCAGGGCAACACCGGATAGGTCAAGCTACGAGTAAAACCATCCCTCAAGTTTCCCCGAGGTGGCCCCGCAGGCTGCCCATTTCGGACCAACACTTAGACAAGCACTGGCCCAGGGGGGGGTTAAAATAAAGATGACCCTCAGGATGCGCGACTCCCGAGGGAAAAAGGCTAGGTGGCAAATGGTAAAACCAATGTTGGGCATTGCTGGAAAAGCTTTACTTAAGGCGAACTGTCAGGGGGTTCCCATTATAGCCCAACCGCGTAAGGGACGCAAAATCCGGGAACATATCACCGATATGACGGAAACTAGGGTGGCAAGAGTGGAACAAAACACCAGGCATAAGGCCGAGCCTTCCACCCTTTACCAAGTATATAGATGCATTAAGATAACATAGCAATATAGTGATGTCCCAACAAGTAAACAAATGTCCCAACAAGGAACGGCTCCAAGCTTCACCTGCAACTAACAACGCTATAAGAGTGGCTGAGCAAAGCGGTAACATAGCCAATCAACGGTTTGCTAGGACAATGGTGGGTTAGAGGTTCAACATGGCAATTGGGAGGCTGACAAGCAAGTGGTAGGCATCGTAGCAATGGCATAGCAAAAGAGCGAGCAAACTAGCATAGCAAAGATAGTAGTGATTTCGAGGGTATGATCATCTTGCCTGAAATCCCGCAAGGAAGAAGAACGAGTCCATGAAGAAGACAAACGGACGTAGATGAACGGGTCCTCACAACACGACGTTATCGGAACCAACCCGAAGAAGCAACACCGGAAAAGAGCAAACAACATAGTAAACAACCAACACATCAACATGGCATTATGCACAAACGAGTATGATGCATGTCCGGTTTAATGAGGCATGGCATGGCGAAATGCACAAACAATCCTACAGATTAAGTGGAGCTCAATATGCATCGGGATGCATATTGACAAAACACCACATCAATTATTTAGTTCCCTCTCGTTTATGTACCCCAACAATATTAAATGTTGATTAACATGGCAAGAGGTGAAGCACAACAAAACTACCTATCTAGGCAAGTTTAAATGAGGCCGGAAGCAACGAACAACAATTCCGGAAACTCCTCATGAGCATAAATTAGGTTTGGTACTGTTCTGCCCTAAACACAATTTTAGAGTTGTTTAACATGCAAATAAATGTCACCATGTTAAACTAGGCATTTTTGTACCCCATTTACATATAAAGTTTATTTAAATCGGAGCTACGGTTATTTAGTTGTGAATTAAATCATTTTAACATGCCATAGGGGCAAATTAATGCAAACAACATTTTAAACATTTTAAACATAGGTGAAAGTTGGATATTATTAATCTACACAAAATTCTGAGCAAGTTTCATATATAAAGCATTTTAATCCGATGCATCGTTTGTGAGGTATTAAATGCACGAACATAAGGGCCTTTTCTATAAAACAGCACACTCTGGATAAATAGACAAATCCTAGGCGCTGGAAAAAAATACATCACGGGCCGAAACTATGCAAAGGCCCAATAGTGCAGAGTGGGGCAGCTCACCCTGTGGGCTGCGGCCCAGTCGGTGAGGAGGCGAAGGCAGGCCGGCTGGGTCAAAGGAGGCCGGGCCTCGCGATCTGGCTCGAGAGGTCGGTCGACGAAGTGGTCAAAGGCTGCGCTGCTCGTGCGCTCGTTCAGCTCGAACGAGACCGGGTCAACGCAGGGGCGCTCGTCCCCTTCCCTGGTTCGAACGGAGCAGAGGACCGAGGCGCGACTGCTGCTTGCGACCATGGCGCCCATGGCTTACGAGAAAATCTTCTGTGAGAGAGAGAGAGCGATGTATGAGAGAGAGAGCTGGAGAAGAAAGGACGGGGAGGAGGCACTGGGGTGCTGCAGACGGACCAGCCTTGGAGCACTGGGCTCGGGGCGACGCGCATCAGGGAGGCAGGAGGCCTCGAGTCGAAGACGGCGGAGCTCCAGTTGGTCCTGGAGACAGCGCAAGGACGACGGAGAGGAGCTGCGGCGAACTTGAGGCGGATCTGCTGGGGACGGACCTAAATCAGCAGCTGCACGCAGCGGACGTGACGACAAAGGCCATGGAGTTGCGCTCCGGCGGCGGTGGTCAAATCCATGGCGGGGACGGGGCTTCTCCTGTGAAAACAACGGGAGAGGGAGGTTACACGGAGAGGCAGGGAAGAAGGAAAACGGCAGGAGGAGCAGAAGAGAAGGGAGACGTGGGACGGGGCAACTCCGTCGGGAACTGGCCTGGTGACTCGCCGGACGGCGACGTTGAGGAGCTCGGGATCGAGCCGAGCTCGATCTAGGGATCGGGCAGAAAGAGGCTGATTGGTCGGGCATGGAAACTGAGGAGGAGCGGGGGTTGGTGGGGATCGGTAGATGGATTTTGGATCGGGCATCTGGCTGGCGGCGGCTCGATGGGACAAGGCTCCTAAATTTAGGGTTTCAACTGAGTATAAATAGTAGGTGGGTTAAATACGGGCTATCCGGTCCCTTCGATCATAATCGGACGGTCACGACTAAAATAGCTAGGGAGTCCAAATAAGAAAACAGTGACGTTTTGTAGACGTTTGGGGATGATCCGGACACAACGGTAGCGACAGTCCGGGTCGGGTCCGAGACAATTATCGGGCGCGCGCGAGGAGGGTCGCGGGCTGACGAGAGGGGTTAGGTAGGGCCTGGCGGTAGGTCGTGAGTTGTGTAGACGGTCTCGAGCTGAGAGAAGAGAAGAGAGGGACCCGGCGACTGTTTCCGGAGACCGAAAATGTGCGACGTTAGACCGGCTACTATTGCCGCTATATTTATCTGTTGGGGCATCAAACAGACTCCGAATGCGATGAAACTTGGCAGGCGACCTACTAACAACAAAACAACACCGCACGCCAACTATCAACCCATTCCGAGAACATTTTCCGGCCACTTATAAAATACTATTTTGGACATGCCGCGGGCGCGTGCAAGTGTGTCTGGGCTCAGAACGGACAACGGAGAGAACTCGGAGAACCCGGACGAATGCAAGTTTTTAAAACATGATGATGCAATGCACATGACACAAAGATGAATGCAACAGACGAAACAAATCACACAACGAATCTCGGAAACCCTGGAAGACATCTAAAGCTCCGGTCTTGGGGCGTTACAGCAGCCGTGGAGTACCGAGGCATCAGGCAAAGGTTGCCATTTCGGTGCAACGAGACCAAGACCAGGAGGACTACGAGACGGAGGTCACCGTGGAGCCCAAGACGGCATCATCACCAGAGCTTTGCACAGGCGAAGACTGCTTTTGTCAGGGTAGTTGATACTTGCTGTCCCCCTTCAAATTAGCACGCCATTGTTGGCTCCCTTCCCGCTCAATATTTGGGAAGAGGACCAGGGCCTCTATAAATAGGGCCAGCCGCCCACGTAGCAGGGGGTTCGAGCTTTTGGTTCGGTTGGCTAGTAAGAGTAAGAGAGAGAGAAAGGGAAGGGTGGCTGAACTCCTCCTAGCAGTTCATCACCCCAACCAAGAACAGACCCTCGTGAGGCTGCTCTTCCTTGTATTATCCATCATCATCAGCTCCAAGAGACAATCCACCAACCACACACTAGAGTAGGGTATTACACCACAATGGTGGCCCGAACCAGTATAAATCTTGTGCCCCTTATGCAGTTCTTTGGGTAGTTTAGATCCTTGTGAGGCGGGGAGGTAGAAGGCGTAATCTCCGTGCACACCCCAGTGTTCGAACCTTAAGGGTCTGCCAGAACCCGAAATCCGACAGATGTAGGCGAGGTTGAAGTCGATGAGTTCGGTGCGGTAGTTGTTGCGTTCTCCGAAGGTAACGGGGAGGCGGACCTGCCCGATCGTGGTAGTAGAGCCGTCGGTCACTCCCGAAAAAGGCTTGGTAGGCTGAAGCTGGTCATATGGCACTTGGAGGTTGTCGAATGTGTTGACAGACATGACATTGAGCCCTGCGCCGCCGTTGATGAGGGTCTTGGTAACTTGCACGTTGCTGATGACCAGCGAACAGAGCATTGGGAGGACCCTGTAGTGGCCGCGCACTTGAGCTAATCTGCCGAACTGAACGTGATGGGGAACCTGGACCATCTGAGTGGGCGTGTGGCCTCGAGCTTGGGGAGAACAATATTCACTTCATGGGCAAATTGTTTGAAGATACGCTGTGAGGCTGGGGCTTGAGCTCCGCCCAAGATGCAGGCGATAGCGTGTGGCTCCTGGAAGCCCCCAGCCCCTCATCTTGATGGTGGTCGTCGTTCCTTTTGGGTGGTGGCGGTAATGGAGGAAGGCCTGCGTTGCCTTGTGGACGAGCCTCACGAGGCTGGTCCCTCCAGGCGCCCTCGCGAGGCTGATCCTGCCAGTGGTCCTCACGAGGCCGGACGTGCCGCTCCTGGCGCGGGCCGCGGTCGTCCCAGCGTCCGCCACCACGCCCTCCTCCTTGGCCGTAGCCCTGGTCGCTGCGCTTGGGGCGTCGACCGAAGCGTCCTTCTCAAATGTCTCTGAGCTCTTGACAGTCGCTGGTATTGTGGGTATGCAGGTTGTGGAAGGCGCAGAACGGTCGGCTACCCTTGGATGACTAAGGCTGGTCTCTGCCGCGCTTGGTGTCTGGCTCCGCCGCGAGCACGGCTGCTCCCTTGCGCTTCACGTCCTTGGCCTTGGTCTTTTTCTCCTTTGGGTCTGCTGCAGGGAGCTCGAGGAGGGAGAGGCACCCCTCCTCAGCTCTTGCGCACTTGGTGGTGATGTTGAACAGCTCCAAGGTCGTGCACAGCTCCTCATGGATGGCGAGCTCCTCCTTCATCTTGACGTTGCGGATGCCGTCGGAGAACGCTGAGATGATGGCCTCGTCGGTCACCTTGGGGATCTTGATCCGTGCGCTGTTGAAGCACTGAATGTACTTCTACAGGGTCTCTCCTGGCTGTTGCTTGATGCGGTGCAGGTCGCCCGCGACCGGGGGGCGTTCGAGAGTGCCCTGGAAGTTGGCGATGAAGCGGTTGTGCATCTCGTCCACGATGGCAGGTTCAGGAGCCAGGAGCAGGAGCCATCCTTGAGCGCCATGGGAAACCAGTTCACCATGACTTTCTCGTCACCGTTGGCCGCCTCGATGCTCAGCTCGTAGAGCTGTAGGAACTCCACGGGGTCGGGGGTGCCGTCGTAGCGAGGAGGCAGATCTGGCGTGAACTTGCCCGGCCAGGCGACGCTACGCAGCTCGGGGGTGAAGGCGCGGCAGCCGACCGTGGTCACCGGGGCCCACCTTGGAGGTGGAGCTTGGCCTTGGAGCCCGTGCGCTGCTACGGCCAGCGGCGCGGGGCCTTGCCACAACAAAGGATCCTAGCGCGGCGGAGCGAGGATTGGCGGAGCAGTCGCTTGCGGGCGAGGGACTTCTTGGCAGCTTCTTTCTTCATGCGCGGGCGCCAGACGCGGTGGGTAGGGCTGGACCAAAAGCTCGTAGCTCGTGAGCTTAATGAGCGTTTGATAGTTCGGCTCGTTAAGCTCGTAGCTCGCTTCTTAATGAACAGAGCCAATCATTGATTTCAGATCGTTAAGCTTAATGAGCTTAACGAGCGAGCTAACGAGTTTCACGAGTAACTCGTTAAGCTCGTTAGTAACAACACAACACATATTTTTATCTTACATGACAAACTTTTTGTAGCATCTCAACCCATCTATTCAGTCCAATCGTCATATGAGGCAACAAACTACTGCATTTGTTTTTGTAGTCACAATATTTCATCTTGAAAACCATACCTACACATTCAACATGTATATCGTAACACATTATAATCTATTAACGAGCGCTCGTGAGTGC
The DNA here is from genome assembly GCA_034509565.1 of Triticum monococcum. NCBI lineage: Eukaryota > Viridiplantae > Streptophyta > Magnoliopsida > Poales > Poaceae > Triticum > Triticum monococcum. Next base: position 182,638,043 of record CM067843.1, on the reverse strand, counting down.
TCACGAGCTTAACGAGCTTCAAACGAGCCGAGCCGGGCAGGGGTTTCTGCTCGTTAATCTTAACGAGCTTAACGAGCCGAGCCTTAACGAGCACGAGCTTAACGAGCCGAGCTGCTCGTTAATCCACCCCTAGCAGTGGGTCGCGCCGCGGAGCTGCGTGCCTTGGTGCTACGGCGCTGTCTTGGGGCACAGGTGGTGGAGGTGCTTCATGAGCGGCATCGCCCGTGGGTGGCGGACGGCGAGGCAGAGAGTGGGATGGCGCAGGGGAGCCCCCTGTGGCGCGGAAAAGCTCGACGATGCAGTCAAGCCAGTCCTCGTAGAGGTCGTCGACTGGGCGGTAGTGCAGGAGCTCGTGCGCCATGAGGAGCACGGCCCGTGCGTCCGTGGGAACACGACGAGCGTGAGACGACGAACTACCGGGAGTCAGCGATGGAGTGGAGGTGCGGTCGTCCTTCTGCACCGAGGGGTGCAGTGAGGATGCTTGCTGCTCGTTCCCCGCCGGGCCGGTGGTGGCAGGCGACAGAGAGCGACGGGGTGGCCCCCTGACGGGGGCCGTCTGAGCAACGCGGGTGGCGAGGGCAGCCCGGCGCTCGGCACGAGAGCGATGCACGTCCGCCATGGAGATGATGAAGCGATGTGATGCGGAGCGACTAAAGGGAAGCTTCGGCGCACCCCTACCTGGCGCACCAAATGTCGGATCACGGGTTCCAGCAAAACCCTTATGGTTCGAACTCTGGGGTGCGTGCGAAGATCTCCCCCCTATCGATCCGTGTCCTAACTTAGCCTAGATCTCACGAACTAACTCGACGAACTCGCAACACAAAGGACACAAGGTTTATTGAAAGCACAAGTGCTCCCTAGGTGGTTTTGGTAATTAATGACAACATATCTCTTGTTGGACTAACGTTTCTATCTAGTATGTTTCAGATAAGTTCAACAATGGAGTGGCATGGGCTAAAGGTTGTGGGAAGTTCTCCAAGATGCTAAGGACAAAGGATTGGCTAAAGCTTAAAGCTCAAGACTCTTCATTTTCCATTTTAGTGATCCAAGATCACACTGAGTCCATAGGAAAAGCCAATACTATTAAGGAGGGATGAGGTGTTGCTTAATGAGCCTCTTGCTCAAGTGCTTAATGATATGCTCCAAAATCCTCAGCTACTTTCCCACTTCCACATATGATCTAAACCCAAAGCCAAACTTGCACCTACCGATAATTTCTATCCGGCGCCACCGAGTTTCACTTGTCATAGCCACTGCCAGAAACCCTAATCAGTTCGGTCTCACCGATGGGATCTCGGTCTCACCGAGATGGGCTAGCAAACTCTTTGTTACCTATTGCAATACTTTCGGTCCCACCAAGATATGCAATCGGCCCACCGAGTTTGCTTGGTCAACTCTCTGTTTCTCTTATTACCCAAATCGGTCCCACCGAGTTTGAGTAATCGGTCAAACCGAGTTTTGAATTTACCCTAACCCTAGCACATCGGTCCCACCGAGTTGATCCAGTCGGTCCCACCGAAAATCTCTAACGGTCACTAGGTTTACTATTTCGGTCTGACCGAGTTTGTTGATTCGGTCCCACCGAGATTGGTAAATTGTGTGTAACGGTTGAATTTTGTGTGGAGGCTATATATACCCCTCCACCTCCTCTTCACTCGTGGAGAGAGCCATCAGAACACATCTACACTTCCAACTCATATGTTCTGAGAGAGAACCACCTACTCATGTGTTGAGACCAAGATATTCCATTCCTACCATATGAATCTTGATCTCTAGCCTTTCCCAAGTTGCTTTCCACTCAAATCTTCTTTCCACCAGATCCAAATCCTATGAGAGAGTGTTGAGTGTTGGGGAGACTATCATTTGAAGCACAAGAGCAAGGAGTTCATCATCAACACACCATTTGTTACTTCTTGGAGAGTGGTGTCTCCTAGATTGGCTAGGTGTCACTTGGGAGCCTCCGACAAGATTGTGGAGTTGAACCAAGGAGTTTGTAAGGGCAAGGAGATCGCCTACTTCGTGAAGATCTACCGCTAATGAGGCAAGTCCTTCATGGGCGATGGCCATGGTGGGATAGACAAGGTTGCTTCTTCGTGGACCCTTCGTGGGTGGAGCCCTCCGTGGACTCGCGCAACCGTTACCCTTCGTGGGTTGAAGTCTCCATCAACGTGGATGTAGGATAGCACCACCTATCCGAACCACGGGAAAAACATCCGTGTCTCCAATTGCATTTGAATTCTCCAAACCCTTCCCTTCACATTCTTGCAAGTTGCATGCTTTACTTTCCGCTGCCTATACACTCTTTGCATGCTTGCTTGATATGTATTGTGAATGCTGAAATTATGCCTAAACTTCACTTAAACCAAAAAGGCTTAAAAATTGCAACTTTAGCATTAAGTGTCTAATCACCCCCCTCTAGACACATCTACTTCAAGGTCCTACAAGTGGTATCAGAGCTTTGGTCTCCATTGCGTTGGTTTAATCACCATTGGAGGAAGATGGATGTGTCTACTTTAGGGAGTCTTAGACATAGAGTGCCTATTCTTGATGGAGAGTATTTTGATGAGTGGAAAAATGAGATGCTTGTAATTTTCAATCAATATCATTTGAACAAGTATATTACTAGCCCTTGTGCACCTCATATTGATCCTTTGCATCCTACCCTAGATGAAGATATTGACATGATTCGCAATCTTAGAACTATTGAGCTCATCATTAGAGGATTGCCCAAAAATTTGATTGCTAGTTTGCCTACACTTAATTGTGCCTATACTATATGGAAATTTCTTGAGGAACGATTTCCCGATCATTCCTTGAAAAATTTGGATGAAATTCTCCATAAATCTATTGCCTTGAGTAAGATGAACTCTAGTGATCCTAGTTTTGGTGATTGTCTATTTGAGCTTACCAATCTCAAGCGTGCTAAAGGAGATGTTGGAATTATTATATCCGAAGCTATAAGAATTCATAAAAGTGACTACTTTGATGATCATTTATCTAATGAATTACCCTCTCTAGGAAATGAGGAGTCACAAGATCATGGTGAACATGGATACTATGATGATGATGATGATGATAGTGACTTCGATCTTGATGATGCAATGAGACATTTTGGTCTGACGGCAAATGTTCGGGGATATGCGTCAGGAGGAAAGGAATGGGTTCTTGATAGTGGATGTACTGATCATATGACCGGAGATGAAGAGATGTTCCGTGAGCTTGCTGAAAATGACGGTCCTCGAAAATATGTCACCTTTGGTGATAATTCAAAGGGTAAAGTGGTTGGCCTTGGTAAGGTGGCCATCTCACATGATAGTTCCATTCAAAATGTCATGCTCGTTGAATCTCTCGGCTACAACTTACTTTCAGTATCTAGACTTGTTGATTTCGGTTTGAATGTCCTATTTACTGTGGTAGATTGCCAAGTGTTTCGTCGAGACAATCATAAATTGGTCTTTACCGGTATGCGTAGAGGTGATCTTTACATTGTCGATTTCTCTAAAAAAGGCACAACCTAAAACTTGCTTTATTGCTAAATCCTCAAAAGGTTGGTCGTGGCATAGACGACTAGGTCACGTTGGCATGAGAAACCTTGACAACCTTATTAAAGGAAATCATATCCTTGGAGTTAACGATGTCATATTTGATAAGGATAGACTTTGCAGTGCTTGTCAAGCAGGTAAACAGGTTGGAGGAAGGCATCCCGTGAAGAATATCATGACCACAAGGAGGCCACTCGAGCTACTTCATATGGATCTTTTTGGTCCCAACGCCTACAAGAGTCTCGGTGGAAATTCTTTTGGTCTAGTTATAGTTGATGATTTTTCAAGATTTACGTGGGTGTTCTTTCTTAATGACAAGTCGCAGGTCCAGAAGATCTTCAAAAACTTCGCTAGGAAGGCCCAAAATCAGTTTGACGTGAAGATCAAGAAGGTTCGGAGTGACAACGGAACGAAGTTCAAGAACGCAAAGGTGGACACCTTTCTTGACGAAGAAGGGATTTCACACGAGTTCTCGGCTACGTACACACCTCAACAAAATGGAGTTGTTGAGAGGAAGAACCGGACGCTCATCGAAATGGCAAGAACGATGCTTGATGAATACAAGACGCCGAAGCACTTTTGGGCAGAAGCGATTGAGACAGCTTGTCATGCAACAAATCGCTTGTATATTCACAAGCTACTCGGCAAGACGGCATACGAGTTCCCCACCAGTAACAAACCCCAAGTTGGATACTTTCGAGTATTCGGCTCAAAGTGCTACATTCTTGACAAGCATCGTCGTTCAAAGTTTGCTCCTAAATCTCATGAAGGTTTTCTACTTGGTTACGGCTCAAACTCTCACACTTACCGTGTCTACAACAATTTCACCCGAAAGGTTGAGGAGATGGTAGATGTGAAGTTTGATGAATCTAATGGCTCGCAAGTAGAGCAATTGCCAATCGATGTAGGAGACAAAGACCCTTCAGAAGCAATCCAAGACTTGTCTATTGGCAAAATTCGTCCAACGGAGGTGAAGGAGAGTACCTCATCCGTCCAAGTGGAAGCTTCTACTTCACGACAAGGTGAACCAAGAATTGATACAGAAGCATCCACAAGTGGGACACACCAAGATGAAGAAGACGAGGAAATGCATCAAGACGAACATCAACAACCTCCTTCTCCACCACGACAAGAGAACGACAATGTCAACAATGAAGAAGGCCAAGAAGAAGAACAAGATGAAGAAGATGTTCAATGAAGACCCAAGCAAAAGCTCTCACGAGTTCGAGCAAGAATTGCCAAAGATCATCCCATCGAGCAAATCATCAATGATATACAAACCGGGAGAATCACTCGCTCAAAGACTCGTTTAGCTAACTTTTGTGAAAACTATTCATTCATCTCTAGCATTGAACCTATGAAGGTTGAAGAAGCATTGGAAGATCCGGATTGGATAAACGCTATGCATGAAGAGCTACACAACTTTGAGAGAAACCAAGTTTGGACATTGGTTGAGAAGCCCGACAACAACCACAACATCATTGGTACCAAATGGGTGTTTCGCAACAAGAAAGATGAAGATGGACAAGTGGTTCGCAACAAAGCACATCTCGTCGCCCAAGGGTACACACAAGTCGAAGGTATGGACTATGGTGAGACATATGCTCCCGTTGCTAGACTTGAGTCCATTCGCATCTTACTTGCCTATGCTAATCACCATAATATCACCTTGTACCAAATGGACATTAAAAGTGCTTTTCTAAATGGTGAAATAGAGGAGGAAGTTTATGTCAAACAACCTCCCGGCTTTATCAATCCTAAGAAACCTAATCATGTTTACAAACTTCACAAAGCTCTTTATGGTCTTAAACAAGCTCCTAGAGCATGGTATAGATGCTTGACCAAGTTTCTTATTGCAAGTGGTTTTGAAATTGGTAAAATTGATTCTACTCTTTTTACTAAAAGGGTTAATGGAGAACTATTTGTATGCCAAATTTATGTTGATGATATCATATTTGGTTCAACTAACCCTCTCTTTAGTGAAAAGTTTGGAAAGCTAATGTCAGAGAAGTTTGAGATGTCTATGATGAGTGAACTCAAATTCTTTCTCGGTTTGCAAATCAAGCAAACTAAGGAAGGTACATTTGTCTCCCAAATGAAGTACACTAAGGACTTATTCAAGAAGTTCAACATGCAAGAATGCAAAGGTATGCCTACACCCATGCCTACTAGTGGACATCTTGATTTGACCAAAGATGGTGAACCGGTTGATAAAAAGGTTTATCGCTCTATGATTGGTTCTTTGTTATACCTATGTGCTTCACGTCCCGACATTATGCTAAGTGTGTGCATGTGTGCACGTTATCAAGCTGCTCCTAAAGAATGTCATCTTAAGGATGTGAAAAGGATAGTGAGATACTTAATTCATACACCAAACTTTGGCATTTGGTATCCTAAGAGGTCTTCTTTTGATCTTGTTGGCTATTCCGACTCGGATTATGCCGGGGACAAGGTTGATAGAAAATCTACTTCGGGTACTTGTCAATTTCTTGGTAGATCTCTTGTGTCTTGGTCTTCCAAGAAACAAAACTCGGTATCCTTATCCACCGCCGAAGCGGAATACATTTCCGCTGGTTCATGTTGTGCTCAGTTACTTTGGATGACCCAAACTCTTAAAGATTATGGGATCTATGTGAAACATGTTCCACTGCTTTGTGACAATGAAAGTGCTATCAAAATTGGTCATAATCCTGTACAACATTCTCGAACTAAGCATATTGAAGTTCGTCATCATTTCATTCGAGACCATGTTGCTAAGGGTGACATTGATCTTAAGCATGTTCGTACCGATAAGCAATTGGCGGATATATTTACTAAACCTCTTGATGAGAAAGTATTTTGCAGGTTGAGAGGTGAATTGAACATTATTGATGCTTGGAACTTGGAGTAGGAACTCCATTGGATACATGCAAGACATGAGCTTATGACTAATCCATGATATATCTCTTATAATGACTATCTTATGTCTTGGATATATTTGTACCTTGCATGTTGTCTAACCCATGTAGGTGCTTGGTTGAATCTAATTCCATGAGATTGCGACTCACTCACATCTTGAGCAATCTCTACATCACCAAGTCTCTACACAATGGTGGTTGAAGACAAGGAAGCACAAAACCATTCAAACATACCCTTTGACAAATTCTATGTTGAGCTTCATGATTGTCATTTTTGGATACACAAGTGCTCTTCCTCACAAGAACTAACCCATGTAGGTAGATGAACTCAAACTCCAAGTGGTGCTCCCAACTCTTGATGAGCTACATCAACCTTGAGCACCCACACAAGTTCAACTACATGAGCAAGAACCACACCACCACCCAAGGTATGTTATTCCATCTTAGAGAAGCTTTACTCCAAGACATGAGTCAAAGCAACTCAACAAGATGTGAATACATCAAGATGCTTAAACGAAAAATGGTAATCCCATTTTGAGCTTAAACGATGAGTATGACCTATGATCAAGTGTTCTCACTTGACTCCTAAGTCAATATACTCTAACATAGGTGACTATGTCACCGCCCAACTCTAGATGAAGTTCTCTTGTGTTCTTTTATGTGTTATTGCATTTGTCTCTTGCATGTTTATTTTCTTTCTCTTTTTACTTCATCTAGATCCTTCAGTTTCTTCTCTTTTCTTTTTGTTTTTGTTCTGCATTTTCTGCATTCAATTCCTTGCAAATCCTTCAGATAATTCATTGCAAATCTTTGTGAGATCCTACATGTCTAGTGAGCTGAGGTGACAAGTGTTTTTCTCTGTGTGAACTCGGTTTCACCGACTTGTAATTTTCGGTCCAACCGAATCTTTTCGGTACCACCGAAACATGCCACTCGGTGCCACCAACTTCGCAACAGGAAAAACAGTTTGCCACTTGTTCTATATTTCTTGTGATCCAGCTCTACTCAATGAATCTTGTCCTCTACAAGCATCACAGTTTTATCCATTGCTTTGTGCCGAGTCTCAAGGACCAAACCTATACGACGGATTCCAGAAAGCCCTTCTTGGAAATTGATGTCAAAGGGGGAGAGAGAGATCACATCAAAGCTCAAGGGGGAGAGAAAGTCTCAAGGACCAAACCTACAAGAGAGAAAGTATTAAGGGGGAGAAAGAGATTTCCCAGATGTCCCAGATGCTTGATGTTCAAGAGGAGAGATGTCACATGTCTTTTTGGGGGAAAGACATGTTCATATGTGCTTATTTGCATTAAGTTCTATCCATTTGTATCTTTTAGCTCTGATTTTCTGTTCCCTATCTTCTCCCAATATCCCATGTAAGATTCAGGGGGAGCAAGACACCTAAGGGAAAGAAATCAGTCAAATTCATTGCATATCTTTACTCTTGGGGACATGTTGAATCCAATGTGGTACCTTGTACTCACTCTCTACATGTCATCCCAGTCTTGGTTCTCTTGTGGCTTCCTTGGTTTGCTCTGGCTAGTGGAGGTACCTGTGTTATCTAACCTTGTTTGTGCAGGTTCATTCCATCCTAAGCCAGCCAAAGACTACAAGGTAAGTGCATGCATCAAAATCATGAGTATGAGGAATTCTTGCTTATGTACATACTGTTTGCAAGAAGACTCATGAGCATGAAGGTATTTTCCTTGATAATCTTTTGCTCTGATGCATATGGCCAAGATACTGTAACACATTGCCTACTCTGTCATGGTTATGCTCTCACATGCCTCTATATTTCACATTTACATGAGTGCATACATGTAGGGGGAGCCTATGCTTGTTACATGTCCTTCCAAAGCTTTACTTGTTGTTCTTTATATCTTTATCTAAAGCTTTGATGTATGTTGCCATCAATTACCAAAAAGGAGGAGATTGAAAGCAAAAGTGCTCCCTAGGTGGTTTTGGTAATTAATGACAACATATCTCTTGTTGGACTAACGTTTCTATCTAGTATGTTTCAGATAAGTTCAACAATGGAGTGGCATGGACTAAAGGTTGTGGGAAGTTCTCCAAGATGCTAAGGACAAAGGATTGGCTAAAGCTTAAAGCTCAAGACTCTTCATTTTCCATTTTAGTGATCCAAGATCACATTGAGTCCATAGGAAAAGCCAATACTATCAAGGAGGGATGAGGTGTTGCTTAATGAGCCTCTTGCTCAAGTGCTTAATGATATGCTCCAAAATCCTCAGCTACTTTCCCACTTCCACATATGATCTAAACCCAAAGCCAAACTCGGACCTACCAATTATTTCTATCCGGCGCCACCGAGTTTCACTTGTCATAGCCACTGCCAGAAACCCTAATCAGTTCGGTCTCACCGATGGGATCTCGGTCTCACCGAGATGGGCTTGCAAACTCTCTGTTACCTATTGCAATACTTTCGGTCCCACCAAGATATGCAACCGGCCCCACCGAGTTTGCTTGGTCAACTCTCTGTTTCACTTATTACCCAAATCGGTCCCACCGAGTTTGAGTAATCGGTCAAACCAAGTTTTGAATTTACCCTAACCCTAGCACATCGGTCCCACCAAGTTGATCCAGTCGGTCCCACCGAAAATCTCTAACGGTCACTAGGTTTACTATTTCGGTCTGACCGAGTTTGTTGATTCGGTCCCACCGAGATTGGTAAATTCTGTGTAACGGTTGGATTTTGTGTGGAGGCTATATATACCCCTCCACCCCCTCTTCACTCATGGAGAGAGCCATCAGAACACATCTACACTTCCAACTCATATGTTCTGAGAGAGAACCACCTACTCATGTGTTGAGACCAAGATATTCCATTCCTACCATATGAATCTTGATCTCTAGCCTTTCCCAAGTTGCTTTCCACTCAAATCTTCTTTCCACCAGATCCAAATCCTATGAGAGAGAGTTGAGTGTTGGGGAGACTAGCATTTGAAGCACAAGAGCAAGGAGTTCATCATCAACACACCATTTGTTACTTCTTGGAGAGTGGTGTCTCCTAGATTGGCTAGGTGTCACTTGGGAGCCTCCGACAAGATTGTGGAGTTGAACCAAGGAGTTTGTAAGGGCAAGGAGATCGCCTACTTCGTGAAGATCTACCGCTAGTGAGGCAAGTCCTTCGTGGGCGATCGCCATGGTGGGATAGACAAGGTTGCTTCTTCGTGGACCCTTCGTGGGTGGAGCCCTCCGTGGACTCGCGCAACTGTTACCCTTCGTGGGTTGAAGTCTCCATCAACGTGGATGTAGGATAGCACCACCTATCCGAACCACGGGAAAAACATCCGTGTCTCCAATTGCGTTTGAATTCTCCAAACCCTTCCCTTTACATTCTTGCAAGTTGCATGCTTTACTTTCCGCTGCCTATACACTCTTTGCATGCTTGCTTGATATGTATTGTGAATGCTGAAATTATGCCTAAACTTCACTTAAACCAAAAAGGCTTAAAAATTGCAACTTTAGCATTAAGTGTCTAATCACACCCCTCTAGACACATCTACTTCAAGGTCCTACATTTATACTAGTTCGGGCCACCATTGTGGTGTAATACCCTACTCCAGTGTGGTGGTGATGGATTGCCTCTTGGGCTGAGGATGAATAGTACAAGGGGAAGAACAGCCTCCTGAGGTTGAGGTGTTCTTGTGCTTGGCGCACTTGTGTGGCTGGGGATGACCTCGATGATCCTTCTTCGTCCCCTACCTATGGTGGTGGCTAGTCCTCTTTATAGAGGCCCTGGTCCTCTCCCCAAACATTGAGTGGGAAGGGAGCCAACAATGACCAATTTGAAAGGGGACAACTAGTACAAGCTATCCTGACAAAAGGTGGTCTTCGCCTGCCAAAGGTTCTGGTGGTGACACCGTCCTGGGCTCCATGGTGACCTCCATCTCGCCGCCCTTATGGTCTTGGTCTCGTTGCACCAATATGGAAACCTTTGCTTGATGCCTTGGTACTCCGCGCCTGCGCTTGCCGCCTTAGCACCAAAGAGGAAAGAAGGACGCTGCGCACGCTGGCGCCCGCCTGGTCTCGATAGTCATGGCTTACGTCACGAGAACCTCGCGAGGTTTGCCCGACCTTGAACTCTTCGCCCCTCATGAGCCGGCATGGCGAGGCCGCTCCTGAGGAGGTCTTGTGTCGTCCGCCTTGCGAGGCTTGGCCCCTCGCGAGGGTCTTGATTCCTGGTTGATGAAGATGGGCCGTACATGCCTGCCAGCAAAGCCATGCTGTGGGCCGCAGGCAGGCAAGTCTGGGGACCCCCGTTCCTAGAACGCCGATAGAGGCAGAACAATGGCTGAAGCAATACTACATGGTTTTCTTGAAGGAGATGATGGCGAAGCGAAGTGTGAAATAATGGTTGCTTCGTCCATCTGGGAAGGTGTGGCATTGTGATTTGACGTCTCATTGCTCATTTCTACTACTGGGGCGGTACGACTGGGATGCGTCCCCCTGCTGTTCTGCACTGTTATTGGGCGCATGACATGTCGACCCGGTTGCTATATGTCCCACATGGCGGCGAGAGGAAGTACATAATTCATGAAAGCGAGCGTCGATGGACGAGTACAAGACACGACTTGGTTTTTGCTGCTTCGCGGGATCCATCGATACAAACCCAGACTAAAAAAAGGCGAGGGCGGGTCTTCTCGCGCGGCAGGAAGGGGAGTTTGGCATAGTCTGTTCGAGGCAAGGAGGCAAGAAGGGAAACAAGAAAATAAAGGTTGAGCGACTTAGTCTTGGGAAAATCTGATTTTACGGAGTACATACCCACTATGGAGGTAGTACTACTTACTACTCCCTCCTTTCCGGTTATAGGGCTCATCTAAAAAATCATTTTTCCATTTTATAAGTCTCAATTATACTAGTAGTGGTAGTACCATCACATTTTGGATTTTGAGGTGCGTTAAATCACCCGATGCAAGCAGTGTCAAGAGAAAACTCACTAATGCATGTAGAAGTTCATGGAAATTTAGTGGTCCTGCATGCATTCATTCTAATTAATGCCTTGGTAAACATAACTTCTTGAGAAAAACGAGCGTACTAATTACTTGTGCAGACTACGAAATTAATTCCACCACTAACCGTCTACCTTTGTGGCCTACCTTGGTTGGAGTAATTTTGAAATTGAACCATAAACTAGAAAGGAGGGACTAGTAACATAGCCTAGGGTAGCTTGCTGCACCACGAACTCCAAGTAAATTGTTGTAGTAGTACTACTCCTATATACTACTGTAGTACTAAAAGACATACTCCCTCCATTCCTAAATGAAAGCACAAGTGCTCCCTAGGTGGTTTTGGTAATTAATGACAACATATCTCTTGTTGGACTAACGTTTCTATCTAGTATGTTTCAGATAAGTTCAACAATGGAGTGGCATGGACTAAAGGTTGTGGGAAATTCTCCAAGATGCTAAGGACAAAGGATTGGCTAAAGCTTAAAGCTCAAGACTCTTCATTTTACATTTTAGTGATCCAAGATCACATTGAGTCCATAGGAAAAGCCAATACTATCAAGGAGGGATGAGGTGTTGCTTAATGAGCCTCTTGCTTCAAGTGCTTAATGATATGCTCCAAAATCCTCAGCTACTTTCCTACTTCCACATATGACCTAAACCTAAGCCAAACTCGGACCTACCAATTATTTCTATCCAGCGCCACCGAGTTTCACTTGTCATAGCCATTGCCAAACCCTAGCAAATCGGTTCTACCGATAGGGATCTCGGTCTCACCGAGATGGGATTGTAATCTCACTTTGTATGTCCATTGCCAAAATCGGTCTCACCGATCTTGTGCAATCGGTACTACCAAGGTTACAATGCAAACTCACTTTGTATGCTCATTACCAAAATCGGTCTCACCGAGTTTGTGTAATCGGTCCCACCGAGTTTGCCTGACCAACCCTCTGGTTAGCTTATTACCACATCGGTCTCACCGAGTTTGTGTAATCGGTCTCACCGAGATTACGTTATGCCCTAACCCTAACCATATCGGTCCTACCGGGTTGCATGTCAGTCCCACCGAAAATCTCTAACGGTCACTAGGTTTACTATTTCGGTCCGACCGAGTTTGTTGATTCGGTTCCACCGAGATTGGTAAATTGTGTGTAATGGTTGGATTTTGTGTGGAGGCTATACATACCCCTCCACCTCCTCTTCACTCGTGGAGAGAGCCATCAGAACACATCTACACTTCCAACTCATATGTTCTGAGAGAGAACCACCTACTCATGTGTTGAGGCCAAGATATTCCATTCCTACCACATGAATCTTGATCTCTAGCCTTCCCCAAGTTGCTTTCCACTCAAATATTCTTTCCACCAAATCCAAATCCTGTGAGAGAGAGTTGAGTGTTGGGGAGACTATCATTTGAAGCACAAGAGCAAGGAGTTCATCATCAACACACCATTTGTTACTTCTTGGAGAGTGGTGTCTCCTAGATTGGCTAGGTGTCACTTGGGAGCCTCCGACAAGATTGTGGAGTTTAACCAAGGGGTTTGTAAGGGCAAGGAGATTGCCTACTTCGTGAAGATCTACCGCTAGTGAGACAAGTCCTTCGTGGGCGATGGCCCTTCGTGGGTGGAGCCCTCCATGGACTCGCGCAACCGTTACCCTTCGTGGGTTGAAGTCTCCATCAACGTGGATGTAGGATAGCACCACCTATCCGAACCACGGGAAAAACATCCGTGTCTCCAATTGCATTTGAATTGTCCAAACCCTTCCCTTTACATTCTTGCAAGTTGCATGCTTTACTTTCCGCTGCCTATATACTCTTTGCATGCTTGCTTGATATGTATTGTGAATGTTGAAATCGTGCCTAAACTCCCCTTAAACTGAAAAAGCTTAAAAACTACAACTTTAGCATTAAGTGTCTAATCACCCCCCTCTAGACACATCTACTTCAAGGTCCTACACTAAATATAAGTGTTTTTAGAGATTCCACTATGGACTAGTACATTCGAAGCAAAATGAGTGAATCTACACTAAAATATGTCTATATACATCCGTATGTAGTTTGTAGAGGAATCTTTAAAAAGACTTATATTTAGGAACAGAGGAAGTATATTCCAGACAATATGATAATATATCTAACCAAGGTAGGGACGAGGAGTAAATGGAGGGAGTAGTAAAATTTTCTCCTTGTCCTGCGAGCCACCGCGCGCGTGGGCGAGGGAGCGGGCATAGTACTAGTAAGCAAGCTTCACCTCGTCCTGCGAGCCATCGCGCCCGTGGGCGGGGGAGACGTCGTACTAAGCAAGATTCTCCTTGTTCTGTGAGGTGACGGGACACATCAAAATTAATACATACAGAGCATCTTGAGTGTATAGAGCCTTGCCTCTAAGGTAGGCCCCACATGGTTTGCCTCTTTTTTAACATAACGCATCAAGTCGCAAATTGTTTGTTCACCCGTGGTAGATGATCCTCCATCAAGTGGACAACCAGTACACGTGTCAAATTACCACGTGGGCTGTCTTTTCGTACATAAATGAGCTCCACAGTGTACCCGCGCGGGTGTGGTTGGGAAAGAGACGGGAGTACGTGCACCGTGCGTGCACCTCTTCTCTTCGTGCATGTCCCCCACCTACGTGGGTGTGTGTGAGAGAGATACAAACCTAGACATAATGCGACGTCCGCCCCCATGCCTCCACCTAGTCTGACCATCAGTCACCACCATGCCCCACCTCTCCTCACCTTATCTCTCATCTTTCTCGAGATATCATTTTTTCGATGAAATTCTCGAGATACCATTTTTCCGATAAAATTCTCGAGATATCATTAGTTTTTACACATGGGATTACTCCTGCATGGGTCAATCACAACAAGTGTTTTGTAAAAAAAATGCATCTTGATGTTCCGTGCAATGCACGACATCTTGCTAGTCCATGAAAACAACACATGACAAAATTTCATGGTGAACGAGGGAGTTGAATCTCCTGGGAGGGGTTGTTTGGATCTTGCTCGGGGTAGCCAAAATATTAGCAACCCTTTTGTCCACCGGTGCCTTTGCCATCGAGGAACGAGGAATGGCTCGGGTTCTCATGCATCCTCCAATGCGCACATTGGAGACGAGCTCACACGAGCTGTGCTTTTTTTGTCCCACCATGCCGCCCGAGCCGGCCGCAGACCGACCGGTGACCTGCAAATTACGCCATCCAACCATAGTCGCACACATTCTAACAACAACTCAACCAACCGGACGAAATTCATGCAAACACGGAGATATTTCATATAAACAATGACAAAATTCATATAAAATATCGGACTTTCATACAAACATGACGGATTTCATTACATTCAAATCAACTAAGAGGTGCTAGTTCTCGACAGCATAGGTATATAATACTTGGCCTAAATGGTCGCCCGCTGATCCATTTGTGTTCGTCATGTCCGGTAGCATGATCATCGGACTACCGGGAGCCCCGGAGGTATATGCTTTAGCGCAAAGGACGGCTCGCTTCCCCACTGCCCAAGCCGAAGATGATGGTGGAAGGGGGCTTCTCCACTTCCGTGGAGCCCATGCGGGGTCGACGAATGTCCTCGCAACAAAAGGATCCAGCAAGACACCTGCTGTGTACGCCGGTGTCGCCTCTGCGGCGGCCTTCATGAGACCCAAGCGGCAGTGGCCTCCCGTGTTCTAGTTCTCTTCGATGATGGTGGCGGACGTGGAGGCGCTGGCCACTGACTCGTCGCTCTCCATGCACCCGGTTTCTGTCTCTGCTTGCATGGCGCGGCTGCCCACATGGGAGTCTCGGTCGCAGAAATGGGAGACGCGATCACAAACATGGGAGGCGCAACACGAGGCGCGGCGTGGACGGTAGGGACGACGCCCTTGCGCCGCTCCTCGCTGAGCTGGCCTAGAGCGGCGAGTTACCGAACCGCGCGCCGGCTTGGGGCAGCAACTGGCTCCGTCGTATGAGGGGAGGGAGGTGGATTAGCAAGTTGGATAGCTCATATCCATCAGGCTCGGCGCCCCCCCCCCCCAGCCAGCTTGGATGCGGGATAACTACTCTTCGTAAGCCATTGTAAGAGTGGACAAAATGGTGAAGGAAGAGATAGGGGAGCGGCAGAGGTGTGCGATTCTTGGCCGGCGTTTGGCCTCGTTTAAATAGGAGATTAAATAGACGGCGGACGGGAGGAGCTTGGCCCGCGTTGCGTTTAATGTCAGCCCGGTCATGAATGGACGTGTGTCCAGAGTAGGTTTCTCGGCTTCCACACGGGTTTCATGGAGGTGTTTGAATGCGGTAAGGAGGCGTGTTCAACCGTGCGTGCAGCGAGTGGCACCCTCGACTCTGACGTACGACACCGCGCCGTTCTTCCACTGACGTGTGGGCTCTTTGGGTACATGGCCTACATGTCAGTGACCCAACGCAGGCAGCACACGGCAGAGGAACTTTTGGTGGGCCAGGGCGGTCAGAAGCGGGAATTTCATAAACCGATTATTGTTCATTGAGTGTGACGTCATCTATTTCATGTAGATAAGCCTACTATATAATATAAGAGAATTTTAAAATGTTCATATATACGTTGATAGCCCGTTTGATACATTGTGATTCATAAAGACCACTAAAAACAACAATGTTCCGCTTTATCACAGATAAGATTGATTAATACATGTAACAATCCATGTCCTTAACAAAGGGTGCATGCACGTATAGGTTGAGCGTGTGTCTTGCGTCGTGTGCTGTGTGCATGCAGGCGTGCAAGTGTTGCATGTGTGCATGTGTACGTTTCAGTGTTGCATGCATGTGTGCATACGTGTGTGTGTTCTTGAGTGCATGTGTATGTGTTAGTGTTGCATGCCTGCATGCGTGCGTGTGTTCGTTATGTGTACGTGTCAGTGTTTCACGCATGCATGTGTGCGTGTGTTCGTCATGTCTACGTGTTAGTGTTGCATGCCTACATGTGTGCGTGTGTTCGTGCGAGTGTTTCATTCGTGCATGTGTACATGTGGGGTGAGGCTACACGTCAGTCGACTGACTTTTTCATCTCTGGCCAGTAGATTTTCCAGCCATTATACGAAATCAAGGGCCTCCAGTTTATCTTCAACCTCCACCCCCTGAGCCGCTAGCCACCACCGGCCAAACCTCCGGCCACCGCCGCCCGCGGCCGGCCCGCGCCGCCCGCCCCGAAATCACTCCCCACCGCTGGTCCGCCGCCACCCCGGCCATCGCTCTAGCCCCCTCCCCCGCACCGAGCTTTTTCTCCGGTGTTCCCCACGCCACCGCCCAATCACCACGCCCCCACCGCCGGCGACTGCCAACCAGAGGTCTCACGACTTCGAATCCCCACCGACCACTAATTTATTACCATTTCTATCCTTCATATACACACTGACGGGTGGGCCCTATGGCAATGTGCGCTGCTGAATGTGGACCATTTGACTGGTCAATTGATCATGTCATCAACAAATTACGGAGTTGTATGGTGAGGAAGTGACCGTATGATCACCCTAAAATGTATTTTATTAACACAGTACAGACTCAAACTACCATTTCTTTCATTCATGTACGCACTGACAGGTGGGCCCCATGGTTACGCGCCCCGATGGTGCAACACTAGTTGCACCACGTGGAGCGTTTGACTGGTCAATTGATTGTGTCATCAACAAAATACGGAGTTGTAAGGGTGAGCCAGTGACCGTATAATCACGACATGTATTTTTTTAACATGGTACAGACACAAGCGCTCATATATACATGCAAGCACTCACCGCTATAAGCGTACACACGCCGACCCTACCCCTATGAGCACCTTCGAGAGAGTGAGCGAGCATATGATCTTGAGATTTTACGAAGTCACCATAGGTGCCTCGTAGTCGAGTGGAACGTCTCCTCCCACTGAACGCACATTGTCGAAAAATACTGAAATTAACCCAGGATAAATGTGTGCACCGGGACTTTAACCCTGGTGGGCTCGAGAAACCCCTGTCCTCCAAACCATCCAACCATAGGTTGGTTAGCACCACAAAATGTATGTGGTGACCGTGATGAGCTTATTCTGAAGTCCAGTGACCATATCATGATTGCGCTTCAAATACAATGACCGTAAGTGTCGTCAACAAAATACAGAGCACACATCAAATACAATGTCCGTCAGTGTCATCAACAAAATAAGGATATGTATCGTGAGCTAGATACCATATGATCACCACAAGAATGTATACGGTGACCGTAATGAGCATATTATGAAGTCCAATGACCGTATAGTGCTTTCGCTTGAAATACAGTGACCGTCACGCGTGAATGTGTCATGGGCAAGGAGAGATATGCCCTTCATTTCTCTTTCCCGTGAATAATATTTTAGAGGTCCAAGAGATAGTTTGTGTGCGTACGTGAAAGTGGTGTAGAAAGAGGGGGTGTCTGGTGGAGACAAGGAGAGATATGCCCTTCATTTCTCTTTCCCGTGACTAATATTTTAGGAGAAAATATAAGCATTCACAATGCAGAACAAATATTTTTGGATGCACCATGCAATTAACTTTCATGTAGAACATTGTACTATTGTCTATGCTTATTTTCTTAGTGGTCGATTGCGCGTGTGGTGTGGTGGACACATCATTTCTAGTTGGGGTGGGCACATCATTTCTAGTTGTGGTGGGTCAACATGAGGACTCATGGGTCGGTTCCATCCTGCACCACATAGGTTGGACCGAGACACATTGTACAAAGACCAATGTGGAGGACTCGGCGTACAACACGAAGCTACCAGATTCATGGAGGACTCTATCCCCACTGGTGATAAGCCGACTATATATGATTTGTAACCCTAGGCCCGGAGTATGTTATAGAAGCCTGGGGGCTAGTTCGTCGATAGTATACACACACGCACAATGCCGGGTATTCACATGTACTTTGTACACACCCCTATCACTAATATTCATCCCACTAAAGAAACTAGTTGAGCGCTTCTTACTGCATCTTCTTCGTGATACTAAATGCACAAGGTTTCCTCCCATTTACTATTTCACCTTTGCTAGAGGTCAGTAGCCCACCTGGATTCTATTCAGGGTCAGTCGAATCGCAATTAAAAGAAGAAGCACCCTCTTTGGTGCGCGGAGCACCTAGTTTGCCTGTTCGCCGGGGAAGCGGCGCATCAATGTCTATCATAGGGGTGTGGGGCACAGGGGCTGCTTGTGCCCGATCTGGAGGTCAGCGGGGCTTGAAGGGATGGCCGGGGGGAGGTGCCAAGCACGGCAGTGAAGTGAGGTCCAGGGGAGGGCGGAGGGAGGGGACTAGGCTGGTGGTCCCTGGTGTTTCGAGGAAGATTGTAACACTGACTGGCTGGAGGTAGATGAAGGCGATCTGCCCGTTCTTTGTACATCAGACGGTGCAAAAAATGGAATGACCTATTTGTTTTCAGTCGACTGTTATTTTCATAGGACCACACCTTGTGGTGTGCTGGAGGAGCATTTGCATTTCCCAGCCATCCCTGTGCTCATATTTCAAAATCCTAGAATCTAGTAATTTCGTTTGCCATGCATGTTGTAGAGCTATCATATGTCTCCCGTCATTTATTTCTCACCGACCTGCTATCTGCTACCTTTACACTGTACTACTTGTGCACACACTTCACCCATACTCATACTATTGCTTTTTTATGCATGGGTATTTTAGACTCTCACACAGTGTTGATGAATACAAAAAAGAAAAGACAGAAGTCACTCTAGTGTAATTCAAAGATAAGCACTAAGTGTTTCAGCGCTCTAAATGGTGCAGTGTCAGCAGATGGTGACAGTAAACGTAGCTCTGCAGTTGATGATCTCAATTGCCACACACAACCATCCTAGGTGCTTGCTTTAACTTCGCACTGTCAAATGTGGTTGCATGTTGCATATGGTGTGTAGCTTGTATTGCTTCCAATTTGGTTAAATTGCATTTGCTTACTTTACACATTATACCTTTGATAATGACATGCCTTCCTGTTTTTGATACATACTACATATGTCTATTAACCATGTCCGTACATCAAACCAATGCTCTTTTGTATCCCTCATCAATCACTTATGATGAGACAGTCACCCTAGTGGGTTACTGTGAGACGCGCTACTCGTTTAAAGAGTGCAGTGTCATCCTCCCCACATGATTCTCAAGAAACAGCAAGGTTAAATGAAGATAGTCACTACTGCAGGATGCTGCTAATGCGACACTACGATCAAAGACCCTTCGAGAAATTGTGTGCGATGCAATAATCACAAATGGTGTTGTATGAAAACTGTCAGAAATGTATAAAACATTTGCGATGACGGATGTATCAAACACGGTTCAGGTTTTATTTGCGTGTGCGATGAAGGGCATACGGATCAGTTCAATGAATTGTTTGCGATGAGGAGGAACAAAAGAAATGGGCAGCCAGATGAAGGCGTGTGCGATACACGACATATGGTTCATTTAGATGATCTGTTTGTGATTAGGCAACACAAAAGAAACAATGAGCCAGATCAAAGGTGTGTGTGATATATGGCATGCGGTTCACTCGGATGAACTGTTTGCATTGAGACATGAGAACAGAAACGGTTCAAATGAACAAGATGTGTGTGATACGAGGCAAACAGGTCTGTAATGGGAACGTGTGCGAAGACCGATAACAACATAGACGATTACTGCTAGCAAGCCATGTGTGTTGTGAGCAAATGATTGCTGGTATACAATTATGAGTGATTGATGAAAACATCACCGACGGGTTCCATTGTTTAGTCCGTGTGCGATGTGAATTTCTTTGTCCGCACAACATCTACGCTCTGTCTAGATCATCAACATATATATACTTAAAAAGACAGCATTGCATAACCAAATTAAGCATAAAATTACACAAGTGACTACACACATAACATTTCCACACACAAAAAAAGCAATTACAT
The DNA here is from genome assembly GCA_034509565.1 of Triticum monococcum. NCBI lineage: Eukaryota > Viridiplantae > Streptophyta > Magnoliopsida > Poales > Poaceae > Triticum > Triticum monococcum. Next base: position 182,617,738 of record CM067843.1, on the reverse strand, counting down.
GCATACGAAAGTAGGAGAAACGAGGATCTAATCATCTACTTATTGTTGCAACGATGCTTGCCATTGCTCTGCTTTTGGCTGGATCCCTGGCTATTTTGGGGAAGGAGGGACTTCCTCATGTCAATGATCCACCTATACATGTCGTAGCTTGTGTACGCCTCCTTGGCCGCGTACACGACGTGAGCTTTGTCGAGTTTCTCCATCCAGGCCGAGTGCCAGGCACGCTTGTCCTTGTTGCATGAATCCTTCATGTCTCTATAGTAGGGGTCGATGATGGCCTTGGCTAGGTGAACCAGTGAGTCCTAATCATGCTCCTTGCTGCCCTTGATCTTGTATTGGCCATGGATGTCGACAAGATTCCGGCAGGCAATGCCCGAATTCTCGAGCGCCTTTACATCGTTGGCGATGTCCACCGTAGCGAACATGTAGTGTGGGCTATTGACAAACCTGGCGAAACGCTCGCAAGGCCTTGTGGCCAGGCAGTAGTGGTAGATGAGGACGTGGTGGCGCATGCACATCTGGGCGACGGCGACCTTGGGACGAGACCCGGCATGAGCGCGGGTGTACTCGAGGTCGAACCCCACCACCTTGTACTTCTCCTCGGCAAGCAACAACTCCATAATGTGGATGGAGTGCTCCGCCCAGACCGGGTCGTTGGTGTACACCACCGAGAGGTCCATGAACCTTCTATGGGTGTCCACCACGGCATGCATGGTGAACTGCTGCTCGTCGCCGGCAGCCGCTCGGAGCGCCATTGGAGCCGCTTAGGATACCCTCTAAGAATTTCACGTGGTGGGTGTGCTTCTTGCAATGGTGGGGCACGATCGAAAGGTTGAAGCAACACAAGGGTAGGTTAAATGGCCGCTGTAATAAACGGGGGCCGGCCGGCCTATAATCACCACGTCTTGTCACGATGTTCATAGCAGAGGATTCCAGAATCACGTGCACGCTTGACAACACCGCACCCCAGGCGTGGGCTCGAAGAGCCTGTTCCCGCACTACCGCGCTGTTTACCGCGCAAGCTTCTTGCCCAGCTAGTTTGACCATGCGTCGGCTAGAAGAATGACAAATCGTGGGCATTTATTGGCAAAAAGCTTTGTAAAAACTAAGTGTGTGGAATGACTTCGGTCATAAGTTTACCCTTGGGTGATGAGGTCAAAGTTACACAGAAGGGTGATGATGGACACTCGAGTGCGATAATAAATTCTGCGCTCTATAGTGTACACGGTGGAAGAAACCAACTGTGTGCAATATTGTCGAAGATCGCAGTCGAGTTAGCTATACAGATCGTGTGTTGTGAGATCGACAAGGTAAACTGATTCGAGAATGGTTAATAAAATCTAAGACCATTGCATATTAAGGTCAAAATAGTGCTAGCAATATACGAGTCTCATACGATGCCATTTCAACGATTGTACCACAAAAGCTCGAAATGTTACAAGGTTCAAATTCCAGAGTTATATGGCTCAAATTCAAAGATTAGAAGGTTCAAACTGATATTAGAAATGAAATTCAGCTCATCAGCTGCAAACGCTCGCGCTGATGCGCTGAACATGGATATCAGAGAGATTCAAACTAATATCACCGCTTCTAAGTCTGGCTTCGAAACCTCACAATTTTTGCAAAGGGGTCAGCCACTAAGAAGTCATGTATGGGGTTGACCCGATGACTTCCGATTACTCTATCATCTGAAGTTTCAAAATGAAATTCAGCATTTTTGGAGCCTACTCCATTCTACCGCAGGCGCCGGCGCTGATCAATAGACCATTCATTTTTGCGAAATAAATGTAGGGCAAACCTCATTTCCTTCAGCACCCTTGCTCTGAGAACAAAGAACCTGGCGAATATAATCTCTGGTAAGGTCCCTCGGTAGGAGTTCAAAGTAATTTTTGAGAGATGCAGATCTAGGCATTCGACGTGATTGTTATATTGTATCACATTATCCACCACTTGGCCTAATCTTAACTGTAAAATAAGAAAACATGTTAGTGCCTACATGCAGTTTTGAACATTACTATAGGCCTAGCTATTTGGTTTGCATGATTTGTAAAATGCACTAACATGCCATCTTCGATCTGACATGATTAACATGGGCATTTGATTACATTCTAGAAAAATGTAGCCTTCTTCACAAGAGGTTGGAGTGGATGAAAAGTTCCCTAAGAAAACTAGTACAGATGAATCCAAAGGAGAAATGCTTATTGAATGTAACCATATGGATCAAGCAACCAATATGGGGGCGGGGGGCATGTATCTACTGAAATCCTCCAAAAGAACCTTCAGAAATCATAGTACATTGTCATTGTAAACTTGGAAAAAGGTGTCACAAATTGAACTCCCTTATGGTTAACATTTAATAGGAAAGAAACACCACCTCGATATATAGCTTCTCTAGGCACGGAAATCATCTCAGGAAACTGAGAACTTGCTCCAGGTTGGGCCCGATAGATTCTAGTGCCAAGACCTTCACTGTGCGCAGTTTCGGGGTCAAGCTTGTTGGAATCATTTTCTGAATGGCAGACGAACAAACATCTTCAAAATTAGAAATAATGTTAATTTGAAGAAGGAGAGGTAGAAGGCGGATGTTGTACCTGAACGGGTGTGGATCCAATAACAAGTTCGGAGTATTTGTCAGATGAGTAGCCCACCACTGTCAATTTCGGCGCAGAAACGACATTGATTCTTGTTGGACCTTCTTGATCAACTACAAGTAATCTATCAAGTGCAGGTGTGTCCTGGATGACCATACCGTGGTCCACCTTTTGTGATGTCTTTGTGCCGCACCAGCAAAACACATAAATAGTCTGAGAGTCATGGAGGTGATGTGGAAGGTACTCAACCCATTAATCGCCTGAAGACGAAGGTACTCGAGTGCAGTACAGCCACGGAGCAAGCGCTCCATGTCACACTTTGAGAGGCAGATGACGACGAGCTTGAGGTGCTTCAGTCGTCGTAGCATAAGAGCAGGCGCGTCATTAAGGGGTGGGAAATGGCAGTTCCTGAACATGGCGACGCGTGATGTCTACTACACAACCTTCTTCTTGTAGACGTTGTTGGGCCTCCAAGTGCAGAGGTTTATAGGACAGTAGCAAATTTCCCTCAAGTGGATGACCTAAGGTTTATCAATCCGTAGGAGGCGTAGGATGAAGATGGTCTCTCTCAAGCAACCCTGCAACCAAATAACAAAGAGTCTCTTGTGTCCCCAACACACCCAATACAATGGTAAATTGTATAGGTGCACTATTTCGGCGAAGAGATGGTGATACAAGTGGTATATGAATGATAGATAAAGGTTTTTGTAATCTGAAAATATAAAAATAGCAAGGTAACTAATGATAAAAGTGAGCACAAACGGTATTGCAATGCTAGGAAACAAGGCCTAGGGTTCATACTTTCACTAGTGCAAGTCATATCAACAATAATAACATAATTGGATCATATAACTATCCCTCAACATGCAACAAAGAGTCACTCCAAAGTCGCTAATAGCAGAGAACAAACGAAGAGATTATGGTAGGGTACGAAACCACCTCAAAGTTATTCTTTCCAATCAATCCGTTGGGCTATTCCTATAAGTGTCACAAACAGCCCTAGAGTTCGTACTAGAATAACACCTTAAGACATAAATCAAACAAAACCCTAATGTCACCTAGATACTCCAATGTCACCTCAAGTATCCGTGGGTATGATTATACGATATGCATTACACAATCTCAGATTCATCTATTCAACCAACACATAGAACCTCAAAGAGTGCCCCAAAGTTTCTACCGGAGAATCACGACGAAAACGTGTGCCAACCCCTATGCATAGGTTCATGGGCGGAACCCGCAAGTTGATCACCAAAACATACATCAAGTGAATCACGTGATATCCCATTGTCACCACAGATACGCACGGCAAGACATACATCAAGTGTTCTCAAATCTTTAAAGACTCAATCCAATAAGATAACATCAAAGGGAAAACTCAATCCATTACAAGAGAGTGGAGGGGGAGGAGAAACATAAGATCCAACTATAATAGCAAAGCTCGCGATACATCAAGATCGTATCACCTCAAGAACATGAGAGAGAGAGAGGGAGAGATCAAACACATAGCTACTGGTACATACCATCAGCCCCGAGGGAGAACTACTCCCTCCTCGTCATGGAGAGCACTGGGATGATGAAGATGGCCACCGGAGAGGGATTGCCCCCTCCGACAGGGTGCCAGAACGGGTCTAGATTGGCTTTCGGTGGCTATGGAGGCTTCTGGCGGCGGAACTCCCGATCTATTGTGCTCCTCGATCATTTTAGGGTATATGGAGATATATAGGCGGAAGAAGTACGCCAGGGGGGCCACGAGGGGCCCACGAGGGTGGAGGGCGCGCCCAGGGGGGTGGGCGTGCTGCCTACCTCTGGCCTCCTCGAAGCTTCCCTTACGTGCACTTCAAGTCTTCTGGGCTTCTTTCCTTCCAAAAATGAGTTCCGTGAAGTTTCAGGTCAATTGGACTCCGTTTGATTTTCCTTTTCTTTGAAACCCTAAAACAAGGTAAAAACAGAAACTGGCACTAGGCTCTGGGTTAATAGGTTAGTCCCAAAAATGATATAAAAGTGTATAATAAAGCCCATAAACATCCAAAACAGTAGATAATATAGTATGGAGCAATCAAAAATTATAGATACGTTGGAGACGTATCAGCATCCCCAAGCTTAATTCCTGCTCGTCCTCGAGTAGGTAAATGATAAAAACAGAATTTTTGATGCGAAGTGCTACTTGGCATAATTTCAATGTAATTCTTCTTAATTGTGGCAAGAATATTCAGATCCATAAGATTCAAGATAAAAGTTTAATATTGACATAAAAACAATAATATTTCAAGCATACTAACTAAGCAATCATGTCTTCTCAAAATAACATGGCCAAAGAAAGCTATCCCTACAAAATCATATAGTCTGGCTATGCTCTATCTTCACCACACAAAATATTTAAATCATGCACAACCCCGATGACAAGCCAAGCAATTATTTCATACTTTTAATGTTCTCAAACTTTTTCTATCTTCACGCAATACATGAGCGTGAGCCATGACACTATAGGTGGAATAGAATGGTGGTTGTGGAGAAGACAAAAAGGGCGAAGATAGTCTCACATCGACTAGGCGTATCAACGGGCTATGGAGATGCCCATCAATAGATATCAATGTGAGTGAGTAGGGATTGCCATGCAACGGATGCACTAGAGCTATAAGTATATGAAAGCTCAACAAAAGAACTAAGTGGGTGTGCATCCAACTTGCTTACTCACGAAGACCTAGGGCATTTTGAGGAAGCCCATCATTGGAATATACAAGCCAAGTTCTATAATGAAAGATTCCCACTAGTATATGAAAGTGACAACATAGGAGACTCTCTATCATGAAGATCATGGTGCTACTTTGAAGCATAAGTGTGGTAAAAGGATAGTAGCATTGTCCCTTCTCTCTTTTTCTCTCATTTTATTCTTTTTTTATTTGGGCCTTTTCTCTTCTTTTTAATGGCCTCTTTTTTTATTTTATTTCGTCCGGAGTCTTATCCTGACTTGTGGGGGAATCATAGTCTCCATCATCCTTTCCTCACTGGGACAATGCTCTAATAATGATGATCATCACACTTTTATTTACTTACAACTCGATTCTTAGAACAAAATATGACTTTATATGAATGCCTCCGGCGGTGTACCGGGATGTGCAATGACTCATGAGTGACATGTATGAAAGAATTATGAATGGTGGCTTTGCCACAAATACGATGTCAACTACATGATCATGCAAAGCAATATGACAATGATGAAGCGTGTCATAATAAACAGAATGGTGGAAAGTTGCATGGCAATATATCTCGGAATGGCTATGGAAATGCCATAATAGGTAGGTATGGTGGCTGTTTTGAGGAAGGTATATGGTGGGTTTATGGTACCGATGAAACTTGCGCGGTACTAGAGAGGCTAGCAATGGTGGAAGGGTGAGAGTGCGTATAATCCATGGACTCAAAATTATTCATAAAGAACTCACATACTTATTGCAAAAATCTATTACTTATCAAAACAAAGTACTACGCGCATGCTCCGAGGGGGATAGATTGGTAGGAAAAGACCATCGCTCGTCCCCGACCGCCACTCATAAGAAAGACAATCAATAAATAAATCATGCTCCGACTTCCTCACATAACGGTTCACCATACGTGCATGCTACGGGAATCACAAACTTTAACACAAGTATTTCTCAAATTCATAACTACTCAACCAGCATGACTCTAATATCACCATCTTCATATCTCAAAACAATCATCAAGTATCAAACTTCTCATAGTATTCAATGAACTTTATATGAAAGTTTTTATTATACCCATCTTGGATGCCCATCATATTAGGACTAGTTTCATAACCAAAGCAAACTACCATGCTGTTCTAAAGACTCTCAAAATGATATAAATGAAGCATGAGAGTTCATCTATTTCTACAAAAATAAAACCACCACCATGCTCTAAAAAGATATAAGTGAAGCGCTAGAGCAACAACAAACTACTCCGAAAGATATAAGTGAAGATCAATGAGTAGTTAAATAATTATTGTAACATCCCAAAATTCTAAATTTTGGAATGTTATAATAAATAGATAGATTTGATTGATTGTTTGATTAATTGACTGAAAGTGAGTGAATTCGAAACTTTTTGAAAGTTAAATGAGAGGGAATAAAAGGACTTTCCCAAACTTTCATTTTGCATTCGTGATCTCCGTGATCAAATTCTTTTCACCACGAAACCCTGGAGAGAAGATGACATGACTTCTTCCATTTATTTAAATAACAAGGGGTGTTGAAAATATTTGAATTTCATTTGGAAAATATTTCCAATTATGAAACTTTCTGTAACTCAATGATTTTCACGAGAGGAGATAAAATGACTTCTTCAAATTATATGAAATATGAGTTGGGAGTTTCAAAGGATCAAATTCCAAGTCTTTTGGAATTATTTTTCAATTTGGAGTTATTTGGATTTTATTCAAATTATTTTTCTCCAAAAATAAAATATACAGAAAATAGGGTAACATGATTCCCTACATCAGAAAATTGGAGAGAAATAAATTTGAATTAATTTTGGTATTTTTAAAATGATTTTTATTGGATTTTATTAAACCAGTAGCACTCTTTGAATTATCAGAATTTGTGTGGATTTTATTTGGCATTATAAAAATGCTCATGTCATAGAAAATGTTTTTATGAAAATTTTGATACATAATATGCCTATATAAAGTTTTATTTTATTTTCGTTTTTCAGTTTATCGCATTCTGTTAAAAAAAACTACACGCGCGCCTGAAACTAACTGTGGCCTACATGCACAGTATAGTACTTCTGGCGCCCCATTGTTTTTTTCTCTTAAATGGGCCAGGCCCAGTTAGCCTTTTTTTTATTTAAGGCCGAATTTTGTAAAAAAAGAGAGAGAAAAAAATTGCACCACGCGGCCGGCCGAAGGCCTTTAGGCCCATCGCCTCTTTTCTTCTCTGCTTCGTATATTTTTGTCTACGTTTAGTCCCACATTGCCTAGCCTTTGACCCCTAAGCCTCTTTTCCACCAATAAATATAGACCCATAGAGCTTTCAAAAACTATCCGATTCGGGTTAAATCAATATTTTGGTTTGACTAGATTTATTTAAGGAAAATATATTTTTTCTCTCCGGCACGACTTCTAGAAATTGTCTCCTCTCTCCAAAGTTATCTTTTCTCTGCCTTATAAAGGTATCTTTCTTTGTTTTTTTTCTTCTTATACCTCCATAGTTTATTATTTTTAGACTAATATGATAAAATAATTAGATTATCAATTAGTCTACGTATTTATACATTAGACCCTAGCCCGTAGCTAGTTTTTCTTCCGTAAAACAGCTTGGCCCTGATTTTTTTCATATAGCCATAACTTTTTACTCGTTTGTCCAAATCCAACAAAACAAACGCCCACTTCTTCGTTATGATCTCCTCTATCTAGTCATCCAACTCAAACATGTTTTTGAAAAGTTTAAAATTTAAATTAGATCAGATTTGAATTCAAACTTCGTTTGATCATAACTTGAGTTTCGTAGCTCCGTTTGAGTTGATTCTTTTTGCAAATCAAAGCTCTTGACCTAAACTTTCTGATAAGGCCAAATTCATATAATTTTGGTACTGTTAGAAATTATTTTATGTTGCGAGAGTTATTTGCTTGGTTTTGATGTTTTCCGAATTGTCTTCTTCGATCTTTCTGATACTTTTAGTGATTGCTTATGTGTGGTTACTATTGCTTGCTTACAATAGATTGACCGGAGTGTGGCGAGTAGAACTATCAAGAGTTTTGAGTGCGAATCATCTTCATCAACATTGCAGGCAAGTTCACACTTTGATCATACCTCTTTCATACCCAGTTTTTATTGCATTAGATCAAACCTCAAACATTGCATGGTTAGGATCTAATTAAATTGTGGGATGGGAAGTAGTTGAGGTAGTATCTATTACCTGTTTATTGTCAAACCCTTGGGAGTTACTATTACGTTATGCTTACATTGCCATGCTATGCTCGTAGACGTGGATTGGGTTTGAGAGTATTTCATGACAGATGTGAGATTATTAATTAATGGTTTACTTAAGGTGGCAACTTTAACACACATCTAGGTGGATTGAGGCACCGGGTTATTCCAGGATTGCCTGTCTAGGCACCTGGGTAGACCAGGATTGCCTGTTTTTTCTGGACCGCCACCCAGGCTCAAAGGGATCATGAGATTATTCATGCTAGAAACTTCTGTGTGCAGCCACAAGCTATTATGGGCTCTAGGATAGTTGACTAAGTCGTGCGAACTCTTACAGTGGTAGACTAGCAGATGTAGGGGATGTAGGTGGTACGGTCTACCCGATCGTAAGGTGCTAGCGCTTCTGAAAGACTGTGTCTCGGTTATCCGTCTTCTCAATCACCATGTAGTGCGAGAAACCAAACGGAGGCGATCGAGTCTTGTGGGGAAAAGTGCGCAAACCTCTGTAGAGTGTATAAACTAATCATGATTAGCCGTGTCCCCGGTTATGGACGTTTTGAGTATCTAGTACTTGGATTATCATGTGAATCTCATCATGTTACTTTAAATTAATTTTGTTGGGTTTAATGATGTTACTTAATTGGGATTGAGAATGCTGTCTACCATTCTCAATGTTCAACAACCACCATGATAGTTAAATTAAAATGTATTCCTTTGCAGTAGGGAAAAATTGGCTTTTCGCAAAAACATATAACCATAGAGCTTTTCCACCAGCCATATATGCATGTAGTGATAGCCATTGTTCATCATTTTTCACTATATGGTGTGAATTTGCCAGTACATTCAATGTACTGACCCTTTGCGGCTGCAACGTCTCATGTTGCAGGATTATCTTACGACGAGTAAGTGATACGTTAGGGTTACGATTTCTACACTCAACTTTGCCGTTGGTGTTGATGGGAATCCACAACCTTGTTACTTCCGCTATTTGGATTGAGGTAATAGTATTTATGTTACTTTTACATGTGATTTACCTTTGTTATAAATCCTCGAGTACTGTGTGTGTCAGCATACCGATCCAGGGATGATACTTAAGCACAGAGACTTGACCCATTCGGGTCGGGTCGCTACAAGATGGTATCAGAGCACATGTTGACTGTAGGACGTGACCCTAGAAACTGGCAAGCCCATAGCAAGGATTTTTCTCTACAACTTTCCCTTTCAAAAAGATCTTTTACATCTCTTCTCTTCTGAGCTTATTCAAAAAAATCCCTTTAGTGAGCCCATGCCCCTTTCCCCTTTTTACCACACGAAGAATTCGACTGATGAGACCACTCCAAGAAGTACCAGATATTGGACAACTAAGACCACTTCGGAATGAAGAGTAATTTCCGTGCATCTGAATAATGGAAACTACAATGGTTGAAGACCGAAGACTAGGAGACTTTGAAGGCTCTGAAGAAATTCCCAGATTTTATGACCTAGAAAGGCTACCCTTATGGAACTTGGCAGACTAAGGAAGCTGTCAATACCCGAGATCAAGGTGTATCGGAGAAAGACCAGAACATGGAGCATTAGAACCGAAAGTTTTGCCAAGAAAACCCTAAGACAGGAGATATCAACTATGGAATGATAGCTCATGGGAAAGACAAGAGCTGAAACACGGTTATCCATGATGTCATCGCCCGCTGATGCTATTGTCACCGTGCTGAGTTAAGGATGCATTTCTTCAGAATGGATTTGATGGAAGAAGGTTGATGGAGCACCTAACAGTAAAATGAAGTTTTGACCTTAGCTGGTGTATCGCCAGAATCTGAGTAGTACATCAAGAATTTTGGGATGGAGCTCCAGGAAGCCGTATTAGACAAGGAAGCATTTCGTGAAGAACTCAGGAACCAGAAGCTGAAGTAGCCAAGCTGGAGGAGCAAAACCTCGAGATACTGGAGATTCGTCAGGAAATGAAGGACAGTATGACCATGGTTCATGTGAAGGATGTTGAAACCAGAAGTTTGGAACGCAACTCCAGAATATTAAAGGACGTCACGAGAGACTTCGCGTCAACAGAGTTGATCTGGCAAAAGAGCTTGAGAAAGACAAGCATGATCGGAAGAAGCCATTGGAGGCATGAACAAGGCTTGAAGAGTTTGGAGAGTTTAAGATTTGTTGACCTTTAGAAGACCAAACCCCTATTATATACCTACGTTAGATGCGACGTTTGTGAGCTGTCATTTGTTTGATGTTTTCCCGACGGCCACGAATAAAATCTGTCTTTTCAAAACTTTTGTTTGTATTGTGTGTATCCCTCTCCCTCTCTCTTATCTTACCCCAAACCCACATGGACCCAATAGAGGATGAATGGACATGAGCTATATTTTCTGGACCGATGAGTCTATTGGAGACAGACCGATGGATTCAGAACATGGAGGATCACATGAAGAATAACCCTATAGCTGGAAATGATATGACCCAGTATGCTCTTCAGTGCTTCGAAAGAGGTGCTGCTACTTGGTGGAGGATGTACCAAACCATCAATGGATGGCAAGGAATAACCACTTGGAAAGAATTTAAGTTGACTTTGCCAAAGTCTCGGTTTGTGTCCCAGAAGTTGAAGCCTTATGGAAAGGATATGAAGAAACCTTGTGCATGCAAGATTTGTGGAGAAATCGGACACACCCAAAGAACACAAGGATGAATGCCCTAATTGTGAAGGAAGTCACCCAGTTGAAGAATACCCAACTAGGTAGATTACTTGTTTCTTGTGTGAAGGGACTACCCACTATCCTGCTCAGTGTCACATTTACCCCATGGTACAACGAACCATCCAACAGAAGAAAGAAGAAATGAAAGGAGCCCACATGGAAATTTTAGAAGAACCGGTGATGAAGGAAGATGTGGAGGACACACCTAAATAAGACCTGAGTAAACCCTTCACTAAGTCTTGCTATTCATGTGGAGAAGAAGGACACATCTCCCAAAATTGCTTGAATGGGGATCTAGTATAATTCCCGACAGAGGAAGTAGAATATGACCCACAAGAAATAGAAGCCATGATTGGCATGGAAAGGTCCAGGAAGAGAAGCAGATTGGATTCCAGGAAGGACCTGAGTCATATCACCTGTTACAGGTGCAAGGAGTCACGGCACTACCTCAACAATTGCCCAAAAAGGAAACCTCGAGACTTGTCAGAAGTAATATGTTTTCGTTGTAATAGAGCAGGGCACTTTGCCGGAGGATGCCCCAAGGAGAAGGAAACTTGTGCTAGATAGTTGAGTTTGCAACAAAAGAAATGGAGTAGTAGAAGTGAGAACATTTTATTTTCTATTGAGGTGTTGAGTTGAGACATGTAATGGAAAAGCGAGAGATTGTAATCATTGGAGAGTGAATAAACTTAGCATCATTGGTACTGGTATGGATTTTATGAGTTGTTACTCTATGAAGAAGAATTTTGGCCATTCTGAGGATATGAGAAATATGGTCTATATGGAAGATTTGTGCATTTTAAGGGTGGTAGTACCCTGTAAGAACCGTTGGCCCCTAGAAAAGATAAGGATACTCCACTGAATGGATTTCGGACAAAATGAATACGAGTTTTGTCTCGATATGTGTGATACCCCAAGAGTGTGTGGGATGAAGTTGGAGACTGTCAGTTGTTTGGACCAAATGTGATCAAGGAGTCGGAAGAGAATGTTAAGTTGATTCGAGATAGACTGAAGGTAGCTCAGTCCAGGCAGAAGAGTTATGTAGACTCAAAAACTCAAGGAGGTAGTCTATGAAATTGGAGACAGAGCATGTCTTCGTGTGCCCCTCTGCGAGGAGTTAAACGATTTGGAGTTAAGGGAAAGTTAGCCCCAAGATTTATAGGACCATACCGAGTTTTGGAGCGTATGGGAGAAGTGGACAACAAGTTGGAGTCACCCGAAGGACTGTCAGGAGTTCATGATGTGTTTCACGTTTCCTAGTTGAAGAAGTGCCATGCAGAGATGGTCAATATTCCCCTGTAAGGACGCTTGACCCTGGAAAGGATAATGATGTGGAATATGGACTCCATAAGTATAAGTTTTTATCTCGGTATGTGGGATATCCCACGAGGATGAAGAGATAAATTACTATTGGATATAAAGGAGGTATGATGTCGGAAATATGGATCAATGGAAACTCCATGATGAGTCTGAGTAATCATGTCCTAGTTTGGTGCCAATAGAAGGAAGAAAGACAATACAATTGGATGGATTTTAATTATGCTAGGAAGCTCGAAGTTGGATGTTGGAATAACGATAAGTTGCCCAGAGGATAAGTTCAAGGTTTACAAGTGATGAGATGGGCCATAACCCACAGGCCCCAGGACCTGCCAAGAAGCGAGCACATTCTTGCTGAAGGAAAAACCCCGGAGGAAGATACGACGTTTATCGATAGACGATCTTATAGGAGTTTACGCAAACCTGAGAGTGGTGAAGGAACGATAGATGTTTGTTTGGCTTGCAGAATCCATGGAATTATCCGAACTTAGTTCGTCGACAAGAGAAATTCTGCAATGCTTGTGAGGATGACCGAGTGTTAGAATGCGATATTCGCTAAACCGTATACACGGTAATGATTTGGTGCGGGATGGATTGATCACCATACCGACTTACTCTTATTATTCGCCTTGCTATATGGGATGGTAAATCTGAGTGACTTACCTATAGTAGAGAGACGACGATCAAAACCTTGTATAAGCCTTAGAATGGTATAAGTAGTTTTCCCTTATACACGGCAGTTGTTGCCAACCGTAGGTTATACGGTGAGAATCAACCCAGACCCATTTCCTGCAGGAGAAACCATACATTGTTGACCACCATGAGATATCGATAGTTCTTTAGCATTGGCGCCAGACCCGTTAGGTAAGAAGACCCAGTCTCGGAAGAACCTTACCAAGATGAAAGGATAGAAAAATTGTGGTAAGGTTATGCCACTACCGGAAGAGCCCGGATAAGGAATTATCCTGATCTAAGAAGACCGACACTGTTAACAATATGGATGAAGTATATGAGTTTCGAGGGAACTGTAACCATGCTTTTAAGGGAGGTAGCACCCCAGACTCCCGGTGACGATCGATGGATTCGGAGAAGACCCCAAGCCCAACCTATTTCTTGCTAGCCTCTCCGAATCCCGAGGACGAGATTCATTTTAAGGGTGGTAGGTTTGTAACATCCCAAAATTCTAAATTTTGGAATGTTATAATAAATAGATAGATTTGATTGATTGTTTGATTGATTGACTGAAAGTGAGTGAATTCGAAACTTTTTGAAAGTTAAATGAGAGGGAATAAAAGGACTTTCCCAAACTTTCATTTTGCATTCATGATCTCCGTGAATTCAAATTCTTTTCACCACGAAACCCTGGAGAGAAGATGACATGACTTCTTCCATTTATTTAAATGACAAGGGGTGTTGAAAATATTTGAATTTCATTTGGAAAATATTTCCAATTCTGAAACTTTATGCAACTCAATGATTTTCACGAGAGGAGATAAAATGACTTCTTCAAATTATATGAAATATGAGTTGGGAGTTTCAAAGGATCAAATTCCAAGTCTTTTGGAATTATTTTTCAATTTGGAGTTATTTGGATTTTATTCAAATTATTTTTCTCCAAAAATAAAATATACAGAAAATAGGGTAACATGATTCCCTACATCATAAAATTGGAGAGAAATAAATTTGAATTAATTTTGGTATTTTTAAAATGATTTTTATTGGATTTTATTAAACCAGTAGCACTCTTTGAATTATCTAAATTTGTGTAGTTTTATTTGGCATTATAAAAATGCTCATGTCGTAGAAAATCTTTTTCTTAAAATTTTGATATATAATATGCCTATATAAAGTTTTATTTTATTTTCATTTTTCAGTTTATCGCTTTCTGTTAAAAAAAACTGCGCGCGCGACTGAAACTAACTGTCGCCTACATGCACAGTATAGTACTTCTGACGCCCCATTGTTTTTTTCTCTTAAATGGGCCAGGCCCAGTTAACCTTTTTATTTTTTATTATTTATTTAAGGCCGAATTTTGTAAAAAAAAGAGAGAGAGAAAAAACTGCATCGCGCGGCCGGCCGAAGGCCTTGAGGCCCATCGCCTCTTTTCTTCTCTGTTTCGTATATTTTTGTCTACGTTTAGTCCCGCATTGCCTAGCCTTTGAACCCTAAGCCTCTTTTCGACCAATAAATATAGACCCATAGAGCTTCCAAAAACTATCCGATTCGGATTAAATCAATATTTTGGTTTGACTAGATTTATTAAAGGAAAATATAATTTTTCTCTCCGGCACGACTTCTAGAAATTGTCTCCTCTCTCCAAAGTTATCTTTTCTCTGCCTTATAAAGGTATCTTTCTTTGTTTTTTTTCTTCTTATACCTTCGTAGTTTATTATTTTTAGACTAATATGATAAAATAATTAGATTATCAATTAGTCTATGTATTTATACATTAGACCCTAGCCCGTAGCTATTTTTTCTTCCGTAAAATAGCTTGGCCCTGATTTTTAAATAGCCGTAACTTTTTACTCGTTTGTCCAAATCCAACGAAACCAACGCCCACTTCTTCGTTGTGATCTCCTCTATCCAGTAATTCAACTCAAACATGTTTTTGAAAAGTTTAAAATTTAAATTAGATCAGATTTGAATTCAAACTTCGTTTGATCATAACTTGAGTTTCGTAGCTCCGTTTGAGTTGATTCTTTTTGCAAATCGAAGCTCTTGACCTAAACTTTCTGATAAGGCCAAATTCATATAATTTTGGTACTGTTAGAAATTGTTTTATGTTGCAAGAGTTATTTGCATGGTTTTGATGTTTTCCGAATTGTCTTCTTCGATCTTTCTGATACTTTTAGTGATTGCTTATGTGTGGTTACTATTGCTTGCTTACGATAGATTGACCAGAGTGTGGCGAGTAGAACTATCAAGAGTTTTGAGTGCGAATCATCTTCATCAACATTGCAGGCAAGTTCACACTTTGATCATACCTTTTTCATACCCAGTTTTTATTGCATTAGATCAAACCTCAAACATTGCATGGTTAGGATCTAATTAAATTGTGGGATGGGAAGTAGTTGAGGTAGTACCTATTACCTATTTATTGTCAAAGCCTTGGGAGTTACTATTACGTTATGCTTACATTGCGATGCTATGCTCATAGACGTGGATTGGGTTTGAGAGTATTTCATGACAGATGTGAGATTATTAATTAATGGTTTACTTAAGGTGGCAACTTTAACACACATCTGGGTGGATTGAGGCACCGGGTTATTCCAGGATTGCATGTCTAGGCACCTGGGTAGACCAGGATTGCCTGTTTTTTGGACCGCCACCCAGGCTCAAAGGGATCATGAGATTATTCATGCTAGAAAATTCCGTGTGCAGCCACAAGCTATTATGGGCTCTAGCATAGTTGACTAAGTCGTGCGAACTCTTATAGTGGTAGACTAGCAGATGTAGGGGATGTAGGTGGTACGGTCTACCCGATCGTAAGGTGCTAGCGCTTCTGAAAGACTATGTCTCGGTCACCCGTCTTCTCAAACACCATGTAGTGAGAGAAACCAAACGGAGGCGATCGAGTCTTGTGCGGAAAAGTGCGCAAACCTCTGCAGAGTCTATAAACTAATCATGATTAGCCGTGTCCCCGGTTATGGACGTTTTGAGTATCTAGTACTTGGATTATCATGTGAATCTCATCGTGTTACTTTAAATTAATTTTGTTGGGTTTAATGATGTTACTTAATTGGGATTGAGAATGCTGTCAACCAATCTCAATGTTCAACAACCACCATGATAGTTAAATTAAGATGTATTCCTTTGCAGTAGGGAAAAATTGGCATTTCGCAAAAACATATAACCATAGAGCTTTTCCACCAGCCATATATGCATGTAGTGATAGCCATTGTTCATCATTTTTCTCTATGGTGTGAATTTGCCAGTACATTCAATGTACTGACCCTTTGCGGCTGCAACGCCTCATGTTGCAGGATTATCTTACGACGAGT
This sequence comes from Triticum monococcum, assembly GCA_034509565.1. Classification (NCBI taxonomy): domain Eukaryota; kingdom Viridiplantae; phylum Streptophyta; class Magnoliopsida; order Poales; family Poaceae; genus Triticum; species Triticum monococcum. Next base: position 182,601,206 of record CM067843.1, on the reverse strand, counting down.
AAGTGATACGTTAGGGTTACGATTTCTACACTCAACTTTGCCGTCGGTGTTGATGGGAATCCACAACCTTGTTACTTCCGCTATTTGGATTGAGGTAATAGTATTTACGTTACTTTTACATGTGATTTACCTCTATTATAAATCCTCGAGTACTGTGTGTGTCAGCATACCGATCCAGGGATGACACTTAAGCACAGAGACTTGACCCATTCGGGTCAGGTCGCTACAATTATTTAGCTATGTGAAGACTCTCTAACATTTAATAATTTCAGATCTTGGTATTTTATTCAAACAGCAAGCAAAGCAAAATAAAATGACATTCTAAGAATGGAAAACATCATGTGAAGAAGCAAAAACTTAGGATCAACCAAAACTAACCGATAGTTGTTGAAGAAGAAAGGTGGGATGCCAACCGGGGCATCCCCAAGCTTAGACGCTTGAGACTTCTTGAAATATTATCTTGGGATGCCTTGGGCATCCCCAAGCTTGAGCTTTTGTGTCTCCTTAATTCCTCTCATATCACGGTCTCCCTAAATCTCAAAAGTTTCATCCACACAAAACTCAACAAGGACTCGTGAGATAAGTTAGTATAAACCATTGCAAAAACCTTATCATACTCTACTATAGCAAATCACTAAAATTATTATTCAACATTGCATACTAAATGACTCTGCATATTTAATAGTCCTATTCTCAAATAGAATCATTAAAGAAGCAAACATATGCAAACAATGCAAACATAACAGCAATCTGCCTAAACAGGACAGTCTGTAAAGAATGCAGCAACATTTATACTTCCCTAGCTCCAAAAATTATGAAAGAAAATTCCCACTGTAGTAAATTTATCAGAGCTTAATATGCAAAAGGTTTCAACATTTTATTACATTCTGACTTTTCTAGGGAATTATTTCCACAGCGGTAAACTTTCTGTTTTCAAACAGCAACATGTGGACTTGTAAAATAGGCATAGTAAAGGCTATCAATGCCACTTTTATTGAAATAAAAGATGAAAAACATTGTTCTAAATGACATAAAGCAAATTCTAACAAAATAAATTGACGCTCCAAGCAAAACACGTATCATGTGGTGAATAAAAATATAGCTCCAAGTAAAGTTACCGATGAACGAAGACGAAAGAGGGGATGCCTTCCGGGGCATCCCCAAGATTAGGATCTTGGTTGTCCTTGAATATTACCTTGGGGTGACTTGGGAATCCCCAAGCTTAGGCTCTTTCCACTCCTTGTTCCATAATCCATCAAATCTTTACCCAAAACTTGAAAACTTCACAACACAAAACTTAACAGAAAACTCGTAAGCTCCGTTAGCGAAAGAAAACAAAACACCACTTCAAGGTACTGTAATGAACTCATTCTTTATTTATATTGGTGTTAAACCTACTGTATTCCAACTTCACTATGGTTTATAAACTCTTTTACTAGCCATAGATTCATCAAAATAAGCAAACAACACACGAAAAACAGAATCTGTTAAAAACAGAACAGTCTGTAGTAATCTGTAACTAAAGCAAACTTATGGAACTCATAAAATTTTCAAATAAATTTCTGGACCTGAGGAATTTATCTATTAATAATATGCAAAAATAATTAACTAAATAGAACTCTCCAAATAAAAATGGCAGCAATTCTCGTGAGCGCTAAAGTTTCTGTTTTTTACAGCATGATCAATAAGACTTTCCCCAAGTCTTCCCAAAGGTTCTACTTGGCACAAACACTAATTAAAAGCATAAAACCACATCTAAACATAGGCTAGATGAATTATTTATTAATAAACAGGAACAAAAAGCAAGGAACAAAAATAAAGTTGTGTTGCCTCCCGACAAGCGTTAACGTTTAACGCCCCTAGCTAGGCATGATGATTTCAGTGATGCTCACATAAAAGATAAGAATTGAAATATAAAGAGAGCATCATGAAGAATATGACTAGAACATTTAAGTATAAACCTCTTCCTATGCATAGGCATTTTGTGAGCAAACAACTTGTGGGAACAAGGATCAACTTGCATAGGAAGGTAAAACAAGCATAACTTCAAAATTTTAAGCACATAGAGAGGAAACTTGATATTATTGCAATACCTACAAGCATATATTCCTCCCTCATAATAATTCTCAGTAGCATCATGAATGAATTAAACAATATAACTATCACATAAAGCATTCTTTTCACGATCTACAAGCATAGAAATTTTATTACTCTCCACACAAGCAAAATTCTTCTCATTAATAGTAGTGGGAGCAAACTCAACAGAGTAACTATCATGGGATTGAAAATTGAAATCAAGATGACAAGTTTCATTGTTATTATTATTCTTTAAAGCATACGTGTCATCACAATAATCATCATAGATAGGAGGCATGCTTTCATCATAATAAATTTGCTCATCAAAACTTGGGGAACAAAAAAATATCATCTTCATCAAACATAGCTTCCCCAAGCTTGTGGCTTGCATATCATTAGCATCATGGATATTCAAGGAATTCATACTAACAACATTGCAATCATGCTCATCATTCAAATATTTAGTGCCAAACATTTTATAGATTTCTTCTTCTAGCAGCTGAGCACAATTATCATTTCCATCATACTCACGAAAGATATTAAAAAGATGAAGCGTATGAGGTAAACTCAATTCCATTTTTTGTAATTTTCTTTTATAAACTAAACTAGTGATAAAACAAGAAACTAAAAGACTCAATTGCAAGATCTAAATATATACCTTCAAGCGCTAACCTCCCCGGCAACGGCGCCAGAAAAGAGCTTGATGTCTACTACGCAACCTTCTTCTTGTAGACGTTGTTGGGCCTCCAAGTGCAGAGGTTTGTAGGATAGTAGCAAATTTCCCTCAAGTGGATGACCTAAGGTTTATCAATCCGTAGGAGGCGTAGGATGAAGATGGTCTCTCTCAAGCAAACCTGCAACCAAATAACAAAGAATCTCTTGTGTCCCCAACACACCCAATACAATGGTAAATTGTATAGGTGCACTAGTTCGGCGAAGAGATGGTGATACAAGTGGTATAAGGATGATAGATAAAGGTGTTTGTAATATGAAAATATAAAAATAGCAAGGTAACTAATGATAAAAGTGAGCACAAACGGTATTGCAATGCTAGGAAACAAGGCCTAGGGTTCATACTTTCACTAGTGCAAGTCCTCTCAACAATAATAACATAATTGGATCATATAACTATCCCTCAACATGCAACAAAGAGTCACTCCAAAGTCACTAATAGCGGAGAACAAACGAAGAGATTATGGTAGGGTACGAAACCACCTCAAAGTTATTCTTTCCAATCAATCCGTTGGGCTATTCCTATAAGTGTCACAAACAGCCCTAGAGTTCGTACTAGAATAACACCTTAAGACACAAATCAACCAAAACCCTAATGTCACCTAGATACTCCAATGTCACCTCAAGTATCCGTGGGTATGATTATACGATATGCATCACACAATCTCAGATTCATCTATTCAACCAACACATAGAACCTCAAAGAGTGCCCCAAAGTTTCTACCAGAGAATCACGACGAAAACGTGTGCCAACCCCTATGCATAGGTTCATGGGCAAAACCCGCAAGTTGATCACCAAAATATACATCAAGTGAATCACGTGATATCCCATTATCACCACAGATATGCACGGCTAGACATACATCAAGTGTTCTCAAATCTTTGAAGACTCAATCCGATAAGATAACTTCAAAGGGAAAACTCAATCCATTACAAGAGAGTAGAGGGGGAGGAGAAACATAAGATCCAACTATAATAGCAAAGCTCGCGATACATCAAGATCGTATCACCTCAAGAACACGAGAGAGAGAGAGAGAGAGAGAAATCAAACACATAGCTACTAGTACATACCCTCAGCCCCAAGGGAGAACTACTCCCTCCTCGTGATGGAGAGCACCGGAATGATGAAGATGGCCATCGGAGAGGGATTGCCCCCTTCGGCAGGGTGCCGGAACGGGTCTAGATTGGCTTTCGGTGGCTACAGAGGGTTCTGGCGGCGGAACTCCCGATCTATTGTGCTCCCCGATTGTTTTAGGGTATATGGAGATATATAGGCGGAAGAAGTACGCCAGGGGGGCCACGAGGGGCCTACGAGGGTGGAGGGCGCGCCCCCTACCTCTTGGCCTCCTCGAAGCTTCCCTTACGTGCACTTCAAGTCTTCTGGGCTTCTTTCCTTCCAAAAATGAGTTCCGTGAAGTTTCAGGTCAATTGGACTCCATTTGATGTTCCTTTTCTTCCAAACCCTAAAACAAGGTAAAAACAGAAAGTGGCACTGCGCTCTGGGTTAATAGGTTAGTCCCAAAAATGATATAAAAGTGTATAATAAATCCCATAAACATCCAAAACAGTAGATAATATAGCATGGAGCAATCAAAAATTATAGATACGTTGGAGACGTATCAACGCACAGCGTGGGCGCGAGGCGGAGTGCAGACGTTGGCATCGACCGCATATGCCCATCATCAAAAGTGAGCTCCTCGAGCTGATCTAGGGTGGGATCGGAACCAGTCGTCAAGCTTGGCTCGGTCCTTGCCGTTGGAACGGAACTTGCCCATTCTAAGGCCTTTGGTTGGGCCTAGGTGACTACCAAGGATCTTGGAGAACGCATCCAAGCTTTTGCATAGCCATGGTAGAGCTCGTGGGTGTCGATGAGGTCGAGAGGGCTGGAGTTCCATAGGGGGCGCCACCGCCGGGAAAGGAGGGTTGCCGCGCCCCATATTTGATTGGGAGGAGGGAGATGATGACTCTCAACATATCATCGGGGAGGCTGCTAATTAAGTCTAGGCCTGCTGGAGTAGCTTGCGGTTCTAGCTCGCCCCGCCTTTGCTTGTTGGCAGCCCCATTCTCCACCTATGGAGTCTCCTTGTCAGCGGCCATTTCTGATAGAAATGGGAGTATAGGGAATATTTAGTTAAAACAAGGCAATAGGAAAGTGTATTGGTAACTAGAAGTTATTAGGTAGGGATATAGTAAGAAAAGGGAATAACAATTGGTTGCTTAAATAATACACAATTCATTTGACATTGCTGGGTAAGTCAACATATGCAGATAGTTGAAAGAAAACTTAGTTCGAACAAAGTCTGGACGGATGATTTTGTCGGGGAAGTTAGCATATATGTCATGACCAGGCTCTTCTATGTGCAGTGCAATTTTAGTGCCAGCTTTCAGTACATAAAACTTTGTAATTTCATTCCAAAAGCCAGTGCCAAAATAGGAGTCACCATGTTCATCTAGTCTTATAGTAGCAACGATTGTAAATCCATGGTTTGTGTGAAGTATGACAATCGTGGATCCTTGATATATGTAAAGGGAAAAATTGCGCACTACATAATCTATTGCATAGCGAGGGATGTCCTGCAGAAAATGATAGGATTGTTAAAGAAAATATGGTAACATGCAAATATGGGCCCAAATTGAAAGAACTGTACAACAGTTGAAATCGAAGGACAAAAGTCTATAATTAAACAGATAGGGTTAACATGATGTCATGGAAATATGAGAGTAATTGAAAGAACAACACATCATTAATTTGCCTAATATAGAAAGAAGAGGGGGAAATCCCCTTTGACGTATATGGTGCATGTGGCACCTTTTATCCAAATGTAGCAATATTTAGAATATGTTCAGGAAAGTAGTCCATGCCAACCGATTTAGGGTGAGATTGAACATACCGCACGCGTCCTCAAGTTATCTGGTACGATGAGATGGAATCTCTAGCGGCGGTCGCCAAGTCCTGAAGTCTCGGTGCACTGTACATTCTATGAATGAAAGAAAATCCTCAAATCAGCTCGAATAAAAATGAATTCACAGTGATTTCCGCCGGGTGATTAAAGGAGGCAGATGAACTGGGATAAGAGATGAGATAATATCTCGTTAAATTAGTTACCTTGTCGTCCATGAGAAAGAACCCTCAGTATGGCAGATTCCCCAACCGAGCGGAGCTGGGTCGACCACGAGCAGCGTCGAGAAAGTCGATGGCAATAGGCGGCGACAAGCGGAAGTGGCCAAATGCGGTGGGCTTTGCCAGCAGCCTGGCGGCGGCGGCAGGCGTCGAGCTAAGTGTTTACCGCTGCGATAGGCGGTGCCATGGCATAGACACGAAGGAGCTTGTGCAGGTGTGAATGGGGAACGTACCGGAGGGGCTGAGGGCGTGGCGGGCCTGGTGAGGGTTTTTGTGACGTGGGGATGGTGAGGATTTTCTTTTTCTTTTTTGAATTGGGTGGTGAGGGTTTTCTGTCCCACAAAGAATTTTGGGGGCGACGATTTGCTAGAGCGAACCGTGTGTGATTGATGTAGTAGGCAAAATGAAAGTCATTGCACACGGTTCCAATTTTGGGAATCGTGTGTGATTGACGTACTACCTCCGTCCTGGTTTATTGGTCCCCCGTTGTAATTTTTACCAAAATTTGGTGAAATATTTAACATACTCAGACATAGATAATAAGTGTACACGTACATAAGCATAGTTCAAACATAAGTACATAGTTCAATCGTCATTAAGCATACTCAAGCGTACATAGTTCAATCCATCCAACATCTCATCTCACATGCGGCCGTCATGATCCTGAAGCTTCTCCGGGTACTCGGAGTACGCGTCGTGCGCCACACTGCGAGAATACTTCTACTTGAAGGAGCCAACGGCCCGTCCTCTTGCATGCGCCAGAACACTTAGATACGCGTCATGAATCTTGTGGTTGCAAAATGGGCATCCATAGCCATCATCCCAGGTCCTAATACGCCAGTTATGCATTCCCGCATAAAGCTCCCTCGGGATTCGCCTCTTGTACCTCCTCTGGGCATCTTCATCCTCGTTTTCCACATCGTCAGATAGCACCTATACAAATAGTAAAACAAATTTGGCATCAAATCACTTATTACATGCCATGAAGTAGGATTAGGAATTTATGGCTATTTATTTATACATATCCAAAGATTATGGTTCGTTTTTTAACCACTGTCGTCTATGTACAGACCAATCTTGAAGAAAATAATGGCACAAACATAAGTAGGTCATTCAAAATCAATTGTCAAGTCCTGGCTAAGAATTATTAGCACGAACACTAACCCTAGTCGGATTACTAGCAGAAATCATTTGCACAGATGAAACAACTAATCACTTATCACATGTACCATTCAAACAATCAATACACTACACGGATCTAACGAAACTTCACTACAAAAAAAGACACATTCGTGACATTTTGGGCCGAACGAATTTTTTTCTGTCATACTTATGACACTTCTATGACAATAATTGTGACAAAGCCCGGTATCATCATAGATGTGGTGGGGTCCTACTTCTATGACAAAAAATCATGACAGAAAATGGGCTTTTCGTCCTGGGCGGGCCGGAGATGCAGATGCATGACATTCTTTGGGCCGTCCATGATGGAAAAAATCATGCTAGAAGCGAGGGCGAGGAAAATAACAGGGAGTTCCCGGTTACGGTGGCTGGTCGGGGGCCGAGCGATGTGCGTTTCTCTCGTACGTACGCGCATGTGTGTGAGGCGTTGCGCTCTAACTGAACCCGAGCGAGGCGTTGGGCTCTAACTGAACCCGAGCGATTGCACTGCAGGCTACGCGTTACTGAACCCGAGCAATTGATCGATGACTGTTAACTGAACCCAATCGAGCGATTCCTTTGATACTGCTGCTAACTAAAGCGGATCGATGCTGCCTCTGGATGAACAGTGAGCGTTGTTGGGGGGTTTGGATGAACAAGAACCCATGGTAGTAGAGGCCGTTGCTGCTGGATGAACAGTACCCCGATCAATTGAGACGGTGGATGAACAGGACCCCGTGGAGGGCTGAATGAACAGGACCCCATGGAGGGCTGGATGAACAGTATCCAGTGGAGGGCTGGTTGAACAGTAGCCGATGGAGGGATGGATGAGCAGCAGGCCGTGGAGGGATGGTTGAACAGGACCCCGTGGAGAGGGCTGGTTGAACAGTAGCCGGTGGAGGCTGGATGAATAGGAGCCCGTGGATGAACAGTCGCAGGTGGAGGCTGGAGGAGGTCGATGGTGGATGAATAGTAGCCCATGGAGGCTGGAGGAGGTCGATGGTGGAGATGAACAGTATCCCGTGGAATCCCGTTTTGCGGTACGCCGCACTTCTCCCGATGAACAGGACCCTCATTTCGACCATAGCGCTCCAACACAAGTCCGTTTCCTCTGTTTTGCGGTACGCCACACCCTTCCCGATCAACAGGACCCCATTTTGACCGTAGGAGGTCCAACAGAAGTATGTTTCCTCTGTTTTGCGGTATGACAGACCCCTCCCGATGAACAGGATCCCGTTTCGACCGTGGCCGGTCGAACACAAGGCCGTTTCCTCTGTTCTGCGGTATGCTAGGCCTCGTTTCCATCGGCTGTTCCGTCTGGCTGGCACCCGATGAACAGCACGCGTTCCGTTGCCTCCCGATGAACATGATGCATTTCGTTGCCTCCCCATGAATATGACGACGATGCAGTTTCTCCGCTCTGACCCAGCCACAGCCATGTACACGAGCCCTGGCCGTACGTATGCATGAGTAGGCGTTCAAGACCCTGCCCGTATGTATGTACGTGGCCGTATTTTCTTTCTTGCACCTTGGCCACTGTACGTATGTGTACATGCTACGTGTGCGCCTCTACTACCACACATGTGCGCCTCTACTACCACACGTGTGTGCCTCTACATCGACCAGTATGTACGTACACGTTCGTGACCAGAATGACAACGCTACGTAAGCTTCGACCAGGTGGGTCCCGACTGTCAGGCACTTCCTTGCGTGCGAAGATGTAGCTGGTGGGTCCCAGCAATCAGGGGGCGAATCATTTTTCCCATAATATGGACGCACTTCCTTGCATGGAAAGATGTAGCTGGTGGGTCCCAGCAGTCAGGGGGAGAAAACATTATTTTTCAGGGTAAAAAGGATGCAGTTGCATTCATGCGTCCATGGGCGTGGTGCATCCCCTCTGCCAGCCTCTCTCTTACAGTCATCTTCTGATGACTCTTGGTTGTTGACCACATTGACCACACCATGCCGAGCGCACCAAGGCCGGTGGACGACGGCGAGGCCCTAGGCTAGAACGACCCAGAGATGGGGAAGACGTGACAGTGGAGTCGCAGATGGAGAGGAGTGGGAAACTTGACTGGTTCAGGTGCGCGGTAGCACTGCCGCCGACGGGAGATAGGAGCAAGAACAGAGGTTGAAGAAGGAGCACGGCTGTTGGATTAACATCCAATGGTCCAGCTGCTAGAATCATTTGTTGATTAAGTTCACAAAGCCCTGCGTACACGTCTGCTTAGTAGGCCCACAAGTCAGCCACCAAATCTGTCGGGTCCCAGCTGTCATCGGGAGGAATGGGTTTTTTAGCATAACAAGGAGGCACTTCCTACCGTGCGAAGATACATCCGGTGGGTCCCAGCTGTTAGGGGGAGGAAACAACTTAATAAGGAGGAACTTTCCTTGCGTGCGACCATGGACATCATGGGTCCCAGCCGTCAGGCTCTCCAAATACAGTCCTCTTCTGATGACTCTCATTTGTTGACCACGCCGCGCCGAGCGCAGCGAGGCGATGGACGATGGCGAGGCCCCAGACTGGAACGACCCGGAGATGGGGAAGACACGGCAGTGGAGTCGCAGACGGAGAGGAGTGGGAAACTTGACTAGTTCGGGTGCGGGGTGGGCCTACACTCGCCAGAGAATAACAGGAGGTGTGGAGTGGAGGGATGGCCTGGCCATCGGCGGGGTAGCATTTCGCTGAGGCGTGCAAAACAACACCGCTGGACGCCGGAGGCTGGAGCAGACAGTCCCGGCGGCGCTGGGGCAAGAAGACGAGAGATTGAAGAAGAATGCCGGCCATTGGATGTAAATCCAACGCCTTATTAGGCTTCGACCTACTGGCCCACATGTCAGCCAGTCCATTTGGTGGGCTGGGTGAAACAATGATGTAGCATCTATGCAGCCGTTTATATATATGGTAGAATTTAAAGCCCATTTGCATTTTTCTCAAAATCCGCGGACTTGCTGGGTTGGGTGAAAATATCATGTTGGGCTAGACGAAGAAATGTTATAAAAACATAAACACATGATTGCACATCTATTACTGCATTGGTCAATAAAATCTTTGCAAGCTTATATACGCAATCACTAGGAGTTAACTTGCCAAGTTATATATAAACAATTATTATTATTATTTTGTAAGAACTTTCAACTTACGAAATAAAATATCACTTTAATTTGATGAGTTAATAGGACGTGGGGTATTATTATTTTTTAGGATAGACATGGGACAGTTGAGTTGGTTCTAGGGAAAAGTACTCGGAGAAAACTCAGTTTACATCTTCAAATAAAGTGGGAGAAAATTCACATATAGGATTAATGAAAACGAAAAATAAAGGAAGTGGGAAGGTCTATAAAATGGTTGGACGAATGACAGGTTTAACGGAACCTTTTGTTGTTTCTATTATATACATATATATATGTATGTATGTAATAAAATAAGATGTAAATATAGGTTCAGTTTTGCATTCTTATAGAAAACATAGGTTCAGTTTTGCATTCTTATAGAAAAATAGAACTGAGCTGTGCGTCGTCTTGAAAAAACAAACATAACTTGGGTTGCTGATGTTATAGACAAGCTAGGTTGGGAGGCCCAGGGACCGCTTGATACCTGCTGGATCCAAAAAATGTTGAAATATGTCGTGGGCTGCCCATGTTAAACAACAAAACCTAGGCCATGGACCTGGTGGGCCCGGGATTGTCAGCCTCTCGACAAACAGTTGTCTCCCGATTCCTCTTGTTTTGCTGACCATGTTGGGAATGACAGACAGTGGCGCCGCGGCGAGAAAACCAAGGCGGAGGACGACGTCGAGACCTCGGACCGAACGAACCAAAGCAGGGGAAGACGTAGGCGGAGGGGAGTACAAGGGTTGACTTGTTCGGGTGTAGGGTGGGCCGGTGGAGCTGCCGCCGCCACCGGACAACGTGTGGGAGTAGAGGGATAGCCAGCCGCTGTATAGGAAGAGGACGAAAGATTGAACAAAATAAAGAACTACAAATGGATAGGTGGTTGGTCCCATATGTCTTTGTATGAGACCTGCTGGGTCCACCTAAGAAGGGGAATATGTTGGCAGAAGGAGATTCAAAGCACGACAGCCGAGTGAATTAGTTTTTTTAAACGGACAAGTGAACTAGTTACATACATAAGCAAATAGCCACTAAAAAGCAAACATGTTAATGCGTTCTTAAAAGAAATATTTTGGACAAAACAAATAATTACGACACATAGGCTAATGCATGAAACACTCAGATGATAAAGGTGCTTATAAATAGATAAAGTACAACATCTAGACCTTCCTAGCACGCTTGATCATGACGCTGCGGCTGTCCGTGTACTCGTCGGTTACGGGAAGCAGACACGCCCTCGTGTCCAAGATCCGCCTGTACATGTCGTAGCATGTGTATGTGTCCTTGGCCGCGTAGTTTATGTAGGCTAGATTCGGAGGTACCTCCCACATGTTCAGGTCCTTGGTATCGTTGTCTTCTTTCAAGTTGGCGTATCGGGGATCGATGATGGTCTCGGCGAGGTCAACCACGGAGTCCTTCTCCTACCCATTGCCGATGATCTTGTATTGCTTCTGGATGTCGACAAGCTTGTTGCACCAGATGGCCGAATCGTCGCTTTCTTCCTTCTCTCCACCGTAGCGAAGGTGCAGTCGGTGCTGCCGATGAAATGGGCGAATGCTCCAGAACCTCTGATGGCCCTACAACAGTCGTAGACAAGAACCTCGTCCCACACACATACCTGGGAGATGACGATCTGCTGGTCCCTATCAGGAGATGAATGGATGGGCACAAGGTCTAAGTCCTGCGACCTTGTGCTTTCTCGTCCTGTAGGTACTGCTTGAACTCGGCGAGGCAGAGCTTCACCGAGTCCGGATCGTTGGTGCACATCACATTCGACTTGGTGCAGCCATAGGACTGAACGGCGAACTCAAAGGTTAACTCCTTGCTGAAGTCCATATCCAGCAGGCCCACCCCTCGGATCGCCATTGGAGTGTCTTCAAGTGAACGAGTGGGTAGGCGGCGGCAGGAGTTCGTTTTTCAGCTCTTGGCGAACTGGATTCAATAGTAAACTGAGTGTGTACATGCAACAACAGTTACTACCCATCCCTCGCCTGCTGCACGCCCGGCAGAAGATACACCCTCGGCGCATTCAAATGCCTCCATTAAGAAACCTACTCAAGCCACATGTCGGTTCATGAGCGGGTCTGTATTGGCACTTTCACACAGATAATACTACCAAGTTTGAACTGTTTGTTATGGTTGTTGTCCTCTACATCATCATGCCGTGTTTCCCAGCTTGCAAGATTCAGAACCAACAAATCAGATCCAAATAATAGGTACAACAAAGATGCCTACACATCTCATTGATTCCTAGCTTGCAAAATTCATAACCAACAAATAAGATTCAAATCATAAGTACAACAAATATGCCTACACATCTCATTGATTCCCAGCTTGCAAGATTTAGAACCAACCCACTAGAGCCTTTTGATAAAGTGAATATCAGGATTAAATCCATCTTGGCTAGCCGTGCCATACAACCGAAGAACTTGGCGAATGCTCTTGACTATCACAACATCTGTAGTTGAGTATTATTGTTTGCACAACACAAATTAGAAGAGCCTGATTACTATAATTGTGGCACTCCTTGAACTCAACCTCCAGCTCCGCTCAGATGAGGCGTGCCTGGACTTCCATGATTCAATTCATGCGCCTTTTTCTACAGTTCACCTGAAATGAAGTGAAGATTGCATAATTCTGCTAGCAAGAAGTACTTGCTCTCGTGAGCTGGCAGGTTTTTTAGTAGTTGCACTAAAATTGAGGAACATTAAGGTTGGCTGTCCTACTCATGTAAGGTGCAACTATAATTTGCTAATCCTTTTGTGCAGTTCCACTAAAATAAAGTGCCATTGTAGTGACAATGACGGCTCATCTTGCAAAGTCTAATAAAATGTTGCATGAGATTACCAGTAGAATTTGACGGAGATTTTGGAAACTCCAATCACCATTTTGTGCAGTTCCAACAAAATTGAGAGATGTTGCCCATGTGACATTTTAGTTGAACTGCACAAGACACTCATTCCAAAAAAAGAGTGTTTTGTGCAGTTCACCAAAAGGTCACAATAGCCACAAGGTGAAATAGATATCCCTATCTACACAAAAAGATAGAAAGTAAACAGTTGATGGTCAATAAGAATATACGAAACATACACGAAATGAAAAGAAGCATCTTAATTATGTTCATGGCAATCACGCAAGGACAGTAGAAATTTTAAAACGTCAGCAATGCTTCATGTTACCGGAAGCATTACGATCAACAATGACACTCATCAAATATGGGATTACTTTAATGGTGGAATTGCTTGTTTACTAGATACAGTAAATCAACAACATCTAAAGAGTTGGTTTAAGGGCATGGGACCGTGGGGACACCAGGACACTCAGCAGCGTAAATGAACAACTTACTTATCATACTAGGGAAAATAGCAGGAGTACAATTTGTAACACAGTTTAATTACATCATATCACTGGAGGCATCAGATTAACAATAACACTGGTTAGACATGTCCCTAAGGTAACAGTGTGATCGCTTCATTTTACATGCGCCCTTACATTAACAACAGCAAAAGATTGGTATAAGGACATGCGATAGTGGACGCATCAGCACAATGTACCTACAACGAGGCATAAAGTGGTGATGCCGAGTTTGTCCATGCTCTGTGAGGGTAGCAAGTCTAATCCTGGAGACCTTTTACTATGTTAGTGTCAGGACCCCTATCCTAAGTCACACCGATCTAGCATGTAACACATCATATAACTTTGCGGCCTCACGCACGGTATTCCCACGGGTGCCACCTTACCTGGCCCGGGACTGTTTGCGCCTTTTGGCTGACATATATTATAGTGTCGCTAACATCCATATGACAAAGAACCCCGACCGACATGACTAGTCATAAACCCGAAGTGGAACTAACTTACAGGGACATGCATATATGACCCAACAACGAACGTGTCGGTCATCAGCAAGTGAATCCGGGCTATAGCAGCTGGGCTAACAGGACTCTGGTAGGCACGGCATGACATTTCCCCGAAGGGACAGACACGGGAACAAAGAAGGACACATGCCGGCCAACCTAAATGTTCCGGAGCAGTAGCAAGCTACCATGGCTCAGTGGAAGCACTAGGAGACATTTCCCGGTAAGAGAGGCTACGAAGGATAAACAACTAGCTTGTCGGATCCCACACATACCAAGCATTTCAAATCATACACACAATATGCTCGATATGTGCAAATACAACATGGCATCACAACAAAACTCTACAACTCAAAGTATTTATTCATTAGGCTCCGGGGAGCCAAGTATTACAAACATGGGTCTCTTGACCCAACATACAGAGCATACAAGCAACAAGCGAAAGCATAAACATGTCTGAGTACAAACAACTACAAATGAAAAAGTCTGAGAAGCCTGACTATCTACAAGACCCTCCCAAGGGTACAAGAACGTAGCTGAGGTAACAAGCTAAATGGCAAAGTCCAAGCCGAACTACTAGTGAGACTGAAGTCTCTCTGCAAAACATAAATTAGGCAAACGTGAGTACAAATGTACCCAGCAAGACTTACATCGGAACTAGCTACATATGCATCAGTATCAATAAAGGGGGTGGTGGAGTTTGACTGCAGCAAGCCAGCTTTGACTCGGTGGCTATCCTGAACTATGATTGCAAGTAACTCTATTGAGGTGGCGCACACGAGTCCACATATTCACAAATCAATACACCACTATGGATCCGCTCTCGTCTCCCTACGAGAACGCCATCCATAGCACTCACACTTATCTTGCGCATTTTAGTGTATCCACTTTCACTTGTCTATGAACTGTACAGGCAACCCAGAAGTCCTTTACCGCGGACACTGCTATTCGAATAGATGATGTTAACCCTGCAAGGGTGTACTTCTTCACATGCGCTCTCGCCACGTACCACCATGTACACGTCGTGTATCTCGGCAACCTTCGAGCGGAAGCCTGGAGAGGGAGTCGGCCACGACTTGACTAACCACACAAGTCTCTAGTCGAGGTTTATCGCCTATTCGGGTTCCATCCGCAAGGAGATCCGGCCGGGGTGTCTCTCACGTACCCAAACGATGTGAGCAGGGTTCTCAACCCCAGCAAATGGGCGACGGTTGGTACACCGTGCCACTGCACCTAGTCTGTCCCAAGCCCACATGTACCGGGTGCCACTTGGTAGACTACTAGCACTACCTACAAACACTAGAAACTAGTTGCAACTCCTGGATAGAGATCAAGTTGATTATGAGAGAGCTTGGAGTGCCCGGAGGCCAATGTGTGGTAGTAGCTATTCATGGATCACAAATGCAGAACTCAGTTCCTGAGGACAGTTTCAATGAGACAACCCACCATGTACTCCTACATGGCCTCTCACCACTACCTTTACCAAATTGTGTTCACATACTTAGCTGTTCACAACTTTCCAATTCATCCTCGATGAATCATACCTGAATCAACTCTAAGCAATAGCAGGCATGACAAACAAGCATGAATGAGTAGGCACATGAGGGCTCCAACAACTCCTACTGATGCTAGTGGGTTTCATCTATTTACTGTGGCAATGACACATCATGCAGAGGAAAGGGGTTCAACTACTGCGGCATGTAACAGTTGAAACGTTGTTGTCCTAATGCAGTAAAAGAGAGCAGGAGCGAGAGAGTGGGATTATATCGGAATGAACAAGGGGGTTTTTCTTTCCTGAAACTTTTGAAGATTGTATAGCTCTTCACTGGTGTCATCGATCTCATCGTCGGAACCACGTATACTGAGGGGGAACAAATACAACAACAGAGAGGAAACACAAGCGATGTAATGCAAGAATATGATGCATGATCATGACATGGCAATATGATGTGATTTGAACTAATGCAACTAACAACAATTTAAATGAAGTTGGTTTGAATGCAAGATTCAAATTCAAACTCCATATGTGATTATTCAAATGTCATTTAATGGATTTGACGTGATCAGCAGGCATAAGTTGCTCAAACATGCATGAAAATGGTACAAATGGATAGATTTCCTTTTTTGATAATTTTTCATATATAAATTATTTCATTCTGAGCTACGGTTGATTTTCTACGAGTTTTAGAAGTTTAGGACATTTTCTGAAAATAAATAGATCATTTATATTTATTTAAAATCCAGAAAAGTGATTACTGCATCAGCATTACATCAGTCTGACGTCAGCAAGTCAACAGGACTACCTCGGGTCAAACCTGACCCGTAGGTCAGTGACACAGTGCTGGCTAGAGCCACAAACATGTGGGCCCAGTCAACGCTGACGAGGCCAAAGTCAAAGCTGACACGTGGGGCCACGGGGTTATCACTAATCTAAACATAAAATTACTCTAACCTAAACATATGCATGGGCCTGATGACCCACAAGTATGTGGGATCTATCGTAGTCCTTTCGATAAGTAAGAGTGTCGAACCCAACGAGGAGCAGAAGGAAATGATAAGCGGTTTCCAGCAAGGTATTCTCTGCAAGTACTGAAATAAGTGGTAACAGATAGTTTTGTGATAAGATAATTTGTAACGAGCAACAAGTAACAAAAGTAAAAAAGGTGCAGAAAGTGGCCCAATCCTTTTTGTAGCAAAGGACAAGCCTGGACAAACTCTTATATGATGTAAAGCGCTCCCGAGGACACATGGGAATATCGTCAAGCTAGTTTTCATCACGTTCATATGCTTCGCGTTTGGTACTTTGATAATTTGGTATGTGGGTGGACCGGTGCTTGGGTACTGCCCTTACTTGGACAAGCATCCCACTTATGATTAACCTCTATTGCAAGCATCCGCAAATACAACAAAAGTATTAAGGTAAACCTAACCATAGCATGAAACATATGGATCCAAATCAGCCCCTTACAAAGCAACGCATAAACTAGGGTTTAAACTTCTGTCACTCTAGCAACCCATCATCTACTTATTACTTCCCAATGCCTTCCTCTAGGCCCAAATAATGGTGAAGTGTCATGTAGTCGATGTTCACATAACACCACTAGAGGAGAGACAACATACATCTCATCAAAATATCGAACGAATACCAAATTCACATGACTACTAATAGCAAGACTTCTCCCATGTCCTCAGGAACAAAAGTAACTACGCACAAAGAATAAACATGTTCATAATCAGAGAGGTATTAATATGCATATAGGATCTGAACATATGATCTTCCACCAATGGAACCAACTAGCATCAACTACAAGGAGTAATTAACACTACTAGCAACCTACTAGCACCAATCCCGGACTTGGAGACAAGAATTGGATACAAGAGATGAACTAGGGTTTTGAGATGAGATGGTGCTGATGAAGATGTTGATGGAGATTGCCCTCTCCTGATGAGAGGAGCGTTGGTGATGATGATGGCGATGATTTCCCCCTCTGGGAGGGAAGTTTCCTCGGTAGAACAGCTCCGCTAGAGCCCTAGATTGGTTCTGCCAAGGTTCCGCCTCGTGGCGGCGGAGTTTCATCCGAGAAGATGGCTTATGATTTTTTTCCATCTAAAGACTCCATATAGCAGAAGATGGCCACCGGAGGGCCACTAGGGGGCCCACGAGGTAGGGGGCACGCCCCCACCCTCGTGGGAAGAGTGTGCCCCCCCCCTGGTGAAGTTCTTGCTCTTAGTATTTTTTTATATATTTGGAAAACATCTTCCGTGAAGTTTCAGGACTTTTGGAGCTGTGCATAATAGGTCTCTAATATTTTCTCCTTTTCCGGCTAAGAATCCTAGCTGCCGGCATTCTCCCTCTTTATGTAAACCTTGTAAAATAAGAGAGAATAGGCATAAGTATTGTGACATAATGTGTAATAACATCCCATAATGCAATAAATATTGATATAAAAGCATGATGCAAAATGGATGTATCAACTCCCCCAAGCTTAGACCTCGCTTGTCCTCAAGCAAAAAGCCGAAATCGAAAAATATGTCCACATGTTTAGAGATAGAGGTGTCGATAAAAATAAAATACGGACATGAGGGCATCATGATCATTCTTAGAACAACAACTCATATAATTCTTTGTCATACAATCTCTAACCCTAGAGTAATAATTCAATCACAATATTAAGTATGAATCGTAAACTTCATTGAAAACAAACAAACTATAATCACAGTCACTGAAGCAATTGCAATTTATCATAACATAGGAAAGAGTCAATGTATAAGAGCTTTTCATCAAGTCCACATACTCAACTATCATATAATCTTTCACAATTGCTGACACTCATGCAATACTTATGGGTATGGAGTTTTAATCGGACACAGAGAAAGATAGGGGCTTGTAGTTTTGCCTCCCAATGTTTCACCTCAAGGGTGATGTCAACGGTAATAGTTCATGAAAACTCACATCCAATTAGCCCTATATACCAGGATCTTTCCAACATATTGTGCTTGCCAAAGGATAAAATGTAAAAAGGAAGGGTGAAGATCACCATGACTCTTATGCAATGTAGGAGATAAAAGTAAAAGATAGGCCCTTCGCAGAGGGAAGCAAAGGTTGTCATGCGCTTTTATGGTTGGACTCACAAAATCTTAATGCGAAAGAACGTCACTTTATATTGCCACTTGTGATATGGACCTTTATTATGCAGTATGTCGCTTTTATTTCTTCCATATCACACGATCGTATAAAGCTTATTTTCTCCCACACTAATAAGTCATACATATTTTAGAGAGCAATTTTTATTGCTTGCACCGATGACAACTTACTTGGAGGATCTTACTGAATCCATAGGTAGGTATGGTGGACTCTTATGGTAAGACTTGTTTAAGGGTATTTGGAAGCACAAGTAGTATCTCTACTTGGTGCAATGAATTTGGCTAGCATGAGGGGGAAAGGCAAGCTCATCATGTTGGAAGATCCAAGACAATATAATTTATCTCGGATGTAAGAAAACATAACCCATTATGTTGTCTTCCTTGTCCAATTTCAACTCTTTAGCATATCATATTTTAATGAGTGCTCACAATCATAAAAGATGTCCAAGATAGTATATTTATATGTGAAGACCTCTCTTTCTTTATTACTTCCTATTAATTGCAACGATGACCAAAACTGTGTTTGTCAACCCTCAACAAATTTTATTCATCATACTCTTTCTATGTGAGCTCATTACTCTCCATAAGACTCACATGATCTCTTTGTTTCTTTTTATTTCTTTCTATTTTCTTTTATTCCCATAGGATCATGGCAAAATAATCAAGCCCTTAACTCAACACTAATCTTTATTATATAGCTCACTGACTCGATTACATAGAAGGATAATAAAGCAAAACTCACAACTAGATCATACTAAGAACTTTTATTCTACTAGATCAAGATGTTACCAAAAGGATCGAACTAAGAAAAACGGTAAAGATAAAGTGATGGTGATACAATACCGGGGAACTCCCCCAAGCTTGGCAATTGCCAAGTGGAGTGCCAATACCAGATACTCAATTCTTCTTTGTTGGTGGAGACGGTGGTGGTTTTGTTGATGGCATAGGCTTCTTCCTTAATTTGCGTTTGAGGACAGAATTTTGGTCCCTTAGGTCCTTGATCTCCTGTTCCAGGCTCAATATCTTTTTGCATAGTTCCTGCTTGTTTTCCTGCAAGAGGCGAAAAGGGATGAACTCGATCTTAGGTTTCTTTACTCTATCCGGGAGACTTGAGTTTTTGAACTCCACATGCATGTCCCCAGGTTGAGGTAGTGGGACTTCATCTTCATCTGAGCTCGTCTACTCCTTTCCCTTGGGTTCATAGTTTTCTTCTTCTATAGTCCAACCACAATGCTCCACATCCCCATAGACCTTAGGATCTGCAAGGTAATCAGCCACATAGCTTTCTCCTTTCGAATCCTGGGACGACATGTTGCTCTGTCTGCAGCAGGATAGCTCAAAACAAAGGCAAGAGATTTTGCGTCATACGGGAGTCAAAACCCTCGGGAGATTATATAATGAATTTTTACCTACCAAAATACGTGTCATGTACGAAAACGGAGTCCGGAGAGCACACGAGGTGCCCACGAGGTAGGGGGGCGCGCCCTCCACCCTCGTGGTGGCCTCGTGTCCATCTCGGACTGCTGCTTAATTTTCTATTTTTCTAAATATTCCAAAACGGAGAAATATTGCCTTAAAAGCTGTTTTGGAGTCGGTTTACTTACCGTACCACATACCTATTCCTTTTTGGAGTCTGAAACATTCCGGAAAGTGTCCCTTATGTATTCCTCCGGGGTAACGGTTTCAATAACATTGGTTTCAACTAGGGCTGGAAAAAAAGCTCAAAGCTCGTGAGCTAAACGAGTAGCTCGTGACTTGGCTCGAATTGACTCGAACTCGAAGAATAACGAGTCGGGCCAAGATTTAGTTTAAGATCGTTTATAGACCAAGTTAAATGAGCCAATCTCACAAGTACTCTTGTAACTTGTTAGGCTCGGTACAAAAGATCATCCACTCCCAATACAAAAAAGATCAGCCACTCAGCCCCCTATGTCCTAGGCACACAACACAAGGCCTAGCCGTTGAAGGCCCAACCGCCTAGGAGACTCAAGCGTTACAAGGAAATTACTATTGTTAGTGATATATATGTTTAATATATACATAATCATTTTTATAATATTTGAGGGTTTAATGTTCATATCTTCAATGAGCTTAACAAGCTAAATAAGCCAGCTCGCGAGTTATACGAGTCGAGCCAATCTTGGATTTGAGCTCGTTATAATAACGAGTTGAGTCGAGCTAGCTCGTTAACGAAACGAGCTCTAGCGAGTCGAGCCGAGCTGGCTCGACTCGGCTCGAATTCTAGCCCTAGTTTCAACATTTATGGGATTACCTGAGATATAATGTTTGATTCTTTGACCGTTCACCACCTTCGGATTTGTGCCTTCGAAGTTGTTGATTTTTATGGCACCGAAACGGTAGACCTCCTCGATAACGTAAGGACCTTCCCATTTAGAGAGAATTTTTCCTGCAAAAAATCTTAAACGAGAGTTGTATAGCAATACATAATCACCTACATTAAACTCATGCTTTTGTATCCTTTTGTCATGCCATCTTTTAACTTTTTCTTTAAACAACTTGGCATTTTCGTAGGCTTGGGTTCTCCATTCACCGAGTGAGCTAATATCAAATAACCTCTTCTCACAGGCAAGTTTAAAATCATAGTTAAGTTCTTTAATAGCCCAATAAGCCTTGTGTTATAGTTCGAGAGGTAAGTGACATGCTTTTCCATAGACCATTTTATACGGTACCCATAGGATTTTTATATGCAGTTCTATAGGCCAATAATGCATCATCTAGTTTCTTGGACCAATTCTTTCTAGACCTATTAACAGTCTTTTGCAAAATTAATTTGAGTTCTCTATTACTCACTTCTACTTGACCACTAGACTGAGGGTGATAAGGAGATGCAATTATATGATTAACATCATATTTAGCAAGCATTTTACGGAAAGCACCATGAATAAAATGTGAACCACCATCAGTCATTAAATATCTAGGGACTCCAAATCTTGGAAAAATAACTTCTTTAAGCATTTTAATAGAAGTGTTATGATCAGCACTACTAGTTGTAATAGCTTCTACCCACTTAGTAACATAATCAACATCAACTAAAATATGTGTATAACCATTAGAGGAAGGGAAAGGTCCCATATAGTCAAAGCCCCAAACATCAAATGGTTCAATAACAAGTGAATAATTCATAGGCATTTCTTGACGTCTGCAAATATTACCAATTCTTTGACATTCATCACAAGATAAGACAAACTTACGGCCATCCTTGAAGAGAGTAGGCCAATAAAAACCAGATTGCAGTACCTTATGTGCAGTTCTATCTCCAGCATGGTGTCCTCCATAAGCTTCGGAGTGACACTTGTGTAGGATCTGTTCCTGTTCATGCTCAGGTACACAACGTCTAATAACACCATCTACTCCTTCTTTGTAAAGATGTGGGTCATCCCAAAAGTAATGCCTCAAATCATAGAAGAACTTTTTCTTTTGCTGGTATGTGAAACTAGGTGGTATAAACTTAGCAACAATGTAATTAGCATAATCAGCATACCATGGAGCAGTATGAGAAGCATTTATGACATTTAATTGCTCATCAGGAAAGCTATCATCAATAGGTAGTGGGTCATCACGCACATTTTCTAACCTAGACAAGTTGTCTGCAACGGGGTTTTCGGCTCCCTTTCTATCAACAATATGCAAATCAAATTCTTGTAGCAAGATAACCCATCTAATAAGTCTAGGTTTAGCATCTTTCTTTTCCATAAGATATTTACTAGCAGCATGATCGGTGTGGATAGTTACTTTAGAATCAACAATATAAGGTCTAAACTTATCACAAGCAAATACAACTGCTAAGATTTTTTTTCAGTAGTAGCATAATTTCTTTGAGCATTGTCTAGAGTTTTACTAGCATATTGAATAACATTTAGTTTCTTATCAACTCTTTGTCCTAGAACATCACCTACAGCATAATCACTAGCATCACACATAATTTCAAAGGGTAAATTCCAATCAGGTGGCTGAACAATAGGTGCAGAGATCAATGCTTTCTTAAGTATTTCAAATGCTTCTACACAACCATCATCAAAGACAAATGGTATACCTTTTTGTAAGAAATTAGTCAGAGGCCGAGAGATTTTTGAGAAGTCCTTAATGAACCTCCTATAAAAACCGGCATGACCAAGGAAACTTCTTATACCTTTGATGTCCTTGGGACATGGCATCTTTTCAATAGAATCAACATTGGCCTTATCAACTTCGATACCTCTTTCAGAAACTTTATGCCCCAAGACAATACCTTCATTGACAATAAAGTGGCACTTTTCCCAATTCAAGACAAGATAAGTTTCTTCACATCTCTGCAAAACTCGATCAAGGTTGCTCAAGCAATCATCAAAAGAAGATCCATAGATGGAGAAATCGTCCATGAAAACCTCACAAATCTTTTCACAAAAAATCAGAGAATATAGCCATCGTGCATCTTTGAAAGGTAGCAGGTGCATTACATAAACCAAAAGGCATACGTCTATAAGCAGAAGTACCAAAAGGGCATGTAAAAGTAGTCTTTGATTGATCTTTAGCTGACACAGGTATTTGAGAGAAACCAGAATAACCATCTAGAAAGCAAAAATGTGTAAGTTTGGATAATCTTTCTAGCATTTGATCGATAAAAGGTAAGGGGTAATGATCCTTTTAGTAGCCTTATTTAATTTGTTGAAATCAATTACCATCCTATAACCTGTAATAATTCTTTGTGGAATCAATTCATCTCTATCATTAGGAACAACAGTAATACCTCCCTTCTTAGGGACACAATGGACATGGCTTACCCACTAACTATCAGCAACGTGATAAATTATACCTGCCTCAAGGAGCTTTAGTATTTCCTTTCTTACCACTTCTTTCATTTTAGGACTCAGCCGGCGTTGATGATCATGAACTGGTTTAGCATCTTCTTCCAAATTAATTTTATGTTGACATAGAGTGGGACTAATGCCCTTAAGATCATCAAGAGTATACCCAATAGCAGCACGATGCTTCTTCAGAGTTTTCAATAATCTCTCTTCCTCATGCTCTGAAAGGTTAGCACTAATAATAACAGGATATATCTTTTTCTCATCAAGATAATCATATTTAAGAGTATCAGGTAACGGTTTAAGCTCAAACATGTGATCACCCTTGGGTGGAGAAGGATCCCCTAGGATTTCAACAGGTAAATTGTTTTTCAGAATAGGTTCCTTTTTAAAGAATACTTCATCTAATTCCCTTCTTTCATTCATAAACATATCATTTTCATGGTCTAGCAAGTATTGTTCAAAAGGATCACTAGGAGGTACGACAATAGAAGCAAGACCAATAATTTCATCCTTACTAGGTAATTCATCCTCACGGTGTTGTCTACTAAATTTATAAAAATTAAATTCATGAGTCATATCATCTAAACCGATAGTAACAACATCTCTTATGCAATCTATGGTAGCATTAACAGTATTTAAGAAGGGTCTACCAAATATAATGGGACAAAAGCTATCTTGTGGGGAACCAAGAACAAGAAAATCAGCAGGATATTTAGTTTTCCCACACAAGACTTCAACATCTCTAACAATTCCCATCGGTGAAATAGTATCTCTATTGGCAAGTTTAATTGTAACATCAATATCTTCTAACTCAACAGGTGCAATATCATGCATAATTTCTCTATAAAGGCTAATAGGTATTGCACTAGCACTGGCACCCATATCACATAAGCCATGATAACAATGATCTCCTATTTTAAAATAAATAACATGCATGCCTACCACAGGTCTAGGTTTATCTTTATCACGGGTTTTAGCAATTCTAGCAGTTTCATCACAGAAATAAATAACATGCCCATCTATATTATCAGACAAGAGATCTTTAACAATAGCAATATTAGGTTCAACTTTAACTTTCTCAGGAGGTGTATATGTTTTAATATTGCTTTTACGAACCACAGTTGAAGCTTTAGCATGATCCTTTATCCTAACAGGGAAAGGTGGTTTCTCAACATAAGAAGTAGGAACAATAGGATCATTATAAGTGATAGTATTTTCTTCAACTTTAATAGGTGCAGCTACTTTTACTTCTATGGGAGGATGATATTTAAACCACTTCTCCTTGGGGAGATCAACATAAGTAGCAAGAGATTCACAGAAAGAAGCTACTATCTCAGAGTCAAGTCCATATTTAGTGCTAAATTTACAAAAAATATCGGTGTCCATAAAAGATTTAACACAATCAAAACTAGGTGTCATACCTGACTCCTTACCATTGTCGAGGTCCCAATCTTCAGAGTTGTGTTTAATTCTTTCCAATAAATCCCATTTGAATTCAATAGTCTTCACCATAAAAGAGCCAGCACAAGAAGTATCAAGCATGGTGCAATTGTTATCAGAAAGCCGAGCATAAATTTTTTGAATAATCATTTCTCTTGAGAGCTCATGATTGGGGCATGAATATAACATTGATTTAAGCCTCCCCCAACCTTCAGCGATGCTTTCTCCTTCGCGAGGCCAAAACTTATATATGTAATTGCGATCACAATGAACAAGGTGCATAGGATAAAACTTGTGATGAAATTCCAATTTCAATCGTTTGTAATTCCAAGACCCCATATCATCACATAGCCTATACCATGTCGATGCATCTCCCCTCAAAGATAAAGGGAAGACCTTCTTCTTAACAACATCTCCGGGTACACCTGCAAGCTTAAATAATCCACAAACTTCATCCACATATATCAGATGTTCATCAGGATGTTTTGTTCCATCTCCTAAAAAGGATTAGCTAGCAGTTTTTCTACCATACCCGAAGGAACTTCAAAGCAAGCATTTTCATTTTCATTTTCATTTTCAGTAGGTTCAGTAGGTTGAGGAGCAACTCTTTGCTCTACTGGTCGGGGTGAAGATACCCCGAACAAGCCCCTCAGAGGATTACTTTCCATGGTAACAAGTGACAGTAAATTTCAGCACACTATATAAATTTTTCCTTACCAAATTCCACCTACCAAAGGCGCTTCACTGCCCGGCAACGGCGCCAGAAAAGAGTCTTGATGACCCACAAGTATATGGGATCTATCGTAGTCCTTTCGATAAGTAAGAGTGTCGAACCCAACGAGGAGCAAAAGGATATGATAAGCAGTTTCCAGCAAGGTATTCTCTGCAAAGTACTGAAATAAGTGGTAACAGATAGTTTTGTGATAAGATAATTTGTAATGAGCAACAAGTAACAAAAGTAAATAAGGTGCAGCAAGGTGGGCCAATCCTTTTTGTAGCAAAGGACAAGCCTAGACAAACTCTTATATGATGTAAAGCGCTCCCGAGGACACATGGAAATATCGTCTAGCTAGTTTTCATCACGTTCATATGATTCGCGTTCGGTACTTTGATAATTTGGTACGTGGGTGGACCAGTGCTTGGGTACTGCCCTTACTTGGACGAGCATCCCACTTATGATTAACCTCTATTGCAAGCATCCGCAACTACAACAAAAGTATTAAGGTAAACCTAACCATAGCATGAAACATATGGATCCAATTCAGCCCCTTACGAAGCAACGCATAAACTAGGGTTTAAGCTTCTGTCACTCTAGCAACCCATCATCTACTTATTACTTCCCAATGCCTTCCTCTAGGCCCAAATAATGGTGAAGTGTCATGTAGTCGACGTTCACATAACACCACTAGAGGAGAGACAACATACATCTCATCAAAATATCGAACAAATACCAAATTCACATGACTACTAATAGCAAGACTTCTCCCATGTCCTCAGGAACAAAAGTAACTACTCACAATGCATAAACATGTTCGTAATCAGAGAGGTGTTAATATGCATATAGGATCTGAACATATGATCTTCCACCAATTGAACCAACTAGCATCAACTACAAGCAATAATTAACACTACTAGCAACCTACTAGCACCAATCCCGGACTTGGAGACAACAATTGGATACAAGAGATGAACTAGGGTTTTGAGATGAGATGGTGCAGATGAATATGTTGATGGAGATTTCCCTCTCCCGATGAGAGGAGCGTTGGTGATGACGATGTCGATGATTTCCCCCCTCCAGGAGGGAAGTTTCCCCGATAGAACAGCTCCGCCAGAGCCCTAGATTGCTTCCGCCAAGGTTCCGCCTCGTGGCGGCGGAATTTCGTCTGAGAAGATGGCTTATGATTTTTTTCCCATCGAAAGACTCCATATAGCAGAAGATGACCATCGGAGGGCCACCAGGGGGCCCACAAGGTAGGGGGGGCGCCCAGTAGGGTAGGGCGCGCCCCCACCCTCGTGGGCAAGGTGTAGCCCCCTGGTGAAGTTCTTGCTCTCAGTATTTTTTATATATTTGGAAAACATCTTCCGTGAAGTTTCGGGACTTTTGGAGCTATGCAGAATAGGTCTCTAATATTTGCTCCTTTTCCAGCCCAGAATCCCAGCTGCCGGCATTCTCCCTTTTTATGTAAACCTTGTAAACTAAGAGAGAATAGGCATAAGTATTGTGACATAATGTGTAATAACAACCCATAATGCAATAAATATTGATATAAAAGCATGATGCAAAATGGACGTATCAAGGCCCATGTGGCAGTGGCTCGAGCAGTTGATTAGTGGGGTCATTAGCAGCTAATGACATAGCCACGTCTGATACGCCAGCAATAAGTCGACGGTGACCACAGAACGCGGTGGCGAGCTTCGGAAATCACCATCGGGCGATGGTTTGGCGCGTGACTAGGCTCTACGAAATGCCTGGAGTGCTCCGCATCTAGGGGTGCAGGAAGCAGCAGCTCCGGTGGTGTAAATCGACGGCGGCAGCGACTTGCACGGCGGCCGAAGTTCGGGAATTCGTGGAATCGGTGCTGCGGTGTGCAAACAAGACGGGGGATAGGGGGGTTCGGGTGAGGAGCTCACGGCGGTTGCAGCACGCGTCTCAGCGGGCTCGGGGAAGGTCTGAGCTGAGCGGGGCGTCGGGTGGATCTCCGGCGACCGACGATAAAGGTGACGAAGAGGGCGACGCTGCGTTGCTCCCGGGCTCGTGCTCGTCTGTGAGAAGTTGCAGCGGTGGACAGCGAGCTCATAGCCACAGATAGAGGGAGAGGAGGTGGCTCTAGGCGCGGCAACGGCGAACGGCGGCGACAGGCATGTTCGGTGGTCACACGGGAGAGAGAGAGAGCAGCGGAGGGGAGGGGCGACCAAAGGGAGAGGTGTAGGGGGTTTGTGGCATCACGGTGGCGCGAGGGTGAGGCTCGGGAACACCTGGTGGAAGTAGGAGGTGGAGGCCTCCCAGCGAGTGTGTGCATCTTCGCCTCTGCCTACTGGCAGAGGTTGAATATGGCATGGCTGCGTGGAGGGCTGGGCTGCCTAATGGGTCGGCTACAGGTAAGGCCAGGTAAGTGGCCCAGGTACTCTCTCTCTCTCTCTTCTACTTTCCTATTTCTGTTTGTTTTTCTATTATTTAGTTTTCTGTTATTTCATTTAGTTCATTTGCCACTGTTTTGAATTCAAACAAAATCCAAACAAGTGCCAAACTTCCTCTGAATTTATTTATGTTGCTTCATGGACTTTTCCAAGGCACATAAACTATTTCAAAAGCATTTGAAAATATATTCTAGTTATATGAATATAAGTTCAAATTCAAATAGCTATTGATTTAAATTCAAAGTCCCAAAAATATTTCCTTAAAAATGTTCCTAAATTTTGGTTTGATATATAGCTCTTGCCAAAATTCTCAAACATTGCCAAAGGACATCTTAGAAACAAAGAATGAGATTTCCAGAGTTCTTTGCCCTTCTTTTATTTAAGTTTTTGAGGCTTCCACTTTCCTCAATTCCAAGTTTCAGAAATTTAGACATGATGCATGAGTGCTCTATCATGCAACTAATACAAGCAATATTCTGGGGCTGTGACAACTCACCCCCACTAAACAAGAATCTCGTCCCGAGATTCAAGACGTGAGGTAAGAAGACATAGGTGACACAAAAACTATCATAGTCTTCTAGATCCAACTACCCTTCTCGGAGATGTTGATCCACAACATCATATTGATTATGACATCCTTGCCTTCGAGAACTTCATTCAACATGGCAACAGAGAAAGAGAACTCCACAAGAATGGATCATCTTAATGATCAGAAGATCAACTCACAGAATGAGTCATAGTAACATCTCTCGAGTTGATACACAAAACACACATCAGGGTGATGGAAGAAACATATGAGGAAGGTTCAATTTGGTAGGCAACAATTCCATGCTTAAAAACATGGCGAATGAGATTCCTTGTAGCAAGGAGATTAATTGCCATGATTCGATATGGGGCACCTTAGGGAAGGTGACTCATAGAATTATTCCCTTAAGTGGAAAAAAGAATTACTTTTGATATAAAGATCATTGAAACTCTTTATAGCAGCCTAAGGCAATCACAATCGATCATTTGAAGGAGTTTGAAAGAATGACATACTCAGACTAGAATGGATGATGTGGACTACCATGTTGAAGACAACACGATGGATGATTTCTTCTAATCATCGGGAATGGATGGGACCCATGGTAAGTCCACTTTTGAAGATGATCCTGAACAAGAATTACTAAGAAGGCAGCCCATCGTGAAATGGCACAAAGACGGTGCAAGCTAGGAACAAAATGCAAATGTTGGAATGTTCCAACCATCATATCTGCCTGAGATTCAGATTTGGTTAGTAACAAGATACTTCAGACATCATGTCTGGAAAAGAAAGTTTGCAACACAACCCGATGAGACGACGTAGTGAGATTCTCGGGAAATGGACTACGGTAGTAAGCTCCAAAACATGAGCTGGTTCTGCTATACACATGTGAACACACTGTCCAAGACAAGCATGACCACGGAGAAGTCTTACGATAGAACACTACCAAGTTCTGGTTGGAACCATCATCACAGAGAGCGAAGTCCGTGCATAAGTCATATGATTAGCTCTTATGAAGGAACTTCTTCTCTTTGAACAAATCAATCAGTGGCTTGCGTGCTAGGAAACACATATGGAATGGAGGCGGCCAACCTATCGAACCATAGAGTACTTTGCATGTGCGTGACTAACTTGGGACGATTCCAGAGGAAGCAAAAACAATCTTTCTCGGATCCACGGCGACAACTTACATCAAGTGCACGTGAATTGAAGAAAGTCACTTCTTTCATCCAAACATATCCTTCATGAGATAGCACGAAGAAAATTCTAGCACAAGTTTCCAACACTAGCTTAATGTTTAACACAAGTCATGGAGAAGATAAGAATGTCGCCGATGGGCTCAACAACAATTTATCAAAATTCCAGTGGAGATGGAATTCCACAACTATGTGAACAAGGCGATAGTATTGGTCAGACCAAAAGATATAATGGTGTATGCTCGAGGGACAACCACGATTAAGGCAATATTACGAACATCGTTGGTTCTGATTTGATCTGACTATAGCCCACACTCAAATCAAAGTTTCAACAAGACAACAAATCCAACAACTGAACATGAGGGTCAATCGATGAAGATTTCATCTTGCTTCAACAAACACACAAAACAGATATCCCTCCGGAATGAACTAAGTTAGACAAGCTTTTACCTTCCAACTCTCCAAGTTATTGTTTAGCTTGGCCAACTAGCTCAAGGATATCCAACACAGATTCTTGGAGAATGGGTGGTTTATAGAAAACCAACATGATCACGAACTCAACATAGCGGTCAGGGAACAACCTGGTAATACTTCCGAGAAGATATTCGGAGAATCACGAACCACCAATAGGTTATTAAGCTCGAGAACAATCTTGCTTTTCAGGGCAAGACGATATGATCAAAAGAGTGAGGGATTGACACAATCCTAACTCATTGATCGAACAGTGCACCGAAAATAAGGACTAGGTAGCACGATCAATCTTAGGATGATGATTCAATAACCAGCACGCTAAGAGTGAGAGTATTGTCCATTAACTACCAAGCAACGAGGTTGCTAGGAGTATTGATTTCACACATCACAGTTCACTTGTCGGCATTCCGGTTACAACAACACGGGACCGAGGAATGAATAATGATGGCGAGAAGTATCACTGCGTCAAGAATTCATAAGAGGTGGTGCAATTCTCATGACATTCTTGACATAAGGATGGTAGCACTCCAAGGTAGAACAGAGCAAAAGCTGGATTGGCATTTCGATCCACGGAATACAACTACTTTGACCCAATCCTCGAAGTGGACAAGGTACTGGAGTTTGTTTCTCCTAGTCATTCCAGAATAGAATGGCTTGACAGACCACAAGAATATGAGGTATCGATGAACGAATGCACGCATACTCTTGACTATCAGTTGGTAGACGAAGGTCAGAAAACAACTAAAGAGGGACAACTCAAAGGAACATACATCTTTCTGAGTTGTGGATGCATAGATTAGTATGTCGAGCAAAGCTCAACATTTCTTCCGGATAACCCATGCAGAACGGTAGAACTGGCAGATTCACAATGTAGAATGGATAACTCATCAAGAGCACTCTGGTTGTGATCTTTTGGTTCAGAAGAACTTATGCCATAAGCAGTTCATGGTATTTGGAAGAAGTAAAATACCACAGACCTCGAGGGCTATCGCAAAGGTTACTAATATCCTAAAGGAACTAGCAAACACTATCAATATGAATGAGTAGGGTGAATCTCGGGTTCAAAAACCCAAGGATAGAATGCCTACTAACTAAATAACATCACGGGATGCTTTCGAGAATGGTGGCCAGAATTATCAAACTGGGGATATAAAGCATTGCTAGATTAGTGGGTGGTTCTCTAGGATGCCTAGGGTCATAGTACTTGCTCCAACATATATGTCAAGGCAATGGAGTACCTCAACAGGCCGTTTAGTGTGCTTAATCTGGCCCAAAAGGACATCAGAAACGGGAAGAAGGGATTTGCAAATGCATCAGATTGTTTAGAAACCTGGGATGACTCGGACAGCATAACGGCTATAAATGATCAAAGATATTTGAGACATCCTGCAAAATGGTGGCATAACCACTCAACATCACAATATCTAGGTTCCGAGACCAACTGTTATCACACGGAGGTACTAGAAACTGAACTGAGGCTTGAATCCATCAATCTTATAAGTCAACGAATTAGTAACACGTGATCCTGATAGAAAGAAGAGAAAGCCTAGTTTCTTAACCCCGTACGAAAGATAGGATGACTCGGATCAGAAGGGCATAAGGTAAAGGAGTAAAAGAGCCTTACGTTCCCTTCCACAATCAATTCCCTTATATAACGAAAGCATTTCTAGACTCGACTTCGACCAGTTTGGCTTGGTAATCCTACTTGCAGTCAAGCAAAGACCAAAGCTGTCAGGACCCCGATCCAAAGTCACACCGATCTAGCATGTAACACATCATATAACTTTGTGGCCTCACGCACGGTATTCCCACAGGTTCCACCTTACCTGGCCTGGGACCGTTTGCGCCTTTTGGCTCACGTATATGATAGTGTCGCTAGCATCCATATGCCAAAGAACCTGGGCTGACATGACTAGTCGTAAACCCAAAGTGGCACTAACTTATAGGGACATGCATACATGACCCAGCAACGAACATGTCGTTCATCAGCAAGTGAATCTGGGCTGTAGCAGCTGGGCTAACAGGACTCTGGTAGACACGACGTGACATTTCCCCGAAGGGACAGACACAGGAACGAAGGACACATGCCGGCCAGCCTAAGTGTTCCGGAGCAATAGCAAGCTACCATGGCTCAGTGGAAGCACTAGGAGACATTTCCCGGTAAGAGAGGCTACCAAGGATAAACAACTAGGTTGTCGGATCCCACACATACCAAGAATTTCAAATCATACACACAATATGATCGATATGTGCAAATACAACATGGCATCACAACAAAACTCTACAACTCAAAGTATTTATTCATTAGGCTCCGAGGAGCCAAGTATTACAAACATGGGTCTCTTGACCCAACATACAGAGCATACAAGCAACAAACGGAAGCATAAACATGTCTGAGTACAGACAACTACAAATGAAAAAGGCTGAGAAGCCTGACTATCTACAAGACCCTCCCAAGGGTACAAGATCGTAGCTGAGGTAACAAGATAAACATCGAAGTCCAAGCCGAACTACTAGTGAGACTGAAGTCTCTCTGCAAAACATAAATTAAGCAAACGTGAGTACAAATGTACCTGACAAGACTTACATCAGAACTAGCTACATATGCATCAGTATCAATAAAGGGGGTGGTGGAGTTTGACTACAGCAAGCCAGCTTTGACTCGGTGGCTATCCTGAACTATGATTGCAAGTAACTCAGGTGGCGCACACGAGTCCACATATTCACCAATCAATACACCACTATGGATCAGCTCCCGTCTCCCTACGAGAACGCCATCCATAGCACTCACGCTTATCTCGCGCATTTTAGGGTATCCACTTTCACTTTTCTATGGACTGTATAGGCAACCCATAAGTCCTTTACCGCGGACACGGCTATTCGAATAGATGATGTTAACCCTGCAGGGGTGTACTTCTTCACACACGCTCTCGCCACTTACCACCATGTAGATGTCGTGTATCTCAGCAACCTTCAAGCGGAAGCCTAGTGAGGGAGTCGGCCACGACCTGACTAACCACACAAGTCTCTAGTCGAGGATTATCGCCTATTCAGGTTCCATCCGCAAGGAGATCCGGTCGGGGTGTCGCTCACGGCCCCAAACGATGTGAGAAGGGTTCCCAAGCCCACCAAACGGGCGATGCTTGGTACACCGCGCCACTGCACCTAGTCTGTCCCAAGCCCACCTGTACCGGGCGCCACTTGGTAGACTACTAGCACTACCTACAAACACCAGAAACTAGTTGCAACTCCTGGACAGAGATTAGGTTGATTAAAAAGTCGAGAGAGCTTGGAGTGCCCGAAGCCCAATGTGTGGTAGTAGCTGTTCATGGATCACAAACACAGAACTCAGTTCCTGAGGACGGTTTCAATGAGACAACCCACCATGTACTCCTACATGGCCTCTCACCGCTACCTTTACCAAATCATGTTCACATACTTAGCTCTCAACAGTAGGACATGTTCACAACTTTCCAATTCATCCCCGATGAATCAGACCTGACACAACTCTAAGCAATAGCAGGCATGACAAACAAGCATGAATGCGTAGGCACATCAGGGCTCAAACAACCCCTACTCATGCTAGTGGGTTTCATCTATTTACTGTGGCAATGGCAGGTCATGCAAAGGAAAGGGGTTCAACTACCGCAACATGTAACAGTTGAAACGTTGTTGTCCTAATGCAGTGAAAGAGAGCAGGAGTGAGAGAGTGGGATTATCGGAATGAACAAGGGGGTTCTGCTTGCCTGGAACTTCTGAAGATAGTATAGCTCTTCATCGGTGTCATCGATCTCATCGTCGGAACCACGTCTACTGAGGGGGAACAAATACCGACAACAGAGAGTAAACACAATCAATGCAATGCAACAATATGATGCATGATCATGACATGGCAATATGGTCTGATTTGAGCTAATGCAACTAACAGCGATTTAAATGAAGTTGGTTTGAGTGCAAGATTCAAATTCAAACTCCATATGTGATTATTCAAATGTCATTTAATGGATTTGACCTGATTAGCAGGCATAAGTTGCTCAAACATGCATGAAAATGGTACAGATGGATTGATTGCATTTTTCTGATAATTTTTCATATATAACTTATTTCATTCTGAGCTACAGTTGATTTTCTATGATTTTTAGAAGTTTAGGACATTTTCTGAAAATAAATAAATCGTTTAGATTTATTTAAAATCCAAAAAAGAGATTACTGCATCATCATTACGCCAGTCTGACGTCAGCAAGTCAATAGGACTGCCCCGGGTCAAACGTGACCAGTGGGACCCATAGGTCAGTGACATAGCGCTGGCTAGAGTCACAAACATGTGGGCCCAGTCAACGCTGACTAGGCCAAAGTCAAAGCCGACACGTGGGGCCACGGGGTTATCACTAATCTAAACAGAAAATTAGTCTAACCTAAATAAACGCATGAGCCCATGTGGCAGTGGCTCGAGGAGTTGATTAGTGGGGTCATTAACAGCTAATGACATAGCCACGTCAGATACGCTGGCAATAAGTCACTGGTGACCAGAGAACACGGCGGCGAGCTTCGGAAATCGCCGTCGAGCGACGGTTTGCCGCGCGACTAGGCTCTACGAAACGCCTGGAGTGCTCCGCATCCAGGGGTGCAGAAGCAGCAGCTCCGATGGTCTAAATCGACGGCGGCAGTGACTTGCGCGGTGGCCGGAGTTCGGGCATTCGCGGAATCGGTGCTGCGATGTGAAAATGAGACAGAGGAGAATGGGAGTTCGGGTGAGGAGCTCACGGCGGTTCCAGCACGCATCTCAGCGGGCTCGGGGAAGGTCAGAACTGAGCGGGGCATCGGGGTGGATCTCGGGCGACCGACGGCGAAGGTGGAAGAGGCCGACACTGCATTGCTCCCGGGCTCATGCTCGTCGGTGAGAAGTTGTAGCGGTGGACTATGAGCTTATAGCCACAGACATAGGGCGAGGAGGTGGCTCTGGGTGCGGCAACAGCGAATGGCGGCGACGGGCGTATTCGGTGGTGACACGGGAGAGAGAGCAGCGGAGGGGAGGGGCGACCAGAGGGAGAGGTGCAAGGGGTTTGTGGCATCGCGGTGGCACGAGGGGGAGGCTCGGGAATGCCTCGGTGGAAGCAGGAGGTGGAGGCCTCCCAGTGAGCGCGTGCATCTTCGCCTCTGCCTACGGGCAGAGGTTGAAGATGGCACAGCTGCCTGGTGGGCTGGGCTGCCTAATGGGCCGGCTACAGGTTAGCCCAGGTACTCTCTCCCTCTCTCTCTCTCTCTCTCTCTCTCTCTCTCTCTCTCTCTCTCTTCTGCTTTCGTATTTCCGTCTATTTTT
Organism: Triticum monococcum; assembly: GCA_034509565.1. Classification (NCBI taxonomy): domain Eukaryota; kingdom Viridiplantae; phylum Streptophyta; class Magnoliopsida; order Poales; family Poaceae; genus Triticum; species Triticum monococcum. The sequence continues at coordinate 182,565,608 of CM067843.1, read as the reverse complement.
CTATTATTTAGTTTTCGGTTATTTCATTTAGTTCATTTGCCACTATTTTGAATTCAAACAAAATTTAAACAAGTGCCAAACTTCCTCTGAATTTATTAATGTTGCTTCATGGACTTTTCCAAGGCACATAAACTATTTCAGATGCATTTGCAAATATATTCTAGTTATATGAATATAAGTTCAAATTCAAATATCTATTGATTTAAATTCAAAGGCCCAAAAATATTTCCTTAAAAATGTTCATAAATTTTGGTTTGATATATAGCTCTTGCCAAAATTCTCAAACATTGCCAAAGGACATATTGGAAACAAAGAATGAGATTTCCAGGGTTCTTTGCCCTTCTTTTATTTAAGTTTTTGAGGCTTCCACTTTCCTCAATTCCAAGTTTCAGAAATTTAGACATGATGCATGAGTGCTCTATCATGCAACTAATACAAGCAATATTCTGGGGCTGTGACAGTGAGGGTTGCAAATCTAATCCTGGAGACCTTTTACTATGTGAGGGCATCAAATCTAATCCTGGAGACCTTTTACTATGTGAAGGCAGCAAATCTAATCCTGCAGACCTTTTAGAATGTGAGGGCAGCAATTCTAATCCTGGAGAGCTTTTACTATGTGAGGGCAGCAAATCAAATCCTGGAGACCTTTTACTATGTGAGGGCGGCAATTCTAATCTTGGAGACCTTTTACTATGTGAGGGCAACAAATCTAATCCTGGACATACTCTGTTGACTTGTCCACCAGCCGCCACTTTCTATCCTTTTTTCAACCAATAATAGATCTGTTCGTTATCCAATTTGTACTGCGTTTTCCCATTATTTCCCTTTTCAACCAAGAGACCGGTTGGGTATCCGGTCTCTACTACTTTCACCATATTATTTCCTCTTTGAATCAAGTCCTAGATTCATGCTACAACTTTCCCCCCTTTCTTCGTTGTTTGAACCAAGTCCTAGATTCGAATGGATGAAGTAGCTTTACCTCTAATAATACTAAAAATTTAGGTGGCTTTGGAAGAGCTGATGGGAGTAGAAAAAGATGCACATGCAGACACATGGGGAGCTGGGGAAGTAGAGCAAGGCCACTTTCGATGAACTTATACCTGAGGGTCGTCGGGATGTCGGCGGCGGCAGGTCGGATCTACGCACAATACGACAGGGAGGAAGACGGGTCGAAGGACCTCCCGAGCCAGCGCTGTATCATAGAGAACGACACGGGCAGAGGATCGGGCCCCTCCGGCAGCTGTGGGTTTCCTCCCTCGCCGACGATGACCGCGTGAACGATGCACCTAGTCCTCTACACACACCAGGCGAAGGAATACTGCTGGATCTGTGACCAGCAGTGAGCAGAGAGAAAATGTCGCTACCGCTGTCTTGTTTAGATCTGTAGAGGACCAGAGAATAAAGAGAGCAACCCTAGTAAAGCAAGCACTCAGGCCCTGGCGTACATATATAGTGGAGTGATTATCTTTTTCTCTCCACAACAAGTGTTTCAATTTGTGTATGTGGCATTAAAGAAAAGAAACTCTCTTTTTAAGGTGAGTAACTATACGACTCCCACTTACTACTACTACTACCTCCGTCTTGGTTTGTAGGTCACCTTTGTAGTTCGTGCCAAATTTTGACCAAATATTTAGCTAACAAAATGTTAATGCATGTCAACAAAAATTATATCGTTGGATTCGTATTTCAACATAGTTATCAATGATATAATTTTTCGTAACATGCATGAATGTTTTGTTAGTTCAATCTATAGTCAAAATTTTACACAATATACAATGGGGACCAATAAACTAGGACGGGGGTAGTAGTAGTACTCGTATTGTTCACTTGTGCTCCCCGGTCATCCATTCATTGACCAACCCCACGGGTGAATAAACATACAATACTAGTATTTATATAGAACGAACAAGCTCGAACTATTTTCGCGTAGTTAAAAGTTGAGGGCGGGGCTTTTCCCGGGTAGTACGCGCGGCAGTTTTCACGTAGGCGGTTTGACAGAGAGGCGAGGAGGGTGATGGAGTAGAGGATTCAACTTACTTACTGCTGGAAAGGTCGGGATGTCCGATTTGACGGCACGTTACTGCTGGAAAGACTTGTGATATGACTACTCAGTATAGTCATGAATTACTGGCGGTACGACCGGGGTGATGCCCCCCTTCCGTTCCGCACTCTAATCTGGTGCATGACATGTCGACCCAGATGCTGGCTCTCCCACATGTCAGAGAAGTACGTAGGAGGAGTGCAAACCACGGCAGAGGAGTGCATACCACGGTAGCCCAGTGAATCGGCAGTAGAAAACAAAGTGTTGATATGGCCATAAAAACAATGGCCCTGTTTGGATACGCTAACTCAGTTAGAAGTTAGAGTTAGATTCTAACCCTGAACTAACTCTAACCAAAGAGTTGTTTGGATGGTAGGGTTAGATTGGTAATAAATATTCTTTCTCAATCATTTGACTACTTTGGACCCTGTTTGGATGGGAGGGGTAACTTTTTTTACTATTTTTTCTAGTGGGCCCATGAGAACTAACCCAATTAAGCTACTCTAGTGTGGGCTAGTTTTTGGGTGGGTTAGATCCAACTAACCCATCATGTTTGGATACTTTTGGGTTATTTGAGCCCCAACTAACTAAAACTAACTCTATCTTAGGGATCCAAACAAGGCCAATGTGCTACGGTCTATACTGTAGCATGTATAGTACTACTCCTCTTTGTTTGGATCGCCGAGTTAGAGCTAGTTTGGGTTGAAGTAGCCTCAAATTATGCAAACAAGAGGTGTTAGTTTGAGCTAGTTTGCTCTAACCCAGCTAAAAAACTAGGGACATTTTAGTTGGGACTAGAAAAAGTCCTAGGACTTATGAACCAAACAGGGCCTCAAGCACCTATGGAGGCAACTGCCGCTCGCATCTATCGCATGTTAGGAGACGTTCCCATCGGTGACGAGGTGCCCATGGTGCCTATTGTGCACTGCGACCAAGGTGGAGAGGAAAACGAGAACTACGTATTTACTTACGGTGTAAATTCACTCGTTTTGCTCCATATGTACTCCGTCTCGGTGTAGTCTAATCACTTGTTGAAATCTCTAGAAAGGAAAATACTCCTTTCTGGTTTACAAGGCTATACTAGCAAGTAATAGTGGGCTCAGATAGCAATTTTGTCTCATGCAAGAGCCTGGCTATATGCGTGCTCCAAGGTTCGAAACCGCCATGTTCGAGTTGTGCTTGGCTCTTCGCCTACTACTACTGCTTCTACAGTATCGATCCACTGATGCATGTCCGTCCACCGCGAGCGGGAGGGATAACTTGCTGTAGTACTACTATAAGCAAAAGCCTATCCTCACCAGCGAGCCACCGTGCGCATGGGCGAGGGAGAAGGCGAGTAGTAAAATCAAGCTTCTCCTCGTTGTACGAGTTGACATACCCGTAGTGTACAGTACTCCATTTGCTGCAACATCTAACATACCCCACCACAAATTAAAATATATATTCATGTCTTGACTAGATGAGCGTGCAAACTACAATCACGAGGATGACATGTAGGGCCAGAAGATTATTTTAATAAAAAAATGAAAGTGCAACTATCCCTAGGTGGTTTTGGTAATTCATAACAACATATAGCTCATTGAGCTAATGCTATTCCAAGATGATTATTTCAGGAAAGCTCAATGATTGGCATGGCATGGATGTGAATGTGGAACCCTCAAAATGCTAAGGACAAAGAATTGGCTCAAGCTCAAAAGTTCAAGACTCTTCATTTTATATTTTAGTGATCCAAGATCACATTGAGTCCTTAGGAAAATCCAATACTATCAAGGAGGGATGAGGTGTTGCTTAATGAGCCTCTTGCTTTATGTGCTTAGTGATATGCTCCAAAATCCTCAACCACCTTTCCATATCCACCAATGACCTAAACCCTAAGCCAAACTCGGTCATACCTATTCTGTCAATCCGGGGCCACCGAGTTTCACTTGTCATTTGGCACTGCCAAACCCTAGCAATTCGGTCCTACCGATAAGGATCTCGGTCACACCGAGATGGGGTTGCAAACTCCCTGTTTCCCTTTCGTAACTTTTCGGTCTCACCGAAAGAGCGAATCGGTCCCACCGAGAATGCAATGCAAACTCTCTGTTTCCTTCTTGTAACTTTTCGGTCTCACCGAAAGAGCAAGTCGGTCCCACCGAGTTTGCCAGACCAACTCTCTGGTTAGCTAATTGCCGAACTCGGTCTCACCGAGTTTGTGCGATCGGCCTCACCGAGATTACGTTATGCCCAAACCCTAACCGAATCGGTCCTACCGAGTTGCATCTCAGTCCCACCGAAATTCCTAACGGTCACTAGGTTTACTATTTCGGTCAGACCGAATTTTCTGATTCGGTCCCACCGAGATTGGTAGATTGTGTGTAACGGGTGGATTTTGTGTGGAGGCTATAAATACCCCTCCACCTCCTCTTCATTCGAAGAGAGAGCCATCAGAACCAATACACCATTCCTACTCATATGTTCTGAGAAAGAACCACCTACTCATGTGTTGAGACCAAGATATTCCATTCCTACCATATGAATCTTGATCTCTAGCCTTCCCCAAGTTTCTTTCCACTCAAATCTTCTTTCCATCAGATCCAAATCCTATGAGAGAGAGTTGAGTGTTGGGGAGACTGTCATTTGAAGCACAAGAGCAAGGAGTTCATCATCAACACACCATTTGTTACTTCTTGGAGAGTGGTGTCTCCTAGATTGGCTAGGTGTCACTTGGGAGCCTCCGACAAGATTGTGGAGTTGAACCAAGGAGTTTGTAAGGGCAAGGAGATCGCCTACTTCGTGAAGATCTACCGCTAGTGAGGCAAGTCCTTCGTGGGCGATGGCCATGGTGGAATAGACAAGGTTGCTTCTTCGTGGACCCTTCGTGGGTGGAGCCCTCCGTGGACTCGCGCAACCGTTACCCTCCGTGGGTTGAAGTCTCCATCAACGTGGATGTAGGATAGCACCACCTATCCGAACCACGGGAAAACATCCGTGTCTCCAATTGCGTTTGAATCCTCCAAACCCTTCCCTTTACATTCTTGCAAGTTGCATGCTTTACTTTCCGCTGCCAATAAACTCTTTGCATGCTTGCTTGAATTGTGTGATGATTGCTTGACTTGCTCTAAGATAGCTAAAATCAACCAAGAACTAAAATTGGGAAAAGGCTAAGTTTTTAGTTGGTCAAGTAGTCTAATCACCCCCCCTCTAGACATACTTTCGATCCTACAAGAAAGCGTGGAGCCGACCCCAATGATTTTAAAGCCTACAGGCATGGTACACGCTATCCTAGACTACTCTACACATGAAACTGCCACACGAGCATCCAGGCTGTGCTTGGCTCTTCGCCTCTTCGGGAAGTCGAACAATGATGGAGTACTACTGCAGTGGAGGAGTACTACGGTATGCTTCTGGCCATCTGACACCGGTTGAACTGCTGCATGTCCACCGCGTGCTGGAGGGAGAGCGTGTAGCGAACGGAAGCTTCTCCTAGTCCTGCCAGCCACCACACTCATGGGCGAGGGAGGGACGCAGCTTCATTGACTTACTGCTCCTGCCTTTGCGTCTATGATAGGTGGGCCCAATAGGAGGATGGCCCACCTGTCATGCAGCCAAAGGCAGGTGCGGTTAAGGTGAGAGGGTGTTGTAGTAATCAAACTTCTCGGTCTTGTACGAGTTGACGCGACACATCAAAGCACGGCACTCGATATATTTCAATAATTTGCATTTACCGATGCATTAATTACAACGCATGCATGCATGTCGTGACTCTCCTTTTGATACTTGCACCTTGAAGTAGTATGAATATGTGACAGTAAAGCTTTGTAATGCCTCGGCCCTAATAAAGTGAGAGATGGTTGTGCACGAGGAGGGCGGAATTTCGAGGAAGGTGAGATCATGCAGACGGAACAGGACCCGACGATGGAGATCTCTATGGTCTCGATGGACCTCACCTTGCTCCACTGCCCCTTGTGCCTCCGCCCCTTGAAGCCTCAAGTGTATGAGGTTCAAATACACCTCCTCCGTTCGGCTGATCGAGCAAGGTGCAGGTTTCTTGATTGATGTGTTGTTCGATTGATTTGTGCAGTGCAAGGGAGGGCACCTGGCCTGCGCGGACTGCCACGTCGAGCGCCCCGGGAACCAGCGGTAGTGCTAGAAGTGCGAGCACGGCGATGGCTTCGACGTGCGGAACACGGCGGTGGACGCCGTCCTCTCCTCGGTGAGGGTGGAGTGCTCGCACGAAGGTTGTGGGCTCTACGTCACTTACCACAAGCTCGCCGATCACCAGAGCATGTGTCCGCTCGCGCCCTGCAAATGCCCTATGCCCGTCTACGGCTACGAAGGTCCGCCGGCGGTGCTCTCCCGCCACATCAGCACCGTGCATCCCATGCCCGTGCACGGGATCCAGTACGGCAAGGTGCTCCAGCTACAAGTGCCACTGTCGGAGCCACGCTTCTTGCTGTTCGCGGAGGAGGACGGCTACGGGTTTTTCTTGGTCGGCGGCGTGCTCGACATCGGCGTGCCTATCACCGTGTCGATCGTCTGTGTCAGAGCAGGGTCGTCCCCACTTCCGCACTACGTAGCCAAGCTATGGGCGAATGACCTGCCAGGGGAGCCCAAAGGCAGGACTGACGCCGTCAAGGTGGAAATGGAGGTGACAAGCAGCAAGGATCCCGGTGACGTCGCCGTGCACGAGCTGACCTTCTTCACAGTTCCGCTCAAGCTGCTGGCCGGGGCTAAGCTGGTGTCCCTCCACATTCAGATTGACAAGCTCACGTCCTAAATGATTCTACAATGCCTTCTGTTTATCTTAGTAATATGCTAATATAGGGGTTAGCTCGGTCTACTTTAGCTTAAGAGATGGTGGGCTTTGGTGGCGATGCAGCAATTACTTCGACATCAGATCAGCAGTTAAAGTAATTTCCAACAGTCAGACAGATATTTTGTGTCTGTTGTATATAAAGATCCTTTGGGTAAGAAGTATAACTGCTTATAAGAAGTAAGTATAACAGCTTATATGCTTGTTTGTTCAGGAAGTGTTGCATACTTGTGCGAGTTGACGCGACACATCAAAGTAGTACTACTAGTAGTACTCCCTCCGATCCTAATTTCTTTGCGCATGAGGATGGTCATAGTGGGAGTAACATAGGTAGTAACATAGATGCCACATAAGCAAAAATGATGAGGTGGCAAGAAATTAATGAGGAGAGGGGCAAATAGAGAGTGGGGAGTAACTTAGGCTAGTGTTATGCATATACCAAAACCTCGTGCGTATTGGTGCCGTGTGCGGCCCGCACATTAACCAAAACCTCGCGCCTCCATCTTAGCCTCCGCGTTTTAAAATTCTCAATCTCAAGGCCAAGGAGCAACATGAAACCTATGATAGAGCCAATCGGATGGTTGAGAACACTACAATTCATAGCTACAGATGCGTGTGTGAGAGAGGACGAGTGTGTGCGTGCACCTCTTCTCTTCCTGTATAACGTACTAAACTCAGATTACAAGTGTATGTGGGTGGCATCGACCTAGGGAGCGGTGATGGTGCGTGCGAGAAGTCCCGAGAGATAGGTGTAATGCGTCTGAAAAAAAGACTAGTCTATAGCTTGCCACGAGGCTATTCCTGTCGAACACCAAGCGTAAGATATGTATCCGACGGTGCTAGTATTTGCACGTACACAACAGTAGAAAAAAACGAGTACCATGGCATATGCTACACCACGACCGAGAACATGTGCCCACGTTACGCCATCCGGTAATAGTGCCGCACTTCAAACTAGAACCATCAATAAATTTTGAGCGCGTCTCGTCACATTCCAAATTACTACTGTTACCATGCTATATTTAATTGCAAACCTGTTCACACGGATCACAACCTAAACGGTTTCCCATTTAGGAGTGTATTAGTAGTACTTGGCTATAAATACTACTATGCCAAGATGACTGCACATTCCTCCTCAACTCCTCATCCACAAAAAACAATCAAGTCAATCAAGCCATGGCCAGCGTGAGTTCTGGGCCGAGAGATTTCCACCAGGGAGAGGCGAGCATGGAAGAGGAAGCACGAGAGATGTCCTGCCTCGCCGCGAAAGCAGCCGACATTCCAGCCACGCAGCAGTAGCAGCACAGAGGTCCCGTCGCACCGCTGAAGCAGCATGGAGGTCCCGCCACGCCGTCGATGCAGCAGACTGGTCCGGCCATGCCCCAGAAGCAGCGGAGATGTCCCGTCACGCCGCCGAAGCAGCACGGAGGCCCCGCTGTGCCGCGGCAGCCTGGGAAAATTTCTTGTGGGCAGGCGAGTACTCTTACAGGCGAATGCATGCGATGGTCCATAGCCAGATGGATCAGATCTCCGGCTGGGCGAGGTTGCAGGACGAGGCTGCCGGCATCATCCGGCAACTAGGGGAAGGAAATGCGAATCTCCGGGGCGAGCGCGACCTGCTGAGGGTGAAGATCGCCCGAAGGGCGAAGCAGGAGGAGGAGACCGTTGCCTTGTTGCAGAGGACGGGCGTCATCATCAAGAAACTTATGGACGAGAATGCCATGCTCCGCATCAAGCGCAACAGGCTGGTGGAGGAATCCATGGATGCTACCAAGCAGCGTATTAAGGACATGAAAATGATGAAAGAGATCATCGCCCGCCGCGAGAACTAGTCTCCGCGACCTGCAGCGCATAAAGAAAGTAGAGACCAGCGAGCCAGATCGGTGTATGCGTCTTCCTTCTTCTTTTGCCCTTGTGTATTTTGGGAGTAGCCGCATGTGGCTTTTTTAATTATCTTCCTAATTATGTAAGAAAATTATTATCCACTCTCCTCGTCCTTATATATATTCATCAGTCTTGCTATAAGTCGCAATAGATGCTATATAGGTCCATCGGATCTTACATCAAGATCCGTGCAAAATTTTCTTTTTAGATTTTCTTTTTTCTCTCTTAAATCTCAGTGGAGTGAGACATCGCCACGCCATTGAACAGAGGCTCGGGCACCATTAATGGAAACCTTGGGAGAGAGGTGGATGGCAGATGGAGGTCAAAGGGCTCTCCTCCCGATAAGCACGTGCAGGGGTCTGATCGCGCGCCTCCCGTACTGAAATAGCTACCCTGCACGGCGCCTCCTAGCTAATAAAAAAGGGGACACGTGGCGGCATGTAAATGGTAAATACAACGCCCACAGTTTCAATAATACTTGTGTTTCCAATTGTAACATGACAGCACTTGTTCCAAAATGACTTTGTTGATTGTTAATGTGTGCGCCTTCGCAAATCAGACAGCAAAATTACCACAACATGTTGGTGCCATGTCATGACACCAAGCCAAGTTTCATGATTTTCATGCGTGTTTCGGATTTACAGGAATTAAAAAACTAAGTTTCTCAATGTTTCCAGCTGAGCAACGACGCCCAAATGTTTGAATTTCATTCCCATTTCTTGCATGGGACCTAGAAATTTACCCGAGGACACACATGTGATTTTTTAACCAGCTTTGGTGCACTGGAGCATGTGCTTGTATTTCAAATTTGAATTTATGCACACAAAGGTGACACGTTCCCTCTCAGAATCACGAGACTTCTTGAGAGAAGCTCCGGTTTGCAAGAAACTTATACCAAAACTTGTTCCTATTCTACCAATTTTTTTACCACAGCATGGTAGTACCATGACATGACACCATGCAAAGTTTCATGATTTTCAGGCGTGTTTTGGATTTACAAGAATTTTAAAACCAAGCTTCTCAATGTTCTCGTCCAAGCCATGATGCCCAGATGTTTGAATTTCATTCCCATTTCTTGCATGGGACCTAGAAATTCACCCGAGGACACACATGTGATTTTTCAACCAACTTTGGTGCATGGGAGCATGTGCTTGTAGTTCAAATTTGAATTATGCACATTAAATGACAAGAAACTCAATTAATGTATAAAAAGGCCAAACGAACCCGAAATAATTCCAAAATTTAACAGGGCACTCATGTAGTTCTATGTTGCCTCTGTAAAGAAACTCAAGGGGGGCAGCGTATATTGTTTCACACTCAAAGGTGACACGTTCCCTCTAAGAACCACGAGCCTTCTTGAGAGAAGATCCGGTTTGCGAGAAGCTTATACCAAAATTTGTTCCTATTCGGCCATGTTTTTACCAGGGCATGGTAGTACCATGACATGACACCATGCCAAGTTTCATGATTTTCAGGCGTGTTTTGGATTTACAAGAATTTTAAAACAAAGTTTCTCAATGTTCTCGCCTGAGCCACAATGCCCAAATGTTTGAATTTCATTCCCATTTCTAGCATGGGACCTAGAAATTCACCCGAGGACACACATGTGATTTTTCAATGAACTTCGGTGCACGGGAGCATGTGTTTGTAGTTCAAATTTGAATTATGCACATTAAATGACCAGAAACTCAATTAATGTATGAAAAGAGCCAAACGAACCCGGAATAATTCCAAAATTTAACAGGTCACTCATGTAGTTCTATGTTGCCTCTGTAAAGAAACTCAAGGGGGGCAGCATATATTGTTTCACACTCAAAGGTGACATGTTCCCTCTCAGAACCATGAGCCTTCTTGAGAGAAGCTCCGCTTTGCAAGAAGCTTATACCAAATCTTGTTCCAAATCAGCCCAATTTTTTACCACAGCATGTTAGTGCCATGACATGACACCATGCCAAGTTTCATGATTTCCAGGCGAGTTTTGGATTTACATGAATTTAAAAACCAAGTTTCTCGATGTTCTCGGCCGAGTCACGACGCCCAGATGTTTGAATTTCATTCCCATTTCTTGCATGGGACCTAGGAATTCACCCAAGGACACACATGTGATTTTTAACGAACTTTGGTGCACCGGAACATGTGCTTGTAGTTCAAATTTGGATTATGCACATTAAATGTCCAGAAACTCAGTTAATGTATAAAAAAGGCCAAACGAACCTGGAATAATTCCAAAATTTAACAGGGCACTCATATAGTTCTATGTTGCCTCTGTAAAGAAAATCTGGGGGGGAGGCAGTGTATATTGTTTCACACTCAAAGGTGACATGTTCCCTCTCGGAACCACGAGGCTTGCTAAGAGAATCTCCGGTTTTGCAAGAAGCTTATACGAAAACTTGTCCCAATTCAGCCAAGAATTATATACATATGAAAATAGGGTTTAGATTATCCCGAACATCTCGTCACCTAGACAAATGTACTCTGATTTGAATTCAACATAAAATGAATACAAATATTTGAATTGGAGATCGTATGTTACATGTAGTTTATAGTGAAATATGATTACTTCTATATGCATGTTTTTTGTTATCAAGATAATATCTAAATGATTGTATAACTTGACAACAATCGTATTCAAATAAGGAAAATTGAGTCAAATTTAGTCCATATGGTAGACGACAATATATATGTTCATAGGGTGGAGTAAAATGTTCATATATGATGGAAGATCAAAATGTAGGACTACATCCATTATAAACTGCAACGTCACCTAACGATATATTCGAATTCAACATAACATGGATTCAAAAATTGAAATTCGAGATCCTGGCATTTGTAATCATAGAAAAAGGGACGTGACTCTTTATTTTGGTTGGAATTGATTTGTTTTTTGTTGTTGTTGAGGGAAGTGCGAATCGATTTGGTACTGTACAGGGTAATCTTGTTCTCCTGATTTTTTACATTTTTCTTGTAGTTTTTTCAATGAAATTTATAGCAATATAGTAAAAGGGGACATGACTCTCTTTTGTCTTGTATGAATTGTTATTTTGTACACGATAAGTTTGTTCTGTCGAACAAGGAATCCACGCCTTGTTATACCGAAATTTTAAGCTCGAGTATCTTTTGGCATATCTGCTTTGAAACTCCCGCCTCTTCAACTCGCGCCACGCCTTGTTATCCTGAAATTTCAACACGCGTGAAAACTCCCTCCTCATCCAAAATCGGTCCCGCAGCCCAGACACGCGAAATCCCCTTCTACCCCTCAGGAGGAAATGCTGGCTCGACGTCGCGGTGTCAAAACCGGTGGGGGTACGCTGATAACTTACCCTACATTTCAGACCAGCGCGTCCCTAAGCCATGGCTCCCCTTCCTTCCCCTTCGTCCCCACATTCGTACACCGAGGCTGCCAAAACCCATGAAACCCCACGCTCGTCGTTCAGCCTGCCGACCGCCGCCTAGCCAGAGACTCTTCCCCGACGATGTCGTCCACCGCAATAGCTCGTCATCCCTCATCCACCACACCGGATGAGGATCCGTCGTCGATATCATCATCCCGACGGATCAGCCACTCCGTCCTCTACCTCCAAGGAGCTGCCCCAACGTTCGCCTCGTCTATCGCGCCACCTCCATCGCCACAGCGCCATCTTGACCTGCCCCACCAGAACCGCAGCACCATCACCAATTCCTCCGATGAAGCTGAGGCCAACTCGGCGCCACCAAGGAGGTTCTGCGCTCACCACTGCATTTTATCTTTTATTTGATCTCACTGGGCTGCCGGTGATCGATACCGAGCAGCCATGGCGGGTCTCTATTGACGGCGCCATCGCCGGCCACTTCATCCACGGCGTCTCTCCCCCATGTCGTTGCTTCCTCGGTGGCCACTTCGTGTTGTTGCTCTGCTGTGCTATTGCTGTCGGTCGCGCTGATGCTCCTCTCTTGCTCTTGTTCGTGCTGTTGCTCTGCTCTTGCTCTCACTCGTGTTGCTGCTACTGCTGTTGCACGACCTCCGGCAGCTACATGAGTTGCTACTTTAGCACTCGCTCGCGGTTCTGCTGCACGACTTGCTCTCTGCTAGTGCATTCCCTGCTCAAGCATCTGCTGATTTAGATCACTTCTTCTCTGCTACTAGTGCTCGAACGCCCTAAACATCTATTGCAATGCTCTTCTACTAGTTCAATCAGTTTCGACAGTAAAATTCAGTTTTGACTGTAAAGTTCAGTTTCTTCAGTTAAGTTCAGAGTAAACAGTATTTACAACATCTGTCGGAGTGGTCGTGGCGCGGCTGATGCGTTTTACATCTAGCAATTTTTGGTGATGTATTTTACATCATCTATTGCAGATGATATTAGAGTCGGCCTCAGATCTTCTTCCCCGCCTCCGATAATCACACCAGCATCACCACCCTCTACGTCCAACCCAATGATGCTGAGGTCGACAAGGCTATGCCAAAGAGGTTGTACACTCATTGCATCACTTTGTTACTCTGCATTCATGTCGATCCCTCAGGGATCCTTTGCTATGGAACTACAATTGTACTACAATTCGTGCATTTGGTTAGGAGTGGAGCAAAGCAAAACTGGAGGCTTTTTTCCTTTGGTGTCTCTTTCAAAGAAAAATGGTAGGAATTTTAATATCCACTTGGACATCCTTTTCAAATTAATATGCATGAAGAACAAGACTAATCGCATTACTGGCAAAATAAGATTCTTATTTTTTTCATTTTCACATGGTTTGACTTTAATTTGACCATGTTTCTCCATTCCTGTGTTCTTCCAATTCATGTGAACCAAACACCGAGGTTCACAGAAATCCTATGTTTACAAATGCTCTGTTTTGCACGTGCATTCCTATCCTATTCCTGTGTTTTCCCTGTCCCTGCGTCTATAGAATCCTCCAATTCTAAGGATCCCTTACAAATTTACTTCATTTTCAGATAGGCATCAAAGAAAAGTCTGTGTTTTATGTCCTGCTCCTGCCGTGACGTCATCCACCCGACCTGAGGTGCACCCTCGATAGAATCGTTCACTGCAGCAGAGATTCCCCCTGCAAACTTTCTTTCGCCACCTCAGATCATCTTCCCCGTTGACGGCAGCCACGCCAACTACATTACCATCATCGACTGAGCAGATGAACCTGGGAACTACACAGTTCCATAAGAAAGGTCGCAGTCTTTCATGTTTGCTTACGTTATACATCGGTTATTATTACCTGCTACTTTATCGTTCAAACTTGAGTTTTAAAATGCCCGTGGCTCTCATATCGAGGCAGCAATGAATAGTATCTATCTACTATCTTGTTCATCTGGGGTATTCTATGTGATTCATGTTGGGTGGGCAACAAATAGTAGATGATCCATTGTCTATCTTTTTAAACTGAAGCTATAATCTACCTGCTATCATTAGTTTTGGATCTATCCACTCGTTTGCTATCATTATTCTTGATTTAAGAGTATCAGGCAACGGGTTAAGCTCAAACACGGGATCACCCTTGGGTGGAGGAGGATCCCCTAGGATTTCAACAGGCAAATTGTGTTTCAGAATAGGTTCCTATTTAAAGAATACTTCATCTATTTCCCTTCTTTCATTCATAAACATATCATTTTCATGGTCTAGCAAATATTGTTCTAAAGGATCACTAGGAGGTACGGCAATAGAAGCAAGACCAATAATTTCATCCTTACTAGGTAATTCTTCTTCACAGTGTTGTCTACTAAATTTAGAGAAATTAAATTCATGAGATATATCATCTAAACCGATGGTAACAACATCCTTTTTGCAATCTATCTTAGCATTAACAGTGTTTAAGAAGGGTCTACCAAATATAATGGGACAAAAGCTATCTTGTGGGAACCAAGAACAAGAAAATCAGCAGGATATTTAGTTTTCCCACACAAGACTTCGACATCTCTAACAATTCCCATTGGTGAAATAGTATCTCTATTGGCAAGTTTAATTGTGACATCAATATCTTCTATCTCAGCAGGTGCAATATCATGCATAATTTCTTTGTATAAGTCGTAAGGTATTGCACTAGCACTAGCACCCATATCACATAAGCCATGATAACAATGATCTCCTATTTTAACAGAAATAATAGGCATGCTTACCAAAGGTCTGTTTTTATCTTTAGCACTAGGTTTAGCAATTCTAGCAGTCTCATCAAGGAAATGAATAACATGCCCATCGATATTATCAGACAAGAGATCTTTAACAATAGCAATATTAGGTTCAACTTTAACTTGATCGGGAGGTGTATATGTTCTAATATTGCTTTTACGAACCACAGTTGAAGCTTTAGCATGATCCTTTATCCCAACAGGGAAAGGTGGTTTCTCAACATAAGAAGTAGGAACAATAGGATCATTATAAGTGATAGTCTTTTCTTCAACTTTAATAGGTGCAACTACTTTTACTTCTATGGGAGGATGATATTTAAACCACTTCTCCTTGGGGAGATCAACATAAGTAGCAAAACATTCACAGAAAGAAGCTACTATCTCAGAGTCAAGTCCATATTTAGTGCTAAATTTATGGAAAACATCGGTATCCATCAAAGATTTAACACAATCAAACTTAGGTGTCATACCTGACTCCTTACCTTCATCGAGATCCCAATCTTCAGAGTTGCGTTTAATTCCTTCCAATAAATCCCATTTGAATTCAATAGTCTTCGTCATAAAAGAGCCAGCACAAGAAGTATCGAGCATGGTGTGATTATTATCAGAAAGCTGAGCATATAAATTTTGAATAATCATCTCTCTTGAGAGCTCATGATTGGGGCATGAATATAACATTGATTTATGCCTCCCCCAAGCTTGAGCGATGCTTTCTCCTTCGCGAGGCCAAAATTATATATATAATTGCGATCACGATGAACAACATGCATAGGATAAAACGTCTGATGAAATTCCAATTTCAATCATTTGTAGTTCCATGACCTCGTATCATCACAAGCCTATACCATGTCAATGCATCTTCCTTCAAAGATAAAGGGAATACCTTCTACTTAATAACATCTCCGTGTACACCTGCAAGCTTAAATAATCCACAAACTTCATCCACATATATTAGGTGCTCATCAGGATGCGTTGTTCCGTCTCCTGCAAAAGGATTAGCTAGTAGTTTTTCTATCATACCCGAAGGAATTTCAAATCAGACATTTTCATTTTCAGTAGATTCAGTAGGTTGAGGAGCAAATCTTTGCTCTACTGGTCGGGGTGAAGATACCCCGAACAAGCCCCTCAGAGGATTACTTTCCATAGTAGCAAGTGACAGTAAATTTCAGCACACTATATAAATTTTCCTTACCAAATTCCACCTACCAAAGGCGCTTCACTCCCCGGCAACGGCGCCAGAAAAGAGTCTTGATGACCCACAAGTAGAGGGGATCTATCGTAGTCCTTTTGATAAGTAAGAGTGTCGAACCCAACGAGGAGCAGAAGGAAATGATAAGCGGTTTCCAGCAAGGTATTCTCTGCAAGTACTGAAATAAGTGGTAACAAATAGTTTTGTGATAGGATAATTTGTAACGAGCAACAAGTAACAAAAGTAAATAAAGTGCAGCAAGGTGGCCCAATCCTTTTTGTAGGAAAGGACAAGCCAGGACAAACTCTTATATAGAGAAAAACGCTCCCGATGACACATGGGAATATCGTCAAGCTAGTTTTCATCACGTTCATATGATTCGCGTTCAGTACTTTGATAATTTGGTATGTGGGTGGACCGGTGCTTGGGTACTATCCTTACTTGGACAAGCATCCCACTTATGATTAACCTCTATTGCAAGCATCCGCAACTACAACAAAAGTATTAAGGTAAACCTAACCATAGCATGAAACATATGGATCCAAATCAGCCCCTTACGAAGCAACGCATAAACTAGGGTTTAAGCTTCTGTCACTCTAGCAACCCATCATCTACTTATTACTTCCCAATGCCTTCCTCTAGGACCAAATAATGGTGAAGTGTTATGTAGTCGACGTTCACATAACACCACTAGAGGAGAGACAACATACATCTCATCAAAATATCGAACGAATACCAAATTTACATGACTACTAATAGCAAGACTTCTCCCATGTCCTCAGGAACAAACGTAACTACTCACAAAGCATAATCATGTTCATAATCAGAGGGGTATTAATATGCATATAGGATCTGAACATATGATCTTCCACCAAATAAACCAACTAGCATCAACTACAAGGAGTAATTAACACTACTAGCAACCTACTAGTACCAATCCCGGACTTGGAGACAAGAATTGGATACAAGAGATGAACTAGGGTTCTGAGAGGAGATGGTGCTGGTGAAGATGTTGATGGAGAATGCCCTCTCCCGATGAAAGGAGCGTTGGTGTTGACGATGGCGATGATTTCCACCTCCCGGAGGGAAGTTTCCCCGGCAGAACAGCTCCGTCGGAGCTCTAGATTGGTTCCGCCAAGGTTCCGCCTCATGGCGGCGGAGTTTCGTCTGAGGAGATGGCTTATGAATTTTTCCTCATTGAAAGACTCCATATAGCAGAAGATGGCCATTGGAGGGCCACCAGGGGGCCCACGAGGTAGGGGGCGCGCCCCCCACCCTCGTGGGCAGGGTGAGGCCCCCCTGGTGAACTTCTTGCGCTCAGTATTTTTTATATATTCTGAAAACGTCTTCCGTGAAGTTTCAGGACTTTTGGAGCTGTGCAGAATAGGTCTCCAATATTTTCTCCTTTTCCAGCCCAGAATCCCAGCTGCCGGCATTCTCCCTCTTTATCTAAACCTTGTAAAATAAGAGAGAATAGGCATAATTATTGTGACATAATGTGTAATAATAGCCCATAATGCAATAGATATCGATATGAAAGCATGATGCGAAATGGACGTATCAGACCACTCCTATTTACCACTTGAAGTGTTTGCTCTAACCTGGCATGCTGTTGTTGGTCATATCATGCATATGGCGCCTCGCATTGCTTACATTATTCATCTTATATATCATCAACTTAGTTTAGATTTGCTTTGTGTGAATGCCACCTGCTTGTTTTCTATATCATACTTCCACCGTTCCTAAATATTTGTCTTTTTAGAGATTTCAACAAGTGACTACATATGGAGCAAAATGAGTGAATCTACACTCTAAAATATGTCTATATACGTCCGTATGTAGTAGTCCATTTGAAATCTCTAAAAAGACAAATATTTAGGAATGGAGGGAGTATATGGGAATTATGCAATGCCATGTTTTTCAGCCAGTTATCATATATGTGAATTATGCACCGCCATGTAGCCAAGCATCATATATGTGAATTATCTCATGCCATCCTTTTTTCATTACGTATTCCATTTGTCGACAATCTGTGTATATTAAACTACTCTTCATGTGTATTAGCCATTTGAGCCGGTTATGGAAAAATCAGGAGTGAAAACAAGGTCTTCAGAGCAGGCAATGGTTCCTGTTGAAGCATATATCTCAATGGTTACGGGGAGCTCCTCAGAGGAGGATTCAGAGACAGATGACCAGACCTATATCCCACCTGAGGTGTATGCTCTAAGTTGCAATGTTTATATTTCTCATATCATGCATATGGTGTCTTACATTGCTTAGTTTAGACATCATATGCACAATATTGAATTCCATCTGCTTAGTTTAGAGATCATACATGCGAGTGCCAGCTGCTTAGTATATGAATCAATTATGTCAATTATATCATGCCATCATGTATGATCTCTAAACTAAGCAGATGATTTAAAGAAGGATCTGAATTATATCATGCATAGTTGCTCTTCTGCCTTAGTTTAGACAACATTTATGTGAATTATTTCATCCCAACCTATTTTAGAAAGACATCATATAGTTTTGTCATGTCAACCAGTTTAGATACTCATCATATGTTGAATTATGCCATTATATCCTGTTAAGTTATCCATCATATATCTGAAACGGTGTCATGCTATCCTGTTTATTTAGGCATAATATATGTGAAATTATGTCATGCTGTCATGTTTGCTTAGACAACATATATGTGAATTACCACATCTGTCTATCATACAATGTCTATACGTTCAATTTCTTTTCTTGTTCATCAGCCATTTGAATTGGAGGGGGTAACGGTAGTATCTAAGGGAGCAAAAACCCGTTCTTCACAAAATACGGTGCTACCCGTCGATGCAGATAGAACCATGGTTGTACTGGCCCACAAACTTGCCCCACCACACATAATCGAGACTCTTCCAGATTGCAAACTTAGACCGTTGGGCAGAGAACCAGCTACAACCCATCTAACCCCAACCCCAGCGGATAGTAACCCACTTCTAGTTGACAAAGTACCATGTCCACCACAGAGTACCCCCACGCGAGCAGTTTGTAAAGCAACTGCAGTGCCCAAAGCACAAAGACCAACACAACAAACCCAAACTCCACGTTTAAAGCAGAAGAGCAACTATTCTTAGGTCAGATTCCGTAGCTATGGTCCATACTCCTTTGTTGTTGCATCACTGTATTTACTCATACCAACTACTTTCAAATATGAAGGATCCAATTGAAACTCCAGTGGCGCAACAGGTATGTTTTAAACCTATTTGTTTAACTGGATTGTTCTTCTAATTTCTTGCTCTATGTTGATTTTAGTTTCAGTTGTATAAACAGTTATGTTCTCATGTGATGCACATTAATAGTGTTGCCAATGCTGTGTAGTTTCTCACACTTATATTCTGTCTATGCTGTTGTGTCTTCAAAATATATGAGTTGAACCGTGTCTCTATCTTGATTTGGCAACATAAACTAGAATGATATGGACAATATAGTGACCATAGTACATAGATATATGTTTGTTTCATGCGGTTATCTTGTCCACCTTACTACTGAACCGGTTTATCAAAATGAGTTTGGTATACTACATGCTAAACCTGTGATGTGTCTGCTTGTTTCTCTTGTAGTATGCGAACAGAATATTGGAGAAGAGCACCGCACTATGCAATGGTAGAGAAACTAATGCAGATAAGGTTCAAGATAGTGAGACAAACCTGTTGGTCTCCAAGAAAGGTGATAAAAACGATCTTGTAGACAGTGAGAAAACCCCACAGTCCTGCGTTGATGTAGCGTTCGGGTTACTAGCCAGTACTGCTGGCAGAAGCTCTTCGACCTCGCTGCTTGAATCACTTCGGTTTCTTCATTCTCAGCTACAAGCTAAAAGGCATCAGTCAGCTGTGCTGCAGCAAGAAGCCGAAGGACTGAGGAAGTCCCTGCAGAATTCAGATGCATACTTTCTTGTGCAACAACAAGCGCTGGAGGATTTAAGCGCCAAACAAGAGAAAGTTAATAAGCTTGTTAAGCATCTTGCCAGCATTATGGGTACCCAGGATATTGTTTCTTGAGCTCTTCTGAAGTGTTTTGAGTTCTGGACGTGTTTTGCTACAGCATTTATTTGCACTGGTCGCCAACTTTGACGACCAGTGTATGTGATATGCTGCTTTGTTCCCTATATTTGCACTGGTAGCGAACTTTGATTCCCAGTGGATGTAATATGTGTAATAGTCATGATAGCCTAGCATAAGTTGCTTGCTTATTTAGTTCCTTGTTGTCTTGTTTATTTGTTTGCTTGTAGTCAGTGCAGTTCTTTTTCCACGGTTTTCTAGTGGCCGCAACAACCTATTTTTTAAAACTAGGCCACAATAACCATGGGCTACATATTTACTGTAGTTACCATGGGCCTTCTACAGGCCATAGCATCAATGGGCCTTCTACGTGATGTATGATCGATAGGCCAAACATGGGCCAATAACAGACCGTAATATGGGTCGTAAACGGGCTTGATTTGGAATCATCCATTCATGGGCCGACAATAACGGGCCGTCGTTAATCGGCCATATTGGACGATGCTATGAGAACGGCCCAATGGATTAACAGGTTGCAAACGGGCCGATTGTAACCGCGGGCTGAATTTGGCCCACAAGCAGAAAAGGCCAATAACGGACCGTAAGTAACCGAATGCTGGAAATGAGCCCAAGAATAAATGGGACCTAAGAAGGCTAAGGGAGTCCTGGACTGAGGGGTCCTCGGGCGCCCGACCTGTTATATATGGGCCGGACTGATGGGATGTGAAGATATGAAGACCGAAGACGGTGCCCATGTCCGGATGATACTCTCCTTGGCGTGGAAAGCAAGCTTGGCGAACAACTATGAATATTCCATATTATGTAACCGACTCTATGTAAACCTAGATCCCCTCGATGTCTATACAAACCGGAGGACTTATTCCGGATAGGGGATACTCAATACCGTAGTCATACTGGCTAGACTTCTAGGGTTTAGCCATTACGATCTCGTGGTAGATCAACTCTTGTAATACTCGTCTTCATCAATATAAATCAAGCAGGACATAGGGTATTACCTCCATCAAGAGGGCTCGAACCTGGGTAAAGCTTCGCGTCCCCTGTCTCCTGTTACCATCAACCTTAGATGCACAGTTCGGGACCCCCTACCCGAGATCCGCCGGTTTTGACACCGACATTAGTGATTTCATTGAGAGTTCCACTGTGCCTTTGCCGCAGAGGTTGATGGCTCGACTTATCATCAAGGAAAATATTACCTCCGGCTGGGTGATTTTACCATGATCGCCCGCTCGGCCTCTGAGCCAGCGAGGATGACCTCTCGAGTCATCGAAAAATGCATCTGCGTTGCTTCTGAATACGCCAAATGGATGGATCTGACGGAGTTATCGTCTTTGAACAAACTCCTAGATCGTATTAGCGCCTTGGGAGTCGCTACAGACTACGATCGGATTGGGGTTAAACCCGACCAGAGAGAGATTAATTCTCCACCGATCACCCACCAGATAGCGGTAGTCGAGGAGAAAACCCTTCCTCTACATTGAGGACGAATTATGTTCGGAGCTCCGACCTCGAGAAGCCATACACCAACCGGCAGAAGGACACGCCTTGCCCTCCGAACTTAGAATCGGACGGTAGGCTTGAAAAATCATCAGACACTCCGGAGCCCGGACTGTTTAGTCTGGAAAAACCTCAGACTCCGGATTGTCGATCGGGTCAGGGTTCAGATCCAATTCGACCCACCCAGACATAAGTGCTCTCACGAGCACAAAATAGCAGTCTCGAGAAACGGTCCACCACTTCTCGGCCAAATTTCTCCTTGTCAAAGACAAGGTCAAGGATTGCCGCAACGAGGACGCGATATCAGCGTTCCGCAATAACTGCACGAATGAAGGACCCCTCAACGCCATTAATCGCGGCCGCATACTACACTTCGCTGACTTGGCAACTATTGTATAGAAGTACAGCGCAATGGAGAATGCATGGAGAAATCACACAGTTTGGGAGCTATCAGCCGCAACTCAACCACTGGTCCAGGCAAAAAGGGTGCACCCCCATAACGCGCCCGGACCAATTGCCAAGAAATACAAACCCATTATGTGGCGCGGAACCATTTTGGAGGGATGGTTTGATGGCCCCTGCAAAATACACACCACACCAGATACTATACCAACCCACAGCCTTAGAGCATGTTGGATACTCCGTCAGGTAGCCAAAAACGGCAAGGACATCCTCACCAAGGACATCCCGGAGCAACACCCTCCAGAAGACGACGAACCCAGAGTTCTGACAATCATTGAGACATTAACTTCAAACAATAGCACAAACTGGCACTCCGCGAACTCGCCGAAGTCTGCCAGATCGCAACAATAAACCCCTGGAATGACACAGTGATAACCTTTAACACTGGCGACGAACCAAAACACAGGACAGTTCGAGCACCAGCTGCCTTGGTCCTCAGCCCAATTGTGGACGGCTTTTGGCTCACCAAGGTTCTCATGGACGGCGGCAGCGGACTAAACCTCATCTATGAGGATACAATATGGAAGATGGAAATAGACAGGAGCCGCATTGAGCAAAGCAGCATGACCTAGAAATCGTTCCCAGTCGGGAGGCACGGTGTGCGGGAAAAATCACACTCAACATGGCATTCGGCACGCCGGAGAACTATCGGTCCGAAGAAATAACTTTCCAGGTGGCCCCCTTCAACAGCGGATATCACGCCCTCTTGGCGCGAGATGCATTCACGGGCTTTCACGCAATACCCCATTACGGGTACATGAAGCTTAAGATGCCCGGTCCCGACGGCATAATCACTCTAGTTAGTGATCCGGACATAGCACTCCACGCCGAGAATAAAACCACATCCTTGGCCCTTGAGGCATTATTTGAAGCTGAAAGTGCAACTATCCCTAGGTGGTTTTGGTAATTCATAACAACATATAGCTCATTGAGCTAACGCTATTCCAAGATGATTATTTCAGGAAAGCTCAATGATTGGCATGGCATGGATGTGAAAGTGGAACCCTCAAAATGCTAAGGACAAAGGATTGGCTCAAGCTCAAAAGCTCAAGACTCTTCATTTTATATTTTAGTGATCCAAGATCACATTGAGTCTTTAGGAAAAGCCAATACTATCAAGGAGGGATGAGGTGTTTCTTAATGAGCCTCTTGCTTCATGTGCTTAGTGATATGCTCCAAAATCCTCAACCACTTTCCCATATCCACAAATGACCTAAACCCTAAGCCAAACTCGGTCATACCGATTCTATCTATCCGGCGCCACCGAGTTTCATATGTCATAAGCCACTGCCAAACCCTAGCAATTCGGTTCTACCGATAGGGATCTCGGTCTCACCGAGATGGGATTGCAAACTCTCTGTTTCCCTTGCGTAACTTTTCGGTCTCACCAAAAGAGCGAATCGGTCCCACCGAGATTGCAATGTAAACTCTGTGTTTCCCTTTTGTAACTTTTCGGTCTCACCGAAAGAGCAAATCGGTCCCACCGAGTTTACCTTACCAACTCTCTGGTTAGCTAATTACCAAAATCGGTCTCACCGAGTTTGTGTAATCGGTCTCACCGAGATTACGTTATGCCCAAACCCTAACCATATCGGTCCTACCGAGTTGCGTGGAGTGTATATATACCCCTCCATCTCCTCTTCATTCGTGGAGAGAGCCATCAGAACACATATACACTTCCAACTCATATGTTCTGAGAGAGAATCACCTACTCATGTGTTGAGACCAAGATATTCCATTCCTACCATATGAATCTTGATGTCTAGCCTTCCCCAAGTTGCTTTCCACTCAAACCTTCTTTCCACCAGATCCAAATCCTATGAGAGAGAGTTGAGTGTTGGGGAGACTATCATTTGAAGCACAAGAGCAAGGAGTTCATCATCAACACACCATTTGTTACTTCTTGGAGAGTGGTGTCTCCTAGATTGTCTAGGTGTCACTTGGGAGCCTCCGACAAGATTGTGGAGTTGAACCAAGGAGTTTGTAAGGGCAAGGAGACCGCCTACTTCGTGAAGATCTACCGCTAGTGAGGCAAGTCCTTCGTGGGCGATGGCCATGGTGGGATAGACAAGGTTGCTACTTCGTGGACCCTTCGTGGGTGGAGCCCTCCGTGGACTCGCGCAACCATTACCCTTCGTGGGTTGAAGTCTCCATCAACGTGGATGTAGGATAGCACCACCTATCCAAACCACGGGAAAAACATCCGTGTCTCCAATTGCATTTGAATTCTCCAAACCCTTCCCTTTACATTCTTGCAAGTTGCATGCTTTACTTTCCGCTGCCAATATACTCTTTGCATGCTTGCTTGAATTGTGTGATGATTGCTTGACTTGTCCTAAAATAGCTAAAATCTGCCAAGAACTAAAATTGGGAAAAGGTTGAGTTTTTATTTGGTCAAGTAGTCTAATCAGCCCCCCCCCTCTAGACATACTTTTGATCCTACAAGTGGTATCAGAGCTTTGGTCTCCATTTGCTTTGATCTCCATAGCTTTTGGTGGTCATAGCCTTGGTTTCACAACCTAGGAGAGTATGGCATCCAGCGAGGGAAATTATCACCGTAGCGGTCCTTACTTTGATGGTACTAATTTTGCTAGTTGGAAGCATAAAATGAAAATGCATATTCTTGTACATAACCCCGCCGTTTGGGCTATTGTGTGTGTTGGTTTGCAAGGTGACTTCTTTGATGGGAGAGAACCAAACCGTGAAGCTACCGCGGATGAGTTGAAGATGTTGCAATACAATGCTCAAGCTTGTGATATTCTCTTCAACGGATTGTTCCCCGAAGAATTCAACAAAATCAGCCGTCTTGAGAACGCAAAGGAAATTTGGGACACTTTGATTGATATGCACGAAGGTACCGACTCTGTCAAGGAATCCAAGTTGGATGTGCTTCAAAGTCAACTTGACAAGTTCAAAATGAAGGATGGTGAAGGTGTCGCTGAAATGTACTCTAGGCTTGCTCTCATCACAAATGAGATTGCCGGCTTAGGGAGTGAAGAGATGACCGATAGATTCATCATCAAGAAGATTCTAAGAGCCTTGGATGGAAAATATGATACCGTGTGCACATTGATCCAAATGATGCCCCATTACAAAGATCTCAAGCCAACGGAAGTGATTGGAAGAATTGTTGCTCATGAGATGTCACTTAAGGATAAAGAGGAACTTCACAACAAATCAAGTGGTGCCTACAAAGCCTCATGTGAAGCCCCTACATCATCAAGTGAGAAACAAAACTTCAACAAAGAATTGAGCTTAATGGTGAAGAACTTCAACAAGTTCTACAAGAGTAGAAGCAAAGATAGAAGCTTCAAGTCAAGGTCCTACAATGACAAAAGATCTTCTAGTCGAGAGCGAAACTGCTACAATTGTGGAAGACCCGGAGACTATTCCAATGAGTGTACGGCTCCCTACAAGAGAAGAGAAGATTCTCCAAAAAGAAGAAGCAAAAGAGAAGAATCACCACCAAGAGAGAGAAGGAGTAGAGATGATCGTTATTAACGAAGATACTCACGGAGAAGCAACGATTCGGAGAGGAAGGAAAAATCATCAAGGAGCTACACAAAACGAAGACATCAAGCTCATGTTGGTGAATGGGTATCCGGCTCCGACTCCGACAGCCACTCCGAGAGAAGTTATCACTCCGATTCCGAATATACTCAAGATGAAGGTGTTGCCGGTCTAGCACTTGTGTCAACCAACTCCTACGACATATTTGACTCACCAAATGAAGGAATTGGGAGATGCTTCATG
Source organism: Triticum monococcum (assembly GCA_034509565.1). NCBI lineage: Eukaryota > Viridiplantae > Streptophyta > Magnoliopsida > Poales > Poaceae > Triticum > Triticum monococcum. The sequence goes on along the minus strand of CM067843.1, from coordinate 182,539,811 downwards.
GCCAAAGGTCCTAAGGTAACACACCCCGAGTATGTTGATTTTAATAGTGATGAAGATGACTTGTTAGGTGATGATGATTTGCTTGTTGACAACTCTAGTGATGAATACTATGATGAAACGTCAATTAATCAAGATAAAACGAATGACAATGATAAGGAGAAGATTGAGGCTCTAACTAAAGAACTAAACACTCTTAAGTTAGCTCATGAAACTATCTTCGAAGATCATCGAGAACTTTTAAGAGCTCATGAGAAATTACACTTTGAAAAGCTCAATCTTGAGCAAGAGCATGAGTTTTTAAAAGCAATCAATGATGATCTCCGCAAGAAAAGTTCTTCTTACATTGCCAAGCGTTTACTCTTATCCACTTACATGCCTCAAGTCAAGTCTAGTAACAAGAACAAGAACGATTCTTCCTCTAGTAGTAACAATGATCATGCTAAATCCAATATTGTTGCTTCTAGTAATTCTCTTGATTCCACTAATGATTCTCTTAGCCAAGTTACACTTGAGCAAGAAAATAGCTTATTGAAGGGAATTATAGAGAAAGGAGTGTACAAAAGCCTTGCCGGGAGTAAGCAATTCGAGGAAATTGTGCGCAAGCAAGGAATGCACCAGAAGAATCAAGGTGTTGGTTTTGAACGAAAGTTCAATGCCAATGGAGTTGAGTGGGAAGAAGATCAATACCCCAAGACAAAGTTTGTTCCTCAACAAGAGAAGTATGATACTTCCTTCAAGGGGACACAAGCTCAAGATGATCTTCCACCACAAGACTACAAGCAAAAAGGCAAGGACAAGCTTCAAGAGGAGATTGATGCATTTGAAGGAGCTCCTAAGACCTTAGTCAAGTGGATTCCCAAGACCACTTCAAGTTCCACTTCATCAAGTACGACTACAACTCCAAGGATTCCCATCAAGATGGTGTGGATCCAAAAGAAAAAGAACTAGAGAGTTCTTGAGGGTGACTCCGCCAACATACTTCACTCTTATCATTTTGGCAAGAACAAGTGCAATCAACTTCCACATCTTGCACTAGTTCAAGGAGTCACAAACCCTCTTGTTTGTAAGACAAGGGACAAGGTAACCTAAAAGTTTTCATGGACATCATCTTGTGTGTGCATCACTCTATGTCTATGGATATCCTTGTTTGTTCCTTGTGGGAGTAACCCATGTAGGTATTGAAAGTGCAATTCACTCAAATGGATAGCTCCAAGTGATCTACATCAACATTGAGCATCCACATCTTCAACATCTACATGAAGTCATCATCGACAAAACCCAAGGTTAGTTCATCCCTCTTAGGGGGGATATCACATCTAGGGGGAGCTTTACTCTAAGACTTGAGCTAAAGCAACTCTAAAGATGTGAACACAACAATGCTTTATGTAAAAGTGGTAACCCCACTTGAGCTTAAACGATGAGTATGACCTATGAGCAAGTGTTCTCACTTGACTCCTAAGTCAATATACTCATATATAGATGACCTAGTCATCGCAAATTGCTTGATAGATGCTAGAATTGGTTGTGCATGCTTTGTCACATATTTTGTTTGCCATCTTATTGTGTGAGCATGTTGGTTGCATATTTTACTCATTCGAGGGCATCCACTTGTTGTTTTGATTATTTGGTTTTATTTCCTTTTGCCAAGTGGATGGACAAGAATGCCTAAGAACCTCCTCTAGCTATCTATGCTTTTCTCCTCTCAAACTCTATTCATGTTGCATCACAAAATTTGATCAAGTCAGATTCGAACCACTCTGTGTGAGGAGCGCTCGGAGTCCCCGATTCGTCATAGACTTCAACTTCCAAAACCTCTTTGTGATTCTCGGTCTGACCGATTCCCTACTTTCGGTCCTACCGAGATCATTAAGTTGATCTAGGTTTTCGATCTCGGTGCAACCGATTTGAACCATTCGGTCACACCGAGTTGCAACAACTGTATACAGTTTTGCATCTCGGTGCCACCGAGTTGTTCCACTCGGTCACACCGACAGGGTCGGGCTATATATAGTCACGGGCAAAAATTTGGAAATTTCTCCGAACCCCTTCACCCGCGCGATAGCCTGCTCTGCCAACTTGGTCTCCAAATCGTCTCCTCGAAAACTCCATTGGAAGCTGGGAAGAGCTCGAAGACGCTTTTCGGGCAAATTTTCAAGGGACCTATGTCCGACCACCGGATGCAGACGATTTAAGTCATATAACTCAACAGCCCGGAGAGTCAGCCCGAAAGCTTTGGAACAGGTTTCTCACTAAAAAGAACCAAATAGTTGACTGTCCGAACACCGAAGCCTTAGCAGCTTTCAAGCACAGCGTTCGAGACGAATGGCTTGCCAGACACCTCGGCCAAGAAAAGCCGAGAAGAATGGCAGCATTAACAAGCCTCATGACCTGCTTTTGCGCGGGCGAGGATAGCTGGTTAGCCCGATGCAGCACCAGCGACCCAAGTACATCCGAAGTCAGGGACGGAAACGGGAAGCCACGACGCAGCAAAAACAAGCGCCGGAATAAAGAAGACAGCCCGAAGAGCACGACGGTAAACGCCAGATTCAGAAGCTCTCGGCCAGGTCAGCAAAAGCTGCCCTCCAAAGGCAACAGAGATGAACTGTCCAGCCTAAACAAGATTCTGGACAAAATATGTCAGATCCACAGCACCCCTGATAAACCTGCAAATCATACCCATAGAGAATGTTGGGTCTTCAAGCAGTCCGGCAAGCTCAACGCCGAACACAATGGGCAGGATACACCAAGCGAAGATAAGGATTAGCCTCGCAAGCAAAGCACTGGGGAACAGAAGAAATTCCCACCAGAAGTCAAAACAGTAAACGTGTTACACGTAACGAAGGGGAGAAACAAAACGGCACTCCTAGAGACACATGCCCCAGGGCTATCACCGCGGAGTTCTGCCACTGGTCGTCCCAACCAATCACCTTTGACCATCGAGATTACTCGGCAAGTATCTAGCATGCAGGATGGGCTGCCTTGGTGTTAGACTCGATAATTGACGGATACCACTTTCACACGAGTCCTGATGGACGGCGGCAGTAGTTTAAACCTGATATATCATGACACAGTCCGCAAAATGGGGATAGACCCAACAAAAATCAGCCATAGAAATACTACCTTTAAAGGAGTAACGCCAGGCCCAGAAGCCCATTGCATGGGCTCCCTGCTAATAGAGGTTATATTCGGCTTTCCCGATAACTTCCGCAGCGAAAAGTTAACCTTCCACATCGCTCCGTTTCAAAGTGGCTATCAAGCACTACTCGAACGCGAAGCTTTTGCTCGCTTTAACGCAATACCGCATTACGCTTCTCTCATGCTTAAGATGCCCGGTCCATGTGGCATCATTACAGTAAATGGAAATATTGAGCGCTCCTTGCGTGCGGAAGACCGTGCGGCCGCCTTGGCAGCCGCACACTAGACGGCCTCACCAACTAGAGCATCTGACAGGTCGTTAAGACCATGGACACGGTTAGACGAGTCCGGTGCAGCTATATATAATTGATACATGTTTGATGGCTATACCCCTATAACAATACAAGGGGCTCAACGCGTGTAAACAAGTGACAATTAGGCTCAACCTTACTTATCTTAAACTGTACATGGTTTATTTAGTATAACCTACCTTTTGCGCGGCAACTTTTCAACTAAGTTCCTCTCTTTTACAGATGACCATCGTGCTACACCCGTCCAGGATACGGCACAACGGAGACATAGGTGCAGACGTGCAGCAGGGACCCGTTCCAAGGATTCTTTTTAGATTAAGACCCTGCGTAAACCTTTTTTACTGTCTCTTGTTGATACACATCCCTCGTATTCTCAGTACAATTGAGAAGGATGCTAACGTATTGGCATGTGGCCACGTCAGAATATTGCACGTACCTGGACACTAGGGGCTTATTACAAAGGGCACTGTTTAGGCCCGGTTTACATCATAAAGACCGAATACCTTAGGGAGTGTTCGGCGTCGCGAGTTTGTCCTTATATGCATCATCTCCGAATTATGTCTTTGGTCAAATGTTGGGTTTGCCCGGCTCCTGTGTTTTGCTGCCTTACATTCCGCTCTATCGGCTAAGGCGGCACCAGGAGAACTACTGTGATTATGCCCTGGTTCATCCGGACGAGCACCTCAGTAGAGAAAGCCGAAAATTGACTGTCATGATATAGCGTGAGACTGGTCAACCACTCGATGACCTAGCGGAATCTTCGGGATTCCTCCGCCTTAACGAAGGGCTGTTTCCCGGCCAGGCATGTACGCGCCCTGAACCCGAATGAGCGCGGAGCCACCAGGGGCTATATAGTAGCCCCACTGTCAAACTCCTCTGGCTAAGTGAAAGTGTTAAAGCATTATAGTCCAATTGCCTCGCTGTGCTATCACCTCCTTAATGGACCAAGATGTTGGATCAAGTGTGAACATGCGTCTTCTGCGAACACCCCCGCATTATATGTGTGGGGGCTGAAGCCGACGACTGCCATCATTCAGGTTATATACATATATACATAGACGGCCGCACAGGAGGCATCATAGTACTTTCGGGCAAAAGTATAAATACAGCCTTGATAAACTCAATAAAACATTGTTTTTACAGTGGGAATACATGTCACTCAAACATAATATTTTTCGAGCACTGAGCCTCTATCGAATGAGCGCCTTCAAGAACTTCTTCAAACTAGTGCTCGGCAGCCAGCCAGCCACTCGCCCTATGGCCGAACCCTGTGCCGCAATAGTGGTGGCATCCATCTCCGCCCAGTATGTTTTGACACGGGAAAGGGCCATCCGCGAGCCCTCTATGCACGCCGACCTCTTTACAGCATCGATGTGTGGCACAACACCAAGGAATTGTTGCACTAAGCTAAAGTAGCTATTCCGCCTTGGCCCTGTCGGCCACAGATGATCCACAACAGACCTCATGGCAAGTCCGGATAATCTATGGAGCTTGGCCCACTCGGCCATTTGCTCATTCAACAGCAGCGGATGGGCTGGAGCATGAAACTATGACCAAAACAGTTTTTCCACTTCGTGATCTTTCCAATCCTTGAAGTACTCGGCCACATCAGCAGCACTTGCAGCCAAATCCACGTAGGCGTCCGCAGAACTCCATAGCCGGTCCAGAGGTGCATACTTTGGATCCCCGAACTTAGTCCGCAACAAGAAGGGCTTCCCAGATACAATATCCGCAGCTTGATGCAGCTCCTCCTTCGTTGCTCTAATTTTGGAGCGGGCTTCCTTGGCAGCCACCCGGGCCTTTTCCAGGTCCGTCGCCTTCGCCCGGTTTTCTTCTTCAAGAAGCTAGTAACGGTCAGCAGCATCTTTTAACTCTATAGCCATCTTGGCTATTTTTTCTTTGCTCTCGCAATGCACGGCCTGTTCGGCCCTTAACTCTTCGGCCGCCTTTAAAGCGGCCGCATTATTACTCCTTGCTTGCTCCTAGGCTCGGGCAAGCTCCGCCCGAAGGGTCTCCACGGTGGAAGCTCCATCTGCAGTCACAACATATTAAAGATACTGGCATCATGCTGCTCTTACTATGTGACATTCACCAGAAAAATCACCTACCCTGTGCCTCGTCAAGTCGCTTGTTAACAAGCACGATATCGGCATCTGTCGCATCCGGTTGCCGCTTTAGTTTGGCAAACCCATCAGTCCGGCTAGCCACCAGAGCTTCAACCACTTGCACATAAAAGGCGGTCTGGTTATTACCTGGGACTATGATCCTCTGTTTGCCGCCGTTTTCGACGACAACTAGAGTCTCATGGGCTACTATCTACATAGGGCACATCTAAAAATGCGCGGTACTGTCAACAAAGTACATCATTTCGTGTACCTCAAAACCTGTCAGTAGACTCATAAAGGCTTCATGCAACCCGCTTTCGGCAGACGAAATCCTTTCAATCACCGTACCCATCAATGTGCAGTGCTCTTCTGAGATAGCTGCCTGCTCTAGCAGATCCCTCAGTACGTCCGACCGCACACCAAACGGTGCCAGACTCTTTTGATTGCTCTCTTCAAGAGCCGGATACTAAGGACTTCGGGTCGCCATAGGATTACCTTCTAGCCTTGCCGGATCAAGAGAAACCCTCCGCGACGACACCTCGGGGTCGCCCGCCTCATGAGGCGGTATGGCAGGGGGAGGCGTTTCGCTCTCCATCATCTCTGGGAGAAGATCCTCTAAAGACGAGCTATGCTGAGAAGGGCTAAGATCCGAACTGCAAGATAAGTGCCTCGGTTATTTTCCTCAGAGGTAAAGCGAGATATTTTCATTTACCCTATTACTTACAGCTCGGTGGAGGGATGATCCCCTTGAGGGCATAGTACGACCACGGTATCCCCCAGAGCAGGACCCTTCGGCGGAGATTTCTTCCCCCGTTTGGAGACCGTTGTCTCCGGATCCTCAGAGGCGGTTCTCTTCCGTCCTTGGGGAGAGGAAGTTCCAGTTCCTCCCCCCGGCTAACCTCCTTCATGGAGGCGCTAGCCTCCTTGTTCCCCCCTTTATCTTCTCATGAGGGCGCTTGATAAGGCGCGATCTCCAGCATCCTGGTTAGCACAGGATTTGGTGAGGTCTTAGGGAGGGGGGCCGGACACCTGATCAACTTTGCCTTTGCTATCCAATCCTGCGTTAAAGAGCGGCTTTTTTCGGGCAATGTTGCGATAAATAAATGGACAATGTGTTCGGATGCGGGGCTACTTACTTGGGTATCCGGGCGATTGCAGCTCAGACCTTCATCCTCGGTGATGTCCAGACACATTATTTGTGGTCCGAAGAACAATTTGTACATCTCTTCGTGCGTCATGCCGAGGAAATGTTGAATAGCTCGCGGTCCTTCGGGGTTGAATTCCCAAATGCGAAGGGGCCGGCGTTTGCAAGGCTGGACTTGACGAACTAGCATGACTTGCACTACCTTAACCAGACTAAAATCTCTCTCAAAGAGATCTCGGATACGGCTTTGCAGTATTGTCACGTCCTTGGCTGGACCCCAGCTCAGCCCCCTGCTGATCCATGACGTCAGTTGTGGTGGGGGGCCTAAGCGAAAGGTGGGGGCAACAACCCACTTGGCACTTCGGGGAGCTGTGATGTAGAACCACTACCGCTGCCACAATCCGGACACCTCTGGGAAGTAACCCTCAGGCCATGGAGCGTCGGCAATTTTGCTTATTGAAGCACCTCTGCACGCTGCGTGCTGCCCCTCGATCATCTTCGGCTTCACATCGAAGGTTTTGAGCCACAGGCCGAAGTGAGAGGTAATGCGGAGGAAGGCCTCACATACAACAATAAATGTTGAGATGTGAAGAAGGGAATCCGGGGCCGGATCGTGAAAATCTAGCCCGTAATAGAACATAAGACCCCTAACAAAGGGATCCAGAGCGAGGCCTAGTCCTCGGAGGAAGTGGGAGACAAACACGATCTCTCGTTGGGTTCGGGAGTAGGGACGACTTGCCCTCGGGCAGGCAGCCGATGCGAAATTTCGGCTGTCAGATATCTGGCCTCTCTCAACTTCTTGATGTCCTCCTCCGTGACGGAGGAAGGCATCCACCGACCTTAAAGGTTGGATCCGGACATAGTTGAAGGTCCGAAGTGCCTAAACCTGAGCTTTGGGTGTTGGAACTCGAGGCGGGAGGCGGATTCGATTAAGATCGAGAGGAAAAGGCCTTATCCCCTTTATAAAGAGGGTGAATATCAAGCGTCCTCCTCGTGGCCGTTTGGGACTTGCCTAAGATCTAGGAGTCCTACCGACAGGCACGGTTGGGTTACCCACGTCTGTATTGATGAGAATCCCGTAATAAAGGGGACACGATCTCTGCTTCGACAAGACGTGCCAAGGAAACCGCCTCGCGAAACACGCTGAGATTGGTTATGAAAAATGATTCGAATAAAGACCTGGCTGTGGTGTGATGTCACACTACGGGGTACGTCAGCAGATTAGATTTATGGAAATATTATTCGCTCTACGATGGTATGTGGAACTTGTTTTGCAAAGCCGGACATGATCGTCATGTTCAAAATCTTCTATGAAGTATTCGGAGGAGGAACCCGCCTTGCAATGCCAAAGACAATCTGCGCGCCGGACTCATCGTCATTGAAGCCTGGTTCACGGAATACTGAGGGAGTCCTGGATTAGGGGGTATCCGGACAGCCGGATTATATCCTTTGGCCGGACTGTTGGACTATGAAGATACAAGATTGAAGACTTCGTCTCGTGTCCGGATGGAACTCTCCTTGGCCTGGAAAGCAAGCTTGGCAATACGGATATGTAGATCTCCTTCCTTGTAACCGACTCTGTGTAACCCTAGCCCCCTTCGGTGTCTATATAAACCGGAGGGTTTAGTCCGTAGGACCAACAACAACAATCATACCATAGGCTAGCTTCTAGGGTTTAGCCTCTCTGATCTCGTGGTAGATCAACTCTTGTACTACTCATATTATCAAGAACAATCAAGCTGGACGTAGGGTATTACCTCCATCAAGAGGGCCTGAACCTGGGTAAACATCGTGTCCCCCGCCTCCTGTTACCATCTGCCTTAGACGCATAGTTCGGGACCCCCTACCCGAGATCCGCCGGTTTTGACACCGACACCCGGGGTGGAAGAAATCACCGGGAGAAAGTACGAGAATCTCGCGGAGAGGATCGCCGGAAGACGTACTCTCCCGAAGGGGGCTGAATAAGGGCATGGGCAAAATGGTCATTTTCAAAATGTCAAGACATGGTGAAAATGGTTCCATCAGAACGGGCTCGATAAAAAGAAAATGTGGGCTTTGGAATCACCTGATTTGGAGTTGGGAGTAAAAAGATATAGCCCGACGAAGTTCAGGGACTAATCTGTAAAGATTTCTCCACAAACAGGTCTCTGGACTGAAAAACAGAAAACGTATTTCAGACAATACGCTTTCAGAAAAGGAAGGCTTATTCTTGGCCGCAACAGATGGGAAAACGCCTTCCTTAAGAGAAAACACATTTCTGTTTGAAGCAAAAAGAAACACGTTTTCGGGCAAAGGAAGACGTATCCAGGGGAATACACTTCCACTAACCACGTGGCCAAGGGCGGGTCAACGGCTGTGCGGCTGCCAGGTGGGATCCGCGGGGCCTACGGCCAGCTGGCAGGGCGACCCGGTCGTCTCCTTCTCCATCGCGCTCGCCCACGAGACAGACGGAGGCCGCCGGCGTCGGGCGATGATTGCCGGCGCCACAGAGGGCCTCCGGCGACGCTCCGCCTACCGACGAGTTCAGGGCGACGAGGCGCTCCTGCCTGGGCCCTTCACGCTTGCCGAGGTGCACCAGAGAGAGAGCAGATTTGGCCGGGGCGGACGGGGCTCTACGGGCTCTGGCGAACTCGTGGCCAGAGGCCACCGGAGAAGGAATGGGGCATTGGGGTGGATCTAGCGTGTATGAGGAGGCCTCTGGTGATGCTATAACGGAGGGAGAGAGCTCGACTCGCTCGGATTTAGGCCGGAGGGGGCGGCGGCCATGGCAGCGATGGAGACTCCAGAGAGCTCCTTGGGCTCGAGGGGATGGCTAGGCGGGGTTCTGAGAGTGGAGTGAGGCTGTTAGTGAGGAGAAACGCACCCGGTACGGGCTTATATAGCCGCAGGGCGAGGAGGCCGAGCTGGCGTCGCCGCGGACGCGTGCCCGCGCGCATGAACTCAGGGGGGGGGGGGGGGGGGGGGGGTGGGGTAGACGACGGAGAGGAGCAGCGGGCAGGCTCACGGGACGGAGGAGGCCAAGGGGGCGCAGGGAGGATGACGACGGCGACGAACCGGGCCAAACCGCCACTGTGCGCCCATGGGCACGCGGCGGCTTGCGTCGGTGAGGAAGTTGCCGGAGGGGGACCGGGGTCCAGGTGATCGGCGACGACAAGTTGAGGCCAAGGGACATGCTCACGCGCGCTAAGACGACGAGGGGGAAGCGGACGAAGCAGAAACGGCGCCCTGGACGCGACCACTGCGCACAGAGCGCGTGAAACTGTATGCCAACTGCGCGGTCACCACGGGACTATGCACAGGAAGGTCACGAGAGTACAGAAAGCCTTGTCTGAGGTGAAGTCCTTCCAAGATAGGTTTCAACTGAGGTAGAATGGTAAGGAATAGCATAGTGCTTAAATGAAAATCAATCTCTGAAGTTTACTGCAGTAAACTTGGACGAGCACTGCTGATCGACAGAGACTTGATTGGGGTCAAAGGAGTTGTCTGGGAGGTTTATCTAAGGAAGAACTATAATCCTGGAGGTTTTGGAGCACAATGGAGCACAAACTAATATAGTTGCTATGTAACCCCAAAATTTGTCCAGAATCAAGATTTGGATGATGCACTCACATGGAGTAACCACTTGAGTTAAAACTTGTCAGGGCTTAGTGATTTGGCCGGATAAAGGTTCTGTAAAAATTTATTACCAATTGGTTTTACCAAAATGGTACTTCCTTCACAGCTATCCCCTCTGTCCAGAATCTTGCAAAAATTCTAGAGAAATATTGGCTGGATGAACTATGCCCAAAATGGGTGGAGGTAGGTTATATGGATAATAGAAGGCCTATAAAAATTGGCAGCCATAATGGAGCAATATAAAATATACTTGCTTCACAAACTAAAATTTTGGGCAGAATCAAAGAATTGGAGATGAGCTCCCATGGAGGCATGAAATGATCTCTACTTTGGTGGAGGGATATTATATGATGATATGAGGGATCATGCAAAATGGAAACTCATTTGGATATTCCTATCTTGTACTTCCTTCACAACCAGTTCCCTCAGACATGAACTTTGGAAAATCATAATTAAATAATTACTAGGAAAATTAGGTTTCAATTTGGCATGTGGCACGTATATGTACAGAAAAAGGTGTCCAAGGAGTTTTAGATCAATTGGGAAAAGGAAAATAGCACTTGCTTCACATTCTGCCATTCAGAATAGAATATGAAATGAATTATTTGAGCATGATGGGGAACATGGAAAATTAAATATTTTGCCATATTTGAGAAATATATGACCCAAAAAATTTATTAGAATTATTTGGAAATTTTAGGAGTGATGGAAATAAAGGTTGCTTCACAGCCTAGGGTAGACAGGGTTATTCCTTTAATAGAAAAAGGAATATACCCTAGAAAAAGGTTTTAGGGTTTGGTCAAGCAGTGAAGTGACATGATCTTGGCAAGGTTTTGAGAATTATGAGCCACTTGGGAAGGAAAAATATGATGATTTCCCAGTTGAAAAGGCCATAGAACCACTCCAAAAAGAAAAATAGAGCAAAACCCAATAAATCAAAAAGGAAAAAAGGCCAAAATCCAGGCTGTTACAAGATGCCTTGTATTTCTCCAGTTCGGCATTGGCAGCAAGCAACTGGCGCTGACACTTTTCTAGTTCCCCAGCGAGCTGGGTGTTCTTCTCCGTAAGCACCTGGTTGTACATTGATCCTTAAATCAGTTGTTTCAACGCCTTTAAATCTCGGGGGCTACTGGCATTTGGTTATCATAGTCAGACAAAACAAATTTACCTGCACATCTTTCAAATGTTGCTTTGTGGCCCTATTAATTCCATCTCGAGCAGCTCGGATGTATGCATCGCCCGAGCTGAATGCGTTAAACGGCTCTTCTAGAAAAGTTAGGGTCTTGTAAAATGGTCCGGCGGTGCCGATGATTTATGGCACTCTCCACTTCCGAGTTGGTGACGGATACATCGTCCGAGTCCTCGGCTGGAGGACAGTCCGGCGTCGCCCCCGCATCAGCCCCCGTCTTCACGGCAGGATTTGAATCCTGGCTGCAGGAAGTACGGCCGCTCGAACCTCCGGATATAGTCCGGCGCACCTTTCTCCTGACACATGGAAAATGGGAAGGTCATGGTTGGACGTGACTGCTCAGGTGCATGTTGGCGAATTCGTACCTCTTCGATGAAGGTACGGCCGTGTCTTCGTTTTCTTTCCTCTTGGAAGACTCGCCCAGAGTAGCGGACGCCCTCTTCGGAGGTACCCTTGGAGGGGTACGTTGATAACCCACAAGTATAAGGGATCGCAACATCTTTCGAGGGTAGAGTATTCAACCCAAATTTATTGATTCGACACAAGGGGAGCCAAAGAATATTCTCAAGTATTAGCAGTTGAGTTATCAATTCAAGCACACCTGGAAACTTAGTATATGCAGCAAAGTGTTTAGTAGCAAAGTAATATGATAGTGGTGGTAGCAGTAACAAAAGTAAAGACAACAAAAGTAATGTTTTTGGTATTTTGTAGTGATTGTAACAGTAGCAGCGGAAAAGTAAATAAGCGTAAACCAGTATATGGAAAACTCGTAGGCACCGGATCAGTGATGGATAATTATGCCGGATGCGGTTCATCATGTAACAGTCATAACATAGGGTGACACAGAACTAGCTCCAATTCATCAATGTAATGTAGGCATGTATTCCATATATAGGCATACGTGCTTATGGGAAAGAACTTGCATGACATCTTTTGTCCTACCCTCCCGCGGCAGCGGGGTCCTATTGGAAACTAAGGGATATTAAGGCCTCCTTTTAATAAAGAACCGGAACAAAGCATTAGCACATAGTGAATACATGAACTCCTCAAACTATGGTCATCACCGGGAGTGGTCCCGATTATTGTCACTTCGGGCTTGCCGGATCATAACACATAGTAGGTGACTATAGACTTGCAAGATAGGATCAAGAACTCACATATATTCATGAAAACATAATAGGTTCAGATTTGAAATCATGGCACTCGGGCCCTAGTGACAAGCATTAAGCATAGGGAAGTCATAGCAACATCAATCTCGGAACATAATGGATACTAGGGATCAAACCCTAACAAAACTAACTCGATTACATGATAAATCTCATCCAACCCATCACCGTCCAGCAAGCCTACGATGGAATTACTCATGCACGGCGGTGAGCATCATGAAATTGGTGATGGAGGATGGTTGATGATGACGACGGCGACGAATCCCCCTCTCTGGAGCCCCGAACGGACTCCAGATCAGCCCTCCCGAGAGGTTTTAGGGCTTGGCGGGGGCTCCGTATCGTAAAACACGATGATTTCTTCTCTCTGATTTTTTTCTCATCGAAACTCAATATATGGAGGTGGAGTTGGAGTCGGAGACGCAACAGGGGCCCACGAGGTAGGGTGTGGGCCCCCTGGTCTTCATCTTTGGCGAGGATTTTTTATTGTTTTTTTTAAGATGTTCCGTGGAGTTTCAGGTCATTCCGAGAATGTTTGTTTTCTGCACATAAAACAACACCATGGTAATTCTGCTGAAAACAGCGTCAGTCCGGGTTAGTTCCATTAAAATCATACAAGTTAGAGTCCAAAACAAGGGCAAAAGTGTTTGGAAAAGTAGATACGACGGAGACGTATCAACTCCCCCAAGCTTAAACCCTTGCTTGTCCTCAAGCAATTCAGTTGACAAACTGAAAGAAAGAAAGAAAAACTTTTACAAACTCTGTTTGCTCTTATTGTTATAACTATGTCAAGCCAGCATTCAAGTTTTCAGCATAGATAATAACTAACCATATTTGCAATAATTCTTAGGTCTCATGATTACTCATATCAATAGCATAATCAACTAGCAAGTCATAATAATAAATCTCGGATGACAACACTTTCTCAAAACAATCATAATATGATATAACAAGATGGTATCTCGCTAGCCCTTTCTGAGACCGCAAAACATAAATGCAGAGCACCTTTAAAGATCAAGGACTGAATAGACATTGTAATTCATGGTAAAAGAGATCCAATCATAGTCATACCCAATATAAATTAACAGTGATGAATGCAAATGACGGCTGTGCTCTCCAGCTAGTGCTTTTTAATAAGTGGGTGATGACTCAACATAAAAGTAAATGGATAGGCCCTTCACAGAGGGAAGCAGGGATTTGTAGAGTTGCCAGAGCTCGGTTTTGAAATAGAGATAAATTGTATTTTGAGCGATATGCTTTCATTGTCAACGTAACAACTAAGAGATGGCGATATCTTCCATGCTAAACACATTATAGGCGGTTCCCAAACAGAATGGTAAAGTTTATACTCCCCCTCCACTAACAAGCATCAATCCATGGCTTGCTCGAAACAACGAGTGCCTCCAACATAGATCAGGTCCCAGGGGGAGTTTTGTTTGCAATTAATTTTGATTTAGTTTGCATAAAGTATGGGACTGGGCATCCCGGTAACCAGCCATTTTCTCGTGAGTGAGGAGCGGAGTCCACTCCTCTTGAGAATAACCCGCCTAACACGGAAGAGAAGGACAACCTTTGTTGATACATGAGCTATTCGAGCATACAAAACAGAATGTTTATTTGAAGGTTTAGAGTTTGACACATACAAATTTACTTGGAATGGTAGGTAGATACCGCATATAGGAAGGTATGGTGGACTCATCTAGAATAACTTTGGGGTTTAAGGGATTGGATGCACAAGCAGTAGTCCCGCTTAGTACAAGTGAAGGCTAGCAAAAGACTGGGAAGCGACCAACTAGAGAGCGACAACAGCCATGTACATGCATTAAAATTAATAAACATTGGATGCAAGCATGAGTAGGATATAATCCACCATGAACATAAATATCGTGAAGGCTATGTTGATTTTGTTTCAACTACATGCGTCAACATGTGCCAAGTCAAGTCACTTAAATCATTCAAAGGAGGATACCACCCCATCATACCACATCATAATCATCTCAATAGCATGTCAGCATGCAAGGTAAATCATTATAATTCATAGCTAATCAAGCATGGCACAAGCAACTCTGATCTCTAATTGTTATTGCAAATATGTTTATTCATAATAAGCTGAATCAAGAATGATTGGCTCATCATATTTACAAAAACAAAAGAGGTCGAGTTCATACCAGCTTTTCTCATCTCAGTCAGTCCATCACATATCATCATAATTGCCTTTCACTTGCACGACCAAACGGTGTGAATAATAATAAGAGTGCACGTGCATTGGACTAAACTGGAATATGTGAGCATTCAATAAACAGGAGAAGACAAGGCAATATGGGCTCTGGGTTAAATCAACAATAATGCATATAAGAGCCACTTCAACAATTTAATTATGGTCTTCTCCTGCTAGCCCCCAAAGAAAGGAAAAGAAATAAAACTATTTACACGGGAAAGCTCCCAACAAGCAAAAGAAGAACGGGAAATATTTTTGGGTTTTCTTTTTAATTATTACTACTACGGCAGAGAAATAAACTACTACTAATTTTTTTGTTTTTTCTTAAGGTTTAACAAACACACAAGAAGAAAGCAAGAAAAGGAAAATAAACTAGCATGGATATTACAGTGAAAAAGTATGAGCACCGACATCTAGCAATGAGTGTGTGTGAACATAAATGTAATGTCGGTGAGAAATACGTACTCCCCCAAGCTTAGGCTTTTGGCCTAAGTTAGTCTATGGCCACGGCTGGCCTGGCGGATATCCATAATAATAGTTGTTGGGGTCGTACTGTGATGAAGAAGAAGACTCTGACTGCCACTGGCTGACAGTCATCTCTAGATCCCAAGAATAAACAGATTGTCGTGGAGGCTCATCTTTTGGTTCCTGTTCTGGCTCCTCGACTGGTGCAGGGTTCCGGTAGGCGTGAATAGCCGTCAACGGAACAAGGTACGTGCCTGCAGTCAAATCAAACAAAGAAGGAGCAGGCAAGGTAATAGTCTCAAGATGATGTTTATTGAAGAACAATTGATATTTAAGCTCCCCCACTCTATTTTTAACAATAAAATCATGTGCCACCATACTTTTATGATCTAGATAAACACGGGGCAGCACCTTTTCTTCCTTCTCAGCATGCCTAATAGGTATGTTAAAATGTGCGGCTAGGCGAGTGGCATAGATGCCTCCAAAGATGGGGCCCTTAGTACGGTTCATATTTAACCGTCTAGCAATAATACCGCCCAAACTAAAAGTGTTATCACTGTATAAACCTTGGAGTAGAATAATTAAATCAGGGATACTAAGGTTTCCAGAATTTCCGCGTCCAATTAAACAACGACTAGCAAATAATGCAAAGTAACGCAAAACAGGAAAATGTATGCTAGTGATTCGTGCGTCGGAAACCTTCCTGGTTTCTCCTACAGTGATATTATCAATAAACCCAGCCACATCATCATGATGTGGTTCTTCTGTCTTGCCCTCAAAAGGGACTGAACAAATCTGACAGAAATCATAAAGTGACATCTCCTTATGCTCATCATATAAATGAAACTCCATCGTAGGTGGTGAGTTCCTAGAATGAAAATGAAAGTTTTGCACAAAAGTATTTGTGAGTAAGAGATACTGATCGCATTGGTCGTGGAGGAAAGTGGTGAGGCCTGCATTGTGAGCCAATTCATGAAAATCTTCATAGATATCGGCTGCTCTCAAGAAATCATCAGAAGGCCATTCACATGCCCGAATCTCCGCGGTGCACGACAAATTATACTTAGGCTTCGGTGCCTTTTCCTTCGAGCTTTGGCTCGATGAGCCCCTCAATAATCTCCTCATCATTTTCTGAAAAATTCTGAAATTTTTAGTAACTTCAAAATAAAAGTAAACAAACTCAGTAATATTGATAGCAACTACTCCTACAAGTACCTAGAGCCTATATCAAGCATTAGAACTACTTGGAACCATATAAATTTGACATGCAAGCTCAAGAACATGGTCACCTATGCATTACAAATTTGCAAAGAATAAAGCACTAGAACAAAAACTAATTGGACCAATGGAGGAGTCATATACCAAGGAACAATCTCCCCAAGCAGTTTTGAGAGAGGTGCTTTGAGCAAGGAGATCAAAAATCACAGCAAAAGTGGCTGGAACTCGTGCTTGAGTTGGTTTTTCGGGTTTGTGTGAGATAGAGGAAGAAGATGGGTGCTGGGATAGGTGGAGGAGGGCCACCATGGGCCCACAAGGCAGGGGGCACGCCCTATAGGGGGGGGCTATAGGGGGGGGGGGGGGGCGCCCACCACCCTCGTGGCCAGGTGGCAGCTCCTCCCGCGGTAATTTTTGCACAGTAAATCCTCAAATATTCCTGAAAAATCATATTAAATTGGCATGGCATTCTGAGGACTTTTATTTTCGGGATATTTTTATATTGCCCGGATAAATCAGGAAACGGACAGAAAATACTATTTTTACTTTATTTAATATAAATAACAGAAACTATAGAGAGGGTACAGAAGATTTTGTGCTTGTAGTTTCATCCATCTCATGCTCATCAAAAAGAATCCACTAACAAGGTTGATCAAGTCTTGTTAACAAACTCATTCCGATAATCATGAAACCGGAGAAATTTCGAATAACACTAAGTTACCTCAACGGGGATACGCACATCCCCAATAATAAGAATATCATATTTCTTCTTGACAGTAGGAAGAGGAAATTCAAAACCTCCAAATATAATCGATGGAATTTTTCCAATAGAGTTGATAATATGAACTTGAGGTTGTTTCCTCGGAAAGTGTACCGTATGCTCATTACCATTAACATGAAAAGTGACATTGCCTTTGTTGCAATCAATAAAAGCCCCTGCAGCATTAAGAAAAGGTCTTCCAAGAATAGTAGACATACTATCATCCTCGGGAATATCAAGAATAACAAAGTCCGTTAAAATAGTAACGTTTGCAACCACAACAGGCACATCCTCACAAATACCGACAGGTATAGGAGTTGATTTATCAGCCATTTGCAAAGATATTTCAGTAGATGTCAGCTTATTCAAGTCAAGTCTACGATATAAAGAGAGAGGCATAACACTAACACCGGCTCCAAGATCACATAAAGCAGTTTTAATATAATTTCTTTTAATGGAGCAAGGTATAGTAGGTACTCCGGGGTCTCCAAGTTTCTTTGGTATTCCACCCTTAAAAGTATAATTAGCAAGCATGGTGGAAATTTCATATTCTGGTATCTTTCTTTTATTAGTAATGATATCCTTCATGTATTTAGCATAAGGATTTGTTTTGAGCACATCAGTTAATCTCATACGCAAAAAGATAGGCCTAATCATTTTAGCAAAACGCTCAAAGTCCTCATCATCCTTTTTCTTGGATGGTTTCGGAGGAAAAGGCATGGGTTTCTGAACCCAAGGTTCCCTTTCTTTACCATGTTTCCTAGCAACAAAGTCTCTTTTATCATAACGTCGATTCTTTGATTGTGGGTTATCAAGATCAACAGCAGGTTCAACTTCTACATCATTATCATTACTAGGTTGAGCATCATCATGAACATCATCATTAATATTTTTATTAGGTTCATGTTCATTACCAGATTGTGTTTCAGCATCAGACATAGATATATCATTTGGATTATCAGGTGGTTCAGCAATAGGTTCACTAGAAGTTTGCACAGTTCAATCATTTTTCTTCTTCTTCTTTTTAGAAGAACTAGGAACATCGATATTATTTCTTTGAGAATCTTGCTCGATTCTCTTAGGGTGGCCTTCAGGATACAAAGGTTCCTGAGTCATTCTACCAGTTCTAGTAGCCACTCTAACATCATAATCATTTTTCTTACTATTCATTTCATCAAGCACTTCTTTTTGAGCCTTAAGTACTTGTTCTACTTGAGTGGTAACCATAGAAGCATGTTTGCTAACAAGTTTAAGTTCACCTTTAATATTAGCCATATAATCACCCAAGCGTCTAATCATATAAGCATTTTCTTTTAATTGTCTACCAAAATAAGCATTGAAGTCGTCTTTCTTATACATAAAGTTATCAAACTCATCCAAGCATTGACTAGCAATTTTAGTAGGAGGGACTTCAGCTTTATCATATCTATAGAGAGAATTTGCCTTTACTACCTGTGTCGGAATATCGGGATTAGGAGGTTCTTTAGTAAATAAACAATTAATATCATATGTTTCTTTAACAGGTGGTATATTAAGACCATGTATTTCTTCAATAGGAGGTAAATTCTTAACGTCTTCAGCTTTAATACCTTTTTCTTTCATTGATTTCTTTGCCTCTTGCATATCTCCGGGACTGAGAAATAGAACACCTCTCTTCTTCGGAGTTGGTTTAGGAATAGGCTCAGTAATTGGAGCAGGAGTTGGCTCAGGAGGTGCCCAATTATTTTCATTTGTCAACATATTATTCAATAGAATTTCAGCTTCATCCAGTGTTTTTCCCCGAAAAGAGAACCAGCACAACTATCCAGGTAATCTCTGGAAGCATCAGTTAGTCCATTATAAAAGATATCAAGTATTTCAGGTTTCTTAAGAGGATGATCAGGCAAAGCATTAAGTAACTTGAGAAGCCTCTCCCAAGCTTGTGGGAGACTCTCTTCTTTAATTTGCACAAAGTTGTATATTTCCCTCAAAGCAGCTTGTTTCTTATGAGCAGGGAAATATTTAGCAGAGAAGTAATAAATCATATCCTGGGGACTACGCACACAACCAGGATCAAGAGAATTAAACCATATCTTAGCATCACCCTTTAATGAGAACGGAAATATTTTGAGTATATAGAAGTAACGCGATCTCTCATCATTAGTGAACAGGGCAGCTATATCATTTAACTTAGTAAGATGTGCCACAACAGTTTCAGATTCATAGCCATAGAACGGATCCGATTCAACTAAAGTAATTATATCAGGATCAATAGAGAATTCATAATCCTTATCAGGAACACATATAGGTGAAGTAGCAAAAGCAGGGTCAGGTCTCATTTTATCTCTAAGTGATTCTTTGTTCCATTTAATTAATAACCTCTTAATCTCATCTCTATCTTTGCAAGCAAAAATAGCGGCAAAAGATTCCATATCAAAAAGATAACCCTCAGGAATAACATGCATATTTTCATCATCACTATCATCATCGTATTCAGATTCAATAATTTCTTTTTCTCTAGCCCTAGCAATTTGTTCATCAAGAAATTCACTAAGGGGCACAGTAGTATCAGGCATAGAAGCAGTTTCATCATAAGTATCATGCATAGCAGAAGTGGCATCATCAATAACATGCGACATATCAGAACGAATAGCAGAAGCAGATGTAGGTGTCGCGAACTTACTCATAACAGAAGGTGAATCAAGTGCAGACCTAGATGGCAGTTCCTTACCTCCTTGAGTCACTTGGGATTTATATCTACCGGAAACTATGAAGAACTTGGGAGATCCAAAAACCAAGATCTTGGTTTTTGGATCTCTCAAGTTCTTCATAGTGTCCGGCATATATAAATCCGGATAGATCTTGGTTTTTGGATCTCTCAAGTTCTTCATAGTGTCCGGCAGATATAAATCCCAAGTGACTCAAAGAATAGAGCTATGCTCCCCGGCAACGGCGCCAGAAATTAGTCTTCATAACCCACAAGTATAGGGGATCGCAACAGCTTCCGAGGGTAGAGTATTCAACCCAAATTTATTGATTCGACACAAGGGGAGCCAAAGAATATTCTCAAGTATTAGCAGCTGAGTTGTCAATTCAACCACACCTGGAAACTTAGTATCTGTAGCAAAGTGTTTACTAGCAAAGTAATATGATAGTGGTGGTAGCGGCAACAAAAGTAAAGACAGCAAAAGTAATGTTTTTGGTATTTTGTAGTGATTGTAACAGTAGTAGCGGAAAAGTAAATAAGCGTAAACCAGTATATGGAAAACTCGTAGGCACCGGATCAGTGATGGATAATTATGCCGGATGCAATTCATCATGTAACAGTCATAACATAGGGTGACACGGAACTAGCTCCAATTCATAAATGTAATGTAGGCATGTATTCCGTATATAGTCATACGTGCTTATGGAAAAGAACTTGCATGACATCTTTTGTCCTACCCTCCCGTGGCAGCGGGGTCCTATTGGAAACTAAGGGATATTAAGGCCTCCTTTTAATAGAGAACCGGAACAAAGCTTTAGCACATAATGAATACATGAACTCCTCAAACTATGGTCATCACCGAGAGTGGTCCCGATTATTCTCACTTTGGGGTTGTCGGATCATAACACATAGTAGGTGACTATAGACTTGCAAGATAGGATCAAGAACTCACATATATTCATGCAAACATAATAGGTTCAGATCTAAAATCATGGCACTCGGGCCCTAGTGACAAGCATTAAGCATAGGAAAGTCATAGCAACATCAATCTCAGAACATAATGGATACTAGCGATCAAACCCTAACAAAACTAACTCGATTACATGATAAATCTCATCCAACCCATCACCGTCCAGCAAGCCTACGATGGAATTACTCACGCGCGGCGGTGAGCATCATGAAATTGGTGATGGAGGATGGTTGATGATGACGACGGCGACGAATCCCCCTCTCCGGAGCCCTGAACGGACTCCAGATCAGCCCTCCCGAGAGGTTTTAGGGCTTGGCGGCGGCTCCGTATCGTAAAACACGATGATTTCTTCTCTCTGATTTTTTTCTCACCGAAACTCAATATATGGAGGTGGAGTTGGAGTCGGAGACGCAACAGGGGGCCCACGAGGTAGGGGGGCGCGCCCTACGGGGGGCGCCCCCCACCCTCGTGAGAAGGGTGTGGGCCCCCTGGTCTTCACCTTTGGCGAGGATTTTTTATTGTTTTTTCTAAGATGTTCCGTGGAGTTTCAGGTCATTCTGAGAATATTTGTTTTCTGCACATAAAACAACACCATGGTAATTCTGCTGAAAACAGCGTCAGTCCGGGTTAGTTCCATTCAAATCATACAAGTTAGAGTCCAAAACAAGGGCAAAAGTGTTTGGAAAAGTAGATACGATGGAGACGTAACATACGTCGCGCCGAACCCTTCCCCTTTTGAGCGCATGATAGTGCGGTGGGTAAGAAGGAGGGAGAGATTTCTTTTGAATAAGGTGTCTTCGAATCACTTACGTGTGAAGCTGGAAGGAGGCCGGGGTAATCGGCGATAATAGGTACATATGTACCGTCGTAGCTCATCTGATAGAATGTTCCCTCCTCAAGCTCCACGAATATGTGCGGATCTTCTTCATATCCGGGGTCAAGATCCCGGTTGTGATTCTCCGGCTGAGGGGCAGGGTCATGGATCCCCTCGATAGCCTTTCGCCATTCCTATTATGAGTAGATAAGATGCTGCCTGTCAACAAATGATCCAAGGACAAGATAAATTAAGTGAAGCCTAACCTTACCCAGCTGGGAGGATTGTACATGGAAAGTCCGTCTCGATGTGGGAGACGGATGAACTCCTCCTTCTCCCCTTTATACAGCTCGACCAGGATCTTGGCTAGAGCGGCGGGGGTCTTCGAGCCTTTCCGTCCATAACGTGAGGCATCATCTTCTCCGTTATAGTGCCACATGGGCAGTCCTTGGTATTGGAGTGGCTGGGCCCCTCGTGTTATGGAATTTGCCATCACTTCGACTATTGACAATCCGGACTAGGCAGGCATTTTAATCTTGCCTAGTAGCAAGCTGATTTCCGCGCTATCCTCTTCCTTGAGGCTCCGAGGACGCCAGCTGTGGTGCTTCCTCAGCGGAGCATTTGAAAACTCGGGGAGGCCTATGCGGACCGGGTCGGGTAGAGTGACGTCTTCAATGTAGAACCATTCAGAAGACCACTCTTCGGGAGCTTTCTTCGGCGTGCCGGACAGATATCCGGTCCCGGCAATGCGCCACACTTCGGCTCCTCCCACTTCAAAGGTTGATCCACCTTGATTGCTAGGGACGAGGCAGAATAATCTTCTCCATAAATCAAAATGGGCCTCGCAACCCAGGAATAGTTCACATAGGGCAACATAACCCGCAATGTGGAGGATGGAGCCGGGGGTAAAATTGTATAGCTGGAGGCCGTAGTACTCCAGCAGCCCTCGGAGGAATGGGTGAATTGGAAACCCCACCGCCCTCAACAGATAGGGGACGAAGCATACCCGTTCTCCCACAGACGGATTGGGAGAATCCTCTGCCTGGGTATTGCCATTGACGGAGGCCAACCCTGCTCGAACAGGGACCAGATCTACTGGAGGGAGAAACCCCTGCGCTTGCAGCTTTGCCAATCGGTTATGGGGCACAGAGCACCTCTCCCACTCGCTTCTATCTAGGTTGGAACGGGAAGAGGAGCTGGGGTTGTTGGCCATGTTGGAATGGTCCTGCATGGCGGTCTGTGAGGATTTTCTCCGCTTGGTGCCAAAGGGATCTGAGATCCAATCTCTTTAAATAGATACTCTTCCTTACAAGGCTTGGGTGTTATTTGCAAAAATACCCTGACTGTCCGCATTCGCTCGACGCATGGAAAACAAGGACATTAAGCGTGCAAAAGCTGAGGGGATACATTGAATCTACGGACGAATACAATACTTAAGGGAGGAACCCGCCTTGCAATACCAAACATAATCCGCGTGCCAAACACCTCGCTATTGAAGACTGGTTTGGGGGCTACTGAGGGGTCTTGGACTGAGGGGTCCTTGGGAGTTCGGCCTGTTATCTATGGGCCGGACTGATGCGCTGTGAAGATATGAAGACCGAAGATGGTGCCCGTGTCCAGATGGGACTCTCCTTGGCATGGAAGGCAAGCTTGGCAAACAACTATGAAGATTCCATATTATGTAACTAACTCTATGTAACCCTAGATCCCCCCGGTGTCTATATAAACCGGATGACTTAGTTCGGATAGGGGATACTCAATACCGTAGTCATACAGGCTAGACTTCTAGGGTTTAGCCATTATGATCTCGTGGTAGATCAACTCTTGTAATACTCATATTCATCAATATCAATCAAGCAGGATGTAGGGTATTACCTCCATCAAGAGGGCCCGGACCTGGGTAAAGCTTCGTGCCCCATGTCTCCTATTACCATCAACCTTAGACGCACAGTTTGGGACCCCCTACCCGAGATCCGCCGGTTTTGACACCGACAAAGGCCGAAAGATAACACGGGTTCGAAATGGCCCAAATGAATAATGGGCCGTTAATGGGTATAAAGGGGTACACTGCTCATTGTGGGCCAGATTCACCACGGGCCGTTAATGGGGCAAGAGTTACAAATCGCCTCGTATGGGCCGAAAGACATCATGGGCCATACATGGGCCGGAAGTTACAACGGGCTGGAATCATATTGGACGGCCCAGATGAAGCTACTGGGCTTAATTCCATAGGTCGTAACGGGTCGTGAGTTAGCGGGTCGTAAATGGGCTATATAGGAACAGGCTTTTCGTGGGCAGGCCCGTTACCTTTTGACCAAGTCAAACAAGGCCGGCCTTTTCATCGGAATGGCCTCTGTTGGGCCATGCCATGTGTTGACGTATCATAGGCGCCTCCTGTCCAATGAATGGATGACATCTGTCCCAACGGTGAGCCAACACGTGTTTCCTCCGGCCAATGAGAATTTTACATGTGGAAAATCCTCATTGGTCCGGGCTATTAGAAGGTTATCGAATACAAAAACCGGACCCCGATAGCTTAACGACATCCCGTTACGGTGGATGCCACGTGTCGGTCACCCTTCACGAAAGCACTTCCATGAGGCGCGATTTGTCGTCATGGAAGTGGACACTTCCGTGATGATAATTTTGGTAATGTCATGGAACACTTCTACAACAGCATAGGTATGACTATCTTGATTCTGTCATAAATTTGTCATGGATGTACATGGATGACAGAAAACGTGACCTACTGTGACAAACACGTATCGGCACGGAAGTGTATTTTTTGTAGTGCTTACATAGATTTCATGGATTGGGAGAACATAACCACATGATTTCTATTCCAAAAAGGGGGAGGCGGGAGTAAGCAGAGAAACCCTATGATCTATTTGACACATAAATGGGTATAGATCACTAACCAACTATCCGTCGTCCTCGGAATCGTCGCCTGAGTGGTCATCGAAGTCGTCGCCGGAGTGGTTGTCGGAGTCGGTGTGGAACTCCGCCTCCGGCTGTGGAAGCTCGACGCTGTCGACGACGTCAGGGTGCAACGATAACTCGTCGGCGGTGACGGCAACCTCTGTCTCCATCTCCACGCCGTGCTCCGGTGCTTTAGCAGCCATGGCGTTGCCACTCCTTCCGATGGGGCGCTTCGGTGGCATCCTCATACACTAACGGCTTTGAGGACTGAGAGCGGCGCCGAGGATACAAGCGGAGAGAGGATTGTGTGTGTGTAGAGAGGATGGGGGGTGCGGCCGCTAGGGAGCACCATTAATATAGAGTAGTGGGAGTTGTGGGAGAGAGGAGAGCGGTGGTCAAACCGATGGCTCGCCTCCCGGTGAGCCTGTGCACCGGGCTGCTGGCATGCCTACCAAAGTTTCACACAGCTACTCGCATGCCTCCCGATGACACTGCGCAGCGAGCACGCCTCCGTCAATTCACACACCTACATGCACGCCTCCCCGTCTGCGTGCGTGGCGGACCGCTCGCATGCGTCCCGTCAACTCACGCCTGCTCGCACGCCACACGGGTCGCACGACGGCACCTATATTGTTTTTCTATTTGGATGATTAACGATGCCGCTTTATTGCTTAACCGAAGCATGGCACGTATCCATTGTTGGTCTAATGCTCACGGTTTGAATAAATAATTCATTTGGGATATTGGTTCCCAATTATTAATAATCTCCCGTATGTAATTAGATAAAGATTACATCAAAACTGGTCTCAAATTTGACAAAAATATGTACAATGCCACTTTGTATTGGTGTCCATATGACAACACGATAAGTTTCATGAACTTCAAATAAGTTTTGGATCTACTAGAATTTAAAAATCAAGATTCTCAATGTTTGAAATTTGTTTCATGGGGAGTAAACATGCACCCAGTGAGACACATGTGTTTTTGCAATCCATTTAGGTGCACTGTCACATGTGCATGTAGCTCAAATTTGATTTTTGCACATTATACCAATAGAAAATCAATCAGTCAATGTACTAAAACGTCTTAATGATCTCTGTGATTTTTTTGAAATTAAAACGTCCCTCCTTTGGTAACATGTATGTTCACCGCGGGATAATTAATTTAACATGCATCGTAGTTGCGGTGGATTCACGGTGTGTGTGTGGGTGTGTGCGTCTGGCGGTGGCGGGTGGCTCGCAGTACACTATGAGTTGTGAGCCACAGTGTGGGTTGGCCATTTTGTTAGGCAGGATGGTGCCACATCAGAGTCGTGAAATAGTTATTTAAAACATTACACAACCCTTTCATACATAAATGTTTTGGCCACATGCAGTCGATGGTTGTCCCACACGACACTCGATACTCATGTGTGACGCTTTCTGTGGGCCTGCGAGGTCGTCGTCCATCACTTTCACGAGCAGCTGGCGATGAGGTTAATTTGACCAGCAAGGTAGAATCTTTTTTGTTTGTGTTATGGTGGTATATAGTACGCGTCAAAGAGGTGGGAGGGGACTAGCATATATACTATACGTATGCGTCCATGAACAAGTACACCTCACTCGGTGTCGGGACTTTTTGGTTATCGAGGCACGTGCCACATCAAAATTGTGAAATTGGTTATTCAAACATCACACAACACCTTTTTGGGCCACATGCATATATATCCTAGCTAGGACACTCACGTGTGACGCTTCCATCTATGGGCCCACGAGGCCATCGTCGATGCATGCATGCATCACTTTAACCTGCATCAGGAGAGGTTAATTAATTTCACCATCGATGAGGATTCTTTTGGGTTCTACATATATTACGGCAGGAGCATATAGTATGCGGCGAAGAGGGGGGGGGGGAAGGGGACCATCATATGTAGTACGCTTGATATGAAGCTCGCTCTGTGTGGGTGCATGGTTTACGGTTTTTGTGGCATGTGTCACATAGAAGTTATGCATTTTTGGTATTCAACATATATATGTTTGGCCCACATGCAAAGCAGTAGTGGTTGTCCTCTCGCACCCACTTAAGCGGTTATCAGCGATATCGATGCTTTCCACCTGTGGGCCCGCTTGGTCCATCACTTCTTTTTGCCTGACAACAAGAGAGGTTAATTTAACTTAGGAGGGGATTATTATTTTTTCTCTAGGATGACATGTCTGATACACTTTGAGCACACACACATGCATGTGTATGCATGAATCCCTCCCATCGAGTTGAAGTGGCTAGTACAACGACACCATCATGAACCGATCTCGCTCTGTGTGGGGAGCTACTGTATGATTTTTGACACACGTGCCAGATCAATGTTGTGTATTTAAACATGCATGCACGCATCACCTCCATACATATGCATGTAGTGGTTGCCTTCGTACGATGCACTCCCTCGCATGGTTATTGGTGAAAAGCCTATATATTCGTGGGCCCACGTGTACATCCATGATCACCTTGACCAAGAACAAGATAGGTTACCATGGCGGATTCTTCATTTAGTTCGTGTTATTGTAGTATAGGTCATGGTGAGATTCAGACCTAATTAAGTTTGAGCGCATATACTATGCATGCATGCATGCATATATGAATCCCCGTAGTTGGCTTGAAGTGTGGTGTAACATACATATGCATCGTCAACCTAACCCTCACCCAGTGTGGGGATTTCTAGTTCGAAATCACGGTACCACATCAAAGTTGTTCAATTGTTACTCAAAAACACACCTCTCCATACATATGTTTGGGCCACACGCATGCAGTGGTTGTCTTCGGAGACTAGCTACTTGCGAGATTATTGGCGAGCTAGCCCATCTCCGGGGTCGCATGGACGGCCATCACTTTAAGCAACAACAAGAGATAGGTTGTACGACCAAGGTGGATTATTCTTGGTCAGTTTTACAATCCATCTTGGTGAGATATATGCCTCTCTGGCCCGCCGACTGAAAGTGTGTGTGTGTGTGGGGGGGGGGGGGGGGTGCTACATCACACTTTGCTAGGTGAACCTCAATTGGGGGGGGGGTATGCATTCATAGCTTAATTAGGATTCCCTTCATGGCGACACGAGGGGGGTGGGGGCTGCTAGCTACTTCGCACTTTGCTAGGTGAACCTCGATTGGGGGGAGGGGGCATGCTCATAGCTTAGGATTCCCTTCATGCCGACACGAGGGGGGTTGGTAGCTACTTCGCACTTTGCTAGGTGAACCTCGGTTGGGGGGCATGTGCATTCATAGCTTAGGATTCCCTTCGTGCCGACACGAGGGAGGGGTGGCTGCTAGCTACTTTGCACTTTGCTAGGGTGAACCTCGGTTGGGGGGAGGGCATGCATTCATAGTTTAGGATTCCCTTCGTGCCGACACGAGGGAGGGGGTCTGCTAGCTACTTCGCACTTTGCTAGGTGAACCTCGGTTGGGGGGCGCATGTGCATTCATAGCTTAGGATTCCCTTCATGCCGACACGAGGGAGGGGTGGCTGCTAGCTACTTCGCACTTTGCTAGGGTGAACCTCGGTTGGGGGGGGGCATGCATTCATAGCCTAGCTAGGATTCCCTTTGTGCCGACATGAGGGAGGGGGGCTGCTAGCTACTTTGCACTTTGCTAGGTGAACCTTGGTTGGGGGGAATGCATTCATAGCTTAGGAATCCCTTCGTGCCGACACGAGGGAGGGGGGCTGCTTGCTCTACTTCACACTTTGCTAGGTGAACCTCGGTTGGGGGCATGCATTCATAGCTTAGGATTCCCTTCGTGCCGGCACGAGGGAGGGGGGCTGCTAGCTACTTCGCACTTTGCTACGGTGAACCTCGGTTGGGGGGGCATGCATTCATAGCTTAGGATTCCTTTCGTGCCAACACGAGCGAGGAGGGGGCTGCTAGCTACTTCGCACTTTGATAGGTGAACCTCGGTTGAGGGGGAGGGGGCATGCATTCATAGCTTAGGATTCCCTTCGTGCCGACATGAGGGGGGTGGGGGCAAGCAATACTGTGCGCTTTGCGAGAGAGGTGCCACATCGAAGTTGCATTTGGTATTTAAAAATCAAACTACCCCTTTGATACATAAATTTGGTCCACATGCAAGTGTGTTCGTGTTCTGACCCTCTTCCGCTTCATTTTTCGCCAAATTTATGAACATTAGACAAGTCGGATGACGCAACAGACACGGTTCACTCAAACTAATTGTGTGCCGTGCCATTGCACCTGTCACGCACACATCCGCATAGTAAATTGGGCTCCATGAGGCTCCCCCTCTCAAAAATATCTGCCTGCCTTGAGGGTTTTTCTGTTTCATAACACACGGTTGTTATCTCCGGACTGTGTGCCATGTTTTTGTTCCCAATCCCGCCTGCATCCATAGAAAATATCTGCCCGCCTCGAGGGTTTTTCTGTTTCATAACACACGGTTGTTATCTCTGGACCGTGTGTGATGCACTATCATCAAAATTTTCAATAGCCTGGCATTTCACTCCCGCCTTTAACTCCCGCGTAGTAAAATTTTCAGTACCCGCGTCATTTCCTCAAACACCCCCCTCCAGACACACACACACACCAAAACCTCGTCGGGCGTGCGCTCACACACACACCCCCTCCCTCGCTCCAAACCCTAGCAAAGTCCCCGCCACCGCTGCCGCCGCCGCAAGGCATCCATTGTCAACATCTCCCGGTTTGCCTGTGCAGCTTACCCACCAATCTCCATACCCAGGCCGCCCTGAGTTTCTTAGATGACGCCTACCAAACGCCCCCTTTCCCACAGATCCCCATCCCCATCCCCCACTCCAGAGTGTTGCAGCCTAAGCCCGGCTACGCTTCCCGTGGAGCTCGAGGAGCGACTGGCCCAAAAGAGGTGTATAGCCGTATCTTCGCCCGACGTCGCCGAGGAAGCTGGCGACCATTACTGGTGGCAGGCACTCAAGCAGCGGGCTAGAGTATGCGGGCATGTCTCGTCCGCCGGCTACGACATCGAGGTCATCGACAGCGACGCCCTAAGGCGGGCTGTGTCACAGGTTAAGTGGCCCACCCCCAACCCGTCGGGTTCAACCGTCGCCGATCTCATCCATGGCCTCGCCGCTGATCCCCTCTGGCTCGCTGTCAACAATTTGCCATTCTACATCGCCATCGAGCCCCTTTTTT
Organism: Triticum monococcum; assembly: GCA_034509565.1. Classification (NCBI taxonomy): domain Eukaryota; kingdom Viridiplantae; phylum Streptophyta; class Magnoliopsida; order Poales; family Poaceae; genus Triticum; species Triticum monococcum. Next base: position 182,509,959 of record CM067843.1, on the reverse strand, counting down.
TCATTTTTGAAGGACACGTTCTGTGACACTGGCTTGGGATCCACAGCTTCCAAGTCAGACCTCATCGACGGCGACCACGAGGAGGGCACCCTCTCCGGCTCTACCAAGGGGAAAGAGCCCATCTGCTCTTCCAAGGGGAAAGCGCCCGTCTGCGACATCAGGGAGGGCACCCTACAGCCGTGCTCTCCCAAGGGGAAGGAGCCCATCTGCGACAACATGGAGCGCATCCAGGGTCCGTGCTCTTCCCATGGGAACGAGCCCATCCGTGACAAGTGAGGAAACCCATGATTTGTTTTGTCATGCCTCTTCACAGGGGGAAACCCATGATTTGTTTTGTCGAGTCCCTTTTGTAGTGTAGTGAGAATATGTCCAGTTTTAATTGCTATATCTGGTTGTTTGCAGTATGCCTTGTTTATTTCAGTTGTTCACAATGTGATGCTCTATATGTGCAATTATTTACTGTGCAATACATTTCATCAATCCAGTTTTAAACATACCGATAGGAATGCATATATTTGCTTGCTGTTAAGCCTGTTATAGGTAGCATATGCCTCTTTTAAAGTTTTTTGATTGTTCGGTTGTTTGTAGTTAGCATATGTTCAGTTTCAAATGCTATCTTTGGTTGTTCGTAGTATGCCTTGTTTATTCCAGTTATTCACAACGTGATGTTCTATATGTGCAAGTATGAACTGTGCAGTTCAATTTCATCAGTACCAGTTTCAACAATACCACTATGAATGACTACATTTGGTTGATGCATCTTGTAGTTAACATGCCTTTCCATTTTTATTTAACCATAACCAGTGTACTTAGACCGGCACAATACCAGTTTGAATGACCATGTTTGCTTGTTGTTAAATGTTTGGCCTGTTGCAGTTAGCACACCTTTCCACTTGTTTTGCTTTACTAGCGTGCTTAAACCTGCACACTAAAGCTATCTTTTGGAGATTATTTTGTCTGCCATGTGTAATTTTGGTTGATGTTTAGCCTATTGTGCTTAACATGCTTCTTGATGTACCTAGACAGGACAATTTTGGGAATGACTGCTGTTTTCCATCGAGGTTAGTTTCCTCCCATGGCTTATATCTGCTCACTGTTCAGGATATCGGTAGCTGGTACCATATAGGCCGGCGGCTGATAAGGGACTAATCGGTGAATCAGACTTTTAACTGAATATATCTGCAACCCATTTTTCCTTAGGTTAACTAGGGCCATATGTAATATATCTGAGGCTACATAGCAACATGAACTATACTTAATGTCTAGATATGTAATCCTAGGCTACATAGCAACAAGGAAGAGTGTTACATTGATGTTCTAATGATGCCTAGATATACATAGAAGAGCAGCAATAGCAACAACAGCAACAACACAACCCTGTTTGGATACTCAACTTAGCTAGAGGTTAGAGTTAGTTTCTAGCTCATTACTAACCCTGAACTAACTCCATCGATAGAGTTGTTTGGATGACAGGGTTAGATTGACAATAAATGCACTAGGAGAACTAGCTCTAATTAGCACCTCTTGGGTTGGATACTAGTTTTTTGGGGTGGGTTATAGATGCAACTAGCTCAAACTAGCTCTCATGTTTAGATATACTTTAGGGCTATTTGAGACCAAACTAGCTCAAACTAGCTGTAACCCATGGATACAACAGCAGATAATTTGTAAGAATGAACTAAACTCTTTCCGGCCCGTGATATAAGATGTTAATTCATCTAATATGTGAGTATATTGGATGTTATAAGATACTCCCTCCGTTCCTAAATATTTGTCTTTTTAGAGATTTCAAATGGACTACCACATACGGATGTATATAGACATATTACAAAAGAGTGTTGTACTACATCATTGTGCAATTGCCGTTTAGCTTCTAATATTAACTTGGTGCTTTTAGGTACATATGTCATTGGTAAAGATCCGCGTTTAGACCCTTTCTGCATATGGGGCAATGAGATATCGATGAACCAGCATCAAGTGAGGAAGCTGATAAAGATTGTTAGTAAAATGGGTCCAAAGATGGCAATTAAACTATTTGTTTACACTTTATCCAAGACAACAACGAACTGTGGGATGGTAAGTAAGAACTCTGCAGCCTTCTTTTTACTGCCCATAATGAGTTGTGTTAGATGAAAATGTCTGAATCTTTTTCCTTTGTAGTGGTTGCCAAAGCAGTTTACTGAAGATTACCTCTCAAACTACATGATTGGTGGGCATGCAAAGGTTAAAGTATTTCTACCAGAACATAATGATTATCTAGATGTTTTCATGAAGACCGTGAAGGATGGGTGTCGGTGTTAAAACCGGCGGATCTCGGGTAGGGGGTCCTGAATTGTGCGTCTAAGGCGGATGGTAACAGGAGGCGGGGGACACAATGTTTACCCAGGTTCGGGCCCTCTCGATGGAGGTAATACCCTACTTCCTGCTTGATTAATCTTGATGATATGAGTATTACAAGAGTTGATCTACCACGAGATCGAAGAGGCTAAACCCTATAAGCTAGCCTATGGTATGATTGTTGTTGTCCTACGAACTAAACCCTCCGGTTTATATAGACACCGGAGGGAGCTAGGGTTACACAGAGTCGGTTACAAGGGTGGAGATCTACATATCCGAATCGCCAAGCTTGCTTTCCACGCAAAGGAGAGTCCCACCCGGACATGGGACGAAGTCTTCAATCTTGTATCTTCATAGTCCAACAGTCCGGACAAAGTATATAGTCCGGTTGTCCGAGGACCCCCTAATCCAGGACTCCCTCAATAGCCCCTGAACTAGGCTTCAATGACGATGAGTCCGGCGCGCAGATTGTCTTCGGCATTGCAAGGCGGGTTCCTCCTCCGAATATTTCATAGAAGATTTTGAACACAAGGACAGTGTCCGGCTCTGCAAAACAAATTCCACATACCACCGTAGAGAGTATAATATTTCCACAAATCTAATCTGCTGACAACTTTTCATAACGTGACATCACGTCATGGCTCCGGTTATTATTTGAACCATTTTTCTCAACCAGCTACTGCACATATTGGGAGGCGGTCTTCTTGGCACGTCTTGTCGAAGCAGAGATCGTGTCCCCTTATCACAGGATTCTCATCAATACGGGTGTGGGTAACCCAACCGCGCCATCAATCACGATGTTCGGGGAATAAGCGAGTTTTGCCAGGCAAGTGGGGAGGCACGCAGTTTCTACCGCCCTTATAAAGGGATAAGGACTCCTCTTTTTTATCCACGCCTTCTTCTCCCCTGCCCATCCATTCTTGCGCACTCGAGCTCCAGTGCCCAAGTTTGCATCTTCTCCGAAGAACCACTCCAAATATTTCCGGAGCGGGAGGCAAGTGGATGGCCTCTACCGTCCGGAAGAAGGACATCAAGAAACTTCGGGACGCCGGGTATCTAGCCCAGAAGATCGGCCACCGTCTCTCGACGGCGGGACAGATCGTCCCTACCCCAGAACCCCACGAAAGGGTCGTATTCCTCCCTCATTTCATCCCTCATCAATCACTTCTAACGAGACATCTTCAAGTTGACAGTGTAATATTGGTTGCACCTTGCATATCATTTCAAAGATGTATTGCCTCTAATTTGTTGAAGTGACACTTATAATGAGACACATCTAACTTAGTAGAGTGATTTTGCTTGGATCTTTCATATGGTGTCTAGATTGCATTGCTTCCAATTTGTTGAAATGCCTTCTGCTTAGACTTTTTCATACATATTCCATCCTCCTACAATGTGGTTTGCCATACATAAAAGTTGTGTTCGTCAGTATCATGCATCAACGAATTTGGAAGTGCGAATTTCATTCCTTTTTCTTCTGTGTTTACTTGACAAGGCAAAATCTAAAAGGACGAAGGCACGGAATGATGGTGGTCCTCTGGAGCAACCGAAACAGATGATCTCTACAGATTCTCCTACGGCTCCTACTGCAGTGCAAGTTCCAAATCTCATCTCCCCTACTCCACAACCCCAGGTGCTTGCTCTAACATGTCAGTGTGATATCTGGTTGCATGTTGCATATGGTGCCTAGCTTGCATTGCTCCTAATTTGTTAAATTGCATCTCCTTAGCTTACACATTATACATGCGAATATGACGCGCCTTCATGTTTTTGGTACATACTACATCTGCCTATTGCACCATGTTCTTACATCAAACTACTGTTCTTGTGTATCATGCATCTATCGCTTACGATGAGACAGTCACGCCCGTGGGTTAGTATGAGACGCGCTACTCTTATAAAGAGTACAGTTTCATCCTCTCCACATGATTCTCAAGAAACAACAAGCCTAAATGAAGATATTGAACGTAGCTCTGTACTTGAAGACCGCACTTCCCCTACACCACCATCGCAGGTGCTTGCTCTAACTTCACAGTGTGATATGTGGTTGCATGGTGCATACGGTGTCTAGCTTGTAATGCTTCTAATTAGGGTAAATTGCATCTGCTTAGTTTACACATTATACCTGTGAATATGACATGCCTTCCTATTTTTGCTACACTCTACATCTATGTGTTAACCATGTTCTTACATGAAACTACCTCTCTTCTATATCATGCATTAATCACTTACGATGAGACACCTTTATTCGTTGCATATTGCATATTATTTCTAGCCTGTTGCTATGTATTGGTTCTAATTTGGTCAAATACATTTGTTAGGCCACCCTTTTAATTTGGCAGAGTGATATTGGTTTCATCTTTCATATGGTTTCTAGCTTGCATTGCTTCTAACTAGTTCAAACACCTTGTGCTTAGTTTACACTTAATACATCATACATGTCAATATGTCATGTCGTCTTGTTTTTCATACATATTCCATCCTCCTATCATGCGTCTGCCTTACATGAAAGTAGTGTTCGTCAGTATCATGCATCAATGAGTTCTGAATAGCATATTTTATTCCTTTTTCTTGTGGCTTTGACTTGACAAGGCAAAATCAAAAAAGACGAAGGAAAAGAGTAAGGAAGGAGATGATGGTGGTCCTCTGCAACAACGTAAACGGAGCATCTGTACGGATTCTCCTTGTACTCACTACAAAAAAAAGACACATCCGTGACATTTTGGGCCAAACGAAAAAAATTTCTGTCATACATATGACACTTCTATGACCATAATTGTGACAAAACCCGGTATCATCATAGATGTGGTGGGCTCCTACTTCTATGACAAAAAATCATGACAGAAAATGGGCTTTTCGTCCTGGGCGGGCTGGAGACGCAACTGCATGACATTCTTTGGGCCGTCCATGATGGAAAAAACCGCGGTAGAAGCAAGGGGGAGGAAAATTTCGGGGAGTTCCCGGTTACGGTGGGAGGTCGGGGCCGAGCGATGCGCGTTTCTCTTGTACAAGTATGCACATGTGTGCGAGGCGTTGGCTCTAACTGAACCCGAGAGAGGCGTTGGGCTCTAACTGAACCCGAGCGATTGCACTGCAGGCTACGCGTTACTGAACCCGAGCGATTGATCGATGGCTGTTAACTGAACCTGATCGAGCGATTCCTTCGCTACTACTGCTAACTGAAGCCGATCGATGGGATGAACAGTGAGCATTGCGGGGGGGGGGGGGGGGTTGGATGAACAGTGAGCGGTGGCGTTGCCTCTGGATGAACAGGACCCCATGGTGTGGTGGAGGGCTGGATGAACAGTAGACAGTGGAGGGGTGCCCGTGGAGGGGTGGATAAACAGGACCCGTGGTGTGGAGGGCTGGATGAACAATAGACAGTGGAGGGGTGCCCGTGGAGGGGTGGTTGAATAGGACCCCGTGGTTTGGAGGGCTAGATGAACAGTAGACGGTGGAGGGGTGGTTGAATAGTAGCCGGTGGAGTAGCGCGTGGTGGAGGCTGGATGAACAGGAGCCCATGGAGGCTGGATGAACAGGAGCCTGTGGAGGCTGGAGGAGGTCGACGGTGGAGATGAACATTATCCCGTGGAGTCCCGTTTTGCGGTACGCCACACCCCTCCCGATGAACAGGACCCCCGTTTCGACCATAGCGCTCCAACACAAGTCCGTTTCCTCCGTTTTGTGGTACACCACACCCCTCCCGATCAACAGGACCCCCGTTTCGACCGTAGGAGGTCTGTTCCTCCATTTTCCGGTACGCCAGACCCCTCTCGATGAACAGGATCCCGTTTCGAACGTGGCCGGTCGAACACAAGGCCGTTTCCTCCATTCTGCGGTACGCCAGGCCTCGTTTCCATCGCCTGTTCCGTCCAAGCCCTCCCGATGAACACGACGCATTCTGTTGCCTCCCCATGAACACGACACATTCCGTTGCCTCCCCATGAACACGACGCATTCCGTTGCCTCCCCATGAACACGACGATGACGCTGTTTCTCCATTCCGACCTAGCCATGTACACGAGCCCTGGCCGTACGTATGCGCAAGTAGGTGTTCGAGAACATCATAGCACACTGAACTTGCATACAAAAATTTCACGCAGGCGGCACAATCAGGATGGAAGCAGTGGATCGCTACGAGAAGGGCTATGTTGAAACCAACGAAGTCATACATAACGGTTCATCGTCTTTATCAATGACGGGGAAATATCTTGAATGTTGGGCAAAGAAAACAGACAAACAACACAATAAGTACTCCTAGCACATTAAGTTGACATACAACCCTTTCTAAAAAAAGTTCATCTACAAAATTAGAACAGGTCACAATCAAATGTACTGGCATATCAGTGCTTCACACCCATAGCTCGGATTTAACTAGTATCTGACAGGATTCAGTTGTTACCTCAAATTAGAGCACATCCAGGCAGCCAGCCATGCCTCTTCTCCCAAAGAAGCAGTGGCATCCGCCGCGCGATGGAGTAGGCCCTGTGCCATCCATCATTCCGAGCAACACGGGGAAAGTCTGACGCTGACTCCTGTAATGGACGTCGTCGACGGACCCTGGCACCAGCGGCGGTGGCAGGACTTCGATTGATGGATTGACCACTTCTTCAACATGCACGAACACTCGATACAGGTACATCTCTAACGTGGTCCGCGGCGGCCTTGGTGGCGACGAATAGTACAACCCCGGTTCCTGCACCGGTATCTCAACACCAATCACCTTCGGTATGGTGGACGACTTCTTCATCCATGCCATAACCATCAGAGCCCAGCTATCTGGAGGAACAAACATACTTACGAGCTCACCTCCAAGGTCGCTGATAAGCTCGTTCATGGACTCGCTATTCCGAGCACGTCGAGGCATGCCGTGGAAGGTAAGCTTTGTTAAAACTCAAGCTCAGAGGGCACCGAGCCCCATCCTGGGTGCCACCGATCAAAGCTCACCAGCGCGCCATTGCAAAACAAACGCCAGGAAGTTTCGAACACACGACTGTAGTCGAAAGTTATCCAGAACCTGACGAAGAAATCAGCTGGTGGCGGACAAACTTCGACGAGCAAGTCACTTATTTGGATGCCGTGCGCAATGCCAAGAGCTTTGACAAGGTCATCCGGCGAGACGGGAGGCCGGTCGCTGTTGATGGTTACCATCAGCACTTTGCCGGCAAACTGGTCGTCAAGTGCCGCCATGCCACTATTGAGTGATAGCACGCAGCGACCAAAGGTAGGACGGACCTCAGGATCTCCGTCTCGGAGATCCGCGTTGACCGGCGACATGATAGTGCGCTTGAGTACAGGGAGTACAGGAGGGGGATTTGGGGGAACTGGAGTAGGAATCAAGATTCCAGAGGTGGGGGAGGGGCGGGAGACTATGGATGAAAAGGTAGCATGAATTTCGAGCACTCGCCAATATGCTCTCGGCGCGCAAGCGCACGAAAACACCGGTGGCGCCCACATGTCGGCCTAAGAGTCCTTATTCATTCTTTTTTGGAGAGCCCGACCTTTTTTTCAGGATCTTTTGAGAGCCCGGCCTAAGAGTCATAATTGACCTGTTTGGCATTGCGTTACTACTCGACCCATATTCAACGACACCTCACTGGCCCAAACAAGTGTACATCATCGAAAAGACACTGAGCTCAAATTATATAACTTGAAAAAAGGAGATATACTCTGAACACTTGAGAATGGTGATGCCCTCATTTAGCCCACCAGTAGTTCAAGACAATAAACAGTTCGAAACAACGATATATACATCATTCAAACACTGACTAGTGAGTACTACTGACATAAACAACAAGACATGATCCTTCATAAGAAGTCTTGCTACACCACCAAAACACACCCATCTGCAGCGTTCAGACTCTCATGATCCAGACGAGAATGACATTCTAAACAGAAGCAACTATTACATAGTAAGAGTGACATAGACGAGGATGACCAAATGACAAGGAATATGCATAACAAAAGAAAGAACTACCCATCCAGAACCAGCAGCAAAGACAACAAAGTCATTCGAAGAGATGATCCAACACAATCATAATTTGCACCGCTTCAGCGACCAGTAATCTGGAGACACCAGTACTCCACCCTTTCGATGCAACAACCCAATTACCTATCAACCTGAAGGCTCGAACCACATCACTGCCTGTCGTAATTGAGACATCCAAGGATCAAAGTTAATCCGGATGCCTTTGTCATTCTCACCTTGTTTTGGTTGCAGGCTGTATCGTTGACAATCAGGGGAGTTTGCTCCCGAACTCCTAGGGCTCGCCGTGTAGACACAGTGTTCCATAGCAAATAGAGCCTCTCTACCATCAAGGTCCTTGCCAACGGTGATCTCCTGGTCAATCGGATAATTGAGTCCGAGAAACAGAGAGTGTGAACCAAGGCTGTTTACCCGCCTCCAACTAAAAAAATCCTAAAGGCCCCAACAAGCTGGTATCCTGCTCATAGACGTAACAGCCATTGTTTGGATACTCACGTATTACACGGTGCTTGTATACAGTGGGGTTTTTGCAATATAACTTTTCCGGCTCATGTGTCCGAATGATCATCAGTCTTTTGCCGTCGTATGATCGAGCGAGCAACCAGTTCTGCTTCCCTGTTTTTGGCAAAGGTGGTGTGATTACAAAGGGCAGTAACTGTAGGGAAACTGCATCATATCAAAAAGGACAGGCATTGTTAATGTAAGATCAGCATTGTTCAGAGTATGAGTAGGATAATGCAAGAAACAACATTGATATGTCCCTGTTGGAACTGGGAGGAAAATACAGGGAAATGTATACTGGGTTTGAAAATATAGAAGTGCCATGCATGGTTATACTCATGTTATCTCGCAATCGATTCTTCACAGGAAACAACCATGTCATGCATGTTATGTAATCATGTTCTGTCCTCACAAACAAATTCTTCAAGGTAACTAACATACCATGCATTGTTATATACTCGTGTTCTGTGGGCAAAAATTTTGTGAGGATATTATTCTAGCCATTGATTGCTGAAGGGCGAATATAGGTATGTACACATGGTAAGCATTGCAGGATTTCACTACTTCCAAATATAGAGTTCTCCATATGCACATTTACTTCCCTAATGTATGGTTAGATGAAACCAAAAGTGTGGTGCATGTTTCTACATCATGAAAATGAGGAAACTAACATGGCCATTGATACACACTCATATTTAGTAGTAGTATATAGATTACTGTAAAATAAGGATAATATCCATATATTCCTAACCATTTGATTATTCAGGGTACAAATTGGCTGTAATGACATGGTCACAATCGCATGAATTAACTCATTCCAAATATAGCTGATTTACAGCGTCTCTAATACATTGCCATAGTTCTACTCAAATTCTGCTCAAACAGAGATATGCCAATCATCACAAAAAGTTCAAACAGTGTCATGGCGTCATCATTAACATGAGAGGAAACAACTTACACGCGCCGTCCCAGCAATACGTGGTGCCATCTGCTTTGTTGATCGCGTAGATGATGCCATTGTGTTCAATAGCATCACAGAAGTGTGTATCAGCTTTGACAATGATCCACTGCGAGCCGAGTTGTCTCCAGCTAAAGAAGGCACCGGCGTAAAGATAGGTGAGTCCGCAGTCGAACAAGGCAACTAGCTTGAAGTCTGCGTAATTCGCATGTCGTGTGGGCACTTGGCAGATTACAATCTTCTGCAAAACAAGGTCCGTCCAACTGACGTAGTAATCTAGATGACTTGGACCGCGATGGTAATACTCTATATAATCCAACGGAGGAAGGATAATCTCATGGGAGGTCTGGAAGTTCACGAGCACCAACTTTTTACCGTCTTCTCTGAAGGCAGCCATCCAGTGGGAGTTCATGCCGACCCAGTACATACCTGCCAAGAAGTTTTGGACGATGGTGATCGGATCGATGTCGAGGGAAATGATGTACGGCGACCCACTACATACCTGCAAAGAAGTTTCGGCTAATGGAGATCGGATTGAAGTCGAGGGGCATCATGCACGCCTCCATATCATGGTGAGACAATCTCGCAAGACCAGATAGCAGCAAGCAGGGTGTCTTGAAAAGCTTAGGCCTCGCTTCGACGATGGCCGTGTGCATGTCCCTCGAGCATGCAGCCAGCCGCAGGGCGCTCAACATATCCATACACGAACAACAGAGGTCGAGGATGTCACTTGGGAGATTGCTCCAATCGCGGCTCATATGGATGCTGCGCGGTTCGCGTTCGGCCATGGTGGAGTTTGGAAGGGGGCTTGATTTACGGGGGATAAGGATGTCGGTGCTGGAGCGGCTAGCGAGGCAATAGTGGTACTGGGGGAGGCGAGTGAGGCGAGGGTACACGGGGGCACAGTGAGATGGAGACGGAGAAGGAGATGGAGATGGAGTGGTGCTATGGGAGCCGAGGGGGAGACGAGGTGAGGCGCCAATGTGCTGTACAGTGGCGGTGACAGACTGCACTGTGCACAGGGTGAGGCTGACTTTGGTAACCCGAACATGCCACCTGGACTAGTGTCAGGCGCAGGGTGTTGTCACTTCACTGTGAGGACCGGATGAATAGTATTTTGACCATCAAGTGTACCACAGTTGTACTACTACTACTAGTAGTAGGTACATGAGTACTCCAGTATTGTATAGCGTAAATAGGTCTCCCGTGCTAGCATGCCTGTTCACTTCATCGTTCAGGTAACATCCATATTGTGAGAAGAACCAAATTCTCATGCATGCCCAATCAACGCTCTGCCATGATGCATGTGTTGGAAATATGCCCTAGAGGCAATAATAAAAGCATTATTATTATATTTCCTTGTTCATGATAATTGTCTTTATTCATGCTATAATTGTGTTATCCGGAAATCGTAATACATGTGTGAATAACAGACACCAACATGTCCCTAGTAAGCCTCTAGTTGACTAGCTCGTTAATCGACAGATGGTCATGGTTTCCTGACTATGGACATTGGATGTCATTGATAACGGGATCACATCATTAGGAGAATGATGTGATGGACAAGACCCAATCCTAAACATAGCATAAAGATCGTATAGTTCGTTTGCTAGAGTTTTTCCAATGTCAAGTATCTTTTCCTTAGACCATGAGATCGTGTAACTCCCGGATGTCGTAGGAGTGCTTTGGGAATACCAAATGTCACAACGTAACTGGGTGACTATAAAGGTATCCTACAGGTATCTCCGAAAGTGTCTGTTGGGTTGACATGGATCAAGACTGGGATTTGTCACTTCATATGACGGAGAGGTATCACTGGGCCCACTCGGTAATGCATCATCATTATGAGCTCAAAGGTGACCAAGTGTCTGGTCACGGGATCATGCATTACGGTACGAGTAAAGTGACTTGCCGGTAACGAGATTGAACGAGGTATTGGGATACCGACGATCGAATCTCGGGCAAGTAACATACCGATTGACAAAGGGAATTGTATACGGGGTTGCTTGAATCCTCGACATTGTGGTTCATCCGATGAGATCATCGAGGAGCATGTGGGAGCCAACATGGGTATCCAGATCCCGCTGTTGGTTATTGACCGGAGAGTCGTCTCGGTCATGTCTACATGTCTCCCGAACCCGTAGGGTCTACACACTTAAGGTTCGGTAACACTAGGGTTGTAGGGATATATGTATGCAGTAACCCGAATGTTGTTTGGAGTCCCGGATGAGATCCCGGACGTCACGAGGAGTTCCGAAATGGTCCGGAGGTAAAGAATTATATATAGGAAGTGTTATTTCGGCCATCGGGGCAAGTTTCGGGGTCACCGGTATTGTACCGGGACCACCGGAAGGGTCCCGGGGGCCCACCGGGTGGGGCCACCTGCCCTGGGGGGGCACATGGGCTGTAGGGGGTGCGCCTTGGCCTACATGGGCCAAGGGCACCAGCCCCAAGAGGCCCATGCGCCTAGGGTTTCAAAAGGGGAAGAGTCCCACAAGTGGAAGGCACCCCCTAGGTGCCTTGGGGGGGAGGGAAACCTCCCTTGGCCGCCGCCCCCCTAGGAGATTGGATCTCCTAGGGACGGCGCCCTCCCTAGGTACTCCTATATATAGGGGGGAAGGAGGGCTTTTCGGACACGCCTTTGGTTGCCTCCTTCTCCCTCTCCAACACCTCCTCCTCCTTCATAGTGCTTGGCGAAGCCCTGACGGAGTACTGCAGCTCCACCATCACCACGCGTGCTGCTGCTGGAGCCATCTTCCTCAACCTCTCCTTTCCCCTTGCTGGATCAAGAAGAAGGAGACGTTACGCTGACCGTACGTGTGTTGAACGCGGAGGTGCCGTCCGTTCAGCGCTAGGATCTCCGGTGATTTGGATCACGTCGTGTACGACTACCTCAACCCCGTTCTTTGAACGCTTCCGCTCGCGATCTACAAAGGTATGTAGATGCATCCGATCACTCGTTGCTAGATGAACTCATAGATGGATCTTGGTGAAACCGTAGGAAAATTTTTGTTTTCTGCAACGTTCCCCAACAGTGGCATCATGAGCTAGGTCTATGCGTAGTTCTTCTTGCGCGAGTAGAACACAATTTGTTGTGGGCGTAGATGTTGTCAACTTTCTTGCCGCTACTAGTCTTATCTTGCTTCAGCAGTATTGTGGGATGAAGCGGCCCGGACCAACCTTACACGTACGCTTACGTGAGACCGGTTCCACCGACTAACATGCACTAGTTGCATAAGGTGGCTGGCGGGTGACTGTCTCTCCTACTTTAGTTGGAGCGGATTCTATGAAAAGGGTCCTTATGAAGGGTAAATAGAAGTTGACAAATCACGTTGTGGCTTTCACGTAGGTAAGAAAACGTTCTTGCTAGAACCCTATTTCAGCCACGTAAAACTTGCAACAACAATTAGAGGACGTCTAACTTGTTTTTGCAGCAAGTGCTTTGTGATATGATATGGCCAAAGTTGTGATGAATGATGAATGACATATATGTGATGTATGAGATGTTCATGCTATTGTAATAGGAATCACGACTTGCATGTCGATGAGTATGACAACCGGCAGGAGCCATAGGAGTTGTCTTTATTTTTTATATATGACTTGCGTGTCATTGAGAAACGCCATGTAAATTACTTTACTTTATTGCTAAATGCGTTAGCCATAGTAGTAGAAGTAATAGTTGGCGAGCAACTTCATGGAGACACGATGATGGAGATCATGGTGTCAAGCCGGTGACAAGATGATCATGGAGCCCCAAGATGGAGATCAAAGGAGGTATGTGATATTGGCCATATCATGTCACTATTATTATTTGATTGCATGTGATGTTTATCATGTTTTGCATCTTGTTTACTTAGAACGACGGTAGTAAATAAGATGATCCCTCATAATAATTTCAAGCAAGTGTTCCCCCTAACTGTGCACCGTTGTGACAGTTCGTTGTTTCGAAGCACCACATGATGATCGGGTGTGATAGATTCTAACATTCACATACAACGGGTGTAAGACAGATTTACACATGCAAACACTTAGGTTGACTTGACGAGCCTAGCATGTGTATAGACATGGCCTCGGAACACAGAAGACCGAAAGGTCGAGCATGAGTCGTATAGAAGATACGATCAACATGAAGATGTTCACCGACGTTGACTAGTCCGTCTCACGTGATGATCGGACACGGCCTAGTTGACTCGGATCATGTTATACTTAGATGACTAGAAGAGGGATGTCTATCTAAGTGGGAGTTCATTGAATAATTTGATTAGATGAACTTAATTATCATGAACTTAGTCTAAAATCTTTACAATATGTCTTGTAGATCAAATGGCCAACATTGTCCTCAACTTCAAACGCGTTCCTAGAGAAAACCAAGCTGAAAGACGATGGCAGCAACTATACGGACTGGGTCCGAAACCTGAGGATCATCCTCATAGCTGCCAAGAAAGATTATGTCCTACAAGCACCGCTAGGTGATCCACCCGTCCCACAGAACCAAGACGTTATGAACGCTTGGCAGACACGTGCTGATGACTACTCCCTCGTTCAGTGCGGCATGCTTTACAGCTTAGAGCTGGGGCTCCAAAAGCGTTTTCAGAGACATGGAGCATATGAGATGTTCGAAGAGCTGAAAATGGTTTTTCAAGCTCATGCCCGGGTCGAGAGATATGAAGTCTCCGACAAATTCTTTAGCTGTAAGATGGAGGAAAATAGTTCTGTCAGTGAGCACATACTCACTATGTCTGGGTTACATAACCGCTTGACTCAGCTGGGAGTTAATCTCCCGGATGACGCGGTCATTGACAGAATCCTCCAGTCGCTTCCACCAAGCTACAAGAGCTTTGTGATGAACTTCAATATGCAGGGGATGGAAAAGACCATTCCTGAGGTATTTGCAATGCTGAAATCAGCAGAGGTAGAAGTCAAGAAGGAACATCAAGTGTTGATGGTAAATAAAACCACTAAGTTCAAGAAGGGCAAGGGTAAAAGAACTTCAAGAAGGACGGCAAGGAAGTTGCCGCGCCTGGCAAGAAAGCTGCCGGGAAGAAGACAAAGAATGGACCCAAGCCCGAGACTGAGTGCTTTTATTGCAAGGGAAGTGGTCACTAGAAGCGGAACTGCCCCAAATACTTAGTGGACAAGAAGGCCGACAAAACGAAAGGTATATGTGATATACATGTAATTGATGTGTACCTTACCAGTACTCGTAGTAGCTCTTGGGTATTTGATACCGGTGCAGTTGCTCACATTTGTAACTCAAAGCAGGAGCTGCGGAATAAGCGGAGACTGGCGAAGGACGAGGTGACGATGCGCGTCGGGAATGGTTCCAAGGTCGATGTGATTGCCGTCGGCACGCTGCCTCTACATTTACCTACGGGATTAGTTTTAAACCTCAATAATTGTTATTTAGTGCCAGCTTTGAGCATGAACATTGTATCAGGATCTCGTTTAATTCGAGATGGCTACTCATTTAAATCCGAGAATAATGGTTATTCTATTTATATGAGAGATATGTTTTATGGTCATGCTCCTATGGTGAATGGTTTATTCTTAATGAATCTCGAGCGTAATACTACATATATTCATAGTGTGAGTACCAAAAGATGTAAGGTTGATAATGATAGTCCCACATACTTGTGGCACTGCCGCCTTGGTCACATAGGTGTCAAACGCATGAAGAAGCTCCATGCAGATGGACTTTTAGAGTCTCTTGATTATGAATCATTTGACACGTGCGAACCATGCCTCATGGAAAAAATGACCAAGACTCCGTTCTCAGGAACAATGGAGCGAGCAACCAACTTATTGGAAATCATACATACTGATGTGTGCGGTCCAATGAGTGTTGAGGCTCGCGGTGGCTATCGTTATGTTCTCACCCTCACCGATGACTTGAGTAGATATGGGTATGTCTACTTAATGAAACACAAGTCTGAAACCTTTGAAAAGTTCAAGGAATTTCAGAGTGAGGTTGAGAATCAACGTGACAGGAAAATCAAGTTTCTACGATCAGATCGTGGAGGAGAATACTTGAGTCACGAATTTGGCACACACTTAAGAAAATGTGGAATAGTTTCACAACTCACGCCGCCTGGAACACCTCAGCGTAATGGTGTGTCCGAACATCGTAATCGCACTCTATTAGATATGGTACGATCTATGATGTCTCTTACCGATTTACTGCTATCTTTTTGGGGCTATGCTTTAGAGACTGCCGCATTCACTTTAAATAGGGCTCTGTCGAAATCCGTTGAGACGACACCGTTTGAATTATGGTTTGGGAAGAAACCTAAGTTGTCGTTTCTAAAAGTTTGGGGATGCGATGCTTATGTCAAGAAACTTCAACCTGAAAAGCTCGAATCCAAGTCGGAAAAATGCGTCTTCATAGGATACCCTAAAGAAACTGTTGGGTATACCTTCTACCTCAGATCCGAAGGCAAGATCTTTGTTGCCAAGAATGGATCCTTTCTAGAGAAGGAGTTTCTCTCGAAAGAAGTAAGTGGGAGGAAAGTAGAACTTGATGAAGTATTACCTCTTGAACCGGAAAATGGCGCAACTCAAGAAAATGTTCCTGAGGTGCCTGCACCGACTAGAGAGGAAGTTATTGATGATGATCAAGATACTTCTGATCAAGCTCCTACTGAAATTCGAAGGTCCACAAGGACATGTTCCGCACCAGAGTGGTACGGCAACCCTGTCTTGGAAATCATGTTATTAGACAACGGTGAACCTTCGAACTATGAAGAAGCGATGGCGGGCCCGGATTCCGACAAATGGCTAGAAGCCATGAAATCGGAGATAGGATCCATGTATGAAAATGAAGTGTGGACTTTGACTGACTTGCCCGTTGAACGGCGAGCCATAGAAAATAAATGGATTTTTAAGAAGAAGACAGACGCGGATGGTAATGTGACCATCTATAAAGCTCGGCTTGTCGCTAAGGGTTATCGACAAGTTCAAGGGGTTGACTACGATGAGACTTTCTCACCGGTAGCGAAGCTGAAGTCCGTCCGAATCATGTTAGCAATTGCCGCATTCTACGATTATGAGATATGGCAAATGGACGTCAAAACGGCATTCCTTAATGATTTCCTTAAGGAAGAATTGTATATGATGCAGCCAGAAGGTTTTGTCGATCCTAAGAATGCTGACAAGGTGTGCAAGCTCCAATGCTCGATTTATGGGCTGGTGCAAGCATCTCGGAGTTGGAACATTCGCTTTGATGAGATGATCAAAGCATTTGGGTTTACGCAGACTTATGGAGAAGCCTGCGTTTACAAGAAAGTGAGTGGGAGCTCTATAGCATTTCTCATACTATATGTAGATGACATACTTTTGATGGGAAATGATATAGAACTCTTGGACAGCATTAAGGCCTACTTGAATAAGAGTTTTTCAATGAAGGACCTTGGAGAAGCTGCTTATATATTAGGCATCAAGATCTATAGAGATAGATCAAGACGCCTCATAGGTCTTTCACAAAGCACGTACCTTGATAAGATATTGAAGAAGTTCAATATGGATCAGTCTAAGAAGGGGTTCTTACCTGTGTTACAAGGTATGAAATTGAGCTCAGCTCAATGTCCGACCACGGCAGAAGATATAGAAGAGATGAGTGTCATCCCCTATGCCTCAGCCATAGGTTCTATTATGTATGCCATGCTGTGTACCAGACCTGATGTAAACCTTGCCGTAAGTTTGGTAGGAAGGTACCAAAGTAATCCCGGCAAGGAACACTGGACAGCGGTCAAGAATATCCTGAAGTACCTGAAAAGGACTAAGGAAATGTTTCTTGTTTATGGAGGTGATGAAGAGCTCGTCGTAAAGGGTTACGTCGACGCTAGCTTCGACACAGATCTGGATGACTCTAAGTCACAAACCGGATACATGTATATTTTGAATGGTGGGGCAGTAAGCTGGTGCAGTTGCAAGCAGAGCGTCGTGGCGGGATCTACATGTGAAGCGGAGTACATGGCAGCCTTGGAGGCAGCACATGAAGCAATCTGGGTGAAGGAGTTCATCACCGACCTAGGAGTCATACCCAATGCGTCGGGGCCGATCAAGCTCTTCTGTGACAACACTGGAGCTATTGCACTCGCCAAGGAGCCCAGGTTTCACAAGAAGACAAGGCACATCAAGCGTCGCTTCAACTCCATTCGTGAAAATGTTCAAGATGGAAACATAGATATTTGTAAAGTACATACGGACCTGAATGTAGCAGATCCGTTGACTAAACCTCTCCCTAGGGCAAATCATGATCAACACCAGAATTCCATGGGTGTTCGATTCATCACAATATAACTAGATTATTGACTCTAGTGCAAGTGGGAGACTATTGGAAATATGCCCTAGAGGCAATAATAAAAGCATTATTATTATATTTCCTTGTTCATGATAATTGTCTTTATTCATGCTATAATTGTGTTATCCTGAAATCGTAATACATGTGTGAATAACAGACACCAACATGTCCCTAGTAAGCCTCTAGTTGACTAGCTCGTTGATCGACAGATGGTCATGGTTTCCTGACTATGGACATTGGATGTCATTGATAACGGGATCACATCATTAGGAGAATGATGTGATGGACAAGACCCAATCCTAAACATAGCATAAAGATCGTATAGTTCGTTTGCTAGAGTTTTTCCAATGTCAAGTATCTTTTCCTTAGACCATGAGATCATGTAACTCCCGGATGTCGTAGGAGTGCTTTGGGTATACCAAACGTCACAACGTAACTGGGTGACTATAAAGGTATACTACGGGTATCTCTAAAAGTGTCTGTTGGGTTGACATGGATCAAGACTGGGATTTGTCACTCCGTATGACGGAGAGGTATCACTGGGCCCACTCGGTAATGCATCATCATTATGAGCTCAAAGGTGACCAAGTGTCTGGTCACGGGATCATGCATTATGGTACGAGTAAAGTGACTTGCCGGTAACGAGATTGAACGAGGTATTGGGATACCGACGATCGAATCTCGGGCAAGTAACATACCGATTGACAAAGGGAATTGTATACGGGGTTGCTTGAATCCTCGACATCGTGGTTCATCCGATGAGATCATCGAGGAGCATGTGGGAGCCAACATGGGTATCCAGATCCCGCTGTTGGTTATTGACCGGAGAGTCGTCTCGGTCATGTCTACATGTCTCCCGAACCCGTAGGGTCTACACACTTAAGGTTCGGTAACGGTAGGGTTGTAGAGATATGTGTATGCAGTAACCCGAATGTTGTTCGGAGTCCCGGATGAGATCCCGGACGTCACAAGGAGTTCTGAAATGGTCCGGAGGTAAAGAATTATATATAGGAAGTGCTATTTCGGCCATCGGGGCAAGTTTCGGGGTCACCGGTATTGTACCGGGACCACTGGAAGGGTCCCGGGGGCCCACCGGGTGGGGCCACCTGCCCCGGGGGGCCACATGGGCTGTAGGGGATGCGCCTTGGCCTACATGGGCCAAGGGCACCAGCCCCAAGAGGCCCATGCGCCTAGGGTTTCAAAAGGGGAAGAGTCCCACAAGTGGAAGGCACCCCCTAGGTGCCTTGGGGGGAGGGAAACCTCCCTTGGCCGCCGCCCCCCTAGGAGATTGGATCTCCTAGGGCCGGCGCCCCCCTAGGTACTCCTATATATAGGGGGGAAGGAGGGCTTTTCGGACACGCCTTTGGTTGCCTCCTTCTCCCTCTCCAACACCTCCTCCTCCTTCATAGTGCTTGGCGAAGCCCTGACGGAGTACTGCAGCTCCACCATCACCACGCCGTCGTGCTGCTGCTGGATCCATCTTCCTCAACCTCTCCTTTCCCCTTGCTGGATCAAGAAGAAGGAGACGTTACGCTGACCGTATGTATGTTGAACGCGGAGGTGCCATCCGTTCGGCGCTAGGATCTCCGGTGATTTGGATCACGTCATGTACGACTACCTCAACCCCGTTCTTTGAACGCTTCCGCTCGCGATCTACAAAGGTATGTAGATGCATCCGATCACTCGTTGCTAGATGAACTCATAGATGGATCTTGGTGAAACCATAGGAAAATTTTTGTTTTCTGCAACGTTCCCCAACAGCATGAAGTGATCGTTCTGGTGCATCAAGGACGGCATGCAGATCGTTCCGCACTTTAGAAGAGGAAAAATGGAAAGGTAGAACGTGGCAGCAGAGGAAGAGAACGCTGGCTAACGAGGTTGGGAGGGGATCGAGCAGGAAGTTAATGCTCCACGCCTAAAGGTTTCGGGAAAACCTGATTTTCATAAGGTGACTTATACTCACCTAAACGGAGGGAGTATTCCTTAACCAGAGAATGTTGTGTCTCCCACTCACGCGCTCAAAAAAAACTACGACATAGTTTTTTATCTGTTTGCATAGGTCCCACCTATCAGGAAGGATGGGCACATACACGAACAGGTACGACTCATCAGTCTACCCGCATAGCCTTTTCATTTAGTCTACCTAGCCGTCTAATCAACTACCTGCACACCACTTCTCCCATTTACTTCTCCATCGGGAACCGATTCTCCTTGGCTTCTTCACCTCCCCTTCGTCTTCATTTGCATCCAAACCCCACTGCGTTCACATTGTTTTAACCTCTTTAAATAATCATCTACTACTTCAGTTAGACTAGCCATCTAATTCTAATTCTCCAAACCATAGCCCTCCGTTCCAGCGGTTCCAAATGGCGATAGAGATCGAGATGCAGGTTTTTAGCGTCCAACATGTCCTCGTCGAAGGCTCGATGCGCATAGTTGCCACCGTCACCGTCCACCCAAGGGTTGTTCGGCAGTGGATCAACAATGTATCCAACTCCCTCGAAAAGGTAGAGACGAGGGTCATCGGTCTCGACGCAGAGTACACGGAGCGTGCCCCTGGGAAGATCCAGCACGCTGCCGTCCTTCAGCCGTGCTTCGAAGATGATGTTTTGGTGTACCACATCATACACTCGCCCTCCATACCAGGTGAGCTTCATTATTTCTTGTCTCGGGAGGACATATACTTCTATGGGGCAGCCATCGAAGGGAACAAACAGAAGCTGGAGCCGTACAACCTTGATTTAAATAACATCGCTGACCTACAAACCAGAATCAAAATTCCTGTAGAAGTTTGTGATAAACAGACACCATCCCTATTCGACGTAGCAAATTTTGTGCTCGGTACAAATCTTCTGAAGGGTGACGAGACGGTGGCATTAAGGTCGTCTGGATGGGAGAATTATCCCTTGACGTACGAGCGGATAAAATATGCTGCCCTCGATGCCCGTGTGAGTTTCGAGATAGCTGCAAGGTCCAAAGAGCTTGTTGCGAACCCGTCTCCCACAGAGAATGAGAACAAGTAGAATAAGAAGAAGAAGAAGAAGAAGAAGAAGAAGAAGAAGAAGAAGAAGAAGAAGAAGAAGAAGAAGAAGAAGAAGAAGAAGAAGAAGAAGAAAAGGCTACACTAGCAGGAGGGCATTATGGATGGATGAACTATTTCCTCTCTTGTAAAAAAAATTATTCCCTCTCGGTGTATATTGATATAGATGGACTATTCCGAGGGTGTGCATGTCTTTGGAACAGAGTAGTAGCGTGGGTCCGCTTGACTATAAGGAACTATTTATCTACATATATAGCTTTCACTGCTACTCATTCCAGTGATCGGTATGCAGTGCATGTGTCCGTAGACATGACAACTTGTCCATGGAAGTTCAACTACGGTGACCATCACGTTTCATCTCGCGATTCCCACGACGCCTCTCCAACCCACGACACCACGCCCCCCGACGTGCGCCTCACCCCTCTCGGCCGCACCGCCCCTCTGCCTTTGTGTGCATGACATGTGGGCCACCTAAAATGCAGCGAGCATCAAGTTTCTACCATAGCCACCCGCGATTCCCACGATGCCGCTCGAACCCATGAAACCACACGTCCCCCGACCTGCGGCTCACCCCTCTTGGCCCCACTGCCCCTCTGCCTACGGGAGCATTACATGTGGACCAGTCACCTATCGGGTCCACATGTTATTGACTCAAAGGTAGGTGTAGTAAGGCACTGAAGCTCAGTCGCGACGGCCCTGAGAGGGAAATGTAACTCCTGCGCCAGGGCTTGTGATGCTCCCGCGACATGAACTCGTGCCAAAATCGAGATTTGTTTCTTTACTATACATGCACGCAACAATTTAATGGACATTGTAATCTCAACATGTGATGGGGAGCTCTAAATTTGAATTTGAAACTTATAAAATGAAAAGATTCAAAACAAATAAACTGGGAGAGAGGGAGTATATCGTAGGATGTGTACCATACAAAATAAGTCCCCTGGTTTGTCACCGCGAAGATGCGGTTAGAAAGGAGCACAACGTCTTCCTACTCGTACGGCAACAAATCGGCCGCAGGCAGCATGGTCCGCCTTTGACCGCCATATGCAAGGTTCGTGATATCTTATTCAATCTCACCGTGGTTCCATCGTACCAATTCATGCGGTGGCCTGTTGCATGGTTGATCCCAATGTTGGACAAAGGTTCTACAGGAACGGTTTCACCATTGAAAATGTTGTGCAAATTGATGTTGGTACCCTCCCGTACATATGCAAGACAATCTCCACTCGCAACGAGCCTAACCTGTGAAACAGTGGGCAGGGGGAGAATTAGGAAATGGACACGGAAGTAGTCTTTAGAATGCATTTACTACGTGATCAAACTCATCTTACCTGCTCATCGGAGCAAATCTGAGTGCCCCTCAACATCGGCATCTCAAGGGGCGTCAACTTGCAACTACGGCCACGCCGCGCTGGAGAGACCCCCAAGGAAACATCCTCGTGTGTTCCATGGAACATCAAGATGCATTTGTATGAGTAGTTTATCTTGTGAGAGAAAAGGATGAATGAGGGAAGGCCTCTAGAGATAGAGATGGACACTACTACTACCAATGTGCTGGCCCGTGCGTTGCAATGGATCCAAAGTAGTAGAATAATACTTGTTCACGTGCTTGAAATATAAACACTCTAGTTTTGATATACATGTGTCAGCAGACATGACAGCTTGTCCATGGAAGTTGAACCACGGCGACCATCATGTTTCTTGTTTCTACCACTAAGCCACTGAAGTTCGGTCCCGTGGGCCCCGAGAGGGAAATGTAACTCCCGCGGCAGGCCTTGTGGTGCTCCCGCAGTACGAGAATATTTTCCTAAGGATTCATTTGTACTACGTTTCATAGGAATTCTAACATGCACTCCAACCTCTTGAAAGAAATCCTTTGTTTTTCATGTGACACAATCAAACAAACTCAAATCCTATAGGGATCCAATGAACATGCCATTCCAATCCTAGTTTTTTCCTATTCCTGTGTTTCTGCAATCTTATGAATCAAAGAGGTCCTTAGTCATGAATTAAGTTCAACCATGGAATCTTCTAGATTATACATGTGGCCAAATCTGGTGGATGATATCCAGCGGCCAGTAGTGCTCGGATTTGCCATCTTTGTACCGTCGGATTGGCTTCATCCAACGACCAACTTTCAAAGTTTTTCACACACTATATAGGGGGTATAGATATAAATGTGCCGGTCCATTGCAATGGATCCAAAGTATATATATATCTATTTAGTGGAGTGCACTCTAAACACATTATCTATTTATTTTTCTCTAATCTTCCATAGCCATGCAACCAAGCCACATAAGCTTCATGGGTGCCCCCCACATCATATTATTCAAACTACGTTGATTGAAAAAAAGATAAATCACCCAAAAAAATATCTTCTCGTTTTTTGTTCCTATGATGTTGTGCCGTGCATGTACCTACTAGTTGTATAGTGGTAGTGTTAGTAATATAGTATTAGGAGTACAAACTTGGTACTAGTAGGAGTAGTACTAGAGCGGAATGCTCCTACTCTATCAACGAGCCCCGTCTGACACCAAATTTCTTGGCTTCCATGCTACAGCTAGATCTTCCCCTTATTTCTTTTTTCCAACCCGGCGGCGGGCGGGGTGTCAGTTTGCTCAACGGCGGTCCCACATGAAAGTGAAAATGGTAGGCAACACACCTTCCCTAAGAAATGGGTCGTGCCGGACGGGCCGTGTTGTACTCCCGATTCCCAGGCGTGTGGGGGTGCGACGCGAACGCGGCATGCCTTTTCCTTTTACCAGCAATGTGCTTGTGCGTTGCGACAGATCCAAAGTAGTAGAATAGTAGTATTTGTTCACAAACTTGAAAGAAATCACTATTGTTTTGATATAGTCCTAATATATTACTCCCTCCGTACCTAAATATTTGTCTTTTTGAGATTTCAAATGGACTATCACATACAGATTATATAGACATATTCTAGTGTTTCTAGCAAGATGCCCGCGCGTTGCATGAAGTTGATGGAAAAGGTAAGCACAACTTATAAATTGATGGACGGAGTACTAGTTACAGTGATGCATATAATTAAGCAAAGGGATCGCACATGTCGGTATTGACTGGAATGAGAATGCAACAACACAATAAGAATTAAGGCCACGATGATGCGATCACAGTGTTGGTTACAGAAGGCAAGAAGAAAGATGGATCCACGAACGTACGACCTCCTCCTCCTCAACTGGTGCGCTGGGCCACCGACCGACGGCTAAGGAGCGGCGGCTTTTGTGGCGAGGTCGAGGTGCTTCTCAGCAAAGGCATCCAAGGCTTCCAGCCAGTTGAGGAAGGCCAACGTCGTAGCGTCCTCACCGGCCTTGTAGATATCTATGTACACGATTTCCTCGTACATGTGGATGTGTAGGTCGACGAATTCTTGCAGGGCGAGGTGCCTCGCGGCGAGCGTGACCTCCAGGTGGACATTCTTTTTGGCATCGGCGGGCAGTCGCAGGGCCACCAGTGCTTGAAAGAGGTTCCCGCCATGGAGGCCGATTAGGGTGGCAGGCAATGAGGAGCCCGGGCACGCGGGCTGGAGGAGTACGGCGATGTCGTCCGCGAGCTTCTTGAGGACGGTGAACTTGTTGCTAGTGGCAACGATCATCTGGTCCAACTGAGAGTCGTAGTTGGTGTCGAAGGCGGCCATCCACCAGTCGGTCTCCAACACCGTCTAGAGATGATCCTCGGTGCCATGCCGCAGGCCGGCGTCGTGGACCATCTGGCGCAGCCGCTGGCCGCTCACGAGCATCGCCGCCATGGGTTTGGAGTGAGCTCTTTTGCACTTAGTGTAGGTTCTTAGGCAAATGCTTAGGTGCGTGCGATGTGGTAGATGCATTGGAATGGATGGGCGCCTTTATATGAGGGCAATGAGGGCAAACTGCGTTGCATTCACATCGTGCAGCCTCTTTTCCCGGACCTCCTCCCATTACTTCCCTCATGCATTAATTGAAGAAGGATGCATTGGCCGTTCAACATATCGGGAACCGCTACTCCCTCCCTCGTCTGCATTAAAGCCGTATCGGGAACTGCGCCGCCCGCTGTCAAATCGAATACTCCCTCCGTCTAGGTGAGTATTAAGTCATCTTACGAAAACCAAATAGTAAACACATAGGCGTGGTGCATTAACTCTCACGTTGTTTCTTATTTTTTGACATAAATAGAGGAATCAACCAAGAAGAGATGTGGGGCTTGTATGCTTTTAATGACTTGAGACTACCAAACATGACATGCAGTGGTCAGTTCGTTGCACAAGAACAAATACAACCCACGTCAGCACACACGCATCTTATATAGCATCACATCCAATGGCTATAAAAGATGAATGAGACCAAATTATATCTCATCTAGATGAGTTCTAGCAAAACTGTATTAATAATACTTAGTACTCCTGCGCCATGTATCATATATTAGTATCACGTACTCCCTCCTCTCCGGTTTATAGGGCTTATTTCAAAATTTATTTTTTCCATTTTATAAGGCTCAATTTGGTTGTTCCCCATTACATGTTCAGACTTCAAGGTGCATTAAATCATTGCATGCAAGTATTAAGAGAAAACTGACCAATGCATGCACTTTATGCTTGCATGCATTGCAATTAATGCATTCGTAAACATAATTTTTTGAGGAAAACAAGAGCATTAATTGGGTGCTTTTGCAAACTACAAAAAATATTCCACCACTCATCATATACCTTGGTTGGTGAGATTTTTGAATTGAGCCTTATAAACCAGAAAGGAGGGAGTAGTACTTTATTTATTTATGAGGTATCCAGATGGCACTGCACTGCCAAGAAAAGAGGGTAACATCAAAATTGTGGACTACTTTTTTGAGTATGTTGGTAAGGTCCGGTCATAGTCACTTGTTGAAATCTCTAAAAAGACAAATACTCCCTCCGTCCGGAAATACTTGTTAGCAAAATGGATAAAAGGAAATGTATCTAGACGTATTTTAGTTTTAGATACATCTCTTTTTATCCATTTTGATGACAAGTATTTTCGGACGGAGGGAGTAGAAAACAGAGTTGGTGATGATGGTGTGCGTGCCATCCTGCAATATAGGCCGTCGGATTTATATCTAACGGATAGGAAAGAAACTATGGCAATTTTGCAAAAATATACCCACACGTCTCTCCACGTTCGCAAATAAGGCCTTCCCTCGTTCAACCTTTTCTCTCACAAGATAAACTACTCATACAAATGCATCTTGATGTTCCGTGCAACGCACGGGCAGCTAGCTTATTTCTTTTAAAATAGTTGCTGCGATAATTGGGTTGAAGTGATATATTTTATGTCTGCCCCGAATGATTTCAGATTCACTAGTAGTAACAAAGAAAAGGTTGCCTTGTTAATTAACAGAAAACGGGGTGAAAACTATCACATGAGGCTGGTAAAAACAAGGCACACTGGGTTCAGCGTCATCGTCACTACAGCTGTGCGCACGCGAGAAGTCTACATATCGAGGGGGCTACCGAGCGAGGCACCGAGACACAATGTTTGATAGAGAAACAAATTGACAGATTATGATCAGATCGAGTTGTCACCCTTCTGCTGTCATTGTTGGGGGGAGGGAGAGAAAGATGTATCGAGAGTGTGCGCGGTAGGCACAGAGGCACAACTAGCGAGTGTGTGTGTGTGTGTGTGTTTGAAAGAGGAGTAGATAGATTATTATCAAGATCGATGTGCCACCCTACTCCTTCGGTGCCGGGTAGTGTGTGTGTGTGTATGTTTGAGAGAGAAGGCAGTCGATAGATTAGTGTCAAGATCGAGGTGTCACCCTACTCCTTCGGTGTTGGGAAGTGTGGGTGTGTGGGGGGGGGGGCAGTGACACTCACACATATCTCTACTCTTATAAAAAACAGAGTTGGTGATGATGGTGTTCCTGCCATCCTGCAATATAGGCCATCCAATTTATATCCGACGGACAGGAAGGAAACTATGGAAATTTTGCAAAAAGATACCCACACCCCTCTCCGCATTTGCAAATAAGGCATTCCCTCGTTCATCCTTTTCTCCCACAAGATAAACTTCTCATACAAATGCATCTTGATGTTCCGTGCAATGCATGGGCATCTTGCTAGTAGGGAGAAGAAGTTTGTGTGACACATATCTAGCTATATTAAGGGATAGGTAGAAAGCATATGTGTGAGAGACATTAGTGGCTGTGGGTGGGCGGAATTAAAGGGGTGGGCATGTTAGACATAGAGAGCGTGTGTGTTTCTGTGTGAAAGACTTGTAGGATGGGCTAGAAAGACGAATTTAACCCTAACGGAGGGAGAGAAATACACGAAGTGCGCATGTGTGATTCCGATGCCCACAGGGAAATGAGATATGTATGCGTGTGATAGAGATTGCACAATTCATTCACGTATCACTATCTCGCGATCGTGGACGTCCATCGCTTGAACATAAGTCAATATCTACTTCGTATCGTGGCTAAAGGTACAATATCGATTCAATGCTATAAAGATTGGACACTCACATATCACATTTTTTCTATTTAAATAAGCCTTTTTAGTTGTGCATGCCAAAGTTACAGTGATGTTTCTTCAAACAACCAATGTAGGTATCATGAACATGCACCACTGTTACTCTTGCATTCAAATTCATTAGTCTTGGATGATTTAAGTTTCTATTTTGAAGTAATATATGTAATATTCATATATGAATTCAACGGGTACGCAATTTATGAAATGGAGGCTATGCAATCATATGAGGTAACACTTTTAAGTAGCTGACTACAATATCCATTTCTTTTTGTGCGCCTCTACACTAACACGTCAATGCATTATGTTTAAAGTAAATAACCAATGGCACTAAATTATCTATTTACACGAGAAATACATAGGCTGAGCGTTTGATCCCTTTTTATGAACGCGCCACTACACCCGTACGATTGGTCGCGCCCGTGTGAACGTCCAAGTTATCGGCGCATCATCCCGAGTTATTGTCTTTCTTCTGGGGTGGACTTCACACCAGTTATTAACTGCTGACGCATGCCCCGTGTACACAGTCTAGCATGACCTTCCCGCTAGCACGGTCCAAAATTAGTTGAAACTGGATACGAATGATCCCGCGGGCGGCAAAATCTCCCGCCTCCTTCTAAAATTTCCGCCACCTTAGTCTTTAGCATGTGAAATCCCCCTTTTGTCCTTGGTGCACGAAGACCAACAGTTACAATACCGCCCTCATCTACATGATAGGTCGGGGCTGCTTTGGTAACTTCTGGTTCCCCCACTACACGACACCCCCATTTTCTCTCCCCACTCGCAAAAACGACTAACTCCACAGCACCAGAGCATCTTACATCATGCCATCCGTACTTCATAGCCCTTTCTCCCCTCTCCTCTCGAAACCCTAGACTGCTCATCCACCGGCGTACCATAGCCCATTCACTGCCAACGGTGTCCACCTCGCCGGATCTGCCTCTGCGGCCGCATCTACCCCTCCCACCTCCCCTAGAAACAAGTAGACTGCTCATCCACCACTGTACCACAGCCCATTCAGTGTCGGCCTTGTCCACGGCGCCGGATCTGCTTCGCCGGTACTCTCGTCAACCGCCGCGCATCTGCAGCGGCTCATTCGTACTCCCCACCAGATGAAGGAAATATGCCCTAGAGGCAATAATAAAAATTATTATTTGTTTCCTTATATCATGATAAATTTTTAT
The DNA here is from genome assembly GCA_034509565.1 of Triticum monococcum. Lineage (NCBI taxonomy): Eukaryota > Viridiplantae > Streptophyta > Magnoliopsida > Poales > Poaceae > Triticum > Triticum monococcum. The sequence continues at coordinate 182,481,161 of CM067843.1, read as the reverse complement.
TATTCATGCTAGAATTGTATTAACCGGAAACATAATACATGTGTGAATACATAGACAAACAAAGTGTCACTAGTATGCCTCTACTTGACTAGCTCGTTGATCAAAGATGGTTATGTTTCCTAGCCATAGGCATCAGTTGTCATTTGATTAACGGGATCACATCCTTAGGAGAATGATGTGATTGACTTGACCAATTCCGTTAGCTTAGCACTTGATCGTTTAGTTTGTTGCTATTGCTTTCTTCATAACTTATACATGTTCCTATGACTATGAGATTATGCAACTCCCGTTTACCGAAGGAACACTTTGTGTGCTACCAAATGTCAAAACGTAACTGGGTGATTATAAAGGTGCTCTACAGGTGTCTCCAAAGGTACTTGTTGGGTTGGCGTATTTCGAGATTAGGATTTGTCACTCCGATTGTTGGAGAGGTATCCCTGGGCCCTCTCGGTAATGCACATCACTCAAGCCTTGCAAGCATTGCAACTAATAAAGTTTGTTGCGGGATGATGTATTACGGAACGAGTAAAGAGACTTGCCGGTAACGAGATTGAACTAGGTATTGAGATACCGACGATCGAATCTCGGGCAAGTAACATACCGATGACAAAGGGAACAACGTATGTTGTTATGCGGTCTGACCGATAAAGATCTTCGTAGAATATGTAGGAGCCAATATGAGCATCCAGGTTCCGCTACTGGTTATTGACCGGAGACTTGTCTCGGTCATGTCTACATAGTTCTCGAACCTGTAGGGTCCGCACGCTTAAAGTTCGGTGACGATTGTAATTAGGGTTTTTGTGTTTTGATGTACCGAAGGTTGTTCGGAGTCCCGGATGTGATCATGGACATGATGAGGAGTCTCGAAATGGTCGAGACATAAAGATTGATATATTGGAAGCCTATATTTGGATATCGGAAACGTTCCGGGTGAAATCGGATTTTACCGGAGTACCGGGGGGTTACCGGAACCCCCCCTGTAACACCCTTGATGCGACTATATCTCCAACGTGTCGAGGCACGACTTAGAGGCATAATCGCATTGAAGGCATATGTTGCAAGTTAGGTAATATTCACACAACCCATGTAATATAATAAGGAAAAGGATACATAGTTGGCTTACAATCGCCACTTCACACAATTACATGAATAAAGCATTACATCATTCAAATACACTCAAGGTCCGACTACGGAACCAAAATAAAAGAAGAACCCCAAATGAGACAAAGGTCCCCGATCGACCCCAACTGGGCTCCACTACTGATCAACTAGAACGAAACAACACAAAGGACAAGATCTTCATCGAGCTCCTCCTGAGCTTGGTTGCGTCATCTCCACGGTCCCATCGGCACATGCAAGCTAGTTTTGGAAGTATCTGTGAGCCACGGCGACTCAGCAATCTCGCACCCTCACGATCAAAACTATTTAAGCTTATGGGTAAGGTAAAGGTATGAGGTGGAGCTGCAGCAAGTGACTAGCATATATGGTGGCTAACATACGCAAATGAGAGCGAGAAGAGAAGGCAAAGCACGGTCGATAAAAGTATGATCAAGAAGTGATCCTGAACTACCTACGTCAAGCATAACTCCAATAACCGTGTTCACTTCCCGGACTCCGCCGGAAAGAGACCATCACGGTTACACACGCGGTTGATTCATTTTAATTAAGGACAACTTCAGGTTTTCTACAACCGGACGTCAACAAATTCCCATTTGCCCATAACCGCAGGCACGGCTTTCGAAAGTTCAAAGCCCTGCAGGGGTGTCCCAACATAGCCCATCACAAGCTCTCACGGTCAACGAAGGAATAGACCTCCTCCCGAGACATTCTGATCAGACTCGGTATCCCGGTACTCCAAGACATCCTCGACAATGGTAAAACAAGTCCAGCAAGACCACCCGATGCGCCGACATCCCAATAGGAGCTGCACATATCTCGTTCTCAGGGCACACCGGATAAGCTAAGCGTAAGGAGCCGACGTAACCCAAGTTGCCAAGGGATGGCCCAGCACGGTGCTCTGGGTTGGACCAACACTTAGACAAGCACTGGCCCAGGGGGGGGGGGTTTAAAATAAGATGACCCTCGGGATGCGCGACTCCCAAGGGAAAAAGGCTAGGTGACGAATGGTAAAACCAAGGTTGGGCCTTGCTGGAGGAATTTTATTCAAGGCGAACTGTCAAGGGGTTCCCATTATAACCCAACCGCGTAAGGGACAAAAAATCCGGGAACATAACACCGATATGACGAAACTAGGGCGACAAGAGTGGAACAAAACACTAGGCATAAGGCCGAGCCTTCCACCCTTTACCAAGTATATAGATGCATTAATTAAATAAGATATATAGTGATATCCCAACAAGTAAATAAATGTTCCAACAAGGAACGACCTCCAATCTTCACCTGCAACTAGCAACGCTATAAGAGAGGCTGAGCAAAGCGGTAACATAGCCAATCAAAGCTTTGCTAGGACATGGTGGGTTAGAGGTTTGACATGGCAATTGGGAGGCTGACAAGCAAATGGTAGGCATCGTAGCATTGGCATAGCAAAGAGCGAGCAAACTAGCATAGCAAAGATAGTAGTGATTTCGAGGGTATGATCATCTTGCCTGAGATCCCGCAAGGAAGAAGAACGAGTCCATGAAGAAGATAAACGGACGTAGTCGAACGGATCCTCACAAACTCGACGTTACCGGAACCAACCCGAAGAAGCAATCACCGGAAAAGAAGCACACAACATAGTAAACAACCAACACATCAACATGGCATGATGCACAAACGAGTATGATGCATGTCCGGTTTAATGAAGCATGACATGGCAAAGTGCACAAACAATCCTACAAATTAAGTGGAGCTCAATATGCAACGATTTGCATATTGACGAAACACCACAACAAGTTATTTAGTTCGATCTCGTTTATGTACCCAACAATATTAAATGTTGATTAACATGGCAAGGGGTGAAGCACAACAAAACTACCTATCTAGGCAAGTTTAAATGAGGCCGGAAGCAACGAACAACAATTCCGGAAAATCCTCATATGCATAAATTAAGGTTTGGTACTGTTCTGCCCTAAACATTATTTTAGATTTATTAGACATGCAAGATGATGCCACCATGTTAAACTAGGCAAAATTCTACCCCATTTACATATAAAGTTTATTAAAATCGGAGTTACGATTATTTAGTTATGAATTAAATCATTTAAACATGGCATAGGAGCAAATTTAACCAAACATCATTTTAAACATTTTAAACATGGATGAAAGTGACATATAATTAATCTACACAAAATTCTGAGCAAGTTTCATATATAAAACATTTTAATCCGATGCACGGTTAGTGAGTTATTAAATGCATGAACCAGGGGGACTTTTCTGCAAAACAGGCAAACTCTGGAAATTAGACAAATTCACAGGCGGGGAAAAAATTACAAAACGGGCCGAATCTGGCTAGGCCAAGTGTACAGGAGAGGGCTGGAGGGGCTGCTCACTTTGGGCCAGGCCCAGGTGGAGGAGGGAGGCTGGATCTGGGCTTCGGCTGGGCCTTGCAGCTGGGCTGGATCAGCGAAGGGGAGGCAGGCTGGGCCTCGGGGCGCTGGAGGGAGCGGTAGGCTGGGCCTTGGGGCGCTCTGGCGCTGGCTCCGGGCGAACAGGGACGCGGTCAACGGCGATGCAGGACTTGGCGCTGGTCATCTCGTTCCTGGAACAGGGGAGCTGGCGTGGTCAATGAAGACAGCAGCGACGCGGCAGGACTCCGGCGAGCGCTCCGGTGGCCGGGGACGGGGCCCAGCCGGCGGGATCCGGCAGGAGCGTTCAAGGGCGGCGGAGGAGAGGGGATCCGGTCCAGATCAAGGCCGAGGCAGCGGGAGTCCACGACGAACTCCATGGCGGTGGGACGAGGAACTTGGCCGGCGGCGCGTCTTGGGGAAAATCGGGTGCGGGGATGGAGCTCCTAGCAGGGAACGGGGCGACGACGAGCATCCTCGGGAGGCGCAGCGGCGAGCTCCATCGGGTGGCCATGGCTGAGCTCCTGCAGGAGAGAGAGGGGTTGTGAGAGAGGAAGACGAGGGAGAATCAGAGGGAGGAGGAGAGGAAAACAGGGCGGCTACTCATCTCCGACGAGGTCGGAGCTCCGGCGAGGCCTGGTGGCCGGAGCAGCGACGTGAGGCAGCGAGGTCGATCCGAAACGGGAGGAGCTCGGGCACGGGCACAAGGGCAGAGGGACGGATCGAGGGGAAGGACGAGCGCTGATCTGGTTGGTGGGTGGCTGAAAACGAGGTGGATGCGGGATGGATCGATGTGGATTTGGTGGAGCGGCGCTGAAAACAAAGAGAAAGAAGATTTCGGCGGCGGCGATGGGACAGGCTGCCTAAAATCTAGGGTTGCCCACTTATATACACAAATGGATTAGGTTTGGGGTATTTGGTCCCTCCAATTTCTAATCGGACGGTCACGAATAAAATAGCTAAGGAGGCCAACTAAGAAAACGGTGACGTTTTGTAGATGTTTGGGGTTGATCCGGACACAACGGTAACGACAGTCCGGGTCGGGTCCGGGACAGCTTTTGGACGCGCGCGAGGGGGGCTGCGGGCTGACGATAGAGATTAGGTTGGACCTGGCAGTAGGTAGTGAGTTGTGTAGACGGTCTCGAGCTGAGAGAAGAGTAGAGAGAGACCCGGCGACTGTTTCCGGAGACCGAAAACGTCCGACGTTAGACCGGCTATAATGCTGCTATAGTTATCCGTTGGGGCATCAAACGATCTCCGAATGCGATGAAACTTGACAGGCGGTCTATCTACACTATAATAAGACCACACGTCAACTCTCATCCCATTCCGAGAACATTTTCCGGCCACTTGTAAAATACTATTTCGGACATGCCGCGGGCACGTGCAAGTGTGTCTGAGCTCAGAACGGACAACGGAGAGAACGAGGAGGTCGGGACGGATGCAAGTTTTGAAAACATGAAGATGCAATGCACATGATGACATGATAAGATGAAACACACAAGCAAATGACAACACCACAACAGCGAATAACTGGAGGACACCTGGCACATCGGTCTCGGGGCGTTACAACACTCCACCACTACAAGAGGATCTCGTCCCGAGATCTAGAATGGCACCGGAGGGAAAACGGAAGAGAAAAGAGAAGAGGTAAAACAAATTGCTTCTTTGACAAACGAGTGAAACCAAAGAACCTTGCGAGGTTGAACAAATTCGAGAAAAGAATACAGCGAAGGTGAACAAAGTCGAAAACACTCCGTTAGAAATGAGGGACAAAGAGCATTGCGAAACCTTGAGGTTGAAGGGAAGATATATATAGAAAAACACTCCGGTTAAGGAAGGGGATCAAGGAAAAACCAAAATTTGGGCAGCACTCCGGTTGAAAAGAAAAGGAATTGAATAAGAACTTGATAATATGAGAAGATACTTGATGAAATCACAATACACTGCCTCCATAACTATTGAATGGATGGAACAAAGGGTAAGAAATATCTCGGACAGCACTCCGGTTGAGAAAGGATGTAAAACTTGATAAGATGAGAGAACTGGCATGAAAACACAACACTCTGGTTAAATGGATAAGCATGACAATAACAAGATCCTGACAAGAACAATAAGAAGGTTTGAGAAGAGCAACATCTCAAAGCCTCCCGGAAGAAAAGAGAGAATGAAATGGAATGAACGAAGGGAAACAAGGTCTTGAGGTAGCACGCTTACAACAAAAGCTAGAACGGAGTTGTTGGAAAAACCACAACGAAAAGATAGGCTTGAAGTGGGCTTATGGAAAACATCTCAAAACCAAGAGTTGAAAATCTGCCACTAACGGAAACGATGTATTGGATTGATATGAACAAGAAGACGAGAACTTATTTCACCGGGAGGATAAATGAAGAACTTGGATCATTTATAAACACCATAGATAGCAACAAACCTTAGGGAAGGCTTTAGGTGAAATATAACCCAAGGTAACTCCAATGACGAGATTGATGGATTTAAAATACCTCATTCTTAATTGCATGTGAATCATGAAACATGAACTCAAATTATAAAAGAATGGCATAATACCACCTCCAAAGATACGGTAGAAAGAAATGCACTTCGGATTGCAAGATGAAGAAAACTTGAGCTTCTTAAAAGAATCTCGTTGAAAACTTTGAGAAGGAATTAAATCCTTGATGAACCATCATGTAGAACCTTCATAAAGAACTCCGGTAAACAAAAGGATGAACAAACAGAAGGAAAAAGAAGTCGAAAACACAAGTTGCATCCATGTAACGATTTAGATGAATCTCCGTGGTGAAATAATTGAGAGAGCTAGGAACTCCGGGAAAGAAAAATGAATCAAGTGAAACCGATAATTTGATGAGCCTCCGGAGTAAAGAATTAATCGCTCGGAAGAAACAAGAATAAGAATTACATTATGCATATCCTTCACCAATTGAAATTGATGACAAACAACGGATTTGGCATACTACTTATTCTCGAAGAAAGGATTAAGATAGATATCGCGCCAACTTGAGAAGGTCTTCAACGAAACACCGGTGGAATCGAAACAACGAGTGAATTGATATGACAACAAATGACGAGAACTCTTGAACGAACCACCGTGAGAATTGAAAAGGAACGAAGAGAAGATAAAGAAACTCCAGAAAGAATTAGCACATGAATGAAGATGCTTGAGAGAATTTAGATACAAGAGAACGAAAAGATCACGAGCCGATTAAAGATCACTTGAACGAAGCACCGGTAAAATTGAAGAACGAGAGCTGAAAGCTGAGAATGAATAAATCTTAGATGATGGACTCCGGATAACAACTGAGAAGACTCTTAAATTTCTCCGGAAGGGTGAAAAGAATTCTCACGATTAAAACAATTATGAGAGGACGGCAACAAGTTAGAATCACGAATCTTGAAGAGAATGGATCAAAAATGAGAGAAACTCTTCTTCGGTCTTCAAAATATGAGAATGACGATGATAAACACCATCAAGAATTATTGAGGCACACCGGAATGAAGAATCGAAAAGTTGAGCCAACGATGAAAAGAATTTGACAGATCTTGGAGAAAATACATATGACTGATGATAAATCATTCTTACGTCAAGCTTCGAAAAGAATTTGAGAATACCTCCGGGAAAATAAGAAGAGTCAGGTAAGATCCTGGGAAAAGACCTGTGGTTAGGGCCCACTCAAGAGAAAACACCGTTGAACGATTTAAAAGAGAGGTTGCACCGGTTGAATTAAAAGGCTTGAATGAGATAACATCCTCGAAATATATTGAATGAATGCAGAGTGAAAAACACGAATCTTCGAGATATCTTGAGCACTCCGGAAAAATTGAATAGTGAGAAGTGAATTATTATGAGGTGCACCGGTATGAGAAAGCATTGACATGAGAAAAGGGTATGATCAACAAAGCTTGACTTGGAACCACCGGAGAAGAAAAGAACGAAAGATGATGAACTTGAAGCTCCGTTAGAATCTTCATGAGAATCACCGGATAAGAACATTGACGGAAAAGAATGGCGAGACTTCACAAGACTAAAAGGATACTTGAATAAAAAAATCTGAATCGTTGAAGAAAAAGGGTGGGTGGGCGGGAAAACAAAGGCAACTTGGGGACGGATGAAACAAACACCGTTGAGGATGTTGAAAATGGACGGATCCGCTTGAAGAGAAGCACACCGGTTGCAAAGGATTGGCACGACAATCTCGATGACCAAGAAGGATTAGTATTCACATCGGAGTATGAGAACACCATTTGGGGAAGGTATGGAATCAACATTTGACTTCGAAGCAACTCGAATACCACAACTCAAAACAAAACAAAGGATTGGCTTGCAGAATAAGCCAGAACAAACATATGATAGAGATTTCGTCTGAAGTTTTCGTGGTGGGGCCTACACGGGCTCGATCGTACAACACCATCATGTATAAGGCAGTGCACATGACATACGAAGCGTCCCCGAGTCGGCATAGCCAAGGACTCTTTAAGACACAACGAGACCACTGTAAAACCGACCGTGAATAGGCAGACCACTAGACGTCGAACCCCAATTTCATATCATACATCTGTTGGAAGGATATCCTAAGAGCTACTTGAATTCCCACCTATGAAACTCCCGAAATTTTCCGGTTATGCAATCAGGTGTTGGGGATACAGGGGAAGCATAATATCTCACCCAAACTAGCAAATCCTACATCCAGCTGTATCCATCCTTCAACACATAACCAAGAAGCCTTCGGAAACCATCTACCTCAACCTTCGAAAAGCATCCGTTATACAAGTTATGGCGATACTCCCGAACTCCCGCCCCAGTACTGGGTGGCGTCGAGGTTATCTCACCAACGAACTGCATAAAAGAGATTTTCGATGTCGGTGATCATATCTCAAGTATTCCAGAATTGCAATGATAAAATTATGATGACAACACCTCAGAGCTCAACTCCCCGGGACACTTCCACAAAACCCCTGACAGGAGGCACCAAGACAATGTTCTCGTCATAAAACCATCGGAACGATTCCAAGATACCCGCGTGATCCTAAAATATTTTTTAGTGAAATTTGAGAAGAGAAGAGTCAAAACTCTATGTCAGCATGCCTTACCAGAGCGATGAGGAGACTGGGGAGTAAAAAGAATTCCTAAACTCTCCGATATATAATTCCTAAATGACTCAAAACATTTTTTTCTAGACACAACTCGGCCGCTAAAAACGATCAAGCAATGGGGCTCCTAAGGTCGGGGAGGGCTTTGATTACCAACTTGTAACACCCTCGATGCGACTATATCTCCCACGTGTCGAGGCACGACTTAGAGGCATAATCGCATTGAAGGAATATGTCGCAAGTGAGGTAATCTTCACACAACCCATGTAATATAATAAGGAAAAGGATACATAGTTGGCTTACAATCGCCACTTCACACAATTACATGAATAAAGCATTACATCATTCAAATACACTCAAGGTCCGACTACGGAACCAAAATAAAAGAAGAACCCCAAATGCGACAAAGGTCCCCGATCGACCCCAACTGGGCTCCACTACTGATCAACTAGAACGAAACAACACAAAGGACAAGATCTTCATCGAGCTCCTCCTGAGCTTGGTTGCGTCATCTGCACGGTCCCATCGGCACCTGCAAGCTGGTTTTGGAAGTATCTGTGAGCCACGAGGACTCAGCAATCTTGCACCCTCGCGATCAAAACTATTTAAGCTTATGGGTCAGGTAAAGGTATGAGGTGGAGCTGCAGCAAGCGACTAGCATATATGGTGGCTAACATACACAAATGAGAGCGAGAAGAGAAGGCAAAGCACGGTCGATAAAAGTATGATCAAGAAGTGATCCTGAACTACCTACGTCAAACATAACTCCAACAACCGTGTTCACTTCTCGGACTCCGCCGGAAAGAGACCATCACGGTTACACACGCGGTTGATTCATTTTAATTAAGGACAACTTCAGGTTTTCTACAACCGGATGTTAACAAATTCCCATCTGCCCATAACCGCGGGCACGGCTTTCGAAAGTTCAAATCCCTGCAGGGGTGTCCCAACTTAGCCCATCACAAGCTCTCACGGTCAACGAAGGAATAGACCTCCTCCCGAGACATTCCGATCAGACTCGGTATCCCGATACTCCAAGACATCCTCGACAATGGTAAAACAAGTCCAGCAAGACCACCCGATGCGCCGACATCCCGATAGGAGCTGCACATATCTCGTTCTCAGGGCACACCGGATAAGCTAAGCGTACAGGAGCCGACATAACCCAAGTTGCCAAGGGATGGCCCTGCACGGTGCTCTGGGTTGGACCAACACTTAGACAAGCACTGGCCCAGGGGGGGGGTTAACATAAGATGACCCTCGGGATGCACGACTCCCAAGGTAAAAAGGCTAGGTGACGAATGGTAAAACCAAGGATGGGCCTTGCCGGAGGAGTTTTATTCAAGGCGAACTGTCAAGGGGTTCCCATTATAACCCAACCGCGTAAGGGACGCAAAATCCGGGAACATAACACCGATATGACGGAAACTAGGGCGGCAAGAGTGGAACAAAACACTAGGCATAAGGCCGAGCCTTCCACCCTTTACCAAGTATATAGATGCATTAATTAAATAAGATATATAGTGATATCCCAACAAGTAAATAAATGTTCCAACAAGGAACGACCTCCAATCTTCACCTGCAACTAGCAACGCTATAAGAGGGGCTGAGCAAAGCGGTAACATAGCCAATCAACGGTTTGCTAGGACATGGTGGGTTAGAGGTTTGACATGGCAATTGGGAGGCTGACAAGCAAATGGTAGGCATCGTAGCATTGGCATAGCAAAGAGCGAGCAAACTAGCATAGCAAAGATAGTAGTGATTTCGAGGGTATGATCATCTTGCCTGAGATCCCGCAAGGAAGAAGAACGAGTCCATGAAGAAGACAAACGGACGTAGTCGAACGGATCCTCACAAACTCGACGTTACCGGAACCAACCCGAAGAAGCAATCACCGGAAAAGAAGCACACAACATAGTAAACAACCAACACATCAACATGGCATGATGCACAAACGAGTATGATGCATGTCCGGTTTAATGAAGCATGACATGGCAAAGTGCACAAACAATCCTACAAATTAAGTGGAGCTCAATATGCAACGAGTTGCATATTGACGAAACACCACAACAAGTTATTTAGTTCGATCGCGTTTATGTACCCAACAATATTAAATGTTGATTAACATGGCAAGGGGTGAAGCACAACAAAACTACCTATCTAGGCAAGTTTAAATGAGGCCGGAAGCAACGAACAACAATTCCGGAAAATCCTCATATGCATAAATTAAGGTTTGGTACTGTTCTGCCCTAAACATTATTTTAGAGTTATTAGACATGCAAGATGATGCCACCATGTTAAACTAGGCAAAGTTCTACCCCATTTACATACAAAGTTTATTAAAATCGGAGTTATGATTATTTAGTTATGAATTAAATCATTTAAACATGGCATATGAGCAAATTTAACCAAACATCATTTTAAACATTTTAAACATGGATGAAAGTGACATATAATTAATCTACACAAAATTCTGAGCAAGTTTCATATATAAAACATTTTAATCTGATGCACAGTTAGTGAGTTATTAAATGCATGAACCAGGGGGACTTTTCTGCAAAACAGGCAAACTCTGGAAATTAGACAAATTCACAGGCGGGAAAAAAAATACAGAACGGGCCGAATCTGGCTAGGCCAAGTGTACAGGAGAGGGCTGGAGGGGCTGCTCACTTTGGGCCAGGCCCAGGTGGAGGAGGGAGGCCGGATCTGGGCTTCGGCTGGGCCTTGCAGCTGGGCTGGATCAGCGAAGGGGAGGCAGGCTGGGCCTCGGGGCGCTGGAGGGAGCGGCAGGCTGGGCCTTGGGGCACTCTTGCGCTGGCTCCAGGCGAACATGGACGCGGTCAACGGCGATGCAGGACTTGGCGCTGGTCGTCTCGTTCCTAGAACAGGGGAGCTGGCGCGGTCAACGAAGACAGCAGCGATGCGGCAGGACTCTGGCGAGCGCTCCGGTGGCCGGGGACGGGGCCCAGCCGGCAGGATCCGGCAGGAGCGTTCAAGGGCGGCGGAGGAGAGGGGATTCAGTCCAGATCGGGGCCGAGGCAGCGGGAGTCCACGACGAACTCCATGGTGGTGGGACGAGGAACTTGGCCGGCGGCGCGTCTTGGGGCAAATCGGGCGCGGGGAACGGGGCAACGACGAGCATCCTCGGGAGGCGCAGCGGCGAGCTCCATCGGGCGGCCATGACTGAGCTCCTGCAGGAGAGAGAGGGGTTGTGAGAGAGGAAGACGAGGGAGGAGGAGAGGAAAACAGGGCGGCTACTCATCTCCGACGAGGTCGGAGCTCCGGCGAGGCCTGGTGGCCGGAGCAGCGACGTGAGGCGGCGAGGTCGATCTGAAACGGGAGGAGCTCGGGCACGGGCACAAGGGCAGAGGGACGGATTGAGGGGAAGGACAAGCGCTGATCTGGTTGGTGGGTGGCTGAAAACGAGGTGGATGCGGGATGGATCGATGTGGATTTGGTGGAGCGGCGCAGAAAACAAAGAGAAAGAAGATTGCGGTGGCGGCGATGGGACAGGCTGCCTAAAATCTAGGGTTGCCCACTTATATACGCAAATGGATTAGGTTTGGGGTATTTGGTCCCTCCGATTTCTAATCGGACGGTCGCGAATAAAATAGCTAAGGAGGCCAACTAAGAAAACGGTGACGTTTTGTAGATGTTTGGGGTTGACCCGGACACAACGGTAACGACAGTCCGGGTCGGGTCCGGGACAGCTTTCGGACGCGCGTGAGGGGGGGGGGCTACGGGCTGACGATAGAGATTAGGTTGGACCTGGCAGTAGGTAGTGAGTTGTGTAGACGGTCTCGAGCTGAGAGAAGAGTAGAGAGAGACCCTGCGACTGTTTCCGGAGACCGAAAACGTCTGACGTTAGACCGGCTATAATGCCGCTATAGTTATCCGTTGGGGCATCAAACGATCTCCGAATGCGATGAAACTTGACAGGCGGTCTATCTACACTATAATAAGACCACACGTCAACTCTCATCCCATTCCGAGAACATTTTCCGGCCACTTGTAAAATACTATTTCGGACATGCCGCGGGCGCGTGCAAGTGTGTCTGGGCTCAGAACGGACAACGGAGAGAACGAGGAGGCCGGGACGGATGCAAGTTTGGAAAACATGAAGATGCAATGCACATGATGACATGATAATGTGCAACACGCAAGCAAATGACAACACCACAACAGCGAATAACTGGAGGACACCTGGCACATCGGTCTCGGGGCGTTACACCCCCCCCGGGGGGGGGGGGGGGGTTAATGGGCCTACATGGGCCCTAAGGGAGAAGAGGAGGGCCGGCCAGGGCAGGCCGCGCGCCCCCTCCCCCCCTAGTCTGAATAGGACAAGGAAGGGGGGCGGCGCCCCCCTTTCCTCTTTCCCCCTTCCCCTTTCCTTCTCCAACAAGGCAAGAGGGGGGAGTCATACTCCCGGTGGGAGTAGGATTCCTCCAGGCGCACCCCTAGGGCCGGCTGCACCTCCCCCTATCCCTCCTTTATATACGGGGGCAAGGGGGCACCCCAGGACACACAAGTTGATCTTCGTGATCGTTCCTTAGCCATGGGCGCGGTGCCCCCTTCCACCATATTCCACCTCGGTCATATCGCAGCGGTGCTTAGGCGAAGCCCTGCATTGGTAGAACATCATCACCGTCATCACGCTGTTGTGCTGACGAAACTCTCCCTCAACACTCGGCTGGATCGGAGCTCGAGGGACGTCACCGAGTTGAACATGTGCAGAACTCGGAGGTGTCGTACGTTCGGTACTTGGATCGGGAAGACATACGAATACTTCCTCTATGTTGTGTCAATGCTTCCGTTGCCGGTCTATGAGGGTACATAGACAACACTCTCCCCTCTCGTTGCTATGCATCACCATGATCTTGCGTGTGCGTAGGAAATTTTTTGAAATTGCTACGTTCCCCAACAGTGGCATCCGAGCCAGGTTTTATGCGTTGATGTTATGCACGAGTAGAACACAAGTGAGTTGTGGGCGATATAAGTCATACTGCTTATCAGCATGTCATACTTTGGTTCGGCGGTATTGTTGGATGAAGCGGCCCGGACCGACATTACGCGTACGCTTACGCGAGACTGGTTCTACCAACGTGCTTTCCACATAGGTGGCTGGCGGGTGTCAGTTTCTCCAACTTTAGTTGAACCAAGTGTGGCTACGCCTGGTCCTTGCGAAGGTTAAAACATCACCAACTTGACAAACTATCGTTGTGGTTTTGATGCGTAGGTAAGAACGGTTCTTGCTAAGCCCGTAGCAGTCACGTAAAACTTGCAACAACAAAGTAGAGGACGTCTAACTTGTTTTTGCAGGGCATGTTGTGATGTGATATGGTCAAGACATGATGCTCAATTTTATTGTATGAGATGATCATGTTTTTTAACCAAGTTATCGGCAACTGGCAGGAGCCATACGGTTGTCGCTTTATTGTATGCAATGCAATCGCGCTGTAATGCTTTACTTTATCACTAAGAGGAAGCGTTAGTCGTGGAAGCATAATATTGGCGAGACGACAACGATGCTACGATGGAGATCAAGGTATCACGCCGGTGACGATGGTGATCATGATGGTACTTCAGAGATGGAGATCACAAGTACAAGATGATGATGGCCATATCATATCACTTATATTGATTGCATGTGATGTTTATCTTTTATGCATCTTATCTTGCTTTGATTGATGGTAGCATTATAAGATGATCCCTCACTAAATTATCAAAGTATAAGTGTTCTCCCTGAGTATGAACCGTTGCGAAAGTTCTTCGTGCTGAGACATCACATGATGATCGGACATGGTTTAGTTGATTTGGATCACGTGATCACTTAGAGGATTAGAGGGATATCTTTCTAAGTGGGAGTTCTTAAGTAATATGATTAATTGAACTTAAATTTATCATGAACTTAGTACCTGATAGTATCTTGCTTGTTTATGTTTGATTGTAGATAGATGGCCCGTGCTTTTGTTCCGTTGAAGTTTAATGCGTTCCTTGAGAAAGCAAAGTTGAAAGATGATGGTAGCAATTATACGGACTGGGTCCGTAACTTGAGGATTATCCTCATTGCTGCACAGAAGAATTATGTCCTGGAAGCACCGCTAAGTGCCAAGCCTGCTGCAGGAGCAACACTAGATGTTATGAACGTCTGGCAGAGCAAAGCTGATGACTACTCGATAGTTCAGTGTGCCATGCTTTACGGCTTAGAACCGGGTCTTCAACGACGTTTTGAACGTCATGGAGCATATGAGATGTTTTAGCAGTTGAAGTTAATATTTCAAGCAAATGCCTAGATTGAGAGATATGAAGTCTCCAATAAGTTCTATAGCTGCAAGATGGAGGAGAATAGTTCTATCAATGAACATATACTCAAAATGTCTGGGTATCATAATCACTCGACTCAACTGGGAGTTAATCTTCCTGTTGATAGTGTCATTGACAGAGTTCTTCAATCACTACCACCAAGCTACAAAAGCTTCATGATGAACTATAATATGCAAGGGATGAATAAGACTATTCCCGAGTTCTTCGCGATGCTAAAAGCCGCGGAGGTAGAAATCAAGAAGGAGCATCAAGTGTTGATGGTCAATAAGACCACCAGTTTCAAGAAAAAGGGCAAAGGGAAGAAGAAGGGGAACTTCAAGAAGAATAGCAAACAGGTTGCTGCTCAGGAGAAGAAACCCAAGTCTGGACCTAAGCCTGAGACTGAGTGCTTCTACTGCAAGCAGACTGGTCACTGGAAGCGGAACTGCCCCAAGTATTTGGCGGATAAGAAGGATGGCGAAGTGAACAAAGGTATATGTGACATACATGTTATTGATGTGTACCTTACTAATGCTCGCAGTAGCACCTGGGTATTTGATACTGGTTCTGTTGCTAACATTTGCAACTCGAAACAGGGGCTATGGATTAAGCGAAGATTGGCTAAGGACGAGGTGACGATGCGCGTGGGAAATGGTTCCAAAGTCGATGTGATCGCGGTCGGCACACTACCTCTACATCTACCTTCTGGATTAGTATTAGACCTAAATAATTGTTATTTGGTGCCAGTGTTGAGCATGAACATTATATCTGGATCTTGTTTTATGCGAGACGGTTATTCATTTAAATCAGAGAATAATGGTTGTTCTATTTATATGAATAATATCTTTTATGGTCATGCACCCTTGAAGAGTGGTCTATTTTTGATGAATCTCGATAGTAGTGACACACATATTCATACTGTTGAAACCAAAAGATGCAGAGTTGATAATGATAGTGCAACTTATTTGTGGCACTCCCGTTTAGGTCATATCGGTATAAAGCACATGAAGAAACTCCATACTGATGGACTTTTGGAACCACTTGATTATGAATCACTTGGTACTTGCGAACTGTGCCTCATGGGCAAGATGACTAAAACGCCGTTCTCCAGTACTATGGAGAGAGCAACAGATTTGTTGGAAATCATACATACAGATGTATGCGGTCCAATGAATGTTGAGGCTCGTGGCGGATATCGTTATTTTCTCACCTTCACAGATGATTTAAGCAGATATGGGTATATCTACTTAATGAAGCATAAGTCTGAAACATTTGAAAAGTTCAAAGAATTTTAGAGTGAAGTTGAAAAACATCGTAACAAGAAAATAAAGTTTCTACGATCTGATCATGGAGGAGAATATTTGAGTTACAAGTTTGGTCTACATTTGAAACAAAGCGGAATAGTTTCGCAACTCACGCCACCCGGAACACCACGGCGTAATGGTGTGTCCGAACGTCGTAATCATACTTTACTAGATATGGTGTGATCTATGATGTCTCTTACAGATTTACCGCTATTGTTTTGGGGTTATGCTTTAGAGACGGCCGCATTCACGTTAAATAGGGCACCATCAAAATCCGTTGAGACGACGCCTTATGAACTATGGTTTGGCAAGAAACCAAAGTTGTCATTTCTGAAAGTTTGGGGCTGTGATGCTTATGTGAAAAAGCTTCAACCTGATAAGCTCGAACCCAAATCGGAGAAATGTGTCTTCATAGGATACCCAAAGGAGACTGTTGGGTACACCTTCTATCATAGATCCGAAGGCAGGACTTTTGTTGCTAAATTCGGAGTTTTTCTAGAGAAGGAGTTTCTCTCAAAAGAAGTGAGTGGGAGGAAAGTAGAACTAGATGAGGTAATTGTACCTGCTCCCTTATTGGAAAGTAGTACATCACAGAAACCGGTTTCTGTGACACCTATACCAATTAGTGAGGAAGCTAATGATAATGATCATGAAACTTCAAATCAAGTTACTACTGAACCTCGTAGGTCAACCAGAGTAAGATCCGCACCAGAGTGGTACGGTAATCCTGTTCTGGAAGTCATGCTACTAGATCATGATGAACCTATGAACTATGAAGAAGCGATGGTGAGCCCATATTCCGCAAAATGGCTAGAAGCCATGAAATCTGAGATGGGATCCATGTATGAGAACAAAGTGTGGACTTTGGTTGACTTGCCCGTTGATCGGCAAGCAATTGAGAATAAATGGATCTTCAAGAAGAAGACTGACGCTGACGGTAATGTTACTGTCTACAAAGCTCGACTTGTTGCGAAAGGTTTTCGACAAGTTCAAGGGATTGACTACGATGAGACCTTCTCACCCGTAGCGATGCTTAAGTCTATCCGAATCATGTTAGCGGTTGTCGCATTTTATGATTATGAAATTTGGCAGATGGATGTCAAAACTGCATTCCTGAATGGATTTGTGGAAGAAGAGTTGTATATGATGCAACCACAAGGTTTTGTCGATCCAAAGGGAGCTAACAAAGTGTGCAAGCTCTAGCGATCCATTTATGGACTGGTGCAAGCCTCTCGGAGTTGGAATAAACACTTTGATAATGTGATCAAAGCATTTGGTTTTGTACAGACTTTTGGAGAAGCCTATATTTACAAGAAAGTGAGTGGGAGCTCTGTAGCATTTCTGATATTATATGTGGATGACATATTATTGATTGGAAATGATATAGAATTTCTGGATAGCATAAAGGGATACTTGAATAAGAGTTTTTCAATGAAAGACCTCGGTGAAGCTGCTTACATATTGGGCATTAAAATCTATAGAGATAGATCAAGACGCTTAATTGGACTTTCACAAAGCACATACCTTGACAAAATTTTGAAGAAGTTCAAAATGGATCAAGCAAAGAAAGGGTTCTTGCCTGTGTTACAAGGTGTGAAGTTGAGTAAGACTCAATGTCCGACCACCGCAGAAGATAGAGAGAAAATGAAAGATGTTCCCTATGCTTCAGCCATAGGCTCTATCATGTATGCAATGCTGTGTACTAGACCTGATGTGTGCCTTGCTATAAGTCTAGCAGGGAGGTACCAAAGTAATCCAGGAGTGGATCACTAGACAACGGTCAAGAACATCCTGAAGTACCTGAAAAGGACTAAGGATATGTTTCTCGTATATGGAGGTGACAAAGAGCTCATCGTAAATGGTTACGTTGATGCAAGCTTTGACACTGATCCGGACAATTCTAAATTGCAAACCGGATACGTGTTTACATTGAACGGTGGAGCTGTCAGTTGGTGCAGTTCTAAACAAAGCGTCATGGCGGGATCTACATGTGAAGCGGAGTACATAGCTGCTTCGGAAGCAGCAAATGAAGGAGTCTGGATGAAGGAGTTCCTATCTGATCTAGGTGTCATACCTAGTGCATCGGGTCCAATGAAAAACTTTTGTGACAATACTGGTGCAATTGCCTTGGCAAAGGAATCCAGATTTGACAAGAGAACCAAGCACATCAAGAGAAGCTTCAATTCCATTCGGGATTTAGTACAAGTGGGAGACATAGAAATTTGCAAGATACATACGGATCTGAATGTTGCAGACCCGCTGACTAAGCCTCTTCCACGAGCAAAACATGATCGGCACCAAGGCTCCATGGGTGTTAGAATCATTACTATGTAATCTAGATTATTGACTCTAGTGCAAGTGGGAGACTAAAGGAAATATGCCCTAGAGGCAACAATAAAAGTTATTATTTATTTCCTTATATCATGATAACTGTTTATTATTCATGCTAGAATTGTATTAACCGAAAACATAATACATGTGTGAATACATAGACAAACAGAGTGTCACTAGTATGCCTCTACTTGACTAGCTCGTTGATCAAATATGGCTATGTTTCCTAGCCATAGACATGAGTTGTCATTTGATTAACGAGATCACATCATTAGGAGAATGATGTGATTGACTTGACCCATTCTATTAGCTTAGCACTTGATCGTTTAGTTTGTTGCTATTGCTTTCTTCATAACTTATACATGTTCCTATGACTATGAGATTATGCAACTCCCGTTCACCGGAGGAATACTTTGTGTGCTACCAAACGTCACAATGTAACGGGGTGATTATAAAGGTGCTCTACAGGTGTCTCCAAAGGTATTTGTTGGGTTGGCGTATTTCGAGATTAGGATTTGTCACTCCGATTGTCGGAGAGGTATCTCTAGGCCCTCTCGGTAATGCACATCACTCAAGCCTTGCAAGCATTGCAACTAATAAAGTTAGTTGCGGCATGATGTATTACGGAACGAGTAGAGAGACTTGCCAGTAACGAGATTGAACTAGGTATTGAGATACCGACGATCGAATCTCGGGCAAGTAACATACCGATGACAAAGGGAACAACGTATGTTGTTATGTGGTCTGACCGACAAAGATCTTCGTAGAATATGTAGGAGCCAATATGAGCATCCAGGTTCCGCTATTGGTTATTGACCGGAGACTTGTCTCGGTCATGTCTACATAGTTCTCGAACCCGTAGGGTCCGCACGTTTAAAGTTCGGTGACGATCGTAATTAGGGTTTTTGTGTTTTGATGTACCGAAGGTTGTTTGGAGTCCCAGATGTGATCACGGACATGACGAGGAGTCTCGAAATGGTCGAGACATAAAGATTGATATATTGGAAGCCTATATTTGGATATCGGAAACGTTCCGGGTGAAATCGGATTTTACCGGAGTACCGGGGGGTTACCGGAATCCCCCGGGGGTTAATGGGCCTACATGGGCCCTAAGGGAGAAGAGGAGGGCCGGCCAGGGCAGGCCGCGCGCCCCCTCCCCCTAGTCCGAATAGGACAAGGAAGGGGGGCGGTGCCCCCCTTTCCTATTTTCCCCTTCCCCTTTCCTTCTCCAACAAGGCAAGAGGGGGGAGTCCTACTCCCGGTGGGAGTAGGACTCCTCCAGGCGCACCCCTAGGGCCGGCCGCACCTCCCCCTCTCCCTCCTTTATATACGGGGGCAAGGGGGCACCTCAGGACACACAAGTTGATCTGCGTGATCGTTGCTTAGCCGTGTGCGGTGCCCCCTTCCACCATATTCCACCTCGGTCATATCGTAGCGGTGCTTAGGCGAAGCCCTGTGTCGGTAGAACATCATTACCATCATCACACCATTGTGCTGACGAAACTCTCCCTCAACACTCGGCTGGATCGGAGCTCGAGGGACGTCACTGAGTTGAACGTGTGCAAAACTCGGAGGTGCCGTACGTTCGGTACTTGGATCGGTCGGATTGGGAAGACGTACGACTACTTCCTCTACGTTGTGTCAACGCTTCCGTTGCCGGTCTACGAGGGTACGTAGAGAACACTCTCCCCTCTCGTTGCTATGCATCACCATGATCTTGCGTGTGCGTAGGAATTTTTTTGAAATTACTACGTTCCCCAACACCAGAGATGCTTCGTCCACACCCCCCGGAGCCGCCCCACCGACGCCCCCATCGACGGCCTCTGATCCTCTTCGCCGACACCTTCCTCAACCCTACCAGAGCCGCTTCACCGACACCTTCCTCAACCCTACCGGAGTAGCTTCGCCTGTACCATTCTCAACCCTACCGGGGCCGCTTTGCCAACTCACAAGTCCACGGCCTCAGATTCGCTTCCTCGCACCCTCATCCAACCTACCGGAGCAGCTTCTGACGCCCCATCCACGGCTGCAGATCCGCATCGTCGACACCACCCTTAACCCAACCACTGGAGCAGCTTTTGACGCCCCGTCCACGGCCGCAGATCCGCATCGTCGACACCATCCTTAACCCAACCACTGGAGCAGCTTCACCTACGCCCTCGTCCATGGCCATAGATCGGCTTCGGCCACACCGTAGTCCACCCTACCGGAGCCGCTCCACAAACACCCTACTCGACGGTTCTAGATCTCCTTACCGGACCCCGACAGCCAGCACAGCGCCATAACCCTCGATATTTCTAACCTGATTCCCACAGTCTGGAGAGATGCCAAGCACCCGCCACGGCCTAGGTACTTGTCACCTTTAAACCCGTCCAGCATCACCTTCCCGATGTACTTCAAATATACTAACCGGTCGCTGTCACTTGTTATGCAGTTGGCAAAAACTACAAGGACGATGTTTCTTCTGGATCTAACAGCTTGGCCAACCAACATCCTGGACTGAGGCATTGCTATGATCTTGTAAGCACGTCTCTCTCTTGTATTGTTCTGTTCCTGCCAGCGTGCTTCGCTAGGATTTTCGACCAGTAATCCCTTTGTGTAGACAATGATTTCTACTACTGGCTGCTAAATTAGATATGTAGATGTCATACATGATACTACCTCGTACCTCCATTCCTAAATATAAGTCTTTCTAGAGATTCCACTATAGGCTACATACGGAGCAAAAATGAGTGAATCTACACTCGAAAATGCATCTATATACATCTGTATGTGGTCCATACTGGAATTTCTACAAAGACATATATTTATGAACAGGGGCAGTACATTACACAAAATCGTAGGTGGCATGTAGGAATTCCAGTGCACTACATTAGGCTCCCTTAGAGTGCGTGCTAGTCCAGCATACAGAGTCATGGCTAGTTTATGGTACGCACACAATCGTTAATTGGTGGTTTAAATATGCGCAAGTGATATGCAATGTAGTATCATGTAGAGATGTCTAAAATTAGCCGTGTCAACTTGCAGATAGGGTTACACAATGAAAAAGTACAAGATGTATGTGGCAATTTCATGGAACATCGCAAAAAAAAGGAGAGGCAGCGGTGAGCCTATACAGTATGCCATGGTACGTCACTCCTCCATTGCAATCATCGTGACATGTTATTTGTATGACAGTTCTATTAGCCAAGTTTCTTAGGGACAGTTATTACGGGTTATCCTAAGAAAATAAGAACCTGTAAATATAAGCTCCATGTAATAAGCCAACCAGTTCTTTTCATTGCGTTTTCAGCTTATCTTTGGTATGATCAGTGGAAAGTCTGGATTGCATTATATTTTTTTCATTTTGCTGCCCATATGGAAATTAATTTGACTTGCAAACATCACAAATTGAATCCAGTGCAGTAATTAATATGATAGGAAAACAGACCTTCACTATTTGCTCAAAATGCAAATACAAAGATACCATCTACTTGGCACAATCTACATTGGTCAATGTTTTCCATAGAGATCCCATTGCCTAATTTAAACGAAGAACGCATGACCCACATTTAAATGAAGAACAATTATTTATTGAAATTCGATGGTCCAAGTGGTTGGTTATTATCGTATAGTAGCACCACCTGAAAGCATCATATAGCAGCAGCAGCTCATAGCAACTCATCATACAACAGCAGCAGTCTGCAATTCATCATATACCAGCAGCAGCTCATAGCAATTCATCATATAGCAGCAGGAGGAGCAGCTCATAGCAATTCATCATATAGCAGCAGCAGGAGCAACTCATAGCAATTCATCATATAGCAGCAGCAGGAGCAGCTTGTAGCAACTCATCATATAGCAGCAGCAGGAGCAGCTCATAGCAATTCATCATATAGCAGCAGGAGCAGCTTGTAGCAACTCATCATATAGCAGCAGCAGGAGCAGCTTGTAGCAACTCATCATATAGCAGCAACAGCTCATAGCAATTCATCATATAGCAGCAGCAGCTCATAGCAACTCATCATACAGCAGCAGCAGCTCATAGCAATTCATCATATAGCAGCAGCAGGAGCGGCTCATAGCAATGCATCATATAACAGCAGCAGAAGCAGCTCATAGCAATTCATCGTATAGTGGATCAGAATGAAAATTTGGCAAAAAATCAGAGGAGATCCTCACCTTGTTGGATGAGCTCATCCTTCAACAGCACCTCAAGGCCATGGTCTGGGAGGAGGGGAGGGGGAATAAGGTGCCTTCTGCCGTAGTGTGGCATCAGCCATAGTTGTGCAGCGCCCGCCAGAGTAGTGCGTTGGACGAACCATAGTGGAGCAGCTGCTGAAGACCATGAGAATGAGGGGCGGCGCTAGAGGGAGGAGAAGCCAGGGAGATTTGCCCCTACACGCCGGCCATGTAGCCTACCTGGACATAGCATCGTCGAGGACAAGGCCAGATGGGACCAGTGGCGACGGCTCGCTGGAGGAACCCTAGTGCTACAGGTAGGGGATCGAGGTAGAGGGAAAGGGGAGAGGAAATGCAAGTGGGCAGGGCAATGAATGCTTGCGTGTTTGTTTTTACTTGAGGGTCAGGTGTGACACGGGCGTCAGCAGTTGCATTTTGAGTGTAATATAGGCAGACAACAGAGTCATTTCACTATTCCCCTTTCCTTCAATTTTTTAGTGAGGTTCTACCCGAAACACCCCCCTCCAAAGCGAAATTAGTTAAGGCGAAGCCCATAACTTAAAAATGACTTCTTTACATCTTTTATGGCTTATTTTGACAATATGCCCTGAAAAGGTGGAATCGAACTGGCCCTTAACCTGCAATTCAATTGTGTGTGCAATGATGAATCACTCCTGCTTGCTATTTGTACATTTAGACATCATCATACATGGCATAACCTAATACATGTGCATTCCATTGTAGAATCTGGAATATGCAATGTTTATGTTAGTTCATACGTTGCACATGATGTTTAAATGCCCCTTAAATCTGGTCAGTCAAGTGATGGTCTTTAAGCCTCCTTCTTTGCTTCTTTTCTTGATATGTAAGATTTGCTCACACATCTGTTCAATTGCTTGTTTGCATCAGCCAGCCATACTAGGACTGTTTGCTTTGATTACTTGATGTTCTTGACATAACACTCTAACAAAGCTTCTCAACGATTTAAACACTAAGGGCTGCTGTAGTGGGGCCTTGTCTAACTCATAGGTGACATAAAGGTTTGGTTGTACACTACAGTAGGCTCTCCAAGAGTACCTGGAGATCCAGTTCGAAGGTATGCCTAGTTTTTACATAGTGCAGACATAGTAAATGCTCATTTCATTGTGTGAAAGTGCAAGAGATGCAGCATGTTTCATTATGTGGTGTTGTTTTGTTATAATCTCATTCTTTTGTGTTCACAGACTGGAAAGTATGCATATTTATCTTCCAAGGAGACGAGTAACTAGTTTGTGTCACCTTGCAGAGGGGGTGCAATGAAGATAAGATTGAGGATTTCCAAGTACAAGATGTTAGGAAGGAGCCTTGCAAGAGAAGTAGGAGCTGCGCTGAGCCTCTTCAACCTGCTAAGGTAAGTCACTGTATGCAACTCAACAGTTCAATTCCTTGTTTGTTTCAGGCATAGTTAATTTTCTCTTTTCAATTGCTTTATTTGTCCTCAGTTAATGAGATTCCCAAATAATCATGCCTGATGTTCGGTACTTGTATCACTATTAGTTGACATAATTAAAGGCCTTACCATTTAATTACTCTGCCAAAGTGTGCCTCAAGCTTTGAAGTCTATTAACCAACTATTATTGCATGAGGCTCACAATCTAGTTTATACTACGCTAATGATTGCATAGTTTTGCCTGTTGTAGTATGTTTGTATGAAACCCTCTGTTGTTCATTATGCTCCCTAAGACTTTAATTGAGGCACAGAATGGCCAACTTCTTGCTTACTTATATGCAACGTGCTGTCTAAATTTGTAACTCGTCTGTGTTTTCGATTGGGCCCCAACATCATGCTCCTCTGATGAGCTTAGAGGGATTTCTGTATGTAGGCTGCACAGACTATCTTTTTTATAATTTTTAAAATATCACCTGCTTATGCTTCATGACGTGTAACTTTTTTTAAAGTGACGTGTAACATTATTGTTAGTCCTGTTTTGCCATGTAGTACAAAATAATGTCTTGTTTGCTTCACTGTTGTAACTATATTTTTGCCCTAGTCATGTG
The DNA here is from genome assembly GCA_034509565.1 of Triticum monococcum. Taxonomy (NCBI): domain Eukaryota; kingdom Viridiplantae; phylum Streptophyta; class Magnoliopsida; order Poales; family Poaceae; genus Triticum; species Triticum monococcum. The sequence continues at coordinate 182,456,413 of CM067843.1, read as the reverse complement.
TACTTACAGAAACATTTCAGGATGAAATGACATCAACACAAAGATCAACGAGCAGTGCGGCATGGCCGTTACCGAATGATTATGGATTGGAATTGGAATGTGCTGATGTTCTCGAGCATCAACTAGAGGTGGCAAGACAACATGTACATGATTGTCAACGTATAATCAACAAGTTGAGACTGGACATGCAGGTATTAGATGCTGGAGTCAAAAAAATGAAACAAGACACTGAGGTAATCATGAAGGAATTGGAGATTTTGCAGACTGAAATTTGTGCTATCTGAATCCGGCCAATCCTATTTTCTGAAGATATTATAGTTCAATTGGAGTTAAGTTGATGCGCGTCCATGATGTATGAGCTATATTTGCCCAGTGGCTATAATCGGCTGTAATTTCTTTATTGTATAGTGTAGGATTATTCTACCTTTCTATGCCTCGATCTCTTTGTTGTAATAGTGTAGGCTTTTAGAGGTGATAGTATTGAGTAGGATAATTCTTTGAATATGCTATATCGTTCAAATGGGGGCCAATTCGCCCGACCATGGCCCTTCACGGGTCGTCGGATCCATGGGCCTTCTACGCCTCGTAGGATCCGTGGGCCTTCTACGTCTCGTAGGATCCATGGGCCTTCTATGTCTCATAGGATCCATGGGCCTTGTACGTCTCGTAGGATCCATGGGCCGCCGGCTCGTTTATGGGTCTTGTACGGGCCTTTAATGGGCCGTAGATGGGCCTTTAATGGAAATCATATGTGTTATGGGCTGACCATAACGGGCCGTTAATAGGCCGTATTTGGTGATGCTATGAAAATGGCCCAACAGACTAACGGTCCACAAACGGGCCGACTATAACGACGGGCTGAATTTGGCCCAGAAATAGAAAATGACAGTAACGGGCCATAAGTAATTGAATGCTGCAAATGAGCCCAAGAATAAATGGGCCCTTAAAAGGCTGAAAGTTAACTTGGGCTGGAAACGGCCCAACGGAATAACGGGCCGTTAATGGGTATAAAGTGATACACTATTCATTACGGGCCAGTTTCACCACGGGTCGTTAATGGGTGTAAAGTAATACACTGTTCATTACGGGCCATTTTCAGCACGGGTCGCTAATGGGCCAAGAGTTACAAAGGGCCTCATATGGGCCGAAAGACGTCATGGTCTATACATGGGCCAGAAGTGAAAACGGGCTGGAATCATATTGGACGGCCCAGATGACGCTACTGGGCCTAATTCGGATAGGGTGTAAGGGCCTTGGGTTAGTGGGTTGTAAATGGGCTAGATGCGAATAGGACATTAACAGACTTTCCATGGGCCGGCCCGCGAGCTTTTGACCAAGTCAAATGGGCCGGCCTTTTCACAGGAATGGGCCACTGTTGGGTCGTGCCACGTGTAGATGTATCATAGGCGCCTTCTGTCCAGTGAGTGGATGACATCAGTCCCAACGATGAGCCGACACGTGTTTCCTCTAGCCAATGATGATTTTACACGTGGAAAATCCCCATTGGCCGGGGCTGTTAACGGGTTATCGGATCCAAAACCCGACCCGATAGCTTAACGGTGTTCCGTTACGGTGGATGCCACGTGTCGGTCACCCTTGACGAAAGCACTTCTGTGACGCGCGATTTATTGTCATGGAAGTGGACACTTCCGTGATGATAATTTTGGTAATGTCATGGAACACTTCTACGACAGCACAGGTATGACTATCTTGATTCTGTCATAAATTTGTCATGGATGTACATGCATGACAAAAAAAGCGACCTACTGTGGCAAACACGTATCATCATGGAAGTGTATTTTTTGTAGTGACTTCTAGTGCATTACAAGTTCCAAGTCTCCGCTCCCCTACTCCACCATCCAAGGTGCTTGCTCTAACTTAGCAGTGTGATATCCGGTTGCATGTTGCATATGGTGTCTAACTTGTATTTCTCCTAATTAGTCTAAACTGCATCTGCTTAGCTTACACATGATACGTGTGAATATGACACGCTTTCCTATTTTTGGTACATACTATATCTGTCTATCACACCATGTTCTTACATGAAACTACTCTTCTTGTGTATCCTACATCAGTCACATATGATGGGACACCTTTAAGTTGGCAGTGTGATATTGGTTTGTGTCTTGAATATGATTTCTAGCATGTAGTGCTTCTAGTTTGATGAACGCCACCTATGACGAGACAGTTTTAACTTGGCAGAGTGATATTGATTGCACCTGCCATATGGTGTCTAGCTTGCAGTGCTTCTAATTTGTTGAAGTGCCTTCTGCTTAGTTACCACATCATAGGTGTGAATATGTCAAGGCGTCCAGTTTTTCGTACATATTCCATCCTCGTATCACGACTTTGCCTTTCATCAGAGTAGTGTTCATCAGTATCATGCATGAATGAGTTCTGAAGAGCGAATTTTATTCCTTTTTCTTGTTAGTTTGACCTCACAATGCAAAATCAATAAAGTGGAAGGAAATTGGTAAGGCATTGGATGATGGTGGTCCTTCCGAGCAACTGAAACGGAGGGTCTCTATAGATTCTACTCGGCCATCCTCCCAACAAGATTCGCAAGACAACGCAAGGCTAGACAATCAACATAGCTGTGTAGATGATGAGCACATCTCTCCTACTCCACCATCACAGGTGCTTGCTCTAACTTGGCACTATTACATGTGGTTGCATGTTGCATATGATGTCTAGCTTGTATTGCTTCTAACTTTGTTGAATTGCATCTGCTTACTTTACACATAATGCCTGTGAATATGACAGGTGTTCCTGTTTCTAGAACATACTATATCTAATCACACCATGTTCTTACATCAGACTACTGTTCTTGCATATCCCGCATCAGTCACTTATGATAAGGCACCTTTAAGTCGCCATTGTGATATTGGTTGTGTCTTGCATATGATTTCTAGCATGTACTGCTTCTAATTTGTTGAAACGCCAGACAGTTTGAACTTGGCAGAGTGATATTGGTTGCACCTTTCATATGGTATCTAGCTTGCAGTGCTTCTAATTTGTTCAAATGCCTTCTACTTAGTTACCACATCATAGGTGTGAATATGTCATGTCGTCTTGTTTTTCATACATATTCCATCCTCGTATCATGTGTTTGCCTTTCATCCGAGTAGTGTTTGTCAGTATCATGCATGAATGAGTTCTCAAGAGCGAATTTTATTCCTTCTTCTTATCGGTTTGACTTCACAATGCAAAATCAATACAGCTGAAGGAAATTAGTCTGGCAGTGGATGATGGTGGTCCTTCGGAGCAACTCAAACAGAGGGTCTCTACAGATTCTACTCCGCCATCCTCCCAACAAGATTCACAAGGATGGACAGTCAACGTAGTTGTGTAGATGATGAGCACATCTCCCCTACTCCACCATCACAGGTGCTTGCTCTAACTTGGCACTATTATTTGTGGTTGCATGTTGCGTATGATGTCTAGTTTGTATTGCTTCTAAGTTTGTTGAATTGCGTATGCTTACTTTACACATAATGCCTGTGAATATGACACATGTTCCTGTTTCTAGAACATACATGTAGATGATGAGCACATCTCCCCTACTCCACCATCACAGGTGCTTGCTCTAACTTGGAGCTGTTATATGTGCTTGCGTGTTCCGTATGATGTCTAGTTTGTATTGCTTTTGATTTTGTTGAATTGCATCTGCGTAGCTTACAACTTATACCTGCAATGATCACTTACCCATAAGACACATTTAACTTGGGAGTGTGATGTAGGTTGCATCTTGCATTGTCTTCTAGCTTGTACTGCTTCTAATTTCTTGAAATGGCACTTACGACGAGACACTTTTTACCTGATAGAGTGATATTGGTTGCATGTTCATATGGTGCCTAGCTTTCATTTCTTCTAATTTTGTTGAAATGCCTTCTGCTTACCTTTTTCATACATATTACATCCTCCTATTGTATGTCTGAATATGCAATGCTATCTTTTTTTGTATATATTCTATCCTCCTATCCTGCGCTTGCCTTACATCAAAGTAGTGTTCGTCTTTATCATGCATCAACTAGTTAAGCAAAGCTAATTTTATTCATCTTCTTTTGGTTTTGACTTCATAAGACAATATCATAAAATAGAAAGGAAAAGAGTAAGTTAGGGGATGTTGGTGGTCCTCCGGACCGATGCAAATAGAGACTCTCTAGATTTGCCACTTCTACTGCTAATCAAGTTGAAGTCCCAAGTCTACATGATGAGTTCATCTCCCGTACTCCACCATCACAGGTGCTTGCTCTAAATTGATAGTCTGATAATTAGTTTCATGTTGCATATGTTGTCTAGCCTGTATTTCTTCTATTTTGATTAAATTGCACCTGCCAAGTTTATACGTTATACATGTGCATATGACATGCCTTCCTATGTCTAGAATACACTTCATCTATTAATCATACCATGTTCTTACATCAAAGTATTGTTGTTGCGTATCCCACATTAGTCACTCATGATTGCACGCTTTTAACATGGCAGTTTGATAGTGGTTGCATCTTGCATTGATTTCTATGTTGTACTGCTTCTAATTTTTCGAAATGCCACTTCTGACAAGACACTTTTAACTTGGTAGAGTGATATTGGTTGCATCTTTCATATGGTGTCTAGCTTGCATTACTTCTATTTTCTTGAAAATCCTTCTGCTTAGTTTACACAACATAGATGTGAATATGTCACGCCATCCTGTTTTTCTTACATATTCCATCCTCATACGGTTGTCTTACATCAAAGTATTGCTTGTCTGTATCATGCATCAAAGTTCTGAAGAGCGATTTTATTCTTTTGTGTTGTGGGTATGGCTTGACATGGCAAAGTGAAAAAAGAGCAAGGAAAAGAATATAGTAGGGAATGGTGTTACTCGTCGGGTGAAACGGAAAAGGATCTTCCCTTGAGATTCTGCTGGTACTTATAGTGTAGTAGATGGTCCAAGTACACTGGCTAAATTTACAAACACAGTATCACCTGCTCCACCAGCTGCAGCATCCGCTTCAACTGTACCAGCATCTCAACTAGTTACTTGTTCGTTTGCTCCGGAACTGGCCAGTTCCCAAGCTGCCTTCACACCTAACACTACTTTCGAAGCACTGCCGACACAACAGGACTTGGAAAGATCAGATGAACCTCATGAGCATCAACACCAAGACGGTACCTGACGAGTCAAGTTGCAGTTGTATGCTCCTTTATATGTACTCTCATAGTTTGATGTGCACTAAAACTTTCCATATTCGTTGTTGAACTAGCACCACGGCGCAAGCGGAAACAGACATCACGGATAATGCTTGACAGATTAACAAAATCTAAAGAAGGGAGAATGGAGATCCATTTTGAGGCAGGTTTAGAAAGGCCACGTGATGCTATAGAGTCAGCCAAGTTAGTATCAGAGGCAGCCATTGCCGTTAGGTGTCATGCACGTATCCTCCCAACATGGATCCAGTACAGGAATGAGAAAGACAATACCCGGTTTAACACCTTCCTTGACCATTTATCCGCTAGTAATGTTATTCATTGCAATTTGTAATATTGTCTTGCTCTGTGCCATACTTTCTAGCTTCCTCCTAATAAGACTCATGTTCTTTTTTCAACAGATGAGGTTCAAGTTGGATCTGAAAGATGATGCAACTAAACAAGCATGCACTCATGTTTTTTAGTCTGCCCTGCGACAGTATCGGTACCACCTTAGAAAATCTCACTTTGAAGGCAAGGCTAACAATGAAATCACCCAAACAACTCCAGTGGGATATATTATAGATGAAGACTAGACAGCCCTTGTTAAACACCAGTTTGATCCAAATTATCAGGTAGGGTATATGTATTTGATCAGACCACATATTGAACTTGTATTTATGTATGTGCCTTACAAGTGTATATTCTTCTAGGATAACTGTTTGAAGAACAAGACCAACCGTTCTAAAGTGAAATTCCAACAGACAACAGGATCTCGTAGCTATATTGCACACTGCGAGGCTCTTTGTAAATAGCTGCTAGTTCCTTATTTTTTGTGTGCCATATTATCGTATCTATATTGACTTGTTCCAAATATAGTGGAAAACCCGTGCGGACCAAAAAGAACCTGAACCGAATGTAGTGCAAATCTTCAAGGATTGCCACACCAACAAGATGAAGGGCATGAGCACACCAGTTTAAGCCGCTGTTGTAAGTCCTTACTCCTCCTGCCTTTGAACTGATTGGTACTGTGATGTGTTCATTTAACTGCTTGGTTTGTAGCCAATGTCAGTTACTCTGTTCACTTTTATACACAGTTGTCTTAATGTATCATTTCACCTTACATGGTTTAAAAGAGATGAAGGATATTCTTTTGGTCTTGATCTGTAATCTAGTTGTGATGTTCACGTGCGCACACAATGATACAATAGCATGTTTGTATTATATCTATTTTCCCATGATATGAATGATGTCATACTATGTTCATCCTACTTTAAACCATGTCTCTTTATCCTTAGATGTCAATGAATGTGAGGAAATAGACAATACAGTAGGCATGCTACATGGACATATGTTCCAAAAGTAATTTTACTATGTAGTTTGCACTATAATACATGCTAATGTATTACAGTAGTTCACCAACATAAGTTATGTATAAACGTGAAATCTACTTTGTTTGTTTTTGTCTCATTAGTAACTTATCTGGTACACTAATCTACAAGTTCAAACTTTCAGCAACCTATGGAACAAATGATTGAATAGCCACAATCCCCTGAAGGTGACGAGGCTACCACAGGCACAATGTCACCTCTTGCTGTAGTGCGTCAGTATCTCTCCACTGACAGTGCAAAAAGCACCTTCCTGCGTAATTCTGGGTTGGTTGTCAAGGTAACCTCCTCCAAATCGCCTACTGAACAAAATCTTCTGGCTAGACAGAGTGATATATCTATGCTCCAGACACAAGTCCAATCCCTAATGGATGTTGTTTTGAAAACAAATGTCATAAAGATATGAATGGTTTTGAAACTAGACTATCAGACATTTGCTTCATTATTCAAGAGCAATGGTAGAAAAAGGGGAAGATCATGCTGCTCCATCAGATTCTATAGCCTGAAACATTAGCACTCAGGTCAAATGATCTGTGCTTCTATACATCTGATGGTGCTTTTATCTGCAAGGACTGTAAACTTTGTGCCAACAGGCCTTTTGTTGTATGGTTGAGATTTATTTTGTTGTGATACAGCATTTATGATGATGCCAAAGGCTGCAGTAATTACGACGCTATTTTTGTATAGTGTATGTTTATCTTAGTAATGTATTCGGCCTAAAGCTTCGTAGGAGCCCAACATGCCAACATTCGTCGGGCCCATTCCGATTGAGCTAAAAATGATTATGGGCTGAAATTTGCATGTAGCCCACTCAAAATATCTGGGCCTAAATCAGCATAAGCTTTCGTATTTTTTGTTAGGCCTGTGCCCATAGTGGTCCTGTAACACGCCTAAACATAATTTGGGCCCTCAGTAATAATAGGCCGTTTACAAGTGTAAATATCTTGATCCCATAAAAAACATGGGCCTTTAATAGGCTGAAAAGTGAGATTGGGCCCTGATTGTGCCAAATAACCCACTGGTCTTAGCAGGCCGAAATGGCAACCCATTTACAATGCGAATCATCCACAGGATGAAATTCAGATGGGCCATAAATGCGCCGACCTACTACACGGGCCTTTAACAGGTCGGAAGTTCGGTCGGGCTTGATTAGTGTCATTTTTATATGGGCCGTTAGTAGGCCCGATGTGACATTGGGCCACATATGGCCCATGGATTTCGTCTGACGTTAACAGGCCAAAAGTCACAATAATCTGAAAGTGGCCCAAATTTATAGTGGGCCTCTAACAGGCCGAATGTCGGACATGGCCAAATATGAACCATATCCCTTCACGGTCATTTATGGGCCAAAAGTTTCAATGGCCTATAAATGGGCCCAAATGAAGCAGGACCTTTAACACGCTGGAAACACACCAGGCTGTAATTCGGCCCAAATACTTAGTAGACTGTTGACGGGCCAGAAGTGACCATGGGCCGCGATGATGACAAGTTTAGGACGGGCCATTGATGGGCCGATTTGACACTAGCCGTACGGGCCTTAAATGCGAATTTTGGGCCTTTAGCTGGGCCGGCCCATTATGGTCCGCTAAATCTTGTGGGCCTTTAGTTGGGCCGACCCATTTAATCTTTGTGGGCCACTTTTGGGCTGGTCCACGTGTCAACATATCATAGGCGCATCTCGCCCATTGGATGAGTGACACATGTGCCAATGTGAAGCTGACATGTGGTTCCTTCAGCCAATGAGAATTTTACACATGGAAAATCGGCATTGGTCGTGGCTGTTAGCGGCTTATCGGATCCAATATCGGGCCCGATAGCTTAACAGCGGCCCGTTATGGTGGATGCCACGTGTTGGTCACCCTTGACGAAAGCACTTCTATGACGCGCGATTTATTGCCATGGAAGGGGACACTTCCGTGATGATAATTTTGGTAATGTCATGGAACACTTCTATGGCAACACAGGTATGACTATCTGGATTCTGTCATAAAATCATCATGGATGTACATGCATGACAGAAAACGTGACCTACTATGACAAACACATATCATCACGGAAGTGTATTTTTTTTGTAGTGTACACTTCCGCCAAGAGAAATTTGATTCCCCCCACTAATCCCTTGCGGATCTTGTTACTCTTGGGTGTTTGAGCACCCTAGATGGTTGACGTCACCTCGGAGCCATATTCCATTGTGGTGAAGCTCCGTGGTTTCGTTGGGAACCTCCAATTCGGTTGTGCAGAGAGCCCCAACCTTGTTTGTAAAAGTTCGATCGCCGCCTTCAAGGGCACCAATAGTGGAATCACGACATCTCGTATTGTGTGAGGGTGTGAGGAGAATACGGTGGCCCTAGTGGCTTCTTGGCGAGCATTGTGCCTCCACACCGCTCCAACGGAGACGTACTTCCTCTCAAAGGGAAGGAACTTCGGTAACACATCCTCGTCTCCACTGGCTCCACTCTTGGTTATCTCTTACCTTCACTTGTGCAAGCTTTTATTGTGTTGTATCCCATGCTTGCTTGTGTGCTTTTTGTTGTTGCACCATATAGGTTGCTCACCTAGTTGCACATCTAGACAACATATTTTGATGCTAAGTTTAATTTGGCCAAGAAAAGATAAAAATTGTTAGTTGCCTATTCACCCCCCCCCCTCTAGTCAACTATATCGATCCTTTCACCTATTATGAGTTATGATCCGCATACCCCAAGGTGACAATAATTAGGATTCTTTCCGGTGATTACCGTAGTTTGAGGAGTTCATGTATTCACTAAGTGCTAATGCTTTGTTCCGGTTCTCTATTAAAAGGAGGCCTTAATATCCCTCAGTTTCCATTAGGAACCCGCTGCCACGGGAGGGTAGGACAAAATATGTCATGCAAGTTCTTTTCCATAAGCATGTATGACTAATTGACTATATACGGAATACATGCCTACATTATATTGATGAATTGGAGCTAGTTCTGCATCACCCTAAGTTATAACTACTACATGTTGAATATCATCCAACACAATTATCATTGCCGATCCGTTGCCTACGAGCTTTTCACATATTGATCTTTGCTAAGTTACTTTGCCATTGCTGCTATTACAATCACTACAAAACTGCTACTGTTACTTTTGCCACCGTTACTGTTACTTCCATATTACTTTGCTACTAAATACTTTGCTGTAGATATGAAGTCTTTCAGGTGTGGTTGAATTGAAAACTCGGCTGCTAATACTTGAGAATATTCTTTGGCTCCCCTTGTGTCGAATCAATAAGTTTGGGTTGAATACTCTACCCTCAAAAACTGTTGCGATCCGCTATACTTGTGGGTTATCACAATACATGGCAAGTTCACACCAAATTGTATGGCAAATATTTAACAACGTTTTCAAGGCATACATATGCACAAACACATGGAAATTTTTGCATGCTAAGTCAACACATTTTTCCTTCTGGAACTAGGCACTTGCCTAAACACATGGCAATGTTATGCCAACAAGTGTGGTAAATTTTACCTAACAGACATGGCAATTACCTTCAAACACACATGTCAAACAGGTATATGGTGGTAAATTTGAGTAAAAGCTTTGCTTCGCAAAACAGACACTAATGAACAACTACAGATGGCACTTTTTCTCTCTTTTCCACATTCCATTTTCATGTGATCACCAACCATCTTGATTTCAATTTGTATGAAATCCAATCTAAAACTAGCTATCCTTCATCCCTAGATTGCAAAGAGATCTACCTATCTTTTCTAGGAAATCTTTGAAGCCAGTTTTTTTGTTCATGGCAAGAACCATAGTGCTACTTGTGATATGCGTTAGGATTTTCCCCGAAGAGGAGAGGAGATGCAACATAGGGATAAGTATTTCCCTAGGTGAGAACCAAGGTATCAATCCAGTAGGAGAATCACGCAAAGCCCCGTGAACAGCACATGCACACACGAAAGCAAATATTTTCACCCAACGCGGGCAAGAGGGCTGTCAATCCCCTTGAACTCATTACTTGCATGGATCAAACATTGTATAGGTAGATGGATAAATTGCAAAACAAACTAAAATAAGAAAAATTGCAGCAAAGGAATTTAGGTTTTGTAATATGATTAAAGTAGACCCGGGGGGCATAATTTTCACTAGAGGCTTCTCTCTTGAACACATAGCATACGGTGGGTGAACAAATTACTGTTGGACAATTGATAGAAAAGCGCATAGCTATGACAATATTCAAGGCAATGATCATGTTTATAGGTATGATACGTCTCGAACATATCTATAATTTATGAAGTATTCATGCCATGTCTACAATAATTTCTATGGTTTTGTTGCACTTTTATATTATTTTTATGGGCTAGCTTATTAATCTAGTGCCCAGTGCCAGTTCGTATTTTTTCATGTTTTTTGTTTCACACAAATACCATAGCAAACAAAGTCCAAACGAGATAAAAATTTACGGAGATTTTTATGGAAGATATGTGATTTTTGCGAGGAAGAATCAATGCAAGACGGTGCTCGAGGGCCCCACAAGACAACAGGGCGCACCCTACCCCCTAGGCGTGCCGGGTTGCCTTGTGGGAACCTTGTAGGTCGGTTGATGCCCTTCTTTCGCTGCAAGAAAGATAATTTTGGGATAAACACCCTCTCAAAATTTTAGCCCAATCGGAGTTACGGATCTCTAGAAATATAAGAGATGGTTTTCGTCCAGAAAACAGTAGCAAGAAACAAAAGACAACAGAGAGATCCAATCTAGGGGAGAGCTCCCTCTCCCCACGGAGGGCCAACACTAGTACAACGAGCTGTTGTACGGACAGTTTTTAACCCCTTTCCACGACGACAGTTTAAACCGTCGCCTAGCCACTGTGTGCTATAGGGGGTCCTTCCCACACGACCCAAAAACCGTCGAGTATAGGGAGTAGCAATGCATACGTTTTGCATAACTAAGCATATGTGTTGCCGGCATGTGGGGACTTTCCCCACTACCCACATTCATGTGGGACCCCCGATGTAGGTGGGCCCCACTCCAGAACCTTCTAGAATTTTCCAGATATAATACCAAAAAACGAACTTTTTCCGGAACCCCGAAAACAACTTTCCATATATGAATCTTTACCTCTGGACCATTCCGGAAATCCTTGTGACATCCCGGATCCCATCTGGACTCCGAACAACCTTCGGATTTTCCACTATTAATATCTCAATACTACCCTAGCGCTACCGAACATTAAGCGTGCGACGCTACGGGTTCGGAACATGCATACATGATCGAGACTCCTCTCCGATCAATAACCAATAGTGGAACCTAGATGCCCATATTGGTTCCTACATATTCAACGAAGATATTTACCGGTTGAACCACGATGTCAAGGATTCAGTCAATCCCATGTGCAATTCCCTTTGCCCGGCGATATGTTACTTGTCTGAGATTCAATCTTCGGTATCTCCATACCTAGTTCAATATCGTTTCTGACAAGTAACTTTACTCGTTCCGTAATGCAAGATCACGTGACTAAACACATTAGTCACATGAAGCTTCTTATGATGTTGTATTACCGAGAGGACCCAGAGATATCTTTCCATCATACGGAGTGAAAAGTCCCAGTCTCGATCCATGCAACCCAACAGACACCTACATATATACCTGTAGAGCACCTTTATGATCACCCAGTTACAAAGTGACATTTGATAGCACACAAGGCATTCCTCCAGTATCAGGGAGTGGCATGATCTTGGTCTAAGGAACTGATAATTGACATGAAGAAAGTTGTAAGCTTACGGTTGGGTTTGTCCATCACATCATTCTCCTAATGATGTGACCCCATTATCAAATGACAACTCATATTCATAGTTAGGAAACCTTAACCATCTTTTATCAGCGAGCTACTCTGGTAGAGGCGTACTAGGGAGACGGTGTAGTTTATGTATTCACACATGTATTTAAGTTTCCGGTCAATAAAATTATAGCATGACTAATAAACATTTATCATGAACGCGAAATATGATAATGACCAATTTATTATTGCCTCAAGGGCATATTTCCAACAGTCTCCCACTTGCACTAGAGTCAATAATCTAGTTCACATCATCATGTCATTAACACACAAAAGCAAATACTTGCACCCAACACGGGCAAGAGAGTTGTCAATCCCCTTGAACTCGTTACTTGCAAGGATTAATTCTGATAGTGATATATAGATAAAAATAAAATAAAAATAAAAAGTATAAAATTTCATCAAGTTATTTTCGGTTTTAATAATATGATAAAGTTGATCGGGTGGCATAGTTTTCTCTAGAGGCTTGTCTCTCGATCACATAACATACGGTGGGTAAACAAATTATTGTTGGGCAATTGACATAAAAGCGCATAATTATGACATATTCATGGCAATGATCATGTTATAGGCATCACGTCCGTGGCGAGTAGACCGACTCCTGACTGCATCTACTACTATTACTCCACCAATAGACCGCTATCCAGCATGCATATATGGTATTAAGTTTAATACAAACAGAATAACGCCTTAAGCAAGATGACATGATGTAGACAAAGTAAACTCAAGCGATATAATTGAACCCCGTCGTTTTGCCCTTAATAGCAACAATACAATATGTGCCTCGCTACCCCTTCTGCCACTGAGTGAGGTGTTGGAAATATGCCCTAGAGGCAATAATAAAGTGGTTATTATTATATTTCCTTAATATTGATAAAGGTTTATTATTCATGCTAGAATTGTATTGACCGGAAACTTAAATACATGTGAGGATACATAAACAAATACCGTGTCCCTAGTGAACCTCTACTAGACTAGCTCATTGATTAAAAGATGGTCAAGGTTTCCTAACCATATACATGTGTTGTCACTTGATAACGGGATCACATCATTACGAGAATGATGTGATGGACAAGACCCATCTGTTAGCATAGCATATGACCATTCTGTTTATTGCTACTGATTTCTTAATGGCAAATACATATTCCTTCGACCATGAGATCATGCAACTCCCGGATACCAGAGGAATACCTTGTGTTCTATCAAACATCACAATGTAACTGGGTGATCATAAAGATGCTCTATAGGTATCTCCTAAGGTGTCAGTTGAGTTGGCGCGGATTGAGATTGGGATTTGTCACTCGATGTGATGGAGAGGTATCTCTAGGCCCTCTCGGTAATACAACATCATAAGAAGCTTGCAAGCAAAGTGACTAAGGAGTTAGTTACGAGATGATGTATTACAGAATGAGTAAAGAGACTTGCCGGTAACGAGATTGAACTAGGTATGGAGATACCGACCATCGAACCTCGGGTAAGTAACATACCAATAGACAAAGGGAATTAAGTATGTTGTCATAAAGGTTCGACTGATAAAAATCTTCGTAGAATATGTAGGAACCAATATGTGCACGTAGGTCCCGCTATTGGTTATTGACCAGAGAAGCGTCTTGGCCATGTCTACATTATTCTCAAACCCGTAGGGTCCGAATGCTTAAGTTTTGTTGACGAAATAATATTATATGAGTTATGTGATTTGGTGGCCGAATGTTGTTTGGAGTCCCGGATGAGATCACGGGCATGATGAGAAGCTTAGGAATGGTCCGGAGTTAAAGATTGATATATAGGATGATAGTATTTGGTCTCCAAAAAGGTTTCGGAATACACCAGGTATTTATCGGATCACCGGAAGGGGTTCCGGGAGGCCACAGGATGTTACTGGGTCTGATGGGCCAATGGAAGGGGGGCACCCCATCCCACAAGTGGCTGGCGTGCCCCCAACTTGGCCACCATCCTTGTATAGGAAAGGGAGGGGTTGGCCCCCTCCTGCCTTTCTCCACGGAAGAGGGAAAAGGAAAGGGGGCGCCCTAAGGCAGCGAGCCCCCTTTCCTTTCCCCCATGCGCCAAAGAAGGAAGGAGGCGTGGCCAGGGCAGGCCCTAGGGCTAGCCTCCAGCCCCCTTGGGGGCGCCCTAGGCTGCCTCCCCTCCTCCCCCACTGTCGGATCACGGGTTCTGGCAGACCCTTAAGGTTTGAACACTGGGGTGCGCGCGGAGACCACGCCTTCTACCTCCCCGTCTCGCAAAGATCTAAACTACTAAAAGAACTGCACAAGAGACACCAGGTTTATACTGGTTCGGGCCACCGTTGTGGTGTAACACCCTACTCCAGTGTGTGGTTGGTGGATTGCCTCCTGGGGCTGGAGATGATGAACAATACAAGGAAGAACAGCCTCGCGAGGGTCTGTTCTTGGCTGGGGCGATGAACTGCTAGCAGGAGTTCAGTCACCCTCTCTCTCACTCTCTCTGCTTTTCCCTCACTTGTCGACCGTCTGGTTGAGATCGAACCGAACGTACCAACACCCCCCCCTTTGCCATGCGGGTGGCTGGTCCTATTTATAGGCAAAGGCCCTGGGCCTCTTCCCAAATATTGAGCGGGAAGGGCGCCAACAATTGGCCAATTCAAAGGGGAACATCTAGTACACTTATCCTGACTAAAGCTGGTCTTCTCCTGCCAAAGGCTCTGCGGTGATGCCGTGCTGGGCTCCATGGTGACCTCCGCCTCGTAGTTCGCCTAGTCTTGGTCTGGTTGCACCGAAATGGCAACCTTTGCCTGATGCCTCGGTACTCCGCGGCTGCACTTGCCCCCTTTGCACCAAAGAGGAAAGAAGGACGCTGCGCGCGCTGGCGCCCGCCTGGCACCCTCGATCGTCATGGCTTGCATCATGGGCACCTCGCGAGGTACCCTGCCTTGATCTCTCCACCTCCTCGCGAGCCAGCCTGAGGAGGCTGCGCCTGAGGATGCGCCGTGTCGTCCGCCCCGCGAGGCTTGTCCCCTCTCGAGGCTCTTGAGTCTTGTGTTGATGAAGATGGGCCATGCTGGGCCTCCTTTGAGCCACGCCGCAGGCCGCAGGCAGGCAAGTCTGGGACCCCCGTTCCTAGAATGCCGACAGTAGCCCCCGGGTCCAAGGCGCGCATGGACTTGGCCATGCCGAGAGGCGAAAGGGCAAGGGCGAAGCGCCGCGGGCCCTAACAGCCTGCGGCCTTGGGCGCCGCGTGGCGGTTGATGGGACGTGGGCGTCTCCACTTCCCCACGACGCATCGGTGATCGCGCGAGTTGGACAAGTCCCTGCATGCAGATCGTGTCATGATTACCTGTGATCGTGGAGGCCGGCGGTTGGTCTTCGTCGGCTATAAGTACGGCACCGCGCGTGCCCTTCCAGTCCATTCCTCCTGGCTTCTCCTTCTTCCTGATCCTTGCTCCGTCTTGCTGCCATGGCTCCGATCCGCCGGTTCTCTGCAGCGGAGAAGGGTAAGGCTCCTCGAGAGGGGCCAGACCCGCTTCCGCCGAAGAAACGGCTCGCGCTTTGCAGCCAGGGCGAGGAAGACCGTCAGACGGTGCCGAGGCCCTGGTGCGAGCGGGCTCCGCCGGGGTTCCCACTTCCCTTGTATGCCCACGTCAAGGGCCCCAAAGGTGTCGATGCCGATCTCCGCGGTCGGCGCCGTCGTAGGCGCCATCGGGTCACGAAGGCGTGGGTTGTTCCTCCTGGAGTCCATGCCGAGGGCTCCTCCCAAGAGTTCATGCTCCACGTGCCATTCCTCTCCAGTCCTGGATCCGTCTGCCTTCCTTCTTCACCTCCATCGTCCCTCCAGGGGGGCCCCTAGAGCTCTGGCTGCAGCACGCCGGCTGCAGCACCCTCGCGACCGAGGCAGAGGTCGTGGTCGCTGCCCCGGGCGAGGTCTACATGTCCCGAGGCTGGAGAGAGGTTTGCAGGGAAAGGGGCGTCTTCGCGGTCCACTTGGAGTATGATGGCGCTGCGGTGATGTTCTTCAAGGTCTTCGACGCGAACGGGCGCCGGCTGGAGTGTTGCCCCAGGAGAGGTGGCTAGGACCTTGCCCTGGTGAGGCCTAGGCCCGTCGACCGCTCCCTTGGCGGAGGCGCCGGAGGGTCCAGTGACTCCAGCGAAATCTTCACGACTCCGGAGACGAGCGACGACAGCTACGAGCCCCCGAGTCGGCGCCGCTCCCGGAGCAGGGCGGGCTCGTCAGGCCGTCGCCGACCCTGATCTAGATGGGGTTGGCGCCGGCGCCTGACGGTCCACTATTGATGATGGCGTCTTTTGGAGGAGCTCATGTAGTTAGCATCCCTTAGGATCCGTTCCCTGCGAGGAATCAAAATGCGCACCACGGGGGCTTGTAAGGTGCCTGTAGTCCCGTTTGTTAATACATAACCTTTGCTATGGATCTGTGCGAGTCGCAAATTCCGTTGTAGTTCAGTCCTCCCTTTCGCACCTCGCGAGGGCTTGGTGCTCTGCGTCGACAGGTCCCAGTCCCAAGGCGGTGTCAGACGTCGCTGGTATGCCAGGTCGCCATGCCGTGGTCAAGGCCAGGAGATGAGCGACCCGGGGTCCGGTAAGAGCCCCTGAGTCGCGATGCTCAGGAGGTCCCCTTTGGCGCCCAAGCAACCGTCGTTTGGTGAGAAAGGGAAGCAACGTCGCTAGTACGGAATTGCTTTAGGTGCGGGGGTAGTGCCACGGTAGCCAGTGCTTTGGGTGGTGACTTATCTTGAGGATCGGGGATCGCCCCCAGCGCATCGTTGGGTCCATGGGGTAGTTGGGACGGAGTTGCTCGGCGAGGTCCTCACATGCCCCTGCTCCCTCGCCTCTGCTCCCCTTTCTGCTCTACGTCCTCGGGTCCCGGCCCTCGAGCTGGTCTCAGCCATCGCTGGTATGCCAGGTCGTGATGCCGTGGTCAAGGTCAGAGGGTGAGGGCTGGAGAGCCAGTAGGAGCCCTGAGTCGCGATGCTCAAGCGCCCCCCCTTTAACGTGCAAGCGGTTCACGCGGGCGAGGGTGAAGGGAACTCCATGAGGGCCTTGGCTAGCGCAGTTCCCTCCAAGGATCCTGCAGGTTCATCACAGAAAGAAGATGGGGTTGCCATGGCAGTCATTAGTCGATCGTTAGTCGCTCAAGAGCTCGCTGGTTGGAGTAGGTAAGGTGTATCAGGGCACCCGTGAGCCAGCGCGGGACTCACGAGGCCCTACCTCTAGGCGGGTTGCGCCTGGCACTGGGTCGTATCTTGAGATGTGTCCCTGCAAAATTTGGTTAGATGCCGGTACTCTACGTCCTCGGGTCCCGGCCCTCGAGCTTGTCTCAGCCGTCGCTGGTATGCCAGGTCGCGATGCCGTGGACAAGGCCAGAGGGTGAGGGCTGGAGAGCCAGTAAGAGCCCTGAGTCGCGATGCTCAGGCACACCTCCCTTTAACATGCAAGTGGCCGACATGGAGAAGAAGGGATGCTGCGGACAGGCATCAAGCAATCAAGCGTGATAGGCGAATGCATAGTTGGAAATAAATGCGAGGGAGACACACGCCGCTGGGCCTAGCCCGAGCGGCTTGGGGATGATGCAGCCCGAGGGGCGCCCCCAACAAGGCAAACTAACGACCGAAAAATAAAAGGGGATACATGCCACAGGGACGGACCCACGCGGCCTGGGAGTGATGCAACCCTGGGAGGGCGCTCCCAGCTGGGAATGAAGCTTGAAAGATGTCACCTGAGGATGTCGTCGGCGAAGTGGCGTTGGTGCAACAGACTCGGTGGGCTGCGGAAGCCGATCCTCACGAGCCCCCAGGCCCCGGGGCCTCGGGAGGCTCCGGAGGCACTGGTGGCTCCTCGCGAGCTGTCTTCATCTCCGCCAGGGCTGCGGAATGCCTGTCTTCCTGAGCCTCCATGATGCCCCTCATGAGGCGCTGGTACGCCGCGGCCATGCTCGGCAGGCCGTAAGGCATGCGAACATAGCTGTGGGGTGGACCCCCGCAGCGCCCCACTTGTGAGGGCTAGAGACGCTCCGTCGTGGCGATCTGATTGAGCCCTGGTACGTCGACGCAGACGCGCAGCCCACCATCCTCGCCTAGATGTGGGGCCACAGCTGGTAGACGGCGGCAACCTCTCATGATCCTTGACTCCTGTAGTTCTTGAATGGCCTTGTTGACGAACTCCGGCTGGTCTGACCTTCCTTGCCTGGCTCCTTCTCGAGGGAAACATGCTTCGAAGCACGCCTCCACATGGTGCCCAAGCGCCTCCCTCATGACCCTGGCTAGGTCGGTGGCCCTCCAGGTGAGAGCCCCCGAGCCCTGCCTAAGGAGGGCACCGGGCGCGCTTTCCTATGCGATGGAAGGGGATTCCCCCTAGGCAGACACGGGCCCTGAAGGGCCTGCCTCCTGAGGGGCTGAGCCTGACGACATCTTCTTCTTCTTGGGGGTGGTCTCAGGAAGCCTCCTGCTTCCGTGATCTGGGTCTTCTAGCGACGCGGCCTGATAGGCTCGCTCCAGGGAACACACTGCATCCTTCTCTTCATAGGGCACCGTGATGACGCCGCCACTTCCTGGCATCTTGAGGACGTTGTAGCCATGGTGAGTCACGGCCATGAACTTGGCCAACGCTGGGTACCCAAGGATGGCGTTGTATGGCAGGCGGATGTGGGCGACGTCGAAGTCGATGAGCTCAGTGCGGTAGTTGTTGCGGGCCCCGAAGGTGACAGGGAGGCGGACCTGCCCGATCGGGACTGTGGAACCATCGGTGACTCCGGAGAAAGGCTTGGTTGGCTGAAGCTGGTCATAGGGCACCTGGAGATTGTTGAATGTTTCCACGGACAGGACGCTGAGCCCTGCCCCACCGTCGATGAGGGTCTTGGTGACTAGTACATTGCTGATGACTGGGGAGCAAAGCATCGGGAGGACTCCTGCCGTGGCCGCGCACTTGAGCTGGTCTGCTGAGCTGAATGTGATGGCGCACGCCGACCACCTGAGGGGGCGCGTTGCTTCGAGCTTGGGGAGAACTGCATTCACTTCGCGGGCAAACTGCTTGAAGATACGTTGAGAGGCTGGGGCTTGAGCTCCGCCCAAGATGCAGGCAATTGCGCGCGGCTCTTGGAAGCCCCCAGCCCCCTCGTCTTGATGGCGGTCTTCGTTCCTCCTTGGCTGAGGCGGCAGCGGAGGTAGGCCTGCGTTGCCTTGAGGGCGATCCTCGCGAGGCTGATCCCTCCAGTCCCCTCGCGAGGCAGGTCCCGCCAGCGGTCCTCGCGAGGGTGGTCGCGCCACCCCTGGCGCGGGCCGCGATCTTCCCAGCGCCCTGGGTTTCTTCCTCCTCCTCGGCCGTAGCCCCGGTCAGCACGGTCAGGGCGACGGACGATCCTTCCTTCTCGCACGACGTGGAGTTCTTGACATTCGTTGGTGTTGAGGGTGTGGAGGTCGTGGTACACACAATACCGGCTTCCCCTGGAGGGTTCGGGCAGATCCTTGCCCCGCTTGGTGTCTGGTTCTGCGGCGAGTACGGAAGCCCCCTTGCGCTTCACATCCTTGGCCTTGGGCTTCTTCTCTTCTGGGTCCACGGCAGGCAGCTCGAGGAGGGAGAGACGTCCCTCCTCAGCCCTGGCGCACTTGTTTGCCAAGTTGAATAGCTCCAGGGAGGTGCAGAGGTCTTCATGCATCGCCAGCTCCTCCTTCATCTTGACGTCGCGCACGCCATCGGAGAAGGCCGAGATGATGGCTTCCTCGGACACCTTGGGGATCTTGTGGCGTGCACTGTTGAAGCACTGGATGTACTTTTGCAGGGTCTCTCCGGGTTGTTGCTTGATGCAGCGCATGTCGCTCACGGTGGGTGGCCGGTCGCGAGTACCTTGGAAGTTGGCGATGAAGGGGGTGTGCATCTGGTCCCAGGAAGAGATCGTGCCTGGAGCTAGATTCAGGAGCCAGGTGCGAGCTCCTTCCTTGAGCGCCATGGGGAACTAGTTCACCATGACCTTTTCGTCCCCGCTGGCAGCCTCGATGCCCAGCTCATAGAGCTGGAGGAACTCTGCGGGATCAGTTGTGCCGTTGTAGCGAGGAGGCAAGTCTGGCTTGAACTTGCCGGGCCACGCGACGCTATGCAGCTCGGTGGTGTAGGCGCGGCAGCCTGCGGTGGCCACGAAAGGCTTCGGCTGGTGGAGAGCTTGGTCTTGAGGGTCCCCACGCGCTACAGCTAGGAGCAGAGCAGGGTCTTGGCGTGCCGGAGCTGGAGCAGGGTTGTGGCGTGCCGGAGCAGGGAGCGCCCTGGCAGCTCCTTGCGGGCGAGGGACTTCTTGGCAGCTCCGTTCTTGTTGCGCTGGCACCTGATGGAGCGGGTTCCGCCCAGGGGCCACGCGTCTTGGAGCCATGGCATCTTCTTGGAGAGGAGGCGGCTGGTGCGCCTCTGGAGCTTCGTTGCCTGCGCGGGGCGGGGTGTGGCGCAGAGGAACGGACGGCGCGGAAGAGCCCCCTGCGGCGCGGAGAAGCTCGGCGACGCGGTCGAGCCACTCTTCGTAGACGTCGTCGACGGGGCGGTAGCGCAGGAGATCGTTTGCCGCGAGGAGCGCAGCTCGAGCCTCCAAGGGTGCGCAGAGCACGCGCGACAAAGAACCAGCTGGTGCGAGCGATGGGGTAGCGGTGCGGCCGTCTTGGCGCACGGATGGATGCTGAGACGAAGCTTGCTGCTCGCCCCCCGCCGGGTCGGTGGCGGCATTGACGGCGGGTGAGGGGGAACGACGAGGACGCCCACCGACGGGGGCCGTCTGGGCGACGCGAGAAGCGATGGCGGCCTGGCGCTCGGCACGGGCCCGACGAGCGTCAGACATGGATGCGACGGTTGGAGGAGAGCGGAGTGGTGGAAGACAGATTCCGGCGCACCCCTACCTGGCGCGCCAAATGTCGGATCACGGGTTCCGGCAGACCCTTAAGGTTCGAACACTAGCGTGCGCGTGGAGACCATGCCTTCTACCTCCCCGTCTTGCAAAGATCTAAACTACTAAAAGAACTGTACAAGGAAGAACAGCCTCGCGAGGGTCTGTTCTTGGCTGGGGCGATGAACTGCTAGGAGGAGTTCAGTCACCCTCTCTCTCTCTCTCTCTCACTCTCTCTGCTTTTCCCTCACTTGTCGACCATCTGGTTGAGATTGAACCGAATGAACCAACCCCCCCCCCCCCTTGCCATGCGGGTGGCTGGTCCTATTTATAGGCAAAGGCCCTGGGCCTCTTTCCCAAATATTGAGCAGGAAGGGCGCCAACAATTGGCCAATTCAAAGGGGAACATCTAGTACACTTATCCTGACTAAAGCTGGTCTTCGCCTGCCAAAGGCTCTGTGGTGACGCCGTGCTGGGCTCCATGGTGACCTCCGCCTCGTAGTCCGCCTGGTCTTGGTCTCGTTGCACCGAAATGGCAACCTTTGCCTGATGCCTCGGTACTCCGCGGCTGCGCTTGCCCCCTTTGCACCAAAGAGGAAAGAAGGACGCTACGCGCGCTGGCGCCCGCCTGGCACCCTCGATCGTCATGGCTTGCGTCATGAGCACCTCGCGAGGTACCCTGCCTTGATCTCTCCGCCTCCTCGCGAGCCAGCCTGAGGAGGCTGCGCCTGAGGATGCGCCGTGTCATCCGCCCCGCGAGGCTTGGCCCCTCGTGAGGGTCTTGAGTCTTGTGTTGATGAAGATGGGCCATGCTGGGCCTCCTTTGAGCCACGCCGCAGGCCGCAGGCAGGCAAGTCTGGGGACCCCCGTTCCCAGAACGCCGACACCCACCTATATATATGAGAGAAGGGAGAGGGGCAACACACACCACGATCTCCAAGCCGTGTGTGGCGCCCCCTCTCCCTCTAGTTCTAGTTCCTCCTCCGTTCACGTCCGTTGTGCTTGGCGAAGCCCCACGAATAGTTTCACCAGCACCGTCACCACGTCATCGTGCTGCCGAAACTCATCTACTACTTCGCCTCTCTTGCTGGATCAAGAAGGCAAGGACGTCATCGAGCTAAACATGTGCTAAACGCGGAGGTGTCATATGCTTGGTACTTGATCCGGATAGATCCTGAAGGTGTACGACTACATCAACCACATTGATAAACGCTTTCGCTTAGCGATATACAAGGGTATGTAGATGCTCTCCCCCTCTCACAGATATGCATCTTCATGGATAGATCTTGTGTGTGCGTAGATTTTTTTTGTTTTCCATGCAACGTTCCCCATTAGTGGTATCAGAGTCAGGTCTATGCGTAGATGATATGCACGAGTGGAAACAAAGGTGTTGTGGGCGGTGAGGTTCATATTGCTTCCCACCAATGTCTTATTTTGATTCGGCGGCATTTGTGGGATGAAGTGGCCCGGACCAACCTTACATGTCGGCGCACATGAGACCGATTCCAGCGACTGACATGCAACTTGTTTTGCATAAAGGTGGTTGGCAGGTGTCTATTTCTCGTACTTTAGTTGAATCGGATTTGACTACGGCAGTCCTTGCAGATGGTTAGAAGAAACTTGATAATCACCATTGTGGTTATTGCGTAGGTAAGAACGATTCTTACTAGTTGCCTGTAGTACCCACGTAAAACTTGCAACAACGAAGTAGAGGACATCTAACTTGTTTTTGTAGGGCATGTTGTGATGTGATACGGTCAAGATATGATGTGATATATGTTGATGTATGATATGATCATGTTTTGTAATAAGTTCACGACTTACATGTCAATGAGTACGATAACCGACAGGATCCTTAGGGTTGTCTTTAATTATTGTATGACTTGCGTGTCAATCACTTAAGCGCCATGTAATTGCTTTACTTTATCGCTATGCGTTAGCAATAGTTGTAGAAGCAATAGTTGGCGAGACAACCCCGACGCAATGATGTAGATCAAGGTGTCATGCCGGTGATGATGGAGGTCATGCCGATGCTTTGGATATGGAGATCAAAAGCACAAGATGATGATGGACATATTATGTCACATATTTTGATTGCTTGTGATGTTTATCCTTTACGCATCTTATTTTTCTTAGAATGACAGTAGCATTATAAGATGATACCTTCACTTAATTTCAAGATAAAAGTGTTGACAGCAGCACTATAACATTATGAGTGTTGAGGCACGCGTCGGGTATTGTTATTTCCTAACCTTCACGGATGATTTAAGTAGGTATGGGTATATCTACTTGATGAAACACAAGTCTGGAACATTTGAAAAGTTCAAAGAATTTCAGAGTGAAGTGGAGAATCGTCGTAACAAGAAAATAAAGTTTCTACGATCTGATCGCGGAGGCGAATATTTGAGCTACGAGTTTGGCCTTCATTTAAAACAATGTGGAATTGTTTCACAACTCACGCCACCTCGAACACCACAACGGAATGGTGTATCCGAACGTCGTAACTGTACTTTATTAGATATGGTGCGTTCCATGATGTCTCTTACCGATTTACCTTTATCATTTTGGGGTTATGCATCAGAGACAACCGCTTTCACGTTAAATAGGGCACCGTCTAAATCCATTGAGACGACACCATATGAGCTATGGTTTGGCAAGAAACTTAAGCTATCATTCTTTAAAGTTTGGGGATGCGGCACTTATGTCAAAAGGCTACAAGCTGATAAGCTCGAACACAAATCAGAGAAATGCATCTTCATAGGATACCCTATTGGGTACACG
This sequence comes from Triticum monococcum, assembly GCA_034509565.1. Taxonomy (NCBI): domain Eukaryota; kingdom Viridiplantae; phylum Streptophyta; class Magnoliopsida; order Poales; family Poaceae; genus Triticum; species Triticum monococcum. Next base: position 182,432,416 of record CM067843.1, on the reverse strand, counting down.
TTCTGCCACAAATCTAAAGGCAAGATCTTTGTTTCTAAGAATGGGTCATTTCTAGAGAAGGAGTTTCTCTTGAAATAAGTGAGTGGGAGGAAAGTAGAACTTGATGAGGTAGTTGTACCTTCTCTCGAATTGGAAAGTAGCACCTGAGAGAAAACAGTTCTCGTGATGTCTACACCAACTAGAAAGGAAGTTAATGATGATTATCATGAAACTTCAGATCAAGTTACTACTGAGCCTCGTAGGTCTACTAGAACACGTATCGCACCAGAGTGGTACGGTAATCCTGTCCTGGAAGTCACGTTGTTAGAAAATGGCGAACCTACGAACTATGACGAAGCTATGATGAGCCCAGATTCCAACAAATGGCTTGAGGCCATGAAATCTGAGATAGGATCCATGTATGAGAACAAAGTATGGACTTTGGTGGACTTGCCCGATGATCAGCAAGCCATTGAGAATAAATGGATCTTCCAGAAGAAGATGGACGTTGATGGTAATATCACTGTCTACAAAGCTCGACTTGTCACAAAAGGTTTTCGACGAGTTCAAGGGGTTGACTATGATGATACTTTCTCACCCATAGCGATGCTTAAGTCTCTCCGAATCATGTTAGCAATTCCTGCAATTTATGATTATGTAATCTCGCAAATGGACATCAAAAACTGCATTCCTTAACGAGTTTCTTAAAGAAGAGTTGTATATGATGCAACCAGAAGATTTTGTCGATCCTAAAGGTGCTAACAAAGTGTGCAAGCTCCAGTGATCCATTTATGGACTGGTGCAAGCATCTCGGAGTTGGAATATATGCTTTGATGATGTGATCAAAGCATATGGTTTTATATAGACTTACGGAGAAGCTTGTATTTACAAGAAAGTGAGTGGGAGCTCTGTAGCATTTCTGGTGTTATATGTGGATGACATATTACTGATTGGAAATGATATATAATTTCTGGATAGCATAAAAGGATACTTGAATAAGAATTTTTCAACGAAAGACCTTGGCGAAGCTCCTTATATATTGGGCATCAAGATCTATAGGGATAGACCGAGACGCTTAATAGGACTTTCACAAAGCACATACCTTGACAAAGTTCTAAATAAGTTCAAAATGGACTAGTCAAAGAAAGTGTTCTTGCCTGTGTTGCAAGGTGTGAAATTGAGGTAAACTCAAAGTCCGACCACGACAGAAGATAGAAAGAGAATGAAAGTCATTCCCTATGCCTCGGCCATAGGTTCTATTATGTATGCCATGCTGTGTACCAGACCTGATGTGTGCATTGCCATAAGTTTGGCAGGGAGGTACCAAAGTAATCTAGGAGTGGGTCACTGGACAACGGTCAAGAATATCATGAAGTACCTGAAAAGGACCAAGGATATGTTTCTCATTTATGGAGGTGATGAAGAGCTCGTCATAAAGGGTTACGTCGATGCTAGCCTCGACACATATCCAGATGACTCTGAGTCACAAACCGGATACATATTTATATTCAATGGTGGAGCTGTCAGTTGGTGCAGTTCCAAGCAGAGCGTCGTGGTATACATGTGAAGCATAGTACATAGTGCTTGAAAAGTGGTGCATGAAGGAGTCTGGACGAAGGAGTTCATATCCAATCTGGGTGTAATACCTAGTGCATCAGGTCCAATGACAATCTTTTGTGACAACACTGGAGCGATTGCCTTAGCGAAGGAATCCAGGTTTCACAAGAGAATCAAACACATCAAGAGACGCTTCAACTCCATTTGTGAAAAGTTCAAGGATGGAGACATAGAAATTTGCAAAATGCATACGGATCTGAATGTGGCAGACCAGTTAACTAAGCCTCTTTCTCGGGCAAAACATGATCAGCACCAAGACTCCATGGGTGTTAGATTCATTACTATGTAATCTAGATTATTGACTCTAGTGCAAGTGGGAGACTGTTGGAAATGCCCCAGAGGTAATAATAGAGTACTCCCTCTGTCCCATAATGTAAGATGCTTTTTGACACTAGTGTAGTGTCAAAAAGCATCTTACATTATGGGACGGAGGGAGTAGTTATTATTATATTTCCTTAATATTGATAAAGGTTTATTATTCATTCTAGAATTGTATTGACCGGAAACTTAAATACATGTGTGGATACATAAACAAATATCGTGTCCCTAGTGAGCCTCTACTGGACTAGCTCATTGATCAAAAGATGGTTAAGGTTTCCTAACCATAGGCATGTGTTGTCACTTGATAACGGGATCACATCATTAGAAGAATGATTTGATGGACAAGACCCATCCTTTAGCATAGCATATGATCCTTCTGTTTATTGCTACTGCTTTCTTAATGTCAAATACATATTCCTTTGACCATGAGATCATGCAACTCCTGGATATTGGAGGAATACCTTGTGTGCTATCAAACGTTGCAACATAAATGGGTGATCATAAATATGCTCTACAGGTATCTCCGAAGGTGTCTGTTGATTTGGCATGGATCGAGATTGGGATTTGTCACTCCGTGTGACGGAGAGGTATCTCTGGCCCTCTCGGTAATACAACATCACAAGAATATTGCAAGCAAAATGACTAAGGAATTAGTTACGATATGATGTATTACGAAATGAGTAAAGAGAGATGCCGGTAACGAGATTGAACTAGGTATGGAGATACCGACGATCGAAGGGAATTACGTTTGTTGTCATAAAGGTTCGACCGATATAGATCTTCGTAGAATATGTTGGAACCAATATGGGCATCCAGGTCCCGCTATTGACTATTGACCAAAGAAGCGTCTCGGTCATGTCTACATTATTCTCGAACCCGTAGGGTCCGCACGCTTAACGTTCTTTAACGATATAGTATTATATGAGTTATGTGATTTCATGACCGAATGTTGTTCGGAGTCCCGGATGAGGTCACGGACATGATGAGGAGCTCCGGAATGGTTCGAAGGTAAAGATTGATATATAGGATGATAGTATTTGGTCTCTGGGAAGGTTTCAGAATATGCCGGGTATTTATTAGATCACCGAAAGGGGTTCCGGGAGGCGAGGGGAAGTTATTGGGCCTAACGGGCCAAGGGAAGGGGGGCACTTGTGGGCTGGCGTGCCCCAACCTGGCCACCGGTCTTGTAAAGGAAAGGGAGGGGCTTGCCCCCTTCTGCCTTTCTCCACGGAAGAGAGAAAGGGAAAGAAGGGCGCCCTAAGGCAGCCAGCCCCCTTTCCTTTCCCCCATGCGCCAAAGAAGGAAGTGGCAGCGGGGGGTGGCCAGGGCTGGCCCTAGGGCTGGTCGCCGGCCCCCTTGGGGCGCCCTAAGCTGCCTCGCCTCCTCCCCACCTATATATATGAGAGGAGGGAGAGGGGCAACACGCACCACGATCCCTAAGCCATGTGCAGTGCCCCTCTCCCTCTAGTTCTAGTTCCACCCCCGTCCATGCCTGTTGTGCTTGGCGAAGCCTTGCGCATAGTTTCACCACCACCGTCACCACGCCGCCGTGCTGCCGGAACTCATATACTAGTTCGTCTTTCTTGCTGGGTCGAGAAGGCGAGGACGTCATCAAGCTGAACATGTGTTGAACGCGGAGGTGCCGTACGTTCGGTACTTGATCGGGACGGATTGTGAAGGTGTACGACTACATCAACCGCGTTGATAAATGCTTCCACTTAGCGATCTGCAAGGGTATGTAGATGCTCTTGCCCCTTGTAGCTATGCATCTCCATGGATAGATCTTGTGTGTGCGTACAATATTTTCTGTTTTCCATGCAACATTCCCATCATGAGTACGCTGCAAGATTGAACCCATTACAAAGCACCTATCCCACTAAAGATAAACTAATCTAGTTGGCCAAACCAAACTGATAGATCGGAGAGAGATACAAAGCTATAACAATCATGCATAATAAAGTTCAGAAAAGACTCAACTACTTTCAATGAATAATCTGATCATAAACCCACAATTCATCGGATCCTGACAAACACACCGCAAAAGAAGATTATGTTGGATAGAACTCTAAGAACATCGAGAAGAACATTGTATTGAAGTAAGGAGAGAGAAGAAGGTGTCTAGCTACTAGCTATGGACCCGTAGGTCTGTGGTGAACTACTCACGCATCATCGGAAGACGGCAAGGATGATGTAGAAGCCCTCCGTGCTCGATTCCCCCGCCGGTAGAGTACCGAAAAAGGCCTCCAGATGAGATCATGGAAGAACAGAAGTTTGCGGCGGCGCAAAAAGTGTTTCGGGTGACTCTTTGTTGGTTTGGGTATATATGTGACTTTATGGAGTTGAGATTAAGTCAAACGGAGCTAGGTGGGGCCCACGAGCTCAGGGGGCACGTCCTATCAGCCAGGGCATGCCCTGTGAGCTTGTGGCTCTCCCGTAGACCTTCTGTCCTCCTTTCGAACCATCGAGGGTCCCTTCTGGTCGAGAAAAATCAGCGCAAAGTTTAATCGTGTTTGGACTTTGTTTGGTTTTGATTTTCTGAAAAGCCAGTAACAACAAAAAGCAGGAACTGACGCTAGGCACTTGGATAATTGGTTAGTCCCAAAAAAATGATATAAAATAGCATATAAATGCATATAAAGCATCCAAGATTCATAATATAATAGCATGAAGCAATCAAAAATTATAGATACGTCGGAGACGTATCAACCCGCGCCGAGCTCAGACGATGGGCATGTCTTTGCCAGCGAACCGCCGACGGGATAGCTCCGAGCGGCTAGAGGCGGAGTCAATACCTGCATGCGGCGTGAAGGCATTGTCGGGGTTGTGCGGCCCAGTATCCGGCCAATCCATGGCAAGGCATAGTCGCCCGCGACCGGATGCTGCAAATCCGGTGATCGGGTGTGCCAAATCCTGCCACTATAGATCTACCGGTTGGCCGCCGGCGCCGGGAGCGAGAGAGGCACAATTCTAGTGGTCGATGTGGGCGGCCGGGCTAGACAGCGAGGCGGCCGAGAAAATGGCGGCGGCTAGGGGGGGAGGGGTGGAGGGTGGAGGAGAAGATTAAATAGGGGCGGTTGTGTCACCGATGGACGGACTAGGGGAGGACAAGGGCACGTGTCGCGCCTGTCCGCGCGTGTCCGTTTCAACGCAATCGCGGTCCAAATTTGCGTCGGGAATGGGTTAAATGAACGCGGGCGGACCATTTGGGGTCGTGCATTGGAGTTAGCCTAAGAGGTCTAAGGATACAAGTGTCTTATTAGAACACGTGTTCATATCTTATCTACACACAGTCTGAATTCAAGTTCAATTGTCATCTACCTTCTACAAAATATATTCGACAAAATTTTAACAATTGACATAAGGACCGATGATAAATTGTGGTTTTCACAGTACACGATGTGTGAACGCCAGCAGTATAGCACATAAATAAAAATGTCACTGGTGATTTTTCTCTGCCATTGAACGTCAGATTTTAAACCAGAAATGAAGTTGTCCCCGCGTAATTTAAGTGTCATCCGCATTTCTAGCACTAACACAAGGAGGTCCTGGCAGTGGCAGATCGTAAGTGCTGGTGCAGTGCCCGAGCCAGAACGGTAGGAACGGGTCCCCTTTGTGTCGACAACAGGTTTGCCTGACCTATACTGTAGGAGTATTTGGTTATGATCGCGGGCACACGCCTAACTTTGGTCCCTTCGTACGTACTTATAACGGGGGCCTGGCCAACTAGATGGATGTAAAGGTCGTGCGTGCGTGGAGCAGGGCGGGCAACCAAAACCGGTGATGGATGGAGCTAGTAAGTGGCGAAAGAAAGCTGTCTCAACCAAACTCGCGCACCATGCGATGTCAGGGAGTCAGACCCCGGGTGGCCGGTGGCCGGTGGAGCACCAACACAGCGGCAAACCACCAGATCCACGCGGCAAGGCACAGATGGCGCTGGCGTGCCGCACCTGCTTGTTTCGGTTTTGGTCTGGACAACAGGGCGGTGCACGCACTCGCCCGCGGACAGAGCGGTGATCTGCCGGTGCGCGCGCGTCCCCATGCGAGAGACGACTGACTCCCCTTGATCAGTCGGGACTCGGGGGTTGGGGAGCTGGGACGGTGGGAGCAGACGAGCACGGGACACGCACGGTTGGTTGGTTGTTGCCCGTGCGGCTTTCTTCCCCTTCCGTCTTCTCTGTTGCCTGCCGCATTCGCACCATCCGCGTGGATGATGGCATCGGCATGGTCTTTCTTCCGACGGTGCCTTGTGCTCCCATGCCGCCCGCGGGCCCTGTCTTCACGGGCGGTAGCGGCCGTGTGGGAATAGCGGCGTTTGACGTGCAAGGAGACCACGGAAGTAAGGCCAACTCCACCGTACGACTTCGAACGGACGTCTGGTTGAGCCAGATTTTGTTCTTTTGGGATGGCAATGAGTCCGTCCATGTCCACCTCTGTCCGTTAGGTTGTGGGTGCGTCCAACGCACGGCTGCACCTTAAATCATGTCCGGGATAGAAGTGATAAAAAAACAAAAAAAAACTTAAATAAAATACCTAAAAAGTAAATAAACGCAGTTAAAAAAACTTAAAACATATTTAGGGTCACGGTCACAAAACGGCCCAGTTTCATGCCGCACTTAAACGGCCTAGTTTCATAATTAACATAAAATCAAAATAAAAAAAATGCCGCCCGTGCGCTCCTGTCGCGCCCGTCCATGCCGTGGCCGTGGCCGTCGCCGTCTTCAGTGGCCGCCGGTGTCGTCGTCGTCGCTGACGAGATCGACGTAGTCCGGCGGCGTCTAGAGATGGGCCGGCGGTCCGCGTTGCACAGGCTGGAAGGTGGCCGGTGCCTGCACCACCTCCTCCCGAGGCAAGGCGTCCCGCTCCGGCGAACGCGGCGGCGTGGGGCACCAGTTGCCACCCATGGCAGCAGCCATCTGCTCCGTCGTGCACGACCAGCTCCACCCATGGCTCACCAGGCCCGGGTGGAAGGCGGCCACCGGCGGCTCCTCCCTCACCTCCTCCTTCGGCACCATCTCCAGCTCGGGGATGGCGACATCGCCGGCCACGGAGAGGGCCGTCATCTCCTCGAGGCCCTCCCATTGACGCTCGTCGTGCGTGCGCATGGAGTCCTTCATGACGTGCGCCAAGAGATGGGCCTCCTCCAGCGCTGTCATGCGAGGGGGTGGGGTGGCGATGGCGACAGCGACGGCGTGGGCGTGAGGCCGCGTACGCCCGCGCACCTCTCGGCGTGGCCGCCGCGGCCCCGATACCATGCCGGCAAAGTAGGACGTGTGCCGCACGTCGTGCTCGTTCTGGAGCCACGTGTCCGACATGACGGAGTCGGGGCGTACCTCTCGTCGTAGTAGGGGTCGTCGGGGAGGCGGCGGCGGCGGCGCTCGATCTCGTCGTGCCGCGCACGGCCGCTCGCCGGCACCGGCGGGATGGGGACCCGGTCCGCGGAGAGGTGCCAGTTGTTGGGGAGATGCACATCGCTCCACGGGACCGGCGTCCTCGTCTCCCAGTACCGCCAGCACACGTCCACGGCCAGGTACCGCCGGTAGCGCTCGCCGGCGGCCCTAGAGGCGATGGTGAAGGGGCCTGGTGCGGGGTCTCGACTGGAGGAGCGCGGCGGTGATGCGGCCCCCTCCTTCTTGGCGGAGCCGCGGCGGCGTCCCGAGGAGGAGCTGGCCTCCCGGACGTGCTTCCCCTTGGGCCGTAGTTCCAAAGCCCCATGGTTACGGTCGGCCGACGAGGTCGAGGACGGGGAGCGGCTGGGCTAGGGTTTCAAGGGTGTCGGTTTTGAGGGGGCAGAGAGGCCCGAAGTGGTAAGTGTGGACGACGACCGGTCCACGGCTTCACATTTAAAGAAGGACGGCGACCCTTTGCTGGGCGGATGACAGGTGGGGCCACCCGCCCGTGCGCATTGATGTTGGCGGGTGGGAGGTAGCTGGCCGCCTGCCACGCGGCCGCGACGCGGACGTTCGAAGCGTTCGTTCGCCGTCCACCGCGACCCAAACCCGGCACATGTTCGCGCTCGAAATGGGTCCGGGGCGTCGCGCGCTGGGCCTCCTTGTTTGTTCCTTTTACCCCAAACGGACGGAGCCGGACAAAATGAGGTCGCGCGATGGAGTTGGCCTAACTTCACTGGGCTTTCCCGTGAGGTCGCTAGCTCTACTGCATGCAACTGTGGTGACCAGCCGGCTCTGATCTTGTATGTGCACGGCTCCTGTCCACTATGGATCCAGCAGCTTCATGCCTTCATCAATGTTGGTAAAAAATTATATGAGACCAGGTCTTACGGGCTAGCGGGTGAGACCCACCCTAATGGATGACACGTGGCACGTACAAATCATAAAGCATCTAATCTCTCCCCCCTGATTTCAAGTGGGGGTGGGGCAGATGCTTTGTGATTTGTAAATGCCACGTGTCATCCATCAAGGTGGGTCTCACATGCTAACCCGTGAGACCTGGTCTCATATAATTCTTTTCCATCAATGTTGGTCCATTCTCACGCCACGAGATTCCACTTGTCTAATTTTAGTTTAACGTGTCAAGGGCATCTTCAACTTCGACACGCAAATTTTCTCTCGCATCCGTTCGTGAAAAGGTGTGGCCCGTCCACAAACACGAATGTGGGAGGCGGCCATCCGACGCTGCCCGTATACATCAGGCCTTCCTAGTTTTTTTCTTAAAGTCCGCATGTTCAAATAGCCGCATACAAATAGTACAAATGTTCAAATAGCCGCATACATAGAGTAATAGCTGCATGTAGTAGAAGTTCAAAATTTAAAAACTTTAGGTATTACATTCCAACATTGTTGTCCCCTTTAACCGCCCACTAATGCTTAAACAGATCTTTCTTCAGTTGCTCGGGAGTTGCCCGATGCCGAATTTGTTGATGCATTTGAATAAACTTTTCAAATTTGATCGGATTCTGGTCTCGAAGTTTAATAGGATCACGCATGTTCTTAAATTCTACGGTTGTGGCAGTATCCTCACCCTTATCCTCGACGATTCTGTTGTGCATGATCACACAACATGTCATCACCTCCCACAAGTTCTTCAGATCCCATTGTTTAGCAGGTCCACAAACAAGTGCAAAACATGCAAAACTTCAAATGCCCTCTCGACATCCTTTCTGGCTACTTCTTGTCTTTGGGTAAAGTGAGACTTTTTTTGACCAACTGGGTTAGAGATGGTGCTGAGAAAGGTAGCACACGGAGAATAGATATCGTCAACCAGAAAATAGCCCATGTTGTACTCATGTCTATTGACAGTATAGTGGCAAGCAAGCCCTTTTCCTTCAGTCAGCCTCGCAAACAATGGTGATCGCTGCAGCACATTGATGTCATTGTGAGACCCAGGCATGCCAAATCCAAAGATCATGTGATGCAGCACTTCAAGAATGATGGTGGGCTTCTTAATATGACCCTAAAAATGCCCTTGGTAAGCCTTCGGGCAGTTCTTCCGTTTTCAATGCATGCAGTCAAGAGATCCAAGCAAACCTGGCCACCCTCTTGCTTCAGAGATCGCCAAGAGCCTCGTGGTGTCTGCCACACCTGGTTCTCCCAAGGACCGAGGTCCAAACACCTCGACCATAGAAGTTGCAAACATGAGCGTGTCATCTTCGCATGTGCTCTCAGACATCCTTAGGTACTCGTCTCACGAATCAGCGGTCGTGCCATACGCAAGCATCCGGAGTACGACAGTGCACTTCTGGTAACCAAAGAACTCAATTGTTCCCACGACGTCCTTCTTCAAGATGTAATAGTCGTCATAGGACCGAACGCCATGGTACAAACGATCGAAGACAGTCTTGTGTTGGGGAACGTAGCATGAATTTTCAAAAAAATTCCTACGATCACGCAAGATCTATCTAGGAGATGCATAGCAATGAGACGCGGAGAGTGTGTCCATGTACCCTCGTAGACTGAAATCGGAAGCGTTACATTAACGTGGTTGATGTAGTCGACCATCTTTATGATCCAACCGATCCAAATACCGAACGTACGACACCTCCGTGTTCAGCACACGTTCAACTCGATGACGTCCCTCGAACTCTTGATCCAGTAGAGGGTCGAGGGAGAGTTCAGACAGCATGACGGCATGGTGACGGTGATGGTGATGTGATCCCCGCTAGGCTTCGCCTAAGCACTATGACGCTATGACCGGAGGAGTAAACTGTGGAGGGGGGCATCACACACTGCTAAGAGAAATTTTGGTGTGCCTTTCGGGTGCCCCCCGCCCCCGTATATAAAGGGGGGGAGGAGTAGGCCGGCGGCCTAGGAGGGGCATGCCAAGGGGGAGTCCTACTTGGACTCCTATTCCAAGTAGGATTCGCCCCCCCCACCTTTTCCTTCCAACGGAGGGGAAAGAGGGAAGGAGAGGAGAGGAAGAGGGAAAGGGGGGCCGCGCCCCCTCCCCTTCCTATTCAGACTCCCCTTGGGGGGCGCGCGCCTCCCCCTTGTCGGTTGTCCCCTTTTCTCTCCCATGGCACATGAGGCCCATGATTTCCCCCAGGGGGGTTCCGGTAACCCCTCGGTACTCCAATAAAAGACCCGAATCACTCGGAACCATTCTGATGTCCGAATATAACCTTCCAATATATGAATCTTTACCTCTCGACCATTTCGAGACTCCTCGTCATGTCCGTGATATCATCCGGGACTCCGAACAAACTACGGTCACCAAAACACATAACTCATAATATAAATCATCATCGAACGTTAAGCGTGCGGACCCTACGGGTTCAAGAACTATGTAGACATGACCTAGACACATTGTCGTGGTTCTAAGTCTGACAGTGGAATGGGGGTAGGTATGAGGAGGCAAGATCCTAGATATGGTGAAGTTGTGCATGCAAGATTTACGAGTTCAGGCCTTTCTCAGAGGAATTAACAACCCTACGTCTCGGTGCCCGGAGGCTTGGTCGATTGGATTATGCGTGAAGTTACAGGGGTGCGAACCCTTGTCTCAGTGGAGGGGGTGGCTTATATAGAGTGCGCCAGGACCCCAGCCAGCCCACATTACAAGGAGTTCAATGTACATAAAGGTGAGACGTTACTGGTAATGCCAGCATTAAAGCCATATAAATGATCATTAACACTACGGAGTGAACGCCTAACCATTGCCATCCGGAGTGACCTTAGATCTTCTGTACTCCGAGTGGTTTCTGATGTGGTCGAGTGATTATATCCTGGTCGACTAGAATTGGGTTATCCGAGTGGAACCATGGTCGAGTGAGTTGTATCTTGAGGTGACTTCAGTCGGTAGAATTTGTTGTCCTTTGGATGTCTTTGACTGTAGGGCAGTGTCCTTGGGAGGGGTTCTTAGATGAGGTCTATTGCCCTACCCTAGGTACATGTCATCATCATTAGCCACCGAATGGTTCTGGGTCCGAGTGGAGATGGAGTTGAAGATGGTTCCGACCCAATTTCCATGTTGCGGAAGCATTTTACTTGGACTGGAGAACCATGCAACAACTTTGACTTAATTTTCAGTTGCCTTGAGCCATTTAGAAGTTGTCGAGTGAATTTTGTTGATAAGCTTCGACTGCTGATACTACATAAAATCTCCGGCATGATTGACTGTTCTGCCATCTTCGAATCTCGCGGTTCAAAATTTGGGGAAGCGCGCGAGACCGAGAGGGTTGTGGTAATCGGAGCCGATTAGGCAGGGGCGCCTCGATCCCTGCGCCACCTTTTTCGCCACGTACTGCACGCGCGACTATTGCGGGATTTGACAGGATCGCCTAGACCCACAAGTGAGCCACTCGGGGAGCCAACCCATATAAGGCGTTCGGGCCAGGGCCTTTGCACTGTATGCCCCATTTCCCCCTTCTTCCTCCGCTTCTCCACTGCATCTGCCTCTGCCCTCGATGTCGCCGCCCAGTCCGAGCTCGACCTGCCACAATGGGGAAGGACAGGACGGCGGCTCTGGAGCACGTGAAGAAGGCGACGGCGAAGGCGAAGGGGAAGAAGACGAGCCGGGCGGGGTCGTCGTCGAGGACCGGCCTGCCGCCCGGCTGGATCCAGGGTGACTGGATCCGGTCGACGATCCAGAGAGAAGATATGGAGGATCTAGTGGATGGGGGATTGATTCCCCACATATCTTGGCGGCTTCCGGAGGACGAGACCGAGCCACGACTGCAAGAGGGTGAGTGCGTCCTTCTTGCGACCCATGTCGACCGCGGTTTCACTTTGCCTCCCCATCCATTCTTTCAGGGTTTTCTGAACTTCTTTGGAGCCCAACTTCATCACTTTTCTCCCAACACCATCACATACCTTGCCGCATACGTGTCCATGTGTGAAAACTTTCTGGGCTGTCAACCGCACTGGGCCTCTTCAAACACATTTTCTCCTGCCGTTCTCAGTCGGTAAAAAAGGCCAATCCGGGTGATGAGAGGACACATGTGATCAAGATGTGTGGAGGTCTGGGGATCCAGATGAGAAATAAAAGTACTTTCCCCACTATGATTCTTCCCGAGTCAGTCAGGGGGTGGCAGTCGACTTGGTTCCATTGTAAGGACCAACCGACCCCGGGTCAGTCGACTAGCCTTCCCCCGTTTTCCATAGAACGAGTTGAGAAGCCTCCTCCCTTGAGAGTGACTCTGGCTGAGAAAGCGGAGGTGAATATGTTGGTTGAGCGAGTAGTCCAACTTGTCCGTGACGGTGTGACTGGCATGGACTTGTTAGAAGTGTTTCTCAGTCGACGCATCCAGCCACTCCAAGCCCCTGATCATCCAATGTGGATGTACTCGGGTGCTGAAGGCAGCACCCGGATCCACCTGGACGAAGTTGATGAGGGAACAGTGGCGTAGTGGCTGCAAGGTATTACTGGCAACAAAGACAAGCCTAGGGGGTATAGGAGGGTTCCTCCACTCGACAACACCACCGAACCCGACAAGGTCTAATTCTTTCCTTTCGAGTGTATTTTTCTCTGATATGTGTTTGTTCTCGAAACTGATTGATATCCACTCAACCCTGTGTCTTTCAGATCTATACTAAGATGTATTCGATGCCCAACGGAGAGCAGGATGAGGAGGGAGAGGTGAGTGGAGGCGACAGTGGCGACTGGCATTTTGATGGAAGGGGGGACGAGGAGAGCGAGGACTTGAGCAGTGGTGAGGAGGTCGACTCCCCTCCTCACACGGAAAGACGCTCCAAGCAAAGGCAGGACCCATCTAGTGTCCGTGGCAAAGCGACTCCGCCGACTGAATAGACCTCCAAGCGCGCAAGGACATCTTCTCCTGTGCCAACTGAAAAAGCTCTGAAACAACTCAAAGTCGTGCCGCCAAAACCTCGGAAGGCCTTGCCCAAGATCAAAGTGGATGTCCCTATCGCTTCTGGGTAATCACTGAGCTCGACCTCTTAGTTTTAACATGACCTGATCTTTGGTCGATTCACTTTCCCCTTTTAACTGAGTGAATTCTAAAATTTGCAGTGCTGCTTCTGGGACTTCTATGTACCAAGATGATGCTGACGAGGAGATGGAAGACGTAGTCACCTCCCATGCGGATATAACTTTTGTCATTTTGTATTTACTTTATCAGCGATTTTGACGGTCGAATGAACTTCTGTAATCGATTGCTTTGTAGCTCCACCCAATTTCATTGAAGTCCCAGACGACGATGAAGACGTGCCACAGAGAGCCATGGGAAGGAGGGGCAGGACTTCGAGTAGGAAGGCACCATCTAGCAAGACGTCCCAGTCGACGCCGGTGACGGAACCAGTGGCTCAGCAATCTGGAGACGTGAACCGGGCTTTTGTTACTTTTGTTGTTCCAGTGTCAAGTGAACACCCTTCACCGTCGACTGCGCAAGTCCCTACTTCATCTGTCAAACACCATGCCTCAGATCTTCAAGCTGCCACGACTGGACCCACGTCTCCGCTATTCGTCACCCATCATGTTCCGGAGGACCAGGCAAGCGCTGCTACGGGAGCTATACGCCAAGAAGGCCTGATGATGGAGGGGATGAAGACAGTGCATGAGACCAGCCAAGCTGCCTATGATGCCAGTGCAGCCCTCCAAGCCAATGTCCAGGTTAGTTGGTTTCCGACTAATCTCCTATCTTGACGCTTGTTCTGTTAGGATATGCTACCTGAAAACTTTTCATTGTGCATCCATTTGTCAGTCTGTTCTTCGCACCTATACACCCACTGGGTGTTTCAATTTATGCTGAGTAGTTTTTCCAGTTGAGTCGATTAGGTTATGTCAATTGTAACTTTGGACTAGTGTGGGCACGCAGAGTGCCCCCAGTGGGTGTAGTCCCCGAGGCCGCCGTCGAATGTGTGATTCGGCGGGGGTCTTCAAAAAATATCTTGTTCTTCAGTTCTTCCACTCGGTCTGGGCGGATCATGTCGAGTGGAACCTGAACCAGTGGGGGCACGCTGAGTGCACCCACTAGGTGTAGTCCCCGAGACCGCGATCGATTGCGGGCAATTGGTTGGGGTCTGAGAATAACTGTTGCCTCTTCTTCTTCTTTTTTCTTTTTTTTCTTTCCACTCGGTCTGGGCGGATCATGTCGAGTGGGACCTGGACCAGTGGGGGCACGCTAAGTGCACCCACTGGGTGTAGCCCCCGAGACTACTGTTGAATGTTTGATTCTGCAGTACTCTTCGAATTCTTTTCACTTGAAGCGAATAATCATTGATTCTGTCCACTGATGTATCTTTTACTCATTTCAGAAATCATGTGAGCTCATCTCCAAATTTGCTGAATTTGAGGAGAAGTAGAGACAGCTCAACTTTGACTTGGAGTTGGCCAAGCAGAACTTGCAGAAGGCCAAAGACGAAACAGCTGGTATGGAAGGCAAAAAACTTGTCGAGTGTGGAATTGGATTGTTTCTCCAGTCGTCTCCTCGTTCTTATCTCTAAACCGAGTGCTTGTTTGTCGTATATATATTTATATATATATATATAGAGAGAGAGAGAGAGAGAGAGAGAAAGAGGCAGACTCTGGCACAGAAGGATCTTGATCTTGCCACAGCGCAGAAGGAGGCTTAGGAGAAGGCAACACTTGCCGATAAGAAGCTAGCTTCAGTCGGGGCACTGGAGGAAGATAATGCGAAGCTGAAGACATCTCTTGCCGAGGCCAATCGAGAAGTGACCCGTCTGAAGAAGGACAAGGTAGCTTTGAACGACAAGATTGAAGACATTTCTTGTAAGAGAAATGACCTGGAGGCTTATCTGGGAGCACTCGCCAAGAAGTTATTCCTTATGCTTGAAGGTATCTTTCCTTGTCTGACTGTTTTGCTATCGTCGAGTCACTATAAATCCGTCGACTCATTAGTCCTTTGCGGTTGTAGAATTCTGTCAAAACTTTGAGGAAGAAACTGGGCGAATCGAGACGAGCTTGGACCCCACCAACTCCCCTGTCAATGATGAAGCTGCCATGAACGTGCTCCAACTGGAATCCCGTCTTGCCAGCATTACAGACTACCTTGCTCGCCTGAAGGTTGTGGTGTCACGGATTGACACGGCGCTTTGGCCAAAGGAGACGCTCCAAAATGACCTCGAGTCCTTGATGACTGGACTCAATGAGATGCCTGGTGGAGCGCAGGAATGGAAGAAGTCGTCAGCTCGATGCGGTGCTGATGTAGCTCTGTCTCTTATTTGAGTCCATTGCAAGGAGGCCAAGGAAGAAAAGCTAGCAGCGATCAAGGTTGCCAACACCAAGAGACTCGACTTCCAGTCTTTTATGGAGACCTTCATTGCTGCTGCTACTCGAATTGTAGATGGAATCGACCTGGATGAGTTCGTCGAGCCTTCTAGTCCCCCTCTTGCGGAGTGAACAAACTTTTTATGATCCGATTAAATTTGCCTCGGTATGCCGAGTGGTTTTGTAACCATTAAAAACTCCTTCGGGCCTAATGCCTGAGTACTTTAATCTGCTGTCTGGAACCTTGTAGGATTTATCTAAACTTTGTTGTTTTTGAATATCTTGACTTTGAGTGGGACTTGATACTTCAATCTGGACTGTTACTGACTCCGTGATGCAGCTCAGTCGAGTGGATCATGAACGAGGGCACTTGGTGCTATCCATAACCTGCACCTTGTCGTCCTTGCGGATCAGGATAGAGCGGACATTGTATTTGTGCCGCAGCTCTGAGGATAAGGTCGCGGTCGACCTGCACCTCGTCATCCTTGCGGATCAGGATGGAGCAGACATTGTATTTGTGCCGCAGCTCTGAGGATAAGGTCGCAGTCGACCAGCATCTCGTCGTCCTTGCGGATCAGGACGGAGCGTGTTTTGAACTTAGGCGACTACGAGACTGCAGCTAAGCCCTCGAGTGGGAGGATTGCTCTCCAGTCGGTAGGATTTTTTAAACTTAGGCGAGTACGAGACTGCAGCTAAGCCCCTGAGTGGGAGGATTCCTCTCCATTCGGTAGGATTTTTTAAACTTAGGCGAGTACGAGACTGCAGCTAAGCCCCCGAGTGGGAGGACTACTCTCCACTCGGTAGGATTTTTTAAACTTAGGCGAGTACGAGACTGCAGCTAAGCCCCCGAGTGTGAGGATTGCTCTCCACTCGGTAGGATTTTTTAAACATAGGCAAGTACCGGACTGCAGCTAAATCCCCGAGTGGGAGGATTGCTCTCTACTCGGTAGGATGTTTTAAACTTAGGCGAGTACGAGACTGCAGCTCAGCCCCCGAGTGGGAGGATCGCTCTCCACTCGATAGGATTTTTTAAACTTAGGCGAGTACGGGACTGCAGCTAAGCCCCTGAGTGGGAGGATTGCTCTGCACTCGGTAGGATTTTTTCAACTTGGGCGAGTGCGGGACTGCAGCTAAGCCCCCGACTAGGAGGATTGCTCTCCACTCGGTAGGATTTTTTAAACTTAGGTGAGTACGGGACTACAGCTAAGCCCCTGAGTGGGAGGATCGCTCTCCACTCGATAGGATTTTTTAAACTTAGGCGAGTACGGGACTGCAGCTAAGCCCCTGAGTGGGAGGATTGCTCTCCACTCGGTAGGATTTTTTCAACTTGGGCGAGTGCGGGACTGCAGCTAAGCCCCCGAGTGGGAGGATTGCTCTCCACTCGGTAGGATTTTTTAAACTTAGGCGAGTACGAGACTGCAGCCAAGCCCCCAAGTGGGAGGATTGCTCTCCACTCGGTAGGATTTTTTAAATTTAGGCGAGTACGGAACTATAGCTAAGCCCCAGAGTGGGAGGATTGCTCTCCACTCGGTAGGATTTTTTAAACTTAGGCGAGTACGACACTGCAGCTAAGCCCCCGAGTGGGAGGATCACTCTCCACTCGATAGGATTTTTTGCACTTAGGCGAGTACGGGACTGCAGCTAAGCCCCTGAGTGGGAGGATTGCTCTCCACTCGGTAGGATTTTTTCAACTTGGGCGAGTGCGGGACTGCTGCTAAGCCCCCGACTAGGAGGATTGGTCTCCAGTCGGTAGGATTTTTTAAAATTAGGTGAGTACGGGACTGCAGCTAAGTCCCCGAGTGGGAGGATTGCTTTCCAGTCGGTAGGATTTTTTAAACTTAGGCGAGTACGAGACTGCAGCTAAGCCTCCGAGTGGGAGGATTACCCTCCACTAGGTAGGATTTTTTAACCTTAGGCGAATCGGATTCGCAGCTAGGCCCCCGTGTGAGAGGCTTGCTCTTCACTTGGTAGGATTTTGTTTTTGAAACTTAGGCGAATTGGATTTGCGGCTAAGCCACCCCCTCGGGGATATTGGACACATGCATAAGTAATAACAATTATTTAGGAGACTGTAAAACCATGTCTTTGATAAACAAACTGAAAGGTACTTCTTATTACATCTCCACAGTCTGAATGCGTAAGAGTTAAAATGGCGGAGAAGCTTCGCATTCCAAGCGCTTGGCTCGTCTTTCTTGTGTTCCACATCGTACAGGTGGTATGCTCCATCGTGGAGCACTTTGGTGATGATGAAGGGGGCTTCCCAGGCGAGAGCAAGCTTGTGTGGACGTTGCTGATCCACTCAGAGAACCAGGTCCCCATCCTGAAATGCTCGACCTCTTAAGTTCCTAGCGTGGAAACGACGAAGATCTTGCTGATAAATGGTCAACCTGATCAGGGCCATCTCTCTTTCTTCTTCCAAAAGATCAACAACGTCTTGCTGGGCTTGTTTCGCTCCCGCCTCTGAGAAAAGCTCCACTCGCGGGGCATTATGGAGTAAATCAGTCGGCAGCACCGCTTCGGCTCCATAAACCATGAAGAAGGGAGTCTGGCCAGTCGACCGATTTGGCGTCGTTCTCAGACCCCACAGAACTGATGGTAACTCATCTACCCAGGCACCAGCTGCATGCTTGAGGTCTCGCATCAATTTGGGCTTCAACCCTTGCAAGATCAAACCATTTGCTCTTTCTGCCTGTCCATTCGATTGAGGATGAGCGATTGAAGCGTAGTCGACCCGGGTGCCCTGGGAAGCGCAGAAAGCTCTGAACTCATCTGAATCAAAGTTTGAACCATTGTCCATGATGATGCTATGCGGGACTCCATATCTGAATGTTAACTCTCTGATGAAGCCAACGACAGTTCTCGAATCGAGATTCTTGATGGGTTTGGCTTCAATCCATTTAGTGAACTTGTCGACTACTACAAGCAGGTGGGTGAAACCACTTCTGCCAGTCCTCAAGGGTCCAACCATATCCAACCCCCAAACAGCAAATGGCCAGATGCGTGGAATGGTCTTCAAGGCTGAAGCGGGCTTGTGAGACATGTTGGAGTAGAACTGGCAGCCCTCACACTTGTCGACTATTTCCTTTTCCATTTCATTTCCTCGCGGCCGGTAAAAACCTGCTCGGTATGCTTTGGCCACAATTGTCCGAGAGGACGCATGGTGACCATAGGTCCCCTAGTGGATATCATTAAGAATCATTCGACCCTCCTCTGGGTTAATGCATAGCTGGGCAACTCCAGTCACACTTTCCCTGTACAGTCGACCACTTATCACAGTGAAGGCTTTGGATTGACGGACAATCTGTCGTGCTTCATCTTCATCTTTTGGAATTTCTTTCCTGAGAATATATGCGATATACGGCACTGTCTAGTCAGGAATGACGGCCAAAACTTCCATGATTAGGTTGACCACGGCTGGGATTTCAACTTCAGTCGGATCAGTAGAACTCTTAGGTTGCGGGGGCTCTTCTGTGAAGGGATCCTCTTGAACTTATGGTGTGTGAAGATGCTCCAAGAACACATTGTTGGTAATGGGCTCCCACTTGGAACCTATTTTTGCCAGGTCATCCGCTGCCTGGTTCTTTAGTTGGGGAATGTGGTGGAGCTCTAGCCCTTCAGACTTCTTTTCCAACTTTCTCGCTGCATTGCAATAACCAGTCATAGCTGGGCTTCTGACATCCCACTCCTTCGTCACTTGATTGACCACCAAATCTGAGTCGTTGTAGACCATTAGGCCATGGAAGCCGAGTGAAATGGCCATTCGCAACCCATATAGAAGTGCTTCAGATTCAACTTCATTGTTGGAGGAATCAAAGTGAATCCGAAGGACATAACTGAGTTTGTCACCTCGCGGGGATACTGGAACTACTCCAGTGCCAGAACCATTCAACATCTTGGATCCATCAAAGAACATTGTCAGTGTCAAAACCGGCAGATCTCGGGTAGGGGGTCCCGAACTGTGCATATAAGGCGGATGGTAACAGGAGGCAGGGGACACGATGTTTACCCAGGTTCGGGCCCTCTTGATGGAGGTACAACCCTACGTCTTGCTTGATTGTTCTTGATGATATGAGTATTACAAGAGTTGATCTACCATGAGATCAGAGAGGCTAAACCCTAGAAGCTAGCCTATGGTATGATTGTATGTTGTCCTACGGACTAAAACCCTCCAGTTTATATAGACACCGGAGGGGGCTAGGGTTACACAAGGTCGGTTACAAAGGAGGAGATATACATATCCGTATTGCCTAGCTTGTCTTCCACGCCAAGTAGAGTCCCATCCGGACACAGGACGAAGTCTTCAATCTTGTATCTTCATAGTCCAACAGTCCGACCAAAGGATATAGTCCGGCCGTCCGGAGACCCCCTAATCTAGGACTCCCTCAGTAGCCCCTGAACCAGGCTTCAATGACGATGAGTCCAGCGTGTAGTGTTGTCTTCGGCATTGCAAGGCGGGTTCCTCCTCCGAATACACCATGGAAGAGTTTGAATGTAAGGATAGTGTCCGACCCTGCAAAATAAGTTCCACATACCACCGTAGAGAGAACAATATTTCCACAAATCTAATCTGCTGACACGTTTTGACGACATGACATCACGGCACAGCCTAGTCATTATTTGAACCATTTTTCTTTAACCAGCCCCGCACATAATGCGAGGCGGTTTCCTTCACACGTCTTGTCAAAGCAGAGATCGTGTTCCCCTTATCACGGGATTCTCATCAATACAGACGTGGGTAACCCAACCGTGCCTGTTGGTATGACTCCTAGATCTAAGGTAAGTCTCAAACGGCCATGAGGAGGACACCTGATATTCACCCTCTTTATAAAGGGGACAGGGCTTTTTCTTTTTCCCTCCCGTGTTCAATCGGATCCTTCCCCCGCCTCGAGTTCTAACACCCAAAGCTCAGGTCAGGTGCTTCAGACCTTCAACTATGTCCAGATCCAACCTTCAAGGTCGGAGGATGCCTTCCTCCGTCACAGAGGAGGACATCAAGAAGTTGAGAGGCCAGATATCTGACCGCCGAAATTTCGCACAGGCTGCCTGCCCGAGGGCAGGTCGTCCCTACTCCCGAACCGAACGAGAGTGTTGTGTTCATCTCCCACTTCCTCCGAGGACTAGGCCTCACTCTGGATCCATTTTTTAGGGGTCTTATGTTCTATTACGGGATGGATTTTCATGATCTGGCCCCGGATTCCCTTGTCCACGTCTCGTCATTTATTGTTGTATGTGAGGCCTTCCTCTGCATTACCGCTCACTTCGGCCTGTGGCTCAAGACCTTCAATGTGAAGCCGAAGATGATCGAGGGGTGGCACGCAGCGTGTAGAGGTGCTTTGATAAGCAAAATCGCTGACGCTCGATGGCCAGAGGGTTCCTTCCCAAAGGTGTCCGGATTGTGGCAGCGGGAGTGGTTCTACATCACAGCTCCTCGAAGTGCCAAGTGGGTAGCTGTCCCTACCTTTCGCTCGGGCCCCCCACCACAACTGATGTCATGGATCAGCAGGGGGCTGAGCTGGGGTCCAGCCAAGGACGTGCCAATGCTGCAGAGCCGTATCCGAGATCTCTTTGAGGGAGATTTTAGTCTAGATATGGTAATGCAAGTTATGCTGGTTCGTCGAGTCCAATCGTGCAAATGCCAGCCCCTCTACATGTGGGAATTCAACCCGGAAGGACCACATACTATTCAACATTTCCTCGGCATGACGCATGAGGAGATGTACAAATCGTTCTTCGGACCCCAAATAGAGTGTTCGGACACCACCGAGGACGTGGGCCTGAGCCGCAACTGCCCCGCTGCCCAAGTAAGTAATCCCGTGGCCGAACACACTGTCCTTTTATTTATCATGACATCATTCTGAAGAATCACTCTTTGACCAGGACTGGATAACAATGGCGAAGATGATCCGGTGTTCGGCCCCCCTTCCTGAGGGCTTGGACAGTCCGGTGCTGGAAAAGATGCTCGAGCCAGCACCTTATCTAGTGCCCTCAAAGGAAGATGAAGGGGGGAATAAAGAGGGCGAAAGAGGGCCTCCTTTGCTATTTATTCCAACCGAGGGAATGAGCGCCTCTGTGAGGGAGGATAACCAAGGGGAAGAATCCAACATTCTCTCTCCCCGGGGAAGGAAGAGGACTACCTCTGAAGATCCGGAAACTAAGGTTTCCAAACGGGAGAAAAAATCTCCGCCAGAGGGTCCTGCCTCGGAGGGTATTCTTGCCGCACAATGTCCGTGCGGGGATCAGCCCTCTACCGAGATGTAAGTAATCGAAAAGTACTTAATAATGAAAACATCCTACCTTACTTCCGAAGACAATAACCGATGCTTATAAATTGTAGTCCGGATAGCAGCCCTTCTCAACGGAGCTCATCTTCGGGGGATCTTCTTCCGAACATGATGGAGAGCGAAACGCCTCCCCCAGACACCCCGGCTCAAGAAGCGGGCGACCTTGAAGTGTCGTCGTGAAGGGTATCTCCAGATCCACTAGGGCCAGAGGATAACCCTTTGGCTGCTCGGAGTCCCCAGTATCCGGCTCCTAAGGAGAGCGACAGCAAGGGTCCGTACAATGTGCGGTCGGATGCGCTGAAGGATCTTCTGGGGCAAGCTACCGTCTCGGAAGCGCATCATACGCTGATGGGTACGGTAATTGAAAGGATTTCATCCGCTGAAAGCGGTTTGCATGAAGCTTTTATGAGTCTGCTGAAAGGCTTTGAGGTACGTGAACTAGTGTATGTTTTTAACAGTACCGCATACATTTTTTTGAGGGGAAGGACAGTAGGATAGGCTCCTACTGTTTTGTATATATATCACAAGAATGTTTACATATGTTACATCATTTGCACCACCCCCACAACGTGTTGGGTGGGGGGAGGGTGGGGGCAAGCTCTAGTTAAGAAAAACTAGTTACTAAGGTGTGGTCTTTAGGCAGCGTGGCCTCAAACGAGGCTGTTACAAATGGTGGTAATACTTCCAGCTTGCTCCTCATGTACCCTATGACGCAAGAGACCGAAGTCTCCCACGAACCTCTGTAGCCAGCTTGCTTGCGAGGGGGCAACCCCCCTGAAATGGTTGTTATTCCTTTCTTTCCAAAGGCTCCAGGAAGCAGTGAAGAAGATCTCGAGGAAGAAAGGTCTGCGAGCTATGTCTCGGGCACGGAGGACCACATCAAGACATGATGGAAGATCTGGCCAAACAATATGAAGTTTGTTCCAGGAGGCTTGGCTAAAGTGGCAGGTAAAAATCATATGATCAATCGTCTCTTCGATGTTTTGCCCATAGATTAGACAGCTGAGATCATCTCCAATGTTGTAGTGCCTTCGTTTGAGCATGTTTCGGGTGTTTAGTCTGTCATGCAGAAGCAACCATCCAAACACTTTGATCTTCATGGTGCATTTTGAGCTCCAGAGTAAACGGAATAGGGGGTGGGCTTGCAACTCCCGAAAGCAGAATTTATAGTAATCCGCAGCTCTGAAGTCAGGTTTCCCCCAAATGCAGTGCCAGATGTCATTGGTGGTTGTCGAGGGCTGCAATCTGGCGATCGTTTGGATGTCGTGCACTTCCTCGAAGGCTTCAGGTGAAAGGGGAAGGTGGAAGGTGTCGTGCAGTGATGGACTCTCCAAAAAGTTTTTCACAGAGGCGTCTTCATGCAGAACGTAAGAGAATGCTCTGGGATGTGAGGTCTCTAGTGTCTCGTCTAGCCATAAATCCTTCCAGGCAAGAGCTGTCGTGCCATCGACCACCTGCACACGACTCACCCCACGATACTGAGGAGTGAGCTTGAGAACTTCGCGCCACCAAAAGGACCCCACTGCGTTAGCTACATGTGGGATTTTGTCAGTGTAGTAGGTGTTCCAGAGGAGCTGTACCCATGGGACGTCTTGTTTGTTGTAGAATTTGTGTAAGAACTTGAGGAGCAGGGCTTCGTTTTGGATGGAGAGATTGATCACTCCGAGACCACCATGTTTTTTAGGTCTGCACACCAAATCCCACGATGCCAGAGAATTGCACTTGTCTCCTTGCTCAGTTCTCTTCGTCCAGAGACATCTTCGTCTGATTTTGTCAATCATCTCCAATATCTTTGGGTGCACTTTGAGTGTACATAAGGCATATATGAGCAAAGAGGTGACCGAAGCATTCAGCCAGGATAGTTTGCCTCCATACGACATCGTGGAGATGGTGGCGGTGAGGCGACGTTCAGTACTGCAGACTAGAGGCATGAGGTCATCAACAGAGGGTTTGGAGATGCCCATGGGTAGACCCAAGTACGTAAAGGGCATAGAGCCGACATTGCATCCAAAATTGTTGGCCAGATCAGTTGCCGTTGCAGGGTCAAGATTGATGGGAATCAAGGTGGACTTGTGGAAATTAATCTTAAGCCCAATGGAAGTAGCGTAATCAGCGAGGATTTGTTTGATTAGAGCGGCTTGTCTAGGGCATGCTGGCAAGGCCAAGACCATGTCGTCAGCGTATTGTATAATAGGGTAATCTGTTTGACCAGTGCAAGGGAAAGGGAGTTCAATCAGACCCCGATGGAAGGCGTCGTTGATTGCCGCTTGGAGTAGGTCAGCTGCCAGGACAAAGAGTAGCGGGGAGAGGGGATCCCCCTGGCGGACTCCACACTTACAAAGAAATTGCGGACCAGGAACACCGTTAAGTAGAACTGAAGAGCGACCCGAGGAGAATATGCATTCAATCCAGTTGATCCATTTATCATTAAAGCCCATGTATCTCATTATGTTAATCATAGGCATGTGTCCAATCGTGTCAAAAGCTTTGGCAAAGTCAAGCTTCAGAAGGACTATTGGCTTCCGGGATGCATGGCAATGGTGTATGTATTGATATGTCCATGCCATGCAATCTTGGATGGTCCGGCCCTTGATGAAGCCATATTGGTTGCGGTGGATGAGTTTCAGTATAACCTTTTGGAGGCGATCGGCCAAGAGCTTAGTGATTAGCTTGAGACAGCAGTTAAGGAGGGTGATTGGGCGATAATCGTTGACAGTTTCAGGCGAGTTGATCTTCGGGATGAGTGTGATGAGCCCATCATTGATGCTTGTAAGATCTAGATCGCCAGCATGGAATTGATCGCAAAGGGCATAGAAATCATGCTTAATTATGGGACATCAAGCTTTAAGGAAAGCCCCACTGAAGCCATCCGGGCCAGGCGCTCGGTTAGAGGGCATCTCTTTTATTACCGCATCAATCTCCTTGTGTGTGAAGGGTGTCGTAAGGTGATCCAAATTGTTAGCATGTTGAATGAGGGCCGACAGATCAAATTTCATTTCAGTGGGTGATACTGTCCCAAGACGAGCTTTATAAGTTTGGAACAGAAGTGCTTCTTTGCTTGGGTGATCGTCAACTTGGGTGCCATCACTGTCTTGGAAGCAAGCAATGTTGTTCTTGCGATAGCGTTCAGTGGCAATTGCTTGGAAAAGTTTCGTGTTTTCATCGCCAAATTTGACCCAACGAATTGTACACCTTTTTCCAGTATTGTTTTTGATATTTAAGAAGCCGGAGCAGGTGCTTCTTGAGAATGCGTCTGAATTTGAACTCAGGAGTGGAAAGGGTTCTTTTATTTTCTAGCTCATCCATGTCAGCTAGGACTCTATTGCAGTTATTGATGGCAACCGATAGGCGGGAGATTGATTTACTCCAAGTCTTGAGAGCATGTCTAAGTGCTTTGAACTTGCGGCAAAGAATTGTGGCCGCATTTTGTGATCTCACCGGTTTGTCCCAAGTATTTTTGACGGTGACCATGAAACCGGGGTGTTGAGTCCAATAGGACTCGAACCTGAAAAGTTTGCAGCGGGGAATCTTGGTCTCGATCAAGACAATGCAAGGGATGTGATCCGAAACTGGTTTTCCAAGCGGCTTGACTAGAGTTTTAGGGTAAATATTTGTCCAGTGGATGGACGTAAAAAACCAGTCCAGTTGTTCTAAGAGCGGGTCATGTTGCATGTTGCTCCAGGTGTATGTACGTCCTTTAACAGGTAACTCAATAAGGTTTTGGTGTCGGATGATGTCATTGAACGTGAACATATCCTGAGTACTACCGCCCGGTTTGTTGCGATTGTCGGGTGCTCTGATGTAGTTAAAATCACCCAAAAGCAGCCAATCTTGGATATGTGGGATGTCCAGCTCGTATAGCCAGTTAGTGTATGTGATACGATCGTCCCCCGTGCAAGGGCCATAAATATTAGCTAGAGTCCACGACTGTGTTGATTGTGTACTGGAAAAGTGAACTACGAGCGCATAAACATCTGAGAACACAATAGTGCCAGTAAACATTGAACTTTTCCAGATGGTAATGAGACCCCCCCGAGGCACCACGAGATGGAACATAAGCAAAACAATCAAATTGTCGCGGACAACAGGACTTAATAAACGCAAGATCGAAATCAGTCTTCTTAGTCTCTTGCAAGCAAATAATAGAGCAACCACTAGAGAGTACGACATTATGAAGCGCTAACTATTTTGGTTCAGAGTTCAGACCTCGTATGTTCCAGGAGAGAACATTCCAGCTCCGCAAAAGAGTCATTTAAGGATGGGTGGCATTAAGCTGAAGGAGGAGAAGTGCCAGCTCCTTCGTTCTCCTGTTGAGGGGCTCCTGAAGAAGGATTATTGGGACGAGTTGGTGCCGCCAGAAGCGCATCTTCAGATAGTTCAGCCGGTGGTACCGCACATTGATTTCTGCCAATATCCTATAGCACATGGATGGGTGTAGGCGGAGGGATTGCAGTAGCATCAGTACCTGAATGATTGACAGCGGAGGATGAACCCACGAAGGGAGTGATCCTAGGCAGTACCTTGGAGGAGGTTGTGCGTCTGTCAGAGTTGTGGTTTACACGAAAGCCATTGTACTTGTTGTTCCTTGTGCCACGCCTGACTTCAGTGGTTATGATGGGTGCAACAGCTTTGGGACGTCGGCCCCGAATCATCAGAGGGCCAGCAGAGGCAGATATGGTCTCAACTGCGGCCAGACCCAGGCCCTCTAGAGGTAGACCAGTAGCATGCCCTGATAAGTTGTCTGAACTTGTAGCAGCTAAGGTAGGGGCAGGCTGGTCAGTCTGAGCATCAGTAGAGAGGCTCATATCAGGTGCAGTGTCTAAAGTAGTGGGCCCAGGGGCAGTCGGAGCGCTTGGAAGTGAGTCCATCGGAGCTACTGCCGTTGTTGGAGGTGCAGGTTGTAATTCCTCAATGACCACAGAGGATGTTGGCTGATGTGCAAAATGGATTCCAGTGCTGTCAGAGGACACCAAAATGGAAAGTTCTGCAGTGTTGTTCCTTAAGCCATACCCAGTGGACCAGGGACCAATAGTGGAGATCTGAGGTCTCAGGGCCTCAAAGATAAACGTATTTAAACGCTGCCTGGGAATGGGATCAGATATCAGCAGAGATAAGAGCTCGTTTCCTTCAGCCGACAATCCAAACTGTATGCCTTGGTGATGCAAAGTGACAGAGTGTAGGATCGAAAGTATGTCTATAGGGGGGATGATTAGACTACTTGACCAAATAAAAACTTAACATTTTCCCAATTTTAGTTCTTGGCAGATTTTAGCTATTTTAGGACAAGTCAAGCAATCATCACACAATTCAAGCAAGCATGCAAAGAGTATATTGGCAGTGGAAAGTAAAGCATGCAACTTGCAAGAATGTAAAGGGGAGGGTTTGGAGAATTCAAACGCAATTGGAGACACGGATGTTTTTCCCGTGGTTCGGATAGGTGGTGCTATCCTACATCCACGTTGATGGAGACTTCAACCCACGAAGGGTAACGGTTGCGCGAGTCCACGGAGGGCTCCACCCACGAAGGGTCCACGAAGAAGCAACCTTGTCTATCCCACCATGGCCATCGCCCACGAAGGACTTGCCTCACTAGCGGTAGATCTTCATGAAGTAGGCGATCTCCTTGCCCTTACAAACTCCTTGGTTCAACTCCACAATCTTGTCGGAGGCTCCCAAGTGACACCTAGCCAATCTAGGAGACACCACTCTCCAAGAAGTAACAAATGGTGTGTTGATTGTGAACTCCTTGCTCTTGTGCTTCAAATGATAGTCTCCCCAACACTCAACTCTCTCTCACAGGATTTGAATTTGGTGGAAAGAAGATTTGAGTGGAAAGCAACTTGGGGAAGGCTAGAGATCAAGATTCATATGGTAGGAATGGAATATCTTGGTCTCAACACATGAGTAGGTGGTTCTCTCTCAGAACATATGGGTTGGAAGTGTAGATGTGTTCTGATGGCTCTCTCCACGAATGAAGAGGAGGTGGAGGGGTATATATAGCCTCCACACAAAATCTAACCGTTACACACAATTTACCAATCTCGGTGGGACCGAATCAACAAACTCGGTCAGACCGAAATAGTAAACCTAGTGACCGTTAGAGATTTTCGGTGGGACTGACATGCAACTCGGTAGGACCGATTTTGTTAGGGTTAGGGCATAACGTAATCTCGGCGAGACCGATTACACAAACTCGGTGAGACCGATTTTGATAATTAGCTAACCAAAGAGTTGGTCAGGTAAACTCGGTGGGACCGATTTGCTCTTTCGGTGAGACCGAAATGTTACAAAAAGGAAACAGAGAATTTACATTGCAATCTCGGTGGGACCGATCCGCTCTTTCGGTGAGACCGAGAAGTTACGAAAGGGAAACAGAGAGCTTGCAATCCCATCTCGGTGAGACCGAGATCCCTATCGGTAGAACCGATTTTCTAGGGTTTGGCAATGGCTATGACAAGTGAAACTCGGTGGCGCCGGGTTGAAAGAATCGGTAGGGCCGAGTTTGGCTTATGGTTTAGGTCAAATGTGGATATGGGAAAGTAGCTGAGGGTTTTGGAGCATATCACTAAGCACATGAAGCAAGAGGCTCATTAAGCAACACCTCATCCCTCCTTGATAGTATTGGCTTTTCCTAAAGATTCAATGTGATCTTGGATCACTAAAATATAAAATGAAGAGTCTTGAGCTTTTGAGCTTGAGCCAATTCTTTGTCCTTAGAATTTTGAGGGTTCCACTTTCACCATCCATGCCATGCCAATCATTGAGCTTTCCTGAAATAATCATATTGGAATAGCATTAGCTCAATGAGCTATATGTTGTTATGAATTACCAAAACCACCTAGGGATAGTTGCACTTTCACAGAGACTGTCAGAGACTCATTAGGCCTTGGGGGATCCATGTTTTGCATAGGCAGGAGTGGCATAAGGAGAGCTGCAGTGTTGTGCACAGGCAGAGGTGGCACAATAAGAACTGCAGTGTTTTCAGAGCTGCTGTCATCTGCTGCAGAGAAAGAGTTGTTCCAAGCTTGTGTGGGACTGTCAGAAATATTGTCTTCAGGTACCAAACCGTGTTGAACCGATAAACCTTGAGCAGCCAAGCAAGCATGATAGTTGACCAGATACGGAGGGAGCGCAGGTAACTGAAGAGCAGGGGGCAGGCTAGTCATCCCAAGCAGCTTGAGCAGGTCCAACACCGTTCGCATTGTCAGCATTGCCATGGAAACCAGCAGGGGGTGCAGCATTCTGGACTACCCAATTGTGGACCTGCTGTTGGTGTAGCTGTTCAGCAATAAGGTCCGGGCCAAAGAGGGGGTGTGGGTTACCGTCCGGTGGTGGTGGTTCCTCACCAGGCGGCAAAACCTCAGGCAAAAGGCCATTCCAGTCATTGCTTCTGAGGATGGTAATCTGCACTGTCCAGCAGTCCCTGGCTCCGCCCAATTGCCAGACAACAAAGCTCTTCGGGATCAGCTTTAGGCGGATGACACAAGCTTTCAGAAGAATATAGCGTTTGTCTTGGCGTGGATTGTACCAGGAAACGAGAGAGCCGTAGCCACCAAGAGCTTTTGTGAGGTAGTAACCCGTCTGATAGTCATACGGAAATCCAAAGAACATAAGCCACACCTCAGGTCCAAAAGAAGTAGTGCGTCTATTCAGAGCCTCATTGTGGGGGACAAAAGAAATAAGCAGATCTTCATCCTCTAACTCGATGGGGGTGGCAACAACAGTGTCCCGCATGAATGAATCCACAAAACCAAAAATACCAATGCCAAATGGATGATCGCTAACTTCAGTAGTTAGGAGCTGAGATTCATGGAGCAGACCTATAATGGTGTTGCGGATAGGAGCTCGGCGATGGAGAGGAACATAGGCGCTTGTCTCCGCGATGGCCAAGAAATCATGGTTGAGTGGCGGGAATGGGCCAACCACCATGCCGCTGCGCACCAGTCGGTCAGCAGGTCCAGGCTCGACGGCGAACCCCGGTGGGAGGAACGGCACTAGATTCAGCGGATAGTTCACCATGGCTAGAGTGCTTTGGGGCGGTGTGGTTTGCTCAGAGAGCTGTAATGGCGATGGGACAGGACTGGGCGGCGTCCTTTGGGGAACTGGAGCGGGAGACGGAGCGTGAGGGGTAGGAACGGAAAGCCCAGATGTCTTGGGAATCCATTTCCACTTTTGTGCGTGTCGTCTCTTGTGACAAGATTTGGCCATGTGTCCATAGAAGGCACAGACGGTGCATCGGACGGTGGCCGTGGTCTTCCTCTGTCTAGGATCATGAATGGAAGGAGCAGAAGATCCGGCCATTTTGTTTTGACTGAGATTTGGGCGAGCACCAAATGGAATGGGCTGTTGGTTGCCAAAAAGTGGGCAATCTGTTGCCTTATGGTCTGGCCCCGAATAGTTAAGGCAAATTAGTCGGGCTTGGCACGTAGATTTGGAATGTCCCCATTGTAGGCATCTAGAACATAAATTGGCCCAATGAGCAGATAGTGCGATAATCTCGTCCAGAGAATAGTGGGCTTGGGCCAAATCAGCTTTGTGCTGGGCCATAAGCATAGGTGGCCAAGCTGAATGGGGGGGAGCATACCGGAAAGCCGATTTCAGATAAGTCTGTGGCAGCGGTGGATAAGGCACAGTTAATGGACATTTAAATCCTCCCAAATTAATGTAATTGTAAGGCTGTTGCTCCTCTAATTTTGCCTCGGACAAAAAAAGCTCCATCAATGCAATGCGATCAATGCTGTCAAGGGCGGAATGAGGGGGATCATGGTTGCATGCATCACTAATCATAGGAGAAAAAGATCCAAATTGAATATGATTGTTCTTGGTGGAATCATGCATGATCATTTCCCCAGTCTGGATGGAGGAAGAAGCCTCATGGGTATTGTTATCCGAGAAAACCATGGAGGAGATAGGTTTCAACCTACTCATAGTGCAGCTCGAGGACGATGGAAGGATGCCACTGGTATGATGTAAAAATCTCAGATCAGTTTTGATAGCCAATGGATTACGAGCAGCAATATCAGTCAATTCCGTGTCTGCATGCCAACTAGTAGCCAGAGGTGGAGCTTTAGCAAATCTCCCGTTAAACAGGTGGAAATGGCAAACAAAATCCGGCCAAATACCGTCTTTGAGCTTGTAAATGAAATGCCCCACTTTGTTGTTTGCCACCGAAAACCAAAAAGAGCGAGAGTTGATTTGAACCACATTGAAACCTGAGCAAACACCACCAATACAGCATTGCAGAGCAATTCCAACAGACTCCACGGAGAGGGGGAAGGAGGCCGAAGAGAAAGAGACCACCAAAAAGAACACCTTGGCATCTCTAGATGGCGAGAACTGAACTGTGGATCCAAACCTTCTTCTCACCTGGTCTGCAAGGGCAATGCCCGGTGCAAAGTCCCAATGCAGCAAGCCCCTCCATGGGTGAAGGAGCTAGAGATCGCCATGGTTGGTGCGGTGGGTGGGAGAGAGGTGGAGGAGAGGAGAGGAGAGGTGGAGGAGAGCCATATGCCGAACCTAGTACCACATACATTAGGTATGCCCTATGCAGATAGTAGCCCCTGAGACTCTGGTTGTCATCGAAAACGGCGGCAAACAGAGGATCATAGTCCCAGGTAACAACCAGACCGCCTTTATGTGCAGGGGGCTGAAGCTCTGGTGGCTAGCCAGACTGATGGGTTTGCCGAGCTAAAGCGGCAACTGGATGCGACAGATGCCGACATCGTGCTTGTCAACAAGCGGCTTGACGAGGCACAGGGTGAGTGATTTTTCTGGTGGTCGTCACATAATAAGAGTAGCATGATGCCAGTATCTTTAATGTGTTGTGACTGCAGATGGAGCTGCCACCGTGGAGACCCTTCGGGCGGAGCTTGCCCGGGACAAGGAGCAAGCAAGGAGTAGCAATGCGGCCGCTTTAAAGGCGGCCGAAGAATTAAGGGCCGAACAGGCCGTGCATTGCGAGAGCAAGGAAAAAATAGCCAAGATGGTTGTAGAGTTAAAAGATGCCGCTGACTGTTACTAGCTTCTTGAAGGAGAGAACCGTGCAAAGGCGACGGACCTGGAGAAGGCCCGGGTGGCTGCCAAGGAAGCCCGCTCCAAAATTAGAGCGACGAAGGAGGAGTTGAACCAAGCTGCAGATATCGTGTCTGGGAAGCCCTTCTTGTTGCGGACTAAGTTCGGAGATCCGAAGTATGCTCCTCTGGACCAGCTATGGAGCTCTGCGGACGCCTACATGGATTTGGCTGCAAGTGCTGCTGATGCGGCCGAGTACTTCAAGGATCAGAAAGGTCCCGAAGTGGAAAAGCTGTTCTGGTCACAGTTCCACGCTCCAGTCCATCCGCTGCTATTGAATGAGCGATTGGCCGAGTGGGCCGAGCTCCATAGGTTGTCGGACTTGCCATGAGGTCCATTGTGGATCACCTGTGGCCGGGAGGGCCAAGGCCGAATAGCTACTTTAGCTTAGTGCAACAATTCCTTGGTGATGTGCCACACATCGATGCTGTAAAGAGATCGGCGTGCATAGAGGGTGCGCGGATGGCCTTTGTCCGTGTCAAGACATATTGGGCGGAGATGGAGGCCACCACTGTTGCGATGCAGGGTTCGGCCATAGGCCGAGTGGCTGCCGAGCACTACATTGAAGAAGTTCTTGAAGGCGCTCGTTCAATAGAGGCTCAGTGCTCGAAGAATGTTATTTTCAAGTGACATGTATTCCCATTGTAAAAACAATGTTTTATTGAATTGTCAAGGCTGTATTTATAGTTTTGCCCGAAAGTACTATGGTGCCTCCTGTGCGGTCGTTTACGTATATATGTGTATAATCTGAAAGTTTCCAATCGTCGGCTTCCGCCTCCACGCATATAATGCGGGGGTGTTCGCAAAGGATGCATATCCACACTTGATCCAATGTCTTGGTCCGTTAAGGAGGTGATAGCGTAGCGAACTAGGCAATCGGACTATATTGCTTTAACACTTTCACTTAGCCATAGGAGTTTGACAGTGGGGCTACATAGTAGCCCCTGGTACTTCTGCGCTCGTCCGAATACGGGGCACGTACGTACGTGACCCAGAAACGGCCCTTCGTTAATGCGGAGGAATCTGGAATATTCCGATGAGTCATCGAGTGGTTGACCAGTCTCTCGCTATATCATGACAGTCAGTTTTCGGCTTTATCTACTGAGGTGCTCATCCGGATGAACCAGGGCACAATCGCAGTAGTTCTCCCAGTGCTACCTTAGCCGATATAACGGAACGTAAGGTACCAAAACGTGAGAGCCGGGCAAACCCAACATTTGACCAAATACATGATTCGGAGCTGATGCATATAGGCCCAAACTCGCGACGCCGAACACTCCCTAAGGTTTTCGGTCTTTATAACATATACCGGGCTAAACAATGCCCTTAATAAGAAACCCCATGTGTCCAGGTATGTGCAAAATCCTGGCGTGGCCACATGCCAATACCGCCAGCATCCTACTCGGTTGTGTGGAGTATCTGGAGGATGTGAGCAACAAGAGACAGTAAAAAAGGTTTACGTGGGGTCTTAATCTAAAAAGAAACATTTGGGCGGGTCCCTGCTACACGTCTACGCCTGTGTCTCCGTTGTGCCGTGTCCTGGACGGGTGCAGCATGATTGTCATCTGCAAAAGGAAAGAACTTAGGTGAAAGTTGCCGTGCCAAAAAAAGAAGAGTTGGTTATTATCAATGAACTATCAAAATTCAAGAGAAACCAAGTTGAGCCGGTGTAGCGACCCAACCTCAGACGGTCAAGTCTCTGTGTATCTGTGCCATCCCTGGATCAGTATGCTGGCACACACAGTACATCACTGTATATATCAAAGTGCAATCACATGTATAAATAACGTAAAACTGATATATATACCTCGTAAGTCTTAGCAGAAACAAACAATCGGGTGTGGAGTCCCATCAACGCCATCGGCAAGTTGAGTGTAGACCGTAACCCTGTATCGTAACTCTTACGCGTCGAAGAAAATCCTGCAACATGATACGTTGCAGCCGTGTAGGTCAGTACATTGAATGTACCGGCAAGATCACAATAAGAGAAAGCAGATGATAAAACTATTCTATATGCAATATGGCTTTGTGGCTCTGGGTCTGAGTTTTGTTTGCGTAAAAGCTAGTTTTATTTTCCCTACATCAAAGGAATAACTGGAGTCTATACTATGGAGTTTTCTATCATGACATGGTTCTGCCAACCGATGTCTCATAACCCAAATCATCATAAGTTGCCCACAATTAAGTTATCAGTCTGGTGTTGAGAGTTCCAAGATAGATCCAAGTCCAGAGGCTCAAATTTTCCATAACCGGGGACACAGCTAATCGATTAGGTTTTAACCCTCTGCAGAGGTTTGCACACTTTACCCACAAGATTCGATCCATCTCTTTACATTCTCGCACTTTAGGGTGTTTGAGAACAAGATGACCGAAACATGGTCTTCCGAAGAGTTCCTCTGACCACTGTCGGGTGCTCATCCAATCCTACCGTAGTTCTACATCTACTAGCACCGTCCCAGCCAGAGTCACCACTAAGGTCAACCAAGCCAGAGCCCATTGTGACTTGCGGTTGCACAGGTAAGCTTCAGGGCATGAAGTATTCTTTCGTCTCTTTGAGTCTGGGTGAAGCTTTCCGCAAGATGTCATGGCGCTTCTCCATGCATCCCGGCCATCCACTGGTTTCTCCAGGGTGTCCGTCAACCATCCTTCACCCAATAGTGTGTATTGAATTCTTATCTTGAGTCTTGAAGTCTTGAGGCCTTGAAGATGCAGTCCTTGCAAATGCCATCAGGGAGTTGTCGTCATTGACATAGACCTCCATTCTCACACCACTCCCGAGCACTTATACCAACCCCGTCTACTTTAGGGTAGCATAGAAATAAAATAACGTCCTAGGCTTGATAACAGGGAGATGGGTTCCTACCTCATGCATTCTACTCAACTACAAGATTCAATAACACTACTGGAGGAATTGTTGAAAGGGTGCTACTACATGCAAATAAAACATAGGTATGAAAAACATGGTCAAAGTGAACTTGCCTGGTATGTTGATGAAGATAATAGCGCTCTCGAAATATAACTTTATATTATTCGTCACTCCGATGAAAATCTATATTAAAATTCATAGCATTCATATAAGCAAACAATTCTAGCACTCAAAAAAATAACAACTAAGTCAATAAATAAAACACAATAACAAACTCAAATGAACTCCAAAGAAACTTCAAGTAAAACCACAAAGAAAACTCTATGACTTTACTACAAACACCTAACCTAGATTTGCCATAAGTAAAAACTTAATAGCAATAAAACACTAAACTAATAAGTTAACAGAAAATAAAATGTAAAACAATTAAGTTAATAGAAAGTATTTTTCATAAAATTTTATTTGCAAAAAGAAACAAATAAAAAGCTTTTATGAAACACTAACTATGACCAAAACAAGTTTTCATACAAAACTAAATAAAATAATATTTTTTAAATAATAAAAAAATCTTTGGCTGACTACCAGAAAAAAAACTAAATTTGTCAAAAGTGACAAAAAGAAATAATTTAAAACTAATAAAAACAATAAAGAAAAGACTAAAACAAAACTATAACTAAAATAGTATTGTTTTGCTAAGAAAACTTAATTTAAAATAAACTAAAATAAATCACTATATGACTCTGGATAGACAAAACAATAACAAAACCGAAGCAAAAATAATCAATCAAAAATATTTAATAAAACTCAAGATACGGCCAAATTATTGATTTGAACAAGTTTCATCAAACTCAAATTTTAAACTACTCAAAATTGATAACTAAAGACACAAACAGAAACTTCAAGAAATTTTGAATCTAACGCAAAAAGAATCAGTCAATTTGGATCTAAAACATAAAAGATATAAGCAATCTAAAATTGAAACTATCTCTGTTTTTAAAACAGAAACGAAAAAAAAACATCGGGCACTAGCTACGTGGCCTACTGCTATCGGGCCAGGGAGGTGGGCGATCTGAACTATCTAGCGCTCGGTCGTAAAATAATAGAAACGTGTACGGGCTAAAACAGAAAGACCGATTGGCTAAACCGACTCGACCTGAACCGATCTAAACCGAATAAAACTGAAACAAACCGGAACTAAACTGGTCTATAAACAGAAAAACCTAACTGTTCATTAGATCTAATCTAGCGCGTCAATAATAGATCGGACGGAGGGGAATGGCTCACCGTGGTGGGGCGAGCTCCGGCGAGGTCATCGGTGGCGGTGGCGGCTCGGGGACGATGCAGGTGAGGCCTCCGGTGGTCCTCGACGACGGTGAAGACGCCCAGGCGATGCGGAAGACAACGGCGATGCCGATGGTGGTCGGCGGTGAGCTCGGGGATGTTATAGGAGGACGGCGGTGAGGTTGAGGCGGCGATGGCGTTCGGGCGTCGGCGGATGACGGCGCTCTGGTGGGTTTCGGGCTTGAGCGGAGGCACGGGGAGATGCGGACGAGCGATGGGGTTGCGGTGGTGATCTCGGGTGGCGGCAAGGTGGTCGGGGTCGAGTGCTGCGGCAGCAATGGCGTGACGGCGGAGCTCGGGCTCCGGCGAGGCAGTACGGGCGAGGGAGAGGGGTTCGGGGCGGCTTTAGGGCGGAAACGGACGAGGAGGAGGGGTATATATGGGGGGGGGTTCTTGGAGGAGGGGGCGAATCGGGGGAGAGGATCCCGCGATCTCCGGGATACGGCGGTGGTGGCGACGAGATATTGCTGCGGCGTTTGCGTGCGGAGGAGGAAGAATACGGCGGGGTCCACCGGTCAGCGAGAGAGAGAGAGAGAGAGAGAGAGAGAGAGGGAAGAGTTCGGTCGGGTGACCGGTCGCGAGGGGATTCGGGTGAGGGCGCGGCTGGGCTGCGGCTGTGGCTCGCTGTTGGGCCGCGCCTGGTGGCTGGCTGGGCCGGTTGGCCTGGCCAGCTCGGGGGTTCTTTTTTTTGAAATAAGGCAGAGGAAAAAAACTAAAATAAGATAAATCTATAATATTTTATATAGTACATATATATATCAAAAAAATCAGAAAAATAAACTCTACAACGTGAACATTTTTCCAGAGGCAAAATTAAAACTAGAAGAAAACGTTTTTGTATTATAAATTCCAAATAAACTCCAATTTGAATTCAAAAACTTTTGGCATTAATTTCTCCTGACTTTTTGGAGTGTCATGTTAGCTCCTCTCATACTTTTAAACAAGTATTTGTCAGGGGTATATGAAATAAATTTTGAATGCCAAGTTGAATCCAAATTCAAATAAAATTCAAATGCCTCTGAAATTTCAAAATGCCACTCAATTTCACACAATCAGTCACACAATAATCAAACAAACAATCATAAATATTTCTTTAATATAACATTCCAAAATTTAGAATTTTGGGATGTTACAGCCGGGCTGGCCCTGATTACACGCGGGAAGCCCGTGGTGTCATTTTATGAGGGTTCAAAAACCAATCTCATGTATATATGATGGAACGCCGGATTCGTCTAATCGTGTCCGTGGTCTTGACGACCTGCCATTTTTCTGGTTGGTGAGGCCATCTTAGTTTGCGGCTGCTAGAGCCGCCGCATCCTCTTCCGTACGTAAAAAACGTTCAATATTTCCGCTAACTGTGATGATGCCACGTGGACCGGGCATTTTGAGCTTGAGAAAAGCATAATGTGGTACTGCGTTAAAATGAGCGAAAGCCGCTCTTCCGAGCAGTGCTTGATAATCACTTCGGAATGGAGCGATGTGAAAAGTTAATGTTTCGCTTCGGAAGTTATCGGGAGAACTGAATACCACCTCTAGTGGTAGAGAGCCCGTACAGCAGGCCTCTTGTCCTGGTATTACTACCTTGAAGGTAGTATTATTGTGGCTTATTTGTGTCGGGTCTATCCCCATTTTACGGACTGTGTCCTAATATATCAGATTTAGATCACTGCCGCCGTCCATTAGGACCCTTGTGAAATGGTACACATTTATTATTGGGTCTAACACCAAGGCCGTCAGTCCTTCGCGCCGGATATTTGTATTGTGATCCCTACGATCAAAAGCGATCGGGCAGGCCAGCCAGGGTTGAACCTAGGGGTGACGGGCTTTATGGCGCGTGTGCATCAGGGTGCGTGATTGCTTCTCCCCTTTGTCACATGGATCACGTTTACTGTTTTAACCTCTAGTGGGAACTTTTTCTGTCCTCCGGCGTTTTGCTGGCGAGGTTCATCCTCGTCTTCGCTTGGTGTCTCTTCCCCTTTGTGTTCAGCATTTAGCTTACCGGCCTGCTTGAAGACCCAACATTCTCTATGGGTATGATTTTCAGGTTTGTCTTGGGTGCTGTGAATCTGACAGAGTTTGTCAAGAATTTTGTTTAGGCCAGATTGTCCTTCTCTGCTGCCTTTGAGAGGCTTTTTCCGCTGACCTGGTCGGGAGCCCCTGAATCCGGCGTTTACCGCCGTGTTATCTGGGCTACCTTCTTTATTTCGATGCTTGTTTCTGTTGCATCATGGTTTGCCATTGCGATCCCTGACTTCAGATGTGCTTGGATCGCTGGTGCTACTACAGGCCAACCAATTGTCCTCGCCCGCACAAAAGCGGGTCATGAGGCTTGTTAGGGCTGCCATTGTTCTCGGTTTTTCTTGACCGAGGTGTCTGGCGAGCCATTCGTCTCGGACGCTGTGTTTAAAAGCTGCTAAGGCTTCGGCGTCCGGACAGTCGATGATTTGGTTCTTCTTGGTGAGGAACCTATTCCGAAGTTTTCGGGCGGACTCTCTGGACTGCTGGATTCTATGACTTAAATCGTCTGCATCCGGAGGTCGGACATAAGTCCCTTGAAAATTGGCCCGGAAAGCGTCCTCGAGCTCCTCCCAACTTCCAGTTGATTTTTCGGGGAGGCTTTTCAGCCAGTGCCTAGCTGGCCCTTAAAGCTTGAGGGGCAAGTATTTAATGGCATGGAGATCGTCTCCACGAGCAATATGACTATGGAGGATGAAGTCCTCTATCCAGACTCCAGGGTCTGTGGTTCCGTCGTACGCCTCTATGTTCATCGGTTTGAATCCCTCTGGGAATTCGTGATCCAGCACCTCATTAGTGAAACATAAGGGGTGTGCGGCACCCCTGTATTGGGATGCGCCATGGTGTTCGGATGGTTATAGTATTCAGCGTTGGTTGTGTACCGTAGCGCGCTTCCTAGATCCATAGATAGATCTGGTCGCGCCGGATTTTTGACACAAGTTCTCACGTGAATCGTGTGTTGACTTATGCGTGACTTTGTTAGCCGCTCTATCGCGTTCACAGTGTGGTGGATCCGGCCAGTTGGCCGTATTACCTTTCGGCTGTATGGGCTCTAAGGCCTCGTCATCGAATTCCGGTAATAGCTTGCGCTTTGGATAGCTATTTTGATGGTAACTTCCACCATACTACGTTACTTTGTTCCACTTGCTGTTGAGCGTATCTTGTGCGAGTTTGAGCCTTTACTTCTATTTCTTCAGGCTCCTCGCTGTGGCAATAAGCCTTCTGCGGAGGTTTTCTTGCTCCGAGTGCGTTTCCGGGATGATGTGTGCATCTTCGTCCGGACTGTTTTCTTCCCTAGACGGGGATTGATGAGGCTTATCTTTGGCGTCATCGTGTTCGGACGTCGGATCCGTACTATGTATGTAGTTTGCATCTTGATCGTGTTCTGCCACCGGGGTGGTGCAGTTGTCGTTTCTTCCAGAGTCACGTGGACTATTATTATCGTTGTTTTTGCTATGGCGGGACTTAGAGCGGCGCCATTGACGTCGGCGCTTGGGTTGCTTGGAGGGTGCATCTTCCGCTGTCTCTTCGCCATTGCCTTCTCTGGGTGCATCCACCATGTATACGTCATGTGATGAAGTGGCGGTCCAGCGTCCTGTGGGCGTTGGTTCTGGTTTGTCTCCTGCATCGTCGTCCATACCGTTGATGTCTTCGGAGGCGAAGTCGATCATGTCGGTTAAGTCATCGACAGTGGCTACTAAGTGGGTGGTGGGTGGGCAGCGAATTTCTTCGTCGTCCGCATCCCATTCTAGCCGGACATAGTTCGGCCAAGGTCCTCCTGATAGGGAGAGAGACCTTAATGAATTTAGCACGTCTCCGAAAGGTGAGTGCCGAAAGATATCCGCGGAGGTGAACTCCATGGTCGGTGCCCCGTCGGATTCGACAGGCACGGATCTAGGCGGCTCGGAGTCCGTGGCCGGGGATAAATCCAGTGGTTCGGTGACACGACCTTATAAGGGGTGAAGTCAGTATCCGGCTCTATCGCCACTGAGAGTGCGGCCTCCATGGCGGGGTCCATCCCTCCGCTTTCGGATGGCGTGATTTGCTCCGGGTTAAAGGCCTGAGTAGCCGCGGATGCGATCTCCCGAACACTGTCCGACGACAGAGTTACGTCATGCTCGTCACGACTGTGCGGCGCGTCCGGCATGGGCTTGAATCCATCGAAGATCAAGTCTCCCCGGATGTCGGCCGTGCAGTTCAAGTTTCCAAATCTGACCTGATGGCCAGGGTCGTAGCTTTCGATCTGCTCCAGATGGCCAAACAAATTGGCTCGCGGTGCGAAGCCGCCGAATATGAAGATCTGTCCGGGGAGGAAAGCCTCACCCTGGACCGCATCGCTAGCGAAGATCAAAGAAGCCATCAAGCCTTATGATGGCAACGCAGAGGAACTCTCAATGAAAGCACCAATGTCGGCGTCAAAACCGGCGGATCTCGGGTAGGGGGTCCCGAACTGTTCGTCTAAGGCGGATGGTAACAAGAGGCAGGGGACACGATGTTTACCCAGGTTCGGGCCCTCTTGATGGAGGTAAAACCCTATGTCCTTCTTGATTGTTCTTGATGATATGAGTATTACAAGAGTTGATCTACCATGAGATCAGAGAGGCTAAACCCTAGAAGCTAGCCTATGGTATGATTGTATGTTGTCCTATGGACTAAAACCCTCCAGTTTATATAGACACTGGAGGGGGATAGGGTTACAGAAGGTTGGTTACAAAGGAGGAGATATACATATCTATATTGCCTAGCTTGCCTTCCACGCCAAGTAGAGTCCCATCCGGACACGGGACGAAGTCTTCAAACTTGTATCTTCATAGTCCAACAGTCCGGCCAAAGGATATAGTCTGGCTGTTCGGAGACCCCCTAATCCAGGACTCCCTCAAACATAGTCCAATGTTCCGAGTGGATTTGAGTCGATTGCTGTTGTTCGATCCACTCGACGAGGACATCTGCTATTGCTTGGAACTTGATTGCTTTCTTTGCCTCAAACTTGATATCCAACGGAAGGAGTTCGATCGCCCACTTAGCCACTCAACCAGTTGCGTCTCTGTTGTTCAGAGTTTCTCATAATGGAGCATCGCTCACGACTGTGATAGAGTGATCTGAGAAATAATGTGCAACCTTCTTCATGGTCAAGTAAATTCCATATACAAGCTTCTGATAATGCGGATATCTCTGCTTGGACGGAGTTAAGATTTTAGAGATATAGTACACTGGGCGTTGAACCTTATAGGCTTTACCTTCTTCTTCCCGCTCGACCGTGAGTACTGTACTGACAACTTGTTAAGTGGCTGCAATATAAAGCAGTAAAGGCTCTTTGCTAGTTGGAGCAGCGAGCATCGGCTGGGTGGAAAGCAGGGTTTTGAGCTCTGCAAACACTGCGTCGGCTCTAGGATTCCACTCGAACTTATCAGATTTCTGCAGCAATCGTTAAAGAGGCAATGTCTTTTCATTGAGACGAGAGATGAATCGACTCAAGGCGGCCAAACAACCAGTAAGCTTCTGAACGTCGTGTATGCGCACATGGCTTTTCATTCAGAGTATTGCGCCAACTTTCTCTGGGTTAGCATCGATCCCACGTTCGGAAACGAGGAAACCGAGTAACTTTCCACCTGGAACCCCGAATGTACACTTTGACGGGTTAAGCTTGATATCATATCTTCTCAGGTTGGCAAAGGTTTCAACAAGGTCAGTCAGCAGGTCGGAACCTTTACGCGACTTAACCACGATGTCATCCATGTACGCTTCCACATTTCGACTGATTTGAGTGAGCAGACACTTCTGTATCATGCGCATGAATGTGGCGCCAGCATTCTTGAGACTAAAGGGCATGGTAACATAGCAAAAGCACCCGAATGGGGTGATAAAAGCTGTTTTTATTTCATTGGGTCCATACAGTCGGATCTGATGGTACCCAGAGTACGCGTCTAGAAAGGACAATCGCTCACATCCCGCAGTCGAGTCGACTATTTGATCGATTTGGGGGAGAGGGAAGTGATCTTTCAGGCAGGCCCTATTGATATGCTTGAAGTCAATACACATATGGAGTGAATCATCTTTCTTGGGAACCATGACGACATTGGCGAGCCACTCGGAGTGGTAAATCTCTCGGATGAACTCAACTGCCAGAAGCCAAGCCACTTCCTCGCCGATTGCCTTTCTTTTCTCCATGGCGGACCGTTGGAGATGCTCTTTGACAGGTTTTGCATTTAGGCCGGCTCGCAAACGGTGCTTAGCCAATTCCCTGGGTACACCTGGCATGTCAGAAGATTTCCATGCAAAGATGTCTGAGTTCTCACGGAGGAACTGGATGAGCACTTCTTCCTATTTGTTGTCGAGTCTTGTTGAAATATGAGTCGGAGCAGCATTGGGATCAGTCGGGTGAATATGAACTGATTTTGTTTCACCAGACGACTTAAATGCAGATTCTGAAACAGGCTTCTTAGCTCTCAACAAATCCTCGGATCTGCAGTCATCTTGTATTCTTCCATTTCTATTGCTGCCATCTGTTCATCGGCAATCGTCGAGCCCTTTTGGAAGCACTCTTCTGCTCGCTACCGATTACCAGTGACTGTAATCATGCCCCTAGGACCAGGCATCTTGAGTTTGAGGTACACGTAATGATACGTCTCCAACGTATCTATAATTTTTTATTGTTCCATGCTATTATATATTCTGTTCTGGATGTTTAATGGGCTTTATTATACACTTTTATATTATTTTCGGGACTAACCTATTAACCCAAGGCCCAATGCAAATTGCTGTTTTTTTGCCTATTTTAGTGTTTCGCTGAAAAGGGATATCAAACGGAGTCCAAATAGAATGAAACCTTCGGGAGCGTGATTTTTTGGAACAAACATGATCCAGAGGACTTGGAGTGGACGTCAAGAAACAACCGAGGAGGCCACGAGGAAGGGGCGCGCCTACCCCCCTAGGCGCGCCCTCCCCCCTCGTGGGTCCCTCGTGGCTCCACCATCTACTTCTTCCTCCTAAATATGTTCACATACCCTGAAAACATCCAGGAGCACCATGAAACCCTATTTCCACCTTCACAACCTTCTGTACACAAGAGATCCCATATTGGGTCCTTTTCCGGAGCTCCGCCGGAGGGGCATCGATCACGGAGGGCCTCTACATCAACTCCATGGCCCCTCCGATGATGTGTGAGTAGTTTACTTCAGACCTTCGAGTCCATAGTTATTAGCTAGATGGCTTCTTCTCTCTCTTTTCATCTCAATACAAAGTTCTCCTCGATCTTCTTGGAGATCTATTCGATGTAACTCTTTTTGCGGTGTGTTTGTCGAGATCCGATGAATTGTGGGTTTATGATCAAGTCTATCTATGAACAATATTTGATTATTCTCTGAAATCTTTTATGTATGATTTCTTATCTTTGCAAGTCTCTTCGAATTATCAGTTTGGTTTGGCCTACTAGATTGATCTTTCTTGCAATGGGAGAAGTGCTTAGCTCGATCCCAGTGACAGAAAGGGAAACGATATGTACTGTATTGTTACCATCGAGGATAAAAGGATGGGATATCATATTGCTTGAGTTTATCCCTCTACATCATGTCATCTTACCTAATGCATTACTCTGTTCTTATGAACTTAATACTCTAGATGCATGCTGGATAGCGGTCGATGTGTGGAGTAATAGTAGTAGATGCAGGCAGGAGTCGGTCTACTTGTCATGGACATGATGCCTATATACATGATCATGCCAAGATATTCTCATAATTATTCGCTTTTCTATCAATTGCTCGGCAGTAATTTGTTCACCCACTGTAATACTTATGCTATCTTGAGAGAAGCCACTAGTGAAACCTATGGCCCCCGGGTCTATTCTCCATTATATTTATCTCCCGTCAACAAGTTATTTCTGGCATCATTTATTTTGCAATCTTTACTTTTAATCTTTATCATAAAAATACCAAAAAAATTATCTCTATCAGATCTCACTCTCGTAAGTGACCGTGAAGGGATTGACAACCCCTTTATCGCGTTGGTTTCAAGGTTCTTATTTGTTTGCGTAGGTACGAGGGACTTGCGGGTGGCCTCCTACTGGATTGATACCTTGGTTATCAAAAATTGAGGGAAATACTTACGCTACTTTGCTGCATCACCCTTTCCTCTTCAAGGGAAAACCAACGCAGTGCTCAAGAGGTGGCAAGAAGGATTTCTGGCGCCGTTGCCGGGGAGTCTACGCACAAGTCAAGACATACCAAGTACCCATCACCAACTCTTATCCCTCGCATTACATTATTTGCCATTTGCCTCTCATTTTCCTCTCCCCCACTTCACCCTTGCCGTTTTGTTCGCTCTCTTTTTCCGTTCACTTTTTCTTTCGCTTGCCTCTTGTATCC
Source organism: Triticum monococcum (assembly GCA_034509565.1). Lineage (NCBI taxonomy): Eukaryota > Viridiplantae > Streptophyta > Magnoliopsida > Poales > Poaceae > Triticum > Triticum monococcum. The sequence continues at coordinate 182,387,927 of CM067843.1, read as the reverse complement.
CGTGTGTCGTCATGGCTAGTCTTTTATCCACTCCTTTATCTCCCGAGAATGAAGTCCTTAATTTTAAACAAAGGGAGGGAGAAAACCTAAAAGATTCTTGGTACAGAATTTGCAATGCGCAAAATAGATCTACTAGAAAGCAATCTACTTCTGTCCTTCTTCGCAATTTTTATGTAGGCATCACTCCTTGGAATAGATATATTCTTGATACCATTACCGGAGGAAATTTCTTGGGTAGCCATACTTTTGATTCTTATAATGCTATGATAGATTTGTTTGGCACACCACCTCTCTTGGTTAATGGAACTATGTTAACTTTGGAACATGTTATGCAAAGGCTCGAAATTATTGAAAATAAAGTTGCCGCTGTGGAATTGATTGAGAATTTGGATAAAAAGATCCACAACCAAATTACCCAATATGGATCTAAGGTAGGAGTTACTCTAAAAAAATTTAAAGAAAAAGAACCCGTAGTTAATGAAAGAATAAACCAAGATTACACTAGAATTGATAATTTTGAGGGTATTATTACCAACTTAGGGCCCGCCTTTTCTACCATAAGGAATACTCCAAATCCTCCTACCACCAAAGTTGCCAAATTAATGTATGTTCCTAAAAATAAGAGTGAATCTTCTAGTAAGGAAAATGCCGATCTGAAATCCATAAGTGTTCACCTGAACTTTCTCGCTATCATTAAGGAACCTTTTGCTACAAATGATTTTCTTGATTTCTTGCCTAGGAATTTAATCATTAATAGAAAGAGGGAAACTCCTAAGGGTTATAAGTGTTCTATTGAAGAATTGAATGCCAAAGATAGCAATACCTAGATCTATCCTTGCCTTTATGCCTAGCTAGGGGCGTTAAATGATATCGCTTATTGGGAGGCAGCCCAATTTTATTTTTGTTTCTTACTTTTTGATTCTGTTTAGTAATAAATAATTCATCTAGCCTCTGTTTAGATGTGGTTTTATGCTTCTAAATTAGTGTTTGTGCCAAGTAGAACCTTTGGGAAGACATGGGGAAAGTCTTTCGATCTTGCTGTAAAAGCCAGAAACTTTAGCACTCACAAGATTTGCTGCCATTTTTTACTGGAGAGTGCGATTAGGTTGATTCTTGTTGCATATTATTAACAGATAAATTCATCACGCCCAGAAATTTATTTTAGAATTTTTGGAGTTCCAGAAGTTTGCTTTTGATACAGATTACTACAGACTGTTCTATTTTTGACAGATTCTGTTTTTCGTGTGGTGTTTGCTTATTTTGATGAATCTATGGCTAGTAATGGAGTTTATGAACCATAGAAAAGTTGGAATACAGTAGGTTTAACACCAATATAACTAAAGAATGAGTTCATTACAGTACCTTGAAGTGGTGTTTTCTTTTCTTTTGCTAACGGAGCTCACGAGATTTTCTGTTAAGTTTTGTGTTGTGAAGTTTTCAAGTTTTGGGTAAAGATTTGATGGATTATGGAACAAGGAGTGGAAAGAGCCTCAGCTTGGGGATGCCCAAGGCACCCCAAGGTAAAATGCAAGGACCACCAAAAGCCTAAGCTTGGGGATGCCCCGGAAGGCATCCTCTCTTTCGTCTTCGTCCATCGGTAACTTTACTTGGAGCTATATTTTTATTCACCACACGATATGTGTTTTGCTTGGAGCGTCTTGTATGATTTGAGTCTTTGTTTTTTAGTTTACCACAATCATCCTTGCTGTACACACCTTTTGAGAGAGATACACATGAATCGGAATTCATTAGAATACTCTATGTGCTTCACTTATATCTTTTGAGTTAGATAATTTTGCTCTAGTGCTTCACTTATATCTTTTAGAGCACGGCGGTGGTTCTATTTTATAGAAATAATTGATATCTCATGCTTCAGTTATATTATTTTGGGAGTCCTTTAGAACAGCATGGTAATTTGCTTTGGTTATAAAATTAGTCCTAATATGATAGGCATCCAAGATAAAAACCTGAAAGTGCATTAAATACTAAGAGAAGTTTGATAATTGATAGTTGTTTTGAGATATAAAGATGGTAATATTAGAGGTGTGCTAGTTGAGTAATTGTGAAATTGAGAAATACTTGTGTTGAAGTTTGCAAGTCCCGTAGCATGCACGTATGGTAAACGTTGTGTGACAAATTTTAAGGATGAGGTGTTCTTTGATTTCTTTCCTTATGAGTGGCGGTCGGGGACGAGCGATGGTATTTTCCTACCAATCTATCCCCCTAGGAGCATGTGCGTAGTGCTTGGTTTTGATGACTTTTAGATTTTTGCAATAAGTATGTGAGTTCTTTATGACTAATGTTGAGTCCATGGATTATACGCACTCTCACCCTTCCATCATTGCTAGCCTCTTCGGTACCGTGCATTGCCCTTTCTCACCTTGAGAGTTGGTGCAAACTTCGCCGGTGCATCCAACCCCCATGATATGATACGCTCTATCACACATAAGCCTCCTTATATCTTCCTCAAAACAGCCACCATACCAACCTATTATGGCATTTCCATAGCCATTCGGAGATATATTGCCATGCAACTTTCCACCGTTCCGTTTATTAGCACACACATCATCATTGTCATATTGCCTTGCATGATCATGTAGTTGACATCGTATTTGTGGCAAAGCAACCATGCTTAATTTTTCATACATGTCACTCTTGATTCATCGCATATCCCGGTACACCGCCGGAGGCATTCACATAGAGTCATATTTGGTTCTAAGTATCGAGTTGTAATTTTGAGTTGTAAGTAAATAAAAGTGTGATGATCATCATTAGAGCATTGTCCCATGTGAGGAAAGGATGATGGGGACTATGATTCCCCCACAAGTCGGGATGAGACTCCGGACGAATAAAAAAAGGGAAAGAAAAAAAGAGGCTAAGAAAAAAATAGAGAAGGCCCAAATAAAAAAATGAGAGAAAATGAGAGAAGGGACAATGTTACTATCCTTTTTCCACACTTGTGCTTCAAAGTAGCACCATGATCTTCATGATAGAGAGTCTCTTATTTTGTCACTTTCATATACTAGTGGGAATTTTTCATTATAGAACTTGGTCTTTATATTCCAATGATGGGCTTCCTCAAATGCCCTAGGTCTTCATGAGCAAGCAAATTGGATGCACACCCACTTAGTTTCTTTGATGAGCTTTCATATATTTATAGCTCTAGTGCATCCGTTGCATGGCAATCCCTGCTCCTTGCATTGACATCAATCGGTGGGCATCTCCATAGCCCATTGATTAGCCACGTCAATGTGAGACTTTCTCCTTTTTTGTCTTCTCACACAACCTCAATCATTATATTCTATTCCACCCATAGTGTTATGTCCATGGCTCGCGCTCATATATTGCGTAAAAATTGAAAGAGTTTGAAAAGGCTAAGTATGAAACAATTGCTTGGCTTGTCATCGGGATTATGCATGATGAGAGCATTTTGTGTGACGAAAATGAAGCATGGCCAAACTATATAATTTTGTAGGGATAAGCTTTCTTTGGCTATGTTATTTTGATAAGACATAATTGCTTGGTTAGCATGCTTGAAGTATTATTATTTTTATGTCAACATTAAACTTTTATCTTGAATCTTTCGGATCTGAACATTCATGCCACAATAAAGAAAATTACATTGAAGAATATGCTAGAAAGCATTCCACATCAAAAATTCTGTTTTTATCATTTACCTACTCGAGGACGAGCAGGAATTAAGCTTGGGGATGCTTGATACGTCTCCAACGTATCTATAATTTTTTATTGTTCCATGCTATTGTATATTCTGTTTTGGATGTTTAATGGGCTTTATTATACACTTTTATATTATTTTTGGGACTAACCTATTAACCCAAGGCGCTGTTTTTTTTTGCCTATTTCAGTGTTTCACAGAAAAGGGATATCAAACAGAGTCCAAATGGAATGAAACCTTCAGGAGCGTGATTTTTGGAACAAACGTGATCTAGAGGGCTTGGAGTGGACGTCAAGAAACAACCAAGGAGGCCACGAGGCAGGGGGCGCGCCTACCCCCCTAGCCGCACCCTCCCCCTCGTGGGCCCCTCGTTGCTCCACCGACCTACTTATTCCTCTTATATATGTTCACATACCCCAAAAACATCCAGGAGCACCACGAAACCCTGTTTCCACCGCCACAACCTTCTGTACCCAAGAGATCCCATCTTGGGGCCTTTTCCGGAGCTCCGTCGAAGGGGGCATCGATCACAGAGGGCCTCTACATCAACTCCATGGCCCCTCCGATGATGTGTGAGTAGTTTACTTCAGACCTTCGGGTCCATAGTTATTAGCTAGATGGCTTCTTCTCTCTCTTTGGATCTCAATACAAAGTTCTCCTCGATCTTCTTGGAGATCTATTCGATGTAACTCTTTTTGCGGTGTGTGTCGGTGTCAAAACCGGCGGATCTCGGGTAGGGGGTCCTGAACTGTGCGTCTAAGGCGGATGGTAACAGGAGGCGGGGGACACAATGTGTACCCAGGTCCGGGCCCTCTCGATGGAGGTAATACCCTACTTCCTGCTTGATTGATCTTGATGATATGAGTATTACAAGAGTTGATCTACCACGAGATCATAGGGGCTAAACCCTAGAAGCTAGCCTATGGTATGATTGTTGTTGTCCTATGGACTAAATCCTCTGGTTTATATAGACACCGGAGGGGGCTAGGGTTACACAGAGTCGGTTACAAGGAAGGAGATCAACATATCCGTATTGCCAAGCTTGCCTTCCACGCCAAGGAGAGTCCCATTCGGACACGGGACGAAGTCTTCAATCTTGTATCTTCATAGTCCAACAGTCCGGCCAAAGGATATAGTCCGGCTGTCCGGAGACCCCCTAATCCAAGACTCCCTCAGTAGCCCCTGAGCCAGGCTTCAATGACGATGACTCCGGCGTGCAGATTTGTCTTTGGCATTGCAAGGCGGGTTCTTCCTCCAAATACTCCATAGAAGATTTTGAACACAAGGATAGTGTCCGGCTCTGCAAAACAAGTTCCACATACCACCGTAAAGAGAATAATATTTCCACAAATCTAATTTGCTGACACGTTTAGCAACATGACATCATGCCATGGCCCGATCATTATTCAAACCGCTTTTCTCAACCAGCACTGCACATATCGCGAGGCGGTTTTCCTGCCACGTCTTGTCGAAGCAGAGATCGTGTCCCCCTTATCATGGGATTATCATCAATGCGGACGTGGGTAACCCAATCGTGCCCGTTGGTATGACTCCTCAATTTTAGGCAAGTCCCAAACGACCATGAGGAGGACGCTTGATATTCACCCTCTTTATAAAGAGGCCAAGGCTTGTCCTTTTTTCCCTCTCGTACTCAATCGAATCCTCCCCCCGCCTCGAATTCCAACACCCAAGGCTCAGGTCAGACCCTTCGGACCTTCAACTATGTCCGGATCCAACCTTCAAGGTCGGTGGATGCCTTCCTCTGTCCCAGAGGAAGACATAAAGAAGCTAAGAGAGGCCAGGTATTTGACCGGCAAAATCTCGCACAGGCTGCCTGCTCGAGGGCAGGTCATTCCCACTCCCGAACCCGGCGAGAGCGTTGTATTCATCTCTCACTTCCTCCGAGGGCTAGGCCTCACTCTGGATCCCTTTGTTAGGGGGCTCATGTTCTATTATGGGCTGAATTTCCATGACCTGCCCTGGATTCCCTCCTTCACATCTCGTTCTAGTTCCACCCCGTCCCACCCCCCGTCACATCTCGTTCTAGACCTATATATATGAGAGGAGGGAGAGGGGCAACACGCACCACGATCCCTAAGCCATGTGCAGTGCCCCCTCTCCCTCTAGTTCTAGTTCCACCCCCGTCCATGTCTGTTGTGCTTGGCGAAGCCCTGCGCATAGTTTCACCACCACCGTCACCACGCCGCCAATGAATAATCTGATCATAAACCCACAATTCATCGGATCCTGACAAACACACCGCAAAAGAAGATTATGTTGGATAGAACTCTAAGAACATCGAGGAGAACATTGTATTGAAGTAAGGAGAGAGAAGAAGGTGTCTAGCTACTAGCTATGGACCCGTAGGTCTGTGGTGAACTACTCACGCATCATCGGAAGACGACAAGGATGATGTAGAAGCCCTCCGTAATCGATTCCCCCGCCGGTAGAGTACCGAAAAAGGCCTCCAGATGAGATCATGGAAGAACAGAAGTTTGCGGCGGCGCAAAAAGTGTTTCGGGTGGCTCTTTGTTGGTTTGGGTATATATGTGAATTTATGGAGTTGAGATTAAGTCAAACGGAGCTAGGTGGGGCCCACGAGCTCAGGGGGCACGTCCTATCAGCCAGGGCATGCCCTGTGAGCTTGTGGCTCTCCCGTAGACCTTCTGTCCTCCTTTCGAACCATCGAGGGTCCCTTCTGGTCGAGAAAAATCAGCGTAAAGTTTAATCGTGTTTGGACTTTGTTTGGTTTTGATTTTCTGAAAAGGCAGTAACAACAAAAGGCAGGAACTGACGCTAGGCACTTGGTTAATAGGTTAGTCCCAAGAAAATGATATAAAATAGCATATAAATGCATATAAAGCATCCAAGATTGATAATATAATAGCATGAAGCAATCAAAAATTATAGATACGTCGGAGACGTATCAACTCGCTCTGAGCTTAGACGACGGGCGTGTTTTTGCCAGCGAACCGCCGACGGGATAGCTCCGAGCGGCTAGAGGCGGAGTCAATACCTGCATGTGGCGTGAAGGCATTGTCAGGGTTGTGCGGCCCAGTATCCGGCCAATCCATGGCAAGGCATAGTCGCCCGCGACCGGATGCTGCAAATCCGGTGACCGGGTGTGCCTAATCCCGCCACTATAGATCTACCGGTTGGCCGCCGGCGCCGGGAGCGAGAGAGGCACAATTCTAGTGGTCGATGTGGGCGGCCGGGCTAGACAGCGAGGCGACCGAGAAAATGGCGGCGGCTGGGGGGGGGGGGAGGGGTGGAGGATGGAGGAGAAGATTAAATAGGGGCGGTTGTGTCACCGATGGGCGGACTAGGGGAGGACAAGGGCACGTGTCGCGCCTGTCCGCGCGTGTCCGTTTCAACGCAATCGCGGTCCAAATTTGTGTCGGGAATGGGTTGAAGCCGAACAAAAAACAGACATTTGTCCGTTTGCTCCCGCGCGTTGGGCCGTGTTTTGTGACCGTTTAGCCCTAAATGAACGCGGGCGGATCATTTGGGGTCGTGCATTGGAGTTCCAGCAGAAGCACAACCGGGCCACGCCCACAGCGCTACGGCAACGTTCACACCACCTTAAAGCCCCCGCTCGGGTTACAAGCTCCCGCTAATGATACAAGTGTCCTATTAAAGCACGTGTTCATATCTTATCTACACACAGTTTGAATTCAAGTTCAATTGTCATCTACCTTCTACAAAATATATTCGACAAAATTTCAACAATTGACATAAGGACCGATGATAAATTGTGCTTTTCACAGTACAGGATTTGTGAACGCCAGCAGTATAGCACATAAGAGTATAGCACATAAATAAAAATGTCACTGGTGATTTTTCTCTGCCATTGAACGTCAGATTTTAAACCAGAAATGAAGTTGTCCCCGCGTAATTTAAGTGTCATCCGCATTTCTAGAACTAACACAAGGAGGTCCTGGCACTGGCAGATCGTAAGTGCTGGTGCAGTGCCCGAGCCAGAACGGTAGGAACGGGTCCCCTTTGTGTCGACAACAGGTTTGCCTGACCTATACTGTAGGAGTATTTGGTTATGATCGCGGGCACACGCCTAACTTTGGTCCCTTCGTACGTACTTATAACGGGGGCCTGGCCAACTAGATGGATGTAAAGGTCGTGCGTGCGTGGAGCAGGGCGGGCAACCAAAACCGGTGATGGATGGAGCTAGTAGGTGGCGAAAGAAAGCTGTCTCAACCAAACTCGCGCAGCATGCGATGTCAGGGAGTCAGACCCCGGGTGGCCGGTGGCCGGTGGAGCACCAACACGGCGGCAAACCACCAGATCCACCCGGCAAGGCACAGATGGCGCTGGCGTGCCGCACCTGCTTGTTTCTGGTCTGGACAACAGGGCGGTGCACGCACTCGCCCGCGGACAGAGCGGTGATCTGCCGGTGCGCACGCGTCCCCATGCGAGAGACGACTGACTCCCCTTGATCAGTCGGGACTCGGGGGTTGGGGAGCTGGGACGGTGGGAGCAGACGAGCACGGACACGCACGGTTGGTTGGTTGTTGCCCGTGCGGCTTTCTTCCCCTTCCGTCTTCTCTGTTGCCTGCCGCATTCGCACCATCCGCGTGGATGATGGCATCGGCATGGCCTTTCTTCCGACGGTGCCCTGTGCTCCCATGCCGCCCGCGGGCCCTGTCTTCACGGGCGGTAGCGGCCGTGTGGGAATAGCGGCGTTTGACGTGCAAGGAGACCACGGAAGTAAGGGCAACTCCACCGCACGACTTCGAACGGACGTTCGGTTGAGCCGGATTTTGTTCCTTTGGGGTGGCAATGGGTCCGTCCATGTCCACCTATGTCCGTTGGGTTGTGGGTGTGCCCAACGCGCGGCCGCACCTCATATCATGTCCGGGATAGACGTGATAAAAAAACAAAAAATAAACTTGAATAAAATACCTAAAAAGTAAATAAACGCAGTTAAAAAAACTTAAAACATATTTAGGGTCACGGTCACAAAACGGTCCAGTTTCATGCCGCACTTAAACGGCACAGTTTCATAATTAACATAAAATCAAAATAAAAAAATGCCGCCCGTGCGCTCCTGTCGCGCCCGTCCATGTCGTGGCCGTCGCCGTCGCCGTCTTCAGTGGCCGCCGGTGTCGTCGTCGTCGCTGACGAGATCGACGTAGTCCGGCGGCGTCTAGAGATGGGCAGGCGGTCCGTGTTGCACGGGCTGGAAGGTGCCCGGTGCCTGCACCACCTCCTCCCGAGGCAAGGCGTCCCGCTCCGGCAAACGCGGCGGCGTGGGGCACCAGTTGCCACCCACGGCAGCCGCCATCTGCTCCGTCGTGCACGACCAGCTCCACCCATGGCCCACCAGGCCCGGGTGGAAGGCGGCCACTGGCGGCTCCTCCCTCACCTCCTCCTTCGGCACCATCTCCAGCTCGGGGATGGCGACATCGCCGGCCACGGAGAGGGCCGTCATCTCCTCGAGGCCCTCCCATTGGCGCTCGTCGTGCGTGCGCATGGAGTCCTCCATGACGTGCGCCAAGAGATGGGCCTCCTCCAGCGCTGTCATGCGAGGGGGTGAGGTGGCGATGGCGACGGCGACGGTGTGGGCGTGAGGCCGCGTACGCCCGCGCACCTCTCGGCGTGGCCGCCGCAGCCCCGACACCATGCCGGCAAAGTAGGACGTGTGCCGCACGTCGTGCTCGTTCTGGAGCCACGTGTCCGACAGGACGGAGTCGGGGCGTACCTCTCGTCGTAGTAGGGGTCGTCGGGGAGGCAGCGTCGGCGCCGCTCGATCTCGTCGTGCCGCGCACGGCCGGTCGCCGGCACCGGCGGGATGGGGACCCGATCCGCGGAGAGGTGCCAGTTGTTGGGGAGATGCACGTCGCTCCACGGGACCGGCGTCCTCGTCTCCCAGTACCGCCAGCACACGTCCCCGGCCAGGTACCGCCGGTCGCGCTCGCCGGCGGCCCTAGGGGCGATGGTGAAGGGGCCAGGCACGGGGTCTCGACTGGAGGAGCGCGGCGGTGATGCGGCCTCCTCCTTCTTGGCGGAGCCGCGGTGGCGTCCCGAGGAGGAGCTGGCCTCCCGGGCGTGCTTCCCCTTGGGCCGTAGTTCCAAAGCCCCATGGTTGCGGTCGGCCGACGAGGTCGAGGACGGGGAGCGGCTGGGCTAGGGTTTCAAGGGTGTCGGTTTTGAGGGGGCAGAGAGGCCCGGAGTAGGAAGTGTGCACGACGACCGGTCCACGGCTTCACATTTAAAGAAGGACGGCGACCCTTTGCTGGGCGGATGACAGGTCGGGCCACCCGCCCGTGCGCATTGATGTTGGTGGGTGGGAGGTAGGTGGCCGCCTGCCACGCGGCCGCGACGCGGACATTCGAAGCGTTCGTTCGCCGTCCGCCGCAACCCAAACCCCGCACATGTTTGCGCTCGAAATGGGTCGGCCCGGACAAAACGGACAAGATGGGTCCAGGCCGTCGCGCGCTGGGCCTCCTCGTTTGTTCCTTTTACCCCAAACGGACGAGGCCGGACAAAATGAGGTCGCGCGGTGGAGTTGGCCTAACTCCACTGGGCTTTCCCGTGAGGTCGCTAGCTCTACTGCATGCAACTGTGGTGACCAGCCGGCTTCGGACTGATATGGATCCAACAGCTTCATGCCTTCATCAATGTTGGTAAAAAATTCTATGAGACCAGGTCTTACGGGCTAGCGGGTGAGACCCACCCTAATGGATGACACGTGGCATTTACAAATCATAAAGCATCTAATCTCTCCCCCCTGATTTGAAGTGGGGGTGGGGCAGATGCTTTGTGATTTGTAAATGCCACATGTCATCCATCAAGGTGGGTCTCACATGCTAACCCATGAGACCTGGTCTCATATAATTCTTTTCCATCAATGTTGGTCCATTCTCACGCCACGAGATTCCACTTGTCTAATTTTAGTTTAACGTGCCAAGGGCATCTTCAACTTCGACACGCAAATTTTCTCTCGCATCCGTTCGTGAAAAGGTGTGGCCCGTCCACGAACACAAATGTGGGAGGCGGCCATCCGACGCTGCCCGTATACATCTGGCCTTCCTAGTTTTTTTCTTAAAGTCCGCATGTTCAAATAGCCGCATACAAATAGTACAAATGTTCAAATAGCCACATACATAGAGTAATAGCTGCATGTAGTAGAAGTTCAAATTTTAAAAACTTTAGGTATTACATTCCAACATTGTTGTCCGCTTTAACCGCCCACTGATGCTTAAACAGATCTTTCTTCAGTTGCTCGTGAGTTGCTCGATGCCGAATTTGTTGATGCATTTGAATAAACTCTTCAAATTTGATCGGATTCTGGTCTCGAAGTTTAATAGGATCACACATGTTCTTAAATTCTACAGTTGTGGCAGTATCCTCGCCCTTATCCTCGACGATTATGTTGTGCATGATCACACCACATGTCATCACCTCCCACAAGGTCTTCAGATCCCATTGTTTAGCAGGTCCACAAACAAGTGCAAAACATGCAAAACTTCAAATGCCCTCTCGACATCCTTTCTGGCTACTTCTTGTCTTTGGGTAAAGTGAGACTTTTTCTGACCAACTGGGTTAGAGATGGTGCTGACAAAGTTAGCACACGGAGAATAGATATCGTCAACCAGAAAATAGCCCATGTTGTACTCATGTCTATTGACAGTATAGTGGCAAGCAAGACCTTTTCCTTCAGTCAGCCTCGCAAACAATGGTGATCGCTGCAGCACATTGATGTCATTGTGAGACCCAGGCATGCCAAAAAAAGCATGCCAAATCCAAAGATCATGTGATGCAGCAGCTTCAAGAATGATGGTGGGCTTCTTAATATGACCCTAAAATGCCCTTGGTAAGCCTTCGGGCAGTTCTTCCGTTTTCAATGCATGTAGTCAAGAGATCCAAGCAAACCTAGCCACTCTCTTGCTTCTGAGATCGCTAAGAGCCTCTTGGTGTCTGCCACACTTGGTTCTCCCAAGGACCGAGGTCCAAACACCTCGACCATAGAAGTTGCAAACATGAGCATGTCATCTTCGCATGTGCTCTCAGACATCCTTAGGTACCCGTCTCACGAATCAACGGTCGTGCCATACGCAAGCATCCGGAGTACGACAGTGCACTTCTGGTAACCAAAGAACTCAATTGTTCCCACGACGTCCTTCTTCAAGATGTAATAGTCGTCATAGGACCGAACGCCATGGTACAAACGATCGAAGACAGTCTTGTGTTGGGGAACGTAGCATGAAATTTCAAAAAAATTCCTACGATCATGCAAGATCTATCTAGGAGATGCATAGCAATGAGACGGGGAGAGTGTGTCCATGTACCCTCGTAGACCGAAACCGGAAGCGTTACATTAACGTGGTTGATGTAGTCGACCGTCTTTACGATCCAACCGATCCAAATACCGAACGTACGACACCTCCGTGTTCAGCACACATTCAACTCGATGACGTCCCTCGAACTCTTGATCCAGTAGAGGGTCAAGGGAGAGTTCAGACAGCATGACGGCGGGGTGACGGTGATGGTGATGTGATCCCCGTAGGGCTTCGCCTAAGCACTATGACGCTATGACTGGAGGAGTAAACTTTGGAGGGGGCATCGCACACGGCTAAGAGAAATTTTGGTGTGCCTTTCGGGTGCCCCCCGCCCCCGTATATAAAGGGGGAGGAGTAGGCGGGCGGCCTAGGAGGGGCATGCCAAGGGGGAGTCCTACTTGGACTCCTATTCCAAGTAGGATTTGCCCCCCCACCTTTTCCTTCCGAAGGAGGGGGGAAGAGGGAAGGAGAGGAGATGAAGAGGGAAAGGGGGGCCGCGCCCCCTCCCCTTCCTATTCAGATTCCCCTTGGGGGGCGCGCGCCTCCCCCTTGTGGGTTGTCCCCTTTTCTCTCCCATGGCACATGAGGCCCATGATTTCCCCCCGGGGGGTTCCGGTAACCCCTCGGTACTCCGATAAAATACCCGAATCACTCGAAACCATTCCGATGTCCGAATATAACCTTCCAATATATGAATCTTTACCTCTCGACCATTTCGAGACTCCTCGTCATGTCCGTGATCTCATCCGGGACTCCGAACAAACTACAGTCACCAAAACACATAACTCATAATATAAATCATCATCGAATGTTAAGCATGCGGACCCTACGGGTTCAAGAACTATGTAGACATGACCTAGACACATTGTCGTGGTTCTAAGTCTGACAGTAGAATGGGGGTAGGTATGAGGAGGCAAGATCCTAGCTACGGTGAAGTTGTGCATGCAAGATTTACGAGTTCAGGCCTTTCTCAGAGGAATTAACAACCCTACGTCTCGGTGCCCGGAGGCTTGGTCGATTGGATTATGCGTGAAGTTACAGGGGGTGCGAACCCTTGTCTCAATGGAGGGGGTGGCTTATATAGAGTGCGCCAGGACCCCAGCCAGCCCACGTTACAAGGAGTTCAATGTACATAAAGGTGAGACGTTACTGGTAATGCCAGCATTAAAGCCATATAAATGATCATTAACACTACGGAGTGAACGCCTAACCATTGCCATCCAGAGTGACCTTAGATCTTCTGTACTCCGAGTGGTTTCTGATGTGATCGAGTGATTATATCCTGGTCGACTAGAATTGGGTTATCCGAGTGGAACCATGGTCGAGTGAGTTGTATCTTGAGGTGACTTCAGTCGGTAAAATTTGTTGCCCTTTGGATGTCTTTGACTGTAGGGCAGTGTCCTTGGGAGGGGTGCTTAGATGAGGTCTATTGCCCTACCCTAGGTACATGTCATCGTCATTAGCCACCGAATGGTTCTGTGTCCGAGTGGAGATGGAGTTGAAGATGGTTCCGACCCAATTTCCATGTTGCGGAAGCATTTTACTTGGACTGGAGAACCATGCAACAACTTTGACTTAATTTTCAGTCGCCTTGAGCCATTTAGAAGTTGTCGAGTGAATTTTGTTGATAAGCTTCGACTACTGATACTACATAAAATCTCCGGCATGATTGACTATTCTGCCATCTTCGAATCTCGCGGTTTGAAATTTGGGGAAGCGCACGAGGCCGAGAGGGCTGTGGTAATCGGAGCGGATTAGGCAGGGGCGCCTCGATCCCTGCGCCACCTTTTTCGCCACGTACTGCATGCGTGACTATTGCGGGATTTGACAGGATCGCCTAGACCCACAAGTGAGCCACTCGAGGAGCCAACCCATATAAGGCGTTCGGGCCAGGGCCTTTGCACTGTACGCCCCATTTCCCCCTTCTTCCTCCACTTCTCCACTGCATCTGCCTCTGCCCTCGATGCCGCCGCCCAGTCCGAGCTCGACCTGCCACAATGGGGAAGGACAAGACGGCGGCTCTGGAGCACACGAAGAAGGCGACGACGAAGGCGAATGGGAAGAAGACGAGCCGGGCGGGGTCGTCGTCGAGGATCGGCCTGCCGCCCGGCTGGATCCAGGGTGACTGGATCCGGTCGACGATCTAGAGAGAAGATATGGAGGATCTAGTGGGCGGGGGATTGATTCCCCACAAATCTTGGCGGCTTCCGGAGGACGAGACCGAGCCGCGACCGCAAGAGGGTGAGTGCGTCCTTCTTGCGACCCATGTCGACCGCGGTTTTTCTTTGCCTCCCCATCCTTTCTTTCGGGGTTTTCTGAACTTCTTTGGAGCCCAACTTCATCACTTTTCTCCCAACACCATCACATACCTTGCCACATACGTGTCCATGTGTGAAAACTTTCTGGGCTGTCAACCGCACTGGGCCTCTTCAAACACATTTTCACCTGCCGTTCTTAGTCGGTAAAAAAGGCCAATCCGGGTGATGAGAGGACACATGTGATCAAGATGTGTGGAGGTCTGGGGATCCATATGAGAAATAAAAGTACTTTCCCCGCTATGATTCTTCCCGAGTCAGTCAGGGGGTGGCAGTCAACTTGGTTCTATTGTAAGGACCAACCGACCCAGGGTCAGTCGACTGGCCTTCCCCCGTTTTCCATAGAACGAGTTGAGAAGCCTTCTCCCTTGAGAGTGACTCCGGCTGAGAAAGCGGAGGTGAATATGTTGGTTGAGCGAGTAGTCCAACTTGTACGTGACAGTGTGACTGGCATGGACTTGTTAGAAGTGTTTCTCAGTCGATGCATCCAGCCACTCCAACCCGTGATCATCCAATGTGGATGTACTCGGGTGCTGAAGGCAGCACCCGGATCGACCTGGACGAAGTTGATGAGGGAACAGTGGCGTAGTGGCTGCAAGGTATTACTGGCAACAAAGACAAGCCTAGGGGGTCTAGGAGGGTTCCTCCACTCGACAACACCACCGAACCCGACAAGGTCTAATTCTTTCCTTTCGAGTGTATTTTTCTCTGATATGTGTTTGTTCTCGAAACTGATTGATATCCACTCAACCCTGTGTCTTTCAGTTCTATACTAAGATGTATTCGATGCGCAACGGAGAGCAGGATGAGGAGGGAGAGGCGAGTGGAGGCGACAGTGGCGACTGGCATTTTGATGGAAGGGGGGACGAGGAGAGCGAGGACTTGAGCAGTGGTGAGGAGGTCGACTCCCCTCCTCACACAGAAAGACGCTCCAAGCAGAGGCAGGAATCATCTAGTGTTCGTGGCAAAGCGACTCCGCCGACTGAACAGACCTTCAAGCGTGCAAGGACATCTTCTCCTATGCCAACTGAAAAAGCTCTGAAACAACTCAAAGTCGTGCCGCCAAAACCCCGGAAGGCCTTGCCCAAGATCAAAGTGGATGTCCCTATCGCTTCTGGGTAATCACTGAGCTCGACCTCTTAGTTTTAACATGACCTGATCTTTGGTCGATTCACTTTCCCCTTTTAACTGAGTGAATTCTGAAATTTGCAGTGCTGCTTCTGGGACTTCTATGTACCAAGATGATGCTGACGAGGAGATGGAAGACGTAGTCACCTCCCACGCGGATATAACTTTTGTCATTTTGTATTTACTTTATCAGCCATTTTGACGGTCGAATGAACTTCTATAATCGATTGCTTTGTAGCTCCACCCAATGTCATTGAAGTCCCAGACGACGATGAAGACATGCCATAGAGAGCCATGGGAAGGAGGGGCAGGACTTCGAGTAGGAAGGCACCATCTAGCAAGACGTCCTAGTCGACGCCGGTGACGGAACCAGTGGCTCAGTAGTCTGGAGACGTGAACCGGGCTTCTGTTACTTTTGTTGTTCCAGTGTCAAGTGAACGCCCTTCACCGTTGACTGCGCAAGTCCCTGCTTCATCTGTCAAACACCATGCCTCAGATCTTCAAGCTGCCGCGACTGGACCCACGTCTCCGCTGTTCGTCACCCATCATGTTCCGGAGGACCAGGCAAGCGCTGCTACGGGAGCTATACGCCAAGCAGGCCTGAAGATGGAGGGGATGAAGACAGTGCATGAGACCAGCCAAGCTGCCTATGATGCCAGTGCAGCCCTCCGAGCCAATGTCCAGGTTAGTTGGTTTCCGACTGATCTCCTATCTTGATGCTTGTTCTGTTAGGATATGCTACCTGAAAACTTTTCATTGTGCATTCATTTGTCAGTCTGTTCTTCGCACCTATACACCCACTGGGTGTTTCAATTTATGCTGAGTAGTTTTTCCAGTTGAGTCGATTAGGTTATGTCAATTGTAACTTTGGACTAGTGTGGGCACGCAGAGTGCACCCACTAGGTGTAGTCCCCGAGGCCGCCGTCGAATGTGTGATTCGGCGGGGGTCTTCAAAAAATATCTTGTTCTTCAGTTCTTCCACTCAGTCTGGGCGGATCATGTCGAGTGGAACCTGAACCAGTGGGGGCACGCTGAGTGCACCCACTAGGTGTAGTCCCCGAGACCGGGATCGATTGCGGGCAATTGGTTGGGGTCTGAGAATAACTGTTGCCTCTTCTTCTTCTTTTTCTTTTTTTTTCTTTCCACTCGGTCTGGGCGGATCATGTCGAGTGGGACCTGGACCAGTGGGGGCACGCTAAGTGCACCCACTTGGTGTAGTCCCCGAGACTACTGTTGAATGGTTAATTCTGCAGTAGTCTTCGAATTCTTTTCACTCGGAAGCGAATAATCATTGATTCTGTCCACTGATGTATCTTTTACTCATTTCAGAAATCATGTGAGCTCATCTCCAAATTTGCTGAATTTGAGGAGAAGTAGAGACAGCTCAACCTTGACTTGGAGTTGGCCAAGCAGAACTTGCAGAAGGCCAAAGACGAAACAGCTGGTATGGAAGGTAAAAAACTTGTCGAGTGTGGAATTGGATTGTTTCTCCAGTCGTCTCCTCGTTCTTATCTCTAAACCGAGTGCTTGTTTGTCATATATATATATATATATATATATATATATATATATATATATATATATATATATATATATATATATATATATAGAGAGAGAGAGAGAGAGAGAGAGAGAGAGAGAGAGAGAATGAGGCAGACTCTGGCACAGAAGGATCTTGATCTTGCCACAGCGTAGAAGGAGGCTTAGGAGAAGGCAACACTCGCCGATAAGAAGCTAGCTTCAGTCAGGGCACTGGAGGAAGACAATGCGAAGCTGAAGACATCTCTTGCCGAGGCCAATCGAGAAGTGACCCATCTGAAGAAGGACAAGGTAGCTTTGAACGACAAGATTGAAGACATTTCTTGTTAGAGAAATGACCTGGAGGCTTATCTGGGAGCACTCGGCAAGAAGTTATTCCTTATGCTTGAAGGTATCTTTCCTTGTTTGACTGTTTTGCTATCGTCGAGTTAGTATAAATCCGTCGACTCATTAGTCCTTTGCGGTTGTAGAATTCTGTCAAAACTTTGAGGAAGAAACTGGGCGAATCGAGATGAGCTTGGACCCCACCAACTCCCCTGTCAATGATGAAGCTGCCATGAACGTGCTCCGACTGGAATCCCGTCTTGCCAGCATTACAGACTACCTCGCTCGCCTGAAGGTTGTGGTGTCACGGATTGACACGGCGCTTTGGCCAAAGGAGACGCTCCAAAATGACCTCGAGTCCTTGATGACTTGACTCAATGAGATCCCTGGTCGAGTGCAGGAATGGAAGAAGTCGTCTGCTCGATACGGTGCTGATGTAGCTCTGTCTCTTATTCGAGTCCATTGCAAGGAGGCCAAGGAAGAAAAGCTAGCAGCGATCAAGGTTGCCAACACCAAGAGACTCGACTTCCAGTCTTTTATGGAGACCTTCATTGCTGCTGCTACTCGAATTGTAGATGGAATCGACCTGGATGAGTTCGTCGAGCCTTCCAGTCCCCCTCCTGCGGAGTGAACAAACTTTTTATGATCCGATTAAATTTGCCTTGGTATGCCGAGTGGTTTTGTAACTGTTAAAAACTCCTTCGGGCCTAATGCCTGAGTACTTTAATCTGCTATCTGGAACCTCGTAGGATTTATCTAATCTTTGTTGTTTTTGAATATCTTGACGTTGAGTGGGACTTGATACTTCAATCTGGACTGTTACTGACTCCGTGATGCAGCTCAGTCGAGTGGATCATGAACGAGGGCACTTGGTGCTATCCATAACCTGCACCTTGTCATCCTTGCAGATCAGGATAGAGCGGACATTGTATTTGTGCCGCAGCTCTGAGGATAAGGTCACGGTCGACCTGCACCTCGTCATCCTTGCGGATCAGGATGGAGCAGACATTGTACTTGTGCCGCAGCTCCGAGGATAAGGTCACAGTCGGCCAGCATCTCGTCGTCCTTGCAGATCAGGACGGAGCGTGTTTTAAACTTAGGCGACTACGAGACTGCAGCTAAGCCCTTGAGTGGGAGGATTGCTCTCCACTCGGTAGGATTTTTTAAACTTAGGCGAGTACGAGACTATAGCTAAGCCCCCGAGTGGGAGGATCGCTCTCCACTCGATAGGATTTTTTAAACTTAGGCAAGTACGGGACTACAGCTAAGCCCCTGAGTGGGAGGATTGCTCTCCACTCGGTAGGATTTTTTCAACTTGGGCGAGTGCGGGACTGCAGCTAAGCCCCCGACTGGGAGGATTGCTCTCCACTCGATATGATTTTTTAAACTTAGGCGAGTATGAGACTGCAGCCAAGCCCCAGAGTGGGAGGATTGCTCTCCATTCAGTAGGATTTTTTATACTTAGGCGAGTACGGAACTGCAGCTAAGCCCCAGAGTGGGAGGATTGCTCTCCACTCGGTAGGATTTTTTAAACTTAGGCGAGTACGAGACTGCAGATAAGCCCCCGAGTGGGAGGATCACTCTCCACTCGATAGGATTTTTTAAACTTAGGCGAGTACGGGACTGCAGCTAAGCCCCTGAGTGGGAGGATTGCTCTCCACTCGGTAGGATTTTTTCAACTTGGGCGAGTGCGGGACTGCTGCTAAGCCCCCGACTGGGAGGATTGCTCTCCAGTTGGTAGCATTTTTTAAACTTAGGTGAGTACGGGACTGCAGCTAAGTCCCCGAGTGGGAGGATTGCTCTCCACTCGGTAGGATTTTTAAACTTAGGCGAGTATGAGACTGCAGCTAAGCCTCCGAGTGGGAGGATTGCCCTCCACTAGGTAGGATTTTTTAACATTAGGCGAATCGGATTCGAAGCTAGGCCCCCGAGTGAGAGGCTTGCTCTTCACTTGGTAGGATTTTCTTTTTGAAACTTAGGCGAATTGGATTTGCGGCTAAGCCACCCCCTCGGGGATATTGGACACATGCATAAGTAATAACAATTATTTAGGAGACTGTAAAACCATGTCTTTGATAAACAAACCAAAAGGTACTTCTTATTACATCTCGACAGTCTGAATGCGTAAGAGTTAAAATGGCGGAGAAGCTTCGCATTCCAAGCGATTGGCTCATCTTTCTTGTGTCCCACATCATACAGGTGGTATCCTCCATCGTGGAGCACTTTGGTGATGATGAAGGTGGCTTCCCAGGCGGGAGCAAGCTTGTGTGGACGTTGCTGATCCACTCGGAGAACCAGGTCCCCATCCTGAAATGCTCGACCTCTTACGTTCCTAGCGTGGAAACGACGAAGGTCTTGCTGATAAATGGTCAACCTGATCAGGGCCATCTCTCTTTCTTCTTCCAAAAGATCAACAACGTATGGCTGGGCTTGTTTCGCTTCCGCCTCTGAGAAAAGCTCCACTCGCGGGGCATTATGGAGTAAATCAGTCGGTAGCACGACTTCGGCTCCATAAACCATGAAGAAGGGAGTCTGGCCAGTCGACCGATTTGGCGTCGTTCTCAGACCCCACACAACTGATGGTAACTCATCTACCCAGGAACCAGCTGCATGATTGAGGTCTCGCATCAATCTGGGCTTCAATCCTTGTAAGATCAAACCATTTGCTCTTTCTGCCTGTCCATTCGATTGAGGGTGAGCGATTGAAGCGTAGTCGACCTGGGTGCCCTGGGAAGTGCAGAAAGCTCTGAACTCATCTGAATCAAAGTTTGAACCATTGTCCATGATGATGCTATGCGGGACTCCATATCTGAATGTTAACTCTCTGATGAAGCCGACGACAGTTCTCGAATCGAGATTCTTGATGGGTTTGGCTTCAATCCATTTAGTGAACTTGTCGACTGCTACAAGCAGGTGGGTGAAACCACTTCTGCCAGTCCTCAAGAGTCCAACCATATCCAACCCCCAAACATCAAATGGCCAGATGAGTGGAATGGTTTTCAAGGCTGAAGCGGGCTTGTGAGACATGTTGGAGTAGAACTGGCAGCCCTCACACTTGTCGACTATTTCCTTTTCCATTTCATTTCCTCGCGGCCAGTAAAAACCTGCTCGGTATGCTTTGGCCACAATTGTCCGAGAGGACGCATGGTGACCACAGGTCCCCGAGTGGATATCATTAAGAATCATTCGACCCTCCCCTGGGTTAATGCATAGCTGGGCAACTCCAGTCACACTTTCCCTGTACAGTCGACCACTTATCACAGTGAAGGCTTTGGATTGACGGACAATCTGTCGTGCTTCATCTTCGTCTTTTGGAATTTCTTTCCTGAGAATATATGCGATATACGGCACTGCCTAGTCAGGAATGACGACCAAAACTTCCATGATTAGGTCGACCACGGCTGGGATTTCAACTTCAGTCGGATCAGTAGAACTCTTAGGTTGCGGTGGCTCTTCTGTGAAGGGATCCTCTTGAACTTATGGTGTGTGAAGATGCTCCAGGAACACATTGCTGGGAATGGGCTCCCGCTTGGAACCTATTTTTGCCAGGTCATCCGCTACCTGGTTCTTCAGTCGGGGATTGTGGTGGAGCTCTAGCCCTTCAGACTTCTTTTCCAGCTTTCTCGCTGCATTGCAATAAACAGTCATACCTGGGCTTCTGACATCCCACTCCTTCGGCACTTGATTGACCAGCAAATCTGAGTCGTTGTAGACCATTAGGCCACGGACGCCGAGTGAAATGGCCATTCGCAACCCATATAGAAGTGCTTCAGATTCAGCTTCATTGTTGGAGGAATCAAAGTGAATCTGAAGGACATAACTGAGTTTGTCACCTTGTGGGGATACTGGAACTACTCCAGTTCCAGAACCATTCAACATCTTGGATCCATCAAAGAACATTGTCGGTGTCAAAACCGGCAGATCTCGGGTAGGGGGTCCCGAACCATGCATATAAGGCGGATGGTAACAGGAGGCAGGGGACACGATGTTTACCCAGGTTCAGGCCTCTTGATGGAGGTAAAACCCTACGTCTTGCTTGATTGTTCTTGATGATATGAGTATTACAAGAGTTGATCTACCACGAGATCAGAGAGGCTAAACCCTAGAAGCTAGGCTATGGTATGATTGTATGTTTTCCTACGGACTAAAACCCTCCAGTTTATATAGACACCGGAGGGGGCTAGGGTTACACAAGGTCGGTTACAAAGGAGGAGATATACATATCCGTATTGCCAAGCTTGCCTTCCACGCTAAGTAGAGTCCCATACGGACATGGGACAAAGTCTTCAATCTTGTATCTTCATAGTCCAACAGTCCGACCAAAGGATATAGTCCGGCTGTCCGGACACCCCCTAATCTAGGACTCCCTCAGTAGCCCCTGAACCAGGCTTCAATGACGATGAGTCCGGCGTGTAGTGTTGTCTTCGGCATTGCAAGGCGGGTTCCTCCTCCGAATACACCATGGAAGAGTTTGAATGCAAGGATAGTGTCCGACCCTGCAAAATAAGTTCCACATACCACCGTAGAGAGAACAATATTTCCACAAATCTAATCTGCTGACATGTTTTGACGGCATGACATCACGCCACGGCCCGGTCATTATTTGAACCGTTTTTCTTTAACCAGCTCCGCACATAACGCGAGGCAGTTTCCTTCACACGTCTTGTCAAAGCAGAGATCATGTTCCCCTTATCACGGGATTCTCATCAATACAGACATGGGTAACCCAACCATGCTTGTTGGTATGAGTCCTAGATCTAAGGTAAGTCTCAAACGGCCATGAGGAGGACACCTGATATTCACCCTCTTTATAAAGGGGATAGGGCTTTTTCTTTTTCCCTCCCGTGTTCAATCGAATCCTTCCCCCGCCTCGAGTTCTAACAACCAAAGCTCAGGTCAGGTGCTTCGGACCTTCAACTATGTCCAGATCCAACCTTCAAGGTCAATGGATGCCTTCCTCCGTCACAGAGGAGGACATCAAGAAGTTGAGAGGCCAGATATCTGACCACCGAAATTTCGCACAGGCTGCCTGCCCGAGGGCAGGTCGCCCCTACTTCCGAACCCAACAAGAGTGTTGTGTTCATCTCCCACTTCCTCCGAGGACTAGGCCTCGCTCTGGATCCCTTTGTTAGGGGTCTTATGTTCTATTACGGGCTGGATTTTCATGATCTGGCCCCGGATTCCCTTGTCCACGTCTCGTCATTTATTGTCGTATGTGAGGCCTTCCTCCGCATTACCGCTCACTTCGGCCTATGGCTCAAGACCTTCGATGTGAAGCCAAAGATGATCGAGGGGCGGCACGCATCGTGTAGAGGTGCTTTGATAAGCAAAATCGCTGACGCTCCATGGCCAGAGGGTTCCTTCCCAGAGGTGTCTGGATTGTGGCAGCGGGAGTGGTTCTACATCATAGCTCCCCGAAGTGCCAAGTGGGTAGCTGTCCCTACCTTTCGCTCGGGCCCCCCACCACAACTGATGTCATGGATCAGCAGGGGGCTGAGCTGGGGTCCAGGCAAGGACATGCCAATGCTGCAGAGCCATATCCGAGATCTCTTCGAGGGAGATTTCAGTTTGGTTATGGTAATGCAAGTTATGCTGGTTCGTCGAGTCCAACCGTGCAAACGCCGGCCCCTCCGCATGTGGGAATTCAACCCGGAAGGACCGCATACTATTCAGCGTTTCCTCGGCATGACGCACGAGGAGATGTACAAATCATTCTTCAGACCCCAAATAGTGTCCGGACACCACCGAGGACGTGGGCCTGAGCCGCAACCGCCCCGCTGCCCAAGTAAGTAATCCCGTGGCCGAACACACTATCCTTTTATTTATCATGACATCATTCTGACGAATCGCTCTTTGACCAGGACTGGATAACGATGGCGAAGATGATCCGGTGTTCGGCCCCCCTTCCTGTGGGCTTGGACAATCCGGTGCTGGAAAAGATGCTCGAGCCAGCACCTTATCTAGTGCCCTCAAAGGAAGATGAAGGGGGGAATAAAGAGGGCGAAAGCGGGCCTCCTTTGCTATTTATTCCAACCGAGGGAATGAGCGCCTTCGCGAGGGAGGATAACCAAGGGGAAGAATCTGACATTCTCTCTCCCCGGGGAAGGAAGAGGACTACCTCTGAAGATCTGGAAACTAAGGTTTCCAAACAGGAGAAAAAATCTTCGCCATAGGGTCCTGCCTCGGAGGGTATTCTTGCCGCACAATGTCCGTGCGGGGATCATCCCTCTACCGAGCTGTAAGTAATTGAAAAGTACTTAATAATGAAAACATCCTACCTTACTTCCGAAGAAAATAACCGATGCTTATAAATTGTAGTCCGGATTGTAGCCCTTCTCAACAGAGCTTATCTTCAGGTGATCTTCTTCCGGAGATGATGGAGAGTGAAACGCCTCCCCCGGACACCCCGGCTCAAGAAGCGGGCGACCTTGAAGTGTCGTCGTGAAGGGTATCTCCAGATGCACTAGGGCCAGAGGATAACCCTTTGGCTGCTCGGAGTCCCCAGTATCCGGCTCCTAAGGAGAGCGACAGCAAGGGTCCGTACAATGTGCGGTTGGATGCGCTGAAGGATCTTCTGGGGCAAGCTACCGTCTCGGAAGCGCATCATACGCTGATGGGTATGGTAATTGAAAGGATTTCATCCGCTGAAAGCGGTTTGCATGAAGCTTTTATGAGTCTGCTGAAAGGCTTTGAGGTACGTGAACTAGTGTATGTTTTTAACAGTACCGCATACATTAGGTATGCCCTATGCAGATAGTAGCCCCTGAGACTCTGGTTGTCATCGAAAACGGCAGCAAATAGAGGATCATAGTCCCAGGTAACAACCAGACCACCTTTATGTGCAGGGGGCTGAAGCTCCGGTGGCTAGCCAGACTGATGGGTTTGCCGAGCTAAAGCGGCAACTGGATGCGACAGATGCCGACATCGTTCTTGTCAACAAGCGGCTTGATGAGGCACAGGGTGAGTGGTTTTTCTGGTGGTCGTCACATAATAAGAGTAGCATGATGCCAGTATCTTTAATGTGTTGTGACTGCAGATGGAGCTTCCATCGTGGAGACCCTTCGGGCGGAGCTTGCCCGGGCCAAGGAGCAAGCAAGGAGTAGCAATGCGTCCGCTTTATAGGCGGCCGAAGAATTAAGGGCTGAACAAGCCGTGCATTGCGAGAGCAAGGAAAAAATAGCCAATATGGCAGTAGAGTTAAAAGATGCCGCTGGCTGTTACCAGCTTCTTGAAGGAGAGAACCGTGCGAAGGCGACGGACCTGGAGAAGGCCCGGGTGGCTGCCAAGGAAGCCCGCTCCAAAATTAGAGCGACGAAGGAGGAGCTGAACCAAGCTGCAGAAATCGTGTCTGGGAAGCCCTTCTTGTTGCGGACTAAGTTCGGAGATCCGAAGTATGCTCCTCTGGACCAGCTATGGAGCTCTGCGGACGCCTACATGGATTTGGCTGCAAGTGCTGCTGATGCGGCCGAGTACTTCAAGGATCAGAAAGGTCCCGAAGTGGAAAAGCTGTTCTGGTCACAGTTCCACGCTCCAGTCCGTCCGCTGTTGTTGAATGAGCGATTGGCCGAGTGGGCCGAGCTCCATAGGTTGTCTGGACTTGCCATGAGGCCCGTTGTGGATCACCTGTGGCCGGGAGGGCCAAGGCCGAATAGCTACTTTAGCTTAGTGCAACAATTCCTTGGTGATGTGCCACACATCGATGCTGTAAAGAGATCGGCATGAATAGAGGGTGCGTGGATGGCCTTTGCCCGTGTCAAGACATACTGGGCGGAGATGGAGGCCACCACTGTTGCGACACAGGGTTCGGCCATAGGCCGAGTGGCTGCCGAGCACTACATTGAAGAAGTTCTTGAAGGCGCTCGTTCGATAGAGGCTCAGTGCTCGAAGAATGTTATGTTCAAGTGACATGTATTCCCATTGTAAAAATAATGTTTTATTGAATTGTCAAGGCTGTATTTATACTTTTGCCCGAAAGTACTATGGTGCCTCCTGTGCGGTCGTTTACGTATATATGTGTATAATCTGAAAGTTTCCAGTCGTCGGCTTCCGCCCCCACGCATATAATGCGGGGGTGTTCGCAAAGGATGCATATCCACACTTGATCCAATGTCTTGGTCCGTTAAGGAGGTGATAGCGTAGCGAACTAGGCAATCGGACTATATTGCTTTAACACTTTCACTTAGCCATAGGAGTTTGACAGTGGGGCTACATAGTAGCCCCTGGTACTTCTGCGCTCGTCCGAATACGGGGCACGTACGTACGTGACCCAGAAATGGCCCTTCGTTAATGCGGAGGAATCCGGAAGATTCCGATGAGTCATCAAGTGGTTGACCAGTCTCTCGCTATATCATGACAGTCAGTTTTCGGCTTTATCTACTGAGGTGCTCATCCGGATGAACCAGGGCACAATCGCAGTAGTTCTCCCAGTGCTACCTTAGTCGATATAACGGAATGTAAGGTACCAAAACGTGAGAGCCGGGCAAACCCAATATTTGACCAAATACATGATTCGGAGCTGATGCATATAGGTCCAAACTCGCGACGCCGAACACTCCCTAAGGTTTTCGGTCTTTATAACATATACCGGGCTAAACAATGCCCTTAATAAGAAACCCCATGTGTCCAGGTATGTGCAAAATCCTGGCGTGGCCACATGCCAATACCGCCAGCTTCCTACTCGGTTGTGTGGAGTATCCGGAGGATGTGAGCAACAAGAGACAATAAAAAGGTTTACGTGGGGTCTTAATCTAAAAAGAAACCTTTGGGCGGGTCCCTGCTACACGTCTACGCCTGTGTCTCCGTTGTGCCGTGTCCTGGACAGGTGCAGCATGATTTTCATCTGCAAAAGGAAAGAACTTAGGTGAAAGTTGCCGTGCCAAAAAAAGAAGAGCTGGTTATTATAAATGAACTATCGAAATTCAAGAGAAACCAAGTTGAGCCGGTGTAGCGACCCAACCTCAGATGGTCAAGTCTCTGTGTATCTGTGCCATCCCTGGATCAGTATGCTGGCACACAGTACATCAATGTATATATCAAAGTGCAATCACATGTATAAATAACGTAAAACTAATATATATACCTCGTAAGTCTCAGCAGAAACAAACAATCGGGTGTGGAGTCCCATCAACGCCATCGACAAGTTGAGTGTAGACTGTAACCCTGTATCGTAACTCTTACGCGTTGAAGAAAATCCTGCAACATGATACGTTGCAGCCATGTAGGTCAGTACATTGAATGTACCGGCAAGATCACAATAAGAGAAAGCAGATGATAAAACTATTCTATATGCAATATGGCTTTGTGGCTCTGGGTTTGAGTTTTGTTTGCGTAAAAGCTAGTTTTATTTTCCCTACATCAAAGGAATAACTGGAGTCTGTACTATGGAGTTTTCTATCATGACATGGTTCCGCCAACCGATGTCTCATAACCCAAATCATCATAAGTTGCTCACAATTAAGTTATCAGTCCAGTGTTGAGAGTTCCAAGATAGATCCAAGTCCAGAGGCTCAAATTTTCCGTAACCGGGGACACGGCTAATCGATTAGGTTTTAACCCTCTGCAGAGGTTTGCACACTTTACCCGCAAGATTCGATCCCTCTCTTTACATTCTCGCAGTTCAGGGTGTTTGAGAACAAGATGACTGAAACATGGTCTTCCGAAGAGTTCCTCTGACCACTGTCAGGTGCTCATCCAATCCTACCATAGTTCTACATCTGCTAGAACCGTCCCAGCCAGAGTCACCACTAAGGTCAACCAAGCCAGAGCCCATAGTGACTTGCGGTTGCACAGGTAAGCTTCCGGGCATGAAGTATTCTTCCGTCTCTTTGAGTCTGGGTGAAGCTTTCCGCAAGATGTCATGTCGCTTCTCCATGCATCCCGGCCATCCACTGGTTTCTCTAGGGTGTCCATTAACCGTCCTTCACCCAGTAGTGTGTATTGAATTCTTATCTTGAGTCTTGAAGTCTTGAGGCCTTAAAGATGCAGTCCTTGCAAATGCCATCATGGAGTTGTCGTCATTGACATAGAGTCCTCCATTCTCACACCACTCCTGAGCACTCATACCAACCCCGTCTACTTTAGCGTAGCATAGAAATAAAATAACGTCCCGGGCTTGATAACAGGGAGATGGGTTCCTACCTCATGCATTCTACTCAACTACAAGATTCAATAACACTACTGGAGGAATTGTTGAAAGGGTGCTACTACATGCAAATAAAACATAGGTATGAAAAACATGGTCAAAGTGAACTTGCCTGGTATGTTGATGAAGATAATAGCGCTCTCGAAATATAACTTGATATTATTCGTCACTCCGATGAAAATCTATATTAACATTCATAGCATTCATATAAGCAAACAATTCTATCACTCAAAAAAATAACAACTAAGTCAATAAATAAAACGCAATAACAAACCCAAATGAACTCCAAAGAAACTTCAAGTAAAACCACAAAGAAAACTCTACCACTTTACTACAAACAACTAACCTAGATTTGCCATAAGTAAAAACTTAATAGCAATAAAACACTAAACTAATAAGTTAACAGAAAATAAAATGTAAAACAATTAAGTTAATAGAAAGTATTTTTCATAAAATTTTATTTGCAAAAAGAAACAAATAAAAAGCTTTTATGAAACACTAACTATGACCAAAACAAGTTTTCATACAAAACTAAATAAAATAATATTTTTTAAATAATAAAAAAATCTTTGGTTGACCAACAGAAATAAAAACTAAATTTGTCAAAAGTGACAAAAAGAAATAATTTAAAACTAATAAAAACAATAAAGAAAAGACTAAAACAAAACTATAACTAAAACAGTACTGTTTTGCTAAAAAAACTTAATTTAAAATAAACTAAAATAAATCACTATATGACTTTAGATAGACAAAACAATAACAAAACCGAAGCAAAAATAATCAATCAAAAATATTTAATAAAATTCAAGATACGGCCAAATTATTGATTTGAACAAGTTTCATCAAACTCAAATTTTAAACTACTCAAAATTGATAACTAAAGACACAAACAGAAACTTCAAGAAATTTTGAATCTAATGCAAAAAGAATCACTCAATTTGGATCTAAAACATAAAAGATATAAGCAATCTAAAATTGAAACTATCTCTGTTTTTAAAACAAAAACGAAAAAAAACATCGGGCACTAGCTACGTGGCCTACTGCTATAGGGCCAGGGAGGTGGGTGATCTGAACTATCTAGTGCTCGGTCGTAAAATAATAGAAACGTGTACGGGCTAAAACAGAAAGACCGATTGTCTAAACCGACTCGACCTGAACCGATCTAAACCGAATAAAACTGAAACAAACCGGAACTAAACCGGTCTATAAACAGAAAAACCTAACCGTTCATTAGATCTAATCTAGCGCGTCAATAACAGATCGGACAGAGGGGAATGGCTCATCGCGGTGGGGTGAGCTCCGGCGAGGTCGTCGGCGACGGTGGCGGCTCGGCGACGATGCAGGTGAGGCCTCCGGTGGTCCTCGACGACGGTGAAGACACCCAGGCGATGCGGAAGACAACGGCGATGCCGATGGTGGTCGACGATGAGCTCAGGGACGTCAGAGGAGGACGGCGGTGAGGTTGAGGCGGCGATGGTGTTCGGGCGTCGGCGGATGACGGGGCTCTGGTGGGTTTCGGGCTCGAGCGAAGGCACGGGGAGATGCGGACGAGCGATGGGGTTGCGGTGGTGATCTCGGGTGGCGGCAAGGTGGTCGGGGTCGAGTGCTGCGTCGGCAATGGCTTGACGGCGGAGCTCGGGCTCCGGCGAGGTAGTACGGGCGAGGGAGAGGGGTTCGGGGCGGCTTTAGGGCGGAAACGAACGAGGAGGAGGGGTATATATGGGGGGGGGGTTCTTGGAGGAGCGGGCGAATCGGGGGAGAGGATCCCGCAATCTCCGGGATACGGCAGCGGCGGCGCGATATTGCTACGGCGGTTGCGTGCGGAGGAGGAAGAAGACGGCGGGGTCCACTGGTCAGCGAGAGAGAGAGAGGGAAGAGTTCGGTCGGGCGACCGGTCGCGAGGGGATTCGGGTGAGGGCGCGGCTGGGCTGCGGCTGTGGCTCGCTGTTGGGCCGCGCCGGGTGGCTCGCTGGGCCGGTTGGCCTGGCCAGCTCGGGGGGTTCTTTTTTCGAAATAAGGCAGAGGAAAAAAAACTAAAATAAGATAAATCTATAATATTTTTATATAGTACACATATATATCAAAAAAAATCAGGAAAATAAACTCTACAACGTGAACATTTTTCCAGAGGCAAAATCAAAACTAGAAGAAAACGTTTTTTATTATAAATTCCAAATGAACTCCAATTTGAATTCAAAAACTTTTGGCATTAATTTCTCCTGACTTTTTGGAGTGTCATGTTAGCTCCTCTCATACTTTTAAACAAGTATTTGTAGGGTATATGAAATAAATTTTGAATGCCAAGTTGAATCCAAATTCAAATAAAATTCAAAAGCCTCTGAAATTTCAAAATGCCACTCAATTTCACACAATCAGTCACACAATAATCAAACAAACAATCATAAATATTTATTTAATATAACATTCCAAAATTTAGAATTTTGGGATGTTATAAACCTACCACACTTAAAATGAATCTCGTCCTCGAGATTCGAAGAGGCTAGCAAGAAAAGGTTAGGGTTTGGGGTCTTCTAGCAAATATTTTGGTCGGAAGGGTCTAGTGTACTACCACACTTAAAAGCATGGGTATGGTTCCGGCAAAACTCATGTACTCCATCCTTTTGGGTTGCTGGTGTCGATGTTCTCATATACTCCGGAATAGCTCTTTCACGGGTGCTCTTCCGGTCGGGGCATAACCTTTTCCTCAAACACGTGTCCTTTCATCCTGGTGACGGTCTTCCGAGTCTGGGTCTTCTTAGCTGACTGGTCTGTCGCCAATACTAAATAACTATCAAAATTCTCATGGTGGTCAACCATATATGGTTTCTCCTACAAAAAAATGGGTTTGGTTGAATCTCATCGTATATCCTACAATTGGCAACGGGTGCCTGGTACATGGATCAATCATCCTACCATTATATGGTTTTATGGCTTGACGTGTCGACACTCTTCTAAGGTTTTCAAGGCTCTCTGATTTTCCATCAACATATGATAGTTCATGATAGAAGTCTACGGTATGGGGGCCAATCCATCCCGTACTTGAACCATATATGCATACATAGAATCACGTATTCTAACACTTGGGCATACTCGCAAGCATTGCATAATTTCTCTTGTCAACGAACTGAGTTCGAATAAATCCATTGTTTCTGCAAGCTGAACAAGACATCTAACGTTTCTTCACATCTCTCGGGTTTTCGTATCCTCCTAAAAATGTCGGATGATTAACTCAGAGTTTTCTTCCAAAATATCTTCCTTCAGCAAGAGTGTGCTTGCTTCTTATTAACTCCTGGGCCTGTGGGTTAAGGCCCACTTCAACTCTTGTACAATTTTAACTCATCCTTTCGAGGATTATCATTCCATATTCCAACATTACATCTCCTTTAAATCCAATAGTACTTCTTCCTTCATACCCTTGTGGTGACGATCATACAAAACTCCAACTTACTTGGTCCAGCTCCCTTCTATGGACCATCATGAATAACACAATTCTTTCTTCATTAATCATGTGGGTTTATGGAGCACTACCACACCTAAAATGAAATGCACTAGTCCATCCATAAATCATATTATTTTCCTATCAAATCTTTTATTACATCCTTAACCATTTTTTGTAAATCCAAATTCTAAAAAGGTACTTCATTACAAATGCTGCCATCCACATGGTTTGGTACGGTCAAGCATTACTTCCCACTTTATTAATTTTTCCTCCTTGAGGATCCTTCAGTCCCACTGGAATTGTGCGACATGCTCCTTGAAATCTTCAATCTTCTGTTTCATCATGGTGGCCTTGAGCTTCATCTCCATCATCTCTGCATGCACTTCTCTTAGGTATTCCTTAGTATAACAGAGTCTTGCTTCAAGTATTTCTCCGATCTGGCGTATGGCTTCCATGGCTGCTTCACGAACAGCGTCGAAGAAAGTTGCTTGTGGTACACGTGAGATGAAAAAGTACTGCCCTATCGTCTTTGGGCAAACTCCTTTCATACGGTGGAGGTGTACCTCCACATACCAAAGTTCCACTCCCTTTTGCATGAAGGTGTAGCCTTTGTAGATTGCATCTCCTTCAAGGTGAATATGCTTCATCATGTCCTTCAGGATCTTCGGGTAATCATGATCACTTGTCAGGGTCATGATCGTTTCCGGGCCCTTAAGGAAAGACTCATAAAGGGTCGTCATGTGCAGTTGTAAAACAATATTGGTGCTCAGAATAAGGTACATATGTCCTTGGGTACACATTCATATCATCCAAACAAAACTTCAAACTCAATTTCCGACATCCAGTTTATGCATCACAACTCATTTTCTTCCATGTTCACCCAGAATATTAATTTCCAAGATAAAACATAACAACTCCTTAAAGCCTTTCAGCATATGACATATCAACTTTATTGAGTCATGAAGTATTACAATTTCTGAGTAATCTATTACATAACTCAACCCTGCATTCTCATGAAAAAGTGTTTTCCATACTATCATTATTACTGATATCAACATCTCCACTACTCAGCTCCAGCTTTCTCATGATTTGAACAATCCCTAGCAAAATGTCTTGCTTCCTTGCAACGAAAACAAATAACTTCCGGCATGTCTGTAGGCTTCTTGGTGATCGTGCCTGCTCCTGGAGTTCCTTGCTTCCTTTCGAGACAATCATTGGCATAATGCCCGACGTCCTTACATTCAAAACAGGTAATATAACTCTTGTCCCTCTTTGCAGAAATTGGGTTGTTCTGAGGGTGTCTTTGTTTTCTCTTCCTGGTTTTCTTCGTTCTGATCAAACGTTCTATTCCATGTGGATCAAACTCCACTGCTTCTGTCGGGAAGTATCCCAGATACTCTTTTCTTTCCTTGGTGCAACACTATGAAAAATGTCCTTCTTCTCCACATGAATAACAGGCATTGGAGTAAAATCTGTTGAGGCTTTCTCCATCGGGGTCTTCAACACTTTCCTTCATCACAGGCTCTTCTAAACTTTCCCGGAGGGCTTCGTTCATGGCTTCCTTCCGCTCCTTGGTAAGTTCTTGTACCTTGGGATAAATCTGACATTGAGAAGGGTAGTGCGTAGTTCCTTCACACAGGAAACAAGTAACCTTCCCAGTTGGGCATTCTTCAGCTGGGTGATTTCCTTCACAATGAGGGCATCCATCCTTGTGTTCTTCATTGGTGTGTCCTATTTCTCCGCAAATCTTGCAGGCACAAGGTTTCTTCATCGGGTTATCCCAGTGCTTCCGGATGAGATGGGATCTTGTCAGAGTCTTCTTGAATTCTTCCCAAGTCCTTGCTCTGTTGCATCCTTGTATGGCTTGATGCATTTTCCACCAGGTTGTAGCACTCTGGTAAAATACTGAAGAGAATATTGGACCTCATACTTCCTTGCAATCCAATTTTTCTTGAGGTGATTCTCCATGTTTTCAATTCATAGCTCTGCCTCCCGTT
Source organism: Triticum monococcum (assembly GCA_034509565.1). Classification (NCBI taxonomy): domain Eukaryota; kingdom Viridiplantae; phylum Streptophyta; class Magnoliopsida; order Poales; family Poaceae; genus Triticum; species Triticum monococcum. The sequence goes on along the minus strand of CM067843.1, from coordinate 182,355,071 downwards.
GAGTCATCGGTCCAGAGAATACTAGTCCTTCTTCCTTCCTCATCTATTGGGTCCAAGGGCTTTGGGGTGAGATATGGGATAGGTGGGAAGGGATACACACAAAATAATAGTTTTGAAAATGGGTTTTATTTGTGGCTAAAAAAATCAAGCAAATGATAGCTCACGAATCGTCGCATCTAACGTAAGTATATAACAGGGGTTTGGTCCTCTAACGGTCAAATAATTCTTCTGATTCTTCAAGTCGTCGGAGTCTTCAACTGGTGTAGCTTCAACTCTTCTAATGCATGGTCAAATCCTATTTACTCTGAAATGGTCATCGATTGTCCGATATCTTGTCCTTCTTGGCGTGGCTTCAGTTGATCCTCCGTGTGGTCAAAATGGAAAGGGGTGTATTCTAACTATTTGAGGTAAGAGAGGATATTTGATAAAATCAGAAAAGATGAGAAGTAATAGATTTTTTTGAAAATAAAGTTTTAGAGATTTCCTGTCCTAGGAGCTTTCTAGTTTCTAGGGTCACGTCCTACAGTCAACATGTGCTCTGATACCATATCTGTAGCGACCCGACCTCAGACGGTCAAGTCTCTGTGTATCTGTGCCATCCCTGGATCAGTATGCTGGCACACACAGTACATCACTGTATATATCAAAGTGCAATCACATGTATAAATAACGTAAAACTGATATATATACCTCGTAAGTCTCAGCAGAAACAAACAATCGGGTGTGGAGTCCCATCAACGCCATCGGCAAGTTGCGTGTAGACCATAATCCTGTATCGTAACTCTTACTCGTCGAAGAAAATCCTGCAACATGATACGTTGCGGCCATGTAGGTCAGTACATTGAATGTACCGGCAAGATCACAATAAGAGAAAGCAGATGATAAAACTATTCTATATGCAATATGGCTTTGTGGCTCTGGGTCTGAGTTTTGTTTGCGTAAAAGCTGGTTTTATTTTCCCTACATCAAAGGAATAACTGGAGTCTGTACTATGGAGTTTTCTATCATGACATGGTTCCGCCAACCGATGTCTCATAACCCAAATCATCATAACTGGAGTCCGGTGTTGAGAGTTCCAAGATAGATCCAAGTCCAGAGGCTCAAATTGTCCGTAACCGGGGACACGGCTAATCGATTAGGTTTTAACCCTCTACAGAGGTTTGCACACTTTACCCGCAAGTTTCAATCCCTCTCTTTACATTCTCGCACTTCAGGGTGTTTGAGAAAAAGATGACCGAAACATGGTCTTCTGAAGAGTTCCTCTAACCACTGTCCGGTGCTCATCCAATCCGACCGTAGTTCTACATCTGCTAGCACCGTCCCAGCCAGAGTCACCACTAAGGTCAACCAAGCCAGAGCCCATAGTGACTTGCGGTTGCACAGGTAAGCTTCCGGGCATGAAGTATTCTTCCGTCTCTTTGAGTCTGGGTGAAGCTGTCCGCAAGATGTCATGGCGCTTCTCCATTCATCCCGGCCATCCACTGGTTTCTCCAGGGTGCCCATCAACCGTCCTTCACCCAGTAGTGTGTATTGCATTCTTGTCTTGAGTCTTGAAGTCTTGAGGCCTTGAAGATGCAGTCCTTGCAAATGACATCATGGAGTTGTCGTCATTGACATAGAGTCCTCCATTCTCACACCACTCCCGAGCACTCATACCAACCCCGTCTACTTTAGCGTAGCATAGAAATAAAATAACGTCCCGGGCTTGATAACAGGGAGATGGGTTCCTACCTCATGCATTCTACTCAACTACAAGATTCAATAACACTACTGGAGGAATTGTTGGAAGGGTGCTACTACATGCAAATAAAACATAGGTATGAAAAACATGGTCAAAGTGAACTTGCCTGGTATGTTGATGAATATAATAGCGCTCTCGAAATATAACTTGATATTATTCGTCACTCCGATGAAAATCTATATTAACATTCATAGCATTCATATAAGCAAACAATTCTAGCACTAAAAAAAAATAACAACTAAGTCAACAAATAAAACGCAATAACAAACTCAAATGAACTCCAAAGAAACTTCAAGTAAAACCACAAAGAAAACTCTACGACTTTACTACAAACACCTAACCTAGATTTGCCATAAGTAAAAACTTAATAGCAATAAAACACTAAACTAATAAGTTAACAGAAAATAAAATGTAAAAAAATTAAGTTAATAGAAAGTATTTTTCATAAAATTTTATTTGCAAAAAGAAACAAATAAAAAGCTTTTATGAAACACTAACTATGACCAAAACAAGTTTTCATACAAAACTAAATAAAATAATATCTTTTTTTATAATAAAAAAATCTTTGGTTGACTAAATAAAAAAAACTAAATTTTTCAAAAGTGACAAAAAGAAATAATTTAAAACTAATAAAAACAATAAAGAAAAGACTAAAACAAAACTATAACTAAAACAGTACTGTTTTGCTAAAAAACTTAATTTAAAATAAACTAAAATAAATCACTATATGACTCTGGATAGACAAAACAATAACAAAACAGAAGCAAAAAGAATCAATCAAAAATATTTAATAAAACTCAAGATACGGCCAAATTAGTGATTTGAACAAGTTTCATCAAACTCAAATTTTAAACTACTCAAAATTGATAACTAAAGACACAAACAGAAACTTCAAGAAATTTTGAATCTAATGCAAAAAGAATCGCTCAATTTGGATCTAAAACATAAAATATATAAGCAATCTAAAATTGAAACTATCTCTGTTTTTAAAACAGAAACGAAAAAAACATCGGGCACTAGCTACGTGGCCTACTGCTATCGGGCCAGGGAGGTGGGCGAGCGGAACTATCTAGCGCTCGGTCATAAAATAATAGAAACGTGTACGGGCTAAAACAGAAAGACCGATCGGCTAAATCGACTCGACCTGAACCGATCTAAACCGAATAAAACTGAAACGAACCGGAACTAAACCGGTTTATAAACAGAAAAACCTAACCGTTCGTTAGATCTAATCTAGCGCATCAATAACAGATCGGACGGAGGGGAATGTCTCACCACGGTGGGGCGAGCTCTGGCGAGGTCGTCGGCGGCGGTGGCGGCTCGGGGACGATGCAGGTGAGGCCTCCGGTGGTCCTCGACGACGGTGAAGACGCCCAGGCGATGCGGAAGACAACGGCGATGCCGATGGTGGTCGGCGGTGAGCTCGGGGACGTTAGAGGAGGACGGCGGTGAGGTTGAGGCGGCGATGGCGTTCGGGCGTCGGCGGATGACGGCGCTCTGGTGGGTTTCGGGCTCGGGCGAAGGCATGGGGAGTTGCGGACGAGCGATGGGGTTGCGGTGGTGATCTCAGGTGGCGGTAAGGTGGTCGGGGTCGAGTGCTGCGGCGGCAATGTCGTGACGGCAGAGCTCAGGCTCCGGCGAGGCAGTACGGGCGAGGAAGAGGGGTTCGGTGCGGCTTTAGGGCGGAAACGGACGAGGAGGAGGGGTATATATGGGGGGGGGGGTTCTTGGAGGAGGGGGTGAATCGAGGGAGAGGATCCCGCGATCCCCGGGATACGGCGGTGGCGGCGGCCCGATATTGCTGCGGCAGTTGCGTGCGGAGGAGGAAGAATATGGCGGGGTCCACTGGTTAGCGAGAGAGAGAGAGGGAAGAGTTCGGTCGGGCGACCGGTCGCGAGGGGATTCGGGTGTGGGCGCGGCTGGGCTGCGGCTGTGGCTCGCTGTTGGGCCGCGCCTGGTGGCTGGCTGGGCCGGTTGGCCTGGCCAGCTCGGGGGTTCTTTTTTTTTTGAAATAAGGCAGAGGAAAAAAACTAAAATCAGATAAATCTATAATATTTTTATATAGTATATATATATCAAAAAAATCAGAAAAATAAACTCTACAACGTGAACATTTTTCCAGAGGCAAAATCAAAAGTAGAAGAAAACGTTTTTGTATTATAAATTCCAAATAAACTCCAATTTGAATTCAAAAACTTTTGGCATTAATTTCTCCTGACTTTTTGGAGTGTCATGTTAGCTCCTCTCATACTTTTAAACAAGTATTTGTTAGGGGTATATGAAATAAGTTTCGAATGCCAAGTTGAATCCAAATTCAAATAAAATTCAAATGCCTGTGAAATTTCCAAATGCCACTCAATTTCACACAATCAGTCACACAATAATCAAACAAACAATCATAAATATTTCTTTAATATAACATTCCAAAATTTAGAATTTTGGGATGTTACAGCCGGGCTGGCCCTGATTACACGCGGGAAGCCCGTGGTGTCATTTTATGAGGGTTCAAAAACCAATCTCATGTATATATGATGGAACGCCGGATTCGCCTAACCGTGTCCGTGGTCTTGACGACCTGCCATTTTTCTGGTTGGTGAGGCCATCTTAGTTTGCGGCTGCTAGAGCTGCCGCATCCTCTTCCGTACGTAAAAAATGTTCAGTATTTCTGCTAACTGTGATGATGCCACGTGGACCGGGCATTTTGAGCTTGAGAAAAGCATAATGCGGTACTGCGTTAAGATGAGTGAAAGCCGCTCTTCCGAGCAGTGCCTGATAATCACTTCAGAATGGAGCGATGTGAAAAGTTAATGTTTCGCTTCGGAAGTTATCGGGAGAACTGAATACCACCTCTAGTGGTAGAGAGCCCGTACAGCGGGCCTCTTGGCCTGGTATTACTTCCTTGAAGGTAGTATTACTGTGGCTTATTTGTGTCGGGTCTATCCCCATTTTGCGGACTGTGTCCTAATATATCAGATTTAGATCACTGCCGCCGTCCATTAGGACCCTTGTGAAATGGTTCCCATTTATTATTGGGTCTAACACCAAGGCCGTCAGTCCTTCGCGCCGGATATTTGTATTGTGATCCCTACGATCAAAAGCGATCGGGCAGGCCAACCAGGGGTTGAACCTAGGGGTGACGGGCTTTATGGCGCGTGTGCATCAGGGTGCGTGATTGCTTCTCCCCTTTGTCACATGGATCACGTTTACTGTTTTGACCTTTCGTGGGAACTTTTTCTGTCCTCCGGTGTTTTGCTGGCGAGGTTCATCCTCGTTTTCGCTTGGTGTCTCTTCCCCTTTGTGTTCGGCATTTAGCTTACCGGCCTGCTTGAAGACCCAACATTCTCTATGGGTATGATTTTCAAGTTTGTCTTGGGTGCCGTGAATCTGACAGAGTTTGTCAAGAATTTTGTTTAGGCCAGATTGTCCTTCTCTGCTGCCTTTGAGAGGCTTTTTCCGCTGACCTGGTCGGGAGCCCCTAGATCCGGCGTTTACCACCGTGTTATCTAGGCTACCTTCTTTATTTCGATGCTTGTTTCTGTTGCGTCATGGTTTACCATTGCCATCCCTGACTTCGGATGTGCTTGGGTCGCTGGTGCTACTACGGGCCAACCAACTGTCCTCGCCCGCACAAAAGTGGGTCATGAGGCTTGTTAGGGCTGCCATTGTTCTCGGTTTTTCTTGACCGAGGTGTCTGGCGAGCCATCGTCTCGGACGCTGTGTTTAAAAGCTGCTAAGGCTTCGGCGTCCGGACAGTCGATGATTTGGTTCTTCTTGGTGAGGAACCTGTTCCAAAGTTTTCGGGCGGACTCTCTGGACTGCTGGATTATATGACTTAAATCGTCTACATCCGGAGGTCGGACATATGTCCCTTGAAAATTGGCCCGGAAAGCGTCCTCGGGCTCCTCCCAACTTCCAGTTGAGTTTTCGGGGAGGCTTTTCAGCCAGTGCCTAGCTGGCCCTTTAAGCTTGAGGGGCAAGTATTTAATGGCATGGAGATCGTCTCCACGAGCAATATGAATATGGAGGATGAAGTCCTCTATCCAGACTCCAGGGTCTGTGGTTCCGTCGTACGTCTCTATGTTCACCGATTTGAATCCCTCTGGGAATTCGTGATCCAACACCTCATTAGTGAAACATAAGGGGTGTGCGACACCCCTGTATTGGGATGCGCCATGGTGTTCGGACGGTTATAGTATTTGGCGTTGGTTGTGTACCGTAGTGCGCTTCCTAGATCCATAGATAGATCTGGTCGCGCCGGATTTCTAACGCAAGTTCTCACGTAAATCATGTGTTGACTTATGCGTGACTTTGTTAGCCGCTCTATCGCGTTCATAGTGTGGTGGATCCGGCCAGTTGGCCGTATTAACTTTCGGCTGTATGGGCTCTAAGGCCTCGTCATCGAATTCCGGTAATAGCTTGCGCTTTGGATAGCTATTTTGATGGTAACTTCCACCATACTTCGTTACTTTGTTCCACTTGTTGTTGAGCGTATCTTGTGCGACTTTGAGCCTTTACTTCTGTTTCTTCAGGCTCCTCGCTGTGGCAATAAGCCTTCTGCGGAGGTTTTCTTGCTCCGAGTGCGTTTCCGGGATGATGTGTGCATCTTCGTCCGGACTGTTTTCTTCCCTAGACGGGGATTGATGAGGCTTATCTTTGGCGTCATCGTGTTCGAATGTCGGAGCCGTACTATGTATGTAGTTTGCATCTTGACCGTGTTCTGCCACCGGGGTGGTGCAGTTGTCGTTTCTTCCAGAGTCACGTGGACTATTATTATCGTTGTTTTTGCTATGGCGGGACTTAGAGCGGCGCCGTTGACGTCGGCGCTTGGGTTGCTTGGAGGGTGCATCTTCCGCTGTCTCTTCACCATTGCCTTCTCTGGGTGCATCCACCATGTATACCTCATGTGATGAAGTAGCGGTCCAGCGTCCTGTGGGCGGTGGTTTTGGTTCGTCTCCTGCATCATCGTCCATACCATTGATGTCTTCGGAGTCAAAGTCGAGCACGTCGGTTAAGTCGTTGACAGTGGCTACTAAGTGGGTGGTGGGTGGGCAGCGAATCTCTTCGTCGTCCGCATCCCATTCTAGCCGGACATAGTTCGGCCAAGGTCCTCCTGACAGGGAGAGAGACCTTAATGAATTAAGCACATCTCCGAAAGGTGAGTGCTGAAAGATATCCGCGGAGGTGAACTCCATGGTCGGTGCCCCGTCGGATTCGACAAGCACGGATGTAGGCGGCTCGGAGTCCGTGGCCGGGGATAAATCCAGTGGTTTGGTGACACGACTCTTATAAGGGGTGAAGTCAGTATCCGGCTCTATCGCCACTAAGAGTGCGGCCTCCATGGCGGGGTCCATCCCTCCGCTTTTGGATGGCGTGATTTGCTCCGGGTTAAAGGCCTGAGTAGCCGCGGATGCGATCTCCCGAACACTGTCCGACGACAGAGTTACGTCTTGCTCGTCACGACTGTGCGGCGCGTTAGGCATGGGCTTGAATCCATCAAAGATCAAGTCTCCCCGGATGTCGGCCGTGCAGTTCAAGTTTCCAAATCTGACCTGATGGCCAGGGTCGTAGCTTTCGATCTGCTCCAGATGGCCAAACAAATTGGCCCGTGGTGCGAAGCCGCCGAATACGGAGATCTGTCCGGGGAGGAAAGCCTCACCCTGGACCGCATCGCTAGCGATGATCGAAGAAGCCATCAAGCCTTATGATGACAAAGCAGAGGAACTCTCAATGAAAGCACCAATGTCGGCGTCAAAATCAGCGGATCTCGGGTAGGAGGTCCCGAACTGTTCATCTAAGGCGGATGGTAACAGGAGGCAGGGGACATGATGTTTACCCAGGTTCGGGCCCTCTTGATGGAGGTAAAACCCTACGTCCTTCTTGATTGTTCTTGATGATATGAGTATTACAAGAGTTGATCTACCACGAGATCAGAGAGGCTAAACCCTAGAAGCTAGCCTATGGTATGATTGTATATTGTCCTACGGACTAAAACCCTCAAGTTTATATAGACACTGGAGGGGGGTAGGGTTACACAAGGTCAGTTACAAAGGAGGAGATATACATATCTGTATTGCCTAACTTGCCTTCCACGCCAAGTAGAGTCCCATCCGGACACGGGACGAAGTCTTCAAACTTGTATCTTCATAGTCCAACAGTCTGGCCAAAGGATATAGTCCGGCTGTCCGGAGACCCCCTAATCGAGGACTCCCTCAAACATAGTCCAATGTTCCGAGTGGATTTGAGTCGGTTGCTGTTGTTCGATCCACTCGATGAGGAAATCTGCTATTGCTTGGGACTTGATTGCTTTCTTTGCCTCAAACTTGATATCCAACGAAAGGAGTTCGATCGCCCACTTAGCCACTCGACCAGTTGTGTCTCTGTTGTTCAAAGTTTCTTACAATGGAGCATCGCTCGCGACTGTGATAGAGTGATTTGAGAAATAATGTGCAACCTTCTTCATGGTCAAGTAAATTCCATATACAAGCTTCTGATAATGCGAATATCTCTGCTTGGACGGAGTTAAGGTTTTAGAGATATAGTACACTGGGCGTTGAACCTTATAGGCTTTACCTTCTTCTTCCCGCTCGACCGTGAGTACTGTACTGACAACTTATTAAGTGGCTGCAATATAAAGCAGTAAAGGCTCTTTGCTAATTGGAGCAGCGAGCAACGGCTGGGTGGAAAGCAGGGTTTTGAGCTCTGCAAACACTGCGTCGGCTCTAGGAGTCCACTCGAACTTATCAGATTTCTGCAGCATTCGGTAAAGAGGCAATGTCTTTTCACTGAGACGAGAGATGAATCGACTCAAGGCGGCCAAACAACCAGTAAGCTTCCGAACGTCGTGTATCCGCACAAGGCTTTTCATTCAGAGTATTGCGCCAACTTTCTCTGGGTTAGCATCGATCCCACGTTTGGAAACGAGGAAACCGAGTAACTTTCCACCTGGAACTCCGAATGTACACTTTGACGGGTTAAGCTTGATATCATATCTTCTCAGGTTGGCAAAGGAGGTCAGTCAGTAGGTCGGAACCTTTACGCGACTTAACCACGATGTCATCCATGTACGCTTCCACATTTCGACTGATTTGAGTGAGCAGACACTTGTGTATCATGCGCACGAATGTGGCGCCAGCATTCTTGAGACTAAAGGGCATGGTAACATAGCAAAAGCACCCGAATGGGGTGATAAAAGCTGTTTTTATTTCATTGGGTCCATACAGTTGGATCTGATGGTACCCAGAGTACGCGTCTAGAAAGGACAATCGCTCACATCCCGCAGTCGAGTCGACTATTTGATCAATGTGGGGGAGAGGGAAGTGATCTTTCAGGCAGGCCCGATTGATATGCTTGAAGTCAATACACATATGGAGTGAATCATCTTTCTTGGGAACCATGACGACATTGGCGAGCCACTCGGAGTGGTAAATCTCTCTGATGAACTCAACTGCCAGAAGCCGAGCCACTTCCTCGCCGATTGCCTTTCTTTTCTCCACGGCGGACCGTTGGAGATGCTCTTTGACAGGTTTTGCTTTTAGGTCGGCTCACAAATGGTGCTCAGCCAATTCCCTGGGTACACCTGGCATGTCAGAAGATTTCCATGCAAAGATGTCCCAGTTCTCACGGAGGAACTGGATGAGCGCTTCTTCCTATTTGCTGTCGAGTGTTGTTGAAATATGAGTCAGAGCAGCATTGGGATCGGTCGGGTGAATATGAACTGATTTTGTTTCACCAGACAACATAAATGCAGATTCTGAAACATGCTTCTTAGCTCTCAACAAATCCTCGGATCTGCAGTCTTCTTGTATTCTTCCATTTCTATTGCTGCCATATGTTCATCGGTAATCTTCGAGCCCTTTTGGAAGAACTCTTCTGCTCGCTGCCGATTACCAGTGACTGTAATCACGCCCCTAGGACCAGGCATCTTGAGTTTGAGGTACACGTAATGATACGCCTCCAACGTATCTATAATTTTTTATTGTTCCATGCTATTATATATTCTGTTTTGGATGTTTAATGGGCTTTATTATACACTTTTATATTATTTTCGGGACTAACCTATTAACCCAAGGCCCAATGCAAATTGCTGTTTTTTTGCCTATTTTAGTGTTTCGCTGAAAAGGGATATCAAACGGAGTCCAAACAGAATGAAACCTTAGGGAGCGTGATTTTTTGTAACAAACGTGATCCAGAGGACTTGGAGTGCACGTCAAGAAACAACCGAGGAGGCCACGAGGAAGGGGGCGCGCCTACCCCCCTGGGCGCGCCCTCCCCCCTCGTGGGTCCCTCATGGCTCCACCACCTACTTCTTCATCCTAAATATGTTCACATACCCTGAAAACATCTAGGAGCGCCACGAAACCCTATTACCACCTTCACAACCTTCTGTACACAAGAGATCCCATCTTGGGTCCTTTTCCGGAGCTCCGCCGGAGGGGCATCGATCACGGTGGGCCTCTACATCAACTCCATGGCCCCTCTGATGATGTGTGAGTAGTTTACTTCAGACCTTCGGGTCCATAGTTATTAGCTAGATGGCTTCTTCTCTCTCTTTTCATCTCAATACAAAGTTCTCCTCGATCTTCTTGGAGATCTATTCGATGTAACTCTTTTTGCGGTGTGTTTGTCGAGATCCGATGAATTGTGGGTTTATGATCAAGTCTATCTATGAACAATATTTGATTATTCTCTGAAATCTTTTATGTATGATTTGTTATCTTTGCAAGTCTCTTCAAATTATCAGTTTGGTTTGGCCTACTAGATTGATCTTTCTTGCAATGGGTGAAGTGCTTAGCTTTGGGTTCAATCTTGCGTTGCTCGATCCCAGTGACAGAGAGGGAAACGACATGTATTGTATTGTTGCCATCGAGGATAAAAGGATGGGGTTTATATCATATTGCTTGAGTTTATCCCTCTACATCATGTCATCTTACCTAATGCGTTACTCTGTTCTTATGAACTTAATACTATAGATGCATGCTGGATGTCGGTCGATGTGTGGAGTAATAGTAGTAGATGCAGGCAGGAGTCGGTCTACTTGTCACGGACATGATGCCTATATACATGATCATGCCAAGATATTCTCATAATTATTCGCTTTTCTATCAATTGCTCGACAGTAATTTGTTCACCCACTGTAATACTTATGCTATCTTGACAGAAGCCACTAGTGAAACCTATGGCCCCCGGGTCTATTCTCCATTATATTTATCTCCCGTCAACAAGTTATTTCTGGCATCGTTTATTTTGCAATCTTAACTTTTAATATTTATCATAAAAATACCAAAAATATTATCTCTATCAGATCTCACTCTTGTAAGTGACAGTGAAGGGATTGACAACCCCTTTATCGCGTTGGTTTCAAGGTTCTTATTTGTTTGCGTAGGTACGAGGGACTTGCGGGTGGCCTCCTACTGGATTGATACCTTGGTTATCAAAAATTGAGGGAAATACTTACGCTACTTTGCTGCATCACCCTTTCCTCTTCAAGGGAAAACCAACGCAGTGCTCAAGAGGTGGCAAGATGGATTTCTGGCGCCGTTGCCAGGGAGTCTACGCACAAGTCAAGACATACCAAGTACCCATCACCAACTCTTATCCCTCGCATTACATTATTTGCCATTTGCCTCTCGTTTTCCTCTCCCCCACTTCACCCTTGCTGTTTCGTTCGCTCTCTTTTTCCGCTCACTTTTTCTTTCACTTGCCTCTTGTATCCCGTGTGTCGTCATGGCTAGTATTTTATCCACTCCTTTATCTCCCGAGAATGAAGTCCTTAATTTTAAACAAAGGGAGGGAGAAAACCTAAAAGATTCTTGGTATAGAATTTGCAATGCGCAAAATAGATCTACTAGGAAGCAATCTACTTCTGTTCTTCTTCGCAATTTTTATGCAGGCATCACTCCTTGGAATAGATATATTCTTGATACCATTACCGGAGGAAATTTCTTGGGTAGCCATATTTTGATTCTTATAATGCTATGATAGATTTGTTTGGCACACCACCTCTCTTGGTTAATGGAACTATGTTAACTTTGGAACATGTTATGCAAAGGCTCGAAATTATTGAAAATAAAGTTGCCGCTGTGGAATTGATTGAGAATTTGGATAAAAAGATCCACAACCAAATTACCCAATATGGATCTAAGGTAGGAGTTACTCTGAAATTTTTTAAAGAAAAAGAACCCGTAGTTAATGAAAGAATAAACCAAGATTCCACTAGAATTGATAATTTTGAGGGTATTATTACCAACTTAGGATCCGCCTTTTCTACCATAAGGAATACTCCAAATCCTCCTACCACAAAAGTTGCCAAATTAATGTATGTTCCTAAAAATAAGGGTGAATCTTCTAGTAAGGAAAATGCGGATCTGAAATCCATAAGTGTTCACCCAAACTTTCTCGCTATCATTAAGGAACCTTTTGCTACAAATGATTTTCTTCATTTCTTGCCTAGGAGTTTAATCATTAATAGAAAGAGGGAAACTTCTAAGGGTTGTAAGTGTTCTATTGAAGAATTGAATGCCAAAGATAGCAATACCTACATCTATCCTTGCCTTTATGCCTAGCTAGGGGCGTTAAATGATATCGCTTATTGGGAGGCAGCCCAATTTTATTTTTGTTTCTTGCTTTTTGATTCTGTTTAGTAATAAATAATTCATCTAGCCACTGTTTAGATGTGGTTTTATGCTTTTAAATTAGTGTTTGTGCCAAGTAGAACCTTTGGGAAGACTTGGGGAAAGTCTTTGCGATCTTGCTGTAAAAGCCAGAAACTTTAGCACTCACAAGATTTTCTGCCATTTTTTACTGGAGAGTGCGATTAGGTTGATTATTGTTGAAGATTATTAACAGATAAATTCATCACGCCCAGAAATTTATTTTAGAATTTTTGGAGTTCCAGAAGTTTGCTTTTGATACAGATTACTACAGACTGTTCTATTTTTGACAGATTCTGTTTTTCGTGTGGTGTTTGCTTATTTTGATGAATCTATGGCTAGTAATGGAGTTTATGAACCATAGAAAAGTTGGAATACAGTAGGTTTAACACCAATATAACTAAAGAATTAGTTCATTACAGTACCTTGAAGTGGTGTTTTCTTTTCTTTCGCTAACGGAGCTCACGAGATTTTCTGTTAAGTTTTGTGTTGTGAAGTTTTCAAGTTTTGGGTAAAGATGTGATGGATTATGGAACAAGGAGTGGAAAGAGCCTCAGCTTGGGGATGCCCAAGGCACCCCAAGGTAAAATGCAAGGACCACCAAAAGCCTAAACTTGGGGATGCCCCGGAAGGCATCCTCTCTTTCGTCTTCGTCCATCGGTAACTTTACTTGGAGCTATATTTTTATTCACCACACGATATGTGTTTTGCTTGGAGCGTCTTGTATGATTTGAGTCTTTGTTTTTTAGTTTACCACAATCATCCTTGCTGTACACACCTTTTGAGAGAGATACACATGAATCGGAATTCATTAGAATACTCTATGTGCTTCACTTATATCTTTTGAGTTAGATAATTTTGCTCTAGTGCTTCACTTATATCTTTTAGAGCACGGCGGTGGTTCTATTTTATAGAAATAATTGATCTCTCATGCTTCGGTTATATTATTTTGGGAGTCCTTTAGAACAACATGGTAATTTGCTTTGGTTATAAAATTAGTCCTAATATGATAGGCATCCAAGATAAAAACCTGAAAGTGCATTAAATACTAAGAGAAGTTTGCTAATTGATAGTTGTTTTGAGATATAAAGATGGTAATATTAGAGGTGTGCTAGTTGAGTAATTGTGAAATTGAGAAATACTTGTGTTGAAGTTTGCAAGTCCCGTAGCATGCACGTATGGTAAACGTTGTGTGACAAATTTTAAGGATGAGGTGTTCTTTGATTTCTTTCCTTATGAGTGGCGGTCGGGGACGAGCGATGGTATTTTCCTACCAATCTATCCCCCTAGGAGCATGTGCGTAGTGCTTGGTTTTGATGACTTGTAGATTTTTGCAATAAGTATGTGAGTTCTTTATGACTAATGTTGAGTCCATGGATTATACGCACTCTCACCCTTCCATCATTGCTAGCCTCTTCGGTACCGTGCATTGCCCTTTCTCACCTTGAGAGTTGGTGCAAACTTCGCCGGTGCATCCAACCCCCATGATATGATACGCTCTATCACACATAAGCCTCCTTATATCTTCCTCAAAACAGCCACCATACCAACCTATTATGGCATTTCCATAGCCATTCGGAGATATATTGCCATGCAACTTTCCACCGTTCCGTTTATTAGCACACACATCATCATTGTCATATTGCCTTGCATGATCATGTAGTTGACATCGTATTTGTGGCAAAGCAACCATGCTTAATTTTTCATACATGTCACTCTTGATTCATCGCATATCCCGGTACACCGCCGGAGGCATTCACATAGAGTCATATTTGGTTCTAAGTATCGAGTTGTAATTTTGAGTTGTAAGTAAATAAAAGTGTGATGATCATCATTAGAGCATTGTCCCATGTGAGGAAAGGATGATGGGGACTATGATTCCCCCACAAGTCGGGATGAGACTCCGGACGAATAAAAAAAGGGAAAGAAAAAAAGAGGCTGAGAAAAAAATAGAGAAGGCCCAAATAAAAAAATGAGAGAAAATGAGAGAAGGGACAATGTTACTATCCTTTTTCCACACTTGTGCTTCAAAGTAGCACCATGATCTTCATGATAGAGAGTCTCTTATTTTGTCACTTTCATATACTAGTGGGAATTTTTGATTATAGAACTTGGTCTTTATATTCCAATGATGGGCTTCCTCAAATGCCCTAGGTCTTCATGAGCAAGCAAATTGGATGCACACCCACTTAGTTTCTTTGATGAGCTTTCATATATTTATAGCTCTAGTGCATCCGTTGCATGGCAATCCCTACTCCTTGCATTGACATCAATCGGTGGGCATCTCCATAGCCCATTGATTAGCCACGTCAATGTGAGACTTTCTCCTTTTTTGTCTTCTCACACAACCTCAATCATTATATTCTATTCCACCCATAGTGTTATGTCCATGGCTCGCGCTCATATATTGCGTAAAAGTTGAAAGAGTTTGAAAAGGCTAAGTATGAAACAATTGCTTGGCTTGTCATCGGGATTGTGCATGATGAGAGCATTTTGTGTGACGAAAATGAAGCATGGACAAACTATATGATTTTGTAGGGATAAGCTTTCTTTGGCTATGTTATTTTGATAAGACATAATTGCTTGGTTAGCATGCTTGAAGTATTATTATTTTTATGTCAACATTAAACTTTTATCTTGAATCTTTCGGATCTGAACATTCATGCCACAATAAAGAAAATTACATTGAAGAATATGCTAGAAAGCATTCCACATCAAAAATTCTGTTTTTTTATCATTTACCTACTCGAGGACGAGCAGGAATTAAGCTTGGGGATGCTTGATACGTCTCCAACGTATCTATAATTTTTTATTGTTCCATGCTATTATATATTCTGTTTTGGATGTTTAATGGGCTTTATTATACACTTTTATATTATTTTTGGGACTAACCTATTAACCCAAGGCGCTGTTTTTTTTGCCTATTTCAGTGTTTCACAGAAAAGGGATATCAAACAGAGTCCAAATGGAATGAAACCTTCGGGAGCGTGATTTTTGGAACAAACATGATCTAGAGGGCTTGGAGTGGACGTCAAGAAACAACCGAGGAGGCCACGAGGCAGGGGGCGCGCCTACCCCCCTGGCCGCGCCCTCCCCCTCGTGGGCCCCTCGTTGCTCCACCGACCTACTTATTCCTCTTATATATGTTCACATACCCCGAAAATATCCAGGAGCACCACGAAACCCTATTTCCACCGCCGCAACCTTCTGTACCCTAGAGATCCCATCTTGGGGCCTTTTCCGGAGCTCCGTCGAAGGGGCATCGATCATGGAGGGCCTCTACATCAACTCCATGGCCCCTCCGATGATGTGTGAGTAGTTTACTTCAGACCTTCGGGTCCATAGTTATTAGCTAGATGGCTTCTTCTCTCTCTTTGGATCTCAATACAAAGTTCTCCTTGATCTTCTTGGAGATTTATTCGATGTAACTCTTTTTGCGGTGTGTGTCGGTGTCAAAACCGGCGGATCTCGGGTAGGGGGTCCCGAACTATGCATCTAAGGCGGATGGTAACAGGAGGTGGGGGACACAATGTGTACCCAGGTCCGGGCCCTCTCGATGGAGGTAATACCCTACTTCCTGCTTGATTGATCTTGATGATATGAGTATTACAAGAGTTGATCTACCACGAGATCGTAGAGGCTAAACCCTAGAAGCTAGCCTATGGTACGATTGTTGTTGTCCTACGGACTAAACCCTCTGGTTTATATAGACACCGGAGGGGGCTAGGGTTACACAGAGTCGGTTACAAGGAAGGAGATCAACATATCCGTATTGCCAAGCTTGCCTTCCACGCCAAGGAGAGTCCCATTCGGACACGGGACGAAGTCTTCAATCTTGTATCTTCATAGTCCAACAGTCCGGCCAAAGGATATAGTCCGGCTGTCCGGAGACCCCCTAATCCAGGACTCCCTCAGTGGCCCCTGAACCAGGCTTCAATGACGATGAGTCCGGCGTGCAGATTTGTCTTTGGCATTGCAAGGCGGGTTCTTCCTCCGAATACTCCATAGAAGATTTTGAACACAAGGATAGTGTCCGGCTCTGCAAAACAAGTTCCACATACCACCGTAAAGAGAATAATATTTCCACAAATCTAATCTCCTGACACGTTTAGCAACATGACATCATGCCATGGCCCGATCATTATTCGAACCGTTTTTCTCAACCAGCACTGCACATATCGCGAGGCGGTTTTCTTGGCACGTCTTGTCGAAGCAGAGATCGTGTCCCCCTTATCACGAGATTATCATCAATACGGACGTGGGTAACCCAATCGTGCCCGTTGGTATGACTCCTCGATTTTAGGCAAGTCCCAAACGGTCACGAGGAGGACGCTTGATATTCACCCTCTTTATAAAGAGGCCAAGGCTTGTCCTTTTTGCCCTCTCGTACTCAATCGAATCCTCCCCCCGCCTCGAGTTCCAACACCCAAGGCTCAGGTCAGGCCCTTCAGACCTACAACTATGTCCGGATCCAACCTTCAAGGTTGGTGGATGCATTCCTCTGTCCCAGAGGAAGACATAAAGAAGCTAAGAGAGGCCAGGTATTTGACCGGCAAAATCTCGCACAGGCTGCCTGCTCGAGGGCAGGTCATTCCCACTCCCGAACCCAGTGAGAGCGTTGTATTCATCTCTCACTTCCTCCGAGGGCTAGGCCTCACTCTGGATCCCTTTGTTAGGGGGCTCATGTTCTATTATGGGCTGGATTTCCATGACCTGGCCCCGGATTCCCTCCTTCACATCCCGTCGTTCATCGTCGTGTGTGAGGCCTTCCTCCGCATTACCCCACACTTCGGCATGTGGCTCAAGACTTTCAATGTGAAGCCAAAGATGATCGAGGGGTGTCACACAGAGTGTGGAGGTGCCGTAATAAGCAAAAGCGCTGATGTTCCATGGCCAGAAGGTTCCTTCCCACAGGTGTCCAGTTTATGGCAACGGGAGTGGTTTTATATCACAACTCCCTGGGGTACCAAGTGGGTAGCCGGCCCTGCCTTTCGCTCGGGCCCCCCACCACAACTAACATCATGGATAAACAAGGGGCTGGACTGGGGGCAGTAAATGATGTGCCGATATTACAGAGTCGCATCCGAGATCTCCTCGAGAGAGATGTCAGTCTGGCCACGGTAATGCAAGTCATGCTAGTTCGACGAGTCCCGCCTTGCAAATGTCGACCCCTTCGTATTTGGGAGTTCAACCCGGAAGGACCGCGAACTATTCAGCACTTCCTCGGTATGACGCTCGAAGAGATGTACAAATTGTTCTTCGGACCACAAATAAGGTGTTCGGACACCACCGAGGATGCGGGTCTGAGCGGCAATCGTCCAGATACCCAAGTAAGTAATCCCGTGGCCGAACGCGTTGTTTTTTATTTATCACAACATCATTCTGAAAGGTCGCTCTTTGACCAGGACTGCGTAACAAAGGCGAAGATGATCAGGTCTTCGGCCCCCCTTCCCGAAGGCTCAGCAGATCCAGTACTGGCCAGAATGCTCGAGCCGGCGCCTTATCAGGCGCCCTCAGGGGAAGATAAAGGGGGAATAAAGAGGCTGAAAGCGGGCCTCACTCATTATTCATCCAAACCGGGGGAATTAGCGCCTCCGCGAAGGAGGGTAATCGGGGAGAAGAGTCTGAAATTCCCTCTCCCCAAGGAAGGAAGAGGGCCACTTCTGAAGACCCGGAAACAAAGGTTTCCAAACGGGGGAAGAAATCTTCGCCAGAGGGTCCTGCCTCAGAAGGTACCCTTGCCACATAGTGCCCGCAAGGGGGTCAGCCCTCCACCGAGCTGTAAGTAAACAAAAGGCACTAAATAATAAAAATGTCCTGCTTTACTTCTAAGGACAATAACCGAAGCATATATCTTATAGTTCAGATCATAGCCCTTCTCGACAGAGCTCATCTTCGGGGGATCTTCTTCCGGAGATGATGGAGAGCGAAACACCACCCCATGCCTCGCCGCCTCATGAGGCGGGCGACCCTGAGGTGTCGTCATGGAGGATTTCTCCTGATCCATCGAGGCCAGAGGGTAATTCTTCGGCCACCCGAAGTCCTTAGTATTCGGCTCCTAAAGAGAGCAACAGAAAGAGTCCGGAACCGTCCGGTGTGCGATCGGAAGCACTGAAGGATCTTTTGGACAAAGCGGCTATCTCAGAAGGACATCGTACGCTAATGGGTACGGTGGTTCAGAGGATTTCATCCGCCGAAAGTGGGTTGCATGAAGCTTTTATGAGTCTGCTGAAAGGCTTTGAGGTACGTGAAATAGTGTATGTTTTTTACAGTACCGCACACGTTAGGTGTGCCCTATGCAGGTAGTAGCCCCTGAGACTCTGGTTGCCGTTGAGAACGGCGGCAAACTGAGGATCATAGTCCCAGGTAATAATCAAGCCGCCTTCATGTGCAGGTGGCTGAAGGTCCGGTGGCTAGCCGGACTGGTGAGTTTGCCGAGCTGAAGCGGCAACTTGATGCGGCAGATGCCGACATTGTGCTTGTCAACAAGCGGCTTGACAAGGCACAGGGTATGTGATTTCTCCGGTGATCAACACATAGTAAGAGGAGAATGATGCTAGTATCTTTAATATGTTGTGACTGCAGATGGAGCTGCCGCCATGGAGACCCTTCGGGCGGAACTTGCCCGAGCCAAGGAACAAGCCAGGAATAGTGATGCGGCCGCTCTAAAGGCGGTCGAAGAGCTGAGGGCCGAACAGGCTGCACATTGCCAAAGCAAGGAAAAAATAGCCAAGATGGCCATTGAGTTGAAAGGTGCCGCTGACCGTTACCAGCTTCTTGAAAAAGAAATCCGAGCGAAGGCGACGGACCTGGAGAAGGCCATGGTAGCAGCCAAGGAAGTCCGCTCTAAAATCAGAGCGGCGAAGGAGGAGCTGCATCAAGCTGGAGATATCGCGGCTGGGAAGCCCTTTTTGTTGCGGACGAAGTTCGGAGATCCGAAGTATGCCCCTCTTGATCAACTATGGCGTATGCAGACGCATACGTGGATTTGGCAGCCAGTGCTGCTGATGCGGCCGAGTACTTCAAGGATCAAAAAGATCGTGAAGTGGAAATGCTATTCTGGTCACAGCTCCATGTTCTAGTGCGTTCGCTGTTGTTGAATGAGCGAATGGCCGAGTGGGCTGAGCTCCATAGATTGTTCGGGCTTGCCATGAGGTCTATTGTGGATCATCTATGGCCGGAAGGGCTAAGGACGAATAGTTATTTTAGTTTAGTGCAACAGTTCCTTGGTACTGTGCCGCACATCGACGCCATGAAGAGGTCGGCGTGCATAGAGGGTGCACATATGGCACTTGCCCATGTCAAGACATACTAGGCAGAGATGGAGGCCACCACTATTGCAACCCAGAGTTCGGCCGTAGGCTGAGTATCTGCCGAGCACTACTTTGAAGGAGTCCTTGAAGGTGCTCCTTCAATAGAGGCTCAGTGCTTGAAGAATATTATGTTCTAGTGACATGTATTCCCATTGTAAAAACAATGTTTTATTGAATTATAAAGGCTGTGTTTATACTTTTGCCTGAAAGTATTATGATGCCTCCTGTGCGACCGTTTATGTATATATGTATATAACCTGAAAGTTTGCAGTCGTCGGCTTCAGCCCCCACGCATATAATGCGGGGGTGTTCGCAAAAAATGCGTATTCACACTTGATCCAACGTCTTGGTCCATTAAGGAGGTGGTAGCGCAGCGAATGAGGCAATCGGACTATATTGCTTTAACACTTTCACTTAGCCATAGGAGTTTGACAGTGGGACTACTATATAGCCCCTGGTACCTCCGCGCTCGTCCAAATACGGTGCGCGTATGTACATGACCGGGAAACAGCCCTTCGTTAATGCGGAGGAATCCCGAAGATTCCGCTAAGTCATGGAGTGGTTGACCAGTCTCGCGCTTTATCATGACAGTTAGTTTTCGGCTTTCTCTACTGAGGTGCTCATCCGGATGAACCAGGGCACAATCGCAGTAGTTCTCCCGGTGTCGCCTTAGCCGATAGAGCAGAACGTAAGGTAGCAAAACACGGGAGCCGGGCAAACCTAACATTTGACCAAAGACATGATTCGGAGCTGATGCATATAAGGCCAAATTCGTGACGCCGAACACTCCCTAAGGTATTCAGTCTTTATAACACATGTCGGGCTAAAAATGCCCTTAATAATAAACCCCGAGTGTCCAGGTACGTGCAATATTCTGACATGGCGAAATGCCAATAACGTCAGCATCCTTCTCGGTTGTATTGAGTACCCGGAGGATGTGAACAACAAGAGACAGTAAAAAAGGTTTACGCAGGGTCTTAATCTAAAAATAAAGCTTTGAGCGGGTCCCTGCTGCACGTCTGCGCCTGTGTCTCCGTTGTGCCGTGTCCTGGATGGGTGTAGCACAATTGTCATATGTAAAAGAGAAGAACTTAGGTGAAAGTTGTCATGCCAAAAAATTGGTTATTCTCGATAAACCATTAAAATGCAAGATAAGTCAAGTTGAGCCGAACTAGCCCTGATTACACGCGAGAAGCCCCTGGTACCATCTATGAGGGTTTAACCATCAAACCAATCTCAGGTATATCTAGTGATGCGCCGGACTCGTCTAACCGTGTCCGCGGTCTTGACGACCTGTCATTTATTCTGGTTGGTGAGGTCGTCTAGTGCTCGGCTGTTAAAGCCGCCACACGTTCTTCCACGCGTAGAGAATGCTCAATATTTCCAGTAACTGTGATGGTGCCACGTGGACCAGGCATCTTAAGCTTAAGAGAAGCGTAATGTGGTACCACATTAAACGAGCGAAAGTTGTTCTTCCGAGTAGTGCTTGATAGCCGCTTCAGAATGGAGCAATGTCGAAGTCTAACTTCTCACTTCGGTAGTTGTTGGGTGAACCGAATACAACCTCTAGTATTAGAGAGCCCGTGGAGCGGGCCTCTGGGCCTGGTATTACTCCCTTGAAGGTAGTATTAATATGTCTGATTTTTGTCGGGTCTATCCCCATTTTGCGGACTGTGTCCTGATATATCAGATTTAGACCACTGCCGCCGTCCATAAGGACTCATGTGAGATGGTATCCGTTTATTATTGGGTCTAACACCAAGGAAGCCAATCCTTCATGTCGGATGCTTGTCGGGTGATCCCTGCGATCAAAAGTGATCGGGCAGGCCAACCAGGGGTTGAACTTAGGGGTGACGGGCTCTACGGCGTGTATGTCTCAGAGTGCATGTTTTCTTCTCCTCTTCGTCACGTGGATCATGTTTACTGTTTTAACCTCTGGTGGGAATTCTTTTTGTCCTCCAGTGCTTTGCTGGCGGGGTTAGTCCTCGTCTTCGCTTGGTGTCTCCCTCCCCTTGTGTTCGGCGTTTAGCTTACCGGCCTACTTGAAGACCCAGTATTCTCTGTGGGTGTGATTTGCAGGTTTATCGGGGGTGCCATGAATCTGACATAATTTGTCTAGAATCTTGTTTAGGCTGGACGGTCCATCTCTGCTGCCTTTGAAAGGCTTTTTCCGCTGACCTGGTTGAGAGGCCCTGAATCTGGCGTTTACCGCCATATTATCTGGGTTGTCTTCTTTATTTCGATGCTTGCTTTTACTGCGTCATGGTTTTCCATTGCCATCCCTGACTTCGGATGTGCTACTGTGGGCTAACCTACTATCTTCACCCGCGCAAAAGCGGGTCATGAGGCTTGTCAGGGCTGCCATTGTTCTCGGTTTTTCTTGGCTGAGGTGTCTAGCGAGCCATTCGTCTCGGACGTTGTGCTTGAAAGCTGCTAAGGCTTCGGCGTCCGGGAAGTCGATGGTTTGGTTCTTCTTAGTGAGAAACCTGTTCCAAAGCTTTCAGACTGACTCTCCAGGCTGTTGAATTATATGACTTAAATTGTCTGCATCCGAAGGTTGGACATAGGTCCCTTGAAAATTAGCCCGAAAAGCATCCTCGAGCTCCTCCCAACTTCTAATTGAGTTTTCGGGGAGGCTTTTCAGCTAGTGCCGAGCTGGTCCTTTAAGCTTGAGGGGCAAGTACTTGATGGTGTGGAGATCGTCTCCATGAGCCATATGGATATGGAGGATAAAGTCTTCAGTCCAGACCCTAGGGTCTGTGGTCCCGTCGTACGCCTCTATGTTCACTGGTTTGAATCCTTCTGGAAATTCTTGGTCCAGCACCTCATCGATGAAACATAGGGGGTGTGGGGCACCCCTGTATTTGGATGTATCATGGCGTTCAGACGGTTGTAGTATTCGGTTTTGATTTTGTGCCGGAGCACGCTTCCTAGATCCATAGATGGATCTGGTCATACTGGATTTTTGGCGCAAGCCCTCACGTAGATCGTGTGTTGACTTATGTGCGGCCTTGTTAGCCGCTCTATCGCGGCCACAAGGTGGTTGATCCGGCCGATTAGCCGTTTTATTTTTCGGCTGTGTGGGCTCTAAGGCCTCATCGTCGAATTCAGGCAATAGCTTGCGCTTTGGATAGCTCTTTGTGTGGTAACTTCCACCATACTTTTCTTCGTTGTCGAGCACTTTGTTCCACCTGCTGTTGAGCGTATTTTGTGCGGCCTTAAGCCTTTGCTTCTGCTTCTTCAGACTCCTCGCTGTGGCAATAAGCTTTCTGTGGAGGTTCTCTTGTTCCAAGTGCCTTTTCGGGATGATGTGTGCATCTTCGTCCGGACTGTTTTCCTCCCTAGAGGGGGGTTGATGAGGTTTATCCTCGGCGTCGCGGTGTTCGGACATCGGATCCATACTATGTTCACCGTTTGCAGTTTCATCGTGCTCTGCCGCTGGGTCAATGTGGTCGTCGTTTCCTCTGGAGTCGACTGGAGTGCTATTTGCTCTTGCACTGTGATGTCTACTACACAACCTTCTTCTTGTAGACGTTGTTGGGCCTCCAAGTGCAGAGGTTTGTAGGACAGTAGCAAATTTCCCTCAAGTGAATGACCTAAGGTTTATCAATCCGTAGGAGGCGTAGGATGAAGATGGTCTCTCTCAAGCAACCCTGCAACCAAATAACAAAGAGTCTCTTGTGTCCCCAACACACCCCATACAATGGTAAATTGTATAGGTGCACTAGTTCGGCGAAGAGATGGTGATACAAGTGGTATATGGATAGTAGATAAAGGTTTTTGTAATCTGAAAATATAAAAACAGCAAGGTAACTAATGATAAAAGTGAGCACAAACGGTATTGCAATGCTCGGAAACAAGGCCTAGGGTTCATACTTTCACTAGTGCAAATTCTCTCAACAATAATAACATAATTGGATCACATAACTATCCCTCAACATGCAACAAAGAGTCACTCCAAAGTCACTAATAGTGGAGAACGAACGAAGAGATTATGGTAGGGTACGAAACCACCTCAAAGTTATTCTTTCCAATCAATCCGTTGGGCTATTCCTATAGGTGTCACAAACAGCCCTAGAGTTCGTACTAGAATAACACCTTAAGACATAAATCAACCAAAACCCAAATGTAGCCTAGATACTCCAATATCACCTCAAGTATCCGTGGGTATGATTATACGATATGCATCACACAATCTCAGATTCATCTATTCAACCAACACATAGAACCTCAAAGAGTGCCCCAGAGTTTCTACCGGAGAATCACGACGAAAACGTGTGCCAACCCCTATGCACAGGTTCATGGGCGGAACCCGCAAGTTGATCACCAAAACATACATCAAGTGAATCACGTGATATCCCATTGTCACCACAGATACGCACGACAAGACATACATCAAGTGTTCTCAAATCTTTAAAGACTCAATCCAATAAGATAACTTCAAAGGGGAAACTCAATCCATTACAAGAGAGTAGAGGGGGGGGGGGAGAAAACATCATAAGATCCAACTATAATAGCAAAGCTCGCGATACATCAAGATCGTACCACCTCAAGAACACGAGAGAGAGAGAGAGAGATCAAACACATAGCTACTGGTACATACCCTCAGCCCCGAGGGAGAACTACTCCCTCCTCGTCATGGAGAGCACCGGGATGATGAAGATGGCCACTCGAGAGGGATTCCCCCTCCGGCAGGGTGCCGGAACGGGTCTAGATTGGTTTTCGGTGGCTACGGAGGCTTATGGCAGCGGAACTCCCGATCTATTGTGCTCCTCGATAGTTTTAGGGTACGTGGGTATATATGGGTGAAAGAGATACGTCAGGGGAGCCACGAGGGTGGAGGGCGTGCCCTAGGGGGGTGGGCGCGCCCCCTGCCTCGTGGCTCCCTCGTTCCTTTCCTGACGTGCACTCCAAGTTTTTCTAGTAGCTTTCCTTCCAAAAATAACTTCTCCAGTTGGTTTCATTCTGTTTCAACTCAGTTTGATATTCCTTTTCTTCGAAACACTGAAATAGGCAAAAAAACAGCAATTCTGGGCTGGGCCTCCGACTAATAGGTTAGTCCCAAAAATAATATAAAGGTGGATAATAAAGCCCAATATTGTCCAAAATAGTACATAATATAGCATGGAGCAATCAAAAATTATCGATACGTTGGAGACTTATCAGCATCCCCAAGCTTAATTCCTGCTCGTCCTCGAGTAGGTAAATGAAAAAAACAGAATTTTTGATGTGGAATGCTACCTAACATATTTATCCATGTAGTTCTCTTTATTGTGGCAAGAATATTCAGATCCATAAGATTCAAGACAAAAGTTTAATATTGACATAAAAATAATAATACTTCAAGCATACTAACCAAGCAATCATGTCTTCTCAAAATAACATGGCCAAAGAAAGCTATCCCTACAAAATCATATAGTCTGGCTATGCTCCATCTTCACCACACAAAGTATTTAAATCATGCACAACCACGATGACAAGCCAAGCAATTGTTTCATACTTTTGATGTTCTCAAACTTTTTCAATCTTCACGCAATACATGAGCGTGAGCCATGGACATAGCACTATAGGTGGAATAGAATAGTGGTTATGGAGAAGACAAAAAAGAGAAGATAGTCTCACATCAACTAGGCGTATCAACGGGCTATGGAGATGCCCATCAACAGATATCAATGTGAGTGAGTAGGGATTGCCATGCAACGGATGCACTAGAGCTATAAGTGTATGAAAGCTCAACAAAAGAAACTAGTGGGTGTGCATCCAACTTGCTTGCTCACGAAGACCTAGGGCATTTTGAGGAAGCCCATCATTGGAATATACAAGCCAAGTTCTATAATGAAAGATTCCCACTAGTATATGAAAGTGACAACATAGGAGACTCTCTATCATGAAGATCATGGTGCTACTTTGAAGCACAAGTGTGGTAAAAGGATAGTAGCATTGCCCCTTCTCTCTTTTTCTCTCATTTTTTTATTTTTTTATTTTTCTATTTGGGCCTTCTCTTTTTTATGGCCTCTTTTCTTTTTTTATTTGGGCTTCTTTGGCCTCTTTTATTTATTTATTTTCATCCGGATTCTCATCCCGACTTATGGGGGAATCATAGTCTCCATCATCCTTTCCTCACTGGGACAATGCTCTAATAATGATGATCATCACACTTTTATTTACTTACAACTCAAGAATTACAACTCGATACTTAGAACAAGATATGACTCTATATGAATGCCTCCGGTGGTGTACCGGGATGTGCAATGATGCATGAGTGACATGTATGAAAGAATTATGAACGGTGGCTTTGCCACAAATATGATGTCAACTACATGATCATGCATAGCAATATGACAATGATGAAGCGTGTCATAATAACGGAACGGTGGAAAGTTGCATGGCAATATATCTCGGAATGGCTATGGAAATGCCGTAATAGGTAGGTATGGTGGCTGTTTTGAGGAAGGTATATGGTGGGTTTATGGTACCGGCGAAAGTTGCGCGGTACTAGAGAGGCTAGCATGGACTCAACATTAGTCATAAAGAACTCACATACTTATTGTAAAAATCTATTAGTTATCGAAACAAAGTACTACACACATGCTCCTAGGGGGATAGATTGGTAGGAAAAGACCATCGCTCGTCCCCTACCGCCACTCATAAGGAAGACAATCAATAAATAAATCATGCTCCGACTTCATCACATAACGGTTCACCATACGTGCATGCTATCGGAATCACAAACTTCAACACAAGTATTTCTCAAATTCACAACTACTCAACTAGCATGAGTCTAATATTACCATCTCCATATCTCAAAACAATCATCAAGTATCAAACTTCTCATAGTATTCAATGCACTTTATATGAAAGTTTTTATTATATCCCTCTTGGATGCCCATCATATTAGGACTAAATTCATAACCAAAGAAAATTACCATGCTGTTTAGGACTCTCAAAATAATATAAGTGAAGCATGAGAGTTCATCTATTTCTACAAAATAAATCCACCGCCGTGCTCTAAAAAGATATAAGTGAAGCACTAGAGCAAATGACAAACTACTCCGAAATATATAAGTGAAGATCAATGAGTAGTCGAATAATTATGCAACTATGTGAAGACTCTCTAACATTTAATAATTTCAGATCTTGGTATTTTATTCAAACAGAAAGCAAAACAAAAGTAAATAAAATGACGCTCCAAGCAAAACACATATCATGTGGCGAATAAAAATATAGCTCCAAGTAAAGTTACCGATGAACGAAGACGAAAGAGGGGATGCCTTCCAGGGCATCCCCAAGCTTAGGCTTTTGGTTGTCCTTGAATATTATCTTGGGGTGCCTTGTGCATCCCCAATCTTAGGCTCTTGCCACTCCTTATTCCATAGTCCATCGAATCTTTACCCAAAACTTGAAAACTTCACAACACAAAACTTAACAGAAAACTCGTAAGCTCCGTTAGTATAAGAAAGCAAATTACCATCATAAGGAACTGTAATTAACTCATTATTTATTTATGTTGGTGTTAAACCTACTGTATTCCAACTTCTCTATGGTTTATAAACTATTTTACTAGCCATAGATTCATCAAAATAAGTAAACAACACATGAAAAACAGAATCTGTCAAAAACTGAGCAGTCTGTAGTAATCTGGATCAAACGTATACTTCTGGAACTCATAAAATTCTCAAATAAATTTCTGGACCTGAGTAGTTTATCTATTAATCATCTTAAAAAGAATTAACTAAATAGCACTCTCCAATAAAAAAAATGGCAGCAATTCTCGTGAGCGTTAAAGTTTCTGTTTTTTACAGCATGATCAACAAGACTTTCCCCAAGTCTTCCCAACGGTTCTACTTGGCACAAACACTAATTAAAAGCATAAAAAACATATAAACAGAGTCTAGATGAATTATTTATTACTAAACAGGAACAAAAATCAAGTAACAAAAATAAAGTTTGGTTGCCTCCCAACAAGCGCTATCGTTTAATGCCCCTAGCTAGGCATGATGATTTCAATGATGCTCACATAAAGGATAAGAATTGAAACATAAAGAGAGCATCATGAAGAATATGACTAGCACATTTAAGTCTAACCCACTTCCTATGCATAGGGATTTTGTGAGCAAACAACTTATGGGAACAATAATCAACTAGCATAGGAAGGCAAAACAAGCATAACTTCGAAACTTTAAGCACATAGAGAGGAAACTTGATATTATTGCAATTCATACAAGCATATATTCCTCCCTCATAATAATTTTCAGTAGCATCATGAATGAATTCAACAATATAACCAGCACCTAAAGCATTCTTTTCATAATCCCCAAGCATAGAATTTTTATTACTCTCCACATAAGCAAAATTCTTCTCATTCGGGGTAGTGGGAATATCATAAGAGACTTGAATAGTACAAATTGTTTCCACATTAAAAGAGTAATGTTCAGAAAAGGGGTAACCGTAATCATGATAAGTTTTATAAATATAATCACTACTTTTTATAGCATAATTATCATCAAAATAATCATCATAAGTAGGAGGCATGCTATCATCATTATAAATTTGCATATCAAAACATGGGAGACTAAAAATATCATGTTCATTAAATGTAACATCCCCAAGCTTGGGACAAACATTAATTGCAGCAAATATATTCTCAAAAACATCATCTTCATCAAACATGGCATCCCCAAGCTTGGGACTTTTCATATCATAAGCATAATCACTCTCATCATTAATAGTATAGATAGCACCAATAGTATAGCAATTATCATATTCTTCCAAGCAAGTGCCAAAAAGATTTTCAAGATCATAAGAAGTATCATTATCTTCCACAATTATATTTTCATGAGGCACAATAGTAATAGGAGCAGCATTATTTGGGGGAGATATCTCTTTACCTCTCTTCCTTTTTCTTTTCTTCTTCTTCACCACATCATGTGTGGGTTCAATACTCTTTTTGGAGCTCCTTATTAATGAGATTGGTTGAATAGGAGGCTCCTCCTCGTTACCTGATTCATCATAAGAAATAATAGGAGGGTATTGGGAAGTCTCTTCCCTTTCATTAGTATTCTCTTCATCTTCTATTTGTTTTCTTTTCTTTATGTAATTGGTAATATAAGGATTTTCAATGCAATTCACCTCACAATACATATAAATTTCCTCTAGATCAAAGCCAAGAAGTTTGCAACGAGCAAATTCTGGAGATGACTAGTTAAACGTTTCATTTCTTCATAACCCATAAGCAAACTAAGTTCATTATAATGTGCAAGGGAAATCAAGTCATCACAATTTTTGGACACGATTAGATCATGGAACAATTTGCATCGGATAGCTAAATGACCCTGTTCCTTGCAAAGTCCACAAGTACGGCCAAGAAAATTTAAATTTTCAGCACAATCATCTAGTATTTCCTGAAAAAAATTAGTTTCTAAGTACTTATGCTTCTTGCAATATCTATCTTCCCTTTTTGGTGTGTACTTACAAACCCAATGCACTCCACAAAAATTGACATGTTTATAGGAGACATTTTCATCATAACTAGTGCAATCATCATTAGTATCATGGATATTCAAAGAATTCGTACTAACAACATTGCAATCATGCTCATCATTCACATATTTAGTGCCAAACATTTTATAGATTTCTTCTTCTAGCACTTGAGCACAATTATCCTTTCCATCATACTCACGAAAGATATTAAAAAGATGAAGCGTATGAGGCAAACTTAATTCCATTTTTTTCTTTTATAAAGTAAACTAGCTAGTGATAAAACAAGAAACTAAAAGACTCGATTGCAAGATCTAAAGATATACCTTCAAGCGCTAACCTCCCCGGCAACGGCACCAGAAAAGAGCTTGATGTCTACTACACAACCTTCTTCTTGTAGACGTTGTTGGGCCTCCAAGTACAGAGGTTTGTAGGATAGTAGCAAATTTCCCTCAAGTGGATGACCTAAGGTTTATCAATCCGTAGGAGGCGTAGGATGAAGATGGTCTCTCTCAAGCAACCCTGCAACCAAATAACAAAGAGTCTCTTGTGTCCCCAACACACCCAATACAATGGTAAATTGTATAGGTGCACTAGTTCGGCGAAGAGATGGTGATACAAGTGGTATATGGATAGTAGATAATGGTTTTTGTAATCTGAAAATATAAAAACAGCAAGTTAACTAATGATAAAAGTGAGCACAAACGGTATTGCAATGCTAGGAAACAAGGCCTAGGGTTCATACTTTCACTAGTGCATGTTCTCTCAACAATAATAACATATTAGATCACATAACTATCCCTCAACATGCAACAAAGAGTCACTCCAAAGTCACTAATAGCGGAGAACGAACGAAGAGATTATGGTAGGGTACGAAACCACCTCAAAGTTATTCTTTCCAATCAATCCGTTGGGCTATTCCTATAGGTGTCACAAATAGCCCTAGAGTTTGTACTAGAATAACACCTTAAGACACAAATCAACCAAAACCCTAATGTCACCTAGATACTCCAATGTCACCTCAAGTATCCGTGGGTATGATTATACGATATGCATCACACAATCTCAGATTCATCTATTCAACCAACACATAGAACCTCAAAGAATGCCCCAAAGTTTCTACCGGAGAATCACGACGAAAACGTGTGCCAACCCCTATGCGTAGGTTCATGGGCGGAACCCGCAAGTTGATCACCAAAACATACATCAAGTGAATCACGTGATATCCCATTGTCACCACAGATACGCACGGCAAGAC
The DNA here is from genome assembly GCA_034509565.1 of Triticum monococcum. Taxonomy (NCBI): domain Eukaryota; kingdom Viridiplantae; phylum Streptophyta; class Magnoliopsida; order Poales; family Poaceae; genus Triticum; species Triticum monococcum. Next base: position 182,324,633 of record CM067843.1, on the reverse strand, counting down.
ATACATCAAGTGTTCTCAAATCTTTAAAGACTCAATCTGATAAGATAACTTCAAAGGGGAAACTCAATCCATTACAAGAGAGTAGACACTACAAAAAAACACTTCCGTGATGATACGTGTTTGTCACAGTAGGTCGCTTTTTTGTCATGCATGTACATCCATGACAAATTTATGACAGAATCAAGATAGTCATACTTGTGCTGTCATAGAAGTGTTCCATGACATTACCAAAATTATCATCACGGAAGTGTCCACTTCCATGACGATAAATCGCGCGTCACAGAAGTGCTTTCGTCAAGGGTGACCGACACATGGCATCCACCGTAATAGAACGCCGTTAAGCTATTGGGTCGGGTTTTGGATCCGATAACCCATTAACAGCCTCGACCAATGGGGATTTTCCACGTGTAAAATCATCATTGGCTAGAGGAAACACGTGTCGGCTCATCGTCGGGACAGATGTCATCCACTCACTGGACATAAGGCGCCTATGATACGTCGACACGTGGCACGGCCCAACAAGTTTAAATGGGCTGGCCCAACTAAAGGCCCACAAGATTTTGCGGACCATAATGGGCCGGCCCAGCTAAAGGCCCATGAGATTTTGCGGACCATAATGGGTTGGCCCAGCTAAAGGCCCACAAGATTTCGCGGGCCATAATGGGCCGGCCCAGGTAAAGGCACACAAGATTTTTGTGTGCCATAATAGGCCGGCCCAGGTAAAGGCCCACAAAATTCTTGCAGATCATAATGGGCCGGCCCAGCTAAAGGCCCACGAGATTTTGCCGACATTAATGGGCCGGCCCAACTGTAGGCCCACAAGATTTTGAGGACCCTAGTAGGCCAGCCCGTTAACTGGCTGCCATGTTTTGGGCCAAATGTCGGCCCATATTTGATCCGGTCTATTAATGGCCTACCACGCCCGGGCCTAATAGTGGCCCATATGAGATCCGGCCCATTAAAAGCCTACCATGTTCTGGGCCAAATTACGGCCCAGATCAGGTCCAGCCCTTTAAGAGGTTTTGGGCCTTATTATGGCCCATATCAGATTCGGCCCGTCAACTGGACACTATGCTTTTGGGCCCACTTGGTAAAGACCCACTTAGTAATTCGGCCAAATATTAGTTTTGGCCTGTTAAGGGCCTGTTTAACATTTCGGCCCTATATTAATTTCAGCCTGTTAAAAGCCCGTCATATAGTTGGGCCTAACTACGGCCCGGTTTGCATCCGGCCTGCTCGTAGCCGATATCTGATTGGGCCAAACAAGGACCGAGACAATCTTTCAGCCTGTTAAAAGCCCGTGATTTGATTCGCACAATCATGGGTCGGGGTTCATTTCGGGCTACTGCTGGCCCGTGAGCTGATCGGCACATTTCAGGCCCAACCTACATCGTGATTGCATGACGGCCCGATTATGTACCATAATTTTACGGTTTGGTCGGTTTACTGTGAAGACAAGATATATATACAGTAAAATAACTGCAGCATTGTGAATAAGAAAAAACCTATACTATACAATAAAGAAATTACGGCATATTACATCCACTGGGCATCAAAGTTCGCCACTATGATAATAAAGCACAAGCAGACAGCAGATTACATACACTGGGCATCAAAGATCGCCACCAGTGCAAATAAACACACTGACAAAATAATATACAAAACCGACAGCACTTCAATAGAGTTCAAGAAAGGTTAGCCCTACTGGGGAGCTGCAGCGCAAGCAGCTGAGCAAGATGATGAGACTGCGCTTGTTCAACACTTATATCTTCCTCACTATGAAAGATAAACAAGCAGGCAGATGACAGGTTTTGCACATAAAAGTATCAGTGCTGACAATTCATCACATTTCTTACCGACGAATAAAGTGACACAGTTTAAATTTGCATTAACACAATATGGTATTGTTCAGGTCAAGACATGGCAGGAAATGACATTGTGAAGGAGTTGGCAGCTTCACGACACCACTGGATTACAGATCAAGAACTCATAAGTATCAATGGTTAGTGTGCTGTCAATTTATACCATTTCAGATTGGCAAATAAAGAGATGGTTTAAATAATAGTAGAATGATATGACATTTTTCATAGTTAAGACATTGCAGAATATGACATTGTGCTGTAGTGGGTAGGTTCACCACACCACTGGATTACAGATGAAGAACAGAAGCATACATGCAGTGCAAAAGAAGATCACTTGCCCCGTATAGTTTAATTTACATGGTATGAAGAAGGAACTTGGTTGTACAATTGAAAACTTAAATTGAGAAAGGATGAACTTTTGTTTATGAACTACATATAATAAACTTGAAATAAGCAATTTGATGCAAACACCAAAAATAAACAGCTGTTGCAATCATGCCTAACCAAATATACACAACAAAGTTTGAAGGCTTGAGATGGACAAACTTACATTATTGGTGAAGACAGGCACTATAAAGGCCTTGTCCATGCTGATGGGGGGGGGGGCAATTCAAGAGGTTTACCATAGAATCTTCTTCAAAAGGATTGCCTTTATTCTACATTTTGTTAAGAGTAAATATAGATGTGATAATATACGAAAAAATGGAGAATATTTAAGATAAGATGAAGAGTGATGCTACATAACCAAGTAGCTATAAATGTAAGTGCAGCGATACAGGCAAAAGGTACAGCCAAGAGCAATGCACAGCTAAACTTCTTCAGTACCAACCTTATGGTAAGAGTAAATATAGATTTGATGTGTAGAAAATGGAGGGCAAAGGAAAATAAGCTGCAGAGTGACGGTACATGGACAACTACCTGTCATTATAAGTACACTGATAAAGGACAGCATGTACTTACAAGAACAATGCAGAGCTAAAAAAACATTGGCATTAGATAAACAAGCTATCATACAGATCAAATAATTTGGAGCGAACAATTGATAAGCCAGCTATCATGCATACTGCTGTCACATAATGAACCAGGTATGTATGCAAGTACAGTGATACAGGACAACAGGTACTAACAAGAGCAAAGCAGCGGGCATCATATTTGCGATATCATGTCGTTCTTGTCAAACCGGAATTCTTCTTCGAGCAGATTTCCTGCAAAAAAGATCTATAAGGCACATGCGGAAAAGTAGAAGTTCAAATTGTCATGTCATTTCATAGATAGTACCTCATCCTGGGAACGAGACCAGTGCATAACAAGGTTTTTCCATTCAATGTCTTCTAAATTTAGCACAGGAGACTTCACCAGAAATTTGTTTATAGACTTGCCATCAAAGTGTGATTTCCTTAGGTAACACCGATACTGCTGCAATGCTTCCTTGAAAAGCACAAGCAAGCTTTGCTCGTCATGACTATCCAGTTGACCCTCGCCTAGTTACAACAATGTAATGTAAATCATTGATGTGTTCAATCAGCAGAAAACTGGAAAATAATAACCATGAATAATAGCACTTACACATAAGTTGGACAGGAAGATGTGAAAATGGTGTTTGTCTTCACAATAATCTTCCCATGATGGGAATATATGCACGTAGTCCCTAACAACATTGAAAGCATTGTCTTTTAAACTGGGAATAAATGGAATGGGGTTCCAATATGCAGGAATTGGCCGTCTCTGCAGTTGGGATTGGTCTTCGGCCAGTGGACTTGTTGTACTTTTTGCTGGAGTGGGATTTTTCTGTGGTACAGCTGGTGCTATGGCAATTGAAATCGGTATACCTTTTGCTGGAGTGCAGGTCCTGTGTGGTGGGGCTAGTGGTGTGGCCAGTGAAGTATGGGTACAGTCTGCTGGAGTCGGTCCTATGTTTTGTGTCACTGGTTGTACAGCCAATATAAGTGGGGTGCTGTCTAATTTCTCCGGCACCACCATGTTTTTCAAGGACTTTGCTGGTGCTCCTTCAGGTTCGGCAATCACCCTCTTCATTTTTGATGTCTGATGCACAAGAACAACATTTGAGTGGAAAAACATGGTATGATGACAGATGGAATATGTATTGATAATGGATGGTCATGGCATCTCGACATATATGATGAGTAAACTAAGCAGATGGCGGTGCAACAAAGTAGAAGAAATGCAAGACAACATATGCAAGATACGCGCAATCAATAAAACCTTGCCAAATTAGAACAGGTACCTTGATGGGTGAACAGGACAAGCCATCTGCCTTTGACTCCTTGAGGTTAGAATAGTCATTAGGATGATATTCTGAACAAGAATCAACAGGTGGGGAGCGTACGAGTTTCATTGCTTCCAGAATGGCACTCAATGCCTTGCTGCCAATTTTGTAAGTCATTGCAGTGTTCCACAATATTCTTCTAATGCGCGGATTCTGATATTCACTGTAATTGCGTATAATATCTGAGAACCATGAAAACATAAATAGTTGTGAGATTATCTTTGTAATGCAGATGATATTATAATATAGGGGCGCCCCTGTAAACACTTGTGTGCTATCACTGGATTCTGATGAGAGAGCTCATGTGTGCTGTAATATGGTGCGTGCATTTATATAATCTGGCACAAGTACACAAAAACTAGGCTCGAAAAGTAAGGATAGCTGGCAGATGATAGGTTCATAATATACTGTATAGAGAGTTAATTGCCAAACCATGATAACAAGAGCACACATCAACTAGGCAGATCATAGTGTACATAACAGGGGTACACCATAACCAGGATATATAAATCGGGAAAGTGGAACTGGCTGGAAATTACGGTGTTGTATTGCCGCTAGTAATTGAAATCCTATCGATCACGTATAGGCCAGCTCTATCAGCTGTTGATTGCAGATGTCCCTGCTCCCCTTCCTGACAAGGAACATACTGTGCTTCCCATACAGAACACCGCACGGGCCGCCGGCCGAACCACCGGCCCCACCGCCTGTGTTCCTCCGCCACCCCCACCCCCACCCCCACCCGCGTCAAGTTTTCTTTGTTCGACGAGGCCCCACCACCGCCCCCACAACCACCGTCCCCACCCGAGCCCCTTCAATCGCACCGGCGAACTCCGGCGAGCTCTGAAAAATCAACTGACCCAATTTTGAAATTTAGTCTACTGTGATTTAACTAGTGTGGAATATAAAAGGGGAAAACCATAAGCATTGCGAGTATGGTGTTGAGCGTGCCATGGCGGATCTGAAGGTGCAAACCGGACAAAGGCAACTTCGCAACCAAGACAAGAAATCAGAGTAAAGCAGTGGCGATCTATTTTCTTGCTGCGATAAATAAGTTGAGCAGATATGACAGAGTACCGCCTCTGGTGCGGCGCCGTGTACGCATCTGCTGAGAATTTGACGGTGCCGCAGTAGCGATGGCTGTCGGCGGCGTAGAAGCAGATCTAGGAGGGTAGATGGTGGCGGCAGGGCGCGGTGCACGAGACGGTCGTAGGAGCGGCGCCGGCAAGGTGGACGACGGCGGGGATGAAGCGAGAGGACGGGACGCAAGGATCCCAGTCCAAAGCCATGGATGAGAGAGGTCGATCTCTTGTAATGGACGGCGGCGCCGGGGTATCAGCTCCGGCATGGTGGAGGAGGACGGCGGTGGATGGGGTGGCGGACGGAGGAGGGTGGGGTGGAGAGGGTGTTTTGGCGCCCACGGAGTACGAATGGGGAAAAGGGAGGTAGAGAGGAAGGGGGGAACCATGTATTCAGGGCGCGCTTGTCTCAAATGTGAGGAAATTTACAAACTTAGCCCCCGTTTCAAATTTCTACTACATCACAGCAACACTAGTCGGTTGGGGATAGGACGGTAATCTCGCATACACCGAATATTTGCCGACGAGAGTTTGTTTTTGGCGCCCCCCGTGTATGAATATGAATCGGGGAGGGAGTCAATTTCGGCCGAGGACACACTGTGTTTTGGCGCCCACCGTGTATGAATCCGGGTGAGAGGCGGTTACGTTACGTTTGGGTGAAATTACAAACCTACCCCTATCGAAACCTATAGAAATCCAGCATATAGGCTTTGTGTGGCAGGGATAGGCAGTAGTGATTTCCATCTCGCAGATTTTGGTTTCGGGCGGTTACTGCGACTTTCCCCGCTTCGTTCAAATTTTGTAGAGTGCATGTTTATCGTGCCAACTCAATTCGAATCCCGTTTGTATTCTATTTTTTCGGGCAGGATCCATTTTCAATTGGAATTACATTCTATATACATATTTTTTTATATATACTTTCAAAAGCACAACAAAGAATTCTGCTCCTTTATATGTATAATATGATTTACAAATACAACGATCTCGAAATTTTAAGGTTGAATTCGAAAAAAAATTAACCAAATTATGTTCTACTAAAATGTATGGATCAGTAATATCTACAAATTAAATAACATAGATGTGCGGTAATTCATATGAGTATGCATGTTTGATAGATCAATTTTGGTTCGAGTATGGATTACATGTATCATCATCTCGAATTCAAATATTTGAATCCCTTTTTTGTTCACTCCTTTCACGCCCATCTCTCTCGCATGCATGCTCCTTCATGTAGCTATCACTCTGTTTTCTCCAGCTCACCCGCACGCTCACTTCATGTTGCTCCTATCCTCGCAAACATGGTCTCTCGACGTCTCCCTTGAGAAGTGTCACACTCTCCCTATCATTATAAATTACACGGTTTTCATTATCTCTCACGTCTCTACTGTTCTCTGGTATCACTCGGTACGTAAGCTTTCTTTTTCACCGCCAAACACATAGTCTCCACTCATCTTTCACTTTGTCTTTCTCTCTATGGGATTCTTTCACACACCCTAGATGTCTCTACATATGACTCATACCACTAAAATTACTCTCTCTATCTCTCCTGTAGACACAACATTTGTTGCGGTCTCCTTTTCGTCTCCATCCCAGACTGACATTTTTCATTTGTCTACCGATCAGACAACCCCGACTACCGTCTCCTCTCTCTCTCTCACAGACACACACGCACAACTCCTGCTTCCACTCCCCTTCCTGACTACCGTCTCTTTCTCACACATAAAACTCTCGCTTTCGCACCCCGACTCGTATTTCTCTCACAAACATTTATCGACTAGCTAGCCTCTAGATAGGTTTATACACCCGCACACTCGTGCTTCCACCATCGCATACATGTCTCTCTCCCGCTCCTTGTATCTATGTAGATTTTTCTTCCCTTCTTGAGACACGCCCTCTCGATCGTGCACACACACACTATCGCCTCATTTTAAGATGATACCTATCGCACACACACTCCTTGTGTCTTTTTCACACATGCACTCCGTCCTCCTCCACTCGCCCTCTCTCTCACACACACATGGGATTTTTGCAACAACTAGCAAGATGCCCATGCGTTGCACGGAACATCAAGATGCATTTGTATGAGTAGTTTATCTTGTGGGGGAAAGGATGAATGAGGGAAGGCCTTATTTGCAAATGTGGAGAGAGGTGTGGGTATATTTTTGCAAAATTGCCATAGTTTCCTTCATATCCGTCAGATATAGATCGGACGGCCTATATTGCAGGATGGCAGGCACACGATCATCACCGACAATGCTTATTATAAGAGTAGGGATAAAAAATAGAGTTGGTGATGATGGTCAGCCTGCCATCCTGCAATGTAGGTCGTCTGATTTATATCTAACGGATAGGAAGGAAAATATGGCAATTTACCCGCACTCTTCACCACATTTGCAGATAAGGCCTTCCCTCGTTCATCCTTTTCTCCCACAAGATCTTGATGTTCCATGTAACGCATGGGCATCTTGCTAGTAAGAGTAGAAATTAGACATATACCACTTCTCGAATCTTGAAACCAACAACATTCCTCCCTTATCTCATCAAAACCGCCAAAGGAATATATTTTGAGTGAAACATAAGATATTTTTAGTGATATACGTATTTCAAAGCTAGACTTTTTTCTATCAAATTGGTGAATATGTATTAATCCAGTGGCGGAGACAGGCCTGTGGCAGCTAGGGCTATAGCCCCAGGCCTAGAAACAACTTCCTTTGTAGTTTCTTCATGCAAAGCATAGAAAATCATAGAAGTTTATCACTCAACATAGCACAGCCCCAAGCGTAGTCTGCATCTAGCTCCGCCACTGTATTAATCTACTTTGATCATGTGGCAATGCATTGGCACATTGCTAGTAGTTATTATAATTTTTTGGACACCATACAAACGGTGGAGTACATATACGAAGAGAAGATGCGCACGCACGCAGTCGGCCTCTCGCTATCTCGCACATGAGTGTTACGTAAAGGCGACGTTAACAAATAAACCCTAAAACCCTAGGGGCATGATTGCTGCATTCGCGGGTACCGGGTATGTGGTGGAGCACCTTTGTAGGAATAGTCAGCTCGCGTGATAATTTGATCCGTAGGAGTTGATGGTCGGGACCACATGTGAACGACTTGGAGCGCGGTGGCTCGCCGGTTGCCACAGATCGAGTAACCACGTTTAAAATATTGTTTTTAGCGGGGTTAAGAGTTCCGATTGTCAATGGCGCGTTATAAGTAGTAAGTAGTTTTTAGAACGATTGGTATGGAGCGAAAATGGAATTCATAGTACTACGTACCTCCTTGGCGTATGGTTGTATGGTTTTTTTTGCGATGGAGGTTGTATGGGTTTATGTTGCTAGATGTTGAACCTGGTAGTTCTAGGGCAAATACTATGGTTTAGATTTAGATTCTGGTTTTCTTTAATGAAAATCGGAAGGGGAAACCCTTCTCTGATTAAAAAAAACTACTACCTCCATTCTGGTTTACTAGTCCCCATCGTACTTTGGGTCAAAGTTTGTCCACGAACTTTACTTGTAAAATGTGAATGGAAAACGAGATTTTGTTATACCCAAACAAAAAAGGACTGGATGGAGTGATTGCTCTGACACGGACGCGACCTCTCATAGAGAAGGCATTGAACCGGCGCGCCGGCCAAGAGGGCCGCACTCGCTGCAGGCCCGGCTGAGCACGCCTCCTCGCCGCGTGCAACCAGCTTAAGACTGCCCCGCCTGCCTTCATTGAATCAGCGAGTGTGCCGGCAACACGTCCTTCCGCGAGCCAGCAGGCATTTTAGAACACAAAAAATGACTAAAATATAATTAATTTACGCATGGTCTTGACTTGTTGTGCTCGCACTGGTAGCATGGTCTTGACTTGTTGTGCCACCTTATTGGACGAACGGCTAATCTTTGACAATTGAAGATTGTTGATCAACTTTGAGATGCTCAATGCTTTCATCTTCAGGTCACGCATAGCAGACCTGTCAATGCTTTGACAGGCATCAATGAAATCCCACGACCAAATTTATACTAAAAATATCTATATCTACAATACTCCCAAGACACTTAGGCGCGGTGCATTAACTTCTACCTCGTTTCTTATTTCTTGACATATCAACCAATAGGAGATGTAGGTGTGCATGCTTTTAATGACTTGAGACTACCAAACACGACATGCAGTGGTTAGTTCATTGCATGCAATGCTATTAATTAGCAAATAAACATTAAGATCTCTCGTTTTCCCCTCCTCCTTGGTCGCAGTGCACAATCTAAGATGACTTGCTCACCTAGACGGAGGGAGTACTGATTATAATGAGTATAAGAACTACGTTTTATAATGAGTGTAAATAATTGATTTGACATTGTGAATGTTGACACATTGTGGAATAGTTTTTGAAGTCTGCAAAAGTACTCAACTAGTGTTGTCGTTCTCCACAAAAATGTGTTTACGAATGCATGCATGAACACTAGTTACTCTAACCCCCCTCTCTTCTTTAATTCTTTGCCACATCAGCATGTTTGCTATTCCCGTGTGCATGATACCAGCTAAGATACCACCATTATGGCCAGCCTTAATCATCGCATGCAATAATTTAGTGCACCTTGAAATATGAACATGTGTGGGGCGTGTTTGTTTTTAATGACTTGAGACTATACCTAGCCCGGCATGCAAGATGACTTATTATGCACCGTTCCACATACCTACAGGAAGCCCGTTCGTCTCCAAATCTTTTCCTCTCCATGTGTGCAAACAATATGCCTGCCAAACTCTCCTTCTCCCTCTGGCGGTCCCACCACTCCACCCCGTGTGAAAAAATCTGCATGCATGACTCTCCTCCCCCCACGCTCGTCCAATCCGTTGTGGCCAGCAATATTTCCACCCCTTTGCTCCCCCGTAATTTACTCCAACAAATATGCCCACGTAGCTGTTACTTAACTGTAGGTGCGTTCGGTCACTGACATATGGGCCCAATAGGGGTCTGGCCCACATGTCAGTGACGCAACTGGACCGGCAGTTAAGTCAGTGCAGCTCAGTCCATATCTTACATAGGTGTGCCATTGCTCGCTATAAATAATGCACCTCCCACGACATCGCTATCTCCTCCCCCTCACGTTCACGTTCATTGCTATCTCCTCCCCCTCCCTCTCACGTCGACCACCATGGCATCGCCCCTCCCAAGCCCTAGGAGCCCCTCGCTGCACCGCACGGACGGTCACACGTCGTCGTTCCATTCCTCGCCGCCACTAGTTGAGGAAGACACATTGGTGTTCCACTCCTCGCCGCTACACGACGCGTCGCCGTTCCGTTCCTCGCCGCCACTAGTCGAGGAGGACGCGTCGGCGTTCCGCTCCTCGCAGCGACGCGATGTGTCACCGTTCCGTTCGTCGCCGCCACTAGTCAAGGAGGACGCATCGGTGTTCCGCTCCTCGCCGTGACGTGACGCGTCGCTGTTCCGTTCCTCGCCGCCACTAGTCGAGGAGGACGCGTCAGCGTTCCGCTCCTCGCCGCGACGTGTCGAGGTGGACGCGTCGGCGTTCCCAATCTCGCTAGCACACGCGCCGGAGGATGCGTCGGCTCCCTGCTACAAGGAGAAAGCCGCGCCATCCGCCGAGCCCCCCAGCCTTGAGGAGCTTTGGAAAGAAATGGATGTCGCCTTGTGGGAGGCTTTGCCTCCAGCAGAGCGTGCCAAAATAGAGGCAGAGAAGAAGGCCGAGGAAGAGAAGCGCACCACGGAACAAGCTGCCTGGGAGGCCTATGTCGCGTCCGAGAGAGTCAAGCAATTGGCTCTTTGGTAGAAGGCTCGTGTGAGGGCCGTGAGGGTGGCGGAGGACGCCCGTGCCGATGCCCTGAGTGTAGTCGGGCCCAAGCGCCTCATCTACGCTTAGCGGTACATGGACCGGGTGCACGCTTCCAGCGAGGAGGAGTACCTGTTGGCGCCGGATCACCACATCGGTGAGATCGCGCTCGCCCGCCGGCAAGCCGCCAATCAGCACCTCGCGAGTTGCGAGGCTGAGGAAGAGGCGTTGTGTTGGCGCGCTGGGAAATAGCCGCGCACCAGGGCACTCATGGCGCGCCGCAAGCACTCCCGCGAGCGCCGTGGCTTTTAGGAGGAGTATAATTTTTGTTTCGTAAGGCGATCTCATTAGTTTTGGGACGCAAATGATAAATCCTGAACGTTCAGGAATTTTTAGCGTCCTTACTTAAGTATGTAAAAGGGAAAGTTTGGAAACCTTGTGTATTCGTATGCATTTTGCAAGTACGTGCATATAGCACAAACTTTACTATATACTATCGCACTACACGTCTCTCTCGATATATGCTTGCAGACTGTGCTACTCCCTCCGTCCAGGTCAATAAGTCATCTTCGGTTATGCACCGTGACCAAGAAGGAGGGGAGACTTATACACCTAGACGGAGGGAGTACTACTATTACTTATGTACATGCAAATGCACGTTTTAACATTACGATGCGGTTTTTGTAAAGTAGAAAAACAGCACTAGTCAAGCTTGTGAAACGATTTAATGCAAAACAAATGCAAAAATGCTCGTTTGATTGTTTACTTTTAGCTTCCTTCTCTGTGGTTATTTCTCTGTCATACTTTGTACGGAGTATCTCACTGGTTGGAAAGGCATGCAAATTCCCAAACCGCTTCCTACACCCTGTATCTCATTGGTTGCCGGCATTGACGTTGTCGCCCATGTCATCAAGGATGAGGTTGCCGAGGTCGGGGAAGAAGTCATCGTTCGCAACTAATCATGTGGACTAGCATAGTAGTAGGATACAGAGTGGAAACACGAATTCTACCACGATTTCGAACAGGAAGGACAGAAACACATACGGTGCAATGGGAGCAGCACCGTTGGCGTTGAGGTTGTCGCCCATGTCCAAACACCACATAGACAAGGTCTTTGAGCATGGTTCGTAGTCGTTCCACGCTCGGGCATTGAAGTTTGTGACTATTTTAGATTAGAATATACTACTCCTCCGGTGCTAGTAGTAGAGCAGAGTCCTACTCTACTACTCTACTCAAGCAAGTTAGGGCATAGCATTGTAGGGAGTACCAGTACTGTGATCACTCAAGCAAGTTGTCTGGCATCGACATGACCCTACGCTGCTAGTATGTGTCTCGTAAGTCAAGCGGCGTGCTGTAGTCATCATCACTTGTCCACTTCCCGCGGCACATATTCGCTTCTCCATCTTTGTCCGCACATAATCTCGTCCAATCTTCCATCCCCGCTAAGGCGCCTCCCCCCTCGTCCGAAACCCAAGCACTAACAATGGCAGAACCGAGTAGCGTCCGCCGAAAGAGTGGCTGGAATTCGCTCCCCACAGAGGTAATCAAGCTCATTGTTTCGCGTGTGGACAATCTCAGTACCATGCCGCTCGCCGCGTGCTCGTCGGGGCTGTACCGTTTACTCAAAGCCCTCAGGTCGAAGCTTTTTAAGCCAGCTCCTTGCTTGTTGATGCCGCCTGATCTTCAGAAATGACGTGTCACACAGCATAACGATCGTAGGGTGGCGAGCATCAACCCCCTTGACTACGATCCGATCCCCGTCAGCCTCAACTACATTAACGGTATGTACTGGGTCGGCATGAACACGTCTTGGATGGTGCTCATCGACGGTCGCGGCAGCTGGATGCTCGTGGAGGTCTACACCCGACGATTGATCCCCCTTCCTTCGATTAACACTACACTGCTTTGGCACCGCGGCCCAGAATACTCGGAGTCTTACAGTAGCCAGCATGATACCAAGTTTTATTTGCTCGAGGTTGTAATCTGCCAAGTGCCCACAAGATCTGCGAATTATAAAGACTTCAGGCTAATTCTGTTCTTCAACCGGAAACATAATACATGTGTGAATACATAGACAAACATAGTGTCACTAGTATGCCTCTACTTGACTAGCTCGTTGATCAAAGATGGTTAAGTTTCCTAACCATACACATGAGTTGTCATTTGATTAACGGGATCACATCATTAGGAGAATGATGTGATTGACTTGACCCATTCCATTAGCTTAGCACTTGATCATTTAGTTTGTTGCTATTGCTTTCTTCATAACTTATATATGTTCCTATGACTATGAGATTATGCAACTCCCGTTTACCGGAGGAACACTTTGTGTGCTACCAAATGTCACAACATAACTGGGTGATTATAAAGGTGCTCTACAGGTGTCTCCGAAGGTATTTGTTGGGTTGGCGTATTTCGAGATTAGGATTTGTCACTTTGATTGTCGGAGAGGTATCGCTGGGCCCTCTCGGTAATGCACATCACTCAAGCCTTACAAGCATTGCAACTAATAAGTTAGTTGTGGGATGATGTATTACGAAACGAGTAAAGAGACTTGCCGGTAACGAGATTGAACTAGGTATTGAGATATCGACGATCGAATCTCGGGCAAGTAACATACCGATGACAAAGGGAACAACGTGTATTGTTATGCGGCCTAACCGATAAAGATCTTCGTAGAATATGTAGGAGCCAATATGAGCATCCAGGTTCCGCTATTGGTTATTGACCGGAGGCGTGTCTCGGTCATGTCTACATAGTTCTCGAAGCCGTAGGGTCCGCACGCTTAAAGTTCGGTGACGATTGTAATTAGGGTTTTTGTGTTTTGATGTACCGAAGGTTGTTCGGTGTCCCGGATGTGATCACGGACATGACGAGGAGTCTCGAAATGGTCGAGACATAAAGATTGATATATTGGAAGCCTATATTTGGATATCGGAAACGTTTCGGGTGAAATCGGGATTTTTCCGGAGTACGGGGGGGTTACCGGACCCCCCCCCCCCCCCGGGCGTTATTGGGCCTACATGGGCCCTAAGGGAGAAGAGGAGGGCCGGCCAGGGCAGGCCGCGCCCCCCTCCCCCCTAGTCCGAATAGGACAAGGGGGGCGGCGCCCCCCCTTTCCTCTTTCTCCCTTCCCCCTTCCTTTTCCAACAAGGCAAGAGGGGGGAGTCCTACTCCCGGTGGGAGTAGGACTCCTCCAGGCGCACCCCTTGGGCCGGCCGCACCTCCCCCTCTCCCTCCTTTATATACGGGGGCAAGGGGGCACCCCATGACACAGAAGTTGATCTTCGTGATCGTTCCTTAGCCGTGTGCGATGCCCCCTTCCACCATATTCCACCTCGGCCATATCGTAGCGGTGCTTAGGCGAAGCCCTGCGTCGGTAGAACATCATCACTGTCATCACGCCGTCGTGCTGACGAAACTCTCCCTCAACACTTTGTTGGATCGGAGCTCGAGGGACGTCACCAAGTTGAACGTGTGCAGAACTCGGAGGTGCCGTACGTTCGGTACTTGGATCGGTTGGATCGTGAAGACGTACGATTACATCAACCGCATTGATATAATGCTTCCGCAAACGGTCTACTGCATCAGGCTGATCTTCAACCTCCTCCACGTTAACGTGGTTCACCTGTCCCCTATTGAAAGGGTTCGGCTTCTTCCCTGAGCTTCCATTGCCATTTCCATTCTGGCCTTCAGGACATTCATTAGCATAATGTCCGGTCTTGGAACACTTGAAACAGGTGACTTGACTCAGATCTCTCTTGGTTGGGGTTGAGGGGGTGGTCCGGTTCTGGCCGTTGCTTCCTCCGTTCCCATTACCATTCTTGTGGCCATTGTGGTTGTGCAAACTACCTCCTCCATGGGTATGCTGAAAATGAACTCCCGGTTTAGGGGTAAAACGGGGCTTCTACTGGGCTCCAGAGTTATACTTCCCCTGTCTATACTTCCTCTTGCGGTTCTCAATCTGCTATTGCTTCCCTTCAATCATGATGGCACGATCTACCAACTCCTGGTAGTTGTTGAAACTTGCTACCATCAACCGCATGCTTAACTCATCATTCAATCCTTCCAGAAACTTCTCCTGCTTAGTTGCATCCGTAGCAACGTCATCTGGGGCATAACGTGCTAACTTGCTGAAATCGTCAATGTACTGGCCAACTGTCCTTCCTCCTTGGCGTAAGTTGCGAAACTCACGCTTCTTCATGGCCATAGCTCCTGCTGAAACATGTGCAGTGCGGAAAGCTTGCTGAAATTGATCCCATGTGACAGTGTCAACTGGGTAAGTGGCTGTAAAATTCTCCCACCATGCTGCCGCGGGTCCGTCAAGCAGATGTGCGGCAAACTTCACTTTCTCACCATCTGTGCATCCTGCAGTGGTCAACTCCCTTCCTATCTTGCGGAGCCAATTGTCTGCTACTATCGGCTCGGTGCTACTAGAAAACACTGGCGGATTTAGCCTAAGGAAACGGGCTAAGTGGTCAACATGTGGCGGTGGTGGAGGTGGGTTGTTGTTGTTGTTTTGCTGATTCTGGGCTAACAATTGCATCAATTGATTCTGCTGTTGGATCAACTGAGTGAGCTCCGGTGGAAATCCATTGTCACATCTCGGGGGCATCTGAGGGTTTAGAAAAGATGAGAAATAAGAATAGAGTGAGGTCTAAAGAGAAAACACTAGCCCAATGCACATGAGCAAATGCACACAAAATCACTTCATTCAATTCAAACAAGGGCATACAATCAATCTAGCTATCGCAAAAGTGCTTGAACTATAATGTATACATGGGGGAAATACTACTAATAGTTGGTGGTCATCTAGAAATTTGAACCGGTGGAAGACTCCATGATGTCCGCTCCAGCTTCGTCTTCAAAGTCGGGTTCACTTGGATCCGAATCGGTGTCGTCGAGAATGATGTAGTTGTCCGGACATGCGACGTACATGTCTTCCTTCCTGGATGCTAACTCCCTCTTGAGTTCTTCAATTTCCTGTTTAAGATCGCCATTGTGCCTTGCTAGAGCTACGATCTCGTCCATGTAGCCCTTGCGTGTAGCCTTCAATTCTCCTTCTAGCTCGATGATCCTTGCCTTCACATTCTTCAACTCTATCATATCATTGCACATCTGGTTCTCGTGGCGTCGAATGTGTTGGTTTAACTCCTGGATGAAAGCTGCAATGGATATATCCTTCTTGGTGCTGACTAATTCCCATTGTTCATCTCGGCGTCCGCAAATCTGGTAGATAGTGTCCTTGAGGTCTTCTTGATAAACTTCTCCAATGCGTCCTATGGTGATATGGGCTGCCATGCTCTTTCCCAGACTCCAAGTTGGTGCATTGAAAATAATATCTATGGGCTTCGTGATTGGCGCGAATGTCCTTCCCGGAACGTGAGCTTGAATCTTCCAGCGCTCCTCTCCAGGCAGAGTGGCGTTGAAGGTTCCCGTGAAACTTGGTAGTCCAATGTTTAGGTACTTGGTGACTTCCTTCAAGTGAAATCCAAAAGGTGTGCCTTCATCCGGTTGAGCGTACTTGATCTTCGCGTCCTTCATCCTAAAGAGTAGAAAAGATGAGGAGTTAGAAAATGAGGAGAGAATAGTGATCTATGGCTTTAACTTAGTGGTCGTGGCCTACAGTCAACGTGTGCTCTGATACCATCTTTGTAGCGACCCGACCCGAATGGATCAAGTCTCTGTGCTCCGGTGTCATCCCTGGATCAGTAATGCTGACACCACACAGTACTTCGAAGGATTTATAGCAGAGTAGCAATCACACACTTATTACATCGGTGTCTCAAAAGAGAACTTATTACAATAAAGTATGGCTTAAGGCCATCTAATATCGATAACAGAAGAAGACTTGGAAGATAAATGGGTCCATCAACTCCAACGGCATCACTGAGTATAGAACCACGACCTGAAAGCACCTTACTCGTCGTCTGAAAAGTCTGCAACATTTAAAGTTGCAGCCCGAAAATGGGTCAGCACATGGAATATGCTGGCAAAGTAACACATAGAGAGTAATGAACAGTAATGAGCTATATTATATGCATGTATGGCTGGTGGAAAGCTCTATGGTTACAGTTTTGCGTAAAGCCAGTTTTTCCCTACGGCAAAGGAATGAATTTATTTAACTATCATGGTAGTTGAACATCGAGAATGGTTGACAGCATTCCGATCCCAATTAAGTGAACAATTAAAACCCAACAATACTAATTAGAAGTAACATGATGAGATTCACATGATATTCAAGTACTAGATACTCAAGATGTCCATAACCGGGGACACGGCTAATCATGATTAGTTTATTACACTCTGCAGAGGCTTGTGCACTTTTCCCCACAAGACTCGATCGCCTCCGTTGGTTTTCTCGCACTACACGGTGTTTGACAAACGGATGACCGAGACACAGTCTTTCAGAAGCACTAGCACCTTACGATGGATAGACCGGTACACCTACTTTCCCCTACATCTGCTAGTCTACCCTGTAAGAGTTCGCACGACTTAATGAACTATGCCAGAGCCCATAATGGCTTGTGGCTGCACACGGAAGTTTCTAGCATGAAAGATCTTATGATCCCTTTGAGCCTGGGTGGCGGTTCAAAAGAAAACAGGCAAGTCTTGATAGAAACCAGGTGCCTCAATCCACCCAGATGTGTGTTTAAGTTGCCACCTTAGATAAACCCTTAAAATTAACAATCTCACATCTGTCATGGAGATCACTCACCCAATCCACGTCTACTAGCATAGCATGGCATAATAAGCAAACGTAGAAGTAACTCCCAAAGGTTTCGTAATAAACAGGTAATAGGTACTACCTCATCTACTTCCCATCCCACAATTTAATTAGATCCTAATCATGCATTGTGTGAGGATTGGTCTAATGCAATAAAACTGGGTTGTAGAAAAGGTATGATCAAAGTGTTACTTGCCTTGCTGATGATCCGTGAGTCCTAGAGATTCGAAGTAACAGGCGGCGCAATCCGGGTAATCTATCGCAGACAAACAACAAGCATACAATAAGTACTCATCTAATGCACAGGTAAAACTCGAACAAGAGATCGAACCAGAAAGTTCAACTTAAGAACTCCGGTTGCAAAGAAAGAAAGAACCGGACAAAGCAACGAAAAACAAACGGCGGAAGAAAACAACTCGGTTCTAGCAAGTTGAAACTAGGTCAAATTTTACAGTAGCAATAACTTGTTTTAAGTTGATTAGTCGGAACGGCGGTTTCGAAACGAAACTCCAGGCGCTTGAATCACCTGATTCCGATAAACGGGCGAGAAGAAAAACTAGAACGAAGATCGGATCTGAGATCGCGATCGCGGAATAAATCCGACGAAAAGAAAAGGAAGAACGTTTAAACGAACGGATGTTCATTAACCGGGAATAACCGGTGATCACGTTCGTTAAGACGAACGGTCCGACGAACGCTCGCTAAACAACTAAACCGAAAACGGAAAACCGATCTAGGGTTTCGGAAAAGAAAACCGAAACAAACGAAAGAAAAGAAACCGGAACGGTTTAAGAAAAAAAACCGAACCGAGGGGAAAAGGAGAGGCGCGGCGCGGCTACCTCGGCGAGGGGCTCCGGCGGCGAGCGGCGGTGTGGCGGCGGCGGGGCTGCGCGCGGGCGGCGGCGGCGCAAGGCGCGGGCGGCGGCGGCGCAAGGCGCGGGCGGCGGCGGCGCAAGGCGCGGGCGGCGACGCGGTTAGAGGCGGCGGCGGCTTGGTGTGGGGGAGAGGGGGGGTGTTGGGTATTTAAAGGGGGTGGGGAGGGGGATTGCTTGGGGGAGGGGGCAAGAAAAAGGGCGGCGGCGCGGAGTCCTAGCCGGACTCGGCTTCGGGCGGCGGCGCGGCTACGCGCGGGCAGGCGCGCGCGAGGAGGCCGGCCTGGCCTGGCCGGCTGGGCCTTGGCCCAGGCGGCGCGACGCGGAATTTTTTTTTAAATAGATACGCGCGCACAAAAAAAACAAAGAAAGAGAATCTAAACAAACTCCAAAATTCCCAAAGTAAATTTTCCCCGACTCCTAAAAATGAGTCGAACAAAATGAACTTTTCTTGGGGCCTAGATGCAAATTTTGAAAACACACATTTTTCCCTAATCCAAATAAAAGGCAAATAAACTCCGACAAATCCAAGATTTGATTTATTTATTACATCTTCATTTTTCCTAAATTTGGGAAAGTCATATTATTCCCCTCTCTCATGTTTGATATTGGAAAAATGATTGAAGATGAAATAAATAAATCAAATGATCCTCTTTTCAAAATTTGAGAAAACTCAAATATGAAAATAATGAAATCTCCAACTCTCTCCGGGGGTCCTTGAGTTGCGTGAAATTTCTAGGATCGACCAAAATGCAAGAAAATATGATATGCATGATGATCTAATGTATAACATTCCAAATTGAAAATTTGGGATGTTACACCTCCCCCTATATATACTTGAGGTATGGGGGCTGCCCAACACATGATTTGATCTCTCTCTTGGCGCAGCCCTACCTCTCTCCCTCCTCGTCTCTAGTAGTGCTTGGCGAAGCCCTGCTGGAGTTCCGCACTCCTCCTCCACCACCACGCCATCGTGCTGCTGCTGGACGGAGTTTTCCCAACCTGTCCTTCTCCCCTTGCTGGATCAAGGCATAGGAGACGTCACCGGGCTGCACGTGTGTTGAACGCGGAGGCGCCGTTGTTCGGCGCTTAGATCGGAATCAACCGCGATCTGAATCGCTGCGAGTACGACGCCTTCATCTGCGTTCTTGTAACGCTTCTGCTTAGCGATCTACAAGGGTATGTAGATGCACTCCCCTTCCCCTTGTTGCTAGATTACTCCATAGATTGATCTTGGTGATGCGTAGAAAATTTTAAATTTCTGCTACGATCCCCAACAGTGGCATCATGAGCTAGTTCTATGCGTAGTTTCTATGCACGAGTAGAACACAAGTTGTTGTGGGCGTCGATTTTTTCAATTTACTTGCCGTTACTAGTCTTATCTTGATTCGGCGGCATCGTGGGATGAAGCGGCCCGGACCGACCTTACACGTACGCTTACGTGAGACTGGTTCCACCGACTGACATGCACTAGTTGCATAAGGTGGCTAGCGGGTGTCTGTCTCTCCCGCTTTAGTCGGATCGGATTCGATGAAAAGGGTCCTTATGAAGGGTAAATAGAAATTGGCATATCACGTTGTGGTTTTGGAGTAGGTAAGAAACGTTCTTGCTAGAAACCTATAGCAGCCACGTAAAAACTTGCAACAACAATTAGAGGATGTCTAACTTGTTTTTGCAGCATGTGCCGTGTGATGTGATATGGCCAAAAGGATGTGATGAATGATATATGTGATGTATGAGATTGATCATGTTCTTGTAATAGGAATCGCGACTTGCATGTCGATGAGTATGACAACTGGCAGGAGCCATAGGAGTTGTCTTAATTTATTTATGACCTGCGTGTCAACTTAAACGTCATGTAATTACTTTACTTTATTGCTAAAGCGTTAGCCATAGTAGTGGAAGTAATAGATGACGAGACAACTTCAAGAAGACATGGTGATGGAGATCATGGTGTCATGCCGGTGACAACGATGATCATGGAGCCCCGAAGATGGAGATCAAAAGGAGCAAAATGATATTGGCCATATCATGTCAGTATTTGATTGCATGTGATGTTTATCATGTTTTACATCTTATTTGCTTAGAACGACGGTAGCTTAAATAAGATGATCCCTCGGAATAATTTCAAGAAAGTGTTCCCCCTAACTGTGCAGCGTTGCGAAGGTTCGTTGTTTCGAAGCACCACGTGATGATCGGGTGTGATAGATTCTAACGGTCGAATACAACGGGTGTAAGCCAGATTTACACACGCAGTACACTTAGGTTGACTTGACGAGCCTAGAATGTACAGACATGGCCTCGGAACACGGAAGACCGAAAGGTCGAGCATGAGTTGTATAGAAGATATGATCAACATGAAGATGTTCACCGATGTTGACTAGTCCGACTCACGTGATGATCGGACATGGCCTAGTTGACTCGGATCATCTTTCACTTAGATGACTAGAAGGATGTCTATCTGAGTGGGAGTTCATTAAATATTTTGATTAGATGAACTCAATTATCATGAACATAGTCTAAATTGTCTTTGCAAATATGTTGTAGATAAATAGCTCACGTTGTAGCTCCCGGTTTCAATACGTTCCTAGAGAAAGACCAAGTTGAAAGATATTGTAAGCAATGATGCGGACTATGTTCGTAGTCCGAGGAGTGTCCTCACTACTACACAGAAGGCTTACGTCTTTGATGCACCGCTCGATGTGCAAACCCCTACAACGTCGTTTGTGGATGTTGTGAACACCTGACAGACACGTCCTGATGACTACTTGATAGTTTAGTGCACCATACTTTACGGCTTAGAATCGGGATTCCAATGACGTTTTGAACGCCATAAGACATATGAGATGTTCCAAGAGCTGAAATTGGGATTTCAGGATCATGCCCGTGTTGAGAGGTATGAGACCTCTGACAAGTTCTTTTGCCAACAAGATGGAGGAGAATAGCTCAGCTAGTGAGCATGTGCTCAGAATGTCTGGGTGCTACAATCAGTTAAATCAAGTGGGAGTTAAACTTCCGAATAAGATAGTGATTGATTGAGTTCTCTAGTCACTATCACTAAGCTACTAGATCTTTGTGATGAACTATGACATGCATGGGATGGAGATGATCTCGGAGCTGTTCGCGGTGCTTAAGACCGCAACAAGTAGAAATCAAGAAGGAGCATCAAGTGTTGATGGTTTAACAAGACCACTGGTTTCAAGAAGGGCAAGGGCTAGAAGGGAAACTTCATGAATGGCAAACCAGTTGCCGCTCCGGTGAAGGAACCCAAGGTTGAACCCAAACCCGAGACTAAGTGCTTTTATTGTAAGGGGAACGGTCACTGGTAGTGGAACTACCCCCAAATGCATGGTAGATAAGAAGGCTGGCAACTTCAACAAAGTATATATATATGTGTTATTAATGTGTACCTCACTAGTACTCCTGGTAGCACCTGGGTATTGGATACCGGTTCAGTTGCTATTATTGGTGACTTGAAGCAAAAGCTACGGACTAAACGGAGACTGGCTAAGGGCGAGGTGATGATGTGTGTTGGAAGTGTTTCCAAAGTTGATGAGATCACCATCGCATGCTCCATCTGCCTTCGGGATTAGTATTGAACCTAGATAAATGTTATCAGGTGTCTACGTTGAGCATGAATATGATTAGATAATGTTCATTGCAATACGGTTATTCATTTAAGTTAGATAGTAATGGTTCTTATGTCTACATGAATAATACCTTTCATGGTCATGCACCCTATGTGAATGGTTCATTGAATCTCGGTCGTGGTAATATGCATGTTCATGCCAAAAGATGTAGAGTTAATAATGATAGTACCACTTTCTTGTGGCACTGCCGCTTAGGTCATATTGGCGTAAGATGCATGAAGAAACTCCATGTCGATGGATGTTTGGAGTCACTTGATTTTGAATCGTTTGACACATGCGAGCCATGCCTCATGGGCAGGATGACTAAGACCCCGTTTTTAGGTACAATGAAACGGGCAAGTGACTTGTTGGAAATCATACATTCTGATGCGTGTGATCCAATGAAAATTGAAGCGTGCAGTGGATATCGCTATTTTCTCGTCTTCACTGACGATTTGAGTAGATATAGGTATATTTACTTAATGAAGCACAAGTCTGAAACGTTTGAAAAGTTCAAGCGATTTCAGAGTGAAGTTAAGAACCATCATAACAAGAAGATCAAATTCCTACGATCTGATCGATGAGAATTTCTGAGTTATGAGTTTGGCAATCACTTAAGACATTGTGGAATTGTTTCACAGTTGAAGCCACCTGGAACACCACAGGGTAATGGTGTGTCTGGACGTCGTAATTGAACCTTATGAGATATGGTGCGATCTATGATGTCTCTTACCGATCTACCGTTTTCATTTTGAGGTTATACGTTAGAGACAGCTGCATTCACTTTAGATAGGACACCATCTAAGTCCGTTGAGACGACATCACATGAACATTGGTTTGGAAAGAAACCAAAGTTGTCGTTTCTTAATGTTTGGGGCTGCGATGCTTAAGGCTTCAGCCGGAGAAGCTCGAACCCAAAAGCGGACAAACACATCTTCATAGAATACCCAAAGGTGACAGTTGGGTATACCTTCTATCTCAGATCTGAGGGCAAATTGTTTGTCGCTAAGAACGTGTCCTTTCTCGAGAAGGAGTTTCTCTCGAAAGAATTGAGTGGGAGGAAGATAGAACTTGATGAGGTTGTCGAACCTTTGTTTCAACCAAAGAGTGATGCAACACAGAAAGATGTTTTCTGTGGCGCCTACGTCTGTTGAATAGGAAGTTAATGATAGTGATCATGAAGCTTCAGATCAAGTTGCTATCGAAGCTCGTAGGTCGAAAAGGATATGCACTACTCTTGAGTGGTATGGTAATCCCGTCTTAGATATCATGTTGTTAGACAACAATGAACCTACGAGCTATGGAGAAGCGATGGTGGGCCCGTATTCCGACAAATGGTTAGAAGCCATGAAATCTGAGATAGGATCCATGTATCAAAACAAAGTATGGACTTTGGTGGACTTGCCCGATGATCGGCGAGCCATTGAGATAAATGGATCTTTAAGAAGAAGACAGACGTGGGCGGTAATGTTACCGTCTATGAAGCTCGACTTGTGGGAAAGAGTCTTTTCACAAGTTCATGGAGTTGACTACGATGGGAATTTCTCACTCATAGCGATGCTTAAGTCCGTCGGAATCATGTTAGCATTAGTTGTATTTTTCGATTATGAAATCTGATAGATGGATGTCAAAACAAGTTTTCTTACCAGTTTTTGTAAGAAGAAGTTGTATGTGATACAATAAAAGGTTTTGTCGATCCTAAGGATGCTAAAAGGTATGCTGGCTCCAGCAATCCTTCTATGAACTAGAGCAAGCATCTCGGAGTCGGAATATATGCTTTGATGGAGTGATCAAAGCTTTTAGGTTTATACAATGTTTGCTAGAAATTTGTATTTACAAGAAAGTGAGTGGGAGCACTACAACATTTCTGATAAGTATATGTGGATGACATATTGCTGATTCGAAATAATGTAGAATTTCTGGAAAGCATAAACGGTTGTTTGAAGAGTGATTTTCAAAGGAAGACCTGGATAAAGTTGCTTACATATTGGGCATCAAGATCTATAGAAATAGATCAAGACGCCTGATGATACTTTCAAAGAACGCACACCTTGACATGTTTTTGAAGGAGTTCAACATAGATCAGTCAAAGAAGGGGTTCTTACCTGTGTTGTAAGGTGTGAAGTTGAGTAAGACTCAAAGCTTGACCACAGCAGAAAAAAGAGGAAGGGCGAAGGTCGTCCCCTATACTTTTGTCATAGGCTCTATACGGTATGCCATGCTAAGTACCACACCTGATGTGTGCATTGCCACATGTCTGGCAAGAGGGTACAAAGGTGATCTAGGAGTGGATCACCAGATAGCGGTCAAAATTATCCTTAGAGGAATAAGGAAATGTTTCTCGGTTATGGACGTGATAAAGAGTTCGACATAAAGAGTTACGTCGATGCAAGCTTAACACCTATCTGGATAGCTCTGAGTAGAGATACTGGATACGTATAATGGAGCAACAATTTGGAATAGCTCCAAGTGGAATGTGGTTGCAGCATCTATGATATGACATAAAGTTTTGTGAAATACATAGGGATTTGAATATGGCAGACCCGTTGACTACAACCTCTCTCACAAGCATAACATGATCAAACCCAGAACTCATTGAGTGTTAATCACATAGTGATGTGAACTAGATTATTGAGTCTAGTAAACTCTTTGGATGTGGTCACATGGCGATGTTTCCTGTGAGTGTTAATCACATGGCGATGTGAACTAGATTATTGACTCTAGTGCAAGTGGGAGACTGTTGGAAATATGCCCTAGAGGCAATAATAAAATAGTTATTATTATTATATTTCATTGTTCATGATAATCGTTTATTATCCATGCTAGAATTGTATTGATAGGAAACTCAGATACATGTGTGGATACATAGACAACACCATGTCCCTAGTAAGCCTCTAGTTGACTAGCTCATTGATCAATAGATGGTTACGGTTTCCTGACCATGGACATTGGATGTCATTGATAACGGGATCACATCATTAGGAGAATTATGTGATGGACAAGACCCAATCCTAAGCCTAGCACAAGATCGTGTAGTTCGTATGCTAAAGCTTTTCTAATGTCAAGTATCATTCCTTAGACCATGAGATTGTGCAACTCCCGGATACCGTAGGAGTGCTTTGGGTGTGCCAAACGTCACAACGTAACTGGGTGGCTATAAAGGTTCACTACAGGTATCTCTGAAAGTGTTTGTTGGGTTGGCACGAATCGAGACTGGGATTTGTCACTCCGTGTAACGGAGAGGTATCTCTGGGCCCACTCGATAGGACATCATCATAATGTGCACAATGTGACCAAGGATTTGATCATGGGATGATGTGTTACGGAATGAGTAAAGATACTTGTTGGTAACGAGATTGAACAAGGTATTGGGATACCGATGATCGAATCTCGTGCAAGTACAATACCGCTGGACAAAGGGACTTGAATACGAGATTGATTGAATCCTCGACATCGTGGTTCATCCGATAAGATCATCGTGGAACATGTGGGAGCCAACATGGGTATCCAGATCCCACTGTTGGTTATTGGCCTGAGAGTTGTCTCGGTCATGTCTGCATGGTTCCCGAACCCGTAGGGTCTACACACTTAAGGTTCGATGATGCTAGGGTTATTAGGAAGACTTGTATGTGATTACCAAATGTTGTTCGGAGTCCCGGATGAGATCCCGGACGTCACGAGGAGTTCCGGAATGGTCCGGAGGTAAAGATTTACATATGGAAAGTTGTTGTTCGCGTTCCGGGAAAAGTTTGGCTTTTTCCGGTATTGTACCGGGAAGCTTCTGGAAGGTTCCGGAGGATTCCGGAGGTCCGGAAAATGTTCCACCACGTCCAATAGAGCAGCATGGGCTGTAGGGGGCGCCCTAACCTTAATGGGGCAAGGGCACCAGCCCCCCCAAGGCCCATGCGCATGGGAGAGGGGAAACCCTAAAGGGGAGGGCCTCCACTTGACTTGGGAGGCACTCCTCCCCCCTTGGCCGCCGCCCCCAACCCTAGATGAGATCTAAGGGGGCCGGCCCCCTCTCTTCCCACCTATAAATAGTGGAGGGGTGGGAGGGCGGCCACACCTTTGAACCTGGCGCAGCCCCTCCCCTCCAATACCTCTCCTCCTCCACGTGAGCTTGGCGAAGCCCTGCCGGAGAACTGCCACTCCATCACCACCACGCCGTCGTGCTGCTGTTGGACTCTCTTCCTCAACCTCTCCCTCCTCCTTGCTGGATCAAGGCGTGGGAGACGTCTCCGTTCTGTAAGTGTGTTGAACGCGGAGGTGCCGTCCGTTCGGCGCTGGGATCATCGATGATTTGGATCATGACGAGTACGACTCCATCAACCCCGTTCACTTGAATGCTTCTTCTTATCGATCTACAAGGGTATGTAGATGCACTCCCCTTCCCCTCGTTGCTAGATTACTCCATAGATTGATCTTGGTGATGCGTAGAAAATTTTAAATTTCTACTACGATCCCCAACAGTGGCATCATGAGCTAGGTCTATGCGTAGTTTCTATGCACGAGTAGAACACAAAGCAGTTGTGGGCATCAATATTGTCAATTTACTTGTTGTTACTAGTCTTATCTTGATTCGGCGGCATCGTGGGATGAAGCGGCCCGGACCGACCTTACACGTACTCTTACGTGAGACTGGTTCCACCGACTGACATGCACTAGTTGCATAAGGTGGCTAGCGGGTGTCTGTCTCTCCCACTTTAGTCGGATCTGATTCGATGAAAAGGGTCCTTATGAAGGGTAAATATAAATTGGCATATCACGTTGTGGTTTTCGTGTAGGTAAGAAACGTTCTTGCTAGAAACCTATAGCAGCCGCGTAAAAACTTGCAACAATAATTAGAGGACGTCTAACTTGTTTTTGCAGCATATGCCGTGTGATGTGATATGGCCAAAAGGATGTGATGAATGATATATGTGATGTATGAGATTGATCATGTTCTTGTAATAGGAATCACGACTTGCATGTCGATGAGTATGACAACCGGCAAGAGCCAAAGGAGTTGTCTTAATTTATTTATGACCTGCGTGTCAACTTAAACGTCATGTAATTACTTTACTTTATTGCTAAAGCATTAGCCATAGTAGTAGAAGTAATAGATGACGAGACAACTTCAAGAATACACGATGATGGAGATCATGATGATGGAGATCATGGTGTCATGCCGGTGACAACGATGATCATGGAGCCCCAAAGATGGAGATCAAAAGGAGCAAAATGATATTGGCCATATCATGTCACTATTTGATTGCATGTGATGTTTATCATGTTTTACATCTTATTTGCTTAGAACGACGGTAGCTTAAATAAGATGATCCCTCACTAAAATTTCAAGAAAAGTGTTCCCCCTAACTGTGCACCGTTGTGAAGGTTCATTGTTTCGAAGCACCACGTGATGATCGGGTGTGATAGATTCTAACGTTCGAATACAACGGGTGTTGACGAGCCTAGCATGTATAGACATGGCCTCGGGACACATGCGAAACACTTAGGTTGACTTGACGAGCCTAGCATGTACAGACATGGCCTCGGAACACGGAAGACTGAAAGGTCAAACATGAGTCATATAGAAGATACGATCAACACGAGATGTTCACCGTTGATGACTAGTCCGTCTCACGTGATGATCAGACACGGCCTAGTCGATTCGGATCATTTTTCACTTAGATGACTAGAGGGATGTCTATCTGAGTGGGAGTTCATTAAATAATTTGATTAGATGAACTCAATTATCATGAACATAGTCTAAATTGTCTTTGCAAATATGTTGTAGATAAATAGCTCACGTTGTAGCTCCCGGTTTCAATACGTTCCTAGAGTAAGATTAAGTTGAAAGATATTGTAAGCAATGATGCGGACTGGGTTCGTAGTCTGAGGAGTGTCCTCACTGCTACACAGAAGGCTTACATCCTTGATGCACCGCTCGATGTGCAAACCCCTACAACGTCGTCTGTGGATGTTGTGAACACCTGACAGACACATCCTGCTGACTACTTGATAGTTTAGTGCACCATACTTTACGGCTTAGATCGGGATTCCAATGACGTTTTGAACGCCATAGAACATATGAGATGTTCCAACAGCTGAAATTGGGATTTCAGGCTCATGCCCGTGTAGAGAGGTGTGAGACCTCTGACAAGTTCTTTTGCCAACAGATGGAGGAGAATAGCTCAGCTAGTGAGCATGTGCTCAGAATGTCTGGGTGCTACAATCACTTAAATCAAGTGGGAGTTAAACTTCCAGATAAGATAGTGATTGATAGAGTTCTCTAGCCACTATCACTAAGCTACTAGATCTTCGTGATGAACTATGACATGCAAGGGATGGAGTTGATCCCGAAGCTGTTCGCGGTGCTTAAGACCACAAAAGGTAGAAATCAAGAAGGAGCATCAAGTGTTGATGGTTTGACAAGACCACTGGTTTCAAGAAGGGCAAGGGCTAGAAGGGAAACTTCATGAATGGCAAACCAGTTGCCACTCCAGTGAAGGAACCCAAGGTTGAACCCAAACCCGAGACTAAATGCTTCTATTGTAAGGGTAACGTTCACTGGTAGTGGAATTACCCCAAATGCATGGTAGATAAGAAGGCTGGCAACTTCAAAGTATATACGTGTTATTAATGTGTACCTCACTAGTACTCCTGGTAGCACCTGGGTATTGGATACCGGTTCAGTTACTATTATTGGTAACTTGAAGCAAAAGCTACTGAGTAAACGGAGACTGGCTAAGGGCGAGGTGACGATGTGTGTTGGAAGTGTTTCCAAAGTTGATGTGGTCACCATCGCACGCTCCATCTGCCTTCGGGATTAGTATTGAACCTAGATAAATGTTATCAGGTGTCTACGTTGAGCATGAATATGATTATAACATGTTCATTGCAATACGGTCATTCATTTAAGTTAGATAATAATGGTTATTCTGTTTACATGAATGATACCTTTCATGGTCATGCACCCTATGTGAATGGTTCATTGAATCTCGGTCGTGGTAATACACATGTTCACGCCAAAAGATGTAGAGTTAATAATGATAGTACCACTTTCTCGTGGCACTGCCACTTAGGTCATATTGGCGTACGATGCATGAAGAAACTCCATGTCGATGGATGTTTGGAGTCACTTGATTTTGAATCACTTGACACATGCGAGCCATGCCTCATGGGCAGGATGACTAAGACCCCGTTTTCAGGTACAATGAAACGGGCAAGTGACTTGTTGGAAATCATGCATGCTGATGCGTGTGATCCAATGAGAATTGAAGCGTGCGGTGGATATCGCTATTTTCTCATCTTCAATGACGATTTGGGTAGATATAGGTATATCTACTTAATGAAGCACAAGTCTGAAATGTTTGAAAAGTTCAAGCGATTTCAGAGTGAAGTTAAGAATCATCATAACAATAAGATCATGTTCCTACGATCTGATCAAAAGGGGATTTTCTGAGTTATGAGTTTGGCAATCACTTAAGACATTGTGGAATTGTTTCACAGTTGAAGCCACCTGGAACACCACAAGGTAATGGTGTATCCGGACGTCGTAATCGAACCCTATGAGATATGGTGTGATCGATGATGTCTCTTACTAATCTACCGTTTTCATTTTGAGGCTATGCGTTAGAGACAGCTGCATTCACTTTAGATAGGACACCATTTAAGTCCGTTGAAACGACGTTGTGTGAACATTGGTTTGGCAAGAAACCAAAGTTGTCACTTCTTAATGTTTGGGGCTGCGATGCTTAAGGCTTCAGCTGGAGAAGCTCAAACCCAAAGAGGACAAACACATCTTCATAGGATACCCAAAGGTGACAGTTGGGTATACCTTCTATCTCAGATCCGAGGGCAAATTGTTTGTCGCTAAGAACGGATCCTTTCTCGAGAAGGAGTTTCTCTCGAAAGAATTGAGTGGGAGGAAGATAGAACTTGATGAGGTTGTCGAACCTTTACATCAACCAGAGAGTGATGCAACACAGAAAGATGTTTTCTATGGTGCCTACGTCTGTTGAATAGGAAGTTAATGATAGTGATCATGAAGCTTCGAATCAAGTTGCTATCAAACCTCGTAGGTCGACAAGGATATGTACTACTCCTAAGTGGTACGGTAATCCTGTCTTAGATAACATGTTGTTAGACAACAATGAACCTACGAGCTATGGAGAAGCGATGGTGGGCCCGTATTCCGACAAATGGTTAGAAGCCATGAAATCCGAGATAGGATCCATATATCAGAACAAAGTATGGACTTTGGTGGACTTGCCCGATGATCGCCAAGCCATTGCGATAAATGGATCTTTAAGAAGAAGACGGACGTGGGTGGTAATGTTACCGTCTATGAAGCTCGACTTGTGGGAAAGAGTCTTTTCACAAGTTCAAGGAGTTGACTATGATGAGAATTTCTCACCCGTAGCGATGCTAAAGTCCGTCGGAATCATGTTAGCATTAGTTGTATTTTTCGATTATGAAATCTTACAGATGGATGTCAAAACAAGTTTTCTTACCAGTTTTCATAAGAAAAGTTGTATGTGATACAATAAAAGGTTTTGTCGATCCTAAGGATGCTAAAAGGTATGCTGGCTCCAGCAATCTTTCTATGGACTAGAGCAAGCATCTCGGAATCGGAATATATGTTTTGATGGAGTGATCAAAGCTTTTAGGTTTATACAATGTTTGCTAGAAACTTGTATTTACAAGAAAGTGAGTGGGAGCACTACAACATTTCTGATAAGTATATGTGGATGACATATTGTTGATTAGAAATAATGTAGAATTTCTGGAAAGCATAAATGGTTGTTTGAAGAGTGTTTTTCAAAGGAAGACCTGGATAAAGCTGCATGCATATTGGGCATCAAGATCTATAGAAATAGATCAAGACGCCTGATGATACTTTCAAAGAACGCACACCTTGACATGTTTTTGAAGGAGTTCAAAATAGATCAGTCAAAGAAGGGGTTCTTACCTGAGTTGTAAGGTGTGAAGTTGAGTAAGACTCAAAGCTTGACCACGGTAGAAGAAAGAGGAAGGACGAAGGTCGTCCCCTATGCTCTTGTCATAGGCTCTATACATTATGCCATGCTGAGTACCGCACCTGATGTGTGCCTTGCCACATGTCTGGCAAGAGGGTACAAAGGTGATCTAGGACTGGATCACCAGATAGCCGTCA
This sequence comes from Triticum monococcum, assembly GCA_034509565.1. NCBI lineage: Eukaryota > Viridiplantae > Streptophyta > Magnoliopsida > Poales > Poaceae > Triticum > Triticum monococcum. Next base: position 182,293,244 of record CM067843.1, on the reverse strand, counting down.
AAATTTTCCTTAGAGGAATGAGGAAATGTTTCTCGGTTATGGAGGTGATAAAGAGTTCGACGTAAAGAGTTACGTCGATCCAAGCTTACCACCTATCCGGATAGCTCTGAGTAGAGATACCGGATACGTATAATGGAGCAACAATTTGGAATAGCTCCAAGTGGAACGTGGTAGCAGCATCTACGATATGACATAAAGTTTTGCGAAATACATAGGGATCTGAATATGGCAAGACCCGTTGACTACAACCTCTCTCACAAGCATAACATGATCAAACCCAGAACTCATTGAGTGTTAATCACATAGTGATGTGAACTAGATTATTGAGTCTAGTAAACTCTTTGGATGTTGGTCACATGGCGATGTTTCCTGTGAGTGTTAATCACATGGCGATGTGAACTAGATTATTGACTCTAGTGCAAGTGGGAGACTGTTGGAAATATGCCCTAGAGGCAATAATAAAATAGTTATTATTATTATATTTCATTGTTCATGATAATCGTTTATTATCCATGCTAGAATTGTATTGATAGGAAACTCAGATACATGTGTGGATACATAGACAACACCATGTCCCTAGTAAGCCTCTAGTTGACTAGCTCATTGATCAATAGATGGTTACGGTTTCCTGACCATGGACATTGGATGTCATTGATAACGGGATCACATCATTAGGAGAATGATGTGATGGACAAGACCCAATCCTAAGCCTAGCACAAGATCGTGTAGTTCGTATGCTAAAGCTTTTCTAATGTCAAGTATCATTCCTTAGACCATGAGATTGTGCAACTCCCGGATACCGTAGGAGTGCTTTGGGTGTGCCAAACATCACAACGTAACTGGGTGGCTATAAAGGTTCACTACAGGTATCTCCGAAAGTGTTTGTTGGGTTGGCACGAATCGAGACTAGGATTTGTCACTCCGTGTAACGGAGAGGTATCTCTGGGCCCACTCAGTAGGACATCATCATAATGTGCACAATGTGACCAAGTTGTTGATCACGGGATGGTGTGTTACGGAACGAGTAAAGATACTTGTCGGTAACGAGATTGAACAAGGTATCGGGATACCGACGATCGAATCTCGGGCAAGTACAATACCGCTGGACAAAGGGAATTGAATACGGGATTGATTGAATCCTCGACATCGTGGTTCATCCGATAAGATCATCGTGGAACATGTGGGAGCCAACATGGGTATCCAGATCCCGCTGTTGGTTATTGGCCGGAGAGTTGTCTCGGTCATGTCTGCATGGTTCCCGAACCCGTAGGGTCTACACACTAAAGGTTCGATGGCGCTAGGGTTATTAGGAAGACTTGTATGTGATTACTGAATGTTGTTCGGAGTCCCGGATGAGATCCCGGACATCACGAGGAGTTCCGAAATGGTCCGGAGGTAAAGATTTATATATGGAAAGTTGTTGTTCGGGTTCCGGGAAAAGTTCGGCTTTTTCTGGTATTGTACCGGGAAGCTTCCGGAAGGTTCAGGAGGATTCCAGAGGGGTCCGGAGGTCCGAAAATGTTCCACCACGTCCAATACAGCAGCATGGGCTATAGGGGGGCGCCCTAACCTTAATGGGCCAAGGGCACCATCACCCCCAAGGCCCATGCGCATGGGAGAGGGGAAACCCTAAAGGGGAGGGCCTCCACTTGACTTGGGAGGCACTCCTCCCCCCCCTTGGCCGCCGCCCCCAACCCTAGATGAGATCTAAGGGGTCCGGCCCCCTCTCTTCCCACCTATAAATAGTGGAGGGGTGGGAGGGCGGCCACACCCTTGAACCTGGCGCAGCCCCTCCCCTCCAATACCTCTCCTCCTCCGCGTGAGCTTGGCGAAGCCCTGCCGGAGAACTGCCACTCCATCACCACCACGCTGTCGTGCTTCTGTTGGACTCTCTTCCTCAACCTCTCCCTCCTCCTTGCTTGATCAAGGCGTGGGAGACGTCTCCGTTCCGTACGTGTGTTGAACGCGGAGGTGCCGTCCGTTCGGCGCTAGGATCATCGGTGATTTGGATCACGACGAGTACGACTCCATCAACCCTGTTCACTTGAACGCTTCCGCTTATCGATCTACAAAGGTATGTAGATGCACTCCCCTTCCCCTCGTTGCTAGATTACTCCATAGATTGATCTTGGTGATGCGTAGAAAATTTTAAATTTCTGCTACGATCCCCAACACCTACTACTCCCACCGCTAGCCAGGCCCTCCGGTGACGGCAGCCTCACACCGCAGCCGAACCAGTGAACCCTCGTACTCCTCTCCGTGTGGGCATCCACTGCCGTGTCTTCCCCGGCTCTGCGTCGTCACCTTCCTAGGCCTCCCTGTCGTCCACTGCCTTGGTGCTCTCGGCGCGGCGTGGTCAACGTGATCAACGTGGTCAACGACATTCCATCGGAAGAGTACTGTACGTGGAGAGGCTGACGGCTGGGTCCACGGCCATAGCCCAGTTTTTTTGTGATTTGTCAAGTAAGTCGCTTTGTCAGGCCTGTTGGGCTGCAAATCTTTCAAGACGAAGAGAGCTTTCATTCGGCTGGCCGAGAAAATGGCCCATCAGTAATGAGAAATGGGTTGTACATTTTTAAAACACATCAAACCGGCAATTAGTTTCAAATATCTTTTTTTCATTTCGAGATTTGAAATTACATTAATTTTTATGCGTGGAGAATTTGTTGGATTTTATATTGATATACATTTATTTTTAAAATTAGTTTGAATGCGAGTCGAAATTTTGGGATTAAAAACAGTTCGGACCGCACCGAAATATGCAAATTTTCGTATAATTTTTTCACCGTGGCCACATATGGGCTGTAATGCTAACAAAAAGAATATGGGCTTCAAAAAAACCTTAATAATTAGCAAATGGGCTGTAAATTATTAGAAATAATGGTAGATGGGTTGTATGCTGTTTGCCACAGATTTGAGGCTTTCCTAAAAAAAGGTTGACGTACAAGCAGTGACTGTTGGATGGCCATCCAACGGCCGTCGTGCTTCTTCAATCTCTGCTCTTCCTGCTCCAGCCGCTCAAACAGGCACCGGCAGGACTGCCTGCTCCCTCCTCCCCGCGGCCGGCTCTGCTGCCGCGCAGGCCTCACCGCCCCACCGTACTCCCATCGCTGGCCTAGCCATCCCTCTACTCACCCACACCTGCTGTTATTCTCCGGCGACGTCAGACGAACCAGTAAACCCTCGTACAGTGGTACTCCCCTCCGCGTAGGAAACAACTGCCGAGTCTTCCCTGCCTCCGTGTCATTCCCTTCCTAGGCCTCGCCGTCGTCCACCGCCCTGGTGCTCTCGGCGCGGCCTGGTCAACATGGTCAACGACCGACATGCATCTGCAGTGGACTTTACGTGGAGAGGCCGACAGCTGGGTCAACGGCCGCACGCAAGGAAATGCCTCCTTATTACGCGCAAAATAATGATTCCTCCACCTGACATCAGGGACCCACCGAAAGGGCCTCCGTATTTCACAAAAAAAACATTACCGCCGCTGACAGCTCGGACCCACTAGCTATATCTTCGCACGCAAGGAAGTGCCTCCTTATTACGCAAAAAAAATGAATACTCCCCCTGTTAGCTGGGACCCAGTATAGTGGTAGGCTGACTTGTGGGCCTACTAAGTTGACGGGGACGGAGGGCTTTGTCAACTTAGTCAATATGCACGATTCTAGCTCCAATGACCGTACGATGTCCATCCAACGGCCGTAGTGCTTCTTCAACCTCTGGTCTTCTTGCTCCAGCTGCCCAAACCAGCGCCGGTCGTGCCTCATGCTCCTGCCTCCTGTGGCCGGCTGCGATGCGGCGGAGGCCTCACCGCCCCCTACTACTCCCACCGCTGGCCAGGCCATCCCTCTACTCACCCACACCCCCTGTTATTTTGCGGCGACGGCAGCCTCACACCGCAGCGAACCAGTGAACCCTCGTACTCCTCTACGCATGGGCATCCACTGCCGCGTCTCCCCCGGCTCCGCGTCGTCCCCTTCCTAGGCCTCGCCGTCGTCCACCGCCCTGGTGCTCTCGGCGCGGCGTGGTCAACGTGGTCAAGGAACGGCTTCCATCGGACGTGGACTGTACGTGGATAGGTTGACAGCTGGGTCCACGGCCGTAGCAAGGAAGTGCCTCATTATTACATGCAAAATAATTATTCCTCCACCTGACCGCGGGACCCACCGGACGGGCCACCGTATCTCATGAAAAAAACGTTTCCCCCTGACTACTGGGACCCACCAGCTACATCTTCGCACGCAAGGAAGTGTGTCCGGGCAAAAAAAATGATTTGCCCCCTGACTGCTGGGACGCACCAGCTACATCTTCGCAGGCAAGGAAGTGCCTGACAGTCGGGACCCACCTGGTCGAAGCGTACATAGCGTTGTCATTCTGGTTGCGAACGCGTATGTACATACTGGTCGATGTAGAGGCGCGCATGTGTCGTAGTAGAGGCGCGCACGTGTTGTAGTAGAGGCGCACACGTAGCATGTACACGTACGTACAGCGGCCAGGGTGCAAGAAAGAAAATACGGCCACGTATGTGTACATACGGGCGGGGTCTCGAACGCCTACTCGCGCAAACGTATGGCCAGGGCTCGTGTACATGGCTGGGTCGGAACGGAGAAACAGCGTTGTCGTCGTGTACATGGGGAGGCAACGGAATGTGTCATGTTCATGGGGAGGCAACGAAATGCGTCGTGTTCATGGGGAGGCAACGGAAAGCCTGGGAGCCAACCGGTTGGGTCGGAACGGAATGCGTGGTCGTGTTCATCGGGTGGGCTTGGATGGAACAGGCGATGGAAACGAGGCCTGGCGTACCGCACAACGGAGGAAACAGACCTCCTACGTTTGGAAAGGGGTCTTGTTGATCGGGAGGGGTCTAGCGTACCGCAAAACGGAGGAAACGGACCTCCTACGGTCGAAACGGGGTCCTGTTGATCGGGAGGGGTGTGGTGTGCCGAAAAACGGACAAAACGGACTTGTGTTGGAGCGCTACGGTCGAAACGGGGGTCATGTTCATCGGGAGGGGTGTGGCATACCGCAAAACAGGACTCCACGGGATACTGTTCATCTCCACCGTCGACCCCCTCCAGCCTCCACGAGCTACTGTTCATCCACCGTCGACCTCCTCCAACCTCCACCTGCAACTGTTCATCCACGGGCTCCTGTTCATCCAGCCTCCACCGCGCGCTACTCCACCGGCTACTCTTCAACCAGCCCTCTCCATGGGCTCCTGTTCAACCACCCCTCCACGGGCTACTGTTCATCCTGCCCTCCACCGTCTACTATTCATCCTGTCCTCCACGGGGTGGTCCTGTTCATCCAGCCCTCCACGGGGTCCTGTTCATCCAGCCCCAACCGGCTCGATCGATTGGGGTGCTGTTCATCCAGAGGCAACACCACGGGGTCCTGTTCATCCACCCCCACCGGGAACTGTTCATCCACCCCCCCCCCCCCCCCCGCAACGCTCACTGTCCATCCAGAGGCAGTATCAATCGGCTTCAGTTAGCAGCAGTAGTAAAGGAATTGCTCGATCGGGTTCAGTTAACAGCCATCGATCGATCGCTTAGGTTCAGTAACGCGTAGCCTGCAGTGCAATCGCTCGGGTTCAATTAGAGCCCAACGCCTCGCTTGGGTTCAGTTAGAGCCAACGCCTCGCACACACACGCATACGTGTACGAGAGAAACGCGCATCGCTCGGCCCCCGACCTCCCACCGTACCCGGGAACTCCCCGAAATTTTCCTCGCCCTCGCTTCTACCATGGTTGTTTCCGTCATGGATGGCCCAAAGAATGTCATGCAGCTGTGTCTCCGGCCCGCCCAGGACAAAAAGCCCATTTTCTGTCATGATTTTTTGTCATAGAAGTAGGATCCCACCACATCTATGATGCTACCGGGTTTTGTCACAATTATCATCATAGAAGTGTCATATGTATGACAGAAAAAAAATTGTTTGGCCCAAAATGTCACGGATGTGTCTTTTTTTGTAGTGAGAGGGGGAGAAAACACCATAAGATCCAACTATAATAGCAAAGCTCGCGATACATCAAGATCGTATCACCTCAAGAACACGAGAGAGAGAGATCAAACACATAGCTACTGGTACATACCCTCAGCCCCGAGGGAGAACTACTCCCTCCTCGTCATGGAGAGCGCCGGGATGATGAAGATGGCCACCGGAGAGGGATTCCCCCTCCGGCAGTGTGCCGGAACGGGTCTAGATTGGTTTTTGGTGGCTACGGAGGCTTCTGGCGGCGGAACTCCCAATCTATTGTGCTCCTCGATAGTTTTAGGGTACGTGGGTATATATGGGTGAAAGAGATACGTCAGGGGAGCCACGAGGGACCCACGAGGGTGGAGGGCGCGCCCCCCTGCCTCGTGGCTCCCTCGTTCCTTTCATGACGTGCACTCCAAGTTTTTCCGGTAGCTTTCCTTCCAAAAATAACTTCTCCACTTGGTTTCGTTCTGTTTCGACTCCGTTTGATATTCCTTTTCTTCGAAACACTGAAATAGGCAAAAAACAGCAATTCTGGGCTGGGCCTCCGGTTAATAGGTTAGTCCCAAAAATAATATAAAGGTGGATAATAAAGCCCAATATTGTCCAAAACAGTAGATAATATAGCATGGAGCAATCAAAAATTATAGATACGTTGGAGACGTATCACGCTGTTATCGCTGTTTTTGTCGAGGCGGGATTTTGAGCGGCGCCTATGCCGACGCTTTGCTTGCTTCTCGAGGGAGCTATTCTTCGCTGCATCCTGCCATTCTTCGTCATTGTTTTCTTTGGGTGTATCCACCATGTATATGTCATGTGGTGAAGTGGCTGTCCAGCGCCCTGTGGGCACTGGTTCCTGTTCCTCTCCTGCATCGTCGTCCATGCCGTCGATGTCTTTGGAGTCGAAATCGAGCACGTCGGTTAAATCGTCGACAGAGGCTACTAAGTGGGTGGTGGGTGGGCAGCGAATTTCTTCATCGTTCGCATCCCATTCTAGCCGGACATAGTTCGTCCAAGGATCTCCTGACAAGGAGAGAGACCTTAATGAATTTAGCACGTCGCCGAAAGGTGAGTGCTGAAAGATATCCACAGAGGTGAACTCCATGATCGGCGCCCAATCAGATTCGATAGGCACGGATGCAGGCAGCTCGGAGTCTGTGGCCTGAGACGAATCCAGTGGTTCGGCAACATGGCTCTCATAAGGGGTGAAGTCAGTATCCGGCTCCATCGCCACTGAGAGTGCGGCCTCCATGGCAGGGCCTATCCCCCCGTCCTCGGATGGCGCAATTTTCTCCAAATTGAGGGCTGGAGTAGTTGCAGGTGTGATCTCCCGAACACTATCTGACGGCAGAGCTAAATCATGCTCGTCGTGATCGTGCGGCGCACCTGGCATGGGCTCGAGTCTGTCGAAGATCAAGTCTCTACGGATGTCGGCAGTGTAGTTCAAGTTTCCGAACCTGACCTGGTGGCCAGGGGCGTAGATCTCGATCTGCTCCAGATGGCCAAGCGAGTTGGCCCGCAGTGCGAAGTCGCCGAATACGAAGATCTGTCCGTGGAGGAAAACCTCACCCTGGATCGCATCGTTGCCGATGATTGAAGGAGCCATCAAGCCTTATGGTGACGGCACAGTGGACTCTCAATGAAAGCACCAATGTTCGTGTCAAAACTGGCGGATCTCGGGTAGGGGGTCCCGAACTGTGCGTCTAAGGCAGATGGTAACAGGTGGCGGGGGACACAATGTTTACCCAGGTTCGGGCCCTCTCGATGGAGGTAATACCCTACTTCCTGCTTGATTGATCTTGATGATATGAGTATTACAAGAGTTGATCTACCACGAGATCGTAGAGGCTAAACCCTAGAAGCTAGCCTATGGTATGACTGTTGTTGTCCTATGGACTAAACGCTCCGGTTTATATAGACACCGGAGGGGGCTAGGGTTACACAGAGTCAGTTACAAGGAAGGAGATCTACATATCCGTATTGCCAAGCTTGCCTTCCACGCCAAGGAGAGTCCCATCCGGACACGGGATGAAGTCTTCAATCTTGTATCTTCATAGTCCAACAGTCCGGCCAAAGGATATAGTCCGGCTGTCCGGAGACCCCCTAATCCAGGACTCCCTCAGTGTGTTTGTCGAGATCCGATGAATTGTGGATTTATGATCAAGTCTATCTATGAACAATATTTGATTCTTCTCTGAAATCTTTTATGTATGATTTGTTATCTTTGCAAGTCTCTTCGAATTATCAATTTGGTTTGGCCTACTAGATTGATCTTTCTTGCAATGGGAGAAGTGCTTAGCTTTGGGTTCAATCTTGCGTTGCTCGATCCCAGTGACAGAAAGGGAAACGACACGTATTGTATTGTTGCCATCGAGGATAAAAAGATGGGGTTTATATCATATTGCTTGAGTTTATCCCTCTACATCATGTCATCTTACCTAATGTGTTACCCTGTTCTTATGAACTTAATACTCTAGATGCATGCTGGATAGCGGTCGATGTGTGGAGTAATAGTAGTAGATGCAGGCAAGAGTCGGTCTACTTGTCACGGACGTGATGCCTATATACATGATCATGCCTAGATATTCTCATAATTATTCGCTTTTATATCAATTGCTCGACAGTAATTTGTTCACCCACCGTAATACTTATGCTATCTTGAGAGAAGCCACTAGTGAAACGTATGGCCCTTGGATCTATTCTCCATTATATTTATCTCCCGTCAACAAGTTATTTCTGGCATCATTTATTTTGCAATCTTTACTTTTAATCTTTATCATAAAAATACCAAAAATATTATCTTATCATCTCTATCAGATCTCACTCTCGTAAGTGACCGTGAAGGGATTGACAACCCCTTTATCGCGTTGGTTGCGAGGTTGTTATTTGTTTGTGTAGATATGAGTGACTTGTGTGTGGACTTCTACTAGATTGATACCTTGGTTCTCAAAACCTGAGTGAAATACTTATGCTATTTTGCTGCATCACCATTTCCTCTTCAAGGGAAAACCAACGCAGTGCTCAAGAGGTAGCACATAACATGGTCGAGCCATGAAACGAGCATACGCAGTTCTGCCCAGGATAGCATGATAAGCACTGTGAGAATCCACAACTTCAAATGTCAACTTTTCCTTACAGTAATTCTTTGAATCACCGAAAACCACGTCAAGAGTGATTTGGTCGAGTGAGACAGCTTTCTTTCTAGGTATAACTTCGTGGAACCACATGTTGCTCTCACTGAGCTTGGACATCGGAATGCCCACCCTTCGGAGGGTCTCAGCATACAAAATGTTCAAACCACTGCCACCATGCATCAAGACTTTGGTCAATCGGGAGCCCCAACGACTGGGTCGACCACCAACGCTTGCCTCCCGGGGGTGGCTACATGCGGCGGGTTGTCTGACTGGTCGAATGTGATGGGAGGCTTTGACCACTTCAGATACGTGGTCGTTGCCGGAGCAACCATGTTTACCTCTCTGTTGATCACTTTCAGTCACTGTTCAAGATATCTTCCGATAAATCAGCCGATTTATCGCTTATCGGTGTCTGGCCGATAATATAAATTGGTTGATAAATTACCCGATATGGCGATAAATCAGGCGATGTGCTGATAAACTAACCGATTTACCCCTTATCATGGGTCGGCCGATAAGTTCCCGATAAGTGATATCCCCAACATTGCTTTTAGTCGACTTTTACTTTCAATGTCAGCAAAAATCACCAAAGTGGAATTGACATTGGGAAATCCTTCATCATCATCTTCCTTGTCCTCATCCTTGTAAGATTCCTTCTCCTTCTCACTGGGTTGCTTTTATCGGAACTGTTGTATAAGGACTCAACACTGTCAAGTGGTATGTTTCGGATAAATCATATTACCCTCTTCATCTTTCTTGATGTGAATGTGACATGGCAGATCCAACACGTCGTTCCCTGCTGAATCCTTCACCTTCTTGGGGGTCCAGGGCCCTTTAGGATTTCCTTTAGATTTTCCTTGGGTTGCGACTGCAACTTCTCCAGGACCCATAGGTTCTACTTTACGCTTCTGCTTCCGATTGGAATTACCTCCTCCAGTGTCCTGGCCGACTGGTTTGCTCTTGCCGCTGCGGAGTCGGTCTTCTTCTTCGCTGTTTGCGTACCGAGTGGCTATCTCCATCATTCGGGTCAGGGTCATGTCTCCTGTCCGACCGAATTTCAGGTTGAGCTCCCGATATCGAACACCCTCCTTGAAGGCGCAAACTGCTTGATGCTGAGACACATTCTCCACAGTGTGATGCAAAGTGGTCCACCTCTGGATGTAATCCCTCAAAGTTTCATTCGGTTTTTGCACGCAATGTTGCAATTCTGTCAATCCTGCTGGTCGTTTGCACGTGCCCTCAAATGTTCTGACGAGCACTCGGGCCAACTCCTCCCAGCTGAATATACTGCCCGGAGCCAACTGATTCAACCAAGCTCTAGCTGACCCTTCAAGCATCAAGGGAAGGTGCTTCACGGCCACTTCATCGTTTCCTCCACCGATCTGCACAGCCACTCGGTAGTCCTCAAGCCAGGTGTCAGGCTTCGATTCACCAGTGAACTTACTGACCCCAGTCGCCAACCTGAAGTTGGGAGGGATCTCTGCAGCCCTGATGGCTCTGCTAAAGCACTCGGGACCAGAAACATGCACTCTGTTTCCAGTCGAGTGATCTCTGTCTTGCCCTTCTCTGTGTGCTCGATTCCTGTCCACCAAACCTTGCACCAAAATTAACCTTGCATCAAACCCTGGTTCTCTTGGGTCGACTGGCCTCCTCCGCTCTTCCCTATACGGGAGCCTATCATCATAATGTTGGGGCACATATGATTCGCCCCTCGGAGGAGGCGTAGGAACTCGACAGCGGTCATCACGGTCGAGCCGATGATCGTGCTGCTTGTGGTTCCAACCCAAGTAATGCCCTTGGCGATTCCCTCGTCCCTCACGCCACGGAGGTGATCTTGGGCTATGAGCCGACTGAACTGTGTCAGCTACCACAGATCTGCTATGAATTCTGTTATGCAACTGAGACACTGCAGTGTTCTGCTCTCCTGTTGCCCGGAGCAGCACTCTGATCTGCATCAAACCTCTATCAGGTTCCGACTGGGATGGCTGAATGGATTCTGCTATGTGGGTTGTGGCTGTAAGGTTTTGAATCAGAGTGCGGTATACCTGCGACTCAGGCGGGAACAGCTGCCGCTATCGTTGACTGGATTCGGGGATCTGCCATAGAGCGCGATCGTCGAGTGCATGCTGACGGTTCTCCAGTCGAGTGCGCTCAGCCAGAGTGGCCAAATGCGCCACACCCACGGCCTGAGCTTCAGAGGTCTCTGCGACAACAGGTGTGTGGAGCGCCTCCATATTGCGGCGGTGAAGTTCCTCCCTCTGCTGAGAAGAAAGGGTTTCACGGTGGTACTCCTCGTGAACGCGCGACGGATCGCCGCCACCGTCATCGCCGCCATTGCGATGCATGCCAGGCGGGCTGCATGGCATGTCGACCATCAGGACCTCTGCTGCGGGGTCGCTGCTGTCGCACTCAGATAGGGTCTCGACGGAGCCAGTCGACAGATCGAACAGGCCATAGAGAGATTCGTCGGGCTCGATTGTCGCGACTTGAGGGATGGCCGACTGGCGTGCCACCGCATTCTTCACCCACCGTTGAAGGCGTGACCGACCGGACTGCTTGTGACAGCGAACAGCGGGGAGTGAAGACACCGCGGGAGCCGACCGATATTGGGTCGACGACTGCCGCAGAAGGATGCCGTGAACGCATGCGCGAAAGTGCGTCGCCTCGCAGACGGGGAGTGCCTCGACGTTGAGGGGAGCTTCCTGAAGCCAAGCGGAGTCGTCGGCGATGCAAACAAGCGCACCGAGACGGATCTCGCGGCCCTCAGCCAAACCTCCGCTGGAAACCATGATGAAAGCACTCGGAGAAATCGCAACCTCACCAGGAAGTCACTAAGACACCTGCCCCATGGTGGGCGCCAACTATTTTGGTTCTAAGTATGACAGTAGAATGGGGGTAGGTATGAGGACGCAAGATCATATCTACGGTGAAGTTGTGCACGCAAGATTTATGAGTTCAGGCCCTTCTCAAAGGAAGTAACAGCCCTACATCTCGGTGCCCGGAGGCTTGGTCGATTGGATTATGCTTGAAGTTACAGGGGGTGTGAACCCTTGTCTCAGTGGAGGGGGTGGCTTATATAGAGTGCGCCAGGACCCCAGCCATCCCACGTTACAAGGAGTTCAATGTACATAAAGGTGAGACGTTACTGGTAATGCCATCATTAAAGCCATATAAATGATCATTAACACTACAGAGTGAATGCCTGACCGTTGCCATCCAGAGTGACCTTAGATCTTCTGTACTCCGAGTGGTTTCTGATGTGGTCGAGTGATTATATCCTGGTTGACTAGAATTGGGTTATCCGAGTGGAACCATGGTCGAGTGAGTTGTATCTTGAGGTGACTTCAGTCGGTAGAATTTGCTGTCCTTTGAATGTCTTTGACTGTAGGGCAGTGTCCTTGGGACGGGTGCTTAGATCAGGTCTATTGCCCTACCCTAGGTACATGTCATCGTCACACATCTCCGGTCAATAACCAATAGCGGAACCTAGATGCTCATATTGGTTCCTACATATTCTATGAAGATCTTTATCGGTCAAACCGCATAACAACATACGTCATTCCCTTTGTCATCGGTATGTTACTTGCCCAAGATTCGATCGTCGGTATCCTCATACCTAGTTCAATCTTGTTACCGGCAAGTCTCATTACTCGTTCCGTAATGCATCATCCCGCAACTGACTCATTAGTCACATTGCTTGTAAGGCTTATAATGATGTGCATTACCGAGAGAGCCGAGAGATACCTCTCCGATACACGGAGTGACAAATCCTAATCTTGATCTATGCCAACTCAACAAACACCTTCGGAGACACTTGTAGAGCTTCTTTATAATCACCTAGTTATGTTGTGACGTTCGATAGCACATAAGGTGTCCCTCCGGTATTCGGGAGTTGCACAATCTCATAGTCAGAGGAATATGTATAAGTCATGAAGAAAGAAATAGCAATAAAACTAAACGATCATAATGCTAAGCTAATTGATGGGTCTTGTCCATCACATCATTCTCTAATGATGTGATCCCGTTCATCAAATGAAAACACATGTCTATGGTCAGGAAACTTAACCATCTTTGATTAACGAGCTAGTCAAGTAGAGGCATACTAGGGACACTCTGTTTTGTCTATGTATTCACACATGTACTAAGTTTCTAGTTAATACAATTATAGCATGAATAATAAACATTTATCATGATATAAGGAAATATAAATAACAACTTTTATTATTTCCTCTAGGGCATATTTCCTTCAGTCTCCCACTGGCACTAGAGTCAGTAATCTAGTTCACATCGTCATGTGATTTAACACCAATAGTTCACATCTTTATGTGATTAGTTCACATTGCCATGTGACTAATATCCAAAGGGTTTTACTAGAGTCAATAATCTAGTTCACATTGCTATGTGATTAACACTCAGAGAGTACTAAGGTGTGATCATGTTTTGCTTGTGAGATAAGTTTAGTCAATGGGTCTGTCACATTCAGAGCCGTATGCATTTTGCAAATTTTCTGTGTCTACAATGATCTGCATGGAGCTACTCTAGCTAGTTGCTCCCACTTTCAATATGTATCCAGATTGAGACTCAGAGTCATCCGGATCGGTGTAAAAGCTTGCATTGACGTAACTCTTTACGATGAACTCTTTATTACCTCCATAACCGAGAAATATTTCCGTAGTCCTCTTAGATAACTAAGGATAACTTTGACCGATGTCCAGTGATCCACTCCTAGATCACTATCATACCCCCTTGCCAAACTCATGGCAAGGTACACAATAGGTTTGGTATATAGCATACTTTAAAGAACCTATGGTTGAGGCATAGGGAATGACTTTCATTCTCTTTCTATTCTCTGTTGTGGTCGTGTTTTGAGTCTTACTCAACTTTACTATTGGGGAACGTAGTATTTCAAAAAAATCACCTATGATCACGCAATATCTATCTAGGAGAAGCATAGCAACAAGTGGGGAGAGCGTGTCCACGTACCCTCATAGACCGAAAGCGGAAGCGTTTAGTAACGCGGTTGATGTAGTCGAACGTCTTCGCGATCCAACCGATCCAAGTACCGAACACACGGCACATCCGCGATCAGCACACGTTTAGCTCGATGACGTCCCTCGAACTCTTGATCCAGTTGAGTCCAAGGGAGAGTTTCGTCAGCACGACGGCGTGGTGACGGTGATGATGAAGTTCACCGGCTCAAGGCTTCGCCTAAGCACTACGGCGATATGACTGAGGTGTGTAACTGTGGAGGGGGGCACCGCACATGGCTAAAAGATCAACTTGTGTGTTCTAGGGTGCCTCTTTCCCCACGTATATAAAGGAGGGAGGAGGAGGAGGCCGGCCAAGGGTGGCGCGCCCAAGGGGGCGAGTCCTACTCCAAGTAGGATTCGCCCCCCCCCCCCCCCTTTCCTATTCCTACAAGGAGAAGGGGGAAAGAGGAGGAGGAGAGAAAGGAAAGGGGGCCGCAACCCCAACCCCTAGTCCAATTCGGGTTGGGCTTGGGGGGCGCCTCCACCTGGCTGCTGCCTCCTCTCTTCCACTAGAGCCCATGAAGGCCCATTAACCCCCTGGGGGTTCCGGTAACCTCACAGAAGTTCAGAAAATACCCGATACTCTTCGGAACCATTCCGGTGTCCGAATATAACCTTCCAATATATAAATATTTATGTCTCGACCAATTCGAGACTCCTCGCCATGTCTGTGATCTCATCCGGGACTCTGAATAACCTTCAGTACATCAAACCACATAACTCATAAAACAAATTGTCATCGAACGTTAAGCGTGCGGACCCTACGGGTTCGAGAACTATGTAGACATGACCGAGACACATCTCCGGTCAATAACAAATAGAGGAATCTGGATGCTCATATTGGCTCCTACATATTCTACGAAGATCTTTATTGGTCAAACCGCAAACAACATACGTTGTTCCCTTTTTCATCGGTATGTTACTTGCCCGAGATTTGATCGTCGGAATCACCATACCTAGCTTAATCTCGTTATTAGCAAGTCTGTTTACTCGTTTCATAATGCATCATCCTGTAACTAACTCATTAGTTACATTGCATGCAAGGCTTACAGTGATGTGCATTACCGAGAGGGCCCAGAGATACCTCTCCGATACATGGAGTGACAAATCCTAATCTCGATCTATGCCAACTCAACAAACACCATCGGAGACACCTGTAGAGCATCTTTATAATCACCTAGTTACGTTGTGATGTTTGATAGCACACTAAGTGTTCCTCCGGTATTCGAGAGTTGCATAATCTCATAGTCAGAGGAACATGTATAAGTCATGAAGGAAGCAATAGCAACAAACTAAACGGTCATAGTGCTAAGCTAACGGATGGGTCTTGTCCATCACATCATTCTCTAATGATGCGATCCCGTTCATCAAATGACAACACATATCTATGGCTAGGAAACTTAACCATCTTTGATTAACGAGCCAGTCAAGTAGAGGCATACTAGGGACACTCTGTTTGTCTATGTATTCACACATGTACTAAGTTTCTGGTTAATTCAATTCTAGCATGAATAACAAACATTTATCATGATATAAGGAAATATAAATAACAACTTTATTATTGCCTATAGGGCATATTTCCTTCATTTACACCTTGCAACACAGGCAAGAAATCCTTCTTTGATTGTTCCATTTTGAACTACTTCAAAAACTTGTCAAGGTATGTACTCATTGAAAATTCTTATCAAGCGTCTTGATCTATCTCTATAGATGTTGATGCCCAATATGTAAACAGCTTCACCGGGGCCTTTCGTTGAAAAACTCCTTTCAAACACTCCTTTATGCTTTCTAGAAAATTCTACATCATTTCCGATCAACAATATGTCATTCACATATACTTATCAGAAAGGCTATAGTGCTCCCACTCACTTTCTTGTAAAATAGGGCTTCACTGCAAATCTGTATAAAACTATATGCTTTGATCAACTCATCAAAGCGTACATTCCAACTCCGAGATGCTTGCATGAGTCCATAGATGGATCGCTGGAGCTTGCACATTTTTAGCACCTTTAGGATTGACAAAACCTTCTGGTTTTATCATATACAACTCTTCTTTAATAAATCCATTAAGGAATGCAGTTTTGACATCCGTTTGCCAGATTTCATAAATGTGGCAATTGCTAACATGATTCGGACAGACTTTAAGCATCGATACGAGTGAGAAAATCTCATCGTAGTCAACACCTTGAACTTGTCAAAAAAACCTTTTTCGACAAGGCGAGCTTTGTAGATAGTAACACTACTATCAGTGTCTGTCTTCCTCTTGAAGATCCATTTATTCTCAATGGCCTGCCGATCATCGGGCAAGTCCACCAAAGTCCACACTTTGTTCTTATATATGGATCATATCTCAGATTTCATGGCCTCAAGCCATTTATCGGAATCTGGGCTCATCATCGCTTCCTCATAGTTCGTAGGTTCATCATGGTCTAGTAACATGACTTCCAGAACAGGGTTACTGTACCACTCGTGCTGAACGTACTCTGGTTGACCTACGAGGTTTGGTAGTAACTTGATCTGAAGTTTCATGATCATCATCATTAACTTCCTCACTCATTGGTGTAGGCATCGATGGAACTGATTTCTGCGATGAACTACTTTCTAATTCAGGAGAAGGTACAATTACCTCATCAAATTCTACTTTCCTCCCACTCACTTCATTCGACAGAAACTCCTTCTCTAGAAAGGATCCATTCTTAGCAACGAATCTTTTGCATTCGAAACTGTGATAGAAGGTGTACCCAACAGTTTCCTTTAGGTATCCTATGAAGACGCATTTCTCCGATTTGGGTTCGAGCTTATCAGGTTGAAGTTTTTTCACATAAGCATCGGAGCCCCAAACTCTTTAAGAAATGACAGCTTAGGTTTCTTGCCAAAACACAGTTCATACGGTGTCACCTCAACGGATTTAGATGGTGCCCTATTAAACATGAATGCAGTTGTCTCTAATGCACGACCCCAAAAGGATAGTAGTAATAAATTGGTTAAGAGACATCATAGATCGCACTATATCTAATAAAGTACGGTTACGACTTTAACGCCCACGATGCGGCTATATCTCCCACGTGTCGAGGCACGACTAGAGGCATAACCGCATTGTGGTTTTTGTCACAAGAAGGGTCATCTACACAACATCCCATGTAATGAACAAGAAAGGGATAAATAGAGTTTCGCTTACACTTGCCACGTCACATAATATTCAAATAATTTCATACATCATCAAAGTACACTCATAGTCCGACTATGGGCAACCAAAAGAAAAGAAGATAAACCCAACTGCTAGATCCCCGATTGTCCCAACTGGGCACCACTACTGATCATCTGGAAAAGACACGTAGCAACAGCCAAGGTCCTCGTTGAACTCCCACTTGAGTTTGGTAGCATCACCTGCACTGATATCATCGGCACCTGCACTGCTTTGGAAGTATCTGTGAGTCACGAGGACTCATCAATCTCAAAACCCACGAGATCAAGTCTATTTAAGCTTATGGGTAGGCTGTGGTAATGAGCTGGAGTTGCAGCAAGCGCTAAGCAAATATGGTGGCTAACATACACAAATAAGAGTAAGATGAGAAGCTACGCAATGGTCGAAAGACTAGAAGTGATCAAGAAGTGGTCCTGACTACTTATGATCAAACATAACCCAAACTGTGTTCACTTCCCGGACTCCGTCGAAAAGAGACCATCACGGCTACACACGCGGTTGAAGCATTTTAATTAAGTCAAGTGTCAAGTTCTCTACAACCAGATATTAACAAATTCCCATATGCCACATAACCGCGGGCATGGCTCTTGAAAGTTTATACCCTGCAGGGGTGTCCCAACTTAGCCCATCACAAGCTCTCACGATCAACGGAGGATATTCCTTCTCCCGGAAAGACCTGATCAGTCTCGGAATCCCGGTTACAAGACATTTCGGCAATGGTAAAACAAGACCAGCAAGACCACCCAATGTGCCAACAAATCCTGATAGGAGTCACACGTATCTCGTTCTCAGGGCACACCGGATGGGCAAGACGTCGGGTTAGCTGAGACCCTGGTTGCCCAGGGGGCGCCGAACATCGCCAAGTTCAGACCAACACTCAGAGGAGCACTGGCCCGGAGGGTTAAAGTAAAGATGACCCTCGGGTCTGCAACTCCCAAGGGAAAAGCATAGGTGGTGGTTAGGCAAATGTGAAAACCAAGGTTGGGCCTTGCTGGAGGAGTTTTATTCAAAGCAAACTGTCAAGGGGGTCCCATTTCGATATGATCAAACTTCCATTCTGGAATAACAAGAGGTTGGAGAAGACCAGCTGGACATTGGTGTTCTGCTTTCACCCTTCTACAGACATCACATTCATTCACGAATTGAGCAATCTCTCGCTTCATTCGAGTCCACCAATACGACTGCTTGAGGTCATGGTACATCTTCGAACTGCCTGGTTGAATGGAAAGAAGAAAATTGTGCGCTTTGTTCATTATGACCTTCCTTAGATCACTTTTAGGAACCACAATCCGGTCCTCAAAGAATAAAGTGTCTCTGTCATCAATGCGATAGCACTTGTATTTGGGTAAGCCCTTGGCAATACCATGTTTCACCTTCTTCACCATGGTGTCAAGGAGTTGTGCCTCATGAATTTGGTCTTCCAAAGTTGGAGTGACTTGAAGGTTGGCAAGAAAACCTTGAGGAACAACTTGGAGGTTGAGTTTGTGGAAAGCTTCACAAAGATCCGGTTGGAATGGCTTGAGAATTAAGATGTTGTAGTAAGCCTTCCTACTCAAAGCATCTGCAATCACATTGGCCTTGCCTGGAGTATATTCAATACTCGGATTGTACTCTTGAATCATTTCGATCCAAGGAGTTTTCCTGAGGTGGAGGTTGGGTTGAGTGAAGATATACTTGAGACTCTTGTGATCGGTGAAAATGTTCACTTGCCTTCCCAACAAGAGATGTCTCCATGTTATTAATGCATGTACAACTGCCGCCAACTCAAGATCATGAGTGGGGTAATTCCTTTCGTTGGGCTTCAACTGACGAGAGTTATAGGCCACAAATTTCTTCTCTTGCATTAACATAGCGCCGGTACCTTGCAATGAGGCATCACAGAAAACTTCAAATGGCTTGGATTCATCAGGAGGAGTTAAGACAGGAGCTGAGACTAGCTTCTCTTTGAGAGTGTTGAAAGCAACGTCACACTCAGGAGTCTAGACATACTTAACATGCTTCTGGAGGAGGTTGGAAAGAGGCTTTGCAATCTTAGAGAAATTCTCAACGAATCTTCGGCAATAGCTTGCAAGCCGAAGGAAACTGCGGAGCTGCTTGACATTCCGAGGAGGCTCCCAATTCACAATTGCAGAAACCTTCTCTGGATTAACATCAATGCCCTTGGCGGAGATGATATGGCCAAGGTAAAGAACTTCATCAAGCCATAACTCACATTTAGAAAACTTCGCATAGAATTGATACTCTCTGAGCTTGTCGAGCACCAATCGCAAATGCTTGTCATGATCCTTCTTATTCTTGGAGAAGACCAAGATATCATCAAGATACACCAGGACGAATTCACTTGTGTAGGGGTTGAAGATGAAGTTCATCATGCGAGAGAACATTGGAGGAGCATTGACAAGACCGAATGACAAGACAATATATTCACAAGAACCAAAGGTTGTTCTGAATGATGTCTTGGGGATATTTTGTTCACGAATGCGAATCTGATGATAACCCATACGGAGGTCAAGCTTGGAAAACACCTTTGCACCTTTAAGTTACCCAAATAGCTCGTCGATGTTGGGAAGTGGGTACTTGTTCTTGATTGTCTTCTTGTTCAATGGACGGTAATCGATGCAAAGTCGGTCCGTGCCATCCTTCTTCTGGACAAAAAGAACACCACAACCCCACGGAGATGAACTCGGTCTGATCAGACCCACACGCTCTTGTTCATCAAGTTGTTTCTTCAATTCCTTCAGCTCCTTTGGTCCAAGCTTGTATGGACGCTTGCAAACGGGTTCAGTACCAGGGTCAAGATCAATAACGAACTCAACTGGCCGGTTAGGCAAATGTTAAAATCAAGGTTGGGCATTGTTGGACGAGTTTTATTCAAAGCGAACTGTCGAGGGGGTCCCATAACCCCAACCGCGTAAGGAACGCAAAATCAAGGAACATAACACCGGTATAATGGAAACTAAGGCGGCAAGAGTGGAACAAAACACCGAGCAAAAGGCCAAGCCTTCCACCCTTAGCCAAGTATATAGATGCATTAATTAAAATAAGAGATATTGTGATATCCCAATATATCCATGTTCCAACATGGAACAACCTGCAAGGCATCTGCAACTAGCAATGCTATAAGAGGGGCTGAGCAAAAGTGGTAACTTAGCCAAACAACGGTTTGCTAGGAAGGTGGGTTAGAGGCTTGACATGGCAATATGGGAGGCATGATAAACAAGTGGTAGGTAGCACGACATAGTATAGAATGAACAACTAGCAAGCAAAGATAGAAGTGACATCGAGGGTAATGATCATCTTGTCTGCAAAGTTCTCAGAGTTGTCGAAAGTTTGCTCCTCGTTAGCGTACTCAACAGGTTCCTCATTCATGAACTCGTCTCTCGGCTCTACCCAAAGCAAGAACACAAGCAACGGAACAACAATCAATCACGGTGCAATGCACAAACAACATGATGCAAGACGTGGCATGGAATGCAAGATATGATGTGCAATGCATATGGGTAATCCAGAGGGGAAATGATGATCAAGGCATCAACTTGGCAAACCAAGTATGGAGCTGGAAAGATGAGGTGATTTCGGTCGAAATCGATATAAGGATCACCGGAAACAAATGCACGTTTTGCAAATGACAAGCAAAACAAGAATGACACAAATCTGTGCTTAATAGCATCATAGCACTTAGAATGCAACAAGAAACTATGCTACAACACTCTAACATAGCAAAAAAGCACATGTCATTAAAGTACACATGAAGCTATACAAATCATGGACACTAGCTCCTGCTAGAACTCACTAGAACAAGCTCAAAATAGCATGGCAAAAATGCAAATGATATCAGCTTCACAGACTTGGAGAAAATACTAAGCATGTCAAAACAACATCAGGTAGCAATGTTTAGAGCTAGCAAACAACATGCTACAGGAACATATAATGGCAAACAAAGGCATGACATGCTATTACTAAAGGCATATAACAAAACTCCCTTACTGAACTTTAACCAAAGATGCATGGAAAAATATGGTAGCACCCATGCAAACATGGCAAGTTATATTATCAGTTTCAGACCTAGAAGAAAAACATGACATGGCAGAAAGAGATTCATGATACCAACTTTGCAAGCTCCTGCCACTCATCACAAAGCATTTTATGGCCTCACAAGGTAACCAACAGTAAGTATACATATGCATGATGCTAAACATGGCAAGAGCAAGTTAATAGGGTGCATGGATAACTAGCAAACACACATGGCAAAATTGAATCTCATGTTAACAATCTGCCAGCAACAATATTTAGCAAAAGTAGAGCATGGTAATGACAAGCTAGAGTACCCCATAATTGCAACCAGAGGCATGAATGGATAGAGCAATACCACATCTTCAAAACACTCTTACTGAACTACCTCAAAATGTGCATGGATCTACTGGTAGCAACAAGTTTACATAGCATCAGAAATATAACAGAAAATGCCTTAGCAAAATCACTGTCTGAAATCAGCAACATCATGAAGCCTACTTTGCATGATTGTGCTAGTCACCACGTAGCTCATAAAAATACAAGTCTTGCACCACTGTAAAGATGGCATGATGGAGCTCATAAACATGTAGACATCATTCCCATAGGATGCACGCACAAAATGCAATGAAAATGGCAAATCATTAAGTTATATTAAATTCCAGCAGTCAACATCATATAGTACTTTTGCACCGAAGATTAGGGCATCAATATGGATAGTAACATGCATGCAAATGACACTAACATGAAGGGCATCACGAGATAAACATTTTGATATATCATATGCGTGATTCGGAGGTATGAGCGTGGAGATATAGCATGATGAACAGGAGCACATAACATGAAATTTCGGGGACTTAGAAGAAAAACGAGGTCAACCTTTAGATCTAGGGTTTCGGCCACGGAAACCGAGGCGGCAGCGGATCTCGCCGGATCTTCGCCGAAGATGGAGGGGAAGGTGGGCGGAGCTGCGGGGGCTCGCCGGAGAGGACGCGGTGGCCGGAGAGGAGGCCGGCGAGGTCTGGGGCGCCGAATCCGGTCCGGCCCGACCGGATCCGCGACGAGGTCGGCGCGGGGCGCGGTGCTGCGGTGGTGGCGCGTGGGGCGGTGGGCGGCTCTGTGGCGGCGACGGTCGGCGGCGAGGCGACATCGCCGGCGGCGGAGGCGGCGGGGAGGAGACGAAGGCGGCGCGGGCGCGAGCTCCCTCGGGCCCGGCTGCGGGCCGAGAGGGCGGCGGCGGCGGGGATGGCTAGGTGGAGACGTGGCAGCCTCGGAGTGGTGCGGGGCGGCGGCGCGGGCATGTCCGGCCGTCGCAGATACGTCCGGCGCGGAGAGGGAAGGTGGACTAGGGTTTCATCTGAGATTTGGAAGGGGGGATGCATATTTATAGGTAGGGAGAGCTAGGAGTGTCCAAATGAGGTGCGGTTTTCACCCACACGATCGTGATCCAACGACTGAGAGCATGGAGAGGGTTTAGATGGGCAAGTGGGCTGTTTTGGAGGGGTGTTGGGCTGCAACAAGGGAGGGGCTTTTTTGGTTACCTGGTCAACCATTGGGGCATCAAACGTCCTCCAAATGGAACGAAATTTGACAGGCGGCCTACCGGTGATGTACCAAGGCCACTTGACGAATATCGGCCCATTCCGAGAATGTTTTTCTCCCGCTCATGAAAAGAGATTTGAGGGGTGCAACTGGTGCATGTGGGGGTGTCGGATTGTGAAACAGACAACGGGGAAAGTGACCGGATGCATGAGATGAACACGAATGCAAATGAGATGCACATGATGACATGAGATAAAATGCATGACATGAACAAAATGCAAAACGAAGATAAAAAAACCCAACCACGAAGGGAAAATCATATCACATAGCCGAAAATGGCAAGAGTTGGAGTTACAATTATGGAAAGTTACATCCGGGGCGTTACAACGACGTTCGGACACACCATGACGCTATGGTGTTCCAGGTGGCGTGAGTTGCGAAACTATTCCACATTGTTTCAAATGAAGACCAAACTCGTAACTCAAATATTTGCCTCTGTGATCATATCATAGGAACTTTATTTTCTTGTTAAGATGATTCTCAACTTCATTCTGAAATTCTTTGAACTTTCAAATGTTTCAGGCTTGTGTTTCATTAAGTAGATATACCCATATCTACTCAAATCATCTATGAAGGTCAGAAAATAACTTACCCGCCGCGAGCCTCAACACTCATCGGATCGCATACATCGGTATGTATTATTTCCAATAAGTCAGTGGCTCGCTCCATTGTTCCGGAGAACGGAGTCTTAGTCATCTTGCCCATGAGGCATGGTTGGCAAGCATCAAATGATTCATAATCAAGTGATTCCAAAAGTAAATCCGCATTGAGTTTCTTCATACGCTTTACACCAATATGGCCCAAACGGCAGTGCCACTAGTATGTTGCACTATCATTATCAACTTTGCATATTTTGGCACCAATATTATGAATATGTGTATCACTACAATCGAGATTCAATAAACCATTCACCTTGGGTGTATGACCACAGAAGGTTTTATTCATGTAAACAGAATAACAATTATTCTTTGACTTAAATGAATAACCGTATTGCAATAAATATGATCCAATCATATTCATGCTCAATGCAAACATCAAATAACATTTATTTTAGGTTCAACACTAATCGTCACCTCAACTATCGTCAACCTTGGAATCACTTCCAACACACATCGTCACCTCAACTAGTATCTATTCATTTTGCAACTCCTCTTTCGAATTACAAATCTTTGCAACTAAACCGGTATCAAATACCCAGAGGCAACTATGAACACTAGTAAAGTACACATCAATAACATGTATATTATATATACCGTTGTTCACTTTGCCATCCTTCTTATCCACCAAGTATTTGGGGTAGTTCCTGCTTCAAGTGACCATTTCCTTTGTAGTAGAAGCACTCAGTTTCAGGCTTGGGTCTAGCTTTGGGCTTCTTCATGGGAGTGGCAACTTGCTTGTCATTCTTCTTGAAGTTCCCTTTCTTTTCCTTTGCCCTTTTACTTGAAACTAGTGGTCTTGTCAACCATCAACACTTGATGCTCCTTTTTGACTTCTACCTTCGCCGATTTCAGCATTGCAAAGAGCTTGGGAATCATTTTTGCTATCCCTTGCTTATTATAGTTCATCACTAAGTTCTAGTAACTTGGTGATAGCGACTAGAGAACTTTTTCAACTACTATCTTATCTGGAAGATTAACTCCCACTTGATTCAAGAGATTGTAGTTCCCAGACATTCTGAGCACATGCTCACTACCTGAGCTATTCTACTCCATCTTGTAGGAAAAGTACTTGTCAGAGGTCTCATACCTCTTAACATGGGCATAAGTTTGAAATATCATTTTCAGCTCTTGGAACATCTCATATGTTTCATGGCGTTCAAAACATTTTTGAAGTCCCGGTTTTAAGCTGTAAAGCATGGTGCACTAAACTATCAAGTAGTCATCATACTGAGCTTGTCAAATGTTCATAACATCTGCATCTGCTCCTGCATTGGGTCTGTCACCTAGCGGTGCATCAAGGACATAATTCTTTTGTGCAGCAATGAGGATAATCCTCATATCATGGACCAAGTCCGCATCATTGCTACTATCATCTTTCAACTTATTTTTCTCTAGGAACATATCAAAAAATAAACGGGGAACTACATCGCGAGCTTTTGATCTACAACATAATTTGCAAATACTATCAGGACTAAGTTCATGATAAATTAAAGTTCAATTAATCATATTACTAAAGAACTCCCACTAAGATAGACATCCCTCTAGTCATCTAAATGATCACGTGATCCATATCAACTAAACCATGTCCGATCATCACGTGAGATGGAGTAGTTTTCAATGGTGAAAATCTCTATGTTGATCATATCTACTATATGATTCACGTTCGACCTTTCGCTCTTAGTGTCCCGAGGCCATATCTGCATATGCTAGGCTCGTCAAGTTTAACCCAGGCATTCAGCATGTGCAAAACCGGCTTGCACCCGTTGTATGTGAATGTAGAGCTTATCACACCCGATCATCACGTCATGTCTCGTCACGATGAACTGTAGCAACGGTGCATACTCAAGGAGAACACTTATTGAAGGAAATATGCCCTAGAGGCAATAATAAAGTTATTATTTATTTCGTCATATCATGATAAATGTTTATTATTCATGCTAGAATTGTATTAACGGAAACTTAGTACATGTGTGAATACATAGACAAATAGAATGTCACTAGTATGCCTCTACTTGACTAGCTCGTTAATCAAAGATGGTTATGTTTCCTAACCATAGACATGAGTTGTCATTTGATTAAGGGATCACATCATTAGGAGAATGATGTGATTGACTTGACCCATTCCATTAGCTTAGCACTTGATCGTTTAGTTTTCTGCTATTGCTTTCTTCATGACTTATACATGTTCCTATGACTATGAGATTATGCAACTCCCGATTACCAGAGGAACACTTTGTGTGCTACCAAACGTCACAATGTAACTGGGTGATTATAAAGGTGCTCTACAGGTGTCTCCGATGGTACTTGTTGAGTTGGCATAGATCAAGATTAGGATTTGTCACTCCGATTGTCGAAGAGGTATCTCTAGGCTCACTCGGTAATGCACATCACTATAAGCCTTGCAAGCATTGTAACTAATGAGTTAGTTGCAGGATGATGTATTACGGAACGAGTAAAGAGACTTGATGGTAACGAGATTGAACTAGGTATTGAGATACCGACGATCGAATCTCGGGCAAGTAACATACCGATGACATAGGGAACACCGTATAGTGTTATGCGGTTTGACAGATAAAGATCTTCGTAGAATATGTTGGAGCCAATATGAACATCCAGGTTCCACTATTGGTTATTGACCGGAGACGTGTCTCAATCATGTCTACATAGTTCTCAAACCCGTAGGGTCCGCACGCTTAAAGTTTGGTCACGATCGGTATTATGAGTTTTGTGTTTTGATGTACCGAATGTAGTTCAGAGTCCCGGATATGATCACGGACATGACAAGGAGTCTCGAAATGGTCGAGACATAAAGATCGATATATTGGAAGGTTATATTCGGACACTGGATGAGTTCCGGGGCTTATCGGATAAATACCGGAGAACCGGGAGGTTACCGGAACCTCCCGGGGGGTTATTGGGCCTTATGGGCCCAAGTGGAGGAAGAGGAGAGGCGGCCAGCTAGGGGCGCGCGGC
Source organism: Triticum monococcum (assembly GCA_034509565.1). Lineage (NCBI taxonomy): Eukaryota > Viridiplantae > Streptophyta > Magnoliopsida > Poales > Poaceae > Triticum > Triticum monococcum. Next base: position 182,266,653 of record CM067843.1, on the reverse strand, counting down.
CCCCCTAGCCCAAACCGAATTGGACAAGGGGGCCGGGCCCCCCTTTCCTCCTTCTTCTCCTCCCCTTCCTTCCCCTCTCCTACTAGGACTAGGAAAGAGGGGGCAAACCTACTTGGAGTAGGATTGCCCCCCCTTGGGCACGCCTCTCCCCTTGGCCGGCCCTCTCCTCCTCCCCCCTTTATATACGGGGGTAGGGAGGCACCCCAAAGACACACAAGTTGATCATTGATCCCTTAGCCGTGTGTGGTCCCCCTCTACCATAATCCACCTCGATCATATCGTAGCGGTGCTTAGGCGAAGCCCTGCGTCGGTAGCAACATCATCATCGTCAACACACCATCGTGCTGATGGAACTCTCCCGTGAAGCTCTGCTGGATTGGAGTTCATGGGACATCATCGAGCTGAACATGTGCTGAACTTGGAGGTGACGTGCGTTCGGTACTTGGATCGGTCGGATCGTGAAGACGTTCAACTACATCAACCGCGTTCTCATAACGCTTCCGCTTACGGTCTACGAGGGTACGTGGACAATACTCTTCCCTCTCATTGCTATGCATCACCATGATCTTGCATGTGCGTTAGAAATTTTTGAAATTACTACGTTCCCCAACACTTATACCTTGAAATTTAGTGAGGGATCATCTTATAATGCTACCGCCGTACTAAGTAAAATAAGATGCATAAAGGATAAACATCACATGCAATCAAAATATGTGACATGATATGGCCATCATCATCTTGTGCCATTGATCTCCATCTCCAAAGCACCATCATGTTCTCTATCGTCACCGGCTTGACACCTTGATCTCCATCGTTGCGTCGTTGTCGTCTCGCCAACTATTGCTTCTACGACTATCGCTACCGCTTAGTGATAAAGTAAAGCAATTACATGGTGATTGCATTTCATACAATAAAGCGACAACCATAAGGCTCCTGCTAGTTGCCAATAACTTTTACAAAACATGATCATCTCATACAACAATTTATATATCATCACGTTTTGACCATATCACATCACAGCATGCCCTGCAAAAACAAGTTAGACATCCTCTACTTTGTTGTTGCAAGTTTTACGTGGCTGCTATGGGCTTCTAGGAAGAACCGTTCTTACCTACGCATCAAAACCACAACGATTTTTCGTCAAGTGTGCTGTTTTAACCTTCAACAAGGACCGGCCGTAGTCAAACTCGATTCAACTAAAGTTGGAGAAACATACACCGGCCAGCCACCTATGTGCAAATGTGCAAAGCACGTCGGTAGAACTAGTCTCATGAACGCGGTCATGTAATGTTGGTCCAGGCCGCTTCATCCAACAATACCGCCGAATCAAAGTAAGATGTTGGTGGTAAGCAATATGACTATTATTGCCCACAACTCTTTGTGTTCTACTCATGCATATCATCTAATCATAGACCTGGCTCGGATGCCACTTTTGTGGAACGTAGCTTGCAATTTCAAAAAAAATCCTACGATCAGGAAAGATCTATCTAGGAGATGCATAGCAACGAGACGGGGAGAGTGTGTCCACGTACCCTTGTAGACCGAAAGCGGAAGCGTCAAATTAACGCGGTCGATGTAGTCGAACGTCTTTAGGATCCAACCGATCCATGTACCAAACGTACGGCACCTCCGTGTTCAGCACACGTTCAGCTCAATGACGTCCCTCGAACTCTTGATCCAGTAGAGGGTCGAGGGAGAGTTCTGATAGCACGATGGTGTGGTGACGGTGATGGTGATGTGATCTGTGCAGGGCTTCGCCTAAGCACAACGACGCTATGACCGGAGGAGTAAACTGTGGAGGGGGCACCGCACACGGATAAAAGAAATCTTGGTGTGCCTTCGGGGTGCCCCCCGCCCTCGTATTTAAAGGGGGAGAAGCAGGCCGGCGGCCTAGGAGGGGCGCGCCAAGGGGGAGTCCTACTTGGACTCCTAGTCCAAGTAGGATTCGCCCCCCCCCCACCTTTTCCTTCCAACGGAGGGGGAAAGAGGGAAGGAGAGGAGAGGAAGAGGGAAAGGGGGGCCGCGCCCCTCCCCTTCCTATTCAGACTCCCCTTGGGGGGGCCCTTGTCAGTTGTCCCCTTTTCTCTCCCATGGCCCATGAGGCCCATGATTTCCCCCGGGGGGTTCCGGTAACCCCTCGGTACTCCGATAAAATACCTGAATTACTGGGAACCATTCCAATGTCCGAATACAACCTTCCAATATATGAATCTTTACCTCTCGACCATTTCGAGACTCCTCGTCATGTCCGTGATCTCATCCGGGACTCCGAACAAACTTCGGTCACCAAAACACATAACTCATAATACAAATCGTCATCGAACATTAAGCGTGCGGACCCTATGGGTTCGAGAACTATGTAGACATGACCGAGACACATCTCCGGTCAATAACCAATAGCGGAACCTGGATGCTCATATTGGTTCCTACATATTCTACGAAGATCTTTATCGGTCAAACCGCATAACAACATACGTCATTCCCTTTGTCATTAGTATGTTACTTGCCCGAGATTCGATCGTCGGTATCCTCATACCTAGTTCAATCTCGTTACCGGCAAGTCTCTTTACTCCTTCCGTAATGCATCATCCCGCAACTAACTCATTAGTCACATTGCTTGCAAGGCTTATAGTGAGGTGCATTACCGAGAGGGCCCAGAGATACCTCTCCGATACACGAAGTGACAAATCCTAATTTTGATCTATGCCAACTCAACAAAAACCTTCGGAGACACCTGTAGAGCATCTTTATAATCACCCAGTTATGTTGTGACGTTTGATAGCACACATGGTGTTCCTCCGGTATTCGGGAGTTGCACAATCTCATAGTCAGAGGAATATGTATAAGTAATGAAGAAAGCAATAGCAATAAAACTAAACGATCATAATGCTAAGCTAATGGATGGGTCTTGTCCATCACATCATTCTTTAATGATGTTATCCCGTTCATCAAATGACAACACAAGTCTATGGTCAGGAAACTTAAGCATCTTTTATTAACGAGCTAGTCAAGTAGAGGCATACTAGGGACACTATGTTTTGTCTATGTATTCACACATGTACTAAGTTTCCGGTTAATACAATTCTAGCATGAATAATAAACATTTATCATGATATAAGAAAATAAAAATAACAACTTTTATTATTGCCTCTAGGGCATATTTCCTTCATCTTGCACATCCAAAAAACCCGACGAAAATGGTAAGCGAAGAGTGCATTGGGGGCAAAGTAGTTTGCCATCAGTACCAAATGGTCACGTGCGCTATTGTAGTTGAGCACTCGATGATCCTTGATTGATCCCTTGAAATTGAGAACATGCCCCCCGCATGCTCCGCGTCTTCAAGGACAGCCTGCATCATCACCATCTCATCCGTGTGGTCCTCCTCGTCGAACAAGCCGTCACATGACTCAACATGGTGCTCTTATATGTACTCGAAATCGGAATCCATTGCTCGAAAGAAGAAGGGGCAACTTTTTTTAGATCTGGCAATTCATCGAACAGGTGCCATGCATGGTGAGTATAGCAGTAGCAAATGGTACCTGACGGGTCGATCGAAGGAGAGGGGTTGAACAATGATGGAGGATAAGTGGGGTGGAGCCTGGCTGGAATGCTGGAGGTGACGGAGACGTAGAGTTCCATCAGGGGTGTGGCGTGGCGTCCGGGGTGGTGGAGCAGCAACGAAGGTAGGAGAGAAAGAAGAAAGGAGAGAAAATGGGGAGGATGGAGGCGCGGGGTCTGGGAAGGGTTTTTGGATGGGCCGGGGGTGTCGGAGTCCTATCTGGCTGTTGTCCGGACTCTCGTAAAGCACTCGCATGTTTGTCTCGGATTTGCTAAAAAAAGTACGTACAGGCCGCTCGGCAGACCGATACAGATCCGCGTTGGATCGCAAACCACGTTTAGACCGCACCATCCGGATGTATGCGGACGGTTTGATGGTCCCCCTTGAAGATGCCCTAACAAACCACCTAGACAAGAACCTTTTTCTAGGGGACGTGGTCACCAGTCATCTTTCACATAATATTTCTTGCGGGGAAAGAGTTTATTTTTTTAGGAAAAATTTCGATCTATTCATCAACTGTCAAGGTAGTACAAAGAACACAAGAAGTAAAAATTACATTCAGGTCCGTAGCCCACCTAGCGACAGCTACAAGTAATGGAGCGAGCCAAAGGTGCACCGCTGTCATCGCTCCTCCCTTACCGGAGTCGAGCAAACTTTGCTGCACTAGAGAGTCAGAAAATCATCGTGCTAAGACCCCATGGGATCAACGCACTAAAACAGAAACCGTCACCGATGAAAAGAAGAGTACATCGAAAGGATCTAATCTGTAGACACGAACTTAGACGAATGAAGTCCGGATCGATGAGTATTTATATTAGCTAGCCAATACAAATACAATCAGAGTTCGTAGCAGAGGCAATTAATTTTCACATGGAAATTTCGGAACCAGACCATCATTTTCACATAATTAGAGGGGAAGGAGAAGAAACGAGACGAAAGGGGCAAACATCCACTTATTTTTTCTATAGCACAAATGCCCGTGCGTTGCAACGGGAAAAAACTTTGACGTAGATTCAAATTTAATGAGAATTATGAAATGTTGCTCATTTTCAAATCGGCTCAGTGCGCCACTTCTTCTATCCAACTCTACCAAATTTTGTATGAATATAGATAGAAGAAGGGAACATGATTCTAAAAACATATAGTTCACTTCATATTTTTCCTATTCCTCTTTCCTCGAGTAGCGGATATTACTCGCATTTTTAGTGATATAGTATAAAATTAATGTTATTGCCGTGATGTCTACCAGAGTAGAGTTTCAATAGAGCAACAAAAAGAAAAAAAGAAGCCAGAATGAAGAATGGAGGGAAAAACTTGTGGAACTCACAAATTGTTGTTAATTCCCTCACTTCAGAACTGTTCAATTAAGTTTTCAAAAAATAGAGTTGTTCAATTAACACACTTGATTTTCTGTTTAAAATTAGATTAGTAACACAAAGTCTGGAGCTTGAAATTAAAATAAAATAACACAGCGCAATGATTAATTTTCCCACAATCCCGTTTAAGTACACGAGTCATTTTTGTTTTGCGCCCATTAGTTTTCCAGACGGCATGCAGCGTGCATGAAATCAACTGCCCCACAATCCCACTTTAGTTAGGAGTTTTTCTGTGCGACCTTTAAATCTAATTTTCCACATTCCTGCTTTTCAGTCAGGTCATGAAGTCAACTGTCCCACACAATTCCGCTTTAATCATAATTATCCTGAAATTCATCCTTCATTTAATTTAATGCCCAAAATATCCCTCAATTCCTTCATTTAAATAATACTCAAGCATCATGAAGCATGCATGTGCATCCTTCCTTTTATGTTCATGCCCAACACACATATCCCCAGCCTCTTTCTTATAATCTTCTCCGTGGTTTCTTTTAATGCCCAAGACAGCCCGACCTTTATAAGGTTGTCCGCTCTGACGTTAACCTTGCTTAGGCAACTTGCTGGTCATACCGGAGAATTTCTACGTATATAAAGGGCTACGGATTGATCTAAACAAACGATGTGGGACTAATCTAACATAAAGATGCTCACATGATCACCCCCAGCGCTATCTATTTTTTCCCACGCGGCTTGCGGCCCAGCAAAGGCCTGGCACTCTATTTTTTCAAGCCCGGCGAAGCACTGCAGGTCATCGGTAGTACAATTCATTAGTATTAAGGGCACTGCTACGCGTCGGTCAACGGATCTTTTTAAAAGATCAACCGCCTCGCGGGACGTGGGATTGGGCGGAATGAGCGGCCGAGCATCACCCTATATCATTGCAACAAAGGTCGTGTTACGGTAATTTTCTGCAACATGGGTCATGTTGCAGAAAATTTTGTAAAACATAGTGAAGTTGCAGATTTTTTTTGTAACAGAGGCCTTGTAAGAAGGGTTTTTTGCAGCAGAGGTCATGTTGCAATTTTTTTTTTGCAAATAGAGGTCTTGTTTCAGTTTTTTTTGCAACGAACGTCTTGCTGCAATTTAATTATTTTTGTAACAAAGATCTGTTACAGTATGTTTTTGCAACGAAGACCTTGTTGCAGAAAGAAGAGGCCGTGGGAGCCAGGTCCACCACGTCACGTAAGACGCGTGGCGTACAACCAAGCCAGCGGACGTGAATGTAATAATCCGCCGGCTGAACCATATGATTTCCCTAGTATTAATGGCCCGCTCCAAACAGCATCATGCGCTTGTTCAATTGGTCGCACCCTTGGTAACGAAGTGGAGTTGTTGAGTTCGACTCCTGAGTACCATGTATATGTGGCCTGGCTTTTTCTTTTTTAGTACCATCTCGCTTATACGTTTTAAATTTAAACTAAAAGCATAAACCCAAAGAGAAAACGCATTGTGACGATGAATCCAGAGACTCAATCCGTGCTTTATTATTAGGGATAGAATAGATAGAAAGGTGAGAAATGCCGTTGAAATATTCACTCCCCATCGGAACCGAACTCGGCTGGCCTGGAACACAAGAATGTGCCCCTACCACTGTACGCTCGGTTGAGAAGAGATTTAAGTATTATGGGGCATTGCATCGCAAATCCTATGTGTCGACGAGACACGCCTAGCGCTCCGCTCCCTCACGCCTAGCGCTCCACTCCTAGCGCCGCCGGTGGCCACTCCGGCCCCGGCGTCCACACACGTTTATCACTTCCATGCTGACCTTCTCTTTCCCAGCCATGTCTCTTGCAGATCTAAATTTCGACAGAGGACAGGACTTTGTGGCTGAAGTTTGGAGAAAATGGGGTGTCAAGATCAACTTTGAGGAAGGGAAGGATATGGAGGAATTCATTCTTGTTGTTGAGTTCACCAGATCTCGTATCAGCCTCCCTGAGGAATCGGTTAGCACTATCCTCCTCTCTTGCTTTGGGGGGCGCGCTTCTCTCTATAAGGTATCTCGTCTTCAGAATTGGTCTTTCAAATTCTCCGTCTCATCCAAAGAGGTTGGTTTCTCCATTATCAAAGAGGGTAATGTTTCACTCCCTCTGATCAATATCAATTTCCTTCTTTAGGGTGATGGAGGTCCTAATTCCAGCTGGGAACTAGATCAATATCTGCAAGAGAAAGAGGATGAATGGACCCATATCTTCAGTAACCATCCTAGGAAATCTTATCTTCAAGCTCTTAGATCTCCTGCTACCTTCAGAGATTCTAGCCCTGCGGTTCGTCCGGTCGATCGTCAGGATCTTGCGCGTTCTACGCATACCACTCATGCCGCTCATCAACAAGGAGTTAATGCCCATTATTCGTCAGTTACTACACATGGGGCGGGATCATCTCGTTTTCAAAAAGGCCCACAGAGAGACTACTGCGTCCGATTTCTTCTTCCGGGCCACATCCGGGCCACATCCGGCCCAACTGTACGAATCGTATCAAATGCCACAAGTGCAAGAGATGGGGACACATTGGACGCGATTGTTACTCGTAGGCCCAACAAGACCCGGTCAACAAGCCCACTTCCCAGAGTTGCCCGACGGTAGAGTTTTCGAGGCAAGTGGCCACTGTTCCCGCGACTGTGACTAATCAGGCAGTCACACCGCCAACCGCCCCTGCTAATCGCATTAACGCCCCTCCTCTCCGCCGGGTTGGTAGCCCTCTTTGTAGTTCCTTCCCAAAATCCGTCGTCCAGCGTCTTCTAGCAGCCACAATCTCGCCCAATCCTATCCCCATAGCTTCATCTCCCACATTGCCGCAGACTAGCAGAGCAGGTGCCATGGCCACCTTCCCATTCGACCCAATGCCTTTTCTTCCGCCAAATCATCAGAGCATCGAGGTGGAAGGAAGACCCGCGCGCATCAAGATCATCAATGGTGCGGCGCCGGCTACCCATGAGGAATGGGCCATCGCCACGATTGTTCCTATGCCCAATCTTCTAGTGGCGTTCTCTACGATCAGAGAGGTACTCACCGACTTCTTGGATGATAAGCACATAGGGTTTTCAGAGATTGAACCATGTCCTTTTGGCCAAGCGTACATCAAGCTAGCAAGTGTCTTTGATAGGGACTCACTGGTTACTGATAGTCCCCACCCTTTCACGGATGTCCATGTGGTTTTCCAACCACACAATAAGGGCCTGAACTGGAGACGGCTAGTTATGAACAGAGACGTTTGGATACTTCTCTGTGGTTATCTGTTTGACAGAAGAGATATACAAGAACTCAACAATGCTGTCAGTAAATTTGGAAAATTCCTAAGCTGGGATAGAAATAGAAGTACTCGTGCCAATCTGATGGTTAAAGTGAGAGTTGAGCAGTTGAGTGACATCCCTGCTAGCCTTGTCTTTGGGGAGGGTTATGACTTTCAGACTGACTCCCTCACTGTCCCAGTAGTTATTCTGCAGCATCAGATCCTGGGAGCTGAGGCACCTGATGAAGGTCCAATTGATCCTTTTGGTAATCCACATCCGGCTCCTGCACAACTCAATTTCCATCCAAATCAGCATAACCATTTTCTTGGACCACTGCAGCAGCATGAGCATGATGATGTTCACATTCATGACCAGCAGAACAATCCCCAGCTTGATCTCCAACTTGCTCTGCAACCAGTACAAGGACAAGTGGCCAATCAGTTACAGGAGGTTGGAGAAGATGAGGAAGAGGATTTACCAGGCTGGGGGCATTGGGCTTTACCACCAGTTGCAGATATTGAGCTTCATGCAGGTGAATTTCTAGCTCTAAATGATCTGATGGATCCAATGGAAGAGGAAGTTAATGTGGCACAGGAAGCTAACAGTATTCTCACTGGCTCTCAAGTTCCACCTGACAACAGTATGAGCTCTGATGCATCTGCCAATGGCCCTTTGGCGCCAATACCTGCATTGATACCTGATTTGAATGAAGTGCAGCCCAATGGACTAGAACTAGAACAGAATTTGGCCCAACAAAATATACCTTTGCCAGTCTTGGGCCTACAGGAGTTACCAGGAGCCCAACACAATGATCTCTTGCCTGTGCATCATCATGCCCACCATGGGCAGCTACTGGCCCAGCTGGCAGACCCCATGATTGAAACTCTTACCACTGAGGCGATTTGGGACAACAGAAACTCTCTTGAGGACCCTATGCTCTCTGAAGTACTGGCTAATGCTAGTAAACTGAAATCAATCTCTCAGCCTGATAATATGCAGAGACTTGAGGTGGCAGAGTACCCTGAGGTGGCTATAGGAACAGTGAAGGACACTAGTCACACTCTGCCTGTAACTGCTCAGATTAATGACTTAGAGTTAGAGCTGGCTAAGGAGAATACAGGTACAACCAACTTTTCTGAATTATCTGCTCCACCTGGCTTCCCTATCAAAGCCTATGCTAATCAGATCCACACATTTCGCTCAGAATCCTCATCTGTCAAAGACCATGAGGTTCTGCAAAAAGTCAATGAGGAAGACCTGCTTGGTAAGGAAGGTGCAAGGATCTGGAAGCAGCACTTTGCTCCAAAACCTAACAGTGACAATATTATTCAGGTACCATCAGACTGGGTTAACTTTCTTTCAGTTAACTTCCTCAATCCAGAAAAATTCCCTTGGGCAAAGAAATTCATCTCATCTACAGTTTGGGAAATCATCAAACAAGCATCTTCTTGTAAATCTACTCTTCCTTTCTCTGTCCCTGAGACCTGTCATGGTAGTGACGTGTTGGCATGTCTTGCTTCTACTCCTTCCCAGGATTCTCAGGATCATGCTGTGGAAGCATCAGAGGACAAGTGTGCTTCTGAATCTATGTCAGCCTCGTCGACCTCTGCTCTCCATAAAAACAAGAAGAGGAAGGATAACATCCCCATGGTGGAAACTGAGGTAAGGAGGAGCTGCAGACTGCAAAAACTATCTCAAGGTTTCAAGCAAGCCATATGTAAAGATAAGAATTGTCTGGCTTGCCATGTTTCTCCACCTACTCTATCTACTAAAATAGTTAAATCTCTGAACTCCTCCTTCTGTAAGGTTCCGGACAAGGAGATTTCAGGAGGTCTCCCCAGTAAGAAATCTAAGAAAGGAAAAGGAGAAGGCCAGGAGATGGAAGGTGGCAAGGGCTCCAAGGAGAAGAGCAAGAAATGGCTCTGAAGCCATCCCTGAGTGCTTGAGAGTCTCAGTTCCTCTATCAGACCTTTATGTATGCAATGTGTCTGATGTATCTGCTGTCCTTATCTCTAGTGAACAGTTGTTGGAACACTATTCATATGTTTAATCTGGAGCAGACTTTTGGGCATTTCCCACTGCAAAATCTATCCTTTTTGCTTGTCCTGGATTTCATGCCTTACTTCTCCTCCCTCAAGTGTTGTGAAAGCTTGTTCTCAGCTATATCCCCCTGATGAACAGAAATTGGAATATTCTAAATTGGAAAATTCGAGGTCTCAATGATCCAAAAAAGTGGACGGCCATCTCTAACAAAGTACAGGAATCAAGATGTGCCATCCTTTGTCTTCAGGAAACCAAGAGGGAGCAGATTGACCCGGCCTATCTCAAGAACTTATGTCCTAGAACTATCTCCAAATTCTCTTATCTTCCTTCTGTGGGTGCCTCTGGGGGTCTATTGATTGCTTGGAACGACAACATCTTCTCTGGCCAACTCCACCATATCAATGATTTCTCTTTGATCATCCAATTTTCATCTAAGTTGGATGGTGATTCCTGGTTTCTGACAAATGTTTATGGCCCATGTCAACCCAATGAGAGGGCAGAGTTCATCAATTGGTTTCAGAACTTTCCTATGGCTGATGATGCAAACTGGATTATTATGGGTGATTTCAATTATATCAGGTACCCACATAATAGAAGCAGAGAAGGAGGGTCCATTGATGATATGCTCTCCTTCAATGAAGCTCTAAACAGGCAGGCATTGATTGAAATCCCTTTAAAGGGTAGAAATTATACTTGGAGTAATATGCAAGATGCTCCTTTGCTAGAGAAATTGGACTGGTGTTTTACCTCAGAAGCATGGACTCTTAAATACCCTAGCACCATGTCTCTTCCTCTTGCAAAAACTACATCTGATCATATTCCTATTATGATTTCTATTAGCACAAACATCCCAAAGTCCAAGGTCTTTAGATTTGAGAACTACTGGTTAGAACATCATCAGTTCAGAGAGGTTGTACAGAATATTTGGACACAGCCAGTGGATGTACAAGACAGTGCTAAAGTAATTGCTACCAAGTTTAAAAGATTGAGGAAAGGTCTGAAGAACTGGGCTAGGGGTCTCTCAGATTTGAAGAAGGACATAGACAATTCCAATTTCCTCATTCTCTGCTATGATTATTTTGAGGAATACAGAAGCTTGACCACTGATGAAAAAGAAGGCAGAGATGATGTTAAGGAACATTTACAAGTCATACTTGAGCATCAAAGAGTCTATTGGAAACAAAGAGCAACTATTAGACAGATCAAAGTGGGAGAAGCCAACACTAAGTACTTTCAAGCTAAGGCCACTATCAAAATGAGGAATAATTGTATTGCAGTGCTGAAGGATGAGAATGGATTTGAGCATCATGAACACAATGCCAAGGTTGCCATACTTCTAAAGGCTTTTAAAGCAAGAATGGGCACTGCAGCAGCCACCAGCAACCCTCTCCAAATCCACCAACTATTAAACCCCTTGGATGAACTCTCTGCTCTAGAAGCCCCTTTTTCCAAAGAAGAAATTGATAAGGTGGTGCGTAACATGCCTGCAGATAAATCCCCAGGGCCTGATGGATTTAATGCTGCTTTCTTAAAAAACTGCTAGGACATTATTGCTGCTGATTTCTATAAGTTGATTGAGGACTTTCACTCTGGAATAGTTAATCTTCAAAGCATAAACTATTCTTTCATTACTCTCATCCCTAAAAAGGATTCTGCTGTTTGCCCATCAGATTTTAGGCCAATTTCTTTACTCAACTGCACTCTTAAGATCATCACAAAGCTGCTGGCAAATAGACTGCAAGGTTACATGCTAAATATGGTGCATAAGAACCAGTATGGATTTCTGAACAAGAGGTGCATACAAGATTGTCTTGCATGGGCATATGAATATATTAATCAGTGTTATCAGAGTAAACAAGAGCTTATCATGCTGAAACTGGATTTTGAGAAAGCTTTTGACATGCTTAGCCATGATACTATTGTCCAGACTTTGCAAGCCAAAGGATTTGGTGAGAAGTGGATTAACTGGATCAAGATGATTTATAGCACTGGATATTCCTCTATCCTTCTGAATGGTGTACCTGGGAAACAGTTTTTATGCTTAAAAGGGGTCAGGCAAGGAGATCCACTATCCCCCCTCATCTTTGTACTTGCTGCTGACATCTTACAAAGCATGCTTAATGAGGCCATGAGAAATCAGCTGATTGAGTCTCCTCTGCAACACAATTCTGCTACTGATTTCCCAATTGTACAGTATGCAGATGACACTGTGCTTATAGCTAGGGCTGATCTTAGGCAAGTTATGCATATCAAGAACCTGCTTTTGCACTATGCTGAATTTTCTGGCCTTCAGATTAACTATGCCAAGTCCACTCTCATCTCAATTAACACTGCTCATGAGAATATGCTGGCACTATCAACCTTGCTTGGTTGTAAGATTGGAACTTGGTCCCCATACTTATCGAGGCCTACCTTTGAGCTCTTCTAATCCCAAAGTTCAAGACTTCATGCCTATGTTGAAGAGAATTGAGAGTAGATTGCTTAGTTGCTCAACCATGCTATCTTCTGGGGACAAGCTAAGTCTTCTCAAATCTGTTTTCTCCAGTATGCCTACATTCTTCATGTGTACTCTCATGCTCCCAAAGACTGTGCTTAAACAAATCAACTCCTACCTGATGAATTGCTTCTGGAGGAAATATGGGACCCAGGACAGAGGCATGGTTCTGATTGCTTGGGATAAAGTTTGCCTTCCTAAATCCCATGGTGGATTGGGTGTTCTAGATCTGCAGACTCACAATCAAGCCCTTCTCATGAAATTTCTGCATAAGTTCATCAACAGAGAGGACATCCCCTGGGTCAATATTGTCTGGGAAGCTTATTATCAAAGCAGCCTGCCAGAAGATAAAATGATTGGTTCCTTCTGGTGGAGAGGAATACTTAAACTGCTTCCTACCTTCAAGGCACATACAAAATGCAAGGCAGGCAGAGGAGACACAATACTTTTCTGGTCAGATAAGTGGTTAAGCATGCCTCTCAACACACAGTTCCCTGAACTACACTCTTTTGCTATTTCGGCTAACACCACCTTGGCTGAGGCACAGCAGAATGTAGACTTGAGCACCATGTTTCATAGACCTTTATCTCTCCAGGCATACCAACAGTTCAATATACTACACAACATCCTGACAACTAGGACAGACATAACAATCAAGGACTCTTGGATCATGGCAGGCAATAATCCAAAATTCTCAGCAATGAACATTTATAAAGCCATGTCTGGCCCTAACAATGCTCATGAGATCTTTCAGAAAGTATGGAAAACGTCTTGTAGGCTCAGGCATAAAATTTTCTTTTGGCTTTTGCTTCATGACAGACTCAGCACCAGGAATATGATTCAACGCAGAAGTATGCATCTAGATGATTACAACTGTGCCCTTTGTGCAGACTCTACTGTTGAAACCAGCACACATCTTTTTTGGGATTGCCAATTTGCGAGCTACTGCTGGTATAGAATTACTCCTGCTAAACACAGAGGCACATCAACCTATGACGAAGTTCTTTTCACTCTCAGAGAGCTACCCAAATATATTGCCATGGATGTGGTGATTATGGGTTGTTGGAGCACCTGGATGATCAGAAATGATAAAATCTTCAAAAAGGTATCAATAAGTTATGGGCCCTGGCTTCATTATCTCCGGGAAGGCATGGAAATGACTAGGCTGAGAGCTAAGACGAAGAAAGCTGAGCTGATTACCAGTTGGGTTGAGCATAATCTCTAATTTCCTCATGATAGTTTTGTTTCCTAAAACTGGTGTTGGTTGATGTCCTGCTAGTTAGATCTTTAGCTTTAGCATTTGTATTTATTCTTTTAATTTAATATAGAAAATACCGTAGAACGATTGTTCTACGGTTTCGGCTCAAAAAAAATCCTATGTGTCGCCCACTACGGGAGATTATAGAAGCTCTGTGTACACCTGCAGCGTCAGTGTGCTCTGCTCACCATGGTCGGAGATCGCGATGAAAGGTCGAACCAGTGTGGTCGTGACGTCAATGGCGATTCTGATTCAAAGACCAAGCTGAAACCGGAGAGTAGAGACGTTGCGACCGTTTATGGCATCACAATCGAAGGCGAGACTATGATGAGATGCTCAGCTGTGGGCTGATGGTGCTGAATGTGGGTGTGGGGGCATCATTGACATCCGAAAAAGATAGAGCTTTAGATGATGATCTAGGTCGCGGTGACCACCCGTGGGTTGAAGGAGCCTGTAGCGGGAGGCAAGGACGCTCCACCTGAAGCGCTCTAGTTACTCGGTGAATCCTATTATCTGCTTGCGTTGTCGTTTGATGTAGTTTTTTCTTATTTTGGTTTTACTCGTTTCAGTTTTTTCCTTTCTTTTGCATTTCCATTTTTTTGTTTTTCCTTTCCTAGTTTGTGTTTGCTTTATCTTTTTTCTTTGGATCTGTCTAGGTTTCAGTCGACTGAGACTTCGCGAAGTCTCAGTCAGCTGACGTCATCACGAGTAGATTAGGCCTGTTTACTAGCTCTTGTACTGCTGGGTTGTATCCGGCTAGAAACTGGGCTTATTTTCATTTTCCTGTTTGTTTGTTTGCTACTTTGGGATGGGCTGGGTTATGATTTGTTTGTTTGTTTGTACACACATCCGAAAAAAGTTATTGAACAAAAAAGTTGGAGGCCAGGCCCAACCAATATCGATACAAAAAATTATGAATGTACATACGAGGAGGGGAGTTGATGTTTAGAGCTAGCTAAACAGAACCGTGCTGTCCATTGTTCATGGAATTGATCAGAGCAACTTATAGATGTTTTTTAGTACTAAAGTTGACTAGCAGCTTGCAGATGCTCCTCCTCCTAGTTTCAACAAGAGTACATAGACATGTTGACACGGCTGGTTAACTTCCCTGCATTAAGTAGCTAGTTAACAAAATTCATGTATTAGCTAGTTTAAACTTTAGCATGAGTATGGAGACACGGCGACACAGCTAGTTAACATCCTGTGTTACCTAGTTAACCCACTGTTTCAACTAAATAAAACTAAAAAAATCATGAATATTTATAGAAAAAGGTTACTAACCATTGTAGCAACTTCTTCAAAAAGCGAACCCTCTCATGCTTCCGTGTCAGTGATTTCTTCATGATATCCTTTCTCTTCTAACGCTGGATCTCCAAGACACTGCTCTTTGCCTTCTGCATTTTAGTTGTCTGTTTTATTTTCAGGGTCGCTTCCTTTCTCATCTGTGTCAGTGCTCGTGTGCTGCTGTATTCACAAAACGGAGCTGTTAAAAATCAGTCGACTGAGACTTCGCGAAGTCTCAGTCGACTGATCTGTTTGTTGCTTGTAGATTTACGCTGGGTCGTTTTTGTGCCTTTTTCGGCCTGTCTAAGGCGTGGTGGGCTCGGACCAGTCCATTCGCCTTTTTCTACGTCGAAGCGCGGCTGAGGGTGAGCGTTTTGCTTCTTCGTGGGCTGGGCTTTTTTGTTTGTCTATTTCTATCTTGATTTTTTTCTCGGTCCGCTTTCTTCTTTTTGACGTTTTGTTACAAGGGAGGGGAAGCGGCCACCGGTGGTAAATTAGAGGAGGGGAAGCTGCAGTCATTCGTCTCTATCCATTCCCCTCTCCCCCCCATCTCTCTCTATCACTTTTTACCTCTGTCAAAATCTGAAGATCTCTGCAGCAAACGAAGGAATTGCTGTGCTGCTCAACGTCCAACGAGAGTATGGGAGACGCTGCTGGTGGAGTAAGTGCTACCCCCCTCTTTTTCTTCCATCTTTGTTTTTCCATTTGATTTGTTGGACGAGAGTAGTAGATCTGAGGGAGTTTTGGGTTCCATTTTCTTGTTTTTGTTGGGCGAGAGCAGTAGACCTGATTTGAAGCATAGAATCGATCCTTTTTCTTATTCAAGCAGTGATATGTAGAGTGTCCTCTTTTTTGTATGTGTTGAGGATTATTACTGACCCAGACCACCTCATTTTTTGTTACTGAACCCAAACCCAACCCCCCTGAAATTAGTAGCATGTTTTCGTGAAATCAGTAGAATGGCTGGGGATTCCTTTTTTGTTTGTGGAATACAGTGTCTCAGTCTGTTGTTTTTGTTATTTTTTAGATTGTTTAATGAAACCCCTACTTATTTTACTGGAATCAAGAGAGATACTTACTGAATCTATCATTAGGGGAGTGGGTATCTTCTTTTGTTTTTTCAGATTTTGTTATGGGACCCTATTCTTAATCAGTAGCATGTTTGTGAAATTACTGAACCCCACCCCCTCATATATATTACTGAACCCAAACCCATCAAAATGAGTAGCATTTTTGTGAAATCAGTAGTATGTTTTGATTATTTTTTTGTTGAATGGAGTGGCTTAGTCTGTTGTTTTAGTTTTAGTTTTTTAGAATTTAATGAAACCCTATTTTTGTTTACTAGAAACAATAGAGATAATTTACTGAATCTATCAATAGAGAGTGTGGTATCCTTATTTTGTTTTTTCAGATTTTTCATATGGAGCCCTTTTTTATTAATGAGTAGCATGTTTTTTGAAATCTTTCCCCTGTAATAAGAGAAAGATTTGTTACTGAATATGTCACTAGGTAGGAGGGGGCATGTTCATTTGTTTTTGTCATATTTCTGGCTGAAACTGTATTAATCAATAGCATGTTCAAAACTCTCTTGTTTTTCTGGAATATAAGAGAATGATTACTAGATTGAAGCATAGAATGTCAGGGGATATTTTTTGTCCAAATTTTTTTATTGATTGAAATGTTTGTGTGCCTAATTCAGTAGATATGAGAGGATTTTTTTGATTCGGATTAAGTTCAGAGCACTTGTCTTCTTTGTTTTTGTCGGAGGGGGCGGCGTCGAGAGAGAGAGAGGAGCCTAGTTGCATGCTCAACTTTAGGCATGCAACTACATGTCTTATAACTTGGTTGCAACTCGAGTTTCTATTTTTGTTGTACTGGTAGAGGGGCCAGTTGCATGTCCCACAACAGGCACGCAACTGCATATCTTCTAACTTGGTCGTAACTGGGAACCTTTGATTTGTCGGAGGGGCGGCGTTGAGGGAGAGGGGGGGACAGTTGCATGGCCCAGACTAGGCACGCAACTGCATGTCTTTTCCCAACATGGTCGCAATTGCATGCATTATAACTTGGTTGCAACTCGAGTTTCATTTTTTGCTATATGAGGAGAGGGGCCAGTTGCATGTCCCATACCAGGACACGAAAAAGCATATCTTCTTACTTGGTCGCAACTGGGGGACCTTTGTTTTTGTCGGAGGGGGTAGCGTCGAGAGAGATGGGCCTAGTTGCATGTCCCACAATAGGCAGGCAATTGCATGTCTTCTAACTTGGTCGCAACTGGGTGGGCCTTTGTTTTTTGTCGGAGGGGGCGTCGTTGAGAGAGAGGGGCCAGTTGCATGTCCGACATAGGCACGCAAGTGCATCTCTTGTAACATGGTCGCAAGTAGGGACCTTTGATTTGTCGGAGGGGCGGTGTCGAGAGAGAGGGGTCCAGTCGCATGCCCCACACTAGGCACGCAATTGCATGTCTTTCAGCATGGTCGCAACTGTATGTCTTATAACTTGGTTGCAACTCGGTTTCAATTTTTGTTGTACGGGGAGAGGCACCAATTACTTGTCACACAACGGGCACGCAACTGCATGTCTTCTAACTTGGTCGCAACTGGGACATTTGTTTTGTCGGAAGAGGCGGCGTCGAGAGAGGGGGGGCAGTTGCATGTCTTATAACTTGGTCGCAACTCGGCTTCCATTTTTCTTGTACGGGGAAAGGGTCTAGTCGCATGTCCCATAATAGGACACGCAACTGCAGTCTTCTAACTTTGTCGCAACTAGGGACCTTTGTTTTGTCGGAGGAGGCAACGTCAAGAGAGAGGGGGCCAGTGGCATGTCCCACACTAGGCACGCAACTGCATGTCTTCTAACTTGGTCGCAACTGGGGACCTTTATTTTGTTGGAGGGAGAGGCGTCGAGAGAGAGAGGGCCAGTTGCATGTCCCACACTAGGCACACAATTGCATGTCTTCTAATTCCGGCATCGTCGCAATTGCATGTCTTATAACTTGGTCGCAACTTGACTTCCATTTTTTTTGTACGGTGAGAGGGGCCAGTTGCATGTCCCACACTAGGCACGCAACTGCATGGGTTCTAACTTGGTCACAATTGGGGACCTTTATTTTGTCGGAGGGGGCTAGTTGCATGTCCCGCACTAGGCACATAATTGCATGTCTTCTAACTTGGTCGCAATTGGGGGGGGCTTTGTTTTTGTTAGAAGGGGCGGCGTTGAGAGAGATGGGGCCAGTCGCATGTCCCACTACAGGCACGCAACTGAGGGAAATATGCCCTAGAGGCAATAATAAAGTTATTATTTATTTCCTTATATCATGATAAATGTTTATTATTCATGCTAGAATTGTATTAACCGGAAACATAATACATGTGTGAATACATAGACAAACTTAGTGTCACTAGTATGCATCTACTTGACTAGCTCGTTAATCAAAGATGGTTATGTTTCCTAACCATGAACAAGGTGTTGTTATTTGATTAACGAGGTCACATCATTGGTTGAATGATCTGATTGACATGACCCATTTCATTAGCTTAGCACCCGATCGTTTAGTATGTTGCTATTGCTTTCTTCATGACTTATACATGTTCCTATGACTATGAGATTATGCAACTCCCGTTTTCCGGAGGAACACTTTGTGTGCTATCAAACGTCACAACGTAACTGGGTGATTATAAAGGAGCTCTACAGGTGTCTCCAAAGTTAGATGTTGGGTTGGCGTTTTTCGAGATTAGGATTTGTCACTCCGATTGTCGGAGAGGTATCTCTGGGCCCTATCGGTAATGCACATCACATAAGCCTTGCAAGCATTGCAACTACTGAGTTAGTTGCGGGATGATGTATCACGGAACGAGTAAAGAGACTTGCTAGTAACAAGATTGAACTAGGTATTGGATACCGACGATCGAATCTCGGACAAGTAACATACCGATGACAAAGGGAACAACGTATGTTGTTATGCGGTCTGAGCGATAAAGATCTTCGTAGAATATGTAGGAGCCAATATGAGCATCCAGGTTCCGCTATTGGTTATTGACCGGAGATGTGTCTCAGTCATGTCTACATTATTCTCGAACCGTAGGGTCCGCACGCTTAACGTTATGATGACAGTTATTATGAGTTTATGCATTTTGATGTACCGAAGTTAGTTCGGAGTCCCGGATATGATCACGGACATAACGAGGAGTCTCGAAATGGTCGAGACATAAAGATTGATATATTGGAAGCCTATATTTGGACATCGGAAGTGTTCCGGGTGAAATCGGGATTTTACCGGAGTACCGGGAGGTTACCGGAACCCCCCGGGAGCCATATGGGCCTTGATGGGCTTTAGTGGAAAGGAGAAAGGGGCAGCCCAAGGTGGCCGCGCGCCTCCCCCCTCCCCTAGTCCTATTAGGACAAGGAGAGATGGCCGGCCCCCTCTCTCTCTTTCCCCCTCGGGGAATCCTATTCCAACTAGGATTGGGGGGAGGGTCCTACTCCCGATAGGAGTAGGACTCCTCCTGCGCCCTCCTCCTGGCTGGCCGCCCCCTCCCCCTTGGCTCCTTTATATACGGAGGCAAAGGGGCACCCTAGACACACAAGTTGACCATTGAGATCGTTCCTTAGCCGTGTGCGGTGCCCCCTGCCACCATATTTCACCTCGATCATATTATAACAGTGCTTAGGCGAAGCCCTGCGATGGTAGAACATCAAGATCGTCACCACGCCGTCGTGCTGACGGAACTCCTCTCCGACGCTTTGCTAGATCGGAGCCCGAGGATCGTCATCGAGCTGTACGTGTGCTAAGAACTCGGAGGTGCCGGAGTAACGGTGCTTGGATCGGTCGGATCGGGAAGACGTACGACTACTTCCTCTATGTTGCGTCAACGCTTCTGCTGTTGATCTACAAGGGTACGTAGATCACACTCTCCTCTCACGTTGTTGTGCATCACCATGATCTTGCGTGTGCGTAGGAAAATTTTGAAATTACTACGTTCCCCAACAGTGGCATCCCAGCCTAGGTTTTATGGTTTGATGTTATATGCAGGAGTAGAACACAAGTGAGTTGTGGGCGATACAAGTCATACTGCCTACCAGCATGTCATACTTTGGTTTGGCGGTATTGTTGGACGAGACGATCCGGACCAACATTACGCGTACGCTTACGCGAGACCAGTTCCCCCGACGTGCTTTGCACACAGGTGGCTTGCGGGCGACTGTCTCTCCAACTTTAGTTGAACCGAGTGTGGCTACGCCCGGTCCTTTCGAAGGTTAAAACGGAGTCTATTTGACAAACTATCGTTGTGGTTTTGATGCGTAGGTGAGATTGGTTCTTGCTTAAGCCCGTAGCAGCCACGTAAAACTTGCAACAACAAAGTAGAGGACGTCTAACTTGTTTTTGCAGGGCATGTTGTGATGTGATATGGTCAAGACATGATGCTAAATTTTATTGTATGAGATGATCATGTTTTGTAACCAAGTTATCGGCAACTGGCAGGAGCCATATGGTTGTCGCTTTATTGTATGCAATGCAATCGCGATGTAATGCTTTACTTTATCACTAAGCGGTAGAGATAGTCGTGGAAGCATAAGATTGGCGAGACGACAATGATGCTACGATGGAGATCAAGGTGTCACACCCGTGACGATGGTGATCATGACGGTACTTCGGAGATGGAGATCACAAGCATAAGATGATGATGGCCATATCATATCACTTATATTGATTGCATGTGATGTTTATCTTTTTATGCATCTTATCTTGCTTTGATTGACGGTAGCATTATAAGATGATCTCTCACTAAATTACCAAGAAGTGTTCTCCTTGAGTATGCACCGTTGCCAAAGTTCGTCGTGCCCAGACACCACGTGATGATCGGGTGTGATAAGCTCTACATCCATCTACAACGGGTGCAAGCCAGTTTTTGCACACGCAGAATACTCAGGTTAAACTTGACGAGCCTAGCATATGCAGATATGGCCTCGGAACACGGAGACCGAAAGGTCGAGCGTCAATCATATAGTAGATATGATCAACATAACGATGTTCACCATTGAAAACAACTCCATCTCACGTGATGATCGGTTATGGTTTAGTTGATTTGGATCACGTGATCACTTAGAGGATTAGAGGGTTGTCTATCTAAGTGGGAGTTCTTAAGTAATTTGATTAAATTGAACTTAAACTTATCATGAACTTAGTACCTGATAGTATCTTGCTTGTTTATGTTGATTGTAGATAGATGACTCGTGTTGTTGTTCCGTTGAATTTTAATGCGTTACTTGAGAAAGCAAGGTTGAAAGATGATGGTAGCAATTACACAGACTGGGTCCGTAACTTGAGGATTATCCTCATTGCTGCTCAGAAGAATTACGTCCTGGAAGCACCACTAGGTGCCAGGCCTGCTGCTGGAGCAACACCAGATGTTATGAACGTCTGGCAGAGCAAAGCTGATGACTACTCGATAGTTCAATGTGCCATGATTTATGGCTTAGAATCGGGACTTCAACGACATTTTGAACGTCATGGAGCATATGAGATGTTCCAGGAGTTGAAGTTAATATTTCAAGCAAATACCCGGATTGAGAGATATGAAGTCTCCAATAAGTTCTATAGCTGTAAGATGGAGGAGAACAGTTCTGTCAGTGAGCATATACTCAAAATGTCTGGGTATAATAATCACTTGATTCAGATGGGAGTTAATCTTATAGATGATTGCGTCATTGACAGAATTCTCCTATCACTGCCACCAAGCTACAAGAGCTTCGTGATGAACTATAATATGCAAGGGATGAACAAGACTATTCTCGAGCTCTTCGCAATGCTAAAAGCTGCGGAGGTAGAAATCAAAAAGGAGCATCAAGTGTTGATGGTCAGTAAGACCACTAGTTTCAAGAAAAAGGGCAAAGGGAAGAAGAAGGGGAACTTCAAGAAGAACGGCAAGCAAGTTGCTGCTCAAGAGAAGAAACCCAAGTCTGGACCTAAGCCTGAAACTGAGTGCTTCTACTGCAAGCAGACTGGTCACCGGAAGCGGAACTGCCCCAAGTATTTGGCGGATAAGAAGGATGGCAAGGTGAACAAAGGTATATGTGATATACATGTTATTGATGTGTACCTTACTAGAGCTCGCAGTAGCACCTGGGTATTTGATGCTGGTTCTGTTGCTAATATTTGCAACTCGAAACACGGACTACGGATTAAGCGAACACTGGCGAAGGACGAGGTGACGATGTGCGTGGGAAACGGTTTCAAAGTCAATGTGATCGCGGTCGGCACGCTACCTCTACATCTACCTTCGGGATTAATATTAGACCTAAATAATTGTTATTTGGAGCCAGCGTTGAGCATGAACATTATATCTGGATCTTGTTTGATGCGAGACGGTTATTCATTTAAATCAGAGAATAATGGTTGTTCTATTTATATGAGTAATATCTTTTATGGTCATGCACCTTTGAAGAGTGGTCTATTTTTGATCAATCTCGATAGTAGTAACACACATATTCATAATGTTGAAGCCAAAAGATGCAGAGTTGATAATGATAGTGCAACTTATTTGTGGCACTGCCGTTTAGGTCATATCGGTATAAAGCGCATGAAGAAACTCCATACTGATGGACTTTTGGAACCACTTGATTATGAATCACTTGGTACTTGCGAACCGTGCCTCATGGGCAAGATGACTAAAACACCGTTCTCCGGTACTATGGAGAGAGCAACAGATTTGTTGGAAATCATACATACCGATGTATGTGGTCCGAGGAATATTGAGGCTCGTGGCGGATGTCGTTATTTTATCACTTTCACAGATGATTTAAGCAGATATGGGTATATCTACTTAATGAAACATAAGTCTGAAACATTTGAAAAGTTCAAAGAATTTCAGAGTGAAGTTGAAAATCATCGTAACAAGAAAATAAAGTTTCTACGATCTGATCGTGGAGGAGAATATTTGAGTTACGAGTTTGGTATACATTTGAAAAATTGTGGAATAGTTTCGCAACTCATGCCACCCGGAACACCACAGCGTAATGGTGTGTCCGAACGTCATAATCGTACTTTACTAGATATGGTGCGATCTATGATGTCTCTTACTGATTTACCGCTATCGTTTTGGGGTTATGCTTTAGAGACGGCCGCATTCACGTTAAATAGGGCACCATCAAAATCCGTTGAGACGACGCCTTATGAACTATGGTTTGGCAAGAAACCAAAGTTGTCGTTTCTTAAAGTTTGGGGCTGCGATGCTTATGTGAAAAAGCTTCAACCTGATAAGCTCGAACCCAAATCGGAGAAATGTGTCTTCATAGGATACCCAAAGGAGACTGTTGGGTACACCTTTTATCACAGATCCGAAGGCAAGACATTCGTTGCTAAGAATGGATCCTTTCTAGAGAAGGAGTTTATCTCGAAAGAAGTGAGTGGAAGGAAAGTAGAACTTGACGAGGTAACTGTACCTGCTCCCTTATTAGAAAGTAGTACATCACAGAAAACTGTTTCTGCGACACCTATACCAATTAGTGAGGAAGCTAATGATGATGATCATGAAACTTCAGGACAAGATACTACTGAACCTCATAGATCAACCAGAGCGAGATCCGCACCAAAGTGGTACGATAATCCTGTTCTGGAAATCATGCCGCTAGATCATGATGAACCTACAAACTATGAAGAAGCGATGGTGAGCCCAGATTCCGCAAAATGGCTTGAAGCCATGAAATCTGAGATGGGATCCATGTATGAGAACAAAGTATGGACTTTGGTTGACTTGCCCGATGATCGGCAAGCAATTGAGAATAAATGGATCTTCAAGAAGAAGACAGATGCTGATGGTAATGTTACTGTCTACAAAGCTCGACTTGTCGCAAAAGGTTTTCGACAAGTTCAAGGGATTGACTACGATGAGACCTTCTCACCCGTAGTGATGCTTAAGTCTGTCTGACTCATGTTAGCAATTGCCGCATTTTATGATTATGAAATTTGGCAGATGGATGTCAAAACTGCATTCCTGAATGGATTTCTGGAAGAAGAGTTGTATATGATGCAACCGGAAGGTTTTGTCGATCCAAAGGGAGCTAACAAAGTGTGCAAGCTCCAGCGATCCATTTATGGACTGGTGCAAGCCTCTCGGAGTTGGAATAAACGCTTTGATAGTGTGATCAAAGCATTTGGTTTTATACAGACTTTCGGAGAAGCCTGTATTTACAAGAAAGTGAGTGGGAGCTCTGTAGCATTTCTGATATTATATGTGGATGACATATTGCTGATTGGAAATGATATAGAATTTCTGGATAGCATAAAGGGATACTTGAATAAGAGTTTTTCAATGAAAGACCTCAGTGAAGTTGCTTACATATTAGGCATAAAGATCTATAGAGATAGATCAAGATGCTTAATTGGACTTTCACAAAGCACATACCTTGATAAGATTTTGAAGAAGTTCAAAATGGATCAAGCAAAGAAAGGGTTCTTGCCTGTGTTACAAGGTCTGAAGTTGAGTCAGACTCAATGCCCGACCACTGCAGAAGATAGAGAGAAAATGAAAGATGTTCCCTATGCTTCAACCATAGGCTCTATCTGAAGGAAATATGCCCTAGAGGCAATAATAAAGTTATTATTTATTTCCTTACATCATGATAAATGTTTATTATTCATGCTAGAATTGTATTAACCGGAAACATAATACATGTGTGAATACATAGACCAACAGAGTGTCACTAGTATGCCTCTACTTGACTAGCTCATTAATCAAAGATGGTTATGTTTCCTAACCATGAACAAGGAGTTGTTATTTGATTAACGAGGTCACATCATTAGTAGAATGATCTGATTGACATGACCCATTCCATTAGCTTAGCACCCGATCGTTTAGTATGTTGCTATTGCTTTCTTCATGACTTATACATGTTCCTGTAACTATGAGATTATGCAACTCCCGTTTACCGGAGGAACACTTTGGGTACTACCAAACATCACAACGTAACTGGGTGATTATAAAGGAGTACTACAGGTGTCTCCAATGGTAGATGTTGGGTTGGCGTATTTCGAGATTAGGGTTTGTCATTCCGATTGTCGGAGAGGTATCTCTGGGCCCTCTCGGTAATGCAAATCACATAAGCCTTGCAAGCACTGCAACTAATAAGTTAGTTGTGAGATGATGTATTACGGAACGAGTAAAGAGACTTGCCGGTAACGAGATTGAACTAGGTATTGGATACCGACGATCGAATCTCGGGCAAGTAACATACCGATGACAAAGGGAACAACGTATGTTGTTATGCGGTCTGACCGATAAAGATCTTCGTAGAATATGTAGAAGCCAATATGGGCATCCAGGTCCCGCTATTGGTTATTGACCGGAGACGTGTCTCGGTCATGTCTACATTGTTCTCGAACCGTAGGGTCCGCACGCTTAACGTTACGATGACAGTTATTATGAGTTTATGCATTTTGATGTACCGAAGGTTGTTCGGAGTCCCGGATGAGATCACGGACATGACGAGGAGTCTCGAAATGGTCGAGACGTAAAGATTGATATATTGGAAGCCTATGTTTGGGCACCGAAAGTGTTCCGGGTGAAATCGGGATTTTACCGGATTACCGGGAGGGTTACCGGAACCCCCCGGGAGGCAAATGGGCCTATTGGGCCTTAGTGGAAAAGAGAGAAGGGGCAGCCCACAGGCTAGCCGGCCGAACCCCCCTTCCCTAGTCCTATTAGGACTAGGAGAAGGGGCCGGCCCCCCTCTCTTCTCTTTCTCCCGAAGAGTCCTATTAGGAATAGGATTTGAGGGAAGGAGTCCTACTCCCGGTAGGAGTGGGACTCCTCCCTGCGCCTCCCTCCTAGCCGGCCGACCCCCTTGCCCCTGGCCTTTATATACGGGGGCAGGGGGCACCCCATAGACACACAACTTGATCCTTGAGATCGTTCCTTAGCCGTGTGCGGTGCCCCCTGCCACCAAATTCCACCTCGATCGTACCGTTGTAGTGCTTAGGCGAAGCCCTGCGTCGGTAGTACATCAAGATTGTCATCACGCCGTCGTGCTGACAAAACTCTTCCTCGACGCTTTGCTGGATCGGAGCCCGAGGAACGTCATCGAGCTGAACGTGTGCTAAGAACTCTGAGGTGCCGGAGTAACGGTGCTTGGATCGGTCGGATCGAGAAGAAGACGTACGACTACTTCCTCTACGTTGTGTGATCGCTTCCGCAGTCGGTCTGCGTTGGTACGTAGACAACACTCTTCCCTCTCGTTGCTGTGCATCACCATGATCTTGCGTGTGCGTAGGAAATTTTTTGAAATTACTGCGTTCCCCAACAGTGGCATCCGAGCCTAGGTTTTATGGTTTGATGTTATATGCACGAGTAGAACACAAGTGAGTTGTGGGCGATACAAGTCATACTGCCTACCAGCATGTCATACTTTGGTTCGGCGGTATTGTTGGTTGAGACGATCCGGACCAACCTTACGCGTACTCTTACGCGAGACCGGTTCCCTCGGCGTGCTTTGCACATAGATGGCTTGCGGAAGACTGTCTCTCCAACTTTAGTTGAACCAAGTGTGACTACGCCCGGTCCTTGAGAAGGTTAAAATGAAGTCTATTTGACGAACTATCATTGTGGTTTTGATGCGTAGGTGAGATGAGTTCTTACTTAAGCCCGTAGCAGCCACGTAAAACTTGCAACAACAAAGTAGAGGACGTCTAACTTGTTTTTGCAGGGTATGTTGTGATGTGATATGGTCAAGGCATGATGCTGATTTTATTGTATGAGATGATCATGTTTTGTAACTAAGTTATCGGCAACTGGCAGGAGCCATATGGTTGTCGCTTTATTGTATGCAATGCAATCGCGATGTAATGCTTTACTAGATTACTAAACGGTAGTAATAGTCGTGGAAGCATAAGATTGGCGAGACGACAACGATGCTACGATGGAGATCAAGGTGTCGCGCCGGTGACGATGGTGATCATGACGGTGCTTCGGAGATGGAGATCACAAGCACAAGATGATGATGGCCATATCATATCACTTATATTGATTGCATGTGATGTTTATCCTTTTATGCATCTTATCTTGCTTTGACTGACGGTAGCATTATAAGATGATCTCTCACTAAATTATCAAGGAGTGTTCTCCCTGAGTATGCACCGTTGCCAAAGTTCGTCGTGCCCAGACACCACGTGATGATCGGGTGTGATAAGCTCTACGTCCATCTACAACGGGTGCAAGCCAGTTTTGCACACGCAGAATACTCAGGTTATACTTGACGAGCCTAGCATATGCAGATATGGCCTCGGAACACAGAGACCGAAAGGTCGAGCGTGAATCATATAGTAGATATGATCAACATGACGATGTTCACCATTGAAAATTACTCCATCTCACGTGATGATCGGTTATGGTTTAGTTGATTTGGATCACGTGATCACTTAGAGGATTAGAGGGATGTCTATCTAAGTGGGAGTTCCTAAGTAATTTGATTAACTGAACTTAAACTTATCATGAACTTAGTACCTGATAGTATCTTGCTTGTTTATGTTGCTTGTAGATAGATGGCTCGTGCTATTGTTCCGTTGAATTTTAATGCGTTCCTTGAGAAAGCAAAGTTGAAAGATGATGGTAGCAATTACACGGACTGGGTCCGTAACCTGAGGATTACCCTCATTGCTGCACAGAACAATTACGTCCTAGAAGCACCGCTGGGTGACAGGCCTGCTGCTGGAGCAACGCCAGATGTTATGAACGTCTGGCAGAGCAAAGCTGATGACTACTCGATAGTTCAGTGTGCCATGCTTTACGGCTTAGAATCGGGACTTCAACGACGTTTTGAACGTCATGGAGCATATGAGATGTTCCAGGAGTTGAAGTTAATATTTCAAGCAAATGCCCGAATTGAGAGATATGAAGTCTCCAATAAGTTCTATAGCTGTAAGATGGAGGAGAACAGTTCTGTCAGTGAGCATATACTCAAGATGTCTGGGTATAATAATCACTTGATTCGGATGGGAGTTAATCTTCCAGATGACTGCGTCATTGACAGAATTCTCCAATCACTGCCACCAAGCTATAAGAGCTTCGTGATGAACTATAATATGCAAGGGATGAACAAGACTATTCCCGAGCTCTTCGCAATGCTGAAAGCTGCGGAGGTAGAAATCAAGAAGGAGCATCAAGTGTTGATGGTTAACAAAACCACTAGTTTCAAGAAAAAGGGCAAAGGGAAGAAGAAGGGAAACTTCAAGAAGAACAGCAAGCAAGTTGCTGCTCAGGAGAAGAAACCCAAATCTGGACCTAAGCCTGAAACTGAGTGCTTCTACTGCAAGCAGACTGGTCACTGAAAGCGGAACTGCCCCAAGTATTTGGCGGATAAGAAGGATGGCAAAGTGAGCAAAGGTATATGTGATATACATGTTATTGATGTGTACCTTACTAGAGCTCGCAGTAGCACCTGGGTATTTGATACTGGTTCTGTTGCTAATATTTGCAACTCGAAACAGGGACTACGGAATAAGCAGACACTAGCAAAGGACGAGGTGACGATGCGCGTGGGAAACGGTTCCAAAGTCGATGTGATCGCGGTCGGCACGCTACCTCTACATCTACCTTCGGGATTAATATTAGACCTAAATAATTGTTATTTGGTGCCAGCGTTGAGCATGAACATTATATCTGGATCTTGTTTAATGCGAGACGGTTATTCATTTAAATCAGAGAATAATGGTTGTTCTATTTATATGAATAATATCTTTTATGGTCATGCACCTTTGAAGAGTGGTCTATTCTTGTTGAATCTCGAAGATAGTGATACACATATTCATAATGTAGAAGCCAAAAGATGCAAAGTTAATAATGATAGTGCAACTTATTTGTGGCACTGCCGTTTAGGTCATATCGGTGTAAAGCGCATGAAGAAACTCCATACTGATGGGCTTTTGGAATCACTTGATTATGAATCACTTGGTACTTGCGAACCGTGCGTCATAGGCAAGATGACTAAAACACCGTTCTCCGGTACTATGGAGAGAGCAACATATTTGTTGGAAATCATACATACCGATGTATGTGGTCCGATGAATATTGAGGCTCGCGGCGGATATCGTTATTTTCTCACCTTCACAGATGATTTAAGCAGATATGGGTATATCTACTTAATGAAACATAAGTCTGAAACATTTGAAAAGTTCAAGGAATTTCAGAGTGAAGTTGAAAATCATCGTAACAAGAAAATAAAATTTCTACGATCTGATCGTGGAGGAGAATATTTGAGTTACGAGTTTGGTATACATTTGAAAAATTGTGGAATAGTTTCGCAACTCACGCCACCCGGAACACCACAACGTAATGGTGTGTCCGAACGTCGTAATCGTACTTTACTAGATATGGTGCGATCTATGATGTCTCTTACTGATTTACCGCTATCGTTTTGGGGTTATGCTTTAGAGACGGCCGCATTCACGTTAAATAGGGCACCATCAAAATCCGTTGAGACGACGCCTTATGAACTATGGTTTGGCAAGAAACCAAAGTTGTCGTTTCTTAAAGTTTGGGGCTGCGATGCTTATGTGAAAAAGCTTCAACCTGATAAGCTCGAACCCAAAGCGGAGAAATGTGTCTTCATAGGATACCCAAAGGAAACTGTTGGGTATACCTTCTATCACAGATCCGAAGGCAAGACATTCGTTGCTAAGAATGGATCATTTCTAGAGAAGGAGTTTCTCTCGAAAGAAGTGAGTGGGAGGAAAGTAGAACTTGACGAGGTAACTGTACCTACTCCCTTATTGGAAAATAGTACATCACAGAAAACTGTTTCTGCGACACCTATGCCAATCAGTGAGGAAGCAAATGATGATGATCATGAAGCTTCAGATCAAGATTCTACTGAACCACGTAGATCAACCAGAGTGAGATCCGCACCAGAGTGGTACGGTAATCCAGTTCTGGAAATCATGATGCTAGATCATGATGAACCTACGAACTATGAAGAAGCGATGGTGAGCCCAGATTCCGCAAAGTGGCTTGAGGCCATGAAATCTGAGATGGGATCCATGTATGAGAACAAAGTATGGACTTTGGTTGACTTGCCCAATGATCGGCAAGCAATTGAGAATAAATGGATCTTCAAGAAAAAGACTGACGCTGACGGTAATGTTACTGTCTATAAAGCTTGACTTGTCGCAAAAGGTTTTCGACAAGTTCAAGGGGTTGACTACGATGAGACCTTCTCACCCGTAGCGATGCTTAAGTCCGTCGGAATTATGTTAGCAATTGCCGCATTTTATGATTATGAAATATGGCAAATGGATGTCAAAACTGCATTCCTGAATGGATTTCTGAAAGAAGAGTTGTATATGGTACAACCAGAAGGTTTTGTCGATCCAAAAGGAGCTAACAAAGTATGCAAACTCCAGCGATCCATTTATGGACTGGTGCAAGCATCTTGGAGTTGGAATAAACGCTTTGATAGTGTGATCAAAGCATTTGGCTTTATACAGACTTTTGGAGAAGCCTGTATTTACAAGAAAGTGAGTGGGAGCTCTGTAGCATTTCTGATATTATATGTGGATGACATATTGCTAATTGGAAATGATATAGAATTTCTGGATAGCATAAAGGGATACTTGAATAAAAGTTTTTCGAAGAAAGACCTCGGGGAAGCTGCATACATATTAGGCATAAAGATCTATAGAGATAGATCAAAACGCTTAATTGGACTTTCACAATGCACATACCTTGACAAAATTTTGAAGAAGTTCAAGATGGATCAAGCAAAGAAAGGGTTCTTGCCTGTGCTACAAGGTGTGAAGTTGAGTAAGACTCAATACCCGACCACTGCAGAAGATAGAGAGAAAATGAAAGATGTTCCCTATGCTTCAGCCATAGGCTCTATCATGTATGCAATGCTGTGTACCAGACCTGATGTGTGCCTTGCTATAAGTTTAGCAGGGAGGTACCAAAGTAATCCTGGAATGGATCACTGGACAGCGGTCAAGAACATCCTGAAATACCTGAAAAGGACTAAGGATATGTTTCTCGTATATGGAGGTGACAAAGAGCTCACCGTAAGAGGTTACGTTGATGCAAGCTTTGACACTGATCCGGACGATTCTAAATCGCAAACCGGATACGTGTTTACTTTAAACGGTGGAGCTGTCAGTTGGTGCAGTTCTAAACAAAGCGTCGTAGCGGGATCTACATGTGAAGCGGAGTACATAGCTGCTTCGGAAGCAGCAAACGAAGGAGTCTGGATGAAGGAGTTCATATCCGATCTAGGTGTCATACCTAGTGCATCGGGTCCAAAGAAAATCTTCTGTGACAATACTGGTGCAATTGCCTTGGCAAAGGAATCCAGATTTCACAAAAGAACCAAACACATCAAGAGACGCTTCAACTCCATCCGGGATTTAGTCCAGGTGGGAGACATAGAGATTTGCAAGATACATACGGATCTGAATGTTGCAGACCCGTTGACTAAGCCTCTTCCACGAGCAAAACATGATCAGCACCAAGGCTCCATGGGTGTTAGAATCATTACAGTGTAATCTAGATTATTGACTCTAGTGCAAGTGGGAGACTGAAGGAAATATGCCCTAGAGGCAATAATAAAGTTATTATTTATTTCCTTACATCATGATAAATGTTTATTATTCATGCTAGAATTGTATTAACCGGAAACATAATACATGTGTGAATACATAGACCAACAGAGTGTCACTAGTATGCCTCTACTTGACTAGCTCGTTAATCAAAGATGGTTATGTTTCCTAACCATGAACAAGGAGTTGTTATTTGATTAACGAGGTCACATCATTA
The DNA here is from genome assembly GCA_034509565.1 of Triticum monococcum. NCBI lineage: Eukaryota > Viridiplantae > Streptophyta > Magnoliopsida > Poales > Poaceae > Triticum > Triticum monococcum. Next base: position 182,234,617 of record CM067843.1, on the reverse strand, counting down.
GTAGAATGATCTGATTGACATGACCCATTCCATTAGCTTAGCACCCGATCGTTTAGTATGTTGCTATTGCTTTCTTCATGACTTATACATGTTCCTGTAACTATGAGATTATGCAACTCCCGTTTACCGGAGGAACACTTTGGGTACTACCAAACGTCACAACGTAACTGGGTGATTATAAAGGAGTACTACAGGTGTCTCCAATGGTAGATGTTGGGTTGGCGTATTTCGAGATTAGGGTTTGTCACTCCGATTGTCGGAGAGGTATCTTTGGGCCCTCTCAGTAATGCACATCACATAAGCCTTGCAAGCACTGCAACTAATAAGTTAGTTGTGAGATGATGTATTACGGAACGAGTAAAGAGACTTGCCGGTAACGAGATTGAACTAGGTATTGGATACCGACGATCGAATCTCGGGCAAGTAACATACCGATGACAAAGGGAACAACGTATGTTGTTATGCGGTCTGACCGATAAAGATCTTCGTAGAATATGTAGGAGCCAATATGGGCATCCAGGTCCCGCTATTGGTTATTGACCGGAGACGTGTCTCGGTCATGTCTACATTGTTCTCGAACCGTAGGGTCCGCACGCTTAACGTTACGATGACAGTTATTATGAGTTTATGCATTTTGATGTACCGAAGGTTGTTCGGAGTCCCGGATGAGATCACGGACATGACGAGGAGTCTCGAAATGGTCAAGACGTAAAGATTGATATATTGAAAGCCTATGTTTGGGCACCGGAAGTGTTCCGGGTGAAATCGGGATTTTACCGGATTACCGGGAGGGTTACCGGAACCCCCCAGAAGGCAAATGGGCCTATTGGGCCTTAGTGGAAAAGAGAGAAGGGGCAGCCCACAGGCTAGCCGGCCGAACCCCCCTTCCCTAGTCCTATTAGGACTAGGAGAAGGGGCCGGCCCCCCTCTCTTCTCTTTCTCCCGAAGAGTCCTATTAGGAATAGGATTTGAGGGAAGGAGTCCTACTCCCGGTAGGAGTGGGACTCCTCCCTGCGCCTCCCTCCTAGCCGGCCGACCCCCTTGCCCCTGGCCTTTATATACGGGGGCAGGGGGCACCCCATAGACACACAACTTGATCCTTGAGATCGTTCCTTAGCCGTGTGCGGTGCCCCCTGCCACCAAATTCCACCTCGATCGTACCGTTGTAGTGCTTAGGCGAAGCCCTGCGTCGGTAGTACATCAAGATCGTCATCACGCCGTCGTGCTGACGAAACTCTTCCTCGACGCTTTGCTGGATCGGAGCCCGAGGAACGTCATCGAGCTGAACGTGTGCTAAGAACTCAGAGGTGCCGGAGTAACGGTGCTTGGATCGGTCGGATCGAGAAGAAGACGTACGACTACTTCCTCTACGTTGTGTGATCGCTTCCGCAGTCGGTCTGCGTTGGTACGTAGACAACACTCTTCCCTCTCGTTGGTGTGCATCACCATGATCTTGCGTGTGCGTAGGAAAATTTTTGAAATTACTGCGTTCCCCAATACTATCATGTATGCAATGCTGTGTACCAGACCTGATATGTGCCTTGCTATAAGTTTAGTAGGGAGGCATCAAAGTAATCCAGGAGTGGATCACTGGACAGCGGTCAAGAACATCCTGAAATACCTGAAAAGGACTAAGGATATGTTTCTCGTATATGGAGGTGACAAAGAGCTCACTGTAAGAGGTTACGTTGATGCAAGCTTTGACACTGATCCGGACGATTCTAAATCGCAAACCGGATACGTGTTTACATTAAACGGTGGAGCTGTCAGTTGGTGCAGTTCTAAACAAAGCATCGTAGCGGGATCTACATGTGAAGCGGAATACATAGCTGCTTCGGAAGCAGCAAACGAAGAAGTCTGGATGAAGGAGTTCATATCCGATCTAGGTGTCATACCTAGTGCATCGGGTCCAATTAAAATTTTTTGTGACAATACTGGTGCAATTGCCTTGGCAAAGGAATCCAGATTTCACAAGAGGACCAAGCACATCAAGAGACGCTTCAATTACATCCGGGATCTAGTCCAGGTGGGAGACATAGAGATTTGCAAGATACATACGGATCTGAATGTTGCAGACCCGTTGACTAAGCCTCTTCCACGAGCAAAACATGATCAACACCAAGGCTCCATGGGTGTTAAAATCATTACTGTGTAATCTAGATTATTGACTCTAGTGCAAGTGGGAGACTGAAGGAAATATGCCCTAGAGGCAATAATAAAGTTATTATTTATTTCCTTATATCATGATAAATGTTTATTATTCATGCTAGAATTGTATTAACCGGAAACATAATACATGTGTGAATACATAGACAAACTTAGTGTCACTAGTATGCCTCTACTTAACTAGCTCGTTAATCAAAGATGGTTATGTTTCCTAACCATGAACAAGGTGTTGTTATTTGATTAACGAGGTCACATCATTGGTTGAATGATCTGATTGACATGACCCATTTCATTAGCTTAGGACCCGATCGTTTAGTATGTTGCTATTGCTTTCTTCATGACTTATACATGTTCCTATGACTATGAGATTATGCAACTCCCGTTTCCCGGAGGAACACTGTGTGTGCTACCAAACGTCACAACGTAACTGGGTGATTATAAAGGAGCTCTACATGTGTCTCCAAAGGTAGATGTTGGGTTGGCGTATTTCGAGATTAGGATTTGTCACTCCGATTGTCGGAGAGGTATCTCTGGGCCCTCTCGGTAATGCACATCACATAAGCCTTGCAAGCATTGCAACTAATGAGTTAGTTGCAGGATGATGTATCACAGAACAAGTAAAGAGACTTGCCAGTAACAAGATTGAACTAGGTATTGGATACCGACGATCGAATCTCGGGCAAGTAACATACCGATGACAAAGGGAACAACGTATGTTGTTATGCGGTCTGACCGATAAAGATCTTCATAGAATATGTAGGAGCCAATATGAGCATCCAGGTTCTGCTATTGGTTATTGACCGGAGATGTGTCTCAGTCATGTCTACATTATTCTCGAACCGTAGGGTCCGCACGCTTAACGTTACGATGACAGTTATTATGAGTTTATGCATTTTGATGTACCGAAGTTAGTTCGGAGTCCCGGATGTGATCACGGACATAACGAGGAGTCTCGAAATGGTCGAGACATAAAGATTGATATATTGGAAGCCTATATTTGGACATCGGAAGTGTTCCGGGTGAAATCGGGATTTTACCGGAGTACCGGGAGGTTACCGGAACCCCCCGGGAGCCATATGGGCCTTGATGGGCTTTAGTGGAAAGGAGAAAGGGGCAGCCCAAGGTGGCCGCGCGCCTCCCCCCTCCCCTAGTCCTATTAGGACAAGGAGAGGTGGCCGGCCCCTCTCTCTCTCTTTCCCCCTCGGGGAATCATATTCCAACTAGGATTGGGGGGGGGGGAGTCCTACTCCCGGTAGGAGTAGGACTCCTCCTGCGCTCTCCTCCTGGCCGGCCGCCCCCTCCCCCTTGGCTCCTTTATATACGGAGGCAAGGAGGCACCCTAGACACACAAGTTGATCATTGAGATCGTTCCTTAGCCGTGTGCAGTGCCCCCTGCCACCATATTCCACCTTGATCATATTGTAGCAGTGCTTAGGCGAAGCCCTGCGACGGTAGAACATCAAGATCGTCACCACGTCGTCGTGCTGACGGAACTCCTCCCCGACGCTTTGCTGGATCGGAGCCCAGGGATCATCATCGAGCTATACGTGTGCTAAGAACTCGGAGGTGCCGGAGTAACGGTGCTTGGATCGGTCGGATCGGGAAGACGTACGACTACTTCCTCTACGTTGCGTCAACGCCTCCGCTGTTGATCTACAAGGGTACGTAGATCACACTCTCCTCTCTCATTGCTGTGCATCACCATGATCTTGCGTGTGCGTAGGAAAATTTTGAAATTACTACATTCCCCAACAGCAACTGCATGTCTTCTAACTTGGACGCAGCTGGGGGACCTTTGTTTTGTCATAGGAGGCGGCGTCGAGAGACGGGCCCGTGTTGAGTGATGCCAACAAATGGTGCAAATGGCATATTGTAACAGTTGGTCTGGTATGTCGTGCCAAAACTCAAACAATCACCATATAACTCATACATTTTTCTCGAGTAGCCATCTGCCCAGGATAAGCACAACACCTTGTTGATGTCCTCATCAGCAACTTTGAATGCATAGTAGAAATTTGTGTATAACACAAGCTGGAAGCTGCAGAGTTTTATAGATGGCCATGGTTATAACATATCAGAATAGAAGATGCATAAGCGATCATCAAAGTTTCACCTGTTCTTGTTGTCCTGTTTTTATAACACAAGCATCAGTAAAGTTTGTGTATTCCTGAAGTAGAGTTGAGAACATTCCTGAAGTAAAGTTTGTGTTTTTGATAAAAGGAACTAAAATTGTCTGATGATTTGTGCTAGTGGCTATAATGTTTGTCCAGTTCATATCCTTATTTTTTTTCTGCCTTTTTGTTTTTTTTGTTTTTTAGTCCCCTTGTTCACAACACTAATGTCACATATACATTTTGTGAAGGATCTGTCTAGGTCTCAGTCGACTGAGACTTCGCGAAGTCTCAGTCAGCTGACGTCATCACGAGTAGATTAGGCCTGTTTACTAGCTCTTGTACTGCTGGGTTGTATCCGGCTAGAAACTGGGCTTATTTTCGTTTTCCTGTCTGTTGTTTGCTACTTTGGGATGGTCTGGGTTATGATTTGTTTGTTTGTTTGTACACACATCCGAAAAAAGTTATTGAACAAAAAAGTTGGAGGCCAGGCCCAACCAATATCGATACAAAAAAATTATGAATGTACATATGAGGAGGGGAGTTGCTGTTCAGAGCTAGCTAAACAGAACCGTGCTGTCCATTGTTCATGGAATTGATCAGAGCAACTTATAGATGTTTTTTAGTACTAAAGTTGACTAGCAGCTTGCAGATGCTCCTCCTCCTAGTTTCAACAAGAGTACATAGACATGTTGACACGGCTGGTTAACTTCCCTGCATTAAGTAGCTAGTTAACAAAATTCATGTATTAGCTAGTTTAAACTTTAGCATGAGTATGGAGACACGGCGACACAGCTAGTTAACATCCTGTGTTACCTAGTTAACCCACTGTTTCAACTAAATAAAACTAAAAAAATCATGAATATTTATAGAAAAAGGTTACTAACCATTGTAGCAACTTCTTCAAAAAGCGAACCCTCTCATGCTTCCGTGTCAGTGATTTCTTCATGATATCCTTTCTCTTCTAACGCTGGATCTCCAAGACACTGCTCTTTGCCTTCTGCATTTCAGTTGTCTGTTTTATTTTCAGGGTCGCTTCCTTTCTCATCTGTGTCAGTGCTCGTGTGCTGCTGTATTCACAAAATGTATATGTGACATTAGTGTTGTGAACAAGGGGACTAAAAAACAAAAAAACAAAAAGGCAGAAAAAAATAAGGATATGAACTGGACAAACATTATAGCCACTAGCACAAATCATCAGACAGTTTTAGTTCCTTTTATCAAAAACACAAAATTTACTTCAGGAATGTTCTCAACTCTACTTCAGGAATACACAAACTTTACTGATGCTTGTGTTATAAAAACAGGACAACAAGAACAGGTGAAACTTTGATGATTGCTTATGCATCTTCTATTCTGATATGTTATAACCATGGCCATCTATAAAACTCTGCAGCTTCCAGCTTGTGTTATACACAAATTTCTACTATGCATTCAAAGTTGCTGATGAGGACATCAACAAGGTGTTGTGCTTATCCTGGGCAGATGGCTACTCGAGAAAAATGTATGAGTTATATGGTGATTGTTTGAGTTTTGGCACGACATACCAGACGAACTGTTACAATATGCCATTTGCACCATTTGTTGGCATCACTCAACACGGGCCCCTCTCTCGACGCCGCCTCCTACGACAAAACAAAGGTCCCCCAGCTGCGTCCAAGTTAGAAGACATGCAGTTGCGTGCCTGTAGTGGGACATGCAACTGGCTCCATCTCTCTCAACAAAGTTAGAAGACTGCAGTTGCGTGTCCTATTGTGGGACATGCGACTAGACCCTTTCCCCGTACAAGAAAAATGGAAGCCGAGTTGCGACCAAGTTATAAGACATGCAACTGGCCCCCCTCTCTCGACGCCGCCTCTTCCGACAAAACAAATGTCCCAGTTGCGACCAAGTTAGAAGACATGCAGTTGCGTGCCTGTTGTGTGACAAGTAATTGGTGCCTCTCCCCGTACAACAAAAATTGAAACCGAGTTGCAACCAAGTTATAAGACATACAGTTGCGACCATGCTGAAAGACATGCAATTGCGTGCCTAGTGTGGGGCATGCGACTGGACCCCTCTCTCTCGACACCGCCCCTCCGACAAATCAAAGGTCCCTAGTTGCGACCATGTTACAAGAGATGCACTTGCGTGCCTATGTGGGACATGCAACTGGCCCCTCTCTCTCAACGCTGCCCCCTCCGACAAAAAACAAAGGCCCACCCAGTTGCGACCAAGTTAGAAGACATGCAATTGCGTGCCTATTGTGGGACATGCAACTAGGCCCATCTCTCTCGACGCTACCCCCTCCGACAAAAACAAAGGTCCCCTAGTTGCGACCAAGTAAGAAGATATGCTTTTTCGTGTCCTAGTATGGGACATGCAACTGGCCCCTCTCCTCATATAGCAAAAAATGAAACTCGAGTTGCAACCAAGTTATAATGCATGCAATTGCGACCATGTTGGGAAAAGACATGCAGTTGCGTGCCTAGTGTGGGCCATGCAACTGTCCCCCCTCTCTCTCAACGCCGCCCCTCCGACAAATCAAAGGTTCCCAGTTACGACCAAGTTAGAAGACATGCAGTTGCGTGCCTGTTGTGGGACATGCAACTGGCCCCTCTACCAGTACAACAAAAATAGAAACTCGAGTTGCAACCAAGTTATAAGACATGCAGTTGCATGCCTAAAGTTGAGCATGCAACTAGGCTCCTCTCTCTCTCTCTCGACGCCGCCCCCTCCGACAAAAACAAAGAAGACAAGTGCTCTGAACTTAATCCGAATCAAAAAGATCCTCTCATATCTACTGAATTAGGCACACAAACATTTCAATCAATAAAAAAAATTGGACAAAAAATATCCCCTCAGATTCTATGCTTCAATCTAGTAATCGTTCTCTTATATTCCAGAAAAACAAGAGAGTTTTGAACATGCTATTGATTAATACAGTTTCAGCCAGAAATATGACAAAAACAAATGAACATGCCCCCTCCTACCTAGTGACATATTCAGTAACAAATCTTTTTCTTATTACAGGGGAAAGATTTCAAAAAACATGCTACTCATTAATAAAAAAGGGTTCCATATGAAAAATCTGAAAAAACAAAATAAGGATACCACACTCTCTATTGATAGATTCAGTAAATTATCTCTATTGTTTCTAGTAAACAAAAATAGGGTTTCATTAAAATCTAAAAAACTAAAACTAAAACAACAGACTAAGCCACTCCATTCAACAAAAAATAATCAAAACATACTACTGATTTCACAAAAATGCTACTCATTTTGATGGGTTTGGGTTCAGTAATATATATGAAGGGGTGGGGTTCAGTAATTTCACAAACATGCTACTGATTAAGAATAGGGTCCCATAACAAAATCTGAAAAAACAAAAGAAGATATCCACTCCCCTAATGATAGATTCAGTAAGTATCTCTCTTGATTCCAGTAAAATAAGTAGGGGTTTCATTAAACAATCTAAAAAATAACAAAAACAACAGACTGAGACACTGTATTCCACAAACAAAAAAGGAATCCCCAGCCATTCTACTGATTTCACAAAAACATGCTACTGATTTCAGGGGGGTTGGGTTTGGGTTCAGTAACAAAAAATGAGGTGGTCTGGGTCAGTAATAATCCTCAACACATACAAAAAAGAGGACACTCTACATATCACTGCTTGAATAAGAAAAAGGATCGATTCTATGCTTCAAATCAGGTCTACTGCTCTCGCCCAACAAAAACAAGAAAATGGAACCCAAAACTCCCTCAGATCTACTACTCTCGTCCAACAAATCAGATGGAAAAACAAAGATGGAAGAAAAAGAGGGGGGTAGCACTTACTCCACCAGCAGCGTCCCCCATACTCTCGTTGGACGTTGAGCAGCACAGCAATTCCTTCGTTTGCTGCAGAGATCTTCAGATTTTGACAGAGGTAAAAAGTGATAAGAGAGAGAAGGGGGGGAGAGGGGAATGGATAGAGACGAATGACTGCAGCTTCCCCTCCTCTAATTTACCACCGGTGGCCGCTTCCCCTCCCCTGTAACAAAACGTCAAAAAGAAGAAAGCGGACCGAGAAAAAAATCAAGATAGAAATAGACAAACAAAAAAGCCCAGCCCACGAAGAAGCAAAACGCTCACCCTCAGCCGCGCTTCGACGTAGAAAAAGGCGAACGGACTGGTCCGAGCCCACCACGCCTTAGACAGGCCGAAAAAAGGCACAAAAACGACCCAGCGTAAATCTACAAGCAACAAACAGATCGGACGGCTCGTCAGTCGACTGAGACTTCGCGAAGTCTCAGTCGACCGATTTTTAGCAGCTCCGTTTTTCTTTTCCTCTTCTGAGCAATATGTGAACACTTTCTTAGAATCACATAAATATTATAAAAGAAAATACATGTATTTTTTTAGCATGTATGAACAATTACTCGTCATCTTATTGTGTTGTTTGCTTGTTCGAAACGAGCATCCATCCTCCCTGCTCTAGGCACCTTGTTCACGTCATCTTGCGTTCGTGGCATGTTTTGTGACCCATGTACTCATTTTATTTCCTTCTATCTATGAAAAGATAAGCAACCTATGCGTATTCGTGAAGATGAACAATTACTCTCAAATATATGATTTTTTTCAGATACATTGTTTTTAACTTCAACATGGATGAACATTTTTATAAATATTTGAACATCTTTATTTGTACATATGAACATTTACATGCATGTACGTGAACATTTTTTAATTTCCCTGTATAAAATTATATTTCTCCATTATCACCTTGATTTTTGTTGTTCAGAAATTTACTAAATATATTATTTTATACTTCTTATATAAAAGAACTAAAAAGAAATACAAGTAAAAGTATTCAAGCGTCAGTCTACAATGCTTAAGGCGGTATATAGGAGCTCCCACTACTGAAACGCTATTTCTCGCTTACTGCAAGTAATAGCAGTCGCTCGCCTTCAGGGCGCCTGGGCTAGGAGCATTTTCCTTCGGAGGTTTTGCTGACCTGGTTTTTCTTACAATGTCTGTTTTTTAACCAGATTTTACCCAGTTTTAGCATTTTCTTTATTGATTTTTTTTCATGTTTCTTCTTCTTATTTTACTGTTCCCTTTTCATGTTTTATTTTATTATTCCCTTTTCAATTTCCATTTTGTCTTTCTTACAATTCTGTTGACAAATACATGAATCTTCCATATCTCAATATTCAATCCCCATTAACCAATTTATCTCGACATGTAAGCATGCCGCCTCATCATGTAGCACGCATGAAATTCCATTCTATTATGATATATTTATTTAATAACTATTCTACAACCATGCAATAATCAAGGACAATAAAACATATGTATTTTCAGTTTTAGTTCTCATATCACTCCAAAAATGCACGTACCATACAATCAAATTTTATTAAAGTATACTGCAAAATATTCCCATGAGAATGTGCTGGGTATCATCTAGTGTCATTTAAAAGGCGTGAACAATTTTAAAATTGCACTCAATTTATAAAAATACTAGAATATTTTTTAAATGCATCAAAAAATTTAATTGTGCATATATTTTAATAAAATATTGAACAAAATTTATTAATTACAATAACAGTTTGAGAATACCCTAGCACTTTTGATACTTATATTAAAGTTAGTTTAAAATGTTTGAACACTTTCTTAAAATTGATTAAAGTTTTTAGAAATACACATACTCTATTTTAGTTTTATGAACATATTTTTAGTAAAATGTAGACACCCTTTAAGTACATGAACATTTTTTCACACGTACATTAAGAATTTTTTTTCCACGTCCACTCTTTTTAAATTTGTTAAAATTAGTCAATAATTATATTGCTTCAAAAACACACATTTAAAGACAAAATATAGAAATATTAGCATGCTTTTTGAAGTTTAAAGCAAATTAGCACAACTTTAGTCCGATGGGTCGAGCGTTAGGTGAAGAATTCTTTTTTTCTTTATGAGGATGTATGTAAATTTTGTGTGTGCAAAATATCTATTATTTTATTCAAACATGAGAGCCGTTACTGGTACATTGTTTTGGATCAAAGATCTAATAGATTGTAAAGTAACTCCTAAAAATAAGAATTACAATAAAATCTCTTAGATATACCTTATTTGTGGTAATACTTTTTCGAAGATAAAATTATCCCAAAGTTTCAACAAAGACAATGCAATTAGACAAGAGTAGAGACACCGCGTACACCCATAAACTTGATTAGCAAGAAAGGTTTGAGAGAGCCCCTTGATTCGCCCATAAAAAGATGGGAAACCATAAGCATTGAATGGACCTGGCCCATGTATGTTCCCCTAAAATATCAAGCTGTCGAACCACAATAATTTCACCATACTATCAAGGAAAGACTCCGGCTTCAATATTATCCAACCAACAAAAGTACCATGACAAACCAACGCCACAAAAGGGGAATAACTAGATGACCTTTATTTTCATCAACTTCCGGTCCATCGTCAGAACATTACTATTGAGGACCACAAATCTCGTCTTAAAAGACTCTTGAACAGATATATGAGGCCCCGAGATCCCCCAACCGCGTATCTCTAAAGTGTTGGATGGGTTTCTTTCGTCTCTTGTAAATCCTTGCCTCCTTAGTCCAATATTTTTTGAGCAAACTAAAGTAACCCCTCCATTTTTATTTACTTCACACATTAGCTTTATCTCAAGTCAAAATTTTCAAACATTGACCAAGTTTATACAAATAATTATTAGCATTCACAACACCACTAGAATCATCATTGAATATATATTCATGTCGTATTCATTTTTTATTATGAAATTTTAGATTGTTTTCTATAAACTTGGTCAAACTTTTTACAAGTTTGAGTTAGGTCAAAGTTAATGTAGAGAAAATAAAAACGGAGGGAGTATGACGCAAGTTGCGTTCTGGGCTGTACTCCCGTTAGTTTTCTTAGAGACGGCGGTGGCTCCGTGAAGATGGAATAAGGTTCTCCCCACTTAGCCCTGTCCTGGTGGTGCTTCTAGCATCGTCAGAGGCGCGTGGAGGTGTGCCTCCGGCGATCGAGCAGGATTTGACAGGTGGTTGTCTTTGGTGGATCTACTCAGATTTGGCTTCTTTTATCTATGTTCGTCTGTCTTCGGGTTGGATCCTTCCGATCTACACGTCTCTTCATTAGCAGCGGTTTTTATTCTGGTGCGTTGGTCCTATGGGGTCTTAGCACAATGATTTTCCAACTATCTACTACAATAAGTTCGCGGCTCCGATGAGGTAGGGGCGATGATGGTGGTGCACCATCGGCTCGCTTCAGTGCTTGTAGTCGTCGGTAGGTGGCCTACGGATCTGACTATAATTTTTATCATTTCTGATGTTCGTTGTATTTCCATGATTGAAGATGAATAAATTGAAAGTTTCTCAAAAAACATCTTGTTAGTTTTTTTTCAGAAAAAAGCACGTCCTACCCATTTTTTAGACTAAACATGCATCATTTTATTGGTCAATTATCAAGTTTACAGGAATTTAAGGGCTAATAAGCCACAGATGGCGACCCTTTTCTAAGTTCAAAGAATGTTTCGCTAAATTGTGCGCCACCATATTAGAGAGACGCCCTTCATGAGCAAAGGTACACGAATCAAAATTATCTAAACCTTGTTTGTCACCTTAAATGCCAAGTTAAGGGCTAATTACAAGTGGCGCACAAACCCTCTCGCTCTGATGTCGTTCCTAACGGGCCAGCCCATCCCTCGTGTTCGTATTTTCAGAAGCCCTATCAGTTTCCAACCATTTTTTGCGTCTTTCGGTTTTCCGGTTTTCTTGTTGTTGTCTATTTTTTCTTTTCTTGATTTCTGTTTTTGTTGTTGTTTTATGTTTTTTAAATGCACAGACTTTTTTCAATTCATTTTTTATAAATTTGCAAACTCTTTTTTTTAAAAAAATCAACTTTCTAAAAATTCAATTATTTTTCAAATTCATGATTTGTTTCTTAAATTTGTGTATCATTTCCAAATTCGTTATTTTTTTCAATATTGATGATTTTTTTTCAAATTTGTGAACTTATTTTCATTATTGGTGAATTTTTTTCTGAAAAGTGATGAACTTTTTTTGAAAATCAAATAACTATTTTCTAATTCGTATTTTTCAAAATTTATGAATGTTCTAAAATTTGTAAACTTTTTCATAAATTTATAAATTTTAAAATTATGAGCTTTTTAAAATCTATAAACTTTGTCTCACTTTTTTCTTTTCTTGCTTTTTCCCGAAAGGCTACAGTTGACCGGTCAACTAGTCAAGCGTTGACCAAGCAGCGTGCGAGTATGCTAATGGGCTGTAGCCCATGAACGCTCTGTGTAGGTGCCATCTATTCAAGTGGCAGTGAGAGCTCCTAACGAACGCTTCAGGCGCCAACTGGCTCTACCGGCGCTCGCTAGCGACGCGTAGCGGGCCGGCCCACCAACCGAGTCAACAAAGCAGACGTGAAGAAAAAATAAAAACCATTCCTAACCGGAAATATGGGATCACTGGGATTCGATCCCTGCGCCACAACATTCAAGGCTCGATGGGCAAGAAGTTTATTCAAGAGTCCGTCCTCTCGTGACGGTTTCGTGCCGCTTTTGGCATGTTCTTGGTGCTTCTATAGCAGTTTCATCGTCGGCAGCTCTTCCTGCTAAGGTCTGATATAAATCCACAAAATCTTGAACCTGGACCTAGATTTTCTCATTTTCCACCTAAAAGAGGAGAGATCCAGCCTAGTTTTCGTAGCTCAGAGAGAGTAGCCAGGCAGTCTTGGGGGCAACTCTGTCACCTGATCGGAGGAGGCTTACCCGAGGAGGCAGAGGTGGAGGGACACCGCGTCTGGGCAAGGTGTCAGGGGCGGCCCTATCTAAGGTAAATCAGGTGTGTGAGAAGGCAAGGAGAAGTTCTGAAGGAGGGGTGATGTGTTCGTGTCCCTGCGGCCGACGGCTACAATGGGAAGTGAAATAGTACAAGCTTTGGCTGGAGTGGAAGGAAAATTAAAAGGATTGAAGCTCTCAGAGGTAGAGAAGAAAGTGATTAAAATCGGAAAGAAGAGCGGAAATCACTTGACAATGGGAAAGCTCCCAGCAGTGGGGAAGTTTTTTTCGGACAGGACAGGCGAAATCTGAACATTTGGGGAGGACATTAGCAGGAGTCTAGTGCCCCTTCACTGGATTGGAGTGCAAGGATCTTGGTAAGAATTTTTTTCTTGTTTTCTTTCCGTGAAGAGAAGGGGAAAATGATGGCAGTAGATAATGGACCATGGTTTCTCAATAAAAGTTTGCTGGTGATGGAAGATTTTGCACCCAATAAAACCACAGATGAATATCAATTTAAGACCATACCAATATGGGTATGGGTGTATGGTATTCCGATGGGGAGGATGGATAGAGAAACATGGGTTTTAATTGGGAAACAGATTGGTGAAGTCTTGGACATGGAGTTGGATGATAATGGTTTTGCATTTGGGCAATTTATGAGGATCAAAGTAAGAATGGACATCACTGTACCACTGATGAGAGGGATCACCATTGAGGATGAGGAGGAAGATGAGCAGTACTAGAAGAAGGGGAAATGGGAGAAGGGGGTAATGAAGAAATGGATGAGGAGGAGGAGCAAAAGAAAGTGGTTTCAGTTGAATACGAACACTTACGAGACTTCTGCTACAATTGTGGGATCATTGGTCATAGTGAAAAAAATCACAACAAAAACAAAATGTGGAAAAGGTCGACAATATGGTCCATGGTTGCGTGCAGCAATCTATAAAGGGAGTTCCAGTGATGTGAAGAGCGGAGGATCAAGTGATAAGGGTGATTTCTGGAAAAGTAACAGCGTGGGAAGCAAGGGCAACAGGTAGGGAAAGTGATGGTCTGCTACCTCTTGAGCACTGCGTTGATTTTCCCTTGAAGAGGAAAGGGTGATGCAGCAAAGTAGCGTAAGTATTTCCCTCAGTTTTCGAGAACCAAGGTATCAATCCAGTAGGAGACTACACGCAAGTCACCTCGAACCTACACAAACAAATAAGAACCTTGCAACCAACACAATAAAGGGGTTGTCAATCCCTTCACGGTCACTTACGAGAGTGAGATATGATAGAGATAATAAGATAAATATTTTTGGTATTTTTATGATATAGATAGGAAAATAAAGATTGCAAAGTAAAATAGATGGGAAGCTTATATGATGGAAGATAGACTCGGGGGGGCCATAGGTTTCACTAGTGGCTTCTCTCAAGATAGCATAAGTATTATGGTGGGTAAACAAATATTGTCAAGCAATTGATAGAAAAGTGCATAGTTATGAGAATATCTAGGCATGATCATGTATATAGGCATCACGTCCGCGACAAGTAGACCGAAACGATTATGCATCTACTACTATTACCCCACACATCGACCACTATCCAGCATGCATCTAGAGTATTAAGTTCATAAGAACAAAGTAACGCATTAGGCAAGATGACATGATGTAGAGGGATAAACTCAAGCAATATGATATAAACCCCATCTTTTTATCCTCGATGGAAACAATACAATACGTGCCTTGCTGCCCCTGCTGTCACTGGGAAAGGACACCGCAAGATTGAACCCAAAGCTAAGCACTTCTCCCATTGCAAGAAAGATCAATCTAGTAGGCCAAACCAAACTGATAATTCGAAGAGACTTGCAAAGATAACAAATCATACATAAAATATTTCAGAGAAGAATCAAATATTGTGCATAGATAAACTTGATCATAAACCCACAATTCATTGGATCTCGACAAACACACCGCAAAAAGAATTACATCGAATAGATCTCCAAGAAGATCGAGGAGAACTTGTATTGATATCCAAAGAGAGAGAAGAAGCCATCTCCGTGATCGATTCCCCCTCCGGCGGAGCTACGAAAAAGGCCCCAAGATGGATCTCTTGGATACATAAGGTTGCGGCGGTGGAAATAGGGTTTCGTGGTGCTCCCGGATGTTTTTGGGGTATATGGATATATATAGGAGAAAGAAGTAGGTCGGTGGAGCTGCGAGGGGCTGATATGTCTCCAACGTATCTATAATTTTTGATTGTTCCATGCTATTATATTATCTGTTTTGGATGTTAATGGGCTTTATTTTACACTTTTATATTATTTTTGGGACTAACCTATTAACCGGAGGCCCAGCCCAAATTGCTGTTTTCCCCTATTTTAGTGTTTCGTAGAAAAGGAATATCAAATGAAGTCCAAACGGAATGAAACCTTCGAGAACGTGATTTTCTCAACAAACGTGATCGGGGGGACTTGGAGTGGACGTCAAGAAACAATTGAGGAAGCCACGAGGTAGGGGGCGCGCCCTCCACCCTCGTGGGCCCCTCGTTGCTCCACCGACCTACTTCTCCCTCCTATATATATCCACGTACCCCGAAAACATCTAGGAGCACCACAAAACCCTATTTCCACCGCCGATGTACCCAAGAGATCCCACCTTGGGGCCTTTTCCAGAGCTCCGTCGGAGGGGGCATCGATCACGGAGGGCCTCTACATCAACTCCATGGCCCTTGTGTGAGTAGTTTACTTCAGACCTACGGGTCCATAGCTAGTAGCTAGATGGCTTCTTCTCTCTCTTTGAATCTCAATACAAAGTTCTCCTCGATTCTCTTGGAGATCTATTCGATGTAATCTTCTTTAGTAGTGTGTTTGTCAAGATCCGATGAATTGTGGGTTTATGATCAAGTCTATCTATGAACAATATTTGAATCTCCTCTGAATTCTTTTATGTATGATTGGTTTATCTTTGCAAGTCTCTTCGAATTATCAGTTTGGTTTGGCCTACTAGATTGATCTTTCTTGCAATGGGAGAAGTGCTTAGCTTTGGGTTCAATCTTGCGGTGCTCGATCCCAGTGATAGAAAGGGAAACGGCACGTATTGTATTGTTGCCATCGAGGATAAAAAGGTGGGGTTTACATCATATTGCATGGGTTTATCCCTCTACATCATGTCATCTTGCTTAAGGCGTTACTCTGTTCTTATGAACTTAATACTCTAGATGCATGCTGGATAGCGGTCGATGTGTGGAGTAATAGTAGTAGATGCAGGCAGGAGTCGGTCTACTTGTCGCGGACGTGATGCCTATATACACGATCATGCCTAGATATTCTCATAATTATTCGCTTTTCTATCAATTGCTCGACAGTAATTTGTTCACCCACCGTAATACTTATGCTATCTTGAGAGAAGCCACTAGTGAAACCTATGGCCCCCGGGTCTATTCTCCATCATATAAGTTTCCAATCTATTTTATTTTGCAATCTTTACTTTCAATCTATATCATAAAAATACCAAAAATATTTATCTTATTATTATCATCTCTATCAGATCTCACTCTTGCAAGTGGCCGTTAAGGGATTGACAACCCCTTTATCGCGTTGGTTGCGAGGTTCTTATTTGTGTGTGTAGGTACAAGGTGACTCATGCATGGTCTCCTACTAGATTGATACCTTGGTTCTCAAAAACTAAGGGAAATACTTACGCTGCTTCACTGCATCACCCTTTCCTATTTAAGGGAAAACCAACGCAGTGCTCAAGAGGTAGCAAGAAGGATTTCCGGCGCCGTTGCCGGGGAGATCTATGCCAAGTCAAGACATACCAAGTACTCATCACAACTCTTATCCCTCGCATTACATTATTTGCCATTTGCCTCTCGTTTTCCTCTCCCCCACTTCACCTTTGCCATTTTCTTCGCCCCTCTTCCGTTCGTCCTTTTGTTTGCTGATGTTTCCATGTGCCAAGAACCACCAGAGAAGAGAGAAACTTGTAATCGCCCAACGTGATAGAGACATCCGGGACGCAATTGTTAGAAGTCATTTGCTTGCCCGGAGACACAATCTTCAACGGAGCAGGAGTCCTTTCGGTCACAAAATCATGCTTGGCCACAAATGGTGTTGAAATAAAAGAAAACGATGCACCAGTGTCAAAAAGAACTTTTGCAGGAACATCGTTAACAGGAAGGTTACCCATAATCACATCTGGCGAGTCCTCTGCCTGAGCTGCATTCAGCAAGTTGACCTTGACGTGCTTGGGGTTATGCTTGACCACAGCTGTACTTGCCGATCTCACAGGAGGAGGAGGAGAGAGGCGCCTCTGGTTGAAACACTTGTTGGCATAGTGACCCTTCTGTTGAAACTTGTTGCACGTGACCTCTGAAAGCGGACGGTGGTACGGAGCACTCGATCTTGGAGCTTGAGACGAAGTCTTGTTCTGAAAGCCAGGGTTGGGTGGGTGGGAAGATCCACTGCCACCTTTGCTCTTCTGATACGGCTGACGAAACGGAGGAGGAAGCCAATACTTCTGCTGCTTGGCCACTTGAGTAGAGGAAGAAGGAGTAGCATCTCTGACTCGCTTCTTGGAAGCATCACACCTCAGTTGAGCGGCCTCTTGCTTCAGTGCCATGTTGTAGAATTCATCGTACCTCAAGGGCTCAAAGAGAACATGAGCTAGCTGAATTTCTTCTCCGAAACCACCCCTGAACTGGTATATCATGCTCTTCTCATCAGGGACGTCCTGCTTGGCAAAGCGGGCGAGCTTCTGGAACAACTTGTTCTAGTCATAGACAGACAAAGAGCCTTGCTTCAGGTTGCGGAATTCCTCGCGCTTGCTTTCAACCACACTTTGAGGAATATGATGAGCTTTGAAGTCTTGACGGAATTCATCCTAGGTAATCACACGTCCACCTCTGGAATCCTTGTACTACTGGAACCATTCTGCAGCTTGGTCTTTGAGTTGGAAGGAAGCGAACTTGACAAAGTCCTCAGGCCTGACGTTACTGCACTCGAAATGCTTGCACAAATCCACGAGCCAATCGTCAGCATCAGTTGCCTCAACACAATTGCTGAAAGTCTTAGGCCCGTTAGCAAGGAACTGGTTGAGTGTAGAAAAATGATTCTGATTGTTGCCTTGGTTCCCTTGGTTGCCTTGATTGCGCTCTTGAAGAATTTGCATGATCAACTGCGTGTTTGCATTGGTTGCGGCCATCACAGCTTGCCATGCCTCCGGAGGAGGTGGAGGTGGTGGCGGATCCTGATTCTGATTGGTGCTCTTAGCGGGAGCCATCCTGAAGAGGGTGACAACCATTAGCACATTGACAGACAAATATTGAAGCTGAATCCAACGGAATGAAAATTGCAACATATAGTCTTCACATCCGAACATAAGAACGAATGCATTACTCTTGAAATGGTCACATATCCATAAATTGAGAAGCCACTTAGAATTTAGGTAGAGAAATAAATCAACAAGGTACGGATCAAGAACGAATACTCGGTAAGAAATCCCAATCTCAAACCAAATATCCGTGGAAGAAGAACTAGAGCTACAAGAATTCCCACCTATGAAACTCCCGAACCTTTCCGGTTATGCAATCAGGTGTTGGGGATACAGGGGAAGCATAATATCTCACCCAAATCTAGCAAATCCTACATCCCGCTGTATCCATCCTTCAACACATAACCAAGAAAACTTCGGAAACCATCCACCTCAACCTTTGAAAAGCATCCGTTATACAAGTTATGGCGATACTCCCGAACTCCCGCCCCAGTACTGGGTGGCGTCGAGGTTATCTCACCAACGAACTGCATAAAAGAGATTTTCGATGTCAGCATACTAAACTCAGGTATTCCAGAACTGCAACAATAAAATTGTGACGACAACACCTCATAGCTCAACTCCCCGGGACACTTCCACAAAACCCCTGACAGGAGGCACCAAGACAATGTTCTCGTCACAAAACCATCGGAACGATTTCAAGATACCCGCGTGATCCTAAAAAAAATTAGTGAAATTTGAGAAGAGAAGAGTCAAAACTGTACGTCAGGATGCCTTACCAGAGCGATGAGGAGACTGGGAAGTAAAAAGAATTCCTAAACTCTCCGATATATAATTCCTAAATGACTCAAAACATTTTTCTAGACACAACTCGGCTGCTAAAAACGATCAATCAGTGGGGGCTCCTAAGGTCAGGGAAGGCTCTGATTACCAACTTGTAACACCCTGGATGCGACTATATCTCCCACGTGTCGAGGCACGACTTAGAGGCATAATCGCATTGAAGGCATATGTCGCAAGTTAGGCAATCTTCACAACATCCCATGTAATATAGATAATAAAAGGGGAGATAACATAGTTGGCTTACACTCGCCACGTCAATCAAGTACATAAATAGCATTACAACATTGAAACACTCATGGCCCGACTACGGCGCCAAAATAAAAGACAACCCAACATGCGACACGGTCCCGATCACCCCAACTGGGCACCACTACTGATCATCAGGAAAAGAAACATAATATCATTGAGAGTCCTCGTCGAACTCCCACTTGAGCTCAAGCGCGCCATCTGTAACGGAATCATCAGGCCCTACATCTGGTGTAATAGTAATCTATGAGCCACAGGGACTCAGCAATCTCGCACCCTCGCGATCAAGACTATTTAAGCTTAATGGGAAAGGCAAGGTAAATATATGTGGAGCTGCAGCAAGCGACTAGCATATATGGTGGCTATCCTGTTCGCAAAAGAGAGCGAGAAGAGAAGGCAAAGCGCGAACGCATAACTAGAGAGCAATCCTGCGGCAAGCATTACTCCAACACCGTGTCCACTTCCTGGACTCCGCCAAGAAGAGGCCATCACGGTAACTCACATAGTTGATTCATTTTAATTAAGTTAAGGTTCAAGTTATCTACAACCGGACATTAACAAATTCCCATCTGCCCATAACCGCGGGCATGGCTTTCGAAAGTTCAAATCCCTGCAGGGGAGTCCCAACTTAGCCCATGACAAGCTCTCACGGTCAACGAAGGAATAGACCTCCTCCCGAGACATTCCGATCAGACTCGGTACCTCGGTTCTTCAAGACACTTCGACAGGTTAAAACTAATCCAGCAACACCGCCCGAATGTGCCGACAAATCCCGATAGGAGCTGCACATATCTCGTTCTCAGGGCACACTTAGATGAACACTACGTACAACTAAAACCAACCCTCGAGTTGCCTCGAGGTGGCGCTGCAAGTGGCTCTGTTTGGACCAACACTCAGAGGAGCACTGGCCCAGGGGGGTTTAAATAAGATGACCCTCGGGCTCCGAAAACCCAAGGGAAAAAGAGGCTAGGTGGCAAATGGTAAAACCAAGGTTGGGCATTGCTGGAAAAGCTTTAATCAAGGCGAACTATCACGGGGTTCCCATTATAACCCAACCGCGTAAGGAACGCAAAATCCGGGAACATAACACCGATATGATGGAAACTAGGGCGGCAAGAGTGGAACAAAACACTAGGCGAGAGGCCGAGCCTTCCACCCTTTACCAAGTATATAGATGCATTAAGATAACATGGCAATATAATGATATCCCAACAAGTAAATAGTGTTCCAACAAGGAACGGTCTCCAATCTTCACCTGCAACTAGCAACGCTATAAGAGGGGCTGAGCAAAGCGGTAACATAGCCAAACAACGGTTTGCTAGGACATGGTGGGTTAGAGGTTTGACATGGCAATTTGGGAGGCTTGAAAGCAAGTGGTAGGCATCGTAGCATGGCATAGCAAAAGAGCGAGCATCTAGCAAAGCAAAGATAGTAGTGATTTCGAGGGTATGATCATCTTGCCTGCAAAGTTGTTAGAGTTGACTGGATCCTCGAAAGCAAACTCAACGGGCTCCTCATTAGCGAACTCGTCTCCCGGCTCTACCCAAACAAGACAAACAAGCAACAAGGACACAATCAACCACGTGCAAAGCTCAAACAATATGATGCAAAGATGGTATGGTATGCGGGATGCAATATGTGATGCATATGCAAGATTTGACAATGAATGCATGAACCTGGCCTCAACTTGGAAAACCAAGTGTGCCACTGGAAAGATGAGATGAAATCGCTTGAAACGGTATAAAGATCACCGGAATCGGAGTTACGGTTTGGAAATGGCGAGTGATTCAAATATGACAACGGTCTGTGATTTACAGCAAGTAGCCATCTAAATGCAACAAGATGAACATGCTACAACACCCAAACATGGCATCAAAATACATGGCAGGGATGCATTCAAGATGCTTAACAAAAGTCTAGCACTGAGCTACGGCCAATTCATCCATTAACAGGTTCAAACAAGCATGGCAAAAATGCATATGGCAAACAGATCTCAGACTTAGTGAAATTAACACTTGTCTGGAATTTCAGATCAGATAGCACTCTTCGGAGCAACAAAACTATATGCTACAGGACCTGAACATGGCAAAGTAAAGCATGGCATGGCGCTACTCAAAGAGCTTAACAAAAGTCCCTTAGTGACCTTGAGCCAAAAGGGATCAGAAAATACATTTGCAAGCATGTGAACATGGCAAAAACATAATCAGTTCTCAGACTTAGTGAAAACTAGAGCATGCTGAAAATAGATATCAAGCAGGCATGTTTACGAGCTCGATGCACTCACTACGGAGAAAGTCCTGAAAAGCTAAGCATACACCCATCAAGAATACACAAAATGCAAGCTAGACATGGCAAGAACAATAACATAGCATACACGGATCAACTACAACATCCCCGGCAAAATCGCTAACAAGTAGACAATCTGCCCAGATTCACGAAGTAGCAAAAGTAGAGCTCGATTGACTCAAGCTAGCGTGCTCCATAATTGCAAACAAAGACATGGATGGATAGATCACTACAAGATTAACAAAACATCCTTACTGATCATCCTCAAAAGAGGCATGGATCACTAGGAAACAACATGAACATATGGCCATATGAGATAAACAGGTCAAGGACTTAGTGGAAATGCTAAGTCCCTGAAATCAGCATTACCAAGTGCCTCACTTTGCAAGCTTGTGCTAGTCACCACACACATCACAAAAATACATGGGTTGCACCTCTGGAAAGATGGAAAAACCCTTAACAAAACATATGTAGAGTTCATGGGCATATCAAGCACACAATAATCATGGCAAAAATGACAAATATCTAAATGGAGCAGCAGATCTGACAATTAACTCAAGTAGCACTCTTCTAACAGCATTTCAGGCATCAAGATGAACTCAAATGAAAATGATGCAATGGAATGAAATGATGTACTCTCTGAGACGAACATTTTGATATGCTATATGCCCAAAACGGAGCTACGGATGCGGAGTTACGGCACGATGAACAGGGCAATATGAACTAGGGTTAGGGATAAAAGTCAACCCGCACGGGATCTCAGATCTGGATCTAGGGTTTGCCGGTACTGTAGCAGCTCGAGCTGCCTGAGATAAATGGCTGTGGCGGCCGGCGTGAGGGAGTGAAGCCGCTCCGGCGAGGGAAGACGAGGCGGTGGCCGAGGGAGGCGGAGGCCGGCACGGCGGGGTGGCGCGGTCGTCGGTGGGGCGACGAGGTGCGCTCGCCGGCGCAGGGTGGCGCGGCGAGCTCCTGTGGCGGCGGTGGCCGGCGAGAAGGTCACGGCGGCATGGCGGCGCCGGCGCGGGAGCGGGGCGGAGCGGGCGACGGCGTCGGGGAAGGAGGGCGGCGCCCGCGGGCGGCAGCAACGAGCCTCGGGGCCCCTCCTGGGCCTCCCGGGCCGGCGATGTGGGGCGGCCGGCGGGCGAGTGGCGGAGCACCACATGGCAGCGGCGGTGGATCGGACGTGTCCGGCTTCGTCCGGACGTATCCGGCGGCGGCGAGATCCGATTTTTTAGGGTTTAGGAGAGGGGATCCGCGAATTTGGAGGAGGGGGTCTTTATATAGAGGTGGAGGGAGCTAGGAGAGCCCAAATGAGGTGCGGTTTTCGGCCACGTGATCGTGATCGAACGCTCTAGATGATGGAGAGGGTTTAGGTGGGTTTTGGGCCGATTGGAGGGGTGTTGGGCTGCAACACACACGAGGCCTTTTCGGTCCCTCGGTTAACCGTTGGAGCATCAAACGAAGTCCAAATGGTACGAAACTTGACAGGCGGTCTACCGGTAGTAAACCAAGGCCGCTTGGCAAGTCTTGGTCCAATCCGGAAATGTTTAATCCCCGCACACGAAAGAAAGGTAGAAATGACCACTGGAGGAGAACGAAGCGCCAGAATGCAAAACGGACAACGGGGAAAATGCTCGAATGCATGAGATGAACACGTATGCAAATGCAATGCACATGATGACATGATATGAGATGCATGACAACGATCACAACACACGGAGACAAAGACCCGAACCCGAGAAAATAAAATAACTTAAAGCCGGAAACGGCAAGAGTTGGAGTACAAATTGGGTAAATCATATCCGGGGTGTTACAACACTCCACCACTACGAAAGGATCTCGTCCCGAGATCTAGGACTGAAAGAACGCCGGGTACTCAGAACGGAGGTGATCCTCATGTTCCCAGGTAGCTTCACGGTCGGAATGGTGTGACCACTTGACTTTGAGGAATTTGATTGACTTGTTGCGAGTCTTGCATCCAGTCTCTTCAAGGATAGCAACGGGGTGCTCACGATATGAGAGATCTTCTTGGAGCTCAATGTCCTCGAAGTTGATGGTGCGGTCAGGAGTCTTGAAGCACTTTCAGAGCTGAGAGACATGGAACACATCATGAACATTTGCAAAGTTTGAAGGAAGCTCGAGTTGATAGGCGAGATCGCCTCTCTTGCTGACAATCTTGAAAGGTCCCACGTATCTAGGGGAAAGCTTCCCTTTGATACCGAAGCGACGAGTACCTTTCATAGGAGAGACGCGGAGGTAAACATGATCTCCGATCTCGAAAGCCAAATCATGGTGCTTACTATCATAGTAGCTCTTCTGGCGGGATTGGGCTGCTTTGAGGTTATATCGAATGACTTTGCACATTTCCTCTACCTCTGTGATTAAGTCATTACCCAAAAGCTGACATTCACCGGTTTCAGACCAGTTGAGAGGGGTACGGCACTTCCTGCCATACAGAATTTCAAATGGGGCCTTGCCCGAACTTGCTTGAAAACTATTGTTGTAGGAGAATTCAACAAAAGGAAGACAATCCTCCCACTTCATGCCGAAGGAGATCACACAAGCCCTGAGCATATCTTCAAGAATCTGGTTGACACGCTCGACTTGATCGCTAGTTTGAGGATGGAAAGCTGTGCTGAAGCGGATGTTGGTGCCCATGGCCTTCTGAAAAGAGTCCCAAAACTTGGAGGTAAAGATGGTGCCACGGTCTGAAGAGATCACTTGTGGAATACCGTGTAGAGAGACAATTCGAGAGGTGTAGAGTTCCGCCAATTGAGCTGCAGTGATTGAATCTTTGATAGGCAGAAAGTGAGCCACTTTAGTGAGTTTGTCGATGACAATGAATATAGCATCATTGCCACGCTTGGACTTTGGAAACCCAGTCACGAAGTCCATCTCAATATGGTCAAACTTCCATTCTGGAATGGCAAGAGGTTGGAGGTGACCCGCTGGCCTTTGGTGTTCTGCCTTCACTCTTCTGCAGACATCACATTCATTCACGAATTGAGCAATCTCGCGCTTCATTCGAGTCCACCAATAAGCCTGCTGGAGGTCCTGATACATCTTCGTGCTCCCAGGGTGGATGGAGAGGAGAGAATTGTGAGCCTCGTTCATGATCACTTTACGAAGGACCTTTGGGTACAACAATACGATCCTCGAAGAAGAGAGTATCCTTGTCATCAAGACGGTAGCACTTGTACTTGGGTTGACTCTTGGCAATCCCAATCTTCACCTTTTTCACCATAGCATCAAGAAGCTGGGCTTGGCGAATCTGGTCTTCTAAGGTAGGAGAGACTTGAAGGTTGGCGAGGAAACCTTGAGGAACAACTTGCAGATTAAGTTTGCGGAAAGCTTCACAAAGCTCGGGTTGATAAGGCTTGAGAATAAGACTGTTGCAGTAAGCCTTCCTGCTCAATGCGTCAGCAATCACATTGGCCTTGCCTGGAGTATACTCGGTACTCGGATTATACTCTTGAATCATTTCGACCCATCGAGTTTGCCTGAGGTTGAGATTAGGCTGAGTGAATATGTACTTGAGACTCTTGTGATCAGTGAAAATGTCCACTTTTCTTCCCAATAAGAGATGTCTCCAAGTCAAAAGAGCATGCACAACTGCCGCCAACTCGAGATCATGAGTGGGGTAGTTCTTCTCATTGGGCTTTAACTAATGAGATGTATAAGCCACAACTTTCTTCTCTTGCATCAACACTGCGCCGAGACCTTGGAGAGAGGCATCACAAAAGACCTCATATGGCTTGGATTCATCAGGTGGAGTCAGAACTGGAGCAGTGATCAATTTCTCTTTCAAAGTGTTGAAAGCAATATCACACTCCAGAGACCAAACGTACTTGACGTGCTTCTAGAGAAGATTTGAGAGAGGCTTCGTGATCTTAGAAAAGTTTTCAACGAATCTTCGACAGTAGCTTGCGAGACCGAGGAAGCTACGGAGTTGCTTCGTGTTCTGAGGAGGTTCCCAATTCATAATTGCAGACACCTTCTCAGGATTCACCGCAATGCCCTTGGCAGAGATGATATGACCAAGATAAAGAACCTCATCGAGCCAAAATTCGCACTTAGATAACTTGGCGTAGAACTGGTGTTCCCTCAGCTTATCGAGTACCAAACGCAAGTGCTTGGCATGATCTTCCTTGTTCTT
Source organism: Triticum monococcum (assembly GCA_034509565.1). Taxonomy (NCBI): domain Eukaryota; kingdom Viridiplantae; phylum Streptophyta; class Magnoliopsida; order Poales; family Poaceae; genus Triticum; species Triticum monococcum. Next base: position 182,208,773 of record CM067843.1, on the reverse strand, counting down.
CGAGAAAACCAGAATGTCGTCGAGATAGACCAAAATGAAGTCATTGGTGTAGGCGTTGAAGATGAAGTTCATCATGCGAGAGAACGTCGGAGGAGCGTTGACGAGTCCAAAAGACATGACAGTGTATTCATATGAACCATAACTTGTCCCGAAAGCCGTCTTGGGAATATCTTGCTCATGGATTTGAATCTGATGATAACCCATACGGAGATCAAGCTTGGAGAATACTTGGGCACCTTTGAGTTGTTCGAACAGCTCGTTGATGTTGGGAAGTGGGTATTTGTTCTTGATGGTCTTCTTGTTCAATGGACGGTAGTCAACACAAAGTCGGTTCGTTCCATCCTTCTTCACAAAAAGAACACCACAACCCCACGGAGAAGAACTAGGCCATATGAGACCCATTCTCTCTTGAATATCGAGTTGCTTCTTCAGCTCCTTCAACTCTTCAGGTCCGAGCTTGTAAGGACACTTGCACACTGGTTCCGTGCCAGGCTCAAGATCAATGATGAATTCAACTGGCCGGTGCGGAGGCATTCCTGGAAGCTCTTCTGGAAAGACGTCTTGATATTCGCAAACGACTGGAATTTGCGAGATAGCATCCAGTTCACCCTTCTCATTGAGAGAAAACAGACGGATGGTATCGTCACGAGCGGCAAAGATAATTACATCCTCAGACGAATGAGTCAATTGAATCTGCCTGGCTGCACAATCAAGATGCGCCTTGTGCTTAGTAAGCCAATCCATTCCGAGAATAAGATCAATATCCGAGTTGCCAAGAACCACCGGAGAAGAGAGAAACTTGTAATCGCCCAACGTGATAGAGACATCCGGGACGCAATTGTTAGAAGTCATTTGCTTGCCCGGAGACACAATCTTCAATGGAACAGGAATCCTTTCGGTCACAAAATCATGCTTGGCCACAAATGGTGTTGAAATAAAAGAAAGCGATGCACCAGTGTCAAAAAGAACTTTTGCAGGAACATTGTTAACAGGAAGGTTACCCATAATCACATCTGGCGAGTCCTCTGCGTGAGCTGCATTCAGCAAGTTGACCTTGGCATGCTTGGGGTTATGCTTGACCACAGCTGTACTTGCCGATCTCACAGGAGGAGGAGGAGGGAGGCGCCTCTGGTTGAAACACTTGTTGGCATAGTGACCCTTCTGTTGGCACTTGTTGCACGTGACCTCTGAAAGAGGATGGTGGTACGGAGCACTCGATCTTGGAGCTTGAGACGAAGTCTTGTTCTGAAAGCCAGGGTTGGGTGGGTGGGAAGATCCACTGCCACCTTTTCTCTTCTGATACGGCTGACGAAACGGAGGAGGAGGAAGCCAATACTTCTGCTGCTTGGCCACTTGAGTAGAGGAAGAAGGAGTAGCATCTCTGACTCGCTTCTTGGAAGCATCACACCTCAGTTGAGCGGCCTCTTGCTTCAGTGCCATGTTGTAGAATTCATCGTACCTCAAGGGCTCAAAGAGAACAAGAGCTAGCTTAATTTCTTCTCTGAGACCACCCCCGAACTGGTATATCATGCTCTTCTCATCAGGGACGTCCTGCTTGGCAAAGCGGGCGAGCTTCTGGAACAACTTGTTCTAGTCATAGACAGACAAAGAGCCTTGCTTCAGGTTGCGGAATTCCTCACGCTTGCTTTCAACCACACTCTGAGGAATATGATGAGCTTTGAAGTCTTGACGGAATTCATCCCAGGTAATCACACGTCCACCTCTGGAATCCTTGTACTGCTGGAACCATTCTACAGCTTGGTCTTTGAGTTGGAAGGAAGCGAACTTTACAAAGTCCTCAGGCCTGATGTTACTGCACTCGAAATGCTTGCACAGATCCACGAGCCAATCGTCAGCATCAGTTGCCTCAACACAATTGCTGAAAGTCTTAGGCCCGTCAGCAAGGAACTGGTTGAGTGTAGCAAAGTGATTCTGATTGTTGCCTTGGTTCCCTTGGTTGCCTTGATTGCGCTCTTGAAGAATTTGCATGATCAACTGCGAGTTTGCATTGGTTGCGGCCATCACAGCTTGCCATGCCTCCGGAGGAGGTGGAGGTGGTGGCGGATCCTGATTCTGATTGGTGCTCTTAGCGGGAGCCATCCTGAAGAGGGTGACAACCATTAGCACATTGACAGACAAATATTGAAGCTGAATCCAACGGAATGAAAATTGCAACATATAGTCTTCACATCCGAACATAAGAACGAATGCATTCCTCTTGAAATGGTCACATATCCATAAATTGAGAAGCCACTTAGAATTTAGGTAGAGAAATAAATCAACAAGGTACAGATCAAGAATGAATACTCGGTAAGAAATCCCAATCTCAAACCAAATATCCGTGGAAGAAGAACTAGAGCTACAAGAATTCCCACCTATGAAACTCCCAAACCTTTCCGGTTATGCAATCAGGTGTTGGGGATACAGGGGAAGCATAATATCTCACCCAAATCTAGCAAATCCTACATCCAGCTGTATCCATCCTTCAACACATAACCAAGAAAACTTCGGAAACCATCTACCTCAACCTTCGAAAAGCATCAGTTATACAAGTTATGGCGATACTCCTGAACTCCCGCCCCAGTACTGGGTGGCGTCAAGGTTATCTCACCAACGAACTGCATAAAAGAGATTTTCGATGTCGGCGTACTAAACTCAGGTATTCCAGAACTGCAACGATAAAATTGTGACGACAACACCTCATAGCTCAACTCCCCGGGACACTTCCACAAAACCCCTGACAGGAGGCACCAAGACAATGTTCTCGTCACAAAACCATCGGAACGATTCCAAGATACCCGTGTGATCCTAAAAAAAATTAGTGAAATTCGAGAAGAGAAGAGTCAAAACTCTACGTCAGGATGCCTTACCAGAGCGATGAGGAGACTGGGAAGTAAAAAGAATTCCTAAACTCTCCGATATATAATTCCTAAATGACTCAAAACATTTTTCTAGACACAACTCGGCTGCTAAAAACGATCAATCAGTGGGGGCTCCTAAGGTCAGGGAAGGCTCTGATTACCAACTTGTAACACCCTCGATGCGACTATATCTCCCACGTGTCGAGGCACGACTTAGAGGCATAATCGCATTGAAGGCATATGTCGCAAGTTAGGCAATCTTCACAACATCCCATGTAATATAGATAATAAAAGGGGAGATAACATAGTTGGCTTACACTCGCCACGTCAATCAAGTACATAAATAGCATTACAACATTCAAACACTCATGGCCCGACTACGGCGCCAAAATAAAAGACAACCCAACATGCGACATGGTCCCGATCACCCCAACTGGGCACCACTACTGATCATCAGGAAAAGAAACATAATATCGTTGAGAGTCGTCGTCGAACTCCCACTTGAGCTCAAGCGCGCCATCTGGAACAGAATCATCAGGCCCTACATCTGGTGTAATAGTAATCTGTGAGCCACAGGGACTCAGCAATCTCGCACCCTCGCGATCAAGACTATTTAAGCTTAATAGGAAAGGCAAGGTAAATATATGTGGAGCTGCAGCAAGCGACTAGCATATATGGTGGCTATCCTGTTCGCGAAAGAGAGCGAGAAGAGAAGGCAAAGCGCGAACGCATAACTAGGGAGCAATCCTGCGGCAAGCATTACTCCAACACCGTGTCCAGTTCCCGGACAGCGCCGAGAAGAGGCCATCACGGTAACTCACATAGTTGATTCATTTTAATTAAGTTAAGGTTCAAGTTATCTACAAATTCCCATCTGCCCATAACCGCGGGCATGGCTTTCGAAAGTTCAAATCCCTGCAGGGGAGTCCCAACTTAGCCCATGACAAGCTCTCACGGTCAACGAAGGAATAGACCTCCTCCTGAGACGTTCCGATCAGACTCGGTACCTCAGTTCTTCAAGACACTTCGATAGCTTAAAACTAATCCAGCAACACCGCCCGAATGTGCCGACAAATCCCGATAGGAGCTGCACATATCTCGTTCTCAGGGCACACTCAGATGAACACTACGTACAACTAAAACCAACCCTCGAGTTGCCTCGAGGTGGCGCTGCAAGTGGCTCTGTTTGGACCAACACTCAGAGGAGCACTGGCCCGGGGGGGTTTAAATAAGATGACCCTCGGGCTCCAGAAACCCAAGGGAAAAAGAGGCTAGGTGGCAAATGGTAAAACCAAGGTTGGGCATTGCTGGAAAAGCTTTAATCAAGGCGAACTATCAAGGGGTTCCCATTATAACCGAACCGCGTAAGGAACGCAAAATCCGGGAACATAACACCGATATGAGGGAAACTAGGGCGGCAAGAGTGGAACAAAACACTAGGCGAGAGGCCGAGCCTTCCATCCTTTACCAAGTATATAGATGCATTAAGATAACATGGCAATATAATGATATCCCAACAAGTAAATAGTGTTCCAACAAGGAACGGTCTCCAATCTTCACCTGCAACTAGCAACGCTATAAGAGGGGCTGAGCAAAGCGGTAACATAGCCAAACAACGGTTTGCTAGGACATGGTGGGTTAGAGGTTTGACATGGCAATTTGGGAGGCTTGAAAGAAAGTGGTAGGCATCGTAGCATGGCATAGCAAAAGAGCGAGCATCTAGCAAAGCAAAGATAGTAGTGATTTCGAGGGTGTGATCATCTTGCCTGCAAAGTGGTCAGAGTTGACTGGATCCTCGAAATAAAACTCAACGGGCTCCTCATTAGCGAACTCGTCTCCCGGCTCTACCCAAACAATACAAACAAGCAACAAGGACACAATCAACCACGTGCAAAGCTCAAACAATATGATGCAAAGATGGTATGCTATGCGGGATGCAATATGTGATGCATATGCAAGATTTGACAAGGAATGCATGAACCTGGCCTCAACTTGGAAAACCAAGTGTGCCACTGGAAAGATGAGATGAAATCGCTTGAAACGGTATAAAGATCACCGGAATCGGAGTTACGGTTTGGAAATGGCGAGCGATTCAAATATGACAACGGTCTGTGATTTATAGCAAGTAGCCATCTAAATGCAACAAGATGAACATGCTACAACACCCAAACATGGCATCAAAATACATGGCAGGGATGCATTCAAGATGCTTAACAAAAGTCTAGCACTGAGCTACGGCCAATTCATCCATTAACAGGTTCAAACAAGCATGGCAAAAATGCATATGGCAAACAGATCTCAGACTTAGTGAAATTAACACTTGTCTGGAATTTCAGATCAGATAGCACTCTTCGGAGCAACAAAACTATATGCTACAGGACCTGAACATGGCAAAGTAAAGCATGGCATGGAGCTACTCAAAGAGCTTAACAAAAGTCCCTTAGTGACCTTGAGCCAAAAGGGATCAGAAAATACATTTGCAAGCATATGAACATGGCAAAAACATAATCAGTTCTCAGACTTAGTGAAAACTGGAGCATGCTGAAAACAGATATCAAGTAGGCATGTTTACGAGCTCGATGCACCCACTACGGAGCAAGTCCTGAAAAGCTAAGCATACACTCATCAAGAATACACAAAATGCAAGCTAGACATGGCAAGAACAATACCATAGCATGCACGTATCAACTACAACATCCCCGGCAAAATCACTAACAAGTAGACAATCTGCCCAGATCCACGAAGTAGCAAAAGTAGAGCTCGATTGACTCAAGCTAGCGTGCTCCATAATTGCAAACAAAGACATGGATGGATAGATCACTACAAGATTAACAAAACATCCTTACTGATCATCCTCAAAAGAGGCACGGATCACTAGGAAACAACATGAACATGTGGCCATATGAGATAAACAGGTCAAGGACTTAGTGGAAATGCTAAGTCCCTGAAATCAGCTTTACCAAGTGCCTCACTTTGCAAGCTTGTGCTAGTCACCACACACATCACAAAAATACATGGGTTGCACCTCTGGAAAGATGGCAAAACCCTTAACAAAACATATGTAGAGCTTATGGGCATATCATGCACACAATAATCATGGCAAAAATGACAAATATCTAAATGGAGCAGCAGATCTGACAATTAACTCAAGTAGCACTCTTCTAACAGCATTTCGGGCATCAAGATGAACTCAAATGAAAATGATGCAATGGAATGAAATGATGTACTCTTTGAGGCGAACATTTTGATATGCTATATACCCAAAACGGAGCTACGGATGCGGAGTTACAGCACGATGAACAGGGCAATATGAACTAGGGTTAGGGATAAAAGTCAACCCGCACGGGATTTCAGATCTGGATCTAGGGTTAGCCGGTACTATAGCAGCTCGAGCTCGCCTGAGATAAATGGCTGCGGCGGCCGGCGTGAGGGAGTGAAGCCGCTCCGGCGAGGGAAGACGAGGCGGTGGCCGAGGGAGGCGGATGCCGGCGCGGCGGGGTGGCGCGGTCGTCGGTGGGGCGGGGAGGTGCGCTCGCCGGTGCAGGGCGGCGCGGCGAGCTCCTGTGGCGGCGGTGGCCGGCGAGAAGGTCGCGGCGGCGTGGTGGCGCCGGCGCAGGAGCGGGGCAGAGTGGGTGACGGCGTCGGGGAAGGAGGGCGGCGCGCTCGGGCGGCAACAACGGTCCTCGGGGGCCCCTCCTGGGCCTCCCGGGCTGGCGATGCGGGGCGGACGGCGGGCGAGTGGCGGAGCGCCATGTGGCAGTGGCGGGCGGATCGGACATGTCCGGCTTCGTCTGGACGTGTCCGGCGGCGGCGAGATCCGATTTTTTAGGGTTTAGGAGAGGGGATCCGCGAATTTGGAGGAGGGGGTCTTTATATAGAGGTGGAGGGAGCTAGGAGAGTCCAAATGAGGTGCGGTTTTTGGCCACGCGGTCGTGATCGAACGCTCTAGATGATGGAGAGGGTTTAGGTGGGTTTTGGGCCAACTTGGAGGGGTGTTGGGCTGCAACACACATGAGGCCTTTTCGGTCCCTCGGTTAACCGTTGGAGCATCAAACGAAGTCCAAATGGTACGAAACTTGACAGGCGGTCTACCGGTAGTAGACCGTCGGATTCCGGGTTCCGGCAGACCCTTAAGGTTCGAACACTGGGGTGCGCACGGAGATTATGCCTTCTACCTCCCCGCCTCGCAAAGATCTAAACTACTAAAAGAACAGCACAAGGGACACAAGATTTATACTGGTTCGGGCCACCGTTGTGGTGTAATACCCTACTCCAGTGTGTGGTTGGTGGATTGCCTCCTAGGGCTGATGATGATGAACAATACAAGGAAGAACAGCCTCGCGAGGGTCTGTTCTTGGCTGTGGTGATGAACTGCTAGGAGGAGTTCAGCCACCCTTCTCTTTCTCTCTCTCTCCCTTACTCTTACTAGCCAACCGAACGAACGAACCGAACCCCTTGCTACGTGGGCGGCTGGCCCTATTTATAGAGGCCCTCGTCCTCTTCCCAAATATTGAGCGGGAAGGGAGCCAACAATGGCGGGCTAATTTGAAGGGGGACATCAAGTATCAACTAATCTGACAAAAGCAGTCTTCGCCTGCGCAAAGCTCCGGTGATGACGCCGTCTTGGGCACCATGGTGACCTCCGTCTCATAGTCCTCCTGGTCTTGGTCTCGTTGTACCGAAATGGCAACCTTTGCCTGATGCCTCGGTACTCCGCGGCTGCGCTTGCCCCCTTTGCACCAAAGAGGAAAGAAGGACGCTGCGCGCGCTGGCACCTGCCTGGCGCCCTGAGTCGTCATGGCTTGCATCACGGGTACCTCGCGAGGTACCCCGCCTTGATCTCTCCGCCTCCTCGCGATCCAGCCTGACGAGGCCGTGCCTGAGGAAGCTCTGTGTCATCCGCCTCGCGAGGCTTGGCCCCTCGCGAGGGTCTTGAGTCTTGTGTTGATGAAGATGGGCCGTGCTGGGCCTTCTTTGAGCCATGCCGCAGGCCGCAGGCAGGCAAGTCTGGGGACCCCCATTCCCAGAACGCCGATAGTAGCCCCCGGGCCCAAGGCGTGCCCGGACTTGGCCGTGCCGAGAGGCAAAAGGGCAAGGGCGAAGCGCCGCGGGCCCTAACAGCCTGCGGCCTTGGGCGCCGCGTGGTGGGCGATTGGATATCAGTGCCTTAGTAACCACGCAGGCCGATAAAGGAGCGGCATCTGCCCAGACTTTGCCTTTTGCTTTCTCCGGTTGCTGCTCAGATCCCCTTTCTTGCGCCTCCCCTTTCTTCCTCCAAACTTCCAGATCTACTCCCGCTGCGTGACCTAGGAAGCCATGGCGCCTCGCCAGCCTCCGGCCGAAGCTTGGTACTCTCCTGCTCTGGACTTGCCGAATGTGTCCAAGGCTGGCCTTGCTCGGCCGCGCCAGAAGGCGGCGGCGCAGGGCATCAACGGGACGAAGGTGTTCAAGGCCGGCTCCGCCACCCCTGAGGGCCGAGGGAGCACCTTTTATCCTCTCTTTGTAAGCTCCATTGCTGCGGGCCTGGTGCCTCCCTTCTCCGAGTTCTTCTTCTCTGTCCTCCGCCATTACAACTTGCAGGCTCTGCATCTCCACCCCAACTCCGTTCTTCTTCTGGCGATCTTTGCTTACTACTGCGAGGCCCACGTAGGGGTGCAGCCTTCAGTGGCCTTGCTGCGCCACTACTTCTCCCTCCGGGTCACTCGCGGTTCTCCCTCCGCGTGCGCGGGCTTTGTCGCGTACGGCGGCACCATTGCCATCTCGAATCCCGGGAAGAGGATTGAGGTTTTCCGGAGCAAGTGGGTCTTGGTGGATGTCGGGCGCATCCATCCTAGGCTGATCTTGCCCGCGGAGCCGCCCGTGAGCTCCGGCGACTGGGGCCGAGCGGAGCTCACGGACCCTCACGCAAAACTGGTGTTGGAGAAGATGGACGCGGACCTGAGGCCGGCCAGCACGGCGGCGGCGAAGTTGACCGGTGCGTCGCTGCTGAAGTAGTTCCTGGAGCACCAGCTGGCTCCACTCCGGCGGTACTCACCTCCGATGTGGAGGCCTCATCCGAGCCCCGCGGCCTTGAGCGACGAAGATTTGGCCGCGGTCCTCCAATCTCTGGTCGGGGGCGAGGTGGCAAGGTTGGAGGGCGCTCCCAAGCCCTTGTTCCTTCGCGATGACTGGGAGTAGGTGGTGAAGTCCATGCCTGTTTTTAACGGGGACGGGCTCGTGCCTGTGGCGGCTTCCGAGGGACCGGTGGACGTGCCCTCCGGTGACTCCAGCAAGGAGGAGGACGAAGAGGAGCGGGGAAAGGGGCCCGACTCTGAGGCGACCGATGGAGAGTCGAGGGCTCCCCTCCCCCGGCGCAGGCCCCACAGTCTCCGCCTTTCTTCGAGCGATGATGAGGAGGATGGAGACGAGCAGGCCGGCGGGAGCTTGCCCCTGATCCCAAAGAAGGACAGGACCGGGCTGATATCCCGCGGGCGTGCCCCTGCCCCGAGGCAGTCTACAGACGCGCCTTCTGCTTCCGAGGTCGACCCTTCCAGCCGGCTGTCAGGCTTCAAGTTTGGCCAGAGGCTGCCCAAGCTCACCGGTGATGACCCGCAAGTGCCCGGCCCTTGTCTTTATTTCTTGTTCCGCTGCCGAGGCTTGACGTTTGCATCTCTTGAATAGGCTGGCGCCCGCGGCCAAGAAGCCGAAGGGGGCTCCTGAGGCTCCATCAGCGGCAACGCCTCCACATGTGGAGGAGGGTGACCATGGCACACGGGCTTCTCCCGCCCGGTCGTCCTCGTGAGGCCAGGCCGAGCTGGCTGGGGCGAGCTCAACCCCCGTGGCCCAAGTGACTCCTGTGGTGCCTTTGCCCACTGCCGCCACCACAGCCGCTGGGGTGCAGCAGGCTCCACCTCAGGACGTTGTGGTCTTGCCGTCGCCGCCTTCTTCCCCCATTCCGACGACTGTTGTTTCTCCAACTCCTCTGGCCATTCTGGAGCGTGCTGTTGCTGGACTGGACCGGCTGCGGCAGGATCTTCTTGGCGCCGACCCTCGCCTGGTGGCCGGGCGCCTGGAGCTGGCTTCGGGATGGATTCGCTCCGACGCCTCGATCCGGGTGGCGCTGGTTCAAGCCTCGATGGCCTGTGACGAGGATAGGCAGGCCATCCTTGAGACGAAGGCTTCTCGGGACGCAGCCCTGGGGGAGGTGGTCGCAGTCCGCAATCGTTGCAAGGCGCTGGAGGACGAGCTGCAAGGCCTACGGGACCAGCTCGCGAAGGAGGTTCGTCTTCGCCAGGAGCAAGAGGGAGGCATGAAGGCTCGCCGGGCGGCCATTGAAGACCGGGAGGCCAAGCTCAAGAAGCGCCGCGACCGCCTAGGTGCGCTGGGGAAGGAGCTGGAGGCGACGAAGGCCGAGCTAGACAGCAAGGCCAAGGTTCTTGCTGAGGATCGCGTGGCCTTCGCAGACATGGAGAAGAAAGCTCGTGCTTCGCTGAAGATGCTCTACGCCAGTGGCCTGGAGAGCCCATTGGCCGGCGCCGAGGATGGCCCCGCCAAGCTGCTTCCCTTCCTGGTTCATGCTCTTGAGGATGTCACCCTCAGCCTTGGCCCCATAGCCGAGGCCGAGGCTGAAGGAAATATGCCCTAGAGGCAATAATAAAGTTATTATTTATTTCCTTATATCATGATAAATGTTTATTATTCATGCTAGAATTGTATTAACCGGAAACATAATACATGTGTGAATACATAGACCAACAGAGTGTCACTAGTATGCCTCTACTTGACTAGCTCGTTAATCAAAGATGGTTATGTTTCCTAACCATGAACAAAGAGTTGTTATTTGATTAACGAGGTCACATCATTAGTTGAATGATGACATGACCCATTCCATTAGCTTAGCACCCGATCGTTTAGTATGTTGCTATTGCTTTCTTCATGACTTATACATGTTCCTATAACTATGAGATTATGCAACTCCCGTTTACCGGAGGAACACTTTGGGTACTACCAAACGTCACAAAGTAACTGGGTGATTATAAAGGAGTACTACAGGTGTCTCCAATGGTAGGTGTTGGGTTGGCGTATTTCGAGATTAGGGTTTGTCACTCCGATTGTCGGAGAGGTATCTCTGGGCCCTCTCGGTAATGCACATCACATAAGCCTTGCAAGCACTGCAACTAATATGTTAGTTGTGAGATGATGTATTACGGAACGAGTAAAGAGACTTGCCAGTAACGAGATTGAACTAGGTATTGGATACCGACGATCGAATCTCGGGCAAGTAACATACCGATGACAAAGGGAACAACGTATGTTGTTATGCGGTCCGACCGATAAAGATCTTCGTAGAATATGTAGGAGCCAATATGGGCATCCAGGTCCCGCTATTGGTTATTGACCGGAGACGTGTCTCGGTCATGTCTACGTTGTTCTCGAACCGTAGGATCCGCACGCTTAACGTTACGATGACAGTTATTATGAGTTTATGCATTTTGATGTACCGAAGGTTGTTCGGAGTCCCGGATGAGATCACAGACATGACGAGGAGTCTCGAAATGGTCGAGACGTAAAGATTGATATATTGGAAGCCTATGTTTGGACATAGGAAGTGTTCCGGGTGAAATCGGGATTTTACCGAAATACCGGGAGGGTTACCGGAACCCCCCGGGAGACTAATGGGCCTATTGGGCCTTAGTGGAAAAAGAGAAAAGGGGCAGCCCATAGCTGGCCGGCGCCCCCCCTTTCCCCAAGTCCTAGTAGGACTAGGATAAGGGGCCGGCCCCCCCTTTTCTCTCCTTTTCCCCGAGAGTCCTAATTGTAATAGGATTGGAGGGGGGAGTCCTACTCCCGGTAGGAGTAGGACTCCCCCTGCGCCTCCCTCTCCCTGGCCGGCCGGCCCCCCTCCTCCAACCTTTATATACGGGGGCAGGGGACACCCCAAGACACACAAGTTGATCCTTGAGATCGTTCCTTAGCCGTGTGCGGTGCCCCCTGCCACCAAATTCCACCTCGATCATACCGTTACAGTGCTTAGGCGAAGCCCTGCGTCGGTTGTACATCAAGATCGTCACCACGCCGTCGTGCTGACAGAACTCTTCCTCGACGCTTTGCTGGATTGGAGCCCGAGGAACGTCATCGAGCTGAACGTGTGCTAAGAACTCGGAGGTGCCGGAGTAACGGTGCTTGGATCGGTCGGATCGGACAGAAGACGTACGACTACTTCCTCTACGTTGTGTGATCGCTTCCGCAGTCGGTCTGCGTTGGTACGTAGACAACACTCTCCCCTCTCGTTGCTGTGCATCACCATGATCTTGCATGTGCGTAGGAAAATTTTCGAAATTACTGCGTTCCTCAACAGTGGCATCCGAGCCTAGGTTTTATGGTTTGATGTTATTTGCACGAGTAGAACACAAGTGAGTTGTGGGCGATACAAGTCATACTGCCTACCGGCATGTCATACTTTGGTTCGGCGGTATTGTTGGGTGAGACGATCCGGACCAACCTTACGCGTACTCTTACGCGAGACCGGTTCCCTCGACGTGCTTTGCACATAGATGGCTTGCGGAAGACTGTCTCTCCAACTTTAGTTGAACCAAGTGTGACTACGCCCGGTCCTTGAGAAGGTTAAAACAGAGTCTATTTGACGAACTATCGTTGTGGTTTTGATGCGTAGGTGAGATGAGTTCTTACTTAAGCCCGTAGCAGCCACGTAAAACTTGCAACAACAAAGTAGAGGACGTCTAACTTGTTTTTGCAGGGCATGTTGTGATGTGATATGGTCAAGGCATGATGCTGATTTTATTGTATGAGATGATCATGTTTTGTAACCGAGTTATCGGCAACTGGCAGGAGCCATATGGTTGTCGCTTTATTGTATGCAATGCAATCACGATGTAATGCTTTACTTTATTACTAAACGGTAGTGATAGTCGTGGAAGCATAAGATTGGCGAGACGACAACGATGCTACGATGGAGATCAAGGTGTCGCGCCGGTGACGATGGTGATCATGACGGTGCTTCGGAGATGGAGATCACAAGCACAAGATGATGATGGCCATATCATATCACTTATATTGATTGCATGTGATGTTTATCCTTTTATGCATCTTATATTGCTTTGATTGACGGTAGCATTATAAGATGATCTCTCACTAAAAATTATCAAGAAGTGTTCTCCCTGAGTATGCACCGTTGCCAAAGTTCGTCGTGCCCCGACACCACGTGATGATCGGGTAAGATAAGCTCTACGTCCAAATACAACGGGTGCAAAACAGTTGCACACGCAGAATACTCAGGTTATACTTGACGAGCCAACCATATACAGATATGGCCTCGGAACACGGAGACCGAAAGGTCGAGCGTGAATCATATAGTAGATATGATCAACATAACGATGTTCACCATTGAAAACTACTCCATCTCACGTGATGATCGGTTATGGTTTAGTTGATTTGGATCACGTGATCACTTAGAAGATTAGAGGGATGTCTATCTAAGTGGGAGTTCCTAAATAATTTGATTAACTGAACTTAAACTTATCATGAACTTAGTACCTGATAGTATCTTGCTTGTTTATGTTGATTGTAGATAGATGGCTCGTGCTATTGTTCCGTTGAATTTTAATGCGTTCCTTGAGAAAGCAAAAAGATGATGGTAGCAATTACACGGACTGGGTCCGTAACCTGAGGATCATCCTCATTGCTGCACAGAAGAATTATGTCCTGGAAGCACCGCTGGGTGACAGGCCTGCTGCTGGAGCAACGCCAGATGTTATGAACGTCTGGCAGAGCAAAGCTGATGACTACTTGATAGTTCAGTGTGCCATGCTTTACGGCTTAGAATCGGGACTTCAACGACGTTTTGAACGTCATGGAGCATATGAGATGTTCCAGGAGTTGAAGTTAATATTTCAAGCAAATGCCCGAATTGAGAGATATGAAGTCTCCAATAAGTTCTATAGCTGCAAGATGGAGGAGAACAGTTCTGTCAGTGAGCATATACTCAAAATGTCTGGGTATAATAATCACTTGATTCAGATGGGAGTTAATCTTCCAGATGACTGCGTCATTGACAGATTTCTCCAATCACTGCCACCAAGCTACAAGAGCTTCGTGATGAACTATAATATGCAAGGGATGAACAAGACTATTCCCGAGCTCTTCGCAATGCTGAAAGCTGCGGAGGTAGAAATCAAGAAGGAGCATCAAGTGTTGATGGTTAGCAAAACCACTAGTTTCAAGAAAAAGGGCAAAGGGAAGAAGAAGGGAAACTTCAAGAAGAACAGCAAGCAAGTTGCTGCTCAGGAGAAGAAACCCAAGTCTGGACCTAAGCCTGAAACTGAGTGCTTCTACTGCAAGCAGACTGGTCACTGGAAGCGGAACTGCCCCAAGTATTTGGCGGATAAGAAGGATGGCAAAGTGAGCAAAGGTATATGTGATATACATGTTATTGATGTGTACCTTACTAGAGCTCGCAGTAGCACCTGGGTATTTGATACTGGTTCTGTTGCTAATATTTGCAACTCGAAACAGGGACTACGGAATAAGCGGACGCTAGCAAAGGACGAGGTGACGATGCGCGTGGGAAACGGTTCCAAAGTCGATGTGATCGCGGTCGGCACGCTACCTCTACATCTACCTTCGGGATTAATATTAGACCTAAATAATTGTTATTTGGTGCCAGCGTTGAGCATGAACATTATATCTGGATCTTTTTTAATGCGAGACGGTTATTCATTTAAATCAGAGAATAATGGTTGTTCTATTTATATGAGTAATATCTTTTATGGTCATGCACCTTTGAAGAATGGTCTATTCTTGTTGAATCTCGAAGATAGTGATACACATATTCATAATGTAGAAGCCAAAAGATGCAAAGTTAATAATGATAGTGCAACTTATTTGTGGCACTGCCGTTTAGGTCATATCGGTGTAAAGCGCATGAAGAAACTCCATACTGATGGGCTTTTGGAACCACTTGATTATGAATCACTTGGTACTTGCGAACCGTGCCTCATAGGCAAGATGACTAAAACACCGTTCTCCGGTACTATGGAGAGAGCAACAGATTTATTGGAAATCATACATACCGATGTATGTGGTCCGATGAATATTGAGGCTCGTGGCGGATATTGTTATTTTCTCACCTTCACAGATGATTTAAGCAGATATGGGTATATCTACTTAATGAAACATAAGTCTGAAACATTTGAAAAGTTCAAAGAATTTCAGAGTGAGGTTGAAAATCATCGTAACAAGAAAATAAAGTTTCTACGATCTGATCGTGGAGGAGAATATTTGAGTTACGAGTTTGGTGTACATTTGAAAAATTGTGGAATAGTTTCGCAGCTCACGCCACCCGGAACACCACAACGTAATGGTGTGTCCGAACGTCGTAATCGTACTTTACTAGATATGGTGCGATCTATGATGTCTCTTACTGATTTACCACTATCGTTTTGGGGTTATGCTTTAGAGATGGCCGCATTCACGTTAAACAGGGCACCATCAAAATCCGTTGAGACGACACCTTATGAACTATGGTTTGGCAAGAAACCAAAGTTGTCGTTTCTTAAAGTTTGGGGCTGCGATGCTTATGTGAAAAAGCTTCAACCTGATAAGATCGAACCCAAATCGGAGAAATGTGTCTTCATAGGATATCCAAAGGAAACTATTGGATACACCTTCTATCACAGATCCGAAGGCAAGACTTTTGTTGCTAAATTCGGAAACTTTCTAGAGAAGGAGTTTCTCTCGAAAGAAGTGAGTGGGAGGAAAGTAGAACTTGACGAGGTAACTGTACCTGCTCCCTTATTGGAAAATAGTACATCACAGAAAACTGTTTCTGCGACACCTATACCAATCAGTGAGGAAGCTAATGATGATGAACATGAAGCTTCAGAACAAGATACTACTGAACCACGTAGATCAACCAGAGTGAGATCCGCACCAGAGTGGTACGGTAATCCAGTTCTAGAAGTCATGATGCTAGATCATGATGAACCTACGAACTATGAAGAAGTGATGGTGAGCCCAGATTCCGCAAAGTGGCTTGAGGCCATGAAATCTGAGATGGGATCCATGTATGAAAACAAAGTATGGACTTTGGTTGACTTGCCTGATGATCGGCAAGCAATTGAGAATAAATGGATCTTCAAGAAAAAGACTGACGCTGATGGTAATATTACTGTCTATAAAGCTCGACTTGTCGCGAAAGGTTTTCGACAAGTTCAAGGAGTTGACTACGATGAGACATTCTCACCCGTAGCGATGCTTAAGTCCGTCAGAATTATGTTAGCAATTGCCGCATTTTATGATTATGAAATATGGCAGATGGATGTCAAAACTGCATTCCTGAATGGATTTCTGGAAGAAGAGTTGTATATGATACAACCAGAAGGTTTTGTCGATCCAAAGGGAGCTAACAAAGTATGCAAACTCCAGCGATCCATTTATGGACTGGTGCAAGCATCTCGGAGTTGGAATAAACGCTTTGATAGTGTGATCAAAGCATTTGGCTTTATACAGACTTTTGGAGAAGCCTGTATTTACAAGAAAGTGAGTGGGAGCTCTGTAGCATTTCTAATATTATATGTGGATGACATATTGCTGATTGGAAATGATATAGAATTTCTGGATAGCATAAAGGGATACTTGAATAAAAGTTTTTCGATGAAAGACCTCGGGGAAGCTGCTTACATATTAGGCATAAAGATCTATAGAGATAGATCAAAACGCTTAATTGGACTTTCACAGAGCACATACCTTGACAAGATTTTGAAGAAGTTCAAAATGGATCAAGCAAAGAAAGGGTTCTTGCCTGTGTTACAAGGTATGAAGTTGAGTCAGACTCAATGCCCAACCACTGCAGAAGATAGAGAGAAAATGAAAGATGTTCCCTATGCTTCAGCCATAGGCTCTATCATGTATGCAATGCTGTGTACCAGACCTGATGTGTGCCTTGCTATAAGTTTAGCAGGGAGGTACCAAAGTAATCCAGGAATGGATCACTGGACAGCGGTCAAGAACATCCTGAAATACCTAAAAAGGACTAAGGATATGTTTCTCATATATGGAGGTGACAAAGAGCTCACCGTAAGAGGTTACGTTGATGCAAGCTTTGACACTGATCCGGACGATTCTAAATCGCAAACCGGATACGTGTTTACTTTAAACGGTGGAGCTATCAGTTGGTGCAGTTCTAAACAAAGCGTCGTAGCGGGATCTACATGTGAAGCGGAGTACATAGCTGCTTCGGAAGCAGCAAACGGAGGAGTCTGGATGAAGGAGTTCATATCCGATCTAGGTGTCATACCTAGTGCATCGGGTCCAATGAAAATCTTCTGTGACAATACTGGTGCAATTGCCTTGGCAAAGGAATCCAGATTTCACAAAAGGACCAAACACATCAAGAGACGCTTCAACTCCATCCGGGATTTAGTCCAGGTGGGAGACATAGAGATTTGCAAGATACATACGGATCTGAACGTTGCAAACCCGTTGACTAAGCCTCTTCCACGAGCAAAACATGATCAGCACCAAGGCTCCATGGGTGTTAGAATCATTACAGTGTAATCAAGATTATTGACTCTAGTGCAAGTGGGAGACTGAAGGAAATATGCCCTAGAGGCAATAATAAAGTTATTATTTATTTCCTTATATCATGATAAATGTTTATTATTCATGCTAGAATTGTATTAACCGGAAACATAATACATGTGTGAATACATAGACCAACAGAGTGTCACTAGTATGCCTCTACTTGACTAGCTTGTTAATCAAAGATGGTTATGTTTCCTAACCATGAACAAAGAGTTGTTATTTGATTAACGAGGTCACATCATTAGTTGAATGATCTGATTGACATGACCCATTCCATTAGCTTAGCACCCGATCGTTTAGTATGTTGCTATTGCTTTCTTCATGACTTATACATGTTCCTATAACTATGAGATTATGCAACTCCCGTTTACCGGAGGAACACTTTGGGTACTACCAAACGTCACAACGTAACTGGGTGATTATAAAGGAGTACTACAGGTGTCTCCAATGGTAGGTGTTGGGTTGGCGTATTTCGAGATTAGGGTTTGTCACTCCGATTGTCGGAGAGGTATCTCTGGGCCCTCTCGGTAATGCACATCACATAAGCCTTGCAAGCACTGCAACTAATATGTTAGTTGTGAGATGATGTATTACAGAACGAGTAAAGAGACTTGCCAGTAACGAGATTGAACTAGGTATTGGATACCGACGATCGAATCTCGGGCAAGTAACATACCGATGACAAAGGGAACAACGTATGTTGTTATGCGGTCTGACCGATAAAGATCTTCGTAGAATATGTAGGAGCCAATATGGGCATCCAGGTCCCGCTATTGGTTATTGACCGGAGACGTGTCTCGGTCATGTCTACATTGTTCTCGAACCGTAGGGTCCGCACGCTTAACGTTACGATGACAGTTATTATGAGTTTATGCATTTTGATGTACCGAAGGTTGTTCGGAGTCCCGGATGAGATCACGGACATGACGAGGAGTCTCGAAATGGTCGAGACGTAAAGATTGATATATTGGAAGCCTATGTTTGGACATAGGAAGTGTTCCGGGTGAAATCGGGATTTTACCGGAATACCGGGAGGGTTACCGGAACCCCCCGGGAGACTAATGGGCCTATTGGGCCTTAGTGGAAAAAGAGAAAAGGGGCAGCCCATAGCTGGCCGGCGCCCCCCTTTCCCCAAGTCCTAGTAGGACTAGGATAAGGGGCCGGCCACCCTTCTCTCTCCTTTTCCCCGAGAGTCCTAATTGGAATAGGATTGGAGGGGGGAGTCCTACTCCCGGTAGGAGTAGGACTCCCCCTGCGCCTCCCTCTCCCTGGCCGGCCGGCCCCCCTCCTCCAACCTTTATATACGGGGACACCCCAAGACACACAAGTTGATCCTTGAGATCGTTCCTTAGCCGTGTGCGGTGCGCCCTGCCACCAAATTCCACCTCGATCATACCATTACAGTGCTTAGGCGAAGCCCTGCGTCGGTTGTACATCAAGATCGTCACCACGCCGTCGTGCTGACGGAACTCTTCCTCGACGCTTTGCTGGATCGGAGCCCGAGGAACGTCATCGAGCTGAACGTGTGCTAAGAACTCGGAGGTGCCGGAGTAACGGTGCTTGGATCGGTCGGATCGGAGAGAAGACGTATGACTACTTCCTGTATGTTGTGTGATCGCTTCCGCTGTCGGTCTGCGTTGGTACGTAGACAACACTCTCCCCTCTCATTGCTGTGCATCACCATGATCTTGCGTGTGTGTAGGAAAATTTTCGTAATTACTGCGTTCCCCAACAGAGGCGCGTGTCTTGTCTTCTGCTGCGCTGACGCGGGTCTTCACCCACATCTACCTTCGCGACCCCAGCACCGACCTCGACAGCCTGCTGGAGCCAGTAAGCGGCAAGGGTGCTGCTACCGCTGCCGAGGCCGTGAAGGGTCGCGTGGAGGCTCTGCTGGGGAAGTTCCGGGCCTTCATTACCAAGTCAAAGCAAGATGCTTCCGGTTCTGCTGCTCCGTGAGGCGGGGCCACCCGCGCTGCTCCACCGCCGCCAAGTCACTCCGCTACTGCTCCTGCCCTGCTTTTAATTCCTGCATCATGCATCATGCCTCGGGGAGGCATTTAAACTTGCGTTTGGTATTGAGACAACAGTATGGACTGTAATATTTGCTTTTAAGTTCCTTGAATTTTATGCTTTCCTTCCCTACTTGCTTGTGTTCTACGCCGGCAGAGCCCGGCCCCGCGTGTACCTCACCCAGCATTAGCCCCGACCGGAAACCAGGACGGGACCAAAGGAGTGAGGGGCTCGGAGCTAGTTAGGCTCCTGAGTCGCGATGCTCAGGAGTCCCCCTTGGCGCACGAACAACAAGTAGGGAGGTGTGATGTAGGTGGATCTTCCGTTTTACGTCTGCAGAGCCCGGCTCCGCGCGTACCTCACCCAGCATTAGCCCCGACCGGAAACCAGGACGGGACCAAAGGAGTGAGGGGCTATGGAGCCAGTTAGGCTCCTAAGTCACGATGCTCAGGAGTCCCCCTTGACGCGCAAACAGCATGTGATTAGGTGAGATGCGAGTGGGGCCACCGTTCTACGTCTGCAGAGCCCGGCCCTGCGCGTGCCTCACCTAGCATAGCCTTTCGGAACTAAGGAGTGAGGGGCTACGGGACCAGTTAGGCCCCGGAGTCACGATGCTCAGGGGTCCCCCTTGACGCTCAAACGGCCTTCATACCTTGGCTCCGCTCGGGGAGAGGCGCGCGACGAACCAGGCCCGAGGGGCCTGGCTGGGTGGCGTACGTCCGGGCGTGACCCAGGCGCAGCCCCCGTGCCCAGCCCCCTCGTGCGGCGCTCCTGAGGGGAGGCGTTGCGATGAGGCTAGACACTGAGCTCTGGGCTCCCTGAGGTTGATGCGGCCCGGGGGCCACCCTCAGTTATTTATCACCAGCGCGGAGCATAGCGCTTCCGCATGTGTACGGGCATAGCCGCTCCTCGGCAGTGTCGTCAGCCAGCGCGAAGCATGGTGCTTCCACTAGTACGTGGGAGGGGCCCCCCTCCGGGAGGAGCCCCCGGGGTGTGTGTCGACGTTCTGGGAACGGGGGTCCCCAGACTTTCCTACCTGCGGCCTGCGGCGTGGCTCAAGTGGGGGCCCAGCGCGGCCCATCTTCATCAACACGAGGCTCAAGACCCTCGCGAGGGGCCAAGCCTTGCGAGGCGGACGACACGGTGCATCCTCAGGCACAGCCTCGTCAGGCTGGCTCGCGAGGAGGCGGAGAGTTCAAGGCGGGGTACCTCACGAGGTACCTATGACGCAAGCCATGACGACACGGGGCACCAGGCGGGTGCCAGCGCGCGCAGCGTCCCTCTTTCCTCTTTGGTGCAAAGGGAGCAAGCGTATCAGCAGAGTACCGAGGCATCAGGCAAAGGTTGCCACTTCGGTGCAATGAGACCAAGGCCAGGAGGACTATGAGATGGAGGTCACCATGGAGCCCAGCGCGGCGTCATCACCAGAGCCTTTGGCAGGCGAAGATTGCTTTTGTCAGGATAGATGTACTCGCTGTCCCCCTTCAAATTAGCCCGCCATTGTTGGATCCCTTCCCGCTCAATATTTGGCGAGAGGACCAGGGCCTCTATAAATAGGACTAGCCACCCACATAGCAAAGGGGTTTTTTTTGGGGAGTTGTTTGGTCGGTTCGTTTGGTTCACAAGTAGAGAGAGAGAGAGAAAGAGGGAGACTAAACTCCTCACAACAGTTCATCACCACAGCCAAGAACAGACCCTCGCGAGGCTATTCTTCCTTGTATTGTTCATCCTCCCTAGCCCCAAGAGGCAATCCATCCACCACACACTGGAGTAGGGTATTACACCACATCGGTGGCCCGAACCAGTATAAATCTTGTGTCTTTCGTGCAGTTCTTTTAGTAGTTTAGATCCCATTGAGACGGAGAGGTTGAAGGTGAGATTTCCGCGCGCACCCCAGTGTTCGAACCTTAAGGGTATGCCGGAACCCGAAATCCGACATTTGGCGCGCCAGGTAGGGGTGCGCCGGAATTCGTCTTCCACCGCTCCGCTCTCCTTCGATCGTCGCGTCCATGTCTGACGCTTGTCGAGCCCGCGCCGAGCGCCGGGCCGCCATCGCTTCTCGCGTCGCCCAGACGGCCCCCGTCGGTGGGCGTCCTCGTCGTTCCCCGTCGCCCGCCATCAACGCCGCTACCGGCCCGGCGGGGGGCGAGCAGCAGGCATCGTCTCAGCACCCGTCCGTGCGGCAAGACGGCCGCACCGCCACTCCGTCACTCGCACCAGCTGGCTCTTTGTCCCGCGCGCTCCGCGCACCCTTGGAGGCTCGAGCTGCGCTCCTCGCGGCAAACGAGCTCCTGCGCTACCATCCCGTCAACGATGTCTATGAAGAATGGCTCGACCGCGTCGCCGAGCTTGTCCGCGCCGCAGGGGGCTCTTCCGCGCCGTCCGTCCTTCTGCGCCGCACTCCGCCCCGCGCGGGCAACGAAGCTCCAGAGACGCACCAGGCACCTCCTCTCCAAGAAGATGCCGTGGCTCCAAGGCGACTGGCCCCTGGGCGGAACCCGCTCCGTCAGGCGCCATCGCAACAAGAGCGAAGCTGCCAAGAAATCCCTTGCCCGCAGGGGGCTGCCTGGGCGCTCCCTGCTCCGGCAAGCCGCGGCCCTGCTCCAGCTCCGGCATGTCAAGACCCCGCCCTGCTCCTAGCTGCAGCGCATGGGGACCCTCAAGACCAAGCTCTCCACCAACCGAGGCCTTTCGTGGCCACTGCGGGCTGCCACGCCTACACCACTGAGCTGCGCAGCATCGCGTCGCCCGGCAAGTTCAAGCCCGACCTGCCTCCTCGCTACGACGCCACAACTGACCCCGCGGAATTCCTCCAGCTCTATGAGCTAGGCATCGAGGCTGCCGGCGGGGATGAAAAGGTCATGGCGAACTGGTTCCCCATGGCGCTGAAGGAAGGGGCGCGAACCTGGCTCCTGAATCTGGCTCTAGGCACGATCTCCTCCTGGGACCAGATGCGCGCCCGCTTCATCGCCAACTTCCAAGGTACTCGCGACCGGCCGCCTGCCGTGAGCGACATGCGCCGCATCAAGCAACAACCCGGAGAGACCCTGCAAAAGTACATCCAGCGCTTCAACAGCACGCGCCTCAAGATCCCCAGGGTGTCAGAGGAGGCCATCATCTCCGCCTTCTCTGATGGCGTGCGTGACGTCAAGATGAAGGAGGAACTGGATATGCACAAAGACCTCTACACCTCCCTGGAGCTGTTCAACTTGGCGAACAAGTGCGCCAGGGCTGAGGAGGGACGTCTCTCCCTCCTCGAGCTGCCTGCCGCGGACCCAAAAGAGAAGAAGCCCAAGGCCAAGGACGTGAAGCGCAAGGGGGCTGCCATACTCGCGGCGGAGCCAGACACCAAGCGGGGCAAAGATCTGCCCGAACCCTCCAGAGGCAGCCGGTACTGTGTGTACCATGACCTCCACACCCACAACACCAATGAATGTCAAGAGCTCCGCGCCGTGCGAGAAGGAAGGATCGGCCGTCGCCCTGACCGTGCTGACCGGGGCTATGGCCGAGGAGGAGGAAGAAACCCAGGGCGCTGGGAAGACCGCGGCCCGCGCCAGGGGTGGCACGACCAGCCTCGCGAGGACCGCTAGCGGGACCTGCCTCGTGAGGGGGACTGGAGAGACTAGCCTCGTGAGGACCGCCCTCATGGCAACGCAGGCCTACCTCCGCTGCCGCCTCCACCAAGAAGGAACGAAGACCGCCATCAAGACGAGGGGGCTGGGGGCTTCCAGGAGCCGCGCGCGATCTCCTGCATCCTGGGCGGAGCTCAAGCCCCAGCCTCCCAACGTATCTTCAAGCAGTTTGCCCGCGAAGTGAATGCAGTTCTCCCCAAGCTCGAAGCAACACGCCCCCTCAGGTGGTCGGCGTGCCCCATCACGTTCAGCTCGGCAGACCAGCTCAAGTGCGCAGCCACTGCGGGAGTCCTCCCGATGCTTTGCTCCCCGGTCATCAGCAACGTGCAGGTCACCAAGACCCTCATCGATGGTGGGGCAGGGCTCAGCTTCCTATCCGTGGAAACATTCAACAACCTCCAAGTGCCCTATGACCAGCTTTAGCCAACCAGGCCTTTCTCCAGGATCACCGACGGTTCCACAACCCCGATCGGGCAGGTCCGCCTCCCTGTCACCTTCGGAGCCCGTAGCAACTACCGCACCAAGCTCATCGACTTCGACGTCGCCCACATCCGCCTGCTGTACAACGCCATCCTCGGGTACCCAGCGCTGGCCAAGTTCATGGCCGTGACCCACCACGGCTACAACATCCTCAAGATGCCAGGAAGTGGCGGCGTCATCACGGTGCCCTGTGAAGAGAGAGATGCAGTGTGTTCCCTGGAGCGAGCCTTTCAGGCCGCGTCGCTAGAAGACCCAGATCGTGGAAGCAGGAGGCTTCCCGAGACCACCCCCAAGAAGAAGAAGACGTCGTCAGGCACAGCCTCTCAGGAGCAGGCCCCTCAGGGCCCGTGCCCCCTCAGGAGGGCCCTCCATCCATCGCATAGGAAAGCGCGCCCGACACCCTCCTCAGGCAGGGCTCGGGGGCTCTCACCTGGAGGGCCACCGACCTAGCCGGAGTCATGAGGGAGGCGCTTGGGCACCATGTGGAGGCGTGCTTCACAGCACGTTTCCCTCGAGAGGGAGCCAGGCGAGAAAGATCAGACCAGCAAGAGTTCGTTGACGAGGCCATTCGAGAGCTACAGGAGACAAGGATCATGAGAGGTTGCCGCCGCTTGCCAGCCATGGCCCCACATCCAGGCAAGAATGGTGGGCTGCGCGTCTGCGTCGACGTACCAGGGCTCAATCAAATTGCCACAACAGAGCGCATCAGGCCCTCGCAAGTGGGGCGCTGCGGAGGTCCACCCCACAGCTATGTTCGCATGCCTTACGGCCTGCCGAGCATGGCTGTGGTGTACCATCGCCTCATGAGGGGCATCGTGGAGGCTCAGGAAGACAGGCGTTCCGCGGCTCTAGCGGAGGTGGAGACAGCTCGCGAGGAGTCACCAGTGCCTCCGGAGCCTCCCGAGGCCCCGGGGCCTGGGGGCTCGTGAGGATCGGCTTCTGCAGCCCGTCAAGTCTGCTGCACCAACGCCACTACGCCGACGACATCCTCAGGTGACATCTTTCAAGTTCCGTTCTCAGCTGGGAGCACCCTCCCAGGGTTGCATCACTCCCAGGCCGCGTGGGTCCGTCCCCGCGGCATGTATCTGCATTTACCCTTCCATCGTTAGTTTGCCTTGTTGGGGGCGCCCCTCGGGCTGCATCACCCCCAAGCCGTTCGGGCCACACCCAGTGGCATGTATCTCCGTAGTGTTTATTTCCAACTATGCATTGCCTATCACGCTTAGCTGCCTGGTGC
Source organism: Triticum monococcum (assembly GCA_034509565.1). Taxonomy (NCBI): domain Eukaryota; kingdom Viridiplantae; phylum Streptophyta; class Magnoliopsida; order Poales; family Poaceae; genus Triticum; species Triticum monococcum. The sequence goes on along the minus strand of CM067843.1, from coordinate 182,183,973 downwards.
CCGTCCACGGCATCCTCTCTTCCCATGTCGGCCACTTGCACGTTAAAGGGGGGGGTGCCTGAGCATCGCGACTCAGGGCTCTTACTGGCTCTCCAGCCCTCACCCTCTGGCCTTGTCCATGGCATCGCGACCTGGCATACCAGCGACGGCCGAGACAAGCTCGAGGGCCGGGACCCGAGGACGTAGAGTACCGGCATCTAACCAAATTTTGCAGGGACACATCTCAAGATACGGCCCAGTGCCGGGCGCAACCCACCCAGAGGTAGGGCCTCGGGAGTCCCGCGCTGGCTCACGGGTGCCCAGATACGCCTCGCCTACCTCAACCAGCAAGCTCTTGAGTGACTAATGATCGACTAATGGCCGCCGTGGCAACACCATCTTCCTTCTGTGATGACCCTACAGGATCCCTGGAGGGAACCGCGCAAGCCGAGGCCCTCACGAGGTTTCCTTCGCCCTCGCCCGCGCGAACCGCTTGCACGTTAAAGGGGGGTGCCTAAGCATCGCGACTCAGGGCTCTTACTGGCTCTCCAGCCCTCACCCTCTGGCCTTGTCCACGGCATCGCGACCTGGCATACCAGCGATGGCTGAGACAAGCTTGAGGGCCGAGACCCGAGGACGTAGAGCAGAAAGGGGAGTAGAGGCGGGAAAGAAGGGGTCTCGCGAGGACCTTGCCGAGCGTTTCCGCTCCTATCCACACACAGACCCAACGGCGCACCTGGAACGGCCCCTGATCCTCAAGATAAGTTACCACCCACGGCACTGGCTGCTGCAGCACTACTCCCGCACCTAAAGCAACTCCATACTAGCGACGTTGCTTCCCTTTCTCACTAAGTGATGGCTGCTTGGGCGCCAAAGGGGACCTCCTGAGCATCGCAACTCAGGGGCTCTTACCGGACCTCGGGTCGCTCACCTCCTGGCCTTGACCACGGCATCGTGACCTAGCATACCAGCGACGGCTGACGCCGCCTTGGGACTGGGACCTGTCGGCGTAGAGCACCAGGCCCTCGCGAGGTTCGAAAGGGAGTACTAAGCTATGACGGAATCAGCAACTCACACGAATCCATAGCAAAGGTCATATATTAACAAACGGGACTACAGACACCTTACAAGCCCCCATGGGGCGCATTTCGATTCCTCGCAGGGAAAGGATCCTAAGGAGTGCTAACTATACGGCTCCTATAGAAGATGCCATCATCAACAGTGGGCCGTCAGGCACCGGCGCCAACCACATCCAGATCAGGGTTGGCGACGGCCTGACGCGTCCGCCCTGCTCCTGGAGCGATGGCGACTCGGGGGCTCGTAGCTGTCGTCGCTCGTCTCCGGAGTCACGTAGCCTCCGCTGGAGCCGCTGGACCCTCGGGCGCCACTGCCAAGGGGGCGGTCAGCGGGCCTAGCCCTCACCAGGGCGAGGTCCTGGTCGCTTCTCCCGCGGCAGCACTCCAGCCGGCGCCCGATCGCGTCAAAGACCTTGAGGAACATCACCGCCGCGCCGTCATACTCCAGGTGGACCGTGAAGACGCCTCTTTCCCTGCAGACCCGGGCGATCTCCCTCCAGCCGCGGGACATGTAGACCGTGCCCGGGGCAGCGACGATGACCTCGGCCTCGGTCGCGGGGGCGCCGCAGTCGGCGTGCTGCAGCTGGAGCTCCATAGGCCCCCCTGGAAGAACCACGGAGGCGAAGAAGGGAGGAAGGCGGATCCAGGACTGAAGAGGAGTGACGACGTGGAGCACGAACTCGTGGGAGGAGCCCTCGGCATGGACTCCAGGAGGAACCACCCACGCCTTCACAACCCGACGGCGCCGACGACGGCGCTGACCGCGGGGATCAGCATCGGCACCTCCGGGGCCCTCGACGTGGGCGTACAAGGGCAGCGGGAACCCCGGCGGAGCCCGCTTGCCCCGGGGCCTCGCCACCACCGGGTCGTCCTCATCGTCCCGGCTGCAATGGGCGAGTCGCTTCTTCGGCGGGAGAGGGTCTGGCCCTTCTCGAGGAGCCTTTCCCTTCTCCGCTGCAGAGAACCGACGAATCGGAGCCATCACACCAAGCCGGAGCAAGAACTGAGGCGAAGGAGAGAGCAAGAGGAGATGGACTTGACGGGCACGAGCAGTGCCGTACTTATAGCCGGTGAAGGCCAACCGCCGGTCTCCACGATCACAGGTAATCATAACATGTTCTGCATGCAGGGACTTGTCCAACTCGCATGATCACCAAGGCATCATGGGGAAGCGGAGGCGCCACGTCCAATCAACCGCCACGCGGCGTCCAAGGCCGCAGGCTGTTAGGGCCCGCGGCGCTTCGCCCTTGCCCTTTCGCCTCTCGACACAGCCAAGTCCATGCGCGCCTTGGGCCCGGGGGCTACTGTCGGCGTTCTGGGAATGGGGGTCCCCAGACTTGCCTGCCTGCGGCCTGCGGCGTGGCTCAAGTGGGGGCCCAGCACGGCCCATCTTCATCAACACGAGGCTCAAGACCCTCGCGAGGGGCCAAGCCTCGCAAGGCGGACGACACGGCGCATCCTCAGGCACAGCCTCGTCAGGCTGGCCCGCGAGGAGGCGGAGAGTTCAAGGCGGGGTACCTCGCGAGGTACCTATGATGCAAGCCATGAGGACACGGGGCACCAGGCGGGTGCCAGCGCGCGCAGCGTCCCTCTTTCCTCTTTGGTGCAAAGGGAGCAAGCGTATCAGTGGAGTACCGAGGCATCAGGCAAAGGTTGCCACTTCGGTGCAACGAGACCAAGGCTAGGAGGACTACGAGACGGAGGTCACCATGGAGCCCATCGCGGCGTCATCACCAGAGCCTTTGGCAGGAGAAGACTGCTTTTGTCAGGATAGATGTACTCGCTGTCCCCCTTCAAATTAGCCCGCCATTGTTGGATCCCTTCCCGCTCAATATTTGGGGAGAGGACCAGGGCCTCTATAAATAGGACTAGCCACCCACATAGCAGAGGGTTTTTTTTGGGGAGTTGTTCGGTCGGTTCGTTTGGTTCACAAGTAGAGAGAGAGAAAGAGGGAGACTGAACTCTTCACAACAGTTCATCACCACAGCCAAGAATAGACCTTCGTGAGGCTGTTCTTCCTTGTATTGTTCATCCTGACCAGCCCCAGGAGGCAATCCATCCACCACACACTGGAGTAGGGTATTACACCACATCGGTGGCCCAAACCAGTATAAATCTTGTGTCTTTCGTGCAGTTCTTTTAGTAGTTTAGATCCCATTGAGACAGAGAGGTTGAAGGTGAGATTTCCGCGCGCACCCCAGTGTTCGAACCTTAAGGGTCTGCCGGAACGCGAAATCCGACAGTGTGTACAGCCCCACCCTGACACGTGGCCGGCACGGTAGGGCTAGGTGAGGTGTATCTGGGCACCCATGAGCCAGCGCGGGACTCACAGGGCCCTACCTCTAGGTGGGTTGCGCCTGGCACTGGGCCTTATCTTGGGCTGCGTTCCTGCAAACTTGGTTAGATGCCGGCACTCTACGTCCTCAGGTCCCGGCCCTCGAGCTTGTCTCAGCCGTTGCTGGTACGCCAGGTCGCTATGCCATGGACATAGCCAGAGGGTGAGGGCTGGAGAGCCAGTAAGAGCCCTGAGTCGCGATGCTCAGGTACCCCCCTTTAACGTGCAAGTGGTCGGCATGGAGAAGAAGAGGTGCCGTGGGCAGGCATCAAGTAATCAAGCATGACGGGCGAATGCATAGCTGGAAATAAACGCAAGGTAGATACATGCCGCTGGGCCTGGCCCGAGCGACTTGGGGATAATGCAGCCTGAGGGGCGCCCCCAACAAAGCAAGCTAACGACATGGAAATAAAAGGGATACATACCGTAGGGACGGACCCATGCGGCCTGGGAATGATGCGGCCCTGGGAGGGCGCTCCCAGCTGGAAATGAAACTGGTAAGATGTCACCTGAGGGTGTCGAGGGCAAAGGGGTGTTGGTGCAGCAGACTCGGGAGGCTGCGGAAGCTGATCCTCACGAGCCCCCAGGCCCAAGGGCCTCGGGAGGCTCCGGAGGCACTGGTAGCTCTTTGCGAATCACCTCCATCTCCGCTAGGGCCGCGGAACGCCTGTCTTCCTGAGCCTCCGTGGTGCCCCTCATGAGGCGCTGGCGCGTAGCAACCACGCTCGGCAGGCCGTAAGGCATGCGAACATAGCTGTGGGGCGGACCCCGGTAGCGCCCCACTCGCGAGGGCCAGAGGCGCTCCATCGTAGCGGCTTGGTTGAGCCCTGGTACATCGACGCAGATGCACAGCCCACCATCCTCGCCTGGATGGGGAGCCGCAGCCGGTAGACGGCGGCAACCTCTCATGATCCTTGATTCCTGTAGTTCTTGAATGGATTTGTCGACGAACTCCTGCAGGTCTGACCTTCCTTTCCTTGCTCCTTCTTAAGGGAAACGTGCTTCGAAACATGCCTCCACGTGGTGCCCAAGCGCCTCCCTCGTGACCCTGGCCAGGTCGGTGGCCCTCCAGGGGAGAGCCCCCGAGCCCTGCCTAAGGAGGGCGCCGGGTGTGCTTTCCTATGCGATGGAAGGAGGCTCCCCCTGGACAGACGCGGGCCCTGATGGGCCCGCCTCTCGACAGGCCGGTCCGGACGATGTCTTCTTCTTCTTGGGGGTGGTCTCGGGAAGCCTCCTGCTTCCGCGATCCGGGTCTTCCAGTGACGCGGCCTGAAAGGTTCGCTCCAGGGAACACATTGCATCCATCTCTTCACAGGGCACCGTGATGACTCGGCCACTCCCTGGCATCTTGAGGACGTTGTAGCCATGGTGAGTCACGGCCATGAACTTGGCCAGCGCTGGGTACCCAAGGATGGCGTTGTACGACAGGCGGATGTGGGCGACGTCGAAGTCGATGAGCTCGGTGCGGTAGTTGTCGCGTGCTCCAAAGGTGACAGGGAGGCGGACCTGCCCAATCGGGACCGTGGAGCCGTCGGTGATTCCGGAGAAGGGCTTGGTTGGCTGAAGCTGGTCGTAGGGCACTTGGAGATTGTTGAACGTTTCCACGGACAGGGCATTGAGCCCTGCCCCACCATCGATGAGGGTCTTGGTGACCAGTACATTGCTGATGACTGTGGAGCAGAGCATCGGGAGGACGCCAGCTGTGGCTGCACACTTGAGTTGATCCGCTAAGCTAAATGTGATGGTGCACGCCGATCACCTGAGAGGGCGCGTTGCTTTGAGCCTGGGGAGGGCTGCGTTCACCTCGCGGGCAAACTGCTTGAAGATGCGTTGGGAGGCTGGGGCTTGAGCTCCACCCAGGATGCAGGCGATTGCGCGTGGCTCCTGGAAGCCCCCAGCCCCCTCATCTTGATGGCGGTCCTCGTTCCTCCTTGGCTGAGGCGGCAGTGGAGGGAGGCCTGCGTTGCCTTGCGGGCGATCCTCACAAGGCTGATCCCTCAAGTCCCCCTCACGAGGCAGGTCTCGCCAGCGATCCTCGCGAGGCTGATCGCGCCACCCTTGGCGCGGGCCACGGTCTTCCCAGCGTCCTGCATTTCTTCCTCCTCCTCGGCCGTAGCCCCGATCGACGCGATCGGGACGACGGCCGATCCTTCCTTCCTGCACGGCGCGGAGTTCTTGGCATTCGTTGGTGTTGTGGGTGTGGAGGTCGTGGTACACACAGTACCGGCTGCCCCTGGAGGACTCAGGCAGATCTTTGCCCCGCTTGGTGTCTGGTTCTGCTGCGAGCACGGCAGCCCCGTTGCACTTCACGTCCTTGGCCTTGGGCTTTTTCTCCTCTGGTTCTGCGGCAGGCAGCTCGAGGAGGGAGAGGCGTCCCTCCTCAGCCCTGGCGCACTTGGTCTCCAAGTTGAACAGCTCCAGGGAGGTGCACAGGTCTTCATGCATCGCCAGCTCCTCCATCTTGACGTCGCGCACGCCATCGGAGAAGGCCGAGATGATGGCCTCCTCAGACACCTTGGGGATCTTGAGGCGCGCGCTGTTGAAGCGCTAGATGTACTTTTCCAGGGTCTCTCCAGGTTGTTGCTTGATGCGGCGCATGTCGCTCACGGCGGGCGACCGGTCGCGAGTACCTTGGAAGTTGGCGATGAAGCGGGTGCGCATCTGGTCCCAGGAAGAGATCGTGCCTGGAGCTAGATTCAGGAGCCAGGTGCGAGCTCCTTCCTTGAGCGCCATGGGGAACCAGTTCGCCATGACCTTTTCGTCCCCACTAGCAGCTTTGATGCCCAGCTCGTAGAGCTGGAGGAACTCTACAGGGTCAGTCGTGCCATCATAACGAGGAGGCAGGTCTGGCTTGAACTTGCTGGGCCACGCGACGCTACGCAGCTCGGTGGTGTAGGCACGGCAGCCTGCGGTGGCCACGAAAGGCCTCGGCTGGTGGAGAGCTTGGTCTTGAGGGTCCCCACGCACTGCAGCTAGGAGCAGCGCGGGGTCTTGGCGTGCCGGAACTAGAGCAGGGTCGCGGCATGCCGGAGCAGGGAGCGCTCGGGCAGCCCCTTGCGGGCGTGGGATCTCTTGGCTGCTCCGTTCTTGCTGCGCTGGCACCTGAAGGAGCGGGTTCCGCCCAGGGGCCACGCGCCTTGGAGCCATAGCGTCTTCTTGGAGAGCAGGCGGCTGGTACGCCTCCGGAGCTTCGTTGCCCGCGCGGGGCGGGGTGTGGCGCAGAGGAACGGACGGCGCGGGAGAGCCCCCTGCGGCGCGGACAAGCTCGGCCACGCGGTCGAGCCACTCATCATAGACGTCGTTGACGGGACGGTAGCGCAGGAGCTCGTTTGCCGCGAGGAGCGCAGCTCGAGCCTCCATGGGTGCGCGGAGCGCGCGGGACGAAGAACCAGCTGGTGCAAGCGATGGAGTAGCGGTGCGGCCGTCTTGCTGCACGGATGGATGCTGGGACGACGCTTGCTGCTCGCCCCCCGCCGGGCCGGTGGCGGCGTTGACGGCAGGCGACGAGGAACGACAAGGACGTCCGCCGACGGGCGCCATCTGGGCAATGCGAGAAGCGATGGCGGCCCGGCGCTCGGCGCGGGCCCGACGAGCGTCGGACATGGATGGGACGGTCGGAGGAGAACGGGGCGGTGGACGACGAATTCCGGCGCACCCCTACCTGGCGCGCCAAATGTCGGATTCCGGGTTCTGGCAGACCCTTAAGGTTCGAACACTGGGGTGCGCGCGGAGATTACGCCTTCTATCTCCCCGCCTCGCAAAGATCTAAACTACTAAAAGAACTGCACAAGGGACACAAGATTTATACTGGTTCGGGCCACCGTTGTGGTGTAATACCCTACTCCAGTGCGTGGTTGGTGGATTGCCTCCTAGGGCTGATGATGATGAACAATACAAGGAAGAACAGCCTCACGAGGGTCTATTCTTGGTTGGGGTGATGAACTGCTAGGAGGAGTTCAGCCACCCTTCTCTTTCTCTCTCTCTCTCCCTTACTCTTACTAGCCAACCAAACGAACAAACCGAACCCCTTGCTACGTGGGCGGCTGGCCCTATTTATAGAGGACCTGGTCCTCTTCCCAAATATTGAGCGGGAAGGGAGCCAACAATGGCGGGCTAATTTGAAGGGGGACAACAAGTATCAACTAATCTGACAAAAGCAGTCTTCGCCTGCGCAAAGCTCCGGTGATGACGCCGTCTTGGGCTCCATGGTGACCTCCGTCTCGTAGTCCTCCTGGTCTTGGTCTCGTTGCACCGAAATGGCAACCTTTGCCTGATGCCTCGGTACTCCGCGGCTGCGCTTGCCCCCTTTGCACCAAAGAGGAAAGAAGGACGCTGCGTGCGCTGTCACCCGCCTGGCGCCCTGAGTCGTCATGGCTTGCGTCACGGGCACCTCGCGAGGTACCCCGCCTTGAGCTCTCCGCCTCCTCGCGAGCTAGCCTGACGAGGCCGTGCCTGAGGAAGCTCCGTGTCATCCGCCTCGCGAGGCTTGGCCCCTCGCGAGGGTCTTGAGTCTTGTGTTGATGAAGATGGGCCGTGCTGGTCCTCCTTTGAGCCACGCCGCAGGCCGCAGGCAGGCAAGTCTAGGGACCCCTGTTCCCAGAATGCCGACATAAACCAAGGCCGCTTGGCAAGTCTTGGTCCAATCCGGAAATGTTTAATCCCCACACACGAAAAAAAGGTAGAAATGACCACCGAAGGAGAACGAAGCGCCGGAATGCAAAACGCACTACGGGGAAAATGCTCGAATGCATGAGATGAACACATATGCAAATGCAATGCACATGATGACATGATATGAGATGCATGACAACAATCACAACACACAGAGACAAAGACCTGAACCCGAGAAAATAAAATAACTTAAAGCCGGAAATGGCAAGAGTTGGAGTACAAATTGGGTAAATCATATCCGGGGTGTTACACTTCTATTTGCTTGCTAAAAATCTATTTATATGGACCCACTTAAAGTGTTCTACTTGGATCATCTCCGATCCTTATGTGCTCGTGCTGAAACCCCAACTAGCCTAGTTGATGGGAAATCTTTAGATGAGCATGCTCATTTTGTGCATCACCGTTTGTCTTAAAAAGAGAGACTCTTATGGGATCAAATAAACAGATTGCTGTGTTATGCTTGGAATCTTTGTGAAATTTGTGATTTTACTTGTTGCTCTAAGAACCCTAAAAAAACCTCCCCTACCTATGTGAGTTTAATGATAATGAAATATTATCTTCTTATGCAAAGGGTGTTTATAGTTATTACAATATCGAACAAATTGAAGAATTTGTTGCTTTTAAGGGTGCTTATGAAGTTGCTTCTTTGATTGAAAAGTATGATATTACTCTCTACGAATCTGAAAATTTTGACATACTTAAATATTGCTATGAAAACTATGCTCATAATGTCTATGTCAAAGAATTTATTGAAGGAATGGCTGTTGCTTCGGAAGAAGATAATTATATGCATGAATCTATAGATAATTATGATTCCGATGATTTGATTGAAATTTCCCTTGATGAACATGATGCTTGCTATTCTTGTGGCCATGATGCCAATATTTATGAAGATGAATTTGCTATAGTTCCTTATGTTAAACATGAGATCGTTGCTATTGCACCCATACTTGATAGTTCCTTCGATGAAAAGCATGATTGCAATGATGTTATCATAAATTCTCTTAATTTTAATTGTGTTAATGATATGTAAAACCTCAAGATTGGGTATGCTAGTTTTGCTATGAATACTATTTGTTGCAATCATCATGATTGGGGTGATTCATCTTATGATCTTGAAAATTTATTTAAGCCCCATGATGAATATGAGATTGATAATAGTGTTTGCAATAATATTGAAAGTGGGTTTGGAAGGGTGTCAACTTTAGATCCCACATATTTGTAGAATGTTCAATCTTATGAAGTTTTTGATAAAAGTGGGTTTGGAGAGGTCATGACTTTAGTTAATGTTAATCCCACTATTTTGAAAGAGTGTCAACTTTGCATACATGTGGATCGTGTTAAGAATATGTTTTGTGATAGCTATATTGTTGAATTTTCTTATGATCCTACATGTAATTATTATGAGAGAGGGAAATATGGTTGTAGAAATTTTCATGTTACTAAATTACCTCTCGTATATGTTAAGATTGCTATCGTTTCTTTCCGCTTCCTTGCATATGCTAGTTTTTGCTTGCCTTGATAATTTTTTTTGCCTATAAGATGCCTATGCATAGGAAGTATTTTAGACATAGATGGGTTTGTCACATGTTATATGATGCTCTATTTGTGCTTCAATTCTTGTCTTTCATGTGAGCATCGTAGAAATCTTATGCCTAGCTAGGGGCGTTAAACGATAGCGCTTGTTGGGAGGCAACCCAATTTTATTCTTATTCCTTGATTTTTGCTCCTGTTTAGTAATAAATAATTTATCTAGCCTATTTTTTGGTTGTGTTTTTTGTGTTGAATTAGATTTTGTGCCAAGTAGAACCGTTGGAAAGACTTGGGGAAAGTCTTTTTGATCTTGCTGTAAAAAATAGAAACTTTAGCGCTCACGAGAATTGCTGCCATTTTTTATTGGAGAGTGATATTTAGTTAATTCTTTTTAAGATGATTAATAGATAAATCCCTCACGTTCAGCAATTTATTTTATAATTTTTGGGGTCCCAGAAGTTTGCGTTAGCTACAGATTACTACAGACTGTTCTGTTTTTGACAGATTCTGTTTTTCGTGTGTTGTTTGCTTATGTTGATGAATCTATGGCTAGTAATAGAGTTTATAAACCATAGAGAAGTTGGAATACAGTAGGTTTAACACTAATATAAATCAAGAATGACTTCATTACAGTACCTTGAAGTGGTGGTTTGTTTTCTTTCGCTAACGGAGCTCATGAAGATTTTCTTTTTAAGTTTTGTGTTGTGAAGTTTTCAAGTTTTGGGTAAAGATTTGATGGATTATGGAACAAGGAGTGGCAAGAGCCTAAGCTTGGGGATTCCCATGGCACCCCAAGGTAAAATCCAAGGACACCAAAAATCCTAAGCTTGGGGATGCCCCGGAAGGCATCCCCTCTTTCGTCTTCGTCTATCGGTAACTTTACTTGGAGCTATATTTTTATTCGCCACATGATATGTGTTTTGCTTGGAGCGTCTTGTATGATTTGAGTCTTTGCTTTTTAGTTTACCACAATCATCCTTGATGTACACACCTTTTGAGAGAGACACACTGAAGGAAATATGCCCTAGAGGCAATAATAAAGTTATTATTTATTTCCTTATATCATGATAAATATTTATTATTCATGCTATAATTGTATTAATTGGACACATGATACATGTGTGAATACATAGACAAATAGAGTGTCACTAGTATGCCTCTACTTGACTAGCTCATTGATCAAAGATGGTTATGTTTCCTAGCCATGGACATGAGTTGTCATTTGATTAACGGGATCACATCATTAGGAGAATGATGTGATTGACTTGACCCATTTCGTTAGCTTAGCACTTGATCATTTAGTATGTTGATATTGCTTTCTTCGTGACTTATACATGTTCCTATGACTATGAGATTATGCAACTCCCGTTTACCGGAGGAACACTTTGTGTGCTACCAAACGTCACAATGTAACTGGGTGATTATAAAGGTGCTCTATAGGTGTCTCCGAAGGTACTTGTTGAGTTGGCGTATTTCGAGATTAGGATTTGTCACCTCCGATTATTGGAGAGGTATCTCTGGGCCCTCTCGGTAATGCACATCACTATAAGCCTTGCAAGCAATGTGACTAATGAGTTAGTTGTGGGATGGTGCATTACGGAACGAGTAAAGAGACTTGCCGGTAACGAGATTGAACTAGGTATTGAGATACCGACGATCGAATCTCGGGCAAGTAACATACCGATGACAAAGGGAATAACGTATGTTGTTATGCGGTTTGACCGATAAAGATCTTCATAGAATATGTAGGAGCCAATATGAGCATCCAGGTTCCGCTATTGGTTATTGACCGAAGACGTGTCTCGTCTACATAGTTGTCGAACCCGTAGGATCCGCACGCTTAAAGTTTGGTGACGATCGGTATTATGAGTTTTTGTGTTTTGATGTACCAAAGGTAGTTAGGAGTCCCGGATATGATCATGGACATAATGAGGAGTCTTGAAATGGTCGAGACGTAAAGATCGATATATTGGACGACTATATTCGGACACCGTAAGTGTTCCGAGTGGTTTCGGATAAAACCGGAGTACCGGGGGGTTACCGGAACCCCCCGGGGAGTTAATTGGGCCTCATGGGCCTTAGTGGGAGAAGAGGAGGGGCGGCCAGGGCAGCCGCGCGCCTCCTCCCCCTCTAGTCCGAATTGGACAAGGAGGGGGGCGGCGCCCCCCTTTTTCCTTCTCCTCTCTCCCTTCCTTCCCTCTCCTACTCCAACAAGGAAAAGGAGGAGTCCTACTCCCGGCGGGAGTAGGACTCCCTCCCTGGCGCGCCCTCCTCCTGGTCGGCCGCCTTCCCCCTTGCTCCTTTATATACGGGGGCAGGGGGTACCCTAGAACACACAAGTTGATCAGTTGATCTATTCCAGCCGTGTGTGGTGCCCCCTCCACCATACTCCACCTCGGTTATATCATAGCGGTGCTTAGGCGAAGCCCTGCGTCGGTAGCATGATCATCACCGTCACCACGCCGTCGTGCTGACGAAACTCTCCTGTGAAGCTTTGCTGGATCGGAGATCGCGGGATGTCATCGAGTTGAACGTGTGCAGAACTCAGAGGTGCCATGCATTCGGTACTTGGATCGGTCGGATCATGAAGAAGTATGACTACGTCAACTGTGTTGTGCTAACGCTTCTGCATTCGGTCTACGAGGGTACGTGGACATACTCTCCCCTCTCGTTGCTATGCATCACCATGATACCGTGTGTGCGTAGGATTTTTTTTGAAATTAATACGTTTCCCAACAGTGGCATCCGAGCCAGGTTATTGTGTAGATGTTATATGCACGAGTAGAACACAAGTGAGTTGTGGGCGATACAAGTCATACTGCTTACCAGCATGTCATACTTTGGTTCGGCGGTATTGTTGGATGAAGTGGCCCGGACTGACATTACGCGTACGCTTACGCGAGACTGTTCTACCGACATGCTTTGCACACAGGTGGCTGGTGGGTGTCAGTTTCTCCAACTTTAGTTGAACCGAGTGTTGCTACGCCCGGTCCTTGAGAAGGTTAAAACAACACTAACTTGACGAACTACCGTTGTGGTTTTGATGCGTAGGTAAGAATGGTTCTTGCTAAGCCCGTAGCAGCCACGTAAAACTTGCAACAACAAAGTAGAGGACGTCTAACTTGTTTTTGCAGGGCATGTTGTGATGTGATATGGTCAAGACATGATGCTATATATATATATTGTATGAGATGATCATGTTTTGTAACAGAGTTATCGGCAACTGGCAGGAGCCATATGGTTGTCGCTTTATTGTATGCAATGCAATCGCCCTGTAATTGCTTTACTTTATCACTAAGCGGTAGCGATAGTCATAGAAGCATTAGTTGGCGAGACGACAACGATGCTACGATGGAGATCAAGGTGTCGCACCGGTGACGATGGTGATCATGACGGTGCTTCGGAGATGGAGATCAGAAGCACAAGATGATGATGGCCATATCATATCACTTATATTGATAGCATGTGTTGTTTATCTTTTATGCATCTTATTTTGCTTTGATTGATGGTAGCATTATAAGATGATCTCTCACTAAATTTCAAGATAAAAGTGTTCTCCCTGAGTATGCACCGTTGCCAAAGTTCATCGTGCTGAGACACCACGTGATGATCGGGTGTGATAAGCTCTACGTCCATCTACAACGGGTGCAAGCCAGTTTTGCACATGCAGAATACTTGGGTTAAACTTGATGAGCCTAGCATATGCAGATATGGCCTCAGAACACTGAGACCGAAAGGTTGAGCGTGAATCATATAGTAGATATGATCAACATAGTGATGTTCACCATTGAAAACTACTCCATTTCACGTGATGATCGGTTATGGTTTAGTTGATATGGATCACGTGATCACTTAGATGATTAGAGGGATGTCTATCTAAGTGGGAGTTCTTAAGTAATATGATTAATTGAACTTAAATTTATCATGAACTTAGTACCTGATAGTATTTTGCTTGTCTATGTTATTGTAGATAGATGGCCCGTGCTGTTGTTCCGTTGAATTTTAATGCATTCCTTGAGAAAGCAAACTTGAAAGATGATGCTAGAAATTACACGGACTGGGTCTGTAACTTGAGGCTTATCCTCATTGCTGCACAGAAGAATTACGTCCTTGAAGCACCGTTGGGTGCCAAGCCTCCTACAGATGTTGCTGATGACGTTAAGAACGTCTGGCAGAGTAAAGCTGATGACTACTCGATAGTTCAGTGTGCCATGCTTTACGGCTTAGAACCGGGCCTTGAACGACGTTTTGAACGTCATCGAGCATATGAGATGTTCCAGGAGTTGAAGTTAATATTTCAAGCAAATGCCCGGATTGAGAGATATGAAGTCTCCAATAAGTTCTATAGCTGCAAGATGGAGGAGAATAGTTCTGGTAGTGAACATATACTCAAAATGTTTGGGTATCATAATCACTTGACTCAACTGGGAGTTAATCTTCCTGTTGATAGTGTCATTGACAAAGTTCTTCAATCACTGCCACCAAGCTACAAGAGCTTCGTGATGAACTATAATATCCAAGGGATGAATAAGACAATTCCCGAGCTCTTCGCAATGCTAAACGCAACAGAGGTAGAAATCAAGGAGCATCAAGTGTTGATGGTCAACAAGATCACCAGTTTCAAGAAAAAGGGTAAAGGGAAGAAGAAGGGGAACTTCAAGAGGAACAACAAACAAGTTTCTGCTCAGGAGAAGAAACCCAAGTCTGGACCTAAGCCTGAGACTGAGTGCTTCTACTGCAAACAGACTGGTCACTGGAAGCGGAACTGCCCCAAGTATTTGGCGGATAAGAAGGATGGCAAGGTGAACAAAGGTATATGTGATATACATGTTATTGATGTGTACCTTACCAGAGCTCGCAGTAGCACCTGGGTATTTGATACTGGTTCTGTTGCTAATATTTGCAACTCGAAACAGGGACTACGGATTAAGCGAAGACTCGCTAAGGACGAGGTGACGATGCGCGTGGGAAATGGTTCCAAAGTCGATGTGATCGCCGTCGGCATGCTACCTCTACATCTACCTTCGGGATTAGTTTTAGACCTAAATAATTGTTATTTGGTGCCAGCGTTAAGCATGAACATTATATCTGGATCTTGTTTGAAGCGAGACGGTTATCATTTAAATCTGAGAATAATGGTTGTTCTATTTATACGAGTAATATTTTTATGGTCATGCACCCTTGAAGAGTGGTCTATATTTGTTGAATCTCGATAGTAGTGATACACATATTCATAATGTTGAAGCCAAAAGATGTAGAGTTGATAATGATACTGCAACTTATTTGTGGCACTGCCATTTGGGTCATATTGGTGTAAAGCGCATGAAGAAACTCCATACTAATGGACTTTTGGAATCACTTGATTATGAATCACTTGGTACTTGTGAACCATGCCTTATGGGCAAGATGACTAAGACGCCGTTCTCCAGAACAATGGAGCGAGCAACAGACTTGTTGGAAATCATACATACTGATGTATGTGGTCCGATGAATATTGAGGCTCGCGGCGGGTATTGTTATTTTCTCACCTTCACAGATGATTTGAGCAGATATGGTTATATCTACTTAATGAAACATAAGTCTGAAACATTTGAAAAGTTCAAAGAATTTTAGAGTGAAGTGGAAAATCATCGTAACAAGAAAATAAAGTTTCTACGATCTGATCATGGAGGAGAGTATTTGAGTTACGAGTTTGGTCTACATTTGAAACAATGCGGAATAGTTTTACAACTCACGCCACCTGGAACAACACAACGTAATGGTGTGTCCGAACGTCGTAATCGTACTTTACTAGATATGGTGCGATCTATGATGTCTCTTACTGATTTACCGCTATCGTTTTGGGGTTATGCTTTAGAGACGGCTGCATTCACGTTAAATAGGTCACCATCAAAATCCGTTGAGACGACACCTTATGAACTATGGTTTGGCAAGAAACCAAAGTTGTCATTTCTTAAAGTTTGGGGCTGCGATGCTTATGTGAAAAAGCTTCAACCTGATAAGCTCGAACCCAAATCGGAGAAATGTGTCTTCATAGGATACCCAAAGGAAACTATTGGGTACACCTTCTATCACAGATCCGAAAGCAAGACATTCGTTGCTAAGAATGGATCCTTTCTAGAGAAGGAGTTTCTCTCGAAAGAAGTGAGTGGAAGGAAAGTAGAACTTGATGAGGTAACTGTACCTGCTCCCTTATTGGAAAGTAGTTCGTCACAGAAACCGGTTCCTGTGACACACCTACACCAATTAGTGAGGAAGCTAATGATGATGATCATGAAACTTCAGATCAAGTTACTACCGAACCTCGTAGGTCAACTAGAGTAAGATCCGCACCAGAGTGGTACGGTAATCCTGTTCTGGAGGTCATGTTGCTAGACCATGATGAACCTGCGAACTATGAGGAAGCGATGATGAGCCCAGATTCCGCAAAATAGCTTGAGGCCATGAAATCTGAGATGGGATCCATGTATGAGAACAAATTGTGGATTTTGGTTGACTTGCCCGATGATCGGCAAGCCATCGAGAATAAATGGATCTTCAAGAAGAAGACATACGTTGATGGTAATGTTACTGTCTACAAAGCTCGACTTGTTGCGAAAGGTTTTCGACAAGTTCAAGGAGTTGACTACGATGAGACCTTCTCACCCGTAGCGATGCTTAAGTTCGTCCAAATCATGTTAGCTATTGCCGCATTTTATGATTATGAAATTTGACAAATGGATGTAAAGACTGCATTCCTGAATGGATTTTTGGAAGAAGAGTTGTATATGACGCAACCTGAAGGTTTTATCGATCCAAAAGGTACTAACAAAGTGTGGAAGCTCCAGCAATCCATTTATGGACTGGTGCAAGCTTCTCGAAGTTGGCCTAAACGCTTTGATAGTGTGATCAAAGCATATGGTTTTATACAGACTTTTGGAGAAGCCTATATTTACAAGAAAGTGGGTGGGAGCTCTGTAGCATTTATAATATTATATGTGGATGACATATTGTTGATTGGAAATGATATAGAATTTCTGGATAGCATAAAAGGATACTTGAAAAAGAGTTTTTCGATGAAGGGCCTCGGTGAAGCTGCTTACATATTGGGCATCAATATCTATAGAGATAGATCAAGACGCTTAATTGGACTTTCACAAAGCACATACCTTGACAAAGTTTTGAAGAAGTTCAAAATGGATCAGGCAAAGAAAGGGTTCTTGCCTGTATTACAAGGTGTGAAGTTGAGTAAGACTCAATGCCTGACCACTGCAGAAGATAGAGAGAAAATGAAAGATGTGACCTATGCTTCAGCCATAGGCTCTATCGTGTATGCTATATTGTGTACCAGACCTGATGTGTGCCTTGCTATTAGTTTAGCTGGGAGGTACCAAAGTAATCCAGGAGTGGATCACTGGACAGCGGTCAAGAACATCCTGAAGTACCTGAAAAGGACTAAGGATATGTTTCTCGTTTATGGAGGTGACAAAGAGCTCATCGTAAATGGTTACGTTGATGCAAGCTTTGACACTGATCCGGACGATTCTAAATCGCAAACCGGATACGTGTTTATATTGAACGGTGGAGCTGTCAGTTGGAGCAGTTCTAAACAGAGCGTCGTGGCGGGATCTACATGTGAAGCCGAGTACATTGTTGGTTTGGAAGCAGCAAATGAAGGAGTCTGGATGAAGGAGTTCATATCCGATCTAGGTGTCATACCTAGTGCATCGGGTCCAATGAAAATCTTTTGTGACAATACTGGTGCAATTGCCTTGGCAAAGGAATCCAGATTTCACAAGAGAACCAAGCACATCAAGAACCGCTTCAACTCCACCCGGGATCAAGTCCAGGTAGGAGACATAGAGATTTGCAAGATACATACGAATCTGAATGTTGCAGGCCCGTTGACTAAGCCTCTTCCACGAGCAAAATATGATCAACACCAAGGCTCCATGGGTGTTGGAATCATTACTGTGTAATCTAGATTATTGACTCTAGTGCAAGTGGGAGACTGAAGGAAATATGCCCTAGAGGCAATAATAAAGTTATTATTTATTTCCTTATATCATGATAAATGTTTATTATTCATGCTAGAATTTTATTAACCGGAAACATGATACATGTGTGAATACATAGACAAATAGAGTGTCACTAGTATGCTTCTACTTGACTAGCTCGTTGATCAAAGATAGTTATGTTTCCTAGCCATAAACATGAGTTGTCATTTGATTAATGGGATCACAACATTAGGAGAATGATGTGATTGACTTGACCCATTTTGTTAGCTTGGCACTTGATCGTTTAGTATGTTGCTATTGCTTTCTTCATGACTTATACATGTTCCTATAACTATGAGATTATGCAACTCCCATTTACCGGAGGAACACTTTGTGTGCTACCAAACGTCACAACGTAACTGGGTGATTATAAAGGTGCTCTATAGGTGTCTCCGGAGGTACTTGTTGAGTTGGCGTATTTCAAGATTAGGATTTGTCACTCCGATTGTCGGAGAGGTATCTCTGGGCCCTCTCGTTAATGCACATCACTATAAGCCTTGCAAGCAATGTGACTAATTAGTTAGTTGTGCGATGATGCATTACGGAACGAGTAAAGAGACTTGCCGGTAACGAGATTGAACTAGGTATTGAGATACCGACGATCGAATCTCGGGCAAGTAACATACCGATGACAAAGGGAATAACGTATGTTGTTATGCGGTTTGACTGATAAAGATCTTTGTAGAATATGTAGGTGCCAATATGAGCATCCAGGTTCCGCTATTGGTTATTGACCGGAGACGTGTCTCAGTCATGTCTACATACTTCTCGAACCTGTAGGGTCCACACGCTTAAAGTTTGGTGACGATCGGTATTATGAGTTTTGTGTTTTGATGTGCCGAAGGTAGTTTGGAGTCCCGGATATGATCATGGACATAACGAGGAGTCTCGAAATGGTCGAGACATGAAGATCGATATATTGGACGACTATATTCGGACACCGGAAGTGTTCCGAGTGGTTTTGGATAAAAACTGGAGTACCGAGGGGTTACCGGAACCCCCCGAGGAGTTAATTGGGCCTCGTGGGCCTTAGTAGGAGAAGAGGAGGGGCGGCCAGGGCAGCCGCGTGCCCCTCCCCCTCTAGTCCGAATTGGACAAGGAGGGGGGCGGATCCCCCCCTTTTCCTTCTCTTCCTCTCTCCCTTCCTTCCCTCTCCTACTCCAACAAGGAAAAGGAGGAGTCCTACTCCCAGTGGGAGTAGGACTCCCTCCCTGGCGCGCCCACCTCCTAGCCGGCTGCCTCCCCCCTTGCTCCTTTATATACGGGGGCAGGGCACCCTAGAACACACAAGTTGATCAGTTGATCTATTCCAGCCGTGTGCGGTGCCCCCCTCCACCATATTCCATCTCGGTTCTATCGTAGTGGTGCTTAGGCGAAGCCCTGCGTCGGTAGCATCATCATCACCGTCACCACGCCGTCGTGCTGACGAAAGTCTCATGTAAAGCCTTGCTGAATCGGAGCTCGCGGGACGTTATCGAGTTGAACGTGTGCAGAACTCGGAGGTGTCATGCGTTCGGTACTTGGATCGGTCGGATCGTGAAGACGTACGACTACATCAACCGCGTTGTGCTAACGCTTCCGCATTCGGTCTACGAGGGTACGCGGACATACTCTCCCCTCTCGTTGCTATGCATCACACTGATCCTGTGTGTGCGTAGGAATTTTTTTGAAATTACTACGTTTCCCAACACACACATGAATACGAATTTATTAGAATACTCTATGTGTTTCACTTATATCTTTTGAGCTATATAGTTTTTGATCTAGTGCTTCACTTATATCTTTTAGAGCACGGTGGTGGTTTCATTTTTTTGATCTCTCATGCTTCACTTATATTATTTTGAGAGTCCTTTAGAACAACATGGCAATTGCTTTTAGGAATAATAAAAACTATCATATAAGTGCATTGAATACTATGAGAAGTTTGATACTTGATAATTGTTTTGAGATATAGAGATGGTGATATTAGAGTAATGCTAGTTGAGTAGTTGTGAATTTGAGAAATACTTGTGTTGAAGTTTGTGATTCCCGTAGCATGCACGTATGGTGAACCGTTATGTGATGAAGTCGGAACATGATTTATTTATTGATTGCTTTCCTTATGAGTGGCGGTCGGGGACGAGCGATGGTATTTTCCTACCAATCTATCCCCCTAGGAGCATGCACGTAGTACTTTGTTTTGGTAACTAATAGATTTTTGCAATAAGTATGTGAGTTCTTTATGACTAATGTTGAGTCCATGGATTATATGCACTTTCACCCTTCCACCATTGCTAGCCTCTCTAGTACCGTGCAACTTTCGCCGGTACCTTAAACCCACCATATACCTTCCTCAAAACAGCCACCATACCTACCTATTATGGCATTTACATAGCCATTCCGAGATATATTGCCATGCAACTTTCCATCGTTCCATTTGTTATGACATGCTTCATCATTGTCATATTGCCATGCATGATCATGTAGTTGACATCGTATTTGTGGCAAAGCCACCGTTCATAATTCTTTCATACATGTCACTCATGAATCATTGCACATCCCGGTACACCGCCAGAGGCATTCACATAGAGTCATATTTTGTTCTAAGTATTGAGTTGTAATTCTTGAGTTGTAAGTAAAAAAGAAGTGTGATGATCATCATTATTAGAGCATTGTCCCATGTGAGGAAAGGATGATGGAGACTATGATTCCCCCCCACAAGTTGGGATGAGACTCCGGACGAAAAATAAAAAAAGAAGAGAAAGAGGCCAAAAGGAAAAAAAGAGAAGGCCCAAATAAATAAATGAGAGAAAAAGAGAGAAGGGACAATGTTACTATCCTTTTACCACACTTGTGCTTCAAATTAGCACCAAGATCTTCATGATAGAGAGTCTCCTATGTTGTCACTTTCATATACTAGTGGGAATTTTACATAATAGAACTTGGCTTGTATATTCCAATGATGGGCTTCCTCAAAGTGCCCTAGGTCTTCGTGAGCAAGCGAGTTGGATGCACACCACTTAGTTTCTTTTGTTGAGCTTTCATACACTTATAGCTCTAGTGCATCCGTTGCATGGCAATCCCTACTCACTCACATTGATATCTGTTGATGGGCATCTCCATAGCCCGTTGATACGCCTAGTTGATGTGAGACTATCTTCTCCTTTTTGTCTTCTCCACAACCACCATTCTATTCCACATATAGTGCTATGTCCATGGTTCACGCTCATATATTGCGTGAAAATTGAAAAGGTTTGAGAACATTGAAACAATTACTTGGCTTGTCATCGGGGTTGTGCATGATTTAAATATTTTGTGTGGTGAAGATAGAGCATAGCCAGACTATATGATTATGTAGGGATAACTTTCTTTGGCCTGTTATTTTGAGAAGACATAATTGCTTAGTTAGTATGCTTGAAGTATTATTATTTTTATGTCAATATTAAAATTTTATCTTGAATCTTTCGGATCTGAACATTCATGCAACAATAAAGAAAAAATACATTGAGAAATATGTTAGGAAGCATTCCACATCAAAAATTATTTTCTTTATCATTTACCTACTCGAGCACGAGCGGGAATTAAGCTTGGGGATGCTTGATACGTCTCCAACGTATCTATAATTTTTGATTGTTCCATGCTATTATATTATCTGTTTTGGATGTTAATGGGCTTTATTTTACACTTCTATATTATTTTTGGGACTAACCTATTAACCGGAGACCCAGCCCAAATTGCTGTTTTTTGCCTATTTCAGTGTTTCATAGAAAAGGAATATCAAACGAAGTCCAAACAGAATGAAACCTTTGGGAACGTGATTTTCTCAACAAACATGATCCAGGTGACTTGGAGTGGACGTCAAGAAACAATCGAGGAAGCCACGAGGCAGGGGGGCACGCCTACCCCCCTGGGCGCGCCCTCCACCCTCGTGGGCCCCTCATTGCTCCACCGACCTACTTCTCCCTCCTATATATATCCACGTACCCCGAAAACATCCAGGAGCACCACGAAACCCTATTTCCACTGCCGCAACCTTCTGTACCCAAGAGATCCCATCTTGGGGCCTTTTCCGGAGCTCCGTCGGAGGGGGCATCGATCGCAGAGGGCCTCTACATCAACTCCATGGCCCCTACGATGATGTGTGAGTAGTTTACTTCAGACCTACGGGTCCATAGCTAGTAGCTAGATGGCTTCTTCTCTCTCTTTGAATCTCAATACAAAGTTCTCCTCGATTCTCTTGGATATCTATTCGATGTAATCTTCTTTTGTGGTGTGTTTGTCGAGATCCGATGAATTGTGGGTTTATGATCAAGTCTATCTATGAACAAGATTTGAATCTCCTCTAAATTCTTTTATGTATGATTAGTTTATGTTTGCAAGTTCGAATTATCAATTTCGTTTGGCCTACTAGATTGATCTTTCTTGCAATGGGAGAAGTGATTAGCTTTGGGTTCAATCTTGCGGTGCTCGATCCCAGTGACAGAAAGGGAAACGACACATATTGTATTGTTGCCATCGAGGATAGAGAGATGGGGTTTACATCATATTGCATGAGTTTATCCCTCTACATCATGTCATCTTGATTAAGGCGTTAATCTGTTCTTGTGAACTTAATACTCTAGATGCTTGCTGGATAGCGGTCGATGTGTGGAGTAATAGTAGTAGATGCAGGCAGGAGTCGGTCTACTTGTCGCGGACATGATGCCTATATACACGATCGTGCCTAGATATTCTCATAATTATTCGCTTTTCTATCAATTGCTCGACAGTAATTTGTTCACCCACCGTAATACTTATGCTATCTTGAGAGAAGCCACTAGTGCAACCTATGGCCCCGGGGTCTATTCTCCATCATATAAGTTTCCAATCTATTTTATTTTACAATATTTACTTTCAATCTATATCATAAAAATACCAAAAATATTTATCTTATTATTATCATCTCTATGAGATCTCACTCTTGCAAGTGGCCGTTAAGGGATTGACAACCCCTTTATCGTGTTGGTTGCGAGGTTCTTATTTGTGTGTGTAGGTACAAGGTGACTGCGCATGGTCTCCTACTGGATTGATACTGAAAGGATCGAGAAGAGGTCCCTAGAGGGGGGTGATTAGACACTAAGTGCTAAAAGTTGCAATTTTTAATTTCTTTAAGTTGAAGTGGAGTTTTGGCACAAGTTTAACAAACACAATACATATCAAGCAAGCATGCAAAGAGTATATGAGCAGCGGAAAGTAAAGCATGCAACTTGCAAGAATGTAAAGAGATGGGATTGGAGTGTGCAAACGCAATTTGGAGACACGGAGATTTTTGAGACGTGGTTTCGATAGGTGGTGCTATCGTACATCCACGTTGATGGAGACATCAACCCATGAAGGGTAACGGCTGAGCGAGTCCACAGAGGGCTCCACCCACGAAGGGTCCACGAAGAAGCAACCTTGTCTATCCCACCATGGCCGTCGCCCACGAAGGACTTGCCTCACTAGCGGTAGATCTTCACGAAGTAGGCGATCTCCTTGCCCTTACAAACTCCTTGGTTCAACTCCACAATCTTGTCGGAGGCTCCCAAGTGACACCTAGCCAATCTAGGAGACACCACTCTCCAAGAAGTAACAAATGGTGTGTTGATGATGAACTCCTTGCTCTTGTGCTTCAAATGATAGTCTCCCCAACACTCAACTCTCTCTCTCACAGGATATGGATTTGGTGGAAAGAAGATTTGAGTGGAAAGCAACTTGGGGAAGGCTAGAGATCAAGATTCCTATGGTAAGAATGGAATATCTTGGCCTCAACACAAGTGTAGGTGGTTCTCTCTCAGAAAAAGTAGGTTGGAAGTGTAGGTTTGTTTTGATGGCTCTCTCCATGAATGAAGAGCTGGTGGAGGGGTATATATAGCCTCCACACAAAATCTAACCGTTACACACAACTTGCCAATCTCGGTGGGACCGAATTGTTAAACTCGGTCGGACCGATTCAGCAAAGCTAGTGACCGTTAGGGTTTTCGATGGGACCGACTGGGTCAACTCGGTGGGACCGATGTGCTAGGGTTAGGGTAAATCCAAAACTTGGTTTGAACGATTACTCAAACTCGGTGGGAACGACTTGGGGAATAAGCGAAACAAAGAGTTGGCCAAGCAAACTCGATGGGGCCGATTGCATATCTCAGTGGGACCGAAAATATTGCAATAGGTAACAAAGAGTTTGCAAGCCCATCTCAGTGAGACCGAGATCCCATTGGTGAGACCGAACTGATTAGGGTTTCTGGCAGTGGCTATGTCAACTGAACTCGGTGGCTCCGGATAGAAAGAATCGGTGGGGTCGAGTTGGATATTTGGTGTGGGACATATTTGGAAGTGAGAAAGTGGTTGAGGGCTTTGGAGCATATCACTAAGCACTTTGAGCAAGCAAGCCACTAAGTAACACCTCATCCCTTCTTAATAGTATTGGCTTTTCCTATAGACTCAATGTGATCTTGGGTCACTAAAATAGAAAATGTAGAGCCTTGAGCTTGGAGCTTGAGCCAGTCCTTTGTCCTTAGCATTTTGAAGGGGTTTCACATCCTCTAGTCCATGCCACTTCATTGTTGAACTTATTTGAAACATACTAGGTAAAAGTGTTAGTCCAACAAGAGATATGTTGACATTAATTACCAAAACCACCCAGGGAGCACTTGTGCTTTCAATCTCCCCCTTTTTGGTAATTGATGACAACATACATAAAAGCTTTAGATAAAGATATAGAGAATAGTAAGTAAAGCTTTGGAAAGACATGTAACATGCATAGGCTCCCCCTACAGGTATGCAATCATGTGAATATGGAATATAGAAGCATGTGAATGCATAAACATGATAGAGTAAGCAATGTTTTACATGTATCTTGGCTATATGCATCAGAGCAAATGATGTGAATATGAGAAATGTACCTTCATGCTCATGAGTCCTTCTTGCAAACAGTATGTACATCAGCAATAAGTTCTCATACACATGACTGTGATGCATATACTTACCTTGTGGTCTTGAGTTGGCTTGGCTTAGGATGGGATGAACCTGCATAAACAAGGTTAGATAACACAGATACACCTTCTGGCCAGAGCAAACAAAAGAAACCACAAGAGTACCAAGACTAGGATGACATGTAGAGTGAGTACTAAGTACCACATTGGATATAGACATGTCCCCAAAGGTAAAGATGTGCAATAAATTCGAGGATTTCCTTCACTTAGATGTCTTGCTCCCCCAGAATCTAGCATGGGATACTGGGAGAAGATAGGGAACAGAAAATCAGAACGAGCAAATGTGAACATGTCTTTCCCCTCTTGAAGACATGTGACTTCTCTCCTCTTGAACACCAAGCATCTGGGATCCTTGATGATTACTCTTTCTTCCCTTGAGTATTCTCTCCCCCTATAGATATGATTAAGCTTTGATGTGATCTCTCTCCCCCCTTTGACATCAATTTCCAAGAAGGGTTCTTCTGGATTTTTGTCATGATGGGTTTGGTCCTTGAGTCACAGAACACAACAGCAAGTTGAATGGGATGCTGGTCGAGGACAAGATTCATTGAGTGGAGCTGGATCAAAAAGAATGCAGAAACAAGTGGCAAGATGTCTTTCCTGTAGTAAAATCAGTGACACCGAGTTGTATGGTTCGGTTGTACCGAGAGCATTCGGTTGGACCGAAAGCATCAGATCGGTGAGACTGAGTTCAACACAGAGAAAACACTTGTCACCTTAGCTCACTAGACAAGTAAGATCTCACAAGGATTTGCAAGGAATTTGATGCAAGGAATGGATTCCAGAAAGTAAAAGAGAAGAAACTAAAAGGAAGTCTAGATGAAGTTGGAAACAAATATGCATGAGACAAATGCAAGAGCACAAAAAAGAACACAAGAAAACTGATACGTCCATTTTGCATCATGCTTTTATATCAATATTTATTGCATTATGGGCTGTTATTACACATTATGTCACAATACTTATGCCTATTCTCTCTTATTTTACAAGGTTTACATAAAGAGGGAGAATGCCGACAACTAGGATTCACGCTGGAAAAGGAGCAAATATTAGAGACCTATTCTGCACAGCTCCAAAAGTCCTGAAACTTCATGGATGATGTTTTCCAAATATATAAAAAACATTGAGCGCAAGAACTTCACCAGGGCGTCCACACCCTGCCCACAAGGGTGGGGGGCACGCCCTACCCCCTGGATGCGCCCCCCTACCTCGTGGGCCCCCTGGTGGCCCTCCGGTGACCATCTTCTGCTATATGGACTCTTTCGATGGGAAAAAAATCATAAGCCATCTTCTCGGACAAAACTCCGCCGCCACGAGGCGGAACCTTGGCAGAGCCAATCTAGGGTTCTGGCGGGGCTGTTTTCCCAGGGAAACTTCCCTCCCGGACGGGGAAATCATCGCCATCGTCATCACCGACGCTCCTCTCATCGGGAGAGGGCAATCTCCATCAACATCTTCACCAGCACCATCTCATCTCAAAACCCTAGTTCATCTCTTGTATCCAATTCTTGTCCCCAAGTCCGGGATTGGTGATAGTAGGTTGCTAGTAGTGTTAATTACTCCTTGTAGTTGATGCTAGTTGGTTTGATTGGTGGAAGATCATATGTTTAGATCCTATATGCACATTAATACCCCTCTGATTATGAACATGTTTATGCTTTGTGAGTAGTTACTTTTGTTCCTGAGGACATGGGAGAAGTCTTGCTATTAGTAGTCATGTGAATTTGGTATTCGTTCGATATTTTGATGAGATGTATGTTGTCTCTCCTCTAGTGGTGTTATGTGAACGTCGACTACATGACACTTCACCATTTTTTGGGCCTAGAGGAAGGCATTGGGAAGTAATAAGTAGATGATGGGTTGCTAGAGTGACAGAAGCTTAAACCCTAGTTTATGCGTTGCTTCGTAAGGGGCTGATTTGGATCCATATGTTTCATGCTATGGTTAGGTTTACCTTAATACTTTTGTTGTATTTGTGGATGCTTGCAATAGAGGTTAATCATAAGTGGGATGTTTGTCCAAATAAGGGCAGCACCCAAGCACTGGTCCACCCACATACCAAATTATCAAAGTACCGAACGCGAATCATATGAGCGTGATGAAAACTAGCTTGACGATATTCCCATGTGTCCTCGGGAGCGCTTTACATCATATAAGAGTTTGTCCAGGCTTGTCCTTTGCTACAAAAAGGATTGGGCCACCTTGCTGCACCTCATTTACTTTTGTTACTTGTTGCTCGTTACAAATTATCTTATCACAAAACTATCTGTTACCACTTATTTCAGTACTTGCAGAGAATACCTTGCTGGAAACCGCTTATCATTTCCTTCTGCTCCTCGTTGGGTTCGACACTCTTACTCATCGAAAGGACTACGATAGATCCCCTATACTTGTGGTTCATCAAGACTCTTTTCTGGTGCCGTTGCTGGGGAGTGAAGCTCCTTTGGTAGGTGGAATTTGGTAAGGAAAAATTTATATAGTGTGCTGAAATTTACTATCACTTGTTACTATGGAAAGTAATCCTCTGAGGGGCTTCTTCGGGGTATCTTCACCCCGACCAGTGGAGCAAAGAGATGCTCCTCAACCTACTGAACCTACTGAAAATGAAAATGCATGCTTCAAAATTCCTTTGGGTATGGTAGAAAAACTGCTAGCTAATCCTTTTTTGGAAGATGGAACAAAACATCCTGATGAGCATCTAATATATGTGGATGAAGTTTGTGGATTATTTAAGCTTGCAGGTGTACCCAAAGATGTTGTTAAGAAGAAGGTCTTCCCTTTATCCTTGAGGGGAGAAGCATCGACATGGTATAGGCTATGTGATGATATGGAGTCTTGGAACTACAAATGATTGAAATTGGAATTTCATCAAAAGTTTTATCCTATGCATCTTGTTCATCGTGATCGCAATTATATATATAATTTTTGGCCTCGCGAAGAAGAAAGCATCGCTCAATCTTGGGGGAGGCTTAAATCAATGTTATATTCATGCCCCAATCATGAGCTCCAAAAAAATTATGCTCGGCTTTCTGATAACAATCGCACCATGATTGATACTTCTTGTGCTGGCTCTTTTATGATGAAGACTATTGAATTCAAATGGGATTTATTTGAAAGAATTAAACGCAACTCCGAAGATTGGGACCTCGACAATGGTAAGGAGTCAGGTATGACACTTAGTTTTGATTGTGTTAAATCTGTTGGGGAACGTAGTAATTTCAAAAAATTTCCTACGCACACGCAAGATCATGGTGATGCATAGCAACGAGGGGGAGATTATTGTCTACGTACCAACGCAGACCGACTGCGGAAGCGATCTCACAACGTAGAGGAAGTAGTCGTGCGTCTTCTTCCCGATCCGACCGATCCAAGCACCGTTACTCCGGCATCTCCGAGTTCTTAGCACACGTTCAGCTCGATGACGTTCCTCGGGCTCTGATCCAGCAAAGCGTCGAGGAAGAGTTCCGTCAGCACGACGGCGTGGTGACGATCTTGATGTACTACCGATGCAGGGCTTCGCCTAAGCACTGCAACAATATGATCGAGGTGGAATTTGGTGGTAGGGGGCACCGCACGCGGCTAAGGAACGATCTCAAGGATCAACTTGTGTGTCTTGGGGTGTCCCCTGCCCCCGTATATAAAGGTTGGAGGGAGGGGGGCTGGCCGGCCAAAGAGGGGGAGGCGCAGGAGGAGTCCTACTCCCACCGGGAGTAGGACTCCCCCCTCCAATCCTATTCCAACTAGGACTCCTTGGGAAAAAGGGAGAGGGAAAGAGAGAGAGGTGGCCGGCCACCTCTCCTAGTCCTAATAGGACTAGGGGAGGGGGGGAGGTGCGCATCCCTCCTTGGCAGCCCCTTTCACCTTTCCACAATGGCCCATGTAGGCCCATTTGGCTCCCGGGGGGTTCCGGTAACCCTCCCGGTAATCCGGTAAAATCCCGATTTCACCCGGAACACTTCCGATGTCCAAACATAGGCTTCCAATATATCAATCTTTACGTCTCGACCATTTCGAGACTCCTCGTCATGTCCGTGATCTCATCCGGGACTCCGAACAACCTTCGGTACATCAAAATGCATAAACTCATAATAACTGTCATCGTAACGTTAAGCGTGCGGACCCTACGGTTCGAGAACAATGTAGACATGACCGAGACATGTCTCCGGTCAATAACCAATAGCGGGACCTGGATGCCCATATTGGCTCCTACATATTCTACGAAGATCTTTATCGGTCAGACCGCATAACAACATACGTTGTTCCTTTTGTCATCGGTATGTTACTTGCCCGAGATTCGATCGTCGGTATCCAATACCTAGTTCAATCTCGTTACTGGCAAGTCTCTTTACTCGTTCCGTAATACATCATCTCATAACTAACATCTTAGTTATTATGCTTGCAAGGCTTATGTGATGTGTATTACCGAGAGGGCCCAGAGATACCTCTCCGACAATCGGAGTGACAAACCCTAATCTCGAAATACGCCAACCCAACATCTACCATTGGAGACACCTGTAGTACTCCTTTATAATCACCCAGTTACGTTGTGACGTTTGGTAGTACCCAAAGTGTTCCTCCGGTAAACGGGAGTTGCATAATCTCATAGTTATAGGAACATGTATAAGTCATGAAGAAAGCAATAGCAACATACTAAACGATCGGGTGCTAAGCTAATGGAATGGGTCATGTCAATCAGATCATTCAACTAATGATGTGACCTCGTTAATCAAATAACAACTCTTTGTTCATGGTTAGGAAACATAACCATCTTTGATTAACGAGCTAGTCAAGTAGAGGCATACTAGTGACACTCTGTTTGTCTATGTATTCACACATGTATTATGTTTCCGGTTAATACAATTCTAGCATGAATAATAAACATTTATCATGATATAAGGAAATAAATAATAACTTTATTATTGCCTCTAGGGCATATTTCCTTTAGTCTCCCACTTGCACTAGAGTCAATAATCTAGTTCACATCGCCATGTGATTTAACAGCAATAGTTCACATCACCATGTGATTAACACCCATAGTTCACATCGCCATGTGACCAACGCCCAAAGGGTTTACTAGATTCAGTAATCTAGTTCACATCGCTATGTGATTAAGGTGTGATCATGTTTTGCTTGTGAGATAATTTTAGTCAACGGGTCTGTCACATTCAGATCCGTAAGTATTTTGCAAAACTGTTTGTCTATAATGCTCTGCACGGAGCTACTCTAGCTAATTGCTCCCACTTTCAATATGTATCCAGATTGTGACTTTAGATTCATCTGGATCAGTGTCAAAAACTTGCATCGACGTAACCCTTTACGACGAACCTTTTTGTCACGTCCATAATCGAGAAACACATCCTTATTTCACTAAGGATAATTCTGACCGCTGTCCAGTGATCTACTCCTAGATCACTATTGTACTCCCTTGCCAAATCAGTGCAGGGTATACAATAGATCTGGTACACAGCATGGCATACTTTATAGAACCTATGAATGAGGCATAGGGAATGACTCTCATTCTCTTTCTATCTTCTGCTGTGGTCGGGCTTTGAGTCTTTACTCAACTTCACACCTTGTAACACAGGCAAGAAACCTTTTCTTTGACTGTTCCATTTTGAACTACTGCAAAATCTTGTCAAGGTATGTACTTATTGAAAAACTTATCAAGCGTCTTGATCTATCTCTATAGATCTTGAAGCTCAATATGTAAGCAGCTTTATCAAAGTCTTTCTTTGAAAAACTCCTTTCAAACACTCCTTTATGCTTTACAGAATAATTCTACATTATTTCCGATCAACAATATGTCATTCACATATACTTATCAGAAATGCTGTAGTGCTCCCACTCACTTTCTTGTAAATACAGGCTTCACCGCAAATCTGTATAAAACTATATGCTTTGATCAACTCATCAAAGCGTATATTCCAACTCCGAGATGCTTGCACCAGTCCACAGATGGATCGCTGGAGCTTGCACATTTTGTTAGCACCTTTCAGATTGACAAAACCTTCTGTTGCATCATATACAACTCTTCTTTAATAAATCCATTAAGGAATGCAGTTTTGTTTATCCATTTGCCAGATTTCATAAAATGCGGCAATTACTAACATGATTCGGACAGACTCAAGCATAGATACGAGTGAGAAGCTCTCATCGTAGTCAACACCTTTGAACTTTGTCGAAAACCTTTTTGCGACAATTCTAGCTTTGTGGATAGTAACACTACTATCAGCGTCCGTCTTCCTCTTGAAGATCCATTTATTTTCTATGGCTTGCCGATCATCGGGCAAGTCAACCAAAGTCCATACTTTGTTTTCATACATGAATCCCATCTCAGATTTCATGGCCTCAAGCCATTTTGCGGAATCTGGGCTCATCATCGCTTCCTCATAGTTCGCAAGTTTATCATGGTCTAGTAACATGACTTCCAGAACAGGATTACCGTACCACTCTGGTGCGGATCTCACTCTGGTTTACCTACGAGATTCGGTAGTAACTTGATCTGAAGTCACATGATCATCATCATTAGCTTCCTCACTAATTGGTATAGGTGTCACAGAAACAGTTTTCTGTGATGTACTACTTTCCAATAAGGGAGAAGGTACAATTACCTTATCAAGTTTTCTACTTTCCTCCCACTCACTTCTTTCGAGAGAAACTCCTTCTCCAAAAAGTTTCCGAATTTTAGCAACAAAAGTCTTGCCTCCGGATCTGTGATAGAAGGTGTATCCAATAGTTTCCTTTGGATATCCTATGAAGACGCACTTCTCCGATTTGAGTTTGAGCTTATCAGGATGAAACTTTTTCACATAAGCATCACAACCCCAAACTTTTAAGAAACGAAAACTTTGGTTTCTTGCTAAACCATAGTTCATATAGTGTCGTCTCAACGGATTTAGATGGTGCCCTATTTAACGTGAATGCAGCTGTCTCTAATGCATAACCCCAAAAACGATAGTGGTAAATCGGTAAGAAACATCATAGATTGCACTATATCCAATAAAGTACGGTTATGACGTTCGGACACACCATTATGCTGTGGTGTTCCAGGTGGCGTGAGTAGTGAAACTATTTCACATTGTTTTAACTGAAGACCAAACTCGTAACTCAAATACTCTTTTCCACGATCAGATCGTAGAAACTTTATTTTCTTGTTACGATGATTTTCCACTTCACTCTGAAATTATATGAACTTTTCAAATGTATCAGACTTCTATTTCATTAAGTAGATATACCCATATCTGCTCAAATCATCTGTGAAGGTCAGAAAATAATGATACCCGCTGCAAGCCTTAAATATTCATCGGACCACATACATCAGTATGTATGATTTCCAACAAATCTGTTGCTTGCTTCATTGTTCCGGAGAACGGCGTTTTAGTCATCTTGCCCAAAAGGCATGGTTCGCAAGCATCAAGTGATTCATAATCAAGTGATTCCGAAAGCCCATCAGCATGGAGTTTCTTCATGCGCTTTATACCAATATGACCTAAACGGCAGTGCCACAAATAAGTTGCACTATCATTATTAACTTTGCATCTTTTGGTTTCAATATTATGAATATGTGTATCACTACGATCGAGATCCAACGAACTTGTTTCATTGGGTGTATGACCATCGAAGGTTTTATTCATGTAAACAGAACAACAATTATTCTCTGACTTTAATGAATAACCGTATTGCAATAAACATGATCAAATCATATTCATGCTCAACACAAAAACCAAATAACACTTATTTAAGTTCAACACTAATCCCAAAAGTATAGGGGAGTGTGCAATGATGATCATATCAATCTTGGAACTACTTCCAACACATATCGTCACTTCACCCTTAACTAGTCTCTGTTTATTCTGCAACTCCTGTTTCGAGTTACTACTCTTAGCAACTGAACCAATATCAAATACGGAGGGGTTGCTATAAACACTAGTAAAGCACACATCAATAACATGTATATCAAATATACTTTTGTTCACTTTGCCATCCTTCTTATCCGCCAAATACTTGGGGTAGTTCCGCTTCCAGTGACCAGTCCCTTTGCAGTAGAAGCACTTAGTCTCAGGCTTAGGATCAGACTTGGGCTTCTTCACTTGAGCAGCAACTTGCTTGCCGTTCTTCTTGAAGTTCCCCTTCTTCCCTTTGCCCTTTTCTTGAAACTAGTGGTCTTGTCAACCATCAACACTTGATGTTTTTCTTGATTTCTACCTTCGTTGATTTCAGCATCACGAAGAGCTTAGGAATTACTTTTGTCATCCCTTGCATATTATAGTTCATCACGAAGTTCTACTAACTTGGTCATGGTGACTAGAGAATTCTGTCAATCACTATCTTATCTGGAAGATTAACTCCCACTTGATTCAAGCGATTGTAGTACCCAGACAATCTGAGCACATGCTCACTAGTTGAGCGATTCTCCTCCATCTTTTAGCTATAGAACTTATTGGAGACTTCATATCTCTCAACTCGGGTATTTGCTTGAAATATTATCTTCAACTCCTGGAACATCTCATATGGTCCATGACGTTCAAAACGTCTTTGAAGTCCCGATTCTAAGCCATTAAGCATGGTGCACTAAACTATCAAGTAGTCATCATATTGAGCTAGCCAAACGTTCATAACGTCTGCATCTGCTCCTGCAATAGGTCTGTCACCTAGCGGTGCATCAAGGACATATTTTTTCTGTGCAGCAATGAGGATAACCTCAGATCACGGATCCAATCCGCATCATTGCTACTAACATCTTTCAACATAATTTTCTCTAGGAACATATCAAAATAAAACGCAGGGAAGCAACAACGCGAGCTATTGATCTACAACATGATTTGCAAAATACTACCAGGACTAAGTTCATGATAAATTTAAGTTCAATTTAATCATATTACTTAAGAACTCCCACTTAGATAGATATCCCTCTAATCCTCTAAGTGATCACGTGATCCAAATCAACTAAACCATAACCGATCATCACGTGAGATGGAGTAGTTTTCAATGGTGAACATCGCTATGTTGATCATATCTACTATATGATTCACGCTCGACCTTTCGGTCTCCGTGTTCCGAGGCCATATCTGTATATGCTTGGCTCGTCAAGTATAACCTGAGTATTCCGCGTGTGCAACTGTTTTGCACCCGTTGTATTTGAACGTAGAACCTATCACACCCGATCATCACGTGGTGTCTCAGCACGAAGAACTTTTGCAACGGTGCATACTCAGGGAGAACACTTCTTGATAATTTAGTGAGAGATCATCTTATAATGCTACCGTCAATCAAAGCAAGATAAGATGCATAAAAAGATAAACATCACATGCAATTAATATAAGTGATATGATATGGCCATCATCATCTTGTGCTTTGTGATCTCCATCTCCGAAGCACCGTCATGATCACCATCGTCACCGGCGCGACACCTTGATCTCCATCGTAGCATCGTTGTCGTCTCGTCAATCTTATGCTTCCACGACTATCACTACTGCTTAGTAATAAAGTAAAGCATTACATCGCGATTGCATTGCATACAATAAAGCGACAACCATATGGCTCCTGCCAGTTGCCGATAACTCGGTTACAAAACATGATCATCTCATACAATAAAATCAGCATCATGCCTTGACCAAATCACATCACAACATGCCCTGCAAAAACAAGTTAGACGTCCTCTACTTTGTTGTTGCAAGTTTTACGTGGCTGCTACGGGCTTAAGTAAGAACTCATCTCACCTACGCATCAAAACCACAACGATAGTTCGTCAAATAGACTCCGTTTTAACCTTCTCAAGGACCGGGCGTAGTCACACTTGGTTCAACTAAAGTTGGAGAGATAGTCTTCCGCAAGCCATCTATGTGCAAAGCACGTCGAGGGAACCGGTCTCGCGTAAGAGTACGCGTAAGGTTGGTCCGGATCGTCTCGTCCAACAATACCGCCGAACCAAAGTATGACATGCTGGTAGGCAGTATGACTTGTATCGCCCACAACTCACTTGTGTTCTACTCGTGCATATAACATCAAACCATAAAAACCTAGGCTCGGATGCCACTGTTGGGGAACGTAGTAATTTCGAAAATTTTCCTACGCACACGCAAGATCATGGTGATGCATAGCAACGAGGGGGAGTGTATTGTCTACGTACCAACGCAGACCGACTGCGGAAGCGATCTCACAACGTAGAGGAAGTAGTCGTACGTCTTCTTCCCGATCCGACCGATCCAAGCACCGTTACTCCGGCACCTCCGAGTTCTTAGCACACGTTCAGCTCGATGACGTTCCTCGGGCTCTGATCCAGCAAAGCGTCGAGGAAGAGTTCCGTCAGCACGACGGCGTGGTGACGATCTTGATGTACTACCGATGCAGGGCTTCGCCTAAGCACTGCAACAATATGATCGAGGTGGAATTTGGTGGCAAGGGGCACCGCACACGGCTAAGGAACGATCTCAAGGATCAACTTGTGTGTCTTGGGGTGTCCCCTGCCCCCGTATATAAAGGTTGGAGGGAGGGGGGCTGGCCGGCCAAAGAGGGGGAGGCGCAGGAGGAGTCCTACTCCCACCGGGAGTAGGACTCCCCCCTCCAATCCTATTCCAACTAGGACTCCTTGGGAAAAAGGGAGAGGGAAAGAGAGAGAGGTGGCCGGCCACCTCTCCTAGTCCTAATAGGACTAGGGGAGGGGGGAGGTGCGCAGCCCTCCTTGGCAGCCCCTTTCACCTTTCCACAATGGCCCATGTAGGCCCATTTGGCTCCCGGGGGGTTCCGGTAACCCTCCCGGTAATCCGGTAAAATCCCGATTTCACCCGGAACACTTCCGATGTCCAAACATAGGCTTCCAATATATCAATCTTTACGTCTCGACCATTTCGAGACTCCTCGTCATGTCCGTGATCTCATCCGGGACTCCGAACAACCTTCGGTACATCAAAATGCATAAACTCATAATAACTGTCATCGTAACGTTAAGCGTGCGGACCCTACGGTTCGAGAACAATGTAGACATGACCGAGACATGTCTCCGGTCAATAACCAATAGCGGGACCTGGATGCCCATATTGGCTCCTACATATTCTACGAAGATCTTTATCGGTCAGACCGCATAACAACATACGTTGTTCCTTTTGTCATCGGTATGTTACTTGCCCGAGATTCGATCGTCGGTATCCAATACCTAGTTCAATCTCGTTACTGGCAAGTCTCTTTACTCGTTCCGTAATACATCATCTCATAACTAACATCTTAGTTATTATGCTTGCAAGGCTTATGTGATGTGTATTACCGAGAGGGCCCAGAGATACCTCTCCGACAATCGGAGTGACAAACCCTAATCTCGAAATACGCCAACCCAACATCTACCATTGGAGACACCTGTAGTACTCCTTTATAATCACCCAGTTACGTTGTGATGTTTGGTAGTACCCAAAGTGTTCCTCCGGTAAACGGGAGTTGCATAATCTCATAGTTATAGGAACATGTATAAGTCATGAAGAAAGCAATAGCAACATACTAAACGATCGGGTGCTAAGCTAATGGAATGGGTCATGTCAATCAGATCATTCAACTAATGATGTGACCTCGTTAATCAAATAACAACTCTTTGTTCATGGTTAGGAAACATAACCATCTTTGATTAACGAGCTAGTCAAGTAGAGGCATACTAGTGACACTCTGTTTGTCTATGTATTCACACATGTATTATGTTTCCGGTTAATACAATTCTAGCATGAATAATAAACATTTATCATGATATAAGGAAATAAATAATAACTTTATTATTGCCTCTAGGGCATATTTCCTTCAAAATCTTTTATGGCTACCGATATTTTTCGTAAATTTAGCACTAAATA
The DNA here is from genome assembly GCA_034509565.1 of Triticum monococcum. Lineage (NCBI taxonomy): Eukaryota > Viridiplantae > Streptophyta > Magnoliopsida > Poales > Poaceae > Triticum > Triticum monococcum. The sequence continues at coordinate 182,147,526 of CM067843.1, read as the reverse complement.
TGGACTTGACTCTGAGATAGTAGCTTCTTTCTATGAATCTTTTGCTGCTTATGTTGATCTCCCAAAGGAGAAGTGGATTAAATATCATCCTCCCATAGAAGTAAAAGTAGTTGCACCTATTAAAGTTGAAGGAAAGACTATCACTTATAATGATCCTATTGTTCCTACTTCTTATGTTGAGAAACCACATTTCCCTGTTAGGATCAAGGATCATGCTAAAGCTTCAACTGTGGTTTGTAAAAGCAATATTAAAACATATACACCTCCTGAGCAAGTTATGTTGAACCTAATATTGCTATTGTTAAAGATCTCTTGTCTGATAATATAGATGGGCATGTTATTTATTTCTGTGATGAAACTGCTAGAATGGCTAAACCCCGTGATACAGATAAACCAAGACCTGTGGTAGGCATGCCTGTTATTTCTGTTAAAATAGGAGATCATTGTTATCATGGCTTATGTGATACGGGTGCTAGTGCTAGTGCAATACCTATTGACTTATACAAAGAAATTATGCATGACATTGCACCTGTTGAGTTAGAAGATATTGATGTCACAATTAAACTTGCTAATAGAGATACTATTTCACCAATGGGAATTGTTAGAGATGTTGAAGTCTTGTGTGGGAAAACTAAATATCCTACTGATTTTCTTGTTCTTGGTTCCCCACAAGATAGCTTCTGTCCCATTATATTTGGTAGACCCTTTTTAAATATTGTTAATGCTACCATAGATTGCAAAAGGGATGTCGTTACTGTCGGTTTAGATGATATGACTCATGAATTTAATTTCTCTAAATTTAGTAGACAACACCGTGAAGAAGAATTACCTAGTAAAGATGAAATTATTGGTCTTGCTTCTATTGCCATACCTCCTAGTGATCCTTTAGAACAATATTTGCTAGACCATGAAAATGATATGTTTATGAATGAAAGAAGGGAATTAGATGAAGTATTCTTTAAACAGGAACCTATTCTGAAACACAATTTACCTGTTGAAATCCTAGGGGATCCTCCTCCACCCAAGGGTGATCCCGTGTTTGAGCTTAAACCTTTACCGGATACTCTTAAATATGCTTATCTTGATGAGAAAAATATATATCCTGTTATTATTAGTGCTAACCTTCCAGAACATGAAGAAGAGAGATTATTGAAAATTCTGAAGAAGCACCGTGCCGCTATTGCGTATACTCTTGATGATCTTAAGGGCATTAGTCCCACTCTATGCCAACATAAAATTAATTTGGAAGAAGATGCTAAACCAGTTCGTGATCATCAGCGTCGTCTGAATCCTAAAATGAAAGAAGTGGTAAGAAAGGAGATACTAAAGCTCCTTGAGGCAGGTATAATTTACTCCGTTGCTGATAGTCAGTGGGTAAGCCCTATCCATTGTGTCCCTAAGAAGGGAGGTATTACTGTTGTTCCTAATGATAAAGATGAATTGATTCCTCAAAGAATTATTACCGGTTATAGGATGGTAATTGATTTCCGCAAATTAAATAAGTCTACTAAAAAGGATCATTACCCCTTACCTTTTATCGATCAAATGCTAGAAAGATTATCCAAACATACACATTTTTGCTTTCTAGATGGTTATTCTGGTTTCTCTCAAATACCTGTGTCAGCCAAAGATCAATCAAAGACTACTTTTACATGCCCTTTTGGTACTTTTGCTTATAGATGTATGCCTTTTGGTTTATGCAATGCACCTGCTACCTTTCAAAGATGCATGATGGCTATATTCTCTGACTTTTGTGAAAAGATTTGTGAGGTTTTCATGGATGACTGTTCCGTCTATGGATCTTCTTTTGATGATTGCTTGAGCAACCTTGATCGAGTTTTGCAGAGATGCGAAGAAACTAATCTTATCCTGAATTGGGAAAAGTGCCACTTTATGGTTAATGAAGGTATTGTCTTGGGGCATAAAGTTTCTGAAAGAGGTATTGAAGTTGATAAAGCCAATGTTGATGCTATTGAAAAGATGCCATGTACCAAGGACATCAAAGGTATAAGAAGTTTCCTTGGTCATGCCGGTTTTTATAGGAGGTTCATTAAGGACTTCTCAAAAATCTCTTGGCCTCTGACAAAAAGATATACCATTTGTCTTTGATGATGATTGTGTAGAAGCATTTGAAATACTTAAGAAGGCATTGATCTCTGCACCTATTGTTCAGCCACCTGATTGGAATGTACCCTTTGAAATTATGTGTGATGCTAGTGATTATGCTGTAGGTGTTGTTCTAGGACAAAGAGTTGATAAGAAACTAAATGTTATTCAATATGCTAGTAAAACTCTAGACAATGCTCAAAGAAATTATGCTACTAATGAAAAAGAATTCTTAGCAGTTGTATTTGCCTGTGATAAGTTTAGACCTTATATTGTTGATTCTAAAGTAACTACTCACATTGATCATGCTGCTATTAAATATCTTATTGGAAAGGAAGACGCTAAACCTAGACTTATTAGATGGGTTCTCTTGCTACAAGAATTTGATTTGCATATTGTTGATAGAAAAGGAGCTGAGAACCCCGTTGCAGACAACTTGTCTAGGTTAGAAAATGTGCTTGATGACCCACTACCTATTGATGATAGCTTTCCTGATGAGCACTTAAATGTCATAAATGCTTCCCATACTGCTCCATGGTATGTTGATTATGCTAATTACATTGTTTCTAAGTTTATACCACCTAGTTTCACATACCAGCAAAAGAAAAAGTTCTTCTATGATTTGAGGCATTACTTTTGGGATGACCCACATCTTTATAAAGAAGGAGTAGATGGTGTTATTAGACGTTGTATACCTGAGCATGAACAGGAACAGATCCTACGCAAGTGTCACTCCGAAGCTTATGGAGGGCACCATGCTGGAGATAGAACGGCACATAAGGTACTACAATCGGGTTTTTATTGGCCTACTCTCTTCAAGGATGCCCGTAAGTTTGTCTTATCTTGTGATGAATGTCAAAGAATTGGTAATATTAGTAGACATCAAGAAATGCCTATGAATTATTCACTTGTTATTTAACCATTTGATGTTTGGGGCTTTGACTATATGGGACATTTTCCTTCCTCCAATGGTTATACACATATTTTAGTTGCTGTTAATTACGTTACTAAGTGGGTAGAAGCTATTCCAACTAGTAGTGCTGATCATAACACTTCTATTAAAATGCTTAAAGAAGTTATCTTTCCAAGGTTTGGAGTCCCTAGATATTTAATGACTGATGGTGGTTCACATTTTATTCATGGTGCTTTCCGTAAAATGCTTGCTAAATATGATGTTAATCATAGAATTGCATCTCCTTATCACCCTCAGTCTAGTGGTCAAGTAGAATTGAGTAATAGAGAACTCAAATTAATTTTGCAAAAGACTATTAATAGGTCCAGAAAGAATTGGTCCAAGAAACTTGATGATGCATTATGGGCCTATAGAACTGCATATAAAAATCCTATGTGTATGTCTCTGTATAAAATGGTCTATGGAAAAGCATGTCACTTACCTCTCGAACTAGAACACAAGGCTTATTGGGCTATTAAAGAACTAAATTATGATTTTAAGCTTGCCGGTGAGAAGAGGTTATTTGATATTAACTCACTTGATGAATGGAGAACCCAAGCCTACGAAAATGCCAAGTTGTTTAAAGAAAAAGTTAAAAGGTGGCATGATAAAAGAATACAAAAGCGTGAGTTTAATGTAGGTGATTATGTATTGCTATACAACTCTCGTTCAAGATTTTTTTGCAGGAAAACTTCTCTCTAAATGGGAAGGTCCTTACGTTATCGAAGAGGTCTATCGTTCCGGTGCCATAAAAATCAACAACTTCGAAGGCACAAATCCGAAGGTGGTAAATGGTCAAAGAATCAAACATTATATCTCAGGTAATCCCATAAATGTTGAAACCAATATTATTGAAACCGTAACCCTGGAGGAATACATAAGGGACACTTTCCGGAACGTTCCAGACTCCAAAAAGGAATAGGTATGTGGTACGGTAAGTAAACCGACTCCAAAACAGTTTTTAAGGCAATAATTCTCCATTTTGGAATATTTAGAAAAATAGAAAAATAAGCAGCAGTCCGGAAAGGACACGAGGGCTCCACGAGGGTGGAGGGCGCTCCCTACCCCCTGGGCACGCCCCCCTACCTCGTGGGCACCTCGTGTGCTCTCCGGACTCTGTTTTCTTACAGAACACGTATTTTGGTCGGTAAAAATTCATTATATAACCTCCCGGGGGTTTTGACTCCCATATCATGCAAAATCCTCTTGTTTTTGTTTCAAGCTGTTTTCTGTCAGGGTTGTCAGGGCCAGGCACTATGTCATCTCCCTCCTCCTCCAACCATGAGGGCAACGATGTTTGGCTAATGAAGATAGAGCTGAGGAGAGAAGAACCTATGGAGATCAACAAGGATGAAGGGATCAAGAAGGCCATGGAGGACCAAGTCCCAGCAACAGAAGACACCCTTCAACTGGATCACAATCTTCTTACCCCAACAGAAATCGAAGCCTTCAAGATGATTGAATTGGCTCGTATACAAAATAAGTATCTCACACGTGAAAATATTTTGTTGAAGGAGCATATCGTCGCACTCAAGGGCATTATCCGCAAGCCAGAAGACCTTCTACGCTCGATGTGCGACTATCCATCATCAACAACTCCACCTTCTTCACCAACAAAGGAGACATAATCACCTGGGTATGGGCACTCCACTTGGCAACTGCCAAGCTTGGGGGAGTGCCCCGGTATCGTATCACCATCACTTTTATCTTTACCGTTTTTCTTAGTTCGATCCTTTTGGTAATACTTTGATCTAGTAGAATAAAAGTTCTTAGTATGATCTAGTCATGAGTTTTGCTTTATTATCCTTCTATGTAATCGAGTCTGTGAGCTATATAATAAAGATTAGTGTTGAGTCAAGGGCTTGATTATTTTGCCATGATCCTAAGTGAATAGAAGAAAAGAGAAAGAAATAAAAAGAAACAAAGAGATCATGTGACTCTTATGGAGAGTAATGATCTCACATAGAAAGAGTATGATGAATAAAAGTTATTGAGGGTTGACAACCATAGTTTTGGTCATCGTTGCAATTAATAGGAAGTAATAAAGAAAGAGAGGTCTTCACATATAAATATACTATCTTGGACATCTTTTATGATTGTGAGCACTCATTAAAATATGACATGCTAAAGAGTTGACATTGGACAAGGAAGACAACATAATAGGTTATGTTTTCCTACATCCGAGATAAATTATATTATCTTGGATCTTCCAACATGTTGAGCTTGCCTTTCCCCCTCATGCTAGCGAAATTCATTGCACCAAGTAGAGATACTACTTGTGCTTCCAAATACCCTTAAACCAGTTTTTCCATGAGAGTCCACCGTACCTACCTATGGATTGATCCATCAAGTAAGTTGTCATCGGTGCAAGCAATAAAAATATTGCTATCTAAATATGTATGATTGATTGGTGTGGTAGAAATAAGCTTTATACAATCATGTGATATGGAAGTAATAAAAGCGACAGACTGCATAATAAAGGTCCATATCACAAGTGGCAATATAAAGTGATGTTCTTTCGCATTAGGATTTTGTGCATCCAACCATAAAAGTGCATGACAACCTCTGCTTCCCTCTGCGAATGGCCTATCTTTTACTTTTATCTCCTACATTGCATAAGAGTCATGGTGATCCTCACCCTTCCTTTTTACATTTTATCCTTTGGCAAGCACAATATGTTGGAAAGATCCCGATATATATGGCTAATTGGATGTGAGTTTTCATGAACTATTACTGTTGACATTACCCTTGAGGTAAAACGTTGGGAGGCAAAACTATAAGCCCCTATCTTTCTCTGTGTCCGATTAAAACTCCATACCCATAAGTATTGCGTGAGTGTCAGCAATTGTGAAAGACTATATGATAGTTGAGTTTGTCGACTTGCTGAAAAGCTCTTATACATTGACTCTTTCTTATGTTATGATAAATTGCAATTGCCTCAATGACTGAGATTATAGTTTGTTAGTTTTCAATGAAGTTCACGATTCATACTTGATACTGTGATTGAATTATTACTCTAGCATAAGATATCATATGACAAGAATTATATAAGTTGTTGTTCTAAGAATGATCATGATGCCCTCATGTCCGTATTTTATTTTTATCGACACCTTCATCTCTAAACATGTGGACATATTTTTCGATTTCGGCTTTTCGCTTGAGGACAAGCGAGGTCTAAGCTTGGGGAGTTGATACGTCCATTTTGCATCATGCTTTTATATCAATATTTATTGCATTATGGGTTGTTATTACACATTATGTCACAATACTTATGCCTATTCTCTCTTATTTTACAAGGTTTACATAAAGAGGGAGAATGCCGGCAGCTGGGATTCTGGCTGGAAAAGGAGCAAATATTAGAGACCTATTCTGCACAGCTCCAAAAGTCCTGAAACTTCACGGATGATGTTTTCCAAATATATTAAAAAAACATTGAGCGCAAGAACTTCACCAGGGGGGGCACACCCTGCCCACGAGGGTGGGGGCACGCCCCCTACCTCGTGGGCCCCCCGGTGGCCCTCCGGTTACCATCTTCTGCTATATGGACTCTTTCGATAGGAAAAAAATCATAAGCCATCTTCTCGGACGAAACTCCGCCGCCACGAGGCGGAACCTTGGCGGAGCCAATCTAGGGTTCTGGTGGGGCTGTTTTGCCGAGGAAACTTCCCTCCCGGAGGGGGAAATCATCGCCATCATCATCACCAACGCTCCTCTCATCGGGAGAGGGCAATCTCCATCAACATCTTCATCAGCACCATCTCATCTCAAAACCCTAGTTCATCTCTTGTATCCAATTCTAATCTCCGAGTCCGGGATTGATGCTAGTAGGTTGCTAGTAGTGTTAATTACTCCTTGTAGTTGATGCTAGTTGGTTTAATTGGTGGAAGATCATATGTTCAGATCCTATATGCACATTAATACCCCTCTGATTATGAACATGTTTATGCTTTGTGAGTAGTTACTTTTGTTCCTGAGGACATGGGAGAAGTCTTGCTATTAGTAGTCATGTGAATTTGGTATTCATTCGGTATTTTGATGAGATGTATGTTGTCTCTCCTCTAGTGGTGTTATGTGAACGTCGACTACATGACACTTCACCATTGTTTGGGCCTAGAGGAAGGCATTGGGAAGTAATAAGTAGATGATGGGTTGCTAGAGTGACAGAAGCTTAAACCCTAGTTTCTATGTTGCTTCATAAGGGGCTGATTTGGATCCATATGTTTCATGCTATGGTTAGGTTTACCTTAATACTTTTGTTGTATTTGCGGATGCTTGCAATAGAGGTTAATCATAAGTGGGACGTTTGTCCAAGTAAGGGCAGCACCCAAGCACCGGTCCACCCACATACCAAATTATCAAAGTACCGAACGCGAATCATATGAGCGTGATGAAAACTAGCTTGACGATATTCCCATGTGTCCTCGGGAGCGCTTTACATCATATAAGAGTTTGTCCAGGCTTGTCCTTTGCTACAAAAAGGATTGGGCCACCTTGCTGCACCTTATTTACTTTTGTTACTTGTTGCTCGTTACAAATTAGCTTATCACAAAACTATCTATTACCACTTATTTCAGTACTTGCAGAGAATACCTTGCTGGAAACCGCTTATCATTTCCTTCTGTCCTTGTTGGGTTCGACACTCTTACTTATCGAAAGGACTATGATAGATCCCCTACACTTGTGGGTCATCAAGAACTTCATCTAGAATTGGTCGGCGACAAAGTCACCTATGTTAGAGTATATTGACTTTGGAGTCAAGTGAGATCACTTGACCATAGGTCATACTCATCGTTTAAGCTCAAAATGGGGTTACCATTTTTTGTTTAAGATTTTTTATGTATTCACATCTTGTCGAGTTGCTTTGACTCATGACTTGGAGTAAAGCTTCTCTTAGATGGAATAACATACCTTGGGTGGTGGCGTTGATCATGATCATGTAGTTGAACTTGTGTGGGTTGCTCAAGGTTGATGTAGCTCATCAAGAGTTGGGAGCCCCACTTGGAGTTTGAGTTCATCTACCTACATGGGTTAGTTTTTGCAAGGAAGAGCACTTGTGTATCCAAAATGACAATCATGAAACTCAACATAAAATTTGTCAAAGGATATGTTTGAATGGTTGCGTGCTTCCTTGTCTTCATCCACCATTGTGTAGAGACTTGGTGATATAGAAATTGCTCAAGATGTGAGTGAGTTGCAATCTCATAGATTTAGATTCATCCAAGTACCTACATGGGTTAGATAACATGCAAGGTGCAAATATATCCAAGACATGAGATAGTCAACATAAGAGAAATATCAAGGATTAGTCATAGGCTCATGCCTTGCATGTATCAAATGGAGTTCCTACTCCAAGTTTGAAGCATCAATGATGTTCAATTCACCTCTTAACCTGCAAAACACTTTCTCATCAAGTGGTTTCATGAATATATCAGCTAACTGCTTTTTGGTGCGAACATGCTTAAGATTAATGTCCCCTTTGGCAACATGATCTCGAATGAAATGATGATGAACTTCAATATGCTTAGTTCGAGAATGTTGCATAGGATTGTGAGAAAACTTAATAGCACTTTCATTGTCACAAAGTAATGGAACATGTTTCACAGATATCCCATAATCTTTAAGAGTTTGGGTCATCCAAAGTAATTGAGCACAACATGATCCAGCGGTAATGTATTCCGCTTCGGTGGTGGATAAAGATAGCGAGTTTTGTTTCTTGGAAGGCCAAGACACAAGAGATCTACCAAGAAATTGACAAGTACCCGAAGTGGAATTTCTATCAACCCTGTCACCGGCATAGTTCAAGTCGGAGTAGCCAACAAGGTCAAAGGAGGCCCTCTTTGGATACCAAATGCCAAAATTTGGTGTGTGGATTAAGTATCTCGCTATCCTTTTCACGGCCTTAAGATGACATTCTTTAGGAGCGGCTTGATATCGTGCACACATGCACACACTTAGCATAATATCGTGGCGTGAAGCACATAGATATAACAATGAACCAATCATAGGGCGATAAACCTTTTGATCAACTGGTTCACCATCTTTGGTTAAATCAAGATGTCCACTAGTATGCATAGGTGTAGTCATACCTTTGCATTCTTGCATATTGAACTTCTTGAATAAGTCCTTGGTGTATTTCGTTTGAGAGACAAAGGTACCTTCCTTAGTTTGCTTGATTTGCAAACCAAGAAAGAATTTGAGTTCACCCATCATAGACATCTCAAACTTCTCCGACATTAGCTTTCCAAACTTTTCACTAAAATGAGGGTTAGTTGATCCAAATATAATATCATTGATATAAATTTGGCACACAAATAGTTCTCCATTAACCCTTTTAGTAAAAAGAGTAGAATCTATTTTTCCAATTTCAAAGCCTTTTTCAATAAGGAACTTGGTCAAGCATTTATACCATGCTCTAGGAGCTTGTTTAAGACCATAAAGAGCTTTGTGAAGTTTGTAAACATGATTAGGTTTCTTACGATTGACAAATCTGGGAGGTTGCTTAACATAAACCTCCTCCTCTATTTCACCATTCAGAAAAGCACTTTTAATGTCCATTTGGTACAAGGTGATATCATGATGATTAGCATAGGCAAGTAAGATGCGAATGGACTCAAGTCTAGCAATGGGGGCATATGTCTCACCATAGTCCATACCTTCGACTTGAGTGTAGCCTTGGGTGACGAGACATGCTTTGTTGCGAACTACTTGTCCATCTTTATCTTGCTTGTTGCGAAACACCCATTTGGTGTCGATGATGTTGTGGTTGTTGTCGGGCTTCTCAACTAATGTCCAAACTTGATTTCTCTCAAAGTTGTGTAGCTCTTCATGCATGGCATTTATCCAATCCGGATCTTCCAAAGCTTCTTCAACCTTCATAGGTTCAATGCTAGAGATGAATGAATAGTGTTCACAAAAGTTAGCTAAATGAGTTTTTGAGCGAGTGATTCTCCCGGTTTGGATATCATTGTAGATTTGCTCGACAGGATGGTCTTTAGCATTTCTTTCTCGAACTCGTGAAAGCCTTTGTTTGGATCTTGGTTGAACATCTTCTTCATCTTGTTCTTCTTCTTGGCCCTCTTCGTTGTTGACGTTGTCGTTCTCTTGTCGTGGTGGAGAAGGAGGTTGTTGGCGTTCATCTTGGTGCACTTCCTCGTTTTCTTCATCTTGGTGTGTCCCACTTGTCCGTATCAACTCTTGGTTCACCTTGTCGTGAGGTAGATGCTTCCACTTGGACGGACGAGGTACTCTCCTTCACCTCCGTTGGACGAATCTTGCCAATAGACAAGTCTTGGATTGCTTCCGAAGGGTCTTCGTCTCCTACATCAATTGGCAATTGCTCTACTTGTGAGCCATTAGATTCATCAAACTTCACATCTACCGTCTCTTCAACCTTTCGGGTGAAATTATTGTAGACACGGTATGTGTGAGAGTTTGAGCCATAACCAAGTAGGAAACCTTCATGAGACTTAGGAGAAATTTAGAACGACGATGCTTATCAAGAATGTAGCACTTTGAGCCGAATACTCGAAAGTATCCAACTTGTGGTTTGTTACTGGTGAGGAGCTCGTATGCCGTCTTGCCGAGTAGCTTGTGAAGATACAAGCGATTTGTTGCATGACAAGCTGTCTCAACTGCTTCCGCCCAAAAGTGCTTTGGCGTCTTGTACTCATCAAGCATCGTTCTCGCCATTTCGATGAGTGTCCGGTTCTTCCTCTCAACAACTCCATTTTGTTGAGGTGTGTACGTAGCCGAGAACTCATGTGAAATCCCTTCTTCGTCAAGAAAGGTGTCCACATTTGCGTTCTTGAACTCCGTTCCGTTGTCACTGCGAACCTTCTTGATTTTCACTTCAAATTGATTTTGGGCCTTCCTAGCGAAGTTTTTGAAGATCTTTTGGACCTGCAATTTATTATCGAGAAAGAACACCCACGTAAATCTTGAAAAATCATCAACTATGACTAGACCAAAAGAATTTCCACCGAGACTTTTGTAAGCGTTAGGACCAAAAAGATCCATGTGAAGTAGCTCGAGTGGTCTCCTTGTGGTCATGATGTTCTTCACGGGATGCCTTCCTCCAACTTGTTTACCTGCTTGACAAGTGCTACAAAGTCTATCCTTATCAAATATGACATCGTTAATGCCAAGGATATGATTTCCTTTAATAAGCTTGTCAAGGTTTCGCATACCAACATGACCTAATCATCTATGCCATAACCAACCTTTAGAAGATTTAGCAATTAAGCAAGTTTTAGGTTGAGCCTTTTCAGTGAAGTCAACAATGTAAATATCACCTCTACATATACCGGTAAAGGCCATTTTATGGTTGTCTCTTCGAAAGACTTGGCAATCTACTTCAGTAAATAGGACATTGAAACCGAAATCAGCAAGTCTAGATACTGAAAGTAAATTGTACCCAAGAGATTCAACGAGCATGACATTTTGTATGGAGCTATCATGTGAGATGGCCACCTTACCGAGGCCAACCACCTTACCCTTTGAGTTGTCACCGAAAGTGACATACTTTCGAGGGCCGTCGTTTTCAGCAAGCTCACGGAACATATCTTTATCTTCGGACGTATGATCAGTACATCCACTATCAAGAACCCATTCCTTTCCTCCAGCCATGTAGCCGCGAAGATTTGCCATAAGACCAAAGTGTCTCATTGCATCATTAAGATCATAGTCATTGTCATCATCATCCTCATCATAGTATCCATGTTCAACATCATCTTGTGATTGGTCAATTCCTAGAGAGGGTAATTCATTAGATAAATGATCATTTCTATGGTTATCTTTATGAATTCTAATAGCTTTGGAAATGATATTGCTAATGATTCCAACATCTCCTTTGGCACTCGTAAGATTAGTAAGCTCAAATAAGCAGTCACCAAATTTGTGATCATTGGAACTCATCTTAATCAAGGCAATAGACTTATGGAGAATTTCATCTAGATTTTTCAAGGAATAATTTGGAAAGCGTTCCTCAAGAAATCTCCATATAGTGTAGGCACAATCAAGAGTAGGTAAACATACAATCAAGTTTCTAGGCAAGCCTCTAGTGACAAGATTAACAGTTCTAAGGTTGCGGTTCATGTCAATAGACTCATCAAGGGTAGGATGCAAAGGATCAACATGAGGTGCACAAGGGCTAGTAGTGTACTTGTTCAAATGATATTCATTGAAAATCTCAAACATTTCATTTTTCCACTCATGAAAATATTCTCCATCAAGAATAGGCACTCTATGTCTAAGACTCCCCAAAGTAGACTCATCCATCTTCCTCCAATGGTGTTTAAACCAAAGCAATGGAGACCAAAGCTCTGATACCAATTGAAAGGATCGAGAAGAGGTGTCTAGAGGGGGGTGATTAGACACTAAGTGCTAAAAGTTGCAAATTTTAATTTCTTTAAGTTGAAGTGGAGTTTTGGCACAAGTTTAACAAACACAATACATATCAAGCAAGCCTGCATGCAAAGAGTATATGAGCAGCGGAAAGTAAAGCATGCAACTTGCAAGAATGTAAAGAGATGGGATTGGAGTGTGCAAACGCAATTTGGAGACACGGAGATTTTTGAGACGTGGTTCCGATGGGTGGTGCTATCGTACATCCACGTTGATGGAGACTTCAACCCACGAAGGGTAACGGCAGCGCGAGTCCACAGAGGGCTCCACCCACGAAGGGTCCACGAAGAAGCAACCTTGTCTACCCCACCATGGCCGTCGCCCACGAAGGACTTGCCTCACTAGCGGTAGATCTTCACGAAGTAGGCGATCTCCTTGCTCTTAGAAACTCCTTGGTTCAACTCCACAATCTTGTCGGAGGCTCCCAAGTGACACCTAGCCAATCTAGGAGACACCACTCTCCAAGAAGTAACAAATGGTGTGTTTATGATGAACTCCTTGCTCTTGTGCTTCAAATGATAGTCTCCCCAACACTCAACTCTCTCTCACAGGATATGGATTTGGTGGAAAGAAGATTTGAGTGGAAAGCAACTTGGGGAAGGCTAGAGATCAAGATTCGTATGGTAAGAATGGAATATCTTGGCCTCAACACAAGTGTAGGTGGTTCTCTCTCAGAAAAAGTAGGTTGGAAGTGTAGGTGTGTTTTGATGGCTCTCTCCACAAATGAAGAGGTGGTGGAGGGGTATATATAGCCTCCACACAAAATCTAACCATTATACACAACTTGCCAATCTCGGTGGGACCAAATTGTTAAACTCGGTCGGACCGATTCAGCAAAGCTAGTGACCATTAGGGTTTTCGTTGGGACCGACTGGATCAACTCGGTGCCGATGTGCTGGGGTTAGGGTAAATCCAAAACTTGGTTTGACTGATTACTCAAACTTGGTGGGACCGATTTGGGTAATAAGTTGTCGGCGTTCTGGGAAGGGGGGTCCCCAGACTTGCCTGCCTGCGGCCTGCGGCGTGGCTCGAATGGGGGCCCAACATGGCCCATCTTCATCAAGCACAAGACTCAAGACCCTCGCGAGGGGCCAAGCCTCGCGAGGCAGACGACACGGCGCATCCTCAGGCGCAGCCTCCTCAGGCTGGCTCGCGAGGAGACGGAGATATCAAGGCGGGGTGCCTCGCGACGTGCCGGTGACGCAAGCCGTGACGATCGAGGGTGCCAGGCGGGCGCCAGCGCGCGCAGCGTCCTTCTTTCCTCTTTGGTGCAAAGGGGGCAAGCGCATCCGCGGAGTACCGAGGCATCATGCAAAGGTTGCCGTTTCAGTGCAACAAGACCAGGACCAAGCGGACTACGAGACGGAGGTCACCATGGAGCCCAGCACGGTGTCACCGCAGAGTCTTTCGCAGGCGAAGACCACCTTTAGTCAGGATAGATGTACTTGCTGTCCCCCTTCAAATTAGCCCGCCATTGTTGGCTCCCTTCCCACTCGATATTTGGGAAGAGGACCAGGGCCTCTATAAATAGGGACCGGTCGCCCACATAGCAAAGGGTTCGGTTCGGGCAGTTGGTAGATCGAAGATCGGAAATCAGAGAGAGAGAAAGAGAGAAGGGCGACTGAACTCCTCCTAGCAGTTCATCGCCCCAGCCAAGAACAGACCCTCGCGAGGCTGTTCTTCCTTGTATTGTTCTTCATACCAGCCCCAGGAGGCAATCCATCCACCACACACTAGAGTAGGGTATTACACCATAATGGTGGCTCGAACCAGTATAAACCTTGTGTCTCTCGTGTGATTCCTTTAGTAGTTTAGATCCCAGTGAGACGGAGAGGTTGAAGACGCGATTTCCGCGTGCACCCCAGTGTTCGAACCTCAAGGGTCTGCCGGAACCCGAAATCCGACATTTGGCGCGCCAGGTAGGGGTGCGCCGGAGTTCGTCTTCCACCACTCCGTACCCCGCCGCGTCTTCGTCACCATGCCCGGCGACCAAGAGGGCAACCCCAACCCGTGGGCTGCGTGGCCCAAACGCGCGGAACCGCTCACCTCAGGCGACCCCGCGCCCCAGGCAGCTCGCGGTCTGCAGGGCGCTGCGGGCCATGGGCGACGCGGACAGACTTCGGCAACTCTTACGCCGCGGCAGGCTCGGTCGGCAGCAAGGGCCTCCAATCACGCCGCGACGACGACACCATACACCCGCCGGGAGCAGGCGAACTCGAGGGCGGCACTTACGGTGGCCCGGGAGCTGCTGCGGTGCAGGCTGCTGGAGGGCAGCCGCGACGTACTGCTGGAGCGAGTGGCGGAGCTCCTGGGCTTCGCCGCCTCGGGGCCTCACCCCTTCTCCACCCAGCTCCCATCTCAAGCTCAGAGCGACCCGCATGGGGGCTCCGCGCGCGCCCGCGGGCTCCAAGGCTACTCCGACGCCAGTGAAGCTGTCAGCACCGGACCGGTGGCGGCGCTGCCCCCGCCCCTGGCCCGCGACGGAGAGGGACTCGACGCGACCCGCGGCCCCGGAGGGCGGCCGCGTTGCCACCCCGTAGCAGGCATGACAGGTGGGGCCGCATGGCATGCAGGGCGTCATGGCATGGCATACGGGATGACGGCGAAAGAAGAGTACGTGCCCCTCATGATGGACCAAGGACACCCTCACGAGGACGGACAAGGCTCGCTCCTCGGCCCGGGCTGGGGCGACGAGGCAATGGAAGCCGAGCCCTTCCAGGAGCTCCGGGACGAGCCCGCTGGCCATGCTGGAGGCAGCGATCACCGGGCATCGCTAACTCTTCAGGGGCAGGTATACGCTAACCATGGATCGCAGGAGGTGTAGGTCGCCGCGGCGAGCGGCTGCCCCGCTCCTACAGTCTCCCACCCCTCGGGAGGAGGGTGCAGGGGGCTGCAGGGGAGGGGCCGGGATCCGACATGACCACCGCGGCATTCGGAGCAAGGCGTTCTCAGGAGGTAGGCCCTCTGCTGGGGAGGTGCCTCAGGGCCTGCCCCTGGCAGAGGACCCGTGATCGTTGGGGGAACCGCTGGCGACCGCTCTACCCCATCGGGCGGCGTCCTGGGTTCCGGTCGTTGCTGATGGCACTAGAGTGTGGCGCAAGGCGGGCCCCTCGTCTGGCGATATGAAGCAAGGCCAGTACCTGTGAAGAAGGCCCAGTGCCTGTGAAGCTTGCCGCCCCGTGACACTCTCACATAATAATGAGTGGGGTTGTACACGCCCCGGAGTCTCAGGGGTGCCGGCCTCAGGCCCTGGGGCTCCCTCCCATGCCTAGTGGACAGCACTTAGCTCCGCGCTGGTGAGAAGACGTCGAAGACTAGATTAGGTGCCGGACGCGGCTTTTTGTCTGCTTTTTGTTGCCTTTCCCTTTGGCTGTTGCTTTCCCCCGCTGGATTTAAGTTGGATTCGAATTTGAGATTTGCGTGTGTTCGGGGAAGGGGTGCTTATTCTCACTCGAGCCGTTTCTCGTGTTCTGGTTACCGCTCCGTCACAGCTGCCTCCCCTCGCGAGCCCCTCGCGAGTCGGGTCAGGCCTGGCTCGTGCGCAACCCAGACTGCCGCTGTTACGTCCCCTCGGGAGGATTTTCGGGTGCCTGCGGAGGTTGTCCTGTTTAAAAAGGCCCAGAGCCTATGAAGCAAGGCGAGTGCCTGTGAAGCTCTCGCGCTAAGGAAAAGGCCCAGAGCCTGTGAAGCAAGGCGAGTGCCTGTGAAGCTCTCGCGCTCGAGGAAAAGGCCCGGAGCCTGTGAAGCAAGGCGAGTGCCTGTGAAGCTCTCGCGCTAAGGAAAAGGCCCAGAGCCTGTGAAGCAAGGCGAGTGCATGTGAAGCTCTCGCGCTCGAGGAAAAGGCCCTGAGCCTGTGAAGCAAGGTGAGTGCCTGTGAAGCTCTCGCGCTAAGGAAAAGGCCCAGAGCCTGTGAAGCAAGGCGAGTGCCTGTGAAGCTCTCGCGCTCGAGGAAAAGGCCCGGAGCCTGTGAAGCAAGGCGAGTGCCTGTGAAGCTCTCGCGCTCGAGGAAAAGGCTCGGAGCCTGTGAAGCAAGGCGAGTGCCTGGGAAGCTCTCGCGCTCGAGGAAAAGGCCCGGAGCCTGTGAAGCAAGGCGAGTGCCTGGGAAGCTCTCGCGCTCGAGGAAAAGGCCCAGAGCCTGTGAAGCAAGGCGAGTGCCTGTGAAGCTCTCGCGCTCGAGGAAAAGTCCCAGAGCCTGTGAAGCAGGGCGAGTGCCTGTGAAGTCATTGCACTCGGGAGAAGGCCAACGCATGAGAAGCTTCTCATCAGCGACGATCTCACATCCTGAGGACCCAACTAGAAAGCGCACAAGGCGTCGCGCCCTCCTGCAGGCCGCCTCTGAACTAGCGTGAGGCAAAGGTAAATCAGCCCACTATCAGGCACGAGCGCAATTTGATTACAACTGATATGATGGACACAGGTTTTTACATGAGGGGCTTCCCCTCCCAAAATGCTCTCACAAGCCACCAGGTCGAAAGCCTGAGTTCTATTCATGCAGGGTGAAAAAGACAGGAGCGATACGCACTCAGTCAGACCAATCCCCCAATGCGTCCCCGGAGGCACCTCCTGAGCCTTCGCCGGAGTCGCCGAGCTCGCCATCGCCGCCTGCGTCGCTGCCGACGGCGTCAGGGCCACTCGCCGCGCCGTCCTCGTCAGCACCCACGACCACATCACTGTCGTCCGAAGCGAAGGCCCTGACAAGGGCATCCATGTTATCCTCCACCCAGCGTGCCAAGTCATCTCGGACGGCCTGGGAGACTGGGGCGATGACAGCGTCAAAATCGAAGCGAGGGTTCATGTTCTGGAGATTGCTGAAGACACGGGAAAAGGCGCGCTTGAGCAGGGCGCGGCTCCTCTCCTCCACCAACCTGTCGGCCCTGACCGACCGTGCCTCCAGCTGCGTCACCACGGCGGTGAAGAACTGCAAGTTACCGGCATAATTGATCATGTGTGGTTCGTCGATGGACGCCTCACAGATGTTGCCTAAGGCCACGTTAGCCCTCTCCCTGAGCGTGGTGAACATGGGGCCATGCGCGTGCTCCAGGAGTCGCCGCTGGCGTATTTCGTCGGTGTTCTGGCGCTCAACGGCCTCGGCCTCTTCCATCCGCTGACGAAGACGGAGCACCTCGGCTTGAGAGGCGGCCAGCTCCTTTTGCGCTGCCTTAAGGGAGGCTCGGGAGGCGTCGGCCAGCCGCGTCGCCTCATCGCGTTGGACCCTCAGGGCTGTGGTTCTGCCCTCGGCTTCGACCCGGATCATCCCCAGCTTCCCCTCAAACTCTCGTTCGAGGCCCTGGCGCGCCGTCGCCACCCGACGGCAGACCTCCTCCAGGACACGTGCTTCCCGCGCAGCGACATCGTCTTCCGCCTGCGTCACTGGGCGCTCCCTCGTCTCCAGCCGCTCGTACTCGCGAGTGCGTTCATTGGCTTCCAGCGTCAACACTTCTTCGCGCCTCTGGAGCTCGGCTGGGTCACTGGAGGCCACCCGCATCGACGCAAGGGCTAGCTCACGCAGCTCCGCCTGCTCCTCTAGTGAGTGGCACCGGGCCAGGAGCTCGCGAGCCCGCTCCTCCGCTGCTTCTCGCCATCGGTCTGCTCTCCGGGCCTCCTCGGTGGCCTGGGATCGGGCCACTCGAGAGGCCTCCAGCGACGCCTTCGCCTCTTCATCATCAAGATCCCGCTGACGGCGCGTGAGGGCAATGGTGGCCTCCAGCTCGCGCCTCCCTGCAGCCAGGCGCAGGCCCTCGGCCTCCAGGCGCGCGTCTTCGTCAGCAAGCTCCTCCCCGAGCAAGTTCACCGCGTCGGCCGCTCTTCGAAGGAACCCTTGGCGGCGGGCGTGGCGTTCCCGGGCGCGCTCAAGCACATCTTCCACACCGTCATCCGCCCCGAGCAAGCGCCGGGGGCCGCGAATCATTGTTCCCCCTCCGGGCAAGGGGCTGGGGGCTGGCGCCCTCGCGATGGCCGGGCGCGTCGCACCGGGAGCCCGGCCTAGAGCCAGCCCATCTCCAGATGAGGGGCGCAGGAGGCGCCTCAACCAGTCGTGGTCCCCGGCCAGACGAGAGGCCCACGGCAAGCTGGCTACTCCCCGAGAGGACCCGCGAAGGAAGATCATGGGGAATGACGGGCCACGGTGCACCTCGGGATGGTCCGCTCCTTCAGACGCCCTCACCACCAGGGCAGAGCTACTCGGAGCACTTGAAGACAGTAGAGGGGACGAAGCTAAGAGAGACGGCACCTCGGCGATTTCGCGAGCTCAGTCAGGAGGGGCCTACAGAACAAGGATCAGCGGAAGCAGCAAGGGGATCAGGAGCCAGAGAGAAAGAGGACTTACTCGTCTGTGGCGAAGTACTTCCTGCGCTTCAGCGCGCGGCAAGGGAAGTCATCACCTAGGGCCTCCCTCTTCCTCCGGAGGGCCTCAAAGTCCACGCGGAAGCGGCCCAAGCGGAGAGCGCAAGGGTCATCCCGCCGCGGGGGCGGGGCATCAGAGCGGCCCGCGTCAGGGGTGCCTGCCTGGCGCCTGCCTTCCGTTGCCTCGCCAGAAGACGCGACTGGGGCCTCCGAGGCCTTAGCCCCAGACGCCGGGAGCGGCTACTTGCCACCTTCAGCCGCAGCGGCGCGGGCCTCAGGAGCTGTCCCCTCGCGAGCGCCACCCGGCGCTGCCACCTCACCAGGGGCACCCTCGGCCTCAGGCGCCTCCTGCCTCCCTGCTCTGCCACCTGAGGAGGAGCTGCCATGGCCAGTTGGAAGGGCAGTCACCACCACCGGGTTCTCGCGAGGTCCCTGGAGGCCAGCCGGCCGCAGCCCCCATTCATCGAAGACAGGCATCTGCTTCACGAAGTCGGCCCTGCTCTGGCAGAGGTACAGCAGGGCCCCTCCCTGCCGGATGTTGCCGGGGTTGAGGTCACCGGCTAAGGTCAAGAGCGTCGACTTCAACACCGCCGGAGCCAGGTCCTCCTCCTGGAGCCTCATGTTATCCTCGCTCCCACGGAAAGCCCACATCCAGCGAAAGTGGCACTGCAGGGGAGCGACGCGGCACAACAGAAACTCCTTCACCACTTTGGGCACTGTCACGCCAAGCTTCCTCAGGAGCGTGAAGCGGCTCCAGACGAAGACGAGTCGGGGGCTCTTGAGCGTCTCCTAGCCCCAACCCGAATTGGGGACAGCAGGCGAGGTCGGCTCCGATAGCAGGGGGCTGGGCACCCCTGCGTCCACGTACAACCACCGCTCGCGGAACCCAACCGCGGGCTGGGGGAGTTTGAAGTCAATCCCAGAGGCCTCGGTCGCAGGCTCGGCAACAAAGCTCACGCATGCCCAGCGTTGGGAGGGGTCGACAAGACGCAGTGAGAAGAAGTGGCGCAGCAAGGCCACCGAAGGAGGGATGCCCACCATGGCTTCGCAAACGAAGGAGAAGACCGAAAGAAGGGTGATGGACTCAGGACTTAGATGCATCAGGTGGATCTGATAATGGGAGAGCACGGCATTGAAGAAATCGGAGAAGGGGGGAACCAGACCCGCCCACAAGGCGTCGATGAAACATGGAACCTCGGTTGCTATCCTGTTGATAGAGAAGTGGGACGCGGGCCAAGCCGTCATCCTCCCGCACTCGTTGAAGACGGAGGCCAGGGCCAAGCTGTCCCTGCCCAGGCACTCTTGGTTGAGTACGGTCGACTGGCCGACAGCGGGGGCCACTGATGGCGGCACACAAGACGGAGGCGTGGATTTCTCCCCTTTCTCCTTCCTCGTTGGAGTCATGGCGATGGGAAGGAGGGGGAAGATTTGAGATTGGATTGGAGGCGGGAGCCGGCGTGCGAAGGAAGGAAGAGCAGAAGACGCCCGAGCAACAAGAAGGGGAGCAGCTGTGTGCAACCACAAGTCCGCCTGACAAGGCACAGAATAAGGGGGCGTGGGGGGAACAGTGCCGCCCACGTCCCATCAACCGCCACGCGGCACCCAAGGCTGCAGGCTGTTAGGGCCCGCGGCGCTTCGCCCTTGCCCTTTCGCCTCTCGACACGGCCAAGCCCATGCGCGCCACGGGCCCGGGGGCTACTGTCGGCGTTCTGGGAATGGGGGTCCCTAGACTTGCCTGCCTGCGGCCTGCGGCGTGGCTCGAATGGGGGCCCAACATGGCCCATCTTCATCAAGCACAAGACTCAAGACCCTCGCGAGGGGCCAAGCCTCGCGAGGCGGACGACATGGCGCATCCTCAGGCGCAGCCTCCTCAGGCTGGCTTGCGAGGAGACGGAGATATCAAGGCGGGGTGCCTCGCGAGGTGCCGGTGACGCAAGCCGTGACGATCAAGGGTGCCAGGCGGGCGCCAGCGCACGCAGCGTCCTTCTTTCCTCTTTGGTGCAAAGGGGGCAAGCACATCCACGGAGTACCGAGGCATCAGGCAAAGGTTGCCGTTTCTGTGCAACAAGACCAGGACCAAGCGGACTACGAGACGGAGGTCACCATGGAGCCCAGCACGGCGTCACCGCAGAGTCTTTCGCAGGCGAAGACCACCTTTAGTCAGGATAAATGTACTTGCTGTCCCCCTTCAAATTAGCCCGCCATTGTTGGCTCCCTTCCCGCTCGATATTTGGGAAGAGGACCAGGGCCTCTATAAATAGGGACCGGCCGCCCACATAGCAAAGGGTTCGGTTCGGGCAGTTGGTAGATTGAAGATCGGAAATCAGAGAGAGAGAGAAAGAGAGAAGGGCGACTGAACTCCTCCTAGCACTTCATCGCCCCAGGCAAGAACAGACCCTCGCGAGGCTGTTCTTCCTTGTATTGTTCTTCATCACCAGCCCCAGGAGGCAATCCATCCACCACACATTGGAGTAGGGTATTACACCACAATGGTGGCCCGAACCAGTATATACCTTGTGTCTCTCGTGTGATTCCTTTAGTAGTTTAGATCCCAGTGAGACGGAGAAGTTGAGGACGCGATTTCCGCACGCACCCCAGTGTTCGAACCTCAAGGGTCTGCCGGAACCCGAAATCCGACATAAGCGAAACAGAGAGTTGGCCAAGCAAACTCGGTGGGGACGATTGCATATCTTGATGGGACCGAAAATATTGCAATAGGTAACAGAGAGTTTGCAAGCCCATCTCAGTGAGACCGAGATCCCATCGGTGAGACCGAACTGATTAGGGTTTCTGGCAGTGGCTATGTCAACTGAACTCGGTGGCTCCAGATAGAAAGAATCGGTGGGGCCGAGTTGGATATTTGGTGTGGGACATATTTGGAAGTGAGAAAGTGGTTGAGGGCTTTGGAGCATATCAGAAAGCACTTTGAGCAAGCAAGCCATTAAGTAACACCTCATCCCTTCTTAATAGTATTGGCTTTTCCTATAGACTCAATGTGATCTTGGATCACTAAAATAGAAAATGTAGAGCATTGAGATTGGAGCTTGAGCCAATCCTTTGCCTTAGCATTTTGAAGGGGTTCCACATCCTCTAGTCCATGCCACTTCATTGTTGAACTTATCTGAAACATACTAGGTAAAAGTGTTAGTCCAACAAGAGATATGTTGACATTAATTACCAAAACCACCTAGGGAGCACTTGTGCTTTCAGATACCTTGGTTCTCAAAAACCGAGGGAAATACTTACGCTGCTTTACTGCATCACCCTTTCCTCTTCAAGGGAAAACCAACGCAGTGCTCAAGAGGTAGCAGGGGCCCACAAGGGTGGGGGTGCGCCCAGGGGGGCAGGCGCGCCTCCCTGCCTCGTGGCCTCCTCGCTCCTTTCTTGACGTCTACTCCAAGTCCCCTGGATCACGTTTGTTCCAAAAATAACTCTCCCGAAGGTTTCATTCCGTTTGGATTCCGTTTGATATTCCTTTTCTGCGAAACACTAAAATAGGCAAAAAAATAGCAATTTGCACTGGGCCTTGGGTTAGTAGGTTAGTCCCAAAAATAATATAAAAGTGTATAATAGAGCCCATTAAACATCCAAAACAGATAATATAATAGCATGGAACAATCAAAAATTATAGATACATTGGAGACGTATCAAGCATCCCCAAGCTTAATTCCTGCTCGTCCTCGAGTAGGTAAATGATAAAAACATAATTTTTGATGTGGAATGCTACCTAGCATAATTCTCAATGTAATTTTCTTTACTGTGGCATGAATATTAAGATCCGAGAGATTCAAGACAAAAGTGTAATATTGACATAAAAATAATAATATGTCAAGCATACCAACTAAGCAATCATGTCTTCTCAAAATAACATGGCCAAAGAAAGTTCATCCCTACAAAATCATATAGTTTGGTCATGCTCTATTTTCGTCACACAAGAGTGCTCTCATCATGCACATCCCCGATGACAAGCCAAGCAATTGTTTCATACTTTAGTAATCTCAAACTTTTTTCAATTTTCACGCAATACATGAGCGTGAGCCATGGATATAGCACTATGGATGGAATAGAATATAATGATGGGGGTTATGTGGAGAATACAAAAAAGGAGAAAGTCTCACATCGACGCGGCTAATCAACGGGCTAGGGAGATGCCCATCAATTGATGTCAATGCAAGGAGTAGGGATTGCCATGCAACGGATGCACTAGAGCTTTAAATGTATGAAAGCTCAACAAAAGAAACTAAATGGGTGTGCATCCAACTTGCTTGCTCACGAAGACCTAGGGCATTTGAGGAAGCCCATTGTTGGAATATACAAGCCAAGTTCTATAATGAAAAATTCCCACTAGTATATGAAAGTGACAAAACAAGAGACTCTCTATCATAAATATCATGGTGCTACTTTGAAGCACAAGTGTGGAAAAAAGGATAGTAGCATTGTCCCTTTTTATTTCTCTTCTTTTTTGGGCCTTTCTTTTTTCTTTATTTGGCCTTCCCCCTTTTTTGGGGACATCACACTTCTATTTATTTACAACTCAATGATTACAACTCGATACTAGAACAAAATATGACTCTATATGAATGCCTCTGGCGGTGTACCGGGAAGGGCAATGAACCAAGAGTTACATGTATGATAAATTATGCATGATGGCTTAGCCACAAATACGATGTCAACTACATGATCATGCAAGGCAATATGACAATGATGAAGCGTGTCATAAATGAAACGGTGGAAAGTTGCATGGCAATATATCTCGGAATGGCTATGGAAATGCCATAATAGGTAGGTATGGTGGCTATTTTGAGGAATATATAAGGAGGATTATGTGTGATAGAGCGTATCATATCACGGGGTTTGGATGCACCGGCAAAGTTTGCACCAACTCTCAAGGTGAGAAAGGGCAATGCACGGTACCGAAGAGGCTAGCAATGATGGAAAGGTGAGAGTGCGTATAATCCATGGACTCAACATTAGTCATAAAGAACTCACATACTTATTGCAAAAATCTACAAGTCATCAAAAATCAAGCATTACACGCATGCTCCTAGGTGGATAGATTGGTAGGAAGAGACCATCGCTCATCCCCGACCGCCACTCATAAGGAATATAATCAAAGAACACCTCATATTTCAAATTTGTTACACAACGGTTACCATACGTGCATGCTACGGGACTTGCAATCTTCAACACAAGTATTTCTGAAATTCACAACTACTCAACTAGCACAACTCTAATATCACCATCTTTATATCTCAAAACAATTATCAAGTATCAAACTTCTCATAGTATTCAATGAAGGAAATATGCCCTAGAGGCAATAATAAAGTTATTATTTATTTCCTTATATCATGATAAATGTTTATTATTCATGCTAGAATTGTATTAACCGGAAACATAATACATGTGTGAATACATAGACAAACAGAGTGTCACTAGTATGCCTCTACTTGACTAGCTCGTTAATCAAAGATGGTTATGTTTCCTAACCATGAACAAAGAGTTGTTATTTGATTAACGGGATCACATCATTAGTTGAATGATCTGATTGACATGACCCATTCCATTAGCTTAGCACCCGATCGTTTAGTATGTTGCTATTGCTTTCTTCATGACTTATACATGTTCCTATGACTATGAGATTATGCAACTCCCGTTTGCCGGAGGAACACTTTGTGTGCTACCAAACGTCACAACGTAACTGGGTGATTATAAAGGAGCTCTACAGGTGTCTCCAAAGGTACATGTTGGGTTGGCGTATTTCGAGATTAGGATTTGTCACTCCGATTGTCGGAGAGGTATCTCTGGGCCCTCTCGGTAATGCACATCACTTAAGCCTTGCAAGCATTGCAGCTAATGAGTTAGTTGCGGGATGATGTATTACGGAACGAGTAAAGATTGAACTAGGTATTGGATACCGACGATCGAATCTCGGGCAAGTAACATACCGATGACAAAGAGAACAACGTATGTTGTTATGCGGTCTGACCGATAAAGATCTTCATAGAATATGTAGGAGCCTATATGGGCATCCAGGTCCCGCTATTGGTTATTGACCAGAGACGTGTCTCGGTCATGTCTACGTTGTTCTCGAACCATAGGGTCCGCACGCTTAAGGTTTCGATGACAGTTATATTATGAGTTTATGAGTTTTGATGTACCGAAGGAGTTCGGAGTCCCGGATGAGATCGGGGACATGACGAGGAGTCTCGACATGGTTGAGACGTAAAGATCGATATATTGGACAACTATATTCGGACATTGGAAAGGTTCCGAGTGATTCGGGTATTTTTCAGAGTACCGGAGAGTTACGGGAATTCGCTGGGAGAAGTATTGGGCCATGATGGGCTTTAGTGGGAAGAGGAGAAAGGGCCTGCTGCGCCCCCCCTCCCCTCTAATCCGAATTGGACTAGGGAAAAGGGGGCCGGCCACCTTTCCTTCTCCTCCACTTCCTTCTCCCTTCCTCCCCTCTTGGTGGACTCCTACTAGGACTTGGAGTCCTAGTAGGACTCCACATCCTGGCCGCACCTAGCCTTGGACGGCCTCCTCCTCCTCCTCCTCCATCCTTTATATACAGGGGCAGGGGGCACCCCATAGACACACAAGTTGATCATTGAGATCGTTCCTTAGCCGTGTGCGGTTCCCCCTGCCACCATATTCCACCTCGATCATATCGTTGTAGTGCTTAGGCGAAGCCCTGCGTCGGTAGAACATCAAGATCGTCACCACGCCGTCGTGTTGACGGAACTCCTCCCCGACGCTTTGCTGGATCGGAGCCCGGGGATCGTCATTGAGCTGTACGTGTGCTAAGAACTCTGAGGTGTCGGAGTAACGGTGCTTGGATCGGTCGGATCGAGAAGACGTACGACTACTTCCTCTACGTTGTGTCAACGCTTCCGCAGTCGGTCTGCGTGGGTACGTAGACAACACTCTCCCCTCTCGTTGTTGTGCATCACCATGATCTTGCGTGTGTGTAGGAAAATTTTGAAATTACTACGTTCCCCAACAGTGGTATCAGAGCCTAGGTTTTGTGGTTTGATGTTATATGCATGAGTAGAACACAAGTGAGTTGTGGGCGATATAAGTCATACTGCCTACCAGCATGTCATACTTTGGTTCGGCGGTATTGTTGGACGAGACGACCCGGACCAACATTACGCGTACGCTTACGCGAGACCAGTTCCCCCGACGTGCTTTGCACATAGGTGGCTTGCGGGCGACTGTCTCTCCAACTTTAGTTGAATCGAGTGTGGCTACGCCCGGTCCTTGCGAAGGTTAAAACGGAGTCTATTTGACAAACTATCGTTGTGGTTTTGATGCGTAGGTGAGATTGGTTCTTGCTTAAGCCCGTAGCAGCCATGTAAAACTTGCAACAACAAAGTAGAGGACGTCTAACTTGTTTTTGCAGGGCATGTTGTGATGTGATATGGTCAAGGCATGATGATGAATTTATTGTATGAGATGATCATGTTTTGTAACCGAGTTATCGGCAACTGGCAGGAGCCATATGGTTGTAGCTTTATTGTATGCAATGCAATCGCGATGTAATGCTTTACTTTATCACTAAGCGGTAGCGATAGTCGTGGAAGCATAAGATTGGCGAGACGACAATGATGCTACGATGGAGATCAAGGTGTCGCGCCGGTGACGATGGTGATCATGACGGTGCTTCGGAGATGGAGATCACAAGCACAAGATGATGATGGCCATATCATATCACTTATATTGATTGCATGTGATGTTTATCTTTTTATGCATCTTATCTTGCTTTGATTGACGGTAGCATTATAAGATGATCTCTCACTAACTATCAAGAAGTGTTCGCCCTGAGTATGCACCGTTGCAAAAGTTCTTCGTGCTGAGACACCACGTGATGATCGGGTGTGATAGGCTCTACGTTCAAATACAACGGGTGCAAAACAGTTGCACACGCGGAATACTCAGGTTATACTTGACGAGCCAAGCATATATAGATATGGCCTCGGAACACGGAGACCGAAAGGTCGTGCGTGAATCATATAGTAGATATGATCAACATAGTGATGTTCACCAATGAAACTACTCCATCTCACGTGATGATCGGACATGGTTTAGTTGATTTGGATCACGTGATCACTTAGTGGATTAGAGGGATGTCTATGTAAGTGGGAGTTCTTAAGTAATATGATTAAATTGAACTTAAATTTATCATGAACTTAGTCCTGGTAGTATTTTGCAAATTATGTTGTAGATCAATAGCTCGCGTTGTTGCTTCCCTGTGTTTATTTTGATATGTTCCTAGAGAAAATTGGGTTGAAAGATGTTAGTAGCAATGATGCGGATTGGATCCGTGATCTGAGGTTTATCCTCATTGCTGCACAGAAAAATTATGTCCTTGATGCACCGCTAGGTGACAGACCTATTGCAGGAGCAGATGCAGACGTTATGAAACGTTTGGCTAGCTTAATATGATGACTACTTGATAGTTTAGTGCACCATGCTTAACGGCTTAGAATCGGGACTTCAAAGACGTTTTGAACGTCATGGACCATATGAGATGTTCCAGGTATTGAAGTTAATATTCCAAGCAAATACCCGAGTTGAGAGATATGAAGTCTCCAACAAGTTCTATAGCTAAAATATGGAGGAGAATCGCTCAACTAGTGATCATGTGCTCAGATTGTCTGGGTACTACAATCGCTTGAATCAAGTGGGAGTTAATCTTCCAGATAAGATAGTGATTGACAGAATTCTCTAGTCACCATCACCAAGTTAGTAGAACTTCGTGATGAACTATAATATGCAAGGGATAACGGAAACAACTCCCAAGCTCTTCGTGATGCTGAAATCAACGAAGGTAGAAATCAAGAAAAACATCAAGTGTTGATGGTTGACAAGATCACTAGTTTCAAGAAAAGGGCAAAGGGAAGAAGGGGAACTTCAAGAAGAACGGCAAGCAAGTTGCTGCTCAAGTGAAGAAGCCCAAGTATAGTCCTAAGCCTGAGACTAAGTGCTTCTACTGCAAAGGGACTGGTCACTGAAAGCGGAACTACCCTAAGTGATTGGCAGATAAGAAGGATGGCAAAGTGAACATAAGTATATTTGATATACATGTTATTGATGTGTACTTTACTAGTGCTTATAGCAACCCCTCAGTATTTGATACTGGTTCAGTTGCTAAGAGTAGTAACTCGAAACGAGAGTTGCAGAATAAACAGAAACTAGTAAAAGTCGAGGTGACGATGTGTGTTGGAAGTAGTTCCAAGATTGATATGATCATCATCGCACTCTCCCTATACTTTCGGGATTAGTGTTGAAACTAAATAAGTGTTATTTGGTGTTTGCGTTGAGCATGAATATGATTTGATCATGTTTATTGCAATACTGTTATTCATTTAAGTTAGAGAACAATTGTTGTCTGTTTACATGAATAAAACCTTATATGGTTACACACCCAATGAAAATGGTTCATTGGATCTCGATCGTAGTGATACACATATTCATAATATTGAAACCAAAAGATGCAAAGTTAATAATGATAAGTACAACTTATTTGTGGCACTGCCATTTAGGTCATATTGGTGTAAAGCGCATGAAGAAACTCCATGCTGATGGGCTTTTTGAATCACTTGATTATGAATCACTTGATGCTTGCGAACCATGCCTCATGGGCAGGATGACTAAGACTCCGTTCTCCGGAACAATAGAGCAAGCAACTAACTTATTGGAAATAATACATACTGATGTATGCGATCCGATGAGTGTTGAGGCTCGTGGCAAGTATCATTATTTTCTGACCTTCACAGATGATTTGAGCAGATATGGGTATATCTACTTGATGAAACACAAGCCTGAAACATTTGAAAAGTTCAAAGAATTTCAGAGTGAAGTGGAGAATCATCGTAACATGAAAAATAAAAGTTTCTACGATATGATCGCAAAGGTAAAATATTTGAGTTACGAGTTTGGCCTTCAGTTAAAACAGTGTGAAATAGTTTCACTACTCACACCACCTGGAACACCACAGTGTAATGGTGTGTCCGAACATCGTAACCGTACTTTATTAGATATGGTGCAATCTATGATGTCTCTTGCCGATTTACCACTATTGTTTTGGGGTTATGCATTAGAGACAGCTGCATTCACGTTAAATAGGGC
Organism: Triticum monococcum; assembly: GCA_034509565.1. Classification (NCBI taxonomy): domain Eukaryota; kingdom Viridiplantae; phylum Streptophyta; class Magnoliopsida; order Poales; family Poaceae; genus Triticum; species Triticum monococcum. The sequence continues at coordinate 182,118,590 of CM067843.1, read as the reverse complement.
ACCATCTAAATCCGTTGAGACGACACTATATGAACTATGGTTTAGCAAGAAACCAAAGTTGTCGTTTCTTAAAGTTTGGGGTTGTGATGCTTATGTGAAAAAGTTTCATCCTGATAAACTCAAAACCAAATCGGAGAAATATGTCTTCATAGGATACCCAAAAGGAGACTGTTGGGTACACCTTCTATCACAGATCCTAAGGCAAGACATTCGTTGCTTATAATGGATCCTTTCTAGAGAAGGAGTTTCTCTCAAAAGAAGTGAGTGGGAGGAAAGTAGAACTTGACGAGGTAACTGTACCTGCTCCCTTATTGGAAAGTAGTACATCACAGAAAACTGTTTCTGCGACACCTATACCAATTAGTGAGGAAGCTAATGATGATGATCATGAAACTTCAGGACAAGATACTACTGAACCTCGTAGATCAACCAGAGTGAGATCCGCGCCAGAGTGGTATGGTAATCCAATTCTGGAAATCATGCTACTAGATCGTGATGAACCTACGAACTATGAAGAAGCGATGGTGAGCCCAGATTCCGCAAAGTGGCTTCAAGCCATGAAATCTGAGATGGGATTCATGTATGAAAACAAAGTATGGACTTTGGTTGACTTGCCCGATGATCGGCAAGCCATAGAAAATAAATGGATCTTCAAGAGGAAGACGGACGTTGATAGTAGTGTTACTATCTACAAAGCTAGAATTGTCGCAAAAGGTTTTCGACAAGTTCAAAGTGTTGACTACGATGAGAGTTTCTCACTCGTATCTATGCTTAAGTCTGTCCGAATCATGTTAGCAATTGCCGCATTTTATGAAATCTGGCAAATGGATAAACAAAACTGCATTCCTTAATAGATTTCTTAAAGAAGAGTTGTATATGATGCAACCAGTAGGTTTTGTCAATCCGAAAGGTACTAACAAAATGTGCAAACTCCAGCGATCCATCTGTGGACTGGTGCAAGCATTTCGGAGTTGGAATATACGCTTTGATGAGTTGATCAAAGCATATAGTTTTATACAGACTTGCGGTGAAGCCTGTATTTACAAGAAAGTGAGTGGGAGCACTACGGAATTTCTGATAAGTATATGTGAATGACATATTGTTGATCGGAAATAATGTAGAATTATTCTGTAAAGCATAAAGGAGTGTTTGAAAGGAGATGTTTCAAAGAAAGACTTCAGTGAAGTTGCTTACATATTGAGTATTAAGATCTATAGAGATAGATCAAGACGCTTGATAAGTTTTTTCAATGAGTACATACCTTGACAAGATTTTGAAGTAGTTCAAAATGGAACAGTCAAAGAAAGAGTTCTTGCCTGTGTTACAAGGTGTGAAATTGAGTAAGACTCAAAACCCGACCACGGCAGAAGATAGAAAGAGAATGAAAGTCATTCCCTATGCCTTGGCCATAGGTTCTATAAAGTATGCCATGTTGTGTACCAGATCTATTGTATACCCTACACTGATTTTGGCAAGAGAGTACAATAGTGATCTAGGAGTAGATCACTGGACAGCGGTCAAAATTATCCTTAGTGAAATAAGGATATGTTTCTCGATTATGGAGGTGACAAAAAGGTTCGTCGTAAAGGGTTACGTCAATGCAAGTTTTGACACCAATCTAGATGACTCTAAGTCTCAATCTGGATACATATTGAAAGTGGGAGCAATTAGCTAGAGTAGCTCCATGCAGAGCGTTGTTGACATAGAAATTTGCAAAATACATGCGGATCTGAATGTGGCAGGCCCGTTGATTAAGATTCTCTCACAAGCAAAACATGATCACACCTTAGTACTCTTTGAGTGTTAATCACATAGTGATGTGAACTAGATTACTGACTCTAGTAAACCCTTTGGGTGTTGATCACATATCGATGTGAACTATGGGTGCTAATCACATGGTGATGTGAACTATTGCTGTTAAATCACATGGCGATGTGAAACTAGATTATTGACTCTAGTGCAAGTGGGAGACTGAAGGAAATATGCCCTAGAGGCAATAATAAAGTTATTATTTATTTCCTTATATCATGATAAATGTTTATTATTCATGCTAGAATTGTATTAACCGGAAACATAATACATGTGTGAATACATAGACAAACAGAGTGTCACTAGTATGCCTCTACTTGACTAGCTCGTTAATCAAAGATGGTTATGTTTCCTAACCATGAACAAAGAGTTGTTATTTGATTAACGGGATCACATCATTAGTTGAATGATCTGATTGACATGACCCATTCCATTAGCTTAGCACCCGATCGTTTAGTATGTTGCTATTGCTTTCTTCATGACTTATACATGTTCCTATGACTATGAGATTATGCAACTCCCGTTTGCCGGAGGAACACTTTGTGTGCTACCAAACGTCACAACGTAATTGGGTGATTATAAAGGAGCTCTACAGGTGTCTCCAAAGGTACATGTTGGGTTGGCGTATTTCGAGATTAGGATTTGTCACTCCGATTGTCGGAGAGGTATCTCTGGGCCCTCTCGGTAATGCACATCACTTAAGCCTTGCAAGCATTGCAGCTAATGAGTTAGTTGCGGGATGATGTATTACGGAACGAGTAAAGAGACTTGCCGGTAACGAGATTGAACTAGGTATTGGATACCGACGATCGAATCTCGGGCAAGTAACATACCGATGACAAAGAGAACAACATATGTTGTTATGCGGTCTGACCGATAAAGATCTTCATAGAATATATAGGAGCCAATATGGGCATCCAGGTCCCGCTATTGGTTATTGACCGGAGATGTGTCTCGGTCATGTCTACATTGTTCTCGAACTGTAGGGTCCGCACGCTTAAGGTTTCGATGACAGTTATATTATGAGTTTATGAGTTTTGATTTACCGAAGGAGTTCGGAGTCCCGGATGAGATCGGGGACATGACGAGGAGTCTCGACATGGTCGAGACGTAAAGATTGATATATTGGACGACTATATTCGGACATCGGAAAGGTTCCGAGTGATTCGGGTATTTTTCGGAGTACCGGAGAGTTACGGGAATTCGCCGGGAGAAGTATTGGGCCTTGATGGGCTTTAGTGGGAAGAGGAGAAAGGGCCTGCTGCGCCCCCCCCCCTCCCCTCTAATCCGAATTGAACTAGGGAAAAGGGGGCCGGCCACCTTTCCTTCTCCTCCACTTCCTTCTCCCTTCCTCCCCTCTTGGTGGACTCCTACTAGGACTTGGAGTCCTAGTAGGACTCCACATCCTGGCCGCACCTAGCCTTGGCCGGCCTCCTCCTCCTCCATCCTTTATATACAGGGGCAGGGGGCACCCCATAGACACACAAGTTGATCATTGAGATCGTTCCTTAGCCGTGTGCGGTGCCCCCTGCCACCATATTCCACCTCGATCATATCGTTGTAGTGCTTAGGCGAAGCCCTGCATCGATAGAACATCAAGATTGTCACCACGCCGTCGTGCTGACGGAACTCCTCCCCGACACTTTGCTGGATCTGAGCCCGGGGATCGTCATCGAGCTGTACGTGTGCTAAGAACTCGGAGGTGCCGGAGTAACGGTGCTTGGATCGGTCGGATCGGGAAGACGTACGACTACTTCCTCTATGTTGTGTCAATGCTTCCGCAGTCGGTTTGCGTGGGTACGTAGACAACACTCTCCCCTCTCGTTGCTGTGCATCACCATGATCTTGCGTGTGCGTAGGAAAATTTTGAAATTACTACGTTCCCCAACATTCAATGCACTTTTTTATGAAAGTTTTTATTATACCAATCTTGGATGCCTATCATATTAGGACCAATTTTATAGCCAAAGCAAATTACCATGCTATTCTAAAGGACGCTCAAAATAATATAAGTGAAGCATGAGAGATCAATAATTTCTATAAAATAAAACCACCACCGTGCTCTAAAAGATATAAGTGAAGCACTTAGAGCAAAATTATCTAGCTCAAAGATATAAGTGAAGCACATAGAGTATTCTAATAAATTCCGACTCATGTGTGTCTCTCCCAAAGGGTGTGTACAGCAGGGATGATTATGGTAAACTAAAAAGCAAAGACTCAAATCATACAAGACGCTCCAAGCAAAACACATATCATGTGGTGAATAGAAATATAGCCTCAAGTAAAGTTACCGATGGACAAAAACGAAAGAGGGGATGCCCCTCATACAAGACGCTCCAAGCAAAACACATATCATGTGGTGAATAAAAATATAGCCTCAAGTAAAGTTACCGATGGACGAAGACAAAAGAGGGGACGCCTTCCGGGGCATCCCCAAGCTTAGGCATTTGGTTGTCCTTGAATTTTACCTTGGGGTGCCTTGGTCATCCCCAAGCGTAGGCTCTTTCCACTCCTTATTCCATAATCCATCAAATGTTTACCCAAAACTTGAAAACTTCACAACACAAAACTCAACAGAAAATCTCACGAGCCCCGTTAGTATAATAAAACAAACCACCACTTAAGGTACTGTAATGAACTCATTCTTTATTTATATTGGTGTTAAACCTACTGTATTCCAACTTCTCTATGGTTCATACCCTCCGATACTAGCCATAGAGTCATCAAAATAAGCAAACAACACACAAAAAACAGAAACTGTCAAAAACAAAACAGTCTGTAGTAATCTGTAGGTTTCGAATACTTATGTAATCCAAAAAATCTGAAATAAATTGGTGGACGTGAGGAATTTGTCTATTAAGCATCAGAAAAATAATCAACCTAATCGCACTCTCCAATGAAAAATGGCAGCAAATCTCGTGAGCGCTAAGCTTTCTGTTTTTCACAGCAAGATCGCAAAAACTTCCCCCAAGTCTTCCCAAAGGTTCTACTTGACTCAAACACTAATTAAAAGCATAAAACCACATATAAACAGAGTCTACTTGAATTATTTATTACTATGAAGCCAATCAGAAAATCAGTCACACAGTGAAGACAAATAGATAATGCAGACAGGCAATGACTTCACAAGGACCAATCTGAAAGTAAAGAGATGGTAAGGATGGAACCAGTGGCTCGTTGAAGACAATGATTTATTGGACCGGTTCCAGTTGCTGTGACAACTATACGTCTGGTTAGGGAGGCTGAGATTCAACTCAGAAGACCGTGTCTTCACCTTATTCCCCTTGCGCTAAGGACACCTAGTCCTCGCCCAATCACTATGGTAAATCTTCAAGGTAGACTTCCAAACCTTCACAGACTTTGTTCACCGGCGATCCACAATGACTCTTGGATGCTCAGAACATGACGCCTAACCGGCTGGAGGATTCACAGTCCTCAAGTGTAATAAGTCTTATGATCACACAGACAGGAAGACTTCAATGATGCCTAACACTCTTTGGCTCTGGGTGTTTAGGGCTTTGTCCTCGCAAGGAATACTCTCTCAAAGGCTTCGAGGTGGGTTGCTCTCAAACGACAAAAGCCATACACTAACTGTGAGCAGCCAACCGTTTATGGTTGTAGGGGGTGGGCTATTTATAGCCACTAGGCAACCCGACCTGATTTGTCCGAAATGACCCTGGGTCACTAAGGAACTGACACGTGTTCCAATGGTCAGATTTCAAACACACAGGGCAACTTTACTTGGGCTACAAGCAAAGCTGACTTATCCAGCTGTGGATAAGATTTGCTCTCATTGTCTTCGCTCGAAGACATAGGATTTTGGTTAAGCATCACTTCAGTCATTCTGACTGGTTCACTTGGACCCCACTTAACAGTATGGTGGTTCCTATGACTCAACAAAGAAGAAGAAGAACGACGAAACAACTAAGTCTTCGCGCTCCATAGTCTTCACATGATGTCTTCTCTTGTCATAGTCTTCAATGTGAATATCTTCACATACCACCTTTGATTTCAATGTCTTCATACATTTTTAGGGGTCATCTCTGGTAGGAAAACCGAATCAATGAGGGACTTCTACCTGTGTTATCCTGCAATTCTCACAAACACATTAGTCCATCAACCAGGTTTGTCGTCAATACTCCAAAACCAACTAGGGGTGGCACTAGATGCACTTACAATCTCCCCCTTTTTGGTGATTGATGATAAACTGGTTGAAGTTTTCAACGGGGAATAAAATATGTGAAATTGTAAAGGATAGGGTATTGTCTTCATAAGTGGCAAAGGCCCCCCTGAAGATGTGCATATAAGTAATTTGCTTTTGGAATGCAAATGCACATGGCAGGTTGTACTTGTGGAGATCCTCTTCAACTTATGATGACAATTCATCATGCATGATTTGATGTAACGAACATAATGACATGCATAATGAAAAATGGATGTCTGCAAAATGACCTGAGTGCAGAAGTTATCATCGCACATGAAAAATTTATCATCGCATCACAGAATAGCAAATAAGTAGGCAGACGACCATCGAGTTTAAGTGTTACAACTCAAAGAACAAAATGTATCGAAAAGCGAGAGTTGTAAGCACTTGGCAAACGTAGCAAAAAGTAAAGCAACCACCCATATGGACCCGCTTGAAGACTATCAACTCATATGCTTCTCCCCCTTTTGTCAGTAAGGACCAAAAAGGTTTGAAGACATAGAGCGCCTACTCATTCCCATGAGGTGCAGGCGAGGCAGCAGGGTCGTCGTTGAGGTCCGGTGGTGCAAAAGAACTTGGTGCAGTGTCGACACGCACTGAAGTTGGAGGAGGTGAAGTGGCATCATCTTGGTCATCGATGACTCTGGCATTCACTATCGCAGTTGAGGACGAATAGTCAGAGTCTTGAGGGAGTCTGACGCAAGTGAGCATTCCTTGGAGGAGTTGAGTCAAACTTGAATCTTTTGGTGAAGCCATCGTCCTGTAGATCAGCTTTAGCACTAAGCAATGTCAAACTCTTCCAAGACCTCCGACAGGTTTCATGAGTAACAAAGGCATTCTTGGTGGCAAGATTGCGAATGCGATTGACATCCACCAAGAGGCTTTGCATCTGACGCTTAAGCCAGTTGTGATGCTTGTCCTATTTCTGGTGTAGCGCGACGAGAAGCTCTCGGCCATTGAGAACACGAGATCACCTCGGAGGCCTTTGGGAAATGGTGCTTCCAGTGGCGTCAGTTTGAGCGCGAGGGACACGCGTATTGCCAGCCAAGGGATAAACATGCGAGACTTCCTGAACTCCTTCAATGGGCTGGGTGAAGCTTTGGTGATCAGCATTGTGAAGATAAATGGGATCCTTAGCAGGCTCTGGGTAAATAGCTTCAACAGACAGATCAACCTCTGGCAAGAATACAAGATGATTGCGCGCAGACGGCTGATAGTTGATGGCGGAGTGAAGCTTGATAAGGCGCATTACCCATGGAGCATAGAACTTCAGACCAAAAATGTCGGAGCCAGATGCAGCCAACTGCCTGATGAAGAAGCCTTGAGCATTGAAGCTGATGCCATTGAAGATATAGAAAACCAAGGTCTTCATTGCTCCTTCAAGCTTCGCTGCAGATGAATGTCCTTTGACAGGCCATAGAGTTTTTCTGATGATATGATAAATGGTGCGAGGCAAATACTCTAGGTCTTCAACAAAGAATTCAGATGGGTAGTCAGCGTCATGAGGCAAAGGCTTCATCATGCTCAACATTTGGCTCATGTTGGGTTCTGGCTTCTGAAAAATGCTCTCCAAAGCATTCTGGTGTTGTTGACAACCTGGTTCATAGTATTCACCAGGAGTGGGCAGGCCTGTGAGCTCAATGATATCAAGAGCTTTGGCTTCATGATGGACATTGCCTGCCATCCACTCAAGGACCCAAGACTTTGGATCCCTGTTGTAGCCTCGAATGTGAAGAGTTGCATAGAACTGTAGCAGAAGCTCTTCATTCCAGTGTTCCTTGTCTGTGACAAACTGCAGGAGTCTAGCGTCTCTGAAGCAATCCAACGCTTCTTCTAGACAGGGCAGGCCAGCTATAGCTTCAGTGTCGAGATGCATATGTGGAAATATGCGCCCTTGATTGTATAAGATGCGGGAATAGTAGCTGCGCTGCTGATAGCTCCAGAATCAATCCGATGAAATGCGAGGTTTGGTGTAAGGGTTCTTGGCGCTGTTGAAGAAGGTGTTCTATGCCACGAGGCCATTCACATTGAACACCCCAAGTGAAGTTGCAGTGCTTGGGAATCATGGAAGTCTTGGCTTGGGCTTCTGGACTTGAGGTCTGTGCTCGACGTGATAGTCAAATTGTGGACCCGCAGCAGGTGGAGGAATCAGAATGGGCCATCAGACCATAACAGGCTGACCATGATCAAATGCCAGCTCAATTGTATGAGGTCTTGGAGGGGGTACAGGAGCATTGGCATTGTCGTTGACATGGGCTTCAGGGGCCACATTGGCTTCAGGTGCTTCAGTATTGGCTTCGGGCGCTGCAGTGGCTTCAGGTGCATGCACTTCTGGCACCGCATGAGCTTCAGGCACCACATTAGCTTCATCCATGACAATGTCATTGGCTTCAGTGTTGATGTTGGTGGCCGTCTCAGGATTGTTAACCTCCACTTCAGGAGCTGGAGGGTCGGACACGTTCTCCTCAAGAACAACATCTTGGTGGGACAGGGGTGTAGCAACTCTTTCTACTTCAACTCTTGGTTCTTCTTCTTCATCGGCTGATGCAGCCGGAATATCTTCAGCCATTTTGGCTTTAGAGTCAGAAACGTGCACAGTGGAAGTGACTTGGGGCCTTGGTCCTTTGCGAAGCCTGCGTAATGATGGTGACGCTTGTGGGGATGGAGTTGCCTGGGCCTCAAAGTCATTGTCATCTTGCACGGGTGAGGTGACTTGTGGTTGGGGAGAACTTGGGGTGTCTTGTCATTGTGGGTGATCAGCCCACGATGCATCCTGAGCAGTTGGCATCAGAGGACGACCAATGCTGATGAGTTCGCTGCGCGTGAGCACAGGCGATGATACCAAATTGTGCTTGATCTGAGGAAGGACTTCATCATCTTCAACATTGTTGTGAGGACCAATGTCTTCAGCTGCGGTGGGGTCAACAGCCAGATTGTCTTCAGCTTCAGGAGCCTCTGTGGAAGTAGGCTCATGAACTATCACTTGGCGCTCCTGATGTCCAGACGCAGGACGAGCCACTGAGATTGGCTCGACATCAAGGGGCTCTGTGGGAGCAGCTCGGTCTCTCTTCTTGGTTTTCTGTTTCTTGGTTGGGGGAGCATCATCAGTGGTGGCCTTGGTCTTGCGTTTTCTTGCTTCGGCTTCAGCTGCCCTTGTTTTCTTGAGTTTTGAAGCCACTGTGGGGACCTTAGGCTTCGAGCCTATCATACTGGCTGGGAAGACAATTGGATGTATTTCCTGCCTTGGTGCTTCGGGTTCTGCCACAGCTGGCTTCTTCTTCTTGGCCGCCATTCGGGGGTCGATGCCTGGTCGCCCCAAAGCCTTCCACTTTTCAGCTTCATTGTATCCCTAAACACATTTAGCTGCAAGATCCTTCATGCGCTCACGAGAACCTTTGGCTTCTTCACATTTCGTGCGGAATGCTTCCTTGAGCTCATGCATCATGACCTGGAAGTTCTGAATGTCTTCAACATTGAGCTTGGCCATATGCTTCTTGAACTGAGCCTTTTCATAATCTATCTTATGCTTCAGCTCAACAATTTTTTGAGCTAGAGCCAGCTCAATGGCAATGGCTCCATGGAAGGCGACGTGGAGGCCAATGGGAACCTGAAGAACATCAAAGCTGACATTTGGGTTGTCAAACCACTCATCAATGAACTTGTTTAAGATTTCCACATCAAAGAGAGGAAGTTCATTGAATATTTGCGCCTCTTGCTTGCTCTTGATCAACTGCTCAAGAGCGTCATCGCCAAGATCGTCGTCACTGGACAGATCAATGGCGTCATTCTCGTGGCGCAGAACAACAGCAGGGGTCAGTGCTTGGCTAGTGGGTTGCATGGGCATCTTCACTTTGGCGGGCTTGGAGATGCGTGAGAGATCTTCAGACTGCACACTTACTTCAGGAGGTGCAGTGGCCAGAGGCTTCGCCCGTGAAACCTTTGGTGCAGGGGAAGGCTTCGAAGCTTTAGGTTTCTTCAGCTTCTTTGGCTTCGGTGGTGCAGGTGCTTCGTCAGAATCAGCGTAGTCTGCAGGTTCATCCACGGCTGTCCCTTGAACCATAATATGAGAGATGAGACCATCTAGGTTGTAGAAGGGCCCAACAAGATTGGGTTCTGCTTCGCGAGTGCCATCGGCACGAGGAGCAGAGGGACCTGGATTGAAGTCTAATCCCCGCGACTTCTTGTTTTCTTTGGCCGAGTTCTTGGCAAACTGGAAGTTGCGCTTGAAAAGATTATCGTCACGGCAGCATAGTAATGAAGATGGGTCTGCATCTGCAGGTTGTGGTCCACAGACCATGCAAGGATAGAAGCCTTGTTCAATGGCTTTAGCTCTGGACCTGGGTTGAAGATTTTTGTACAAGATGTCTCCCCACGGTCGCTTGATGGCATTCTTCTCAGCATATTCCTGGGTTACAAACCTGTACTTGTACCATTGTTCTGCCCAATATCTTCGAATCCATTGGATTCGGATTTTCCACTGATTGTAGTCCTCCTCTGGATCTGTCTTGTACAGCTCATAGAGGTCAGGAGGCAAATCTCTTGAGGTGTTTCCACGGCGCTATCTGCCACCCTTCCTTGCAGATTTCTCTATTGCCATGAAGTTTAGACTGAAAGGCTTCAAAACTGTCAAAGTCTTCCGTCTATTGGTCAGACAAGAATTGGCTTCAGGAGAATTTATAGGATGCTCTAAGAACTCACACGAGGAACTGCTAGATGGAGTGGGAGAGGAGGCCGAGCAGTTCGATCTTCTGTGCCCTAACTTGGCGACGGAGGACACCTACGGCGACAGTGGAGAAGACGATGTCCGCGGCCGGCGTGAGGACGGCGTCGGTGAGGTCGCGGCAGCTAAGCGCTTCGTCGCCGGTGTCGTCAAGGGCTAGCAGTGGCGCTAGGGTTTGTGCGAGAGTGGAAGAAGAGATAATGACTAGGGTGAGGCGTGTATTTGTAGGGACAGGGACGGCACAGTGTCATTACATAGGTGCCCCTGGCGATTCTCATCTGAAGGACACGTGGCGATCATGCAACACATTGGAGGTTGTTCCACGTTCCCACGCACGCCTGGATTGTCGGGTGGTCCTTCCCACTTCTCCGGGTTTCAGGCAAAAAGGATTAAGCATTGAAAACAGATTAATGTTTGTCTCTGTGTCTTCTGCTGACAAGGACACAGAGAAGACGTTTTGACAGTTTCAATAGAATGCATATGATTTGGATAGAGAGACTTAAGACGAAAGCATAGAGAGGTTAGGGTCCGATCACATTTACTTAGTTCAAAAGATTCAACATGAAGACATAGCTATAAGTGAATGTTGTAGAGGACAGAAACTAAATTGAAGATAAACATGAGGCCATGTTAACATTGAAGACAAACAAAATGCGAAGACTTTGCAAATGTAACGCCATGTGAAAAACACTTCTAAGGGAAGAATTTGGTGGTGGCGTTGCCCGCCGTATAGGAAGTATTAGACACAGACACGGTGCACAATTATCATGGCGCTCCGAAGTCAAATTCGACGTTAATGTATTCACACTCAGAATGTAAGTCTTCATTGATTGAAGACATACTTTACTTCATGTGTTGCACATCTAAGTCATCAACATGCATAAGTGTTAGGATGTGTGCCTGATCACCAGACATTTGAGGATTCCAAGATATTTAGCTCACACCGTAACTTGCAAAACCTTTTCTCATCCAAGGGCTTTGTGAAGATATCTGCCAGTTGCTCTTCAGTGTTGACATGTATGATATCAATATCTTCCTTCATGACATGATCTTTGAGAAAGTGATGACGAATTTCAATGTGCTTTGTCTTCGAGTGCTGAACTGGGTTGTTAGCAATCTTGATGGCGCTTTCGTTGTCACAGTAGAGTGGCACTTGCTTCAGATGAATGCCATAGTATTTGAGTGTTTGCTTCATCCATAGAAGCTGAGTGTAGCAAGATCCAGCAGCAATGTATTCAGATTCAGCAGTGGAGAGAGATACACAGTTCTGCTTCTTTGAAGACCAACATACAAGTGCTCTTCCCAGAAAGTGACATGTGCCTGATGTAGACTTGTGATCCACCTTGTCCCCAGCATAATCAACATCCGAGAATCCAATTAGATCAAACTCTGAGCCCTTTGGATACCATAATCCTAGTGTTGGGGTGTGAGCCAAATATCGAAGAATTCGCTTCACAGCTAAGTGATGTGATTCCTTTGGTGCCGCTTGGAATCGGGCACACATGCAAACACTAAGCATGATATCTGGCCTAGATGCACATAAATAAAGCAAAGAACCAATCGTGGAGCGGTATACCTTTTGATCGAACTCTTTACCATTGTCGTCGAGACCCAGATGGTGTTTAGCTGGCATTGGCGTCATGTAACCTTTGCAGTCTTGCATTCCAAACTTCTTCGGGAAATCTTTGAGGTATTTCTCTTGAGATATGAAGATGTCGTTGCGTTGCTGTCGTATTTGAAGACCAAGGAAGAACTTCAGCTCACCCATCATGGACATCTGATATTGCTCTTGCATCATATATCCAAACTCATCACTGTATTTCTGGTTGGTGCAGCCAAAGATAATGTCATCCACATATATTTGGCACACAAACAGTTCACCATCATATGTCTTCGTGAAGAGTGTGGGATGCAGGGAACCAGGTTTGAAGCCTTTGCTCTTTAGGAAGTCTTTGAGTGTGTCATACCAAGCACGAGGGGCTTGTTTAAGGCCATATAGTGCCTTGTTGAGCTTGTAAACCATGTCAGGATGTTTTGGATCTTCAAAGCCAAGAGGTTGTGCAACATACACTTCTTCAATCTTGCCATTGAGAAAAGCACTCTTCACATCCATTTGATACAGAAGAATGTTATGATGATTTGCATAGGCCAGCAGTATGCGTATAGCTTCAAGCCAGGCCACAGGAGCAAATGTCTCATCGAAGTCAATTCCTTCAACTTGAGTGTATCCTTGAGTAATGAGACGAGCTTTGTTTCTGACAACTTGACCATGCTCATCTTGCTTGTTGCGATATATCCATTTAGTGCCTATGATATTGTCCTTACGAGGATCAGGACGCTTGACCAGTTCCCATACATTATTCAGTTCAAATTGTTGAAGCTCTTCTTGCATAGCTTGAATCCATTCAGGTTCCATGAAGGCTTCATCAACTTTCTTGGGTTCAGATATTGAGACGAATGCGAAGTGCCCACAGAAATTTGCTAGTTGTGTTGCCCTTAAACGAGTGAGTGGACCAGGTGCATTAATGCTGTCAATTATTCTCTCAATCTGTACTTCATTTGCAACACGAGGATGAACAGGACGAAGATTTTGCTCTTCCTGATCATTGTCATCGTTGGAATGATTGTCTTCAGGCTGAGCATTGTCTTCAGGTTGATCAGGTGCAGAGATGATGAGTTCCTCTTCAGGCTGAGCTTCAGACGGTATGATTTCTCTAGTTCCCATAAGCTTGATGGTTTCACTGTATGGAACTTCATCTAGCACATTTGGCAGGTGCTCTCTTTACGAGCCGTTAGTCTCATCGAACCGCACATCCACAGTTTCAACCACTTTATACTGAAAGATGTTGAAGACTCTGTAGGAGTGTGAATCCTTTCTGTATCCTAGAATAAAACCTTCATGTGCTTTCGGTGCAAATTTTGAAGTGTGATGTGGATCCTTGATCCAACACCTGGCACCAAATACTCTGAAGTAGCTGACATTTGGCTTCTTACTAGTGAGGAGCTCATAGGATATTTTGTTAAGAAGCTTGTGAAGATAATCACGGTTGATAATATGGCATGCAGTATCAATGGCTTCAGGCCAGAACTTTCTTGGAGTCTTGTATTCATCGAGCATTATCCGGGCCATCTCAATAAGTGTCTAGTTCTTGCGTTCCACGACGCAATTCTGCTATGGCATGTACGGAGTTGAGAACTCATGAGTGATGCCCAAAGTATCAAGATAAGTGTCAAGGCCAGTGTTCTTGAATTCAATGCCATTGTCACTTCGGATGTGCTTGATCTTGACGCCATAGTTGTTCATGGCTCGATTGGCGAAGCATCTGAAGACATCCTGCACTTCAGTCTTGTAGAGGATTATATGCACCTATGTATATCTAGAATAATCATCAACAATGACGAAGCCATAGAGACAAGCAGTAGTAGTAAGAGTTGAGTAGTGAGTGGGACCGAAGAGGTCCATGTGTAGCAGTTCAAAGGGTTGAGTCGTTGTCATGATTGTCTTCGAGGGATGCTTGGCTCTCGTCATCTTTCCAGCTTCACAGGCACCGCATAGGTGATATTTCTTGAACTTGACGCCCTCGATGCCTATGACATGCTTCTTCTTTGCAAGAGTGTGCAAGTTTCTCATGCCAGCATGCCCTAGCCTCCGATGCCAGAGCCAGCATTCTGAAGCTTTTGCTAGAAGACATACGGCAAGCTGTGGTCCTGCTAAGAAATCTACCACGTACAAATCATGTTTCTGATACCCTTCAAAGACTAGAGACTTGTCAGATTCCATTAGAACAAGGCAACGATATTTTCCAAATATCATAATCATGTTTAAATCACAAAGCATTGAGACAGACATTAAGTTGAAACCAAGGGATTCAACAAGCATCACTTTATCCATGTGTTGATCCCTTGAGATTGCAACTCTACCTAGACCCAATACCTTGCTTTTACCCGTATCAGCAAATGTGATGTGACTCATGTCAGATGGATGTAAAGTTGAGTCCATGAGAAGACTTCGCTTGACAGTCATGTGATTAGTATACCCACTATCAATAATCCATTCCAAAGCAGCCGGTGTCATACCCTATAGTGCAGTTGGGGGGATAGGCTTCACGAAGAGAATTGTGAAGCATAAACATTTGACGAGCAAGTGGATTATGAAAGCTTAGATCGAGGTTAGGACTGATAGGGCAAGTAGCAAGCGATTTAGGAACAAAATACATAATAAGACCATTTGGGCATTTGATCTTGCACCCTACAAGATTTTTAAGGTCCCCAGCAATAGCTTCAGACGAATTTGATTTTCGGCTGGAGACCCATGCCTACAAAAGAGAGTTAAGCTTTCTTAGCCACCCACATCTTCAAGGGTGGCTTCGAAGCAATGAGTCTAAGTGCGGCATCTGAGAACTTTGGCTTTGGAGCCCTAGCAAATAGTCTTGCAGGAGGACAATAGTACTCATAAGAATAAGCAGAGTAGTTATTGGTCGTATGAACATGGCGGTTTGATGAAACGCGCTCATATTCATAGGCCTGAGTATGGTTTCCCTATAAAACATTTGCGTTAGTGCGACTCAGGTGAGTCCTCTGTCTGTATGAAGCCTTTGGACCATATGAAGCCTGTGGTCTGGGGTTTGTCTTCTTCACTTGTGGTGTCATGATGACATTCACAGGAAGATTCTCCAGACACCTTTTCGGCACCCACACTTTCTTCATAGGTGGCCCATTCCTGCAGTTAGTACCAATATACCTGGCAAACACTTCACCATTCTGATTTTTAAACAGTTTATAGTTTGCATCAAAGGATTCATCAATAACAATGGGATTAGCACAAGTGAAGCCAGATAGGGTGGATGGATCCGCTGAAGATTCCTTTGTAGCAACCCATGTGGTTTTGGGGTACTGCTCAGGTTTCCAGTAAGAGCCATCAGCATTCATTTTCCTTTCGAACCCAACACCCTCTTTCCTAGTGTCGGTGTCAAAACCAGCGGATCTCGGGTAGGGGGTCCCGAACTGTGCGTCTAGGCCGGATGGTAACAGGAGACAAGGGACACGAAGTTTTACCCAGGTTCGGGCCCTCTCGATGGAGGTAAAACCCTATGTCCTGCTTGATTAATATTGATGATAAGGGTAGTACAAGAATAGATCTACCACGAGATCGAGGAGGCTAAACCCTAGAAGCTAGCCTATGGTATGATTGTTGATGTGTATGTTGTCCTACGGACTAAAACCCTCTAGTTTATATAGACACCGGATAGGGTTAGGGTTACATAGAGTCGGTTACAATGGTAGAAGATCTAAATATCCGTATCGCCAAGCTTGCCTTCCACGCCAAGGAAAGTCCCTTCCGGACATGGGACGGAGTCTTCAATCTTGTATCTTCATAGTCCAGGAGTCCGGCTGAAGGTATAGTCCGGCTATCCGAACACCCCCTAATCCAGGACTCCCTCAGTAGCCCCTGAACCAGGCTTCAATGACGACGACTCCGGCGCGCAGATTGTCTTCGGCATTGCAAGGCGGGTTCCTCCTCCAAGTACTTCATAGAATATTTTGAACACAAAGATAGTGTCTGGCTCTGCAAAATAAGTTTCCACATATTGCCATAGAGAGAATAATATTTACACAAATCTAATCTGCTAACGTATTCCGTAGTGCGACACACCACGGCCAAGTCTTTATCCGAGTCGTTTCATTATCCAACCTCAGCGCGTCATGCGAGGCAGTTTCCTTGGCATGTCTTGTCAAAGCAGAGATTGTGTCCCCTTATTCTGGGATTCTCATCAATACGGGCGTGGGTAACCCAACCGCGCCATTGATTACGGCGCTTGGGAGATAAGCGAGTTTTACCAGGCTGGTGGGGACACGTAGTTGCGTCCACCCATATAAGGGGATAAGGATCCACCTTTTTACCTATGCCTTCTTCCTCCTTTTCTTATCCATTCCCGCGCACTCGAGCTCCAGCGCCCAAGTCCGCACTCCCCACCTCAACCTTCTCCAGCCATGTCCGGAGCGGGAGGCAAGTGGATGGCCTCCTCCGTTACAGAGGGGCACATCAAAAAACTAAGGAAGGCTGGATACTTGTCTAACGACATCGCGCACCTGCTTCCCGAAGAGGGGCAGCTCATCCCCACCCCTAGGCCCCATGAGAGGGTGGTGTTCCTCCCCCATTTCCTCCGCGGACTGGGTTTCCCTCTCCATCCATTTGTCCGGGGGCTCATGTTCTACTATGGCCTGGATTTCCATGATCTGGCCCCGAATTTTGTCGTCAACATCTCGGCGTTTATCGTCGTGTGCGAGGCTTTCCTCCGCATCCGCCCCCATTTCGGCCTATGGCTCAAGACTTTCAACGTCAAGCTGAAGGTGGTGCGCGGCAACCAGGCAGAGTGCGGAGGTGCCATGGTGGGCAAGATGGCCAACGTCTTATGGCTTGAGAGCTCCTTTGTGGAGACCCTGAAGGGGTGGCAATCGGGGTGGTTTTACATCACCGAGCCGCGCGACCCCGAATGGGCCACAGCCCCTGAGTTTCGGTCCGGACCCCCTATGCGGCTCACCTCCTGGAAGGAGACCGGCCTGTCATGGGGTAAAAAAGGAGAGCTGACCGGACTCCAAACATGTGTCCAAACCCTGGTGAACAAGAAGCTTAAACTTGTCAACATAGTCCAGGTTATGCTCATCTGCCGGATCCTCCCGTGTCAACAACGGACTTTCAATCTATGGGAGTTTGACCCGGCGCGGCACCAAACTCTGAGCAGGCTCTTCGACACGACGTACGAAGATGCCTGGAAGGTGCTTTTCAAAGGCGCTGAGGCTCCTGCATCCGCTACCGAGGATCGCAGATTCAGTGCGCAGCGTCACGCTCTCGCGGTAAGCTGTTTTTCTCCTTTTACAGGGTATCAGTTTTTCATAGATTGACTCCATGCGGGATCTAAAACTCCCTTACCTTTGACAGGATTGGCAGTTGACATCCGGATAGATCAACTGTCCGGCTCCTTTGCCCGAAGGCCCAGCGGACGCTCACTTAGCGAAGCTGCTGGTTCCGGCACCCTATGTGGTGCCGGAGAAGAAGGCCGCAAAAAAGGCCGTGGGGACTCGAAAGAGTGCCCGGCGCCGGGAGGTGTCGGATTCATCATCCGACGAATCCAAGACGCACTCCTCCCATGAAGATGAGGAGGAGGAAGAAGAAACCCCTCCCCCTCCAGCGAGGGAAGGGAAGAAAAGGAAGGCCGCCCCTACTTGGGAGGCCGAAGGGTCCAAGAAGGGGAGAACCCTTCCTCCGGACTACTCCACCAACGCCGACGACGATGAAGAGGAGTGGCCGCCCAGGGCCAAGCCCCTGGCGAAATCGTAAGTATCCGGATACTGGAGTAATTTCATAGTATTCGTTTATTGCACAGCTTTCCCTTATGTCAAACATGTTTATGCAACCCACCCAAAGACCAGCTCGACACGTCATCGAGCGGCTCACTGGACTCGTCGGACGTGAACTCGCTTCCGACGGCTTCCTCCCCCCGCCGTACGAACGACACCGAAGTGTTGTCCCAGCAGGTTCCAATCCGGGAGGAGGTGGTCCTAGAGGCGCCACGAGGCGACCTCCCGGACTCCAGGAGTAAAGGGGATGAAACCCCCCAGGGCTCCAAGTCCGGCCCTAGGCCGGACACTGCTCCGGAACCTTCAAAGGTTCCGGAGTCCGGCAGGCGACCTCCTTCCAAGAGGAGCCAGCCCATTGTGCCGGCGACCCCCGTCCAACCGGAGGCGCCGGACACTCTGTTGGAGGCGCTCCAAGGGGCCTCCATCAACGAGGGGCACCGCACCATTATGAGTGCGGTGGTCCAGAAGGTTCAGTCCGCCAAGAGCGGACTGACTGAAGCTTGTACAAGCCTTTTAACAGGCTTTGAGGTAAGTAAAGAATGTGTAAATAATATTACCGCATAGACAGTAGCCCCTGATGCTCTATTTGGTGTTCGGGAAGAAAAGCCAAATAGAGGATCAAATAAAATTCGCAGGAGTCTAACAAAAAGGAGTCAATATGCGTGTGCATGCTTCCCTGCTGGCGTCCGCTGCACTGACTGCGGAAGTGGACACGCTGAAGCAGGACCTCGAGCGGTCCGAGCAAGAGCTCGGACGTGCCAAGAAGCAGCTCGAGGACAATGAAGGTAAGAAATACCTTGTTTAAATATATATATATATATATATATAAAGGTGCAATTGCGAAAAATGACAAGATTATCGTGGCCATTGTAGGGGCCACGTCTGAGGTGGCGACCCTTAAGAAAGCGCTGCTCGAGGCCGAGAAGATGGCGGCCACAGAGCGCACCGAGCAGGAGAAGTATGAGGCCGAGGTTGGCAAGGTGCGGCAAGAGCTCCAGGCTCTCATGGAAAAACATGAGAGTTTGGAGCGTGACTCAAGGACACGAGCGTCCGAGCTCGCGGCGGCTAATGAAAGTGCCAAGTCTGCCAAGGCCGAATCCCAGAAGACCCTCTAGGAGTTGGATGAGGTGAAGAAGATAGAGGCGGGTAAGGCATTCTTTATGCAAAGCAAACATATAAGCGTGAGTTACTTGTTACTTACCCGAATCCGGAGTTCTGCAGGCGCGTTCGTAGATCTTCCCGGAGTGTGTCTGATGCTGCCGCATTCTATCGAGCCGAGGAGGGCAGCTCGACAGGGAAGGTGTTCTGGTCTCAGTATGCTAAGGCCGGACACCCCGTGCCCCTGAGTGACCAGTTGAAGCAACTGGTCGAGCTCCACAAGGCGGCCGAACAGGCCATGAGGGGCCTCATAGTTCGGCTGTGGCCTGGAGAGGCTTTGTCGGGGAGCTATTTTGGGCTGGTGCGGCGGCTGGTGGAGGCCTTTCCAAGGTTCGAAGTCATCAAGCGCTCCGTCTGCATTGAAGGTGCCCGTAGGGCCCTTGCCCGTGCGAAGGTGCACTGGGGCAAGCTGGATGCTGAGAAGCTTGTGAAGGACGGGCCACCGCCGGGGAAAGAGCATCGCAAGCCCGAGAATTATTATAAGGATGTTCTGAAGGGTGCCCGCCTTATGGCAGATGAATGTTCTATGGATGTAATCTTTGAGTAAAACTCGCTCGTTTTGTCCTGTGCGCTGAAAACTTGTTCATATGCACTAAGCAATGCTGTTTGAATATAAAATATTACCTTCTGTGCGGCTATTTATCAATTCTGAGAGATGGCGAGTCATCGGCTTCTGCCCCCGTGCCGCTAGTGCTGGGGTGTTCGGGGATAAACCTGAGTGCTCTTTTTCCCATGTTTGGGTCCTTCGAGGGAGGCGCTCAGCCCAACGAACAAGGCAATCGGACTATAATGCATGAACACTCTCACTTAGCCATAGAATTCTATAATTTTAAATTTCGGCGAAGCCCCTGGTATTCGGAAGACCGAGTTTGGGGCGCTATCCACGCCTTGGCCGGACAGAGCCGGCTCCTCGCCCCAAGCGGCATAAGTCTTTAGGGACTCGAAAAAACCTCTCGAACAGCGACCAGCTCTCGCTTCATCATGACAGTCAGTTTTAGCTTTCTCCACTGAGGTGCTCGACCCAGCTCAACCGGGGCACAATCGCAGTGGTTCTCCTAGTGCTACCTTAGCCGATATAGCGGAACGTAAGGCACCAAAACATAGGAGCTGGGCAAACCCAACTATTGACCCAAGACATGATTCGGAGCCGATGCATATAATGCTATAAGTTCGGGATGCCGCACTTGTTAAAGTGTTCGGACTTCTCACACCATATTGAGGGGTACTGAAGCCCCTGGCATATTTTGGCCGTACCAAAGTGTACGGGTGCAACATGTCGTTAAGGAACATATATATAAAAAAAGAGTAATGCAAAAATAGACAAAAGCTATGCATTGTTTATTAAAGAGGGCTGCGATCAAAGCAGAACAATACAATTAATGTGATAAGCAAAAGGTTGGACCATGTGACATGTCCGTTCTAGGGGCAAGCTGCGGAATAGTATGCGAAACAGGTATACTGCTCGTGATAGAGACCACCTGGGAGTTCCGTAATGCGGCGTGGCTTGTCTGCTTCCCTGGTACTTGCATCGTTTGTGCGGCAATTGAACTTTCGAACAGGCCTTCCGAAGAGTGGAGTCCTAAAAGTAAGAGAAAATTAAAAAATCGGCAGCCCCTAGTACGGTTGAAGCCGTGTTTTGGGCGTGCCGTGATGGTGCCCCTCCCCCTGTGCCCATGGTATCTCTAGAGCGTAGTTATGTACGCGAAGTATTGGCGTCGCCTTTTTGCGAGGGTTGGGGTTGGGGCCGCATTACTACGCCTGCTCGGATCGTGCCAGGCGGTCTTGTTGTAAGTTACTCCGGGCGCGCTTGACGGTGTCCGGTCGTTTAAAGGCCGGACTGGAGAACTTCCTGGAGAGGCTGCTTTGTACTTCCGCTGCAAGGGCCGCCGTGTGCTCCTCCGTTCGAAGGGAGCGTTCGGTGTTTCCATTGACCGTAATTACTCCTCGAGGGCCTGGCATCTTGAGCTTAAGGTATGCGTAGTGCGGTACCGCATTGAACTTGGCAAATGCGGTTCGCCCGACCAATGTGTGATAGCCGCTGTGAAACAGGACTATGTCGAAGATTAACTCCTCGCTTCGGAAATTATCCGGAGATCCGAAGACCACTTCAAGTGTGACTGAGCCTGTACAGTTGGCCTCTACACCTAGTATTACACCTTTAAAGGTCGTTTTGGTGGGCTTAATCCTCGAGGGATCTATGCCCATTTTCCGCACTGTATCCTGGTAAAGCAGGTTCAGGCTGCTGCCGCCGTCCATAAGGACTCTAGTGAGATGAAATCCGTCAATAATTGGGTCTAGAACCAATGCGGCGAATCTGCCGTGACGGGTGCTAGTGGGGTGGTCCCTTCGATCAAAGGTGATCGGGCAGGAGGACCATGGGTTGAACTTTGGGGTGACTGGCTCTATCGCGTATACGTCCCTTAACGCGCGCGCTTCCGCTCCCTCTTGGGGATGTGGGTTGCGTATATCATGTTCACCGTCTGCACTTGTGGGGGAAAACCCTTCTGTCCACTGTTGGTCGGCGGCCGGGGCTCCTCGTCGTCATCGCTATGCAGCCCCTTGTCTTCGTTTTCGGCGTTTAACTTGCCTGCCTGCTTGAACACCCAACAATCCCTGTTGGTGTGATTGGCCGGCTTTTCGGGGGTGCCATGTATCTGGCATAAGCGGTCGAGTATTCGGTCCAAACTGGACGGGCCCCTAGGATTCCTTTTGAATGGCTTTTTCCACTGACCGGATTTAGAGCCTCTGAATCCGGCATTAACTGTCGTATCATCTGCATTGTCGCCGTTAATGCGGCGCTTCTACTTGTTGCGACGCGACCTGCCACTACTGTCCCTGGTGTCCGAATTATCAGGGTTCTTGGTTATATTGTTACTACGAGCAAGCCAGCTGTCTTCTCCCGCGCAAAAGTGGGTCATGAGTGTCGTGAGTGCTGCCATAGATTTCGGCTTTTCCTGTCCAAGGTGCCGGGCCAGCCACTCGTCACGGATATTGTGCTTGAAGGCTGCTAGGGCCTCAGCGTCCAGACAGTTGACTATTTGATTTTTCTTTGTTAGGAACCGTGTCCAGAATTGCCTGGCCGATTCATCTGGCTGCTAAATTACGTGACTTAGGTCATCGGCGTCTAGGGGTCGCACATAAGTGCCCTGGAAATTGTCGAGGAATGCGGCTTCCAGGTCCTCCCAACAACTGATTGATCCTGTTGGCAAGCTATTAAGCCAATGCCGAGCTGGTCCTTTAAGCTTGAGTGGGAGGTATTTGATGGCGTGGAAATCATCGCTGCGGGCCATGTGGATATGAAGGAGATAATCCTCGATCCATACCGCAGGATCTGTTGTGCCATCATATGATTCGATGTTTACGGGTTTGAAACCCTCGGGGATTTGATGATCCATTATTTCGTCTATAAAGCAAAGTGGGTGTGCGGCGCCTCTGTATTGGGCTATATCATGACGTAGCTCCAATGAGCCTTGTCTACTGTGTTCGGCCCCGCCGAATTTGTGGCCGGCGTGACGGTTACCGTCTCGAGCCGTGGGGCGCCCACGCGATCCGTAGATCGATCTTGTTTGCCTTGCCTTGTCCTCCAACATGTCTCGTAAGTCTGGCGCATATTCCCGTGCCTTGGTACGGGGTGCGGCTTGAGTGGAGGGCCGAGAGGCCTCTCTGTCGCGACCACGAGGTGGCCGGTCGACCGCATCAAGTGCTTCCTCCTCTAATCGGGGTAGCAACCTGCGCTTTGGGTAGCTCTTGGAGGGGCATTCGAGTTTATGCTCTTCGGCCGCAAGGACTTCAGTCCATCTGTCGACTAGCAAATCTTGATCAGCTCTGAGTTGTTGCTGTTTTTTCTTGAGGCTTCTTGTTGTGGCCATAAGCCTGCGTTGGAAACGCTTTTGCTCGACGGGATCCTCTGGCACAACGAATTCGTCGTCGTCGAGGCTTGCCTCGTCTTCGGAGGGAGGCATATAATTATCGTCCTCGACCTCTCTGTCTGCCGCTCTCTCATGAGGGATGGTTTCTCCATCCTCCTGTGCTAAATCCTGCTGGAGGGGGTTTTCTTCGGCGCTTTCCGGAGTATTATTATCTCTCGTGCTGGAATCACCGTATTTGTTTTGGCGGGATTTTGAGCGGCGTCGCTGACGCCGGCGCTTAGGCTGTTTCTTGGAGGGGTCATCCTCCGCTGTTCCATCGCCATCTCCCTCTTTTGGGGTGTCCACCATGTATATGTCATACGACGAGGTGGCTTTCCAGGGCCTAGTAGGCGCTGGTTCTTCATCATCTCCTTCATCGGCGTCCATACCGTCGATGTCTTCGGAGTCGAAGTCGAGCATGTCGGTTAAGTCGTCGACAGTGGCTACGAAGTGGGTGGTGGGTGAGCTTTGAATTTCTTCATCATCCGTATCCCAACCTTGCTGACCGTAGTCCGGCCAGGGCTCTCCTGATAAAGAGAAAGACTTCAGTGACTTCAGAATATCGCCGAGAGGCGAGTGCTGAAAGATGTCCGCTGCAGTGAACTCCATGATCGGCACCCAATCGGATTCGATCGGCAGGGGCGCGGAGGGTTCGGGGTCCGAAGAGGAGTCCGGCTCCTTGGAGTCACGAGTCTCGCAGAGTGTGGGGCTGGTGTTTGGCTCAATCAGTGTTGGGATCGCAGCCCCCGAGGCGGCGTCCAACCGCCCATCCTCGATCGGCGCAGTTGGCTCCGAATTAAGGATTGGAGCTGATGCGGGTGCGACCTCCAGGGCACTGTTCGGCGGCAGAGCTAGATCATGCTCGTCGAGATAGTGCGGCGCGCTCGGCAGTGGCTCGAATCCGTCGAAGATCAAGTCCCCGCGGATGTCAGTCGTGTAGTTTAAACTTCCAAATCTGACCTGACGGCCAGGGGCGTAGCTTTTGATCTGCTCCAGATGACCAAGTGAATTGGCCCGCAGTGCGAAGCCGCCGAAGATGAAGATCTATCCGGGGAGGAAAGTCTCACCCTGGAATGCATCGCTATTGATGATCGTAAGAGCCATCGAGCCTGACGGCGATGACACAGAGGTACTCTCAATGAAAGCACCAATGTCGGTGTCAAAACTGGCGGATCTCGGGTAGGGGGTCCCGAACTGTGCGTCTAGGCCGGAGGGTAACAGGAGACAAGGGACACGAAGTTTTACCCAGGTTCGGGCCCTCTTGATGGAGGTAAAACCCTACGTCTTGCTTGATTAATATTGATGATAAGGGTAGTACAAGAGTAGATCTACCACGAGATCGAGGAGGCTAAACCCTAGAAGCTAGCCTATGGTATGATTGTTGATGTGTATGTTGTCCTACGGACTAAAACCCTCCGGTTTATATAGACACCGGATAGGGTTAGGGTTACATAGAGTCGGTTACAATGGTAGAAGATCTAAATATCCGTATCGCCAAGCTTGCCTTCCATGCCAAGGAAAGTCCCTTCCGGACACGGGACGGAGTCTTCAATCTTGTATCTTCATAGTCCAGGAGTCCGGCTGAAGGTATAGTCGGGCTATCCGAACACCCCCTAATCCAGGACTCCCTCACCTAGGGTTTTGGTTCAGGATCTGCCTTTTGAGGACATCACATAGTGTCTGATGTCCTTTGAGACTTTTGTACATCCCTGTTTCAAGCAATGTCTTCAACCTAGCATTTTCATCAGCAATAGCAATGGCATCCTCGGCAGAGGGGTTAGTTACCACATCAACAGTTGAAGATATTGCAACAGTAACAGCAGTAGAACATCCAGCAATAGAAGCAGCATTATCACGCTCAATGCATTTAAGACATGGTGGTTCAAATCCTTCCTAAGCGGGACTGATCTATTTGGCGTGAAGTGACTCGTTTTCCTTTTGAAGATCTTCATGATCCGCTCTCAATTTCTCAAGATCTTCCTTCCTTTGAAGATAATCATAGGAGAGCTTTTCATGAGTTGTTGAGAGCATTTCATGACGACTTTCAAGTTCCTCATACTTAACGTGAAGATTTTTTATGTCTTCAATTAAGGACTGAGATCGAGTCATTTCAGCGTCTAACAGGTCATCGTTTTTGTCTAACAGTTTTTGAATATGTTCCATAGCTTTCTGTTGTTCAGTTGCAATTTTAGCAAGTGTTTTGTAGCTGGGTTTGGAACCACAATCAGAGTCATCTTCACTGGATGTTTGATAGTGAGTAGTGCGTGAGTTTACCTTGGCACTGCGTGCCATGAAGCAGTAGGTGGGATCGGAGTCATCCTGGTCATTAGCATCGGCGTCGGTGATGGAGTCATTGTCTTCAATGTTGAAGATGGACTTGGCAACGTAGGCTGTAGCCAGACTTGCAATGCCAGAATCTGACTCCTCCTCAGACTCCACCTCCACCTCCTCATAAGCAGACTCCTCCTCTGAATCCATTTCCTTGCCAACAAATGCACGAGCCTTGCCAGATGAGCTCTTCTTGTGTGATGAAGACTTTGAGGAAGACTTGGAAGAAGACTTTGAGTATTTCTTCTTCTTGTCATCAGAATCATATTCCTTGCTCTTCTTCTTGTTGTTGTTCTCATTGTCCCACCGCGGACACTCAGAGATGTAGCGACCAGGTTTCTTGCACTTGTGACATGTTCTCTTCTTGTAGTCATGAGCATAAGCTTCATCATTCCTTGAGCTGGATCATGAGGAATTTCTGAAGCCTTTCTTCGTGGTGAATTTCTGAAACTTCTTCACAAGCATAGCAAACTCCTTTCCAATGTCTTCAGGATCATCCAAACTGCAATCAGATTCTTCTTCAGATGAGGAAACAGCTTTTGCCTTCAAAGCACGAGTTCGCCCATAGTTGGGACCATAGATGTCTCTTTTCTCAGACAGCTGAAACTCATGTGTGTTGAGCCTTTCAAGTATGTCAGACGGATCGAGTGTCTTGAAGTCAGGGCGTTCTTGAATCATCAGGGCTAGGGTGTCAAACAAGCTATCAAGTGATCTCAGGAGTGTCTTGACGACTTCATGCTTGGTGATCTCGGTAGCGCCAAGGGCTTGAAGCTCATGTGTGATGTCAGTGAGTCGATCAAACGTGAGCTGAACATTCTCATTGTCGTTTCTCTTGAAGCGGTTGAAGAGGTCGCGAAGGACACTGATTCTTTGATCTCTCTGGGTTGAGACGCCTTTGTTGACCTTGGAGAGCCAGTCCCAGACTAGTTTAGATGTTTCCAGAGCACTCACACGGCCATACTGCCCTTTCGTTAGATGACCACAGATGATGTTCTTGGCAGTGGAGTCCAGTTGAATGAACTTCTTGACATCAGCAGTGGTGACACCTTCACCAGCCTTGGGGACGCCATTCTTGACGACATACCAGAGGTCGACATCAATGGCTTCAAGATGCATGCGCATCTTATTCTTCCAGTAGGGATATTCAGTTCCATCATAGACTGGGCACGCAGCGGAGACTTTGATTATCCCTGCAGTCGACACAGCTAAAACTCCAGGTGGGTTAAACCGAATCACACAGAACAAAGGAGTACCTTGCTCTGATACCAATTGAAAGTGCTAGTTATCGACTAGAGGGGGGTGAATAGGCGATTTTTATGAAAGTCTTCAAAACATGGAAGTTTCGAAGACAAACGATAGAAACAAACCTATTACCATGCAGCGGAAGGTAGACTACACTAAGCAAGACATAGTCAAGTATTCAATGAGATGAAAGCACAAAGACTAATAGCAGCTAGGCAGTATAGATCAGGATGGAAGATAGTATGAAGCCAATCAGAACAGTAGTCACATAGTGAAGACAAATAGATAATGCAGACAGGCAATGACTTCACAAGGACCAATCTGAAAGTAAAGAGATGGGAAGGATGGAACCAGTGGCTCGTTGAAGACAATGATTTGTTGGACCAGTTCCAGTTGCTGTGAAAACTGTATGTCTGGTTAGGGAGGCTGAGATTCAACTCAGAAGACCGCGTCTTCACCTTATTCCCCTTGAGCTAAGGACACCCAGTCCTCGCCCAATCACTCTGGTAAATCTTCAAGGTAGACTTCCAAACCTTCACAGACTTCGTTCACCGGCAATCCACAATGACTCTTGGATGCTCAGAACGTGATGCCTAACCGGCTGGAGGATTCACAGTCCTCAAGTGTAATAAGTCTTAAGATCACACAGACAGGAAGACTTCAGTGATGCTTAACACTCTTTGGCTCTGGGTGTTTAGGGCTTTGTCCTCGCAAGGAATACTCTCTCAAAGGCTTCGAGGTGGGTTTCTCTCAAACGACAAAAGCCGTACACTAACTCTGAGCAGCCAACCGTTTATGGTTGTAGGGGTCGGCTATTTATAGCCACTAGGCAACCCGACATGATTTGTCCGAAATGACCCTGGGTCACTAAGGAACTGACACGCATTCCAACGGTCAGATTTCAAACACACATGGCAACTTTACTTGGGCTACAAGCAAAGCTGACTTATCCAGCTTTGGATAAGATTTGCTCTCATTGTCTTCGCTCGAAGACATAGGAATTTGGTTAAGCATCACTTCAGTCATTCTGACTGGTTCACTTGGACCCCACTTAACAGTACGGTGGTTCCTATGACTCAACAAAGAAGAAGAAGAACGACGAAACAACTAAGTCTTCGCGCTCCATAGTCTTCACGCGATGTCTTCTCTTGTCATAGTCTTCAATGTGAATGTCTTCACATACCACCTTTGACTTCAATGTCTTCATACATTTTTAGGGGTCATCTCTGGTAGGAAAACCGAATCAATGAGGGACTTCTACCTGTGTTATCCTGCAATTCTCACAAACACATTAGTCCCTCAACCAGGCTTGACATCAATACTCCAAAACCAACTAGGGGTGGCACTAGATGCACTTACAATAATGATAAGGTAAATCGCGGAAACTCATCTCATATTCCCTACGTTCAGCAGCAAGCTTTTTTTGTGGCAGGCAACAGTAATCAAAAGGGCTAAATTTAATGGGACAAAAGTCCCCAAGATCAAGCTTGGGAGGTATTGGTTCCTCCTTTGGCCCCTCATATTGCACAACCAATTCATCATTATAAGCATTCTTTTGGCAAAAAGTCATGAGCCTTTGTTCAAGGGCAAAACCCAACCCATTATTTTGGACGGCAAAATTATCATTAAGTTCAGAAATCCTATCAACAAGAACATCGATAGAAACCTTCTTTCTAAGGTTTTCGTTAAAAGCAACATGATCTAAAGATCGTAAGCGCATGATGTCCTCTTGAGAAAAAAGGATTGATTCTATGGGAGGACGACTGACATCCACCCTATAATGCACAAAAATTTCATTGGCCTCTTTTATTATAAATCTGAACTCATGAGCTAGAAACATGGTAGCTGCTCGCTTAACAGAAGAATGCTCAGTATTAGAAAATTCTAGAAAGATCCTCTGTATGCAAGGATGCATATGGATAAATTGTCTTTCAAGTTCAACCACAAGCAACGATATAGCATTAGCAAGACTACTAGTTTATGAAGAATAGACCCGCCCATGGTGGGCAAAGCACCGACACAAGTAAAGAAATCTTGAATAACTCCTTTTCCAATAATATTACCACTACCAATCCGAAACTTTTTAGTGTGTAAAATAGTAGGTTCTTAATGAGGATCAACAAAATCATCAAAGTTTTCCATGTTATTACTACTATCCTTATCAATGATAACCTCCCCAATTTCAGACATGATGGCAACAAGAGGCAAGCAAAAAGAGGGCGAATAAAACGGCAAGGGTGAAGTGGGGGAGAAGAAAACGAGAGGAAAATGGCAAATAATGTATTGCGAGGGATAAGAATTTGTGATGGGTACTTGGTATGTCTTGACTTGTGCGTAGATCTCCCCGGCAACGGCGCCAGAAATCCTTCTTGCTACCTCTTGAGCACTGCGTTGGTTTTCCCTTGAAGAGGAAAGGGTGATGCAGCAAAGTAGCGTAAGTATTTTCCTCAGTATTTTAGAACCAAGGTATTAATCCAATAGGAGACTACACATAAGTAACCTCGAACCTACACAAACAAATAAGAACCTCGCAACCAACGCGATAAAGGGGTTGTCAATCCCTTTACGGTCACTTACAAGAGTGAGATCTGATAGAGATAATAAGATAAATATTTTTGGTATTTTTATGATATAGATAGAAAAATAAAGATTGCAAAGTAAAATTGATGGAAAACTTATATGATGGAAGATAGACCCGGGGGCCATAGGTTTCACTAGTGGCTTCTCTCAAGATAACATAAGTATTACGGTGGGTAAACAAATTACTGTCGAGCAATTGATTGAGAAGTGCATATTTATGAGAATATCTAGGCATGATCATGTATATAGGCATCACGTCCGCGACAAGTAGACCGAAACGATTCTTCATCTACTACTATTACTCCACACATCGACCGCTATCCAGCATGCATCTAGAGTATTAAGTTCATAAGAACAGAGTAACGCATTAGGCAAGATGCCATGATGTAGAGGGATAAACTCAAGCAATATGATATAAACCCCATCTTTTTATCCTCGATGGCAACAATACAATACGTGCCTTGCTGCCCCTGTTGTCACTGGGAAAGGACACCGCAAGATTGAACCCAAAGCTAAGCACTTCTCCCATTGCAAGAAAGATCAATCTAGTAGACCAAACCAAACTGATAATTCGAAGAGACTTGCAAAGATAACAAATCATACATAAAAGATTTCAGAGAAGAATCAAATATTGTGCATAGATAAACTTGATCATAAACCCACAATTCATCGGATCTCGACAAACACACCGCAAAAAGAATTACATCGAATAGATCTCCAAGAAGATCAAGGAGAACTTTGTATTGAGATCCAAAGAGAGAGAAGAAGCCATCTAGCTAATAACTATGGACCCGAAGGTCTGTTGTAAACTACTCACACATCATTGGAGAGGCTATGGTGTTGATGTAGAAGCCCTCTGTGATCGATTCCCCCTCCGACGGAGCTCCGGAAAAGGCCCCAAGATGGATCTCTTGGGTACTGAAGGTTGCGGCGGTGGAAATAGGGTTTCGTGGTGCTCCCGGATGTTTTTTGGGTATATGGATATATATAGGAGGAAGAAGTAGGTCGATGGAGCTGCGAGGGGCCCACAAGGGTGGGAGCGCGCCCAGGGGGGCAGGCGCGCCTCCCTGCCTCATGGCCTCCTTGCTCCTTTCTTGACGTCTACTCCAAGTCCCCTGGACCATGTTTGTTCCAAAAATAACTCTCCCGAAGGTTTCATTCCGTTTGGATTCCGTTTGATATTCCTTTTCTGCGGAACACTAAAATAGGCAAAAAAACAACAATTTGCACTGGGCCTTGGGTTAGTAGGTTAGTCCCAAAAATAATATAAAAGTGTATAATAAAGCCCATTAAACATCCAAAACAGATAATATAATAGCATGGAACAATCAAAAATTATAGATACGTTGGAGAAGTATCATGGTCCATCATGGAAAGAGATGCCACCAAGCAGGCGAGCTGACCAAAAAAGGAGATGAGAAGGAAATTACAAGCCCCTTAAAAATAACAAATGAAGAGCAAACAAAGACAACGAGGAGTAAAAAACTGGTTTTTGAGGAAGAACAACGGAACGCTCATGTGAAGGGAGAAGAAAACGTGAAGGATAAGCACATGGAGGATAAGGAGGAGAACCTAGAGGGACCAACAAAGAAACCAGAGAGAGCAGCCTCGACCTCGAGTGAAAAAGAACCTGAATATGTTCTCCTGAATTCAGGCTTAAAAAAGTTGAGAAGCACTTTCAAACATAAAGAGCGGCAAGGAGTGAAAACTCAAAATTGTTGGTACCGGCACCAAGGAAAAGAGGATTAGATGATGATGAATATGAGTCGGCGAAAAAAGTAAGGATGGAGGATGAGAAAATAGATGGAGTGTTAGGAGAAGAAGTCTCTAACAAAGATGATTCAGACAAGGAAGCTGGGCTGCCACAACAGCCCAACGGGAAAAATGAAACTTATCGCTTGGAACTGACGGGGACTGGGTAAGGGCCCCGCAATTCGTGGGCTTCTGGACCTCCAGAAGCAAGAGAATCCGAATATTCTGTTCTTGTATGAAATCAAACTAGATGAGAGGAGAATAAAACATTTTAAATGGGTGTTGGGTATGAAGGAAATGGTGATAAAAGATTGCAAAGGCAAGAGTGGAGGGCTTGTAATGTTCTGGAAGGGTACGGTGAAGGCCGAGCTCCACAATTTCTCCAAATATTATATAGACATCAAGATAAGTGAAAAGGATAGCTTTCGGTGGAGATTTACATGTATATATGGAGAACCGGCAAGTGACAAAAAACAAAATACCTTCACTTTACTGCGGGTTCTGAATGCTTGGCTTGAGAGGCCTTGGATCTGTGTTGGAGATTTTAATGAAATACTTTATGGCCATGAGAAACAAGGTGGCCCCCAAGAATGCAAGTTCACATGGACAAATTCAAAGAAACTCTTGAAGATTGTCGCTCGCAGGAGAAATCATAGCCATTCAGCTGATAAATACACATAAGAGAGGCTAGATAGAGTGGTGGCAAATATGAAGTGGTGTGATCATTTTCCTGGTTTCAAGGTAATAAATGAGGATCCCCGCCATTCCGACCATAGGCCCATCATAGTGGAAACAGAAGGAAGGTACTACATAAGCAAGAGAGGCTTTCCCCCTTCAGATTTGAAGTGAATTGGGTTGAAGAAGAAAATTGTGAATCCATCATAGAGAATGCCTGGAATTTAGCGATGGGATAGGGAATCAATGAGACCACATATGGACTTATCAAGGTGGCTAGTGAGCTTCAAAATTGGAGTACAAATATTTTGGGTGATCTGGAGAAGAGGATAAAGACTTTAAAGAGGGATTTAGAGAAAGTCAGAAGAGGTACAATATCCCCTCAACAAGTCTCTAGGGAATGTTTTTTTACGTGAGAAGCTAGATCGCTTGGAACACCAACGAGATCTTTATTGGAAGCAATGCTCACACATCAATTGGCTTAAATCAGGTGACAAAAATACAAAGTATTTCCATGTCTTTGCTTCTGAAAGAAATAAAAGAAACACAATTCGCTGGTTAAAAAACGATAGTGGGGGATGGGTAGAAGGAGATGAAAATTTAAAAAATCTAATAAATGACTAGTTTGTGTCTCTATTTATAGCCCATGTAGAAGGAAGTCACCAAGAAACCTTAGGTTGTGTAAGAAAGAGAGTAAACCAAAGCATGAACAACATCCTGTGTACTAGATTTTCCGAAGAGGAGGTGAAAGCAGTCATTGACACAATAGGGGACCTGAAAGCACCAGGACCTGATGGTATGCCAGCCTTGTTTATAAGCGTTACTGGCACATAGTAGGGGAGAAGGTCGCTAAAGAAGTTCTTCAAGTTTTAAGGGGAGGAGACATGCCGAGGGGGTGGAATGACACAACGGTGGTGCTCATTCCAAAAGTGGGTACACTTGAGAGCTTGAAGGATCTCCGACCAATAAGCCTATGCAATGTGGTATACAAGATAGTTTCTAATGTGCTAGCCAAATAGACTAAAGGTGATCTACATGATATTATCTCCCCGGACCAAAGTGTGTTCGTCCCTGGGAGAATGATTTCTGATAACATCCTCTTGGCATATGAGCTAATGCATTCTTTGCAGAACAAAAGGAAAGGAAATGCCAGCATTGCAGCACTCAAACTTGACATGAGCAAGGCATATGATCGAGTTGAATAGAGTTTCTTGAGAGACATGATGCTAAAGATGGGGTTCAATTCTTCCCGTGTCAAGCTCATTATGAATTGCGTCACCACGTGTGTTATCAAATAAAGGTGAATAATGATATTACGAATGTAATCATTCCAGGAAGGCGTCTTTGACAAGGAGACCCTCTATTCCCATAGTTGTTCCTTATTTGTGCTGAAGGCCTCTCATCAACATTGTAGAAAGCGGAGGAACATGGCAAAATAATAGGCATCGGAGTATGTAAAAGGGCTCCAAGCATAAATCATCTCCTCTCTACGGATGATTCTTTATTGCTTTTCAAAGCTGAAAACAGAACTGCAGTGGAGATAGATTATATCCTAGAGTCATATGCTGCTTGCTCAGGTCAAATAGTCAATAAGGAGAAGTCGGCCATAATGTTCAGCAAGAATGCTCAGGTGGAACAGAATAAAATGATCATGTCAGCATTGCACATTACAAGGGAGGCAAGGGCAGAGAAGTATTTAGGGCTGCCAGTTTACATAGGCAGATCGAAGGAAAAAGTATTTACCTACCTAAAAGACAATATATGGAGGAAAATCCAGGGATGGAAAGAAAAAATACTCTCAACGGCGAGAAAGGATATTTTAATAAAGGTCGTAGCCTAAGCAGTCTTGTATTTGCAATGGCATGTTTTGATCTCACCACGAAACTATGTGACCAGATTAGTGGGATGATATGTAGGTATTGGTGGAGTAATATGGATAAGGAAAACAAAATTCATTGGGTTAGTTGGGAGCAGATGATGCTGCCAAAAAAGGAAGGAGGGCTAGGATTCAGATATCTCCGTGTATTTAATAGGGCCATGTTGGTAAAGCAAGCTTGGAGATTAGCAAATGCACCCAACTCCCTTTGTGCAAGAGTTCTATCTGCTAAATATTACCCATCTGGTCATATTATTAGATCAATGCCTAAGGGCGGCATGTCTTATTCATGGAGAAACATCCTCAAAGGGGTCAAACTGCTTAGAGAAGGAGTAATCTGGAGAATAGGCAGTGGTGAGAATATGGACATATGGAAAGATCCTTGGATTCCACGAGGTCAAAGTAGAAAACCATCTACTCCCCAAAGAAGGAATGGCATCCTCTGCGAAGTCTCAGACCTAATTAATCTAGTAGAAGGAGATTGGTATGAGGACCTGGTAAAACAAACCTTTAATGAAGAAGATGCAGAGCAAATATTGCAAATACCAATTTGTGAAGGCTACGAGGACCGGCTTGCATTGCATTTTGATAAGAAGGGTTTATTCTTTGTGAAATCAGCTTATCGAGTGGCAATTGAATCAGACTCAAGGAGGGATCTCCAAGGTGGGGCTGCTGCATCTGGCACAAAAATGGAATATTTATCCCTTGAGTGGGAGAAAATGTGGAGGCTTCCTCTACTAGCAAAAATCCTGCACTTCTTATGGAGAATGGCGAGGAATAGTCTTCTGCTGAGACAAAAACTAATTCGACAAGGAGTTAAAGTTGATCCATGGTGCCCGATATGCTTACGTACTGATGAGGATGGTGGGCACATCTTTTTCAAATGCAAACTAACCAAACACATCTGGAGAGCGGCTCATATGGAGGACATACGAAAAAATCTCAGTGATTGTTGTAGTCCAAAGGATGTGCTTATTCGAATATATGAGCTTGATCAGTACAAGGGCACAAGAGCAAGCATTCTCATGTGGCTTTGGTGGCATGAGAGAAACAAAGCTAATAAAGTGGAGGCGATAAGAAGCACAAATGCAATCATAGACTCTCTGGAAATTCATGACAGAGAATAGAGTGAGCTCTATAAGAGGAAATGCATCAAACCAACAACGCTCAAGGATAGTTGCTGGAAACCTCCGGAGGAAAACTATCTAAAAATCAATATATATGGAGCTTTCACAAAGGAGATAAGGACGGGAGGATGGAGTTTCATCATCAGAAACTCTGAAGGAGGGCTAGAAGCAGCAGGGGCAGGGAGATTGTGCAGGCTAACTGAGGCAATTCAAGTGGAAACAATAGCCCTGTTACATGTTGTAGAGAGGGCAAGCGAGCTGGGATGTCGGAATGTTATTTTTGAAACAGGCGCACTGGTGTTGAAACAAGCTGTCACTAGTGATGATTATGACAATTCAGTCTATGGTGGCCTGTTTCATGAAGGAAAATTTAAATTGGTGTGTTACTTTCAGTCAGTTTCCATCAAGTGGTGCCCCAGGTCATGTAATGTAATTGCTCATAAATTGGTGTCATTTGGCACGAGTTTGGTTGGATCAGATGACTGTATGTGGCTGTCAGATGTATCAAACTTTGTAGCTGATGTGGTTGCCAGCGATTTAGTTGGCTGATAATCCTCAAGTGCAAGGAATCATCGTAGCACTTTCCAAAGGTGGAAGTGATAAGTTTGGAGTGTCGAACCCACAAGGAGCTAAAGGTAAGATCAATATTCTCTCAAGTCCTATCTCCCACTGATACGACTCTACATACACTGAATGTTTGCTTCCAACAAGAAACGAGAAATAAAAACTACGTTGTGGGTATGAAGAGGATAACTTTGTATGATATCGAAGAACTAAAATATAAAAGTAGGTGTTGTTATCATAAAGTTAGAATATATTACTATATATTATAAATAGCGAGTGTGGAATAATGATGGATCGGTGTGCGGAATTGTCCTAGGCAATTGTTAACAAGATCGGTAGTCGTCATTGCAATTTTATATAAGGGAGAGGCATAAGCTAACATACTTTCTCTCCTTGGATCATATGCACTTATGATTGGAACTCTAGCAAGCATCCACAACTACTAAAGATCATTAAGGTAAAGCCAAACCATAGCATTAAAGTGTCAAGTCCCCTTTATCCCATACGCAACAATCCCCTTACTCGGGTTTAACATTCTGTCATTCTAGCAACCCACTATAAGCGAATCATGAATGTGTTCCAACACCCTACAACGGGAATCCTTCACGTGTGCGTGATACGTCCCCAACGTATCTATAATTTATGAAGTATTCATGCTGCTATATTATCATTCTTGGATGTTTTATAATCATTTTATAGCAACTTTATATCATTTTTGGGACTAACCTATTGACCCAGTGCCAGTTGCTGTTTTTTGCTTGTTTTTTACATCGCAGGAAATCAATATCAAACGGAGTCCAAACACAGTAAAACTTTTTGGAGATTTTTTATGGACCAGAACACCCAAGATGGGCCAAAGCAGCACCTCGGTGTGCCTCGAGGGGGGCGCAACCCACCAGGGTGCGCCTGGGGGCCCAGGCGCGCCCAGGTGGGTTGTGCCCACCTCGGTGGCCTCCTGCACCCCCTCTTTACCCTATAAATTCACAAATATTCCAAAAACCCTCGGGGTTAACCTAGATCAGAAGTTCCTCCGCCGCAAGGCTCTATAGCCACCGAAAACCAATCTAGACCATGTTCTGGCACCCTGCCGGAGGGGGGAATCATCTCCGGTCGCCATCTTCATCATCCCGGCGGCCACCACAATGAGGAGGGAGTAGTCCACCCTCGGGGCCGAGGGTTTGTACCAGTAGCTATGTGTTTAATCTCTCTCTCTCTCTCTCTCTCTCTCATGTTCTTGAGATGTCACGAACTTGATGTATCGCGGGCTTCGTTAATATAGTCGGATCATATGGTCTGTTCCCCTCTCTATCTTGTTGTGTTGAATTGAGTTTTTCCCTTTTAGATTTCATTGTTATCGGATTGAATACATTTATGGATTTGAGAACACTTGATATATGTCTTGCAATTGAATACTCGTGGTGACAATGGGGTATCGTATTGATTCACTTGATATATGTCAGGTGGGTTGTGCCCACCTCGGTGGCCTCCTGCACCCCCTCTTTACCCTATAAATTCACAAATATTCCAAAAACCCTCGGGGTTAACCTAGATCAGAAGTTCCTCCACCGCAAGGCTCTATAGCCACCGAAAACCAATCTAGACCACGTTCCGGCACCCTACCGGAGGGGGGAATCATCTCCGGTCGCCATCTTCATCATCCCGGCGGCCACCACGATGAGGAGGGAGTAGTCCACCCTCGGGGCTAAGGGTTTGTACCAGTAGCTATGTGTTTAATCTCTCTCTCTCTCTCTCACGTGTTCTTGAGATGTCATGAACTTGATGTATCGCAGGCTTCGTTAATATAGTTGGATCATATGGTGTGTTCCCCTCTCTATCTTGTTGTGTTGAATTGAGTTCTTCTCTTTTAGATTTCATTGTTATCGGATTGAATACGTTTATGGACTTGAGAACACTTGATATATGTCTTGCAATTGAATACTCGTGGTGACAATGGGGTATCGTATTGATTCACTTGATATATGTTTTGGCACTCAACTCGCGGATTCCCGAGGTGACATTGGGGTAATCTATGCATAGGGGTTGATGCATGTTCTTGTCTTTGTTTCTTCGGTAGAAATCTTGGGGCACTCTTTGAAGCTCTTTGTGTTGGATTGAATATTATGAATCTGAATTTGCTTTGGTGTTATTTTAGTACGAACTCTTGGTTAGATCAATCGGAAAGAATAGCTTTGGTGTTATTTTAGTACGAACTCTAGGATAGATTGATCGAAAAGAATAGCTTTGAGGTGGTTTCGTACCCTACAAACAATTCCGTCTTATGTTCTCCGCTAGATAGGAACTTTTAAGTGATTCTTCGTTGCACGTTGAGGGACGGTTGTATGATCCAAATATATTAGCATTGTTGAGAGGTTGCACTAGTGAAAGTACGGACCCTAGGCCTCATTTTCAAGCATTGCAATACCGTTTTTGTGCCTGTTTACTATTTTCTACCTTGCTATTGTTATTTATTCAGATTATAAAAATATATTTCTACCATTAATATTACACTTTTATCACCATATCTTCGCCGAACTAGTGCACCTATACAATTTGCCATTGTATTGGGTGTGTTGGGGACACAAGAGATTTCGTGTATTTGGTTGCAGGGTTGTTTGAGAGAGACCATCTTCATCCTACACGTCCCACAGATTGATAAACCTTAGGTCATCCACTTGAGGGAAAATTGCTACTTTCCTACAAAACTCTGTGCTTGGAGGCCCAACACGAGTCTATAAGAATAAAGTTGTGTAGTAGACATCAAGCTCTTTTCTGGCACCGTTGCCGGGGAGGTGAGTGCTTGAAGGTATATCTTTAGACCTTGCAATCGAATCCTTTAGTTTCTTGTTTTATCACTAGTTTGGTTTATAAAAGAAAACTACAAAAAATGGAATTGAGGTTGCATCATATTATTGATCATCTTTATAATATCTTTCTTGAAAATGATGGTTCAGAAAATTGTGCTCAATTGTCAGAAGAAGAAGTCAATAAAATGTTTGGCACAAAATATTTGAATGATGAGAATGATTGCAATGTTATTAGTATGAATTCTTTGAATATCCATGATGCTAATGATATGCAAAGCTACAAGCATGGGGATGCTATATTTGATGAAGATGATATTTTTACTCCCCCAAGTTTTGATGAGAAAATTTATTATGATGAAAGCATGCCTCCTATTTATTATGATTATATTGATGAAAGTGGGTTTGGAAGAGTGTCAACTCTAGGTACTGATGATCCCACTATTTTGGAGGGTGTTGAATCTTATTGTAATAATTATGAAAGTGGATTTGGAGAGGTCATGACTTTATTTAGTGATGAATCCACTATTTCGGAAGAGGTTTAAATTGATTATTATGAGAACAAAGTTGCTATCTATGATGATTATAGTGATGACATGTATGCTATAAAGAATAATGATAACCATGAAACTTGTCATCATGATTTTAATTTTCAATCCCATGATAGTTATTTTGTTAAGTTTGCTCCCACTACTATTTTTGAGAATAAATTTACTTATGTGGAGAGTAAATATTTTTAATGCTTATGTATCATGAAAAGAATGCTTTATGTGATGATTATATTGTTGAATTCATTCATGATGCTACTGAAAATTATTATGAGAGGGGAACATTGCTTGTAGGTATTGCAACAATATCAAGTTTCCTCTCTGTGTGTTGAAAATCTTGAAGTTATGTTTGCTTTGTCTTCCTATGCTAGTTGATTCTTGTTCCCACCAATTGTTTGCTTGCAAAATCCCTATGCATAGTAAGTGGGTTAGACTTAAATTTGCTAGTCATATGCTTCATGATGCTCTCGTTGTGTTTCAATTCTTATCTTTTACGCAAGCATCATTGAAGTCATCATGCCTAGCTAAAAGGCATTAAAGAAAAGCGCTTGTTGGGAGACAACCCAACACTTTTACCTATTGTTTTTGTGTGTTCACATGATTAGGCTACTGTAGTAATCATGTATTATTGCTTTCGTTTTAATAAAGTGTCAAGTAAGACCTTTGGGATGGCTTACAGTGATAGTTGTTTTGATCTTGCTGAAAAACAGAAACCTTTGCTCTCAGGAAAACAATTCTCATTTTAACAGAAGCGTGATAAAATGCTGATTCTTTTTGAAGAAAATTAATAGACAAATTACCCAGGTTTTCCTAATTTTTCAGAATTTTTGGAGTAGCAGAAGTATGGTTGAAGTACAGATTACTACAGACTGTTGTATTTTTTGACAGATTCTGTTTTCAATGCATAGTTTGCTTGTTTTCTAGTTTTCGTGGCTTATATTGTTCAATATAAATTGTGGAAATGATATTCTACAGTATTCATTGTGTGAGAAAAATTATGAATCCTGTCTTTGACAATACCAAAATTGAAATGGTTTGCTCTTTATCATACTAACATATCTCACAAAGTTCCGTCAAGTTTTGTGTGATTGAAGTTCTCAAGTTTTGGGTGAGATGTCGATATGAGGAGAATAATGAGTGACAAGACCCTAAGCTTGGGGATGCCCAAGGCACCCCAAGGTAATATTCAAGGAATATCCAAGCAACTAAGCTTGGGGATGCCCCGAAAGGCATCTCCTCTTTCGTCTCCAACATTATCGGTAATCTCACTTGGAGCTATGTTTTCATTCGTCACATGATATGTGTTTTGCTTGGAGTGTCAATTTATTTTGTTAGGATTTTCTTGTTTTTATTTAGAATAATGTTTTGCATCTTTTATTTCAATAAAAGTGGCATTGATAGCCTTTATTATGCTTATTTTACAAGTCTACATGTTGTTGTTTGAAAGCAGAAAGTTTACAGAAGTGCCAAGATATGCCAACTTGAGGAATGCCAACTTGACAGAAGTGCCAAGATATGCATCTGGTCCAAAAAAAGAGGTAGATCTGCTTCTTGAAACTAAAAGAACATGGAACTATTGAACTTAAATCTTCTTGAAAAAATCACGAACAACTCTGTAAACTTATGAACAATTTTTGAAATCTTCTGAAATCATAAATTCATTTTGAGATTCCTGCACTTTTTCTAGAAACGTGGACATTTTTGAATTTTTGAACAAAATTTGAAAACTGGAACAAATTTTTGACAGAGTTTGCTTTTGAAAGCACAAACACTCTAAAAAATATGAAGAAAATTTAAATTCCCAAGAATTGCGAACATTTTTTGAATACATACACAAACTATTGAAGGCCGTACATTTTTTGAAAACCTTGAACAATTTCTCAAACTTCGAGCAAAATTTTTAAATCGGGACTTTTGTGGAAATGCAATCAAATTATGTAATATTCTAAACATTTTTCGAATTTTTTTAAAAATTTATTAAACTAGAACCAATTTTAGAAACAAAGATTTTGAAAGCACGGACATTTATAAAATTTGTGAACAAATTTTGAAATGGAGAATTTTTTTGAAAGTCTCGAACAACTTGGGAAACACAAACATTATTTTAATACGTAAACAATTGCATTGAAAACCAGAACATTTTTGGCAAAATGCGAACAATTTTTTAACATTCCAAATAGTTTATTAGATGTAAATTAAATTATAAGTATTTTGAACATTTGTAAAAATCTGAAATATAAAAACAAAGGAAAGGAGAAAGAAAGAAAGAAACGGAAAAAATTGAAAATAGATGAAAAAAGAACTTGAAAAAAGGGAAAAGGAAAAAAATAAAAATAGGAAGAAGAAAAAGGAAATAGAAGAAAACAAAACAAAAAATAAACAGAAAAAAAGTTTCAGGAACGTCCTTAGAAGGTTCCCAAAAGAGAAAAATAACCGATTAGGAGTCAACAAGAAGGTTCCCAAAACCAGAATTATTGAAATGTTTCACGAGCCGGTTCACCCTGACCCGCTAATGCGGAAAAAAATTATATGAGACCAGGTCTCACAGTTAGCAGGCGAGACTCGTCCTGATGAATGACACGTGACGTTCATAAATCACAAAGTATCTAATTTCTCCCTCCTGATTTTAAGTGAGGAGTAAGAAATACTTTGTGATTTATAAATGCCACGTGTCATTCATCAGGATGGGTCTCACGTGAGACCTGATTTTATAGACTTCTTTTTCCGCTAATGTGCTCGTCGATCTCCTGTGCGTCACCCCAACAATTTGCCGCAGTGAGCGGAAAATAGGGTGTCGCGACAAGGAGCTCCCCCGAATCTGCGGCGACTATATCTCACATTAAGTTTTCTAGGGAAAATATCTCCCATTGATTGAGTCGGTAGGATGTTTCGCCTGAAGCATCAACAGTTTTGGGTCGGCCCAATAGCACGCCTTGTAACTGAAATAGAGAAGAAAAATGTGAGCAACCAGGATTCAATCCCGCGTCTGCGGCATGATAGGCAGCGTTGCTAGCGCAGCGAGTTAGCCTTGGATTCATGTAAAATAATAGGGGGCGACCTACTTAAGAGGAAAAGAGCTCGTTTTCCATTGGGTTTTCTATTCTTTGTTTACAGCCGGTTTTTCTTCGTTCTTTTCTCCATTTTCACTGATTTTTTCTATTCCTTATTTTTCTTTGGTTTTCCTTATTTCATTTCATGGTTCTCATTGTTTTTTCTTTTCTTTTCTTTTTCTTTGTTTTGCTTTGGTTTTCTTTGTTTCTTTCTCGGTTTTCAATTACATTTTTTCTTTTCTTCCATTTTCTTAATTTTTGTTGTTGTTTGCTTTATATCTCATTTTCATCTATTTTTTATTTTTGTTTTCCCTTGATTTTTTCATAGTTTTTGTATACAAAATTTTGGTATATATAAAATACATTTTTCTAGCACACTTTTAACATTTTCAAGTACAAGTTTATTTTTTAGTACATGGTCAATAATTTATCTATACATATTTTAGAAATATTTTTCAAAAACAAGATTAACAGTATTAGAATACGTACTCAACATTTTCTCTCTACATTTTAAACATTTTTAAGTGCCTGATTAATTTTTTTACATATGGTCAACATTTTTTATATACACATTCAATATTTTCTAAATGCTTGATTACATTTTTGAAATACTTATTTAACATGTTTTTCTAATATTTGATTAACGTTTTTATGTATATGATCAATTTTTTTTATCTTTTTAATACATGGTCAACATTTTTCCTATAAATATTTAACATTTACCAAATGCTCGATGGACATTTTTAAAATACTTGTTCAAAAAATTCCAAATGCTTGATTAACATTTTTATATACAGTGATTAATTTTTTTCATTATTTTTAATGCATGGTCGACATTTTTTCTATACATATTTAATATTTTTCAAGTACGTGATTAACATTTTTGAAATACTTTTAAAAAATTCAAATGTTGATCAACATCTTTTAAATACATGATCAAATTTTTTCATACACATTGTTTTTTGTATACATTTTTTGTATATGTGATAAACATTTTCTCTATACACAGTTAACATTTTTCAGATGCTTGGTCAACATTTTTCAAATGTTTTTCGTAGAGTGTTTTTCTAATATATATATATTTAGAATATTTTAAAGTATAAATAAAAGTAAAAAATAAAGCAAAAAACGAAAACATAAAACATAAAAAAGAGGTTGTGGCCTTCCGCGCGCCCGGGTAGGGCCGTCTCGCTCTCTGCTTCAGCAAGGGTTCCCTAGGTCTCACTTCTAGTGAGACATAGGTCGCCCCTCAAAATCACACACCGTTAGTTTTTTCTTTAGATTTGCCAACACTTTGTTGATCCATAAAAATGTCCAAAGGAATACAAGATGGGTCATGAGGATGGATAGGCCACAAGTGACAACCCTGATTAGGCATAACATAGTGCTTGGCAAGACTATGAGCTTCACTATTTGGTGCTCTACCTTCAAAAGTAACTAGGCAACTAACGAAAGAATTAGTTTTGGTTTTAAATTCTTTAACAATAGCCTCATAATTGCCTCCACTTCCTGACATAATGTTATCAACCACATACTTGCAATCTTAGACAGAGAGAGATCCTGTGCTAAGGCCAGTGCTTCACGGCAAGCAAACATCTTCAAAGTTGTTGGGTCGGTGGTACCATGGAGAACAAGAGATGAGGACCCCAAGTGACTACGATCTCGGTTTCTGCATATAGCAGCTGAAGCTCCAACATTGCCATCATGTGACAAACCCCCATCCACATGAATTTTGCAAAACCCTTCGGCCAGAGGCTTTCGGGAGGGATGTGCAATTGTGTCTCGGGTAGCAGGCCTGGGTGTCAAGGTTGTCAGCATTGTTTTGATAGACTCGAGTTCATTGATGAACCGCTCAACGAACGAATGAATAGCCATGGGACTTTGGAATATACATTCATGAATAGCTTTCCTTCGGGCAGTCCATATTGCCCACAAAGTCACGACCAATTTGACAAACTGAGCATGTGATAATGAGTCCCGGAGATCAAATAGCCACCTCTTTGCATTTGGATTGTTCGCCTCAATCAGTTTTTCGGAGAGTTCCTCATCCACCAAAGCCCAAACACATCTAGCTGATGTACACTCCACGAGCGTTTTCATGAATCCACCACACCGTATAATTGGCAATTGTCAACGTTACTCATGTGGCGGTGTTGACAGACGTCCTTAATGGGAAGCGAGTGTCTCACAAGGTGCCAAAAGGAATACTCGAATATTAGCTGGTATTTGAGTGTCAGTTTTTTTAGAGGTACCTAAGTGTCAGTTTGTTTTTGAGCCTACCTTTTTTTAGAACTTTTGACCGTACTTTTTTTTAGGATCTTTTGAGCTGTACCTGAGTGTCAGTTTTTTTTGTTTGAGAAAACCTGAGTGTCAGTTGATGGTGATTTTTTTAACGCTCTAGTTAGTGGGCCGGCCCACGTGATAGACCGGGGGAACGCGTCGTCGCATGGGCCAGCGTTTCTCGCACCAAACCGGCCGATCATCGCGCAGTTTCCGCAAGAGCCCCGACTCCGCTGAGACGACCGCGTCTCCGCGCGGCGCGGGCGAGACGGCTGGGTGGAGCGTATTCGGCCCGGAGGACCGAGGGGGAGGTGCGCGCCGCCGGCGGTGGGCGGGAGTTGGAGGCCGGCAGAGCCCTGCCGGGGCATGCACGGCCGCAGAAGCCTGGTTTCCGTCCGACAAGACAGGCCAGGCCAGCACGAGACGCCAAGCCAGTGCCGGTCTACCGACCCGCCGATCACTCTCTCCTCTGGCGTGACCTCTGCACCCTGTCGTGTTTCCGATCACGCCGGACCGCAAGCTTCGCAGTCGCCCGCAAAGTGTCAAACCGTGACGTATCGCGGCTGCGCTGCACACAGAAGGGTTCAACTGCTGCCAGAGGGAAAGCAACCCTCAAGTGCACATCCCCACTGCAACACAGGTGAATACCGAATATCGACCCCTGTCAAGTTCTTCTTGTTGACAAGAATGATTGTGGTGCATGACTCTGTCCTCTTGTGTATCCCATCTGTCTAGGCCCTCACTAACAATCACACCCCCTTTTCATTTCTGCGCATTAATTTAACATTATGCTTGAAAAATGGTTTGTCTTTCTTCTCAAACTCGCAACAAAATGCCTACCCTGAAGTCCTGAACTACCGTAAAGCATTACAACCGGA
The DNA here is from genome assembly GCA_034509565.1 of Triticum monococcum. NCBI lineage: Eukaryota > Viridiplantae > Streptophyta > Magnoliopsida > Poales > Poaceae > Triticum > Triticum monococcum. The sequence goes on along the minus strand of CM067843.1, from coordinate 182,073,731 downwards.
CCTCCCATATCCGTTCCAAACGCCCGGGCGGGCTGCCTGGACGAAATAAATGCAACCAACTAGATGCCCCATATCGGGTCCAAACATCCGGACTGTTAGCAACTTATATATCCAGTCCATATGTGAGGTGAATATGGGGATGCCCGGACGCGCTCGTCATGTCGGATCCGGCCCTTTCTGGTCCACCAGACCCCATATAAATTGGACCCTATCCGCACTCCGGACGAAAGCTTAGCCGCATTCCGTTTCACTCCTCTACACTCTCACAGCACCAAGCTCCTCTCCGACGGGCACCGACTTTCTCCTTCATGGCGACCATTGGATCCGACTCCGAGATGTCCAAATCCGAGGACTGGGATCTCATCCCTTGCAGTCCCGAGAAAACAAATGGTTTTTTGCGTTGCTCTCCGACGCTCCCAGGAAGAGTGCGCCTTCCCCCGGTCTTCAGCGAGCCGATGAGAACCGATTGCCCACATGACTCTTGCTTAAGGGCCCGGTGGATCACGACAGGTGCCCGCGGCCTCGCCGGATGCAGTGACCAACTGTTCAGGTGGCACCTCATCCCCGCGGCGTCTCGCACCAAAACGGAGGGCATATGCGCCTCCATGGGTCGCCACCAATCCAAAAAGGAGGTGTGGAGTACCCGCCGAGCGAGGCTGCAGATGCGGCTTCAAGCGAAGGCGGCTTCGGGAACCCTCTTGGCGGAGGTGGCAGCGGCCCGCGACGCGAAGGGGTTTCCGCAGCCCACGAGGCGGCGCCGGAGGAAGCCCTCCGTGCACGCATAACCGAGAAGCGGTGAAGGAGGGCGGTGAAGGTGATGCAAAAAAAGCAAAGCAGGGCAGTTTGTGCCATGGCCGGACTGCCCCCCAAGCAGGATTCCAATCTTTCCAATATCCTATGAAATACATTGAACCAAATAGACCTTAAATGGTGAAAATCTTGCAATGGATTTTGCGAGTGGTTTTTGGGTGGATGTTGTAGAGAAAACTTCTATAGGATTCAGTCCTAGGGATCAAACAACCAACATCTTGCAATATTGCTACAAAAATCCTTTGTATCAAAGAGATCCTAAGTGGTGAAAAGCTTGCTTCATAGGGAAAATGAATGGATCTTTCCGAAAAGTTTGAGTGGATACTAAAATTCCTATGGACTGTAGTAGAAAGGAATCCCTAGAACAAATTCTATAGATTTCAATCCTACTAATCAAACAACCAACGTAGAAAAAATTATAAGGATTTTAGTTCTTCAAAATTTCCTAAGCAAATCCTTCAAATATTACATGATTTTGGTTTGTTTGAAATCATCAAAAGAAAAACAAACGATTTTTTGAAAGGGGCTTGAGTGGATGCAAGAATACATATGGAATGTAGTACAAAGGAAAGCTTAGAAAAGTACCTAAGGATTCTAATATTTCGAGAAAAATTCCATAGGATTCAATAGTACAAAGCAAACAAAAAACATAGGAAAGTTTCTTAGGATTTTAGTGATAAAAAATTCCTAAGAAAATCCTTCAAATTCTACATGATTTTGGTTTGCTTGAAATTGTCACAAGAAAAACAAAGGATGTTTTCAAAGAGGTTTGCGTGGATGCGAAAATACCTATGAATTTAGCACAAAGGAAAGCTTAGGCTCTTTTTATAGTATTCAATACTAAGAATCAAACGACCAACACAGGAAACATTCCTAAGGATTCTAACCTTTCAGAAAAAAATTATGATCCAACCCTACGAATCAAACAACCAACATAGAAAAGTTTCTAAGGATGTTATTTTATCCAAATTTGCTAAGGAAACACTTCAAATTCTCATTATTTTGGTTTGTTTGAAACCATCACAAGAAAACAAAGGATTTTTGGAAGGGATTTGAGTATATGCAAAAATATCTAAGGAATGTCGTACAAAGGAAAGCTTAGATTTTTTTTCTATATAATTAAATCCCACGAACAGAAACGACCAACAAAGAAAACATTCTTAGGGATTCTAATCTTTCAAAAAAAAAACTATAGGTTTCAATCCTATGAATCAGACAACCAACAGAGGTACGAATCAAACAACCAACACAGAAAAGTTTCTAAGGATTTTAATTAACCAAAATTCCTAAAAAGATCCTTAAAATTGTACATAATTTTGGTTTGTTTGAAATCATCAAAAGAACACAAAGGAGGTTTTCAAAGGAGTTCGAGTGGATGCAAGAAAAACAACAACATATGGAATGTAGTACAAAGGAATGCTTTGAATTTTTTGTCTATATAAGTCAATCCGACGAATCAAACAACCAAGATAGGAAACATTCCTAAGGATTCTAATCTTTTAAAGAAGTTCTATAGGGATTCAATCCTACAAATCAAACGACCAACATAGGAAAATTTCCTAAGCGCTTGTTCGGTTAGGCAGGGTTTGAAGTGGTTTGAAAGGGATTGGATTGGATTAAATCCTTTGCAAGTCAAAATCCCCCTCAAACCTCTCCAATCCCCTTCAATCCCTTTGGCAAGGGGATTAAACGAACAGGGCCTAAGGATTCCGATCTTTTAAAATACCTATGAAAATCCTTTGAATCAAAGAGGACCTAAGCCGTGAAAAGCATCAAACACAAAACCAGTGTAGAACTAACCAGCACTATACTGATCAGCATTGAAAGCTACCATCAAGATAATTCTAGTCGCAACATTTATCAACCAAATTCAGCCAGATGAACGCAAGAGGAAGTTAAAACAGGACATAAACTAGATGTCATATGATTGTCATCTCTCATATAATATGTACACAACTTACACCAGAAGTCTTTATACCTCCTGGACTTTATTCCTTTACGGTTTTTTGACTATATTTAAGCAAACGACTAAAGAGACATTGTCAATCTTTTGTTTGTTTCTTTGACAGCCAACTAAAGAGAAATTGTCACCACCATATTTCTTTCTGGAAACCTATGTTATCTATCAATCTTTCTTCGGGGTGCTTCTGAAGAAAGGATTCAATACCACAAATCTGCAAACCAATGCTTCATCTGTGAAAGGATCCAAAAATCCTACCCCTCCCCCCTTCTAAAGGTTAGCCTTGGGATCCGGATCTGGAGCAGCAGCTAAGACCGACGTCTGACGAGGATCCATGTTCTTGTCATCTTCAATGGGATAGATCACTATCTTCCTCACCATACGGCAAAACTCCCTGCAGGTGCCAAAGAATGTATGTATGTCAGCCATATATACTCATTATGATCATGTCAGATGAACAATCAACTATCAATCCTTGATGGAGAACATGTGCAGACTTACATCCAGGGATCATCTCCGACTTTCATGGTGTCACCTTCGTTGTCGGTGAATGCCACTTTAAAGTTCTGTTTGATGTCCTTTATCTCGAACATCTGTTCCAGTTCACTGGTCAGCCCCTCATACCCATCCAGACTTGCTAGATCCACAGCTCTACCCACAGCATTTCCATGCATTTGAACCTAGCACAAACCAAATAGCAACACGAGGTTAGACGACAGTTAAACAAGCCAAGGAGGGGAGGAAGAAAGAGATACACAGAAGTTGTACCTTCACACGGTTCCTTCCAACATTACTCTGTTGGCTTTGGATTTCTCGGGGGCTCTCGTTCGCAACTTTTGTTACTTTTGAAAATGCTGACAGCTGACCAGAGCCTTCAACAGAACCAGCAACTCTGGCTGAAGTTTCTCCGGCTCCGGCTCCGGCACTTGCGTTGCCAGCAGTAGGAGCAGCAGCATTGTTGGCGTTCTCCATCAAATTCACACCAAACAGACGAACCACACCGGGTTCCTTAGCCTTTTCAGCTACTTTGGGCAGATATGGCGCAACCTGTTCAGGCAGAGGCAGAGTAGTGTTGCAGGACAGCTTGGAAGTAGGTTCCTCAGCCCGGTAACCACCACAAAGTGCAGTAGCCCAAGGAGGAGGAGTTCTTCCTTCACTGCTCGCAACCCGATTCAGCTTCTGAGTAATCTCTGACAGGGTAGGAGAGATCCCCTGGCTTGAAGGGTTGAAATCCTTGGGCCAACCATCACCAAGCCCCAATGGAGTTTGACAAACCGAACTGCTGCTCATGGCACCATACCCTGCGGGTTCACTGCTTGGCCAAAGAATTTGATGATACCCAGAGATACGGTTGGGGTCACTAGAACCAACATATGTCCTCTCATGCTGCTGTGTCATTCCAGACAGCCAAAACTCCTGAGTCGGCTCTGCAGATTAAGCCAAAAGGATTAAAAACATCATGATGTGAACGTTCCATTTATTTGTCGGTAATAGCACGAGCAATGAGAAATCTGCAGGTCATACCCTGTGATGGAAGATCAAAGTTTTCATTTGTCTCCCTTGGACGCTTGTTCTTCGCCGATGATTGCAGCAGTGCACTGATGGCAGGTGAGGAGCCATCAGATGAGTCAATTTCCCAAGGAGAAACCCTCTCAGGGCCGTTGCAAATTGCGACCGAGTCATCCCATTGGACCTAAATAAACCATGAATAAAATCAGCTTTTTTAAAAAAGGAGAAGAAAAATACAATGCAAACAAGAGAAAATAGAATGTGCTGATCTTACCTTGAGTGACTTCCATTCAGAACCTGACCACTGCGGAGAAAGATCACCATCACCAACTATAGTCCCAAAAAACCTGCAGGTTTAAAATACATGGGACCATGTGAAACTGAGATGATGGCAGAAGATGAGCAAACAGACTGAAAACCCACAGGCTGAATGAACCCTTACTTCTTCACAGGGACATCTTCTGCTTCGAAGTTCATCCTGAACCTCATGCCCACAGTAAATCCAGTCTTACTAGCTTGAAGGTACTTGTTCACGCTGACAATGTACTGGCTCTGGCTTAACCTACATAAATCAAACAAGAAATTAACTTCCATTAGCAAAGAGTAAGCACAGTTTTATCAAACAACTGGCGGTATAGAATAATTTATTTATTTTGGAATAGAAGGTCTAACCTGGGCCTGTAGTAGACCACGAAGATGGAGTTGGTCTTGCGAGCATGAGATGCACTTGCAAGCACCCCGAGATGCATGCTCTGGCTTGATATAACAGACGCCGGCATCGTGCTTTGCTTCTGCACAAGGCGCCTCACTCCGACACGCTGCTCTCCTGTCTCACTCCTGCGAAAACAAAACACAATTTCTTTGTGATGATGCATACTTCCCACGAAGCATTGCACGTAAACCTGTCCGCCACGCATGGTTAGTTTAACAGAATTATAAGCACTGGAGTTCAACCTTAGGTAGACAAAGGCATCGCCAGCCATCAGCTTCTTTGATGTGACGAATGTGCTCCATCCGGTCGTCAGAAGGTGCCTGCGGGGTTGACCTATACAACAACCACCAAGAATTGCATGGATCAGGCAGCAGAAGGCATACATATACAGCAACTACAATTTATTTGGTCCTGATCTGCAGTCAGATGAATGACCACTGAACAATTCTGCAGGTAACTGTAACAATAGGAAAACACTGAGTTTGCGTACCTCTGTAGATGTGCTTAAACCTCCACTCAGATCCATGGAGGTCCTTGGAGATGATGTCCTGAGTCGGTGTCGGCATCGCCATGTCCTGATCAAGAGCAAAGCAGAGTGGAATTTAACCTGGCAGTACGGTATGCAATAATGCAATTATGCATTGATTAACGAGGACAAGGGAATTGGGCTTACCAGCGGCGGGAGACACTCGTTGGCGTGGCGGCGGAGCACGGAGAAGCCGCCGTGGGTGCTGGTGTCGGACGGCGTCAGGATCTTGCAGAAGGTGTGCACCACCGGCCGGGGCGTCTCCGGCAGAATTGGGTCGCAGATGAGGGGCAGGTTGTCTTGCTGCAAACAGGAGAAGGTTTAAGACGCAAATCCACGCGAGGGACACACTCTCTGAATTCGAGTAGAAAGAACAGATAGAGATAAAAGAAAAGAAAAAGCGGAATTGCGACACTACGGATTCAGAAACCGGAATTCAGGACATTTCCAAACGAGATAGTGATAACAGGAAAGGAAAAAACTGTCAGCGAACAAAACTTCGGGTGGCGATCAGTCACTGGTGGCGATGAACACTTACGTCAGATTCCGGCTGCAGGGTGATCTGTGCGTACACCTCGTCCGTCTCCGCCTCGGCCTGCGCCGCCGCGAGCAAAAACAACACGAGAGAGAGTTTAATTACGACGACGACGAGCTCACGCCAGAACCGCGAGGGAGGATCAGGCGGCGAGGAGCAAAGAGAAGGCGGCTGCGTGGCCGGCCGGCGGCGATTGCTTACCTTGAGCTCGACGTTGACGACCTTGCAGAGGATCTTGTAGGGCACCTGGAACATCTTGATTTGCTCGGCCAGCAGCGCCGAGTCCGTCGGCTCTTGCAGCTGCGCGCGCAAAAAACCAGCAAGCAGATGAGCGCGTGGCCCGGCCGCGGCGGAATTGGAAATGGATGGAACAGAGGAGAGCGGCGGAGAAGAAACAAGGAGAATTCACGAGCGAAACACCCGCACGCACCTGCTCCAGGTGGCCCTGGAGGAAGTAGAAGACCCTCTCGCCGCGCTGCGGCACCTCCACCAGCGGCCCGGCGCAGGCGCGCCACAGCTCCGCGAACAGCTCCGGGTCCCGTCCTCGCCCTGCCAGCGACACAACAAGAGACAACAGGAGAGCGGCAGCCGCATGAGCACGAGCGGGCAGCAAAGCCGGCCGCAAGAAAAACCAGGAGACTGCGCTCACCAGGCTGCGCCATGGCGACGCGGGTGGCGGTGGGTTGGTGGTGGACGGGCTCTGCTGTCCTGTCCTCCCCGGGAGGGAAGGAGGAGTGGGGGCGGGGAGAGAGGGAGGAGGGAGGGAGGAGGAGTTGGTCTGGTCTGGGAACCGGGTGGTGTTCTCCTTGTGTCAGTGTTTGTTGTTGGGCTCGCCCCATTAAAGAACGGCGCGGTGGGGGAGTGGAGAGGCGAGGCGAGGCGAGGCGAGGGGAGGAGGCGAGAGGCGAAGCGGCAGGCAGCCGAGCGAAGCACACAACGGCGGCGTTACAGGGCTTGCGCCTTTATGGCTTTAACACTCCTGCCCCCTACTCCCTCTCAAACAAAACAAACTTTTGCGTCGACGCCCCTGGGTATTTTTAAAATATTAAATGCTTCCTATGGCCCCTGCATGCAGGCGAAAATGTTTGGGACTAACACTTTTTGCGCAGAAGCCCCTCACAATCCTTTTGGCCTCTGGGTGCACTTTGTTCCTTTTTTTTTCAGTTTCTTATTGTTGTACTCCTTCCCTTGGTGAGGAGTCACATAGTGGTGCTGAAATGGACGATCTGGTGTGGTGCTGAGAGAATCAACATCATGTTTATGCATGCACATCTTGTTATCCTTGTGGAAATTGGCTCGGCGCCTAGTCCGTACACGTTAGCTCACGTTGAAATGAAAAAGATATTGTTATAAATCGAGAGAATATCCACTAATTAAGTAAATGATCATGTGTATCAAATGGATGATCAAAAGTGGAAAACCTGAATTACAAAAAAAGTGGAAAACCCATAAAAACACCTCGATTTGTATAAACATGTTACGACATGTCGTATATGATGTGATCAGTCTGACATGATTGCTAGAAATAAGGGCGTCGAGGAGGGGGGGGGGGTATGAATGCATAGATGTGATCTTCAATCCCCATGTGCTAGACTTTGATTGATAGCTTCGTCAACCTCCTTGTAAAAGGTCGACAACCTTGTTTGACAAAAGAATCGCCCACCTAATATAATTTATCTCTAAGCGTAAATTATCTCCTTTTGTGCTTATAGTAGATCTTTTGTTGTCATCCTAGTTCTAGATTTGTGTATATAAAAGGTAATACAGAGAAATTATTGAGCTCTTTCATCTCACGAGTCAACTGATGTGCCTCTTAAAACATATTTCTAGAACAAACCACAAATGATCTTTCATGCCAATAAATGGTCAAGATCCCACGTGTTGAACTTTTCACGATGGCCTGATCACAACAGTGAGAGTCTTCGTTGTGGATCCTCTACACAAAATCCAACATATAGTGAAAGTACATTGATATAAAAGATACCTCTATATCTCATCATAAGTACTGGAATGGCATATTTTGATATACGATCAATTTAGGCATTAATTATAAGCGATACAAGTGGGAGATGCACCGTGATATGCACAAAACATATGAGAGATTTGATCCCATGAGTCAGAGTTTGACCGTTGGCTCAATGGCATTGTCAAAGAGCGTCCGAACAAAACCTGACATATGAAGGAAGTTTATTGTAATACGAAAGGAGCTACTAAATATGAGATGTGTTAACAAATGCCAGAGATGCTAGGTGTTATTAAGTAGTGGGTTTGGATTGATGATGAACAAATTTTTGTCCTTAGAGTGACACTGGCTTAGAGGTACCAGGTAGTGCACCTCATGGTTGTGTCATACCCTGAAGATATATATGCAAAAAATTGAGCTGTTTCACCACACACGTCAACTGATGTGACTCTTAAAATATGTTTTTAGAACAAACCACAAATGAGCATCATCCCAATAAATGGTCAAGATCCCACGTGTTGAATTTTTTTATCGATAGGTTGGTCACAACTGTGAGAGTCTTCGTTATGAATCCTCCATACATATGCCAACATATAGCGGAACTACATTGATATAAAAATATAGCTTTGTATCTAAACATAAATGATGAAATGCCATATTTTGATATGTGAATGATTCATGCATTGATTATAAGATATATATGGGTGGGAGGTGCATTGAGATACGAACAAAACAAATGAGATGTTTGATCCCAAAGCATCATAGTTTGACTGACGACTCTATCACAACATAAGAGCATCCAAACAAAATCCGACATATGGAGGAAGTTCAATGTAATACGTCATGAGCCACAAATATGAGTTGAGGAGTAATATTTGAGACATGAACGTATGCCCGAGGTGCTAGATAGAATTCACTAGGTGGATTTGGATTGATGACCAACAAACCATTGTCATTTGAGTGACACTGGCTTAGAGGTACCATACAACGCATCTCATGGCAGTCGATCAAAGCACACAACGACGGTGTTACAAGGCTTGCACCTTTATGGATTTAACACTCGAGCCCCCTACTCCGTCCCGAACAAACTTTTGCATTGACGTCTCTGTATATTTCTAAAATGGTAAATTATTCCTCTAGTCTCTACATGCATACACTTTCCGAAAAAATGCTCGGGACGTACACTTTTTGCGCAGAAGCCGCAATCTACTCTCAAAACCGATAAATCCTTTCTCCAGTCTCTAGGTGCACTTTGTTTGTATTTATCTTTATTTATTAGTTTCTTATTCCTTCCCTTGGTGTCGAGTCACATAGTTGTGCTAAAATGGATGATCTGGTGCAGAGAGAATCAACATCATCTTTGTGTGTGCACATCTTATTATCCTTGTGGAAATTGGCTCGGTGTCCAATCCATACACATTCGCTTACGTTGAAATCAAAAAGATTTTGTTATAAATCGAGAGAATATCCATTAGTGAGGTAATTGACCGTGTGTATCGAATGGATGTTATGAAGTGGAGAACCCATAAAACACCTCTTTTTGTATGAACATGTTGTGAAATGACGAAGTATTTGATGTGATCAATCTGACATGCCTTGCTAGAGAAAGAGGTGTCCACGGGCACATATAAACGATCTTTAATCCCCATGCGCTAGACTTTGATAGACGACTTGATCATACCAATAAGATTCACCTAAACGAATCAAGCACGTCCGAACGAAACCCTACACATGGTTGAAGTTCATTAATACGTTAAGGGCCATTATACGTGAGATCGAGGATCAAGACTTTGATGCATCGATGAATTTCTTGATCACCTATGAAAAGATCAGCAACCTTGGTTGAAAAAGAGTCGCCCACCTAATATAATTTATTCCTAAATGTAAATCACCACCTTTTGTGCCTATCAAAGATCCTTACAACATCCTAGTTCTATATTCATGCAAAAGGTGATACTAATAAATCACGGAGTTCTTCATCTCACACGTCAACTAATGTGACTCTTAACTCATATTTTAGAACAAATAAAAATGATCTTTCATGCCAATAAATGACCAAGATCCCACATGTTGAACTTCTTACTGATTTGCTTGGCCACAACCGTGAGAGTCTTCAATGTGAAACTTCTAGAAAAAATCCAACATACGATGGAAGTACATAGATATAAAAGATACTTATGTATCTAAACTGAAGTAATAAAATGACATATTTTGATATGTGATTGATCCGGCCATTGCTTATAAGATATATGGGTGGTAGAGGGTGGATTGTGATATGCAATAAACATATATATGAGATATTTGTTCACATGCGCAGAGTTTGACTGTCATCTCAGTCACATCGGCGTGAGCATCCAAACAAAATCTTACATATGGAGGAAGTTCATTCAAATACGTCAAGAGCCATTAAATATGAGATAGATGAGTAAGCATTGACGTGCTAACAAATGCCTGAGGTGCCATGCGGAATTCACTAGGTGGGTTTAGCTTGATGAACAACATAACTTTGTCCTCTAAGTGACACTGGCTTAGAGGTATCAGACATTGCAGCTCTTGGTTGTGCTAGGACCTAACAGAAGGTATATGCAATCATTGAGCTCTTTCATTACTTGCTCAAGTAATGTGACTCTTAAAACATATTTTTAGAACAAACCACAAATGATCATTGTGCTAATAAATTTTCAAGATTCCACATTTAACTTTTTATCCATGGCTTGGTCATGATAGTGAGAGTCTTTGATATGAATCAACCATACATAATCGAACGTGCAGTGGAGGTACAATGATATAAACAGATAAATTTGTATACAGACATAAGCAATGAATGTCATATTCTGGTATTTGATCGATTCAGGCAATGGTTATAAGAGATACGGGTGGGAGGTGTACTGAAATATGAACAAAACAAATGAGATGTTTGATCCCATGCGTCAAAGTTTTACCAAAAACTCAGTCACATCGGTAAGAGCGTCCAAAAAAGTACATATGAAAGAGGTTCCATTTAATACGTCAAGAGCCATTAAATAAGTTATGTAGGAGTAAGATTTGACACATTAATAGATGTCCGAGGTTGCAGATGGAACTCACTAGGTGGGTTTGGATTGATGTTCAACAAATCATTACCATTTGAGTGACACTAGCTTAGAGGTATGAGACAATGAACCTCAAGGTTGTGCTAGACCCTAACAACAGGTATATGCAAAAACAACTATATCACTTTGGTGGTACTCGACGATAGAGTCTAGAGGAAAAGAGATTTTGGAAGGAAAAAAATAAGTCTTGGACCATCACTTCTATACACACAGTACTTTGTGGCACATGATGTGCCAATACTATGGGAACATGTTCCATAGAAATCTTAGGCGATATCTACTACAATCAAATCATCGGTACCTGACCATAACAAAACATTAGATCAATAGCATAATGGTGTTTGATGAAAAGGACAATTTACTCTTAGTAGTGGAACACCCCGCTTGGGAATTTTCCCCACAAACTCCCTTTCACTTAGTGCTGCTGGTCAACTAGTCTGGCGGCACTAGACACAATATGATTATGAGATCCAGTCAATCCCACTCATGACATTCTGCTAGTCCCATGACTCATTGCAATCTAGTATCACAGAAAAATCTAAGGCCCCATCCTTAATCTTCTAAATTCTGGTCCATTTTTTCAAGTTTGTAGGAGTGTCATTAACACTTCAAACTAGCATATGGGATTAACACTTATCTCAATTAAATTAGTAGGCCCTTAATCATTTGACATTAATCATAAAGTTACATTTTGATGTTTCTTAACTGACCTACTTCTTAACTGTTAGTAGTAGCGTGATTTGCACCCGCGCTACTACCAATAAGGCTAAGCATGTAAAAACATCAAAAATATACATTGGTCGTCATTGATATTTTTGTGTAGAATCTAAATAGTCAACATGAATCCTCACCATACCTGTATAGGCACAGGTGAAGATTCATATTGCAGCCACAAATCCTACACATACAGTTCAATGAAGACCAAGTGCTCGAGATAGTTTGAGAAGTAACATATTTAAGGTGGTAAACACCTTGTTCGCTTAGCAGTATGGGACTAAACTTAATTAGTTGCAAGAGGGGATGATACTTAGCAGCAGCGAGTTTAAAAAAACCGCTGCTACTAAGTACTTTAGCAGTAGCGCGTCCAGGAGAAGGGCGCTACTACTATATCTAGCCTGGAGGCAACACCGTGGCAATTGTAGTAGTAGCGCTCGTTTCACCTAGAGCGCCACTACTACTAGGCTATTAGTAGCGCGGTCTTCTGAAGCTCGCTACTGCTAATTAGTAGTAGTGTTTGTTTTTAAACCTCGCTGCTGCTAAGATTCTGTGTATAAGGTTTTCCCTAGTGGTGAGTGGACCGATGACACGAGCACGTGCAAGAGCTCTCGAGACCGAGGTGGCATCTCTCCTTAGTGATATTTCGTATGATCCATGTGAGACATGGCTACTACCTAAAGTCGGAATGCTATGTGTGATTAGGTATGAAGAAGACCACCTCGGAGATGCTCAAGATGATGGACAAGACCTCAAGTACATGGACGAAGTTGCACGATGAAAGGTACCGGAGAAAGCTCCGAGGACCCGGATATCCGGCCCCTGAAGACAGCAACGATAGCAGTCCAGCAGCGCAGAAGCTACAAGGCCTGGACATCTGTCCCAGCCCTGGACATCCGGCCCGACGGCCCTGGACATCTGGCCCCTGCCCGGAAATCCGGCCACTCCTGTCCAGAGAGCAGCCAGAAACGCCCGAAGCCAGTCCGGACATCCGCCCCCAGCCCGGACATCCAGCCCAATGGGAAGGCTCAGACATTCGCCCCCAGCCTAACATTTGGCACCTGCCTGTGCGCAGAGAACGGGGCCGAAGGCCCATGTACCCATCCATTCGTCCCCAGCATGTACTAGCACCATAAATAGACCTCTCCCCTCTCCATCTAAGGTTAGCAAAGGAATAGCTCATTAGAGATAGAGCTTTGCTCATCCACTTATCCCTACTCCTATGGAGACCAAGACCTCCTAGGAGAAAACCCACTAAGTGGATTCAATGCCCCTCTTTTGGGAAGATCCTCCAAGGATTCAAGACCTCTTTCCTTCAAGGATTGAGATGAAATAGTTCCCCTTTGTACCCCCCGTTGTTTACTTTGGATCTTGTATCTCCCCTTTGTGTATGTGGATTTAGCACATGTGTGATTGGATCTCATTGATTTGAGTGTTTAACTATCTTGTGTTCATCGTGTTCTTTGGGAATTCCCCTCCAAATCGTGAAAGATCGGCCACTAGGGTTCCACACCCGACATCACTATGTCGATGGGTTTCTTCTATGAAATAATTGCATGTTCGGATAGAATCCTACATATGATAAAAGGTCATTAATATGTCAAGAGTAATTTAATACAATATAGAGGAGATTTGGACTCCTTTGTATACGAATTTTGTGATTGGCTATGTCAAAGTCGGTGGCCCCATTTTGAAAAATTATCCTCTTATCAAACATAATTTATCTCCATACATACATTCACACCATTTATCCTTATTATACATAATTAAGCTTTCACACATGTTCTACATGCATCTAGCAGATGATATTACTTTTACGAGGGATTATCATGTAACAATCAAGTTATTCGATAGGAATTTGGACATGACTATATTTGTGAAAATGCATCTAATACCCAAGGTGGACTTTGGCAATTCATGTCAACATATCTCAAAGAACTAATGATACTTCAAAAAATACTTAAGGAAAAGTTCTTTTAGGTAAAAAAAATTAGAATGGAAGGTGACCTCTAAAAATTCTTAAAGACAAGTGTTGGACAAGCTAAAGGATTCTACATTTTCATCTTAGCGACCCAAGATCACATCGAGTCCATATGCATGCCAATACTATCAAAAAGGAATGATGATATGACAATGAGCATTTTCTCCATGTGCTTAGAGATCAAACTCCAACAACTCTTCAAACTTATTCAAGTTTTCCACTATATCTTCCTTATGCCATGCTACTCGGTGTTGCCGAAGCAATTCCACTCGAAAGTCGGAACCACCGAAACATCCATATATAGTAGTTGTTCCAAAACCTAGTTCAATCAGAGCCTCCAACATTCCACTCGCAGCCCCTGAAGCAACCTAGTAAACCTTCTGTTGTCATGTCTGAAATTTTGAGCCATTCTAGTAGGAACTTCTAAAGTGCCAACAGAGAGTGTGCCACTACTGAGGTACTCACTTCACAACCACTGATTCATTTTTATTCGAACCTACCAATGCATATCAAAGTTATCACTTTTGTTTACTTCAGACCTTGATCATAGTTCTATTATTATGGTTGAGAACCCGTAAAGACACCTCTTTTGTATAAATACGTTATAACACATATTTGATGTGATCAATCTAACATGCTTGCTAGAGAAAGAGGTGTCCGAGGGGCACATAGAAGAGACCATCAATCCCCATGCGCTAGACTTTAATGGATGACTTGATCACGCCAATCAGATTCACCTGGACAAATCGAGCAGGTCTGAACGAAACCCTGCACATGGTTAAAGTTCATTAATATATTAAGGGCCATTATACATGGGATCGAGGATCAAGATTTTGATGCATTGGTAAATTTCTTGTTCACCTACGAAAAGATCAGCAACCTTGTTTGACAAAAGAGTCGGCCACCTAATATAATGTATATCTAAACATAAATTATCATTTTTTGTGCCTATCAAAGATCCTTACAACATCCAAGTTATGGATTCATGCAAATGGTGATACTAAGAAATCATTGAGCTCTTTAATCTCACACGTCAAGTAATGTGACTCTTGAAACATATTTTTAAAACAAATACAAATGATTTTTTCATGCCAATAAAGGAGCAAGTTTCCACTTGTTGAACTTCTTACCGATGACTTGGTCACGAACTTGAGAGTCTTTAGTGTGAAACTTCTAGAAAAAATCCAACATGCAATGGAAATTGGCTCTTTCCCTTATGAAAATTGTTCGTTTTTTCCGCTTCTTATTATACTCCTTCCCTTGGTGAAGATTCACATAGTGGTGCGGAAATGGATGTTTTGGTGTGGTGCTGAGAATCAACATCATGTTTATGCATGCACATCTTGTTATCCCTGTGGAAATTGGCTTGGCACCCAATCCATACACGTCTGCTTACGTTGAAATGAAAAAGGATATTGTTATAAATCGAGACAATATCCACTAATTAAGTAATTCATCGTGTGTACTGAATGGATGATCAAAAGTGGAAAACCCAAATTACAAAAAAAGTTGAAAACCCATAAAACACCTCAATTTGTATAAACATGTTATGACATGTCGTATTTGGTGTGATCAATCTGACATGATTGCTAGATATAAGGGTGTTGGGGAGAGGGTGTATGAATGCATAGATGTGATATCCAATCCCCATGTGCTAGACTTTCACTGTCAACTCCGTCAATCTGGTGAGACTCTCCCGAACAAATTGAGCAGGTTTGAACAAAACCCTACGCATGACAGAAATTCGCTAACACATTAAGGGCCATTATACATAAGATCGAGGATCAAGTTTTTTGATGCATTAATTAATTTCTTGATTACCCTTGAAAAGGTTGACAACCTTGTCTGACAAAAGATTCACCACCTAATATAATTTATGTCTAAGAGTAAATTATCACCTTTTTGTGCTTATAATAGATCTTTTGTTGTCATCCTAGTTCTAGATTCGTGTATATAAAAGGTAATACTAAGAAATTATTGAGCTCCTTCATCTCACTCGTCAACTAATGTGACCCTTAAAACATATTTCTACCACAAATCACAACTGATCTTTCATGCCAATAAATGGTCAAGATCCCACATGTTGAACTTTTCACCTATGGCTTGATCACGACGGTGAGTGTCTTCGACATGGATCCTCTACACAAAATCCAACATATAGTGGAAGTACATTGATATAAAAGATACCTACATATCTCATCCTAAGTACTGTATGGCATATTTTGATATACAATCAATTTAGGCATTAATTGTAAACGATACAGGTGGAAGATCTACCATGATATGCACAAACCAGATGAGAGGTTTAATCCCATGAGTCATAGTTTGACCGTGAGCTCAATCGCATTGGCAAGAGCGTCTGGACAAAACCCGACTTATGAATTTTATTGCAATACGTAAAGAGCTGCTAAATTTGAGATAGAGTAATATTATATATGTTAAGAAATGCCAGAGGTTCTAGGCATTATTAACTAGGTAGATTTGGATTGATGATCAACAAATTTTTGTCCTCTGAGTGACACTGGCTTAGAGGTACCAAACAGTGCACCTCAGAGTTTTGCCATACCCTAATGTAAGATATATATGCAAAACATTGAGCTCTTTCATCACACACATCAAATGATGTGACTCTTAAAAATATGGTTTTAGAACAAACCACAAATGATGATCATGCCAATAATGGTCAAGATCCCACATGTTGATTTTTTTATCGATAGCTTGATCACAACGGTGAGAGCCTTCATTATGAATCCTCCATACATAGTCATTATATACAATGTGACTACATTGATATAAAAATGTACCTTTGTATCTAAACATAAGTGATGAAATGCCATATTTTGATATGTGAATTATTCATTCATTGATTATAAGATATATGGGTGGGAGGTGCATTGAGATATGAACAAAACAAATGAGATGTTTGATCCCAAAGCATCATAGTTTGACCGGGGACTCTATCACAACGGTAAGAGAGTCCAAAGAAAATCCGACATATGGAGGAAGTTCAATGTAATATGTCAAGAGCCATTAAATATGAGATTGAGGAGTAATATTTGAGACATTAACGTGTGTCAGAGGTGCAAGACAGAATTCACTAGGAGTCTTTGGATTGATGACTAACAAATCATTGTCATTTGAGTGACACTAGCTTAAAGGTACCACACAACGCACCTCATGCCAGTGGATCGAAGCACACAACAATGGCGTTACATGGCTTGCACTTTTATGTCTTTATCACTCCTGCCCCTGACTCCCTCTCGAACAAACTTTTGCATTGACGTCCTTGTATATTTCTAAAAAGGGAAATTCTTCCTCTAGCCTCTACATTCATACACTTAAAAAACTTGGGACAAACACTTTTTGCGTAGAATCTGCAATCTACTCTCAAAACGATAGATCCTTTCTCTAGTCTCTAGGTGCGCTTGGTTTGTATTTAACTTTATTTTTTAGTTTCTTACTCCTTCCCTTAGTGAAGAGTCGCATAGTTGTGCTAAAATGGATGATTTGGTGCAGAGAGAATCAACATCATATTTAGGGATGCACATATTATTATCCTTGTGGAAATTGGCTCGGTGTCCAATCCATACACGTTTGCTTTTGTTGCAATGAAAAAGATATTGTTATAAATTGATAGAATATCCACTAATTAGGTAATTGACTGTGAGTATCAAATGGATATTATGAAGTGGAGAACCCATAAAACACCTCTTTTTGTATAAATACATTATGAAGACGGTGTATTTGATGTGATCGATCTGACATGCTTGCTAGAGAAAGTGGTGTCCGGGGAGCACATCAATGCAGTCTTCAATCCCCATGCACTAGACTTTGACGGACAACTTGATCACGGGATAAGATTCACCTGGACAAATCGACCACGTCTGAACGAAACCCTACAAATGACTGAAGTTCATTAATACGTTAAAGGCCATTATACATGAGACCAAGGATCAAGATTTGATCCATTTATGAATTTCCTGATCGCCTACGAAAAGATCAGCAACCTTGTTTGACAAAAGAGTCGCCCACCTAATATAATTTATCTCTAAATGTAAATTATCTCCTTTTGTGCCTATCAAAGACCTTATAGCATCCTAGATCTAGATTCATGAAAAAGGCAAGACTAAGAAATCAGAGAGCTCTTTCATCTCACACGCCAACTAATGTGACTCTTAAAACATTTTTTAGAACAAATAAAAATGATCTTTCATGCCAATAAATAATCAAGATCCCACGTATCGAACTTCTTATGGCGTCTTGGTCACAACCGTGAGTGTCTTTGATGACCCACAAGTATAGGGGATTTATCGTAGTCCTTTCGGTAAGTAAGAGTGTCGAACCCAACGAGGAGCAGAAGGAAATGACAAGCGGGTTTCAGTAAGGTATTCTCTACAAGCACTGAAATTATTGGTAACAGATAGTTTTGTAATAAGGTAATTTGTAACAGGTAACAAGTAACAAAAGTAAACAAGGTGCAGCAAGGTGGCCCAATCCTTTTTGTAGCAAAGGACAAGCCTGGACGAACTCTTATATAAAGGAAAACGCTCCTGAGGACACATGGGAATTATCGTCAAGCTAGTGTTCATCACGCTCATATGATTCACATCGTTACTTTGATAATTTAATATGTGGGTGGACCGATGCTTGGGTACTGCCCTTCCTTGGACAAGCATCCCATTTATGATTAACCCCTCTTGCAAGCATCCGCAACTACAAAAGAAGTATCAAGGTAAACCTAACCATAGCATGAAACATATGGATCCAAATCAGCCCCTTATGAAGCAATGCATAAACTAGGGTTTAAGCTTCTGTCACTCTAGCAACCCATCATCTACTTATTACTACCCAATGCCTTCCCCTAGGCCCAAACAATGGTGAAGTTTCATGTAGTCGACATTCACATGACACCACTAGAGGAAAGACAACATACATCTCATCAAAATATCGAACGAATACCAAATTCACATGGCTACTTATAGCAAGACTTCTCCCATGTCCCCAGGAACAAACGTAACTACTCACAAATCATATTCATGTTCATAATCAAAGAGGTATTAATATGCATAAAGGATCTGAACATATGATCTTCCACCAAGTAAACCAACTAGCATCAACTACAATGAGTAATCAACACTACTAGCAACCCACAGGTACCAATCTGAGGTTTTGAGACAAAGATTGGATACAAGAGATGAACTAGGGTTTGAGAGGAGATGGTGCTGGTGAAGATGTTGATGGAGATTTACCCCCTCCCGATGAGAGGATTGATGGTGATGATGACGATGATGATTTGCCCCTCCCGGAGGGATGTTCCCCAGCAGAACAGCTCCGCCGGAGCCCTAGATTGGTTCCGCCAAGGTTCCACCTCATGGCGGCGATGTTTCATCCTGAAAGCTTGCTTATGATTTTTTCCAAGGCGAAAGACTTCATATAGCCAAAGATGGGCATCGAAGGCCTACCAAGGGGCCCACGAGGCGGCGGGGGGGGGGGGGGGGGGAGGGGTAGGGTGCGCCCCCACCCTCGTGGATGGTGGGTGGCCCCCTCTGGTGCTTTCTTCGCCCAATATTTTTTATATATTCCAAAACTGTTTTTCGTGGAGTTTCAGGACTTTTGGAGTTGTGCAGAATAGGTCTCTAATATTTGCTCCTTTTCCAGCCTAGAATTCCAGCTGCCGACATTCCCCCTCTTCGTGTAAACCTTGTAAATAAGAGAGAATAGGCATAAGTATTGTGACATAATGTGTAATAACAACCCATAATGCAATAAATATCGATATAAAAGCATGATGCAAAATGGACGTATCAGTCTTCAATATGAAACTTCTAGAAACAATCCAACATACAATGGAAGTACATTGATATAAACCGATACTTCCATATCTAAACATAAGAAACAAAATGGCCTATTTTGATATGTGATAAATTCAACCATTGATTATAAGATATATGGGTGGCAGTAGGGGTGCATTATGATATGCAATAAACATATATGAGATATTTGATCCCATGCAGCAGAGTTTCACTAGCGTCTCAGTCACATCGGCGAGAGCGAAACAAAATCCTACATACGGAGGAAGTTCATTGTAATACATTTAGAGCCATTAAATATGAGATAGATGAGTAAGAATCGACGGGTTAACAAATGTCCGAGGTGCCATGCAGAATTCACTAGGTGGGTTTGGATTGATGATTGACATAACTATGTCCTTCGAGTGACACTGGCTTAGAGTATTCATCATTGCACCTCTTGGTTGTGCTAGGCCCTAACGTAAGGTATATGCAATCATTGTTCTCTTTCATCACATGCTCAAGTAATGTGACTCTTAAAGCATGTTTTTAGAACAAACCATAAACGATCATCATGCTAATAATTTTCAAGATCCCACGTGTTTAACTTTTTATCCATGGGTTGGTCATGATAGTGAGTCTTTTATATGAATCCCTCATACATAATCCAACATACAGTGGAAGTACAGTGATATAAATAGATAAATTTGTATAGAAACATATGTAGTGGATGGCATATTCTGATATGTGGTCGATTCAGGCAATGGTTATAAGAGATATGGGTGGGAGGCGCACAGAGATATGAACAAAACAGATGAGGTGTTTGATCCCATGCGTCAAAGTTTTACCGATGGCTTAGTCACTTCTGTAAAAGCATCCGAATAAAATAAGACATATGGAAGATGTTGAATTTAATACATCAAGAGCCATTAAATATGTCATATAGGAGCAAGATTTGATGCATAAACGGATGTTTGAGGTGCCATATGGAGCTCACTAGGTGGGTTTGGATTAATGATCAACAAATCATTACCAATCGAGTGACACTAGCTCAAAGGTACCAGACAATGGACCGCATGGTTGTGTTAGACCCTAACAATAGGCATATGCAAAAATAACTATATCACTTTGGTGGTACTCGACGATAGAGTCTAGAGGAAAAGAGAATTTGGAATGAAAACTAAGTCTTCGATCATCACTTCCATACCCATAATACTTTGTGGTACATGATGATGCCAATACTATGGGAACATGTTCCATAGAAACCTTAGGTGATATCTACTATAGTCAACTCATTGCTACCCATTTATAACAAAACATTAGGTTAATATCATAATGGTGTTTCACAGAAAGGGCAATGTATTCTTAGTAGTGGAACACCACACTTTGGAATTTTCCCCACAAACTCTCTTTCACTCGGAGGTGCTGGCCAACTAGGCTGGTGGCACTGAACACAATATGCACATGAGATCCGGTCAAGCCTGCTCATGAAATTATGGTTTTCCCATGACTCATTGCAAGCTAGTATCACAAAAAAATCTAAGGCTGCATCCTTAATCTTCTAATTTCTGGTCTATTTTTTCAAGTTTGTAGGAGTGCCATTAACACTTCAAACTAGCATATGGGATTAACACTTACCTCAATTAGATCAGCAGGCCCTTAATCATTTGACATTAATCATAAAATACATATATACCTAAATGTAAGTTACGAAACCCATATTTGATATGCGATTGGCCTTAGCATTGATTTAGAAGAATAGGGAGTTGGGGCATATGAACATATAGATAAGATCTCCAATCCAATGCTTTAGACTTTGGTAGACAAGTCGACTATGTCGATGGGTTTCTTCTACGAAAATTATTGCATGCTCGGATATAATCCTATATATCAAAGAAGTAATTAGCATGCCAAGAGTGATTTAATACAATATAGAGGAGATTTTGACTTCTTTATATACGAATTTTGTGATTGGCTATGTCGAAGATCGATGGCCCTGTTTTGAAAAAAAGTATCCTCTCATCAAACATAATTTATCTACATACGTAAATTCATACTTTTTTCTTTATTGTACATAATTAAGCTTTCACACATGTTCCATGATACGTCTCCAACGCATCTATAATTTTTGATAGTTCCATGCTATTATATTATCTGTTTTGGATGTTAATGGGCCTACTTGTATACTTTTACATTATTTTTGGGACTAACCTACTGACCCAAGGCCCAGTGCAAATTGCTGTTTTTTTTGCCTATTTTAGTGTTTCGTAGAAAAGGAATATCAAACGGAATCCAAACGGAATGAAACCTTCGAGAGAGTTATTTTTGGAACAAACGTAATCCAGAGGACTTGGAGTGGATGTCAAGAAATCAACGAGGAGGCCACGAGGCAGGGAGGCGCGCATGCCCCCTGGGCGCTCCCCCCACCCTCGTGGGCCCCTCGTGGCTCCACTGACCTACTTCTTCCTCCTATATATATCCATATACCCCGAAAACATCCAGGAGCACCACGAAACCCTATTTCCACCGCCGCAACCTTCTATACCCAAGAGATCCCATCTTGGGGCCTTTTCCGGAGCTCCGCCGGAGGGGGAATCGATCACGGAGGGCTTCTACATCAACACCATAGCCTCTCCGATAATGTGTGAGTAGTTTACTTCAGACCTTCGGTTCCATAGTTATTAGCTAGATGGATTCTTCTCTCTCTTTGGATCTCAATACAATGTTCTCCTCGATCTTCTTGGAGATCTATTTGATGTAACACTATTTGCGGTGTGTTTGTCGAGATCCGATGAATTGTGGGTTTATGATCAAGTTTATCTATGAACAATATTTGATTCTTCTCTGAAATCTTTTATGTATGATTGGTTATCTTTGCAAGTCTCTTTGAATTATCAGTTTAGTTTGGCCTACTTGTTCTTTCTTGCAATGGGAGAAATGCTTAGGTTTGGGTTCAATCTTGCAGTGTCCTTTCCCAGTGACAGCAAGGCACGTATTGTATTGTTGCATCGAGGATAAAAAGATGGGGTTTATATCATATTGCTTGAGTTTATCCCTCTACATCATGTCATCTTGCCTAATGCATTACTCTGTTCCTATGAACTTAATACTCTAGATGCATGTTGGATAGCGGTCGATGTGTGGAGTAATAGTAGTAGATGCAGAATCGTTTCAGTCTACTTATCGCGGACGTGATGCCTATATACATGATCATGCCTAGATATTCTCTTAATTATTCACTTTTCTATCAATTGCTCGACGGTAGTTTGTTCACCCACCGTAATACTTATGCTATCTTGAGAGAAGCCACTAGTGAAACCTATGGCCCCGGGTCTATTCTCCATTATATTAATCTCCCGTCAACTAGCTATTTGTGGCACTGTTTATTTTGCAATCTTTATTTTCCAATCTATATCATAAAAAATACCAAAAATATTTATCTTATTATCTCTATCAGATCTCACTCTCGTAAGTGACCGTGAAGGGATTGACAACCCCTTTATCGCGTTGGTTGCGAGGTTCTTATTTGCTTGTGTAGGTACGAGGGACTTGCGTGTAGTCTCCTACTGGATTGATACCTTGGTTCTCAAAAACTGAGGGAAATACTTACGCTACTTTGCTGCATCACCCTTTCCTCTTCAACGCAGTGCTCAAGAGGTAGCAAGAAGGATTTCTGGCGCCGTTGCCGGGGAGATCTACCACAAGTCAAGACATACCAAGTACCCATCACAAACTCTTATCCCTCACATTACATTATTTGCCATTTGCCTCTCGTTTTCCTCTCCCCCACTTCACCCTTGCCGTTTTATTCGCCCTCTTTTTCCGTCCCCCTTCTCTTTTCTAGTTCATCTCTTTTCGCTTGGTTCTAGTGTGCTTGTGTGTTGGATTGTTTGTCACGATGGCTCAAAATAATACTAAATTGTGTGAATTTTCCAATACCAACAATAATGATTTTATTAGCACTCCGATTGCTCCCCTTACCGATGCTGAATCTTGTGAGATTAATACTGCTTTGCTGAATCTTGTCATGAAAGATCCATTTTCCGGCCTTCCTAATGAAGATGCCGCTACCCATCCGAATAGCTTTGTTGATTTTTGTGATATGCAAAAGAAGAAAGATGTGGATAATGGTATTGTTAAATTGAAGCTATTTCCGTTTTCACTTGGAGATTGTGCTAAAACTTGGTTTTCTTCTTTGCCTAAAAATAGTATTGATTCATGGAATAAGTGCAAAGATGCTTTTATTTCTAAGTATTTTCATGCCGCTAAGATTATCTCTCTTAGAAACGATATTATGAACTTTAAGAAACTAGATCATGAGCATGTTGCACAATCTTGGAAGAGGATGAAATTAATGATTTGCAATTGCCCTACACATGGTTTGAATTTATGGATGATTATACAAAAAATTTATGTCGGATTGAATTTTGCTTCTAGAAATCTTTTAGATTCGGCCGCGGGAGGCACTTTTATGGAAATCACTTTAGAAGAAGCTACTAAACTCCTAGATAATATTATGGTTAATTATTCTCAATGACACACTAAAAGGTCTACTAGTAAAAAGGTGCATGCAATAGTAGAAATTAAGGTTTTGAGTGGAAAGATGGATGAACTTATGAAATTGTTTGCTAATAAGAGTGTTTCTTCTGATCCTAATGATATGCCTTTGTCTACTTTGATTGAGAATAATAATGAATCTATGGATGTGAATTTTGTTGGTAGGAACAATTTTGGTAATAACGCGTATAGAGGTAATTTTAATCCTAGGTCGTTTCCTAGTAATTCCTCTAATAATTATGGTAATTCCTACAACAATTCTTATGGAAATTATAATAAGATGCCCTCTGATTTTGAATCTAATATTAAAGAATTTATTAGTTCACAAAAGAGTTTCAATGCTTTGATTGAAGAAAAATTGTCTAAGATTGATGAGTTGGCTAGGAACGTGGATAGAATTTCTCTTGATGTTGATTCTTTGAAACTTAGATCTATTCCACCTAAGCATGATATCAATGAGTCTCTCAAAGCCATGAGAATTTCCATTGATGAGTGCAAAGAAAGAACCACTAGTATGCGTGCAAAAAAGATTGCTTTATAAAATCGTGTTCTTCTAGTTTTGATGATAATAAGGATGAAGGTCTAAAAGTGATTGATGTATATCCTATTAAATCTTTGTTTTGCAATATGAATCTTGATAATGATGGGACTGGAGATGAGTCAACTTTAATTAAAAGGCGTCCCAATGATTCGGAGTTTTTAGATCTTGATGCAAAGATTGGTAAAAGTGGGATTGATGAGGTCAAAACTTTACATAGCAATGAACCCACTATTTTGGATTTCAAGGAATTTAATTATGATAATTGTTCTTTAATAGATTGTATTTCCTTGTTGCAATGCGTGCTAAATTCTCCGCATGCTTATAATCAAAATAAAGCTTTTACTAAACATATCATTGATGCTTTAATGCAATGTTATGAAGAAAAACTTGAATTAGAAGTTTCTATCCCTAGAAAACTTTATGATGAGTGAGAACCCACTATTAAAATTAAAATTAAAGATCATGAATGCTATGCTTTATGTGATTTGGGTGCTAGCGTTTCCATGATTCCAAAAACTGTGTGTGATGTGTTAGGTTTCCGTGAATTTGATGATTGTTCTTTAAATTTGCATCTTGCGGATACCAATATTAAGAAACCTATGGGAAGAATTAATGATGTTCTTATTGTTGCAAATAGGAATTATGTGCCCGTAGATTTCATTGTTCTTGATATAGATTGCAATCCTACATGTCCCATTATTCTTGGTAGACCTTTCCTTAGAACGATTGGTGCAATTATTGATATGAAAGAAGGGAATATTAGGTTCCAATTTCCATTAAGGAAAGGAATGAAACACTTTCCTAGAAAGAAAATTAAATTACCTTATGAATCTATTATGAGAGCCACTTATGGATTGCATACCAAAGATGATAGTACAAAGATCTATCCTTGCTTTTATGCCTAGATAGGGGCGTTAAACGATAGCGCTTGTTGGGATGCAACCCGATTTTATTTTTGTTTTTGCTTTTTAGTTCTGCTTAGTAATAAATAATTAATCTAGACTCTGTTTAGATGTGGGTTTATGCTTTTAATTAGTGTTTGTGCCAAGTAGAACCTTTGGGAAGACTTGGGGAAAGTCTTTGCGATCTTGCTGTAAAAAACAGAAACTTTAGCACTCACGAGATTTGCTGCCATTTTTTACTGGAGAGTGCGATTAGGTTGATTCTTTTTAAAGATGATTAATAGATAAATTCCTCACGTCCAGAAATTTATTTTAGAATTTTTGGGGTTACATAGGTATTCTAAACCTACAGATTACTACATACAGTTCTGTTTTTGACAGATTCTGTTTTTCGTGTGTTGTTTGCTTATTTTGATGAATCTATGGCTAGTATCGGAGGTTATGAACCATAGAGAAGTTGGAATACAGTAGGTTTAACACCAATATAAATAAATAATGAGTTCATTACAGTACCTTAAGTGGTGGTTTGTTTTGTTATACTAACGGAGCTCATGAGATTTTTTGTTTAAGTTTTGTGTTGTGAAGTTTTCAAGTTTTGGGTAAAGATTTGATGGATTATGAAACAAGGAGTGGCAAGAGCCTAAGCTTGGGGATGCCCAAGGAACCCCAAGGTAAAATTCAAGGACAACCAAAAGCCTAAGCTTGGGGATGCCCCGGAAGGCATTCCCTCTTTCGTCTTCTTCTATCGGTAACTTTACTTGAGGCTATATTTTTATTCACCACATGATATGTGTTTTGCTTGGAGCGTCTTGTATGATTTGAGTCTTTGCTTTTTTTAGTTTACCACAATCATCCTTGCTGTACACACCTTTTGGGAGAGACACATATGAATTGGAATTTGTTAGAATACTCTATGTGCTTCACTTATATCTTTTGAGCTAGATGATTTTGCTCTAGTGCTTCACTTATATCTTTTAGAGCACGGTGGTGGTTTTATTTTATAGAAATTATTGATCTCTCATGCTTCACTTATATTATTTTGAGAGTCCTTTAGAACAGCATGGTATTTTGCTTTGGTTATAAAATTAGTCCTAATATGATAGTCATCCAAGATGGGTATAACAAAAACTATCATAAAAAGTGCATTGAATACTATGAGAAGTTTGATACTTGATGATTGTTTTGATATACAAAGATGGTGATTTTAGAATCATGCTAGTTGAGTACTTGTGAATTTGAGAAATACTTGTGTTGAAGTTTGTGATTCCCATAGCATGCACGTATGGTGAACCGTTATGTGATGAAGTCGGAGCATGATTTATTTATTGATTGTCTTCCTTATGAGTGGCGATCGGGGATGAGCGATGGTCTTTTCCTACCAATCTACCCCCCTAGGAGCATGCGCATAGTACATTGTTTCGATAACTAATAAATTTTTGCAATAAGTATGTGAGTTCTTTATGACTAATTGATACGTCTCCAACGTATCTATAATTTTTGATTGCTCTATGCTATATTATCTACTGTTTTGGACATTATTCGGCTTTATTATCCACTTTTATATTATTTTTGAGACTAACCTATTAACCGGAGGCCCAGCCCGGAATTCCTGTTTTTTGCCTGTTTTAGGGTTTTGAAGAAAAGGAATACCAAACGGAGTCCAAACGGAATGAAACCTTCGGGAACGTGATTTTCTCAACGAATAAGACCCAGGAGACTTGGACCCTACGTCAAGGCACAAGAGAGGAGGCCACGAGGTAGGGGGCGCGCCTGCCTACCCCAGGCGCACCCTCCACCCTTGTGGACCCCCTGTTGCTCCACCAACGTACTCCTTCCTCCTATATATATCCACATACCCCCAAACGATCAGATACAGAGCCAAAACCCTAATTACACCGCCGTAACTTTCTATATCCACGAGATCCCATCTTGGGGCCTGTTCCGGAGCTCCGCCGGAGGGGGCATCGATCACGGAGGGCTTCTACATCAACACCATAGCCTCTCCGATGAAGTGTGAGTAGTTTACTTCAGACCTACGGGTCCATAGTTATTAGCTAGATGGCTTCTTCTCTCTTTTTGGATCTCAATACAATGTTCTCCCCCTCTCTTGTGGAGAACTATTCGATGTAATCTTCTTTTTTGCAGTGTGTTTGTTGAGACCGATGAATTGTGGGTTTATGATCAAGTCTATCTATGAATAATATTTGAATCTTCTCTGAATTCTTTTATGTATGATTGGTTATCTTTGCAAGTCTCTTCGAATTATCAGTTTGGTTTGGCCTACTATCTTTCTTGCAATGGGAGAAGTGCTTAGCTTTGGGTTCAATCTTGCAGTGTCCTTTCCCAGTGACAGTAGGGCAGCAAGGCACCTATTGTATTGTTGCCATCGAGGATAACAAGATGGGGTTTTCTTCATATTGCATGAGTCTATCCCTCTACATCATGTCGTCTTGCTTAAGGCGTTACTCTGTTTTTAACTTAATACTCTAGATGCATGCTGGATAGCGGTCGATGAGTGGAGTAATAGTAGTAGATGCAGGCAGGAGTCGGTCTACTTGTCTCGGACGTGATGCCTATATACATGATCATACCTAGATATTCTCATAAATATGCTCAATTATGTCAATTTCTCAACAGTAATTTGTTCACCCACCGTAGAATACTTATGCCCTCAAGAGAAGCCACTAGTGAAACCTATGGCCCCCGGGTCTATCTTTATCATATTGATCTCCTACTACTTAGTTATTTACTTTGCTATTTACTTTGCCTTTATTTTACTTTGCATCTTTATCACAAAAATACCAAAAATATTATCTTTATCATATCTATCAGATCTCACTCTCGTAAGTGGCCCTATAGGGATAGACAACCCCTATTTGCGTTGGTTGCGAGGATTTATTTGTTTTGTGCAGGTACGAGGGACTCGCGCGTAGCCTCCTACTGGATTGGTACCTTGGTTCTCAAAAACTGAGGGAAATACTTACGCTACTTTGCTGCATCATCCCTTCCTCTTCGGGGAAAACCAACACAGTGCTCAAGAGGTAGCACTAATGTTGAGTCCATGGATTATACGCACTCTCACCCTTCCACCATTGCTAGCCTCTCTAGTACCGCACAACTTTCACGGGTACCATAAACCCACCATATACCTTCCTCAAAATAGCCACCATACCTACCCATTATGGCATTTCCATGGCCATTCCGAGATATATTGCCATGCAACTTTCCACCGTTCCATTATTATGACACGCTTCATCATTGTCATATTGCTTTGCATGATCATGTAGTTGACATCGTATTTGTGGCAAAGCCACCGTTCATAATTCTTTCATACATGTCACTCTTGATTCATTGCATATCCCGGTACACTGCCGGAGGCATTCACATAGAGTCATATTTTGTTCTAAGTATTGAGTTGTAATCTTTGAGTTGTAAGTAAATAAAAGTGTGATGATCATCATTATTAGAGCATTGTCCCAAGTGAGGAAAGGATGATGGAGACTATGATTCCCCCACAAGTCGGGATGAAACTCTGGACAAAAAGAAAAAAAAGAGGCCATAAAAAAGAAGAAGGCCCAAATAAAAAAATAAAAAAATGAGAGAAAAGAGAGAAGGGACAATGTTACTATCCTTTTTCCACAATTGTGCTTCAAAGTAGCACCATGATCTTCATGATAGAGAGTCTCCTATGTTGTCACCTTCATATACTAGTGGGAATTTTACATTATAGAACTTGGCTTGTATATTCCAATGATGGGCTTTCTCAAAATGCCCTAGGTCTTCGTGAGCAAGCGAGTTGGATGCACACCAACTTAGTTTCTTTTGTTGAGCTTTCATACACTTATAGCTCTACTGCATCCGTTGCATGGCAATCCCTACTCACTCACATTGATATCTATTGATGGGCATCTCCATAGCCCGTTGATACGCCTAGTTGATGTGAGACTATCTTCTCCTTTTTTGTCTTCTCCACAACCACCATTCTATTCCACCTATAGTGCTATTTCCATGGCTCACGCTCATATATTGTGTGAAGATTGAAAAGGTTTGAGAACACCAAAAGTATGAAACAATTGCTTGGCTTGTCATCGGGGTTGTGCATGATTAAATACTTTGTGTGATGAAGATAGAGCATAGCCAGACTATATGATTTTGTAGGGATAACTTTCTTTGGCCATGTTATTTTGAGAAGACATGATTGCTTTGTTAGTATGCTTGTAGTATTGCTATTTTTATGTCAATATTAAACTTTTGTCTTCAATCTTTCAGATCTGAACATTCATGCCACAATAAAAGATAATTACATTTGAGAAATATGCTAGGTAGCATTCCACATCAAAAATTCTGTTTTTATCATTTACCAACTCGAGGACGAGCAGGAATTAAGCTTGGGGATGCTTGATATGTCTCCAACGTATCTATAATTTTTGATTGTTCCATGCTATTATATTATTGGTTTTGGATGTTAATGGGCTTATTTATACACTTTTATATTATTTTTTGGACTAACCTACTAACCCAAGGCCCAGTGCAAATTGCTGTTTTTTTGCCTATTTCAGTGTTTCGCAGAAAAGGAATATCAAACAGAATCCAAACGAAATGAAACCTTCGGGAGAGTTATTTTTGGAACAAACATGATCCAGAGGACTGGGAGTGGACGTCAAGAAATCAACGAGGAGGCCACGAGGCAGGGAGGCGCGCCCCCACCCTCGTGGGCCCCTTGTGGCTCCACCGACCTACTTTTTCCTCCTATATATATATATCCATATATATATATATATATATCCATATACACCGGAAACATCCAGGAGCACCACGAAACCCTATTTCCACTGCCGCAACCTTCTGTACCCAAGAGATCCCATCTTGGGGCCTCTTTAGGAGCTCCGTCGGAGGGGGAATCGATCACGGAGGACTTCTACATCAACACCATAGCCTCTCCGATAATGTGTGAGTAGTTTACTTCAGACCTTCGGGTACATAGTTATTAGCTAGATGGCTTCTTCTCTCTCTTTGTATCTCAATACAATGTTCTCCTCGATCTTCTTGGAGATCTATTCGATGTAACTCTTTTTGCGGTGTGTTTGTCGAGATCCGATGAATTGTGGGTTTATGATCAAGTTTATCTATGAACAATATTTGATTCTTCTCTGAAATCTTTTATGTATTACTGGTTATCTTTGCAAGTCTCTTCGAATTATCAGTTTGGTTTGGCCTACTAGATTGATCTTTCTTGCAATGGGAGAAGTGCTTAGCTTTGGGTTCAATCTTGCGGTGTCCTTTCCCAGTGACAGCAGGGGCAGCAAGGCACATATTGTATTGTTGCCATCGAGGATAAAAATATGGGGTTTATATCATATTGCTTGAGTTTATCCCTCTACATCATGTCATCTTGCCTAATGCATTACTCTGTTCTTATGAACTTAATACTCTAGATGCATGCTGGATAGCAGTCAATGTGTGGAGTAATAGTAGTAGATGCAGAACCGTTTCGGTCTATTTGTCGCGGACGTGATGCCTATATGCATGATCATGCCTAGATATTCTCATAATTATTCACTTTTCTATCAATTTCTCGACAGTAATTTGTTCACCCACCGTAATACTTATGCTATCTTGAGAGAAGCCACTAGTGAAACCAATGGCCCCTGGGTCTATTCTCCATTATATTAATCTCCCGTCAACTAGCTATTTCTGGCACCGTTTATTTTGCAATCTTTATTTTCCAATCTATATCATAAAAAAATACCAATTTTTTTATCTTATTATCTCTATCAGATCTCACTCTCGTAAGTGACCGTGAAGGGATTGCCAACCCCTTTATCGCGTTGGTTGCGAGGTTCTTATTTGTTTGTGTAGTTACGAGGGACTTGCGTGTAGTCTCCTACTGGATTGATACCTTGGTTCTCAAAAACTGAGTGAAATACTTACGCTACTTTGCTGCACCACCCTTTTCTCTTCAAGGGAGAACCAATGCAATGCTCAAGAGGTAGCATTCTACATGCATGTAGTAGTTGATATTACTTTTACGAGGGATTATCATGTAATAATCGATCTATTCGATGGAAATTTGGACATGACTATATCTATGAAAGTGCATCTAATACCCAAGGTGGATTTTGGTAATTCATGTCAACGTATCTCAAAGACTAATGATACTTAAAAGTATATTTTAGGAAAAATTCTTTTAGGTACGACATTGGAATGGAAGGTGACCCCTAAAATTGCTTAAACACAAGTGTTGGACAAGCCAAACGATTCTATAGTTTTATTGATCCAATGTAATATCGAATCCATAAGCATGCGATACTATCAAAAGGGAATGAGGATACGACAATGAGCCTATTGCTCCATGTTATTAGAGATCAAAATCTAACAACTCCTCAAACTCCTTCAAGTGTTCTACTATATCTTCCTAATGCCATGCAACTCGGTGTTGCCGACGCACTTCCAATCGGAACCTCAAAACATCCATATATATATATTTGCTATTGCAAAACCTAATTCAATCCGGGCCTCCAACATTCCACTCTGAGCCACTGAAGCAACCTGGTAAACTGATATGTCTCCATCGCATCTACTTTTCCAAAATCTTTTACCCTTGCTTTGGACTCTAATTTGCATGATTCGGATGGAACTAACCCGGACTGGTGTTGTTTTCAGCAGAATTGCCATGGTATTATTTTGTGCAGAAATATTTCTCGGAATGACCTAAAAATCCATAGAGGATATTTTGGAATAAATAAAAAATATTGGCGAAAGAATCAACAGAGGGGGACCCACCGAGTGTCTACAAGGGTGGAGGGCGCCCCCTAGGGTGCGCCCCTGCCTTGCGGGTCCCCTGGACCTCCACCGACCTCAACTCCAACTCCTTATATTCACGTTCGGGGAGAAAAAAAAATCAGAGAGAAGGATTCATCATGTTTTACGATACGGAGTCGCTGTCACCCCCTGTTCTTCATCAGGAGGCCACATCTGGAGTCCGTTCGGGACTCCGGAGAGGGGAAATCGTCACCATCATCATCACCAACCTTCCTCCATCACCAATTCCATGATGCTCACCACCATGTGTGAGTAATTCCATCGTAGGCTTGCTGGACGGCGATGGGTTGGATGAAATTTACCATGTAATCGAGTTAGTTTTGTTAGGGTTTGATCCCTAGTATCCACTATGTTCTAAGATTGATGTTGCTATGACTTTGCTGTGCTTAATGCTTGTCACTAGGGCCCTAGTGGCATGATTTCAGATCTGAACCTATTATGTTTCCATGAATATATTTGTGTTCTTGATCCTATCTTGCAAGTTATAGTCACATACTACGTGTTATGATCCGGCAACCCTGGAGTGACAATAGTTGGGACACTTCCCGGTGATAACCGTAGTTTGAGGAGTTCATGTATTCACTAAGTGCTGCTTTGGTCCGGATCTCTATTAAAAGGAGGCCTCAATATCCCTTAGTTTCTAATAGGACCCCGCTGCCACGGGAGGGTAGGACAAAAGATGTCATGCAAGTTCTTTTCCATAAGCACGTATGACTATATTTGGAATACATGCCTACATTATATTGATGAATTGGAGCTAGTTCTGTGTCACCCTAGTTTATAACTATTGCATGATGAATGCCATCTAACATAATTATCCATCATTGATTCATTGCCTACGAGCTTTTCACATATTGATCTTTGCTAAGTTACTTTTCCATTACCACTGTTACGATTGCTATAAAACTGCTACTGTTACTTTTCCCACCATTACCGTTACTTCCATAATACTCTGCCGCGGATATTAAGTCTTTCAGGTGTGTTTGAATTGAAAACTTAGCTGCTAATACTTGAGAATATTCTTTGGCTCCCCTTGTGTCGAATCAATAAATTTGGGTTGAATACTCTACCCTCGAAAACTGTTGCGATCCCCTATACTTGTGGGTTATCAAGACCTTTTCCTCGCGCCATTGCCGGGGAGCATAGCTCTATTCTCTGAGTCACTTGGGATTTATATCTGCTGATCACTATGAGGAATTTGAAAGATCAAAGGACCATGATTTTTCCTCAACTACGAGGGGAGGTAAGGAACTGTCATCTAGCTCTGCACTTAATTCACCTTCTATTTTAAGTAAGCTTGCGACACCTGCACCTTCTATTGATTCTGATATGTCGCACGTTATTGATGATGCCACTTCTGCTATGCATGATGCTTATGATGATACTACTTCTTTGCTTGATAATACTATGCCACTAGGTGAATTTCTTGATGAACAACTTGCTAGGGTTAGAGAGAATGAAATTACTGAAACTGATGATATCATTGAAACTGAAGATTATGATTCTCCCCCTAGATATGAATTGTCTGTTGTACCTGAGGGTTATATTATGGATGAAGAAACTGCTAGAGACTTTTTTGCTTGCAATGATTGAGATAATCTTAAGAAACTGTTAGCTAAGATGAAAGAGAAGTCTTTGAATGCTAGAATGCAATATGATCCTAAGTTTGCTACCGCACCTATCTTTGTTACTGATAAGGATTATGAATTCTCTATCGATCCCGAGTTAATTACTTTGGTTGAATCTGATCCTTTCTATGATTATGAATCTGAATTATTGTGGCGCATCTTACTAAATTGAATGATATAGCCACCCTATTTTCTCATGAGGAAAAATATCTGCTATTACTATATTCTTAAATTGTTTCCTTTCTCATTAAAGGGTGATGCTAAAGTATGGTTTAATTCTCTTGCTCCTGGTTGTGTGCGTAGTCCCCAGGATATGATTTTCTACTTCTCTCAAAAATATTTCCTTGCTCATAGGAAACAAGCTGCCTTAAAGAAAATATTTAACTTTGTGCAAATTGAAGAAGAGAGTCTCCCACAAGCTTTGGGGAGGCTTCTCCAATTACTTAATGTTTTGCCTGATCATCCTCTCAAGAAAAACGAAATACTTGATATCACTGATGCTTCCAGAGACCACCTGGATAGTTGTGTTGGTTGTGTTTTCAGGGAATGAACTGTTGAGCAAGCTGAATTGCTATTGAATAATATATTGAGCAATGATAATGATTGGACTCTTCCCGAACCACCGCCTAAGCCAACCCCGTAGAAAAGAGGTATTCTATTTCTCAGTCCTGAAGATATGCAAGAGGCAAAGAAATCTATCAAAGAAAAATGTATTAAAGTTGAAGATGTTAAGAATTTACCGCATATTGAAGAAAAACATGGTCTTGATAACCCGAGGCAGGTAGTAGAGGTAAACTCTCTTTATAGATTTGATGAAGGTGATATTCCTCATAATAAGTCTGCTAGTCAATGCTTGGATGAGTTTGATAATTTTACTGTTAAACAACAAAACTAATGTTAGTAGACAATTGAAACGTAATGCTTACATGCTTGACAAATTGGGTGATTATATGAGTAGAACTGTTAATGATCTTAAGCTTATTAGTAAACATGCTTCCATGGTTACAACTCAAGTAGAACAAGTACTTAAGGCACAGGATGATTTGCTTAATGAGTTGAATAGTAAGAATAATGATAATGCTGTTAGGGTTATGACTAGAGATGGTAAGATGACTCAAGAAGCTTTGAATCCTGAGGGCCATCCTAAGAGAGTTGAGCAAGATTCTCAGAGAACTAATACTGACGCACCTAGTCCTAGTAATAAAAAGAAAAAGAAAACTGATAGGACTTTGCACGCTTCTAGTGAACCTGTTATAGACACACCTGAGAATCTCAATGATATTTCTATTTCTGATGCTGAGACACAATCTGGTGATGAACATGAACCTAGTGATAATGTTAATGATGAAGTTCATGTTGATGCTCAACCTAGTAATGATAATGATGTAGAGATTGAACCTGCTGTTGATCTTGATAACCCACAATCAAAGAATCAACGTTATGATAAGAGAGACGTTGTTGCTAGAAAACATGGTAAAGAAAGAGAACCATGGGTTCAAAAACCTATGCCCTTTCCTCCTAAACCATCCAAGAAAAAAGATGATGGGGATTTTGAGCGCTTTGCTGAAATGATTAGACCTATCTTTTTGCATATGCATTTGACTGATATGCTTAAAATGCCTCCTTATGCTAAGTATGTGAAAGATATTGTTACAAATAAAAGAAAGATACCGGAAGCTGAAATTTCCACAATGCTTGCTAATTACACTTTAAGGGTGAATACCAAAGAAACTAGGAGACCCAGGAGTACCAACTATACCATGCTCCATTAAAAGAAACTATGTTAAAACTGCTTTATGTGATCTTGGAGCCGGTGTTAGTGTTATACCTTTCTCTTTATACCATAGACTTGAATTGAATAAGTTGACACCTACTGAAATCTCTTTGCAAATGGATGATAAATCAACTGCTATACCCATTGGTATTTGTGAGGATGTGCCTGTTGTGGTTGCAAACGTTACTATCTTAACGGACTTTGTTATTCTTGATATTCCCGAGGATGATAGTATGTCAATCATCCTTGGTAGACCCCTTTTGAATACTGCAGGGGCTGTTATTGATTGCAACAAAGCAATGCCACTTTTCATGTTAATGGTAATGAGCATACGGTACACTTTCCGACGAAACAACCCCAAGTTCATAATATCAATTCTATTGGAAAAATTTCAACTATTACTGTTGGAGGTTTTGAATTCCCTCTTCCTACTGTCAAAAAGAAATATGATATTCTTATTGTTGGGGACATGCATATCCCCGTAGAGGTAACCTACTGTTATTAGAAAGTTCTCCAGTTTCATGTCATTCGGAAGAAGTTTGTTAATAAGACTTGATCAACCTTGTTAATGGATTCCTTTTGATGGACATGAGATGGATGAATTTAGAGAGCACAACTTTCTGTACCTACTTTTTACTTTCTGTTATTTAGATTAATAAAGGAAAAATAGTATTTTATGTCTGTTTTTTGAATTATCCATGCAATAAAAAATGTCCCAAAAATAAAAGTTCTCCAAAGTGATAATAGTTGGGATACTCTCCGGGGATGACTGTAATTCGAGGAGTTCATGTATTCACCATGTGTTAATGCTTTGTTCCGGTTCTCTATTAAAAGGAGTCCTTAATATCCCCTAGTTTCCTTATGGACCTCGCTGCCACGGGAGGGCAGGACAAAAGATGTCATGCAAGTTCTTATTATAAGCACGCATGACTATATACAGAATACATGCCTACATTGAAGTGATGAATTGGAGCTATTGTGTATCACTCTAGGTTGTGACTATTATATGATGAATGTCATCCAACACAAATATCCATCATTGATCCAATTCCTACACTTTTCTCATACTGATCTTCGCTAAGTTACTACTGCTGCTGCTGCTGCTAGTACAATCACTACAAAACTGCTTCTGTTACTATCCTTGTTACTATTGGTGCTATTATTGCTACAATCGAAACTATCAAACTACTGTGCTACTAAACACTTTGCTGCAGAAATATAATTTTCCGGGTGTGGTTGAATTGACAACTCAACTGCTAAGGCTCATAAATATTCTTTGGCTCCCCTTGTGTTGAATCAACAAATTTGGGTGAAATACTACCCTCGAAGACTGTCGCGATCCCCTATACTTGAGGGTTATCAACCGTCCACCCTATATATACCCCTTCCTACGCCACTAGTTCAACTCCAAGCAAACTCCACTCCCATCATATGTTATGAGAGAGGAATCCACCTCTCGTTGTGATGATTTTAAAGGGCTTTCTACTCCAACCATTCAATCAACCCCTTTGAGATCTAATCCCCTCTTTCTTTCCACTCCCACTTCTCCAAATACATAGCCAAATCATGAGAGACTTTGAGTGTTGAGGAGATTATCTATTGAAACACAAGAGCAGTGGATTCATTCCCAAAAAACCTCTATCTTGTTAGTTTTGGAGGGTGTGCTTCCTAGATCTACTAGGTGTGCTTGGATGTCTTCAAGTTTATGAAGAAGGTAAGAAGTTTGTATGAGCCTGGATATCACCTACTTCGTGAAGATCTACCCTAGTAAGGCTAGTCCTCCATGGAAATAAGAGATTGCAGAATAGGTTGATCTACTCCTTCGTGGACCCTTTGTGGGCGAGTCCTTCGTTGAATTTTGCAATAAGGATACTTGTGATCTTAGATCCTTCGTGGACCGAAGCCTTCGTCAACATGGATGTAAGATCGCGCCAACTATCCGAATCAGGGGAAAAATCTTCACCGAGCCAATTGTGTTTGCAATTCTATCAACTCTACCTCCTTTACTTTGCGCTTGCATGTCTTTACTTTCCCATGCCTATACCCTAGACTTGCATGTGTAGGGTGCTCTATATATTGCTAGAAAAGCCTAAAATATAACAAGAAATTAAAACTTGGGAAAATAGTTCATTATTATTCTTAGTAGTATATTCACCCCACACCCTCTAGACATACTTATCGATTCTACAATCTGTCGCATAGTAGTCACACACTTATATATAGTGG
Organism: Triticum monococcum; assembly: GCA_034509565.1. Taxonomy (NCBI): domain Eukaryota; kingdom Viridiplantae; phylum Streptophyta; class Magnoliopsida; order Poales; family Poaceae; genus Triticum; species Triticum monococcum. The sequence continues at coordinate 182,035,690 of CM067843.1, read as the reverse complement.
AAGATACCAGCTATTTAGCCGCTTTATTGCTCCCATGAGCTAAATTAGTAAGCAACGACTTAGATACCAATATGAGAAAAAGTACATTTGTTCAAAATCCAATATATATACATAACATAATCTCATTACCGTGACATATATAATTAGACAAGGACTAAGAGATCATGTGAAAGCAGTCAACTCTTCTCGATCTAGTTAATATGACCCGCAAAACATTTTAGCAACAAACCACAAGCTGTTGTGTTGTAAAATATCAAAATCGCATGTGTTGAACTTTTGATTGATAGCACGATCACAAAGGTGAGATTTTTTTTCTTCGAAAGAGCCTCCAGAAAAAAATCGACATTGAAATTCCCTTTGTATATAAAGAACCATGACATATGATATACACATCAATGACTTTGGTGATCATGTGTTGGATTTAATCAAGCTTGTTCCATGGAAAAAAATGATGTGTTCCACAAAACATGTTGTGACAAATCAAACACCTACTATTGTCGAAACGATAAACCCTTCTGTCAGTATCTACATGCGGTTCCTTCTGCCATGATCATCTCTTGGTCACTCTTTCATCTTAAGTCACCAACCAGTCGTGACGTGATCTCCTTTGCCTTGTGGTTCGGCAATCTATACTTATCAAAACTACTACGACAACTATGTGCGTTTGCAGGAGCCTGAAGCACACTTGGCTACCATCTTGTAGCACCAGTTAGTGTATTACAGATATCTCACATACTTAACTTTTGTGGAGTGGAAGTTCATTAATATTATAAGAACTGTTGGAATTCAGGAAAGAGGTTTTGACGCATGGAGTTTGTGATCATTTTTTGAACTCAAATTGGTGATCATTATAACATGCATGTGAAACTTATATGAAAAAGATATGTTAGACACAAAGGAAGAGTGGTCTTGATAAAATTATTGGACTATTTGATTTTGTGTGTTGGACTAACGATCTACAACCTAGTTTCGACTATGGAATCTACCATAAAATATATTTATGTCCAAATATAAAATAGTGAATGTCGTATTTGGTATGATCTGCTCATTGTTTTGTACATGTAGGGAGAGATATATGAACACACAAATGAGATCTTTGATCACATATGTTGAACTTTTGGTCCACATGGTTTTATTATGACCTAATATTCTTCTATCAAAATTCAAAATCACGCTACGTACTGATCAAACTCCTACTTATTGGGGAAGTTTTTTACACGCACAAAAAACCCGCTAAATACAAGAGATCAAGGAATGATATTGTGACACATTGATGAATCGTGCCAGTTCATCGAGCAACCTTGTTTCGACTGAAGAATATGTCACATGATATCATTATCAATCGCTAAACATGAATTTTCACTTTTTGTCCTCATTTGTAGATCCTTTGGACAACATGTATAGTTCTAAAATCTAGATCCATGTTTGGTGGACATTACATTTGTGCCAAACCCTGATGTGTAAAAGTCAATCCGGTGAAATTTCGACATGGACATGTTGTAACAATTATATACTTTTAGTGCTAAAGGTGAAGGGAGGGATATGAACAAGCTAGCTAGTGCCAAAGTTGCTACTCTCATGAGGTTTTGTTGTCGGTGCTCCGCCTGGTCATGCATATGAAATGGTCTGGCCGGTTATGAATATGCTGAAATCAAACATACATGATAGAAGGTAGTAGCGTATTAGTGTGACTCTGTGAGCATAACCAGAACACGTGTAGTGGCATGCTTTGTAGCCACATCCAGTCGGATACTATCTCAACCATGAACCCTGCCATGCACGCACGTACGCTGCAGGGCGAAAGGACAAAGATTGAGTCATGGGTACATGCTACACGTGTGCATGCAGACGACGAATGCCGTGGGGGTCTGGAAATATATCCTCATGCATGCATGCATGGCCCAGCTGCATGGAAGCCGGGAGGACACTCAGATCTGCACGCACAGTCCAGTAGAGTGGTCAACCGACCGGCCGTAGCCACCACCGTGCACGCATGCGCTGCGGGGTCACCTCGCTCGGCCGATCCCCGCCAACAGAATCCAATAATTCACCCAGCATGCCCCCGTCGCCCAGGCCAGCTCTCTCCCTCGCGCGCGCACCTGCACCGCAGCGGGGCTACTACTTGGCCGGCCGGGGCCGGGAGCCTCGCCGGACCGGTAGGAGGTGACGCATGACGATCGACCCGCGCGTGTCATGGGTCGTCGCTGCCGTCGCTGTTGCCATTCCCTTTTCGGGAGAAGCTACGTAGGAGCAGTGCCCGTGCGCGCGTCCGATCGATGGGGTTGGTTGGTGCGTGCGGTCGGGGGCCATCATTCAAGGCGACCGACTGTTGGATCAGTCACGTCCCCCATGCATGCACGTGCGGTGTGGGGGCTCCGGTGTGCAAAAAGGCGTCGTCGTCGAGACGTCGTGTCCCTGCACTGCCGAGCAGTCCGCGCCTCCCTGCGCGGTGTGGGCGCATGTGTCGCCGGCCGGCCCCGTCGTGCGTGATGCTGTGAACCAGTGTGCAGTGAGCATTAGGTGCGATGGACTCTTGCTGACTTAGGGCTCGCTTGCCGTCGTCTCTTCGTTCCACCCATACAAGTGCGTTGAAGTTGGAGTTAATCACCTGGATTGTATAGCACTTCCTCGGTTCCTCCGTTCCAAAATATTTTTGTATACGTTTTGTTAGGACAATTCTTTGGCCAATAAGAGCAACTTCAATGGACGACTCATTTTGTCCACGGCCGTCCGTTTGGGTTGGCGCGGACAAAAAAGTCGGCCCAACGCGCCGACCCAAACGGACGCGTGTCCGCTTTCGTCCGCCTGCCGATCCATTCCCAACCCATTTTTGAATCGGATTTGCGTCGGCGCGGACACAAGACGGACGCGCTCGCTCGCCCTCTTTCCTCACCGGGCCTGCTGGTCGGTGGCACATTGGATTGGCCTCTCCACATCAAACAGCACACCCTCGCCCGCCTGCTTCGTCGTCGACGCCGCCGGCCATTTTTTCCGATAAAATGGATACATAGATAGTTTTAGTGTACACAGATAAAAAAAAGATCACTGCTCGTCGCTTTCTGACTCCGACTCGGTAATGTCCTCCTCCGACGTCTGAATGTAGGCGTCAGCATGCTGCTCGTCTTCAAAGTCCCAACCCGACGTTTCTTCTAGCTTCAGTTTCAATTGAGCGGTCTGCTTCCGCGAACGTTCGTCCTCCTGATAGGCGGCTCGCTCCATCCTCCTCGCGTCCCTCTCCAACCTCCTTTGCTTGTAAAACTGGCGCTCGTCGACGATGTCCTGCGGGAAGTGTTCGCGCCACACCACCATGGCTTCCACGTCCATCTCGGCAATGGCGAAGCGACGCTGCCACCTCCGGTGGACACGACGATCCTCGTCGGTGAAAAGCCGCGGGAGAGGCGCCAGATCCTACACCCGCTGGCTCGACACGTCGGGAAAATCCATATCCCGACGAGGCCTCAGGAGGCGCCACGCCGCCGCGTCGTGCACACGGGCCACCTCCTCTGCGATGTCGAAGCTGCCGAGGATGAGACGTTTCTCGCGAAACCAGATCTCAGAGGAGAAGGCACCGGAGCGGCGCTCGCGGGCGGATCGACATGGTGGCGTAGAGGCGAGACGAGTGGGCGGCGGACAACGAGCGGGGCAGAGTGTGGAGGGACGCCTTATAACGAGCGCCGGCCGCGGCGCGCACGCGAACATTTCCCGCGCCCTAGGCCGCTTTCCTCCGCGCGCGCGAACCTTTCCCGCGTGCTGGAGCGCCAGCTGGCATGATCTAAAGCGCGCACGGTCATGAAATGGGTCGGCCCGTTGAGCGCACTGCCGACCCAAAACTAAAAAAGGGCGGACGGCGGGCGGGCGGCTGACCCAAACGGACAAAAAGCGGACAAAAACGCCGTCTGTTTGGATCGGCCCGTTGGAGTTGCTCTAATTACTCCGGCAATATATATTTCTCGTGACAAAAAATTGGTATCTTTAGTTTTGTATCCAAAGTACTTTTTTGCGGTGATGATTCTCCGTCACAAAAATTTACATAATAATAAATAAAAACTTGTCCTGTCAAAATCTAATGTGAAAGGTACTTTGCAATATAGGGAGTGGTAATGTGCTGTCTTGTGCCACTCCATTTTTGACGAATGGAAAGTCAAGCCAGGCATTGAAGCATGGGTCCCACTAGCACCCTCTCTCCTTCCTACAATTTTTTTTTCACGAATTCTCCTTCGTACAATTCTAAAATAATATCAAATCAACAACTATCGAACATAATAAACAACTCGGAAGAATCACCACATAAAACTATAAATATATACACAAACATTACCAACGAGGTGCAAATATGTGGGAGGGGCGGCACTCTATGGAGCATGTGTGCATTGGAGACAATAACTATCCATGCATGTTAGGGGTGGATGCATGGGCTAGAGGGAAGAATGTGTGGTTATGGTTGAATGGTTGGGTTGGTTTATATAGTAAGTCCATGGGGGTAATAATAACATCTATATCACGGAGCTAAGGAAAAAAGGTTGATTTCAGATGAAAACATTCTAACAATGTTTATGTGCGTCGAGTACGTATAGTTAAGGTTCAAAAGATGTTGAGTGTGCTTGGATATGCTTGAGAGGTAGCGTTCAATGGTGGTTGGTCGGGAGGCGATGTGGTCATGCGATGGAAAGAAACCAGCCCTAGGGACGAGCATATGTGGCCAGTTAGGTACCAAAGAGGCATCGGTAGACAATTTGGGATTGAGTACATCGTTAGCTCCCGAGGTGAGAAATTATGGCGATGAATGCACCAATGTAGAAATTGAAAAGATTATGAAGTTGAGGGACATGCGACAACCCCGACATCATAGATGGATACCTTAGGAAGAAACGATGGGGGGTCTGTCTTGTCAGCTCGTGGTGAGGGATGCCTATGGCGACACATATGGTTTAGGGTTAGGAGGTGGATTGGGTATACATATATAGTACATTTAATTCAAAGATGAGCTAGGGTTGTGGGTCTAGATCCAAGAGTTGAACTAAAATGATTGATTTCAAGGGGGAAATATATGGCTCATATTTAGCACCGTTATTAAAGAATGTTTTGTAGAAGAAATCAATCTTCCTATTCATGAACTTTTTTGCTAAATATTATGCACATAGCAAAGTAAACAAGAATCACCCCTCAACCATGCTCGTCAATAAGTCTAGCTACCACTAGTCAATCGATCAAGCAGTGATTATCCTAGATCCCCTCTCCGCGCAATGTCAAGAAGTTTGCATAATATATGGTTGGTTATAAAAGTGTGATGTTAGTGTGGCAATGCACATACATGTTTTGATAACTAGTTTAACCAATGGAACATACATCACACTCATTATATTCACATCCCCTTCTCAAACATATACCTCCAATTGTATGCGGCTCCATGCATTTTAAGATTCAATTTTCATAATATTTTTCTAATTAAGTTTAGTTGTTTGTAGTTTAGAGAGATAAACTGGTCATGATTGAAACTATTGCATAGATGTCATAATTTTGTAGTTATTGATGATGTCACACAAAAGTTGAGGAGGAGGCCTACACAACCCTGCCCAAGTTCCAACCGCGCCAGCAACTACCTTGGCCCACTAGTCGCTTGTTCTCCGAGCTTTGTATCTGGCGACCGCTCTATATTCCTCAACCGCGTGATGTTCTAGCCCTGCTTCATGTCACCACATCCTCCCCGTGATCCACTATAGCAAGTCCTGCATGCCACTAAAAGAATTGACAAAATAGGGAAGAGAGGAGTATTCCCATGAGCGGTTGTTCATGCCCCCTCTTACTCTCCCCTTTGCTACATCTTCATGCAAAATAACATGTACCCCTCCTCGACTCTACTTTGAACACATATTTTTGCAATGTACGACATCGATTTCATAGGAAAAATATTAATTCCCTTATTCACATTCGCATTTGACACATTGCACATGCTCTAGGACCCATTTGTTAGATGTGTTACTCTAGATCTTGGGTAAGTAGTATTTGTAAAGCATCGATGAGGTCATCATCCCCCTGAGAGCACAGTTTGGGTATTTGAAGCATCTCCTAGATTTGAAGAGGATGGGGGGACTTGCAATGGCATATATGTTCTGAGGGGGGGGGGTATATTGTACCCTACCTAGAGCCCAACATCGCTGGCCACCAACCTGGTCCGCTAGTTGTCTCTTCTGTGAGCTCTGCCTAAGGTCGCCACTATGGTTGCGAGATCCAGTTCACCCGCTTCGTTTCAAGCTCTACTTCAGATTGTGACTGTACCTTGATATCCTCCATCAAATGTGAACTCATTGATTTCATCAGTGAATGGTTGTGTTTGAATGGTTGGGGGGGGGGGGGTAAACTTTAGCTTTCCGCTTGGGAACCGCCGATAATGTGTTTAGTGTAACACCCCAGTAATCATACTACAGTCACCTTCCTCTAATTATGCTAAGTCATCATCATTAACTTACTAATAGTCATTAAGATCCAAAATCCATTTCAATTCAAAATTCAAGTATCATACTTAACAAAACTCATTTAGCATTAAAATAAAATAGTAAACAAAAAATACATAAAACAAAAAATAGAAAAGAAGACATGGAAAATAAAAAATGCACTATGCACTTCAGCCTGATGCTATAGTGCACTACTAGGGAAAACCCCAGTAGTAGCACGGGTTTTGAGGCTATCAGCAGCACGGGCAGCCGCGCTACCAATAAGGCGCTACAGCTAACTGTTAGTAGTAGCGCGGTTTGCACCCGCGCTACTACTATTGACTATATCAACAGCGCTTTTCCAGAACATGCTACTATTAGTTAGTTGTAGCACTTCCTAGCCCCGCGCTACTTCTATGTGTTTCATCATTTTTCCCCGCTTCCTACCCAGTTTCCTACCCACTTTCTGTTTCAATAAACTGCAATCTCCAGATACTAGGTACTACTAAATATCAATTTCATAAAGCATTATAGGTACTAGGTAGTACTACCTCCGTTCCAAATTACTCGTCATTGTTTTAGTTCAAATTTGAACTAAAACCACGACGAGTAATTTGGAATGGAAGGAGTACTAGATAACAATTTCATATATAGTCAACATGCATCCTCAAGCAGTACAAGCTGATATCAATGACGATCATCATATATAGTTCTAGATGATATCAACGACGATCATCATATGTAGTTCTACATGATATCGATGACGATCATCATATGTAGTTCTAGATGATATAGCCACACACACATATGTAGTTCTAGATGATATCGACGACGATCATCATCCTGAAGCCTGGGCGGTGGGTGTTCCGGATAGTAATTAGGATGGCATGTCCAACACGAAGATTCTTGCCAACGAGGAATCTCTTCCACCCAACTGAGTTTAAGTGTGTGCGACCGTCTGTGTCCATGCGGTAAGTATAGGTGGTGACGGAGCCCCTTGCGGTAAGGCATAGTCCAGTCGAGCCTTCTTCACCAGGCTCGATACCACAACTCACAGATAGGTTCTTTGGCAATTTTTGAATAAGAAAAACATATCAATTAATAAATAGCCTCGCACATACTCTTGCAAATATATTTCTATTAAGTATAGATTTCTACACTATCAAAAGACACAGCACTACGCATTTGTACTAATTAAGCATGAATTCTACTAATAAGTATATATGGATTATCTACACTATTAATAGTTCCTTGGATTCTATACTAATAAGCATGTGAACAGACTCTACACTAAAGCATATCATCGACTAGATTCCACAAAGCATATCATTGGACTCTACACTAAGCATATCATCGGATTCACTAAGCATATCATCGGATAATTTGCATTTGTAAGTATAACAATAAAGCATATATATATATATATCATCAAATTACTACAATCAGTATAACATACCATTTCATGCTGATCGACCATGGTACTTGTCAGGCGGGTCACGAATGGCACCCCGACAAAGTCATCACGTGGCGGAATTATGTCCCATAGGTTGCACACCTCCTCCTCGCCCAGCCTCATTCTTTGAGCTACGATGGCTTCATGAAGTGGGTTCTCATCATCTTCATCGAGTGGGTCCTCATTATCTTCATCATCTTCATCATCTTCCACCAGGTTGAGATAAATGATAGCCATCTTGGGTCTTTCTGCTCTGAAGGAGAAGCTGATCAACTCACCACCAGTAAGACGCATGCGGGCGAGGAAACGGGCCCATCCATCTCCTCCAATTTGTGACATATTGCGTCCTTTCTCGACCTCCATAGTGTACGTCCCCCCAGGAGCCTCAAATGTCACAGCGTCTCCTGTCAGCTTGTTGAATTTCAACCTCACATTGCATGGGATGATCTGTGTAAAAAAAGCAAAATGACACAATGCAGTAATGCCAACACTAAAAATAAAATAGTTGTTACATTTCATCTAATTTCTTACCTCCGCATGACGAAAACTCGGCTAGAAGTAGATGCCGAACAGCTTGCCAGTTACAAGGCTGTTGGCGCACCTTGACTTGCACAGTCGACATGGTGGTGGTGGTGGTGGTGCCATTTTCCTAAAGCAATATGAGCAAAGGATTAATGATCCACTTCACAGGAAAGAAAAACAGTAGCATGTGATATTTTTGGTTCTTCTTCAGTTATATTTTCATAATGGAACCCGATCCCAAAAAGTAAACAACAAGATCTCAATTAACTTACTAACACCTTCTATAACAGAACCAACAGCTAGCAGGGCAATGCCAAATCAGCCAACAAGACTCACAGACAACAAGTTCTCAATTAGCTTACTAACACCTTCTAGAATATCTCTAGATGAAGAGATTCTTCCGCGAGAAGCAATTTCAGGGGCACCTATTGCCAAAAAAACTATTTGGCCCCTACCAAAGGTATAATCCTAAGATCTGTAATAAGTTATCTACCAAATCAAGGTACCACGTACCAAGACACATTTCATTTAATTTGGCCCCTATTGCCTAAGATAATTGATTAAAAAAATAAGTGGCAAATTTAATTGGAATTAACTTAGCACTTGCAAACTAAATACTTGTACCACCTACCAAAGCATTTCAACTAAATTGGCACCTACATTTTGCAAAAATAACTTATTACAGAAAAACAAAAGCATCTAGTTATCCATATGAAATTCGTAAGCCCTCGCTGCATCTAGGTAGGGCAACCCTCGGGGGGTGCTGACGAGGAGGGGGGATGGCATGGTGACCTCGATCGGGGGTGCTGATGAGGGGAAGGTCGGTGACTTTCCTATGATAGGGGGCGACGACAGCGGCTGGCGAGGGGATCGAGGGCAGTCGGCCAAAGGCGCCCGGCCAAAGCTCGCAGGCGGCGACAGAGTGAGCGGCAAGAGGGTGGGGGAGCAGCTAGCAGAGGGGCGGCGAGAGGGGGGAGGAGCATTACCTGCGGCGGTGGCGGTGGTGGCACGCAGTGGCGAAGGAGAAACCCTAACCACAGCTGCCGGCGTCGGGCGGAGGTGGACGATTGAGAGATGAGCGTGCGGGGGGCCGGGCCACGCGTTTTGTTTTGCTGTAGCAGTAGCGTGGGTACAAGGAGCGCTCTACTGCTAAGCCCAATATCAATAGCGCTTTGTCCTGAAAAAACGCTACTGCTAAGGCTAAGCATGTAAAAACATCAAAAAAATACATTGGTCGTCATTGATCTTTTTGTGTAGAATCTAAATAGTCAACATGAATCCTCACCATACCTGTATAGGCACATGTGAAGATTCATATTGCAGCCACAAATCCTACACATACAGTTCAATGAAGACCAAGTGCTCGAGATAGTTTGAGAAGTAACATATTTAAGGTGGTAAACACCTTGTTCGCTTAGCAGTATGGGACTAAACTTAATTAGTTGCAAGAGGGGATGATACTTAGCAGCAACGAGTTTTAAAGAAAAACGCTGCTACTAAGTACTTTAGTAGTAGCGCGTCCAGGAGAAGGGCGCTACAACTATATCTAGCCTGGAGGCAACACCATGGCAATTATAGTAGTAGCGCTCGTTTCACCTAGAGCGCTACTGCCACTGGGCTATTAGTAGCGCGGTCTTTTGAAGCTCGCTACTGCTAATTAGCAGTAGCGTTTGTTTTTAAACCTCGCTGCTGCTAAGATTCTGTGTATAAGGTTTTCCCTAGTAGTGGTGCAGCCCGTCCCGATAAGCTGGACTTTCCTTCCACCTCACGTAGCATAGGAGGCAGGGTGCATGTCATGGCCGCCCATGCACCGATCGTGCACGCGTCGCCCATCCGACAATTCCTCGAGTCGGATAAGGACCCCTGCCCTCCCTCGGTGAACCCTAGCCCCTCTAGAACTATCCCGTCTTGTAGCTCTCTCTCCCCTCCTCTGCTTGCGCTAGGATGCACCATCGTCGTCGTACCTCGCCGGTGTAGCCTCCAGCTACCTGGGGCCTCTCATGGATGTCCAGGAGCACCGCCTGCGTCTTCCACATTGTCTGTGAGGAGCAGATCAAGCCAGGGACCGCCAAGCCACCGAAATCATCCACCACCTCATCAGCGGCTGCCACAACTCCCCATCTATCCGCTCGTCCTCGGCCCTCTCCGGCCACCTCGACCCCCGCAGCGAGTTTGCGGTGAGCAACCATACCTAACCGCTCTAAGTTGCCCTCGGATTCGGGACTCAGCACATCGTAGTCGTTGTTGTGCTCCGACTGTAGCTCAGTGCTCTGCCGTGACCGCTGTCATCGTTCTCGTTCCCCCTAGGACCAACCCCTAACGTGTTCGGGCTCCAGGAGACCGCGCAGAGCGTCTTCACCACTCAGCTCACGCATTGGCGCGCCATGGCAACCTTCCCGTCCTCACCGTTTGTGCGCCACCGCGGATGTCGACCCCACCGTCGACTTCGGCCATGTCCGGCCGCCCCGCGACACAATAGGAGCGTAGGAGCAGCAACGTCTCAACAGTGCCACCCTCTCATGGTCTCATCACCGGAAATGGCCGTACGACCAACTCCGTCATCTCGGCATTACACTGGCAGTTAGCCTCCATTAACTGCTAATGTGGCGCCATTAACCACTAACTAAAATACCCAAGTAGACACTAACACTGGGCACAGCTGACCCTAACTATCCCCTGTTAAAAATAAACCTAATATTTATCTAGAGTATGACATGTGGGCTGATACGTCTCCAACGTATCTATAATTTTTGATTGCTCCATGCTATATTACCTACTGTTTTGGACTATATTGGGCTTTATTTTCCACTTTTATATTATTTTTGGGACTAGCCTATTAACCGGAGGCCCAACCCAGAATTGCTGTTTTTTGCCTATTTCAGTGTTTCGAAGAAACGGAATATCAAACGGAGTCCAAACGGAATAAAACCTTCGGGAACGTGATTTTCTCACCGAACGTGATCCAGGAGACTTGGACCCTACTCCAAGGACTCAAAGACGCGGCCACGAGGGTGGGGGCGCCCCCCTAGGGCGGGCCCCCTGCCTCGTAGGCCCCTCGATGCTCCACCGATGTACTCCTTCTTCCTATATATACCTACGTACCCCCAAACGATCAGAAACGGAGCCAAAAACCTAATTCCACTGCCGCAACTTTCTGTATCCACGAGATCCCATCTTGGGGCCTGTTCCGGAGCTCCGCCGGAGAGGGCCGTCATCACGGAGGGCTTCTACATCATGATAGCCTCTCCGATGAAGTGTGAGTAATTTACCTCAGACTTTCGGGTCCATAGTTAGTAGCTAGATGGCTTCTTCTCTCTTTTTGGATCTCAATACAAAGTTCTCCCCCTCTCTTGTGGAGATCTATTCGATGTAATCTTCTTTTTGCGGTGTGTTTGTTGAGATCGATGAATTGTGGGTTTATGATCAAGTCTATCTATGAATAATATTTGAATCTTCTCTGAATTCTTTTATGTATGATTGGTTATCTTTGCAAGTCTCTTCGAATTATCCGTTTGGTTTGGCCAACTAGATTGGTAGTTCTTGCCATGGGAGAAGTGCTTAGCTTTGGGTTCGATCTTGCGGTGTCCTTTCCCAGTGACAGAAGGGGCAGCAAGGCACGTATTGTATCGTTGCCATCGAGGATAACAAGATGGGGTTTATTTCATATTGCATGAATTTATCTCTCTACATCATGTCATCTTGCTTAAGGCGTTACTCTGTTTTTAACTTAATACTCTAGATGCATGCTGGATAGCGGTCGATGAGTGGAGTAATAGTAGTAGATGCAGAATCGTTTCGGTCTACTTGTCACGGACGTGATGCCTATATACATGATCATGCCTAGATATTCTCATAACTATGCTCAATTCTGTGAATTGCTCAACAGTAATTTGTTCACCCACCGTAGAATACTTATGCTCTTGAGAGAAGCCACTAGTGAAACCTATGGCCCCCGGGTCTATTCTCATCATATCAATCTCCGTCACTTTAATATTGTTTTGCTTTTTTACTTTGCCTTTACTTTTTACTTTGCATCTTTATACCAAAAATACCAAAAAATATTATATCTATTAGAACTCACTCTCGTAAGTGACCGTGAAGGTATTGGCAACCCCTAATCGTGTTGGTTGCGAGTAGCTATCGTTTTGTGCAGGTACGAGGGACTTGAGCGTGGCCTCCTACTGGATTGATACCCTGGTTCTCAAAAACTAAGGGAAATACTTACGCTACTCTGCTGCATCATCCCTTCCTCTTCGGGGAAACCAACGCAAGCTCAAGATGTAGCAAGAAGGATTTCTGGCGTCGTTGTCGGGGAGTCTATGCAAAAAGTCAACATACCAAGTACCCATCACAATCCCTATCTCTCGCATTACATTATTTGCCATTTGCCTCTCGTTTCCCTCTCCCCCACTTCACCCTTGCCGTTTTATTCGCCCTCTCTCTCTCTCTCTCTCTCTCTCTCTCTCTCTCTTTCTATCCTCCCTCTCTATTTGCCTCTTTTGCCCGTTTGCTCTTGTCTGCTCGTGTGCTAGTTTGTCGCGATGGCTCAACCGAGATTTGGTGATCTTCACCTTAAAAGGTTAGAGGAGATCGAAACCAACGTTAGGAAGTTTATGGTTTTGCAATTTGAGCATAATAATTTCTTTAGAAATGAGCTTAAGGAACAAAAAAGTTTTATGAGTTATATGAATAAAGAGCTTGATGATATGTCTAAAGAATTTGATGGTATAAGATCCCAAATTGCCCGTCTAGAAAAGATGACTGCTGAAATTTCGGATATGCAAGCCACCTTAGTCAATAAGATGGCCGCTAAACCGAATTCCTATGAAAATCAAGATGAAGATCTAAAAGTAATTGATATGTCCCCTATTAAATCTTTGTTTTGCAATATGAATCTTGATGAAACTGAATATGATCTTCCTTTACCTAGAAGGCGTTCTAAAAATTCGGAGTATTTAGATCTTTATGATGAAATTGATGAAAGTGGGATTGAAAGAAATAAAAATCTAGATGTTGCTAAACCCACTATATTGGATTTCAAGGAATTTAATTATGAAAGTTGCTCTTTAATTGATTGTATTTCCTTGTTGCAATCCGTGCTAAATTCTCCACATGCTTATAGTCAACATAAAGCCTTCACCGAACATATTGTTGATGCCTTGATGCAATCTTATGAAGAAAAACTTGAGTTGAAAGTTTCTATCCCTAGAAAACTCTATGATGAGTGGGAACCAACTATTAAAATTAAAATTAAAGATCTTGAGTTTTATGCTTTGTGTGATTTGGGTGCTAGTGTCTCCACTATTCCCAAGACTTTGTGTGATTTACTAGATTTCCGTAATTTTGATGATTGCTCTCTAAACTTGCATCTTGCGGATTTTACTATTAAGAAACCTATGGGCAGAATTAATGATGTTCTTATTGTTGCAAATATGAATTATGTGCCCGTAGATTTTATTGTTCTTGATATAGATTGCAATCCTTCTTGCCCTATTATTCTTGGTAGACCTTTCCTTAGAACGATTGGTGCGATTATTGATATGAAGGAAGGGAATATTAGATTTCAATTTCCATTAAAAAAGGGCATGGAACACTTTCCTAGAAAGAAAATAAAATTGCCATATGAAACTATCATGAGAGCCACTTATGGATTGCCTACCAAAGATGGCAATACCTAGATCTATCCTCGCTTTTATGCCTAGCTACGGGCGTTAAACGATAGCGCTTGTTGGGAGGCAACCCAATTTTATTTTTATTCCTTGCTTTTTGCTCCTGCTTAGTAATAAATAAATTATTTAGCCTTTGTTTCGGTTGTGTTTTTTGTGTTTAATTAGTGTTTGTGCCAAGTAGAACTGTTGGGAAGACTTGGGGAAAGTCTTGTTGAACTTGCTGTAAAAAATAGAAACTTTAGCGCTCACGAGAACTTCTGTCATTTTTATTTGAAGAGTGATATTTAGTTAATTATTTTTGAAGATGATTAATAGATAAATTCCTCACGTCCAAAAAATTATTTTAGAATTTTTGGGGTTCCAGATCTTGCGCTAGCTACAGATTACTACAGACTGTTCTGTTTTTGACAGATTGTATTTTTCATGTGTTGTTTGCTTATTTTGATGAATCTATGGTTACTAAAATAGTATATAATCCATAGAGAAGTTGAAATACAGTAGGTTTAACACCAATATAAATAAAGAATGAGTTCATTACAGTACCTTGAAGTGGTCTTTTGTTTTCTTTCGTAACGGAGCTCACGAGTTTTCTACTTTAAGTTTTGTGTTGTGAAGTTTTCAAGTTTTGGGTGAATTCTTGTGATGGATTATGGAACAAGGAGTGGCAAGAGCCTAAGCTTGGGGATGCCCATGGCACCCCCAAGATAATCCAAGGACACCAAGAAGTCAAAGCTTGGGGATGCCCCAGAAGGCATCCCCTCTTTCGTCCACTTCCATCGGTAATTTACTTGTTGCTATATTTTTATTCACCAACATGATATGTGTTTTGCTTGGAGTGTCTTGTATTATTTGTGTCTTTGTGTCTTAGTATGCCACAATCATCCTTGCTGTACACACCTTTTGAGATATCCATACATGAATTAAAATTTGATAGAATACTCTATGTGCTTCACTTATATCTTTTGAGCTAAGTAGTTTTGCTCTATGCGCTTCACTTATATCTTTTGAACGTTATAATCTTGCTATATGTGCTTCACTTAGATCTTTTAGAGCACGGTGGTGGATTTGTTTTAAAGAAACTATTGATCTCTCATGCTTCACGTAAATTATTTTGAGGGTCTTAATAGCATGGTAATTTGCTTAATAATAATATGCTTGGTATTCAAGATTTGTGAAACTTTCTTTTGAGTGTGTTGAATACTAAGAAAAAGATTGAAGCATGATAATTGTTTTGAGATATGGAGGTGATAATATTAAAGTCATGTTGGTTGAGTAGTTGTGAATTTAAAGAATACTTGTGTTAAAGTTTGTGATTCCCGTAGCATGCACGTATGGTGAACCGTTATGTGATGAAGTCGGAGCATGATTTATTTATTGATTGTCTTCCTTATGAGTGGCGGTCGGGGACGAGCGATGGTATTTTCCTACCAATCTATCCCCCTAGGAGCATGCGCGTAATACTTTGCTTTGATAACGTTTAGATTTTTTGCAATAAGTATATGAGTTCTTTATGACTAATGTTGAGTCCATGGATCATACGCACTCTCACCCTTCCATCTTTGCTAGCCTCTCTAATACCACACACCTTTCGCCGGTATCATACACCTACCATACACCTTCCTCAAAACAACCACCATACCTACCTATTATGGCATTTCCATAGCCATTCCGAGATATATTGCCATGCAACTTTCCACCATCTAGTTCATCATGACACATTCATCATTGTCATATTGCTTAGCATGACCATGTAGTTGACATAGTATTTGTGGCAAAGCCACTGTTCATAATTTCTTCATACTTGTCACTCTTGATTCATTGCATATCCCGGTACACCGCCGGAGGCATCCATATAGAGTCATACTTTGTTTTAGAATCAAGTTGTAATCATTGAGTTGTAAATAAATAAAAGTGTGATGATCATTATTTAATAGAGCATTGTCCCAAAAAAAAGAGAAAGGCCAAAGAAAAAAAGGCCCCAAAAAAGAAAATAAATAAAAAGGGGCAATGCTACTATCCTTTTACCACACTTGTGCTTCAAAGTAGCACCATGATCTTCATAGTAGAGAGTCTCTCATGTTATCACTTTCATATACTAGTGGGAATTTTACATTATAGAACATGGCTTGTATATTCCAATGATGGGCTTCCTCAAATTGCCCTAGGTCTTCATGAGCAAGCAAGTTGGATGCACACCCACTTAGTTTCTTTTTGAGCTTTCATATACTTATAGCTCTAGTGCATCCGTTGTATGGCAATCCCTACTCACTCACATTGATATCTATTGATGGGCATCTCCATAGCCCGTTGATACGCCTACTTGATGTGAGACTATCTTCCCCTCCTTTTTGTCTTCTCCACAACCACCATTCTATTCCACCTATAGTGCTATATCCATGGCTCACGCTCATGTATTGCGTGAAGATTGAATTTTTTTTCAAAAAGTTAGAGTATGAAACAATTGCTTAGCTTGTCATTGGGGTTGTGCATGATTTAAATACTTTGTGTGGTGAAGATAGAGCATAGCCAGACTATATGATTTTGTAGGGATAACTTTCTTTGGCCATGTTATTTTGATAAGACATAATTGCTTTGTTAGTATGCTTGAAGTATTATTATTTTTATGTCAATATAAACTTTTGTCTTGAATCTTTCGAATCTGAATATTCATATCACAATTAAGAAGATTTGCATTGAAATTATGCCAAGTAGCACTCCGCATCAAAAATTCTCTTTTTATCATTTACCTACTCGAGGACGAGCAGGAATTAAGCTTGGGGATGCCTGATACGTCTCCAACGTATCTATAATTTTTGATTGCTCCATGCTATATTACCTACTGTTTTGGACTATATTGGGCTTTATTTTCCACTTTTATATTATTTTTGGGACTAACCTATTAACCGGAGGCCCTGCCCAGAATTGCTGTTTTTTGCCTATTTCAGTGTTTCGAAGAAACGGAATATCAAACGGAGTCCAAACGGAATAAAACCTTCGGGAACATGATTTTCTCACCGAACGTGATCCAGGAGACTTGGACCCTACTCCAAGGAGTCAAAGAGGCGGTCACGAGGGTGGGGGGCGCGCCCCCTGCCTCATGGGCCCCTCGATGCTCCACCGATGTACTCCTTCTTCCTATATATACCTACGTACCCCCAAACGATCAGAAATGGAGCCAAAAACCTAATTCCACCGCCGCAACTTTCTGTATCCACGAGATCCCATCTTGGGGCCTGTTTCGAAGCTCCGCCGGAGAGGGCCATTGTCGGTGTCAAAACAGGCGGATCTCGGGTAGGGGGTCCCGAACTGTGCGTCTAGGCCGGATGGTAACAGGAGGCAGGGGACACAATGTTTTACCCAAGTTCGGGCCCTCTTGATGGAGGTAAAACCCTACGTCCTGCTTGATTAATATTGATGATATGGGTAGTACAAGAGTAGATCTACCACGAGATCAGAGAGACTAAACCCTAGAAGCTATCATATGGTATGATTGTATGTTATGGTTGTTGTCCTACGGACTAAAACCCGTCGGTTTATATAGACACCAGAGAGGGTTAGGGTTACATAAGGTCGGTTACAAAGGAGGAGATATCCATATCCGTATTGCCTAGCTTGCCTTCCACGCCAAGTAGAGTCCCACCCGGACACGAGACGAAGTCTTCAATATTGTATCTTCATAGTCCAACAGTCCGGCCAATGGAGATAGTTCGGCTGTCCGAAAACCCCCTAATGCAGACAGATCGCTTGACAACCTCCAGCCGCGGGCAGGCTTCCACAAGCCGCCTCACCAGGCCAAAGAAGCTATTCAGAAGGGCGTCGCCAGGCCACAACCGGACTATAAAGCTCTTCATGGCCTGATCGGCCGCCTTATGTAGATCGACCATCTGCTTCAGCTGGTCGCTCATTGGCACCGGATGTCCGGCCTCAGCATACTGAGACCAGAACAGCTTCTCCGTCGAGCTTCCGTCCTCGGCCTGGTAAAATTGTGCGGCATCGGACACACTGCAGGGCAAATCTGCGAATGCTCCTGAAGAGCTCCGGATCCGGGTAAGTAATCGATAATTTACTTTTACATGCTTGCTTTGCATATAGAAAGCCTTACCCGCCGCTATCTTCTTCATCGCGTCGATCTCTTGGAGGGCCTTCTGGGCCTCAGCCTTGGCACTCTTTGCGCTCTCAAGGGCCACGACAAGCTCAGACTCTCGCGTCTTCGAGTCAAGCTCCAACGCCTCGTGCTTCGCCAAGAGATCCTGGAGCTCTTGCTGCACCTAGCCCACCCGAGCCTCGTGCTTCTCTCGCTCGGTGCGCTCCTTGGCCGCTTTATCTTCGGCCTTGGCGAGCGCTTGCTTCATGGTCGCCACCTCGGTCGTGGCCCCTGGCAAACATACGATGATCCTGTCATTTTGCAATTGCGTCCTCTTTTATATATATACATAAGACAGGGTATTACTTACCCTTGTTTTCCTCGAGCTGCCTCTTGGCAAGGCCGAGCTCTTTCCGGGACCCCTCAAGGGCCTGCTTCAGTACGGCGACCTCCGTAGTCAGTGCGGCGGACGCCAGCAGCGAAGCCTGCATATGCATATTGACTCACTTATATTAGACTCCTGCGATATTATTTGATCCTCTGTTCGGCTTTTCTTTGTGAACACCGAACAAAGCATCAGGGGCTACTGTCTATGCGGTAATATTCCTACTACATTTTGAAACACTTACCTCGAAGCTTGTTAGAAGGCTGGCACAGGCTTCAGTCAATCCACTCTTGGCGGACTGAACCTTCTGGATCACTACACTCATGATAGTGCGGTGCTCCTCATCGATGGAAGCGCTGCGAAGCGCTTCTAGCAGATTGTCCGGCGCCTCTGGATGGACAGAGGTCACCGGCACAGGCGTCTTGCTCCTCTTAGAAGGAGGCCGCCTGCCCGAGCCCGGAACCGCTGGAGGATCCGGCACGGTGTTCGGCTGAGGGCCGAACTCAGAGCTCTCAGGGGCCCCGTCCCCTCGGCTCCCGGAGTCCGGAAGGTCGCCTTGAGGTGCCTCCGGGGCTGTCTCCCCTCGATCCGGTGCCTCTTGAGATAACACCTCGGCGTCGTCGGCAGGATGAGGGGTGGTGGCGGTCGGGACTGGATCGCTATCCATGTCCGACAAGCCCAAGGAGCCGTCCGATGATACATCGATGCTGGCTCATGGCGGCCTGCATAATTGCATTCGACGTTAGAGAAAGCAGTGCGACAAAGGAATCCTATGAGTTACTCTGGTATCCGAATACTTACGATCTCCTCGGGGGCCTGGTTCGGGGCAACCACTCGTCCTCGCCCTCGTCAGCGGCGGTGGAACTGTCCGGAAGGAGAGTCCTTCCCTTCTTGGACCCTCCGGCCTCCCCGGTTGGGGCAGCCTTCCTTTTCCTGTCTCCCCCAGTCGGTGGGGAAGCGTCTTCTTCTTCTTCCCCGTCTTCGGGGGAAGAGTGCGCCGCAGATTCATCGGACGGTGAGTCCGACGACGCCTGGTGTCGGGAACTCTTTCGAGTTCCCTTGGCCTTCTTGGTCTTCTCCGGCACTGTATAAGGGGCCAGAGTCAACAGCTTCGCCAGAAGAGCGTCTGTGGGGCCTTCGGGCAAAGGAGCCGGATAGTCGATCTGTCCGGCCATCTTCTGCCAGTCATGTCAAAGGTACATGAGTTTAGATCCCGCATAGAGTCAATCTATATAAAATAAGTATCCTGTGAAAGGTAAAGCAGCTTACCGCACTGGCTTGGCGCTTCGCGCCGAATCCGCGATCCTCAGTAATAGGGGGGGGGGGGGAGATCTTGGCGCTTTTGAACAGCACCCTCCAGGCTTCTTCAGGAGTTGTGTCGAAGAGCCTGTTCAAAGTTCGGTGCTGTGCCGGATTGAACTCCCACAAGTTGAACTCCCGTTGTTGGCACGAGAGTATCCGGCGGATGAGCATAACTTGGACTATGTTGACAAGCTTGAGCTTCTTGTCCAGCATGTTTTGAATACATGTTTGGAGTCCGGTCAGCTCTTTTGAATTACCCCAGGACAGGCCCTTCTCTTTCCAGGAGGTGAGCCGCGTGGGGATGCCAGATCGGAACTCGGGGGCCGTTGCCCATGCAGGGTCGCACGGCTCGGTGATATAGAACCACCCCGATTGCCACCCCTTTATGGTTTCCACAAAGGAGCCCTCGAGCCATGTTACGTTGGGCATCTTGCGCACCATGGCGCCTCCGCACTCCGCTTGGCGGCCGCCCACCACCTTCGGCTTGACATTAAAGGTCTTTAGCCATAAGCCGAAGTGGGGCTTGATGCGGAGGAAGGCCTCGCACACGACGATAAACACCGAGATGTTGAGGATGAAGTTCGGGGACAGATCATGGAAATCCAGGCTGTAATAAAGCATGAGCCCCTGGACGAAGGGATGGAGAGGGAATCCCAGTCCACGGAGGAAATGGGTGAGGAATACTACCCTCTCATGGGGCCTGGGGGTGGGGATGAGTTGCCCCTCATCTGGGAGCCGGTGCGCGATGTCGTCGGGCAGGTATCCGGCTCTCCTCAGTTTCTTGATGTCTCCCTTCGTGATGGAGGAGACCATCCACCCACCTCCCGCTCCGGACATGATTGGAGAAGGTCGAGGTGGGGAAGAGCGGACTTGGGCGCTAGAGCTCGAGTGTGCGAAAACGGATAAGAAAATGAGGAAGAAGGCGTGGATAGAAAGGTGAATCCTTACCCCTTTATATGGGCAGACGAAGCTAAGCGTCCCCACTTGCCTGGTAAAGCTCGCTTATCCCCCAAGCACCGCAATTGATGGCACGGTTGGGTTACCCACACCCATATTGATGAGAATCCCGTAATAAGGGGACACGATCTCTGCTTTGACAAGACGTGTCGAAAAACTGCCTCGCGTTATGTGCGGGGCTGGTTAAAAGAAACGGTTCGAATAATCACCGGGTCGTGACATAACGTCACGCTGCCAAAACAAGCCAGCAAATTAGATCTGCAAAAATATTATTCTCTCTACGGTGGAATGTGGAACTTATTTTGCAGGGTCAGGCACTATCCTCGTATTCAAATTCTTCTATGATGTATTCGGAGAAGGAACCGCCTTGCAATGGCGAAGACAATACTGCGCGTCGGACTCATCGTCATTGAAGCCTAGTTCAGGGGCTACAGAGGGAGTCCTGGATTAGGGGGTCTCCGGACAGCTGGACTATCTCCATTGGTCGGACTGTTGGACTATGAAGATACAAGATTGAAGACTTCGTCTCGTGTCCGGGTGGGACTCTACTTGGCGTGGAAGGCAAGCTAGGCAATACGGATATGGATATCTCCTCCTTTGTAACCGACCTTATGTAACCCTAACCCTCTCCGGTGTCTATATAAACCGAGGGGTTTTAGTCCGTAGGACAACAACCATAACATACAATCATACATTAGGCTAGCTTCTAGGGTTTAGTCTCTCTGATCTCGTGGTAGATCTACTCTTGTACTACCCATATCATCAATATTAATCAAGCAGGACGTAGGGTTTTACCTCCATCAAGAGGGCCTGAACCTGGGTAAAACATCGTGTCCCCTGCCTCTTGTTACCATCTGGCCTAGACGCACAGTTCGGGACCCCCTACCCGAGATCCGCCGGTTTTGACACCGACAGCCGTGATCACAGAGGGCTTCTACATCATCATAGCCTCTCCGATGAAGTCTGAGTAATTTACCTCAGACCTTCGGGTCCATAGTTAGTAGCTAGATGGCTTCTTCTCTCTTTTTGGATCTCAATACAAAGTTCTCCCCCTCTCTTGTGGAGATCTATTCGATGTAATCTTCTTTTTGTGGTGTGTTTTTTGAGATCGATGAATTGTGGGTTTACGATCAAGTCTATCTATGAATAATATTTGAATCTTCTCTGAATTCTTTTATGTATGATTGGTTATCTTTGCAAGTCTCTTCGAATTATCCGTTTGGTTTGGCCAACTAGATTGGTAGTTCTTGCCATGGGGGAAGTGCTTAGCTTTGGGTTCGATCTTGCGGTGTCCTTTCCCAGTGACAGAAGGGGCAGCAAGGCACGTATTGTACCGTTGCCATCGAGGATAACAAGATGGGGTTTATTTCATATTGCATGAATTTATCTCTCTACATCATGTCATCTTGCTTAAGGCGTTACTCTGTTTTTAACTTAATACTCTAGATGCATGCTGGATAGCGGTCGATGAGTGGTGTAATAGTAGTAGATGCAGAATCATTTCGGTCTACTTGTCATGGACGTGATGCCTATATACATGATCATGCCTAGATATTCTCATAACTATGCTCAATTCTGCCAATTGCTCAACAGTAATTTGTTCACCCACCGTAGAATACTTATGCTCTTGAGAGAAGCCACTAGCGAAACCTATGGCCACCGGGTCTATTCTCATCATATCAATCTTCGTCACTTTAATCTTGTTTTGCCTTTTACTTTGCCTTTAATTTTTTACTTTGCATCTTTATACAAAAATACCAAAAAATATTATATCTATCAGATCTCACTCTCGTAAGTGACCGTGAAGGGATTGACAACCCCTAATCGCGTTGGTTGCGAGTAGCTATCGTTTTGTGCAGGTACGAGGGACTTGAGCGTGGCCTCCTACTGGATTGATACCTTGGTTCTCAAAAACTGAGGGAAATACTTACCTACTCTGCTGCATCATCCCTTCCTCTTCGGGGAAAACCAACGCAAGCTCAAGACGTAGCATGGGCCCATTTACTATTTAACTAGATAAGTTTTAGTTAAACCTAAGAGTGGCTAACATGTGGGCCCAATGGGCCCTGTTGATCCAGTCGACCTACAGACTAGGCAAGCCCAGTTACTGGGGACCCACTGGTCCCATTGACCAGTCAAAGCTTACTAGTCAACTACTGACTGAGGCAGTTGAGTGGGTCCCACTGTCAGCCACACCAACACTCTGCTAGGTACACTTTTGGGTACCCCTAGCAGTTAAATATTTTTTTCTGAATTATTAATAAATCAGGAAATTTCTGAAAATTGCTAAAAAAAACTTTGAAAATTAATAGAAAATAATCTATAACTCTATGGAAAAAAATTATATATGAAAAATGATCAGAAAAATATGAAGAATCCGAACATGCTATCCACTCATCTGTCACATGCCTCTAACATGATGAACATGGATCCTTCCCCTCCGGTTCATCTGTCGATAACTGCCAAACGTCAGGAAAACATTCCCAGAAGTTTTCCCACTTCGTTTGTATCATGTAGCACTGCGTTAGGTCACCCTTAGCATAGCATATTGTCATGTCATGCATCGTGATGCATTTGTCTACCTTATATTTATTGTTTCTTCCCCCTCTTCTCTCTGATAGACCCCGAGACTGATGCTACGAATACGCCCCTGACGTTCAGTCCCTTGCAACAGAGGTTCCAGGCAAACAAAACCCCCTTGATCATTCCTGTATAGCCCATTTCCTTCTCTCTCACGCTTGCATTACAATTTGCTACTGTATTTGATTGATCCTATTTTGATGCATGCCTGATTTTGTATTCTGTATTGTTACCTACCTACTTATTCTATATACTTAGTATAGGTTGGTTAGTGATCCACTAGTGACCCCTGATACGTCTCCAACGTATCTATAATTTTTGATTATTCCATGCTATTATATTATCAACTTTGGATGTTTATGGGCTTTATTATACACTTTTATATTATTTTTGGGACTAACCTATTAACCTAGAGCCCAGTGTCAGTTTCTGTTTTTTTCCTTGTTTTAGAGTATCGCAGAAAAGGAAAATCAAACGGAGTCCAATTGAACTGAAACTTCACGGAACTTATTTTTGGAAGGAAAGCAACCCGGGAGACTTGGAGTCCACGTAAGGGAAGCAACGAGGAAGCCACGAGGCAGGGGGGCGCGCCCTCCACCCTCGTGGGCCCCTCGTGGCTCCCCTGACGTACTTCTTCCGCCTATATATCTCCATATACCCTAAAAACATCCGAGAGCACAATAGATCGGGAGTTCCGCCGCCAGAAGCCTCTATAGCCACCGAAAACCAATCTAGACACGTTCCGGCACCCTGCCGGAGGGGGCAATCCCTCTCCGGTGGCCATCTTCATCATCCCGGTGCTCTCCGTGACGAGGAGGGAGTAGTTCTCCCTCGGGGCTGAGGGTATGTACCAGTAGCTATGTGTTTGATCTCTCTCTCTCTCTCTCTCGTGTTCTTGAGGTGATACGATCTTGATGTATCGCGAGCTTTGCTATTATATTTGGATCCTATGATGTTTCTTCCCCCCCTCTACTCTCTTGTAATGGATTGAGTTTCCCCTTTGAAGTTATCTTATCGAATTGAGTCTTTAAAGATTTGAGAACACTTGATGTATGTCTTGCCGTGCGTATTTGTGGTGACAATGGGATACCACGTGATTCACTTGATGTATGTTTTGGTGATCAACTTGCGGGTTCCGCCCATGAACCTATGGATAGGGGTTGGCACACGTTTTCGTCATGATTCTCCGGTAGAAACTTTGGGGCACTCTTTGAGGTTCTATGTGTTGGTTGAATAGATGAATCTGAGATTGTGTGACGCATATCGTATAATCATACCCACGGATACTCGAGGTGACATTGGAGTATCTAGGTGACATTAGGGTTTTGGTTGATTTGTGTCTTAAGGTGTTATTGTAGTACGAACTCTAGGGCTGTTTGTGACACTTATAGGAATAGCCCAACGGATTGATTGGAAAGAATAACTTTGAGGTGGTTTCGTACCCTACCATAATCTCTTCATTTGTTCTCCGCTATTAGTGACTTTGGAGTGACTCTTTGTTGCATGTTGAGGGATAGTTATGTGATCCAATTATGTTATTATTGTTGAGGGAACTTGCACTAGCGAAATTATGAACCCTAGGCCTTGTTTCAACGCATTGCAATACCGTTTACGCTCACTTTTATCATTAGTTACCTTGCTGTTTTTATATTTTCAGATTACAAAAACTATTATCTACTATCCATATTGCACTTGTATCACCATCTCTTCGCCGAACTAGTGCACCTATACAATTTACCATTGTATTGGGTGTGTTGGGGGCACAAGAGACTCTTTGTTATTTGGTTGCAGGGTTGCTTGAGAGAGACCATCTTCATCCTACGTCTCCTACGGATTGATAAACCTTAGGTCATCCACTTGAGGGAAAGTTGTTACTGTCCTACAAACCTCTGCACTTGGAGGCCCAAAACATCTACAAGAAGAAGGTTGTGTAGTAGACATCAACCCCTCACCTTGTCCCTGTTGCCCCTGCTCTATGACCAATGACTCGATCAACGTGATTGATGTCCTGAGCCCGACAGATCACCTCACACCCCCTTAGTTGTATGACTCTGCAGAGTTACTATCGAGTGCCAAGGGTGATACCTCGTATAGCACTTCTGATGAGATCTCTGTAGTGTATCTAGTCGGTCTTGGCTACGGAGGGTGATTCCTCCTTCACCACTCCCGATAATGAATCTGTCGTGCAACACCTCAAATGTGAACCCTTCGAGGGTGATTCCTCGAAGTTCACCTTGACGGTTACATCAAGTAGGAATCCTTCGAGGGCGATTCCTTAGATTGCCCCTTGGTGTTATGGACCATCGAGTGGAAATCATCGAGGGTGATTCCTCTTATTTCCCCTTGATGTTTTGGACACACAGTTACTTTGATTATACCCCTAGAACCATGTTGAAGTTGGGTCGGCCCTTGAGGGGTACCCGCAAGAGTTATTGAAGTTGGGTCGGCCCCGAGGGGTACCCGCTAGAGAAATGTGAAGTCGGGTTGACCATGAGGGTACGCGCAATTGATGTGGAGTTGGGTTGACCTGGAGGGTACCCGCGAAATAATTACGCGGCATGGCCGGGCATTCTTAGCCCTTGCCGTAAGTCCGTGAGACGGGGCGATGGGACCACAAGTCATGAATCATTGATCGTCTCAGCGCGCTCCCAAGACACTAACGGTTTGGATATGTGATCCGAGTAGCTGGTCTCTGTCCTTTTCACACTGACCACCACGCGGGAATAAGTATGGGCACTCTGCATCGTACGATTCTTCTGAAAGCTTACTGACGTCAGCGATTTACCGACGTGCGCTTGGTTGGATGTTAACCACCTGCGCTTGCATTAAGGGGGGTGGGGCTGCTCCAGGCCGTGTTCGCAAAACGCGGGATTGCAAAGGATGATTGTCCCACAAGACCTTCGCATTTAGGATATAGACCGGCATGTTGGCCTCTCTGTCGAGCCTAGGTAGGACTACGACGTGTTGATTGGCCGAGGCCGAGCATGACCCGTTATAGTGTGTCTGACCGGAGTTGATCGAGCATGTTGGGTAAGTTGGTGCACCCCTACATGGAAGTATATCTATTCAAAATAGCTGTGTCCACGGTAACATATGCTCGGAGTTGTATCCTGATCGATACAACTAGAACTGGATACTGGAGATGTGAAATGGATATGATGACTCCGGGATTGCTTTCTTGCAGGGTGTCGAGAAAGGATCTCTAGGCGTGGATGCTACAACATACTTATTACTTAAGCTATGATACTCTACTCTCTTTTATTGCTGCAAAATGCTTCAAGATGCTAGTCTTCGATAGGCTAGGCTTTTCTCTCTATTCTGGCATTTCTGCAGTCTAGTCCAAAGATACAACCTCATTCATTTGATACTAATGAATACTTAGCATAGATCTGATGTAAGTGGTGTGAGTATTTCGGATGAGTACTCACGGTTTCTTTGCTACCCCTTTTTCTCCTCTACCAAATTGATGCGATCAGATGACGGATCGCAGGAGCCCGATGCCACCACCGACGACTACTACATGCCTACTACTATGTGGAGGCCGTCGACGACCAGGAGTAGTTAGGAGGCTCCCAGGCAGGATGCCTTGCCCTTCTTAAGGCATACTTGTTTACTTATGTTTGTACTCAGATATTGTTGCTTGCACTGACTCGTTTGTATTCAAGCTTATGTATTCGAGCCCTTGAGGCCCCTGGCTTGTAATATAAATCATGTATGACTTTAATTTGTCTCTAGAGTTGTGTTGTTATATCTTTGTATGAGTCTCTGATCTTGGCCGTGTACATTTGCATGTATGATTAGTGCATGATTAAGCCGGGGCATCACATTTAGCATGGAAGATATTGAGAGTCCTCGGTCGTGACATTGACAGGAAAAGTACACCTCTCAAAATATATTCATCCCTAATTTAAGCTTCGAGCTCTGGCACCTCTACAAATCCATGCTCCCCTCTGCGAAGAGCCTATCTATTTACTTTTATGATATTTACTTTTATTGTTGAGTCATCAACTTCTCATTCAAGCACCAGTTGGAGAGCACTATTGTCATTTTTATGCATTGAGTATAGTTAATGTTGTGTGCATCATGACTAGATCAATGATTGAGCATGACGAGCTAGGGATAGCATTCTTTAGCATCTTTATTTTGAAAGGTATGATTGTTTGTTGGTATACCTGAGTATTGATGTCTTTATATCAAATAATAGACTTGCTTTGAATCACTCATATCTTAATATTCATGCCATGATTAGATTGTATGATCAAGATTATGCTAGGTAGCATTCCACATCAAAAATTATCTTTTTATCATTTACCTACTCGAGGATGAGCAGGAATTAAGCTTGGGGGTGATGATACATCTTCGTCGTATCTATTATTTCTTATTGTTTCATGCCAGTATTCTACAACTTTCACATACTTTTGGCAACATTTAATATTATTTTTGGGACTAACATATTGATCCAGTGCGAGTTCCTGCTTTTTGCATGTTTTTTGTTTCGTAGAATATCCATATCAAACAAAGTCCAAACACGATAAAAATTTACGGAGATTTATTTTGGAATATATGTGATTTTTGGGAAGAGGAATCAACACGAGACGATGCCCAAGGGGCCCACAAGCCCAAGGGGTGTGCCGGACAGGCTTGGGGCGCCCCTGTAAGTCGGTTGGAGGTATCCTTCAGCCGCAAGGAAGCTAATATTTGGATAAAAATCCCCCAAAATTTTAGCCCAATTGGAGTTACGGATCTTCGGTAATTTAAGACACGGTTTTCGGCCAGAAAACAGGAATGCGGAACAGAAGAGAACAGGGAGAGAGAGAGAGAGAGAGAGAGAGAGAGAGATAGTCTTGGAGGGGCTCCTGCCCTCTGAGAGCCATGGAGACCATGGACTAGAGGGGAAACTCTCCTCCCATCTAGGGGGGGGGGCAATGAAGAAGAAGACGAAGAAGGAGGAGGGGGCTTTCTCCCCCTCTCTCCCGGTGGCGCCGGAGTGCCGCCGAGGTAACCATCATGACGATGATCTACACCAACAACTTTGTCGTCGTCATCACCAACTCTCTCCCCTCTATGTAGCGATGTAACACCTCTTCTCCCTATTGTAATATCTACTTAAACATGGTGCTTTATGCCACATATTATTATCCAATGATGTGTGGCCATCCTATGATGTTTGAGTAGATTCGTTTTGCCCTATGGTTGATTGATGATCGTGATTGGTTTGAGTTGTATGTTTTATTTTGGTGTTGTCCTATGGTGCCCTCGCGTTGTGCAAGCGTGTGGGATTGCCGCTTGAGGGTGTTGCAATACATTCATAATTTGCTTATAGTGGGTGGCGAGAGTGACAGAAACTTATACCCGAGTAAGGGGGTTGTTGAGTATGAGAGTAAAGAGGACTTGTTACTTAATGCTATGGTTGGGTTTTACCTTAATGATTTTAGTTGTTGTGGATGCTTGCTAGAGTTCCAATCATAAGTGCATATGATTCAAGTACCGAAAATATGTTAGCTCATGCCTCTCCCTCTTATAAAATTGTAATAATGATTACCGGTCTAGTTATCGATTGCCTATGGACAAATCTTTCTCTTTGTGTTACAAAAAGCTTTCTACTAAACAACAAACTTTTATTATTATGCAAAGTAGTCCTAGTTTTATTCTTGCAAAGTAGTTCTAGCATTACCCCTACAAAGTACTTATAGTTTCATACTTGTTCTAGGTAAAGCAAATGTTAAATATGCATAGAGTTGTATCGGTGATCGATAAAACTTGAAGAGAATATAAATTCTACTTTAGCTCCTCGTTGGGTTCGACATTATTATTTATCGAAAAAGCTACAATTGATCCCCTAACTTGTGGGCTATCACTCTACTTTGGAGATACTTTTGCAACATATGACATTAGTTTCATTGGAAAAATATTAATTCCCTTATTCACATTCCTATTTCACTCATTTTTTGCATGCTCTAAGACTCATTGCTAGTTATTTGTTACTCTAGATCTTGTAAATTGGTACATGCAAAGCTCGAGTGAGGTCCTTGGGCCATCCAAACGTTGAGTCTGGTCTTCAACGCATCTCCTACAGTTCAAGCCGAGGAGAGGCGCTTCCGGTGAGGCATAAATTCCATCGTCGGGGGGGGGGGGGGGGGTCTATAGTGCCCCGCCTAGATCCTAACACCACCCACCACCAGCCTGACTCACTAACCCTCTCTTCTTTGACCTATGTCTTGGGTCGCCACCGCAGCATTGAGATCCACCTCAACTGCCTCACTTACGAGCTTTACTCAGATTGCCAGCAGCACGCCTCTGAGCTCCCCCATCGGAACTCGCTCTTGTTGTTGCTAGTGCCGGTGAACAAGGGGAAGAGTTCATCATGTGAGCATTTTCATTTCCGCTCATCACTCTTCGTCAATCTGTCCTCCCTTGCTCTTCTTTTGGACGCCTACTTCCGCAAATTATGGTGCCTTCATTAGAAAAATATTTTAATTCCCATCACCTTCCTACTTCACAGTTCACACCCTAAACATGTTTTTTTGGTAATGTGAATTGGCAACCACATCGAGGCGATACAACCATAAGAGTTCACGCCCACCCTATGTGCGTGTTTTGAGACCCGCTCGTCACTTATTTTTTACTCCATGAGAAGTGGGAGGTGCAAAGCCGAGATGAGCTTTACCTCGAATCTGATGGTAAATTGAATAATATTGTTCTACTAGTATTGGTAACCAACATGTGGTTGGATTGTGGCTGGATGATTAAGAGGATGGTTGTGTCCCATTCTAGTTGTGATCAAACTCTAGGTTTAACGCCATGCGCATCTTGTTGAATTATTCTTTCAGTTGGAGGCGACGAGATCCCTTAACGAGGCACATGTGACAACTTTTATCAATCTTGAAGTTTCATGACTCTGATCTTCCTAGAAGATGCATGAGTGTGTGCATGTTTCTCGGGAAAACAAGAAGCTCTACATTTTTCTCCTTTGAGAAATACTAGCAAAACAGCCCACGACACGCTCTAACCCAATAATCATGACTCAAGACCCCAATAGATCATGTCCATTATTTGAACATGGCATCCCATCTATGTGGTCTCTCTCTCTCTCTGTGCACAAAATGAACATCAACTTTCTTTTTTCCATGCGATGTCTTGGTGAGGCATGCATGTCTGGTTATTGATGGTTTCTTTTGTCTTCAATCTCACTTTTGACGAGGTGCTCATTTGCAATACTGATCGGCCTTGGTATGGAAAAAAAAGACGGATTGTGTGTTATTGATTAAAATTACACCATAAATACAATTTTTAAAATGTTAAATAGGTAAAATAGCATCATATTCAGATTGTACGCCTCACTATTGGCTAAAACTACACAAAAAATCAAATTTAAAAAATGTTAATTAGGTAAATAGAATTTTAAAATTGGAGTTATGGTTTAAATGATATGATTTTTTAAAGCATTTGCCACTTATAGTTGAACTGTGGATTAATTAATAGAAGCAGTAGGGGGTTTTCAAGAAAAAATGAAAAACGAATTGTTTTTTACTAAGTCCGGACTATTGATTTATTTCACGAAAATATAATGGGTTTTTGAAAAAGTACAAAATACGATTCGTTTTTGTCACTTAAGTCCAGACGGCGGGTTGATTTCGGAAAAATACAAGGGGGTTTTCATAAAATGAGCGACGACGATCAAAAGCAGTACTCGCTTTAATATTAGGTAAAGATAAAGTTTCTAGTACATATTTTCTGTCACAAATGAAAGCTACACCTAATGTAACAAAGGAGAGGCATTGTACAATGAATTATGCCAAAGCATGGGGTGAATTATGTAACTTTACCAAACTCACCCAGACCTCAAAAGTAAAAAAGAAGGTGGACGAGTGTGTAAATGCACCAGCTCTTTGTTTAGAAACTAATTATTGTATTAGGCCCAAAAGATGGAGAAAAGGTTAATTTGCTGTTTGTCTAGAAACTAATGAATGCAGTAGTAGACGGAAAACATGCAAGAAAGTTATTTCAGTTATTTGGTTCCATATATAGATCAGTACGTCCATGTCGCGGTAAAAGCTGAAGTCAGTTTCCCGTATTCCCGGATCTAGTTTGTGAAGCTTTTGGACAAAAAGGGACCATTGCCCTCACGGCAGTTTCATCTTGGCGCTCTAACGTGTGATCATGCGCTCCGCGCTAATGCACGCAGGAGAGCCTTGTGCGCATGCAAACATACGTGGCTGCACCGTGCTATGTACCTTCATATGACTTGTCTACAGCGCCATATATATACTTTATCGCGCAGCACGCTAAGTAAATAACCAGCGGGCGATGTATTTAGTTGTTCATTATCTATGAAACCTTAATGTCAAAAATTAAAATATAAATCTGCAAGAAAAAGACTTGATACCTGCAAAAAAAAAGAAAAAAAGAAAAAGACTTGACACACTGGGCATGGGCACGTGTACGTACCGCACGTCCATGGCCATGGGCAGGTGTTTGTTATGCTAGCATAGCTATGAGCACTTGAGGCTATTTTAGAAACACATTTTTATTTTATTTTTTGACATGTTTTTTATTAGTATTTTTAGTACATTGGTGTCTGCTAAAACACGTACACTTCCGCTTGATAAGAAATCCTCAAAATATTTGAAGGGCCATTGGCTGAAATTTTATTAATCAAAGGGAGAGTCAGTATAAAGGATTAACAGTCTAGGCGTCTAGAGCTGAAAACCAACGGAGCAAAGGCTTCGAGGGAAAAAGGAACAGCAGCCAAGCCCCTCTACAAGATACAGTTACAAGGGAATCAGGTGTCTGAGATCAAGCCAGCCGCCCTCCAGGTTTGCATATCTTCTCTGACTATGTCCAGGACCCTCTCGGCACTGTTCGTCACTTGGTCAAAAATCCTCAAAATATACTGGCACACGTATTGATAGGAAGGTTTAGTTATCAAATATACTTATTAGTACCAAAATATATACGTGAAATATGCATGTGTTGTGTATAGTCGTCATCACTAGGTTTCTGCTAAAAGACCCGCAGCCGCATAACGTACGTACAGGTTTTCTGCCCCTCTTGTCTTGACTGCCGGGTTTTCGCCCTTTTTCTTTTACCGCAGGTTTTTTTGCTTGTTTTTCTTTTTACCGAATGTTTTCCATCCGATAATGTATATATAATATGTATGCATTAATTGAGTAGTTCTACGTAGATGAGGTTCCAATACATCCATCGCAAAAAAAAGGCGGGGTTCAAATACATGTCATATAATAAGCATACAGTAAAAAATTTAAGTTGATAAGCATGCATTAATCGAGTCCAGTATATATCTTGAAAAAATAAAAGTACCAGGATATCATCATGTTTTAGAGGGTGCTTGGATCCAAGGGACTATTTTTAGTCTGACTAAAAATAGTCTCTTTTAGAGGCTAAAGTTCCAAGCACCCCTGACTAAAGAGAGGCTAGGACTAGTCTTGAGGCTAAAAACTTTTAGTCATAGGAAACCTACTAAAATATGTATTAGCCCTCTCTCTCCTCATTTAATTCCTCTAGTTTAACACATGCGAGTTCTGGATTGGATGGTTTGGAGGATAATAAATGCTCAATAATTTGATTTTAGTCTCTTTAGTATTTGGATTCAAGCATGGATGAGGCTAGCAAGTTTTAGTCCCACTACTTTTAGTCATGGGACTAAAACGTATCCAAGCACCCTCTTACTCCTACACTCCAGACCCGGTTCAATTCCATCTCGTGGCTCTAATTAATAACCCGGACCGGACAAGAGCAGACTGGCCTAAATTAAGCACTACCTAGAGAATCTAAATAAAACAAAATTCCAACCCCAACAAAAATCTCAATGTTTTCTTCTTGAGAGAGAGCTCGTTGTCAGTTGTCACGATGATTATACCTGATATGGTGGGGTCAGGGATCCATGCGTACGTGCAAGACCATATATAGAGTTTAGGAGTATTTAACTTTTGTAAGGGGCGCTCTTGAGTGCTTTTCTAACTTGAATGTTCAACCATATGATATATCGATGAAAAGGTTATATATAAAATTTAAACAAACCAACCTTCTGATCATCGATGTACGAAATATTTTTATTTTCGGACAAGATTCCACACAAACAAGATAGCAACAATCTGGAATCTTCATGAAGTGGCACCTTTGCTACTCTTAAGTATGAAAAGAACAAAGCTAAATTTCAGTTATGCTAACCTCAAGAAAGCAATCACTATCCATCGAAGGCTATCAAGAGAAAGTGTAAAGAAAATACATGCGTGGAACCTTCTTATTCAATTCCAGTTTTGTAGTATATATTTACTATACTGAAGGGAAAACAAGCATATACAACTAACAAATTGGAATTTAACTAAAAAACAAATACACCTAACATTATGGAATAGAAGAGGCGGTATTAAGCATGATTTTGTGGTCATCGTCATAGTTTATATGTTCTCCTCTGGGGATTGCTAAGTCTCGGTCGACTCGATGCTATATTCGTAGGATTTTACGTCGAGATTCGTGCAATTTTTTTTTAGTTTTACTTTTTCTTTCTTACATGTAATAACACTTGACTTAGACTTGGTTAAGTCTCAGTGGACTGAGACCTAGACACATCCTTCTCCTCCCCACCACCTGTTGCAAATAAGTAAGTCAATAATAAAACCTAAGTAATGCACGAAGATTAGCAAGTACTCCACACAAATAAGGAAGTAAATATTACTCCCTCCGTTCACAAATATAAGATGTTTCAGTTATTTGAATATGGATTACATATGAATTGAAATGAGTGAACAAACACATTAAAATGCGTCTGTATATATCTGAATTGAAAAAAAGTTAGAAAATCTTATTATAGTGAATGTAGGGAATAAATAATTAATGCATGATGAAAAGCATGTACTAACAAGGCCTCACGCAAATAAGGAAGTAAATAAAATGATTTTTCCATCATAAGTAAGGAAATAATGATGCTAGTTGTATACTAATCTTGATTTTTATACCACTCTATAGTGTGAGAATTACTTGGAAGATTGGTTGTTGGATGAATTGATCCAAGGGTACATATGTGTCAAATCCGAGTAGTGTTGGTTGTTCGATGTTCTCTTCCCTTACTGAATTTTGCCACATGTATGTTGAAGATTTCATGCTTTGGTTTAAGCATAATATGCAAGATACACAAATCTGGAAAAATACACTCCACCTTAGTTTAGAAATCTTCTAACTTATAACTCTCCAACTTTATTATATTCTAAAAGGATTGCCATTCGTTTTTACTTTCATATTTACATTGCACAATACTCATAAAAACAGCTCTATATTGTTCTATAAGTTGATTCTCCCATGTTTTTTTAAATATCTTTTTCATTCATTTTTAAAAAATGGCTCAAGGCTATGGCAACACCTTCATGAAGTCTTGTCTTTGCAGTTGCAATATTTAGTTATTCTTATTATTTTCTAGTAAAAACAACAATATGCGAGACTTAAAAGACAAATGTGTTAGATATATTTCATGCTAGTATTATGTAGTAAATACCATGTGGCCATATAATATATTGTTGTTGTAATTAGATTTTCGATGAAATGAAATCTGTAGCTTATACTTTATGTATGCATGACTCTAAATGGACATGCCTGAGTGTAATATGGTATGTTGATATTCGGCCATACTCTAGTTATTTGAACCCTCATTGTGCAATGCACGTGGAACTTATCAGTAAACTCCATTGCATGTTTGTATACACCCTAAAATAGTTTAAATGACCTCATCGATACTTATGAGTTGAAAACACATATATTATATATACACCGGTTAAAAACATGAGAATGTCTTGTTATATTTAAACTATGGGTCCTTGTCTTACTAAAATGTTAAGCTAGATGTGCTATGCCCACTGACAAGTAATAGAACTCATACATCCAATCAAGTTGCCACAAATGCATTTCCTTCCATTTTGAATGTTGTACATGAATACTTTCCAAAAGGGTGTATTTAGACATCTACACAGGCGATACATATCTTTATTAAATGGGGGTTGGTGATACATTATAGTGGTGGTAGTTGGTACTCCCTCCGTCTAGGTGTGTAAGTCATCTTACAAAAACCAAATAATTCCAAAACACTTAGGCACGGTACATTAACTCCCTCCTCGTTTCTTGTTTCATGACATATCAATCAATATGAGATGTGGGTCGTGCATGCTTTCAATGACTTGAGACTTTCAAACATGACATGCAGTGGTTAATTCATTGCATGCAATGCTATTAACTAGCAAAATAACATTAAGTTCTCTCGTTTTCCCCTCCGCCTTAGTCGTGATGCACAACCTAAGATGACTTATACACCTAGACGGAGGAAGTATTACAAGTTGTTTTTGGAGGTAAAATATTATTTGGACTTGTTGCGACCATCATCTTAGGGAGATCGAATGAATAATTGCCTTGTAATAGTAATAATTCCATTCCTAAAAGTAACAAAATATTCCTAGCCTACTCTTAAAAATAGTATATATATAGTTCAATTCTGGTTTTTGTCACGTAAAACATGGTATTCACTTACCACAACCATTTTTTGAGGTGACTGGATCGATAATTGCCTTCCTAATAGTAATAATTGACTTCCTAAAAGCAATCAAACATTATCTCTTTCTTTCCATGGTGTCGCCAGACAAAAGTTCAGGAGAGGGTTGATATGTCTCCAACGTATTTATAATTTTTGATTGTTCCGTGCTATTATATTATCTGTTCTGTATGTTTTATATGCATTAACATGCTATTTTATATGATTTTTGGGACTAACCTATTAACCTAGAGCCCAGTGTCAGTGCCAGTTTCTGTTTTTTTCCTTGTTTTAGAGTTCCGTAGAAAAGGAATACCAAACAGACTCCAAATGGAATAAAACTTTCACGATGATTTTTCTTGGACCAGAAGACATCCAGGAGACTTGGAGTGCATGAAGAGCCATGAGGCGGCCACAATGATGGAGAGCGCGCCCAGGGGGTAGGGCGCGCCCCCGACCTTGTGGGCCCCTTGGTGACCCCCTGACCTAGATCCTCCTTCTATATATTCTCATATGCCCCGAAAACTTCCAGGGGAGCCACGAAACCACTTTTCCACCACCACAACCTTATGTACCTGTGAGATCCCATCTAGGGACATTTTTCGGCATCCTGCCGGAGGGGGATTCAATCACAGAGGGCTTGTACATCAATACCATTGCCACTCTGATGAAGCGTGAGTTATGACAGTGTTGGGGAACATAGTAATTTCAAAAAATTTCCTACGCACACGCAAGATCATGGTGATGCTTAGCAACGAGAGGGGAGAGTTTTGTCTACGTACCCTTCGTAGACCGCAACGGAAGCATTGACACAACGTAGAGGAAGTAGTCGTACGTCTTCCCGATCCGACCGATCCAAGCACCGTTACTCCGGCACCTCCGAGTTCTTATCACACGTACAGCTCGATGACGCTCCCCGGGCTCCGATCCAGCAAAGCTTCGGGGATGAGTTCCGTCAGCACAACGGCGTGGTGACGATGATGATGTTCTACCGACGCAAGGCTTCGCCTAAGCACTACAAGGATATGATCAAGGTGGAATATGGTGGCAGGGGGCACCGCACACGGCTAAAGAACGATCACGTGGATCAACTTGTGTGTCTATGGGGTGCCCCCTGCCCCCGTATATAAAGGAGTGGAGGAGGGGAGGGCCGGCCCTCTCTATGGCGCGCCCTAGGGGAGTCCTACTCCCACCGGGAGTAGGATTCCCCCTTTCCTAGTCCAACTAGGAGTCCTTCCATGTAGTAGGAGTAGGAAACAAGGAAGAGGCGCAGCCCCTCTCCCTAGTCCAATTCGGACTAGGCCTTGGGGGGCGCGCGGCCTGCCCTAGGCAGCCCCTCTCTCTTTCCCGTATGGCCCAATAAGGCCCAATACTTCTCCCGGCGAATTCCCGTAACTCTCCGGTACTCCGAAAAATACCCGAATCACTCGGAACCTTTCTGATGTCCGAATATAGTCGTCCAATATATCGATTTTTACGTCTCGACCATTTCGAGACTCCTCGTCATGTCCCCGATCTCATCTGGGACTCCGAACTTCATCGGTACATCAAAACTCATAAACTCATAATATAACTGTCATCGAAACCTTAAGCGTGCGGACCCTACGGGTTCGAGAATAATGTAGACATGACCGAGACACGTCTCCGGTCAATACCAATAGCGGGACCTGGATGCCCATATTGGCTCCTACATATTCTACGAAGATCTTTATCGGTCAGACCGCATAACAACATACGTTGTTCCCTTTGTCATCGGTATGTTACTTGCCCGAGATTCGATCGTCGGTATCCAATACCTAGTTCAATATGGTTACCGGCAAGTCTCTTTACTCGTTCCGTAATACATCATCCCGCAACTAACTCATTAGTTGCAATGCTTGCAAGGCTTAAGTGATGTGCATTACCGAGAGGGCCCAGAGATACCTCTCCGACAATCGGAGTGACAAATCCTAATCTCGAAATACGCCAACCCAACATGTACCTTTGGAGACACCTGTAGAACTCCTTTATAATCACCCAGTTACGTTGTGACGTTTGGTAGCACACAAAGTGTTCCTCCGGCAAACGGGAGTTGCATAATATTATAGTCATAGGAGCATGTATAAGTCATGAAGAAAGCAATAGCAACATACTAAACGATCGGGTGCTAAGCTAATGGAATGGGTCATGTCAATCAGATCATTCATCTAATGATGTGATCCCGTTAATCAAATAACAACTCTTTGTCCATGGTTGGGAAACATAACCATCTTTGATTAACGAGCTAGTCAAGTAGAGGCATACTAGTGACACTCTGTTTGTCTATGTATTCACACATGTATTATGTTTCCGATTAATACAATTCTAGCATGAATAATAAACATTTATCATGAAATAAGGAAATAAATAATAACTTTATTATTGCCTCTAGGGCATATTTCCTTCAGCCTCCCACTTGCACTAGAGTCAATAATCTAATTCACATCGTCATGTGATTTAACAGCAATAGTTCACATCACCATGTGATTAACACCCATAGTTCACATCGCCATGTGACCAACACCCAAAGGGTTTACTGGATTCAGTAATCTAGTTCACATCGCTATGTGATTAACACCCAAAGAGTACTAAGGTGTGATCATGTTTTGCTTGTGAGAGAATCTTAGTCAACGGGTCTGCCACATTCAGATCCGCATGTATTTTGCAAATTTCTGTGTCAACAATGCTCTGCATGGAGCTACTCTAGCTAATTGCTACCACTTTCAATATGTATCTAGACCGAGACTTAGAGTCATCTAGATTAGTGTCAAAACTTGCATCGGCGTAACCCTTTACGACGAACCTTTTTTCACTTCCATAATCGGGAAACATATCCTT
This sequence comes from Triticum monococcum, assembly GCA_034509565.1. Taxonomy (NCBI): domain Eukaryota; kingdom Viridiplantae; phylum Streptophyta; class Magnoliopsida; order Poales; family Poaceae; genus Triticum; species Triticum monococcum. The sequence continues at coordinate 181,996,916 of CM067843.1, read as the reverse complement.
ATTCCACTAAGGATAATTTTTGACCGCTGTCCAGTGATCTACTCCTAGATCACTATTGTACTCCCTTGCCAAACTCAGTGGTAGGGTATACAATAGATCTGGTACACAGCATAGCATACTTTATAGAACCTATGACCAAGGCATAGGGAATGACATTCATTCTCTTTCTATCTTCTCCCGTGGTCGGACTTTGAGTCTTACTCAATTTCACACCTTGTAACATAGGCAAGAAACTCTTTCTTTGACTGTTCCATTTTGAACTACTTCAAAATCTTGTCAAGGTATGTATTTATTGAAAAAAACTTATCAAGCGTCTTGATCTATCTCTATAGATCTTGATGCTCAACATGTAAGCAGCTTCACCGAAGTCTTTCTTTGAAAAACTCCTTTCAAACACTCCTTTATGCTTTACAGAATAATTCTACATTATTTCCGATCAACAATATGTCATTCACATATACTTATCAGAAATGCTGTAGTGCTCCCACTCAGTTTCTTGTAAATACAGGCTTCACCGCAAGTCTGTATAAAACTATATGCTTTGATCAACTTATCAAAGCGTGTATTCCAACTCTGAGATGCTTGCACCAGTCCATAGATGAATCGCTGGAGCTTGCATATTTTGTTAGCACATTTAGGATTGACAAAACCTACTGGTTGCATCATATACAACTCTTCTTTAAGAAATCCATTAAGGAATGCAGTTTTTTTATCCATTTGCTAGATTTCATAAAATGCGGCAATTGCTAACATGATTCGGACAGACTTAAGCATAGATACGAGTGAGAAACTCTCATCGTAGTCAACACTTTGAACTTGTCGAAAACCTTTTGCGACAATTCTAGCTTTGTAGATAGTAACACTACTATCAACGTCCGTCTTCCTCTGGAAGATCCATTTATTTTCTATGGCTTGCCGATCATCGGGCAAGTCAACCAAAGTCCATACTTTGTTTTCATACATGAATCCCATCTCAGATTTCATGGCCTCAAGACATTTTGCGGAATCTGGGCTCATCATCGCTTCCTCATAGTTCGCAAGTTCGTCATGGTCTAGTAACATGACTTCCAGAACAGGATTACTGTACCACTCTGGTGCGGATCTCACTCTGGTTTACCTACGAGATTCAGTAGTAACTTGATCTGAAGTTTTATGATCATCATCATTAGCTTCCTCACTAATTGGTGCAGTAGTCACAGGAACAGATTTCTGTGATGAACTACTTTCCAATAAGGGAGAAGGTACAGTTACCTTATCAAGTTCTACTTTCCTCCCACTCACTTCTTTCGAGAGAAACTCCTTCTCTAGAAAGGATCCATTATAAGCAACGAATGTCTTGCCTTAGGATCTATGATAGAAGGTGTACCCAACAGTCTCCTTTTGGGTATCCTATGAAGACATATTTCTCCGATTTGGTTTTGAGCTTATCAGGATGAAACTTTTTCACATAAGCATCACAACCCCAAACTTTAAGAAACGACAACTTTGGTTTCTTTCTAAACCACAGTTCAGATTGTGTCGTCTCAACGGACTTAGATGGTGCCCCCTTTTTAATGTGAATGCAGCTGTCTTTAATGCATAACCTCAAAAACGATAGTGGTAAATCGGTAAGAAACATCATAGATTTGCACTATATCTAATAAAGTACGTCTATGACGTTCAGACACACCATTATGCTGTGGTGCTCCGGGTGGCACGAATTTGTGAAACTATTCCACATTGTTTTAATTGAAGACCAAACTCGTAACTCAAATATTTGTCTCCGCGATCAGATCGTAGAAGCCTTATTTTCTTGTTACGATGATTCTCCACTTCACTCTGAAATTCTTTTAACTTTTCAAATGTTTCAGACTTATGTTTCATCAAGTAGATATACTCATATCTGCTCAAATCATCTGTGAAGATCAGAAAATAATGATACCTATCGCGAGCCTCAATATTCATCGGACCACATACATCAGTATGTATGATTTCCAACAAATCTGTTGCTCGCTCCATTGTTCTGAAGAACAGAGTCTTAGTCATCTTGCCCATGAGGCATGGTTCGCAAGCATCAACTAATTCATAATCAAGTGATTCAAAAAGCCCATCAGCATTGAGTTTCTTCATGCGTTTTACACCAATATGACCTAAACGGCAGTGCCACAAATAAGTTGCACTATCATTATTAACTTTGCATCTTTTGGTTTCAATATTATGAATATGTGTATCACTACGATCGAGATCCAATGAACTTGTTTCATTGGGTGTATGACCATCAAAGGTTTTATTCATGTAAACAAAACAACAATTATTCTCTGACTTTAATGAATAACCGTATTGCAATAAACATGATCAAATCATATTCATGCTCAACGCAAAAACCAAATAACACTTATTTACGTTCAACACTAATCCCGAAATTATAGGGAGTGTGCGATGATGATCATATCAATCTTGGAACCACTTCCAACACACATCGTCACTTCACCCTTAACTAGTCTCTGTTTATTCTGCAACTCCCGTTTCGAGTTACTAATCTTAGCAACTGAACTAGTATCAAATACTGAGGGGTTTCTATGAACACTAGTAAAGTACACATCAATAACATGTATATCAAATATACTTATGTTCACTTTGCCATCCTTCTTGTCCGCCAAATACTTGGGGCAGTTCCACTTCCAGTGACCAGTCCCTTTGCAGTAAAAGCACTTAGTCTCAGGCTTAGGATCAGACTTGGGCTTCTTCACTTGAGCAGCAACTTGCTTGCCATTCTTCTTGAAGTTCCCCCTTCTTCCCTTTTCCCTTTTCTTGAAACTAGTGGTCTTGTCAACCATCAACACTTGATGTTTTTCTTGATTTCTACCTTCGTTGATTTCAGCATCACGAAGAGCTTGGGAGTTGTTTCCGTTATCCCTTGCATATTATAGTTCATCACGAAGTTCTACTAACTTGGTGATGGTGACTAGAGAATTCTGTCAATCACTATCTTATCTGGGAGATTAACTCCCACTTGATTCAAGTGATTGTAGTACCCAGACAATCTGAGCACATGCTCACTAGTTGAGCGATTCTCCTCCATCTTTTAGCTATAGAACTTGTTGGAGACTTCATATTTCTCAACTCGGGTATTTGCTTGAAATATTAACTTCAACTCCTGGAACATCTCATATGGTCCATGACGTTCAAAACGTTTTTGAAGTCCCGATTCTAAGCCATTAAGCATGGTTCACTAAACTATCAAGTAGTCATCATATTGAGCTAGCCAAACGTTCATAACGTCCGCATCTGCTCCTGCAATAGGTCTGTCACCTAGCGGTGCATCAAGGACATAATTCTTCTGTGCAGCAATGAGGATAAACCTCACATCACGGATCCAATCCGCATTACTGCTACTAACATCTTTCAACACAATTTTTCTCTAGGAACATATCAAAATAAACATATGAAAGCAACAACACGAGCTATTGATCTACAACATAGATATGCTAATACTACCAGGACTAAGTTCATGATAAATTAAAGTTCAATTAATCATATTACTTAAGAACTCCCACTTAGATAGACATCCCTCTAATCCTCTAAGTGATCACGTGATCCAAATCAACTAAACCATAACCGATCATCACGTGAAATGGAGTAGCTTTCAATGGTGAACATCATTATGTTGATCATATCTACTATATGATTCACGCTCGACCTTTTGGTCTCAGTGTTCCGAGGCCATATCTGCATATGCTAGGCTCGTCAAGTTTAACCTGAGTATTCTGCGTGTGCAAAACTGGCTTGCACCCGTTGTAGATGGACGCAGAGCTTATCACACCTGATCATCACGTGGTGTCTGGGCACGACGAACTTTGGCAACGGTGCATACTCAGGGAGAACACTTTTATTTTGATAATTTAGAGAGAGATCATCTTATAATGCTACCGTCAATCAAAGCAAGATAAGATGCATAAAAGATAAACATCACATGCAATCGATATAAGTGATATGATATGGCCATCATCATCTTGTGCTTGTGATCTCCATCTCCGAAGCACCGTCATGATCACCATCGTCACCGGCGCGACACCTTGATCTCCATCGTAGCATCGTTGTCGTCTCGCCAATCTTATGCTTCCACGACTATCACTACCGCTTAGTGATAAAGTAAAGCATTACAGCGCGATTGCATTGCATACAATAAAGCGACAACCATATGGCTCATGCCAGTTGCCGATAACTCGGTTACAAAACATGATCATCTCATACAATAAAATTTAGCATCATGTATTGACCATATCACATCACAACACGCCCTGCAAAAACAAGTTAGACGTCCTCTACTTTGTTTGTTGCAAGTTTTACGTGGCTGCTACGGGCTTAAGCAAGAACCAATCTTACCTACGCATCAAAACCACAACGGTAGTTTGTCAAGTTGATGCCGTTTTAACCTTCGCAAGGACCGGGCGTAGCCACACTCGGTTCAACTAAAGTTGGAGAAACAGTCACCCGCAAGCCACCTATGTGCAAAGCACGTCGAGAGAACTGGTCTCGCGTAAGCGTACGCGTAATGTCGGTTCGGGCCGCTTCATCCAACAATACCGCCTAACCAAAGTATGACATGCTGGTAGGCAGTATGACTTATATCGCCCACAACTCACTTGTGTTCTACTCGTGCATATAACATCAAACCATAAAACCTAGGCTCGGATGCCACTGTTGGGGAATGTAGTAATTTCAAAAAATTTCCTACGCACACGCAAGATCATGGTGATGGATAGCAACAAGAGGGGAGAGTGTTGTCTACGTACCCTTCGTAGACCGCAACGGAAGCGTTGACGCAACGTAGAGGAAGTAGTCGTACGTCTTCCAGATCCGACCGATCCAAGCACCGTTACTCCGGCACCTCCGAGTTCTTAGCACACGTACAGCTCGATGACGCTCCCCAGGCTCCGATCCAGCAAAGCTTCGGGGATGATTTCCGTCAGCACAATGGCGTGGTGACGATGATGATGTTCTACCGACGCAGGGCTTCACCTAAGCACTACACGAATATGATCGAGGTGGAATATGGTGGCAGGGGGCACCGCACACGGCCTGGAACGATCACGTGGATCAACTTGTGTGTCTATGGGGTGCCCCCTGCCCCCGTATATAAAGGAGTGGAGGAGGGGAGGGCCGGCCCTCTCTATGGCGCGCCCTAGGGGAGTCCTACTCCCACCGGGAGTAGGATTCCCCCTTTCCTAGTCCAACTAGGAGTCCTTCCATGTAGTAGGAGTAGGAAACAAGGAAGGGGCGCAGCCCCTCTCCCTAGTCCAATTCAGACTAGGCCTTGGGGGGGCGCGCGGCCTGCCCTAGGAAGCCCCTCTCTCTCTTTCCCGTATGGCCCAATAAGGCCCAATACTTCTCCCGGCGAATTCCCGTAACTCTCCGGTACTCCGAAAAATACCCGAATCACTCGGAACCTTTCCGATGTCCGAATATAGTCGTCCAATATATCAATTTTTACGTCTCGACCATTTCGAGACTCCTCGTCATGTCCCCGATCTCATCCGGGACTCCGAACTCCTTCGGTACATCAAAACTCATAAACTCATAATATATCTGTCATCGAAACCTTAAGCGTGCGGACCCTACGGGTTCGAGAACAATGTAGACATGACCGAGACACGTCTCCGGTCAATAACCAATAGCGGGACCTGGATGCCCATATTGGCTCCTACATATTCTATGAAGATCTTTATCGGTCAGACCGCATAACAACATACGTTGTTCCCTTTGTCATCGGTATGTTACTTGCCCGAGATTCGATCGTCGGTATCCAATACCTAGTTCAATCGCGTTACCGGCAAGTCTCTTTACTCATTCCGTAATACATCATCCCGCAACTAACTCATTAGTTGCAATGCTTGCAATGCTTGCAAGGCTTAAGTGATGTGCATTACCGAGAGGGCCCAGAGACACCTCTCCGTCAATCGGAGTGACAAATTCTAATCTCGAAATACGCCAACCCAACATGTACCTTTGGAGACACCTGTAGAGCTCCTTTATAATCACCCAGTTACGTTGTGATGTTTGGTAGCACCCAAAGTGTTCCTCCGGCAAATGGGAGTTGCATAATCTCGTAGTCATAGGAACATGTATAAGTCATGAAGAAAGCAATAGCAACATACTAAACGATCGGGTGCTAAGCTAATGGAATGGGTCATGTCAATCAGATCATTCATCTAATGATGTGATCCCGTTAATCAAATAACAACTCTTTGTCCATGGTTGGGAAACATAACCATCTCTGATTAACGAGCTAGTCAAGTAGAGGCATACTAGTGACACTCTGTCTATGTATTCACACATGTATTATGTTTCCGGTTAATACAATTCTAGCATGAATAATAAACATTTATCATGAAATAAGGAAATAAATAATAACTTTATTATTGCCTCTAGGGCATATTTCCTTCAGACAAACCTACGGGTCCATAACTAGTAGCTAGATGGCTTGTTCTCTCTCTTTGATTCTCAATACCATGTTCTCCTCGATGTTCTTGGAGATCTATTCGATGTAATACTCTTTTGCGGTGTGTTTGCCGAGATCCGATGAATTGTGGATTTATGATCAGCTTATCTATGAATATTATTTGAATCTCCTCTGAATTCTTTTATGCATGATTTGATATCTTTGCAAGTCTCTTCAAACTATCAATTTGGTTTGGCCAACTAGATCGGTTTTTCTTGCAATGGGAGAAGGGTTTAGCTTTGGGTTCAATCTTGCGGTGTCCTTTCCCAGTGATAGTAGGGGCAGAAAGGCACGTATTGTATTGTTGCCATCGAGGATAACAAGATGGGGTTTTCATCATATTGCTTGAGTTAATCCCGCTACATCATGTCATCTTACTTAATGTGTTACTCTGTTCATATGAACTTAATACTCTAGATGAGTAATAGTAGTAGATGCAGAATCGTTTCGGTCTACTTAAGATGGACGTGATGCCTATATTCATGATCATTGCCTTAGATATCGTCATAACTTTGCGCTTTTCTATCAATTGCTTGGTAGTAATTTGTTCACCCACCGTAATAATTTCTATCTTGAGAGAAGCCTCTAGTGAAACCTATGGCCCCCGGGTCTATTTTCCATCATATAAGTTTCTGATTTACTTTCTTTGCAATATTTTACTTTCCATTCCATAAAAAAAACCAAAAATATTACTTTACCGTTTATCCATCTATATTAGATCTCATTTTGCAAATTACCGTGAAGGGATTGACAACCTCTTATCGTGTTGGGTGCAAGTTGATGTTTGTTTGTGCAGGTATTCGGTGGTTTGTCACGTTGTCTCCTACTGGATTGATACCTTGGTTCTCAAAACCGAGGGAAATACCTACTCTACTTTGCTGCATCACCCTTTCCTCTTCAAGGGAAAAACCAACGCAAGCTCAAGAGGTAGCAAGGGTTTGAGTGGATTAGCCAAGGAAGATGCCCACGACAAGTTTCTCTATATGTTTGAGAGACGATGTTAGGTGTTGGGCTATGTGCATCGACTGTAACATAAAAAATTCTAAGCGTAGATCAACCAACAACATGATAAGGGAGATGGATTACGAGATCAATACCACTAGAGACGCAGTGCCATGCATCCGAAGAAGAGTTGGGGCTGCACATCTTAGGAGTCGTCTCCCCCTCCCTGATCCCCCTCGAACAGCCGGTCGTCGGATCCCTCGATCAAGTTTGCCTAAGCGGCGCAAGTGCACCTCCTCTAATGGCATTCACATGTGTAGGAGGAACGCCATGCGGCAGACTGCTAGGTCCGATCGCACAACCATAGCGAGTGGAGTTGCTAATTGCAACACATGAAAGCCCTAATGATAAATGCCTAAGTTATCAATTGAATATGTGTGCCACACTTCCAATATATATATGCATCCATCAAGGGCTCAATACATCGGCCCCGTATGGATCCGAAAGCCCACAAGTTTACTTGGCCCATATCCAAGTTCAGGTTGGACCACATCCGACCAGTGAAGTCGGATGTGATCTGACCTGTTTGGTTGGTAGCAGCCTCTAGGAGAGCTTGCTGACCAGCAAGCAGACAATGAATCTGTTTTGGTGAACCTATACAACATGTCACACTTGTGTTCCCTTTGCCTCAAGATATATGTTGCCGGGCTCAAGGAGAATTGGTCATCCTTGTTGCAGCCCGACCTCTTTCTCATTCTTGTGATGACGACCTCAAAACCGGATTATCTCATAATCCTTATCACATGTCCATACTTATCCAGGCCGGATCATGTGAGGGCCCTAGAGTATATCTGATGCTGAGCATCCTATGGACATCACCATGTCAAGAGTCCATTTGGCAAGTGACACGTGCGACATCTACTTCTTACATGTAAAGATGAATCATCTCCTTTACGCGTGCTCACTTGAACCCTTTGAGGATGGTATACTACTTGACACTCCACTCCTGTGCATGCATAGGTATTATCGGAGCACCACAGATGACGAGGAGGAGTGCGAGCACAAGTGTATCCACCATCCGCGAGGGAAGCTTGGAAGTGGAGACGGAAGAAGGAACAAGAAGATGGAGTTGCTGGAAGCTACAATGGTCGGACATTCGGGCCAAGGCCGAACATTTGGCGCTTGTGCAGTTGCGTAGGAGCTGCACCAACAGACGACCAAAATTCTTCAACAGCCAGACATCCGGCGCTATGCGAATGGGCCTGACATCTGGCCACCTATCGGATATCCGACGAAGGATACCCAAAGCCACCAGAAGTTTGGCCACCGCTTGGTCGGACTGAAGGAAATATGCCCTAGAGGCAATAATAAACTTGTTATTTATATTTCCTTATATCATGATAAATGTTTATTATTAATGCTAGAATTTTATCAACCAGACTTAGTACATGTGTGAATACATAGACAAAAAGAGTGTCCCTAGTATGCCTCTACTTGACTAGCTCGTTAATCAAAGATGGTTAAGTTTCCTGACCATAGACATGTGTTGTCATTTGATGAACGTGATCACATCATTAGAGAATGATGTGATGGACAAGACCCATCTGTTAGCTTAGCATAATGATCATTAAGTTTTATTGCTATTGCTTTCTTCATGACGTATACATATTCCTTTGACTATGAGATTATGCAACTCCCGAATACCGGAGGAACACCTTGTGTGCTATCAAACGTCACAACGTAACTGGGTGATTATAAAGAGGCGCTACAGGTGTCTCCGAAGGTATTTGTTGGGTTGGCATAGATCGAGATTAGGATTTGTCACTCCGAGTATCAGAGAGGTATCTATGGGCCCTCTCGGTAATGCACATCATGGTAAGCCTTGCAAGCAATGTGACTACTTGGTTAGTTACGGCATGATGCATTACGGAACGAGTAAAGAGACTTGTCGGATCTATCGTAGTCCTTTCGTTAAGTAAGAGTGTCGAACCCAACAAGGAGCAGAAGGAAATGACAAGCGGTTTTCAGTAAGGTATTCTCTACAAGCACTAAAATTATCGGTAGCAGATAGTTTTGTGATAAGGTAATTTGTAACGGGTAACAAGTAACAAAAGTTTTCCACTATGCTTAGAGATCAAACTCCAACAACTCTTCAAACTTATTCAAGTTTTCGACTATATCTTCCTTATGCCATGCTACTCGGTGTTGGCGAAGCAATTCCACTCGGAAGTCGGAACCATCAAAACATCCATATCTAGTCGTTGTTCCAAAACCTAGTTCAATCAGAGCCTCCAACATTCCACTCGCAGCCCCTGAAGCAACCTGGTAAACCTTCTGTTGTCATGTCTGAAATTTTGAGCCATTCTAGTAGGAACTTCTAAAGTGCCAACAGAGAGTGTGCCACTACCGAGGTACTCACTTCACAACCACTAATTCAGTTTTATTCGAACCTACCAATGCATATCAAAGTTATCACTTTTGTTTACTTCAGACCTTGATCATAGTTCTATTATTATGGTTGAGAACCCATAAAAACACCTCTTTTGTATAAATATGTTATAACACGTATTTGATGTGATCAATCTGACATGCTTGCTAGAGAAAGAGGTGTCTGAGGGGCACATAGAAGAGATCTTCAATCCCCATGCGTTAGACTTTAATGGATGACTTGATCACGCCAATAAGATTCACCTGGACAAATCGAGCAGGTCTGAACGAAACCCTGCACATGGTGGAAGTTCATTAATATATTAAGGGCCATTATACATGAGATCAAGGATCAAGATTTTGATGCATTGATAAATTTGTTGATCACCTATGTAAAGATCAGCAACCTTGTTTGACAAAAGAGTCGTCCACCTAATATAATTTATATCTAAACATAAATTATCACTTTTTGTGCCTATCAAAGATCCTTACAACATCCAATTTATGGATTCATGCAAATGGTGATACTACGAAATCATTAAGCTCTTTTATCTCACACGTCAAGTAATGTGACTCTTGAAACATATTTTTAAAACAAATACAAATGATTTTTCATGCCAATAAAGGAGCAAGATCCCACTTGTTGAACTTCTTACCGATGACTTGGTCACGAACTTGAGAGTCTTTAGTGTGAAACTTCTAGAAAAATCCAACATGCAATGGAAATCGGCTCTTTCCCTTATGAAAATTGTTCGTTTTTTCCGATTCTTATTATAATCCTTCCCTTGGTGAAGATTCACATAGTGGTGCGGAAATGGATGATTTGGTAATCAACATCTTGTTTATGCATCCACATCTTGTTATCCCTGTGGAAATTGGCTTGGCACCCAGTCCATACACGTCTGCTTACGTTGAAATGAAAAAAAGATATTGTTATAAATCGAGACAATATCCACTAATTAAGTAATTCATCGTGTGTACTGAATGGATGATCAAAAGTGGAAAACCCAAATTACAAAAAAAGTTGAAAACCCATAAAAACACCTCCATTCGTATAAACATGTTATGACATGTCGTATTTGGTGTGATCAATCTGACATGATTGCTAGATATAAGGGTGTCGAGGAGAAGGGGTATGTATGCATAGATGTGATATTCAATCCCCATGTACTAGACTTTCACTAACAACTCCGTCAATCTGGTGAGACTCTCCCGAACAAATTGAGCGGGTCTGAACAAAACCCTATGGATGGCAGAAATTCACTAACACATTAAGGGCCATTATACATAAGATCGAGGATCAAGTTTTTTGATGCATTAATTAATTTCTTGATTACCCTTGAAAAGGTTGAAAACCTTGTTTGACAAAAGAATCACCACCTAATATAATTTATGTCTGAAGAGTAAATTATCACTTTTTTCTGCTTATAATAGATCTTTTGTTGTCATCCTAGTTCTAGATTCGTGTATATAAAAGGTAATACTAAGAAATTATTGAGCTCTTTCATCTCACGCATCAACTAATGTGACCCTTAAAACATATTTCTACCACAAATCACAAATGATCTTTCATGCCAATAAATGGTCTAGATCCCATGTGTTGAACTTTTCACCTATGGCTTGATCACGACGGTGAGTGTCTTCGACATGTATCCTCTACACAAAATCCAACATATACTGGAAGTACATTGATATAAAAGATACCTACATATCTCATCCTAAGTACTGTATGGCATATTTTGATGTACAATCAATTTAGGCATTAATTGTAAGCGATACAGGTGGAAGATCTACCAAGATATGCACAAACCAGATGAGAGGTTTAATCCCATGAGTCAGAGTTTGACTGTCAGCTCAATCGCATTGGCAAGAGCGTCTGGACAAAACCCGACATATGAAGTTTATTGCAATACGTAAAGAGCTGCTAAATTTGAGATAGAGTAATATTCTATATGTTAAGAAATGCCAGAGGTTCTAGGCATTATTAACTAGGTAGATTTCGATTGAAGATCGAAAAAATTTTGTCCTCTGAATGACACTGGCTTAGAAGTACCAAACAATGCACCTCAGAGTTTTGTCATACCCTAATGTAAGATATATATGCAAAAACATTGAGCTCTTTCATCACACACATCAAATTATGTGACTCTTAAAAATATGGTTTTGGAACAAACCACAAATGATGATCATGCCAATAAATGGTCAAGATCCCACGTGTTGATTTTTTATCGATAGCTTGATCACAACGGTGAGAGGCTTCGTTATGAATCCTCCATACACATTCCATTATATACAATGGGACTACATTGATATAAAAATGTACCTTTGTATCTAAACATAAGTGATGAAATGCCATATTTTGATATGTGAATGATGCATGCATTGATTATAAGATATATGGGTGGGAGGTGCACTGAGATATGAAAAAAAAATGAGATGTTTGATCCCAAAGCATCATAGTTTGACCGGGGACTCTATCACAACAGTAAGAGAGTCCAAACAAAATCCGACATATGGAGGAAGTTCAATTTAATATGTCAAGAGCCATTAAATATGAGATTGAGGAGTAATATTTGAGACATTAACGTGTGTCAGAGGTGCAAGATAGAATTCACTAGGAGTCTTTGGATTGATGACTAACAAATCATTGTCATTTGAGTGACACTAGCTTAAAGGTACCACACAACGCACCTCATGCCAGTGGATCAAAGCATACAACGATGGCGTTACATGGCTTGCACCTTTATGTCTTTAGCACTCCTGCCCCCTACTCCCTCTCGGACAAACTTTTGCATTGACGTCCTTGTATATTTCTAAAAAGGGTAATTCTTCCTCTAGCCTCTACATGCATACACTTAAAAAAATACTTGGGATGAACACTTTTTGCGTAGAATCTGCAATCTACTCCAAAACGATAGATCCTTTCTCTAGTCTCTAGGTGCGCTTGGTTTCTATTTAACTTTATTTTTTTAGTTTCTTACTCCTTCCCTTAGTGAAGAGTCGCGTAGTTGTGCTAAAATGGATGATTTGGTGCAGAGAGAATCAACATCATTTTTATGCATGCACATATTATTATCCTTGTGGAAATTGGCTCGGTGTCCAATCCATACATGTTTGCTTATGTTGCAATCAAAATGATATTGTTATAAATTGAGAGAATATCCACTAATTAGGTAATTGACCGTGAGTATCAAATGGATATTATGAAGTGGAGAACCCATAAAACACCTCTTTTTGTATAAATACATTATGAAGACGGTGTATTTGATGTGATCAATCTAACATGCTTGCGAGAGAAAGAGGTGTCCGGGGAGCACATCAATGCGGTCTTCAATCCCCATGCACTAGACTTTGATGGACAACTTGATCATGGGATAAGATTCACCTGGACAAATCGATCACGTCTGAACGAAACCCTACAAATGACTGAAGTTCATTAATACGTTAAAGGCCATTATACATGAGACCAAGGATCAAGATGTGATCCATTTATGAATTTCCTGATCGCCTACGAAAAGATCAGCAACCTTGTTTGACAAAAGAGTATCCCACCTAATATAATTTATCTCTAAATGTAAATTATCTCCTTTTGTGTCTATCAAAGACCTTATAGCATCCTAGATCTAGATTCATGAAAAAGGCAAGACTAAGAAATCAGCGAGCTCTTTCATCTCACTCGTCAACTAATGTGACTCCTAAAACATTTTTTAGAACAAATAAAAATGATCTTTCATGCCAATAAATAATCAAGATCCCACGTGTCGAACTTCTTACGGCGTCTTGGTCACAACCGTGAGTATCTTTGATGACCCACAAGTATAGCGGATCTATCGTAGTCCTTTCGGTAAATAAGATTGTCGAACTCAACGAAGAGCAGAAGGAAATGACAAGTGGGTTTCAGTAAGGTATTCTCTGCAAGCACTGAAATTATTGGTAACAGATTGTTTTGTAATAAGGTAATTTGTGACGGGTAACAAGTAACAAAAGTAAACAAGGTGCAACAAGGTGGCCCAATCCTTTTTGTAGCAAAGGACAAGCCTAAACGAACTCTTACATAAAGGAAAACGCTCCCGAGGACACATGGGAATTATCGTCAAGCTAGTTTTCATCACGCTCATATGTTTCGCGTTCGGTACTTTGATAATTTGATATGTGGGTGGACCGGTGCTTGGGTACTGCCCTTCCTTGGACAAGCATCCCACTTATGATTAACCGCTCTTGCAAGCATCCACAACTGCAAAAGAAGTATTAAGGTAAACCTAACCATAGCATGAAACATATGGATCCAAATCAGCCCCTTACGAAGCAGTGCATAAACTAGGGTTTAAGCTTCTGTCACTCTAGCAATCCATCATCTACTTATTACTTGCCAATGCCTTCCCTAGGCCCAAACAATGGTGAAGTGTCATGTAGTCGACATTCACATGGCACCACTAGAGGAAAGACAACATACATCTCATCAAAATATCGAACGAATACCAAATTCACGTGACTACTTATAGCAAGACTTCTCCCATGTCCTCAGGAACAAACATTACTACTCACAAATCATATTCATGTTCATAATCAGAGGGGTATTAATATGCATAAAGGATCTGAACATATGATCTTCCACCAAATAAACCAACTAGCATCAACTACAAGGAGTAATCAACACTACTAGCAACCCACAGGTACCAATCTGAGGTTTTGAGACAAATATTGGATACAAGAGATGAACTAGGGTTTGAGAGGAGATGGTGCTGGTGAACATATTGATGGAGATTGACCCCTCCCGATGAGAGGATCGATGATGATTTCCCCCTCCCGGAGGGATGTTTCCCCGGCAGAACAGCTGCACCGGAGCCCTAGATTGGTTCCGCCAAGGTTCTGCCTCGTGGCGGCGGTGCTTCATCACGAAAGCTTGCTTATGATGTTTTCCAGGGCAAAAGACTTCATATAGCCAAATATGGGCACCAGAGGCCTGCCAGGGGGTCCACGAGACAGGGGGCGCGCCTAGGGGGTAGGGCGCGCCCCCACCCTCATGGATGGTGGGTGGCCCCCCCTCTGGTATTTTCTTCACCCAATATTTTTATATATTCCAAAACCGATTTCCATGGAGTTTTAGGACTTTTGGAGTTGTGCAGAATAGGTCTCTAATATTTGCTCTTCTTCCAGCCCAGAATTCCATCTGCCGGCATTCTCCCTCTTCGTGCCAACCTTGTAAAATAAGACAGAATAGGCATAATTATTGTGACATAATGTGTAATAACAACCCATAATGCAATAAATATTGATATAAAAGCAAGATGCAAAATGGATGTATCAGTATGATGATACCAACGATCGAATCTCAGGCAAGTAACATACCGATGATAAAGGGAATAATGTATGTTGTTATTGCGGTTTGACCGATAAAGATCTTCGTAGAATATGTATGAACCAATATGAGCATTGAGGTTCTGCAATTGGTTATTGATCGGAGATGTGTCTCGGTCATGTCTACATACTTCTCGAACCCGCAGGGTCCGCACGCTTAACGTTCGATGACGATTTGTATTATGAGTTATGTGTTTTGATGAACGAAGTTTGTTTAGAGGCCCAGATGAGATCACAGATGTCAGGACCGGATTTCCGGGATATTAATTTCCCAAAAGCGGCCCTTGTGCTCACCAGCCCCAGGATTACTGTTAGCTGATGAGGCACCAACTTGATACATAAATTCCAAGCAAAGTACATAATATGTAGTACAAGACCATCCTGGCCTATGAGTACAACAATAGGTTTTCTAGTGGCTGAAGGCGGAAGCGGTTTGCGGGTCACCAGCGTCTATGGGAGTCCATTTCCCACAGGAACAGCTTACTAGGATAACTCCTATCTTCGCGAGGCTGCTATCTCCATTGCGTAGGTTCCAGGGCTGTCATCGCAACGTTCCTTTCCACGCAAGAAATTTGGCCAAGACAATAGCCAGGGAAAAGCCAGTGAGTACTTTGAATGTACTCGCAAACATTAAGAACACAGGTATAATATAGTCATTGATAATCATGCTTTAAAATATTCTATGATCACTTCGTCAGTTGTGAAATAAGGTTTATGATGCACGCAAGTAGATCATTTAAATAAAACATGAGTAAACAATCAGGGAGTAGAAATGAAAAGCACCGATCGGGTGTCTGAAGCGACGCCTCGAAAGGATAATAATATGAAGCGTGCCTCAGTCGGGCGTCTGTGCGACACCACATAAAGGGCTTATAAGTAAATGCAATAACAAGCATGCCACAGTCGGGCGTCTGTGCGACACCACATAAAGGGCTTATAAGTAAATGAAATAACACGCATGCCACAGTCGGGCGTCTGAGCGACACCACATAAAGGGCTTATAAGTAAATGAAATAACAAAACATGCCACAGTCGGGCGTCTGAGCGACACCACATAAAGGGCTTATGTATAAAAATAATCATAATGAATATCCAGGAGGTAGAACCGTCCCAGGGATACTCAATAATTCAAATAACATAAATGATTAGTCCATAAAAATAATAATCATAATCATCATACGTCACAAGTTATGATCCATATTCTGGTTTAGTAGTTTCTCCTCCGAAGACCGACACTAAGACCGACGCTTGACCCATCCCAGACTGTAGTCCTTAACCATGGACACGGCTATTCGAATAGGTTTAATATCTCTGCAGAGGGTGTACTCTTTACTCACTAGCAACGGATTCCTTTAGTCCATCGGGACTAATTCCGTCCACGGTCTTTTGATTGAAAACACACCTGACCGCACACACCAGCCTAACTCACCAGTGCCTGGAATCACCCTTGACACCTGTTAAGCAAAACTCTAAGTGGGGAGGCTACAACCTCGACTAGCATGGGATCACAAAATTTATACCGCGCGCAAACTGGGGGAGCTACCCCCTTCGGCTACAACCGAAAACACCCATGCCCCCGGACCGGATGACTGGCTTTAATCCAGGGCCATGGAACCCTGATCGCGGTCTCTCTGTACGGTGTGTGCTAGACAGGGGTTGACAACTTACTGAACCGTGCCCTACCTACGGCAGGGACAAGTGGCAGCATGAAACAAGTATGGGGGTTACTGGAACAAGACTCGATCCACGGCCGACTCAGGAGGCTTAAGTATTTCCTGCATGATTAGCTCAAGGATAATATTTCACACCCATCAGACACAACCACCACTCATCATACCTCCCCCCTACCTCGCCAGTCATAACCGCCTCGACGAGGGACAAGCTCGTGTCTACCCAAGACAGAGTCTTTCCCGGATCCTTCCCGGTAGGCATGAGAGGCATATGAGGGTGATTGCTATCACAAGTATGTCCATTTCCAACAGCAAAATTTTCCATCTTTGCACTCAAAGTGTATGATCATATCGTCACAAACACATAACGGATACTCCATGTCACGGTGGTGTTGTAACTGTATCAAACATCACACGATAATATTATACCTGAGTTCAGAATTGCTTGCCTTTAAGTTGTGGAGAGGCAGGGTGCATTCCAACACCTTGAAAGTTTTCTTCTCTCTCCAACAAATCCTATTTTTGGAAATATTTAAATTATCACCTAATTAAAAATAGTACAAAAATGTTGCTTGGAAAATTTTGAAATAAATATGAAAATAAACTAGACAATATTTGAGGAATAACAGAAAAAGAATCAAGTCATTTGGATTTATATTTTAAAAGTTATAGCCAGTCAAAGTTTAGTCAAAATCTATTTTTAAAATAAAATAGAAAAAAGAAAAACGCTTCGATGAGAATACGCTTTCGAGCAGAGGAGACGTACTCTGGGGTGATGCGCTTTCACTTAAACACATGGACCGGTGCGGGGTCACTGACAGTGGGTCCACGGGGCCCACTGGTCAGGTTTGACCGGTCTCCTTTCCCTCTTCTTCCTCTGCCTGAGAGGGGGCGGGACTCCGGCGATCGTCGCCGACGATTGGCATCTCCTCACGGGGCCCCGAGGGCGGGGACGGATCCGCCACTCCAGGGCGGTCCTCCCGGTGGTCGCCAGGCCGGAGGGGACGGAGGGAGCTGTCGGCGGCGAGCTCCTCGGCGGAGGTGGCCTCGGTGGGGGCTTGGGCTATGATGGTTCCCGAGCTGGATTGAGGTGTTGGGCAGCTCCGCGGGATCACGGGGATTCGAATGGTGGCGCTAGTTTGACGGGAGGGGCTCGGGTTGTGACCGAATGGACTGGAGGGCGGCGGCGGCTGATCCTGCCGGAGCTGGGGAAGATGACCTCTTCTCTTCGATTGTTGGCTACGGGGGAACTAGGGGAGTGGACTAAGATCGCATGGGTGCTCAGATGAGCTCGGGGTCTCTCTTTATAGTGCAACGAGGTCGGTTCCGCAGCGGTAGTGGATAAGGTCGCCGGCGAACCGCCTCTCTGTTGCATCAGGGGGTCGTGGCGGCGACAAGCGCTAGGGGACATGCTTGTGGATGAGCTCGTGCTGCTCCAGGGGGCAGGTGGCGAGCCGGGGTGGCTCGGGCGGCGCCGACCGGGGCAGGAGCCACTGTGGCCGGCCGCTTGCCGCCGTGGCCGACCTGACGGCGGCCCTGTTGGGCGCCAGGGGAGGGCTTGGCTGGTTCCTGCAAGCAGATGAGGTCGGGGGGTGCGGCTCTACAGGCGAGCAAGGGCTGGGGCGCGACGCGGCGACCCGAGCGCACGCACGTGCGAAACACGCGCTCTGGGCGCGCCTAGAGCACGCACGAGACGTGCTCGACAGTTTGTCAGGGTAGCCTAGAGTGCTTGAGAGGGGCTGGCAAATAACAGGACTAGTTTAGGGTTAGCAAGGGGATCAAAGGACATGGTGGTTTGGTCAGGGGCTCAAGTTCACAATGTAAACTTGAAATCATGCCAAATCTGGCCATGCACACAGGGTGTTTGACAAAATGCCAAAGGCATCTAGGAAATTCTTGGGGTGGCCCAAATCTCCAGATCAGAGTCTCTTTGAATGAATAAGAGAGTGGTGAGGTTAGTTTGCCAAAAGCTCAAACTTGTTAGTGTAAGTTTTGCCAAACTTCAGTTCTGGGCAGAAGGAAAAAGGCATTGTTTCAGGAGCCAAAAATCTTCCAATGGGTCCACTCTCCTGGACTTAAGGGTTTGGTGTGGTGTACTACAAGCAGGAGAAAGCTCATGGCCATTAGAGCAAAAAATTATTAGGGATGCAGTTGAAAACACCCAACTGGGCCAGAATGAAAACGAGGTTGATTCACTCAAATTTTTCAAAGAACATCAATGGGTTTTTGCATAAAGTTGAATTACATACCACTAATAACATCCCACAATTTTGGTGGAAGTTTTAAAGAAATATTTAATTAGGTTGTAGTGCAAAATTGCTCTCTGGACCAGATTTTTAAACTTGGGGTAGAGCTCAAAATATTAAATGAATGAAATATATTTTTGCATAAAAGTGATTTAAAAACATCACATGTCACCTCCAATTTTTGGTGAAAATTTTAAATAAGTTTATCAAGTGGTTGTAGTTCGAAAAGAGCCCCAAACTTAATGAAAAATCTTTTTATGGAATAAAGCTCAGAGAAAAACAATTATGCAAATAAACTCCATTGATAATAGAAATGTTTTTCTTGAAAGGGCAAACAAGTCCAATAATATATTTGGAAACTTTCACTTGGGATAAAACTCCATAAAAAAACCAAGAAAAGGGTGGTACTGAAATCAAAGGAAACGCAGAAAAATGAAAAGTTTAATTTTCCTCGCAAAATTTTAATTAGTAAAACAAGGTCAAAATTTTGGGGTGTCACAACACTACCCCCCTTAAGAAAAATCTCGTCCTCGAGATTTGCTAAAAGCTGTTTTAAGAAAATATATGCAATAAAATGTGGCTACAGTGAGAGGGCAGTAAGTGGTGTAAAACCACAGTGTGGAACACTGGCGCTGCATGGAAAAATCTATGGGTAGGAGGAAAACGAGAGATTTTCTACGCTGGATACAATAAATTTGGAATAAATTCTAAATTTAAAATACGCTGGTCGTTCCCGAGAGCACAGTCCACTCTCTGGCTGACAGGTGGACCCAGGGCCCACTGTCAGTCTCTTCTTCTTCGTCTGGCTCTCTCTTCTTCCTCTCTCCCGCGCGCTTTCCCGCGCCTTCTCCACCGGCGACATCTAGCGCGTAGGGCATCTAGGCCATACCTGCGGTAGTGCGCGGCGTGCTAGCTGCCGGTGCCGCGTGCACTCACCTCGCGGGCCAGCGTGCTGTCGACACTGCTCGCGGATTCGGCTCCGAACTCCGGCGGTCGGGTGGCGAGCGGCGCTGGTGGACTTCGCCCACCGTACACCGAGCTCGAGCTATAAAACGGCCGAGGTGCTTCTCTCTTCTTCCTCACACCTGGCCTTGCTTCTTCTTCTTCCTCCTCCATTTCCGTTTACAGAAGCTAGAGACGAGGTTTTAATGGCGGAGGCGATGCCAGATTGGTATGTGATCCTGATGTGAGGAGGGATGGCGGCATTTCTGGGGCTCTCCGTGCTCCTGTGTGCGATGATCCTCGATGATCGTCGTGATGCTGCCGCTCGAGTGCTGGCTCTCCGCGGTGGCGGTGATCACGAGGAGTAGGTGTGGTGTCGGGTGCTAACGGTCATCGGTGTGCGAGAGGTAACTCGTATCCGGATGATTATCCACTAATCTCTCTTTTAGAGACTGTGGTGCGTTAGGGAGATGATTAGCCAGATGCAACACGGTTACGTGGTGTTGCAAGTAGTGTATGTGTTCGAGTGGTTGCGGTTGTGAGTCTGCTGCCGTCGTGCTGCGTGAATAAAATTCCATGTCGCGAGGAGACATATGCTGTAGCAACTCAGGGAAAAGAAATCTCACTCCAGGATTTTTGCGAGAGAAAATTAGTTAATCAAAATTTACAGCAGCAAAAATTACTCATTACAATTGAAACCAAATGTTCATCTCATCGCACAAGGTTTAGAATAACACGCATGAGTTACAACACTTAACCAAATGCGAGAATACAAGAACATAGCAGTGACGTCTAGAATGAAAATGGCATCTGGACGGGGTCCCGAGAAAACGTCTCTGGTACCGGGGCGCACTCTTCTTCTATCGGGGGAAGCGGATTGACCAGTCGATGCACGTGTCTCTCCTGGTCGGGTCTCAGTGGTCTGCCGATGGCGATCTGAGGATTTAAATCAGCGAGGCTCTGGAGATAACCCATTACTCGCTGGGTCAAACGCTCGTGAGCGATGACATACTGGATAAGGTTGGCCAGTACTGGGTCTCTCTCAATTCGTCCACCGGGAAAAGATGTCATTTCCCCGGGTGCTGCACGGCTCGGAAAGTAATAATACCCTCGTTGGCTGGCATAGGGTACCACGAATCGAAGGCGAACAATCGCTTCATGTGCAGCTGCTTCTATGGCCATCTGCGGAGTCGGCATAGATTTCCCCAGGAAGGAGACTTCCGTTGGGTCTTGGTTTGAGTTTACGGGAGGGATGTGCACTACTGCCCAATATTTCGAGGTGGAAGAGGTGATCCTCAACTTGAGCAGCTCGTACTGGGGTGGCTGTGTAGAACCCATGGTACTGCAGGTAAAGTCCCACAATATTTTAACAAAGCTACCCGGGGTTGCATCTGGGGTTCTTAGATAAATGCTAGGGCTCGGCATGACAAGAAATGGTTGTGAGGGTTGTGCACAAGTTGAGGGGTACTCGGCAAGGTCACGAGGTGGCCATTTATATAGCCTCCAGGCTAGGTTATCTACCGCGGTGAGGGGCACTAGTTTGCTGGTTCGGCCCTCATGGGGGGGGGGGGGGGTCGGGGTCAAGGCCACAGACACACACATCTCACAAAGTGACGTGTTACTGTGGGTGTCGTCGGGGTTGGTTTTTGGTAGCTACGCCCGGAATTAAAAATGCAACCGTACATCAACACACTTATGCACCGCTATCATAAAAATAGGGGCGCACAGGCAGGCGACGTTGTGGTAATACAAGGTCACATAATTACAGGGTGTGGACAAGCCGAGACTCGGTACTACTCGAGTGACTTAGTTGACCTCGTTCTCATCTAAGCGGGCGTGCCTTGTGGACGCCAAGGCTTCTCCATTGGCTTCACCATTGGGGTTAGCCGGAGGGGGTTGAGGAACTGCAGGGTCGGGGTAGCGATGGTGACCATCACGGGGATTGTTGGCCACAATCCCGTGGGAGTGGGTTCCCAAAAGGCGACGAAGCACTTCTGGGGTCATCAAGGCACCTTGGTTGATGGCTGGGGCTGACCTCAGGGTCTCGATCGGTTGTCCAAACAGCACGACTGGGTTGTCGGTGTCGGGCTCAGCCTCTCTTCTTGCCGGGGCTCGGCGAACCAGTTCTCCTCGAGCTGCGATCAGATCAAGGGTGATTTGATCGAACGGTCCCTCTAGTGCACTTACATAGCGCACTAGATGCAATAATGCAGGATCCTTCTCGTGGTCTCCGTTGGCGACTTGGGGTGGTCTACCATACCCGTCACGGCTGAGGTAGTAATAGAAGGAGCGACAGTTAACTCAGGGCGACAAGTGCCGGAGTTGAACTATAGCTTCTCAAGCAGCTAGTTGGCTGGCCTGTGGCTCAAAGGAAGTTGTCCTTCCGGTGAACCTGTAGGGGCGTTCTGGTGATA
This sequence comes from Triticum monococcum, assembly GCA_034509565.1. Lineage (NCBI taxonomy): Eukaryota > Viridiplantae > Streptophyta > Magnoliopsida > Poales > Poaceae > Triticum > Triticum monococcum. The sequence goes on along the minus strand of CM067843.1, from coordinate 181,974,436 downwards.
AACCCCTACCATAGATGTGCACAGTGGCCCAAAATTGACGGCTCTCACTGCTCATGGACCCTTGGTACACAACATATTCTGGGGGCTCTTCTAATGCAAAGGCACGGCGGGTGAGGTTTGCTAGCACGGTCACAAAACCTCCAAGGTTGGCTGCTGTGGTCTCATTGTGAACAATGGGGCCAGGCATTATGGCTTGGTGTGGGGTAGAGGTTGTGCTGTGCTGGGTTGAGGCTAGCATGCCCTTTTATAGAAAAAGGGGCGGAGTCTTCCTTCGCACGCTTGCGAGAAAGACTATTTAGGGGCCGGTCACTGGCGCGTGATCGACAGGCTAGGTTGATAGGTTGGGCACCGACTGCCAAAAGGTGTCGGTTCACTGTGAGGCTATCTTACACGAGAAGCTTGGCCGGGATTTGGTTAAGGTCTGGTGGGTTGGTCTACCTAGGTTTTCGACCTGGCTAAAATAGGATTAGCCAATGGTCAGCCTGGCTCTGATACCAAGTTTGTCAGGAACGGATTTTCGGGATATTAATTTCCCAAAAGCGGCCCTTGTGCTCACCAGCCCCAGGATTACTGTTAGCTGATGAGGCACCAACTTGATACATAAATTCCAAGCAAAGTACATAATATGTAGTACAAGACCATCCTGGCCTATGAGTACAATAATTGGTTTTCTAGTGGCTGAAGGCGGAAGCGGTTTGTGGGTCACCAGCGTCTATGGGACTCCATTTCCCACGGGAACAGCTGACCAGGATAACTCCTATCTTCGCGAGGCTGCTATCTCCATTGCGTAGGTTCCGGGGCTGTCATCGCAACGTTCCTTTCCATGCAAGAAATCTGGCCAAGAAAATAGCCAGGGACAAGCCAGTGAGTACTTTGAATGTACTCGCAAATATTAAGAACACAGGTATAATATAGTCACTGATAATCATGCTTTAAAATATTCTATGATCACTTCGTCAGTTGTGAAATAAGGTTTATGATGCACGCAAGTAGATCATTTAAATAAAACATGAGTAAACAATCAGGGAGTAGAAATGAAAAGCACCGATCAGGTGTCTGAAGCGACGCCTCAAAAGGATAACAATATGAAGCGTGCCTCAGTCGGGCGTCTGTGCGACACCACATAAAGGGCTTATAAGTAAATGCAATAACAAGCATGCCACAGTCGGGCGTCTGTGCGACACCACATAAAGGGCTTATAAGTAAATGAAATAACACGCATGCCACAGTCGGGCGTCTGAGCGACACCACATAAAGGGCTTATAAGTAAATGAAATAACAAAACATGCCATAGTCGGGCGTGTGAGCGACACCACATAAAGGGCTTATGTATAAAAATAATCATAGTGAATATCCAGGAGGTAGAACCGTCCCAGGGATACTCAATAATTCAAATAACATAAATGATTAGTCCATAAAAATAATAATCATAATCATCATACGTCACAAGTTATGATCCATATTCTGGTTTAGTAGTTTCTCCTCCAAAGACCGGCACTAAGACCGACGCTTGACCCATCCCAGACTGTAGTCCTTAACCATGGACACGGCTATTCGAATAGGTTCAATATCTCTGCAGAGGGTGTACTCTTTACCCACTAGCAATGGATTCCTTTAGTCCATCGGGACTAATTCCATCCATGGTCTTTTGATTGAAAACACACCTGACCGCACACACCAGCCTAACTCACCAGTGTCTGGAATCACCCTTGACACCTGTTAAGCAAAACTCTAAATGGGGAGGCTACAACCTTGACTAGCATGGGATCACAAAATTTATACCGCGTGCAAACTGGGGGAGCTACCCCCTTCGGCTACAACCGGAAACACCCATGCCCCCGGACCAGATGACCGGCTTTAAACCAGGGCCATGGAACCCTCATCGCGGTCTCTCTATACGGTGTGTGCTAGACAGGGGTTGACAACTTACTGAACCGTGCCCTACCTGCGGTAGGGACAAGTGGCAGCATGAAACAAGTATGGGGGTTACTGGAACAAGACTCGATCTACGGCTGACTTAGGAGTCTTAAGTAGTTCCTGCATGATTAGCTCAAGAATAATATTTCACACCCATCAGACACAACCACCACTCATCATACCTCCCCCTGCCCCGCTAGTCATAACCGCCTCAACGAGGGACAAGCTCGTGTCTACCCAAGACAGAGTCTTTCCTGGATCCTTCCCAGTAGGCATGAGAGGCATATGAGGGTGATTGCTATCACAAGTATGTCCATTTCCAACAGCAAAATTTTCCATCTTTGCACTCAAAGCGTATGATCATATCGTCACAAACACATAACGGATACTCTGTGTCACGGTGGTGTTGTAACTATATCAAACATCACACGATAATATTATGCCTGAGTTCAGAATTGCTTGCCTTTAAGTTGTGGAGAGGCAGGGTGCATTCCAACACCTTGAAAGTTTTCTTCTCTCTCCAACAAATCCTATTTTTGGAAATATTTAAATTATCACCTAATTTAAAAATAGTACAAAAATGTTGCTTGAATTTTTTTGAAATAAATATGAAAATAAACTAGACAATATTTGAGGAACAACAGAAAAAGAATCAAGTCATTTGGATTTATATTTTAAAAGTTATAGCTAGTCAAAGTTTAGTCAAAATCTGTTTTTAAAATAAAACAGAAAAAAGAAAAACGCTTCGATGAGAATACGCTTTCGAGCATAGGAGACGTACTCTGGGGTGATGCGCTTTTACTTAAACACGTGGACCGGTGCGGGGTCACTAACAGTGGATCCACGGGGCCCATTGGCCAGGTTTGACCTGTCTCTTTTCCCTCTTCTTCCTCTGCGCGAGAGGGGGCGGGACTCCGGCGATAGTCGTCGGCGATTGGCGTCTCCTCGCGGGGCCCCGAGGACAGGGATGGATCTGCCACTCCAGGGCGGTCCTCCCGGTGGTCGCCAGGCCGGAGGGGACGGAGGGAGCTGCCGGCGGCGAGCTCCTCGGCGGAGGTGGCCTCGGGAGCTTTTGGGGGCCGGGGCTATGGTGGTTCCCGAGCTGGATTGAGGTGTTGGGCAGCTCCGCGGGATCACGGGTATTCGAATGGTGGCGCTAGTTTGACGGGAGGAGCTCGGGTTGTGACCGAATGGACTGGAGGGCGGCGGCGGCTGATCCTGCCGGAGCTGGGCAAGATGACCTCTTCTCTTCGATTGTTGGCTACGGGGGAACTAGGGGAGTGGACTGAGATCGCATGGGTGCTCAGATGAGCTCGGGGTCTCTCTTTATAGTGCAACGAGGTCGGTTCTGCGGCGGCAGTGGATAAGGTCACCGGTGAACCGCCTCTCTATTGCTGCAGGGGGTCGTGGCGGCGACAAGCGCTAGGGGACACGCTTGTGGATGAGCTCGTGCTGCTCCAGGGGGCAGGTGGCAAGCCGAGGTGGCTCGGGCGGCACCGACCGGGGTAGGAGCCACCGTGGCCGGCCGCTTGCCGCCGTGGCTGACCTGAGGGCGGCCCTGTAGGGCGCCAGCGGAGGGCTTGGCTGGTTCCTGCGAGCGAATGAGGTTGGGGGGTGCGGCTCTGCAGGAGAGCAAGGGCCGGGGCGCGACGCGGCGACCCGAGCGCACGCACGTGCAAAACGCGCACTCTGGGCGCGCCCAGAGCACGCGCGAGACGTGCTCGACAGTATGCCAGGGTAGCCTAGAGTGCTTGAGAGGGGCTGGCAAATAACATGACTAGTTTGGGGTTAGCAAGGGGATCAAAGGACATGGTGGTTTGGTCAGGGGCTCAAGTTCACAATGTAAACTTGAAATCATGCCAAATCTGGCCATGCACACAGGGTGTTTGACAAAATGCCAAAGGCATCTAGGCAATTCTTGGGGTGGCCCAAATCTCCAGATCAGAGTCTCTTTGAATGAATAAGAGAGTGGTGAGGTTAGTTTGCCAAAAGCTCAAACTTGTTAGTGTAAGTTTTGCCAAACTTCAGGTCTGGGCAGAAGGAAAAAGGCATTGTTTCAGGAGCCAAAAAATCTTCCAATGGGTCCACTCTCCTGGACTTAAGGGTTTGGTATGGTGTACTACAAGCAGGAGAAAGCTCATGGCCATTAGAGCAAAAAATTATTAGGGATGCAGTTGAAAACACCCAACTGGGCCAGAATGAAAACAAGGTTGATTCACTCAAATTTTTCAAGGAACATCAATGGGGTTTTGCATAAAGTTGAATTACATACCACTAATAACATCCCACAATTTTGGTGGAAGTTTTAAAGAAATATTTAATTAGGTTGTAGTGCAAAATTGCTCTCTGGACCAGATTTTTAAACTTGGGGTAGAGCTCAAAATATTAAATGAATGAAATATATTTTTGCATAAAAGTGATTTAAAAACATCACATGTCGCCTCCAATTTTTGGTGAAAATTTTAAATAAGTTTATCAAGTGGTTGTAGTTCAAAAAGAGGTCCAAACTTAATGAAAAATATTTTTATGGAATAAAGCTCAGAGAAAAACAATTATGCAAATAAACTCCACTGATAATAGAAATGTTTTTCTTGAAAGGGCAAATAAGTCCAATAATATATTTGGAAACTTTCACTTGGGATAAAACTCCATAAAAAACCAAGAAAAGGGTGGTACTGAAATCAAAGGAAACCCAGAAAAATGAAAAGTTTAATTTTCCTGGCAAAATTTTAATTAGTAAAACAAGGTTAAAATTTTGGGGTGTCACAACACTACCCCCCTTAAGAAAAATCTCGTCCTCGAGATTTGCTAAAAGCTGTTTTAAGAAAATATATGTAATAAAATGTGGCTACAGTGAGAGGGCAATAAGTGGTGTAGAACCACAGTGTGGAACACTGGCGTTGCGTGGAAAAATTATGGGTAGGGGGAAAACGAGAGATTTTCTACACTGGATACAGTAAATTTAGAATAAATACTAAATTTAAAATACGCTGGTTGTACTCGAGAGCACAGTACTCTCTCTGGCTGACAGGTGGACCCAGGGCCCACTGTCAGTCTCTTCTTCTTCGTGTGGCTCTCTCTTCTTCTTCTCTCCCGCGCGCTTTCCCGCGCCTTCTCCACCGGCGATGTCTAGCACGTAGGGCATCTAGTCCGTACCTACAGTAGTGCGCAGCATGCTAGCTGCCGGTGCCGCGTGCACTCACCTCGCGGGCCAGCGTGCTGTCGGCACTGCTCGCGGATTCGCCTCCGAACACCGGTGGTCGGGTGACGAGCGGCGCTGGTGGACTTTGCCCACCGTACACCGAGATCGAGCTATAAAACGGCCGAGGTGCTTCTCTCTTCTTCCTCACAGCTGGCCTCACTTCTCCTTCTTCCTCCTCCATTTCTGGTTACAGAAGCTAGAGACGAGGTTTTAATGGCGGAGGCGATGCCGGATTGGTATGTGATCCTGATGTGTGGAGGGCTGGCGGCATTGCTGGGGCTCTCCGTGCTCCTGTGTGCGATGATCCTCGGTGATCGTCGTGATGCTACCGCTCGAGTGCTGGCTCTCCGCGGTGGCAGTGATCACGAGGAGTAGGTGTGGTGTGGGGTGCTAACGGTCGTCGGTGTGCGAGAGGTAACTCGTATCCGGATGATTATCCACTAATCTCTCTTTCAAAGACTGTGGTGCGTTAGGTTGATGATTAGCCAGATGCAACACGGTTACATGGTGTTGCAAGTAGTGCATGTGTTCGAGTGGTTGCGGTTGTGAGTCTGCTCTCGTGGTGCTGCGTGAATAAAATTCCATGTCGTGAGGATACATATGCTGTAGCAACTCAGGGAAAAGAAATCTCACTCCAGGATTTTCGCGAGAGAAAATTAGTTAATCAAAATTTACAGCAGCAAAAATTACTCATTACAATTGAAACCAAATGTTCATCTCATCGCACAAGGTTTAGAATAACACGCATGAGTTACAACACTTAACTAAATGCGAGAATACAAGAACATAGCAGTGACGTCTAGAATGAAAATGGCAACTGGATGGGGTCCCGAGAAAACGTCTCTGGTACCGGGGCGTACTCTTCTTCTATCGGGGGAAGCGGATTGACCAGTCGATGCACGTGTCTCCCCTGGTTGGGTCTCAGTGGTCTGCCGATGGTGATCTGAGGATTTAAATCAGCGAGGCTCTAGAGATAACCCATTACTCGCTGGGTCAAACGCTCTTGAGCGATGACATACTGGACAAGGTTGGCCAGTACTGGGTCTCTCTCAATTCGTCCATCGGGAAAAGATGTCACTTCCCCGGGTGCTGCACGGCTCGGAAAGTAATAATACCCTCGTTCGCTGGCATAGGGTACCACGAATCGAAGGCGAACAATCGCTTCATGTGCAGCTGCTTCTATGGCCATCTGCGGAGTCGGCATAGATTTCCCCAGGAAGGAGACTTCCGTTGGGTCTTGGTTTGAGTTTACGGGAGGGATGTGCACTACTGCCCAATATTTCGAGGTGGAAGAGGTGATCCTCGACTTGAGCAGCTTGTACCGGGGTGGCTGTGTAGAACCCATGGTACTGCAGGTAAAGTCCCACAATATTTTAACAAAGCTACCCGGGGTTGCATCTGGGGTTCTCAGATAAATGCTAGGGCTCGGCATGGCAAGAAATAGTTGTGAGGGTTGTGCACAAGTTGAGGGGTACTCAGCAAGATCACGAGGTGGCCTTTTATATAGCCTCCAGGATGGGTTATCTACCACGGTGAGGGGCACTAGTTTGCTGGTTCGGCCCTCAAGGGGGGGGGGTCGGGGTCAAGGCCACAGATACACACATCTCACAAAGTGACGTGTTACTGTGGGTGTCGTCGGGGTTGGTTTTTGGTAGCTACGCCCGGAATTAAAAATGCAACCGTACATCAACACACTTATGCACCGCTATCATAAAAATAGGGGCGCACAGGCAGGCAACATTGTGGTAATACAAGGTCACATAATTACAGGGTGTGGACAAGCCGAGACTCGGTACTACTCGAGTGACTTAGTCCACCTCGTTCACATCTCAGCGGGCGTGCCTTGTGGACGCCGAGGCTTCTCCATTGGCTTCACCATCGGGGTTAGCCGGAGGGGGCTGAGGAACTGCAGGGTCGGGGTAGCGATGGTGACCATCACGGGGATTGTTGGCCACAATCCCATGGGAGTGGGTTCCCAAAAGGTGACGAAGCACTTCTGGGGTCATCAAGGCACCTTGGTTGATAGCTAGGGCTGACCTCAGGGTCTCGATCGTTTGTCCGAACAACACGACTGGGTTGTCGGCATCGGGCTCAGCCTCTCTTCTTGCCGGGGCTTGGCGAACCAGTTCTCCTTGAGCTGCGATCAGATCAAGGGTGATTTGATCGAACGGTCCCTGTAGTGCACTTACATAGCGCACCAGATGCAATAATGCAGGATCCGTCTCGTGGTTTCCGTTGGCGACTTGGGGTGGTCTACCATACCCGTCACGGCTGGGGTAGTAGTAGAAGGAGCGACAGTTAACTCGGGGCGACAAGTGCCGGAGTTGAACTATAGCTTCTCGAGCAGCTAGTTGGATGGCTTGTGGCTCAAAGGAAGTTGTCCTTCCGGTGAACCTGTAGGGGCGTTCTGGTGATAAACCCCTACCATAGATGTTCACAGTGGCCCAAAATTGACGGCTCTCACCGCTCATGGACCCTTGGTACACAACATATTCTGGGGGCTCTTCTAATGCAAAGGCACGGCGGGTGAGGTTTGCTAGCACGATCACAAAACCTCCAAGGTTGGCTGCTGTGGTCTCATTGTGAACAATGGGGCCAGGCATTATGGGTTGGTGTGGGGTAGAGGCTGTGCTGTGCTGGGTTGAGGCTAGCGTGCCCTTTTATAGAAAAAGGGGCGGAGTCTTCCTTCGCACGCTTGCGAGAAAGACTATTTAGGGGCTGGTCACTCGCGCGTGATCGACAGGCTAGGTTGATAGGTTGGGCACCGACTGCCAAAAGGTGTCGGTTCACTATGAGGCTATCTTACACAAGAAGCTTGGCCGGGGTTTGGTTAAGGTCTGGTGGGTTGGTCTACCTAGGTTTTTGACCTGGCTAAAATAGGATTAGCCAATGGTCAGCCTGGCTCTGGTACCAAGTTTGTCAGGACCGGATTTTCGGGATATTAATTTCCCAAAAGCGGCCCTTGTGCTCACCAGCCCCAGGATTACTGTTAGCTGATGAGGCACCAACTTGATACATAAATTCCAAGCAAAGTAGATAATATGTAGTACAAGACCATCCTGGCCTATGAGTACAACAATTGGTTTTCTATCGGCTGAAGGCGGAAGCGGTTTGCAGGTCACCAGTGTCTATGGCACTCCATTTCCGACAGGAACAGCTGACCAGGATAACTCCTATCTTCGCGAGGCTGCTATCTCCATTGCGCGGGTTCCGGAGCTGTCATCGCAATGTTCCTTTCCAAGCAAGAAATCTGGCCAAGACAATAGCCAGGGACAAGCCAGTGAGTACTTTGAATGTACTCGCAAACATTAAGAACACAGGTATAATATAGTCACTAATAATCATGCTTTAAAATATTCTATGATCACTTCGTCCGTTGTGAAATAAGGTTTATGATGCACGCAAATAGATCATTTAAATAAAACATGAGTAAACAATCAGGGAGTAGAAATGAAAAGCACCGATCGAGTGTCTGAAGCGACGCCTCGAAAGGATAATAATATGAAGCGTGCCTCAGTCGGGCGTCTGTGCGACACCACATAAAGGGCTTATAAGTAAATGCAATAACAAGCATGCCACAGTCGGGCGTCTGTGCGACACCACATAAAGGGCTTATAAGTAAATGAAATAACACGCATGCCACAGTCGGGCGTCTGAGCGACACCACATAAAGGGCTTATAAGTAAATGAAATAACAAAACATGCCACAGTCGGGCGTCTGAGCAACACCACATAAAGTTATGTATAAAAATAATCATAGTAAAAATAATCAATAATTCAAATCATAAATGATTAGTCCATAAAAATAATAATCATAATCATCATACGTCACAAGTTATGACCCATATTCTCGTTTAGTAGTTTCTCCTCCGAAGACCGACACTAAGACCGACGCTTGACCCATCCCAGACTGTAGTCCTAAACCATGGACACGGCTATTCGAATAGGTTCAATATCTCTGCAGAGGGTGTACTCTTTACCCACTAGCAACGGATTCCTTTAGTCCATCGGGACTAATTCCATACACAGTCTTTTGATTGAAAACACACCTGACCGCACACACCAGCCTAACTCACCAGTGTCTGGAATCACCCTTGACACCTGTTAAGCAAAACTCTAAATGGGGAGGCTACAACCTCGACTAGCATGGGATCACAAAATTTATACCGCGCGCAAACTGGGGGAGCTACCCCCTTCGGCTACAACCGAAAACACCCATGCCCCCGGACTGGATGACTGGCTTTAATCCAGGGCCATGGAACCCTCATCGCGGTCTCTCTGTATGGTGTGTGCTAGACAGGGGTTGACAACTTACTGAACCGTGCCCTACCTGCGGCAGGGACAAGTGGCAGCACGAAACAAGTATGGGGGTTACTGGAACAAGACTCGATCTACGGCCGACTCAGGAGGCTTAAGTATTTCCTGCATGATTAGCTCAAGGATAATATTTCACACCCATCAGACACAACCACCACTCATCATACCTCCCCCTGCCCCGCCAGTCATAACCGCCTCGACGAGGGACAAGCTCGTGTCTACCCAAGACAGAGTCTTTCCCGGATCCTTCCCGGTAGGCATGAGAGGCATATGAGGGTGATTGCTATCACAAGTATGTCCATTTCCAACAGCAAAATTTTCCATCTTTGCACTCAAATCGTATGATCATATCGTCACAAACACATAACGGATACTCCGTGTCATGGTGGTGTTGTAACTGTATCAAACAACACACGATAATATTATGCCTGAGTTCAGAATTGCTTGCCTTTAAGTTGTGGAGAGGCAGGGTGCATTCCTACACCTTGAAAGTTTTCTTCTCTCTCCAACAAATCCTATTTTTGGAAATATTTAAATTATCACCTAATTTAAAAATAGTACAAAAATGTTGCTTGGAAAATTTTGAAATAAATATGAAAATAAACTAGACAATATTTGAGGAACAACAGAAAAAGAATTAAGTCATTTGGATTTATATTTTAAAAGTTATAGCCAGTCAAAGTTTAGTCAAAATCTGTTTTTAAAATAAAACAGAAAAAAGAAAAAGCTTCGACGAGAATACGCTTTCGAGCAGAGGAGACGTACTTTGGGGTGATGCGCTTTCACTTAAACACATGGACCGGTACGGGGTCACTGACAGTGGGTCCACGGGGCCCACTGGTCAGGTTTGACTGGTCTCCTTTCCCTCTTCTTCCTTTGCCCGAGAGGGGGCGGGACTCCGGCGATCGTCGCCGGCGATTGGCGTCTCCTCGCGGGGCCCCGAGGGCGGGGATGGATCGGCCACTCCAGGGCGATCCTCCCGGTGGTCGCCAGGCCGGAGGGGACGGAGGGAGCTGCCGGCGGCGAGCTCCTCGGCGGAGGTGGCCTCGGGAGCTTTTGGGGGCCGGGGTTATGGTGGTTCCCGAGCTGGATTGAGGTGTTGGGCAGCTCCACGGGATCACAGGGATTCGAATGGTGGCGCTAGTTTGACGGGAGGGGCTCGGGTTGTGACCGAATGGACTGGAGGGCGGCGGCGGCTGATCCTGCAGGAGCTGGGGAAGATGACCTCTTCTCTTCGATTGTTGGCTACGGGGGAACTAGGGGACTGGACTGAGATCGCATGGGTGCTTAGATGAGCTCGGGGTCTCTCTTTATAGTGCAACGAGGTCGGTTCCGCGGCGGCAGTGGATAAGGTCGCCGGCGAACCGCCTCTCTGTTGCTGCAGGGGGTCGTGGCGGCGACAAGCGCTAGGGGACACGCTTGTGGATGAGCTCGCGCTGCTCCAGGGGGTAGGTGGCGAGCCGGGGTGGCTCAGGCGGCGCCGACCGGGGCAGGAGACACTGTGGCCGGCCCCTTGCCGCCGTGGCCGACCTGACGGCGGCCCTGTAGGGCGCCAGGGGAGGGCTTGGCTGGTTCCTGCGAGCGGATGAGGTCGGGGGGTGCGGCTCTGCAGGAGAGCAAGGGCCGGGGCGCGACGCGGCGACCCGAGCGCACGCACGTGCAAAACGCGCACTCTGGGCGCGCCCAGAGCACGCGCGAGACGTGCTCGACAGTATGCCAGGGTAGCCTAGAGTGCTTGAGAGGGGCTGGCAAATAACATGACTAGTTTGGGGTTAGCAAGGGGATCAAAGGACATGGTGGTTTGGTCAGGGGCTCAAGTTCACAATGTAAACTTGAAATCATGCCAAATCTGGCCATGCACACAGGGTGTTTGACAAAATGCCAAAGGCATCTAGGCAATTCTTGGGGTGGCCCAAATCTCCAGATCAGAGTCTCGTTGAATGAATAAGAGAGTGGTGAGGTTAGTTTGCCAAAAGCTCAAACTTGTTAGTGTAAGTTTTGCCAAACTTCAGTTCTGGGCAGATGGAAAAATGCATTGTTTCAGGAGCCAAAAATCTTCCAATGGGTCCACTCTCCTGGACTTAAGGGTTTGGTATGGTGTACTACAAGCAGGAGAAAGCTCATGGCCATTAGAGCAAAATTTTATTATGGATGCAGTTGAAAACACCAAACTGGGCCAGAATGAAAACGAGGTTGATTCACTCAAATTTTTCAAAGCACATCAATGGGTTTTTGCATAAATTTGAATTACATACCACTAATAACATCCCACAATTTTGGTGGAAGTTTTAAAGAAATATTTAATTAGGTTGTAGTGCAAAATTGCTCTCTCGACCAGATTTTTTAACTTGGGGTAGAGCTCAAAATATTAAATGAATGAAATATATTTTTGCATAAAAGTGATTTAAAAACATCACATGTCACCTCCAATTTTTGGTGAAAATTTTAAATAAGTTTATCAAGTGGTTGTAGTTCAAAAAGAGCTCCAAACTTAATGAAAAATCTTTTTATGGAATAAAGCTTAGAGAAAAACAATTATGCAAATAAACTCCACTGATAATAGAAATGTTTTTCTTGAAAGGGCAAACAAGTCCAATAATATATTTGGAAACTTTCACTTGGGATAAAACTTCATAAAAAACCAAGAAAAGGGTGGTACTGAAATAAAAGAAAACCCAGAAAATTGAAAAGTTTAATTTTCCTGGCAAAATTTTAATTAGTAAAACAAGGTTAAAATTTTGGCGTGTCACAATAGACATGAAGAGGAGTCTCTAAATGGTCGAGAGGTAAAGATTGATATATTGGAAGGTAGTATTTCGACACCATAAGGGTTCCGGAGTGCATCAGGTACATACCGGAGTACCGGAGGGGTTACCGGAACCCCCCACGGAAAGATATGGGCCATATGGGCCATAGGAGGGAGGCTAATGATATGTCTCCAACGTATGTATAATTTTTTTATTGTTCCATGCTGTTATATTTTCAATCTTGGATGTTTTATAATCATTTTATAGGCATTTTATATCATTTTCTGGTACTAACCTATTGACATAATGTCAAGTGCTAGTTCCTGTTTTTTCCGTGTTTTTTACATCGCAGAAAATCAATATCAGACGGAGTCCAACTGCCACGAAACTTTACGGAGATTTTTCTGGACCAGAAGGAACATGTTGGGCCCTGGTAGCACCTGGGGGGAGTCCCGAGGGCGCACCAGGAGGCCCAGGCACGCCCTTGTGGGTTGTGCCCACCTCGGGTGCCCCCGGACCACCTCTTTGCTCTATAAATACCCCCAATATTTTAGAAACCATAGGGGAGTCGATGAAATATTCATCCAGCCGCTGTAGAGTCCAGAACCACCAGATCCACTCTAGACACCATCTCGGATGGGGTTCACCACCTCCATTGGTGCCTCTCCGATGATCCGTGAGTAGTACTTTGTAGACCTTCGGGTCCGTAGTTAGTAGCTAGATGGCTTCATCTCTCTCTCTTGATTCTCAATACAATGGTCTCTTGGAGATCCATATGATGTAATTCTTTTTGTGGTGTGTTTGTTGGGATCCGATGAACTTTGAGTTTATGATCAGTCATATCTTTTTATATCCATGAAAGTTATTTGAGTTTCTTTGATCTCTTACATGCATGATCTCTTATAGCCTCGTATTTCTTCTCCGATATTTGGGTTTTGTTTGGCCAACTTGATATATTTGTCTTGCAATGGGAAGAGGTGCCCGGTAGTGGGTTCGATCTTACAGTGCTTGATCCTAGTGACAGAAAGGGAACCGACACGTATGTATCGTTGCTACTAAGGCTAAAAAGACAGGATCTATATCTACGCAATATATAAATGGATCTTGTCTACATCATGTCATCTTTCTTATTGCATTACTCCATTTTTCCATGAACTTAATACACTAGATGCATGCTGGATAGCGATCGATGTGTCGAGTAATAGTAGTAGATGTAGGCAGGAGTTGGTCTACTAATCTTGGACATGATGCCTATGAAATGATCATTGCCTGGATATTTTCATAATTATTTGAGGTTCTATCAATTGCCCAACAGTAATTCGTTTACCCACCGTTTGCTATCTTTTCTCGAGAGAAGCCACTAGTGAGACCTACGGCCCCCGGGTCTTCTTTCTCATATATTTGCTTGCGATCTACTTTTCCTTTGCATTTCTATTCAGATCTATTAAACCAAAAATACTTTGCTGCATTTTATTTTATTTGTGATCTATTATTTCAATCTACTACAATTTTATGGCATCATTACCCGAAAGGGATTGACAACCCCATTAACACATCGGGTTGCGAGGTGTTGTTATTTGTGTGCAGGTGTTGTTTACGTTGTGTTGCTTGGTTCTCCTACTGGTTCGATAACCTTGGTTTCTTCACTGAGGGAAATACCTACCGTCGTTGTGCTGCATCATCCCGTCCTCCTTGGGGAAATACCGACGTAGTCCTAGCAGGCAGGAGCTTTTCTGGAGCTATAGTCAGAGAGCAATCAAAAGGAATTTCTGGCGCCGTTGCCGGGGAGGATCTTCATAACCAGGTTCCTAATCACAAATCTCATCTCCTCGCAATTTATATTATTTTCCATTTGCCTCTCATTTTCCTCTCCCCACTTCACAAAAATTTGCCGTCTTATTCGCCTCTCTTTCTTGTTCGTCGTATTATTGTCAGATCTGTTTTTGCATGCATCCTCATTTTCCTTTATGGATAATTCTCCTTCTATTGCTTGCACTCCCGAGGATGAAGTCCTCAACTTTAAACAAAGGGGAGGCGATAATTTAAAAGATTCTTGGTATAGAATTTGCAATGCTCATAATAGATCTATCCGTAAGCAATCTACCGTTGTGCTTCTGCATTGTTTTTATGTTGGCATCACCACTTGGTATAGATTCATGCTTGATACGATTACCGGTGGCAATTTATTAATGAGTCCTCCTTTTGATGCCCTATATGCTATGGGAAATTTAGTGGGTTCACCACCTCTTATGGTTAATGAAACAATTTTGACTCTTGAGCACGTTATGGAAAGATTAGATGCTATCGAAAAGAAAATGCTCACCGAAGATCATATGGAAATAATATATAAAAAGATGCATAATTTTGCTACTCATCTTGGGTCAAAATCGGGAGATATTTCTAAGTTGCTAAAAGAGAGGGGTACCTTAATCCATGAAAGAATAGAAGAAAGTCCATCTCGGATCGATAAATTGGAAGAAAACTTTAGTCATCTAAGCACGGCTTTTACTACCACTAACACTACCGAGGAAACTCCCGTAAAGAGTAGGAGATCTAGGAATAAGGGTGCAACTTCTAGTAATAGTAATAATGGAGATCTTAAGATGATTAGTGTTCACCCAGATTTTGTTGAAGTGATAAGAGATCCTTTTTGCAAGAATGAAATCTTTGAATTTATTCCTAGGAGTATTGTTATTGAAAATCTTCATGCTAAATCCTTGAAGGGTTCTAAGTATTTGATTGAAGAGTTGAACAAAGATGACAAAACTTGGATCCTTGCTTTATGCCTAGCTAAGCGCGTAAAACTATAGCGCTTGTTGGGAGGCAACCCAATGAATAAAATTTATTTTTGCTTTTTGCTTCCTGTTCTTGTGTGTTAGCACAATTATGCTAATGTTATTATTGTGTTTTTTATGTTTTACTTAGTGCTTGTGCCAAGTAAACTCTTTAGGATCTTCTTGGGTGATAGTTGTTTGATCTTGCTGAAAAAACAAAAACTATTACGCTCATGAAATTATTTTTCATTTTTTACCAGAGAGCGATAAAATACCCATTCCACCTGTAGATCAATATACAAACTTCTCGGGTCTTCCTAATTCTTCAGAATTTTTGGTGTTACAAAAGTATTCTAAATAGTCAGATTGCTACATAGTGTTCTGTTTTGACAGATTCTGTTTTCTTTGTGTTGTGTGTTTATTTTTATGGCTCTTGGGTTTTCTTTGATGAGTTTTGGTCATAGAAACATTGGAATATAGTAGATATAATACAAAAACAAAATATGAATTTGTTTGATACAACACTTATAGTAGTGGTTTATTATTCTTATACTAACGGATCTCACAAGGTTTTGTTGAGTTTTGTGTGATTGAAGTTTTCATGTTTTGGGTTATCTTACGATGGATGAAGGAAGGATGGAAGAGCCTAAGCTTGCGGATGCCCCGGCATCCCAAGCTATTATCCAATAATGAGCAACCAACTAAGCTTGGGGATGCCCCCGAGTGGCATCCCCGCTTTCTTCCAACAACTATCGGTATTTTACTCGAGACTATATTTTTATTCGTCACATGATATGTGTTTTTCTTGGAGCGTCTTGTATGATATGAGTCTTTGCTTGTTTTATTTCGTGTTTTAAGTCATCAATCCTTGCTGGACATACCTATTTGAGCGAGCCAAAATTATGTCATGATTTGTTAGAATTGCTCTCTATGCTTCACTTAAATCTTTTATGAGTTAGGACTTGCTCTAGTGCTTCACTTATAACTTTTTGAGCACGGTGTGCTTTGTATTTTTGAAGAAATTCTCTCTTGCTTCACTTAGATTTATTTGAGAGTTAGTAAATTTTTTAAGAAATTCTCTCTTGCTTCACTTAAATTATTTTGAGAGAAAGAAATAGTGTGCTCATGATCTTCACTTATATTTGTTGGAGCTTATGAAAAGTAATACATGAAAATTAGTCCCAAAGTGATAGATATCCAAGAAGGATAAAGAAAAGAAAAATGCCATGATGATCATTGGACAAAATAAACTTGATTCTTGTAATAGTTTTGAGATATGATGATGTGATATGTGAGTTATGTTGATGAGTAATTGTGCTCTAGTAGGAATATTGGTGTTAAGGTTTGTGATTCCCGAAGCATGCACGTATAGTCCCTCATTATGCTATGATGTTGGAGCATGATTAATTTTTGATTGTCTTCCTTATGAGTGGAGGTCGGGGACGAGCGATGGTCTTTTCCTACCAATCTATCCCCCTAGGGGCATGCGTAGTAGTACTTTGCTTCGAGGGCTAATGAACTTTTGCAATAAGTATATGAGTTCCTTATGACTAATGTGAGTGCATGGATTATACGCACTCCTACCTTTTCGCAATTTGCTAGCCTCTATGGTACCGTGCATTTCCCTTTCTCACATCGAGACGTGGTGCAAACTTCGCAGGTGCATCCAAACCCCGTGATATGATACGCTCTATCACACATAAGCCTCATTATATCTTCCTCAAAACAGCCACCATA
This sequence comes from Triticum monococcum, assembly GCA_034509565.1. NCBI lineage: Eukaryota > Viridiplantae > Streptophyta > Magnoliopsida > Poales > Poaceae > Triticum > Triticum monococcum. Next base: position 181,957,742 of record CM067843.1, on the reverse strand, counting down.
CCTACCTGCTATGGCTTTTCCATGGCCATTCCAAGATATATTGACATGCAACTTCCACCACTTCCATTTGATGACTTGAGCATTCGTTGTCATATTGCTTTGCATGATCATATAGCTGACATAGTGTTTGTGGCTCAGCCACCGTTCATCATTTTTCATACATGTTATGCTAGATCATTGCCGGAGGCATTCATAGAGTCATACTTGTCATAGGTACCGAGTTGAAATTTTTGTTTATTTTGAGTTATAATTAAATAGAAGTGTGATGATCATCATTATCCCTTTTTAGAGTAGTGCCCCAATGAGGAAAGGATGATGGAGAGTATGATTCCCCCACAAGTCGGGATGAGACTCCGGACAATGAGAGAAAGAAAAAAAAGGAAAAAAAGAAGAAGAAAAATAAACAAAATAAACAAAGAGAGAAGGGGTATTGTTAGTATCCTTTACCACACCTGTGCTTCAAAGTAGCACCATGATTTTCATATGGAGAGTCTCCTATGTTGTCACTTTCATATACTAGTGGGAATTTTTCATTATAGGTTTAGATGCAGACCCACTTAGTTTTCATATTGTGCTTTCATACACTTATAGCTCTTAGTGCATTCGTTGCATGGCAATCCCTACTCCTCACGTTGATATCAATTGATGGGCATCTCCATAGCCCGTTGGTTAGCCGCATCGATGTGAGACTTTCTTACTTTTTTGTCTTCTCTATATTTACCCCTATCATCATACTCTATTCCACCCGAAGTGCTATATCCATAAAAACAGCTCTAGATTGTTCTATAAGTTGATTCTCCCATGTTTTTAAATAGCTGTTTCATTCATTTTAAAAAAATGTCTCATGGCTATGGCAACACCTTCATGAAGTCTTGTCTTTGCAGTTGCAATCACTACAAAAAAATACACTTCCGTGATGATACGTGTTTGTCATAGTAGGTCGCATTTTTTGTCATGCATGTACATCCATGACGATTTTATGACATAATCAAGATAGTCATACTTGTGCTCTCGTAGAAGTGTTCCATGACATTACCTAAATTGTCATCACGGAAGTGTCCACTTCCATGACGATAAATCCCGCGTCACAGAAGTGCTTTTGTCAAGGGTGACCGACACGTGGCATCCACCGTAACGGAACGCCGTTAAGTTATCGGGTCGGGTTTTGGATCCGATAACCCATTAACAGCCCTGACCAATGGGGATTTTCCACGTGTAAAATCATCATTGGCCGGAGGAAACACGTGTCGGCTCATCGTTGGGACAGAAGTCCTCAACTCATTGGACAGAAGGCGCCTATGATACGTCGACACATGGCACGGCCCAACAGAGGCCCACTCCTGTGAATAGGCCGGCCTGTTTGACTTGGTCAAAAGGTGGCGGGCTGGCCCATGTAAAGCCTGTTAACGGCCTGTTTGCATATAGCCCATTTACAACCCGCTAACCCAAGGCCCGTTACGCCCTATCCGAATTAGGCCTAGTAGCGTCATCTGGGCCACCCAATATGATTCCAGCTTGTTTTCATTTCTGGCCTATGTATGGCCCATGACGTTATTCATCCCATATGAGGCCCTATGTAACTCTTGGTCTATTAACGGCCCGTGGTGAAACTGGCCCGTAATGAACAGTGTATCACTTTACACCCGTTAACGGCCCGTGGTGAAACTGGCCCGTAATGAACAGTGTATCACTTTATACCCATTAACGGCCCGTTATTTCGTTGGGCCGTTTCCAGCCCATGTTATCTTTCGGCCTTCTTAGAGCCCATTTATTCTTGGGCTCATTTCCAGCATTCGTTTACTTATGACCCGTTACTGTCATTTTCTTCTTGTGGGCCAAATTCAGCCTGTGGTTACAGTCGGCCCGTTTGTGGTCCATTAATACGTTGGGTCATTTCCATAGCGTCATCAAATACGGCCTATTAACGATGGCCTGTTATGGTCGGCCCATGAACGGATGATTTCAACTCTAGCCCGTTTACGGCCATAATGCGGCCTGTTATTGGCCCATGTTTGGCCAATCGATCAGACTGCGCGTATAAGGCCCATTGATGATACGGCCTGTAGAAGGCCCATTGTTTCTACGGCCCGTAGAAGGCCCATTGTTTCTACGGCCCGTAGAAGGCCCACTGTTTCTATGTCTTGTAGAAGGCCCACTGTTTCTACGGCCCGTAGGAGGCCTAGTGTCACTACAGTAAATATTAGCCCATGGTTATTGTGGCCTAGTTTTAAAAAATAGGTTATTGCACCCACTAGCAAACCGCGGAAAAAGAACTGCAATGACTACAAGCAAACAAATAAACAAGACAGCAAGGAAATGAATAAGCAAGCAACTTACGCTAGGCTATCACGGCTATCACACATATTACATCCACTGGGCATCAAAGTTCGCCACCAGTGCAAATAAACGTGCTGACAAAAGAATATACAAAACTGAGAGCACTTCAGAAGGCACTAGGCCTGGCCAGGTCGGGCCCCCCAAACAGCTGAAGAAGCTGAGTAGACCTCAGTTGTGTCAACGATAGATGCATCAACACTAGATTTAAGGCATGATGGTGCGCACGGCAGTCCTCTGACATCTTCATTGCATATTTGACTTCAAGTCGGAGCTGAGCTGAAGCAAGCCTTTCCGCTTTAAGTTGAGACTGAAGAAGTCGAACTGATTGAGGCAACGACTGCACAGAGGTTGTCTCACACCTGCTGGTGAGTAGCTTCAACTCACTGTCTTCATCAAGACAGGACCTTGGGGTCATCTCGCTGTCCTCAAGATGGTTTGGCTCACTATCTTCCTTAATGTTCTGCCTGGCATAAGAGATACGAGTCTGAAAGAGAAACAAGCAGACTCGTAACATGTTTCACAATTATATAAGAAAATAAATGGATCTGTTTTGCATAAGGAACATGTTTCTACAACTGCAATTTGAAACTGGTAGTTGTTGCAAACATCCAATCAGATGTAAACAGCAAAGCAAACAACAGTGGAGGAAATGATGCCTATCCAAATCTATACTAGAACAAAGTTTGAAGGCTTGAGAAGGATGAACTTACAATACATGTTAACACGGGCTGGACAAAGCCCTTCTCCATGTTGATGGAAGGATAATTCAATAAATTCCCCAAAGAGAATTCTTTATAAGGGTTGCCATTATTCTACATTTTGCAAAGAGTAAATATAGGTCAAATAATATTGGAAGAAACAGAGGATAATGAAGCTTAGGTGCAGACTGATGATACATAATCAAATAGCAATTAATTAAGTACATCGTTACAAGGCAAAAGGGAGGGAGGTACTGACAAGAGCAATGTAGAGCCCATTATTATTTTGAGATCGTATGATCCTTTGAGCAACGAGATTCATCTGAAATTAGTTTTCATACAAGAGAGATGGTAAGGCACAAGCAGAAATTTAGGAGTTCAAATTTTGAATTGATATCATAGACAGTACCTGACGCTGGGCTCCCAGCAGTTCTAATAGGGGTTTGGCCACTGGAGTAGGGGTAAAGTGTGGTACAGTTAGGCCTGTGTTTTCTGTGGCTGCTGATCTATCTGATTTAACATGTATCACTACCTTTTCCAAATACCTAGTTTGTACTCCTTGAGGATCTGCACTCACCCTCTTCCTTTTGGACATCTATTACGAAAGAACAACATTTGACTGGAAAAACATAGTGTGACAACACATGGAATAGGTACAGAAAATGGATAGGTATGGCATATACTCATATATGATGCTTAAACTAAGCAGATGGTGTAACAAAGTAGAAGTAATAGCCTAGTGGTTGGAAGGGGCTGATGCCTTCCCACCCACCCAGGTTCAAGGCATGATACTTGCAATTTGGGGTTGTTGCACCAATTATACTGTAGGGGGTTCCCTTACAGTCTTTTTGCCAAAAAAACAAAGTAGAAGTAATGCAAGAGGTCAGATGCAAAATATGTGCGACCAATACAACTTTGCAAAGTTAGAGCAAGCACCTTGATGGGTGAATAAGATAGGCCATCCTCCACCATGCCAAGTTTGTTGGCCAGTGGATCGTTCCGCAATATTCCTCTCGTGCGCCCATTCTCATATTCATCTTGATAATGTTCAATATCTGACATGCATGAAAACATAAAAACAAGTGAGATTTTCTTTGTAATGCAGAAGTGATTCTAATCCAATATTGCCTCCCTGTAAACCCCTTTATGCTATCTCTGCAATTCTTTTAAAAGATGCCATGCATGCTGTAATTTGTTGTGTGCATTAATATAATGTGGCCTACTACTCAAAATATGAGAGCTCCAGAAGTGATGACACTTCGCAAATGATAGCTTCAACATATAGTAAAGAAGAACAAGTCGACCTGACCTGACAGATTCAAAATATACTAAGGGAGAACAACTCGACCTGACCAGTCGACCGCAAGAGAAGAGTACCATCTTAAAGAAGAGCAGAAGAGAAAGCAGATTGAAGATATTACAAGTCTTTCAATACAATGTCGGTTGGCCACCCATGATGAACCAGAGCGCACAGAGAAATACTATTATTTCCGGTCTCTCCATATGTGGCTCACATGCATTTCAAAACTAAAGTAGGAACATTTAGCTAACTAATTAAACATCTCTCAGTTTTACTAATATCAGCAATAATATCAGATATGAATTTGTACAACTAAGCTTGTTTAGCTCGATGGGTGGAGCAGTGCTATTACGACACGAACCACGTAGGCTGATTGTGGTCATCATAAAATGGGGAAAACATAAGAATGATGAGTACAGTGTTGACCGTGGCAATGGGATGGCAGATTTGAAGCTGCAAACCGCGCAAAGGGTAGTTAGCAACTGATGTTTGCTTTGGAATAACAACTATGATTTGGTATGGACAAGAAAGTATGGTCAACAAGTGACAAAGAAATGCAATTATGCTGTCTCTCTATATGTCGCGACATGCATTTGGAAACTCAAGTGGGACCTTTAGCTAACCAATTAAATGTGTCGGTTAACTAATATCAGTATCATATCACAATCATATTTGAACAACTAAGCTTTTGAATTCTAAGTGTTGTGTTGTTTAGCTTGAAGGGTGGAGTAATGCTAGTACGACAGAAAGCACCTACGCAGATCATAGTAGAGTAGATAAAAGGGGAAAACCCTAAGCATCAAGAGAAAAATCAGGAAAGTGGAACTAGCTGGACAAGTGGGTGGCGCACATGCTTTTCCAAAAGAATATAGGAACATTAGGTGACCAATTAAATGTTCTCTGTTTTAGTGATATGAGCATCATATCAGATTCGTATTTCAACACGTAAGCTTTGGGTTGAGGTCTTGAGGAGCAGTGCTAGCACGACACGAAGCACCTACGATGATGGTAGTGAATATAAAGGTTGGGGAAACCATAAGCTTTACAAGTATAGTGCCCGTGCCATGGCGGATCTGAAGGTGCAAACCAGACAAAGCTACTTCGCAACCAATGTTTGCTTTCAACTAGCCACTACGATTTGGTATGGACAAGAAAAGTACAGTAAACAAATTATGATCTATTTTCCGGGTGAGATCAATAACTTAAGCACATATGGAAGAGTACCACCTCTCTTGCGACATCGTGTAGGCCTATGCTGATACGTTGAGGGTGCTGCGGGTGCGATGGCTGTCGGCGGCGGGGAAGAAGACTTTAGATGGCAGACGGCCGGGTCGGGGGATATATCATGTTGCCGTGGACGAGGCGTTCGTAGGAGCAGCAATGGCAAGGTGGACGACGGCGCCGATGAAGCGAGAGGAGGTGATGAAAGGATCCTGGTCCAGCGCCGTGGATGAGAGACGTCCATCTCTTGCAGTGGACGACGGGGTAGGGGTAGCGGCTCCGGCAAGGTGGAGGATGGGGTGGCGGATGGAGGAGGCTGGCCACCGTGCGGAGGTTGTCGTGCCGCCGATGGTGTATGAATGGGGAAATGGAGGGGAGGGGGGATCTCAAACTTTGGGACGTGCTTCTCTGAAATGGGGGAAAGTTACGAACTTATCCCCCGTTTAAAATTTCAGATATCGCGTCGGTTGGGGATAGGACGGTAATCTTGCATCTCCCAAATATTTGCCGATAACTATTTCGGGCGAGGAGAGGGTGTTTTGCCACCCATGGTTGGCGCCCACGGTGTATGAACGGGGCTGACAGATAGGGCGGCTGTGTCATGTCTGAGCGAAGTTACACATCTACCCCTATTTAAAATATTAGCCCACATCTATTTCGGATGAGGAGAGTTTGTTTTGCCGCCCACCATGTATGAATGGCGAAATGGAGGAAGAGACACATGTCTTTTGGACGATCTTGAATCAAATGTGTTTTGCCGCCCACGTTTGGCGCCCACCGTGTCTGAATGGGCTCAAAGGTCGTCGTGTCACGTTTGATTGATGTTACTAGTCTACCCATATCGACAGCAGTGTAAATCCGGTTGATAAGGATGTCAAGTGTCAGGGGTAGACAGTAATTTCCATCTCGCAAACACTTGCTTCGGGCAGCCCACAAATTATAGTGGGTGTTTAGCCGCTTCATTCAAAACTTGGGAGAATTAGCATTCATGTTTGCCCTGGGACCTGGCAAACTAAATTCAAATCCAATTTGTATTCGATTACGAATATCACAGATAATTATACGTTTCGTTGTTTATTTCTTCAAAACCACAACAAAGATTTATTCCGCCTTTATATATGATTATGATTTAGAAATGTCGTGATCTTAGAATTCAGTAGGTTGGATACACTCTGAGTCAAACAGTTATTTCATCCAATACAATATGCTCACACGAAAAATAGTTCACCTTATGTCAATCATACAAGTACTGAGGATTACCTCGCCTAAAAAATTTGGATCATTACAACACATGGACAACATAGGGGGTCTTGCAACATAATCCATTCAGAGACATGACACAACATGCAAGTACAATAATCTAATGACAATTTCAACTGGTATCTAAAGAAGAACCGGGATTGCCTTGGGCTTCAGATAGCAGAAACAGCAGGGCCTCCTCTGTCTTCAAATGCAACATTCTTACTTCCTCTAATTTTTGGGTTGCTTGCATAATCCGTGCCGCTAATTCCATAATTTCCAGCCTCAAGATAAAGATTACCTCATTCATGGCAGCCACACCATCTCTTTCTGCCTCTAGTAGAGCCTCAAGCACTTTAATATCTGTGCTCAGACTGCTCTCCCGCGGTGTTGCCTCTGAACTGCTACCATCTGGTAACATGGATGGCGCACTGCTTCCACAAATAGATTCTGGGGTTGTACATTGTGTCCTAGTGTGAACGGCATCCTGAAAGGTTTCCGGTGGACATCTGTAAGAGATAGTTATCGTATGATCCAGGAAGTAAGCTTACATGGTAAACGACGGATGAATTATTGCCGAGCATGGCAAACTATATTTAAATGGTTCAAAGCAGCATCAGCCGAAAAGAAATTAAAATGGTAAGATGAAACTAGGGATGTAAGAGGCAAATAAACGACATCCGCCAGTCCCATCTAGTTGGTTTTTGCTACCTCCCTAGTTCATTTTCCTCAGAAAACAAAAACTCTTTTGAACTATCATACCACTAGTGGACTTTAATCGGGATTAAACAGGACCCATTTGACATCCCTAGTTGAAAGGGAGTGTACAACCGCTATATTTAAGTTGCCAAGGCATCTCAGCAGTTGAAATAATCTGAGAAAGCACTTAACAATGTGGCCTCATATAAACTACGAAGACGGTATTGTGATGAATTTGAGAGGAAAAGTTAAGGACTCAAATGAAATAGGCATGCATTTCTTTACGAAAGTACAACAGGCACTGCTGACATATTAGCCAACTCAGGTATAGCGTAACAATAAATAAGCATCCGAATCAAGCAATACATCAAAGCAGACAACTGAACTATATGTAATTTGGTAGGATTACACGTGGAGGGCACAAGCCAAGAAAGCAGCCCACTCGCATTACATTTCACATGTACTAAAACACACTGGCTTACCATATGTTGCTGTGAAGCCTAGCTGCTATTGCAATGTTCTTTGAAGATATCGTCAGCATCCCGTGGTTGCAAATCTAGTTGTTGTAGTTTATTCTGCACCATCTATTTAGGTAAAATTAATTTTAATCGCATGCACTGGTACGAATTGATCATCAATGGTTCATCTCAACTAATGAAAGAAGGGTGTGTGCATACACGACCAGCCCCAAAAGAACAAATATTTTGCTTGATGGGGTTGGCGGATCCATAATTAATAGAAGCATCAAACTAGTCATGCAACTTGGGAAGATCAAGACCACACAAACAAGTAATGAACAGAGGCTCGGAGCAGTGATGTAATAGCTAGCATCAGAAAATGTAGGGTAAAACGAACAAAAAAGTAGCGGAACCACATGCTAATTTGCTGATGTGTAATTAAGCATAGAGAACATTAAGCAGTCTGATGGAACCAACAGGTGGCATCAGAACAAAACTAAAGCATATTAACTATATGTGCACTGGTATGTAATTTAGCACATGTAACATGTTCACTGCCAGAAGTATGGCCCTACAGGTGCAAGCAGAATAACGCGTCTCATGAAAAAATGAATGATGCCCTGAAGAAATTCAAAGGTGCGGTGCTTATGCTAGGAAAGTGAACGTAGGCACCGGCCGTTGGATAATAGTACCTGATTCTCGGCGGCGTATGGGTATCGTTGTCATACTTGATAGCTAAGGATCGTCAATGGTGCTCGTGTTGCGGTTGAGTTTGGGCCGGCTGTCGCCGTCGCTGAAGAGGCTCTGGTGCTATGGTTGCAGCGCCTGTCGACATACAAGAAAGCTCATCTGTGGTAAGTGAACAGTTGCACGATAAAGAGAAAAACTGAAGGAGTACAAATCGAAATAACCTGATGAGCCTGCGGCGTCGGTAAAGCAGAGTCGGTGGAGTTGAATATGGCGTCCGTGGAGCGGGTCCGGTGCAGTGGACGAAGGCTTCGGCGTGCGCGTTGTATAGTGCTTTCGGTGAGGCGGATCTGTTGCGGCGGACGAGGGCTTGTATGAAGGGCCAGCGAAGGGGTGGATGAGGGAGTTAGTGAAGGGGCTATGCTGTGGTGGACGAGGGCGCCGGTTAAGCAGATCCGGTGCGGTGGACCATGATGGCGGTCAAGGAGATCTGGAGCGGTGCACAAGCCAGTCGCTGAAGCGGCTCCGGTGAAGTGGTGAGATGGCAGTTGGGGGTTCCAAGGTGCGGAAGGTAGATCCGGCGGGGTGTGAGGTCCACCGCCGCGGTGGAGGACTAGATTCGGCGGCTTGCCGTGGTTGGGGAGGGGGTCGGGGAGGGGAAGGGGAGGGGCTCTGGGGAAGAATGGTGGGGGCAAAGAGGGGAAAACAATGGAGTTACCAAAGCAGCCCTTTCCCGTTCATGTGGCAGGGGCAAAACAGGAATATCGCAGGGCTAAACTTTCGGGCGCGTGATATTTCGATGTGAGCGGGAAGTTTGAAAGCTTTTGGCGCCTAAAATTATAAGTATTTTGCTCTCGTACGGCCGACTATGATATCTTGGCCGGCAATTTGTTTGTTTTGCACGCAAAAGAATGTGCAAGTTTTGAAAATCAATGTCTCCAACTCGAAACTTAGATTGTCCATTCAATTCAAATATGGATCATTGAGCTACTACAAGCAAATACCATCATACAGTCTAATTCAAATGAAATTCCAAATGTGTTTATCCTAAATATGATGACAAAAGCAAAAATGTGTATGTGTATGAATAAAGTGGATGATTATAAATTTTAAACATGCCCATATGTGTATATCTCTAGGCTTGATATATGAATTTGAAATCATGAAATCCTGGCTTAAAAAATGTACCTCCGTTTAAATGAATTACAAAAGCTAATGATGGAGTTGAATTCCAAAATTCCAATCTTAGGTTTGTAATTCTGGTACATCAAGGTATATCACGCATGTTCAAAAGTATCGTTATCTCATAGTACAAACTGTGAAACAAATTGATCAACCATGAGTGCACAATATCTCAATTACGCTAAAGTCCCTCAAATATAGACACCTCAGTCTTTATCAGAAGTCACCCCCCCACCACAACACACACACACATAGAGAAGTCGTTCTCTCCCCCAAACACCAACACACGAGCACATTAACACCCTCTCTCTTGTAAAGTCCGGACCCCAACATAGGTCTCTATCACTTTGTCTCTCGGGCATGCACACATCTCTTCCCTCACTCTCTAGGTCTCCCGCTATCTCTCTTACCCAAGCACACGCACTATATAGAGTGTATATTTCCCATACACACAAAACGTCGCCCCCAAACGTCTATCTCCCTAGTTATGTGGTTCTCGCGCACTCACCTCACACACCACCCCCACTGCAAACAAGCACACTTTGTCTCCTTGTGCTCCAGTCTCCTCTTTCTATCTCTCCCACATGCGGATCCGCCCCAGCTCCTTCCCTGTATGCATATATGTCGTGACTCTTTGCATAGCTCCCTAATGTATAATCGTTCTCGATTTCGCACATTTTTCTCTGCACCATCTATTCTAGATCTCTCATGAAGTCCCTATCACACACACTATGACTCGCTTCCCTTGCGTCTCCGTTCATAGGCCAATTTTGGACAACATCAACATTGTCTCCCTATCTATACGCCATTTATGGACACAAACGACCCCTCTCGCCCCCTCTCTTCCTCTCTCTCTCTCTCTCTCTCTCCGTTACTAGCTCTCTCTTTCTCTCGCTCTCACACCCCTCTCCCACACACAGACTCGATGTCTCTTCCAAATAGTCTGCTCCCCCCGCCCGCACCCGTGCTATCTCGCTACTACACATGTCACACCATTCCCCCTTCCTTTATACTAGGTTTACATCATTAGTGGTCTCTCTACTCCACATACACTCTCTCCCTCTCACACACAAACGCGTGCACAAACACACACTGACACGCACAAACACCCATTTATTTGGATCCTCATCTCTCCTCATGTCCACATGTGTATCTCACACACTCACTCTCTAATTATGTATATGTGTCTCCATGTTACACAACACAAATCCCCATGTACATGTCTCTCTCTATCCTCCACACACATAGACACAAAGAATCGGTTATCATTGCCTCAGTCTCTAACATATCACACACGCACACTGTCTCTCTCTCTCTCACAAACACGCTCAACAAGGTTTTCCCCGTGAATAACTTACCGTCTATTCATCAACAGTCGTGGCAGTATGGCGAACATGAGACGTGAAAAGGAATAAATATACACGTGCTTAGTCCACCTAGTATGACTACTAGGACTAGAGCAAGCCAAAAAGCACGCCGCCGTCACCCCCTCCTTGTCGGCGACGGGAAAATCTTTGTTTTACACAGTCGAGGATTCATTGTGCTAAGGCCCCACATGCCAAGGCATTGAATAGAATGTAGATGCTAGTTTACGGAAGAAAGTATAGATAATATGTTTGTATCTCCATACTTATATTTCTTCTATTATAAAAAACTGAGTTGGTCATGATGGTACATGTGCCATCTTGCAATATAGACCGTCCGATCTGTATCTGACGGATGGAAATTATACTAAAAGATACCCGCACCCCTCTCCACATTTGCAGACAAGGCCTTCCCTCCTTCATCCTTATCTCCAACAAACCTCATTGTTGAGAAATTAAGAAAGGAAGCCTCTGGAACAAACTGGCCTGGTGGCCGCTGCCGTCGTCGTCAATCCCCATGCCTCTGCTCAGTCCGACCACCAACCACCACCACACCCCAATCCTCTTCACCTTATCTCATATTTATCGAGATATCATTAGTTTTTACACATGGGATTACTCCCGCAAGGGTCAATCACAACAAGTGTTTTATAAAAAAATGCATCTTGATGTTCCGTGCAATGCACGGATCTTGCTAGTACTCCTACACAAGACTAAGTTGGTGATGCTGGTGTGCCTGCCATCCGTCGTTTCTGACCATTAGATCTACATCTAATGATTGTGAGGTAAGTTGTTGCCTTTTCTCACCAACATCCCACTTGTCTACCAATTTGCAAAAAAAACCATAATTAGTATCTTAAAACCAACCACATCCCTCCCTGACCTCACCAAAACAGCCCAAGGAATATATTCTAATTGAAACATAATATATCTCTAGTGACATATGTATACCAAAATTAGAGTGTTTTGTACCAAGTTTGTGAATAAGTATTATTCTAATTATGATTCATTGCAACAGACATGAACATTGCTAGTATTCCCAACCATGCATTTTTTCCTAGTATTCCATAGTTTCGAGTTTTCCATCAAGATATTAGTCACTCATGGTTGATATTTACTTTCAATCATGTACACATATGCACTATGTAACTAGCCTTGCTTATTGGCTTCCAAAGCTTAACTTTCACTCCTACTTACAATATGTAGAGTATTTAACAAAAAACTACCACTTTCAACCAGCCCTAGGAAGAATCTATTGTACAAAAAATAGCAAAAACATACCCAAAATTTCTTAATCCATGCCAAAAACTACCTAGTACTCCTACCGATTGGGTTTGTTTAAACCCATTTATGACAAGGTTGGCCCACATGTCCGTGCTGATGAGGCAGCTTAAACCAACACATTTTGTTTGACCGTTGACACAAGGGACCCACATCTGACCTTCTATCCTGTTATTCCCCCTCAAATCATTATTTTTCCAGAACATTACTTCAAACAGTACTGATGCGTGTTTGTCGGTGGCGCCGGTGATGAGCGAGTTGGCCGCCGCTCTGCCGGACGGGCCAGACGCCGCATTGGCCTCTGCACGGGTTGGCAGGCTGGCCCGAGCGTGACTCACGAGCGAGCAAGTCGCCGTGCTGGCCTTCGCTCGAGCCAGATGGCTGGCCTTAGCGCGGCGGGCACGAGCAAGCCGCCACACTGCCGTTCCAATCTAGCTAGCAAACCTTGCAGACAAGCAGCTGGACGGAGCTATCTTGGCTAGCTAGCGGCCTCGAGCGTCGAACGAAGCTAGCATCTGGGCTGCCGCAACATGGGCTCCGCACCGCCGGCGGTTTTGACCTCGCCTTCTGCCGGCGGCGGTAGCTGCGTCCCATGGCCGAGGATGACTAGGTGGACGGGCCGGAGGTAGGAGGTCACTCGAGGATTTTTGTTGGTAAGAGCATGTACAATGGTTGATAAGGTAGTCTTATCTTAAGTCTGCCACGTATGCAAGTGGTAGTAGTTTCTTGGCATTTTAGTGGTTTCTTGCATTATTAGAGCAAGTACAATAGAGCTGAGTCAGCGGGCTATAAGAAATAAACTAGTATATTTCTACTTAGTTGGAGGAAAGAGAAGATAAGCGGGCTCTTCGTGAAGAGCTAGCTCTAGCACGTGCTCCTAGGCACTTTGTGAGAATCAGAAGTGGGCCACATAATAAAAAAGTAGTACACTCTTTTGATCTATTATTGTACATGTTGGCTATAAGATGGGCTATAGATGACATTGCACTGGCTTATAGCCAGTAGCTGGCTATACTATTAACCATGCTCTTAGGGGTTTCTTGTAAGGAACAATGTACGTACTACTAGCGACAAAAGGCGATTCTAGGTTGCGTTGTACTCCAACGAGTACTACTAGTGGTCGCGGGAGTGTATACCTCGTTTTGTGGGTTCGATCCCAGCCATACGCACGGCGACCTTTTTTTTAAAATAATACTACTACACTTCGCTGCGAGCCAATATTTTACACGGGTAGTTTGAGTTTTGAAGTCAAACGGACATGGGGCCCGACAATCTGGGTGCAGTGGATAGCCTAGCCACGTGAACGGGTTTTCCTTCCCAGCATCCCGTGGCTCGCGTGCTCACCCTAGCCGCACCTCGCTTGCAGCTTCCTCACCAGCTAGTAGCATATTTAAACTAGCGCCTCCCAATTAAGCCCGAGGAGCCGGAAAAGCCTGGCGGGGCATTGGAAACTGTGCAATATGGCTTTGTACGTAAAGTGCTCTACTACTACTCTGTAGCTTGTGGCGTTGCACGGATGGACTTCACTCCATTATCGTCTCTACTATAAAATAAATTCCTCTTGACGTGTTTTTTTTAAACGGAGGCAAAAGCTTTGCTTCATCTCATTCATAAAGAAGGAACTACTAACAAAGTTCGACGAGATCCATTACACCTACACAAATGGAAGCGAAAAGCCTAGTCTCACTGTATCAAATAACTCAAATGTTCTGCCCCCGCAGTAACCGTCGCTGATAAACAGGCTGCTAGTGTGTGCGTGAGAGGAGCGGCTGAGTATGCCAGCTACATGAGAGCAGCGGCTGAATAGAGCACTGCCAGTACCCATTAGGCCACTATGCAGGTGTACTTCCCCTGCATTGATAGTACAGCGATGGTTCTACAGAACAGTAGTACCCTCCACTTCCAACTGTAGCTCCTTGGCCCTGAGATTCAAGAGTTCAAAACTGGTGCACTATACTAGACTAGACTAGAAGTACAGTACATCGCACTACTAGTTGAGAAAACTAGTACTAGTACTGCTACATTTCGAGTACGTACTCCTCCGTCACATAATGTATGACGTTTTTTGACACTAGTTGGCGTGTACAAAAAATGGCAAAAAGATATCGAAAATTTCTTAATCCAAGCCAAAAACTACTACCTAGTGCCAAAAATTTCTTACTAGTGCTATTATTTACAGTATAATGCAATCCCATAACGTTCCATAATTCTAGTACTAGTAGTAAATAATAGCCTCACCCCTTCACTGAGGAACAATCTACAGTTGGAAGGGACGAGGCCCTGTGGTTACTACGCTCTTATCTCCTCCTCGCTAGTTCCCCTCCCCCCGAAAAGAAGGAAGTTCGTCGCTGCTCCCATGGATTCGCCAGGCGGTTCTCCTCCTCGTCGGGGCTGGGAGACCTTGGACGACGATCCTCTGGGAGAATCGCACGCCACTCCAACGTCCTCACCGCCGCAAGACTCGGTGCTTGCTGCACCAACTTTTTCAAGACACTGCCTAAACAGGCTTGGGAAAAGGCCATGCTTGTTGGTCTTCCATGCGTCCTCGAGGAGAAGGTTCTTCTATGGGACAATCCTTCGAACAGTCCACCGCTCCCTGGCCATGGTTGCACGTTGACTCCGCTAGAGTTGCTGACGTTGAGAGGTAGTCGGATTTTATCCGATGAGCGGGTCAGTAATGGAGTTTGATCATGTAGTACTTAGTTATTCCATTTCCATCCCGTAATTTCTCCGCTGCCCACTGATACGTCTCCAACGTATCTATAATTTTTGATTGCTCCATTCTATATTATCTACTGTTTTGGACTATATTGGGCTTTATTTTCCACTTTTATATTATTTTTGGGACTAACCTATTAACCGGAGGCCCAGCCCAGAATTGATGTTTTTTTGCCTATTTCAGTATTTCGGAGAAACAGAATATCAAACGGAGTCCAAACGGAATAAAACCTTCGAGAACGTGATTTTCTCACCGAACGTGATCCAGGAGACGTGGACCCTACTCCAAGGAGTCAAAGAGGCGGTCACGAGGGTGGGGGCGCGCCCACCCCCCTAGGGCGCGCCCCTACCTCGTTGGCCCCTCGGTGCTCCACCGACGTACTCCTTCCTCCTATATATACCCACTGAAGGAAATATGCCCTAGAGGCAATAATAAAGTTATTATTTATTTCCTTATATCATGATAAATGTTTATTATTCATGCTAGAATTGTATTAACCGGAAACATAATACATGTGCGAATACATAGACAAACAAAGTGTCACTAGTATGCCTCTACTTGACTAGCTCGTTAATCAAAGATGGTTATGTTTCCTAACCATGGACAAAAGAGTTGTTATTTGATTAACGAGGTCACATCATTAGTTGAATGATCTGATTGACATGACCCATTCCATTAGCTTAGCACATGATCGTTTAGTATGTTGCTATTGTTTTCTTCATGACTTATACATGTTCCTATGACTATGAGATTATGCAACTCCCGTTTGCCGGAGGAACACTTTGGGTGCTACCAAACGTCACAATGTAACTGGGTGATTATAAAGGAGTACTACAGGTGTCTCCAAAGGTAGATGTTGGGTTGGCGTATTTCGAGATTAGGATTTGTCACTCCGATTGTCGGAGAGGTATCTCTGGGCCCTCTCGGTAATGCACATCACTTAAGCCTTGCAAGCATTGCAACTAATGAGTAGTTGCGGGATGATGTATTACGGAACGAGTAAAGAGACTTGCCAGTAACGAGATTGAACTAGGTATTGGATATCGACGATCGAATCTCGGGCAAGTAACATACCGATGACAAAGGGAACAACGTATGTTGTTATGCGGTCTGACCGATAAAGATCTTCGTAGAATATGTAGGAGCCAATATGGGCATCCAGGTCCCGCTATTTGTTATTGACCGGAGACATGTCTCGGTCATGTCTACATTGTTCTCGAACCGTAGGGTCCGCACGCTTAACGTTACGATGACAGTTATTATGAGTTTATGCATTTTGATGTACTGAAGGTAGTTCGGAGTCCCGGATGTGATCACGGACTTGACGAGGAGTCTCGAAATGGTCGATACATAAAGATTGATATATTGGAAGCCTATGTTTGGACATCGGAAGTGTTCCGGGTGAAATCGGGATTTTACTGGATTACCGGGAGGGTTACCGGAACCCCCCGGGAGCCAAATGGGCCAACATGGGCCTTAGTGGAAAGGTGAGAGGGCAGCCCACATAGGGCTGCGCCTCCCCCCCTCTCCCTAGTCCTATTAGGACTAGGAGAGGGGCCGGCCACCTCTCTCTTCTCTTCCCCTTTGGGGAATCCTATTAGGAATAGGATTGGGGGGGGAGTCCTACTCCCGGTAGGAGTAGGACTCCTCCTGCGCCTCCCTCCTTTGGCCGGCCAGCCTCCCCCCCTTCATCCTTTATATACGGGGGCAGGGGACACCCCAGACACACAAGTTGATCCTTGAGATCGTTCCTTAGCCGTGTGCGGTGCCCCCTGCCACCAAATTCCACCTCGATCATACCGTTGTAGTGCTTAGGCGAAGCCCTGCGTTGGTAGTACATCAAGATCGTCACCACGCCGTCGTGCTGACGGAACTCTTCCTCGACGCTTTGCTGGATCGGAGCCCGAGGATCGTCATCAAGCTGAACGTGTGCTAAGAACTCGGAGGTGCCGGAGTAACGGTGCTTGGATCGGTCGGATCGGGAAGACGTACGACTAATTCCTCTACGTTGTGTGATCGCTTCCGCAGTCGGTCTGCGTTGGTACGTAGACAACACTCTCCCCTCTCGTTGCTATGCATCACCATGATCTTGCGTGTGCGTAGGAAATTTTTTGAAATTACTACGTTCCCCAACAGTGGCATCCGAGCCTAGGTTTTATGGTTTGATGTTATTTGCACGAGTAGAACACAAGTGAGTTGTGGGCGATACAAGTCATACTGCCTACCAGCATGTCATACTTTGGTTCGGCGGTATTGTTGGACGAGACGACCCGGACCAACCTTACGCGTACGCTTACGCGAGACCGGTTCCCTCGACGTGCATTGCACATAGATGGCTTGCGGGCGACTGTCTCTCCAACTTTAGTTGAACCGAGTGTGGCTATGCCCGGTCCTTGAGAAGGTTAAAACGGAGTCTATTTGACGAACTATCATTGTGGTTTTGATGCGTAGGTGAGATGAGTTCTTACTTAAGCCCGTAGCAGCCACGTAAAACTTGCAACAACAAAGTAGAGGACGTCTAACTTGTTTTTGCAGGGCATGTTGTGATGTGATATGGTCAAGGCATGATGCTGATTTTATTGTATGAGATGATCATGTTTTGTAACCAAGTTATCGGCAACTGGCAGGAGCCATATGGTTGTCGCTTTATTGTATGCAATGCAATCGCGATGTAATGCTTAACTTTATTACTAAGCGGTAGTGATAGTCGTGGAAGCATAAGATTGGCGAGACGACAACGATGCTACGATGGAGATCAAGGTGTCGCGCCGGTGACGATGGTGATCATGACGGTGCTTCGGAGATGGAGATCACAAGCACAAGATGATGATGGCCATATCATATCACTTATATTGATTGCATGTGATGTTTATCTTTTATGCATCTTATCTTGCTTTGATTGACGGTAGCATTATAAGATGATCTCTCACTAAATTATCAAGAAGTGTTCTCCCTGAGTATGCACCGTTGCCAAAGTTCGTCGTGCCCAGACACCACGTGATGATCGGGTGTGATAAGCTCTACGTCCAAATACAACGGGTGCAAAATAGTTGCACACGCAGAATACTCAGGTTATACTTGACGAGCCAAGCATATACAGATATGGCCTCGGAACACGGAGACCGAAAGGTCGAGCATGAATCATATAGTAGATATGATCAACATAACGATGTTCACCATTGAAAACTACTCCATCTCACGTGATGATCGGTTATGGTTTAGTTGATTTGGATCACGTGATCACTTAGAGGATTAGAGGGATGTCTATCTAAGTGGGAGTTCTTGAGTAATTTGATTAACTGAACTTAAATTTATCATGAACTTAGTCCTGGTAGTATTTTGCAAATTATGTTGTAGATCAATAGCTCGCGTTGTTGCTTCCCTATGTTTATTTTTGATATGTTCCTAGAGAAAATTATATTGAAAGATGTTAGTAGCAATGATGCGGATTGGATCCGTGATCTGAGGTTTATCCTCATTGCTGCACAGAAGAATTATGTCCTTGATGCACCGCTAGGTGACGGACCTATTGCAGGAGCAGATGCAGACGTTATGAACGTTTGGCTAGCTCAATATGATGACTACTTGATAGTTTAGTGCACCATTCTTAACGACTTAGAATCGGGACTTCAACGACGTTTTGAACGTCATGGAGCATATGAGATGTTCCAGGAGTTGAAGTTAATATTTCAAGCAAATACCCGAGTTGAGAGATATGAAGTCTCCAACAAAGTTCTATAGCTAAAAGATGGAGGAGAATCGCTCAACTAGTGAGCATGTGCTCAGATTGTCTGGGTACTACAATCGCTTGAATCAAGTGGGAGTTAATCTTCCAGATAAGATAGTGATTGACAGAATTCTCTAGTCACCATCACCAAGTTAGTAGAACTTCGTGATG
Source organism: Triticum monococcum (assembly GCA_034509565.1). Lineage (NCBI taxonomy): Eukaryota > Viridiplantae > Streptophyta > Magnoliopsida > Poales > Poaceae > Triticum > Triticum monococcum. The sequence continues at coordinate 181,938,659 of CM067843.1, read as the reverse complement.
AACTATAGTATGCAAGGGATGACGAAAAAGACTCCCGAACTTTTCATGATGATGAAATCAATGATGGTAGAAATCAAGAAAGAGCATCAAGTGTTGATGGTTGACAAGATCACTAGTTTCAAAAAAAGGGCAAAGGGAAGAAGGGGAACTTCAAAATGAACAGCAAGCAAGTTGCTGCTCAAGTGAAGAAGCCCAAGTCTGGACCTAAGCCTGAGACTGAGTGCTTCTACTGCAAAGGGACTGGTCACTGGAAGCGGAACTACCCCAAGTGATTGGCGGATAAGAAGGATGGCAAAGTGAACATAAGTATATATACATGTTATTGATGTGTACTTTACTAGTGTTTATAGCAAACCCTCAGTATTTGATACTAGTTCAGTTGCTAAGATTAGTAACTCGAAACGGGAGTTGCAGAATAAACAGAGACTGGTTAAGGGTGAAGTGACGATGTGTGTTGGAAGTGGTTCCAAGATTGATATGATCATCATCGCACACTCCCTATAATTTCGAGATTAGTGTTGAACCTAACTAAGTGTTATTTGGTGTTTGCGTTGAACATGAATATGATTTGATCATGTTTATTGTAATACGGTTATTCATTTAAGTAAGAGAATAAATTGTTGTTCTGTTTACATGAATAAAACCTTATATGGTTACACACCCAATGAAAATAGTTCGTTGGATCTCGATCGTAGTGATACACATAATCATAATATTGAAACCAAAAGATGCAAAGTTAATAATGATAGTGCAACTTATTTGTAGCACTGCCGTTTATGTCATATTGGTGTAAAGCGCATGAAGAAACTCCATGCTGATGGGCTTTTGGAATCACTTGATTATGAATCAGTTGATGCTTGCGAACCATGCCTCATGGGCAAGATGACTAAGACTCTGTTCTTCGGAACAATGGAGCGAGCAAAAGATTTGTTGGAAATCATACATACTGATGTATGTGGTCCGATGAATATTGAGACTCGCGACAGGTATCATTATTTTCTGATCTTCACAGATGATTTGAGCAGATATGAGTATATCTACTTGATGAAACATAAGCCTGAAACATTTGAAAAGTTCAAAGAATTTCAGAGTGAAGTGAAAAATCATCGTGACAAGAAAATAAAGTTTCTACGATCTGATCGCGGAGACAAATATTTGAGTTACGAGTTTGGTCTTCAGTTAAAACAATGTGAAATAGTTTCACTACGCACGCCACCTGGAGCACCACAGCATAATGGTGTGTCCGAACGTCATAACCATACTTTATTGGATATAGTACAATCTATGATGTATCTTACTGATCTACCACTATCGTTTTGGGGTTATGCATTAGAGACAGCTGCATTCACGTTAAATAGGGCACCATCTAAATCCGTTGAGACGACACCGTGTGAACTATGGTTTGGCAAGAAACCTAAGCTGTCGTTTCTTAAAGTTTGGAGTTGCGATGCTTATGTGAAAAAGTTTCATCTCGATAAGCTCAAACTCAAATCGGAGAAATATGTCTTCATAGGATACCCAAAAGTTACTGTTGGGTACACCTCCTATCACAGATCCGAAGGCAAGACTTTTGTTGCTAAATTCGGAAACTTTCTGGAGAAGGAGTTTCTCTCGAAAAAAGTGAGTGGGAGGGAAGTAGAACTTGATGAGGTAACTGTACCTCCTCCCTTATTGGAAAGTAGTACATCACAGAAACCAGTTTCTGTGACACCTATACCAATTAGTGAGGAAGCTAATGATGATGATCATGAAACTTCAGATCAAGTTACTACCAAATCCCGTAGGTAAACCAGAGTGAGATCCGCATCAGAGTGGTACGGTAATCCTGTTCTGGAAGTCATGCTACTAGATCATGATGAACCTACGAACTATGAAGAAGCGATGGTGAGCCCAGATTCCGCAAAGTGGCTTGAGGCCATGAAATCTGAGATGGGATCCATGTATGAGAACAAAGTATGGACTTTGGTTGACTTGCCCGATGATCGGCAAGCCATAGAAAATAAATGGATCTTCAAGAGGAAGACGGACGCTGATAGTAGTGTTACTATCTACAAAGCTAGAATTGTCGCAAAAGGTTTTCGACAAGTTCAAGGTGTTGACTACGATGAGATTTTCTCACTTGTATCTATGCTTAAGTCTGTCCGAATCATGTTAGCAATTGCCGCATTTTATGAAATCTGGCAAATGGATAAACAAAACTGCATTCCTTAATGGATTTGCTAAAGAAGAGTTGTATACGATGCAACTAGAAGGTTTTGTCAATCCTAAAGGTGTTAACTAAATATGCAAGCTCCAGCGATCTATCTGTGGACTGGTGCAAACATCTCGGAGTTGGAATATACGCTTTGATGAGTTGATCAAAGCATATAGTTTTATACAGACTTGCGGTGAAGCCTGTATTTATGAGAAAGTGAGTGGGAGCACTACAACATTTCTGATAAGTATATGTGAATGACATATTGTTGATCGGAAATAATGTAGAATTATTCTGTAAAGCATAAAAGGAGTGTTTGAAAGGAGTTTTTCAAAGAAAGACTTCGGTAAAGCTGCTTACATATTGAGCTTCAAGATCTATAGAGATAGATCAAGACGCTTGATAAGTTTTTCAATAAGTACATACCTTGACAAGATTTTGAAGTAGTTCAAAATGGAACAGTCAAAGAAAAAGTTTCTTGCCTGTGTTACAAGGTGTGAAGTTGAGTAAAGACTCAAAGCCCGACCACGGCAGAAGATAGAAAGAGAATGAAAGTCATTCCCTATGCCTCATTCATAGGTTCTATAAAGTATGCCATGCTGTGTACCAGATCTATTGTATACCCTGCACTGATTTGGCAAGGGAGTATAATAGTGATCTAGGAGTAGATCATTGGACAGCGGTCAGAATTATCCTTAGTGAAATAAGGATATGTTTCTCGATTATGGACGTGACAAAAAGGTTCGTCGTAAAGGGTTACGTCGATGCAAGTTTTTGACACTGATCCAGATGAATCTAAAGTCTCAATCTGGATACATATTGAAAGTGGGAGCAATTAGCTAGAGTAGCTCCGTGCAGAGCATTATAGACAAAGAATTTTGCAAAATACTTACGGATCTGAATGTGACAGACCCGTTGACTAAAATTATCTCACAAGCAAAACATGGTCACACCTTAGTACTCTTTGGGTGTTAATCACATAGAGATGTGAACTAGATTACTGACTCTAGTAAACCCTTTGAGTGTTGGTCATATGACGATGTGAACTATGGGTGTTAATCACATGGTGATGTGAACTATTGCTGCTAAATCACATGGCGATGTGAACTAGATTATTGACTCTAGTGCAAGTGGGAGACTGAAGGAAATATGCCCTAGAGGCAATAATAAAGTTATTATTTATTTCCTTATATCATGATAAATGTTTATTATTCATGCTAGAATTGTATTAACCGGAAACATAATACATGTGTGAATACATAGACAAACAAAGTGTCACTAGTATGCCTCTACTTGACTAGCTCGTTAATCAAAGATGGTTATGTTTCCTAACCATGGACAAAAGAGTTGTTATTTGATTAACGAGGTCACATCATTAGTTGAATGATCTGATTGACATGACCCATTCCATTAGCTTAGCACACGATCGTTTAGTATGTTGCTATTGTTTTCTTCATGACTTATACATGTTCCTATGACTATGAGATTATGCAACTCCCGTTTGCCGGAGGAACACTTTGGGTGCTACCAAATGTCACAACGTAACTGGGTGATTATAAAGGAGTACTACAGGTGTCTCCAAAGGTAGATGTTGGGTTGGCGTATTTCGAGATTAGGATTTGTCACTCCGATTGTCGGAGAGGTATCTCGGGGCCCTCTCGGTAATGCACATCACTTAAGCCTTGCAAGCATTGCAACTAATGAGTTAGTTGCGGGATGATGTATTACGGAACGAGTAAAGAGACTTGCCAGTAACGAGATTGAACTAGGTATTGGATACCGACGATCGAATCTCGGGCAAGTAACATACCGATGACAAAGGGAACAACGTATGTTGTTATGCGGTCTGGCCGATAAAGATCTTCGTAGAATATGTAGGAGCCAATATGGGCATCCAGGTCCCGCTATTGGTTATTGACCGGAGACATGTCTCGGTCATGTCTACATTGTTCTCGAACCGTAGGGTCCGCACGCTTAACGTTACGATGACACTTATTATGAGTTTATGCATTTTGATGTACCGAAGGTAGTTCGGAGTCCCGGATGTGATCACGGACTTGACGAGGAGTCTCGAAATGGTCGAGACATAAAGATTGATATATTGGAAGCCTATGTTTGGACATCGGAAGTGTTCCGGGTGAAATCGGGATTTTACCGGATTACCGGGAGGGTTACCGGAACCCCCCGGGAGCCAAATGGGCCAACATGGGCCTTACTGGAAAGGTGAGAGGGCAGCCCACATAGGGCTGCGCCTCCCCCCCTCTCCCTAGTCCTATTAGGACTAGGAGAGGGGCCGGCCACCTCTCTCTTCTCTTCCCCTTTGGGGAATCCTATTAGGAATAGGATTGGGGGGGAGTCCTACTCCCGGTAGGAGTAGGACTCCTCCTGTGCCTCCCTCCTTTGGCTGGCCAGCCTCCCCCCTTCATCCTTTATATACGGGGGCAGGGGACACCCCAAGACACACAAGTTGATCCTTGAGATCGTTCGTTAGCCGTGTGCGGTGCCCCCTGCCACCAAATTCCACCTCGATCATACCGTTGTAGTGCTTAGGCGAAGCCCTGCGTCGGTAGTACATCAAGATCATCACCACGCCGTCGTGCTGACGGAACTCTTCCTCGACGCTTTGCTAGATCGGAGCCTGAGGATCGTCATCGAGCTGAACGTGTGCTAAGAACTCGGAGGTGCCGGAGTAACGGTGCTTGGATCGGTCGGATCGGGAAGACGTACGACTACTTCCTCTATGTTGTGTGATCGCTTCCGCAGTCAGTCTGCGTTGGTACGTAGACAACACTCTCCCCTCTCGTTGCTATGCATCACCATGATCTTGCGTGTGCGTAGGAAATTTTTTGAAATTACTACGTTCCCCAACACCCACATACCCCCAAACGATCAGTACAGGAGCCAAAAACCAAATTCCACCACTGCAACTTTCTGTATCCACGAGATCCCATCTTGGGGCCTGTTCAGGAGCTCCGCCGGAGAGGGCCGTCATCACGGAGGGCTTCTACATCATCATGGCCCCTCCGATGAAGCGTGAGTAGTTTACCTCAGACCTTCGGGTCCATAGTTAGTAGCTAGATGGCTTCTTCTCTCTTTTTGGATCTCAATACAATGTTCTCCCCCTCTCTTGTGGAGATCTATTCGATGCAATCTTCTTCTTTTGCGGTGTGTTTGTTGAGACCGATGAATTGTGGGTTTATGATCAAGTCTATCTATGAACAATATTTGAATCTTCTCTGAATTCTTTTATGTATGATTGGTTATCTTTGCAAGTCTCTTCGAATTATCCGTTTGGTTTGGCCAACTAGATTGGTAGTTCTTGCCATGGGAGAAGTGCTTAGCTTTGGGTTCGATCTTGCGGTGTTCTTTCCCAGTGACAGAAGGGGCAGCAAGACATGTATTGTATCGTTGCCATCGAGGATAACAAGATGGGGTTTATTTCATATTGCATGAATTTATCTCTCTACATCATGTCATCTTGCTTAAAGCGTTACTCTGTTTTTAACTTAATACTCTAGATGCATGCTGGACAGCGGTCGATGAGTGGAGTAATAGTAGTAGATGCAGAATCATTTCGATCTACATGTCACGGACGTGATGCCTATATACATGATCATGCCTAGATATTCTCATAACTATGCTCAATTCTGTCAATTGCTCAACAGTAATTTGTTCACCCATTGTAGAAAACTTATGCTCTCGAGAGAAGCCACTAGTGAAACCTATGGCCCCCGGGTCTAATCTCATCATATCAATCTCCATCACTTTAATCTTGTTTTTATATTTACTTTGCTTTTACTTTTCACTTTGCATCTTTATATCAAAAATACCAAAAATTATTCTATCTATCAAATCTCACTCTCGTAAGTGACCGTGAAGGGCTTGACAACCCCTAATCGCGTTGGTTGCGGGTAGCTATCGCTTTGTGCAGGTACGAGGGACTTGAGCGTGGGCTTCTACTGGATTGATACCTTGGTTCTCAAAAACTGAGGGAAATACTTACGCTACTCTGCTGCATCATCCCTTCCTCTTCGGGGAAAACCAACGCAAGATCAAGACGTAGCAAGAAGGATTTCTAGCGCCGTTGCCGAGGAGTCTACGCAAAAAGTCAACATACCAAGTACCCATCACAATCCCTATCTCCTGCATTACATTATTTGCCATTTGCCTCTCGTTTTCCTCTCCCCCCCAATTCACCCTTGCCATTTTATTCGTCCTCTCTCTCCCTATCCTCCTTCTCTGTTTGCCTTTTTCTAGCTTGCCTTTTGTTTGCTTGTGTGTTGGATTGCTTGTTTGTCGCGATGGCTCTAACAAATTTTGGTGATCTTCACTTTAAAAGGTTAGAGGAGATCGAAAACAACATTAGGAAGTTTATGGTTTTGCAATTTGAGCATAATAATTTCTTTAGAAATGAGCTTAAGGAACAAAAAGGTTTTGTGAGTTATATGAACAAAGAGCTCGATGATATGTCTAAAGAATTTGATGGTATCAGATCCCAAATTGCTCGTCTTGAAAAGATGACTACTAAAATTTCAAACATGCAAGCTACCTTAGTCAATAAGATGGTCGCAAAACCGAATACCTATGAAAATCAAGATGAAGATTTAAAAGTTATTGATGTGTCCCCTATCAAATCTTTGTTTTGCAATATGAATCTTGATGAAACTGAATATGATCTTCCTTTACCTAGAAGGCGTTCCAAAAATTCGGAGTATTTAGATCTTTACGATGAAATTGACGAAAGTGGGATTGAAAGAAATAAAAATTTAGATGTTGCTAAACCCACTATATAGGATTTCAAGGAATTTAATTATGAAAGTTGCTCTTTGATTGATTTCATTTCTTTGTTGCAATCCGTGCTAAATTCTTCGCATGCTTATAGTCAAAAGAAAGCCTTCACCGAACATATTGTTGATGCCTTGATGCAATCTTATGAAGAAAAACATGAGTCGAAAGTCTCTATCCCTAGAAAACTCTATGATGAGTGAGAACCAACTATCAAAATTAAAATTAAAGATCATGAGTTTTATGCTTTGTGTGATTTGGGTGCTAGTGTCTCCACTATCCCCAAAACTTTGTGTGATTTGCTAGATTTCTGCGATCTTGATGATTGCTCTCTAAACTTGCATCTTGCGGATTCTACAATAAAGAAACCTATGGGAAGAATTAATGATGTTCTTATTGTTGCAAATATGAATTATGCGCCCGTAGATTTCATTGTTCTTGATATAGATTGCAATCCTTCTTGCCCTATTATTCTTGGTAGAGCTTTCCTTACAATAGTTGGTGCGATTATTGATATGAAGGAAGGAAATATTAGATTCCAATTTCCATTAAAAAAGGGCATGTAACACTTTCCAAGAAAGAAAATAAAATTTCCATATGAAACCATCATGAGAGCCACTTATGGATTTCCTTCCAAAGATGGCAATACCTAGATCTATCCTCGCTTTTATGCCTAGCTTGGGGCGTTAAACGATAGCGCTTGTTGGGAGGCAACCCAATTTTATTTTTGAAAGTGCAACTATCCCTAGGTGGTTTTGGTAATTCATAACAACATATAGCTCATTGAGCTAATGCTATTCCAAGATGATTATTTCAGGAAACTCAATGATTGGAATGGCATGGATGTGAAAGTGGAACCCTCAAAATGCTAAGGACAAAGAATTGGCTCAAGCTCAAAAGTTCAAGACTCTTCATTTTATATTTTAGTGATCCAAGATCACATTGAGTCTTTAGGAAAAGCCAATAATATCAAGGAGGGAAGATGTGTTGCTTAATGAGCCTCTTGCTTTATGTGCTTAGTGATATGCTCGAAAATCCTCAACCACCTTTCCATATCCACAAATGACCTAAACCCTAAGCCAAACTCGGTCATACCGATTCTGTCAATCCGGCGCCACCGAGTTTCACTTGTCATTTGCCACTGCCAAACCCTAGCAATTCGGTCCTATCGATAAGGATCTCGGTCACACCGAGATGGGGTTGCAAACTCTCTGTTTCCCTTTCGTAACTTTTTGGTCTCACCGAAAGAGCGAATCGGTCCCACCGAGAATGCAATGCAAACTCTCTGTTTCCTTCTTGTAACTTTTCGGTCTCACCGAAAGAGCAAGTCGGTCCCACCGAGTTTGCCTGACCAACTCTCTGGTTAGCTAATTGCCGAACTCGGTCTCACGGAGTTTGTGCGATCGGTCTCACCGAGATTACGTTATGCCCAAACCCTAACCGAATCGGTCCTACCGAGTTGCATCTCAGTCCCACCGAAATTCCTAACGGTCACTAGGTTTACTATTTCGGTCAGACCGAGTTTTCTGATTCGGTCCCACCGAGATTGGTAGATTGTGTGTAACGGTTGGATTTTGTGTGGAGGCTATAAATACCCCTCCACCTACTCTTCATTCGAAGCGAGAGCCATCAGAACACATACACCATTCCTACTCATATGTTCTGAGAAAGAACCACCTACTCATGTGTTGAGACCAAGATATTCCATTCCTACCATATGAATCTTGATCTCTAGCCTTTCCCAAGTTGCTTTCCACTCAAATCTTCTTTCCATCAGATCCAAATCCTATGAGAGAGAGTTGAGTGTTGGGGAGACTATCATTTGAAGCACAAGAGCAAGGAGTTCATCATCAACACACCATTTGTTACTTCTTGGAGAGTGGTGTCTCCTAGATTGGCTAGATGTCACTTGGCAGCCTCCAACAAGATTGTGGAGTTGAACCAAGGAGTTTGTAAGGTAAGGAGATCGCCTACTTCGTGAAGATCTACTGCTAGTAGGCAAGTCCTTCGTGGGAGATGGCCATGGTGGAATAGACAAGGTTGCTTCTTCGTGGACCCTTTGTGGGTGGAGCCCTCCGTGGACTTGCGCAACCGTTACCCTCCGTGGGTTGAAGTCTCCATCAACGTGGATGTAGGATAGCACCACCTATCCGAACCATGGGAAAACATCCGTGTCTCCAATTGCGTTTGAATCCTCCAAACCCTTCCCTTTACATTCTTGCAAGTTGCATGCTTTACTTTCCGCTGCCAATAAACTCTTTGCATGCTTGCTTGAATTGTGTGATGATTGCTTGACTTGCTCTAAGATAGCTAAAATCTGCCAAGAACTAAAATTGGGAAAAGGCTAAGTTTTTAGTTGGTCAAGTAGTCTAATCACCCCCCCCCTCTAGACATACTTTTGATCCTACGAGTGGTATCAGAGCTTTGGTCTCCATTTGCCTTGATCTCCATAGCTTTTGGTGGTCATAGCCTTGGTTTCACAACCTAGGAGAGTATGGCGTCTAGCGAGGGAAAGTATCACCGTAGAGGTCCTTACTTTGATGGCACTAATTTTGCTAGTTGGAAGCATAAAATGAAAATGCATATTCTTGGACATAACCCCGCCGTATGGGCTATTGTTTGTGTTGGTTTGCAAGGTGACTTCTTTGATGGGAGAGAACCAAACCGTGAAGCTACCGCGGATGAGTTGAAGATGTTGCAATACAATGCTCAAGCTTGTGATATTCTCTTCAACGGATTGTGCCCCGAAGAATTCAACAAAATCAGCCGCCTTGAGAATGCAAAGGAAATTTGGGATACTTTGATTGATATGCACGAAGGTACCGACTCCGTCAAGGAATCCAAGTTGGATGTGCTCCAAAGTCAACTTGACAGGTTCAAGATGAAGGATGGTGAAGGTGTCGCTGAAATGTACTCTAGGCTTGCTCTCATCACAAATGAGATTGCCGGCTTAGGAAGTGAAGAGATGACTGATAGATTCATCATCAAGAAGATCCTAAGAGCCTTGGATGGGAAATATGATACCGTGTGCACATTAATCCAAATGATGCCCAAATACAAAGATCTCAAGCCAACGGAAGTAATTGGAAGGATTGTTGCTCATGAGATGTCACTCAAGGATAAAGAGGAACTTCACAATAAATCAAGTGGTGCCTACAAAGCGTCATGTGAAGTCCCCACATCATCAAGTGAGAAACAAAACTTCAATGAAGAATTGAGCTTAATGGTGAAGAACTTCAACAAGTTCTACAAGAGTAGAAACAAAGATAGAAGCGTCAAGTCAAGGTCCTACAATGACAAAATATCTTCTAGTCGAGAGCGAAACTGCTATAATTGTGGAAGACCCGGACACTATTCCAATGAGTGTACCGCTCCCTACAAGAGAAGAGAAGATTCTCCAAAAAGAAGAAGTAAAGAATCTCCACCAAGAGAGAGAAGGAGTAGAGATGATCGTTATGAACGAAGATACTCACGGAGAAGGAAGGATTCGGAAAGGAAGGAAAAATCATCAAGGAGCTATACAAAACGAAGACATCAAGCTCATGTTGGTGAATGGGTATCCGGCTCCGACTCCGACAGCCACTCCGAGAGAAGTTATCACTCCGACTCCGAAGATACTCAAGATGAAGGTGTTGCCGGTCTAGCACTTGTGTCAACCAACTCCTACGATATATTTGACTCACCAAATGAAGGAATTGGAAGATGCTTCATGGCCAAAGGTCCTAAGGTAACACACCCCGAGTATGTTGACTTTAATAGTGATGAAGATGACTTGTTAGGTGATGATGATTTGCTTGTTGACAACTCTAGTGAAGAATATTATGGTGAAATATCAATTAATCATGCTAAAACGAATGACAATGATAAGGAGAAGATTGAGGCTCTAACTAAAGAACTAAACACTCTTAAGTTAGCCCATGAAACTATCTTCGAAGATCATCGAGAACTTTTAAGAGCTCATGAGAAACTACGCTTTGAAAAGCTTAATCTTGAGCAAGAGCATGAGTTCTTAAAAGCAATCAATGATGATCTCCGCAAGAAAAGTTCTTCTCACATTGCCAAGCGTTTACTTTTATCCACCTACATGCCTCAAGTCAAGACTAGTAACAAGAATAAGAAAGATTCTTCCTCTAGTAGTAACAATGATCATGCTAAATCCAATATTGTTGCTTCTAGTAGTTCTCTTGATTCCACTAATGATTCTCTTAGCCAAGTTACACTTGAGCAAGAAAATAGCTTATTGAAGGGAATTATAGATAAAGGTGTTTACAAGAGCCTCGCCGGAAGTAAGCAATTCGAGGAAATTGTGCGCAAGCAAGGAGTGCACCGGAAGAATCAAGGTGTTGGTTTTGAACGAAAGTTCAATGCCAATGGAGTTGAATGGGAAGAAGATCAATACCCCAAGACAAAGTTTATTCCTCAGCAAGAGAAGTATGATACTTCCTTCAAGGGAACACAAGCTCAAGATGATCTTCCACCACAAGACTACAAGCAAAAAGGCAAGGACAAGCTTCAAGAGGAGATTGATGCATTTGAAGAAGCTCCTAAGACCTTAGTCAAGTGGATTCCCAAGACTACTTCAAGTTACACTACATCAAGTACGACTACAACTCCAAGGATTCCCATCAAGATGGTGTGGATCCAAAAGAAGAAGAACTAGAGAGTTCTTGAGGCTGACTCCGCCAACATACTTCACTCTTATCATTTTGGCAAGAACAAGTGCAATCAACTTCCACATCTTGCACTAGTTCAAGGAGTCACAAACCCTCTTGTTGTTAAGACAAGGGACAAGGTAACCTAAAGTTTTCATGGACATCATCTTGTGTGTGCATCACTCTATGTCTATGGATATCCTTGTTTGTTCCTTGTGGGACTAACCCATGTAGGTATTGAAAGTGCAATTCACTCAAATGGATAGCTCCAAGTGATCTACATCAACATTGAGCATCCACATCTTCAACATCTACATGAAGTCATCATCGACATAACCCAAGGTTAGTTCATCCCTCTTAGGGGGGATATCACATCTAGGGGGAGCTTTACTCTAAGACTTGAGCTAAAGCAACTCTAAAGATGTGAATACAACAATGCTTTATGTAAAAGTGGTAACCCCACTTGAGCTTAAACGATGAGTATGACCTATGATCAAGTGTTCTCACTTGACTCTTAAGTCAATATACTCATATATAGATGACCTAGTCATCGCAAATTGCTTGATAAATGCTAGAATTGGTTGTGCATGCTTTGCCACATATTTCATTTGCCATCTTATTTTGTGAGCATGTCGGTTGCATATTTTTACTCATTCGAGGACATCCACTTGTTGTTTTGATTGTTTGGCTTTCTTCTTTTGCCAAGTGGATGGACAAGAATGCCTAAGAACCTCCTCTAGCTATCTATGCTTTTCTCGTCTCAAACTCTATTCATGCTGCATCACAAAACTTGATCAAGTCAGATTCGAACCACTCTGTGTGAGGAGCGCTCGGAGTCCCCGATTTGTCATAGACTTAAACTTCCAAAACCTCTTTGTGAATCTTGGTCTGACCGATACTCCATTTTCGGTCCTACCGAGTTCATTAAGTTGATCTAGGTTTTCGATCTCGGTGCAACCGATTTGAACTTTTCGGTCACACCGAGTTGCAATAACTGCACACAGTTTTGCATCTCGGTGCCACCAAGTTGTTCCACTCGGTCACACCGACAGGGTCGGGCTATATATAGTGACGGGCAAAATTTTGGAAATTTCTCCGAAACCACTTCGCCCGCACAATAGCCTGCTCTGCCTTCGTGGTCTCCGGATCGTCTTCTCGCCGCCAGCAGCCTCCTGTCGCTGGTCTCCGCCGCCGTCAACGGAATTCTGCCCCGCTGTTGCCGCCGTAGCGAGTCTCCGCCGAACTAGGGTATGGACTCGATCTTTGTGCTATTCTCCACTCCGATTCCTAGCACATTGTGATCATCATGATTCTTGCCATGATTGAAACACTCCTATCCAGTCAATGAACTTGTAGATTAGGTTTAATTCGAAAATTTTAGGGTTAGGTTTCCGCCGAAACCATCTCGGACCCACCGAGTTGAAAAACTCAGTCCCGCCGATCTAGCTTTTGCCATTGCACAAGTAAAACTCGGTCTGACCGAGAATAACTTATCGGTGCAACCGATTTTGGAATTCTGTGAAACCCTAGCAGTCTCGGTGCCACCGAACTGTGACTCGGTCTGACCGAGTTCACCAATTCTGGTGGCAAAACTGCTTCGGTGTCACCGAGTTTGAAAATCAGTAGATCCAAGATGCTTTCTGTGGAAAACTAAAACTAAGTTTTTGAATTAATCTTTTGGAAAAGTCTCTGCTTTTTGTGATGCTCATCCACTCTATCTTATCCATAATCTATTCACAGGGTCAGCTGTCAGTTTGCAACATGTCTGATCAAAGTGACAGCCAGAATGTGTCTGAGCAGCAAGTTGTGATGAGTGAGGGCACTAGCCCCTCAAGTTCTTCTGATGATGGCAGCAGGAGCACCCCCAGCAATCTGCCTAAGGCTGCCACACGTCAAAGGAAGAAGAGAATGTCTGATTCTGAGGATGAAGACTATGTGGCAGAGGAAGAGGCCACATCAAAGAGAGCTGAACCAGCTCAAGGCACAAAGCCAGGGCTGAAAATCAAAAGGCCAGCAGGCAGGCAGCCCATGTCTAAGGCAAGAGTTCCCACTTCCAAACCTAGGAAGGCTGCAACTGAGGAAACCATGAAGCTTGCCCTGGAATCTGAAGAGGAAGCAGGTGGCCAAGGCAAGAAGAGGAAAGAGAGTGTGAAGAAGACTGTAGCCAGAGTGCTTGGGAAGGCCTCCATCATGGTAGATGAGGAGGAAGAAGAAGAAGAGGTTGCTGCACCAGCACCCAAGGCAGCCAAACTCATGGGAGATGCTATATGGTCAGGAACAGCTGCATCCAAGCCCAAGGAAGCACCTAAGGCTGCATCTAAGCCTAAGAGTGCACCAAAGAGAAACACACGGAGCATCCCAGCTGCGTTAAAGAACAAGGCCCCAGTGCCTGAAGCTATCGAAGAAGAGCAAGAGAGTGTCCTTAGGAAGCTCAAGCCCAAGATCCCAGACCACAACGATGCTCATCCTGTGGCTGAGGATATGAAGCTCAGGAGAGATTCAAGGCTGAGGAAATGGAGAGAAGCAGATCCATATGCTTCTAGGAGAAGGACTGTCGTGGATTACAGATTTCATACCAAGGAGCAGCAAGATTTCTATGAGACTGTTTTGCTTGACAAGAAGCCAATCGTTTGTGACATGAGATGGGTCGACTGGACCTACATCAAGGACAATGAAGAGTACTACCCCGGTGTATTTGACAGCTTTAGTGCGTGTGGAGTTGCAGACTTTGTTGGGCAGAAGCTCACAAAGTGGAACGAGGAGCTGATCATGCAATTCTACTCCACAGCACACTTTTATCCGGATGGCAGGATCACATGGATGTCAGAGGGTACAAGGTACCAATCCACTGTTGAAGAATGGGCGAAGTTGATCAATGCCCCAGAGGAGCAAGCTGATGACTTGGACATTTATGCCAAGAAAAAGATGGATCACAACTCCATGTCCAACATGTACAAGGAGATCCCGAATGAAGCGCTCGACATGTTCAAGTTTGGCTCAGTGCACTATCTGCTCTCAGGATTGCCTACGATCAACTGGATCCTTAGGCACACCCTTCTACCCAAATCTGGAGATCACAAGATGATCAGAGGTCACGCGATCAACTTGCTTCATGTCTTTGACGTGCCTCAGAAATTCAAGGTCATGAGTCTCATTGTGGAAACAATCAAGAGGACAGCTGCAGACCAGAAGAGGAGTTGTGGGTATGCCCCACAGATTTAGGAGCTCATCAACTCCAAGATGGGCACGGGCGTGTATTTATTGGATAAGGAACACCTGCCCATCCGTCCAGATTTTGAGGATAACCAAGTGGTTATGACTGAGAATGAACCCTCATCTGCCCATGCACAAGCTCAGAAGGAGAAGGCGAAGAAGGAGAAAGCTGCCAGGATGCCTACTCAAGCGGAGGCATCTGATTACTTCTTGAAGACCAAACAAGAGCAGCTCGGTTACCTGATAGCGTCCACCCTGCGGATTGAGCAGAGTATAGCTTCCCTGACCCAGAACTAGGCGAGCCTAGAGAGGATCATGGAACAGAGGTTGTATGACCTGGAAATCAAAGTGACTGAGATACAGACTGCCGTGGAGCAGCTCCAGGACGACATGAACGAGAGAAGAGGCAGAACCACAACTGATGCTTTTGCCAGGGTGCCACGAGGTCCGAGGTCGTCTGCACTGCCAGTTGCTGACACTAGAGCTACAACGTCTGCACCAGCTATAGCCTCCATTCCACCAGCTCCAGCATCCACCACGGCCTCAACTCCTACCACATCTACTGAAGGCTTCGTCCTTGGCGTGCTCCGGACTCCACCACCACCTGAAGATCAAGCCTGAGTGTCGACTTAGTACTATGCATTCTCTAGGAACTTTTTGGTAACTTGTTGCCAAAGGGGGAGAAAATGTATAGATCATAGGCTTCGAGAGAGAGTGTTGCTTTTATTCTCTCTTGTTTTTATTTGGTGGTTTTTCGAACTTTGTTTGCTTGCGTGTGCGATACTATGTCATTATTCGTGAGACATCGATGATCAATTGTTTGATCATAAGCTACACTTAATGGTTGCTTAATGCTTGCTAAATGTTATCATTCTATCTATTGTCTGTGATCATTCACTATTCTTGGTGATGAGTGCATGTATTTCAATCTTATCATTTTTTTAGCGCTCCACCAAGATGTATGTGACATGGAAGAGTAACCCATGATTCTAACTCCTTGTGCATTTGTAGTCCAAAGCAAATTTTAAAATATGCACAAATTTAGGGGGAGCTCTTACTTATCACATACTTCTCAAAGCGACGATGTATTTCATGATTATTATTATTTGTCGAAGCTTTGATCTATATGTTGTCATCAATTACCAAAAAGGGGGAGATTGAAAGTGCAACTATCCCTAGGTGGTTTTGGTAATTCATAACAACATATAGCTCATTGAGCTAATGCTATTCCAAGATGATTATTTCAGGAAAGCTCAGTGATTGGCATGGCATGGATGTGAAAGTGGAACCCTCAAAATGCTAAGGACAAAGAATTGGCTCAAGCTCAAAAGTTCAAGACTCTTCATTTTATATTTTAGTGATCCAAGATCACATTGAGTCTTTAGGAAAAGCCAATACTATCAAGGAGGGATGAGGTGTTGCTTAATGAGCCTCTTGCTTTATGTGCTTAGTGATATGCTTGAAAATCCTCAACCACCTTTCCATATCCACAAATGACCTAAACCCTAAGCCAAACTCGGTCATACCGATTCTGTCAATCCGGCGCCACCGAGTTTCACTTGTCATTTGCCACTGCCAAACCCTAGCAATTCGGTCCTATCGATAAGGATCTCGGTCACACCGAGATGGGGTTGCAAACTCTCTGTTTCCCTTTCGTAACTTTTTGGTCTCACCGAAAGAGCGAATCGGTCCCACCGAGAATGCAATGCAAACTCTCTGTTTCCTTCTTGTAACTTTTCGGTCTCACCGAAAGAGCAAGTCGGTCCCACCGAGTTTGCCTGACCAACTCTCTGGTTAGCTAATTGCCGAACTCGGTCTCACCGAGTTTGTGCGATCGGTCTCACCGAGATTACGTTATGCCCAAACCCTAACCGAATCGGTCCTACCGAGTTGCATCTCTGTCCCACCGAAATTCCTAACGGTCACTAGGTTTACTATTTCGGTCAGACCGAGTTTTCTGATTCGGTCCCACCGAGATTGGTAGATTGTGTGTAACGGTTGGATTTTGTGTGGGGGCTATAAATACCCCTCCACCTCCTCTTCATTCAAAGAGAGAGCCATCAGAACACATACACCATTCCTACTCATATGTTCTGAGAAAGAACCACCTACGCATGTGTTGAGACCAAGATATTCCATTCCTACCATATGAATCTTGATCTCTATCCTTCCCCAAGTTGCTTTCCACTCAAATCTTCTTTCCATCACATCCAAATCCTATGAGTGAGAGTTGAGTGTTGGGGAGACTATCATTTGAAGCACAAGAGCAAGGAGTTCATCATCAACACACCATTTGTTACTTCTTGGAGAGTGGTGTCTCCTAGATTGGCTAGGTGTCACTTGGGAGCCTCCGACAAGATTGTGGAGTTGAACCAAGGAGTTTGTAAGGGCAAGGAGATCGCCTACTTCGTGAAGATCTACTGCTAGTGAGGCAAGTCCTTCGTGGGCGATGGCCATGGTGGAATAGACAAGGTTGCTTCTTCGTGGACCCTTTGTGGGTGGAGCCCTCCGTGGACTCGCGCAACCGTTACCCTCCATGGGTTGAAGTCTCCATCAACGTGGCTGTAGGATAGCACCACCTATCCGAACCACGGGAAAACATCCGTGTCTCCAATTGCGTTTGAATCCTCCAAACCCTTCCCTTTACATTCTTGCAAGCTGCATGCTTTACTTTCCGCTGCCAATAAACTCTTTGCATGCTTGCTTGAATTGTGTGATGATTGCTTGACTTGCTCTAAGATAGCTAAAATCTGCCAAAAACTAAAATTGGGAAAAGGCTAAGTTTTTAGTTGGTCAAGTAGTCTAATCACCCCCCCCCCCCTCTAGACATACTTTCGATCCTACAATTTTTTGTTTTGTTTTTTGTGTTTTTATTCTGTTAGGGAATAAATAACCCATCTACCCTCTGTTTGGATGTGGTTTTGTGTTTTAATTAGTGTTTGTGCCAAGCTAGGCCTATTGGATCTTCTTGGATGATAGTTATTTGATCTTGCTGTAATTTCCAGAAACTTTGCGTTCAGTGCCCGAATTACTAAAAATCATCAGAATGTGATAAAATACTGATTCCAATTGCTTCTGATCAATAAAAAAATTATCTAGGTCTTCTAATTTTGGTAGAGTTTTTGGAGTTCCAGAAGTTTGCGTTAGTAACAGATTACTACAGACTGTTCTGTTTTTTACAGATTCTGTTTCTCGTGTGTTGTTTGCTTATTTTGATGAATCTATGGTCTGTAAAATAGTTTATAATCCATAGAGAAGTTGGAATACATTAGGTTTAACACCAAAATAAATAAAGAATGACTTCATTACAGTACCTTGAAGTGGTCTTTTGTTTTCTTTCTCTAACGGAGCTCACGAGATTTCTATTGAGTTTTGTGTTGTGAAGTTTTCAAGTTTTGGGTAAATTCTTGTGATGGATTATGGAACAAGGAGTGGCAAGAGCCTAAGCTTGGGGATGCCCATGGCACCCCCAATATAATCCAAGTACACCAAAAAGTCAAAGCTTGGGGATGCCCCGGAAGGCATCCCCTCTTTCGTCCACTTCCATCGGTAATTTACTTGGAGCTATATTTTTATTCACCAACATGATATGTGTTTTGCTTGGAGCGTCTTGTATTATTTGTGTCTTTGTTTGTTAGTGTGCCACAATCATCCTTGCTGTACACACCTTTTGAGAGAGTCATCTATGAATTAAAATTTGATAGAATACTCTATGTGCTTCACTTATATCTTTTGAGCTATGTAGTTTTGCTCTACGTGCTTCACTTATATCTTTTGAGCGTTATAATTTTGCTCTATGTGCTTCACTTAGATCTTTTAGAGCACGGTGGTGGTTTGTTTTAAAGAAACTATCGATCTCTCATGCTTCACTTAAATTATTTTGAGAGTCTTAATAGCATGGTAATTTGCTTAATATAAATATGCTCGGTGTTCAAGATATGTGAAATTTTCTTTTGAGTGCATTGAATACTAAGAGAAGATTGAAGCATGATAATTGTTTTGAGATATGGAGGTGATAATATTAGAGTTATGCTAGTTTAGTAGTTGTGAATTTAAAGAATACTTGTGTTAAAGTTTGTGATTCTCGTAGCATGCACGTATGGTCAACCGTTATGTGATGAAGTCGGAGCATGATTTATTTATTGATTGTCTTCCTTATGAGTGGCGGTCGGGGACGAGCGATGGTCTTTTCCTACCAATCTATCCCCCTAGGAGCATGCGCGTAATACTTTTCTTTGATAACTTCTAGATTTTTGCAATAAGTATATGAATTCTTTATGACTAATTTGAGTCCATGGATTATATGCACTTTTTCCCATCCTTCCACCATTGCTAGCCTCTCTAATATTGCACACCTTTCGCCGGTATCATACACCCACCATATACCTTCCACAAAACAGCCACCATACCTACCTATCATGGCATTTCCATAGCCATTCCGAGATATATTGCCATGCAACTTTCCACCGTTCCGTTTATTATGACACGCTCCATCATTGTCATATAGCTAGCATGATCATGTAGTTGACATCGTATTTGTGGCAAAGCCACCATTCGTAATTCTTTCATACATGTCACTCTTGATTCATTGCATATCTCGGTACACCGCCGGAGGCATTCATATAGAGTCATATTTGCTCTAAGTATCGAGTTGTAATTTTTGAGTTGTAAGAAAAATAAAAGTGTGATGATCATCATTTTCTAGAGCATTGTACCAAGTGAGGAAAGGATGATGGAGACTATGATTCCCCCATAAGTCGGGATGAGACTCTGGACGAAAAAAGAGGCCATAAAAAAAGAGAGAAGGCCCAAATAAAAAAATGAGAGAAAAAGAGAGAAGGGACAATGTTACTATCTTTTTACCACACTTGTGCTTCAAAGTAGCACCATGATCTTCATAATAGAGAGTCTCTCGTTATGTCACTTTCTTATACTAGTGGGAATTTTTCATTATAGAACTTGGCTTGTATATTCCAATGATGGGCTTCCTCAAATTGCCCTAGGTCTTCGTGAGCAAGCGAGTTGGATGCACACCCACTTAGTTTCTTTTGATGAGCTTTCATATACTTATAGCTCTAGTGCATCCATTGCATGGCAATACCTACTCAATCACATTGATAACTATTGATGGGCATCTCCATAGCCCGTTGATACGCCTAGTTGATGTGTGACTATCTTCCCTCATTTTGTCTTCTCCACAACCACCCTTCTATTCCACATAGTGCTATGTCCATGGCTCACGCTCATGTATTTGCGTGAAGGTTGAAAAAGTCTTGAAAAAGTTAGAGTATGAAACAATTGCTTGGCTTGTCATCGGGGTTGTGCATGATTTAAATACTTTGTGTGGTGAAGATAGAGCATAGCCAGACTATATGATTTTGTAGGGATAACTTTCTTTCACCATGTTATTTTGAGAAGACATAATTACTTTATTAGTATGCTTGAAGTGTTATTATTCTTTATGTCAATATGAACTTTTGTCTTGAATCTTTCTAATCTGAATATCCATACCACAATTAAGAAATTTTGCATTGAAATTATGCCAAGTAGCACTCCGCATCAAAAATTCTCTTTTTATCATTTACCTACTCGAGGACGAGCAGGAATTAAGCTTGGGGATGCCTGATACGTCTCCAATGTATCTATAATTTTTGATTGCTCCATGCTATATTATCTACTATTTTGGACTATATTGGGCTTTATTTTCCACTTTTATATTATTTTTGGGACTAACCTATTAATCGGAGGCCCAGCCTAGAATTGCTGTTTTTTGCCTATTTCAGTATTTTGGAGAAACAGAATATCAAACAGAGTCCAAACGGAATAAAACCTTCAGGAACGTGATTTTCTCCCCGAACGTGATCTAGGAGACGTGGACCCTACTCCAAGGAGTCAAAGAGGTGGTCACGAGGGTGGGGGGCGCGCCCACCCCCTAGGGCGCGCCCCTGCCTCGTGGGCCCCTTGGTGCTCCACCAACGTACTCCTTCCTCCTATATATACCCACGTACCCCCAAACAATTAGAACAGGAGCCAAAAACTTAATTCCACCGCCGCAACTTTCTGTATCCATGAGATCCCATCTTGGGGCCTGTTCCGGAGCTCCGCCGGAGAGGGCCGTCATCACGGAGGGCTTCTACATCATCATAGCCCCTCCGATGAAGTGTGAGTAGTTTACCTCAGACCTTCGGGTCCATAGTTAGTAGCTAGATGGCTTCTTCTCTCTTTTTGGATCTCAATACAATGTTCTCCCCCTCTCTTGTGGGGATCTATTCGATGCAATCTTCTTCTATTGCGGTGTGTTTGTTGAGACCGATGAATTGTGGGTTTATGATCAAGTCTATCTATGAACAATATTCAAATCTTCTCTGAATTCTTTTATGTATGATTGGTTATCTTTGCAAGTCTCTTCGAATTATCCGTTTGGTTTGGCCAACTAGATTGGTAGTTCTTGCCATGGGAGAAGTGCTTAGCTTTGGGTTCGATCTTGCGGTGTTATTTCCCAGTGACAGAAGGGGCAGCAAGACACGTATTGCATCGTTGCCATCGAGGATAACAAGATGGGGTTTATTTCATATTGCATGAATTTATCTCTCTACATCATGTCATCTTGCTTAAAGCGTTACTCTGTTTTTAACTTAATACTCTAGATGCATGCTGGATAGCGGTCGATGAGTGGAGTAATAGTAGTAGATGAAGAATCGTTTTGATCTACTTGTCACGGACGTGATGCCTATATACATGATCATGCTTAGATATTCTCATAACTATGCTCAATTCTGTCAATTGCTCAACAGTAATTTGTTCACCCACCGTAGAAAACTTATGCTCTCGAGAGAAGCCACTAGTGAAACCTATGGCCCCCGGGTCTATTCTCATCATATCAATCTCCATCACTTTAATCTTGTTTTGCTATTTACTTTGATTTTACTTTTCACTTTGCATCTTTATATCAAAAATACCAAAAATATTCTATCTGTCAAATCTCACTCTCGTAAGTGACCGTGAAGGGCTTGACAACACCTAATCGTGTTGGTTGCGGGTAGCTATCGCTTTGTGCAGGTACAAGGAACTTGAGCGTGGGCTCCTACTGGATTGATACCTTGGTTCTCAAAAACCGAGGGAAGTACTTACGCTGGTCTGCTGCATCATCTCTTACTCTTCGGGGAAAACCAACGCAAGCTCAAGACGTAGCACCCACCGTCTTATATATAGGTCTAGGTCGGTGCCAACGAAGATTGGCTTGCATACCTCCGGTCGGATACCACCATCATTTTGCACAACATCCACAGTAGTGCGGCCGTTCCGGTTGACCCCTTCTCCACCATTGGGATCGGCCTTCCAGACTGGCTGGGCTTGAATACGTATGATGATGCCTACATGAGATTGAAGAAGATAACAATTGTGGACCCGCCGACAAAGTGACGCGGCTAGGACGATTACTATCTCATCGCGGTGTTCGACATAAGGATTGCCATCAATGCAAGAGGTAGTAACGGCAGAGGCTGGCACATGTTGGCGGCGGCAGATTTGTACCCCTAAATGTTCGAAGACGTCGTGCGCTATCTAGGCCGCATCTTCACGGTGACAAGCCAGGGGACTTGTTTCATCTGGTTGCCATCCTACGGTACGGGAGATTACAAACGGAATGATCAAACCATCATTTTCATCCCTAACGGTACTCCATTATTTTGCAGGGACCAGTCATCCCCCGATCAAAATAACATCGCCGATCCTGGATGTGCATTTGCATCCGGGATTCGGTCTAACCTGGAACCTTGTAGCTGACTTTGGCATATTGGGATCAACTATCTTAGCAGTCGTTACCCATGGTACCACTGATGTGCAACATGGTCACACAATCTACCACGATCGGACCGTCACCATCTACCTAAGTATTCCATTTTTTAACCCTCTCGCCTTCTCTTTCATTGTTGTACTAGTAGTATACTTTGTAGTACTAGTTAGGCCCTTGAAGACTTGAACCCACTAGCTGCCACCATTTTTGTTTTTCCATGTCTTACTATCTCATCCATGTAGCTAAGAGTGGCTATATATAATAAGCCGGTTATTTTACTTCCTCTATATCGGAGTAGTACTATTTGCTGCACAGTATTACTGACCGCCATATTTGAGCAAAACATTATTATGCATGGACCTTGACTATGTATGTCACCATGTGTCCAGATCTGGGATGCCGCGTGTACCAGATGAACGGCGCCGAGTTCGACCCCCGTGATGCTACGTGGGTGCCGTGGAACACTCTTGGAGAGTACTCGCTTTTCATCGGGGACATCTACCCCATTGTGAAGCGGATGCCACCTTCCGTGCACGACACGGAAGGGCTGCCATTCATGAAGCATGGTTGTGTCTTCAGTGCGCACCGCCGGATGAATGACATGCTGGGACACGCTATCCCTGATTTATGCCGCTTCAGCTTGGATGAGTCTCCATCGTGTGGAACCGGACTAGAAAGCTGCGACAATGATTCCCGTTGCCCACCGCTATGGATCGTGCCATCCATTAAGAGCACCTGGGACTGGAACCTGGAGGAGGACACGTAGCCCATCTATAACGTGTAAGTGGAGTACGGTAATTCTGAACGGTAGCATTGTTAATATATGTAGACTAGTCGTGCACAAATTTATCACATGAATTGGAGATGAACTTGTGTGGCACACTGGCATTTGTCCTTTAGAATTTATTACTAGTAAATGTGTTATCTGTACGTGCAACTTGTGTGGTTGTTGCACGGGCTCCAACACGCTCTTAGAGAAAAAAAAAAGGTGGCACAGCTTTGGATATACGTGACGTGGCGGCATCATACAGTAGCATCGTTCGCTATAGTTGTAGTACACTCCTACTAGGATGACAACTCCTATAAAACCTTGCGCTTGGCTCTTTGCCTCTTCGGGAGGTTCAACAGTTCGTACTCGTGTGAACCTTGCACTTGGCTCTTCGCCTCTTCGGAAGGTCCAACAATGATGATACTACAGTACAATATGCTTCTGGCAATCTGACACCGATTGAACTGCTGCACGTCCACCGCGAGCGCGAGGGCGAGGGCGAGGGAGAGGGAGAGGGTGCTGTAGTCAAAACCCTCTCCTCGTCCTGCGAACCACCGCGCACGTGGGCGAGGGAGAGGCGTAGTAAGCAAGCTTCTCCTCGTTCGACGAGTTGACGGGACACATCAAAGCATTACTAGTACTAGTAGTAGTAGTCCATACTGCGTCCTTTCCGATTAATATGGCTTAATTTGAAACGAGAAAAATACACTAGCGGTCAATGTATGTAACAATATGCTCTTTACAGTCACTATATATAGTTTTGCGGTGATTATACGATCACTAGCTCATCGTAGAGCACCGTATTGCACCCTACTAATCGGCCACATAGTCGACGTGGCACTTTGTTGACTGGTTAAATTGTCACCTAGTTTCTGGGTCCCACCTATCAGTTGGCAGAGCAAAGAAATCAATTAAACAAAACTTTACGCAGGCGCGACACGAGTCCAACCCTTGCACTACAAAAAAAGACACATCCGTGACATTTTGG
The DNA here is from genome assembly GCA_034509565.1 of Triticum monococcum. NCBI lineage: Eukaryota > Viridiplantae > Streptophyta > Magnoliopsida > Poales > Poaceae > Triticum > Triticum monococcum. Next base: position 181,914,263 of record CM067843.1, on the reverse strand, counting down.
GCCGAACGAATTTTTTCTGTCATGCATATGACACTTCTATGACGATAATTGTGACAAAACCCGGTATCATCATAGATGTGGTGGGCTCCTACTTCCATGACAAAAAATCATGACAGAAAATGGGCTTTTCGTCCTGGGCGGGCCAGAGACGCAGCTGTATGACATTCTTTGGGCCGTCCATGACAAAAAATCATGACAGAAAATGGGCTTTTCGTCCTGGGCGGGCCAGAGACGCAGCTGTATGACATTCTTTGGGCCGTCCATGACGGAAAAAACCATGGTAGAAGCGAGGGGGAGGAAAATTTCGGGGAGTTCCCGGTTACGATGGGAGGTCGGGGGCCGAGCGATGCGCGTTCCTCTCGTACACGTACGCGCGTGTGTGCGAGGCGTTGGCTCTAACTGAACCCGAGCGAGGCGTTGGGCTCTAACTGAACCCGAGCGATTGCACTACAGGCTACACGTTACTGAACCCGAGCGAGCGATCGATCGATGGCTGTTAACTGAACCTGATCGAGTGATTCCTTCGCTAATGCTGCTAACTGAAGCCGATTGATGTTGCCTCTGGGATGAACATTGAGCGTTGCGGGGGGGTTTGCATGAATAGTGAGCGGTGGCGTTGCCTCTGGATGAACAGGACCCCGTGGTGTGGTGGACGGTTGGATGAACAGTAGATGGTGGAGGGGTGCCCGTGGAAGGGTCGTTGAACAGGACCCCGTGGTGTGGAGGGCTGGATGAACAGTAGACGGTGGAGGGGTGGTTGAACAGTAGCCGGTGGAAGGGCGCGCGGTGGAGGCTGGATGAACAGGATCCCGTGGAGGCTGGAGGAGGTTGAAGGTAGCCCGTGGAGGCTGGAAGAGGTCGACGGTGGAGATGACCAGTATCCTGTGGAGTCCCGTTTTGTGGTACGCCACACCCCTCCCGATGAAAAGGAGCCTCGTTTCGACCGTAGCGCTCCAACACAAGTCTGTTTCGTCCGTTTTGTGGTACGCCACACCCCTCCCGATCAACAAGACCCCCGTTTCGACCGTAGGTGGTCCGTTTCCTCCGTTTTGCTGTATGCCAGACCCCTCCCGATCAACAGGACCCTGTTCCGAACATAGGAGGTCCGTTTCCTCCGTTGTGCGGTACGCCAGGCCTCGTTTCCATCGCCTGTTCCGTCCAAGCCCTCCCGATGAACACGATCACACATTCCGTTCCGACCCAGCCGGTTGGTCCCACGCGTTCCGTTGCCTCCCGATGAACACGACGCATTCCGTTGCCTCCCCATGAACACGACGCATTCCGTTGCCTCCCCATGAACACGACGACGACACTGTTTCTCCGTTCCGACCCATCCATGTACACGAGCCCTGGTCGTACATATGCGCGAGTAGGCGTTCGAGACCCTGCCCGTATGAACGTACGTGGCCGTATTTTCTTTCTTGCACCGTGGCCGTTGTACGTACGTGTACATGCTACGTGCGCGCCTCTACTACAACACGTACGCGGCTCTACTATGACACGTGCGCCTCTACATCGACCAGTATATATGTATGTACACGTTCGCGACCAGAATGACAATGCTACGTACGCTTCGACTAGGTGGGTCCCGACTATCAGGCACTTCCTTGCCTGCGAAGATGTAGCTGGTGGGTCCCAGCAGTCAGGGGGGCGAATAGTTTTTTTTTGCCCGGACGCACTTCCTTGCGTGCGAAGATGTAGCTGGTGGGTCCCAGCAGTCAAGGGCAAATGTTTTTTTCATGAAACACGGTGGCCCGTCCGGTGGGTCCCCGCTGTCAGGTGGAGGAATAATTATTTTGCACGTAATAAGGAGGCACTTCCTTGTTGTGGCCATGGACCCAGCTGTCAGCCTCTCCACGTACAGTCCACGTCCGATGGAGGCCGTTCCTTGACCATGTTGAGCACGCCGCGCCGATAGCACCAAGGCGGTGGACGACGGCGAGGCCTAGGAAGGGGGATGACGCGGAGCCGGGGAAGACGCGTTAGTGGATGCCCACGCATAGAGGAGTACGAGGGTTCACTGATTCGCTCCAGTGTGAGGCTTCCGTCGCCGCAGAATAACATGGGGTGTGGGTGAGTAGAGGGATGGCCTAGCCAGTGGTGGGGGTAGTAGGGGGCGGTGAGGCCTCCGCCGCATCGCAGCCGGCCACAGGAGGTAGGAGCACGAGGCACGACTGGCGCTGGTTTGGGCGGCTGGAGCAAGGAGACCAGAGGTTGCAGAAGCACTATGACTGTTGGATGGACATCATACGGTCACTAGAGCTAGAATCATGCATATTGACTAAGTTGACAAAGCCCTTCGTCCCCGTCAACTTAGTAGGCCCACAAGTCAGCCTGCCACTATACTGGGTCCCAGCTAACAGGGAGAGTATTCATTTTTTTGTGCGTAATAAGGAGGCACTTCCTTGCATGCGAAGATATAGCTGGTGGGTCCGAGCTGTCAGCGGGGGTAACGTTTTTTCGCGAAATACAGAGGCCCTTTCGGTGGGTCCCTGGTGTCAGGTGGAGGAATCATTATTTTGCGCGTAATAAGGAGGCATTTCCTTGCGTGCGGCCGTGGACCCAGCTATCGGCCTCTCCACGTACAGTCCACTTCAGATGCATGTCGGTCGTTGACCACGTTGACCAGGCCGCGCCGAGAGCACCAGGGCAGAGGACAACGGTGAGGCCTAGGAAGGAAACGACACGAAGGCAGGGAAGACTCGGCAGTTGTTTCCCAAGCGGAGGGGAGTACGACTGTATGAGGGTTTACTAGTTCGTCTGCCATCGCCGGAGAATAACAACAGGTGTGGGTGAGTAGAGGGATGGCTAGGCCAGCGATGTGAGTATGGTGGGGTGGTGAGGCCTGCGCGGCAGCAGAGCCAGCCGTGGGGAGGAGGGAGCAGGCAGTCCCGTCGGTGCTTGTTTTAGCGGCTGGAGCAGGAAGAGCAGAGATTGAAGAAGCACGACGGCTGTTGGATGGCCATCCAACAGTCACGGTTTGTGCGTCAACCTTTTTTTAGAAAAGCCTCAAATATGTGGAAAATAGCATACATCCCATCTGCCATCATTTCTAATAATTTACATCCCATTTGCTAATTCTTAAGCTTTTTTTGAAGCCCATATTATTTTTTTAGCATTACAGCCCATATTGTGGACACGGTTAAAAAATTATACGAAATTTTGCATATTTCGGTGCGGTCCGAACTGTTTTAATCCCAAAATTTCGACTCACATTCAAACTGATTTAAAAATAAATGTATATCAATATAAAATCCAACAAATTCTCCACGCATAAAAATTAATGTAACTTAAAATCTCGAAATGAAAAAAGGTATTCGAAACTAATTGCCGGTTTGATGTGTTTTAAAAATGTACAGCCCATTTCTCATTACTAATAGGCCATTTTCTCGGTCAGCCAAATGAAGCTCTCCTTGTCTTGAAAGATTTCCAGCCCAACAGGCCTGACAAAGTGACTTACTTGGCAAATCACAAAAAAACTGGGCTGTGGCCGTGGACCCAGCTGTCAGTCCATTTGTTTTTTAGTCCATTTGGTGGGCTGGGTGAAACAATGATGTAGCATCTATGCAGCCCGTTTAAATCCCATTTGCATTTTTCTCGAAATCCATGGACTTGCTGGGCTGGGTGAAAATATCATGTTGGGCTTGACGGGGAAAGTACTGGGAGAAAACTCAGTTTACATCGAAAAAGGAAGTGGGAGAAAATTCAGAGACCTGCTGGGTCCACCTGAGGAGGGGAATATGTTGGGAGGAAGGAGATTCAAAGCACGGCGGCTGAGTGAACTAGTTTTTTTATGGACAAGTGAACTAGTTTATTACATACATAAGCAAATAGCCACTAAAAAAGCAATCAGGTTAATGGGTTCTTAAAAGAAATATTTCGGACAAAATAGATAATTACAACACATAGGCTAATGCATGAAACACTCAGATGATAAAGGTGCTTATAAACAGATAAAGTACAACATCTAGACCTTCCTGGCACGCTTGATCATGACGCTGCGGCTGTCCGTGTACTCGTCGGTTACGGGAAGCAGACACGCCCTCATGTCCAAGATCTTCATGTACATGTCGTAGCATGTGTATGCGTCCTTAGCCGCCTAGGTTATGTAGGCTAGATTCAGAGGTACCTCCCACATGTTCAGGTCGTCTTCTTTCATGTTGGTGTATTAGGGGTCGATGATGGTCTCAGCAAGGTCAACCACGGAGTCCTTCTCCTGCCCGTTGCTGATGATCTTGTATTGCTTCTGGATGTCGACAAGCTTGTTGCACCAGATGGCTGAATCGTCGCATTCTTCCTTCTCTCCACCGTAGCGAAGGTTCAGTCGGCACTGCCAATGAAACGGGCGAATGCTCTAGAACCTAGTGCAGCCATAGGACTGAGGCGAGGCAAAGCTTCACCGAGTCCGTATCGTTGGTGTACATCACTTTCAACTTGGTGCAGCCATAGGACTGAACGGCGAACTCAAAGGGGAACTCCTTGCTGAAGTCCATATCCAGCAGGCTCACCCCTCAGATCGCCATTGGAGTCTCTTCGAGTGAACGAGTGTGTAGGCGGCGGCGGCAGTTCATTTTTCAGCTCTTGGGGAACTGGATTCAACAGTAAGCTAAGTGTGTAGAGGCGACAACAGGTACTACCCCTCCCTCGCCCGCTGCACGCCCGGCAGAAGATGCACCCTTGGCCACACGTCGGTTCACGAGCAGGTCTGTATTGGTACTGTAATAACAGGAGTTAGTGGTCACTTTACTTAAATTTAATTAGCTTCAATAGAAATTTATACTTAAAACAAGCAATGCATTCGCTCGTTCTATCAGTGCCACAGGATCAACATGCACAACAATTAGAATTATTATTCTCAGGACGCACACAATCAACACATTTGTCGCACTTTCACAAAGATAATACTACCAAGTGGTGACAGTGACAGCTCCATCTTGCAAAGGCTAATAAAATGTTGCACGAGATTACCAGCAATACTTGACGGAGATTTTGGAAACTCCAATCACCATTTTGTGCAGTTCCACCAAAATTGAGAGATGTTGCCCACGTGACATTTTAGTTGAACTGCACAAGACACTCATTCCAAAAAAGTGTTTTGTGCAGTTCACCAAAAGGTCACAATAGCAACAAGGTGAAATGGATATCCCTATCTACACAAAAAGATAGAAAGTAAACAGTTGCTAGTCAATAAGAATATACGAAACATATACAATATGAAAAGAAGCATCTTAATTATGTTCATGGCAATCACGCAAGGATAGTAGAAATTTTAAAACGTCAGCAATGCTTCATGTTAGCAGAAGCATTACGATCAACAATGAGATTCCTCAAATATGGGATTACTTTAATGGTGGCATTGCTTTTTACCAGACACAGTAAATCAACAGCAGCTAAAGAGTTGGTTTAATGGCATGGGACCGTGGGGACACCAGGACACTCAGCAGCGTAAAGGAGCAACTTACTTATCATACTGGGGAAAACAACAGGAGTGCCATTGTACTATGTGAGAGCAGCAAATCTAATCCTGGAGACCTTGTACTATGTGAGGGAAGCAAATCTAATCCTGGAGACCTTTTACTATGTGAGGGCAGCAAATCTAATCCTGGAGACCTTTTACTATGGGAGGGCACCAAATCTAATCCTGAGACCTTTTACTATGTGAGACCAGCAAATCTAATCCTGGAGACCTTTTACTATGTGATGGCAGCAAATCTAATCCTGGATATACTCTGTTGACTTGTCCATCAGCCGCCACTTTCTAACCTTTTTTCAACCAATAATAGATATGTTCCTTATCCAGTTTGTACTGCGTTTTCCCATTATTTCCCTTTTCAACCAAGAGACCGTTGGGTATCTAGTCTCTACTACTTTCACCGTATTATTTCCTCTTTGAATCAAGTCCTAGATTCATGCTACAACTTTCCCCCCTTTCTTCGTTGTTTGAACAAAGCCCTAGATTCGAATGCATGAAGTAGCTTTACCTCTAATAATACTAAAAATTTAGGTGGCTTTGGAAGAGCAGATGGGAGTAGAAAAAGATGCACATGCAGACACGTGGGGAGCTGGGGTAGTAGAGCAAGGCCGCTTTCGAAGAACTTATACCTAAGGGTCGCCGGGATGTCGGCGGCGGCAGGTCGGATCTGCGGACAATACGGCAAGGTGGAAGAAGGGTCGAAGGACCTCCCGAGCCGGCCATGTGTTGAAGAGAACGGTACGGGCAGAGGATCGGGCCCTTCCGGCAGCTGTGGGTTTCCTCCCTCGGCGGTGATGACTGCGTGAACGATGCACCTTTTAGTCCACTACAGACACCAACCGAAGGGATCCGGCCGGATCTGTGACCAGCGGTGAGCAGAGAGAAAATGTCGCTACCGCTGTCTTGTTTATATCCAGAGAGGATGAGAGAATGAAGAGAGAAACCCTAGTAAAGCAAGCGCTCAGGCCCCTGCGTCCATATATAGTGGAGTGATTATCTTTTTTCTCTCCACAAAAAGCGTTTCAATTTGTGTACGTGGCATTAAAGAAAAGAAACTCTCTATTTAAGGTGACTACTGTACGACTCCTACTTACTACTACTAGTAGTACTACAGTATTGTTCACTTGTGCTACCCGCCCCTCCATTCATTGAACAACCCCACGGGTGAATCAACATATAGTAAGTACTGTATTTATATAGAACGAACAAGATCGAACTATTTTCGCGTAGTTAAAAGTTGAGGGCGGGGCTTTTCCCGAGCAGTACGCATGGCAGTTTTCGGGTAGGGCCAGAAGACTATTTTAATTTAAAAAGAAAAACTTCAAGACAGCCACATAGCATGGAGCCGACCCCAACGATTTTAAGCTTACAGGCACGGTACACGCTATCCTAGACTACTCTACACATGAAACTGCCACACGAGCGTGCAGGCTGCGCTTGGCTCTTCGCCTCTTCGGGAAGTCTAACAATGATGGAATACTACTGCACTGGAGGAGTACTACAGTACGCTTCTGGCCATCTAACACCGATTGAACTGCTGCATGTCCACCGTGTGTGGGAGGGAGGGCGTGTAGCGAAAGCTTCTCCTAGTCTTGCCAGCCACCACGCTCATGGGCGAGGGAGGGACGCTCTTGCCTTTGCATGCATGACAGGTGGGCCCGATAGGTGTGTGGCCAACCTGTCATACAACCAAAGGCATGTGAAGTTAAGTCCGTTTGGGAGAGGATAATCAAACTTCTCGTTGATGTATGAGTTGACGCGACACATCAAAGCACTGCACTCGATATATTTCAATAATTTGCGTGTGTGACTCCCAGATGCAGAGGCCTGGGGTCATCATCCTCCTTTTCGAGAAAAACAGACGTGTGTGTGAGAGGACGAGTGCGTGCGTGCACCTCTTCTCTTCCTGTATAACATACTACTAAACTCAGAGTACAAGTTTTTGTTGGTGGCACGATGGTGCGTGCGAGAAGTCCCGAGAGATAGGTTTAATGCGTTTGAAAAAAGACTAGCCTAGAGCTCGCCACGCGGCTATTGTTTTTCTCAAAAATTATGTTTATCAATGCATTAATTGCAATGCATGCATGCATAAAGTACATGCATTGGTCAATTTTTTCTTAATACTTGCATGCAATGATTTAATGCACCTTGGAATCTGAACATGTGTTGGGGAACAACCAAATTGAGCCTTATAAAATGGAAAAACTAAAATTTTGAGATAAGCCCTACAAAATCGAAAAGGAGGGAGTAGAAAAAGAAGTACTCCATCCGGGAATAGTGCCACACTTCGAAACTAGAAACGTCAATTAATTTTGAGCTTGCGTCTCGTCACATTCCAAATTACTCCACGCTATATTGAATTGCAAACCTGCTCACACCGATCACAACCTAAATGTTTCCCACTTAGGAGCCTATTAGTACTCGGTTATAAATACTAGTATGCCAAGATGACTGCACATTCCTCCTCAACTCCTCATCCACAAAAACAAAGTCATTCAGCATCCTTCCCTTGCGTCTGCCATGGCCAGCATGAGTTTTGGGTCGAGAGATTGCCACCAGGGAGAGGCGAGCATGGAAGCAGAAGCACGAGAGATGTCCCTCCTCGCTGCGAGAGCAGCCGACATGTACCGCCGCGCGGAAGTAGCAGCATAGAGGTCCCGCCGCGCCGCTGAAGCAGCACGGAGGTCTCGCCGCGCCGTCGATGCAGCAGACTGGTCCGGCCGCACCGCGGAAGCAGCAGAAATGTCCCGCCGCGCCACGAATGCAGCAGAGATGTCCTGCCGCACCGCGGCGGCCTGGGAAAATTTCTCGCGGGCATGCGACGACTGTTACAGGCGCATGCATGCGATCGTCCATAGCCAGATGGATCAGATCTCCGGCTCGGCGAGGTTGGAGGACGACATGATAGCCTTGTTTGAATAGGCTACCGGTGTCATTCGGTAACTAAGGGAGGGCAATGAGAGGCTCCGGGCTGAGCGCGACCTGCAGAGGGAGAAGATCGTCCGAAGTGCAGACTAGCAAGAGGAGACCAGTGCCTTGTTGAAGAGGACCGGCGTCATCGTCAAGAAACTTATGGATGAGAATGACATACTCCATAACAAGCGCCAAAGGCTGGTGGAGGAATCCGTGGATGTTCTCAACCAGCGTCTTGAGGACAGGAAAGAGCTCATCGCCGCTCGCCGCGGAGACTAGTTTCCTGGTTTCTTTTGATGTAATAATCGGTTTAGGATGTGGATTGTGTCGTCGGTTGTGAAATGTTGGGTTCTAGCACAGATGTTTGGCCTTTGTTGGCCTCTTGGGATGTTGCGATTTCAATCTGGTTTCTTTTAGTCCTTCGTGTTAGGCTGGAGTTGTGATGAACTTCTTATGAATTGTGGTGGTTTTCAGTAATGAAAATCGGAAGGGGCAAGCCCTTCTTTGATCAAAAAAGAAAAAATATTCGTCCTTATATATTCATCAGTCTTGCTATAAGTCGCAGTAGATGCTATATAGGTCCGACGGATCTTACATCAAGATCCGTGCTTTCAGATTTTCTTATTTCTCTCTTAAATCTCAGTCGAGTGAGACATAGCCACACCATTAAACAAAGGCTTGGGCGCCATTAATGGAGACCTTGGGAGAGAGCTGGACGACAGATGGAGGTCAAAGGGCTCTCCTCCCGATAAGCACGCGTAGGGGTCTGATCGCACGCCTCTCGTACTCAAATAGCTACCCTGCACGGCGCCTCCTAGCTAATAAAAAATGGGGATGCGTGGCGGCACATAAATGGTACTAGTAAGTAGAACGCCCACAATTTCAATAATACTGGTGTTTCCGATTGTAACGTGATAGCACTTGTTCCAAAATGACTTTGTTGATTGTTAATGTGTGCGCCTTCGCAAATCAGACTGCAAATTTACCATAGCATGTTGGTGCCATGTCATGGCACCAAGCCAAGTTTCATTATTTTCATGCGTGTTTTGGATTTACAGCAATTAAAAAACTAATTTTCTCAATGTTTCCAACCCAGCCACGACGCCCAGAATTTTGAATTTCATTCCCATTTCTTGCGTGGAACCTAGAAATTTACTCGAGGACACACATGTGTTTTTTCAACCAACTTTGGTGCACTAGAACATGTGCTTGTATTTCAAATTTGAATTATGCACACAAAGGTGACATGTTCCCTCCCAGAACCACGAGCCTTCTTGAGAGAAGCTCCGATTTGCAAGAAGCTTATAACAAAATTTGTTCCTATTCGACCAATTTTTTTACCACGGCATGGTACTACCATGACATGACACCATGCCAAGTTTCATGATTTTAAAAACAAGTTTCTCAATGTTCTTGACCGAGCCACGATGCCCAGATGTTTGAATTTTATTCTCATTTTTTGCATGGGACCTACTCCCTCCTTCCATCTATATAGGGCCTAATGTGGTTTTGAAGACAGCCTTTGACTATTGACAAGATTAATAGCACATGAGATGTATACTATGAAAATTATATTATTGGAAGCTCCTTTGACATACAAAATTGAAGGTATGCTTTGTGTAAGTTGCATGTCATATATTATTGCTCTAACGTTTGGTCAAAGTTAGCCTCGAAAAACACATTAGGACCTATATAGATGGAAGGAGGGAGTAGAAATTCACCCGAGGACACAAATGTGACTTTTCAACCAACTTTGGTGCACGGGAGCATGTGCTTGTAGTTCAAATTTGAATTATGCACATTAAATGACCAAAAACTCAATTAATGTGTAAATAAGGCCAAACGAAGCCGGAATAATTCCAAAATTTAACAGGGCACTCATGTAGTTCTATGTTGCCTTTGTAAATAAACTCAAGGGGGACAACAAATATCGTTTCGCACTCAAAGGTGGCACGTTCCCTCTCAGAACCACGCACCTTCTTGAGAGAAGCTTCGGTTTGCAAAAGCTTGTACCAAAATCTGTTCCTATTCGGCTAATTTTTTTACCACAACATGGTAGTACCATGACATGACAGCCATGCCAAGTTTCATGATTTTCAGACGTGTTTTGGATTTACAAGAATTTTAAAACCAAGTTTCTCAATGTTCTCGGCCGAGCCATGATGCCCAAATGTTTTAATTTTATTCTCATTTCTTGCATGGGACCTAGAAATTCACCCGAGGACACAAATGTGATTCTTCAACCAACTTTCGTGCACGAGAGCATGTGCTTGTAGTTCAAATTTGACTTATGCACATTAAATGACCAGAAACTCAATTAATGTATAAAAAATGACAAACAAACCCGGAATAATTCCAAAATTTAACAGGGCACTAATGTAGTTCTATGTTGCCTTTGTTAAGAAACTCAAGGGGGGGGGGGCAGCGTATATCATTTCACACTCAAAGGTGGCACGTTCCCTCTTAGAGCCACGAGCTTCCAAATCGGCCCAATTTTTACCACAACATGTTAGTGCCATGACATGACACCATGCCAAGTTTCATGATTTCTAGGCGAGTTTTGGATTTACATGAATTTAAAATCAAAGTTTCTCGATGTTCTCAGCCTAGTCATGACGCCCAGATGTTTGAATTTCATTCTCATTTCTTCCATGGGACCTAGAAATTCAACCAAGGACACACATGTGATTTTTCAACCCACTTTGGTGCATCGGAGCATGTTCATGCAATTCATATTTAGATTATGCACATTAAAAGTCCAGAAACTCAATTAATGTATAAAAAGGCCAAATGAACCCGAAATAATTCCAAAATTTAACAGTGCACTCATATAGTTCTATGTTGCCTCTGTAAATAAAATCAGGGGGGAGGAGCGTATATTGTTTCACACACAAAGGTGTCACGTTCCCTCTCGGAACCACGAGCCTGTTGAGAGAATCTCCAGTTTTGCAAGAGGCTTATACCAAAACTTGTCCCAATTCAGCCAAAAATTATACGCATGAAAACAGGGTTTAGATCATCCCAAACATCTCGCTACCTAGACCAATAATGTACTATGATTTGAATTCAACGTAAAATGGATACAAATATTTGAATTGGAGAGCGTATGGTACATGTAGTTCATAGTTAAATATGATTGCTGTTATATGTATGTTTTTTGTTATCAAGATAATATTTAAATTATTGTATAACTTGACAACAATCATATTCAAATAAGGAAAATTGATTCAAATTTAGTCCATATGGTAGACGACAATATATATGTTCACATGGTGGAGTAAAATGTTCATATATGATGGAAGATCAAAATGTACGACTACATCAATTATAAACCGCAAGGTCACCTAACGATATATTTGAATTCAACATAACGTGGATTCAAAAATTGAAATTCGAGATCATGGCATCTGTAATCATATAAAAAGGGACATTACTCTTTCTTTGGTGGGAATTGATTTGTTTTTTGTTGTTGTTGAGGGAAGTGCGAATCGATTTGGTATTGTGCAGGGTAATCTTGTTCTCCTGATTTTTTTACATTTTTCTTGTAGTTTTTTCAATGTCATCTATAGCAATATAGTAAAAGGGGACATGACTCTCTTGTGTCTTGTATGAATTGTTTTTGTACACGTTAAGTTTGTTCTGCCGAACAAGGAATCCGCACCTTGTTATCCCGAAATTTTCAAGCTCGAGTATCTTTTGTCTCACCTGCTTTGAAACTCCCGCTTCTTCAACCCGTGCCGCACCTTGTTATCCCCAAATTTGGATGCGCGCGAGAACTCCCTCCTCATCCGAAATCGCTCCCGCAGCCTAGACACGCGAAATCCCCCTTCTACCCCTCAGCCAGAAATGAAGCTCCACATCACGGTGTCAAAACCGATGGGGGTACGCTGGTAACTTACCCTACATTTCGGACAAGCGCTTCCCTAAGCTTGGATCCCTCCTCTCCCTTTGCCCCTCATTCGTACACCGAGGCCGCCAAAACCCGCGAAACCCCACGCTCCTCCGTCGGCCTCCTGACCGCCGCCTAGCCGGACACTCTTCCCCGACTACGTCGTCCACCGCAACAGCTCGCCGCCCCTCATCCACCGCACCAGATGAGGATCCGTTGTCGATCTCGTCGTCCCGCCGGATCAGCTGCCCCGTCCTCCACCTCCAAGGAGCTGCCCCGATGTTCGCCTCGTCTATCGCGCCACCTCAATCCCCACAGCACCGTCTTGACCTGCCCCACCAGAACCGCAACACCCTCACCAATTCCTCCTATGAAGCCGAGGCCAACTCGGCGCCACCAAGGAGGTTCTGCACTCACCGCTGCATTTTATCTTTTATTCGATCTCACGGGGCTGCCGGTGCTCGATACCGAGCAGACATGGCGTGTCTCCATCGACGGTGCCATCGCCGGCCACATCATCCATGGCGTCTCTCCCCCATGTTGTTGCTTCCTCGGCAGCGACTTCCACAACGGCACTAGCTGCAGCTGCTCCGGCTCTCGCTCGCGCTGCGGCTCTGTTCTTGCTGTCGGTCGCGCTGCTGCACTACTCCTGCTTTCGTTCGTGCTACTGCTCTGCTCTTGCTCTCGCTTGTGCTGCTGCTTCTGCTGCACGAGCTCCGGCAACTACAGGAGTTGCTGCTTTAGCACTCGCTCGCGGTGCTACTGCACGACTTGCTCTTTGCTAGTGCGTTCCCTACTGGAGCGTCTGCTGATTTAGATCACTACTTCTCTGCTACTAGTGCTCGAACGCCCTAAACATCTATTGCAATGCTCTGTTACTAGTTCAATTAGTTTCGACAGTAAAATTTAGTTTCGACTGTGAAGTTCATTTTCTTCAGTTAAGTTCAGAGTGAATAGTACTTACAGCATCTGTCGGAGTGGCCGTGGTGCGGCTGATGCGTTTTACATCTAGCACTTTTTGGTGATGTATTTTACATCATCTATTGCAGATGATATTAGGGTCCCACTTCAGATTAACGTTGTCTGTCTTTTCATGCTCCAGCCTCGTCGCCATACACCTTAGCGGAGCTGCTCCAACGACGGAACTGTCCATCATAGCAGAGCAGTACCCTCGGCGCCATTTCCAGAGGCCTCTGATCTTCTTCCCCGCCTCCGACAGTCACACCAGCATCATCACCATCCTCCACGTCCAACCCAATGATGCTGAGGTCCACAAGGCTATGCCAAATAGGTAGTACACTCGTTGCATCACTTTGTTTCCCCATTCCTCTGTTCTTCCAATTCATGTCAGCCAAACACCCAGGTTGACTGAAATCCTATGTTTCCAAATGCTCTGTTTTGCACGTGCATTCCTATCCTATTCCTGTGTTTTTCCTGTCCCTGCGTTTATAGAATCCTCCAATTCTAAGGAGCCCTTACAGATTTACTTCAATTTCAGATAGGCGTCAAAGAAAACTCTGTGTGTTATGTCCTGCTCTTGCCGTGCCATCATCCACCCCACCTGAGATGCACCATCGACAAAAGCGTTCACTGCAGCAGAGATCCCCCCTGCAGACTTCCTTTCGCCGCCTCAGATCATCTTCCCCGTTGCCGGCACCCACGCCAACTACATTATCATCATCGACTGAGCAGATGAACCTAAGGACTACACAGTTTCGAAAGAGAGGTCCCAGTCTTTCGTGTTTGCTTATGTTATACATCGGTTATTATTAGCTGCTACTTTATCGTTCAATCTTGAGTTTTGAATTGCCCATGGGTCTCATATCGAGCTAGCAACGAATAGTATCTGTCTACTATCTGGTTCATCTGGGGTCTTCTATATGGTTCATGTTGGGTGAGCAACAAACAATAGATGATCCATTGTCTATCTTTTTAAACTGAAGCTATAATCTACCTGCTATCATTAGTTTTGGATCCATCCACTCGTTTGCTACCATCAGTCTTGATTTTTGCATGCACCCCTTAGGCCTTACAAAATCTAACTATTTTTTATTATGCATGTCAGATATTGTACACAATCCTAGTGAACATGTAGAGAAAAAGAGAAGACCGTTGCGTGTGAATATAATGTCATGCAGACGCCGCTCCATGGTGGGCGAAGTGGCCCCCTCCTGCATTTCCAGATTGTATTCTAGAGGAAGATAACTGTTTAGATGGAGATTCAGAAGGAGCCGACCACGCCTGTTTACCACCTGAGGTGTTTGCTCTAACCTGGCATGCTGATGTTGGTCATATCATGCATATGGCGCCTTGCATTCCTTACATTATACATCTTATATGTCATCAGCTTAGTTTAGATTTGCTTTGTGTGAATGCCACCTGTTTGGTTTCTATATCATACTCCCACCATTCCTAAATATTTGTCTTTTTAGAGATTTCAACAAGTGACTACATACGGAACAAAATGAGTGAATCTACACTCTAAAAATGTCTATATACATCTGTATGTGGTAGTCCATTTGAAATCTCTAAAAAGAAAAATATTTAGGAACGGAGGGAGTATATGGGAATTATGCAATGCCATCTTCTTTAGCCAGGCATCATATACGTGAATCATGCAATGCCATCCTGTTTAGCCAGTCATCATATATGTGAATTGTATCGGGCCATATTTTTTCCATAATGTATTCCATTCGTCAACAATGTTTATACATTCATCTACTCTTCCTGTGCATCAGCCATTTGAGTCGGTCATGGGAAAATCTGGAGTGAAAACAAGGTCTTCTGAGGAGTCAGTGCTACCTGTCGATGCAGATTTCTTGCTGGTTACAGATAGCTCCTGAGAGGAGGATTCAAAGAGAGATGACCAGTCGTATTCCCCCCCCCCCCCCGAGGTGCATGCTCTAACTTGGCTGGGTTATATTGCTCATATCATGCATATGGTGTCTTGCATTGCCATGCCATCTTCTTAGATTAGACATGCCTCCTGTTTGCTTTCTATATCAGATATGTGAATTATGCAATGCCATGTTTTTCAGCCAGTTATCATATATGTGAATTATGCACCGCCATGGAGCCAGGCATCATATATGTGAATTATCTCATGCCATCTTTTTTTTATTACGTATTCCATTTGTCGACAATCTATGTATATTGAACTACTCTTCATGTGTATCAGCCATTTGAGCCGGTTACGGAAAAATCTAGAGTGAAAACAAGTTCTTCAGAGCAGGCAATGGTACCTGTTGAAGCATATATCTCGATGGTTACAAGGAGCTCCTTAAAGGAGGAGTCGGAGACAGATGACTAGTCCTATATCCCACCTGAGGTGTATGCTCTAAGTTGCAATGTTTATATTTCTCATATGATGCATATGGTGTCTTGCATTGCTTAGTTTAGACATCATATGCACAATATTAAATTCTATCTGCTTAGTTTAGAGATCATACATGCGAGTGCCAACTGCTTAGTATATGAATCAATTATGTCAATTATATCATGCCATCCTGTATACTTAGACAACATGTATGTGAATTATTTCATCCCAACCTATTTTAGAAAGACATCATATAGTTTTGTCATGCCATCCTGTTTAGGTACTCATCATATGTTGAATTATGCCATTATATCCTATTAAGTTATCCATCATATATCTACAACTGTACCATGCTATCCTGTTTAGTTAGGCATCATATATGTGAAATTGTGTCATGCTGTCCTGTTTGGTTAGACAACATATATGTGAATTACCACATCTGTCTATCATACAATGTCTGTACGTTTAATTTCTTTTCTTGTTTATCAGCCATTTGAATTGGAGGGGGTGATGGCAGTATCTAAGGGAGCAAAAACCCATTCTTCACAAAAGATAGTGCTACCCGTCGATGCAGATAGAACCATGGTTGTACTGGCCCACAAACTAGCCCCACCACACATAATCGAGACTCTTCCGGATTGCACACTTACACCGTTGGGCAGAGAACCAGCTACAACCCATCTAACTGCAACCCCAGCGGATAGTAACCCACTTATAGTTGACAAAGCACCATGTCCACCACAGAGTACCCCCACACGAGCAGTTTGTAAAGCTACTGCAGTGCCCAAAGCACGAAGACCACCACAGCTAACCCAAACTCCATGTTTAAAGCAGAAGATCAACTATTCTCAGGTCAGATTCCGTAGCTATGGTCCATACTCCTTTGCTATTGCATCACTATATTTACTCATACCAACTACTTTCGAATTTGAAGGATCCAATTGAAACTCCAATGGCGCAACAGGTATGTTTTAAACCTATTTCTTTAACTGGATTGTTGTTCTAACTTCTTGCTCTATGTTGATTTCAGTTTAAGTTGTATAAACAGTTATGTTCTCATGTGATGCACATTACAAGTGCTGCCAATGCTGTGTAGTTTCTCACACTTATATTCTGTCTATGCCTCCGTGTCTTAAAAATATATGAGTTGAACTGTGTCTCTATCTTGATTAGGGAACATAAACTAGAATGATATGGACAATACAATGACCATAGTACATAGATATATGTTTGTTTCATGCTGTTATCCTGTCCACCTTACTACTAAACCGGTTTACCAAAATGAGTTTCGTATACTACAAGCTAAACCTGTGATGTGCCTGCTTGTTTCTCTTGTAGTATGCAAACAGAATATTGGAGAAGAGCACCCCACTATGCAATGGTAGAGAAAGTAATGCAGATAAGGTTCAAGATAGTGAGACAACCCTGTTGGTCTCCAAGAAAGGTGATAAAAACGATCTTGTAGACAGTGAGAAAACCCCACAGTCCTGCGTTGATGTAGTGTTCGAGTTACTGGCCAGTACCGCTGGCACAAGCTCTTCGAACTCGCTGTCTGAATCACTTCGGCTTCTTCAGTCTTAGCTACAAGCTAAAAGGCATCAGTCAGTTGTGCTGTGGCAAGAAGCCGAAGGACTGAGGAAGTCCCTGCAGAATTCAGATGCGTACTTTCTTGTGCAACAACAAGCGCTGGAGGATTTAAGTGCCAAACAATAGAAAGTTAATAAGCGTGCTAAGCATCTTTCCAGCATTATGGATACCCAGTATATTGTTTCTTGAACTCTTCTGAAGTGGTTTCAGTTCTGGACTTGTTTTGCTGCGGCGTTTATATGCTGCTTTGTTCCCTATATTTGCACTAGTGGCGAACTTTGATGCCCAGTGGATGTAATATGTGTAATAGCCGTGATAGCCTACCATAAGTTGCTTGCTTATTTATTTCCTTGTTGTCTTGTTTATTTGCTTGCTTGTAGTCAGTGCAGTATGGACACTGGGCCTCGTACGGGCCGTAGAAATGGTGGGCCTTCTACGGGCCGTAGAAACAGTAGGCCTTCTACGGGAGTTGGCACTCGCATGTATGATCTCTAAACTAAGCAGACAGAATTCAATATTGTGCATATGATGTCTAAACTAAGCAATGCAAGACACCATATGCATCATATGAGAAATATAAACATTGCAACTTAGAGCATACACCTCAGGTGGGATATAGGACTAGTCATCTGTCTCTGACTCCTCCTTTGAGGAGCTCCTTGTAACCAGAGATCATATGTTTGTCTAAATGCTAGGATGAAACCTGGCCCTGCTTTTGCTACTTCACCTATCTGTGTTACTGATAAGGATTATGAATTCTCTGTTGATCCTGATATAATTACTTTAGTTGAATCTGATCCTTTTCATGGCTATGAATCTGAAACTGTTGTGGCACATCTTACTAAATTAAATGATATAGCCACCCTGTTCACTAATGATGAGAGATCTCGCTACTTTTATATCCTCAAAATATTTTCGTTCTCATTAAAGGGTGATGCTAAAATATGGTTTAATTCTCTTGATCCTGGTTGTGTGCGTAGTCCCCAGGATATAATTTACTACTTCTCTGCTAAATATTTCCCTGCTCATAAGAAACAAACTGCTTTAAAGGAAATATACAACTTTGTGCAAATTAAACAAGAGAGTCTCCAACAAGCTTGGGGGAGGCTTCTCAAGTTACTTAATGCTTTGCCTGATCATCCTCTTAAGAAAAATGAAATACTTGATATCTTTTATAATGGACTAACCGATGCTTCCAGAGATTACCTGGATAGTTGTGCTGGTTCTCTTTTCAGGGAAAGAACACCGGATGAAGCTGAAATCTTATTGAATAATATGTTGACAAATGAAAATAATTGGGCAGCTCCTGAGCCAGCTCCTACTCCAATTAATGATCCTATTCCTAAACCAACTCCGAAGAAGAGAGGTGTTCTATTTCTCAGTCCCGAAGATATGCAAGAGGCAAAGAAATCTATGAAAGAAAAAGGTATTAAAGCTGAAGATGTTAAGAATTTACCTCCTATTGAAGAAATACATGGTCTTAATTTACCGCCTATTGAAGAAACATATGATCTTAATCCTCTATTTATTGAAGAACCTCCAGACCTCGATAACCCGACACAGGTAGTAAAGGTAAATTCTCTCTATAGATATGATAAAACTAAAATCCCTCTTGCTAAAATTGCTAGTCAATGCTTTGATGAGTTTGATAATTTTATGTTTAAGCAAGAAAACTTCAATGCTTATTTTGGTAGACAATTAAAACAAGATGCTGATATGATCAAATACTTGGGTGATTATATGGCTAACATTAGAGGTGAACTTAAACTTGTTAGCAAACATGCTTCTATGGTTACCACTCAAGTAGAACAAGTACTTAAAGCTCAAAAGGAATTGCTCAATGAGATGAATAGTAAGAAAAATAATTATGCTATTAAAGTGGCTACTAGAACTGGTAGAATGACTCAGGAACCTTTATAGCCTGAAGGCCACCCTAAGAGAATTGAGCAAGATTCTCAGAGAAATAATATTGATGCACCTAGTTCTTCTAAAAGGAAGAAAAAGAAAAATGATAGAACTGTGCAAACTTCTAGTGAACCTATTGCTGAACCACCTGATAATCCAAATGATATCCCTATGTCTGATGCTGAAACACAATCTGGCAATGAACATGAACCTAATGAAAATGTTAATGATGATGTTCATAACAATGCTCAACCTAGTAATTATAATGATGTAGAAATTGAACCTGTTGTTGATCTTGATAACCCACAATCAAAGAATCAACGTGATGATAAGAAAGACTTTGTTGCTAGGAAACATGGTAAAGAAAGAGAGCCTTGGGTTCATAAACCCATGCCTTTTCCTCCCAAACCATCCAAGAAAAAGGATGATGAGGATTTTGAGTGCTTTGCTGAAATGATTAGACCTATCTTTTTGCGTATGCGATTGACTGATATGCTCAAAATGAATCCTTATGCTAAGTACATGAAAGATATTGTTACAAATAAAAGAAAGATACGAGAAGCTGAAATTTCCACCATGCTTGCTAATTATACTTTTAAGGCTGGAATGCCAAAGAAACTTGGAGATCCAGGAGTACCCACTATACTATGCTCCATTAAAAGAAACTATGTTAAAACTGCTTTATGTGATCTTGGAGCCGGTGTTAGTGTTATGCCTCTCTCTTTATATCGTAGACTTGATTTGAATAAGTTGACACCTACTGAAATATCTTTGCAAATAGCTGATAAATCATCTGCTATACCTGTCGGTATTTGTGAGGATGTGCCTATTGTAGTTGCAAACGTTACTATTTTAACGGACTTTGTTATTCTTGATATTCCCGAGGACGATAGTATGTCTATTATTTTTGGAAGACCTTTTCTTAATACTGTAGGGGTTGTTATTGATTGCAACAAAGGCAATGTCACTTTTCATGTTAATGGTAATGAGCATACGGTACACTTTCCGAGGAAACAACCTCAAGTTCATAGTATCAATTCTATCGGAAAAATTCCATCGATTATATTTGGAGGTTTTGAATTTCCTCTTCCTACTGTCAAGAAGAAATATGATATACTTATTATTGGGGATGTGCATATACCCGTTGAGGTAACCTAGTGTTATTTGAAATTTCTCCGGTTTCATGTTAATCGGAATGAGTTTGTTAATAAGACTTGATCAACCTTGTTAGTGGATTCCTTTTGATGAGCATGAGATGGATGAAACTAGAAGCACAACCTTCTGTACCATCTCTATACTTTCTGTTATTTAGTTAAAGTAAAAATAAATAATTTTTTGTCTGTTATCTGATTATCCGTGCAATATAAAAATACCTCGAAAATAAAAGTTCTCCAAATGCCCTGAAAATTAAATATGATTTTTTTCTAGAATATTTGAGGATTTATGGAACAAAGAACACACCAGGGGGGCCAACCACCTTGCCACAAGGGTGGAGGGCGTGCCCACCCCCCTAGGGCGCGCCCCCCTTCCTCGTGGGACCATGGTGGCCCTCCTCCACTTATTCCTGCACCCATCCTCTTCTTCTTCCTCCCACAAACATGAAAAACCAACTCAAGCATGAGTTCCAGCCCTCTTTGCTGCCATTTTCGATCTCCTTGCTCAAAGCACCTCTCACAAAACTACTTGGGGAGATTGTTCCTTGGTATGTGACTCCTCCATTGGTCCAATTAGTTTTTGTTCTAGTGCTTTATTCATTCCAAAAAATTTGCTGCTTAGGTGACCCTGTTCTTGAGCTTGCATGTCAAATTTATATGGTCAAAAGTAGTTTTGATGCATGATATATGCCCCAGGCACTTGTAGGAGTAGTTGCTATCAATATTATTGAGTTTGGTTTACTTTTATTTTGAAGTTACTAAAAAATTTCAGAATTTTTCAGAGGAAGAAAAATTCTTAGGAAAATGTTCCAAGGTGGTTCTTCAAAGAAGCAAGGACCCAGACTTGCAATGCGTGATGCTGACGAAGAGCCACCAAGAGACGCTCCACTGCGTCCTTGTGAGTGACCTTCTGAAAATGTTATGGATCAAGCAGGAATAAAAGAAGAATTCAACGCATATTTGCGTAACGCTGATCTCGTGAGCTTCGAGGAAGAGAAGTATAGTCAGTATCATGAGCTCACTAGCTCCTTTGTGAGGAGGCAAGAGGACGATATACTATCACCAGAGAGGAGGCAGATGAGTACAAGAGGAGAGAGGAAGCTGCTCGTCGCCACGCTGCAGCTCAGCAGGCAATAGCTGCTACATCACAGTACGACCCCAACAACTATTATTATGGATATCCGCTAGGCCAGCCGTGGCCATAGACCAACTTAGGCCAAAAGCCTAAGCTTGGGGGAGTACGTATTTCTCACCGACATTACATTTATGTTCACACACACTCATTGCTAGATGTCGGTGCTCATACTTTTTCATTGTATCATCCATGCTAGTTTATTTCCTTTTATGCTTTCTTCTGGTGTGTTTGATAAACCTTAAGAAAAACCAAAAAAATAGTAGTAGTTTACTTTTCTTGTTGTAGTAATAATTAAAAAAAACCCAAAAATATTTCCCGTTCTTCTTTTGCTTGTTGGGAGCTTTCCCGTGTAAATAGTTTTATTTCTTTTCTTTGGGGGTCAGTAGGAGAAGACCATGATTAAATTGTTGAAGTGGCTCTTATATGCTTTATTGTTGATTTAACTAAGAGCCCATATTGCTTTGTCTTCTCCTGTTTATTGAATGCTCACAGATTCCGGCTTAGTCCAATGCATGTGCACTCTTATTATTATTCACATCGTTCGGTCGTGCAAGTGAAAGGCAATTATGATGATATATGATGGACTGACTGAGATGAGAAAAGCTGGTATGAACTCGACCTCTTTTGTTTTTGTAAATATGATGAGTTCATCATTCTTGATTCAGCTTGTTATGAATAAACATGTTCGCAATGACAATTAGAGATCATAGTTGCTTGTGCCATGCTTGATTAGCTATGAGTTATAATGGTTTACCTTGTGTACCAAAATCTATTGAAATGGGTATGATGGGGTGGTATCCTCCTTTGAATGATTTAAGTGACTTGACTTGGCACATGTTCACGCATGTAGTTGAAACAAATCAACATAGCCTTCACGATACTTATGTTCATGGTGGATTATATCCTACTCATGCTTGCATCCAATGTTTATTAATTTTAATGCATGTACATGGCTGTTGTCGCTCTCTAGTTGGTCGCTTCCCAGTCTTTTGCTAGCCTTCACCTGTACTAAGCGGGAATACTGCTTGTGCATCCAATCCCTTAAACCCCAAAGTTATTCTAGATGAGTCCACTATACCTTCCTATATGTGGTATCTACCTACCGTTCCAAGTAAATCTATATGTGCCAAACTCTAAACCTTCAAATAATCATCCTGTTTTGTATGCTCGAATAGCTCATGTATCAACTAGGGCTGACTGTATCCTCCATGCTAGGCGGGTTATTCTCAAGAGGAGTGGACTCTGCTCCTCACTCACGAGAAAATGGCTGGTCACCGGGATGCCCAGTCCCATGCTTTATGCAAACTAAATCAAAATAATTGCAAAACAAAACTCCCCCTGGGACTGCTGTTAGTTGGAGGCACTCGTTGTTTCGAGCAAGCCATGGATTGATGTTTGTTGGTGGAGGGGGAGTATAAACTTTACCATTATGTTTGGGAACCGCCTATAATGTGTGTAGCATGGAAGATATCACCATCTCTTGGTTGTTATGTTGACAATGAAAGCATACCGCTCAAAATATTATTCACCTCTATTTCAAAACCGAGCTCTGGCACCTCTACAAATCTATGCATCCCTCTATGAAGGGACTATCTATTTACTTTTATGTTGAGTCATCACCCTCTTATTAAAAGCACTAGCTGGAGAGCGCAGCTGTCATTTGCATTCATCACTGTTAATTTATATTGGGTGTGACTATGATTGGATCTCTTTTAGCATGAATTATAATGTCTAGTCAGTCCTTGATCTTTAAAGGTGCTCTGCATTTATGTTTTGCGGTCTCAGAAAGGGCTAGCGAGATACCATCTTGTTATATCATATTATGATTGTTTTGAGAAAGTGTTGTCATCCGAGATTTATTATTATAGCTTGCTAGTTGATTATACTATTGATATGGGTAATCATGAGACCTGAGTATTATTGCAAATGTGGTTAGTTATAATCTTTGCTGAAAACTTGAATGCTAGCTCGACATATTTATAACAACAAGAGCAAACAGAGTTTGTAAAAGTTTTTCTTTATTTCTTTCAGTTTGTTAACTGAATTGCTTGAGGACAAGCAAGGGTTTAAGCTTGGGGGAGTTGATACGTCTCCGTCGTATATACTTTTCCAAATACTTTTGCCCTTGTTTTGGACTCTAACTTATATGATTTGAATGAAACTAACCCGGACTGACGCTGTTTTCAACAGAATTGCTATGATGTTGTTTTATGTGCAGAAAACAAAAGTTTTCGGAATGACCTGAAACTCCACGGAATATCTTACAATAAATAATAAAAAATCCTCGCCAAAGATGAAGACCAAGGGCCCCACACCCTTTCACTACTAGGAAAAGGGCTATAGATGATATGGCCACTAATGGTGCACCAGACATGTGGTGCGCCACTACTATATAGTAATGGCGCACCATGAGTTGGTGCGCCATTAGTAACAATTTTTTTCCAAAAATACTAATGGCGCACCTCCAACACAGTGCGCCACTACCTTTTTTTTGCAAAACTACTAATGGCGCACCTCTGGTGCGCCATTAGTAACTAGGGTTACTAATGGCGCATTTCTGGGTGGTGCGCCATTAGTAACCTGGGACCAGCTAGATATTTTGGACAGCCACACCTACACACTCACTTACCCCACTTCATTCTCTCCATCTCCTCCTCCAAGCTTATGTCGGCTGCCTCCTCCTCACCTCATTTGCACCATAGATTCATCAAAATTAAGTGGTTAAATTACCTTTTTTGATTGGTAAGTAAGGGGAAAGCTATCTTTATGTTGTAGATCTACTTTTTTTTCTCCCTCGCTCCAACAACGTGCACATGCACTTTTTATGGCCTTGCTAGATCTATGTAATTTTGTGGTGTTACATATGTTTGTGGTGTTGCATATATGTTTGTGTTTGCAGGTACCGGTATTTGAAATGCGATAGTTGCCAATATTTTGTCGGAATGTTGATTCATTTCTGTTTCGGCCCGCACCCTCCCCCGCTCCACCGCCGCCGACGACCCCCCGCACCCTCCCCCGCTCCACTGCCGCCGATGACCCACCACACCCTCCCCCGCTCCACCGCCGCCGACGACCCACCGCACCCTCCCCCGCTTCACCGCCGCCGCCGACCCCCTGCACCCTCCCCCGCTCCACCGCCGCCGCCGACCCCTCGCACCCTCCCCCGGCCCGCTCAACCGCCGCCGCCGACACCCTGCACCCTCCCCCGCTTTTTGATGATATTTTCAAATAACAAATATGATGATATTTTCAAATAACAAATTTGATGATATTTTCAATTAAAAATAAAAACAAATTTGATATCTTCTGTTCTAGTCCTCATGAAAATAACAAATTTGATAAAAAAACAAATTATTAGATGCAACAGGAAATAATGCAAAAAAACCTTCTGTTCTAGTCCTCATGAAAATAACAAATTTGATAAAAAACAAATTATTAGATGCAACAAGAAATAATGCAAAAAAAGAAGTTACTAGTGGCGCACTAGAGGAGGGTGCGCCATTGCTATCAGAAAAAAAGTTACTAATGGCGCACCAAAGAATGGTGCGCCATTGCTATGAGTGTTTTTATGGCGCACCCCTAGATGGTGCGCCATTACTAACATTCCCCCCTCTATAGATGGATACCCGGCCCTTCGCCCGATCCCCCCTTCCCTCTCCCTCGCCAGATCCCCTTCCCTCCCTCGCCACACCCGCTCCGGCTCCCCCGCGCCCCCCGACCCGCGAAGCACGTGGCCGCCGGCCTCCCCATGACCAACCGAGGCGCGCAGGAGGACCGCCGCCGTCTTCCTCTTCGACTAAGAGGACCCGGACGAGCTCGGACGCCCTCGAGCCATCCCTTCGTAGCCGCCGCCACCGTCGACCCCGACCCCTCCGGCGACCGGCCGCTCCCGCCCAGGTACCTCTCCTCCTTCCTCCTTCCTCCTTCCTCCCTCTCCACCCTTCCTCCCCATTCCCTCCCTCCCTCCCCTCGACCGTGGTACAGGTCGTCGGCGTACTACGCCGGCGTGTAGCCACCGAGTGAATACCCACCTCAACGACTAGTGCCCAGGAAGAATGACTAGTGTGTCTAGAGATCATATTGTTCTGAAACCGATTGTAAAACTGCTATGCAAGATTAGCGTTCTGAAAACATTGCTACAGAATGTTGCATCGAACAGTTAAGTCTGTTCTTTGCAGGATCAGAACAAGTTTGTAATAGGATGCTCTACAATGTTGATTAGGTGCATTACTATTGCTATATGGAGCAGCAATTTACTATTGCTATATGCTCTAGTTTGTATCAATGTGATTGTAGTTTTTCTTGTCATCAAGTTTAGTTGATGTTTATTTAAATATAGCTTATATGATCAGCCACTCTATGCATGATTGTGGCTTGAAGGTTCTGGAAGAACGTTTTTCCTTCAAATTCTATCTGGTGGCATTGTCCTAGACTCCCTAGTTCTGTTGTTAATTGTGCTTCTATTAAAAGAATTGGGAGTTACTCACTGTAGTAGAACTCTGTAGGTTGAATTTTGGTTAACTAATACTGACGTTATGAGAATGTAAGCACCTATTATTGCTACTGATATCATTGGCTCATTGCTGCCTTTGTGCAATGCAGAACTGTTAAGAGTGATTTGGAGGATTCAAGATTCTGTGAAGCTCTTTTGACATTTAAAGCTCAGAATTGAAGGTACTGAATAAACTCAAAAGCATTGATGATAACTCTTGTTGCCTAGAAATAGAGGTAGTTTACGTATTGCATTGCTAGTGTTTGTTTATGTTCAGAGTTTAAGCATGTGTAGTGTAGTGTAGTGTAGTGAGCTTGTTCTAGTGTAGTGAGGTCTGAACCATTACACGATGTAGTGTAGTGTAGTGAGCTCTGAACCATGTTCAGTGTTGAGTACTTCAAGTTTACTAAACCTATTCATTTTTGTGGACTTAGTGAACATGATAAGACAAGCCAGATGCTCTATTTTTAATTAACAGTAATCCTTAATCAGCAACAGTTTCTTTCAGTAATTTTCTGTTAACAGCAATCCATGATTTTTTCAGCTAAAACTATTGATGATTTTTTGTTGGGTGGCCTATTAGATCTGGAATGGAAGCTCACATAAGTTGAGCTAATTTTTGTCCATATGAAAGCAGAGGACCATATGGTCTGTGGCCTTTTCATCCATATGAAAGTAGAGGCACATTGTGGTGCTAGTTTGCTGGGTTTTGTCTTTGACCATCGTGTCGTGATGATTTTGCAGGTACCCAGTGAGGCCCTTGAGTTTGCCGGAATGTCGATTAACTTCCGTTCCGGCAAATTTGGGTACTCCATATGTCCTATTTTCAGCAAAGGTCATGCTGAAATTTTCCGTGAATTTTAGCATGACTTTGCTAAAAATCGGACATATGGGGTACTTGCTACTAATGCATGGGCCGAGGTATCTTAGTACTTAATTAAGTAGGATCAACTGCCTCTTGTGTTATGCATGGGCCTCAGCGTCGACAAACCCTAAATGATAAAACCTTGGCTTTTAGGGTGCCTCGGTGTCGATAAGAACCTAAATGATGAAAGCTTAGGCTTTTAGGGTGCCTCGGCGTCGACAAACCCTAAATGATAAAAGCTTAGCTTTTAGGATGCCTTGGTGTCGACAAACCCTAAATGATGACACCATGATCTTGTTCCTTGACAATAACCAAATTTTTGACTAAACTTTTTCCTATTTAGAGTGAAACATGGCCCACAACGATGAGGTCGGCGGTTCGGGCGGCAAGCAATTCTGGGAGCTGTCCCAGGAGATGGAGGAACAACCTCACCGCTATGAGGACGCCGCAGAAGACACCGACCCTGACTACACAACCCCTAGTGGCGTCGGGGATGACACCACTGATGGTGCCGCCGAGGATGCCACCACTGACGGTGCCGCCGAGGATGCCACAACAGATGATGCCAGTGCACGCACAGATGGCAGCCAACCGAAGAGGCAACGGAAGGACCGGCGCCCGAACGTGCTCCGCACCGTCAAGGAGGAATTTACTCAAGTGAACTCCGACGGGCATCCAACGGCGCCCAAATAATTAGTCAAGGGGTACTCGCTTCAGCTCGGGTGCATTCTCCGGAGCACCGTCTCTATCAACACCGAGAACCTAAGGCATAAGGACCGAGGGAGTTTGCGCAACCTCCTCTTCACAAAGCTGCACGAACGATACAAGTTCCCCGCTGAATTTGTAAACACACACCTCTCAGGGAATAAAGTGAACAGTGCCGCCCTCACGACGATGAGCACAGCCCTATCTACTTGGAAAAGCGTGGTGAAGAGAATGATTGACAAAGGTGATAGTTATGAGAAGATCAAGGCGAAAAATCCTTCAATCAGCGAAGATGACTACAAGGAGTTCAAGATCAAGTGCGAGAGCAGCACAACCTCCGAATCAAGTTAGTGGGGGGAAGAAATGCGGGAGTTGAACTTTGGGAACACAAACTCGGTCCTGGCGGTTATAGAGTGGCGGAGCCTATATGGGACAAGGAGGACACGGAGCGTGCCAAGCAAGGCCTACCGCCCCGCTTCGAGAAATACCGTGACAAGCAGACCCGGAACTATGTCAGGGCCTGGTACAAGGAGGACCTGGTAACAAAGGGGCTTACCACGGATCCGAAGACCCGGGCGCTTGAGCTTGTTCTGGCGCAGGAGACTGAAAGCAGTAGCGCGGGGTCGTCTCAGAGCACCCCTTGGGACAACACTCTAAATAGGGTGTTGAACGTAATGAAAAACAAGGATAAGCTCAGTAAGCCGTCGTCAGCTGGTCGTGTGGCCGGCAAAGGCTTGTCCACAAAATGGTCGTCATACTATAGCGCTGGTGGGTGAAAGGAGAGAAAGACCAGCTCGAAAAGCCAGTCACGTGAGGTTCAAGAACTCAAGGCACAAGTGGCGCGGATTCCGGAGATTGTCCAAGAGCAAGTGCAACAACAACTGGGATCAATGCTCACCGGCATTATGCCTACCTTGATTCATGGGCTGACGACGTGGATTGCAGGCGGCCAACAGGGGCCGCGCCCGATTCCCAGCTTCACGGCCAGCAACTCGCACAACGCGCAGGCGGCTCCATTGGTGTCTCCGGCGGAGGCGGTATTGGTGTCTGCGACGCTGGCACGGGCATTGGAGCTTAATGCACCCGGGTGTACGCCGGCCGGCACCTCGGCAGCAAGCGGCCCCTCCGTCAGTTGCACGCCCACCGTTGGCGGTGCCTCGACATTAGCCGAGCTCGACGCCATCATCACGGTAACTAATTAAACCTCTTGGCCGAGGACTTCATCTCCTTGCCTTTAACTGGGCATCCCTGACGCCCTACATGTTTTCGCAGGGCGCCGCCGATGTTCCGTGCACTCTCCTGCACTTCATGAACGACGAGTTGGTCGATGTCGCCAAGGGCAAAATCGTTCAACCGGGCAACCCCGTGTTCCACGGTAATCCGATGCCACCCACCATGTATAGGGTTCGACTGGTTCGGGTGCTGCCAGGCTGTGACGAGTTGTTACCTTCGTTCGACCCGCCGGGGCCGACGAAGATGATCTGATGACCCTCAACGCCTACCTAAGCTGGCCCCTGCTTTGGCCGAAGTGCCAGATTCGTTTGGGGAAGGGGGGCACCACCCCAAAGACAACACCGCCAGTCGTGCCGGCGCCAAGCCATGGCAAGACCGCCGCAACGCTACCGGACATGCCGGACATCCCTATGGCATAGGATCCGAACATGCATATGGCACAGGATCCGGACGATGACGACAACAACGACGGTACATTTACCAACGCCGATAAGTACTTTGCCGAACATGGGTACGATGAGGAATTCTTGGGGCCTCCTTCTCAAGAACCCAACCCTACAAAAGACGATCGCGATCTAGCTGGTACCGCGGAGAAACACAATTGCAATAGACGTCGTCTGGCGTTTAGTTCTCAGGAGACGCCTCTAGCTGCCGACTTCACCGAGCCTCAGAAAGCCGAGGTGCGAAATATTATCAGCCCCAACACACTCAAGAAGGTGATATGTGAGCAGAACTCGGTCCCATTACAGTAGAAGAAGAAGGGACGAAAAAGAAAGAATAACAAGGGTGCAAGCCAGCTGGCACCGAGTACGATCCGTGCTCAGGACGGGCCACCTTCCCCTAAGGATATCTCGAGGAGGGTGCATGTGGCGGGTAGGCCGATGCTACCGACTAATATGCTCAATGCTGCAACCGGTGCTATGCGGAGTCTGCATGACAGTGTTCCTTCTTTGGAGAAGCGGCGTCTCAGAGAGAATGCCGTGGCATACCCGGTTTTCGTGGCCAAGGTGCCAGAGGGCAAGGGCTTTGTGGATAACTCCATTGGGGGTACGATCGTCCTGTGGTTTGATGACATCTTCGCTATGTTTAACCTTCATCCGCTGCACTACACCTTCGTTCGGCTATTTTCGCTAAGTATGGAGATGCGGATCATTAGAGACAAGACCCCGAACATCGTGATAGTCGACCCCTTCTACATGCGTGCCAAGATCTTGGGCAGCGCCAGGGACCGGCAAGTCGCGAGTTCTTGCCTCGAAGGCGTCATTCTGGCAAACCCATATAAGGATAAGTTCCTCGTGCCTTACTTTCCCGAGTAAGTCGTCCCCTCAACCGCCCCGTAACATATAATTTCTTAGATTTCGATCGTTTTTTTCTAACATTCCGTGTTTTGTGCAGTGACACACATTGCACACTCATCCTCTTAAGCCCGAAATATTCCATGGCCACGTATTTTGACTCGGACCGTCAGTCGAAGAAAGACTACACAAATATCAAGAAAGTTCTTGATGATGGTCTCCCCAGCTACGCCAAATCTGGAGGCACCTTCACCAGGCCAGTTCATAAGTATGGCAAGCACGTGTTCACCCACAATAGGATGTTCTGCTGCATCAAGCAGCCGCCTGGTGGTCAGAAGGATGCCTACTATGCCCTCCATCACATGTGGGCGATCGTACGGGACCATAATCACCTTTTGCTACCAAATAATCTCAAAGATTGGGCCGCGAGCTTGTCGGCAATCCAGGACGCGGACATCAGACAAGAATTCTTTCGCATCCAGTCGGAGTTTGCGAAAATCATCCATCAAGATGTCCTTCGTACCTCGGGGCAGTTCAACCTCAGAAATCAACCGTCCAACAGTGAGATAGACACAACGCTACAAATGTAGGCTGACAACGCCCGCGATTTCATGACCATCACGAGAGGCGGCGGCTTCATCCACACTCTGGTCCCTTTAGTCGAGTCAAAAGTAGTGATGCTATGTGTAGTTCTGAAACATCGATTGGGTCATGTTGTAATTAAACTTTAATGAACTCGTATGTCTCTTTAGTTTGGACAGTCATTCAACTTAGATGTAATCGATGCTATTAATGTGTTGCTTTTCTCTTCCGATCCTTTTGTTGCATACTTATATATTGCTTATGTATTGTCTGTGAATTGCTACTAACATTTTGTTTGGCTAGTGCATAGAGATGTCGTCGTATGTCGTGTACAAGGGTAAGGTTCCCGAAGTCTACGACAACTGGGAGGAGTGTCAGAGACAGGTTCACCGTTTCAGCGGTAACAGTTACAAAGGGTACACCACTAGGGCGGAGGCGGATGTTAGATACGCGCGCTATCTAGTGGGAGAGAGGAGGGAGCGTTGGAGGAACCGGATGAAGACCAGTTTTGTCGCGATTATGCTCATCGTGATGACCGCAGCTCTCTTCTATGTGATGCTAGTTTAGATGATCGATATCGACTTGTAATGTGAAGAAAAACTCGCTACTCGCGGTGTCGGGACTTGTAATGTTCTAACTTTATTCGGTATTTTAAATTCGGAGACTAATATGATGAATTGTATTCGGAGACTAATCTTCTATTGTATTCGATGAATCTGTTGTTGCTGTGTGGTGCTAGCTATATTCTGTCCAATAATATATTTTGTAACCTGTGAAAAGATCAAAAAAGAAAAAAAAAATCCCTAATATTCATACTAGTGGCACACCACCACATAGTGCGCCATTAGTAAGCCAGAGCACACTAATGGCGCATCATCCACCAGTGTGCCATTAGTATGCCAAAGCACATGGGTAAATATGGCCCCCTGGGAGGCATACTAATGGCGCACCGTGGGCTATACTAATGGCGCACTGCATGGTGCGCCATTAGTATACCAGATACTAATTGCGCACCACAAGTGCGCCATTAGTAAAAAATACTAATGGCGTGCTACTAGTGGCGCACCTGTAGTGCGCCATTAGTAGGCAAAACAGGTGCGCCACTAGTAGGGCTTTTCCTAGTAGTGTTCCACGAGGGTGGGGGCGCCCCCCCTAGGGTGCGCCCCTACCTCGTGGGCCCCCTGGAGACCTCCCGACTCCAACTCCAAATCTATATATCTGCTTTCGGGGAGAAAAAATAGGAGAGAAGATTACATCGCGTTTTACGATACAGAGCCGTCGCCAAGCCCTAAAACCTCTCGAGAGGGGTGATCTAGAGTCCGTTCGGGGCTTCGAAGAGGGGGATTCATCGCTGTCGTCATCATCAACCATCCTCCATCACCAATTTCATGATGCTCACCGCCGTGCGTGAGTAATTCCATCGTAGGCTTGCTGGACGGTGATGGGTTGGATGAGATTTATCATGTAATCGAGTTAGTTTTGTTAGGGTTTGATCCCTAGTATCCACTATGTTCTGAGATTGATGTTGCTATGACTTTGCTATGCTTAATGCTTGTCAGTAGGGCCCGAGTGCCATGATTTCAGATCTGAACCTATTATGTTTTCATCAATATATGAGAGTTCTTGATCCTATCTTGCAAGTCTATAGTCACCTATTATGTGTTATGATCCGTTAACCACGAAGTGACAATAATCGGGATACTTACCGGTGATGACCGTAGTTTGAGGAGTTCATGTATTCACTATGTGCTAATGCTTTGTTCCAGTTCTCTATTAAAAGGAGGCCTTAATATCCCTTAGTTTCCATTAGGACCCCGCTGCCATGAGAGGGTAGGACAAAAGATGTCATGCAAGTTCTTTTCCATAAGCACGTATGACTATATTCGGAATACATGCCTACATTACATTGACGAATTGGAGCTAGTTCTGTGTCACCCTATGTCATGACTGTTACATGATGAACCGCATCCGGCATAATTATCCATCATTGATCCGATGCCTATGAGCTTTCCATATATTGGTTTACGCTTATTTACTTTCTCGTTGCTATTGTTACAATCACTACAAAATACCAAAAACATTAATTTGCTTTCATTACTCTTTTGTTACCGTTACCATCACTATCATATTACTTTCCTACTAAACACTTTGCTGTAGATACTAAGTTTCCAGGTGTGGTTGAATTGACAACTCAGCTGCTAATACTTGAGAATATTCTTTGGCTCCCCTTGTGTTGAATCAATAAATTTGGGTTGAATACTCTACCCTCGAAAACTATTGCGATCCCCTATACTTGTGGGTTATCACCAGATGCCAGGGTTCCAGGCGTTTGGACCCAGACACCAGGGACCCTGGCATCTGGCCACTGGACTCCGCAAAACTTCCTTTTGCGCTTTCCAAAAACCTCGTGGGCTTTCCCCTTTGGCCCAGATAAAGTGTTCTCGTGCCCAAACATTTCGGGAAACATCCGGAACCCCTTCCGGTGAATTCTGGAACTCTTCCGGAGATCAAACACTACTATCAACATATCAATCTTTACTTCCGGACCATTCTGGAGTTCCTCGTCATATCCGTGATCTCATCTGAAACTCCGAACAACATTCGGTCACCAACATACATAACTCCTAGTACTATATCGTCAACGAACGTTAAGCATGCGGACCCTACGGGTTCGAGAACTATGTAGACATGACCGAGACACCTCTTTGGTCAATAACCAATAGCGGTACCTGGATGCCCATATTGGCTCCTACATATTCTACGAAGATCTTTATCGATCAGACCGCATAACAACATACGTTGTTCCCTTTGTCATCGGTATGTTACCTGTCCGAGATTCGATCGTCGGTATCTCAATACCTAGTTCAATCTCGTTACCGGCAAGTCTCTTTACTCGTTCCGTAATACATCATCCCACAACTAACTCATTAGTTGCAATGCTTGCAAGGCTTATAGTGATGTGCATTACCGAGTAGGCCCAGAGATACCTCTCCGACAATCGGAGTGACAAATCCTAATCTCGAAATACGCCAACCCAACAAATACCTTCGGAGACACCTGTAGAGCACCTTTATAATCACCCAGTTATATTGTGACGTTTGGTGGCACATTCCTCCGGTAAACGGGAGTTGCATAATCTCATAGTCATAGGAACATGTATAAGTCATGAAGAAAGCAATAGCAACAAACTAAACGATCAAGTGCTAAGCTAACGGAATGGGTCAATTCAACCACATCATTCTCCTAATGATGTGATCTCGTTAATCAAATGACCACTCATTTCTATGGTTAGGAAACTTAACCATCTTTGATCAACGAGCTAGTCAAGTAGAGGCATACTAGTGACACTCTGTTTGTCTATGTATTCACACAAGTATTATGTTTCCGGTTATTACAATTCTAGCATCAGTAATAAACATTTATCATGATATAAGGAAATAAATAATGACTTTATTATTGCCTCTAGGGCATATTTCCTTCAGACTTCCACTTGCACTAGAGTCAATGATCTAGATTACACAGTAATGATTCTCACACCCATGGAGCCTTGGTGCTGATCATGTTTTGCTCATGGAAGAGGCTTAGTCAACGGGTCTGCAACATTCAGATCCGTATGTATCTTGCAAATTTCTATGTCTCCCACCTGGACTAGATCCCGGATGGAATTGAAGCGTCTCTTGATGTGCTTGGTTCTCTTGTGTAATCTGGATTCCTTCGCCAAGGCTATTGCACCAGTATTGTCACAAAAGATTTTCATTGGACCCGATGCACTAGGTATGACACCTAGATCACATATGAACTCCTTCGTTTGCTGCTTCCGAAGCAGCTATGTATTCCGCTTCACACGTAGATCCCGCCATGACGCTTTGTTTAGAACTGCACCAACTGACAGCTCCACCGTTCAATATAAACATGTATCCGGTTTGTGATTTAGAATCGTCCGGATCAGTGTCAAACTTGCATCAACGTAACCATTTACGATGAGCTCTTTGTCACCTCCATAAACGAGAAACATATCCTTAGTCCTTTTCAGGTATTTTGGGATGTTCTTGACCGCTGTCGAGTGATCCACTCCTAGATTACTTTGGTACCTCCCTGCTAAACTTATAGCAAGGCACACATCAGGTCTATTACACAGCATTGCATACATGATAGAGCCTATGGCTGAAGCATAGGGAACATCTTTCATCTTCTCTCTATCTTCTCCAGTGGTCGGGCATTGAGTCTTACTCAACTTCACACCTTGTAACACAGGCAAGAACCCTTTCTTTGCTTGATCCATTTTGAACTTCTTCAAAACTTTGTCAAGGTATGTGCTTTGTGAAAGTCCAATTAAGCGTCTTGATCTATCTCTATAGATCTTGATGCCCAATATATAAGCAGCTTTACCGAGGTCTTTCATTGAAAAACTCTTATTCAAGTATCCCTTTATGCTATCCAGAAATTCTATATCATTTCCAATCAACAATATGTCATCCACATATAATATCAGAAACTACAGAGCTCCCACTCACTTTCTTGTAAATACAGGCTTCTCCAAAAGTCCGTATAAAACCAAATGCTTTGATCACACTATCAAAGCATTTATTCCAACTCCGAGAGGCTTGCACCAGTCCATAAATGGATCGCTGGAGCTTACATCCTTTGTTAGCTCCCTTTGGATCGACAAAACCTTCTGGTTGCATCATATACAACTCTTCTTCCAGAAATCCATTCAGGAATACAGCTTTTACATCCATTTGCCAAATTTCATAATCATAAAATGCGGTAATTTCTAACATGATTCGGACAGACTTAAGCATCGCTATGGGTGAGAAAGTCTCATCGTAGTCAATCCCTTGAACTTGTCGAAAACCTTTTGCAACAAGTCGAGCTTTATAGATAGTAACATTACCGTCAGCGTCAGTCGTCTTCTTGAAGATCATTTTATTTTCAATGGCTTGCCGATTATCGTGCAAGTCAACCAAAGTCCACACTTTGTTCTCATACATGGATCCCATCTCAGATTTCATGGCTTCTTCATAGTTCGTAGGTTCATCATGGTCTAGTAACATAACCTCCAGAACAGGATTACCGTACCACTTTGGTGCGGATCTTACTCTGGCTGACCTACGAGGTTCAGTAACAACTTGATCTGAAGTTCCATGATCATCATCATTAACTTCCTCACTAATTGGTGTACGCATCACAGGAACCGGTTTCTGTGATGAACTACTTTCCAATAAGGGAGCAGGTACAGTTACCTCATCAAGTTCTACTTTCCTCCCACTCACTTCTTTCGACAGAAACTCCTTCTCTAGAAAGGATCCGTTCTTAGCAATGAATGTCTTGCCTTCGGATCTGTGATAGAAGGTGTACCCAACAGTCTCCTTTGGGTATCCTATGAAGATACATTTCTCCGATTTGGGTTCGAGCTTATCAGGTTGAAGCTTTTTCACATAAGCATCGTAGCCCCAAACTTTAAGAAACGACAACTTTGGTTTCTTGCCAAACCATAGTTCATAAGGCGTCGTCTCAACGGATTTCGATGGTGCCCTATTTAACGTGAATGTAGCCATATCTAAAGCATAACCCCAAAACGATAGCGGTAAATCAGTAAGAGACATCATAGATCGCACCATATCTAGTAAAGTACGATTACGACGTTCGAACACACCATTGCGTTGTGGTGTTCCGGGTGGCGTGAGTTGCGAAACTATTCCGCATTGTTTCAAATGTAGACCAAACTCGTAACTCAAATGTTATCCTCCATGATCAGATCGTAGAAACTTTATTTTCTTGTTACGATGATTTTCAACTTCACTCTGAAATTCTTTGAACTTTTCAAATGTTTCAGACTTATGTTTCATTAAGTAGATATACCCGTATCTGCTTAAATTATCTGCGAAGGTGAGAAAATAACGATACCCGCCGCGAGCCTCAATATTCATCGGACCACATACATCTGTATGTATGATTTCTAACAAATGTGTTGCTCTCTCCATAGTACCAGAGAACGGCATTTGAGTCATCTTGCCCATGAGGCACGGTTCGCAAGTACCAAGTGATTCATAATCAAGTGGTTCCAAAAGTCCATCAGTATGGAGTTTCTTCATGCGCTTTACACAGATATGACCTAAACGGCAGTGCCACAAATAAGTTGCACTATCATTATTAACTCTGAATCTTTTGGCTTCAACATTATGAATATGTGTATCACTACTATCGAGATTCATCAAAAATAGACCACTCTTCAAGGGTGCAAGATATTACTCATATAAATAGAACAACAATTATTCTCTGATTTAAATGAATAACCATTTTGCATCAAACAAGATCCAGATATAATGTTCATGCTCAACGCTGGCACCAAATAACAATTATTTAGGTCTAATACTAATCCCGAAGGTAGATGTAGAGGTAATGTGTCGACGGCGATCACATCGACTTTGGAACCGTTTCCCACGCGCATCGTCACCTCGTCCTTGGCCAATGTTCGCTTTATCCATAGTCCCTGTTTCGAGTTGCAAATATTAGCAACAGAACCAGTATCAAATATTGTAGCGACCCGACCTCAGATGGTCAAGTCTCTGTGCTTCAGTGTCATCCCTGGATCGGTAATGCTGACACACACAGTACTCGAAGGATTTATAACAGAGTAGCAATCACACACTTATAACATCGAATGTCTCAAAGGAGAACTTATTACAATAATATGGCTTAAGGCTATCTAATACGATAACAACGGAAGGCTTGAAAGATAAAGTAAGTCCATCAACTCCAACGGCATAGCTGAGCTGCACGGCAATGACCTAACGAACCTTACTCCTCGTCTGAAAAGTCTGCAACATAATACGTTGCAGCCCGAAAACGAGTCAGCACATGGAATATGCCGGCAATATAACACAGTGGAGCAAGAACGGAATAATGCTATCACTACATGCATATATGGCTGGTGGAAAGCTCTATGGTTATAGTTTTTGCGAAAAGCCAATTTTTCCCTACAACAAAGGATTAGATTTTAATTTAACTATCATGGTGGTTGAACAACATTGAGAAGGTTCCTCCAACTCAATCCCAATTAAAGTGATTAACAACCCAACAGTATTAATTAAACATGATGAGATACATGTGATAACCCAAGTACTAGATACTCAAGAATTGTCCATAACCGGGGACACGGCTAACCATGATTAGATTGTACACTCTGCAGAGGTTTGCGCACTTTTCCCCACAAGACTCGATCGCCTCCGTTGGATTTCTTGCACTACATGGTGTTTGAGAAATGGATGACCGAGACACAGTCTTTTAGGAACATTAACTCTCTACTCCGGACAGACCATACCAAACCTACATCCCTCTACCTGCTGATCTGCCTCTTCAAGAGCTTCATGTAACTTACTCAACTATGTTAGAGCCCATAATAGCTTGTGGCTGCACACAGAAGTTTCTAGCATGAATCATCTTAGTTCCCTTTGAGCCTGGGTGGCGGTCCATAGGAATATCACACGGAACCCCGGTATTTCCAAAAAAACAGGCAACACTGGGTACCCCACGTGCCTCAATCCACCCAGATGTTAATTTAAGTTGCTACCTTAAGTTGAACCAATAATTAACAACTCACATCTGTCATGGATTTCACTCAAACCCAACCCACGTCTACGAGCATATCAATATAATATAA
This sequence comes from Triticum monococcum, assembly GCA_034509565.1. Taxonomy (NCBI): domain Eukaryota; kingdom Viridiplantae; phylum Streptophyta; class Magnoliopsida; order Poales; family Poaceae; genus Triticum; species Triticum monococcum. The sequence continues at coordinate 181,876,056 of CM067843.1, read as the reverse complement.
GCAAACGTAAAAGTAACTCCCAAGGGTTTGAATATAACAGGGCAATAGGTTCTACCTTAATAACTACTTCCCATCCCACATGTTAATGACATCCTAACCATGCAATGTTTGAGGATTGGAACTAATGCATAAAAACTGGGTGATAAAGGGTATTATCAAAGTGTTACTTGCCTTGCTGACGATCTGCGAATCCTAGAGACTCGTAGTAACACGCTTCGCACTCCGGGAATTCTATCACAAGCAAACAATAGCATACATAAGTAACAAGCAATAATGCACAAGAAAAACTCAAATAAGAGAGAGGTTGACCAGAAAGTTCAACTTAAGGACTCCGGTTCGCAAAAAGAACCAAATCAAACGGAGCAACGAAACTCAAACAGCGAAAGAAAGAAGCTTCGTTTACTATTCTGAACCTAGGTCAAATTTTACAGTAGCCAAAAGCTTATTTGAGTTGGCTAAACGGAAAGAGGGTTTCGAGACGAAACTCTAGGCGCTTGAATCGCCTGATTCCGATAAATGAGCGAAAAGATAAACAAAAACTAAGATCGGATCAGAAATCACGATCAGAAAAATCATGGAATAAATCCGATAAAAAGGAAAACTGCCGAACAGACCAACGAACGAGCGTTCGTTACCTGTAACTAACGGGCAAAAACCGTTTGTTAAAACGAACGTACGGACGAACGTCCGCTAACTAGGAGAACCGAAAAAACCGGCGAACCGAGAAAAAAAACGAATCTAGGGTTTCGAAAAAACCGAACGGTTTTAAAAAAAACCGGTGGCTCGGATCTGGCGGATACCTCCGGCGAGGCGGCTGCGGGGCGGGGCGGCGAGGTTTGGCGGCGGCGGCGGCTAGCGCGGGCGGCGGCGAGGCGGCGCGGCGCGGGCGGCGGTGAGGCGGCGCGGCTGCGGGCGGCGGCAAGGTGGCACGGGCGGCGGCTGCGGCTCGGGTGGCGGTGGTGGTGGTGGTTTGGTCGACGGGGTGGCGGCTTATAAGGAGGGGGCTTGCTTGGAGGAGGGGGCAAGCGGCGGCGAGGCGGAGTCCGGCTCGGACTCCGGGTCTGAGCGGCGGCGGGGAGGCGGCGGCGGCAGCGGGCCGGCCTGGCTCGGCTGGGCCTTAGGCCCAGTCGGGCACGGGAAACTCTATTTTAAAAAAATAAAAAAATCGCCGACAGAAATAAAATCCTAGAAAAATAAATAAAAATCTAAAAATGCCAAAACAAAATTTTCACCGTCTAAATAAAATATTTAGAACGAGATGAACATTTTCTTGGCCCTAAAATACAACTTTGAAAACGTGCAATTTTTCTAATGCAAATAAAATCCTAATAAAAACCAAGTAAAATCAAATAAATGATTTTTAACATTTTTCTTCCAATATTTCAATTATTTTGGAGAAGTCATATTATCTCCTCTCATTTATTTTGATAAGAAATATTTTTTTGGAGAGAAAAATAATTAAAATCAGAATCCTCGTTTCATTATTTGATAAAAATAAAATATGAAAAACCGGGAAAATCCCCAACTCTCTCCGTGGGTCCTTGAGTTGCTTAGGATTTCGAGGATTTGAGGAATGGAAATGCAATAAAATATGATATGCATGGATGACTATGTATAATATTCCAAATTGAAAATTTGGGATGTTACAAACCTACCCCCCTTCAGATGAATCTCGCCCTCGAGATTCGGGTTGGCTAGAAAATAGGTGTGGGTGGTCTTTGCGGAGATCATCCTCTTGTTCCTAGGTGGCTTCATCCTCGACATGGTGGCTCCACTGAACTTTGCAAAACTTGATAACCTTACTGCAGGTGACTCTTCTGGCAAACTCAAGAATCTTAACTGGCTTCTCCTCGTACGTCAAATCACTGTCCAACTAAATTGCCTCCAAGGGTACTGTATCTCTTAATGGTATATCGGCCATCTCAGCATGACACTTCTTCAGCTGTGAAACGTGAAACACATCATGAACTCCTGACAATCCCTCGGGTAATTCCAATTTGTAGGCAACTTCTCCCATCCGTTCCAAAACACGATACGGTCCTACAAATCTCGGAGCTAACTTCCCCTTAACTCCAAAACGTTTCACTCCTCGCAAGGGAGATACTCACAGATATACTCTGTCTCCAATTTCATAGGTTACCTCTTTGCATTTTGAGTCCGCATAACTCTTCTGCCTGGACTGAGCAATCTTCAGTCTATCAAGAATCAATTTAACCTTCTCCTCAGACTCCTTGATCAAGTCTGGTCCAAACAACTATCGGTCTCCTACCTCATCCCACATCAAGGGTGCTCTGCACCTGCGTCCATACAGGGCTTCAAACGGTGCCATCTTCAAACTGGCTTGGTAGCTATTGTTGTATGAGAACTCTGCGTACAGCAAATTTTCATCCCAACTAGACCCATAATCTAGCGCACAGGCTCTCAACATGTCCTCCAGAATTTGGTTCACTCTCTCGGTCTGTCCATCTGTCTGTGGGTGAAAGGCAATACTGAACTCTAACCTCATTCCCAAAGTCTGGTGTAACTGATGCCAGAACTTTGAAGTAAACTGTGTTCCTCTATCTGATACGATGGTCCTCGGAACTCCATGCAGACATACGATCCTGGACATATAAATCTTGGCCAACTTCGCACTTGTATAAGTGGTTTTCACTGGGATGAAGTGAGCCACTTTGGTTAAGCGATCGACTACTACCCATATGGAATCATATCCTGCTTTAGTCCTGGGCAATCCAGTGATAAAGTCCATGCCAAGTTTATCCCACTTCCATTCGGGTATCGGCATAGGCTGTAACAGTCATGTTGGCTTTTGATGATCTGCCTTCACTCTCTGACATACATCACATACGGCTACATACTCGGCAATATCCTTCTTCATACCGGTCCACCAGAAACGTTCCTTCAAATCCAGATACATCTTGGTGTTTCCGGGGTGTATCGAGTATGGTGAGTCATGATCCTCTTGAAGTATTAACTTCCTGATCTCCTGGTTATTGGGCACATAAACTCGGTCCTCAAACCATAGGGTATCGTGCTCATCCTCACGAAAACCTTTGGCCTTTCCTTTGCCCATCTTCTCCTTTATCTCGGCAATCTCTTTGTCATCCTTCTAAGCTTCCCGAATCTTGTCCAGCAATGTCGACTAGACCTCCATTGTTGCAACGAATCCTCTAGGAACAATCTCTAATCGAAGTTCCATGATATCCTCTGCTAACTCCTTTGGCAGTCCCTTACCTTTAAGGATATTAGCATAGCTCTTCCTGCTCAAGGCGTCTGCTACAACATTGGCCTTTCCTGGATGATAGTGTAGCTTCATGTCATAATCCTTTATAAGCTCCAACCATCTCCTCTGTCTAAGGTCCAGTTCCTTCTGGGTGAAGATGTACTTCAAACTCTTATGGTCCGTGTATACATCACATCGGTTTCCAATAAGGTAATGTCTCCAGATCTTCAATGCATGCACTACGGCTGCTAACTCCAAATCATGTGTGGCATAGTTCAACTCATGAGGTTTTAGTTGTCGTGAGGCATACGAAACAAATCTTCCATCCTGCATAAGCACACATCCAAGTCCTAAGAGAGAGGCGTCGCAATACACTTGGAACTCCTTATGTATATCCGGAAGTGTTAGCACTGGCGCTGTAGTCAACCGTTTCTTCAACTCCTGGAAAGTTTCCTCGCAATCTTCTGTCCATTTAAACTTAGTATCCTTCTTTAACAGTTCAGTCATTGGCTTCGCAATCTTGGAAAAGTTCTCAATGAATCTTCAGTAGTATCCTGCGAGTCCCAGGAAACTACGGATCTCGCTAACTGAGGTGGGTGCCAACCATTCAGTGACTTACTGTACTTTGCTGGGGTCTACTGCTATACCTTCTCCCTATATAACATGTCCAAGGAACCCGACTTCCTTCAACCAAAACTCGCATTTGCTAAACTTAGCATACAACTGGTGTTCCCTGAGTTTCTCGAGAACTAAGCGCAAATGCTCCTTGTGCTCCTCCTCGTTCTTCGAGTATACCATAATATCATCAATAAACACCACCACAAACTTGTCCAAATACTCCATGAACCCTTTGTTCATCATGCTCATGAAATAGGCAGGGGCATTAGTCAGTCCAAATGACATGACCGTGTACTCGTATAATCCATACCGCGTCGTGAACGTTGTCTTTGGTATATCCTTCTCTCGTATCTTCAACTGATGGTATCCCAATCGCAAATCGATCTTTCAAAACACTTTAGCTCCTTGTAACTGATCAAACAGATCATTGATCATCGGCAGTGGGTACTTGCTCTTAATCGTCACTTCATTCAAGGCTCGACAATCAACAACCATCCTTAGGGATTTATCCTTCTTCTCAACCAAAAGCACCGGGGCTCCCCAAGGTGATGAACTTCTTCGGATGTATCCTTTCTCCAATAACTCCTTGATCTGTTTCTTAATCTCCTCCAGATCATTTGCGGGCATCCGATAGGGTCTCTTGGATATAGGTCCTGTACCTAGCAATAGCTCTATCAAAAACTCAATGTCTCTATCTGGTGGCATGCCTGGTAACTCCTCTAGAAAAACATCTGGGTAATCCTTCACTACAGGCACTTCCTCCTGAACAACTCCCGTAAGGGTATTCACTTGGCTCCTCCTAGGCACATGCCTAGATACATACTTAATCCTTTTTCCCTCTGGGGTGGTAAGGTAAATTGACTTACTACCACAGTCAATACTTCCTCCAAACTTTGACATCCAGTCCATACCTAATATCACATCCAATCCTTGTGACTCCAAGATAATTAGGTCGGACGGAAAAACATGTGTGCCAATGGTTAAGGGTATCTGGACGCACCATCAGCTAGCCATGTATTCTGCTCCGGGTGAGCTCACTAGCAGAGGGGTCCTAAGGGTTTGGGTTGGTAGTTTAAACTTAACCACGAATCCCCTTGATATGTATGAATGCGATGCACCAGTATCAAAAAGAACAAGAGCGGTAAATGACTTAACCAAAAACTTACCTATTACCGCGTCCGGTTGCTCTTCAACCTCCTCCATGTTAATGTGGTTCACTTGTCCTTTGTTGAATGGATTGGGCTTCTTCCCAGCGCTCCCATTTCTGTTTCCATTCTTTCCTTTAGGGCACTCCATGGCGTAGTGTCCAGTCTTCCCGCACTTGAAGCAAGTAACGTGACTTAGATCTCTTTTGGCGGGTGTGGCTGGATTGGGGCGGTTCTGATTATTGTTGGTTCCGTTCCCATTCCCATTCTTAGGACCATTGTGGTTATGCGATCCTCCTCCAGTGTGGTTGTGGCCTCCATGGTTATGAACAAGTCCTCCCGAGTTCGGGGTTAGGCGAGGCTTCTACTGAGCTCCTGAGTTATACTTCCCTTGTCCATACTTTCTCTTGCGGCTCTCAATCTGCTGTTGCTTCCCTTCAATCATAAGAGCCTTATCTACCAACTCCTGGTAGTTGTTGAAGGTTTCTACCATCAACTGCATGCTCATCTCATCATTCATCCCTTCTATAAACTTCTACTGCTTCGCGGCATCTGTGGCCACATCATCAGGGGCATAGCGTGATAACTTGCTAAAACCATCCACGTACTAAGCCACAGTACGGTTCCCCTGGAGTAGGTTGCGGAACTCCCGCTTCTTCATCTGCATAGCTCCAGTTGAGACATGGGCCATGCAGAACGCTTGCTGAAACTGGTCCCAAGTGACGTTGGCTATGGGGAAAGTGGCTGTGTAATTCTCCCACCATGAGGCTGCTGGTCCATCAATTGATGTGCGGCAAAGCGCACCCTCTCAGCATCTGTGCAACCTGCGGTGGTCAACTCCCTTCCAATACGGCATAGCCAATCATCAGCAACTATTGGCTCGGTGCTACTGGAAAACACCGGCGGTTGTAACCTTAGAAAACGGGCTAGGTTGTCCACTAGCGGCGGGTTGTTGTTGTTGTTGTTGTTGCCCTGGTTCTGAACTAGCAATTGCACCAAGGCATTCTGCTGTTGGATCAACTGGGTGAGCTCCGGTGGGAAAGCAAAACCGGTGTCACGTCTCGGAGGCATCTGATGGTTTTAGATGGAAGAGATCAGAATAGAAAAAAATGGGGTCTAATGAGAAAGCACTACCCATATGCACATAAGACAAACACAAACATTTCACTCAATCAATCAAGCAAGGGCATACAAACGGTCTAGAACTATTGCAAATATGCTCAACTACTACTAAATACATGGGGGGATACTGCTAACATATGGTGGTCATCTAGAAATTTTGATCGGTGGAAGACTCCATGATGTCTGCTCCAGCTTCGTCTTCGAAGTCATCATCACTAGGATCGGAATCGGTGTCGTCGATGATGATGTAGTTGTCCGGGCAAGTGGAATCGTCATCTTCTTCTCCCGGTGCTGGTCCTCCCATGAATACTTTGATCTTCCAAAACAGGTCGTCATTCTTCTCCAGTAGTGTCTTGATTTCCTCCTCATATCCATTGCATGTAAACTTGAGTTCTTCCTCCAGCTCGATGATTCTAGTCTTCGCCTTCTTCAAGTCCATCATGTCCACACACATCTGGTTCTCCTGATGTCGAATGTGCTGGTTTAACTCCTGGATGAAAGCTGCAATGGATCTATCCTTCCTGGTGCTGATTACTTCCCATTACTCGTCTCGGCGCCCACATATTTGGTAGATAGTGTCCTTAAGCTCCCTGTTGTAGACTTCTCCAATGCGTCCCATGGTAATGTGGGCTTCCATGCTCTTGCCTAGACTCCAGGTGGGTGCTTCAAAAGAAAATTCTATGGGTTTAGAAGTTGGCGAGAACGTCCTTCCTGGAACTTGTACTTGAACCATCCAGCGCTCCTCTTCAGGTAAAGTGGTGTTGTACGTCCCGGTGAAGCTTGGTATTCCAATGTTCAAGTACCTAGTGACTTCCTTCAAGTGGCGTCCAAAAGGTGTGTCTTCATCCGGTTATGCAAACTTGTTCTTCATCTCCATCATCCTAAAGAGTAGAAAATGGAGAGGTGTCAGAAATGAGTAGACAAGTGTGACCTAGGGTATACCATAGTGGTCGTGTCCTACACTCAGCGTGTGCTCTGATACCATCTTGTAGCGACCCGACCTCAGATGGTCAAGTCTCTGTGCTTCAGTGTCATCCCTGGATCGGTAATGCTGACACACACAGTACTCGAAGGATTTATAACAGAGTAGTAATCACACACTTATTACATCGAATGTCTCAAAGGAGAACTTATTACAATAATATGGCTTAAGGCCATCTAATACGATAACAGCGGAAGGCTTGGAAGATAAAGTGAGTCCATCAACTCCAACGGCATAGCTGAGCTGCACGGCAACGACCTAACGAACCTTACTCCTCGTCTGAAAAGTCTGCAACATAATACGTTGCAGCCCGAAAACGGGTCAGCACATGGAATATGCCGGCAATATAACACGGTGGAGCAAGAACGGAATAATGCTATCACTACATGCATATATGGCTGGTGGAAAGCTCTATGGTCATAGTTTTTGCGAAAAGCCAATTTTTCCCTACAACAAAGGAATAGATTTTAATTTAACTATCATGGTGGTTGAACAACATTGAGAAGGTTCCTCCAACTCAATCCCAATTAAAGTGATTAACAACCCAACAGTATTAATTAAACATGATGAGATACATGTGATAACCCAAGTACTAGATACTCAAGAATTGTCCATAACCGGGGACACGGCTAACCATGATTAGATTGTACACTCTGCAGAGGATTGCGCACTTTTCCCCACAAGACTCGATCGCCTCTGTTGGATTTCTCACACTACATGGTGTTTGAGAAATGGATGACCGAGACACAGTCTTTTAGGAACATTAACTCTCTACTCCGGACAGACCATACCAAACCTACATCCCTCTACCTGCTGATCTGCCTCTTCAAGAGCTTCACGTAACTTACTCAACTATGTTAGAGCCCATAATAGCTTGTGGCTGCACACGGAAGTTTCTAGCATGAATCATCTAAGTTCCCTTTGAGCCTGGGTGGCGGTCCATAGGAATATCACACGGAACCCCGGGATTTCCAAAAAAACAGGCAACACTGGGTACTGCAGGTGCCTCATCCACCTAGATGTTAATTTAAGTTGCCACCTTAAGTTGAACCATTAATTAACAACTCACATCTGTCATGGATTTCACTCAAACCCAACCCACGTCTACGAGCATAGCAATATAATATAAGCAAACGTAGAAGTAACTCCCAAGGGTTTGAATATAACAGGGCAATAGGTTCTACCTTAATAACTACTTCCCATCCCACATGTTAATGACATCCTAACCATGCAACGTTTAAGGATTGGAGCTAATGCATAAAAAATGGGTGATAAAGGGTATGATCAAAGTGTTACTTGCCTTGCTGACGATCCGCGAATCCTAGGGACTCGTAGTAACACGCTTCGTGCTCCGGTAATTCTATCGCAAGCAAACAATAGCATATATAAGTAACAAGCAACAATGCACAAGCAAAACTCAAATAAGAGAGAGGTTGACCAGAAAGTTCAACTTAAGAACTCCGGTTCGCAAAAAGAATCAAATCAAACACAGCAACGAAACTCAAACGGCGAAAGAAAGAAGCTTCGTTGACTAATCTGAACCTAGGTCAAATTTTACAGTAGCCAAAAGCTTATTTGAGTTGGCTAAACGGAAAGAGGGTTTCGATACGAAACTCTAGGTGCTTGAATCAACTGTCCGATAAACGAGCGAAAAGATAAACAAAAACTAAGATCGGATCAGAAATCGCGATCAGAAAAATCACGGAATAAATCCGATAAAAAAGAAAACTGACGAACAGACTAATGAACAAGCGTTCGTTAGCTGTAACTAACGGGCGAAAACCGTTCGTTAAAACGAACGTACGGACAAACGTCCACTAACTAGGAGAACCAAAAAAACCGGTGAACCGAGAAAAAAACGAAGCTTCTTTAATCCTCTAAAGAACTCCCACTTAGATAGACATCCCTCTAATCCTCTAAGTGATCACGTGATCCATATCAACTAAACCATAACCGATCATCACGTGAAATGGAGTACCTTTCAATGGTGAACATCACTATGTTGATCATATCTACTATGTGATTCACGCTCGACCTTTCGGTCTCAGTGTTCCGAGGCCATATCTGCATATGCTAGGCTCATCAAGTTTAACCTGAGTATTCTGCGTGTGCAAAACTGGCTTGCATCCGTTGTAGATGGACGTAGAGCTTACCACACCCGATCATCACGTGGTGTCTGGGCACGACGAACTTTGGCAACGGTGCATACTCAGGGAGAACACTTTTATCTTGAAATTTAGTGAGAGATCATCGTATAATGCTACCGTAAATCAAAGCAAGATAAGGATCATAAAAGATAAACATCGCATGCAATCAATATAAGTGATATGATATGGCCATCATCATCTTGTGCTTGTGATCTCCATCTCCGAAGTACCGTCATGATCACCATCGTCACCGGCGCGACACCTTGATCTCGATCGTAGCATCGTTGTCGTCTCGCCAATCTTATGCTTCTACGACTATCGCTACCTCTTAGTGATAAAGTAAAGCATTACAAGGTGATTGCATTGCATACAATAAAGCGACAACCATATGGCTCCTGCCAGTTGCCGATGACTCGGTTACAAAACATGATCATCTCATACAATAAAATTTAGCATCATGTCTTGACCATATCACATCACAACATGCCCTGCAAAAACAAGTTAGACGTCCTCTACTTTATTGTTGCAAGTTTTACGTGGCTGCTACTGGGCTTAGCAAGAACCGTTCTTACCTACGCATCAAAACCACAACGATAGTTCGTCAAGTTGGTGTTGTTTTAACCTTCGCAAGGACCGGGCGTAGCCACACTCGGTTCAACTAAAGTTGGAGAAGCTGACACCCGCGAGCCACCTGTGTCCAAAGCACGTCGGTTGAACTAGTCTCGCGTAAGCGTACGCGTAATGTCAGTCTGGGCCGCTTCATCCAACAATACCGCCGAACCAAAGTATGACATGCTGGTAAGCAGTATGACTTATATCGCCCACAACTCACTTGTGTTCTACTCGTGCATATGGCATCTACGCATAAAACCTGGCTCTGATACCATTGTCGGGGAACGTAGTAATTTCAAAAAAAATCCTACGCACACGCAGGATCATGGTGATGCATAGCAATGAGAGGGGAGAGTGTTGTCTACATACCCTCATAAACCATTCGCGGAAGCGTTATATCAACGCAGTTGGTGTAGTCATACGTCTTCACGATCCGACCGATCCAAGTACCAAAAGCATGGCGCCTCCGAGTTCTTGCACACGTTCGGCTCGGTGACGTCCTCGCCTTCTCGATCCAGCAAGAGGGGCGAAGTAGTAGATGAGTTCCGGCAGCACGACGGCGTGGTGATGGTGTTGGTGAAGACCAATCTCCGCAGGGCTTTGCTTAAGCACTACGAAAACTATGACGGAGGATTAACTAGAGGGGACGGGGTTGCCGGCACACGGCTTGGTGTTTCTTGATGTGTCTTGGGTGCTAGCCCTGCCCCTCTATTCATATGTTGAGCCTTGGGGTCGAAACTTGGAGTAAAACCCTCCACAAAGTCGGTTTCACCCAAAAGGCAAGAGTCCTTCTCGGACTCCAGGGCCAGACGCTAGGGTTCCCGGTGTCTGGACCCAGACGCCAAGGACCCTGGCGTCTGGCCCCTGGACTCCGCAAAACTTCCTTTTGCGCTTTCCAAAAACCTCGTGGTCTTTCCCCTTTGGCCCAGATAAAGTGTTATCGTGCCCAAACATTTCGGGAAACATCCGGAACCCCTTCCCGTGAATTCCGGAACTCTTCCGGAGATCAAACACTACTATCCACAGATCAATCTTTACTTCCGGACCATTCCGGAGTTCCTCGTCATATCCGTGATCTCATCTGAAACTCAGAACAACATTCGGTCACCAACATACATAACTCATAGTACTATATCATCAATGAACGTTAAGCGTGCGGACCCTACGGGTTCGAGAACTATGTAGACATGACCGAGACACCTCTCTGGTCAATAACCAATAGCGGGACCTGGATGCCCATATTGGCTCCTACATATTCTACGAAGATCTTTATCGGTCAGACTGCATAACAACATACATTGTTCCCTTTGTCATCGGTATGTTACTTGCCCGAGATTCGATCATCGGTATCTCAATACCTAGTTCAATCTCGTTACCAGAAACTCTCTTTACTAGTTCCGTAATACATCATCCCGCAACTAACTCATTAGTTGCAATGCTTGCAAGGCTTATAGTGATGTGCATTACCGAGTGGGGCCAGAGATACCTCTCCGACAATCGGAGTGACAAGTCCTAATCTCGAAATACGCCAACCCAACAAATACCTTCGGAGACACCTATAGAGCACCTTTATAATCACCCGGTTATGTTGTGACGTTTGGTGGCACACAAAGTGTTCCTCCAATAAACGGGAGTTGCGTCATAGGAACATGTATAAGTCATGAAGAAAGCAATAGCAACAAACTAAACGATCAAGTGCTAAGCTAACGGAATGGGTCAAGTCAATCACATCATTCTCCTAATGATGTGATCATGTTAATCAAATGACAACTCATGTCTATGGTTAGGAAACTTAACCATCTTTGATCAACGAGCTAGTCAAGTAGAGGCATACTAGTGACACTTTGTTTGTCTATGTATTCACACAAGTATTATGTTTCCGGTTAATACAATTCTAGCATGAATAATAAACATTTATCATGATATAAGGAAATAAATAATAACTTTATTATTGCCTCTAGGGCATATTTCCTTCAGAAAGGAAGGAGGAGAGGGAGAAGGAAAGGGGGGCGCCGCCCCCTTTCCTAGTCCAATTTGAACCAGAGGGGGAGGGGGCGCGCGGCCTGCCCTAGCCGGCCCTCTCTCTCTCCACTAAGGCCCATGTGGCCCATTAGTTCTCCCGAGGGGGTTCCAGTAACCCTCTGGTACTCCGGTTTAATCCTAAATCACCCGGAACACTTCCAGTGTCTGAATATAGCCGTCCAATATATCAATCTTTATTTCTTTACAATTTCGTGACTCCTCGTCATGTCTGTGATCACATCCGGGACTCCGAACTACCTCCGTTACATCAAAACACATAAACTCATAATACCGATTGTCACTGAATGTTAAGCGTGCGGACCCAACGGGTTCGAGAACTATGTAGATATGACCAAGACACGTCTCCGGTCAATAAGCAATAGTGGGACCTGGATGTTCATATTGGCTCCCACATATTCTACGAAGATCTTTATCGGTCAAACCGCATAACGATATATGTTGTTCCCTTTGCCATCGGTATGTTACTTGCCCGCGATTCGATCGTTGGTATCTCAATACCTAGTTCAATCTCGTTACCGGCAAGTCTCTTTACTCGTTTCGTAATGCTACATCCCGTAACTAACTCATTAGCTAGATTGCTTGCAAGGCTTATAGTGATGTACATTACAGAGACGGCCCAGAGATACCTCTCCGACAATCGGAGTGACAAATCCTAATCTCGATCTATGCCAACTCAACAAACAGCATCGGAGACACTTGTAGAGCACCTTTATAATCACCCAGTTACGTTGTGACGTTTGGTAGCACACAAAGTGTTCCTCCGGTATTCGGGAGTTGCATGATCTCATGGTCATAGGAACATGTATAAGTTATTGAGAAAGCAATAGCAACAAACTAAACGATCATCGTGCTAAGCTAATGGATGGGTCAAGTCAATCACATCATTCTCTAATGATGTGATCCCGTTAAACAAATGAAAACTCATGTCTATGGTTAGGAAACATAACCATCATTGATTCAATGAGCTAGTTAAGTAGGGGCATACTAGTGACATTTTGTTTGTCTATGTATTCATACATGTACTAAGTTTCCGGTTAATACAATTTTAGCATGAATAATAAACATTTATCATGATGAAATATAAATAACAACTTTATTATTGCCTCTAGGGCATATTTCCTTCAGATATGGCATTCCCTTTGTGGTTGGGTTTTTGTCTTGGTTTTGCATTTTGTTCATGTCATCCATTTCATATCATGTCATCATGTGCATCTCATTTGCATTCATGTTCGTCTCGTGCACCCAGTTATTTTCCCCGTTGTCCATTTCGCAATCCGACACTCCCACATGCACCCGTGATGATGAAGTTACTGATGCAGGGCTTCGCCTAAGCACTGCGACGATATGACCGAGGTGTGAAACTATGGAGGGGGCACCTCACACGGTTAAGAGAAACTTGTGTGTTCTAGGGTGCCCCCTGCCCCCGTATATTAAGGAGGGGAGGGGAGGATGGTCGGTCCTCCTAGGGCGCGCCGGGAGAGGGGAATCCTACTAGGACTCCAAGTCCTAGTAGGTTTCCACCTGAGGAAGAGGGGGAAGAAGGAAGGAAGAGGGGGAAAGGAAGGAAAGGGGGGCGCCGCCCCCTTCCCCTAGTCCAATTCGGACCCAAGGGGGGCACGCGGCCAGCCCCTCCTGGCCCTTCCTCTCTTCCCACTAAGGCCCATCGAGGCCCATTAGTTCCCCCGGGGGGTTTCGATAACCCTCCAGCACTCCGATAATTATCCGGTACCTCTCGAAACTCATCCGGTGTCCGAATAACATCGTCAAATATATCAATCTCTATGTCTTGGCCATTTCGAGACTCCTCGTCATGTCCGTGATCTCATCCGGGACTCCGAACAAACTTCGGTCATCAAATCACACAACTCATAATACAAATCGTCATCGAACGTTAAGCGTGCGGAGCCTACGGGTTCGAGAACTATGTAGACATGACCGAGACACATCTCCGGTCAATAACCAATAGCAGAACCTGGATGCTCATATTGGCTCCTACATATTCTATGAAGATCTTTATCGGTCAAACCGCATAACAACATACGTTGTTCCCTTTGTCATCGGTATGTTACTTGCCCGAGATTCGATCATCGGTATCATCATACCTAGTTCAATATCGTTACCGGCAAGTCTCTTTACTCGTTCTGTAATGCATGATCACGTGGCTAACTCATTAGTCACATTGCTTGCAAGGCTCATAGTGATGTGCGTTACCGAGAGGGCCCAGAGATACATCTCTGATAAACTGAGTGACAAATCCGAATCTCGATCTATGCCAACTCAACAAACACCATCGGAGACACCTGTAGAGCATCTTTGTAATCACCCAATTACGTTGTGACGTTTGATAGCACACAAGGTGTTCCTCCGGTATTCGGGAGTTGCATAATCTCATAGTCTGAGGAACATGTATAAGTCATGAAGAAAGCAATAGCAGAAAAAATAAACGATCATTATGCTAAGCTAACGAATGGGTCTTGCCCATCACATCATTCTCTAATGATGTGATCCCGTTCATGAAATGACAACACGTGTCTATGGCTAGGAAACTCAACCATCTTTGATTAACGAGCTAGTCAAGTAGAGGCATACTAGGAACACTCTTTTTGTCTATGTATCCACACATGTACTAAGTTTCTGGTTAATAATTCTAGAATGAATAATAAACATCTATCATGATATAAGGAAATATAAATAACAACTTTATTATTGCCTCTAGGGCATATTTCCTTTAGTTTCCAACTTGCACTAGAGTCAAAAATCTAGATTACATAATAATGATTCTAACACCCATGGAGTCTTGGTGCTGATCATGTCTTGCTCGTGAGAGAGGCTTAGTCAACGGGTCTGCAACATTCAGATCCGTATATATCTTGCAAATCTCTATGTCTCCCTCCTTGACTTGATCGCGGATGGAATTGAAGCATCTCTTGATGTGCTTGGTTCTCTTATGAAATCTGCATTCCTTTGCCAAGGCAATTGCACTAGTATTGTCACAAAAGATTTTCATTGGACCCGATGCACTAGGTATTACACCTAGATCCGATATGAACTCCTTCATCTAGACTCCTTCATTTGCTGCTTCCAAAGCACCTATGTATTCCGCTTCACACGTAGATCTTGCCACGACGCTTTGCTTAGAACTGCACCAACTGACAGCTCCACCATTCAATAAAAATACGTATCCGGTTTGTGACTTAGAGTCATCCGGATCAGTGTCAGAGCTTGCATCGACGTAACCGTTTACGACGAGCTCTTTGTCACCTCCATAAACGAGAAATATATCCTTAGTCCTTTTCAGGTATTTCAGGATGTTCTTGACCGCTGTCTAGTGATCCACTCCTGGATTACTTTGGTACCTCCCTACTAAACTAATAGCAAGGCACACATCAGGTCTGGTACACAACATTGCATACATGATAGAACCTATGGCTGAGACATAGGGAATGACTTTCATTTTCTCTCTATCTTCTATAGTGGTCGGGCATTGAGTCCGACTCAACTTCACACCTTGTAAAACAGGCAAGAACCCTTTCTTTGACTGATCCGTTTTGAACTTCTTAGAAACTTTATCAAGGTATGTGCTTTGTGAAGTCCAATTAAGCGTCTTGATCTATCTCTATAGATCTTGATGCCCAATATATAAGCAGCTTCACCGAGGTCTTTCATTGAAAAATTCGTATTCAAGTATCCTTTTATGCTATTCAGAAATTCAGTATCATTTCCGATCAACAATATGTCATCCACATATAATATCAGAAATGCTATAGAGCTCCCACTCACTTTCTTGTAAATACAGGGTCCTCCAAAAGTCTGTATAAAACCATATGCTTTGATCACACTATCAAAGCGTATATTCCAACTTTGAGAGGCTTGCACCAGTCCATAAATGGATCGCTGGAGCTTGCACACTTTGTTAGCACCTTTAGGATTGATAAAACCTTCTGGTTGCATCATATACAACTCTTCTTTAAGATATCCATTAAGGAATGCAGTTTTGACATCCATTTACCTAATTTCATAATCATAAAATGCGGCAATTGCTAACATGATTCGGACAGCCTTAAGCATCGCTACAGGTGAGAAGGTCTCATCGTAGTCAACTCCTTGAACTTTTCAAAAACTTTTCGCAACAAGTCGAGCTTTGTAGATAGTAACATTACCGTCAGCGTCAGTCTTCTTCTTGAAGACCCATTTATTCTCTATTGCATGCCAATCATCGGGCAAGTCAACCAAAGTCCACACTTTGTTCTCATACATGGATCACATATCAGTTTTCATGTCCACAAGCCATTTCACGGAATCTGGGCTCATCATCGCTTCCTCATAGTTCGTTGGTTCATCATGGTCAAGTAACATGACCTCCGGAACAGAATTACCATACCAATCTGGTGCGGATCTTGCTCTGGTTGACCTACAAGGTTTGGTAGTAACTTGATCAGAAATTTCATGATCATCATCATTAACTTCCTCACTAATTGGTGTAGGAATCACTGGAACTGATTTTTGTGATGAACTACTTTTCAATTCGGGAGAAGGTACAAATACCTCATCAAGTTCTACTTTCCTCCCACTCACTTCTTTCGAGAGAAACTCCTTCTCTAGAAAGGATCCATTCTTAGCAATGAATATCTTGCCTTCGGATCTGTGATAGAAGGTGTACCCAACTGTTTCCTTTGGGTATCCTATGAAGACACATTTCTCCGATTTGGGTTCAAGCTTATCCGGTTGAAGCTTTTTCACATAAGCATCGCAGCTCCAAACTTTAAGAAATGACAACTTGGGTTTCTTACCAAACCACAGTTCATATGGTGTCGTCTCAACGGATTTTGATGGTGCCCTATTTAATGTGAATGCAACCGTCTCTGAAGCATAACCCCAAAACGATAGCGGTAAATCAGTAAGAGACATCATAGATCGCACCATATCCAATAAAGTGCGGTTACGACGTTCGGACACACCATTACGCTGTGGTGTTCCAGGTGGCGTGAATTGCGAAACTATTCCACATTGTTTCAAATGAAGACCAAACTCATAACTCAAATGTTCACCTCCGCGATTAGATCGTAGAAACTTTATTTTCTTGTTACAATGATTTTCCACTTCACTCTGAAATTCTTTGAACTTTTCAAATGTTTCAGACTTATGTTTCATCAAGTAGATATACACATATTTGCTCAAATCATCTGTGAAGGTCAGAAAATAATGATACCCGCCGCGACCATCAACACTCAATGGACCGCATACAACAGTATGTATTATTTCCAATAAGTCTGTTGCTCGTTCCATTGTTCCGGAGAATGGAGTCTTAGTCATCTTGCCCATGAGGCATGGTTCGCAAGCATCAAGTGATTCATAATCAAGTGATTCCAAAAGCCCATCAGCATTGAGCTTCTTCATGCGCTTTACACCAATATGACCTAAACGGCAGTGCCACAAATAAGTTGCACTATTATTATTAAACTTGTATTTTTTGGCTTCAATACTATGAATATGTGTATCACCACTATCGAGCTTCAATAAAAATAGACCACTCATCAAGGGTGCATGACCATAAAAGATATTACTCATATAAATAGAACAACCATTATTCTCTGATTTAAATGAATAACTGTCTCGCATCAAACAAGATCCAGATATAATGTTCATGCTTAACGCTGACACCAGATAATAATTATTCAGGTCTAAAACTAATCCCGAAGGTAGATGTAGAGGTAGCGTGCCGACGGCGATCACATCGATTTTGGAACCATTTCCCATGCGCATCATCACCTTGTCCTTAGCCAATCTTCGTTTAATCCGTAGCCCCTGTTTCGAGTTGCAAATATGAGCAACAGAACCAGTATCAAATACACAGGAGCTACAGCGAGCATTAGTAAGGTACACATTAATAACATGTATATCAAATATACCTTTCACTTTGCCATCCTTCTTATCCGCCAAATACTTGGGGTAGTTCCGCTTCCAGTGACCAGTCCCTTTGCAGTAGAAGCACTCAGTCTCAGGCTTAGGTCCAGACTTGGGCTTCTTCACTTGAGCAGCAACTTGCTTACCGTTCTTCTTGAAGTTCCCTTTCTTCCCTTTGCCCTTCTTCTTGAAACTAGTGGCCTTGTTGACCATCAACACTTGATGCTCCTTCTTGATTTCTACCTCCGCAGCTTTTAGCATTGCGAAGAGCTCGGGAATTGTCTTATCCATCCCTTTCATATTATAGTTCATCATGAAGCTTTTGCAGTTTGGTGGCAGCGATTGAAGAACCCTGTCAATGACACTATCATCAGGAAGATTAACTCCCAGTTGAGTCAAGTGGTTGTGGTACCCAGACATTCTGAGTATATGTTCACTGACAGAACTATTCTCCTCCATTTTGCAGTTGCAGAACTTACTGGAGACTTTATATCTCTCAATCCGGGCATTTGCTTGAAATATTAACTTCAACTCCTGGAACATCTCATATGTTCCATGATGTTCAAAACGTCATTGAAGTCCCGATTCTAAGCCCTAAAGCATGACACACTGAACTATCGAATAGTCATCAGCTTTGCTCTCCTAGACGTTCATAACATCTGGTGTTGCTCCTGCAGCGGGCTTTGCACCTAGCGGTGCTTCCAGGACGTAATTCTTCTGTGCAGCAATGAGGATAATCCTCAAGTTATGGACCCAGTCCATGTAATTGCTACCTCATCTTTCAACTTACCTTTCTCTAGGAACGCATTAAAATTCAAAGGAACGGTAGCACGGGCCATTGATCTACAACAACATAGACATGCAAAAATACTATTAGGTACTAAGTTCATGATAAATTAAAGTTCAATTAATCATATTACTTAAGAACTCCCACTTAGATAGACATCCCTCTAGTCATCTAAATGATCACGTGATCCATATCAACTAAACCATGTCCGATCATCACGTGAGATGGAGAAGTTTTCAATGGTGAACATCACTATGTTGATCTTATCTACTATATGATTCACGCTCGACCTTTCGGTCTCAGTGTTCTGAAGCCATATCTGCATATGCTAGGCTCGTCAAGTTTAGCCCGAGTATTCTGCGTGTGCAAAACTAGCTTGCACCCGTTATATGTGAACGTAGAGCTTATCACACCCGATCATCACGTGGTGTCTCGGCACGACGAACTGTAGCAACGGTGCATACTCAGGGAGAACACTTATACCTTGAAATTTAATGAGAGATCATCTTATAATGTTACCGCCGTACTAAGCAAAATAATATGCATAAAGGATAAACATCACATGCAATCAAAATAAGTGATATGATATGGCCATCATCATATTGTGCCTTTGATCTCCATCTCCAAAGCACTGTCATGATCGCCATCGTCACCGACTTGACACCTGATCTCCATCGTAGCATCATTGTCGTCTCGTCAACTATTGCTTCTACGACTATCGCTACCGCTTAGTGATAAAGTAAAGCAATTACATGGCAATTGCATTTCATACAATAAAGCGACAACCATATGGCTCCTGCCAGTTGCCGATAACTGTTACAAAACATGATCATCTCATACAACAATTTATATGTCATCACGTCTTGACCATATCACATCACAACAAGCCCTGCAAAAACAAGTTAGACGTCCTCTACTTTGTTGTTGCAAGTTTTACGTGGCTACTACGGGCTTCTAGCAAGAACCGTTCTTACCTACCCATCAAAACCACAACAATTTTTCGTCAATGTGTTGTTTTAACCTTCAACAAGGACCGGGCGTAGTCAAACTCGATTCAACTAAAGCTGGAGAAACGGACACACACTAACCACCTGTGTCCAAAGCACGTCAGTAGAACCAGTCTCATGAACGCGGTCATGTAATGTCGGTCCGGGCCGCTTCATCCAACAATACCGCTGAATCAAAGTAAGACGTTGCTGGTAAGTAGTATGACTATTATCGCCCACGACTCTTTGTGTTCTACTAGTGCATATAACATCTACGCATAGACCTGGCTCTGATGCCACGGTTGGGGAACGCAATATTTCAAAAAAAAATCATGCGATCATGCAAGATCTATCTAGGAGATGCATAGCAACGAGAGGGGAGAGTGTGTCCACGTACCCTCGTAGACCGAAAGCAGAAGCGTTTAGTAACGCGGTTGATGTAGTCGAACATCTTCGCGATCCAACCGATCCAAGTACCGAACATACGGCACCTCCACGATCAGCACACATCGAGCTCGATGATGTCCCTCGAACTCTTGATCCAGTTGAGGCCGAGGGAGAGTTCCATCAGCACGACGGCGTGGCGACGATGATGATGAAGTTACTGGCGCAGGGCTTCGCCTAAGCACTACGACGATATGACCGAGGTGTGAAACTGTGGAGGGGGCACCACACTCGGTTAAGAGAAACTTGTGTGTTCTAGGGTGCCCCTGCCCTCGTATATAAAGGAGGGGAGGGGAGGCCGGTCCGCCCTCCTAGGGCGCGCCAGGAGAGGGGAATCCTACTAGGACTCCAAGTCCTAGTAGGTTTCCACCTAAGGAAGGGGGGAAGAAGGAAGGAAGAGGGGGAAGGGAAGGAAACGGGGGCGTCGTCCCCTTCCCCTAGTCCAATTCGGGCCCAAGGGAGGTGCGGCCAGCCCCTCCTGGCCCTTCCTCTCTTCCCACTAAGGCCCATCGAGGCCCATTAGTTCCCCCGGGGAGTTCTGATAACCCTCCGGCACTCCGATAATTATCCGGTACCTCTCGGAACTCATCCGGTGTCCGAATAACATCGTCCAATATATCAATCTTTATGTCTTGACCATTTCGAGACTCCTCGCCATGTTTGTGAACTCATCTAGGACTCCAAACAAACTTTGGTCATCAAATCACATAACTCATAATACAAATCATCATCGAACGTTAAGCGTGCGGACCCTACAGTTTCGAGAACTATGTAGACATGACCGAGACACATCTCCGGTCAATAACCAATAGCGAAACCTGGATGCTCATATTGGCTCCTACATATTCTACGAAGATCTTTGTCGGTCAAACCGCATAACAACATACGTTGTTCCCTTTGTCATCAGTATATTAGTTACCCGAGATTCGATCGTCGGTATCATCATACCTAGTTCAATCTCGTTACCGGCAAGTCTCTTTACTCGTTCTGTAATGCATCATCACATGACTAACTCATTAGTCACATTGCTTGCAAGGCTCATAGTGATGTGCATTACCGAGAGGGCCCAGAGATACCTCTCTGATACACGGAGTGACAAATCCTAATATTGATCTATGCCAACTCAACAAACACCATCAGAGACACCTATAGAGCATCTTTATAGTCACCCAGTTACGTTGTGACGTTTGATAGCACACAAGGTGTTCCTCCGATATTCGGGGGTTACATAATCTCATAGTCTGAGGAACATGTATAAGTCATGAAGAAAGCAATAGCAGAAAACTAAATGATCATTATGCTAAGCTAACGGATGGGTCTTGTCCATCACATCATTCTCTAATTATGTGATCCCGTTCATCAAATGACAACACATGTCTAGGCTAGGAAACTTAACCATCTTTGATTAACGAGCTAGTCAAGTAAAGGCATACTAGGGACACTCTGTTTGTCTATGTATCCACACATGTACTGAGTTTCTGGTTAATACAATTCTAGAATGAATAATAAACATTTATCATGATATAAGGAAATATAAATAACAACTTTATTATTGCCTCTAGGCATATTTCCTTCATAACTCTCATGTTAAACCAAATCCTCACGGCCTTTCACCTATGTATACTCGCAAACACATTAGTCCCTTAACTATGTTGTCATTAATCATTCAAAACCCTCTAGGGGGCACTAAATGTACTTACACTATGTGAAGATCCTCACGGTGCCCCGGCCCAGGGCTCTCTCACCACATCGGTTCCTGGCCTGGTGGGCTGGGCTGAGGACCCCTAGGTCGGTTGCATATTAGGACACGTTTGGTGGCCCATGATGTTTATACGGAAGACTCCAGAGGACTTGCATTGCAAGCCGAAGAAACTGGAGCCGTGGAGGACTCTACCTCCACCGACGTAGATGACTAGGATCTGTAACCCTAGGACCCCGGCGTGTTATATAAGTCGGGCCCGGGCTCGTTGATAGAGCATAACACAATCCCTTGGTATTCACATGTACTTTGCACACACTCCAATCACAATATACTAGAGCAGGAGTAGGTTATTACCTCGATCATGAGGGCCCCAACATGGGTAAAAGCTCGCCTCCTATTACCATCCAGTCTAATATCCTAGCCAGGATACCCTACCGAGGGATTTGTCAGAATCATATCCGATAGATCATGTCTGAGAAGGAGGAAAGAGCTCACCCACGTAGTTCATATCGGCCACTGCGTGCTTCCCGTTGCTTCACTGCTAAGGAAGCATGGATGAAAGGTACGCCGTGTACACATTGACTATCCACCCCGTGAAATCGGCAAGCACATCGCCACCCGGCAGGGGTTAAAGACTGAAAACGACCGCGCCGTGTGGCTCCATTACAAGGAGAAACCATACGGACTTGAAGGCACAGAGGCACCGCATCAGATTACGCATATTCTACATGAAATGGTGACATTAGCCGAGACGAATTGCGCCATACTGGGCCTCGCCCCCCTTGAAAATGCCGTCCCTGACCTCGACACAGCCTCCAAATCCATATAAGCCGCACTTCATATGTGATATGGTGACTGTTGATATGACAAACTCTACTAGAGTTGCTCTAAGCCAGTGACAGTTAGAGGCAGTTTTTCCCAAGACCGTGGATGCATGATCATGCAGTGGCCGCGCAAGTACAAATGCTCAAAAGGGGTTACACCACGATGCCACCCTAAGCATACATACATTATTTCAACAAAATCAAGTCCTCCTGTCAACCCACGTACGGCATCCTGATTGATCGACACCAAAAGACATTTCACTGCCAGCTCTGCCCTGTACTAAGCATACTACACGGGCTCAATCATTCGTGGCCTCCTCGTACTTTAGGTAATAAATTAATAAACCAAATCTTTCCATCCATGTATTATTGCTAACATATCTTTGCCTTTTCTTATGCTGTAATCACATGTTGGATGGGGAATATTCGTGGTGACTCTAGTGAGAGGCTTCATGCACGTACTAGTATTATATGTATGTATGCGTCCATCCATGCTTTGCGAGGGTGTAAAAGGGGCGCCGATAGTTTAGCATTTCGGGTCGATAAATGTCACCCAAGCGCACGCCTCCATGTGGGAGCCAAAAGCGTGTCGGGCTAGCTTCAAGCAAACTCGATTCATTACCTAGCCATTCTTCTTTTATATGCCAGACCCGAAGGTGCAAACTCCACACCGAGGGCGTACATGCGTGCACGCCATAACTGTACTAGCTAGCAAGCGGAAATTTTTCTCCAAGGGTAACAAAACCAGTTGTATTACCTTTGGGTAAAGTCGCCTAGAGATGGTCGCACACGATTTATTCAGCGGGTTTGGCTGCCATATCACTAATAGATGATTTGGGAGATAAATACATTAGAAGTCTTACAACTTGCGCGCGACGGTCAGTTTGGTGCATGAACTTGCAAAATACGTATTTCTGGTTATTAAACTTGTGCCGGTGTGCAAATACGGTCACATTTCCCATACGTGGATGTATTTGCTGCCTACGTGGTAATGCCATTGTAGCAAGGGCCCATTGTCAGTGCCTAGTGCACGTGATGTTTTTTCTACAAAAACACCCTTGTTTTTTTACTTTGTACAAAAGCATTCCAACAATAGTTGTCCGCTGGGTCCCAGCCGTCAGTACTCGTTGTAAAAACATTTGGCTGGAAAAAATGGGACAGAGCGAGTTCGAAACTGCAAACTGTTGTAATGGCGCTAACGACCTAACCACCACAACTGATCATGCTTGCTGTTTCATTTGGACTACTAAGGTATATCACCTCTTGGATAAAAGTACACATTCTGAATATATATTTTTTCTCTAGATTTTCCAATTTAAAATGATTCAGATTGAAACAAAATTTCCATTGATTTGTTCGAAAGAAAATTACATACATTCCTTCTGCACAACATTTTCTTTTATCTAGATTTTTAACTTAAAATTCGAATTTAAAGAAAAAATTATTTTATTTTTCTGGGAAAAAATTACGTAAATTCATTCGGACCTGTATTTTCTTTTATCAAGATTTTCCAATTTAAATTTATTCGAATTCAGACAAAATATCCAGTGATTTGTTCGAAAGAAATTTGCGTACATTGATTATGAACTGTATTTCTTTTATATAGCTTATTCAAATTCAAACAAAAATTAGATGATTTGTCCGAAAACAATACTTACATTCATTCTGAGCCACATTCCTTTTCTCTAGATATTCAAATTTCAAATTATTCGATTTGAAACAAAGTTTTTCTAATTTGACCCCAGAAAATGTGTACATTCGTTGTGCACTATATTAACTTTTCCATATTTTAAAATTTTAAATTATTTGAATTCAAACAAAAAATAGTTGATTTCTCCAAAAAAATTATGTACATTATTTTTTACATATAATTTTTTATCTAGATTTTCGAATTTATAATGAGTTCTGTTGATTGTCCGAAAGAAATTGACGTATACTCATTATGAACTATATTTTATTGTAAATAGAAAAAAGAAAGAAGAATACATAAGATAAATTGTGTTTATCTATTTAAATGTCATTGTGGCTGATGTTTTTTAAACTCATTGTGGCCGGATGGTTAGTGCTCCCACACGCGGCGAGCTTACGCGTTCATAGGTTCTTCTAAAAAAAATGTGGTCATAGGTTTGAACCGGCGCCTTCCCTTTTTCTCGTTTTGGTTTCTATTTTAACTTGTACTGTCTTTTTTTAAAGCCGTACAATATTTCTTATATAAAGCTAATTGTGCTCCAAGAGTGTCAACAATATGTAAGTCAATTGGTTATTGAAGCGTGGCGGATCGTAGCAGGTGTTCTGTTTGAATCCCACTGTCCGTTCATCATTTTTCATTTTATTTGAGGATTTTTTGCGTAAATAAATAAAATGCAAGGGTGCTTCCCAAAGAAAAAAATAGTGCACACGGGTTACCCACGGCTGACAATGGACCCCTGCCATGTTGGCACGTCATGTATTGACATGATACGGCTGAATACGGCAGAAAGCACCGTATATGAACGGAGGGACAAGTTAGATGACTAGAAACACGTATTTTACAAATTTATGCACCAAACTGACCATCGTGTGCAAGTTCTATGACTTGCGGTGTATTTACCTCATGATTTGGTTAAGTCGTGGTTATTCAGAGAGGAAACCCCTCGGCCTCTGCATCGAGTGATGCACTCAGTAATTTATTTTACCACCCACAAAAAGAATGTAATGTATTTTACCGATCTGTTGTGGTCTTTTTCGTGTTTTTGCTAACCCCTTTGCTAGCACTGTAAATGTTGTCGACTACTTTTATTTCATTTAATAAATTTAGATATGTGCATCACCACGTTGTAGAAGCCAGGGCTTCCCCCTTTTTGAAGAAAAAATGTTAATGAGAAAAAGAGAGAGAACCGTTCTCAATTGATTGACATTTTCTTAAGTCTCAGCCGGTTTCTGAAAAGTGAAATTCCATCTTGCACTTTCTCATAAAAGTGCATTGGGTGAAAAAAAATGCAAGCTACATTTTTTACTGAAATAAAGTTGCACTTTGTAGAATCAATCCACTGAGACATAGACAGAATTAAGAGAGGAAATATGCATCCCAAGCTAGAGAAAATGCCGTATGGTCGCAACTATGTACCAATGGTGTCATCTACGCAATTAAGCAGTGATTAGTATATGATTTTTGAAAAATTTACAAAAGTGACTGGTGTCAGCTAACACCAATGCCTCTATGGCAGCTCTGTCCAATCTTTGATATGACTCTTATCGTAGAACCAGAGACAACTATTATTCTCTCTCTCTCTCTCTCTCTCTCTCTCTCTCTCTCTCTCCTGTAAACCATGCCAAATAACAACTACTTTACATGCAACGCTAATATATTAACCATTAAAAAACTTATATATAAACACACATTTCATGCATATGATACATCGTATGTACACACACTTATACTGCCCTTAGGACCAATGAGTTTCTTTTTTATTACAAAATTGTCATAAAATATCTTGTTGCTTAGATTATGTTTGTTTGGGATGCGGTTGTGGGTTGGCTAAGGTGGCAGAGCTGAAGTCAGAGGAAGCGATTATGATAAAGGTTGATCGTTTGGCAACACAACTATAGAGTGACCGAGATGCCAGAAAATCTCTCTCTCTCTCTCTCTCTCTCTCTCTCTCTCTCTCTCTCTCTCTCTCTCTCTCTCTCTCTCTCTCTCTCTCTCTCAGAGGAGGGGGAGGATGAGGAGGAGGAGGAGGAAGGTGGATGGTGCTTTATAAATGGCAATTCTTGCAATTTCTCCAAATAAAAGATAGTAGGGGCGTGAGAATAACGGAAGCCGTGGAAGTAGCTTCCAATGGTATTTTAGTCTATATAGCTAGAAGTTGCCTTCTGTTATGCCCTAGGAGAATGTCCAAGTCATCATTCGATAAATGCATATTGACGTAATGCTATGATAAGTAAGAGCTTTTCATTCAATATTTCACATTTTAGAAGACACCCCCCCCCCCCCCCTTAAAAAAAGTAGATTGACGTCCTTTCTTTTCCATGTATTTCCTTTTTTGGCGGCTTTGGGCGGGGATCTTGTTGTTAGTATGGATCTGTCAAAGGCTTAGAAATAATTCCCCCAGGTCAGCCTTAAATGCCATGTTTTAGTTTGACCATGTTTCTTTAGAAACTACTTCAAAAGCACAAACAATCAAGGCCTATGTTCATTTGGCATTTTTCGCTGTTTCAAATCCGGTCCATTCGTTGTAAGCTCTGACTAGATCTCTTCTTAACCAGTTGGGTGTGCTAATTAAGTAGTAAAGAAATACCATGACTTTTTTTGCATGGTATCATAAAAATCATAGTACAAGCCATCTAGACGCCAATCTGACAAAACGGCTGAAGGCTAGCCTTTGCACAAAGGACCACCAACCGAGAAAGTAAATTACAATAATCCCCTGAGATTGACACCAACGACCATGGCTTTCCTCCAACACCACCACAGAAGTCCCCAAAGGACAATAGGATGGATCACAACCTCACCCGAGCTCGATGCGGCTTTATCGCTGATATGCAATTTTGCGGACCTTCAAGGTGGCTCATCAAAGACAAAACCATTGTTATTGAACGAATCAGACCGGGTCAGCACTCCGGACACACCATGAAACTTCAGATCTTGCGTTGCTACTCATTGAAGACGTAAGAGAAGGAAATCATACCTGCCAACCGCCAATCGCGATCCCAACACAACGGTTATCTGGGTAGTCATATTTCCACTGAATTTGCGTTCCATACGCATCAGTACTATTGTATCATTGAAAAATATAATGGTTGTAGTACTCGGTTGATTAGTCTTATTAATATAATTCACAAAAAAGATTAGTCTTATTAATATATATATGCTCCGTCAGTCCGTCTCGTCATGGAATGTCTGGAAAGAGATAACCCCCACACGTACGCTTGGCTGGGGTCTCCATATCAAAATTCTGGCAGTTGGGCTATATAAAACGAGATGGTGCACATGGATAGAGGCAATCATAGGCTGTTCCTCTGTTAGGCGGGCGCAGATTATTCTCGGCGTGATGTTAACTCAGCTCACAATGTGGAAAAGCAAATTAGCACCTAGAAGAGAAAAGCAAATTAGCAACATAGTTTAGTGGCAAATCTCTATCATTAAAATGAAGTCTCTGGGTTGTGATGATACGTCATGGTTTGGTTAAGTTTCATAAGTTTGTTAGTTTCACATTAGCTATGAAGAGTATCATTCTTTGAACGAAAGAATCACGTTAATACGAAGGGTACCATTCTTTGGACCGCAGAATCATGTTAATTATGAAGAATATCATTATTTGAATGAAAGAATCACATTACCTATGAAAAGATCATCGAGCATTGGACGAAAAGATCACTAGTAAAATATGTCTGCCCTCGCTACAATCGCACGGAAAATTAGCCAGTGTACTACTAGGATGTCACACTGGCCGATAGGAGTAAAATTGTTTTGCTTTGACCGATGTAACCCCAGGTTATCTGTGGTGTTTCGCTATCAGAGTGTAACTCCATGAGTAAAGTTTGATTTCCTCTCAAGGTTGTTCCACCAACTGCAGGCATCAGTAGCGGATCTAGCCCAATGGGCCAAGGTGGGCCAACAATAGAAGTGTTCATAAAAAATATTTTTTCTTAATATTTTTTACCCTTTTTTCTATGCTGTAAAGCTATTTCAAAAATGCCCACCCTGTCCACCCTCTACATTCGCCAGTGGCAGGCATACACGTACGTCGGGGAGTCGGGTCGTTTGTACTTTATGATACTAGTATAACTTTTCAGGATTTGAGCATGTGGCACCATCACAACTTTGCGTAAAATATTGCTCTAAACAAACAAATAAGATCGAATTTTCTTCCTTACCGAACCTACATATAGGGTGGCAGATACTCCCTTCGTAATATAACAGTGTTGCTTATATTATGGGACTAAAGGAGTAACAAGGAAAATATGCCATATATGCCAATTTTTCAGCAATTTCTCCCAAAATGAACACAACGTGCACGTGTTGGAGCCAAATCACGACCAGCTGAACCACACACTGTGGAGGGATGCTTCCATGCATGCATGCATGCACGTCTCCGTTTCTGAACGTGAGGAACATATCGTTCCAGTTCGTCTCCTTTCGGAGCCAAGTGCCATTTGCAGGAGGATTCTTTTATCTTTTCTTAACATGGTACTCCATTCGTCTTAAAATAAATGTGACTGATTTAGTATAATTGTATATTGTTTTTGTACTAAATCAGCAGTATCTATTTTAAAAAGCGGAAGTACCATTAATGGCCTAAAACATTTTATATTAGTTTACGCAGAGATTAATATAGTACAGTATATGTTTTCAATTTAGTGCAGCATACCCGTACTTGCATCATTCTCGGGCGATGTAGTTAATTTCAGAAAGTTGGTGAGCTAGACAGATTACGTAGGAAATATCAAATCTTGACATGTTTAGTAACAGTGGATCATTTAGAAGATGTCGAATCGGATACACCACAGGATCAGCTGGGCATGGCAAGGCCAAGGGGACTCGTGTAGAAAATCCCGTCACCAATGACCTGAACTAGGAAGCAAAGATGACGAGTAGGTGACGCATGCATGGGGCCCCGAGGCCTTTTCTGTGGGCAACCCATGTCTCCGACGCTCAGGACATGGATTTGTATTATTATTTTTATCAAAGGGTCGCAAGGATTTAAATCTCGGCTTGGTTTGTTTTCTCGTGCCAACAGTGAGCAATGGCGTTGGCAGGGGACGGGGCCGGCGCTTGCCTTATGCAGTATATTTTCTCTTAATATTTTTTAAAGCTTATTATATTGTGTGGTTTTCACCGAGTTTTTAATCAGATTTCCTGTTGACACCTACCTCCTTTCGAGTTTATTTTACTTGCACGTATCTCTAGGTTGACAAATAGAACAACGTGATACAAGTTATATATCACAGCAAAATATATCATTAGAAACTACAAATCGTCTACTTTTTAATGGTATAATTTTAGACTATACAACTCATCTTATAAAGCCAAAGTGATCGGACCCTTTCTCGGACCCCGCGCAAGTGGGAGCTACATGCATCGGGCTGCCCAAACTATAAATCATTTATTTTCTAATTGGTATGATTTTTAGACTATACAACTCATCTTATATTAATTAATATAAATCTAGGGATACGCGCAAGCCTTATAATCTGGAGAGGAGGTAGTACTATTTTCCGCTAAAAAAATATCCAGTAGAAACCACATAAAAACTATGCTTCCGACTTTCAAAGTTTGTAAAAAATCTGATAAAACTCTATGCTGATATTTTAATCCATGTGGCCTCACATCTCATTTCGCTAGCTTTGGCCACTCCCTTTGGCCGCCATGGCCGCCGCCTCCATGGGCAAGAAAGACTTACCTGACATGGTAAACCGCATTTTTCTGCAAAAGAAGATATTGATATTTTGGCGCTCTACCTCTCGCCACTCTACTCCACACCTAGAACCAGGCAAGGGGATCATATTCGAAGATTTTCTTCTGGAGGGGGATTTCAAATGTCCACCCTCGGACTTCATGTGCAAGGTTATGACAAACTACCACTCTCTCAGTAATGCCTAGTAGTAGTGATACAACAAATGTAACCACATGTGCAACATTATTGATTGAAGGTAGAATAATAGGAGATGCATATAGATGTTGCTGATCTATAATATTAAAGTATGTTTCACAGTGCAAATAAGACACGTAAAATATGGGCACAAATCTGGATAACTCGGTACAAATAAGAAGAAAAAAGAATGCAAATAACCTTTAAAACCTTTTTTAAACCAAAAACAGTAGGGAAGGCCCCTACTGTGTCATTTTTTTAATATAAAATCAGGATGAAAATGTGGAATGATGGTTACATGAGGTTAGTACTTAAAAACAAATGTTAGCTGGCTATCCGTGATAACTAAAATTGTATGCATCACACATTTAAGGATTATACAAGCACTTCAACACATATACATTATTTTAGAGAAACTCACGGATCTTTTACTCACAATTAAAGCCTTAGAGCTTAATTGTAATTTTCCTTGACATATAGTATAATTAATGTACACACTAATAAAAACTTGATGATATTTTAGTTGGGCTTTGTATTCTCCTACAGTTTATATTTCTAAATTTTATTAGAATTCCTAGGATTGGCCAGACAGATTTATTAAGAGAAAATATACTAGTGTTCAAAATGATGATAATAATTACTACTACCACAAACAGAAGAACACTCAATGGCTCCTATTATTTACATATCCACATGTAAGAACTTAAAACATTGTCGCAATCTACGTACATTACGAACTATTATGTTGGTCTTCAACAGATATAGAATTACGACCGCAAAGAAAAAAGATATAAAATTATAGAACAATTTCGATGTTATCCATGTGCCTGCTACTTGTTAACATACATGATGAGTTTGAACTTTAAATATTGCACAATTAAGTAAATCAAGAGGTTCGCATTTACTTATTCATTTTATTTTTCGTATTGATTTGAACGTCCAGTGTCCAGACCAAAGACGCCTTCATGAAACCACACAAAAAGGTAACTTGGCTGGATCAACAGTAAATCGAGAGGTTCATCATTGAGACTGCTTACCAAAGCAAAGCTCCTGGAGTGCACTTCCATATTAGAAAAGTTCAGTTGGAAAAACCTTAACGGCAGTGTGGAATCAACTAACGGTATCAAACAACCATACTTGCTTTTGCCACAAGTGAGCTTACTATAATGATATCTTGTCATAATCGTACGTTCTCTCTATACTACTCATCAAGTGATAGCATTAATATAATAGTAACCCGCTAAGCTATATGTAGTGTTTGGTTTTCCATTCTCACGCAGTTCTAAAATTCTTGGAACAAAAGTGACCCTTACACCGCTACTCTTTATTCGTGTTCTCTCATAAATCCCCTCTTCTTTTTTCAAGTGTCACTAAAGTATACTGGTACATATGCAAGATACCAGAGGGCGAAATGGCTCCCGGGTGCCCGCTTTAGTACATCAATACACATGCAAAAATATGAGAGGATAGAACGATGCCAAGTACTACCTCCCTTTTGAATTACAATAATTTCTGGATATTTCAATATGGCCTACATACAGACTAAAATGAGGAAACAGACACAGTAAAACATGTCTATATACATCGGATTCTGAAAAGAGTTAGAATATCTTATAATTTGGAACTTAGAGAGTAGAAAACAAAACAAACATATCTGCTGGAATTTAGTCTATTTTGGGCAGCCCAATAACTATTTCAGAAATTCCTAATAAATCCGAGAGGCCCACTTAGCCCATTTGGGCAAGGCAAGGGATACTACTAAAGTTTAGTCCCACATTGCTAATTTAGTGGGAGTTGGACCTCCTTATAAGGGAGGTTCTTTCCCCACTTGTACGAGCATGAGAACAAGAGGGATATCCACGCGCGCTCCTCCTCCGCCGCCCGCCTCGCCACGCTTGTGGGTTGCGGGCATGAGCCGATATCTAAATTTTTGCCACGTACTACGGGTATACGAAGGGTCACTTGGGAGCTGGAAAGTTTTTGCTGTAGTGGATATTGAATACGAACGCTGCACCCTTCGGCTGCTGACTGTTCGTTTCATCTCCTGCGTTCCCTTTAGCTCCCGGCGCAGCCTCTCGCCTCCTTCTCTTGCGCCTATAAAAGGGAGGTCGCTCCTCTCAGAGAGACGCACCAGAATCTCTTCCTCCTCTCGCCACAAGTTCCCGAGCACTGCGCTGCTGCTACGATCTTCCCCATCCTGGCTTGCAGCGTGCACCGCAGGTCAGGATAGTAGGCCTCCAAAACCGCACCTCTTTGAGTCCTGTACGGGAGAAGGGTGATAAGGTTTTTGGAGAGCGCTCCGCGCGACTACTGACTCCTTCATCACGGACTCCGACGCCTACTTCCCCGACGACGACTTCTTCCCTGACATCGACGACATGGCTGGAGAGGACGTCCACCCCAACTCCAGTGCTTCTGCTGCTGCTGTCCCGTACGTATTTATGCTCTTTCTGTTAGATGTCCTGCCACAGTTCTTTGCTCTAGTTTCTGCCCTACATGTGTTAGGTTCTACTTCATATATGCAACTTGCTATACTGTCTGATCTAGATGTATTTAGTTACAGTTCATATGTGAAGTTGCTATTTACCTTCTCTTTGTCAAATCGCATGACTTGCTTTATCACTGTTATATTAGTCATGCTTTGTCTAGTATTTCTGTTAATAAAATCATTGGGTAAATTGCTCATATTTCCAACAATCCAAAAACCTTATTATAGGCAATTTACCCCAAGTGGTTTTGCTGCTTCCATGAGACCTCCTATGTTTGAGGGTATCCATTATAAGAGGTGGCGCGTGAGAGCAGTCTTATGGTTTCAAACCATGAGTTGCTATGACGCCACTCTCGGCAAACCTGAAGGAGAGCTTGATGCTCAACAGGCACAAGCTTTTCAGAAAATGGATACTCTCTTTAAGGCTGCTCACTTGAGTGTTCTTGGTGAGAACATAGTTGATGCTTATGCGTCAATTGATAATGGAAAAGATATGTGGGATGCACTCAAGGCCAAGTTTGGGGTCTCGGATGCTGGCACTGAGCTGTACATCATGGAGCAATTCTATGATTAAAGGATGACTGAAGAGCGCTCCGTGGTTGAGCAAGCTCATGAGATACAGTCATTTGCTAGAGAACTTGAGCACTTCAGTTGTATGCTACCGGACAAGTTTGTTGCCGGAGGTATCATCACTAAGCTTCCTCCTTCATGGAGGAACTTTGCTACCTTGCTGAAGCATAAGAGGAAGGAGTTTTCCGTCCCGGATCTCATTGGCACTCTTGATGTGGAATAAAAGGCGAGAGCAAAGGACACCCGTGCTCGAGGTATTGAGGGAGGATCTAGTGCCAATGTGGTACAGAAGCAGAACTTCCAGCCCCACAAGTTCAAGAACAAGGGCAAGTTTGATGGTAAAGCAAAGTTTGATGGGAAGAACAAGGCTGTGCAACACACGAACTTCAAGAAGAAGAATGGCAAGAAGAAAGGTGCTTGTCATGTGTGTGGGGATCCTGATCATTGGGCTCCTAGTTGCCCTAATCGCTATGACAAGCGTAATCCTGGGAAAGGCGGCAAGACCGCTAATGTTGTCATTGGAGACACTCACGTGAAGGATGCTGGGTATGGTATATTTCCCACTATTCTTTCAGTATGTCATTCTCCTGACTGGTTGATTGACACGGGTGCTAATGTGCATGTATGTGGTGATATTTCCATGTTTTCGTCTTATCAGACCGCAGGGACTTCAACCGTGCTGATGGGCAACGGTTCAAGTGCTTCTGTTCGTGGTGCTGGCACGGTCGATCTGAAGTTTACTTCGGGGAAGATCGTGCGGTTGAAGAACGTGCATTATGTCCCCTCCGTCAATAAAAATCTTGTTAGCGGATCTCTTCTGTGTAGAGATGGCTACAAGCTTGTCTTTGAGTCGAATAAATTTGTAATATCCAAGTATGGAACCTTTGTTGGTAAAGGCTATGAGTCAGGAGGCTTGTTTCATTTATCCTTATCAGACGTTTGCAATAAAGTTGTTAATCATATTTGCAACAATAGTGAATCTAATGTGTGGCATTCACGTCTTTGTCATGTTAACTTTGGTTGCATGTCGCGACTAGCGAAGTTGAACTTAATCCCTAG
This sequence comes from Triticum monococcum, assembly GCA_034509565.1. Lineage (NCBI taxonomy): Eukaryota > Viridiplantae > Streptophyta > Magnoliopsida > Poales > Poaceae > Triticum > Triticum monococcum. Next base: position 181,841,829 of record CM067843.1, on the reverse strand, counting down.
TTTCACCACCGTCAAGGGATCTAAGTGTCAAGTGTGTGTGCAAGCTAAGCAACCTCGTAAGTCTCACACGACTGCGGAAATAAGAAATCTTGCACCACTAGAGCTCATACATTCAGATCTATGTGAAATGAATGGTGTGTTGACAAAAGGTGGAAAGAAATATTTCATGACGTTAATTAATGACTCCACTAGATATTGCCGTGTGTATCTTCTGAAGTCTAAGGATGAGGCTTTGAACTTTTTCAAGATCTATAAAGCCGAAGTGGAAAACTAACTTGATCGAAAAATCAAGAGGCTTAGGTCCGACCGTGGTGGAGAGTATTTTTCCAATGAATTTGATGCTTTTTGTGCGGAACATGGTATAATTCATGAGAGGACGCCTCCTTATTCACCTCAGTCAAATGGGGTGGCCGAAAGAAAGAACCGTACTCTAACTGATTTCGTTAACGCCATGTTAGACACATCGGGTCTCTCCAAGGCATGGTGGGGGGAGGCGATATTGACAGCATGTCATGTCCTGAACCGAGTCCCCACAAAGAACAAAGAGATAACTCCATTCGAGGAATGGGAGAAGAAAAGGTTAAAACTCTCTTATCTGCGAACATGGGGTTGTTTGGCGAAAGTCAATGTTCCAATTCCAAAGAAGCGGAAGCTTGGACCAAAGACTGTGGATTGTGTTTTCCTGGGATATGCTTTTCATAGCATTGGCTATAGATTCTTGGTTGTAAAATCTGAGGTACCTGACATGCATGTCGGTACGATCATGGAGTCGAATGATGCGACTTTCTTTGAAGATATCTTTCCCATGAAGGATATGGCTACCTCATCTAATCAGGAGATGCCTAGTTCATCGAATCAGGAACCAGTTATAATTACCGAACCTACCATTTCGATGGAACACTTCGAAAGTACTGTGGAGGAAAACAATGAAGTTCCTACCAGGAGCAAGAGACAGAGGACTGCAAAGTCCTTTGGTGATGATTTTCTTGTGTATCTCATAGATGACACTCCCAGTTCTATTTCAGAGGCCTATGCATCTGAAGATGCTGACTACTGGAAGGAAGCGGTTCGTAGCGAGATGGATTCCATCTTGGCAAATGAAACTTGGGAGATAACTGATCGTCCTTATGGGTGCAAACCTATAGGATGCAAATGGGTATTCAAGAAGAAGCTTAGGCCTGATGGTACTATTGAAAAGTACAAGGCTCGGCTCGTGGCTAAGGGTTATACCCAAAAGGAAGGTGAAGACTTCTTTGATACTTACTCACCTGTGGCTCGACTGACCACTATTTGAGTTCTACTTTCACTAGCTGCCTCGCATGGTCTTCTCGTTCATCAAATGGATGTTAAGACTGCTTTCCTAAATGGAGAGTTGGACGAGGAAATTTATATGGAACAACCAGATGGGTTTGTACTAGATGGTCAGGAAGAGAAAGTGTGCAAGTTGCTGAAGTCTTTGTACGGACTTAAGCAAGCACCCAAACAGTGGCATGAGAAGTTTGAAAGAACTTTAACAGCTGTAGGCTTTGTTGTGAACGAAGCCGACAAATGTGTGTACTATCGCCATGGTGGGGGCGAGGAAGTTATCCTGTGCTTGTATGTCGATGACATACTGATTTTCGGAACAAATCTGAAAGTTATTAAGCAGGTCAAGGATTTCCTATCTCGTTGTTTTGAGATGAAGGATTTAGGAGTGGCTGATGTCATTCTGAACATCAAGTTGTTGAGAGACGATGATGGTGGGATTACTTTGCTTCAATCTCACTATGTGGAAAAGATCTTGAGTCGCTTTGGCTATAGTGACTGTAAGCCCTCTCCAACACCATATGATGCTAGTGTGTTGCTTCAAAAGAATCAAAGAATTGCTAGAGACCAATTGAAGTATTCTTAGATTATTGGCTCGCTTATGTACTTAGCCAGTGCTACAAGACCTGACATATCTTTTGCTGTTAGCAAACTAAGTCGGTTTGTTTCAAAACCAGGAGATGTGCATTGGAAAGCTCTAGAAAGAGTGTTGCGTTATTTGAAAGGCACTGCAAATTATGGAATTCACTACACCGGGCATCCAAAGGTGCTTGAAGGGTATAGTGACTCAAACTGGATCTCAGATGCTGATGAGATAAAGGCCATGAGCGGTTATGTATTCACTCATGGAGGTGGCGCTGTTTTTTGGAAGTCTTGCAAGCAGACCATCTTAACGAGGTCAACAATGAAAGCAGAACTCACAGCACTAGATACAGCTACGGTTGAAGCAGATTGGCTTCGCCGGCTCTTGAATGACTTGCTGGTTGTTGAGAAACCTGTATCGGGTGTCCTTATGAACTGCGACAATCAAACTGTGATCACGAAAGTGAGCAGTTCAAAGGATAACATGAAGTCATCAAGACACATTCAGAGAAGGTTAAAATATGTCAGGAAAATGAAAAACTCCGGAGTTATCATGTTGGATTATATCCAAACGTGTGAAAATCTGGCAGATCCTTTTACCAAGGGTCTATCACGTAATGTGATAGATAATGCATCGAGGGAGATGGGTATGAGACCCACAATATGAGTTGTTCACAGTGGTAACCTATTCTTTGTGATCGGAGATCCCGTGAATTAAATGTGGAAAGACAAGCTGTTGGCCAACTGAGAGGAGAGTATCCTTACTATTCACAATACCACTCCATGAAGATGCAATACTCTCCTAAACTGCATGGCAGGTTGATGTGTATCTTAATGTGTTCTAAGTGGCTTACTTAAGCAGAGATGTTATCCTGCAGAACATCTTTTGAAGAACACACCTATATGAGTCTGATTGTTAAACATCGCAATCTATGAGAGTAGGGTTCTCTCTAGTAAACTCATGAAAGGTCACAGAGTATGACGCATAAGCTCCACCCGCAGGGAAGACCCATGGTAGACACGTATCGGTCAAGGCTTAATGTGAAGCTAGATTCGCAGAAAACTTGCAGTTCAAGGCCCAGTCCACTGTTCAAGTTGCTTACTAGTGTAGCATAGAGTTCTAGGTGGAAGTTCAACTTAACAATCTGCACTGCAGTACCGGTATATAAAACAGTGTTTTGGAACCAAAGGCAAATTTCTGTGTGCCTCTGGGATCTGGTGGGGGATTGCTGGAATTTAGTCTATTTTGGGCAGCCCAATAACTATTTCAGAAATTCCTAATAAATCCTACAGGCCCACTTAGCCCATTTGTGCAAGGCAAGGGATACTACTAAAGTTTAGTCCCACATTGCTAGTTTAGTGGGAGTTGGACCTCCTTATAAGGGAGGTTCTTTCCCCACTTGTACGAGCATGAGAACAAGAGGGATATCCACGCGCGCTCCTCCTCCGCCGCCCGCATCGCCACGCCACGCCTCGTCACGACGCGCCGCGGGTTGCGGGTTGCGGGAATGAGCCGAGCCGATATCAAAATTTTTGCCACGTACTACGGGTATATGAAAGGTCACTTGGGAGCTGGAAAGTTTTTGCTGTAGTGGATATTGAATACGAACGCTGCACCCTTCGGCTGCTGACTGTTCGTTTCATCTCCCGCGTTCCCTTCAGCTCCCGGCGCAGCCTCTCGCCTCCTTCTCTTGCGCCTATAAAAGGGAGGTCGCTCCTCTCAGAGAGACGCACCAGAATCTCTTCCTCCTCTCGCCACAAGTTCCTGAGCACTGCGCTGCTGCTATGATCTTCCCCATCCTGGCTTGCGGCGTGCACCGCAGGTCGGGACAGTAGGCCTCCGAAACCGCACCTCTTTGAGTCCTGTACGGGAGAAGGGTGATAAGGTTTTTGGGGAGCGCTCCGCGCGACTACTGACTCCTTCATCACGGACTCCGACGACTACTTCCCCGACGACGACTTCTTCCCTGACATCGACGACATGGCTGGAGAGGACGTCCACCCCAACTCCAGTGCTTCTACTGCTGCTGTCCCGTACGTATTTATGCTCTTTCTGTTAGATGTCCTGCCACAGTTCTTTGCTCTAGTTTCTGCCCTACATGTGTTAGGTTCTACTTCATATATGCAACTTGCTATACTGTATGATCTAGATGTGTTTAGTTACAGTTCATATGTGAAGTTGCTATTTACCTTCTCTTTGTCAAATCGCATGACTTGCTTTATCACTGTTATATTAGTCATGCTTTGTCTAGTATTTCTGTTAATAAAATCGTTGGGTAAATTGCTCATATTTCCAACAATCCAAAAACCTTATTATAGGCAATTTACCCCAAGTGGTTTTGCTGCTTCCATGAGACCTCCTATGTTTGAGGGTATCCACTATAAGAGGTGGCGCGTGAGAGCAGTCTTATGGTTTCAAACCATGAGTTGCTATGACGCCACTCTCGGCAAACCTGAAGGAGAGCTTGATGCTCAACAGGCACAAGCTTTTCAGAAAATGGATACTCTGTTTAAGGATGCTCTCTTGAGTGTTCTTGGTGAGAACATAGTTGATGCTTATGCGTCAATTGATAATGGAAAAGATATGTGGGATGCACTCGAGGCCAAGTTTGGGGTCTCGGATGCTGGCACTGAGATGTACATCATGGAGCAATTCTATGATTACAGGATGACTGAAGAGCGCTCCGTGGTTGAGAAAGCTCATGAGATACAGTCATTTGCTAGAGAACTTGAGCACTTCAGTTGTATGCTACCGGACAAGTTTGTTGCCGGAGATATCATCACTAAGCTTCCTCCTTCATGGAGGAACTTTGCTACCTTGCTGAAGCATAAGAGGCACGAGTTTTCCGTCCCGGATCTCATTGGCACTCTTGATGTGGAATAAAAGGCGAGAGCAAAGGACACCCGTGCTCGAGGTATTGAGGGAGGATCTAGTGCCAATGTGGTACAGAAGCAGAACTTCCAGCCCCACAAGTTCAAGAACAAGGGCAAGTTTGATGGTAAAGCAAAGTTTGATGGGAAGAACAAGGCTGTGCAACACACGAACTTCAAGAAGAAGAATGGCAAGAAGAAAGGTGCTTGTCATGTGTGTGGGGATCCTGATCATTGGGCTCCTAGTTTCCCTAATCGCTATGACAAGCGTAATCCTGGGAAAGGCGGCAAGACCGCTAATGTTGTCATTGGAGACACTCACGTGAAGGATGCTGGGTATGGTATATTTCCCACTATTCTTTCAGTATGTCATTCTCCTGACTGGTTGATTGACACGGGTGCTAATGTGCATGTATGTGGTGATATTTCCATGCTTTCGTCTTATCAGACCGCAGGGACTTCAACCGTGCTGATGGGCAACGGTTCAAGTGCTTCTGTTCGTGGTGTTGGCACGGTCGATCTGAAGTTTACTTCGGGGAAGATCGTGCGGTTGAAGAACGTGCATTATGTCCCCTCCATCAATAAAAATATTGTTAGCGGATCTCTTCTGTGTAGAGATGGCTACAAGCTTGTCTTTGAGTCGAATAAATTTGTAATATCCAAGTATGGAACCTTTGTTGGTAAAGGCTATGAGTCAGGAGGCTTGTTTCGTTTATCCTTATCAGACGTTTGCAATAAAGTTGTTAATCATATTTGCAACAATAGTGAATCCAATGTGTGGCATTCACGTCTTTGTCATGTTAACTTTGGTTGCATGTCGCGACTAGCGAAGTTGAACTTAATCCCTAGTTTCACCACCGTCAAGGGATCTAAGTGTCAAATGTGTGTGCAAGCTAAGCAACCTCGTAAGTCTCACACGACTGCGGAAATAAGAAATCTTGCACCACTAGAGCTCATACATTCAAATCTATGTGAAATGAATGGTGTGTTGACAAAAGGTGGAAAGAAATATTTCATGACGTTAATTGATGACTCCACTAGATATTGCCGTGTGTATCTTCTGAAGTCTAAGGATGAGGCTTTGAACTTTTTCAAGATCTATAAAGCCGAAGTGGAAAACCAACTTGATCGAAAAATCAAGAGGCTTAGGTCCGACCGTGGTGGAGAGTATTTTTCCAATGAATTTGATGCTTTTTGTGCGGAACATGGTATAATTCATGAGAGGACGCCTCCTTATTCACCTCAGTCAAATGGGGTGGCCGAAAGAAAGAACCGTACTCTAACTGATTTCGTTAACGCCATGTTAGACACATCGGGTCTCTCCAAGGCATGGTGGGGGTGGCGATATTGACAGCATGTCATGTCCTGAACCGAGTCCCCACAAAGAACAAAGAGATAACTCCATTCGAGGAATGGGAGAAGAAAAGGTTAAAACTCTCTTATCTGCGAACATGGGGTTGTTTGGCGAAAGTCAATGTTCCAATTCCAAAGAAGCGGAAGCTTGGACCAAAGACTGTGGATTGTGTTTTCCTGGGATATGCTTTTCATAGCATTGGCTATAGATTCTTGGTTGTAAAATCTGAGGTACCTGACATGCATGTCGGTACGATCATGGAGTCGAATGATGCGACTTTCTTTGAAGATATCTTTCCCATGAAGGATATGGCTACCTCATCTAATCAGGAGATGCCTAGTTCATCGAATCAGGAACCAGTTATAATTACCGAACCTACCATTTCGATGGAACACTTCGAAAGTCCTGTGGAGGAAAACAATGAAGTTCCTACCAGGAGCAAGAGACAAAGGACTGCAAAGTCCTTTGGTGATGATTTTCTTGTGTATCTCATAGATGACACTCCCAGTTCTATTTCAGAGGCCTATGCATCTGAAGATGCTGACTACTGGAAGGAAGCGGTTCGTAGCGAGATGGATTCCATCTTGGCAAATGAAACTTGGGAGATAATTGATCGTCCTTATGGGTGCAAACCTATAGGATGCAAATGGGTATTCAAGAAGAAGCTTAGGCCTGATGGTACTATTGAAAAGTACAAGGCTCGGCTCGTGGCTAAGGGTTATACCCAAAAGAAAGGTGAAGACTTCTTTGGTACTTACTCACCTGTGGCTCGACTGACCACTATTCGAGTTCTACTTTCACTAGCTGCCTCGCATGGTCTTCTCGTTCATCAAATGGATGTTAAGACTGCTTTCCTAAATGGAGAGTTGGACGAGGAAATTTAGATGGAACAACCAGATGGGTTTGTACTAGATGGTCAAGAAGAGAAAGTGTGCAAGTTGCTGAAGTCTTTGTACGGACTTAAGCAAGCACCCAAACAGTGGCATGAGAAGTTTGAAAGAACTTTAACAGCTGCAGGCTTTGTTGTGAACGAAGCCGACAAATGTGTGTACTATCGCCATGGTGGGGGCGAGGAAGTTATCCTGTGCTTGTATGTCGATGACATACTGATTTTCGGAACAAATCTGAAAGTTATTAAGCAGGTCAAGGATTTCCTATCTCGTTGTTTTGAGATGAAGGATTTAGGAGTGGCTGATGTCATTCTGAACATCAAGTTGTTGAGAGACGATGATGGTGGAATTACTTTGCTTCAATCTCACTATGTGGAAAAGATCTTGAGTCGCTTTGGCTATAGTGACTGCAAGCCCTCTCCAACACCATATGATGCTAGTGTGTTGCTTCGAAAGAATCGAAGAATTGCTAGAGACCAATTGAAGTATTCTCAGATTATTGGCTCGCTTATGTACTTAGCCAGTGCTACAAGACCTGACATCTCTTTTGCTGTTAGCAAACTAAGTCGGTTTGTTTCAAAACCAGGAGATGTGCATTGGAAAGCTCTAGAAAGAGTGTTGCGTTATTTGAAAGGCACTGCAAATTATGGAATTCACTACACCGGGCATCCAAAGGTGCTTGAAGGGTATAGTGACTCAAACTGGATCTCAGATGCCGATGAGATAAAGGCCACGAGCGGTTATGTATTCACTCATGGAGGTGGCGCTGTTTCTTGGAAGTCTTGCAAGCAGACCATCTTAACGAGGTCAACAATGGAAGCAGAACTCACAGCACTAGATACAACTACGGTTGAAGCTGATTGGCTTCGCCGGCTCTTGAATGACTTGCCGGTTGTTGAGAAACCTGTATCGGGTGTCCTTATGAACTGCGACAATCAAACTGTGATCACGAAAGTGAGCAGTTCAAAGGATAACATGAAGTCATCAAGACACGTTCAGAGAAGGTTAAAATCTGTCAAGAAAATGAAAAACTCCGGAGTTATCATGTTGGATTATATCCAAACGTGTGAAAATCTGGCAGATCCTTTTACCAAGGGTCTATCACGTAATGTGATAGATAATGCATCGAGGGAGATGGGTATGAGACCCACAATATGAGTTGTTCACAGTGGTAACCTATTCTTTGTGATCGGAGATCCCGTGAATTAGATGTGGAAGACAAGCTGTTGGCCAACTGAGAGGAGAGTATCCTTACTATTCACAATACCATTCCATGAAGATGCAATACTCTCCTAAACTGCATGGCAGGTTGATGTGTATCTTAATGTGTTCTAAGTGGCTTACTTAAGCAGAGATGTTATCCTGCAGAACATCTTTTGAAGAACACACCTATGTGAGTCTGATTGTTAAACGTCGCAATCTATGAGAGTAGGGTTCTCTCTAGTAAACTCATGAAAGGTCACGGAGTATTACGCATAAGCTCCACCCGCGGGAAAGACCCATGGTAGCCACGTATTGGTCAAGGCTTTATGTGAAGCTAGATTCGCAGAAAACTTGCAGTTCAAGGCCCAGTCCACTGTTCAAGTTGCTTACTAGTGTAGCGTAGAGTTCTAGGTGGAAGTTCAACTTAACAGTCTCCACTGCAGTACCGGTATATAAAACAGTGTTTTGGAACCAAAGGTAAATTTCTGTGTGCCTCTGGGATCTGGTGGGGGATTGCTGGAATTTAGTCTATTTTGAGCAGCCCAATAACTATTTCAGAAATTCCTAATAAATCCTAGAGGCCCACTTAGCCCATTTGTGCAAGGCAAGGGATACTACTAAAGTTTAGTCCCACATTGCTAGTTTAGTGGGAGTTGGACCTCCTTATAAGGGAGGTTCTTTCCCCACTTGTACGAGCATGAGAACAAGAGGGATATCCACGCGCGCTCCTCCTCCGCCGCCCGCCTCGCCACGCCACGCCACGCCTCGTCACGACGCGCCGCGGGTTGCGGGTTGCGGGTTGCGGGAATGAGCTGAGCCGAGATCTAAATTTTTGCCACGTACTACGGGTATACGAAAGGTCACTTGGGAGCTGGAAAGTTTTTGCTGTAGTGGATATTGAATACGAACGCTGCACCCTTCGGCTGCTGACTATTCGTTTCATCTCCCATGTTCCATTCAGCTCCCGGCGCAGCCTCTCGCCTCCTTCTATTGCGCCTATAAAAGGGAGGTCGCTCCTCTCAGAGAGACGCACCAGAATCTCTTCCTCCTCTCGCCACAAGTTCCTGAGCACTGCGCTGCTGCTACGATCTTCCCCATCCTGGCTTGCGGCGTGCACCGCAGGTCGGGACAGTAGGCCTCCGAAACCGCACCTCTTTGAGTCTTGTACGGGAGAAGGGTGATAAGGTTTTTGGAGAGCGCTCCGCGCGACTACTGACTCCTTCATCACGGACTCCGACGACTACTTCCCCGACGACGACTTCTTCCCTGACATCGACGACATGGCTGGAGAGGACGTCCACCCCAACTCCAGTGCTTCAGCTGCTGCTGTCCCGTACGTATTTATGCTCTTTCTGTTAGATGTCCTGCCACAATTCTTTGCTCTAGTTTCTGCCCTACATGTGTTAGGTTCTATTTCATATATGCAACTTGCTATACTGTCTGATCTAGATGTGTTTAGTTACAGTTCATATGTGAAGTTGTTATTTACCTTCTCTTTGTCAAATGGCATGACTTGCTTTATCACTGTTATATTAGTCATGCTTTGTCTAGTATTTCTGTTAATAAAATCATTGGATAAATTGCTCATATTTCCAACAATATACATGTCCAAGTCTTCAACATGTGTGCGACAAATTTCTAACAAGTAGTATTTTCTTGGAAACAAATACTAGAAGTTAAAACATAGCATCTCCCTCACGTCCTGGAAGCATCGTCGTCACAGGAAAAAAAATACATCAGATTACACATGCACACATATATTACTAAAATGAAACATGAAAATTCGCTATAACTACCCAAGAATCGGTCCGAGATACCCTATGGATCTTTGTCGCTCACATGTAGAGGACCAATGAATACATATAGTACTCAATTGAGGAAGTTTATCTGTAATTCCACCATGATTAGCTGTTGCTAAAGCCAAATCATCCGTGTTGTAGGCAAACCACGAGACAGCAGAGAGCCAATTCAAGGTCTACACAAGCAACAAGTGCATCACAACATCCCAAGAAATTAAACATTCCCACTTGGTGATTAACACAGAATAGGAAATGTACCCTAATTGTCGTTTGCTGCGGGATTATACGGGAATTTTCCTGCCTTGTATCTGGCAATGTCTTGGTCCCCCCATGTTTAATGTAATCTGCATGATGTTAGTTTATATCCACCATAATGGTTGTTTAATTATAGTGCTGTGCACTATGCTCACTGACCCATGACACTGACCTTAGCTTAACTAAATGGAACAGTTCAGTTGCCACCTATATATATGGTACTCCCTCCGTAAACTAATATAAGAGCATTTAGAATACTAAAATAGTGATCCAAACGCTCTTATATTAGTTTACAGAGGGAGTACTTGAACACATCAATGCATCGGCATATAGGGAACACATTGGCTTCTAATTAATGTGTTTTCATCATAAGACAAATGCGGCGAGATTGACTAGCAAACACAAAAAAAAATACAGTATATCATTTTGTCACAAACAAGATGCTCTCTGATTAAGCCCATTGCTCACGAGTAGTTCAAAGTTACCTCACAATGGAATTGATCTTTCCAAAGTTTGTAGAATATATGGAGTTCACTATCTGTTCTTTCATAACTGAATATATATATTGGTGAAAATGACATTTCAGAGAAAAATACAATATTCAGTAGAGGCTTGCAAGATGGATGTAATTTCTCACCAACTGCCTAGGTATCCTTGGGACGAGACTACTATGTACAGGAAAGTTTGTACAGCTAAATGTACTAGTTTAGTGACTATTTTGGCATCTATGGGTTAGATTGACTTCAAGTCTTGGCAGGAAGGATGTCAGTGTTATCTACTTTTTTAAGCTTTGAGGCAAAGTATGCTCTAGGCAGCCTAATGGCTTCTTCTATGCCATGAATTGACAGGCAATAAAATTAAGAAATGAGCCTAAGGGTGAAGGGAGCTCCTATAGGATTGGCAAAAGAATATGCCCTGCAACTTGTTGTACCAATCTTGACCACATTTCCTGTGCCAATCAAGCTCCACTTGGCAAAACAGAAAACATTTTCGGCGTCGCGCCGATCTACCGTGTAATTTTTCCATGATGCTTCCAAATTTCTCCTAATCTGTCCCCCTCTACATCATAGACTGCATATCTCATACGGTTATCATAACAAAGATCACATTCTTGATTCAAAGCAGCGAGCACTTACTCGCAACTGTCAGTAAACTAATCTCCTCTCGCAATTCCGACAGAATAACATGCCAAGTGTTCATACTGTCGATCGAGCGATTCTCCAATCCAGCGAGCTCTCTCTGATTTTGGGATGCTTCTTCATCAGTGATGCATACATACATGTGAGCATGCATTAAGCAAAGTGTTTGGCGTGGCACAAGATAATTATATGGCCAAAAGGGCTGGATAGTGGAGGGGGGCTTGGGAAACTATAAACTATGAAGGAGGAAAAGAAATCATGAAATAAGCTTAGGTTAGGCTCTATGTAATACAGGGGCATTTGCATCTCTGACCACTAAAGGATGGCTTAAGGCTTTTGACACCGTTCCACCTGTCGGCGCACAGTGGGTTCCTTTCCTATATTTCATTCATTCTATAAGAGCAGCAATTTTTGTGCGCCGGAATAAAGCGGCGACGCCTTTTCTCGGCGCCTTCCATGCTGTTTCTCCCAATATATGTATTTTATGGTTTGGTTCCTAATGGCTGTGTGTTTGAGCTCAGTTTTATCATGAGTAGACGACCGGGGCCCTTTGCAGTGGATGCTGATAAGCATGGGGAGGAGAGGAACAGCCCATTGGATGCCGGGACACCGAATTGCAGGCCCTGCCATCTTGTTAATTGCCAGGAGTCTGGGTGTTGGATCCAACACTATCTGCACGTTCACACATTGCGCATGGTCCCCCAGATCTCGACTCCTAACCTGTGCGGCTGTGCCTGCCAGTGCCAAGTGCCAGGGACGTACAAACAAACCAAAATCAGTTAGCCACGTAGAGATCATTTTTCTCAACACACAAAAGATTAGAGGATGATCGTCTATAGATCTTTCTGCACAACCAGGCTATGCCGAGGCCCCCCCCCCCCCCCCCCTGCCACCGCGCCGGAGAGCGACGACGGCGACGGCGCATAGGCTGCCTTGCTGAATCCGGCCCCTACCCGGATGTGCACTGTTCCTGCATGTGCACGAGCAATGCATCGAGCGTGAGTGAGGCGCAGCAGATATATATAGGGGGAGTAAAAGCCTCCCTCCGTCTAGCATAGGATCTATAGGACTGAACTGAACTCAAGCCTGGGACGGATGGATGGGTGGAAATGTGCCCGCAGCATGTCTGCGTCTGCATGTGCACCGCCCCCCAGAGTTGGTTAGGTGCGAGAACTGACCTGATGGCGGAGAAACGACGCCGATTCCGCTGTGCCTCCTGTATTGGGTTCTGATTAGAAGGGTCTGATCCGATCGCCGGAGACACGGCTCCCCTTTGGCAATGTGCGCCTGCCGACCCCGTTCTGGGCGCCTGAAGTGACGGTGCGGAACTGGCCGGCGTAAAGCGGGCGACCGGCGTTGCCGCTTGCGTTTACCCCGCTTGCTGCATTCATCTGTGGCCTTGGCAGCAGGGCGCCATGCCGTGGACTTGTCACTGCCATCACTGCAACGCATTGGTCTGCAAAAGGGATGTGTGAAGTGGTTCAGCTTTGATATCGCGCGAAGTTGTTAAAACGCAGTGCTGAACTTGCCCGTCCGTCTGAAATAACCAGGTGCAAGACAGTTCAGGTAGTATCAGTACTGGTACTGATGAAGGGCGTTGGTCTTCTTCCCACAAGGAAAAAAAAGAAGGCATTGGCCCTCAGCATCTGTGTGCAGATCCCATCACGGTTCTAACAGATTGCAACACAGCGGTATTGAAAATAAGGGAGCTCCCAGGTGAAGATTGAAGCGATTTACATGGCCAGGGCACTTGTAAAAAAGCAGAGCAAATACGAAGGGGAAAGATAGGGCTGCCAATGGTAATGGCTGAGATTCAGATGCATCTGCCTGTCCTTGCCAGAACAGTGATAAAGAGGAGACCAATGCTGCGAAAACAAAAGAACATTTGCTTTGTATAAAAAACGAACAAACAAATTACACTGCGTGTACAGGTGTCCTCAACAACCAAACCAACAAATTCAAACATAACAAGTCCAGCAAGCTCATTTGGCTTCGCTTCTCAAACATGTTCCATACCACAAGGGAGGTAACCATAGGGTGTTGAGTGCCTTCCCTTTGCTTTGTAAATCTCTGGCAGAGTTTGGCTATGCTATGGTGATATCACCATCAGTTTTGATTAATCATGCATCAGGAGAAACAACTCTGTAAATAACCTCCATATTTTCACTTGAAAGTTGGGCAGCCTACAGAGGACAGAAAAAAAGATAAGAAAATATGGTACAGTAGTGTGAACATTCAGTTCAAACAAGGTTACTTTCTAAGCTTCTTAACACCTTTTGTTCAAAGATATTCTGAAATCCAAAAACATTTGCATTATACTCCACATAATCAAATGGTAGTTTGGTGTCATCTCCTCAAAGTCAAAATTTCGATTGTTAGAAAAAAGGTCTAATTCTGGTAGCACTGGAGAATGGTACAAAACAGATAATATAAATGGTACAAAACAGATGGTGCAACACTTGGTTGCATTAGACAAAAAAAAGGGCACTGCAATAAAGACTTCACAATTTGCATGCTGTCAAGCATAGGTATGGAAGGGTGTGTACAATACAAGGATTGCCAAAATTGAATAAATACAAGCACAAACTGTTGCTATTTTAGTTTGGAATATCTGCATGCACATGCAAACTGCCACCTGTAAGAATATTTGATGTGACCTGAACATTTTATCTTTTAGTACATAACAATTCTACACAACAAGACAATTACTCTTTTTAATTAGCTAGATGACCCAATCTTGGGTTGCATCTACACACCACAAAATCTTGTGCCCGATGTTGGAAACAGCTCTGGCATACCGCCGACATGTGTCTATGTATCAAATTTCCAACACAGGGTGACACAAACCAGTCCAAATATAAAAGCAACACCTAACGCACCTCAGGCGAGCATCTAACGGCTCTTAATATACTCTATAAAATTAAACATAAATGAATAACTGTCCACCGCCTTGCTTATCACCTATTGAGCATAGGTATACTTGTAACGATATGATATGCATAGTTAACAGCCATGTCTGATTTAGATATGGTCATGGTAGGAGCTAGGACAGACAGATGCATCTGAATCTCAGTCATTACCTCCTCCCGGGTTAGGTCCATGCCAGAACAGCCATGTCTGATTTAGATGTGGGTTAGGTCCCGCAGCGCCCCGGACACCTCCTCCGGGGTGAGGACGGCGGGGGCGGGCGCGACAGAGGATCCCGGCAGTGGAAGAGACGGGTTGGGTGGCGGTGAAGACATGATCGAACCGAAGCTAGCTGATACCAAATTGTTAGGAGCTAGGACCCTACCGGGTCTAGGGCGTAGGTTGTAGGGGAAGGAGGGGGTTGGGCGTGGTGCTGCTTGCGGTCGTCGGCGGCAGGGCGCCGTCGTGCAAGGGAGAGGAGGCGGCGGCGCAAGGGCTGGAGGTGGATAGGGTTAGGGTCCGGCTCCTCTGGGAGGGCTCTTTTCACTATTTTGACCCTTTTAGAAAACTTTCACACAAAATGAACTCCACACAAAACTATTTCACGATCTGACCCTTTTGGCAACGCCACAAGCCGTGGCATTTCTTCTCTATCTGAAAACGCCGAGCTAGCCAGCGTTGCTGGCCTGGTCGGGAAGCTACGTGGCAGGGCAGAAACGCCAAAGTATCTCGCGTTGCTGGAAACGCCAAGCATGGCTGGCGTTGGTGCCCATGCATGAAACGCCATGGGTGTTGGCGTTGCAAGTAGCTTGCTCATATTTTCATTTACTTATGAAATGGAGCAACGCTAGCTAGTTCGGCGTTTTTAAATAGAGAAGAAACGCCACGGTTTGTGGCGTTACCAAAAGGGTCAGATCATAAAATAGTTTTGTGTGGAGTTCATTTTGTGCGAAAGTTTTCTAAAAGGGTCAAAGTAGTGAAAAAGGCCCTCTGGGAGCCGGGCAATAGATTTATTCTTATTGCTTGATTGTCATAGAGTCTTACAACTAGTATATATAACCACGATGGAAAATAAAATAGATAACTTGCGGGCTAAGCCCCTAACTAAACCTGCCCAGTGGGCCTCCTACGGGCATAAGTCTGCCCGGTCATAACAGGTCAAGTACCAAACACCACATATGTGGTATTAATCTTTTTTGGCCAATGACAAAACATGAAATTCCAGGGACAGTGTTGAACCCAGGCATCCACGAAATGAGCTATGGCCTCCTTATTTCTGGAAGCCGCATATTACTAATTATGGAGTTCCCATTATGAAGAGGGGAGAAGTTTCCACCCCTGGAGTCGATCGCATATATTCTACATACGATGCAGGGACTAGGCGCATATGTGGTATTAACATTATTGGGCCACTGACAAAACATGAAATTCCATGCAGAGTATTGAACCAAGTTATCCACTAAATAAGCTATGGCTTGCTTATTTTTAGAAGACGCAAACCACTAATTATGGAGTTGTCATTAAGAAGAGGGGAGATATTTCCACCCCTGGACTTGATCGTATATCCTAAAAATGCATGGACTAGGTATATATGTGGTATTAACATTAGTTTGCCAGTAACAAACACGAATGAGCTATGGCTTGCTTATCAAGAAGGGTGATATTTCCACCCCTGCATTTGATCATCTATCGAATACTCCCTCCGTTCCGAATTACTTGTCTTGGATTTGTCTAGATACGGATGTATCTAGACTCATTTTAGTGCTAGATACCTCCGTATCTAGACAAATCCAAGACAAGTAATTCGGAACGGAGGGAGTACATGATATACAGACTAGTGTCGAAGCAACATATGCTATGTAGGAGACAGGAGGTAAATAAGTAGAGAGGGCAACATGAGTTACTAGGCCCATAAAAGTTGGCTAAGCTATACAACTGGGAATAGGACAAGTGGACATAAGATGTCTTCAAGGTGCTCTCCCCTGTTGCTGAAAGAAAGCAGAGATCTTGACATGTGCTCCTCTAAAGTGCTGGCCCGGGAATTGGGTGAACTTAAGTGGTTTTGATACTGTTTGTCTTTCTCAAACACACACAGCACAAGGAATAACATGTGTAGCAGTTACAATTGTTTCGGTAACAATTGAGGCTGCGAGGGTCTGTTGAGCGGCTCTGGGACACAGTAGGTAGGAGTTATATGACCATTGTGGTCAGCGTGCAAGGCTGACACACTAGGACTAGGGCGGCATATGCCAGAAACGATCTACTAGTTCGTGTCACATTGTTTAGTTTAGATTTATTTCCAGCACAAATCGTGACGAGACATGATTTATGGTGCAAATATAAGTTTACTTGCATAAGAAGCTCTGCACATGAGAAGCTCAATAAGATTATTAGGTACTACACACACTATAGTTTTCTATTTCATGCTTCGCTGAGTTTGCACAAATCGCTCTCTTTCATTTTGTTCCTCCTCACATGACCCCTAGGATCCACCATCAACGAATGATATCTGCATAACTCATATGCAAATAGACGAAAGTAAAGTTGAGATGGTGCCAAGAGAATAAATGGGAACCAGAAGATTCCATATTATTCTAATTAAAAACATTCCCAAAGAAAAGTGAGGTCATGAAAAGTAAAGATTACCATGCATCTAAACTCGACTATAAGGGAGTTCCAACCAAATCAGCTCAAGTATCTTATGTGGCCTTTGGGGGACTCTTCGGTCCTGAGAATTATCGTTGATCCAGTCAAAGTTAGGAATGGGCTGCTTTAGTGTTGCAAGCATCGTATCTTTGTTGATCACATTTGCTGGCTTACATTTTATTTCATTTCTCCGCAAAATAAGCTGCATTATATCACTAGAAGTTTTGCCCTTTAGTTGCAAACAAGGAAATCATGACCTATATATACGCATGTATTACCATATTACCAGATATCATATACCAGCATCGTAAGGGTATATTTGGTTGATAGCGATCCTTATTCTTAGAATAATTTGTATGCACTTTTGAAGCATCTCGTGGGATGTTTAAGCATGAACTATTCGTTGGTTTTATCCTTTTACTTTTTTTTCATTTACTTTTTACTATAGTCTATTCTTATATTATTTTTCTCTCCCACCATGGATTCTTTGGTCGAGAACTGTCTTTGATTTTATTTTTTTACTTTATTGAATTTAAGTGGGTGCAATGAAAAAACAAATTTAACTAGACTACTTACTATTAATATTGTTTCCTTGTGTGAGTAGGAGGTTTTTGTACACGTGTCTTTAGTTTCCCTTTTATCATCTCGTCCAAGAGAGGAAGTTCTTCTAATTCTACGAAGCTTTCTAGAATCCTTTTCTCTAGAATATCAGTTAAGAGAATTTCGGATTGCCTGGTACTCCACCAATTATTAATCCAAAGTTCTAACTCTATAGGTTCGGTACACTATACATTTTGTATATTAGTGGAATTTCAGTACATCGGGTCTTTCTTAGGTCTAGATGGGAGTGAAGTAGTGAAATGGAACTAAACAAGGGCGCCTTATTTGCATTAATTATAGCTTCCTTATTCATAGACAAAGTGGATTCGGAATTATCTTTCCTTCCAAGGATAACTTGTATCCACAACCTAGCCAAAGTTTGGCAAAAATAGAGGTCTATGACAGGCAGGCATAGTGGTGAGAAAATGTGGTGTGACACATCTGTGCAACCATGAGCAGTATCCACATCTTTGGTAAATGTGGATACCAACCAAACATGCCCTAATTGCAAGCATTTGAATGACCACTCAACAGAACAAGTATTTGTTTGCAACATTAATCAAGTCAACCGAACAAACATAAACATATTTAAAAAAGCTGAAATACCATATCCTGTCATTGCCAGTATTTCGTCACAGAGAACAACTTGTAGTCTAACATTATATTCATATCTCAAAAGACCTGATACTACGAGGGCAGTTTTCACTTTCATCTTAACAACAGCTCCTACAACAGATCCAGTGAAGCTATCAATGGTAGCTGTCAACTCATCACTTAACTCCTTTGCACGATTCACTTGGCACTAAACTGAAATAATGCCATTTTACCAGTGTTCCTTTTGCTCCAGTTTGGAAGCGGTCTACAAGTTACAAATATTACTAGGGCATCCTACTCTGCACTAATGTTTCCAGTTTGGGTTGCCACTTTGTAGGAGGTAAGTGCATGTACTACAGCCTCATCGCCTGCAAAACAGAACATGGAGGAGACCCACCTTGCCTAATGTGTGCTCTTAGAGACCATAACCTATTCATCTGGTGCCAGTCTCATCATGTCCAGCAATGATGATGCTATCATCTGCTATCAAAAGCTGAGATCTAGGCAAGTGTACAATAGCTTGTGGATGGACAACGTTTTCATCAAAGTACCCAGATAATGGATGGTGGATGTTCAGACTTGAGAGGAGAGAATATCTACACAAGCCAGCATCATTTTTGCTGCTGATGGCGACAGAACAGCTGCAAGACAGACGCACACAACAGCCCCGCATTTTAGCTCACCTAAAGCACTTGGCATGATATCGAACAGGCACATTCACCAGGATCACTGTACTGAGCGTAGGGTCTGACAGTCAACAAAGCTTGCACGATCTGGTAATCAGGATTTTACAGAATCTAATCATACTAATTTAAGTTGTTAACTATGTCATTAAACTGATAACGTTGTTAGCTCTAAGTTTCACTGCTTACATTATTATGTCCTCGTCATATGTTATAAGTTAGGAAAATGTTTTCGATACGGGTAACATAAATTAAATAAGTTTGATACTGAATTGAACTACACAAGCTTGTATGAAAAGGTTTCATCAAAATCAATTTTCGTATATCAAAAATAAATATCACAAAGTACCTAAATATATGTAGCTTCTGTATTATTGTCAGATCCTACAATCATATCCAGTCAAATGAAGAATGGTCCAATCTAGAGACTTAACCCTGGCAACTTTGAGCACAGCCTCCTCAACTACTGGAAACACAAACTGCTGAAGCAAGAGATGCAACGAATTTGTATATTTGTGTGTAACACAAGATAAAAGCCGGATCTGCCAACTTGCACACATTGTGCTGCCTGTCTTAGCATTTCATAATCATACTTGCAGCCATCTCACAATATCTGTAACTGTGCCCAGATCCTCCAACGCAACTGACACAAACTTCATGAATT
Organism: Triticum monococcum; assembly: GCA_034509565.1. NCBI lineage: Eukaryota > Viridiplantae > Streptophyta > Magnoliopsida > Poales > Poaceae > Triticum > Triticum monococcum. The sequence continues at coordinate 181,822,337 of CM067843.1, read as the reverse complement.
CAGAACCCCACCCTCCCACCCTCAACGGCTGAACACACACATGACCTCTCCCTTTAGTAGAGGAGATTCAGGCCATAGTTTTGCTCAGCCGTTATGAACCCAATTCACAACCATTATTTGTTCACACTAATTCACTGTCTCTGGTTCTGGTTCTGGTTCTACAGTCTACACTCTCCACATTGGAACCAATAAAGCGAGAGATAAATGATGTGCACGTCTATACCTTTTTTTTATCTATTTACCGGCCAATGCAGCTGAAACCCCTGCACACGGCGAGCCAGGCCGCGAAGAGTACACCGAGGAGCACGAGATCCACGAGGACGATCAGCCAGAGCTGGCGCCTCCACGCCCGCCCGGCGCCACCGCGAGCTCCATGCTCCCGCTTGGGCGTCCCCCGCGCGAGCTCAGCCTCCCTCCGCATCGCCTCCTCCGCCTCGGCCTCAGCGGCAGCGACGTCAGCAGCCTCGCGCGCGAGCGCCTCCTCGTTGGGGAACGGCAGGCGGAGCGCCAGCCGCGCCATCTCTTCGCGCATCCTGAACTCGGGGAGGCATCGCAGGCGGCGGAGGAAGAGCAGGAGGTGGGACGCCGGGAGCTGCGGCGCGAGCGAGACCGCGGCGAGCGCGAGCGGCGGGGCGAGGAGAAGCGCGTGCGCCCGCCCCGCCGTGGAGTGGGTGACGTAGCGGTGGTGCGGAGGCGCCGAAGCAGCGAGCGCGGCGGCGAGCGCCGGCAGGTCGCCGGTGCCGGCGCTCCCGGCGTCCGGGTCGTGGACGAGCTCGGCGACGAGGGCGCTGTCGCGGAAGGCGCACGCGTAGAGCAGCGGGTGCGAGGCCGGGAGCATCCGAGGCAGCTAGGCGGCGCGAGAGATTTCTCAGGGATTTGGATTCGCCGGGAGGCTGGGCGAAGAGGGGGACTGCACAAGGACAGGAGGTGGAAGAAGCCAGACTGGAGCGTTGTTTGATTTGAGTTCTGTGGAATGGGTACTAAAATTCTTTTGAATGCTTCTTCATGAAAATCTAAAATGATGTTTCGGAAGTCTTATCTATAATATCTAAACGAAATATGTATTTGGCAACCCTGTGCCAAATTGCAAAAACACCACACCATCTGGATGCCGTTCGTTTTGATTCAAATCGAGTGAGCGATATCACGCATCTCGCATCGCTTGAGCACCACATCTCTCGGCAGTTTTGCATCTCGCATCGCAACACTCAAGCGCGCCCCATCCCCGAGCTTCAACCACGCCGCATCGCCACCACCTTGCCGCGCCCCCCCCCCCCCCCCCCTCCAATGAGCCGCCGTCAGTGAGCCAGACCGCACTGCACCTCCCTGCTCTTTCTTTCCCCTCCATCCTCCTTCCTCCTTCTCTCTGTCTCATCTTCTTCTTCTCTCTGTTATCCCATCCGACGGGAGCTCCTCCACTGGATTCCACCCGCCTCGACGGCCGCGACCTCCGGTGACTCCTTGACGTCCGCCGCCGACCCCCGCCTGCACCTCTCCACCGGCCGTCTAGCTTGATATGTTGCTCGACGCCGCTGGAAATGCAGCTCCTTCGCTGTACCCCCTCTGCCCTGACGGTTGTGGCCTCCGGCGCCTCCCTGATGTCCACCGACGACCCTGCCTACACAGCTCCGGCAGCCGCTTAGCTTGCCGGTGAGGGTTTGCTCCCGTCGAGCACGTTGACCCCAACCACGTTCGCGAGCCTGCACCGTTGAATGGCCCGCAAGCAGTCCACCCTTCCTCTATTCCATTTTTCTCTTCTCCGGTATTTTTTGACCCGGTACTTTTCTTGGAAAGTATGATAATTGACCAGAGAAAAAATTGTTCAAAACATGCACTCAAAAAACTTGTGTTTAAATAACAAGATGATATATGCACCAAAGAATTGATAATTTAGGTACAAATACCGTGGTAGTTGTGACCTTGAGGAAAATTTTTGTTGAGAACAACTCTGATAACTTCAGTGTAAATAACATGATAATATACACAATAACTTATCATGGTAACATTGATCAAGAGAGAAAAGTTGTTGTAAAACATACCCCGGTAATTTTTATGCAAATAGCACGATAGTATACACACTGCAGACATGATAACTTACGCAAAAACACCGTATTAACTTTGATCTAGGAAAAAAGTTGTTGGAAACATACCCTCGGTAAATTTTGTGTAAACATCATGGTAATATACGCACCACAAACTTGACAACTTAAGCACAAACACCATGATAACTTTGACCCGGATGAAGTTGTTGAAAAGCATACCCTCGGTAATTTATGTATAAATAACATAATAATTTACCCGCCGAAGACCTGTAACTCTCGTTCAAACACTATGATAACTTTTTGACCTTGAATTTTTTTAACATTAACCCCAATAAGTTCTAGGTAAATAGCACGGTAATGTACTTACTATAGACACAATAACTTACGCAAAAACAGTATGGTAGCTTTAACCCACGGAAAAAGTTGTCAGAAATATATCGTTGGTAAATTTTGTACAAATAGCATGGTAATATATGCACCGCAGATGTGATAAGTTATTCACAAAGACCATGATAAGTTTGATTCGGGTAGATGAAGTTGTTGAAAATATACCCCGGAAACTTATGTGTAAATAGCACGGTAATAGTCTTGATTTGTGGAAGAGTAATAAAAAGTGATAATACGCATCACGTACAAATACCTGATAACTTATATACAAACATCATTGTAATATTTGACTCAATGGGGAAATTATTGAAATATACCCTCATAAATTTTGTGTAAATAGCATGATTGCATACGCATCACGTACAAATACTATGGTAATATTTGACTCGATGGAGAAATTATTGTAAACATACCCTCATAAATTCTGTATAAATAACATGATTGCATACGCATCACATACCTACGTACAAACACCACGATAACTTTGATTAAGAGGAAAAATTGTTAAAAAGATACCCCCGGGAAACTTATATGAAAACATCATGGTAATATATGAACCGCGGCTGATAACTCATGTACACGCACCGATATAACATTGACCAAAGAGCATGGTAGTATACAAACCTCAGACCTAAAAACAACATGGTAATATAAGAACCGCAAGCCCGATAACTTATATGAATACAACATGGTAATATATGAACTGCAGGGTCGGTGAACCATTCTTTATGCATTTGATAACTTATGTGGAAATAGCACGGTAACTTGTATATAACTGGCATGGTAATTTATGTAGCCTAAGCGTGGTAAATTTTGGCAAAAAAAGTCATCGGAACATGCTAACATGGGATCTAGTTTCGAAGTTCTCGGCGCGACAAATCTTTTATGTAGAAACGGTTTTTACATCGGACCGACGGTTTAAGCTACAAAACATTTTAAATTTTTTGAATAAAAAGAATCTAGAATGACATCAGCTTTTTTGTCCTCTATTGTATGCATATACTTAAAAGAAAAAATGCACGTGAAAGAAGAAATAGTCAAGCTAATATATGCATATATTAAAAGTGAAGAAAAATAAAGGTGTGGTAGTTTTGCTTATATGGCACACATGTGCCAAATATCACAGTCCATATCTAAATAGTTTATTTTCATCATCTGATTTCTCTAACCTCTCGTGCTTTCACATCATTTTAATTATTTTTTTGTCATTTGATTGACCATATGTTGCTAAGATCTGCGGCAAGAGTGAACCCCGTGTCTGCTTGACACCCCTCCTGTTCGCTCCTCCTTCCTGGACCCCGCAGAAGCGGAAGCGAACTTTCTCCATCTGAAACGTTAGAGACAAAACCCCTAATCATAATCTTTGCCCGCTCCCACCCCCAACCATCGCTCTCTCTCTTCCCCAATCGACGTAAGCCCCACACAGACAACTGAGCCCAACCTCCTTTAGGGTTTGTGACCGCCAAAGAGAAGAGAACCGACGGCTACGGGGGGTGATGGCGACTTGGCAAGGGTAGGATTGCAAGACCATTTATCTGGAGGATGTGTGGAACTTCATGCAGATGGACATCAACAAGCTCATCGACATTATCAAGGACAAGCTAGAACCGCACTTGAAATCCGAGGACTCATAATGCTCTACACGTAAGTCGCCTCCGCCTCTTTCGGGCCATGCCTAGGCTAGGTCTGATTCTATCTGATCTGGTGCTGATCTTGGCGCCTCATGTTTATCTTTTTTATTGCGTTGATTGGATATACAACATGTGCACGCAGAACCACCCTCACGACTACTCGCAGTAGCTCGGGCGACGATGAGTTGATTCGCCTGCTCCCCTAATGCGTAGATGTCGTTTTGTGTGTTCAGATTTTTTATCCCATGTTTTGTATGTGTCTGTCAGTTCTCTGATGCAACGAATCTAATTGTCTGTTTGGTTTCGACGGTCCTATAGTTTAAGTTCTGCATCGGCAAGACAAGATTTTTGCGAGACAATTAACTGATGCACTTCTAGGCACAACAATTTGTAAATCTCTGAATTTAAGAAGGTCGCCAAACATCGTGCTCGACTTGGTAAGTCACACATAACTTCAGACTTTTGTTTTTGAAATTAACTTCAGACATTCTGCTAAGAAAAATAAGCAGCCTTGAAATGCTTCTCTTATTTGGGAACTGTACTAGTGGTTGCTAACAAATGACAAGAACAATACTCCACATCTCTTGTGCTAGATTTACTGCAAGAGTGTATGACAAATAAATAATAGTTTGATCTTGAATCTTAATTTTGGATCTCTAGATTTTGCAGGTTGGACCGTCCAAGATATGCCATGTATCTGAACTTAGCTAGCCCAGTTTGTCATGGAAAGTTGTAGCCTGACTGAAACTCTTTAGATTCTTGGATGAAGGTTAAACCTAAAAAATCCTATCTGCCTCGGCTTCATCATCCAACTAACCTAGATACATTTTAACTTCATGGTCATGTTCACATAAATACCTACAAATTAGTAATTCAAGAATAGTAGTACAATTGTAGTTTAGCTTAAAACAATCATTACAAACTCATTAATTAATGGGCATATGAGGAGACACATGATGGACTTCAGAATACCATTCTTGATATGAATCTTGCCATCAAATCCTTATGTAGCACCTCCATGTATTCTCCTATGCAGGTGGACTTGCTTATGCCACTTCTCCCTTATCTACCTTGATGGTCGATCCACTTATCGGTGTCTCCAGTTCCCCCGTGTGGCATGGTAATTGAGATGTGCAATGTTGAGCCAAGAACCATGGATGTAGTCTCATATGTGGATGTTTTCTTTTACTTTTCTTTAGTATGTATGATGCTGACTTACCATCCTATTTTCCAGGTTGAAGGTATTCGTAATGGCATATTCAAAGTTACATTAGACAGATATCGAGTTGCTGATGGAATAATTTTTTCTTTTGTACGACTTTTCACTTGTGCTATGTTGTTAACCATTAGTTTGCATCTCAATAATGGCATTTCGTTTGTTTTAAGACTTGCAAGTAAGTGATTAGTGGTTTTGCTATATTGGTACATTTTAAGTTCAGTTAAACAAGGTGACCTTTCTCTACAAGTTTTCGTGTATGTGGCAACAATATTTTTTGTCTACTCTAGTTATTTTTGTTCTAAAAGATAGTCAATGCTTTACTTGCACATTTTTTTCTTTTGAGAATCACTTGCACTTTGATGATATTCCATAAATAAGTATAGTTGTTCAGTGCAGGTAACAAGATAATCACATATACATGGATCCAAGATCTAAATTTATTCCTTTTTCATTCATCTATATCTATGTTGATTCTGATGTAATATTTTCATGTATATAAAAGGCAAGTGTTATCATTGAAAGACTTCTTCATTCAAATGTTTTTTATTAACACTATTGTTACTACTAGATCCAAGCAATGCTTTTGTATGCACAACATTTGAAAGATATGTTTCCCCGCAAAAGGGAGATATTTTGATGCACATGCAAGTCATTATTTTTCTTTACACGCTTTATTTCTCCACACTATAAATTTTAGCCAAAAATATCCCGCAGCAACGCGCAAGGAATTATCTAGTTTGGCCTATGTAGTAGCCTTGTTTCACTTCTTTCCTCTTTTTTCCTATTAAGAGCTTTCTCGGAATCTCTCCTTTGTCTCAAACTTCTCGACCCCTCAGCCAGCAGCCAACTTCTACGAGAAGTTCGTTGAGCGTTTAGGGGCATAACTTGTTTCTTCGAACGATTTTCAACTAGCTCTAGTACATAGCGGGTCAAGCTCACCTTGAGGAAGGGAAGGATGACCCATTAGGGTAGCTTGGGGAGGGTGTGGTGATGGGGTCGACGGGCTGTGGTCGGCACATGACGAGGTCCGAGTGCATGTGGCGACAAGGAAGGGGGGAGAGGGTCGGCTAGGCGGCAGTGTCCTTGAGGTAGTGTAGGGGCGGTCGGGAGTGTCACTGTCGTGCGGGTAGGGTTTGTGCAGTGAACCGGGAAAAAGGCCAGGGAGAGAGAATATCGGGAGAGATGGAAGAGATAGTGAACTGATATGCATCACTTGGTGGTAACATGCTTCATGTAATTTTCTCAAACTCCTCAAACGATATATTCATAGGTCTGTCTTGGGTAGCCTTCGCTACTACTATTGTATTAATTATAACCCATGGTAGCTTTTTGGAGTTAGCTTCACAAAGTTACGATGTTCGGTCTGGCTCCACCCGCAGAGCCGACGAAGCGTAGCGTCGGAGCATTGTCGAACCTTTCCTAAAGACATAGGGAATTGTTGATCTTCTCCATTTCTTGCTCCACCCCCTGTCCTTGGTGCACTTTGAATGGCTCCTTCATTGCTTGCCCTCTTCATCCATTGCTTATTATCACTTATAATACCTCGGTACACGACACACAACCTCTTTCAACATGATGTTTCACCGCCTATCATGTTCGTTGATCATAGATGCTAAACAGTTGCATAACCAACAACACGACACCTTGCTACCCTCGTCATTCTCAAACTACCTCTATCATCATTTTATCGTTGCCCCTTGGAAGACCATGGGGGGACACATGTGATCCCTAGTCACAAACCTTGATCTCAGCAGTATTATCGAGGTTTGCAAACGCCACCCCATTTGCGCCTCCCCGGCGGGCTCGAGAGGAGGTAGTAGTAAATGAACTTGGACTTAGAAAAAATAGAAGCATTAGAGAGAATGAGAAGCTCGTCCACCATCATCTTTTCTCTTGATCCAATTGTGTGCCATGCATGTGATGTGTGGATTTTGTAAGTTACTAAAACTGTGTGCTTGTGTAAGGTGTTTGTGGAAAGCTTTTTCTAATATAATACATATGGATGATAAGCAACACATAATAATAATAATAATAATAATAATAATAATAATAGAGTAATATGGTGATTGTATGTTAAATTATTGAGCGCGGGAAACACAAAAAGGAGTTACCTGACAAGTCATAAACTACATTCCTAATATCCTTGTCAAAGAAGAAAAAAACTACATTCCTAAGATCCTTTTAGTATATGCAACATGGATTATGTTTGAAGTAATAATTGATGCATTATACACTGACATAGGTAACTTTATCATATTTAGTAAGCGGGTTGCCATGAAATAAACATTTAACTATGTAACCCTTTTATGATCAATAATTCAATTCGGTGCCCGAGCTCATCTACACCTGATGAGCAATAAAAGTAAAAAAAAATCAAGAATACCATTTTTTGTGGTGCAAGATCCCCAAATGCATGATCTTCGTGCAAATTTTCGGAGTTCTTGGGCATTCGAGGAGCTCGTGGCAAAATGTAAAATCACGTGTGCACAGTGTTGTTTTCAAAATTTTCTTAGACACCCAGCTTTTTTCACGAGCTCCACGAATGTCCAAACTTCACCAATTTTTGCAAGGGCATAACGCACGTGAGTATCTCGCACCACAAATAAATTCATATTTAGAAGTTTTTTGCTATTTAAAATGAATTTACTGTTCACACCTACATCTAAGCCCGGGTGCAGAACAACCGCATCCGTTAATCTAGTGGGCTCACTCAAAAAGTTAAAAAAATTACAGATCATATGTATGTTATTATGGGGTATGTTTTTATGGCTTTGAAACTACATGTGAGCTTATAAATATCTTTTTTGAGCTATTAGCCTATTTGAGATTGTGTGCACTATTGAGAGAGAGAGAGAGAGAGATTGTGTGCACATATCCGGAAGCGGATTAGGAGCACTCGGGTGCTCCACCCCTCTATATTCAAAAATAATTTAATAATTCAAAAAAGCCAAAAAAAAATCTTGGATATATTTTTGAACCAAATATGACTAGGTATTGTACTCATATATAATGTTTGGCCAAGGAATAATTCTCGTTGACTTCAGGGCAAAAAAAAAACAAATTTATGACGACAATATAGCATGAATAGTATTTGTATCTAGCATTTTTGAGGAAATCTTTGACCCGGGATACAATAAAAGTCATTTCCTATTTAAATCTTTTTATACGAGTGCAATACCTGGTCATGTTTGATTTCATAAAAAGTTTCGGGATTTTTTGACTTTTTTTGAATTACTAAATTATTTTTGAATATAGGGGGTGTAGCACCCGAGAGCTCCTATGCATTTTCGGCACATATCCTCTCTTGTTTTTCCTAGTTTTGGGCAACCACACTTATCGTCAAGATTGTGTGCACGGCACATGATGAAAATTGGGGGATAATGTGCTTCCTCGTACCTAAAACTATATCTATGGCAGCAAGTACATAAGTACATGGAGGCTGCGTTGGACGCGGACACTACATGCAGCATGTCGGCTCCAACAAGTCCACTATAATTTAAGCTCGTTTTAAGTTTCATGTGGCCATGTGACTATGTGAGAACCGTTGGAGGTTGGATCTCAACGCTCAGCGCCGCTTGCGAGTTAAGCTTGTCCAAGATTAGATTGTCTTGAACAACTAGATTTGTTTTTGTATTCCATTTCCCGTTAAAACACAACACTTTGAGACCCGTTGTACTCTTCAAATATTGAGAGACCCCTTGGGTGGATTAGCGAGCGGCTCGGCTCATTAAGGCTCCTGGTCACTCAGACTTGGACTGTTAAGGTTTTTATTTTTGAACGGACGCCGGGCGAAAGCTTCCCCACCTGAATATATTATCACTTAACAAACATAGTTGTCAAAAGAGAATCAACCCTAGACACTTTGAGACCCGTTGTACTCTTCAAATATTGAGAGACCCCTTGGGTGGATTAGCGAGCGGCTCGGCTCATTAAGGCTCCTGGTCACTCAGACTTGGACTGTTAAGGTTTTTATTTTTGAACGGACGCTGGGCGAAAGCTTCCCCACCTGAATATATTATCACTTAACCAACATAGTTGTCAAAAGAGAATCAACCCTAGATGAGAGGTAGCTTAACCCAGGGGCGGAGCCAGGATTTAGGGGGGGGGGAGGGGGGGGGGGCAGACGACGTTGAAGCCAGAAATTTTTTTGTGCCTCACATACTACCCAATGATTCTATATTCAAGTATCATTCAAATCTAACTTTGCCTACACACACAAATTTTGTTTGCAGCTGAAGGGTGTCTAGCGATAGCTAATTGGTCAATAGCTTCAGATATGTGTCAAGAAGACGAAGTTGATAATCAAACTATTCTAAAATATGACATGAAGTGTTGTGCTATAAACCATTTTCATATTAAAATGTAAGATATACAAACAAGAATAATCATGCACTCCCTCCGTTCCTTGATATAAGGTGTATAGATTTTTGAGAAAAAAATTCAAAATATAAGGTGCCTTGCGTTGCACCACTCATTTGGATAATTTTTTTAAAAGATTTGATTACATTTACTTACATTAGGCAAGCTCCTCTATTTTCTCATGTCAATTAGTCAGGTATAATCTCGCCTAAAACTTGTAAAATTTCCACTCCACGTGCATTCTTTAATTTCCGTGCCAAAAACTATACACCTTATATTTAGGAACAGAGGGAGTATTACCATATGGTTGGCTTTTAGTTTCCATTTATATATGTTTGAATGTCAAATCATCGGTGGTTGTATTAGGAAAATTGATTGTTTAATTTGCAAAAAATGATCAATGTTGCCATATAGTTAGAGAATCAACTCCAACCCCTCCTCATTGACGGGTCCGAGATTTTGAACGATTGCAAGTGCCTATACCTTACCGCAGCGACCCATCACAAATCATCACAGCCAATATAAGTAAATTCCGATGTAGAAGTTCAACATGATACAAGATGAGAATAGAGAGAGATTAATAGACAATGTGATCTGTTATCCTTGGGTAGTTTTTTTCCTGCAGCCCGAAGAATTGGTGAGTGAAGCAGCTTGTATCGCCGTATGAATCAGATCTTTTCTTAGAGCATCTCCAACAGTCGTGTTAAAAGACGCGCGCGCGGTAAATTGGCTTTTTAGCGCGTACGGGACGTTTTCGCGCGCTCCAGTGATGGCGGGAAACTAGCGCGCGCGTGGAACGATTGCGCGCGCGGGGGAAAAGGCGGCGGCTCGCACGCTACATTTGGCGCGCCGCGTCCAGCGCGCCTATAAATTACAGCGCCCTCTGCCGCTCTCTCCATAAATTACAGCGCCCTCTGCCGCGCTCTGCCGCCGACACGCCACCACCGTGCCACCATGCCGCCTCGCCGCCGGGGAGGTACGGGCTACTGCGGCGTCCGCGTGCGTCTGTCCGGCACCTACTCCGCCGAGATTCGATCGGGCGGCGGCATGCGGCTCCGTCTCGGAACCTTCGACACCGCCCAGGAAGGCGCCCGCGCGTACGATGCTGCGGCGTGGCGCCTCCTGCGGTCCTGTCAGGACATGAACTTCGCCGACGTGGGGACGCGGGAGCGCGCATAGGAGTTGGCGCCCTTCCGTGGCTTCTCACCAATGAGGATCGTCGCAAGCACCGAAGGCGGGAGCATCGTCTCAGGCTGGCCGAGATGGACGAGCAAGCCATGACGCTGTGGAGCCATCGCTTCCCGGAAGACACCAACGAGGAACAGTTCTTTGCCCAGAGGAGGGCGAAGAGGGCGAAGAGAAGGGAGGAGCGAGCCAACTATCGCGAGGACAAGCGAACGCGGAAGAAGATCGCTAAATACAACCAAGCTCTAGGAGATGCGTCCTCCTGGAACTCCGGCGACGAGCGGTTCCTTACGCCTACGCTCCGATGTCGGAGGAGAACATCACCGAGACAGAGTTCAAGTCGGACGAGTAGTGTAGTAGTAGGAGAACTATCTACGAAATTAAATATGTATTGGATCGTAGTAGGAAAAAACTGAAATATAGCGCGCCTGCTGGAGTGGCATGGACGCGCTTTAATTTACGTCTACCGCTGAAGCCAGCGCACCGCCGCGTGCAAAAGCTGATTAAACCGACGCTGTATTATGACTTTTAGCATGCGGCGTGTTTCGCGGCGGTTGGAGATGCTCATAAGAAAGACCAACGGCAAGAAAACGGCAAAGGCATACTAATACAGCAGCGGCGCATCCCTAACCAGGCATGTGCTAATCACGGAGATAATGTCTAGCGCCCTGCCTTTTTTTAGGTATGGACTTAAAAAATGCCTAATTAGTGGGCTTGTATGTGGGCCTTTTTTCTTCCTTTCTCAAGAATTCAGGTAATAGAGGAGGGGGCAAGTACATTGAAATCATTAATTAAGGAGTACTCGTTGCAAAGAATACTCTACTTTCCCAGGTTGCGACAAGTGACGCATACGCAGCGCGCCACTTGATAAATGGCGCACACGCAGCGCCCCATTTGTCGCAACCTGGGAGTTTTTTTCTTTTTTCATAGATCCGTTTATTTAAAACGTTTTATCTTTTAAATCGTGCGTCCAAATCTCGAATCGTTTTCATCATTGGATTCGTCGCATCGAGATCTTTAAAATTAGATCCTATGTTGATAGGTTTTGACAAACTTTTTTATGAAAAAAACCGGACGAAAAAAACCGGGCAAAAAACCCGAACCGTGAGCACGGTTCTGTTCCCTTTCCGAAAGAGGCACGTCCATACCTCTCACGAAATCACACCCGTGCCTCTTGTGAAAACAAAACCGTGACTCTCGTGGAAGGAAAAAAAATAGAAAATGCGTTTTTTTCATTTCCGAGAGGCACGGCCGTGACTCTCGCGAAAGCATAATCGTGCTCTCGCGAAAACAAAACCATGACTCTTGTGAAAGAAAAAAACAGAAAACGCGTATTTCTTTCCTTTCTGAGAGGCACGGCCGTGACTCTCACGGAAGCACAACCGCGCCTCTCGCGGAAGCAAAACCGTGACTCTTGCGAAAAAACAGAAAACACGTTTTGTTTTTCCCTTTCCGAGAGGCACGGCCGTGACTCTCGCGAAAGCACAACCGTGCCTCTCACAGAAGCAAAACCGTGCAAAAGAAAAAAAATAGAAAACACGTTTTTTTCGTTTTCGAAAGGCACGACCGTGACTCTCGCTAAAGCACAACCATGTCTCTTGCAAAAAAAAACTGTGACTTTCGCGAAAAAAAGACGTGTTTTTTTCGTGTAAATTTTTTTTTTGAATTTTTTTATCGAAAAGCTAAGGAAGACCGGGAGAAAACCAAAACGTCGAAAAAACCCGGGAAAAACTGTTTAAAAAGTCGAAAACGCATGCAGAAAAATAAAAAAATAAAATCCGGAGGGAGCGTCCAGAGCGCGACACGTGTCGAATGGCTGAGAGCGCGCCAAGTGACGCTGATCGTTGCGAGGCTCCGAAGGAGCGCTCATTAATTAGTTGCTCCCCAAGTATGTTCTTCGTTGCAAATCATGTCGCTAATAGACCGCTGCCTACAATGTTCGCTCGATCGTTAGGGGGGGCCAGGCCCCTGCTCCGCCACTGGCTTAACCAAGATTTTTTTACGAGGAAAACTCTCAATCTATTCATCAACTGTCAAGGTAGTACAAAGAACATCAAAAGTAAAAAATACATCTAGGTCAGACCAGCCTAACAACGACTACTAGCACTGCAGCGAGCCGAAGGTGCGCCGTCATCTTCGTCCCTCCCTCATCGGGGCCGGGCAAACCTTATTGTAGTAGACAGTCGGGAAGTCATCGTGCTAATGCCCCATAGGACTAGCGCGCCAGAACGGCAACCGCCGCCGATGAAGAGAAGTGTAGATCGGAAAGATCCAACCTGTAGACACATGAACACAGATGAACGATGACAAGATCCACGTGGATCCACCGAAGACAAACGCCGACCGAATCCCGCGAGATCCGCCGGAGACAAACCTCCACACGCTCTCCGGTGATGCTAGAAACACCACCGGGACAGAGACAAGGCAGGGAGAACCTTATTCCATCTTCAGAGAGCCGTCGCCGCCTCGCCTCTCTGAGCAGGACACAAACCCTAACAAAACTTAAAAGAGCATGAAAAAATGAAGCCCTCCCGTCGGCAAGCGTCAGGATCCATCATGCCTCCATATGGCTCAAAGACCATAGGAGACGAGGTAGTCCAGCTTAACCTGGATCTGGCAGCATCTCTGAGCATAATGTTCCAGAATCTAAAGACCCACACCGAGAGATTAAAGATAATGCTTTCATAGAGTGATACTTGCAATGTGGTGCTCATCTCGAAAGATAAGTGCATTGCGTGAGTCCGTTAAGGTTGTTATCATTAATGAGCTAAAGGCTAAGACGGGATCAGTTCATTAAAATCGCATGAACACTCGTCACACATGTTACGAGTACAAGATCACTTCATGCAGGAGAAACTAGCAATTTCCCGATTAATTTATTTTATAAAAGGGAAAATTTTGTTTTTGCCACTCTAGATTTTGCCAATTTTTCTTATGCCACTCTAGATTTTGACATTTCATTTTTGCCATTCCTAGTTTTTGATAATTATCACAATTGCCATTCCGATGGCAAAAGCAAAATTTTCAGAGTGGCAATTGTGATACATTTCAAAAGCTAAAGAGTGGCAAAAATGAAATAAAATTATTTAGCTTTTGCCACAGAATGGCAATTGTGATAATTGTCAAAAGCTAAGCATTGGAAAAGTGAAATGTCAAAATCTAGAATGGCATAAGGAAAATTGGCAAAAACAAAATTTTCCCTTTATAAAAAGTTATGATGATAGTAGTAGTAGTATTAATTTCATACTAACATTTAAACATGTTAACACGTACTAAGCATGAGCATGAACATCCATGATAAAAGCAACACACCTAGCACATAAACTAGGAAATATGGGATGAACATGTCATACTCTCCAGTCAGAAAGGTCAACGTTGTGGCGATAGTGACAGAGATGTCAGCAGCCTTTTTCATTGCGTCATCAACCATGGTGATGTTCTAAAGGTTGAGAGCGTAGTCGAAGTAGAGGACAAAGACAAACAACGATGAGTAGTCATGGCGAGACACTCCCAAGAAGCTAATCGCTCTTCTCCTGGTGCAAGATCATAGAAGGTGGGGTTTTGGAGGCCTACACCATTGTACAACCGTGCACGCGGTTGATGGGATGGGTGATGGCGTCCTGAATTAGGGGGTAGTCACCATGTTGGCCTACCACTCATGGACCGGGCCGAGGACCTACAAACAACCAAAGAATGGGTCGTGTTTACCATGGCCCTTGGCATACTCAAGATGAATCTTTCAGAGACTTGACGCACACTTCAAGGCATGTTCAAATATTCAGCATGTTTATCTCTAGATCCAACCGAGTATGTGTAACCCTAGGTACACCCCGGTCCCAATATAAGCCAGGGGGCTTAGTCCATAGAGGAAAGACTTTTAGACTCACTCATACGATCTCGAGGTAGACCAACTTGTACTTTGTACCCCATCCACAATCAATACAATACAAGCAGGACGTAGGTCTTTACCTCTTCGAGAGGGCCCGAACCTGGGTAAACACCATGTCTTTCTACTTCATGTTACCATCTATCCGAGACTACCAAGTCGGGACCCCTGTCGATGTCAAAACCGGCGGATCTCGGGTAGGGGGTCCTGAGCTGTGGATCTTGTTGGGTCAATGGGGAACAAGGGATGAATGACATGATATTTACCCAGGTTTGGGCCCTCTCTAAGAGGTAAAACGCTACGTCCTGCTTGATTATATTGAAGTGTATATGAGGATTACAGAGTTGATCTACCATGAGATCAGATGAACTAAAGCCCTAGGAGAGTAGGATGGTGGTTGTTGTTCTCAGGGAGCCATGAAGCTCTGGTTTATATAGACACCATGGGTATTAGGGTTACACATGGTCGCTTACAAGGAAGGAATAATAAACATGGTCGCTTACAAGGGAGCCATGAAGCTCTGGTTTATTAGAGCTTCATGGCTCCCTGAGTGTCTACCATGAGATCAGATGAACTAAAGCCCCCGATCTAGCCTCCAACATCGGTGCTTCATGGCTCCCTGAGTGCTTGACGTATCTGAAGTCTCCGGCTTGCGGGGTGAGTTCTCTCCTCCTGTATATTCGGCATAACCTTATTTAGCCAGGTTCCCAAGAGTTGCTTAGCTTGAGTTCAGCCATGTGTTAACCGGGTAATGTTCAGATCCCAAACTGCAAATGTTGCTTAGCCCCGAAGGCCAGTCGTTCTAGTGTGAATAGTGCCTTTGCCTGACAGCTTTTGACGAAGGGTCACAACTGGTCACAAATATTGAACCACTACGAAGACTCGATCCATGGTTCGAGGCAATGCCTCCATTGGCATGCCCCATCAATATGGAGACAGTGCCCATTTTTTAAGGGATATGATCAATGATTTCGATTCCCCCAGTCACTGTAGCGACCCGACCTCAAACGGTCAAGTCTCTGTGCTTCAGTGTCATCCCTGGATAGGTAATGCTGACACACACAGTACTCGAAGGATTTATAACAGAGTAGCAATCACACACTTATTACATCAAATGTCTCCAAAAGAGAACTTATTACGATAAATATGGCTTCAGGCCATCTAATACGATAACAGCGGAAGGCTTGGAAGATAAAGTGAGTCCATTAACTCCAACGGCATAGCTGAGCTGCACGACAACGACCTAGCGAACCTTACTCCTCGTCTGAAAAGTCTGCAACGTGATATGTTGCAGCCCGGAAACGGGTCAGCACATGGAATATGCTGGTAATGTAACACAGTAGATCAATGAACAGAAATAATGCTATCACTATATGCATATTTGGCTGGTGGAGACTGTATGGTTATAATGTTTTTGCGAAAAGCCAATTTTCCCCTACAACAAAGGAATACGTTTTATTTTAACTATCATGGTAGTTTAAACAACATTGAGAAGGTTCCACCAACTCAATCCCAATTAAAGTAGTTCGCTGGCCCAACAAATTAATTTAGAGTGATGAGATACAATAGGAAAATCCAAGTACTAGATACTCAAGATGTCCATAACCGGGGACACGGCTAACCATGATTAGATTGTACACTCTGCAGAGGTTTGTGCACTTTTCCCCATAAGATTTGAGCTCCTCCGTTGGATTTCTCGCACTACACGATGTTTGAGAAACGGATGACCGAGACACAGTCTTTCAGAAACATTTACTCTTTACTCTGGGCAGACAGTTACACCTACTTTCCCTCTACATCTGCTAGCCCACCACTGAAAGAGCTCACACAACTTACTTAACTATGCCAGAGCCCATAATGGCTTGTGGTTGCACACGGAAGTTTCTAGCATGAATAATCTTAAGATCCCTCTGAGCCTGGGTGGCGGACCGTAGGATGATCACACGGGTACTCTGGGATATCCTAGGACAACACTGGATTCTCCAGGTGCCCAAACAAGCAATCCACCCAGATGTGTATTAAAATTGCCACCTTAAGTTGAACCATTAATTAACAATCTCACATCTGTCATGTATACACTCAAACCTAATCCACGTCTACGAGCATAGCATAGCAATATAAGCAACGTAGAGGTAACTCCCGAGGGTTTGATAATAAAACAGGTAATAGGTTCTACCTCATCATCTACTTCCCAAACCCACAAGTTAATCACATCCTAATCATGCAGTGTTTGAGGATTGGAACTAATGCATAAAAACAGGGTAATAAAGGGGTATAATCAAAGTGTTACTTGCCTTGCTGATGATCCGTGAAACCTAGAGACTCGTAGTAGCACGCTTCGCACTCCGTGTGTTCTATCGCAGACAAACAATAGCATACATAAGCAATCAAACAAAGATGTACGGGTAAAAGTAAAACTCAAGTAAGAAGATCTAACCAGAAATTTCAACTTAAGAACTCCGGTTTGCAAAAAGAATCAAATCAAATGGAGCAACGAAACTCAAACTGCGAAAGAAACAAGATCCGATTACTAATCTGGACTAAAGTCAAATTTTACAGTACCAAAATCTTGTTCAAGTTGGTTAAACGGAAAGAGGGCTTCGAGACGAAGATCTAGGCGCTTGAATCACATGATTCCGATAAACGAGCGAAAAGATAAACTAAAACGAAAATCGGATCAGAAATCGCGATCGAAAATAATCGCAAAAAACCCGAGAAAAAGGAAAAACAGACGAACACGCTAACGAACAAATGTTCGTTGTTTGTGACTAATGGGCAAAAACCGTTCGTTAAAACGAATGTACGGACGAACGTCCGCTAAATAAACTAAACCGAGAAAACCAACGAACCTGTCAAAAAGTGTAACTAGGTTTTTTTTAAAAAAACCCGACGGTTTTTACCTAAACCGAAAAGACCGAACGACGAGATTCGAACTCCTGCGCGGCTCCGGCGGCATCCGGCGAACGGGCGACGGCGGGATGTGGCGCGGGGCGGCGGAGGGTGGCGCGGCAGCAGGCGGCGAGCGGCGGCGGCATGCGGTAGCGGCGACGGGGCTGGCAGTGGTGGCGGCTTGGGGCTCCAAGGGGGGGCCCGGGTCCGGCTTTTAATGGGGAGGGGAGGCGGCTTGCCGGAGGGGGCGAGGCCATGGCGGCGGCGGCTCGGACTCCCTCGAGGAGTCCGGCTCGGAGACGAAGGCGGCGCGGGGTTGGCTGGGCCGCGGCCCAGTTCGGTCCGGCGGGCTTTCTCTCTTTTTTTAAACATATTCCACTGAAAATAAATCCTAGAAAAATAAATAAAAATCTAAAAATAACAAAACAAATTTTCACCATCTAAATAAAATATTTAGAACAAGGTGAACATTTTCTTGGCCTAAAATGCAATTTTTGAAAAATGCATAAATTTTTCCTATGCAAATATAATAGCAATAAAATCCGAATAAAATCAAAAAGTTGATTTTAAAATTTTCCTCCAATATTTTGTTTATTCTGGAGAAGTCATATTATCTCCTCTCATATATTTTTATATGAAATATTTTTGGAGAGAAAAATAATAAAACAACTGATCCTCGTTTTGATATTTGATAAAGTTCAAATATGAAAACCGTGAAATCCCCAACTCTCTCCGAGGGTCCTTGAGTTGTTTAGAATTTCGAGGATCGCGAAACAAAATGCAAATAAAATATGATATGCATGAATGACCTACGTATAACATTCCAAATTGAAGATTTGGGATGTTACAAACCTACCCCCTTAAGATGAATCTCGCCCTCGAGATTCGGGTTGGCTAGGAAATAGGTGTGGGTGGTCTTTGCGAAGATCATCCTCTCATTCCCAAGTGGCTTCATCCTCGGTATGGTGGCTCCACTAAACTTTGCACAATTTGATAACCTTGCTGCGAGTAACTCGGCTAGCAAACTCTAAAATCTTGACAGGCTTCTCCTCATACATCAAATCACTGTCCAACTGAATTGCTTCCAAGGGCACTGTATCTCTCAGAGGAATATCGGCCATCTCCGCATGACACTTCTTCAACTGGGAAACATGAAACATGTCATGTACTCCTGACAGTCCTTCGGATAACTCCAACTTGTAGGCAACTTCTCCCATGCGTTCCAAAACACGGTATGACCCCACAAATCTCGGGGCTAATTTACCCTTAACTCCAAAACGTTTAACTCCTCACAAAGGTGAAACTCGCAGATATGCTCTGTCTCTGAGTTCATAGACTACCTCCTTGCGTTTTGAATCTGCATAACTCTTCTGTCGGGACTGAGCTACCTTCAGTCTATCTCGAATTAGTTTAACCTTCTCTTCTGATTCCTTAACCAAATCTGGTCCAAACAACTGGCGGTCTCCAACTTCATCCCACATCAACGGCGTCCTGCACCTTCTTCCATACAGGGCTTCAAACGGTGCCATCTTCAAACTGGCCTGGTAGCTGTTGTTGTATGAGAACTCTGCGTAGGGCAAATTATCGTCCCAACTAGATCCGTAGTCTAATGCACAAGCTCTCAACATGTCCTCCAGAATCTGATTGACTCTCTCAGTCTGCCCATCTGTCTATGGATGAAAAGCTGTACTGAACTCCAGTCTGGTACCCAAGGTCTGGTGCAACTGATGCCAAAATTTTGAAGTAAACTGCATTCCTCTATCTGACACGATGGTCCTCAGAACTCCATGCAGACATACGATCCCGGTCATGTATATCTTGTCCAACTTCACACCTGTATACGTGGTTTTTATGGGGATAAAGTGAGCCACTTTCGTCAAGCGATCAACTACTACCCATATAGAATCATATCCTGATTTGATCCTAGGCAATCCGGTGATAAAATCCATGCCAAGCTTATCCCACTTCCATTCGGGTATCGGCATAGGCTGTAGCAATCCTGCTGGCTTCTGATGTTCTGCCTTCACTCTCTGACGTACATCATAGACAGCTACATACTCGGCAATACCTTCTTCATACCAGTCCACCAGAAACGCTCCTTCAAACCCAAATACATCTTCGTGTTTCCGGGCTGTATCGAGTATGGCGAGTCATGAGCTTCCTATAATATCAACTTCCTGATCTCTGCATTATTGGGCACATATATACGGTCCTCAAACCACAAGGTGTCGTGCTCATCCTCATGAAACCCTTTGGCTTTCCCTTCACTCATCTTCTCCTTTATCTCAGTGATATCTTTGTCATCCTTCTAAGCTTCTCGAATCTTTTCCAATAGTGTTGATTTAACCTCCAACGTTGCCAAAAACCCTTTAGGAAGTATTTCCAATCGAAGTTCCCTGAGATCCTCAGCTAACTCCTTTGGCATCCCTCCGCTTACGAGGGTATTAACATAACTCTTACGGCTCATAGCGTCTGCTACGACATAGGCCTTTCCTGGATGATAATGCAGCTTCATATCATAATCCTTTATGAGCTCCAACCATCTCCTCTGCCTGAGGTTAAGCTCCTTCTATGTGAAGATGTACTTCAAACTCTTGTGATCCGTGTATACATCGCAACGGTTTCCAATGAGAAAATGTCTCCAGGTCTTCAACGCATGCACTACGGCTGCTAACTCCAAATCATGGGTGGCATAGTTTAACTCATGCGGTTTCAGTTGTCGTGAGGCATACGAAACAACTCTTCCGTCCTGCATCAGTACGCCTCCAAGTCCTAAGCGAGAAGCATCACAATACACTTGGAAATCCTTGCGTATATCCGACAGAATCAACACTAGGGCTGTAGTCAAACGTTTCTTCAACTCCTGGAAGCTTGCTTCACATTCTTCAGTCCAATGGAATTTGGTGTCTTTCTTCAACAACGTCGTCATATGCTTCGCAATCTTAGAGAAATTTTCAATAAATCTCCGATAATATCCCGCGAGTCCAAGAAAACCGCGGATCTCTCCAACTGAGGTGGGTGCCAACCACTCAATGACTGACTGAACCTTGGTTGGGTCCACTGCTATACCTTCTCCTGATATAACATGTGCAAGAAATCCAACTTCCTTCAACCAAAACTCACATTTGCTGAACTTGGCATACAACTGATGTTCCCTGAGCTTCTTGAGAACTAAACGTAAATGTTCCTTGTGCTCCTCTCCACTCTTCGAGTATACCAAGATATCACCAATGAACACCACAACGAACTTATCCAAGAACTCCATGAACACCTTGTTCATCATACTCATGAAATAGGCAGGGGCGTTAGTCAATCCAAAAGACATGACCGTATACTCATACCTTGTGGTGAAAGTTGTCTTAGGTATATCCTTCTCACGAATCTTCAGCTGGTGATATCCTGATCGCAGATTGATCTTCGAAAACACTTTAGCTCCTGTCAACTGGTCAAATAAATCATTGATCATCGGCAGGGGGTACTTGTTCTTAATCGTCACTTCATTCAGCGCACGATAATCAACAACCATTCTTAGAGACTTATCCTTCTTCTCAACCAAAAGCACTGGGGCTCCCCATGGTGATGAACTCCGTCGGATGTAACCTTTCTCCAACAACTCCTTAATTCGCTTCTTGATCTCTTCTAGATCATTTGCGGGCATTCGGTAGGGTCTCTTTGATATTGGCCCAGTACCTGGCAATAGATCTATCAAAAACTCGATGTCTCGATCCGGCGGCATGCCTGGTAACTCCTCTGGAAAAACATCTGGGTAATTGAGGGAGTCCTGGATTAGGGGGTGTTCGGGTAGCCGGACTATACCTTCAGCCGGACTCCTGGACTATGAAGATACAAGATTGAAGACTTCGTCCCGTGTCCGGATGGGACTTTCCTTGGCGTGGAAGGCAAGCTTGGAATTGCGGATATTCAAGATCTCCTACCATTTTAACCGACTCTATGTAACCCTAACCCTATCCGATGTCTATATAAACCGGAGGGTTGTAGTCCGTAGGACATCAACTCCATATACAACAATCATACCATAGGCTAGCTTCTAGGGTTTAGCCTCCTTGATCTCGTGGTAGATCTACTCTTGTACTACCCATATCATCAATATTAATCAAGCAGGATGTAGGGTTTTACCTCCATCGAGAGGGCCCGAACCTGGGTAAAACATCATGTTCCCTGCCTCCTGTTACCATCCGGCCTAGACACACAGTTCGGGACCCCCTACCCGAGATCCGCCGGTTTTGACACCGACATTGGTGCTTTCATTGAGAGTTCCTCTGTGTCGTCGCCTTTAGGCCCGATGGCTCCTTTGATCATCAACAACGACGCGGTCCAGGGTGAGACCTTTCTCCCCGGACAGATCTTCGTCTTCGGCGGCTTCGCTCTGCGGGCCAATTCGCTTGGCCACTTGGAGCAGATCGAAAGCTACGCCCCTGGCCATCAATTCAGGTTTGGAAGCTTAAACTACACGGCTGACATCCGTGGAGACTTGATCTTCGACGGGTTCGAGCCACGGCCAAGCGCGCCGCACTATCTCGAGGGGCATGATCTAGCTCTGCCTCCGGACAGTGTCCTGGAGGCCGCACACGCATTGGTTCCGACCCTTAACTCGGAGCCTATTGCGCCAATCGAGGACGAGCGGTTGGACGTCACCTTGGGGGCTGCGATCTCAAAGGCGATCGAGCCGAACGCTAGCCCCGCACTCTGTACGACCCGTGACTCTGAGGATCCGGACTCCTCCCCGGACTCCGAACCCCCCGCGCCCCCGCCAATCGAATCCGATTGGGCGCCGATAATGGAGTTCACTGCCGCAAACATCTTTCAGCACTCGCCTTTTGGCGACATCCTGAATTCTCTTAAGTCTCTCTCTTTATCAGGAGAGCCCTGGCCGGACTACGGTCAGCGAGGGTGGGACACGGACGATGAAGAAATTCAAAGCCCACCCACCACCCACTTTGTAGCCACTGTCGATGATTTAACCAACATGCTTGACTTCGGCTCCGAAGACATCGACGGCATGGACGACGATGTAGGAGACGAACAGGAACCAGCACCTGTAGGGCGCTGGAAGGCCACCTTGTCATATGACATATATATGGTGGATACTCCAAAAGATGGAGATGGCGATGGAATAGTGGGGGATGACGCCCCCAAGAAACAACCAAAGTGCCGGCGTCAGCGACGCCGCTCTAAATCCCGCCAAAGCAAAAACGGTGATTCTGGCACGGGAGATAATACTACCCCGGATAGCGCCGAAGAACACCCACCTCAGCAAGATTCGGCGCAGGAAGATGGAGAAGCCAGCCCTCATGAGAGAGCGGCAGACCGAGAGGTCGAGGATGATAACTATACGCCTCCCTCCGAAGACGAGGCAAGCCTCGATGACGACGAATTCATCATACCATCAGACCCCGCCGAACAAGAGCATTTCAAATGCAGGCTTTTAGCCACGGCAAGCAGCCTCAAGAAAAAGCAGCAACAACTTAGAGCTGCCCAAGATTTGCTAGCTGACAGATGGACTGAAGTCCTTGCGGCCGAAGAGTATGAACTCGAACGCCCCTCCAAGAGTTACCCAAAGCGCAGGCCGCTACCCCGATCAGAGGAGGAAGCACCTACATCACCAGCGCATGACATGGCAGACCGGCCACCTCGCGGCCGCGACATAGAGGCCTCTCGGTCCTCCACCCAAGCCATGCCCCGACGCCGCTCAACTAAGGCACGGGAAAATGCGCCAGACCTGCGAGACGTGCTGGAGGATAAGGCAAGACAAACAAGATCGATCTATGGATCGCGCAGGCGCCCTACGACACATGACGATGATCTTCACTCCGGATACAACAAATCCGACCGGGCCGAACACAATAGACATAGCTCTTCCGAGCTGCGTCGTGATATAGCCAAGTACAGAGGCGCCGCACACCCGCTATGCTTCACGAATGAAGTAATGGATCATAAAATCCCAGAGGGTTTCAAACCCGTAAACATCGAATCATACGATGGCACAACAGATCCGGCGGTATGGATCGAGGATTATCTCCTTCACATCCACATGGCACGCGGCGATGATCTACACGCCATCAAATACCTCCCGCTCAAACTTAAAGGACCGGCCCGACATTGGCTTAATAGCTTGCCAGCAGACTCAATTGGTTCTTGGGAGGACCTGGAAGCCGCATTCCTCGACAACTTCCAGGGCACTTACGTGCGACCACCGGATGCCGACGACTTAAGCCACATAATTCAGCAGCCAGAGGAATCGGCCAGACAATTCTGGACACGGTTCCTAACAAAGAAAAACCAGATAGTCAACTGTCCGGACGTAGAGGCCCTAGCAGCCTTCAAGCATAACATCCGCGATGAATGGCTTGCCCGGCACCTGGGTCAGGAAAAGCCGAAATCTATGGCAGCCCTCACGACACTCATGACCCGCTTTTGCGCGGGAGAAGACAGCTGGCTAGCTCGCAGTAACAACTTATCAAAGAACCCTGGTAATTCAGATACCAAGGACAAAAGTGGCAGGACATGTCGGAATAAGCAAAAACGCCACGTTAGCAGCGATAGCAATGAAGACACGGCAGTCAATGCCGGATTCAAAGGCTATAAATCCGGCCAGCGGAAAAAGCCATTCAAAAAGAATACTCAGGGCCCGTCCAGTTTGGACCGAATACTCGATCGCTTGTGCCAGATACATGGCACCCCCGAAAGGCCAGCCAATCACACTAACAGGGATTGTTGGGTGTTCAAGCAGGCAGGCAAGTTAAGGGCCTAAAACAAAGACAAGGGGCTGCACAGCGACGACGAGGAGGAGCCCAAGCCACCGAACAACAATGGACAGAAGGGCTTTCCCCCACAAGTGCGGACGATGAACATGATATACGCAACCCACATTCCCAAGAGGGAGCGGAAGCATGCGCTACGGGACGTATACCCGATGGAGCCAGTCGCCCCAAAGTTCAACCGATGGTCCTCCTGCCCGATCACTTTTGATTGAAGGGACCATCTCACTAGCATCCGTCATGATGGCTTAGCCGCATTGGTTCTCGACCCAATCATCGACGGATTTCATCTCACAAGAGTCCTCATGGACGGCGGCAGTAGCCTGAACCTACTTTATCAGGATACAGGGCGGAAAATGGGCATAGATCCCTCAAGGATTAAGCCCACAAAAACGACCTTTAAAGGCGTTATACCAGGTGTAGAAGCCAACTGTATAGGCTCAGTAACACTTGACGTGGTCTTCGGATCCCCGGACAATTTCCGAAGCGAAGAGTTAATCTTCGATATAGTCCCGTTTCGCAGTGGCATCACGCCCTGCTCGGACGAACCGCATTCGCAAAGTTCAATGCGGTGCCACACTACGCATATCTCAAGCTCAAGATGCCAGGCCCTCGAGGAGTAATCACGGTCAACGGAAACACCGAACGCTCCCTCTGTACGGAGGAGCACATGGCGGCTCTCGCAGCGGAAGTACAAAGTAGCCTTCTTAGGCAATTCTCTAGTCCGGCCGTTAAAAAGCCAGACACTGCCAAGCGCGCCCGGAGTAACCCACAGTAGGACCGCCTGGCACACTCTGAGCAAGCATAGCAATGCGGCCCCAACCCCAGCTCTCACGACATAGCGAAACCAGTAGCTCGCGTACATAACTATGCCCTTGAAATACCATGGGCACAGGGGAAGGGGCACAATAACGGCACACCCAAAATACGGCTTAAAACGTACTAGGGGCTGCCAGATTCTTTTTTTAATTTTTTCTTACTTTCAGGACTCCATACTTCGGACGACCTATTCGGCAATTCGACTACCGCACAAACAATGCAAGATCTAGGGAGGCAGACAAGCCATGGCACATTATGGAACTCCCAGGTGGTCTCTGTTACGAGCGGTATACCTGTTTTAAATACAATTCCGCGGCCTGCCCCTGGTCAGGACATACTAAATAGTCCAATATCTTTTGCTTACCGCACTATTTGTATCGTTCGGCTTTGATAAATAGCCTTTCTATAAACAATGCATAGCTTTCTGTCTATTTTTTGCATTATCTTCTTTTCACATATATGTTTATTAAATGACATGATTGCACCCATACACCATGGTACGGCAAACACGCCAGGGGCTCCAGTACCCCTCATAATGGTGTGAGAAGTCCGTACACTTTCACAAGTGCGGCACCCCGAACTTATAGCACTATATGCATCGGCTCCGAATCATGATTTGGGTCAATAGTTGGGTTTGCCCGGCTCCTATGTTTTGGTGCCTTACGTTCCGCTATATCGGCTAAGGTAGCACTAGGAGAACCACTGCGATTGTGCCCCGGTTCAGCTGGGTTAAGCACCTCAGTGGAGAAAGCTAAAACTGACTGTCATGATGTGGCGAGAGACCAGTCACTGTTCGAGAGGTTTTTCGAGTCCCTAAAGGCTTATGCCGCTTCGAGCGAGGAGCTAGCTTTATCCGGCCAAGGCGTGGATAGCGCCCCGAACTCGGTCTTCCGAACTAGGGGCTTCGCCGAAATTTAAAATTATAGAGTTCTATGGCTAAGTGAGAGTGTTCAAGCATTATAGTCCGATTGCCTGGTTCGTTGTGCTGAGCGCCTCCCTCGAAGGACCCAACTATGGGAAAAAGAGCGCTCAGGTTTATCCCGAACACCCCAGCACTAGTGGCATGGGGGCAGAAGCCGATGACTGGCCATCTCTCAATTTTTGATAAACGGCCGCACAGAAAGTAATATTTTAAATTCAATAAGCATTGCTTAGCGCATATGAACAAGTTTTCAGCGCACAGGATAAACACGAGCGAGTTCATTCAAAAATCACATCCTTGGTACATTCATCCGCCACAAGGTGGGCACCTGCAAGAACATCCTTGTAGTAGTTGTTGGGCTTGCGATGCTCCTTCCCCGACAGCGGCCCGTCCTTCACAAGCTTCTCACCGTCCAGCTTACCCCAGTGCACCTTTGCACGGGCAAGGGCCCGACGGGCACCTTCGATGCAGACGGAGCGCTTGATGACCTCGAGCCTCGGACAGGCCTCCACCAGCCGCCGCACCAGCCCGAAATAGGTCCCAGGCAGGGCCTCTCCAGGCCACAGCTGAACTATGAAGCCCTTCATGGCCTATTCGGCCGCCTTGTGGAGCTCGACCAACTGTTTCAGCTGGTCGCTCAAGGGCACAGGGTGTCCGACCTGAGAATACTGAGACCAGAACACCTTCTCCGTCGAGCTACCCTCTTTAGCTCGGTAGAATGCGGTGGCGTCGGATACGCTGCGGGAAAGATCTGCGAATGCCCCTGGAGAGCTCCGGATTCGGGTAAGTAACAAGTAGTTCACTTTTATATTTCTGCTTTGCATAAAGAATGCCTTACCCGCTGCTATCTTCCTCATCTCCTCCAACTCTTCGAGGGCCTTTTGGGCTTCGGCCTTGGTAGACTTGGCAGCCTCTAGGGCCGTCACAAGCTCGGATGCTTGCACCTTCGACTCAAGCTCCAAACTCTCATGTTTTTTCATGAGAGCCTGAAGCTCTTGCTGCACCTCGCCGACCTGAGACCCAAGTCTGTCTCGCTCGGTGCGCTCCACGGCCGTTTTCTTTTCGGCCTCAGACAGCACCTGCTTAAGGGGCGCCACCTCAGTCGTGGCCCCTACAATAAGCAGTACAATCCTGTTATTCTTTTTGCAATCAAGCCTTTTTATAGGCACTTTTTCTGTAAGGTATTTCTTACCTTCTTTCTCCTCGAGCCGCCGCTTGGCAAGGCTGAGCTCTTGCTCGGTCCGCTCGAGGTCCTGCTTCAGGACACCCACCTCCGCAGTCAGTGCGGCGGTGGATAGCAGCGAAGCCTGCATACGCATATTGACTCTTTTTTTAGACTCTTGCGAAATTTAATAGATCCTCTATTCGGCTTTTCTTTCCGAATGCCAAACAAAGCATCAGGGGCTACTGTCTATGCGGTAATATTTTTACATATTTTTACTTACCTCGAAGCCTGTTAGAAGGCTAGCGCAAGCTTCAGTCAGCCCGCTCTTGGCGGACTGAACCTTCTGGATCACCGTACTCATAATAGTACGGCGCCCCTCGTCGATGGAGGCATCGTCAAGCACCTCCAGCAGATTGTCCGGCACCTCCGGTTGGATGGAGGCCGCCGGCTCAGAAGGCTTGCTCCTCTTGGAAGGAGTTCGCCTACCGCGGTCCGGAACTATGGAAGATTCCGGTGTAGTGTCCGGCACAAAACCGGACTTGGAGCCCTGGGGAGCCTTATCCCCTTCACTCCTGGAGTCCGGGAGGTTGCCTTGCGGCTCCTCCGGGACCACCTCCTCCTGCCCCGGGGCTTGTCGCGACGCCACTTCGGCGTCTTCCGCAGTGCGGGGGGAGACAGCGGGCGGAACTGAGTTCACGTCCGATGAGTCCAGGGAGCCGCCCGACGATTCGTCGACTTCGGCCCAGGGCGGACTGCATAATTACATTCGACATTAGGGAAATCTGTGCAACAAAGGAACATCATGAGTTACTCTGATATCCGAACTTACAATTTCGCCGGACGCTTGGCCCTGTTTGGCCACTCCTCTTCGCCCTCTTCGGCGTCGGGGGCGTAGTCCGGCGGAGGGGTCTTCCTTTTCCTAGACCTCTCGGCCTCCCCCGGTGGGGCGGCCTTCCTCTTCTCTCCTCCCTCCGCTGGGGGGGGGGGAGTTTTCTTCTTCCCCCCTCTCGTTTTCACGGGAGGAGGGCGTCTCGGACTCATCAGATGACGAGTCCGACACCACCATGTTGCGGGCACTCTTTCGAGTCCCCGTGGTCTTCTTCTTGGCCTTCTTCTCCGGCACCACATAAGGCGCCGGAACTAGCAGCTTCACTAGTAGAGCTGGGGCTGGGTCTTCGGGCAGCGGAGCCGGACAGTTAATCGGTCCGGATATCGCCCGCCAAGCCTGTCAAAGGTAAGGGAGTTTAGATCCTGCATAGAGTCAAACTATGAAAAAAGCTTAACATCCTGTAAAAGGTGTAGATGGTTTACCTCGCTAGCGTGACGCTACGAGCTGTATCCGTGGTCCTCAGAAGCGGATGCGGGAGCCTCGGCGCCCTTAAATAGCATCTTCCAGGCGTCTTCGTACGTCGTGTCGAAGAGCCTGCTGAGGGTTTGATGCTGCGCCAGGTCGAACTCCCACAGATTAAAATTCTGTTGTTGGCACGGGAGGATCCGGCGGACGAGCATAACCTGGATTACATTAACAAGCCGGATTGGCTTGTTCACCAGGGACTGTATGCATGTTTGCAATCCGATCACCTCTTTTTCGTCACCCCACGACAGGCCCGTCTCTTTCCAGGACATAAGCCGCGTGGGGGGTCCGGATCGGAACTCAGGGGCTGCGGTCCATTTCAGATCGCGCGGCTCGGTGATATAAAACCACCCGGATTGCCATCCCTTTAGGGTCTCCACGAAAGAGCCCTCGAACCATAGGACGTTGGCCATCTTGCCCGCCATGGCGCCTCCGCACTCCGCCTGGCTGCCGCGCACCACCTTGGGCTTGACGTTGAAGGTCTTGAGCCAAAGGCCGAAATGAGGGCGGATGCGGAGAAAAGCCTCGCACACGACGATAAACGCCGAAATGTTGAGGATGAAGTTCGGGGCCAGATCGTGGAAATCCAGGCCGTAGTAGAACATGAGCCCCCGGACAAATGGGTGGAGTGGAAAACCCAGTCAGCGGAGGAAGTGGGGAAGAAATACTACCCTCTCATGGGGCCTTGGGGTGGGGAGAAGCTGCCCCTTTTCGGGAAGCCGGTGCGCGATGTCCTTGGACAGGTATCCGGCCTTCCTTAGCTTCTTGACTTGGCCCTCCGTGGCGGAGGAGACCATCCACTTGCCTCCCGCTCCGGACATTGCTGGAGAAGGTTGAGGTGGGAAGTGCGGGCTTGGGCGCTGGAGCTCGAGTGCGCAGGAGATGGATAGGCAAAGGAGGAAAAAGGCGTAGGTAAAAAGGTGGATCCTTATCCCCTTATATGGGCGGATGCGGTTGTGCGTCCCCACCTACCTAGTAAAACTCGCTTGCCTCCCAAGCGCCGTGATAAGTGGCGCGGTTGGGTTACCCACGTCCGTATTGATGAGAATCCCACAAAAGGGGGGGGGGTACACGATCTCTACTTTGACAAGACGCGCCAAGGAAACCGCCTCGCAAAACGTGCTGAGGTGGAAAAGTAAAAACGATCCGAGTAAAGGATTTGGCCGTAGTATGATGACGCACTGCGGAATACGTCAGCAGAGTTGATTTGTGTTAATATTATTCTCTCTACGGCAATATGTGGAAGCTTATTTTGCAGAGCCGTACACTACTCTTGGTGTTTACAATCTTCTATGAAGGACTTGGAGGAGGAACCCGCCTTGCAATGCCAAAGACAATTTGCGCGCCGGACTCGTCGTCACTAAAGCCTGGTTCAGGGGCTACTGAGGGAGTCCTGGATTAGGGGGTGTTCGAGTAGCCGGACTACACCTTCAGCCGGACTCCTGGACTATGAAGATACAAGATTGAAGACTTCGTCCCGTGTCCGGATGGGACTTTCCTTGGCGTGGAAGGCAAGCTTGGCGTTGCGGATATTCAAGATCTCCTACCATTGTAACCGACTCTATGTAACCCTAACCCTATCCAGTGTCTATATAAACCGGAGGGTTGTAGTCCGTAGGACATCAACTCCATATACAACAATCATACCATAGGCTAGCTTCTAGGGTTTAGCCTCCTTGATCTCATGGTAGATCTACTCTTGTACTACCCATATCATCAATATTAATCAAGCAGGACGTAGGGTTTTACCTCCATTGAGAGGGCCCGAACCTGGGTAAAACATCATGTTCCCTGCCTCCTGTTACCATCCGGCCTAGACGCACAGTTCGGGACCCCTTACCCGAGATCTGCCGGTTTTGACACCGACAGTAATCCTTCACTACAGGTACTTCCTCCTGAACAACTCCCGTGAGGGTATTTACTTGGCTCCTCCTAGGCGCATGCCTAGATACATACTTGATCCTTTTTCCCTTCGGGGTGGTGAGCAAAATCATCTTACTCGCGCAATCGATGTTTCCCCCATACATCGATAGCCAATCCATTCCTAGTATCACATCCAATCCTTGTGACTCCAAAATTATCAAGTCTGAGGGGAAAACATGGCTTCCAATGGCTAATGGCATCTGAAAACATCCACTGCTTGCCATATACTCAGCTCCGGGTGAGGTTACTAGCATAGGTGTCCTAAGAACTTTAGTGGGCAGTTTATACTTATCCACGAATCCCCTTGATATGTATGAATGCGATGTACCCGTATCAAAAAGAATGATTGCAGTAAATGACTTAATCATAAACTTACCTATTACTACATCAGGCTGCTCCTCAACCTCCTCCATGTTCACGTGGTTCACTTGTCCCTTGTTGAAAGGGTTGGGCTTCTTCCCAGCGCTTCCATTTCAATTCCCATTCTTCACTTCAGGGCACTCAGTGGCGTAGTGTCCAGTCTTCCCGCACTTGAAACAAGTAATGTGACTTAGGTCCTTCTTGGTGGGTGTGGCTGGGTTAGAGCGGTTCTGATTACTACCTGCTCCATTCCTGTTTCCATTCTTGGGGCCACAGTGATTGTGAGAACTCCCTCCATTGTGGTTGTGACCTCCTTGGTTATGGATGATACGTCTCCAACGTATCTATAATTTTTGATTGCTCTATGCTATATTATCTACTGTTTTAGACATTATTGGGCTTTATTATCCACTTTTATATTATTTTTGGGACTAACCTATTAACCGGAGGCCCATCCCAGAATTGCTGTTTTTTGCCTGTTTTAGGGTTTCGAAGAAAAGGAATATCAAATGGAGTCCAAACGGAATGAAACCTTCGGAAACGTGATTTTCTCATTAGATAAGATCTAGGAGACATGGACCCTCCGTCAAGAAAGCCATGAGGTGGTCACGAGGGTAGGGCGCGCCCCTGCCTCGTGGGCCCCTCGAAGCTCCACCGACGTACTTCTTCCTCCTATATATATCCACGTACCCCCAAACGATCGGGGACGGAGCCAAAAACCTAATTCCACCACCACAACTTTCTGTATCCACGAGATCCCATCTTGGGGCCTGTTTCGGAGCTCCGCCGGAGGGGGCATCAATGACGAAGGGCTTCTACATCATCATCCAAGCCCCTCCGATGAAGTGTGAGTAGTTTACTTCAGACCTACGGGTCCATAGCTAGTAGCTAGATGGCTTCTTCTCTCTTTTTGGATCTCAATACAATGTTCTCCCCCTCTCTCGTGGAGATCTATTCGATGTAATCTTCTTTTTGTGGTGTGTTTTGTTGAGACCGATGAATTGTGGGTTTATGATCAAGTCTATCTATGAATAATATTTGAATCTTCTCTGAATTCTTTTATGTATGATTGGTTATCTTTGCAAGTCTCTTCGAATTATCAGTTTGGTTTGGCCTACTAGATTGGTTGTTCTTGCCATGGGAGAAGTGCTTAGCTTTGGGTTCGATCTTGCGGTGTCCTTTCCCAGTGACAGAAGGGGCAGCAAGGCACGTATTGTATCATTGCCATCAAGGATAACAAGATGGGTTTTTTTATCATATTGCATGGAACTATCCCTCTACATCATGTCATCTTGCTTAAGGCGTTACTCTGTTTTTAACTTAATACTCTAGATGCATGCTGGATAGCCGTCGATGAGTGGAGTAATAGTAGTAGATGCAGAATCGTTTCGGTCTACTTGTCTCGGACGTGATGCCTATATACATGATCATACCTAGATATTCTCATAACTATGCTCAATTCTGTCAATTGCTCAACAGTAATTTGTTCACCCACCGTAGAATACTTATGCTCTTGAGAGAAGCCATAGTGAAACCTATGGCCCCCGGGTCTCTTTCTCATCATATCAATCTCCATCACTTTATTATTGCTTTCCTTTTACTTTATTTACTTTGCATCTCTATACCAAAAATACCAAAAAAATATTATTTATCATCTCTATCAGATCTCACTTTCGTAAGTGACCGTGAAGGGATTGACAACCCCTAAGCGCGTTGGTTGTGCTGAGATATTGTTTTTGTGTAGGTACGTGGGACTCGAGCGTAGCCTACTACTGGATTGATACCTTGGTTCTCAAAAACTGAGGGAAATACTTACACTACTTTGCTGCATCATCCCTTCATCTTCGGGGAAATCCAACACAGTGCTCAAGAGGTAGTAAGAAGAATTTCTGGCGCCGTTGCCGGGGAGGTTCACGCAAGTCAAGATTTGAATCCCGACAACGAGCCATTTCTGGCGCCATTGCCGGGGAGTCTACGCAAAAGTCAACATATCAAGTACCCATCACAATCCCTATGTCCCGCATTACATTATTTGCCATTTGCCTCTCGTTTTCCTCTCCCCCACTTCACCCTTGCCGTTTTATTCGCCCTCTCTCTCTCCTTCCTCCCTCTCTATTTGCCTCTTTTGCCCGTTTGCTCTTTGTTTGCTCGTGTGTTAGTTTGTTTGCTTGTCATCATGGCTAGTCTCATATCTTCTCCGTTGTCTCCCGAGAATGAAGTTCTAAATTTTAAACAAAGGGAGGGAGAAAATCTAAAAGATGCTTGGTATAGAATTTGCAATGCTCAAAATAGATCTACCAGGAAGCAATCTACTTCAGTTCTTCTCTGCAATTTTTATGTAGGTGTTAATCCTTGGTATAGATATATCCTTGATACCATTATCGGAGGGAATTTCTTGGGTAGCCATACTTTTGATTCTTATAATGCTATGTTAGATTTATTTGGCTCACCACCTCTTTTGGTTAATGGAACTATGTTAACTTTGGAGCATGTTATGCAAAGACTTGAAATTATTGAAAATAAAGTTGCTACTATTGAATTAATTGAAAATCTAGATAAAAAGATCCACAATCAAATTACTCAATAAGGATCTAAGGTAGGAATGACTTTGAAAAATATGAAGGAAAAGGAACCCATAGTTAATGAGAAGATAAACTTTGATTCTACTAGAATTGATAAACTTGAGGGTATCATTACAAACTTGGGAACCACTTTTTCTTCCGTAAAGAATACTCCAAGTCCTCCTACTAAAATTGCCAAGCTTATGTATGTTCCTAAAAATAAGGGTGAATCATCTAGTAAGGAAACCGCGGATCTTAAATCTATAAGTATTCATCCCAATCTTTTTGCTATCATTAATGAACCAATTGCTACAAATGAATTTTTCGATCTTGTGCCTAAGAGTTTGATAATCACTAGAAGGAAAGAAATTCCTAAGGGAAATAGATGCCTCATTGAAGAATTGCCTACCAAAGATGGCAATACCTAGATCTATTCTTGCTTGTTATGCCTAGCTAGGGGCGTTAAACGATAGCGATTGTTGGGAGGCAACCCAATTTTATTTTAATTCCTTGCTTTTTGCTCCTGTTTAGTAATAAATAAATTATCTATCCTCTGTTTTGGTTGTGTTTTTTGTGTTTAATTAGTGTTTGTGCCAAGTAGAACCGTTGGGAAGACTTGGGGAAAGTCTTGTTGAACTTGCTGTAAAAAACAGAAACTTTAGCGCTCACGAGAACTGCTGTCATTTTTATTTGAAAAGTGATATTTAGTTAATTCTTTTTGAAGATGATTGATATATAAATTACTCACGTCCAGAAATTTATTTTAGAATTTTTGGGGTTCCAGATCTTGCGCTAGCTACAGATTACTACAGACTGTTCTGTTTTTGACAGATTCTGTTTTTCGTGTGTTGTTTGCTTGTTTTGATGAATCTATGGCTAGTAAAATAGTTTATAATCCATAGATAAGTTGGAATACAGTAGGTTTAACACCCATATAAATAAATAATGAGTTCATTACAGTACCTTGAAGTGGTCTTTTGTTTTCTTTCGCTAACGGAGCTCACGAGTTTTCTACTTTAAGTTTTGTGTTGTGAAGTTTTCAAGTTTTGGGTAAAGATTTGATGGATTATGGAACAAGGAGTGGTAAGAGCCTAAGCTTGGGGATGCCATGGCACCCCCAAGATAATATAAGGACACCTAAAAGCCAAAGCTTGGGGATGCCCCGGAAGGTATCCCCTCTTTCGTCTACTTCTATCGGTAACTTTACTTGGAGCTATATTTTTATTCACCACATGATATGTGTTTTGCTTGGAGCGTCTTTTATGATTTGATTCTTTGCTTATTAGTTTACCACAACCATCATTGTTGTACAAACCTTTTTAGAGAGCCATACATGATTTGGAATTTGATAGAATACTCTATGTACTTCACTTATATCTTTTGAGCTTTATAGTTTTGCTCTAGTGCTTCACTTATATCTTTTAGAGCACGGTGGTGGATTTGTTTTATAGAAACTATTGATCTCTCATGATTCACTTAGATTATTTTGAGAGTCTTAATAGCATGGTAATTTGCTTAAAATCCTAATATGCTTGGTATGCAAGATTAATAATAAAACTTTCGTATGAGTGTGTTGAATAGTAAGAAGAAATTTATGCTTGATAATTGTTTTGAGATATGAGGATGGTGATATTAGAGTCATGCTAGTTGAGTAGTTGTGAATTTAATAAATTCTTGTGTTAAAGTTTGTGATTCCCATAGCATGCACATATGGTGAACCGTTATGTGATGAAGTCGGAGCATGATTTATTTATTGATTGTCTTCCTTATGAGTGGCGGTCGGGGACGAGCGATGGTCTTTTCCTACCAATCTATCCCCCTAGGAGCATGAGTGTAATACTTCGCTTTGATAACTTCTAGATTTTTGCAATAAGTATATGAGTTCTTTACGACTAATGTTGAGTCCATGGATTATACGCACTTTCCTTCCTTCCACCATTGCTAGCCTCTCTAATACCGCACACTTTTCGCCGGTATCATACACCCACCAAATACCTTCCTCAAAACACCCATCATACCTACCTATCATGGCATTTCCATAGCCATTCCGAGATATATTGCCATGCAACTTTCCACCATTCCGTTCATTATGACACGCTCCATCATTGTCATATTGCTAGCATGATCATGTAGTTGACATCGTATTTGTGGCAAAGCCACCGCTCATAATTCTTTCATACATGTCACTCTTGATTCATTGCACATCCTGGTACACCACCGGAGGCATTCATATAGAGTCATATTTTGTTCTAAGAATCAAGTTGTAATTCATGAGTTGTAAGTAAATAAAAGTGTGATGATCATCATTATTAGAGCATTGTCCCAGTGAGGAAAGGATGATGGAGACTATGATTCCCCCACAAGTCGGGATGAGACTCTGGACGAGAAAAAATATATAAAAAAAGAGGCCATAAAAAAGGAGAAAGGCCCAAATAAAAAAATATGAGAGAAAAAGAGAGAAGGGACAATGTTATTATCCTTTTACCACACTTGTGCTTCAAAGTAGCACCATGATCTTCATGATAGAGAGTCTCTCATTATGTCACTTTCATATACTAGTGGGAATTTTTCATTATAGAACTTGGCTTGTATATTCCAATGATGGGCTTCCTCAAAATGCCCTAGGTCTTTGTGAGTAAGCGAGTTGGATGCACACCCACTTAGTTTCTTTTGAGCTTTCATATACTTATAGCTCTAGTGCATCCGTTGCGTGGCAATCCCTACTCACTCACATTGATATCTATTGATGGGCATCTCCATAGCCCGTTGATATGCCTAGTTGATGTGAGACTATCTTCTCCCTTTTTGTCTTCTCCACAACCACCATTCTATTCCACCTATAGTGCTATATCCATGGCTCACGCTCATGTATTGCGTGAAGATCGAAAAAGTTTTGAAAATGTCAAAAGTATGAAACAATTTCTTGGCTTGTCATCGGGGTTGTGCATGATTTAAATACTTTGTGTGGTGAAGATAGAGCATAGCCAGACTATATGATTTTGTAGGGATAGCTTTCTTTGGCCATGATATTTTGAGAAGACATAATTGCTTTGTTAGTATGCTTGAAGTATTACTATTTTTTATATCAATATGAACTTTTGTCTTGAATCTTTCGAATCTGAATATTCATACCACAGTTAAGAAGATTTACATTGAAATTATGCCAAGTAGCACTCCGCATCAAAAATTCTGTTTTTATCATTTACCTACTCGAGGACGAGCAGGAATTAAGTTTGGGGATGCTTGATATGTCTCCAACGTATCTATAATTTTTGATTGCTCCATGCTATATTATCTACTGTTTTAGACATTATTGGGCTTTATTATCCAATTTTATATTATTTTTGGGACTAACCTATTAACTGGAGGCCCAACCCAGAATTGCTGTTTTTTTGCCTGTTTTAGGGTTTCGAAGAAAAGGAATATCAAACGGAGTCCAAACGGAATGAAACCTTTGGAAACGTGATTTTCTCATGAGATAAGATCCAGGAGACTTGGACCCTCCATCAAGAAAGCCACGAGGTGGTCACGAGGGTAGGGGGCGCGCCCCCCTAGGGCGCGACCCCTGCCTCGTGGGCCCTGAGGGAGTCCTGGAATATACGCTTTGATAAGTTGATCAAAGCATATAGTTTTATACAGACTTGCGGTGAAGCCTGTATTTACAAGAAAGTGAGTGGGAGCACTACAACATTTCTGATAAATATATGTGAATGGCATATTGTTGATCGGGAATAATGTAGAATTATTCTGCAAAGCATAAAGGAGTGTTTGAAAGGTTTTTTTTAAGAAAGACCTCGGTGAAGCTGCTTACATATTAAGCATCAAGATCTATAGAGATAGATCAAGACGCTTGATAAGTTTTTTCAATGAGTACATACCTTGACAAGATTTTGAAGTGGTTCAAAATGGAACAGTCAAAGAAAGAAGTTCTTGGCTATGTTACAAGGTGTGAAATTGAGTAAGACTCAAAGCCCGACCACGGCAAAAGATAGAAAGAGAATGAAAGTCATTCCCTATGCCTCAGCCATAGGTTCTATAAAGTATGCCATGCTGTGTACCAGATCTATTGTATACCCTACACCGTGTTAAGAAAGGGAGTACAATAGTGATCTAAGAGTAGATCACTGGACAGCGGTCAAAATTATCCTTAGTGGAATAAGGAAATATTTCTCGATTATGGAGGTGACAAAAGGTACGTCGTAAAAAGTTACGTCGATACAAGTTCTGACACAGATCTAGATGACTCTAAGTCTCGATCTAGATACATATTGAAAGTGGGAACAATTAGCTAGAGTAGCTCCGTGCAGAGCATTGTAGACATAGAAATTCGCAAAATACTTACGGATCTGTATGTGACAGACCCGTTGACTAAAATTATCTCACAAGCAAAACATGATCACACCTTAGTACTCATTGGGTGTTAATCACATAAGCAATGTGAACTAGATTACTGACTCTAGTAAACCCTTTGGGTGTAGGTCACATGATGATGTGAACTATGGGTGTTAATCACATGGTGATGTGAACTATTAGTGTTGAATCACATGGCAATGTGAACTAGATTATTGACTCTAGTGCAAGTGGGAGACTGAAGGAAATATGCCCTAGAGGCGATAGTAAAGTTATTATTTATTTCCTTATATCATGATAAATGTTTATTATTCATGCTAGAATTGTATTAACCGGAAACATCATACATGTGTGAATACATAGACAAACAGAGTGTCACTAGTATGCCTCCACTTGACTAGCTCGTTAATCGAAGATGGTTATGTTTCCTAACCATGAACAAAAGAGTTGTTATTTGATTAATGGGATCACATCATTAGAAGAATGATGTGATTGACATGACCCATTCCATTAGCTTAGCACCCGATCGTTTAGTACGTTGCTATTGCTTTCTTCATGACTTATACATGTTCCTATGACTATGAGATTATGCAACTCCCATTTACTGGAGGAACACTTTGTGTGCTACCAAACGTCACAACGTAACTGGGTGATTATAAAGGAACTCTACAGGTGTCTCCAAAGGTACATGTTGGGTTGGCGTATTTCGAGATTAGGATTTGTCACTCCGATTGTCGGAGAGGTATCTCTGGGCCCTCTCGGTAATGCACATCACATAAGCCTTGCAAGCATTGCAACTAATGAGTTAGTTGCGAGATGATGTATTACGGAACGAGTAAAGAGACTTGCCGGTAACGAGATTGAACTAGGTATTGAGATACCGATGATTGAATCTCGGGCAAGTAACATACCGATGACAAAGGGAACAACGTATGTTGTTATGCGGTCTGACCGATAAAGATCTTCATAGAATATGTGGGAGCCAATATGAGCATCCAGGTTCTGCTATTGGTTATTGACCGGAGACGTGTCTCGGTCATGTCTACATTGTTCTCGAACCCGTAGGGTCCGCACGCTTAAGGTTTCGATGACAGTTATATTATGAGTTTATGAGTTTTGATGTACCGAAGGAGTTCGGAGTCCCGGATGAGATCGGGGACATGACGAGGAGTCTCGAAATGGCCGAGACATAAAGATTGATATATTGGATGACTATATTCGGACACCAGAAGTGTTCCGGAGAATTTTCGGATAAAACCGGAGTACCGGGGGGGGGGGGGGGGGTTACCGGAACCCCCCCCGGGGGTTAATGGGCCACATGGGCCTAAAGTGGAGAAGAGGAGGGGCGGCCAGGGCAGGCCGCGCGCCTCCTCCCCCTCTAGTCCGAATTGGACAAGGAGGGGGGGGGGGGGGCGACGCCCCCCCTTTCCTTCCTCTCCTCTCTCCCTTCCTTCCCCCTCTCCTACTTGGACAAGGAAAAGGAGGGAGTCCTACTCCCGGTAGGAGTAGGAATCCTCCCTGGCGCGCCTCCTCCTAGCCGGCCGCCCCTCCCCTTGCTCCTTTATATACGGGGGCAGGGGGGCACCTCTACACACAAGTTGATCTTCGTGATCGTTCTCTTAGCCGTGTGTGGTGCCCCCCTCCACCATACTCCTCGATAATATTGTAGCGGTGCTTAGGCGAAGCCCTGTGATGGTAGAACATCAAGATCGTCACCACGCCATCGTGCTAACGGAACTCTTCCCCGACACTTTGCTGGATCGAAGTCCGGGGATCGTCATCGAGCTGAACATGTGCTAGAACTCGGAGGTGCCGTAGTTTCGGTGCTTGATCGGTCGGGCCGTGAAGACGTACGACTACATCAACCGCGTTGTCATAACGCTTCCGCTATCGGTCTACGAGGGTACGCAGAAAACACTCTCCCCTCTCATTGCTATGCATCACCATGATCTTGCGTGTGCGTAGGAATTTTTTTTTGAAATTACTACGTTTCCCAACACAAAGTTCAACCCATGGTCCTCCTATCTGATCACCTTCGATCGCAGGGACCACCCCACTAGTATCCGTCATGGCGGATTCCCCGCACTGGTCCTAGACCCAATCATTGACGGATTTCACCTCACTCGAGTCCTAATGGACGGCGCCAGCAGCCTGAACCTGCTTTATCAGGACACAGTGCGCAAAATGGGTATAGACCCCTCAAGGATCAAACCCACAGAAACGACCTTTAAAGGTGTCATACCAGGTGTAGAGGCCCATTGCACATGCTCAGTCACACTGGAAGTGGTCTTCGGATCCCCAGATAACTTCCGAAGCAAAGAGTTAATCTTCGACATAGTCCCATTCCGAAGTGGCTACCATGCACTGCTCGGGCGAACCGCATTCGCGAGATTCAATGCGGTACCGCATTATGTATATCTCAAGCTCAAGATGCCAGGACCTCGGGGGGTCATAACAGGCAATGGAAACACAGAGCGCTCTCTCCGCATGGAGGAGCACACTGCGGCCCTCGCAGCAGAAGCGCAAAGCAGCCTCTTAAGGCAATCCACTAGTTCGGCGATTAAGGACCCGGACACCTTCAAGCGCGCCCGGAGTAATCGGCAACTGGACCGCCTGGCATGTTTCGAGCTCGCATAGCAATTCGGCCCCCACCCCGGTCCCAGCCAAACGGCGAAATCCGTGCCATGCGTACATAATTACACATTAAAAATACCATGAGCACAGGTGGGGATGGGGGACGACTGCGGCACGCTCCAAGTCGTGGCTTAAACCACACTAGGGGCTTCCCGCTTTGTTATTTTTCTCTTTCAGGACTTTAATCTATGGAAACCCTGTCCGCCAACATGATTGCTGAACACATGATGCAGCAACCAAGGAGGCAGAAAGCTACGTCACACCACGGAACTCCCAGGTGGATTACGATAACGAGTGAAATATTTGCTTTAATACTATTCCTCAGCTCGCCTTTGGAAGGGACATGTCAAACAATCATACTTTTTGCTTATCGCACTACTTGTATCATTCTGCTTTAACGCACCTTTTTGAATAAACAATGCATAGCATTAAGACTATTATTGCATTCTTCCTTATATATATATATGTTCATTCACGACATCTAGCACCCGTACACTTTGGTACGGCCAATACGCTAGGGGATTAATCATACCCCATAATACGACATGAGAAGTCCGAACACTTTCGACAGTGCGGCACCCCGAACTTATAGCATTATATGCATCAGCTCCGAATCATGTCTTGGGTCAATAGTTGGGTTTGCCCGGCTCCCATGTTTTGGTACCTTACATTCCGCTATATCGGCTAAGGTAGCACTGGGAGAACTACTGCGATTGTGCCCCGGTTCTGCTGGGCTAAGCACCTCAGTAGAGAAAGCTAAAACTGACTGTCATGATAAGGCGAGAGACTGGTCGCTGTTCGAGAGGTTTCAAGTCCCTAAAGACTTATGCCGCTTAGAGCAAGGAGTCGGCCCTGTCCGGCTTAAGGCGTGTATAGCGCCTCGAATTTGGCCTTCCGAATACTAGGGGCTTCGCCGAAATTTAAAATTATAGAATTCTATGGCTAAGTGAGAGTGATAACGCATTATAGTCCGATTGCCTTGTTCATTGTGCTGAGCACCTCCCTCGAAGGACCCAAAAATGGGAACAAGAGTGCTCAGGTTTATCCCAAACACCGCAGCACTCACGGCATGGGGGCAGAAGCCGACGACTAGCCATCTCTCAGATTTGATAAACAGCCGAACAGAAGGTAATATTTTAAATTCAAACAAGCGTTGCACAACGCATATGAACAAGTTTTCATAATACAGGATTACATGAGCAAGTGTACTCAAATATTACATCTTTTGTACACTCGTCCGCTACAAGATGGGCACCCTTCAGGACACCCTCATAGTACATCTCGGGGTGGCGATGCTCCTTGCCCTGCGGCGGTCCTTCCTTCACCAGCTTCACGGCGTCCATCTTGGCCCATTGCACCTTGACACGGGCGAAAGCCCGGCGTGCACCTTCGATGCAGACGGACCGCTTAATGACTTCCAGCCATGGGCAGGCATCCACAAGACGCCTCACCAGGCCGAAGTAGCTGTTGGGAAGGGCGTCGCCAGGCCACATCCGGACTATAAAGCCCTTCATGGCCTGCTCGGCCGCCTTGTGCAGCTCGACCAGCTGCTTCAGCTGGTCGCTCAGAGGCATAGGGTGTTCGGTCCTAGTATACTGAGACCAGAACAACTTCTCCGTTGAGCTTCCCTCCTCGGCCTGGTAAAACTGTGCGGCATCCGACACGCTACGGGGCAAATCTGCGAATGGTCCTGGAGAGCTCCGAATTCGGGTAAGTAACAAGTAGTTTACTTTCACATGCTTGCTTTGCATATAGAATGCCTTACCCGCCGCTATCTTTTTCATCGCATCAATCTCCTAGAGGGCCTTTTGGGCTTCGGCCTTGGCACTCTTTGCACTCTCAAGGGCCGCGGCAAGATCGGACTCTCGCGTCTTCAAGTCAAGCTCCAACGCCTCGTGCTTCGTCACGAGAGCGTGGAGCTCTTGCTGCACCTCGCCACCCGTGCCTCTTGTTTTTCCCGCTCGGTGTGCTCCTAGGCCGCTTTGTTTTCGGCCTCGGATAGCGCTTGCTTCAGGGTTGCCACTTTGGTCGTGGCCCCTGGCAAATTAAAGATGATCCTGTCATTTTGCAATCACATCCTTTTTGTATATATATACATCTATAGACTAGGTATTACTTACCTTTGTTCTCCTCGAGCTGCCTCTTGGCAAGGCCGAGCTCTTTCTTGGACCCTTGGAGGTCCTACTTTAGTACGACAGAGGTCAGCAGCGAAGCCTGCATACGCATATAGACATACTTATATTAGACTCATGCGATATTGTTTGATCCTCTATTCGGCTTTTCTTTGTGAACACCGAACAAAGCATCAGGGGCTATTGTCTATGCGGTAATAGTTTTCCTATATTTTAAATACTTACCTCAAAGCCTGTTAGAAGGCTGGCACAGGCTTCAATTAGTCTGCTCTTGGCGGACTAAACCTTCTGGATCACCGCACTCATAATAGTGCAGTGCTCCTCGTCGATGGAAGCGCTGCGAAGCGCTCCCAGCAGATTGTCCGGTGCCTCTGGATGGACAAAGGTCACCAGCACGGGCGTCTTGCCCCTTTTGGAAGGAGGCCGCCTGCCCGAGTTCGGAACCACTGGAGGTTCTGGCACGGTGTTCGGCTGAGGGCCGAACTCGGAGCCCTCGGGAGCCTTGCTCCCTCTGCTCCCGGAGTCCAGAAGGTCGCCTTGAGGCGCCTCCGGGACTATCTCCCCACGACCCGGTGCCTCTTGAGACAATACCTCGGCGTTGTCCATAGGGCAATGGGAGGTGGCGGTCGGAAGTGGATCGCTATCCATATCCGACGAGTCCAGGGAGCCGTCCGACGAGGATACGTCGATACGGGCTCGGGGCGGTCTGCATAATCATAATTCGGCATTAGGAGAAGCAGTGCGACAAAGGTATGCTATGAGTTACTCTGGTATCCGAATACTTACGACTTCGCCAGGGGCTTGGCCTTGAGCAGCCACTCGTCTTCGCCTTCGGCGGCAGTGGTGGAGTAGTCCGGGAGGAGGGTCCTCCCCTTCTTGGACCCTTCAGCCCCCCGGTCGGGGCGGCCTTCCTTTTCTTGTCTCCCCCGACTGAAGGGGGAGCACCTTCATCTTCCTCCTCGTCTTCGGGGGAGGGGTGCATCGCAGAGTTATCGGACGATGACTCCGATACCACCTGGCGCCGGGAACTCTTTCGGGTTCCCTTGGCCTTCTTGGTCTTCTCCGGCACCTTATAAGGAGCTGGAGTCAGCATCTCCATAAGGAGAGCATCCGCAGTGTCTTCGGGCAGAGGGGCCGGACAGTCGATCTTCTCCGATGCCCCACCCAGTCTTGTCAAAGGCATGGGAGCTTAGACCCCGCGCGTGGTTAAGCTATGGGAAGTAAAAATCCTACAAGATGTACAAAACTTACTGGATTCGCAGGGCGCTTCGCACTTAGCCCGCAGTCCTCAGTGAGAGAGGGAGGGACCTCGACACCCTTGAACAGCACCCTCCAGACGTCCTT
The DNA here is from genome assembly GCA_034509565.1 of Triticum monococcum. NCBI lineage: Eukaryota > Viridiplantae > Streptophyta > Magnoliopsida > Poales > Poaceae > Triticum > Triticum monococcum. Next base: position 181,778,396 of record CM067843.1, on the reverse strand, counting down.
GTGCGTCGTGTCGAAGAGCTCGCTCAAAGTCTGGTGCTGGGCCGGGTCAAACTCCCACAAGTTGAAATCCCGTTGTTGACACGGGAGGATCCGACGGAAGAGCATGACCTGGACTATGTTGACAAGCTTGAGCTTCTTGCTTGCCATATTCCGGATACATTTCTGGAGTCCGTCCAGCTCCACCGATGAACCCCAGGATAGGCCCTTCTCTTTCTAGGAGGTGAGCCACGTGGGGATTCCGGATCGAAACTCGGGGGCAGCCACCCAGTTGGTGTCGCGCGGCTCAGTGATGTAGAACCACACCAATTGCCATCCCTTTATGGTATCCATGAAGGAGCCTTCAAGCCATATAACATTGGGCATCTTGCCCACCATGGCTCCGCCGCATTCTACTTGTTGGCCTCCCACCACCTTCGGCTTGATATTGAAGGTCTTCAGCCACAGGACGAAGTGCGGCCGGATGCGGACGAAAGCCTCACACACAACGATGAATGCCGAAATGTTGAGGATGAAGTTTGGGGCTAGATCATGAAAGTCTAGCCCGTAGTAGAACATAAGACCACGGACGAATGGATGGAGGGGAAATCCCAGTCCGCGGAGGAAGTGGTGGAGGAAGACTACCCTCTCGTGAGGTTCCGGGGTGGGGACGATCTGCCCCGCAGCAGGCAGCCGATGCGCGATATTCGTGGATAAGTATCCGGCTCCGCACAGCTTTTTGATGTGTCCCTCTGTGACGGAGGAAGCCATCCACTTGCCTCCCGCTCCGGACATGTTTGGAGAAGGTTGCGGAGAAGGATGTGGACTTGGGTGTTGGAGCTCGAATGCACAAGGACGGATGAGTAAGGAGGAAGAAGGCGTGGGCAGAAAAAGGTTAAACCTTATCCCTTTATAAGGGCGGCCGAAACTATGTGCCCCCACTAGCCTGGTAAAACTCGCTTATCCCCCAAGAACCGTAATTGATGGAGTGGTTGGGTTACCCACACCCGTATTGATGAGAATCCCGTAATAAGGGGGACACGATCTCTGCTTTGACAAGACGTGTCAAGAAACTGCCTCACGTTATGTGCGGGGCTAGTTAAAGGAAACGGTTCGAATAATCACCGGGCCATGGCATAATGTCATGTTGCCAAAACGTGTCAGCAGATTAGATTTGTGGAAATATTATTCTCTCTATGGTGGTATGTGGAACTTATTTTGCAGGGTCGGACACTATCCTTTTATCCAAACTCTTCTGTGGTGTATCCGGAGGCGGAACCCGCCTTGCAATGTCGAGGACAACACTGCGCGCCGGACTCATCGTCATTGAAGCCTGGTTCAGGGGCTACCGAGGGAGTCCTAGATTAGGGGGTCTCCGGACAGCCGGACTATATCCTTTGGCCGAACTGTTGGACTATGAAGATACAATATTGAAGACTTCGTCTCGTGTCCGGATGGGACTCTACTTGGCGTGGAAGGCAAGCTAGGCAATATGGATATGTATATCTCCTCGTTTGTAACCGACCTTGTGTAACCCTAGCCCCCTACGGTGTCTATATAAACCGGAGGGTTTTAGTCCGTAGGACAACATACAATCATACCATAGGCTAGCTTCTAGGGTTTAGCCTCTCCGATCTCGTGGTAGACCAACTCTTGTAATACTCATATCATCAAGAATAAATCAAGCAGGACGTAGGGTTTTACCTCCATCAAGAGGGCCCAAACCTGGGTAAAACATCGTGTCCCCTGCCTCCTGTTACCATCCGCCTTATACGCACAGTTCGGGACCCCCTACCCGAGATCCGCCGGTTTTGACACTGACAGGCCCCTCGAAGCTCCACCGACGTACTTCTTCGTCCTATATATATCCACGTACCCCCAAACGACCGGGGACGGAGCCAAAAACCTAATTCCACCGCTGCAACTTTCTGTATCCACGAGATCCCATCTTGGGGCCTGTTCCGGAGCTCCGCCGGAGGGGGCATCGATCACAGAGGGCTTCTACATCATCATCCAAGCCCCTCCGATGAAGTGTGAGTAGTTTACTTCAGACCTACGGGTCCATAGCTAGTAGCTAGATGGCTTCTTCTCTCTTTTTGGATCTCAACACAATGTTCCCCCCTCTCTCGTGGAGATCTATTCGATGTAATCTTCTTTTTGCGGTGTGTTTGTTGAGACCGATGAATTGTGGGTTTATGATCAAGTCTATCTATGAATAATATTTGAATATTCTCTGAATTCTTTTATGTATGATTGGTTATCTTTGCAAGTCTCTTCGAATTATCAGTATGGTTTGGCCTACTAGATTGGTTGTTCTTGCCATGGGAGAAGTGCTTAGCTTTGGGTTCGATCTTGCGGTGTCCTTTCCCAGTGACAGAAGGGGCAGCAAGGCACGTATTGTATCGTTGCCATCGAGGATAACAAGATGGGATTTTTTATCATATTGCATGGAACTATCCCTCTACATCATGCCATCTTGCTTAAGGCGTTACTCTGTTTTTAACTTAATACTCTAGATGCATGCTCGATAGCGGTCGATGAGTGGAGTAATAGTAGTAGATGCAAAATCGTTTCGGTCTACTTGTATCGGACGTGATGCCTATATACATGATCATACCTAGATATTCTCATAACTATGCTCAATTCTGTCAATTGCTCAACAGTAATTTGTTCACCCACCGTAGAATACTTATGCTCTTGAGAGAAGCCACTAGTGAAACCTATGGCCCCCGGGTCTCTTTCTCATCATATCAATCTCCATCACTTTATTATTGCTTTGCTTTTACTTTGCTTTTACTTTATTTACTTTGCATCTCTATACCAAAAATACCAAAAAATATTATTTATCATCTCTATCAGATCTCACTTTCATAAGTGACCGTGAAGGGATTGACAACCCCTAAGCGCGTTGGTTGCGTTGAGATATTGTTTTTGTGTAAGTACGAGGGACTCGAGCATAGCCTACTACTGGATTAATACCTTGGTTCTCAAAAACTGAGGGAAATACTTACGCTACTTTGCTGCGTCATCCCTTCCTCTTCGGGGAAATCCAATGCAGTGCTCAAGAGGTAGCAATGGACAAGTCCTCCCGAGTTCGGGGTTAATCAAGGCTTCCGCTGAGCTCCTGAGTTGTACCTTCCTTGTCCATACTTCCTTTTGCGGCTCTCAATTTGCTGCTGCTTCCCTTCAATCATAAGAGCCTTGTCTACCAACTCCTGGTAGTTGTTGAATGTTGCCACCATCAACTGCATGCTCATCTCACCATTCAGCCCTTCCATAAACTTCTCTTGCTTTGCGGCATCTGTGGCCACATCATCAGGGGCATAACGAGATAGCTTACTAAATTCATCCATGTACTACCCCATAGTACAGTTCCCTTGGCGTAAGTTGCGAAACTCACGCTTCTTCATGCTCATAGCTCCAGTTGGGACATGGGCTATGCGGAATGCTTGCTGAAACTGATCCCATGTAACAGTGGCTATAGGATAGGTGATATTGTAATTCTCCCACCATGAGGCTGCTGGTCCATCCAACTGATGTGCAGCAAATCGCACCTTCTCAGTCTGTGCATCCTGCAGTGGCTAACTCCCTTCCAATCCCGCGGAGCCAATCATCTGCCACTATCGGCTCGGTGCTACTGGAAAACACCGGTGGCTGCAACCTCAGAAAACGGGCTAAGTTGTCAACTGGTGGTGGTGGTGGGTTGTTGTTGTTATTTTTGTTGCCTTGGTTCTGAACTAACAACTGCATCAGTGTATTCTGCTGCTGGATCAACTGAGTGAGCTCCGGTGGAAAGGTAAAACCGGGGTTACGTCTTGGAGGCATCTGAGGGTTTAGAGGGAAGAGAAGTAGAATAGAATGAGGTCTAGTGAGGAAAACACTACCCATATATACATTAGACAAACACAATCATATCACTCAATCAATCAAGCAAGGGCATACAACTTGATCTAACTATCGTTAAAAGTGCTCAGACTATACTATATACATGGTAGACTACTACTGTTTTGGTGGTCATCTAGAAATTTTGATCAGTGGAAGACTCCATGATGTCTGCCCCAGCTTCGTCTTCAAAGTCATCATCACTACTATCCGGGTCGGAATCAGTGTAGTCGATGATGATGTAGTCTTCAGAACGAATCAGCTTAGGTTCGTCGTCTTCTCCTCCTGGCGCGGGGTCTCCCATGAATACTCCTAGCTTCATTGTCAGGTCGGCATTCTTATCAACTAGTACGATGATTTCCTCCTCATAATCTTCGCGAGTAGCCTTGATTTCTTCCTCCAGCTCCGTGATCCTTGTCATTGCCTTCTTCAAATCTATCATGCCCGCGCACATCTGATTCTCCTAGTGACGAATGTGCTGGTTTAACTCCTGGATGAAAGCTGCGATTGATCTAACCTTCCTGGTGCTGATCATCTCCCATTGCTCATCTCGGAGCCCACAAATCTGGTAGATAGTATCCTTAAGTTCCTTATGGTAAACTTCTCCAATGCGTCCCATGGTGATGTGGGCTGCCATACTCTTTCCTAGGCTCCAGGTTGGTGCATCAAAGGAAAACTCTATGGGCTTAGTGACTGGCATGAATGTCCTTCCTGGAACTTGAACTTGAATCATCTAGCGCTCCTATTTTGGTAAAGTGGCGTTGTAAGTCCCGGTGAAGCTTGGTATTCCAATGTTCAGGTACTTAGTGACTTCCTTCAAGTGTCGTCCAAAAGGTGCTTCTTCATCCGGTTGTGCAAACTTGTTCCTTGCGTCCGCCATCCTAAAGAGTAGAAAATGGAGAGGAGTCAGAAATGAAAAGAGAGTAGTGATCTAAGGCATTAGCTTAGTGGTCATGTCCTACACTCAGCGTGTGCTCTAATACCATCTTGTAGCGACTTGACCTCAAACGGTTAAGTCTCTGTGCTTCAGTGTCATCCCTGGATCGGTAATGCTGACACACACGGTACTCGAAGGATTTATAACAGAGTAGCAGTCACACACTTATTACATCGAATCTCTCCAAAAGAGAACTTATTACAATAAATATGGCTTAAGGCCATCTAATACGATAACAACGGAAGGCTTGGAAGATAAAGTGAGTCCATTAACTCCAACGGCATAGCTGAGCTGCACAGCAATGACCTAGTGAACCTTACTACTCGCCTGAAAAGTCTGCAACGTGATATGTTGCAGCCCGGAAATGGGCCAGCACAGGGAATATGCTGGCAATGTAACACACTAGAGCAATGAACAGAAATAATGCTATCACTATATGCATATTTGGCTGGTGGAGGCTATATGGTTATAATGTTTTTGCGAAAAGCCAATTTTCCCCTACAACAAAGGAATAAGTTTTATTTTAACTATCATGGTAGTTGAAACAACATTGAGAAGGTTCCTCCAACTCAGTCCCAATTAAAGTAGTTCGTTAACCCAACAAATTAATTTAGAGTGACGAGATACAATAGGAAAATCCAAGTACTAGATACTCAAGATGTCCATAACCGGGGACACGGCTAACCATGATTAGATTGTACACTCTGCAGAGGTTTGTGCACTTTCCCCCAAAAGACTCGAGCTCCTTCGTTGGATTTCTCGTAGTACATGATGTTTGAGAAACGGATGACTGGGACACAGTCTTTCAGAAACGTTTACTCTTTACTCTGGGTGGACAGTTACACCTATTTCCCCCCTACATCTGCTAGCCCACCACTGAAAGAGCTCACGCAACTTACTTAACTATGTCAGAGCCCATAATGGCTTGTGGCTGCACACGGAAGTTTCTAGCATGAATAATCTTAAGATCCCTTTGATCCTAGGTGGCGAACCGTAGGATGATCACACGGGTACTCCGGGATATCCTAGGACAACACTGGATTCTCCAGGTGCCCAAACAAGCAATCCACCCAGATGTGTATTAAAATTGCCACCTTAAGTTGAACCATTAATTAACAATCTCACATCTGTCATGGATACACTCAAACCCAATCCACGTCTACGAGCATAGCATAGCAATATAAGCAACGTAGAGGTAACTCCCGATGGTTTGATAATAAAACAGGTAATATGTTCTACTTTATCATCTACTCCCCAAACCCACAAGTTAATCACATCCTAATCATGCAGTGTTTGAGGATTGGAACTAATGCATAAAAACTGGGTAATAAAGGGGTATGATCAAAGTGTTTCTTGCCTTGCTGATGATCCGTGAAACCTAGAGACTCGTAGTAGCACGCTTCACACTCCGGGTGTTCTATCGTAGACAAACAATAGCATACATAAGAAATCAAACAAAGATGCACGGGTAAAACACAAGTAAGAAGATCTAACCAGAAATTTCAACTTAAGAACTCCGGTTTGCAAAAAGAATCAAATCAAACGGAGCAACGAAACTCAAACTGCGAAAGAAACAAGATCCGATTACTAATCTGGACTAAAGTAAAATTTTACAGTACCAAAATCTTATTCAAGTTGGTTAAACGGAAATAGGGCTTCGAGACGAAGATCTAGGCGCTTGAATCACCTGATTCCGATAAACGAGCGAAAAGATAAACTAAAACGAAAATCGGATCAGAAATCGCGATCGAAAATAATTGCGAAAAACCCGAGAAAAAGGAAAAATGGATGAACAGGCTAACGAACGAACGTTCGTTGTCTGTGACTAACGGGCGAAAACCGTTCGTTAAAACGAACGTACAGACGAATGTCCTCTAAATAAACTAAATCGAGAAAACCAACGAACCGGTCAAAAAAAACGTAACTAGGATTTTTTTAAAACCGACGGTTTTTACCTAAACCGAAAAAACCGAACGGCGAGATTCGAACTCCGGCGCGGCTTCGGCGGCTTCCGGCGAGCGGGCGGCGACGCAGGCAATGGCGAGGTGTGGCGCGGGGCAGCGGAGGGCGGCGCGGCAGCAGGCGGCGAGCGGCGGCGGCGTGTGTCAGCGGCGACGGGGCTGGCGGTGGTGGCGGCTTGGGGCTCCAAGGGAGGGCCCGGGTTCGGCTTTTAAAGGGGAGGGGAGGCGGCTTGCGGGTGGGGGCGACGCCATGGCGGCGGCGGCGGCTCGGACTCCCTCGAGGAGTCCGGCTCGGAGACGACGGCTGCGCGGGGCTGGCTGGGCCAGCTGGGCCGCGACCCAGTTCGGTCCAGCGGGCTTTCTCTCTCTTTTTTTAAACATATTCCACCGAAAAGAAATCCTAAAAAATAAATAAAAATCTAAAAATACCAAAACAAAATTTCACCGTCTAAATAAAATATTTAGAACAAGGTGAACATTTTCTTGGCCTAAAATGCAATTTTTGAAAAATGCATAAATTTTTCCTATGCAAATAAAATAGCGATAAAATCCGAATAAAATCAAAAAGTTGATTTTAAATTTTTTCCTCCAATATTTCGTTTATTTTGGAGAAGTCATATTATCTCCTCTCATATATTTTTATATGAAATATTTTCGGAGAGAAAAATAATAAAACAACTGATCCTCGTTTCGATATTTGATAAAATTCAAATATGAAAACCATGAAATCCCCAACTCTCTCCGAGGGTCCTTGAGTTGCTTAGAATTTCGAGGATCGCGAAACGAAATGCAAATAAAATATGATATGCTTGAATGGCCTACGTATAACATTCCAAATTGAAAATTTGGGATGTTACACTCACGCGTAACGCCGCAATTATATCGGGAAGTGGCGAGGCCCGCGGCGCAGTTAAAGGACCATTGGTATTCACGATAGTTTATAAAAGGGGAGCGACCACCGCTATCCGGATACGCCTTCTCCGTCCTCGTGCCACCACTTTCCAATCTGCAGAGCTCCAGCACCCAAAACCACATTTCTTCACACACTCCTTCCCAACCATTCCTTAGATCCAGTCATGGCCGGATCTGGTGCGGGGGCAAGTGGGAGGCCTTCGCGTCACCAACAAGGACATTGAAGATCTGAAGCGCGCCGGATACATCTCGGGCAACGTTATCCACCAAGCTCAGGAGGAGGGCCAGGTTATCCCCACGCCCCTGCCAGGCGAGAGGGTGGTGTTCGCCCCCCACTTTGTGCAAGGACTGGGATTCCTGCTCCACCCCTTTGTACGGGGATTGATGTTCTTCTACGGGCTAGACTTTCATGATCTGGCCCCGAACTCCATTCTTCACATCTCATCCCTCATCGTCGTTTGCAAGGCCTTTCTGCGAGTCCAGCCACACTTCGGCTTATGGCTGAAAGTCTTCAACGTCAAGACAAAGATCGTCGACGGTCAACAGGCAGACTTGGGGGGGGGATGATCAGCAAGCTCGCCTGGGTCGAGTGGCTGGAGGGCACATTCATAGATATTGTCAAAATTTGGCAGAAGGAGTGGTTCTACATTATAGAACCATGCGACGCGGCTTGGGCAGCGGCTCCCGCGTTCAGATCGGACCCCCAGCGAGGCTAACCTCCTAGACCAAGAAGGATCTTGACTAGGGGTCTCCCTCGGAGGTGGAGTTGCTGCAGAAGCACGTCATTAACATGAAGAAGGCTGGCGCCAAGCTAACCAACATGATCCAAGTGATGCTCTTCCACCGCCTCCTCCCTTGCCAGCAACGGGACGCCCCAATGTGGGATTACAAGCCCGAAGACCCTACCATCGTGCTCCACTTCTACGACACCACCCACGAAAACTGTAGAAGGTGTTGTTTAAGCCTCAGAAGGAGTGACCGGCCAAGGGGGAGGACATCGGCCTCGACGCCCGCACCCCCTAGGGAGGTAATGAAGTTTCTCTTATCCTTTTGTATTCAGATATTTGTATTTCAGGAGGTTTAACCCTTGTTCCCTTGCCTCCATAGGGATGGCTTGAGAAGGCCAGGCAGATCAGCAGCCCTGCCCCGCTGCCTGAAGACCCTAGGTTGGCTCATCTAGGGGATATGCTGACTGTGGTGCTGTACAAGGCGCCAGAGAAGCAAGACAAGAAGAAGAAGGACGAGGCGTGGGAGGCTAGGGAAGGCCTCTGCTCAAGGGTGCAGTCGGACACCAAGTGTGGGGACACCCATGCTCCCTCCACTCACGAGGGGGCGCAACAGGAGGACGAGGAGGACAGCGACTCCTCCCGTACAAGGAAGAGGGCGGCGTCAGATGACGTCGAGCATGAACAACCTCCCCACGCTCCGAAAAAATAGTGCATGCCCAAGTTGGTCTTGCCCAACAGCTCGGATTCCGATGAAGAATCTGCAGCGTCCGACGAGGTTCCAAAGAGGAACCCCAGGGTCAAGCCCCACGCCGAAAGGTACGAAACCGAAGATTCCTCAGGCGCTCGTTTCATCGATCTATTACTAATAGTGTATATGTATTTAATGTTAAAGCCCACCGTGTGACCTCCCCACCGGTCTATTGGGGAACGTAGCATGCAATTTTAAAAAAATCCTACGATCACGCAAGATCTATCTAGGAGATGCATCGCAACGAGAAGGTTAGAGTGTGTCCATGTACCCTTGTAGACCGAAAGCGGAAGCCTTATGTTAACGCGGTTGATGTAGTCGAACGTCTTCACGATCCAACCGATCCAAGTACCAAACGTACTGCACCTTCGTGTTCAGCACACGTTCAGATCGATGACGTCCCTCGAGCTCTTGATCTAGTAGAGGGTCGAGGGAGAGTTCCGACAGCATGACGGCGTGGTGATGTGATCCGCGCAGGGCTTTGCCTAAGCACTACGACACTATGACCGGAGGAGTAAACTGTGGAGGGGGCACCGCACACGGCTAAGAGATTTCTTGGTCTGTCTTTGGGGTGCCCCTTGCCCACGTATATAAAGGAGGGGGAGAGAGGCCGGCGGCCAGGAGGGGCGCACCATGGGGGGAGTCCTACTTGGACTCCTAGTCCAAGTAGGATTGCCCCCCTTTTCCTTTTCTCCACCGGAGGGAATAAGAAGGAGAGGGAGAGGGAAAGGGAAGGGGGCGCTGCCCCCTCCTCCTTGTCCTATTCAGAATCCCTAGGAGGGGGCGGGCGGCCACCCCTCGCGGGATTCCCTCTCTCTCCCTTAGGCCCATGTTGGCAACACTTCCCCGGGGGGTTCCAGTAACCCCTCGGTACTCCAGAAAAATACCCAATCACTCAGAACCATTCCGATGCCCGAATATAACATGTCAATATGTGAATATTTACCTCTCGACCATTTCGAGACTCCTCGTCATGTCCGTGATCTCATCCGGGACTCCGAACAAACTTCGGTCACCAAAACAAATAACTCATAATACAAATCATCATCGAGCGTTAAGCATGCGGACCCTACGGGTTCGAGAACTATATAGACATGACCGAGACACATCTCCGTTCAATAACCAATAACGGAACCTGGACGTTCATATTGGTTCCTACATATTCTACGAAGATCTTTATCGGTCAGACCGCATAACAACATACGTTATTCCCTTTGTCATCGGTATGGTACTTGCCCGAGATTCGATCGTCGGTATCATCATACCTAGTTTAATCTCGTTACCGGCAAGTCTCTTTACTCGTTCCGTAATGCATCATCCCGTGACTAACTCATTAGTCACATTGCTTGCAAGGTTTATAGTGATGTGCATTACCGAGAGGGCCCAGAGATACCTCTCTGATACACAGATTGACAAATCCTAATGTTGATCTATGCCAACTCAACAAACACCTTCGGAGACACCTATAGAGCATCTTTATAACCACCCAGTTATGTTGTGACATTTGATAGCACACAAGGTGTTCCTCCGGTATTCGGGAGTTGCATAATCTCATAGTCAGAGGAATATGTACAAGTCATGAAGAAAGCAATAGCAACAAAACTAAACGATCATTATGATAAGCTAACGGACGGGTCTTGTCCATCACATCATTCTCCTAGTGATGTGATCCCGTTCATCAAATGACAACACATGTCTATGGTTAGGAAACTTAACCATCTTTGATTAACGAGCTAGTCAAGTAGAGCATACTAGGGACACTTTGTTTTGTCTATGTATTCACACATGTATCAAGTTTCCGGTTAATACAATTCTAGCATGAATAATAAACATTTATCATGATATAAGGAAATGTAAATAGCATCTTTTTTATTGCCTCTTGGGCATATTTCCTTCAGTCTCCCACTTGCACTAGAGTCAATAATCTAGTTCACATCGCCATGTGATTTAACACGAATAGTTCACATCGTCATGTGATTTAACACTCTATAGTTCACATCACCATGTGACCAATACCCAAAGGGTTTACTAGAGTCAATAATCTAGTTCACATCGCCATGTGATTAACACCCAAAGAGTACTAAGGTGTGATCATGTTTTGCTTGTGAGAGAAGTTTAGTCAACGGGTCTGCCACATTCAGATCCGTATGTATTTTGCAAATTTCTATGTCTACAATGCTCTACACAGAGCTACTCTAGCTAATTGCTCCCACTTTCAATATGTATCCAGATTGAGACTTAAAGTCATCTGGATCAGTGTCATAGCTTGCATCAATGTAACCCTTTATGACAAACTTTTTGTCACCTCCATAACCGAGAAACATATCCTTATTCCACTAAGGATAATTTTGACCACTGTCCAGTGATCCACTCCTGGATCACTATTGTACCCTCTTGCCAAACTCATGGTGAGGTACACAATATGTCTAGTACACAACATAGCATACTTTATAGAACCTATGACCGAGGCATAGGGAATGACTTTTTATTCTCTTTCTATTTTTTGCCGTGGTCGGGTTTTGAGTCTTTACTCAACTTCACACCTTGTAACACAGGCTAGAAATCCTTCTTTGACTGTTCCATTTTGAACTACTTCAAAATCTATCAAGGTATGTACTCATTGAAAAAACTTATCAAGCGTCTTGATCTATCTCTATAGATCTTGATGCTCAATATTTAAGCAGCTTCACCGAGGTCTTTCTTTGAAAAAACTCCTTTCAAACACTCCTTTATGCTTTCCAGAAAATTCTACATCATTTCCGATCAACAATATGTCATTCACATATGCTTATCAGAAAGGCTGTAGTGCTCCCACTCAATTTCTTGTAAATACAAGATTCTCCAAAAGTCTGTATAAAACCATATGCTTTGATCACACTATAGATGGATCGCTGGAGCTTGCGCATTTTGTTAGCACTTTTAGGATTGACAAAACCTTATTGTTGCATCATATACAACTCTTCTTTAACAAATCCATTAAGGAATTCAGTTTTGACATCCATTTGCTAGACTTCATGAAATGTGGCAATTGCTAACATGATTCGGATAGACTTAAGCATCGCTATGAGTGAGAAAATCTCATAGTAGTCAACACCTTGAACTTGTTGAAAACCTTTTGCGATAAGTCAAGCTTTGTAGATAGTAACACTACCATCAGTTTCCATCTTCCTCTTGAAGATCCATTTATTCTCTATGGCTTGCCGGTCATCGGGCAAGTCAACTAAAGTCCATACTTTGTTTTCATACATGGACCCCATGTCAGATTTCATTGTCTCAAGCCATTTTGTGGAATCTGGGCTCATCATTGCTTCCTCATAGTTCGTAGGTTTGTCATGGTCTAGTAACATGACTTACAGAACATGATTACCATACCACTCTGGCACGGAACATACTCTGGTTGACCTACGAGGTTCGGTAGTATCTTGATATGAAGTTTCATGATCACCATCATTAACTTCCTCGCTAACTGGTGTAGGCATCACTGGAACTGATTTCTATGATGAACTACTTTCCAACTCGAGAGAAGGTACAACTACCTCATCAAGTTCTACTTTCCTCCCACTCACTTCTTTCGATAGAAACTCCTTCTCTAGAAAGGATCCATTCTTAGCAAAAAATCTGGCCTTCAGATCTATGATAGAAGGCGTACCCAACAATTTCTTTTTGGGTATCCTATGAAGATGCATTTCTCTGATTTAGGTTCGAGCTTATCAGGCTGAAGCCTTTTTCACATAAGCATTGCAACCCCAAACTTTAAGAAACGACATCTTAGGTTTCTTGCCAAACCACAGTTCATACGATGTCGTCTCAACGGGTTTAGATGGCGCCCTATTTAATGTGAATGCAGCTGTCTCTAATGCATAGCCCCAAAACGATAGTGATAAATCGGTAAGAGACATCATAAATCACACCATATCTAATAAGGTGCGGTTACGATGTTCGGATACACCATTACGTTATGGTGTTCCAGGTGGCGTGAGTTGCGAAACTATTCCACATTGTTTCAAATAAAGACCAAACTCGTAACTCAAATATTCGCCTCTGCGATCAGATCGTAGGAACTTTATTTTCCTGTTACGATGATTTTCTACTTCACTCTAAAATTCTTTGAACTTTTCAAATGTTTTAGACTTATGCTTCATTAAGTAGATATACCCATATCTGGTCAAATCATGTGTGAAGGTCAGAAAATAATGATACCTGCCGCGAGCCTCAACACTTATCGGACCGCATACATCGGTATGTATTATTTCCGATAAGTCAGTAGCTCGCTCCATTGTTCCGGAGAACGGAGTCTTAGTTATCTTGCCCATGAGGCATGGTTCGCAAGCATCAAGTGATTCATAATCAAGTGATTTCAAAAGCTCACCAGCATGGAGTTTCTTCATGCGCTTTACACCAATATGACTAAACGACAGTGCCACAAATATGTTGCACTATCATTATCAACTTTGCATCTTTGGGCATCAATATTATGAATATGTGTATCACTACGATCGAGATTCAATAAACCATTCACATTGGGTGTATGACCATTGAAGGTTTTATTCATATAAGCAGAACAACAATTATTCTCTGACTTCAATGACTAACTGTATTGCAATAAACATGATCTAATCATATTAATGCTCAATGCAAACACCAAATAACATTTATTTAGGTTCAATTCTAATCCCGAAGGTAGAGGGAGTGTGCGATGGTGATCGTATCAACCTTGGAATTACTTCCAACACACATCGTCACCTCGTCCTTAACTAGTCTATGTTTATCTAGCAACTCCTATTTCAAGTTACTACTCTTAGCAACTGAACCAGTATCAAATACCGAGGGGTTGCTATAAACACTAGTAAAGTACACATCAATAATATGTATATCAAATATACCTTTGTTCACTTTGCCATCCTTCTTATTCGCCAAGTATCTACGGCAGTTCCACTTCCAGCGACCATTTATTTTGTAGTACAAGCACTCAGTTTCAGGCCCGGGTCTGGCTTTGGGCTTCTTCATGGGAGTGGCAACTTTCTTGCCATTCTTTTGAAGTTTTCCCTTTCTTTCCCTTGCCCTTTTATTAAAACTAGTGGTCTTGTTAACCATCAACACTTGATGCTTTTTCTTGATTTCTACCTTCGCTGATTTCAGCAAAGAGCTTGGGAATCGTTTTCGTCATCCCTCGCATATTATAGTTCATCAAGAAGTTCTAGTAACTTGGTGATAGTGACTAGAGAACTCCGTAAATCACCATCTTATCTGGAAGATTAACTCCCACTTGATTCAAGCGATTGTAGTACCCAGACATTCTGAGCATATGCTCACTAGCTGAGCTATTCTTCTCCATCTTGTAGGCAAAGTACTTTGTCAGAGGTCTCATACCTCTTAACACGGGCATGAGTCTAAAATAACAATTTCAACTCTTGGAACATCTCATATGTTCCATGTCGTTCAAAACATTTTTGAAGTCCCGGTTCTTAGTCATAAAGCATGGTGCACTAAACTATCAAGTTGTAACGCCCCGGTCGTTAAGCTACAGTAACCACACACCCTAATGGTGCCATGTCATCACTGTTAATTTTCTAATCTCACTTTGATCCAAACCGAATTCAAATTCAAATTCCAAAAACAAGTCAAATTATTATTTCTTCAAACTGACGAGGAAAAATGTTCAATGGGTTGGAAATTTTCCCTAACTATTTTTCATGTAGGTGCCAACCTCTTTTGAATATTTAAAGTGGCCCTAACCTATTTTAAAACTAAATCATTAGTATTTATTTGAACCATTTCAAATTAAACATATAGTTAAACTATTCAAAATAATTTGGAACTTTGTGTGCTGCTTCAAAACCTTGCCTAGTATTTATGTGCTAGGTGGCACATTTAACTATACTCTTTTATTAGATCAGCAAGTTACAAAATTGTAAAAGAACACAAAATAGAAAAATAAATATAAAAAGGGAAAAGGCCTATCTACTACTGTGCACTTGTAGCCCATTAATACAGTGCACAGCCCAGCTCACTAATCAACCATCTCCTTCCTCTTTGTACAAAAAGCCATGGCGTGGAGGCCATCCACAGCCACCACGGCTCGATGACCGCCACGCATGCGATAGTTCCACCCCTCGGCCTATAAGTGCATCCCCCGGAAACCCTAGATCGAGCTCTTTCATTCCCCTCTTGTTCCCCCTTCGCCCCCTTCCCCTGCTGCTCGAATTTGAGCTCGAAAGAAACCGCGATCACCGCTGCCACACCGTCGTTGTCGCGGCCACCGACATCTTCGACGTTCGGGAGCACATCCAGGAGGTCCGCCGTGGCCGGATTCGTCCGTCGGGCGACCCTCGAGCCGACGTCGTCTTCATCTTCTTCGTATGGTCGTCACAACCTCGCCATCGTTGCGTTTGCTTCGGCGCCTCCCTGACCTCCCTGACCTCAACACCGAACTCATTGTGAGCCCCTCCTTCGGATCCCCCCTTTTTCCGTCTCGTTCCATCACCATTTAGTCGTCGACCTCGAGCTTCGGCCGCCATGGTCGGACCGTCGGAGCTTTGCTCCGTGCGCGCCCTAGCCGCGCTCCCCAATGTCCTCTGGCCGTCTTGTGCTCGCCCAGGCCGTGCTTTAGCGCGCCAGTGCTCGTCCGGGCCGAGCCCTTTCTCGCCCGCTCGCCTGCATGTACTGCTGCTGTCTCTGTCGCTGCTGCCTGTAGCTTCGTCTGCCTACGCGCCGCCCCGTCCCCTCCACCCCTCGCAGCACGCCCACACGCGCGCGTCCGGGCTCGCTGCGCCCCGCTCGGTCGCCCCGCGCTGCTGGTCTTAACCGCTGGCGCCTTGCCATGTGTTGGGGAACGTAGTAATTTCAAAAAATTTCCTACGCACACACAAGATCATGGTGATGCATAGCAACGAGGGGGAGAGTCTGATCTACATACCCTTGTAGATCGCAACGGAAGCGTTGACACGACGTAGAGGAAGTAGTCGTACGTCTTCTTCCCGATCCGACCGATCCAAGCACCGTTACTCCGGCACCTCCGAGTTCTTAGCACACATACAGCTCGATGACGATCGCCGGGCTCCGATCCAGCAAAGCTTCGGGGAGGAGTTCTGTCAGCACGACGGCGTGGTGACGATCTTGATGTTCTACCGACGCAAGGCTTCGCCTAAGCACTACAACGATATGATCAAGGTGGAATATGGTGGCAAGGGGCACCGCACACGGCTAAGGAACGATCACAATGATCAACTTGTGTGTCTAGAGGTGCCCACTGCCCCTGTATATAAAGGAGCAAGGGGGGAGAGGTGCGGCCAGCCTTGGGGCGCGCCAGGAGGAGTCCTACTCCTACCGGGAGTAGGACTCCCCCCCCAATCCTAGTTGGAATAGGAATCCTCAAGGGGGAAAGAGAGAGAGGGGGGCCAGCCACCTCTCCTAGTCCTAATAGGACTAGGGGAGGGGGGAGGCGCGCAGCCACCTTGGGCTGCTCCCTTCTCCTTTCCACTAAGGCCCACTATGGCCCATATGATTCTCGGGGGGTTCCGGTAACCTCCCGGTACTCCGGTAAAATCCTGATTTCACCCGGAACACTTCCGATGTCCAAACATAGTCTTCCAATATATCAATCTTTATGTCTCGACCATTTCGAGACTCCTCGTCATGTCCGTGATCACATCCGGGACTCCGAACAATCTTCGGTACATCAAAATGCATAAACTCATAATAACTGTCATCGTAATGTTAAACGTGCGGACCCTACGGTTCGAGAACAATGTAGACATGACTGAGACACATCTCCGGTCAATAACCAATAGCGGGACCTAGATGCCCATATTGGTTCCTACATATTCTTCGAAGATCTTTATCGGTCAGACCGCATAACAATATACATTGTTCCCTTTGTCATCGGTATGTTACTTGCCCGAGATTCGATCGTCGGTATCCAATACCTAGTTCAATCTCGTTACCGGCAAGTCTCTTTACTCGTTTCGTAATACATCATCCCGCAACTAACTCATCAGTTGCAATGCTTGCAAGGCTTAAGTGATGTGCATTACCGAGAGGGCCCAGAGATACCTCTCCGACAATCGGAGTGACAAATCCTATTCTCGAAATACGCCAACCCAACATCTACCATTGGAGACACCTATAGTACTCCTTTATAATCACCCAGTTACGTTGTGATGTTTGGTAGCACCCAAAGTGTTCCTCCGGCAAATGGAGTTGCATAATCTCATAGTTATAGGAACATGTATAAGTCATGAAGAAAGCAATAGCAACATACTAAACGATCGGGTGCTAAGCTAATGGAATGGGTCATGTCAATCAGATCATTCAACTAATGATGTGACCTCATTAATCAAATAACAACTCTTTGCTCATGGTTAGGAAACATAACCATCTTTGATTAACGAGCTAGTCTAGTAGAGGCATACTAGTGACACTCTGTTTGTCTATGTATTCACACATGTATTATGTTTCCGGTTAATACAATTCTAGCATGAATAATAAACATTTATCATGATATAAGGAAATAAATAATAACTTTATTATTGCCTCTAGGGCATATTTCCTTCAGTCTCCCACTTGCACTAGAGTCAATAATCTAGATTACACAGTAATGATTCTAACACCCATGGAGCCTTGGTGCTGATCATGTTTTGCTCGTGGAAGAGGCTTAGTCAACGGGTCTGCAACATTCAGATCCGTATGTATCTTGCAAATCTCTATGTCTCCCACCTGGACTAGATCCCGGATGGAATTGAAGCGTCTCTTGATGTGCTTGGTTCTTTTGTGAAATCTGGATTCCTTTGCCAAGGCAATTGCACCAGTATTGTCACAAAAGATTTTCATTGGACCCGATGCACTAGGTATGACACCTAGATCGGATATGAACTCCTTCATCCAGACTCCTTCGTTTGCTGCTTCCGAAGCAGCTATGTACTCCGCTTCACATGTAGATCCCGCTACGACGCTTTGTTTAGAACTGCACCAACCGACAGCTCCACCGTTTAATGTAAGCACATATCCGGTTTGCGATTTAGAATCGTCCGGATCAGTGTCAAAGCTTGCATCAACGTAACCTGTTACGGTGAGCTCTTTGTCACCTCCATATACGAGAAACATATCCTTAGTCCTTTTTCAGGTATCTCAGGATGTTCTTGACCGCTGTCCAGTGATCCACTCCTGGATTACTTTGGTACCTCCCTGCTAAACTTATAGCAAGGCACACATCAGGTCTGGTACACAGCATTGCATACATGATAGAGCCTATGGCTGAAGCATAGGGAACATCTTTCATTTTCTCTCTATCTTCTGCAGTGGTCGGGCATTGAGTCTGACTCAACTTCACACCTTGTAACACAGGCAAGAACCCTTTCTTTGCTTGATCCATTTTGAACTTCTTCAAAATCTTGTCAAGGTATGTGCTTTGTGAAAGTCCAATTAAGCGTCTTGATCTATCTCTAGAGATCTTTATGCCTAATATGTAAGCAGCTTCACCGAGGTCTTTCATTGAAAAACTCTTATTCAAGTATCCCTTTATGCTATCCAGAAATTCTATATCATTTCCAATCAGTAATATGTCATCCACATATAATATCAGAAATGCTACGGAGCTCCCACTCACTTTCTTGTAAATATAGGCTTCTCTGAAAGTCTGTATAAAACCAAATGCTTTGATCACACTATCAAAGCATTTATTCCAACTCCGAGAGGCTTGCACCAGTCCATAAATGGATCGCTGGAGCTTGCACACTTTGTTAGCTCCTTTTGGATCGACAAAACCTTCCGGTTGCATCATATACAACTCTTCTTCCAGAAACCCATTCAGGAATGCAGTTTTTGACATCCATCTGCCAAATTTCATAATCATAAAATGCGGCAATTGCTAACATGATTCTGACAGACTTAAGCATCGCTACGGGTGAGAAGGTCTCATCGTAGTCAACCCCTTGAACTTGTCGAAAACCTTTTGCGACAAGTCGAGCTTTATAGACAGTAATATTACCGTCGGCGTCAGTCTTTTTCTTGAAAATCCATTTATTCTCAATTGCTTGCCGATCATCGGGCAAGTCAACCAAAGTCCACACTTTGTTCTCATACATGGATCCCATCTCAGATTTCATGGCTTCTAGCCACTTTGCGGAATCTGGGCTCACCATCGCTTCTTCATAGTTCGTAGGTTCATCATGATCTAGTAGCATGATTTCCAGAACTGGATTACCGTACCACTCTGGTGTGGATCTCACTCTGGTTGATCTACGAGGTTCAGTAGGATCTTGTTCTGAAGTTTCATGATCATGATCATTAACTTCCTCACTTATTGGTGTAGGTGTCGCAGAAATAGTTTTCTGTGATGTACTACTTTCCAACAAGGGAGCAGGTACAATTACCTCGTCAAGTTCTACTTTCCTCCCACTCACTTCTTTCGAGAGAAACTCCTTCTCTAGAAATGATCCATTCTTAGCAACGAATGTCTTGCCTTCGGATCTGTGATAGAAGGTGTACCCAACAGTCTCCTTTGGGTATCCTATGAAGACACATTTCTCCGATTTGGGTTAGAGCTTATCAGGTTGAAGCTTTTTCACATAAGCATCGCAGCCCCAAACTTTAAGAAACGACAACTTTGGTTTCTTGCCAAACCACAGTTCATAAGGCATCGTCTCAACAGATTTTGATGGTGCCCTATTTAACGTGAATGCGTCCGTCTCTAGAGCGTATCCCCAAAACGATAGCGGTAAATCAGTAAGAGACATCATAGATCGCACCATATCTAGTAAAGTACGATTACGACGTTCGGACACACCATTACGCCATGGTGTTTCGGGTGGCGTGAGTTGCGAAACTATTCCACAATTTTTCAAATGTACACCAAACTCGTAACTCAAATATTCTCCTCCACGATCAGATCGTAGAAACTTTATTTCCTTGTTACGATGATTTTCAACTTCACTCTGAAATTCTTTGAACTTTTCAAATGTTTCAGACTTATGTTTCATTAAGTAGATATACCCATATCTGCTTAAACCATCTGTGAAAGTGAGAAAATAACGATATTCGCCACGAGCCTCAATATTCATCGGACCACATACATCGGTATGTATGATTTCCAGCAAATCTGTTGCTCTCTCCATAGTACTGGAGAACGGTGTTTTAGTCATCTTGCCCATGAGGCATGGTTCGCAAGTACCAAGTGATTCATAATCAAGAGGTTCCAAAAGCCCATCAGTATGGAGTTTCTTCATGCGCTTTATACCGATATGACCTAAACGGCAGTGCCACAAATAAGTTGCACTATCATTATCAACTCTGCATCTTTTGGCTTCAACATTATGAATATGTGTGTTACTACTATCGAGATTCATCAAAAATAGACCACTCTTCAAAGGTGCATGACCATAAAAGATATTACTCATATAAATAGAACAACCATTATTCTTTGATTTAAATGAATAACCGTCTCACATCAAACAAGATCCAGATATAATGTTCATGCTTAACGCTGGCACCAAATAACAATTATTTAGGTCTAATATTAATCCCGAAGGTAGATGTAGAGGTAGCGTGCCGACCGCGATCACATTGACTTTGGAACCGTTTCCCACGCGCATCGTCACCTCGTCCTTCGCCAGTGTTCGTTTAATCCGTAGTCCCTGTTTCGAGTTGCAAATATTAGCAACAGAACCAGTATCAAATACCCAGGTGCTACCGCGAGCTCTAGTAAGGTACACATCAATAACATGTATATCACATATACCTTTGTTCACCTTGCCATCCTTCTTATCCGCCAAATACTTGGGGCAGTTCCGCTTCCAGTGACCAGTCTGCTTGCAATAGAAGCACTCAGTTTCAGGCTTAGGTCCAGACTTGGGTTTCTTCTCCTGAGCAGCAACTTGCTTGCCGTTCTTCTTGAAGTTCCCCTTCTTCTTCCCTTTGCCCTTTTTCTTGAAACTAGTGGTCTTGTTAACCATCAACACTTGATGCTCCTTCTTGATTTCTACCTCCGCAGCTTTCAGCATTGCGAAGAGCTCGGGAATAGTCTTGTTCATCCCTTGCATATTATAGTTCATCACGAATCTCTTGTAGCTCGGTGGTAGTGATTGGAGAATTCTGTCAATGACGCAATCATCTGGAAGATTAACTCCTATCTGAATCAAGTGATTGTTATACCCAGACATTTTGAGTATATGCTCACTGACAGAACTGTTCTCCTCCATCTTGCAGCTATAGAACTTATTGGAGACTTCATATCTCTCAATCCGGGCATTTGCTTGAAATATTAACTTCAACTCCTGGAACATCTCATATGCTCCATGACGTTCAAAACGTCGTTGAAGTCCCGATTCTAAGCCGTAAAGCATGGCACACTGAACTATCGAGTAGTCATCAGCTTTGCTCTGCCAGACGTTCATAACATCTGGTGTTGCTCCAGCAGCAGGCCTGGCACCCAGCGGTTCTTCCAGGACGTAATTCTTCTGTGCAGCAATGAGGATAATCCTCAAGTTACGGACCCAGTCCGTGTAATTGCTACCATCATCTTTCAACTTTGCTTTCTCAAGGAACGCATTAAAATTCAACGGAACAACGGCACGAGCCATCTATCTACAATCAACATAAACAAGCAAGATACTATCAGGTACTAAGTTCATGATAAGTTTAAGTTCAATTAATCAAATTACTTAAGAACTCCCACTTAGATAGACATCCCACTAATCCTCTAAGTGATTACGTGATCCAAATCAACTAAACCATAACCGATCATTACGTGAGATGGAGTAGTTTTCAATGGTGAACATCATTATGTTGATCATATCTACTATATGATTCACGCTCGACCTTTCGGTCTCCGTGTTCCGAGGCCATATCTGCATATGCTAGGCTCGTCAAGTTTAACCTGAGTATTCTGCGTGTGCAAAACTGGCTTGCACCCGTTGTAGATGCACGCAGAGCTTATCACACCCGATCATCACGTGGTGTCTGGGCACGACGAACTTTGGCAACGGTGCATACTCAGGGAGAACACTTCTTGATAATTTAGTGAGAGATCATCTTATAATGCTACCGTCAATCAAAGCAAGATAAGATGCATAAAAAGATAAACATCACATGCAATCAATATAAGTGATATGATATGGCCATCATCATCTTGTGCTTGTGATCTCCATCTCCGAAGCACCGTCATGATCACCATCGTCACCGGCGCGACACCTTGATCTCCATCGTAGCATCGTTGTCGTCTCGCCAATCTTATGCTTCCACGACTATCACTACCGCTTAGTAATAAAGTAAAGCATTACATCGTGATTTCATTGCATACAATAAAGCGAGAACCATATGGCTCCTGCCAGTTGCCGATAACTCGGTTACAAAACATGATCATCTCATACAATAAAATTTAGCATCATGCCTTGACCATATCACATCACAACATGCCCTGCAAAAACAAGTTAGACGTCCTCTACTTTGTTGTTGCAATTTTTACGTGGCTGCTACGGGATTTAAGCAAGAACCAATCTCACCTACGCATCAAAACCACAACGATAGTTTGTCAAATAGACTCCGTTTTAACCTTCTCAAGGACCGGGCGTAGCCACACTCCGTTCAACTAAAGTTGGAGAGACAGTCGCCCGCAAGCCATCTATGTGCAAAGCACGTCGAGGGAACCGGTCTCGCGTAAGCGTACGCGTAATGTTGGTCCGTGTCGTCTTGTCCAACAATACCGCTGAACCAAAGTATGACATGCTGGTAGGCAGTATGACTTATATCGCCCACAACTCACTTGTGTTCTACTCGTGCAAATAACATCAAACCATAAAACCTAGGCTCGGATGCCACTGTTGGGGAACGTAGTAATTTCAAAAAATTTCCTACGCACACACAAGATCATGGTGATGCATAGCAACGAGGGAGAGAGTCTGATCTACGTACCCTTGTAGATCGCAACGGAAGCATTGACACAACGTAGAGGAAGTAGTCGTACGTCTTCTTCCCGATCCGACCGATCCAAGCACCGTTACTCCGGCACCTCCGAGTTCTTAGCACACGTACAACTCGATGACGATCCCCGGGCTCCGATCCAGCAAAGCTTCGGGGAGGAGTTCCGTCAGCACGACGGCGTGGTGACGATCTTGATGTTCTACCGACGCAGGGCTTCGCCTAAGCACTACAATGATATGATCGAGGTGGAATATGGTGGCAGGGGCACCGCACACGGCTAAGGAACGATCACAATGATCAACTTGTGTGTCTAGAGGTGCCCCCCTGCCCCTGTATATAAAGGAGCAAGGGGGGAGAGGTGCGGCCAGCCTTGGGGTGCACCAGGAGGAGTCCTACTCCTGTAGGAGTAGGACTCCCCCCCAATCCTAGTTGGAATAGGAATCCTCAAGGGGGAAAGAGAGAGAGGGGGGCCGGCCACCTCTCCTAGTCCTAATAGGACTAGGGGAGGGGGGAGGCGCGCGGCCACCTTGGGCTGCTCCCTTCTCCTTTCCACTAAGGCCCACTATGGCCCATATGATTCTCGGGGGGTTCTGGTAACCTCCCGGTACTCCGGTAAAATCCCGATTTCACCCGGAACACTTCCGATGTCCAAACATAGGCTTCCAATATATCAATCTTTATGTCTCGACCATTTCGAGACTCCTCGTCATGTCCGTGATCACATCCGGGACTCCGAACAATCTTCGGTACATCAAAATGCATAAACTCATAATAACTGCCATCGTAACGTTAAGCATGCGGACCCTACGGTTCGAGAACAATGTAGACTTGACTGAGACACATCTCCGGTTAATAACCAATAGCGGGACCTGGATGCCCATATTGGTTCCTACATATTCTTTGAAGATCTTTATCGGTCAGACCGCATAGCAACATACGTTGTTCCCTTTGTCATCGGTATGTTACTTGCCCGAGATTCGATCGTCGGTATCCAATACCTAGTTCAATCTCGTTACCGGCAAGTCTCTTTACTCGTTTCATAATACATCATCCCGCAACTAACTCATTAGTTTCAATGTTTGCAAGGCTTAAGTGATGTGCATTACCGAGAGGGCCCAGAGATACCTCTCCGACAATCGGAGTGACAAATCCTATTCTCAAAATACGCCAACCCAACATCTACCATTGGAGACACCTGTAGTACTCCTTTATAATCACCCAGTTATGTTGTGACGTTTGGTAGCACCCAAAGTGTTCCTCCGGCAAACGGGAGTTGCATAATCTCATAGTTATAGGAACATTTATAAGTCATGAAGAAAGCAATAGCAACATACTAAACGATCGGGTGCTAAGCTAATGGAATGGGTCATGTCAATCAGATCATTCAACTAATGATGTGACCTCGTTAATCAAATAACAACTCTTTGCTCATGGTTAGGAAACATAACCATCTTTGATTAACGAGCTAGTCTAGTAGAGGCATACTAGTGACACTCTGTTTGTCTATGTATTCACACATGTATTATGTTTCCGGTTAATACAATTCTAGCATGAATAATAAACATTTATCATGATATAAGGAAATGAATAATAACTTTATTATTGCCTCTAGGGCATATTTCCTTCACCATGTCCGTCCGCGTCCGCCCACTGCAGCCTGCATGCGCCCGCTGCTCCTAGCCGTGGCCTGGCCACACCCTGCTCGCGCTCAGCCGGGCCAAAGCGCGTTCTCGGCAGCCCCCTGCCCATGTCCCTGCTCCTCGCTGTTGTGTGCTGCCGCTGCTAGCGCTGCTCTGCCTGCACTACTCACTACAATAAACTGAAGGTTACTGAAGGTTACTATAGCGCTTGCTAGGTTTCGCCACTTCAACCTGACTAGCCCACTGGACAGCCCCTGAACAACCACTAAGCGAAAGTTAATATCAGTAAAAATTATATGGACAGACAGTACACTTGACAAACTCCATTTTATTCCATTGGAACAAATCCATTTGAGGCATTGATACGTCCATTTTGCATCATGCTTTTATATCGATATTTATTGCATTATGGGCTGTTATTACACATTATGTCACAATACTTATGCCTATTCTCTCTTATTTTACAAGGTTTACATAAAGAGGGAGAATGCCGACAGCTGGGATTCTGGGCTAGAAAAGGAGCAAATATTAGAGACCTATTCTGCACAGCTCCAAAAGTCCTGAAACTTCACGGAAGTCATTTTCAGAATATATAAAAAATACTGAGCGCAAGAACTTCACCAGGGGGGCCACACCCTGCCCACGAGGGTGGGGGGCGCGCCCTACCCCCTGGGCGCGCCCCCTACCTCGTGGGCCCCCTAGTAGCCCTCCGATGGCCATCTTCTGCTATATGGAGTCTTTCGATGAGGAAAAAAAAATCACAAGCCATCTTTCCGGATGAGACTCCGCCGCCACGAGGCGGAACATTGGCGGAACCAATCTAGGGCTCTGGCGGAGCTGTTCTACCAGGGAAACTTCCCTCCGGGAGGCGGAAATCATCACCATCGTCATCACCAACGCCCCTCTCATCGGGAGAGGGCAATCTCCATCAACATCTTCACCAGCACCATCTCCTCTCAAAACCCTAGTTCATCTCTCGTATCCAATTCTTGTTTCCAAGTCAGGGATTGGTACCTGTGGGTTGCTAGTAGCGTTAATTACTCCTTGTAGTTGATGCTAGTTGGTTTATTTGGTGGAAGATCATATGTTCAGATCCTATATGCATATTAATACCCCTCTGATTATGAACATGAATATGCTTTGTGAGTAGTTATGTTTGTTCCTAAGGACATGGGAGAAGTCTTGCTATTAGTAGTCATGTGAATTTGGTATCCGTTAGATATTTTGATGAGATGTATGTTGTCTCTCCTCTAGTGGTGTTATGTGAACGTCGACTACATGAGACTTCACCATTATTTGGGCCTAGAGGAAGGCATTGGGAAGTAATAAGTAGATGATGGGTTGCTAGAGTGACAGAATCTTAAACCCTAGCTTATGCGTTGCTTCGTAAGGGGCTGATTTGGATCCATATGTTTCATGCTATGGTTAGGTTTACCTTAATACTTTTGTTGTAGTTGTGGATGCTTGCAATAGAGGTTAATCATAAGTGGGATGCTTGTCCAAGTAAGGACAGTACCCAAGCACCAGTCCACCCACATACCAAATTATCAAAGTACCGAACGCGAATCATATGAACATGATGAAAACTAGCTTGACGATATTCCCATGTGTCCTCGGGAGCGCTTTACATCATATAAGAGTTTGTCCATGCTTGTCCTTTGATACAAAAGGGATTGGGCCACCTTGCTGCACTTTATTTACTTTTATTACTTGTTACTCGTTACAAATTATACTATCACAAAACTATCTGTTACATATTATTTCAGTGCTTGCAGAGAATACCTTGCTGAAAACCGCTTATCATTTCCTTCTGCTCCTCGTTGGGTTCGACACTCTTACTTATCGAAAGGACTATGATAGATCCCTATACTTGTGGGTCATCAGGCACGGATTAAATCCTTTGAAAATGACAAAAGTCTACGTTCTTTTAACAGAAAAACCAAAAAACCGTTTTATTTTCATAGCTACTTTAGTGCTCTTTATGTTCAAGCAAATGAACTCTAATATGGATGTAATTGGTACTAACATGTAGTTCACAGAGAAGTACTCAAAATTGATATAAGGCACTAACCCATAGGATGTATAGAACAATAGTTGTAGTCTTTTGAAAACAGCCAAGTGATGTTTAAAAAAATTGTCGAATTCTTAGACTTAGCAAAATTTCAGGGTTTTCTAGAATATTGGTTAAAACTTTAGAAATTCATATAAAACAGACCGTAGCTCGGATGAAAAAGTTTTATAGATGAAAGTTGCTCAGAAGAAAGAGATGAATCGGAATACGCTCTCCGTTCATCTGTCACATGCCCTAGCAAAGCGAACATCAAACCTTTCTCCTCCGGTTTGTCTGTCCAAAAATGCAAACTTCAGGAAAACTTTCCCGGATGTTATCCCCCTTTGCTGGTAGCGTGTAGTGCCACGTTAGAACACCCCTAACACCGATTTTTGTCTTTTCATGCATAGTATTGCACTTGTTTGCTCTGCATTTACTATTTCTTCCCCCTCTTCTCTCCGGTAGACCCCGAGACTGCTGCTAAGGCCTCGGTGATCGACTACGTCACCGATGACCCGTCCTTCTCGTCTGAGCAACCAGGCAAGCAAACCCCCCCTGAGCATTCCGATATCGCCTATTTCTTTCCCTCTCATGCTTGCATTAGAACCGCTACTGCTTTCTGTATGATCCTACTCTGACGCATAGCCTGTTTTTGTTACCTGCTTTCATACCTTACCTGCTTATCCTAAACTGCTCAGTATAGGTTGGTTAGAGATCCATCAGTGACCCCACCTTGTCCCAGTTGCCTCGCTTTATGTTCGATGATTCGATCAACGTGATCGATGTCCAGGCCCCGACACCGCACATCACCCCCTAGTTGTACGACTCTGCAGAGTTACCATCGAGTGCCGAGGGTGGAACCTCTTACATCACTCCTGATGAGATCTTTGTAGTGTAGCTATACGGCCGAGGTCATCGAGGGTGATTTCCTACTTAACCACTTCCGTTACGGCTCTGTCATGCAACCCCTCAAGTGTGAACCTCGAGGGTGGATCCTCTTACGTTCACCTTGATGATAACATCGAGTGGAATTCACCGGGGGTGATTCCTCGGGTTTTCCCCTTGGTGTTAGACGCACAGTTACTATGGTTACTATGACTTTACACTGAACCATGTTACTAAAGACGGGTCGGCCTTGAGGGGCACCCGCGCGAGCTTAATAGCGAGTGATGTGGAGTCGGGTTGACCTGGAAGGTGCCCACGAGATACTTACGGGGCGTGGCCGGGCATTCTTAGCCCTTGCCGCAAGTACTCGAGACGGGGTGACGGGGTCACGTCTTTCGTGAGTCTCTGCTCATGACCGCACTACGAACACACTAACGGTTTGGATATTTGATCCGAGGGGCCTTTGGCCTGATAGCACTAACCATCACGTGGGCATTGTATGGGTGTTCTGCGTCATATGCATCAGCCGAAGCTTATTAGACATCAGCGACTGAGCGGCGCGCGCCGGGTTGGACTGGTAAGCTCCTGCCTTTTTAAGGAGGTAGCTAGGTCTGCTCACCGGCCGCCCACGCAACGTGCAGGAGTTCCCGGGGCGATGGCCCATGACCCCTGGGGGCATAGGTTTAGTCCGGCATGCTGGCCTCTCTATTAAGCCTAGGTCGGGTTGCGGCGTATTGTTTGGCCGAGGCCGGGCATGACCCAGGAAAGTGTGTCCCGCCGGAGTTAATCGAGCATGGTGGGTAAGTTGGTGCACTCCTGCAGGGAAGAAAACATCTATCGATAGCCTGTCCTATGGTAACGGACACTTGGAGTTGTATCCCGATCGATACAACTAGAACTGGATACTTGAGATAAGAAATGGATAGTATGGCTCTGGGATTTCTTTTCTCGCAGGGAGTCAAGAAAGGATCTCTAGCCGAGGTTGATAACACTACTACTTTACATTATGTTGATCTGTACTCTTCTAAATGCTTGACGATGCTAGTCTTCGATAGGCTAGGCTTTCCCCTTCTCTTCTGGCATTCTGCAGTTTAGTCCACAGATACAACCCATTTCCTTTGATACAGATGCATACTTAGTTTAGATCTGATGTAAGTCTTGCGAGTACTTTGGATGAGTACTCACGGTTGCTTTGCTACCTCTTTTCTCCCATACCCGATTGTTGCGACCAGATGACGGATCCCACGAACCAAACGACACCACCGATGACTACTGCTACCCCGAGGATGCCTACTACTACGTGACGGCAGCTGACGACTTGGAGTAGCTAGGAGGCTCTCAGGCAGGAGGCCTTGCCTTTTCGATCATTGTTGCTTTTGTGCTAGCCTTCTTAAGGCAGACTTGTCTAACTTATGTCTATACTCACATATTGTTGCTTCCGCCGACTCTTGTGTTTTCGAGCTTATGTATTTGAGCCCTCGAGGCCCCTGGCTTGTAATATAAAGCTTGTATTATTTTAATTTGTGTCTAGAGTTGTGTTGTGATATCTTCCCATGAGTCCTTGATTTTGATCGTACACATTTGCGTGTATGATTAGTGTACGGTTGAATCGAGGGCTTCACACAAGTAGTCCTCATACTGAGCTTGTCCAACATTCATAACATCTGCATCTACTCCTGCAATAGTTCTGTCAGCTAGCGGTGCATCAAGGGCATAATTCTTCTGTGCAACAATGAGGATAATCCTCAGATCATGGACCTAGTCCGCATCATTGCTACTACCATATTTCAACTTAGTTTTCTCTAGGAACATATCATAAATAAAACGGGGAAGCTATACACGAGCTATTGATCTACAACATAGATATGCAAATACTATCAGGACTAAGTTCATGATAAATTTAAGTTCAATTAATCATATTACTTAAGAACTCACACTTAGATAGACATCCCTCGAGTAATCTAAATGATCACGTGATCCATATCAACTAAACCATGTCCGATCATCCCGTGAGATACAGTAGCTTTCAGCGGTGAACATCTCTATGTTGATCATATCCACTATATGATTCACGTTCGACCTTTCGGTCTCGGTGTTCCGAAGCCATATCTGCATATGCTGGGTTCGTCAAGTTTAACCCGAGTATTCTGCACATGCAAAACTGGCTTGCACCCGTTGTATGCACTACAAAAAAAGACACATCCGTGACATTTTGGGCCGAACGAATTTTTTTCCTGTCATACATATGACAGTTCTATGGCGATAATTGTGACAAAACCCGGTATCATCATAGATGTGGTGGGATCCTACTTCTATGACAAAACATCATGATAGAAAATGGGCTTTTCGTCCTGGGCAGGCCGGAGACACAGCTGCATGACATTCTTTGGGCCGTCCATGACAGAAAAAACCATGGTAGAAGCGAGGGCGAGTAAAATTTCGGCGAGTCCCGGTTACGGTGGGAGGTCGGGGGCCGAGCGATGTGCGTTTCTCTCGTACATGTACGCGCGTGTGTGCGAGGCATTGGCTCTAACTAAACCTGAGCGAGGCGTTGGGCTCTAACTGAACCCGAGCGATTGCACTGCAGGCTACGCATTACTGAACTCGAGCGATCGATCGATGGCTGTTAACTAAACCCGATCGAGCGATTCCTTGGCTACTGCTGCTAACTGAAGCAGATCGATGGGATGAATAGTGAGCGTTGCGGGGGGGGGGGGGATTGGATGAATAGGGAGCGGTGGCGTTGCCTCTGGATGAACAGGACCCCGTGGTGT
Organism: Triticum monococcum; assembly: GCA_034509565.1. Lineage (NCBI taxonomy): Eukaryota > Viridiplantae > Streptophyta > Magnoliopsida > Poales > Poaceae > Triticum > Triticum monococcum. The sequence goes on along the minus strand of CM067843.1, from coordinate 181,747,989 downwards.
GGTGGAGGGCTGGATGAACAGTAGACGATGGAGGGGTGCCCGTGGAGGGGTGGATGAACAGGACCCCGTGGTGTGGAGGGCAGGATGAACAGTAGACGGTGGAGGGGTGCCCGTGGAGGGGTGGTTAAACAGGACCCCGTGGTGTGGAGGGCTAGATGAACAGTAGATGGTGGAGGGGTGGTTGAACAGTAGCCGGTGGAGTAGCGCGCGGTGGAGGCTGGATGAACAGGAGCCCGTGGAGGCTGGAGGAGGTCGACGGTGGATGAACAGTAGCTCGTGGAGGCTAGAGGGGGTCGATGGTGGAGATGAACAGTATCCCGTGGAGTCCCGTTTTGCGGTATGCCACACCCCTCCCGATGAACAGGACCCCCGTTTCGACCGTAGCACTCCAACACAAGTCCGTTTCGTCCATTTTGCGGTACGCCACACCCCTCCCGATCAACAGGACCCCCGTTTCGACCGTAGGAGGTCCGTTTCGTCCGTTTGTGGTATGCCACACCCCTCCCGATCAACAGGACCCCCGTTTCGACCGTAGGAGGTCCGTTTCCTCCGTTTTACGGTACGCCAGACCCCTCCCGATCAACAGGACCCCGTTCTGAACGTAGGAGGTCCGTTTCCTCTGTTGTGCGGTACACCAGGCCTCGTTTCCATCACCTCTTCCGTCCAAGCCCTCCCGATGAACACGACCACACATTCCGTTCCGACCCAGCCGGTTGGCTCCCACGCATTCCGTTGCCTCCCGATGAACACGATGCATTCTGTTGCCTTCCCATGAACACGACGCATTTCGTTGCCTCCCCATGAACATGATGATGACACTATTTCTCCGTTCCGACCCAGCCATGTACACGAGCCCTGGCCATACGTATGCTCGAGTAGGCGTTCGAGACCCCGCCCATATGTACACATATGTGGCCGTATTTTCTTTCTTGCACCCTGGCCGCTGTACGTACGTGTACATGCTATGTGCGTGCCTCTACTACGACACGTACGCGCCTCTACTACGACACGTGCGCACCTCTACATCCACCAGTATATATGTACATACACGTTCGCGACCAGAATGACAACGCTACGTATGCTTCGACCAAGTGGGTCTCGACTGTCAGGCACTTCCTTACCTGCGAAGATGTAGCTGGTGGGTCCTAGCTGTCAGGGGGCGAATCGTTTTTTTGCCCGGACGCATTTCCTTGCGTGCGAAGATGTAGCTGGTGGGTCCCAGCAGTCAGGGGCAAACGTTTTTTTCATGAAATACGGTGGCCCGTCCGGTGGGTCCCCGCTGTCAAGTGGAGGAATAATTATTTTGCACGTAATAAGGAGGCACTTCCTTGCTACGGCCGTGGACCCAGCTGTGAGCCTCTCCACGTACAGTCCATGTCTGATGGAAGCCGTTCCTTGACCACGTTGACCACGCCGCGCCGAGAGCACCAGGACGGTGGACGACGGTGAGGCCTAGGAAGGGGACGATGCGGAGCCGGGGAAGACGCGGCAGTTGATGCCCACACATAGAGGAGTACAAGGGTTCACTGGTTCGCTGCGGTGTGAGGCTGCCATCGCCGCAGAATAACAAGGGGTGTGGGTGAGTGGAGGGATGGCCTGGCCAGCGGTGGGAGTAGTAGGGGGCGGTGAGGCCTCCGCCGCATCACAGCCGGCCACGGGAGGCAGGAGCACGAGGCACGACCGGCGCTGGTTTGGGCGGCTGGAGTAAGAAGACCAGAGGTTGAAGAAGCACTACGGCCCTTGGATGGACATTGTACGGTCACTGGAGCTAGAATCATGCATAGTGGCTAAGTTAACAAAGCCACTATACTGGGTCCCAGCTAACACGGGGAGTATTCATTTTTTTGTGCGTAATAAGGAGGCACTTCCTTGCGGGCGAAGATATAGCTGGTGGGTCTGAGCTGTCAGTGGCGGTAATGTTTTTTTCACGAAATACAGAGGCCCTTTCGGTGGGTCCCGGATGTCAGGTGGAGGAATCATTATTTTGCGCGTAATAAGGAGGCATTTCCTTGCGTGTGGCCGTGGACCCAGCTGTCGGCCTCTCCACGTACAGTCCACTTCAGATGCATGTCAGTCGTTGACCACATTGACCAGGCCGCGCCGAGAGCACCAGGGCAGTGGACGACGGCAAGGCCTAGGAAGGGAACGACACGGAGGCAGGGAAGACTCGGCAGTTGTTTCCCACACGGAGGGGAGTACGACTGTACAAGGGTTTACTGGTTCGTCTGCCGTCGCCGGAGAATAACAACATGTGTGGGTGAGTAGAGGGATGGCTAGGCCAGCGTTGGGAGTACGGTGGGGCGGTGAGGCCTGCACGGCAGCACAGCCGGCCGTGGGGAGGAGGGAGCAAGCAGTCCTGCCGGTGCTTGTTTGAGCGGCTGGAGCAGGAAGAGCAGAGATTGAAGAAGCACGACGGCCGTTGGATGGACATCCAACAGTCAGTGCTTGTGCGTCAACCTTTTTTTAGGAAAGCCTCAAATCTGTGGAAAACAGCATACAACCCATCTGCCATTATCTTTAATAATTTACAGCCCATTTGCTAATTCTTAAGGTTTGTTTGGAGCCCATATTCTTTTTGTTAGCATTACAACCCATATTGTGGCCACGGTTAAAAAATTATACGAAATTTTGCATATTTCGGTGTGGTTCGAACTGTTTTTAATACCGAAATTTTGACTCACATTCAAACTGATTTTAAAAATAAATGTATATCAATATAAAATCCAACAAATTCTCCACGCATAAAAATTAATGTAATTTAAAATCTTGAAATGAAAAAATATATTTGTAACTAATTGCCGGTTTGATGTGTTTTAAAAATGTACAACCCATTTCTCATTACTGATGGGCCATTTTCTCGGCCAGCCGAATGAAAGCTCTCCTCGTCTTGAAAGATTTGCAGCCCAACAGGCCTGACAAAGCGACTTACTTGGCAAATCACAATAATACTGGGCTGTGGCCGTGGACCCAGCTGTCAGCCTCTCCACATACAGTACTCTTCCGATGGAAGTCGTTCCTTGACCACATTGACCACGCCGCGCGGAGAGCAGCACGGCGGTGGACGACGGCGAGGCCTAGGAAGGGGACCCAGGGAAGACGCGGCAGTGGAAGCCCGCACAGAGAGGAGTACGGGGGTTCACTGGTTCGGCTGCGGTGTGAGGCTGCCATCGCCGCAGGGTCTGGACAGTAGTGGGAATAGTAGGGGGCGGTGAGGCCTCTGCGGTAGCACAGCCGGCCACGGGAGGCAGGAGCATGCCGCATGACCGGCGCTGCTTTGGGTGGCTGGAGCAAGAAGACCAGAGGTTGAAGAAGCACTACGGCCGTTGGATGGACATCGTACGGTCATTGGAGCTAGAATCGTTCATATTGACTAAGTTGACAAAGCCCTTCATCCCCGTCAACTTAGTAGGCCCACAAGTCAGCCTCCCACCAAGGTGGGTCCCAGCTAGCCGGGGGACTATTCATTTTTTTGTGCGTAATAAGGAGGCACTTCCGGTGGGTCCGAGCTGACAGCAGGGGGGCGTTTTTTCCATAAAATACGGTGGCCCGTCCGGTGGGTCCCAGCAGCTAGGGGGAAATGATTTTTTTCGCAAAATACTGGTGGCCCGTTCGGTGGGTCCCTGCTGTCAGGTGGAGGAATAATTATTTTCCGCGTAATTAGGAGGCACTTCCTTGCGTCTTCCGTGGACCCAGCTGTCAGCCTCTCCACGTATAGTACTCTTCCGATGGAAGTCGGTCATTGACCACGCCACGCCGAGAGCACCACGGCGGTTTAAGACCACGAGGCCTAGGAAGGGGACGACGCGGAGCCGGGCAAGACGCGGAAGTGGATGCCCACACGGAGAGGAGTACGAGCGTTCACTGGTTCGGCTGCGGTGTGAGGCTGCCGTCGCTGCAGAATAACACGGGGTGTGGGTGAGTGGAGGGATGGCCTGGCCAGTGGTGGGAGTAGTATGGGGGCGGTGAGGCCTCTGCGGTAGCACAGCCGGCCACGGGAGGCAGGAGCAGGCGGCACGACCGGCGCTGCTTTGGGCGGCTGGAGCAAGAAGACCAGAGGTTGAAGAAGCACTATGGCCGTTGGATGGACATCATACGGTCACTGGAGTATTGACTAAGTTTACAAAGCCCTCCGTCCCCATCAACTTAGTAGGCCCACAAGTTAGCCAAACAATATGGTGGGTCCCAGCTAATAGGGGGTATTCAGTTTTTTGGGCGTAATAAGGAGGCACTTCCTTGTGTGCGAAGATATAGCTGGTGGGTCTGACCTATCAGTGGGGGGAACATTTTTTTTGTGAAATACAGAGGCCCTTCCTGTGGGTCCTAGCTGTCAGGCGGAGGAATCATTATTTTGCACGTAATAAGGAGGCATTTCCTTGCGTGCGGCCGTGGACCCAGCTGTCAGCCTCTCCATGTACAGTCCACTTCTGATGGATGTCGTTCATTGACCATGTTGACCAGGCCGCATCGAGAGCACCAGGGCAGTGGACGACGACGAGGCCTAGGAAGGGAACGACACGGAGCCAGGGAATACTCGACAGTTGTTTCCCACGCGGAGGAGTACGAGGGTTTACTGGTTGGTCTGCCGTCGCCGGAGAATAACGGCATGTGTGGGTGAGTAGAGGGATGACTAGGGCAGCGATGGGAGTACGGTGGGGCCGTGAGGCCTGCGCGGCAGCATAGCCGGCCGTGGGAGGAGGGAGCAGGCAGTCCCGCCGACGCTTGTTTGAGCGGCTAGAGCATGAAGAGCAGAGATTGAAGAAGCACGACAGCCGTTGGATGGACATCCAACAGTCACTGCTCTCATGTGTTGACTAAGTTGACAGGGCGTTGCGTGTGCATCAACCTTTTTTTATGAAAGCATACGCGTCAACCTGTAGTAGGCGCACAAGTCAGCCTCAAATCTGTGGAAAACAACATACAACCCATCTGCCATTATTTCTAATAATGTACAACCCATTTGCTAATTATTAAGAATTTTTTTGGAGCCCATCTTTTTTAGCATTACACCCCATATTGTGGCCACAGTTAAAAAGTATACAAAATTTTGCATATTTTGGTGCGGTCAACTGTTTTTAATCCAGAAATATCGATTCACATTCAAACTATTTTGAATAATAATTTATATAAATATAAAATCCAAATAATTGTCCACACATAAAAATCAATGGAATTTAAGATCTTGTAATGAAAAAAATTGAAACTAATTCCCGGTTTGATGTGTTTTAAAAATGTACAACCCATTTCTGGGCAAACCGAATGAAACTCTCATCGTCTTGAAAGATTTGTAGCCCAGCAGGGCCGATAAAGCAAGTAGGCCTTGTTTGGGTATTTCTTTCAAAAAATAGAACTGGGCTAGCCATTTTTAGGAAGAAAAAACACAACTGGGCTCATGGTGTGGTAAACATAAATAAAAGCCTGGCTAGATGGGCCACAGCCCCCGCACAGCCCCGTTGTTACCCTGACCCGTCGCTAAAACTAGTATAAATAACAACTACTTGTTCCTCAAAAAACTACGCGACTTGCTAGGTCCCTGGTGTCAGCCGCTCGTAGTGTAATTCTCTCGTTTATTGACTACGTTGACAATGGCGTGAGCCCCAGATGTCCAACCATTAGGAGGAAGCATATTTTTGGGCTTGTACTATAGTGGCACTTGCTTGCGTACTGCCATGACGCTGGTGGGTCCCTACTATCATCCTCTCCATGTACAGTCATCTCCTTGTTCCTCTCGGTTGTTGACAACGTTGACAACGCAAGAGGGCGGCGCACCGCGCACGGGGAGCGAACCAAGGCTGCAAGGCAGAGGCGACGGCGAGGCCTCGGATGGAACGAACATGAGCCGTTGAAGATGCGCCGGTCCAGTCGCTGGCGGAGGGGAGTACAAGGGTTGACTGGTTCGGGCGCGGGTGCGTGTTAGGGCTGACGTCGCCGGAGAATAACAGGACCTGTGGGGGAATAGAGGGAGGGACTGGCCAACTTTGGCGGGTACGTACGGTATGGCGGCGGAGGCGCAGCCAGCCATGGGAGGCGGGAGCAGGCGGAGCCGACGGGGTGGTTTGGTTTGGGCGGCTGGAGGAAGAAGAAGACAAGAGATAGAAGATACACGACAGATGTTGGATGTCAATCCAACGGCTGGTAGGCAGAATCGTTTGTTGACTGGCTAGTAAGTCGACACCACCTTGGATAGGCTATTTCCTCGCGGGTCCCAAGGTTGTCAGAATCACGATTCTGTTATACGATTCTACGACTTTATGATCCAAACTTACCGCTCTGATTCTACGATTTTAGTTCATGGAATCTACATTTCTACGATCCTGATAGTGAAGATTCTACGATTTGCGATCCTGCCATCAGAGCTCCGATTCGATTCAAAATCATGATTCTGACAACCTTGGCGGGTCCCAAAAGTCAGAATCCAAATCTATCACGATCATGCAGCCTTTCCTATGAAAATTTACAGTTCATTTGATGTGCTAGTTCGAAATAAGTTTGTGGGTGCTGGTGGGGGCTAATCACTTGGCTTCTGTAATGCACAGTGAGCTCAAGCAGCTGGCGACAGTGATGCCATTGGCCTTGTTTCAAAGAAAATATGACAGTCACAGCCGAGTTGAAAAGGGCAGGAACATCTAACTCCAGCTTACAAACTGTACAAAAGCACGAGGGTTAATTGTTCATCAGGTTTACAAAAAAACTAGATTGAAAAGGGCAACAACATCTAACTCCAGCACTGTTTTCGGCAGTCACAGTCAAATGGATCGGTCAGGTCCATAGAATGAACATCCTGAGTCATAAAATTTACTAATTATGACCACAATATGTTGTAAATAGAAGCCCGACATGTTCAGAAGCTCTTTTGCCCACCTGAAACTCCTTTTTTTGCTCTTCGACGTACCCATCCATCAATTCAGTAAATATATGGGCTTTTGAATTGATTTTACTATTTACTAGTGTGGATGGGCTGTTTTGTCTTGGGCCCAGAGAAACAATTACTACTAGTACACTGGAGACACTCTACAGCTACCCAGAAAAACAATTACTACTAGTACAGTGGAGACACTCTACCGCTTTTGGCTCCTCCTAGGTCACTGAAATGTCTCCCTCTACTGAATGCCGTTATACTTTTCTTCACCGACATGCGGGCCATGTAGCGTGTGGGCCCAAATGCCATCCACCAAATTAGAAGGCAGTATGCAGGCGGAGAGTCACCCCGGTCGTAGCGCGGCAGTAACGAGCCATCGCATCACAAAACCCCACCTCCCCGCAGTCTAAGTTTGACGGACGAAGCAACCATCATTTCACTCTTCGCTGAATCCCCTTCTGCCTCACCGTCTTCAAGAACGGCAACACTCGCATCTGCCACTGTTCTTCTCTCTGAACGAAGGGAAGGTAAGCGGATCCGTGATGTTGGCATATTTTCGTTCAGAGAGAAAAAAGAACTTTTGCAAAGTAGTAACCGATCCTCACTCTCTTTTTTGTTTCATTGTCATTGCGATTGTGTTTTCCTTTCAGTGGTCTCCTAGTATTCGTCAGTTTCATGATGGACCAAGGAGAACCAGGCCAAGATCTGCCGATATTGGAGCAGACGCGGGAGGCTGATCCCCACGAGACAGAGAGCTCCAAGAAGATGGAGGCAACCACCTAGCCGACCCTAGATACGCTCAGGGCCACTACTGAGATGGTCAACGCCCCGTTTGAGGTTACAGCCCCCCTGGCACTACAGGATCAGTTTTCCCCCTTCGAGGACGTGTCCCCCCCGCTGAGCTGCCCAAGGTGATTTCCTTCTTTCCCGATCTCGATTGTGGTTTTTCATCTAAGTATGCGGTGATTTTTTTAGAAAAGGAAGTATGTGGTGATTAATAATGCAAAATTTTATTAGCTTCGATGCCATGCTATACATAGTGTTTTAAATAACTTGTGTTTCTTATACTTAAAAGTAATTCAGAATTTGTTTCTATTTCAATTAGAGCCCTGATGCAGACAAGGATTGTGCGGTTGTACATGTCACTCGCTATGAGGCGGACGACCTGAATATACGCACTGGGAAAACAGAGTTCTTAAGCTGTTGGATCCTGGAAGCCATTTGCGGTTATACCAATGAAGAGTTGTATTCCAGCCTCACTGTTGTCGGGCGTGTTGTCCAGGGTGTACTGAAGCACAAGAAGTTCAAATCTACTCCTTTGTTTGTGAGGCATACTGTTCTTGTCAAGCTTACATAGGAAGATGACGTGGCATGCCTCCACAAACTAGTTTATCACTGGCAAGGCCACAAGGTTGTCTTCATGAAGGTTCACAGGATTGAGCTGTTGCGAGACGTCCTCGATGATGTTCATGGCAAGGTCCGTCTTGTGTCCAGCCCAAATTAGATCGAGGCATGAAATAGTTGCCCCAGCTAGTGTTTAATAGTAGTTTGGATTGTGTCTAATTATCCGAACCTTGCCTGTTATCGACCCCTCTGGGGCTAGTACTCTCTTTGAATCCGTCTATGGGAACTGCTGCTACTTTTGTGTGCCCGTGAATCATGTGAGAACCATCGTAATTGTTGCCGAGACAGATGCGTCCTCACTAGTTTTTTCATGAATATGGCATGGTAAGACATAAGTTGTCACGGTTTATCATACGAGCAGTGTGTGTTTTGATGAAATAGAGCACTTGTTTGAGAACCGTGCACCGATGTATACATAAGTACTTGTAAACACTGTTGGTGCTACCCCACTTGTAAGCAGTTGTGCAAAACACGACACATTGGCTCAGCTCGCTTCAACACTAGGCTATCGATTAACTAACAATCAACAATCTGCTGTCTGACATATAAGCAACTATGTATCTTGTTACAGTGGTTCATGCAGTTAATTGAGGCCACAATGTAATAAATTCCAAACGTTCACACGCTAGTCCAGCGCTCATGTGGAACACTCACATTAAACTCGTCTTCATAAAAAACTTGAAAAGCATAAGTTAAGCAATTTTATACATCTCAATGATTGATAGAACATAACAAACATATACTAGTTCACAGCAAAAGACAAAGTTGTGAGAAGGTTTACAAATCAGGAAAAAACAAGCAAGGCTTCTCTGAGCAAAGGGCCTCCCGGCATGCTTAAATTTCTTGGAGTTCACTATGGTTTTTTCTTGTTGCCACCATCCAGGGTTAGGTTCTCTCATTCCAGAATAACCAATTATAATTGTGGTCTCAGCTGGAATGCTGAACTGAACCATGTAGTGTACTGACCAACGAAAATGCTTGTGCATTCCACTAAATTTAAGCACCGCTATTTGCAGAAATAAGCAGACCACAATGCCTCTTGTCCGCGCACCTGTCCAAAAAACCGCCGTGCAGCCGTGCCAGCTAGTCCTCGGTCCATGGATGAACTGGTAGAAAGTGCATTCCGGACTTGGATGCAGTTGTTTTCGCTCGTCCCTGCACTACAATCAGGAAGTAAAATGTACGAATCAGCTTCTTTTAGAATGCGTTGGTCATTCTACCTTAGTTACTACCAATGTAGGGATACCTTGAAGATGGGAGGTTAGACGACGACAATGAGGGATAGCCATCTCATTTTGCACAGTTGTACTAAAACTGAGGTGTGTGCTTTTGATTGCGCAGATAGAAACGATACGGAGACAGACATCCCAAAACGATATGGAGACAGACATCCTTGTTTGCGCAAATACGAAATACGGTTATTTAAACAGTGACAAATATTACTACTTTCCCCCGTTTCCTCTTAGAACCAAGTCCTAGATTCATGCTACAACTTTCCCACTTTCTTCCCTGTTTGAACCAATGCTTTGAGTCGACTGTATGAACTAGCTTTACTTCTAATAATAGTAGAAGTCTAGGTGGCTTTGGAATAGCGGACGGAAGTAGAAAAGGATCCACACAAAGGGAGCTGGGGCAGTAGAGCAAGGCAGGTTTTGAAGGAATATATACCTGAGGGTCGTCGTCATGTGGCAAAGACGGCGTTAGGAGGCCGCATCTTGGCCACAATACTGCAGGGAGGAAGAAGGGGTCGGAGGCCCTCTCGAGCCAGCGCTCTCTCGGAGAGAACGGCACGGCCGCCGATCGGGACGCGCGGGCAGCCGTTGGTCTCCTCCCTCACCGCCGACGACAGCGTGAACGATGCACCTACACCCCTGCCCCGGTCGAGGTTGTCTGGTCGGATTTGTGACCAGCCGTGAGCTGAGAGAGAGTGTGGCCACCTATGTGTTGCTTAGATCTGGAGAGCATGAGAGAGTGAACGAGAGGAACCCTAGTAAAGCAAGCGCTAAGGCTCCTGCTTTTATATATAGTTGAGTGATTTTGTTGTACCAGCTTCAAAAAAATGCGCTCCTATGTGTACCCGCGAGTGGGTGTGAGAGAACTAGTGCGTGCGTGCACCGCTTCTCTTCGTGAGAGTACAATATACTATGCCCAAAGAACGTTCGCCGCAAGAGTAATAGTATAAGTGTGTGATGTGTGAGCTAAAATAAAATGTGTGCGCCGTCTTTTGTTTTTAGAAGTTCTGAGGGTAGGGTGTGAAGAGCACATATGTGCGTGACGTCTACCTGCAGATAGACGGTGGGTGCGACGTGCGAGTCTGCGAGAGGACTCGGGAGAGTCATGACTCATGAGGGTGCGTGTGCGTGAGAGAGAGAGAGGGGGGCACGTATCAATGTAATGCATGTGTCCGCAAATCATTATCCGACAAACGTTCGTCACAAGCCTTTTCCTGACGAACGCCATAAGAACCGTTAGATCGGCATCCGACCGTGTCAGTTTTGCCATGTCATTTAACAAAACAGCCACTCCTCCTACACACAAATCTTCCACGTGAGTGTTAGCAACTGTCATATGCTCCCTCCGTTCCGAAAAGCAGTGCATATAGGTTTATTGAAAATTCGAACCTCGCAAACTTTTACCGAGTTTTCGTGTACCAAATTGCACATGTAGAATACCATGTATATATCATTTCATTCATCTTCGAGAGGTAACTATAAAGATGGGTGAGGAGTCTACATAGAAAGACCATCGTATCACCCGCATCAATTTCAAGCATCCTTTAGTGTCGAGGAATATCATAGGAACTCTATATGATATGATTTTTATAGGATTTTTTCCTTTAGAGCCAATTGGTTCATAGGAATAGATTCATACACTCCACATTTCAAAGGAAATAAACATGATATCATTTCTATAGCTTTAGAGCCACTTGGTTCATATGAATGGATTCCTATACTCCCTTAATTTCAAAGGAAAATAAAAATTAGCGTATATTCAATAGAAAAGTTCCTATGAGATGAACCAAATTACATCTCTTTTCTAATCCCTCCTCATAGGAATTGAGATACATGTCATCTCTAGATTCAATAGAAAAGTTCCTATGATGTGAACCAAATGACATCTCTTTTCCAATCCCTACTCATAGGAATTGAGATGCTCCATGTCATCTCTTTCCCTACAACTTCCATGTATACATCTTCTATTCCTAATTAGATAGTACAACCCACTAGTAGTTTTTTTTTCCAAAACATGCAACTATGGCACAAGAACTATATAGTGTGCCAATAACTTTGAAAGATGGTCGCTAGATGAAGCTAACCTGATAGTGCAGAGATAGGCAAATCCAAGCACTACTGGCCGTTGGATATCATCAACATTCCACCAGATCTGCCACATGTACAATTTAGAAGACTCCATGGTTGAACTTAAGCATAATGCACAAACCTCAAAACACAAGCACTTCTCCTTTGTTCTAGAATCTTCTATATCATAATTGATTATTTTTTTCTAAATGAATTGCCATTATTTGCTTTTTTACTTTATGATTTACAATGCACAACCCCATGAATCTTAACATTTTTATAAAACTATTGATTTTGAATGAGATGAACTATATGAACTAAACGAACATCTACATCATGCATATATGAATCAAAGCTTTACATGCTATAGTGTGTATTTATTCATAATTTGGTTTCAAAATCTCATGCGTTCAATACATGTGTACCTTACTAGTTTTGAGTAGAGTAGCAAATTTCACGCGGCCCCGGGTATATCAAAATACAGGGCCCATGCATCATTTCCTTTCGGTCGAACCTACGTCCACAATTTTTTGTACGTACTATATCTCCACTGGTCCCCGAACCCAAAATGCTGCCTCATTCCCGTAAAACCAAGCGGCCCACACATATTTAAGGTGTTGACTCGAACCCGTTTACTACGACGTGGCCCCGCACGCCGTAGTACTCCTACAAACCCTACCGGCGCAGTCATCATCGGTTTTCTTCAAGAGGACGAGGGAGAAGCCTATTTGTAGTGGAGGCGCTTTAAAAAAAAGGATTTGTGGTGGAGACCCCTACCCTAGGGTGCCCTAGGTAGCCGCCGCATGCATCATTGTTTTCTCTTTTCTTTATGCTCTTGCGCCCTAGAGTGAAATGATGGTTGCTTCATCCATCCAGCTTAATGCGGGAAAGGTGGGGCTTTGTGATTTGACCCCTCATCGCTCATTTTCTACTACTGTGGTGCTACGACCGGGGTGCCTCCAATTCCAACCGCTGCTCCGAACTGTAATTTGGTGCATCGCACATGGAACAAGATGGTGGATGAGCCACATGTCGGCCAAAGGGGTCCTGTTAAGTGTGTCGCCATTTCGTGTGTGGACTGACCCTGCTTGAGTTGCTACACCAACACGACAGGAGCAGCCTACCACTTGGTTTTGCTCCTTGGTGAATCCCGACTATATTGATCTAAAAAGATACGTGCTGAACTACCCTCTCTGTCTCGGTTTTTTTTATTTTTAGGTGTCTCAGTTTATAGGGCTAGCACGTAGTTCTAGGTCATCCATTTGACTAACTAAATATGAGTTACTATGTCACAAAAAGTATATCATTGGATTCTTAAGCGGATGTAGTTGTATTTAAAAGTCGAGGGCGGGGCTTTCTCTGCGCAGTAGGCAGGGCAGTTCCGCCTAGTCGGTTCGATAGAGACGCGAGAAGACGAGGGAGTAGGCTACTGCAAACGTAGGGCTGTGTGATTTGACAGCGAGTTACTGCTGGATAGGTGCGCCCCCTGATTTGACTTGCCATTATCATTTTAACTGCAGCACTACGACCGGCATGAGTCTCCCGATTCCTGACCACCTCCATACAGGTGCCTCTCCCAATGCTCCACCATGTAGTAGAGGCTGGCTCTTGCATGAGAGCCCACTTCTCCACTTTTTCCTTGCCTCTCTTTCCTCCACATATGCAAAAATGCCATGTAAAGCACACTATTGTACTTAATTTTACTTGCTCCTACAGGTGCTTAAGCTTGCCACATAGGCATAAAGCCTGATGTGGCAAGTTAATCAAGAAGAGAGAGAGACTAGTTTGGCGACCCAAGGAAGAAACGGTGCTAAGCGCGTGTACCTAGGTGAAAACACAATTTTGAGTCCATAGCTAATTAAATGAAGCAAACTTAGCAACACCATTTCATTGGAAGAGGTCACTCCTTGGCAAATGCAATAAATACTAGTACTCCCTGTGTCCCATAATATAAGAATGTTTTTGGCACTACACTAGTGTCAAAAACGTTCTTATATTATGGGACAGAGGGAGTACGAAGAAAGAGATAGAGAGAAGTAAAATAAATAAATACACTTATAGCCAACCTTATAGCCAAAACCTTGTTGTAGTATGAGTGACTAAGTGATGACTATGTATGACATGCCAACATCAGATAGCCTAACGCACCGTGTTAAATCTCCAAGGGCGCGACTGCACGAGCGACGCGACGGTCGTGGTAGGCGCGACCACGATACGGGCTGCTGGCAGCCCTTGGATCTGAGATCAAACGGTCGCATGCTAACTTGCTGAAAATTTGCAAAATAACCCTCCAGGATAGGATATTCACCCATAGGTCTGGAATCACGCCATGGAACCATTCGATCTTAGATCCAAGGGCTCTTGGAAGCCCGTATCATGGGAGAATGGAAAGCCACTACCCTGCCGTTCGCACGATGGCAGTTTGCTCCTACTCGTCCCCGCACGTCCTTCAATACTACGGCGGTTCGCTCCTAGTCGTCCCTTCCATTCACATTACGGCAGTTCCACTAATCCCAACCCTCCTCCCAAATCCATGGCGTCCCAAATCTCCCCGATCGGCGGTGAGTACAAGGTTTGAACCATCACCGGTGATGAGTTCAATGTCATCTACACCCGTTCTTCCGCGACGGTGAAAGGATGCCTTTCTCGCTTCAGACGCATGTTCGAAGACTCAGATGATGAGTGGGTCGCTGGGCTAGATGTTGAGTACACCACAGTCCTGGGACGAGAGAAGGATCTAAAGGATGAAGAGAGGAAGAAGCCCACCGTGATCCAAGTTTGCGTGCATGACTTATGCTTGGTCTACCACATATGCCATGCCGACGTTGAGTGCCAGGATTTTAAGGACTTTCTCGAGAGCGACCTAGTCAAATTCATTACTGTAGACTTTGGTAATGACAAAGAAGTCCTGCATCGGATAGGCCTCGTTGTAGGCAACACCTTCGACCTCCAGAAGAATCGGCTGGTGTCCTCTCGCCAGCCTTCAATGCTGACCCTGGCAGGAGCCATGGTTCATCCTTCGTACGGTAAACTGGAGAAACCTCCATACACGTTTCATCGTCATGCATGACAGCGGAAAGTACTAGATATAGACCACACCCACTACGCTGCAATGGATGGCTACCTTTGCTTCAATATCTACAAGGGTTGGATGAAGAGCAACAGCCAAGTGTGCGGTTCAAGCAAAGAAGTATCGGCCAAGAGGAAGAGGGACAAGGACGAAGTCGAGGATGTGGACGAGGACTCCGAGTAAGGTGGCAGTGTCGTTGCTCATGGTGGTTCTAAACTTCTAATGCAGTGTCTACCGGATTTGTGCTGAGCCCCCAGTAGAACTATGTTATGTTTCTTCTCATTACTTTAACTCTTCAGTATGTACATACTACTAGTATTTCTTTAATAGAATTTAGCACCCCAATTAAGCACCCCAATAGAATTTAGCCTCCAGTTTATCATCAAACTCCACCCCCCTGAGCCGCCAGCCACCACCGGCTGAACCGCCAGCCCCCGCCGCCCGTGGCCAGCCCGCCCTCCCCGAAACCACTCCCCACCGCCGGTCCGCCGCCGCACCGGCGATCCCTCTAGCCCCCCCACCGAGCTTTTTCTCTAGGGATCCCCACCCCACCGCCCAATGAACGCCCCCAACCGCCGGTGACTGCCAACCAGAGGTCTCACGACTTCGAATACCCACTGACCACTAATTTATTACCATTTCTGTCCTTCATATACGCGTTGACGGGTGGGCCCTATGGTAATGTGCGCTGCTGAATGTGGACCGTTTGACTGGTCAATTGATCATGTTATCAACAAATTACGGAGCTATATGGTGAGCCAGTGACCGTATGTTCACCCTAAAATGTACTCCTATTTTATTAACACAGTACAGACTCAAACTACCATTTCTTTCTTTCATATACGGGCTGACAGGTGGGCCCCACGGTTACGCGCCCCGATGGTGCAACACTAGTTGCGCCGCGTGGAACGTTTGACTGGTCAATTGATTGTGTCATCAACAAAATACGGAGTTGTACGGGTGAGCCAGTGACCGTATAATCATGATATGTATTTGTTTAACACGGTATAGACGCAAGGGCTCATATATACGCGCAAGCACTCACCGCTATAAGCGCACACACGCGAACCCTATCCCTATGAGCACCTTCGAGATAGTGGGCCAGCATATATGATCTTGAGATTTTACGAAGTCACCATAGGTGCCTCGTAGTCGAGTGGAACGTCTCCTCGCACTGAACATACATCGCCGGAAAATATTGAAATTAACAGAAGATAAGTGCGAGCACCGGGACTTTAACCTTGGTGGGCTCGAGAAACCACTGTCCTCTAACCATCCAACCACATGTTGGTTAGCACGACAAAATGTATGTGGTGACCGTGATGAGGTTATTCTGAAGTCCAGTGACCATATCGTGCTTTCGCTTCAAATAAAATGACCGTAAGTGTCGTCAACAAAATACGGAGAACGCATCAAATGCAAAGTCCGTCAGTGTCATTAACAAAATATGGAGACGTATCATGAGCTAGACACCGTTGTACTATTGTATATGCTTATTTTCTTAGTGGCCAATTGCGTGTGTGGTGTGGTGGGCACATCATTTCTAGTTGTGGTGGGTCAACATGAAGACTCATGGGTCGGTTCCATCCTGCGCCACATATAGGTTGGACCAAGACGTGTTATACGAAGACCCATGTGGAGGACTCGGCGTACAACACGAAGCTACCAGAGTCACGGAGGACTCTATCCCCACTGGTGATAAGCCGACTATATATGATTTTTAATCCTAGGCCCTTAGTATGTTATACAAGCTTGGGGGCTAGTTCGTCGATAGTACACACACACGCACAATGCCTGGTATTCACGTGTACTTTGTACACACCCCTATCACTAATATACAGTACCAGGAGTAGGCTCTTTCTTCAACTGCAAGGGTCCAATCCGAACTAGGGTAAAACTTTGCCTCGTATTACCAGCCAGCCTAACAGCCAGGGATATCCTACCGAATGATATGATGAAATCATATCTGCCAACTACTAAGAGAGAGGTGTGTCGGGGGGGGGGGGGCAATGTGTGCGAGAGAGGCCTAAAGATAATGTGCATGCAGGAGACACGTAGGCACATATATGTGCGTATAGAGGGCTAGTAGAGACCGTGCATGCGTATATATGCATGTGAGAGAAATAGTGTTTTCCAACTGAGATTAGGGAAAAGAGTGGTACATAGTAGTCAAAGAGAGAGAGAGAGAGAAATAGAGAGAGCATGTGTGTGAGACACCTCGACACCCTGAGAGAGATTGTGAGCATGTGTGAAAGAGAAATGCCGATGCATATAAAGTGTGTGCACTTATGCGTTAGATAGAGAGATATATAACGCGTTTGTGAGAACGGGGCGAGGCATAGTGCATCTACGTGTAAAAGGCGGTTCTACGCATTAAATTAAAATATAAATGGCATTATTATTTTTGGATGAGATCATGAATTTTGCAAATTGTGTATGGACGAAAATCGGTCTATCAGACACCCATACTCTATTGAATTCTAGCATGTGCATGTGTTTATTTCATATTATCGATCCATAGAGTGAGAGCGGTTTGAAATACATGCAATGGATGCTTTTGCAATTCATATATAAACATTAATTAGGGCACTCCATGTTGTTAGTGTGAAGCACTTTATACATTTGTCACTTGCATGGATACATTCCAAATTGCTAGCTATGAAATAGAATACATGTCAAATTCAACATAAAAGGGGTTTCGAAGATTCGAATTCATAGGAAGTACATTCATCTATTTGAACCCGAGATAATGGCATTTGTAAATCAGATGTAAAAGGGGGCATCAATCTTTGTTATGAGTTTGAACATGCTATATATATTCATACGCATATCTAACTTTTTTTTTCAACCAAGGAGATTATATCTGGAACCATGCATGAACTGAGGTAAGTTGCATATTTTTTTAATATATACTCGTGTACAATGTATATTCAAATGTACCCCCTCCATTCCAAAATAATCGTAGCTTTAGGATTTTCAAGAGTAAAGATTTGTGAAGTTTGACAAATCCCGAAAGTTCAATTCAAGAGAACCGAAAACGTTAATGCTTCTACTCCCAAATATTGAACGAAGCGCAAAATAGGCCTATGGTCACCCAAAACCGCGCGAGACTAATGTTTTGGTGGTAGGAAATTACTGTCCTGACTCTGGCCCATGTAGCCTATCGGCCCAATGTCCAAAGGTCTAAACCGGGGTAGGTTTGTAACTTCACCAAGACGCCAGTCTCAACCGCCTCCGAGAAGCATTCATACGCCGTGGGTGCCTACCCATGCGCTCGGCTGAAATCTATCCCGCCCACATTTGGGACACCTGACATGACTGTCCTACCCCCAACCCGCAATATGCCAGAAATTTTAGATGGGGGCAAAGTTTGTAACTTTCCCCAAATTTCAAACAAGCTCGTCTCAAACCGAAGCATTGTTCCCCCTTAGTTCCCCGCCTCCCTCCGTTTCCCCATTCATACTCCGTGGGCGCAAAAACGCCCTCTCCACCAGTCGTGAAACCCCAGCCTCCTCCGTCCTCCACTCCATAGTGGCCAATCCACCGCCGCCCTCCTCCATCACGCCGAAACTGGTACCCCGACATCGTCGCCAACGCAACCGCAACCGCAACGCCCTCAAGGACTTAGCAGCTGAAGCCGAGGCAGAGCTGCCTCCACGACGCCGACGCTGATGTGCGCCATACTAGAACCACTCCGACCACGTCGTCCTGCGCCTCACTGCTGCGGCTCCACTGTCGCAACCGTCCACCGCACCGGAGCTATTCCTGCTACGTCGTCGTTTGCCGCCTCGGATCTGCTTCCCCGCCGCTGACAGATGACCACCGCACCACACTCAAGAACTTGGCCATGGGTTCGTCCAAGGCTGCACCGTCCTCCACAACTTCTGGTTTCCGACGAACAACAAGAAGATCGTCAGAAAAACAAAAGGAGGACACAACACTGCCAGCAGAAAGAGGTACTCCTCTTCCCTTATTCATGAAAATCTTACATCTCCGCTCACACCGTATTCATCCCACGAAAGAAACTAGTTGAGCGCTTCTTACTGCATCTTCTTCGTGATACTAAATGCACAAGGTTTCCTCCCTTTTACTATTTCACCTTTGCTAGAGGTCAGTAGCCCGCCTGGATTTCAATTCAGGGTCAGTCGAACTGCAATTAAAAGAAGCAGCACCCGCTTAGGTGCGCGGAGCACCTAGTCCGCCTGTTCCCTGGGGAAGCGGCGCATCGGTGTCTATCATAGGGGTGTGAGGCGCAGGAGCTGCTTGCACCCGATCTGGAGGTCGGCGGGGCTTGAATGGATGGCCCGGGGGGTGCCAAGCACGGCGGTGCGGTGAGGTCGAGGGGAGGGCGCAGGAAGGGGAGGAATACTGGGCCGGTGGTCACTGGCGTTTCGAGGAAGATCATCAACACTGATTGGCTGGAGGTAGATGAAGGCGATCTGCCCATTCTTTGTACATCGGACGGTGCAGAAAAAATGGACTAACCTATTTGCTTTCAGTCGACTGTTATTTCCATAGAATCCTATAGTAATTTAGTGTGCCATGCATGTTGTAGAGCTATCATATGTCTCCCGTCATTTATTTCTCACCGACCTGCTATCTACTACCTTTACACTGTACTAATTGTGCACACACTTCACCCATACTCACACTATTGTTTTTTTATGCATGGGTATTTCAGACTCTGACGCAGTGTTGATGAATGCACAAAAGAAAAGATAGAAGTCCCTCCAGTGTAATTCGAAGATAAGCACTAAGCGTTTTAGCGCTCTAATGGGTGAAGTGTCAGCAGTTGGAGACATTAAACGTAGATGTGCAGTTGATGATCTCAATTGCCACACACAACCATCCTAGGTGCTTGCTTTAACTTCGCGCTGTCAAATGTGGTTGCATGTTGCATATGGTGTCTAGCTTGTATTGCTTCCAATTTGGTTAAATTGCATCTGCTTACTTTACACATTATACCTTTGATAATGACATGCATTCTTGTTTTTGATACATACTACATATGTCTATTAACCATGTTCGTACATCAAACTAATGCTCTTTTGTATCCCTCGTCAATCACTTATGATGAGACAGTCACCCGAGTGGGTTACTGTGAGACGCCCTACTCATTTAAAGAGTGCAGTGTCATCCTCCCCACATGATTCTCAAGAAACAGCAAGGCTAAATGAAGATAGTCAACGTAGCTCTCTAGTTGATCACCGCAATTCCCCCACACCACCATCGCAGGTGCTTTCTCTTACTTGGCAGTGTGATATGTGGTTGCATGTTGCATATGGGTGTCTACCTTGTAATGCATCTAATTAGGGTAAATTGTATCTGCTTAGTTAACACATTATACCTATGAATATGACATGCCTTCCTGTTTTTGGTACATACTACGTCTTTCTATTAACCATGTTCTTACATCAAACTACTTTTCTTGTGTATCCCTCATCAATGCTCATAATTTGTTAAATGCATCTCCTTAGCTTACACATTATACATGTGAATATGACACGCCTTCCTGTTTTTGTTACATACTACATCTACCTATCACACCATGTTCTTACATCAAACTACTGTTCTTGTGTATCCTGCATCTATCGCTTATGATGAGACAGTCACACGCGTGGGTTAATATGAGACGCAATACTCTTATAAAGAATGCAATTTCATCCTCTCCACATGATTTTCAAGAAACAGCAAGCCTAAATGAAGATATTGAACGTAGCTCTGTACCTGAAGACCGCACTTACCCTACACCACCATCACAGGTGCTTGCTCTAACTTCGCAGTGTGATATGTGGTTGCATGTTGCATACGGTGTCTAGCTTGTAATGCTTCTAATAAGGGTAAATTGCATCTTCTTAGTTTACACGCTATACCTGTGAATATGACATGCCTTCCTATTTTTGGTACACACTACATCTATGTGTTAACCTTGTTTTTACATGAAACTACCTCTCTTCCGTATCCTACATCAATCACTTACGATGAGTCACCTTTATTCGTTGCATATTGCATATTATTTCTAGCGTGTTGCCATGTATTGCTTCTAATTTGGTCAAATACATTTGTTAGGGCACCCTTTTAATTTGGCAGAGTGATATTGGTTTCATCTTTCATATGGTTTCTAGCTTGCATCGATTCTAACAAGTTCAAGCACCTTGTGCTTAGTTTACACTTTATACATCATACATGTCAATATGTCACGCTGTCCTATTTTTCATACATATTCCATCCTCCTATCATGCAGCTGCCTTACATGAAAGTAGTGTTCGTCAGTATCATGCATCAATGAGTTCTGTAGAGCAAATTTTATTCCTTTTTCTTGTGGGTTTGACTTGACAAGGCAAAATCAAGAAAGAGGAAGGAAAAGAGTAAGGAAGGTGATGATGGTGGTCCTCTGCAGCAACGTAAACAGAGCATCTGTACCGACTCTCCTTGTAGTCATAGTGCATTACAAGGTCCAAGTCTCCGCTCCCCTACTCCACCATCCAAGGTGCTTGCTCTAACTTGGCAGTGTGATATCTGGTTGCATGTTGCATATGGTGTCTAGCTCATATTTCTACTAATTAGTGTAAACTGCATCTGCCTAGCTTACACATGATACATGTGAATATGACATGCTTTCCTGTTTTTGGTACATACTATATCTGTCTATCACACCATGTTCTTACATGAAACTACTCTTTTTGTGTATCCTGCATCAGTCACTTATGATGAGACACCTTTAAGTTGGCAGTGTGATATTGGTTTGCGTCTTGAATATGATTTCTAGCATGTATTGCTTCTAGTTTGATGAACGCCACCTATGACGAGACAGTTTTAACTTGGCAGAGTGATATGATTGCACCTTCCATATGGTGTCTTGTAGTGTTTCTAATTTGTTGAAGTGCCTTCTGCTTAGTTACCACATCATAGTTGTGAATATTTCAAGCCGTCCATTTTTTCATACATATTCCATCCTCGTATCATGACTTTGCCTTTCATCAGAGTAGTGTTCATCAGTATCATGCATGAATGAGTTCTGAAGAGCGAATGATATTCCTTTTTCTTATCGGTATGACCTCACAATGCAAAATCAATAAAGCTGAAGGAAATTGGCAAGGCATTGGATGATGGTGGTCCTTCCGAGCAACTGAAACGGAGGTTCTCTACAGATTCTACTCCGCCATCCTCCCAACAAGATTCGCAAGACAACGCAAGGCTAGACAGTCAATGTAGCTGTGTAGATGATGAGCACATCTCCCCTACTCCACCATCACAGGTGCTTGCTCTAACTTGGCACTATTATATGTGGTTTCATGTTGCGTATGATGTCTAGCTTGTATTGGTTCTAACTTTGTTGAATTGCATCTACTTACTTTACACATAATGCCTGTGAATATGACATGTGTTCTTGTTTCTACATCAGACTACTATTCTTGCATATCCCGCATCAGTCACTTATGATAAGGCACCTTTAAGTCGCCACTGTGATATTGGTTGTGTCTTGCATATGATTTCTAGCATGTACTGCTTCTAATTTGTTGAAACGCCATATAGTTTGAACTTGGCAGAGTGATATTGGTTGCATCTTTCATATGGTGTCTAGCTTGTAGTGCTTCTAATTTGTTGAAATGCCTTCTGCTTAGTTACCACATCATAGGTGTGAATCTGTCACACCATCCTGTTTTTCATACATATTCCATCCTCGCATCATGTGTTTGCCTTTCATCCGAGTAGTGTTCGTCAGTATCATGCATGAATGAGTTTCGAAGAGCGAATTTTATTCCTTTTTCTTATCGGGTTGACTTCACAATGCAAAATCATTACAGCTGAAGGAAATTAGTCCGGCAGTGGATGATGGTGGTCCTTCGGAGCAACTCAAACATGGGGTCTCTACAGATTCTACTCCGCCATCCTCCCAACAAGATTCGCAAGACAACACAAGGCTGGACAGTCAACGTAGCTATGTAGATGATGAGCACATCTCCCCTACTCTACCATCACAGGTGGTTGCTCTAACTTGACACTATTATATGTGGTTGCATGTTGCGTATGATGTCTAGCTTGTATTGCTTCTAACTTGAATTGCATCTTCTTACTTTACACATAATGCCTGTGAATATGACACATGTTCTTGTTTCTAGAACATACGTGTACATGATGAGCACATCTCCCCTACTCCACCATCACAGGTGCATGCTCTTACTTGGAACTGTTATACGTGGTTGCATTTTCCGTATGATGTCTAGTTTGTATTGCTTCTGATTATGTTGAATTGCATCTGCGTAGCTTACAACTTATACCTGCAACGATCACTTACCCATAAGACACATTTAACTTGGGACTGTGATGTAGGTTGCATCTTGCATTGTCTTCTAGCTTGTAGTGCTTCTAATTTATTGAAATGGCACTTACGATGAGACACTTTTTACCTGATAGAGTGATATTGGTTGCTTGTTCATATGGTGCCTAGCTTTCATTTCTTCTAATTTTGTTGAAATGCCTTCCGCTTACTGTTTTTTCATACATATTCCATCCTCCTACCGTACGTGTGAATATGAAACGCTGTCTTTTTTTGTATATATTCCATCCTCCTATCATGCGCTTGCCTTACATCAAAGTAGTGTTCATCTATATCATGCATCAACCAGTTATGCGGAGCTAATTTTATTCATCTTCTTGTGGTTTTGACTTCATAAGGCAATATCAGAAAATAGGAAGGAAAAGAGTAAGTTAGGGGATGTTGGTGGTCCTCCGCACCGACGCAAACAGAGACTCTCTAGATTTTCCACTGCTACTGCTAATGAAGTTGAAGTCCCAAGTCTACATGATGAGTTCATCTCCCCTACTCCACCATCGCAGGTGCTTGCTCTAAGTTGGCAGTGTGATAATTGGTTTCATGTTGCATATGTTGTCTAGCCTGTATTTCTTCTATTTTGATTAAATTGCACCTGCTGAGTTTATACGTTATACATGTGCATATGACATGGCTTTCCGTGTCTACAATACACTGCATCTATCTATCATACCATGTGCTTACATCAAAGTACTGCTGTTGTGTATCCCGCATCAGTCACTCATGATTGGACGCTTTTAACATGGCAGTTTGATAGTGGTTGCATCTTGCACTGATTTCTACGTTGTAATGCTTCTAATTTTTCGAATTGCCACTTATGACAAGACACTTTTAACTTGGCAGAGTAATATTGGTTGCATCTTTCATATGGTGTCTAGCTTGCATTACTTCTATTTTCTTGAAAATCATTCTGCTTAGTTTGCACATCGTAGCTCTGAATATGTCATGCCGTCATGTTTTTCTTACATATTCCATCCTCATATGGTTGTCTTACATCAAAGTATTGCTTGTCTATATCATGCATTATTGAGTTCTGAAGAGTGATTTTATTCTTTTGTGTTGTGGGTACAGCTTGACATGGCAAAGTAAAAAAGAGCAAGGAAAATAATATAGTAGGGAGTGCTGTTACTCGTCGAGTGAAACGAAAAAGGTTCTGCCGTCGAGATTCTACTGGTACTTATAGTGCAGTAGAAGGTCCAAGTCCACCGGCTAAATCTACAAACACAATATCACCTGCTCCACCAGCTGCAGCATCCGCTTCAACTGTACCAGCATCTCAACCAGTTACTCGTTCGTTTGCTCCGAAACTGGCTAGTTCCCAAGCTGCCTTCACACCTAACACTACTTCCGAACACTACTAGGAAAAAGCCTAGTAGTAGCGCGGGTTAAAAGCTAGTAGTAGCGCGGGTGCCTGCGCTACTACTACGACGCTACAGCTAACTAGTAGTAGTAGCGTGGTGCATCCCGTGCTACTAGTACGTGTGTTAGTAGTAGCGCGTGTCTGTGACCTGCGCTACTACTATTAATTTGAAAAACCAAAAAAAATCTCGACCCCATGACACGCGCATGTTGGCCGGGAGCAGGGAGATCTCGGACGTGACGCGTGCCTCGTGGAAGCCGTTGAGGGCGGCCGCGGAGGCCAGCCCGGCATGGGCCGGGAGCTGGAGGACCTGCATCTTGGCATCGTGCGTGGGGAGCAGCTCCTCGCGGCGGCAGGAGGAGGTCCACGTCACCCGGAACGAGAAGTCGCCCTCGTGCTGTCGGAGGAGGATGGGGATGGGTTAGCTAGCATTCCGGATCGAATCAGAGAGGGGGGAGGAGGAGGGCTGACTTGGAGCAAGAAGAAGACGGTGAAGGCGGCGAGGAGGAGGATGTCATGGTTGCGCTTCCGCATCTTGGCGGCGGTGAGGAGCTCCGGCGACCGCCCACCAGAGGGATGTTGGAGAGGGAGGGGGCGAAGAAAGTAGAGTGTACCAGCGGCGGCCACCGCTGGAGTATGAGGCAGAGACGAGCAAAGTGAGAGAGGGGGAAAGTGAGGGAGAGAGGAGGGATTCAGGTGAGGATACGGGGCTTTCACCTACCTCATACTTAGTAGTAGCGAGGGGTGTAAAACCGAGCTACTACTATCAACTTAGTAGTAGCGCGGGTTTGTACCCCTCGCTACTACTATGGCATGGCCCGGGAGGGCACGGTATAGACCGCCTAGTAGTAGCGAGGGTTAAAAACCCGCGCTACTAGTATCAACTTAGTAGTAGCGAGGGTTAAAAACCAGCGCTACTAGTAAGTAGCAGTAGCGAGGGTTATAAACCCTCGCTACTAGTAAGCGTCTGCCTATAAGCTTTTCCCTAGTAGTGGAAGCACTGCTGACACAACAGGACTTGGAAAGATCAGATGAACCTCATGAGCATCAACACCAAGACGGTACCTGACCGAGTCAAGTTGCAGTTGCATGCTCCTTTATATGTACTCTCACAGTTTGATGTACACTAACACTTTCCATATTTGTTGTTGAACTAACACCACGGCGCACGCGGAAACAGACATCAGGGATAATGCTTGACAGATTAACAAAATCTAAAGGAGGAAGAATGGAGATCCATTTTGAGGCAGGTTTAAAAAGGCCACGTGATGCTACAGAGTCAGCCGAGTTAGTATCGGAGGCAGCCGTTGCCGTTAGGTGTCATGCACGTATCCTCCCAATGTGGATCTAGTACAGGAATGAGAAAGACAATACCCAGTTTAACACATTCCTTGACCATTTATCCGTAAGTAATGTTATTCATTGCAATTAGTAATATTGTCTTGCTCTGTCCCATACTTTCTAGCTTCCTCCTAATAAGACTCACATTCATTTTTCAACAGATGAGGTTCAAGTTGGATCCGAAAGATGATGCAACTAAACAAGCATGCACTCATGTTTTTCAGTCTGCTCTGCGACAGTATCGGTACCACCTTAGAAAATCTCACTTTGAAGGCAAGGCTAACAATGAAATCGCCCAAACATCTCCAGTGGAATATATTATAGATGAAGACTGGACTACCCTCGTTAACGACTGGTCTGATCCAAAGTATCAGGTAGGCTATAAGTATTTGACCAGACCACATATTGAACTTGTATTTATGTATGTGCCTTACAAGTGTATCTTCTTCTAGGCTAACTGTTTGAAGAATAAAACCAAGCGTTCTAAAGTGAAATTCCAGCAGACAACAGGATCTCGTAGCTATATTGCACACTGCGAGGCTCTTGTAAATAGCTGCTACTTCCTTCTTTTTTGTGCCATATTATCGTATCTATATTGACTTGTTCCAAATACAGAGGAAAGCCCGTGCAGACCAAAAAGAACCTGAACCGAATGCAGTGCAAATCTTCAAGGATTGCAACACTAGCAAGATGAAGGGCATGAGCACACTAGTTCAAGCCACTATTGTAATTCCTTACTCCTCCTGCCTTGAACTGATTGGTACTGTGATGTGTTCATTTAACTACTTGGTTTGCAGCCAATGTCAGTTACTCTGTTCACTTTTATTCACAGTTGTCTTAACGTATCATTTCACCTTACATGGTTTAAAAGAGATGAAGGATATTCTTTTGGTCTTGATCTGTAATCTGGTTGTTATGTTCACGTGCGCACACAATGATAAAATAGCCTGTTTGTTTTATATCTTTTTGCCCATGATATGAATGATGTCATACTATGTTCATCCTACTTTAAACCATGTCTCTTTATCCTTAGATGTCAACAAATGTGAGGAAATAGACAATACAGTAGGCATGCTACATGGACATATGTTCCGAAAGTGATTTTATTATGTAGTTGGCACTACAATACATGCTAATGTATTACAGTAGTTCACCAAAATAAGTTATGTATAAATGTTTAACCTACTTTGTTTGTTTTTATCTCATCAGTAACTTATCTGGTACACTAATCTACAAGTTCAAACTTTCAGGAAGCTATGGAACAAATGATTGAACAACCACAACCACCTGAAGGTGATGAGGCTACTACAGGCACAATGTTACCTCTTGTTGCAGTGCATCAGTATCTCTCCACTAACAATGCAAAAAGCACCTTCCTGCATAATTCTGGGTTGGTTGTCAAGGTAACCTTGTCCAAATCGCCTACTAAACAAAATATTCCTGCTAGATAGAGTGATATATCTATGCTCCAGACACAAGTCCAATCCCTAATGGACGTTGTTTCGGAAACAAGAATAGTGGTTGAGAAATGTCGTCAAGATATGAATGGTTTTGAAACCAGACTATCAGACATTCGCTTCATTGTTCAAGAGCAATGGCGGAAAAAAGCTGGAGATCGTGCTACTCCATCAGATTCTACAGCCTGAAACATTAGAACCTAGGTCAAATGATCTGTGCTTCTATACATTTGATGTTGCTTTTATCTGGAAGGACTGTAAACTTTATGCCAACAGGCCTTTTGTTGTATGGTTGGAATTTATTTTGTTGTGATACAACATTTATGATGCTGCTTCAGGCTGCAGTAATTACGACACTATTTTTGTATAGTGTAGGTTTATCTTAGTAATGTATTTGGCCGAAAGCTTCGTAGGAGCCCAACATGCCAACATTCGTTGGGCCCATTCCAATTGGGCTAAAAACGATTATGGGCCGAAATTGGCATATAGCCCAGTAAAAATATCTGGGCCAAAATCAGCATAAGCTTTCATATTTTTATTGTAGGCCTGTGCCCATAGTGGGCCTTTAACAGGCCTAAACATAATTTGGGCCTCAGTAAAAATAGGCCGTTTACAGGTGTAAATATCTCGAGCCCATAAAAACATGGGCCTTTAATAGACCGAAAGTGAGATTGGGCCCTGATTGTGCCAAATAACCCACTAGACTTAGCAGGCCGAAATGGTGGCCCATTTATGATGCGGATCTTTGACAGGCTGAAATTCGGACGGGTCGTAAATGCGCCGACCTAATACATGGGCCTTTAACAGGCCAGAACTTTGGTCGGGCTAGATTATCGTCATTTTTATATGGGTCGGTAATGGGCCCGATATGACGTTGGGCCACATATGGCCCATGGTTTACGTCCGGCGTTAACAGGCCGAAAGTGGCCCAAAGCTATAGTGGGCCTCTAATAGGCCGAATGTCAGACATGGCCGAATATGACCCAAATCCTTCACGGTCGTTTATGGGCCGAAAGTTTTGATGGCCTGTAAATGGGCCGAAATGAAGTCGGACCTTTAACAGGCCGGAAATGCACCGGGCCATAATTCGGCCCAATTACTTAGCGGACTGTTAACGGGCCAGAAGTGACCATGGGCCGCGTTGATGACAAGTTTAGGACAGGCCGTTGACGGGCCGATTTGACAGTGAATGTTGGGCCTTTAGCTGGGCCGGCCCATTATGGTCTGCAGAATCTTGTGGGCCTTTAGCTGGGCTGGCCCATTGTGGTCCGCAAAATCTTATGGGCCTTTAGCTATGCCGGCCCATTATGGTCTGCAAAATTGTGTGGGCCTTTAGCTGGGCCGGCCCATTATGGTCCGCTAAATTTTGTGGGCCTTTAGCTGGGCCGGCCTATTATGGTCTGCTAAATCTTATGGGCCTTCGGTTGGGCCGTCCCATTTAAACTTTGTGGGCCACTTTTGGGCCGGTCCACGTGTCAATATATCATAGGCCCATCTCGACCGTTGGATGAGTGACACCTGTGCCAACGCGGAGCTAACGCGTGGATCCGTCAGCCAATGAGAATTTTACACGTGGAAAATCGGCATTGGTCGTGGCTGTTAACGGGTTATCGGATCCAAAATCTGACCCGATAGCTTAACGGCATTCCGTTATGGTGGATGCTACGTGTCGGTCACCCTTGATGAAAGCACTTCTATGACGCGCGATTTATCGTCATGGAAGTGGACACTTCCGTGATGATAATTTTGGCAATGTCATGGAACACTTCTACGACAGCACAGGTATGACTATCTTGATTCTGTCATAAATTTGTCATGGATGTACATGCATGACAGAAAACACGACCTACTGTGACAAACACGCATCATCACGGAAGTGTATTTTTTTGTAGTGATGTGAACGTAGAGCTTATCACACCCGATCATCACATGGTGTCTCGGCACGACGAACTATAGCAATGGTCCTACTCAAGGAGAACACTTGTACCTTGAAATTTAGTGAGGGATCATCTTATAATGCTACTGCCGTACTAAGCAAAATAAGATGCATAAAAGATAAACATCACATGCAATCAAAACATGTGACATGATATGTCCATCATCATCTTGTGCCTTTGATCTCCATCTCCAAAGCACCGTCATGATCTCCATCGTCCCCAACTAGACACCTTGATGTCCATCGTAGCATCGTTGTTGTCTCACCAACTATTGCTTCTACGACTATCGCTACCGCTTAGTGATAAATTAAAGCAATTACATGGCGATTGCATTTCATACAATAAAGCGACAACCATAAGGCTCCTGCGAGTTGCCGATAACTTTTACAAAACATGATGATCTCATACAACAATTAATATCTCATCATGTCTTGACATATCACATCACAACATGCCCTGCAAAAACAAGTTAGACGTCCTCTACTTTGTTGTTGCAAGTTTTACGTGGCTGCTACGGGCTTCTAGCTTGAAACGTTCTTACCTACGCATCAAAACCACAACGATTTTTCGTCAAGTGTGCTATTTTAACCTTCAACAAGGACCAACCATAGTAAAACTTGATTCAACTATTGGAGAAACAGACACCCGCCAGCCACCTGTGCGCAAAGCACGTCGGTAGAACCAGTCTCATGAACGCGGTCATGTAATGTCGGTCTGGGCCGCTTCATCCAACAATACCGCTGAATCAAAGTAAGACGCTGGTGGTAAGCAATATGACCATTATCGCCCACAACTCTTTGTGTTCTACTTGTGCATATCATCTACGCATAAACTTGGCTTTGATACCACTGTTGGGGAACGTAGCATGCAATTTCAAAAAATTTCCTACAATCATGCAAGATCTATCTAGGAGATGCATAGAAACGAGAAGGTGAGAGTGTGTCCACGTACCCTCGTAGACCGAAAGCGGAAGCATTATGTTAACGCGGTTGATGTAGTCGAACGTCTTCATGATCCAACCAATCCAAGTACCGAATGTACGACACCTCCGTGTTCAGCACACGTTCAGCTCGATGACGTCCCTCGAGCTCTTGGTCCAGTAGAGGGCTGAGGAAGAGTTCCAACAGCATGACGGCGTGGTGACGGTGATGGTGATGTGATCCATGCAGGGCTTCGCCTAAGCACTACGACGCTATGACCGGAGGAGTAAACTGTGGAGGGGGGCACCGCACACGGCTAAGAGATTTCTTGGTCTGTCTTTGGGGTGCCCCCTGCCCACATATATAAAGGAGGGGTGAGAGAGGCCAGCGGCCAAGAGGGGCGCGCCATGGGGGGAGTCCTACTTGGACTCCTAGTCCAAGTAGGATTCGCCCCCCTTTTCCTTTTCTCCACCGGAGGGAATAGGAAGGAGAGGGAGGGGGAAGGGAAGGGGGGCGCCGCCCCCCTCTCCTTGTCCTATTCAGACTCCCTAGGAGGGGGCGTGCGGTATCCCCCGCGGACTTCCCTCTCTCTCCCTTAGGCCCACAGTTGCCCAACACATCCCCGAGGGGTTCCGGTAACCCCTCGGTACTCCGAAAAAATACCCGAATCACTCGGAACCATTCTGATGTCCGAATATAACCTTCCAATATACGAATCTTTACCTCTCGACCATTTCGAGACTCCTTTTCATGTCCGTGATCTCATCTGGGACTCCAAACAAACTTTGGTCACCAAAACACATAACTCATAATACAAATCGTCATCGAAAGTTAAGCGTGCAGACCCTACGGGTTCGAGAACTATGTAGACATGGCCGAGACACATCTTCAGTCAATAACCAATAGCGGAACCTAGATGCTCATATTGGTTCCTACATATTCTACGAAGATCTTTATCGGTGAAACCGCATAACAACATACGTTATTCCCTTTGTCATCGGTATGTTACTTGCCCGAGATTCGATCATGGGTATCATCATACCTAGTTCAATCTCGTTACTGGCAAGTCTCTTTACTCGTTCCATAATGCATCATCCCGCAACTAACTCATTAATCATAGTGCTTCCAAGACTTATAGTGATGTGCATTACAGAGAGGGCCCAGAGATACCTCTCCGATATATGGAGTGACAAATCCTAATCTTGATCTATGCCAACTCAACAAACACCTTCGGAGACACCTGTAGAGCATCTTTATAATCACCCAGTTACGTTGTGAAGTTTGATAGCACACAAGGTGTTCCTCCGGTATTCTGGAGTTCCATAATCTCATAGTCAGAGGAATATGTATAAGTCATGAAGAAAGCAATAGCAATAAAACTAAATGATCATTATGCTAAGCTAACGGATGGGTCTTGTCCATCACATCATTCTCCTAATGATGTGACCCTATTCATCAAATGACGACACATGTCTATGGTCAGGAAACTTAACCATCTTTGATTAACGAGCTAGTCAAGTAGAGGCATACTAGCGACACTTTGTTTTGTCTATGTATTCACACATGTATCAAGTTTCCGGTTAATACAATTCTAGCCTGAATAATAAACATTTATCATGATATAAGGAAATATAAATAACATCTTTATTATTGCCTCTAGGGCATATTTCCTTCACGGTCAAGTCTTGGAGGCGACTTCTCCATCGACCGAACTGACGGAGAGTGGGTCTGCGTTGCGTTCTACGCCTCCCATGGTCATCGGGGAGACCGAGGAGGTGTTGTCCCGAAGGACACCACCCATTCTGAAAATGGGAGGTGAAGGTGACGAAATCATGGCTGGGGTCAATACCTCGGTCACCGAAGACCGGGAGGGGGGATGCCTCCTGGTGAACAAAGGGGGAAGCCTGGTCAATCCGAGCCCTCCTGTAAGATGGCTCCGGAGACCCCAAGGCCCCCGGAGGCGTCAATTCCACCCTCCAACGAAGGGGGAGCCGATGCCCCCCGCCAGCGCTGAACACCGGCGATCAGGTTGTGGCTAGGTGGCCGGATGTGATGGACGAGGCTTTGAACATCTCCTCCGTCATTGCAGAGTAGCGCACCCAAATGGGCGTGGTGTTGCAAACTATTCGATCCGTTAACAGCGGACTAAAGGAAGCCTTCGGTGGCTTCCTAACGGGCTTTTGAGGTAAGCCATGTAATATTCTTCCCATGAAGCAGATTTTCTCAACAAATTGTATCATCCTTGTATATAACAGCCCCCGAGACTCTGTCAGGATTGAAAAACCTGGCAGAGGATCGAAAATCATGGAATTGGGAGTTTTAAACAATGTGGTTTCTTTTTGTTGTTTTTGTAGGCCTCGTCGTTGGCGGCAGCTACTAATGCCGCAACGCTGGAAGAGATAAATCAGAAGGTCAAAAGCTCTAATGAGGAGCTCGACCTCGTCAATAAGTGGTTTGACAAAGCGCTTGGTTAGTCCGGTCAAGACTTAGTAATTTGTATTTTTCTTGTCGAGCAAAGTATTCGGAATTATCCCTAAGCAAGAGGTGCTTAATTATGATTGCAGTTGTCTCCGTAGAGGTCGAGGGCCTCAAGGCCGAACTGAAGAAGGCCCAGAAAGAGGCGGCCGAACAGAAGGTGGTGGCCAAGTGAGTGGCCGCCAAACTCAAGATGGTGAAAGCCATGAGTGGGAAGCACGAGGCTAGAGTGGCGGAACTACAGTAGGAACACAAGGATGCCATCACTAAATGTGAGGACCTTGAGCAAAAGGATAAGGATCAGGCCACCGAGCTTTCCAAGGTGAAGCAGGAGATCCAGGAGACGAGGTCAAAGACGAGGGCGCCCGATGAGAGCTCCATCAAGTGAACCAAATTGCCAATGGTAAGCCATACTTGCCTCAAAGTGTCTTTGGCGGCCCCAGGTTCGTGTTGCTCACATGAGTTTGGCATTTCTCAGGCGCATTTGTGGAGTTCCCAATGAGTGTGGCGGACGCGGTGAGGTATTATGTAGCTCGGGAGGGTGATACAGAACACAAGCTATTCTAGGCGCAGTTCCAGGTGCTCGAACACCCTCCCCTCCTAAGAAACTAGATGAAGCAACTGATGGAGCTGCATCGGATGCTGGAACCTGCCATG
Organism: Triticum monococcum; assembly: GCA_034509565.1. Classification (NCBI taxonomy): domain Eukaryota; kingdom Viridiplantae; phylum Streptophyta; class Magnoliopsida; order Poales; family Poaceae; genus Triticum; species Triticum monococcum. Next base: position 181,714,878 of record CM067843.1, on the reverse strand, counting down.
AAGGACCTCTATGTCCGGCTGTGGCCAGTAGAGTCAATACCGAGCAGTTACTTCGGCCTAGTGCAGAAACTGCACGACGCGGCCTCCCGGATTGACGTTGTTAAGCACTTTGTCTGCATTGAGGGAGCTCAGATGGCCTTTGCGAAGACCATGCTGCACTAGCCCAAGATCAAGCCAGTTGAGATGGCCACCAGTCCCCCGCCTGCTGGAAAGGAGCATCGATGTCTTGAGCAGTATTTTCCCATCGTGATGGATGGTGCTCGGGCGATAGAGGACCAGTGTCCCAACTATGTAATCCTTGAATGAATGAAATATCATGTATTAAATGACAATTGTACCTTTTGCCTTATTATGCGTATATTTTGTATGGTTTATCATACTTGTATTATTTTTTTGATTTAGTTTTGACTCTTGTGCGGCCTTTTTAAACCTGAAAGTTACTAGTCGTCGACTTCAGCCCTGTCGTATTTCGGGTTCCGGCAAAACCCTTGAGGTTCGAACACTGGGGTGCGCACGGAGATCTTCCCACTCTCTAGCTCGCGCACTCAACGGTCTCATGGCCTAGCTCGACGAACCCAAAGAACAGGAGACACAAGAGTTTATACTGGTTCGGGCCACCGATGTGGTGTAATACTCTACTCCAGTGTGGTGTGGTGTTGCAATGGAAGAACAACCTCCTGAGGAGAGGTGTTCTTGTGCTTGGTGAACTTGTGTGAGGCTAAGGATGGAATGGCTCCGATCCAAGATGAGAGATCTAAGATGAGATCCCAACCCAAGATCAGATGCCTAGCTATGGTGGTGGCTAGTCCTATTTATAGAGGCCCTGGTCCTCTTCCCAAATATTGAGCGGGAAGGGACCCCACAACGGCCAATTTGAAGGGGGACAACTAGTACAAGCTATGCTGACAAAAGTAGTCTTCGCCTGCCAAAGGCTCCGGTGGTGACGCTGTCTTGGGCTCCACGGTGACCTCCGTCCTGCCGTCCTGCTGGTCTTGGTCTTGTTGCACCGATATGGAAACCTTTGTCTGATGCCTCGGGACTCCTCGCCTGCGCTTGCCTCCTTAACACCAAAGAGGGAACGAGGACACTATGCTTGTTGGCGCCCGCCTGGTCTTGATCGTTATGGCTTATGTCATTGGAACCTCGCGAGGTTCGCCTTGCCTTGATCTCTCTGCCCCCCATGAGCCAGCCTAGTGAGGCCGCCCCTGAGGAGGTCTTGCATCGTCCGCCTTGCGAGGCTTGGCCAATCACAAGGGTCTTGAATGTTTGCTGGTGAAGATGGGCCGTACGAGGCCGCTGGAGGAGCCACGCTGCGGGCCGCAGGCGGGCAAGTTTGGGGACCCCCGTTCCCAGAACACCGACAGTATCCCCCGGGCCGAAGGCAAACTCGGGCTTGGCTCCGAGGCAAAGCCAAAGGGAAAGTGTGGAGCGCTGCGGGCCCCAACAGCCTACGGCATTGGTCGATGCATGGCGACTGATTGGACGTGGGCGTCTCCGCTTCCTCACGCTGCCTCGGCAACTGCCTAACTTGACGGGTCCTTGCTGCATGTAGAAAAAGGATCATTACTACCTTGGATCGTGGAGGCCAGCGGTTGGCCTCACCTTGGCTATAAATGGGAAGCGGGGGGCGGAGCCCCCATCTCCCATCTCTTCCTTGCTTCTCCTGCTTCTTCTCCTTCCTTGCTCCACCGCCGGCAGCGACGCCCATGGCGCCTGTGAAGAGGCTCTCAGCTGCGGAGAAGGGGAAAGCTCGCCAGGAGGGGCCTGGCTCACCACCACCCAAGAGGGGCGCGGTCGCCCCCGCAAGCACACTGCGACCCCCGCCGCGGCCCCTCGCAGCCGCAATGGCGCCTCTTCGCGTGGTGGGAGCCGCCTAGGTCGTGGTAGCCCTGTTGAGGAGGTGAGGTATGTTGTGGTTGCACGGCCTCCCCAGCTGCGCTTCCACTCAGCGGAGGTGATGCCGGACTTCACCGTGTGGTCGGAGAACCCGGCTGGCACCTGGCTTCAGCTCCCGCGGTTATTCGTCGGCGAACGGCCGTCCGCAGGTCCAGACGGTCTCTAGTTGCAGGTGGACGGTTGTTGCAGCAGGGCTTCGTGGGTCACAGTGGAGGTCTCTGCCGCGGGAAACGCGGTCCTGGCTCGCAGCAGGCAGATGTTCGCCCACGCGCGCGGGCTGGGCAAGCGGTGTGCCCTCCACTTCAAGTACGATTGTGAGGGTTGATACGTATCCGTCGTATCTACTTTTCCAAACACTTTTGCCCTTGTTTTGGACTCTAACTTGCATAATTTGAATGGAACTAACCCGGATTGACGCTGTTTTCAGCAGAATTGCCATGGTGTTATTTTTGTGCGGAAATAAAAGTTCTTGGAATGACCTGAAAATCAACGGAGAATTATTTTGGAATATATAAAAAATATTGGAAGAAGAATCCATGCCAGGGGGCCACCACCTGTCCACGAGGGTGGGGGGCGCGCCCCCTGCCTCGTGGGCCCTATAACGCCCCGAGACCGTTGCACCAGGTGTCTTCCAGTTATTCGTTGTTGTTGCCTTGTCATTTGTTTGCGTGTCATGCATTTCATATCATTGCATCATGTGCATTGCATCATGCATCTTCTCCATACCATTGTTGTGTTTGTTTAATTTAGTTGCTCATGCGCATTGCAACTTCTTTTCTTCTCTTGATCTTTCCATCAACCCCATGCTCACATCCAACTTGGTTTCACCCAAGTTTCAAATCCCTATGCCACTTCTTTCTTTCCCTTTTCTCTATTTATTTGAGCTAATCAGAGCCTTCCCTGACTTAGGAGCCCCCTGCTTGAACGAATTGCTGGCGTTGTTGAGTCTAGAAAAAAATGTTTTGAGTCTTATAGCATTATATATATCGGAGAGTAGGTTTGTTTTTACTCCTCTGTCTCTTTGTCGCTCTGGTGAGGCCTCCTGACGTGGAATTTTGACTCTTCTCTTTTCAAATTTCACTAATTTTTTTTCCGGATCACACGGGTATCTTGGAATCGTTTCGATGGTTTTGTGACGAGAGCATTGTTCTTGGTGTCCCCTGACATTTAGGGGTTGTGGCAGTGTCCCGGGGAGTTGAGCTCCAAGGTGTTGTCGTCACAATTTTATCGTTGCAATTCTGGAATACCTAAGTTCGCCGACATCGAAAGTCTCTTTTATGCAGTTGTTGGTGAGATAACCTCGACGCCACCCAGTACTGGGCGGGAGTTCGGGTGTATTGCCATAACTCGTATAACAGATGCTTTTCAAAGGTTGAGGTAAATGATTTACGAAGCTTTCTTGGTTATGTGTTGAAGGATGGATACAAATGGATGTAGGATTTGTTAGTTTTGGGTGAGATATTATGTTTCCCCTGTATCCCCAACACCTGATTGCATAAGCAGAAAATTTTGGGAGTTTATAAGTGGGAATTCAAGTATATCGTAGGATATCTTTCCAACAGACACATGATACGATATGGGGTCTATCATATGTTTGTTCGGGCTTATTCTGCAAGCCAATCCTTGTTTTGTTTTGAGTTGTGGTATTTGAGTTGCTTCAATGTCAAATGTTGATTCCATATCTTCCCTAAGTGGTGTTCTCATATTCCTATGGGAGTACTAATCCTTCTTGATCATCAAGTTTGTCATGTCAATTCATTCCAACCGACGTGCTCCTCTTCAAGTGGATCCGATCATGTCAACATTCGCGAGATCAATTCTCAGTTCTTTGCAACGGTGTTTTCTTCATCCGTCCCAAGGTGTCTTTGTTTTCCCGCCCTCCCACCCTTTTTCTTCGAGGACTAAGATTTCTTAATCAAGTATCCTTTTTATTGACATGAAGTTTCTTCATTCTTTTCTTTCAATGTTAATATCCGGTGATTCTCAGGAAGATACTAACGGAGCTTCAAGTTCATCATTCTCCATTCTTTTCTTCTCTGGTGGATTCATTTCAAGCTTTGTTGATCATATCATTTTCCTCGTTCCAAATGCTTTCTCATGCCGGTGCACCTCTTAATCATTCCCCGCTTGCTATTCAATTGTTCCGGAGTGCCGACGATGAAGGAAATATGCCCTAGAGGCAATAATAAAGTTATTATTTATTTCCTTATATCATGATAAATGTTTATTATTCATGCTAGAATTGTATTAATCGGAAACATAATGCATGTGTGAATACATAGACAAACAGAGTGTCACTAGTATGCCTCTACTTGACTAGCTCGTTAATCAAAGATGGTTATGTTTCCTAACCATGGACAAAAGAGATGTTATTTGATTAACGAGGTCACATCATTAGTTGAATGATCTGATTGACATGACCCATTCCTTTATCTTAGCACACGATCGTTTAGTATGTTGCTATTGCTTTCTTCATGACTTATACATGTTCCTATGACTATGAGATTATGCAACTCCCGTTTGCCGGAGGAACACTTTGGGTGCTACCAAACGTCACAACGTAACTGGGTGATTAGAAAGGAGTACTACAGGTGTCTCCAAAGGTAGATGTTGGGTTGGCGTATTTCGAGATTAGGATTTGTCACTCCGATTGTCGGAGAGGTATCTCTGGGCCCTCTCGGTAATGCACATCACTTAAGCCTTGCAAGCATTGCAACTAATGAGTTAGTTGCGGGCTGATGTATTACGGAACGAGTAAAGAGACTTGCCAGTAACGAGATTGAACTAGGTATTGGATACCGACGATCAAATCTCGGGCAAGTAACATACCGATGACAAAGGGAACAACGTATGTTGTTATGCGGTCTGACCGATAAAGATCTTCGTAGAATATGTAGGAGCCAATATGGGCATCCAGGTCCCGCTATTGGTTATTGACCGGAGACGTGTCTCGGTCATGTCTACATTGTTCTCGAACCGTAGGGTCCGCACGCTTAAGGTTTCGATGACAGTTGTATTATGAGTTTATGAGTTTTGATGTACCGAAGGAGTTCGGAGTCCCGGATGAGATCGGGGACATGACGAGGAGTCTCGAAATGGTCGAGACGTAAAGATCGATATATTGGACGACTATATTCGGACATCGGAAAGGTTCTGAGTGATTCGGGTATTTTTCGGAGTACCGGGTAGTTACGGGAGAAGTAATGGGCCTTGATGGGCTTTAGTGGGAAGAGGAAAAGGCTGCTGCGCCCCCTCCCCTTTGGTCCGAATTGGACTAGGGAAAAGGGGGCCGGCCACCTCTCCTTCTCCTCCTACTCCTTCTCCCTTCCTCCCCTCTTGATGGACTCCTACTAGGACTTGGAGTCCTAGTAGGACTCCCATCCTGGCCGCACCTTATGCCTTGGCCGGCCTCCTCCTCCTTCATCATTTATATACAGGGGCAGGGGGCACCCCATAGACACACAAGTTGATCATTGTTGATCGTTCCTTAGCCGTGTGCGGTGCCCCCTGCCACCAAATTCCACCTCGGTCATATCATTGTAGAGCTTAGGCGAAGCCCTGCGTCGGTAGTACATCAAGATCGTCACCACGCCGTCGTGCTGACGGAACTCTTCCTCGACGCTTTGCTGGATTGGAGCCCGAGGATCGTCATCGAGCTGAACGTGTGCTAAGAACTCGGAGGTGCCGGAGTAACGGTGCTTGGATCAGTCGGATCGGGAAGAAGACTTACGACTACTTCCTCTACGTTATGTGATCGCTTCCGCAGTCGGTCTGCGTTGGTACGTAGACAACACTCTCCCCCTCGTTGCTATGCATCACCATGATCTTGCGTGTGCGTAGGAAATTTTTGAAATTACTACGTTTCCCAACAGTGGCATCCGAGCCTAGGTTTTATGGTTTGATGTTATATGCACGAGTAGAACACAAGTGAGTTGTGGGCGATATAAGTCATACTGCCTACCAGCATGTCATACTTTGGTTCGGCGGTATTGTTGGATGAAGCGTCCCGGACCGACATTACGCGTACGCTTACGCGAGACCGGTTTCCCCGATGTTCTTTGCACATAGGTGACTTGCGGGTGACTGTTTCTCCAACTTTAGTTGAACCGAGTGTGGCTACGCACGGTCCTTGCGAAAGTTAAAACGGAATCTATTTGACAAACTATCGTTGTGGTTTTGATGCGTAGGTGAGATTGGTTCTTACTTAAGCCCGTAGCAGCCACGTAAAACTTGCAACAACAAAGTAGAGGACGCCTAACTTGTTTTTGCAGGGCATGTTGTGATATGATATGGTCAAGACGTGATGAGATATAAGTTGTTGTATGAGATGATCATGTTTTGTTGAAGTTATCAGCAACTGGCAAAAGCCTTATGGTTGTCTCTTTATTGCATAAGATGCAAGCGCCAAATAATTGCTTTACTTTATCGCTATGCGATAGCAATAGTTGCAAGAGCAATAGTTGGCGAGACGACCGTGTGACGACACATTGATATAGATCAAGATGATGGAGATCATGGTGTCATGCCGGTGATGACAGAGATCATGACAGTACTTTGGAGATGGAAATCAAAGAAGCAAGATGATGATGGCCATATCATGTCAAATATTTTGATTGCATATGATGTTTATCTTTTATACATCTTATTTTTGCTTTGATTGACGGTAGCATTATAAGATGATCTCTCACTAAATTATCAAGAAGTGTTCTCCCTGAGTATGCACCATTGCGAAAGTTCTTCGTGCTGAGACACCACATGATGATCGGGTGTGATAGGTTCTACGTTCAAATACAACGGGTGCAAAACAGTTGCACACGCGGAATACTCAGGTTATACTTGACGAGGCAAGCATATACAGATATGGCCTCGGAACACAGAGACCGAAAGGTCGAGCGTGAATCATATAGTAGATATGATCAACATAACAATGTTCACCATTGAAAACTACTCCATCTCACGTGATGATCGGTTATGGTTTAGTTGATTTGGATCACGTGATCACTTAGAGGATTAGAGGGATATCTATCTAAGTGGGAGTTCTTAAGTAATATGATTAATTGAACTTAAATTTATCATGAACTTAGTCCTGGTAGTATTTTGCAAATTATGTTATAGATCAATAGCTCGCGTTGTTGCTTCCCTGTGTTTATTTTGATATGTTCCTAGAGAAAATTATGTTGAAAGATGTTAGTAGCAATGATGCGGATTGGATCCGTGATCTGAGGTTTATCCTCATTGCTGCATAGAAGAATTATGTCCTTGATGCACCGCTAGGTGACAGACCTATTGCAGGAGCAGATGCAGACGTTATGAACGTTTGGCTGGCTCAATATGATGACTACTTGATTGTTTAGTGCACCATGCTTAATGGCTTAGAATCGGGACTTCAAAGACGTTTTGAACGTCATGGACCATATGAGATGTTCCAGGAGTTGAAGTTAATATTTCAAGCAAATACCCGAGTTGAGAGATATGAAGTCTCCAACAAGTTCTATAGCTGAAAGATGGAGGAGAATCGCTCAACTAGTGAGCATGTGCTCAGATTGTCTGGGTACTACAATCGCTTGAATCAAGTGGGAGTTAATCTTCCAGATAAGATAGTGATTGACAGAATTCTCTAGTCACCATCACCAAGTTAGCAGAACTTCGTGATGAACTATAATATGCTAGGGATAACGGAAACAACTCCCAAGCTCTTCGTGATGCTGAAATGAACGAAGGTAGAAATCAAGAAAAACATCAAGTGTTGATGGTTGACAAGACCACTAGTTTCAAGAAAAGGGCAGAGGGAAGAAGGGGAACTTCAAGAAGAACAGCAAGCAAGTTTCTGCTCAAGTGAAGAAGCCCAAGTCTGATCCGAAGCCTGAGAATAAGTGCTTCTACTGCAAAGGGACTGGTCACTGGAAGCGGAACTACCCCAAGTGATTGGCGGATAAGAAGGATGGCAAAGTGAACATAAGTATATTTGATATACATGTTATTGATGTGTACTTTACTAGTGTTTATAGCAAACCCTCAGTATTTGATACTAGTTCAGTTGCTAAGATTAGTAACTCGAAACGGGAGTTGCAGAATAAACAGAGACTAGTTAAGGGTGAAGTGACGATGTGTGTTGGAAGTGGTTCCAAGATTGATATGATCATCATCGCACACTCCCTATAATTTCGGGATTAGTGTTGAACCTAAATAAGTGTTATTTGGTGTTTGCGTTGAGCATGAATATGATTTGATCATGTTTATTGTAATACGGTTATTCATTTAAGTAAGAGAATAAATTGTTGTTCTGTTTACATGAATAAAACCTTATATGGTTACACACCCAGTGAAAATAGTTCATTGGATCTCGATCGTAGTGATACACATAATCATAATATTGAAACCAAAAGATGCAAAGTTAATAATGATAGTGCAACTTATTTGTAGCGCTGCCATTTAGGTCATATTGGTGTAAAGCGCATGAAGAAACTCCATGCTGATGGGCTTTTGGAATCACTTGATTATGAATCAGTTGATGCTTGCGAACCATGCCTCATGGGCAAGATGACTAAGACTCTGTTCTTCGGAACAATAGAGCGAGCAACAGATTTGTTGGAAATCATACATACTGATGTATGTGGTCCGATGAATACTGAGGCTCGCGACAGGTATCATTATTTTCTGATCTTCACAGATGATTTGAGCAGATATGAGTATATCTACTTGATGAAACATAAGTCTGAAACATTTGAAAAGTTCAAAGAATTTCAGAGTGAAGTGAAAAATCATCGTAACAAGAAAATAAAGTTTCTATGATCTGATCGTAGAGAAGAGTATTTGAGTTACGAGTTTGGCCTTCAGTTAAAAACAATGTGAAATAGTTTCACTACTCACGCCACATGGAACACCACAGTGTAATGGTGTGTCCGAACGTCATAACTGTACTTTATTGGATATAGTGCAATCTATGATGTTTCTTACCAATTTACCACTATCGTTTTTGGGGTCATGCATTAGAGACAGCTGCATTCACGTTAAAAAGGGGCACCATCTATATCCGTCGAGACGACGCCTTATGAACTATGGTTTGGCAAGAAACCAAAGTTGTCGTTTCTTAAAGTTTGGGGTTGTGATGCTTATGTGAAAAAGTTTCATCCTGATAAGCTCAAACCCAAATTGGAAAAGTGCGTCTTCATAGGATACCCTAAAGAAAAATGTTGGGTACACCTTCTATCACAGATCCATAGGCAAGACTTCTGTTGCTAAATTCGGAAACTTTCTAGAGAAGGAGTTTCTCTCGAAAGAAGTGAGTGGGAGGAAAGTAGAAAAATTGATAAGGTAATTGTACCTTCTACCTTATTGGAAAGTAGTTCATCACAAAAATCTGTTCTTGTGACTACTACACCAATTAGTGAGGAAGCTAATGATGATGATCATGTAACTTCAGATCAAGTTACTACCGAATCTCGTAGGTAAACCAGAGTGAGATCCGCACCAGAATGGTACGGTAATCTTGTTCTGGAGGTTATGTTACTTGACCATGACAAACCTACGAACTATGAGGAAGCGATGATGAGCCCGGATTCCGCGAAATGGTTTGAGACCATGAAATCTGAGATATGATCCATGTATGAAAACAAAGTTTGGACTTTGGTTGACTTGCCCGATGATCGGCAAGCAATTGAGAATAAATGGATCTTCAAGAGGAAGACGGACGCTGATAGTAGTGTTACTATCTACAAAGCTAGAATTGTCGCAAAAGGTTTTCGACAAGTTCAAGGTGTTGACTACGATGAGTCTTTCTCACTCGTATCTATGCTTAAGTCTGTCCGAATCATGTTGGCAATTGCCGCATTTTATGAAATCATGCAAATGGATAAACAAAACTGCATTCCTTAATGGATTTATTAAAGAAGAGTTGTATGTGATGCAACTAGAAGGTTTTGTCAATCCGAAAGGTGCTAACAAAATGTGCAAGCTCCAGCGATCCATCTGTGGACTGGTGCAATCATCTCGGAGTTGGAATATACGCTTTGATAAGTTGATCAAAGCATATAGTTTTATACAGACTTGCGGTGAAGCCTGTATTTACGAGAAAGTGAGTGGGAGCACTACAGCATTTCTGATAAGTATATGTGAATGACATATTGTTGATCGGAAATAATGTAGAATTATTCTGTAAAGCATAAAAGGAGTGTTTGAAAGGAGTTTTTCAAAGAAAGACTTCGGTAAAGCTGCTTACATATTGAGCTTCAAGATCTATAGAGATAGATCAAGACGCTTGATAAGTTTTTCAATAAGTACATACCTTGACAAGATTTTGAAGCAGTTCAAAATGGAACAGTCAAAGAAAAAGTTTCTTGCCTGTGTTACAAGGTGTGAAGTTGAGTAAAGACTCAAAGCCCGACCACGGTAGAAGATAGAAAGAGAATTAAAGTCATTCCCTATGCCTCATTCGTAGGTTCTATAAAGTATGCCATGCTGTGTACCAGATCTATTGTATACCCTGCACTGATTTGGCAAGGGAGTACAATAGTGATCTAGGAGTAGATCACTGGACAGCGGTCAGAATTATCCTTAGTGAAATAAGGATGTGTTTCTCGATTATGGACGTGACAAAAAGGTTCGTCGTAAAGGGTTACGTCGATGCAAGTTTTTGACACTGATCCAGATGAATCTAAAGTCACAATCTAGATACATATTGAAAGTGGGAGCAATTAGCTAGAGTAGCTCCGTGCAGAGCATTATAGACAAAGAATTTTGCAAAATACTTACGGATCTGAATGTGACAGACCCATTGACTAAAATTATCTCACAAGCAAAAACATGATCACACCTTAGTACTCTTTGGGTGTTAATCACATAGAGATGTGAACTAGATTACTGACTCTAGTAAACCCTTTGAGTGTTGGTCACATGACGATGTGAACTATGGGTGTTAATCACATGGTGATGTGAACTATTGCTGCTAAATCACATGGCGATGTGAACTAGATCATTGACTCTAGTGCAAGTGGGAGACTGAAGGAAATATGCCCTAGAGGCAATAATAAAGTTATTATTTATTTCCTTATATCATGATAAATGTTTATTATTCATGCTAGAATTGTATTAACCGGAAACATAATGCATGTGTGAATACATAGACAAACAGAGTGTCACTAGTATGCCTCTACTTGACTAGCTCGTTAATCAAAGATGGTTATGTTTCCTAACCATGGACAAAAGAGTTGTTATTTGATTAACGAGGTCACATCATTAGTTGAATGATCTGATTGACATGACCCATTCCATTAGCTTAGCACACGATCGTTTAGTATGCTGCTATTGCTTTCTTCATGACTTATACATGTTCCTATGACTATGAGATTATGCAACTCCCGTTTGCCGGAGGAACACTTTGGGTGCTACCAAACGTCACAACGTAACTGGGTGATTATAAAGGAGTACTACAGGTGTCTCCAAAGGTAGATGTTGGGTTGGCGTATTTCGAGATTAGGATTTATCACTCCGATTGTCGGAGAGGTATCTCTGGGCCCTCTCGGTAATGCACATCACTTAAGCCTTGCAAGCATTGCAACTAATGAGTTAGTTGCGGGATGATGTATTACGGAACGAGTAAAGAGACTTGCCAGTAACGAGATTGAACTAGGTATTGGATACCGACGATCGAATCTCGGGCAAGTAACATACCGATGACAAAGGGAACAACGTATGTTGTTATGCGGTCTGACCGATAAAGATCTTCGTAGAATATGTAGGAGCCAATATGGGCATCCAGGTCCCGCTATTGGTTATTGACCGGAGACGTGTCTCGGTCATGTCTACATTGTTCTCGAACCGTAGGGTCCGCACACTTAAGGTTTCGATGACAGTTGTATTATGAGTTTATGAGTTTTGATGTACCGAAGGAGTTCGGAGTCCCGGATGAGATCGGGGACATGACGAGGAGTCTCGAAATGGTCGAGACGTAAAGATCGATATATTGGACGACTATATTCGGACATCGGAAAGGTTCCGAGTGATTCGGGTATTTTTCGGAGTACCGGGTAGTTACGGGAGAAGTAATGGGCCTTGATGGGCTTTAGTGGGAAGAGGAAAAGGCTGCTGCGCCCCCCCTCCCCTTTGGTCCGAATTGGACTAGGGAAAAGGGGGCCGGCCACCTCTCCTTCTCCTCCTATTCCTTCTCCCTTCCTCCCCTCTTGATGGACTCCTACTAGGACTTGGAGTCCTAGTAGGACTCCCATCCTGGCCGCACCTTATGCTTTGGCCGGCCTCCTCCTCCTTCATCCTTTATATACAGGGGCAGGGGGCACCCCATAGACACACAAGTTGATCATTGTTGATCGTTCCTTAGCCGTGTGCGGTGCCCCCTGCCACCAAATTCCACCTCGGTCATATCGTTGTAGAGCTTAGGCGAAGCCCTGCGTCGGTAGTACATCAAGATCGTCACCACGCCGTCGTGCTGACGGAACTCTTCCTCGACGCTTTGCTGGATCAGAGCCCGAGGATCGTCATCGAGCTGAACGTGTGCTAAGAACTCGGAGGTGCCGGAGTAACGGTGCTTGGATCAGTCGGATCGGGAAGAAGACGTACGACTACTTCCTCTATGTTATGTGATCGCTTCCGCAGTCGGTCTGCGTTGGTACGTAGACAACACTCTCCCCCTCGTTGCTATGCATCACCATAATCTTGCGTGTGCGTAGGAAATTTTTGAAATTACTACGTTTCCCAATAGAAGATATCCCAGAAGGGTGAAGTTTCTATTCGTAATCCTTTCAAGCTATTACGAGGTCTTATCTTATTCAAGCCATTTAATTCAACCGGCGCAATCTCTCTTCAAATAATTTCAACGGTGTTTCTCTTGAGTGGGCCCTAACCCACAGGTCTTTTTCCCAGGATCTTACCCGACTCTTCTAATTTTCCCGGAGTTACTCTCAAATTATTCTCCAAGTTTGACGTAAGAATGAATTATCATCAGTCATTTTTTTTCTCCAGGATCTTTCAAATTCTTTTCATCATTGGCTCAACTTCTTCATTATTCATTCTCCTAGATTATCTCAACAATTCATGGTGGTGTTTCTCATCATCATTCTCGGATTTTGAAGACCGAAGGGAAGTGCTTCCTCTAAATCTTGTGCCTTCTCTCGAGGATTATCAGTTCAAGCTTGCTGCCATCCTCTCATATAATTGTTTTGATTGTGAGAACTCTTTTCACCCATCCGGAGCAAGTCAAGACTCTTTTCAGTTTGAGTATCTGGAGACCATCATCTCAGAATTATTCATTCCAGCTTTCAGCTCTCATTCTTGAATTCTTCCGGTGCATCATTCAAGTTTTCTCTAATCGGCTCGGGATCTCTTCGCTCACTTGCATCTAAATTCTCTTAAGCATCTTCTTTCATTTGCTAATTCTTCCCGGTGTTTTGTGCCTTTGCTACTTTCATTTTCAATTCTTACGGTGGTTCGTTCAAGAGTTCTCTTCATTCGTTATCATATAGATTCATTCGTTCTTGCTAATCCTACCGATGGTTCGTTGATGACCTTCTCAAGTTTACGCTATATCTATCTTAATCTTTTCTATGAGAATAAGTAGTATGCCAGATCTGTTGCTTGTCATCAATTTAGTTGGTGAAGGATATGCATAATGTAATTCTTATTCATGTTTCATCCATATGTTAATCCCTTCTTCCGAAGTTTGTTCACGATGGTTAAATTCTTGGTTTCAAGTGCTCATCTTTCTTTCCCGGAGTTCCAAGCTCTTGCAATTATATCACCACGGAGATCCATCTAATCATTGCAAGGTTTCACCTTGTGTTTTCAACTTCTATTTCTTTCTATCACTCTTTTGTTACCGGAGTTCTTCATGGAGGCTCTACATGACGGATCATGAAAGATTTAATTCCTTCTCGAAGTATTCATCGAGATTCTTTTCAAAGGAGCTCAAGTATTCTTCATCTTGCATTCCGAAGTGCAGTTCTTCCTATCTCATCTTTTGAGGTGGTGTTATGTCATTCTCGATAATTTCCCTTCGTGTTTCATGATTCACAAATTATCAAGAATGAGGTATTTTAAATCCATTAATCTCTTCGTTGGAGTTGGCTTGTGTCATATTTCACCTAAAGCCTTCCCTAAGGAATGTTGCTATTGTGGTGCTTATCAATGATTCAAGTTATCTATCTATCTTCTTGGTGGAAGAAGTTCTCATCTCTTCTTTATTCCCGATCAATCATTGTTTTTTTGTTAGTGGCAGAATTTCACCTCAGTTTTGAGATGTTCTCCATAAGCCCACTACAAGCTTACTCTTTTCGTTGTTGGTTTTCCAACAACTCCGTTATAACCCTCTTGGAAGGGTGCCTTCCAAGATCATTTGTGGAAGAAGTTGTCTTTTTCTTCTCAATTCTTTCCTTTCCAACAATCAAGCTTCTATTCTTTTGTTCTGGAAGCATTGTGAGGTTGCACTCTTCACTCTTCATCTCGAATTGTGAGGATCATGTTCTTTCCTTTTGCTTATCCATTCAACCGAAGTGTCATGTCCTTCATTCAAGTTCTCTCATCTTATCAAGTTATACCTCCCTTTTCAACCGGAGTGCTGCCCAAATTTGTTCTTCCTTCTTCGTCTTTTCTAACAGAGTGTTTTCAACTTTGTTCATCTCCGTTGTATTCCTTTCTCGAAATTGGTTAACCTCGCAAGGTTCAGTGGTTTCACTCATTTGTCAAAGAAGCAACTTTGATTTACCTTTTCTCTTCCTCTTCCTTTTCCATCCGGTGCCATTCTAGATCTCGGGACGAGATCCTCTCGTAGTGGTGGAGTGTTGTAACGCCCCGAGACCGTTGCGCCAGGTGTCTTCCAGTTATTCGTTGTTGTTGCCTTGCCATTTGTTTGCATGTCATGCATTTCATATCATTGCATCATGTGCATTGGATCATGCATCTTCTCCATACCATTGTTGTGTTTGTTTAATTTAGTTGCTCCTGCGCATTGCAACTTCTTTTCTTCTCTTGATCTTTCCATCAACCCCATGCTCACTTCCAACTTGGTTTCACCCAAGTTTCAAACCCCTATGCCACTTCTTTCTTTCCCTTTTCTCTATTTATTTGAGTTTCAAATAGAATTGCTCAAATAAATGTTCATCTTTTGCCCATAAATCATATTTATTATGTAGGGTCATCCTATAAAATTTGAGCCCTTTTGGATTCAGTTTGGTTAGGTTATAAATTCATGCAAGTTTGAATTAAACTCACACATGTTCCTTTGTGTGAACTTTATTCTCCCTAAAAATTCCTTTCACCATTTTATTTAAAGTCCTCATATTTTTATGAGTCCGGAAAAATTGTCCTCGTGCCCAGATTCCACCCTACCTTCTCTTTATTTTCTTTATCTTTTTTTGTCTTGTTTTTAAATGGAAAAGAATGTTGAGAAGGGAGGGAGAGAAAGCCCAGCCGACGCCCTCCCCACTGGGCTGGCCTCCAGGCCCACCTAGCCTTAACCCTAGTCCCCTCGCTGCCTTCCCCCCAGGTCCATATCGCGCCGCCAGGAGCAGAGAGCACGCGCTCAAGCCCGATCCCCATCTCCTTCCCTCTCTTTGCTCGTGCACAGGGGTGCAGCCCGAGCTTCCCCGATCGCCTCCTCCTTGCTGCCTCGCCTGTCGACGAGCAGGAGCTCCACCGCCTCGACTCCTGGCTCCGGCCTCCGCCGGCCACTCCCTCCCCGGCCTCGGCCTCGTCCAGGCCACCCTGCTGTCACCCCGCACCTCTCTGCCTTTGCGCCAGCAGGAGCCGCCGCCCGACCTCCTCCAACGCCGCTGCCTTGCCATGGAGCTGTGCCCGTTCGCATGTTCCCTTGACCATGCCGGCCACTGGAGCCGTTGCTGGCCGCCGCCAGATCGGGGCGCCTCCTCCTTTCTTCTCTGCCACCATGACGCGCCCGTGCCACCGTCTCCTCCACCAGCAGCACCCTGCAATGTCCGAGGGGAGCTGAGCTCCTCCCGGCCCCCTTGGTCGCTGCTTCCCCTGCCCCGAGCATCCCTGCAACCGGCGTCTGAGTCCCATACACCCAATCTTACCCCTTCCTCCGCACCAAGTTCCGCCGGAACCATGACCGCCACTGCAACAGGAACTCCAGCGCCGTTGACCGTCGATCCTGCGAGCTCCCGAGGCATCAGCCTCCCATCCCCTATGACCCGGCAACCGGACCCTTACCGGTGAGCGCTGTGTCATCGTCCTGCTCGACTCCACCGCCTGGACCTGTTCGGCCGTCCATCACTCCGTCGAGACCTGCTGCCTCCTGCCGAGTTCGGGTGGTCCCTGCTCAAGCCGCCAAGACTCGTACGTGGACCGTCAAACGTTGTCTCCGAGATCTTTCGCCAAGTACCTTTTGGATCCGACAAGTACCCCGATGATGTGTGTACCACTACCCACGACCCTCAGAGAGTTTTGATTCGACAAGTCCGACGATGCCCTTGTACAACTACATTGCCGAGACCGAGACCGGCAGGACCACATAGACGCCCGAACGACTACTGCACCAGATCGCCAAGTCCCTCGACGACAAGTTCCTCTTTGAATAAGTACGAATACACACGGCGATGTGTCAAGTTCCACTACCACCGACTAGTACGACTACCTTCGCAAAAACAAGACCGTCAAGATCCCGTGGACATCAAGTTCCTTATCGTGACCCCGAACATCTACGAAAACGTTGTACGACTACTTCCCTCGACGAACTCGAACTGTCCCGTTTTGCACGCTTTGAAGGTATAACCCCGAGACGATGCCCATGATCGAATGAATGCATGTTGTATGAGATGCACCCTTGTTCGCCTCGGGTCCGAACTGTCGCTGCACGTTGCCCCTCTTTTGCCTTGTCACCGACATGTGGGAACCCGGTATCCGGGAGCACCCCACCGTTCATCGCACGACATGCTCCCGTCACTTTTCCTTTTGCACCGGTATCTCCATGAGCTACTGGAACCGATATGTTGCCATGGCATCATTTTCGGATTCGTTGCCGTGGCACCCCTTTCATTTCCGCCACGATGACAAATGTTTCATAATATGCTCATGTCAACTTTTTCTTAAAATTGCATAAACTTGAACATGTCATCTGCATCATGATAATAACATTTAAAATGTTTAAAATTGTTGTTTGCATTAAATTGCTAAATGCATATGAGGATTTACCAGAATTGTTGCTTGTTTTCCGGCCTCATTTAAACTTGCCTAGATAGGTAGTTTTATTATGCTTTGCCAGGTTAATAACATTTAATATTGTTGGGTACATAAACAAGAGCGAACTAAATAATTGTTGTGGTGTTTGTCAATATGCAACTCGTTGCATATTGAGCTCCACTTAACTTGTAGTTTTGCTTGTGCACTTTGCCATGCCATGCCTAATTAAACCGGACATGCATCATACTTGGTTGTGCATCATGCCATACTTATGTGATGGTTGTTTACTATGTTGTTTGCTTCTTTCCGGTGTTGCTTCTTCGGGTTAGTATCGATAATGTCGCGTTTGTGAGGATCCGTTCGACTACGTCCATTTGTCTTCTTCATGGACTCGTTCTTCTTCCTTGCGGGATCTCAGGCAAGATGACCATACCCTCGAAATCACTTCTATCTTTGTTGGTAGTTGCTTGCTCTATTGCTATGCCGCGATACCTACCACTTGCTTTATCATGCCTCCCATATTGACATGCCAAGCCTCTAACCCACCTTTCCTAGCAAACCATTGTTTGGCTATGTTACCGCTTTGCTCAGCCCCTCTTATAGCGTTGCTAGTTGCAGGTGAAGTTGGAGTTTGTTCCTTGTTGGAACATGTTTACTGTTGGGATATCATTATTACATATCTTGTTTACTTTAATGCATCTATATACTTGGTAAATGGTGGAAGGCTCGGCCTTATGCCTGGTGTTTTGTTCCACTCTTGCCGCCATAGTTTCCGTCATACCGGTGTTATGTTCCTTGATTTTTGCGTTCCTTACACGGTTGGGTTATAATGGGAACCCCTTGATAGTTCACTTTGAATAAAACTCCTCCAGTAAGGCCCAACCTTGGTTTTACCATTTGCCACCTAAGCCTTTTTCCCTTGGGTTCTGCAGACTCAAGGGTCATCTTTATTTTAAACCCCCGGGCCAGTGCTCCTCTAAGTGTTGGTCCAAACTAGAGCACCGTGCGGGGCCATCCCTTGGCAACTTGGGTTACATCGGCTCCTGTACGCTTAGCTTATCTGGTGTGCCCTGAGAACGAGATATGTGCAGCTCCTCTAAGGATTTGTCGGCATAGCGGGTGGTCTTGCTGGTCTTATTTTACCATTGTCCAAATGTCTTGTAACCGGGATTCCGAGCCTGATCGGGTCTTCCTGGGAGAAGGAATATCCTTCGTTGATCGTGAGAGCTTGTGATGGGCTAAGTTGGGACACCCCTGCAGGGTTTTGAACTTTCAAAAGCCGTGCCCGCGGTTATGGGGAGATGGGAATTTTTTAATATCCGGTTGTAGAGAACTTGACACTTAACTTAATTAAAATGCATCAACCGCGTGTGTAGCTGTGATGGCTTCTTTCCGGCGGAGTCCGGGAAGTGAACATAGTTCTTGTGTTATGTTTGACGTAAGTAGTTTCAGGATCACTTCTTGATGATTTCCAGTTCACGACCGTTGCTTTGCTTCTCTTCTCGCTCTTATTTGCGTAAGTTAGCCACCATATATGCTAGTGCTTGCTGCAGCTCCACCTCACTACCCTATCCTACCAATAAGCTTAAATAGTCTTGATCTCGCGGGTGTGAGATTGCTGAGTCCCCGTGACTCACATATTACTTCCAAAACCAGATGCAAGTGCCGATGATGCCAGTGCAGGTGACGCAACCCATCTCAGATGGGAGATCGATGAAGATCTTGTTCGTTGTGTCATTTCCTTCCCAGTTGATCAGTAGTGGAGCCCAGTCGGGGCGATCGTGGATCTATTGCATTAGGGGTTGTCTTTCTTTATTTGGTTCCGTAGTCGGACCTTGATTGTATCTGGATGATCTAATGCTATATTCATGTATTGTATGAAGTGCCGATTGTAAGCCAACTCTTTATCCCTCTCTTATTCAGTACATGGGATGTGTAAAGATTACCCCTCTTGCGACATGCCTACTATGCGGTTATGCCTCTAAGTCGTGCTCCGACATGTCGGAGATATAGCCACATCGTGGGTGTTACAAGCCCCCTGGTGCTCCACCGACCTCAACTCCAACTCCATATATTCGTGTCCAGGGAGAAAAAAAATCAAAGAGAAGGATTCATCGTGTTTTATGATACGGAGCCGCCGCCAAGCCCTAAACTCTCTCGGGAGGGCTGATCTGGAGTCCGTTCGGGGCTCCGGAGAGGGAAATCCGACGCCGTCGTCATCATCAACCTTCCTCCATCACCAATTTCATGATGCTCACCGCCGTGCATGAGTAATTCCATTGTAGGCTTGCTGGACGGTGGTGGGTTGGATGAGATTTATCATGTAACCGAGTTAGTTTTGTTAGGGTTTGATCCCTGGTATCCACTATGTTCTGAGATTGATGTTGCTATGACTTTGCTATGCTTATGCTTGTCACTAGGGCCCGAGTGTCACTAGACCCCGCTGCCACAGGAGGGTAGGACAAAAGATGTCATGCAAGTTCTCTTCAATAAGCACATATGACTATATTCAGAATACATGCCTACATTGCATTGATGAATTGGAGGTAGTTCTGTGTCACCCTATGTTGTAGCTGTTACATGATCGATCGCATCCGGCATAATTCTCCATCACCGATCCAATGCCTACGAGCTCTCCATATATTGTTCTTCGCTTATTTACTTTTCCGTTGCTACTGTTACAATCACTATAAAACCCCAAAAATATTACTTTTGTTATTGTTACCACTACTATCATATTACTTTGCTACTAAATACTTTGCTGCAGATATTAAGTTATCCAGGTGTGGTTGAATTGACAACCCAGCTGCTAATACTTGAGAATATTCTTTGGCTCCCCATGTGTCAAATCAATAAATTTGGGTTGAATACTCTACCCTCGAAAACTGTTGCAATCCCCTATACTTGTGGGTTATCAAGACTATTTTCTGGCGCCGTTGCCGGGGAGCATAGCTCTATTCTTTGAGTCACTTGGGATTTATATCTGCTGATCATTATGAAGAACTTGAAAGATCCAAGAACCAAGATTTATCCCTCAACTACGAGGGGAGGTAAGGAGCTGCCATCTAGCTCTGCACTTGATTCACCTTCTGTTTTGAGTAAGCTTGCGACACCTAAACCTGCTTCTGCTATTAATTCTGATATGTCGCATGTTATTGATGATGCCACTTCTGCTTTGCATTATACTTATGATGAAACTACTTCTATGCTTGATACTACTGTGCCACTAGGTGAATTTCTTGATGAACAACTTGCTAGGGCTAGAGAGAATGAAATTATTGAAACTGATAATATTGATGAAAGTGATGATGAAGATTCTCCCCCTAGATATGAATTGCCTGTTGTTCCTGAGGGTTATGTTATTGATGAATAAAATGCTAGAGACTTCTTAGCTTGCAATGATAGATTTGATCTTAAGAAATTATTAGCTAAGCTTAAAGAAAAGTCTTTGAATGCTTGAATGAAATATGATCCTGCTTATGCTACTTCACCTATCTTTGTTACTGATAAGGATTATGATTTCTCTGTCGATCCTGATATAATTACTTTGGTTGAATCTGATCCTTTTTATGGCTATGAATCTAAAACTGTTGTGGCACATCTTACTAAATTAAATGATATAGCAACCCTGTTCACTAATGATGAGAAAACTCGCTATTATTATATCCTTAAGTTATTTCCGTTCTCATTAAAGGGTGATGCTAAAACATGGTTTAATTCTCTTGATCCTGGTTGTGTGCGTAGTCCCCAGGATATGATTTATTACTTCTCTGCTAAATATTTCCCTGCTCATAAGAAACAAGCTGCTCTAAGGGATATATATAATTTTGTGCAAATTGAAGAAGAGAGTCTCCCACAAGCTTGGGGGGGGGGGCTTCTCCAATTACTTAATGCTTTGCCTGATCATCCTCTCAAGAAAAATGAAATACTTGATATCTTTTATAATGGACTAACCGATGCTTCCAGAGATTACCTGGATAGTCGTGCTGGTTGTGTTTTTAGGGAAAGAACTGTTGATCAAGCTGAATTGCTATTGAATAATATGTTGACTAATGAAAATAATTGGACACTTCCTGAACCAACTCCTAAGCCAACTCCGAAGAAAAGGGGTATCCTATTTCTCAGTCCTGAAGATATGCAAGAGGCAAAGAAATCTATGAAATAAAAAGGTATCAAAGCTGAAGATGTTAAGAATTTACCTCCTATTGAAGAAATACATGGTCTTAATTTGCCGTCTGTTGAAGAAACACACGGTCTTGATAACCCAACACAGGTAGTAAAGGTAAATTCTCTCTATAGATATGATAAAGCTGAAATCCCTCATGCTAAGTTTGCTAGCCAATGTTTGGATGAATTTGATAACTTTATGGTTAAGCAAGAATATTTTAATTCTTATGTTGGTAGACAATTGAAACATAATGCTTATATGATTGAACACTTGAGTGATTATATGGCTAATGTTAAAGGTGAACTTAAACTTATTAGTAAACATGCTTCTATGGTTACCACTCAAGTAGAACAAGTACTTAAAGCTCAGAATGATTTGCTCAATGAATTAAATAATAAGAATGATAATGTTGTTAGAGTTGTGACTAAAGGTGGTAAAATGACTCAGGAACCTTTGTATCCTGAGGGCCACCCTAAGAGAATTGAGCAAGATTCTCAGAGAACTAATGTAGATGAACCTAGTCCTTCTAAAAGGAAGAAAAAGAAAAATGATAGGACTTTGCATGCTTCTAGTGAACCTGTTATTGACACACCTGAGAATCCTAATGATATTTCTATTTCTGATGCTGAAACACAATCTGGTAATGAACATGAACCTAGTGATAATGTTAATGATGATGTTCATGTTGATGCTCAACCTAGCAATGACAATGATGTAGAAATTGAACCTATTGTTGATCTTGATAACCCACAATCAAAGAATCAACGTTATGATAAGAGAGACTTTGTTGCTAGGAAGCATGGTAAAGAAAGAGAACCATGGGTTCAAAAACCCATGCCCTTTCCTCCTAAACCATCCAAGAAAAAGGATGATGAGGATTTTGAGCGCTTTGCTGAAATGATTAGACCTATCTTTTTGCATATGCGTTTGACTGATATGCTTAAAATGAATCCTTATGCCAAGTATATGAAAGAAATTGTTACGAATAAAAGAAAGATACCGGAAGCTGAAATTTCCACCATGCTTGCTAATTATACTTTTAAGGGTGGAATACCAAAGAAACTAGGAGATCCAGGAGTACCAACTATACCATGCGCCACTAAAAGAAACTATGTTAAAACTGCTTTATGTGATCTTGGAGCCGGTGTTAGTGTTATGCCTCTCTCTTTATATCGTAGACTTGATTTGAATAAGTTGACACCTACTAAAATATCTTTATAAATGGCTGATAAATCAACTGCTATACCTATCGGTATTTGTGAGGATGTGCCCATTTTGGTTGCAAATGTTACTATTTTAACGGACTTTGTTATTCTTGATATTCCCAAGGATGATAGTATGTCTATTATTCTTGGAAGACCCTTTTTGAATACTGCAAGGGCTGTTATTGATTGCACTAAAGGCAATGTCACTTTTCATGTTAATGGTAATGAGCATACGGTACACTTTCCGAGGGAACAACCTCAAGTCCACAGTATCAATTCTGTTGGAAAAATTCCATCGATTATTTTTGGAGGTTTTGAATTTCCTCTCCCTACTGTCAAGAAGAAATATGATATTCTTATTATTGGGGACGTGCATATCCTCGTTGAGGTAACCTAGTGCTATTCGAAATTTCTCCGGTTCCATGTTATTCGGAATGAGTTTGTTAACAAGACTTGATCAACCTTGTTAATGGATTCCTTTTGATGAGCATGAGATGGATGAAGTTAGAAAGCAGAACTCTTTGTACCCTCTTTTTACTTTCTATTATTTATATTAAATAAAGCAAAAATAGTATTTTCTGTCCGTTTTCTGAATTATCCATGCAATAAAAAATACCCCGAAAATAAAAGTTCTCCAAATGCCCTGAAATTTAAATATGATTTTTTCTGGAATATTTGAGAATATCTGGCACTGAGAACACAGCAGGGGGATCAAGCACCTGGCCACGAGGGTCCAGGGCGTGCCCACCACCTGGGCGCGCCCCCTGCCTCGTGGGCCCACGGTGGCTCCCCTCCACTTATTCCAGCCACCACACACTCCTTCTTCCTCCCAAAAAAACCACCAACCAGCTCAAGCACGAGTTCTAGCTCATCTTGCTGCCATTTTCGATCTCCTTGCTCAAAGCTCCATTCAGAAAACTGCTTTGGGGGATTGTTCTTTGGTATGTGACTCCTCCAATGGTCCAATTAGTTTTTGTTCTAGTGCTTTATTTATTGCAAATTTTTGCTGCTTAGGTGACCATGTTCTTGAGCTTGCATGTCAAATTTATGTAGTCAAAAGTAGTTCTAATGCATGATATAGTCTCTAGGCACTTGTGGGAGTAGTTGCTATCAATTTTGTTGAGTTTGATTCACTTTTATTTGAAGTTACTAATAATTTCAGAAATTTTTAGAAAATAATGAAGAGATTTTTGAGGGGCTCTTCGAGCCGAAGCTCGAGGGATAAGCAAAGTGAAGAGGATAGGAGGCCCAAATATAATCTCCCTCGCACCAGGGAAGTTCGGCCGTGTGAATGGCCTTGTGATGATTTCTCGAGAGTAGCCAAGATTCATGACGATTTCTATTCTTTGGTTGAGAATGCGGGCCTCACTGACTTCCTCCGCGACCAGCGCGAACAGTATCTCTTAGTCACTAATATTTTCGTGCAAAGTTTTCATTTCCATGCTAGGAGACCAACACCTTTAGTGGAATTTTATTTATATGATGAGCATAAGGAGATGTCCCTTTTTGATTTCTGCCAGGTTTGTAAGATACCCTTTACATGCAGCATAGAGGAACCACATCGTAATGATGTGGAGGGATTTATTGATATGATTGCTGTAGGGGAAACGAGGAAAGTTTTCGATGCAAGAATTACTAGCATACATTTTCCCGTTCTACGTTATTCTGCAATATTTGCTAGTAGACGTTTAATTGGTCGCGGGAACTCTGGAAACCATAGTGCCCCTGACATTGTTATTTTGGGCCATGCCTTGTTTTGTGATAACTCTTTTAGTTTAGGCGCTATCATTGCCAAATAGTTAAATCTTAACCGTACGAAGGGCCCCATCTTGGGAGGTATCTTCGCCTCGCGCCTAGCTTCACATTTTAATAGACATATTAGGCATTATGAGAAAGAAGAAAAGTTGCTGCCTCCTGTTTTTCTAGACTATAAGAGTACGGTAGCACATGATTTTATCGTTAAGAATAGGGAAAGGGCGCTTAAGTACAAACTTATATTTGATAAAATTTGGCCTGTGATTATTACTTTGCCTGCTCCTTCTTTGTTTGACTTATCTGCAGGCAAGTACCTTGTTCCTTCGGAGGTCATTCACACCTACCAAAACCCCACACCGGCTACAGAGCCTGAGCCAGAACCACAATTTGATCCTTCACGACAGTCTGTTTACCAATGGGATCCGTAGGAGATTGCCAACCAGTGGCAACCCGAGGCTTCTTCTTAGTACGACCCCAGTTACAACTTTGGATATCTGCCAGGCTAGCTATGGCCATAGAGCAACTTAGGCCAAAAGCCTAAGCTTGGGGGAGTACGTATTTCTCACCGACATTGCATTTATGTTCACACACTCATGCTAGTCGTCGGTGCTCATACTTTTTCATTGTATCATCCATGCTAGTTTAATTTCTGTTTTATGCTTTCTTTTTGTGTGTTTGATAAACCTTAAGAAAAAGATAGTTGTAGCTTTTATCTAGTTTAATTTCGATGCGAGTAGTAGTAGTAATTAAAAAGAAAACCCAAAAAGATTTTCTGTTCTTCTTTTGCTTGTTGGGAGCTTTCCCGTGTAAATAGTTTTATTTCTTTTTTGTTTTTTGGGGGTTGAGAGGAGAAGACCATGATGAAAATGTTAAAGTGGCTCTCATATGCATTATTGTTGATCTAACAAAGAGCCCATATTACCTTGTCTTCTCCCTTGAATTGAATGCCTGCACATTCCAGCTTAGTCCAATGCACACGCACTATTATTATTTTCCACACCGTTCGATCATGCAAGTGAAAGGCAATAATGACGATATACGATGAACTTATTGAGATGAGAAAAGCTGGTATGAACTCGACCTCTCTTGATTTTGTAAATATGATTAGTCCATCGTTCCTGATTCAGCCTATTATGAAAGAAACATCTTTGCAATGACAATTAGAGATTGTAGTTGCTTATGCCATGCTTAATTAGCTAGGAACTTATAATGGTTTACCTTGAGTGCCAACATGCTATTAAAATGGTTGTGATGTGGTATGATAGGGTGGTACCCTCTTTTGAATGATTCGAGTGGCTTGACTTGGCACATGTTCACGCATGGAGTTGCAACAAAATCAACATAGCCTCTATGATATTTATTTTCATGGTGCATTATATCCTACTCATGCTTGCATTCAGTGTTGATTAATTTTAATGCATGTTCATGACTGTTGTCGCTCTCTAGCTGGTCGATTCCCAGTCTCTTTCTAGCCTTCACTTGTACTAAGCGGGGATACTACTTGTGCATCCAACTCCATAAACCCCAAAGTTATTCCCTATGAGTCCACCATACCTTCCTATATACAGTATCTACCTGCCGTTTCAAGTAAATTTGAAGTGCCAAACTCTAAACCTTCAAATAAACATTCTATTTTGTATGCTCGAACAACTCGTGTATAAACTAGGGCTGTCTGTATCTTCCATGCTAGGCGGGTTATTCTCAAGAGGAGTGGACTCCGCTCCTCACTCACGAGAAAATGGCTGGTCACTGGGATGCCCAGTCCCATGCTTTAAGAAAATCAAATCAAAATAATTGCAAGCAAAACTCCCCTAGGATTGTTGTTAGTTGGAGGCACCCGTTGTTTCGGGCAAGCCATGGATTGATGGTTGTTGGTGGTGGGGGAGTATAAACTTTACCATTCTGCTTGGGAACTGCCTATAATGTGTGTAGCATGGAAGATACCGAGATCTCTCGGTTGTTATGTTGAAAATGAAAGTGTACCGCTCAAAATATTATTCATATCTATTTCAAAGCCGAGCTCTGGCACCTCTACAAATCCCTGCTTCCCTCTGAGAAGGGCCTATCTATTTACTTTTATGTTGAGTCATCATCCTCTTATTAAAAAGCACCAGTTGGAGAGCACCTCGGTCATTTGCATCTCTTACTGTTAGTTTACATTCAGTGTGACTGGATCTCTTTTACCATGAATTACAATATCTAGTCAGTCCTTGATCTTTAAAGGTGCTCTGCATTTATGTTTTGTGGTCTCAGAAAGGGCTAGCGAGATACCATCTTGTTATATCATATCATGATTGTTTTGAGAAAGTGTTGTCATCTGAGATTTGTTATTATTGCTCGCTAGCTGATTATGCCATTAATATGAGTAAACATGGGACCTAGATGTTATTGTGAAAATGGTTAGTTCATAATCTTTGCTGAAAACTTGAATGCTGGCTTTACATATTTACAACAACAAGAGCAAATAGAGTTTGTAAAAGTTTTTCTTTATCACTTTCAGTTTATCAATTGAATTGCTTGAGGACAAGCAAAGGTTTAAGCTTGGGGGAGTTGATACATCTCCATCGTATCTACTTTTCCAAACACTTTTGCCCTTGTTTTGGACTCTAACTTGCATGATTTGAATGGAACTAACCCGTACTGACGCTGTTTTCAGCAGAACTGCCATGGTGTTATTTTTATGCAAAAATAAAAGTTCTCGGAACAACCTGAAAATCAACGGAGAATTATTTTGGAATATATAAAAAATACTCGAAAAAGAATCCACGCCAGAGGGCCACCACCTGTCCGCGAGGGTGGGGGTGCCCCCTGCCTTGTGGGCCCCCTGGTGCTCCACCGACCTCAACTCCAACTCCATATATTCATGCTCGGGGAGAAAAAAATCAGAGAGGAGGATTCATCGCGTTTTACGATACAGAGTCACTGCCAAGCCCTAAACTCTCTCGGGAGGGCTGATCTGGAGTCCGTTCGGGGCTCCGGACAGGGGAATCCGTCGCCATCGTCATCATCAACCTTCCACCATCACCAATTTCATGATGCTCACTGCCGCGCGTGAGTAATTCCATCCTAGCCTTGCTGGACGGTGATGGGTTGGATGAGATTTATCATGTAATCGAGTTAGTTTTTTTAGGGTTTGATCCCGAGTATCCACTATGTTCTGAGATTGATGTTGCTATGACTTTGCTATGCTTAATGCTTGTCACTAGGGCCCGAGTGCCATGATTTCAGATCTGAACCTATTATGTTTTCATCAATATATGAGAGTTCTTGATCCTATCTTGCAAGCCTATAGTCACCTATTATGTGTTATGATCCGTTAACCCCGAAGTGACTATAATTGGGGTACTTACCGGTGATGACAGTAGTTTGAGGAGTTCATGTATTCACTATGTGTTAATGCTTTGGTCCGGTACTCTATTAAAAGGAGGCCTTAATATCCCTTAGATTCCAATAGGATCCCGCTGCCACGGGAGGGTAGGACAAAAGATGTCATGCAAGTTCTTTTCCATAAGCATGTATGACTATATCCGGAATACATGACTACATTACATTGATGAATTGGAGCTAGTTCTGTGTCACCCTATGTTGTAGCTGTTACATGATCGATCGCTTCCGGCATAATTCTCCATCACTGATCCAATGCCTACGAGCTCTCCATATATTGTTCTTTGCTTATTTACTTTTCCATTGCTATTGTTACAATCACTATAAAACCCCAAAAAATTACTTTTGCTATCGTTACCACTACTATCATATTACTTTCTACTAAATACTTTGCTGTAGATATTAAGTTATCCAGGTGTGGTTGAATTGACAACTCAGCTGCTAATACTTGAGAATATTCTTTGTCTCCCCTTGTGTCGAATCAATAAATTTGGGTTGAATACTCTAACCTCGAAAACTGTTGTGATCCCCTATACTTGTGGGTTATCAAGAGTGTTCGGTGAAGATGGTCGCCATGCCGGGTGCTGCCCCGAGGACAACGACGGCGACGAGGTGCTCGGCCTTGGCGATGGTCGTGACAAGGAAGGAGGCGGGCCCGGCCATGTCTTGTCCAGCTATGGCGACTCTTCTTCCGGTGGCAGCTCCAGCAGCGGCGGCTACGAGCAGCCGCCACACCGCTGTGGCCGCTTCGAAGGTGGCAGCGGTCGGCTCGTCGCCGCGCTCCGGTGAAGCGTGAGGAGGGGTCCGACTGAGCTCAGGAGAGCGCCGCGAGCCTGTCCTCGCGAACTACCGCAGGAGCATGTCCCACTTTTGTTTCATTCTTCCTTTCCTTCCTGCATTAGAGAAAGACAAGTATGGGGCCCCGTGGGGGCATGCAACACACTATGATTTCCGGGTTGTTATGCTGTGTTTATCATTCCTGTGTTGTGTTGCAACGTTATGATTTATGCATGCGCGTAGAATGACTTAGCTCGATGCGCCTAAAGTAGATCCCGCTTTGCGAGACACACGTTTCTCCGTACCTGACGAGGAGGGACTGCGATAGTTTGCTTGGAGATCCGTACCTGGTCCACGCCGTTGTAGCCTGCTGGCTAGCGCGCGTCACCTGCGTATGGCCACGACCCAATGCCTTGTGTCGCGGTACCCGAGGGGCATAGATCGAGGGGGGTGCTACAGCTTGAGGCTTGAACAAGGGTGCCTCACGAAAAACAGACAAAACGTTCACAAGGGCCCGAGGGGCACCTGTCCAGCCCCCTCGCGAGGGACGCGAGAGAGGGTACAGGTCAAACAAAGAACCGAAGGCAGAAACAGGGGCAAAATCGAAGGAGCAAGATCAACAAGTGACACCGAAAAGAAAATTTCAATTAAAGAGGGGCAAACAAACTGCAAAAAACAAATGAAAAGCCATGTCCGGCACCTAGTCTAGTATTCTTGTCTTCTCACCAGCGCGAAGCTAAGTGCTACCACTAGTCGTGGGAGGGAGCCCCCGAGGCCCGAGGGCGGCACTCCTGAGACTCCGAGGCATGTACAGCCCCACTCATTATTACATGAGAGTGTCACGAGCGGAGATTCTTCACAGGCACTAGGCCTTGCTTCACAGGCACTGGGCCTTGCTTCATGGGTAGAACTTCCTGAGGTGCTGGATGTTCCAGGTGTTATGGATGGGGACCCCGTCCTGCGTCTCCAGGAGCGCGGCCCCAGGCCTGGAGACATGGGCGACCTGAAACGGGCCCTCCCACATGGGCGAGAGCTTGTGCAGCCCTTCCCTGAAGAGCACCCGCCTCAGGACAAGGTCACCCACCTCGAGCGTCCTAGAGAGGACACTGCGGCAGTGGTACTGCCGCAGCGCCTGCTGGTACCTCGCAGCTCGGAGTGAGACTTTGCGGCGGCGTTCCTCCCCCAGCACGAGATCCATCCCTCGCATGGCGTCCTGCCGCGTTTCATCAAATGCCAGGACCCACGTGGAGCGATGCTTGACCTCGTGTGGGAGAACCGCTTCTTCTCCGTAGATGAGGAAGAACGGGGTTTCGCCTGTCGGCCTGGTGGCGATGGCGCAGATGGACCACAACATGGAATGGAGCTCGTCGTGCCAGCCCCTGCCGCAGGCCTCGAGCTTCTTCTTGAAGGTCCTAGTCTTGAGACCCCTCAGGACTTCCACGTTGGCGCGTTCGGCTTGGCCTTTGCTCCTGGGGTGTGCCACGGAGGCGTAGCAGATCTGCGTCCCAAGCTTAGCACAATATGTTTTGAAGATATTGCTAGTGAACTGTGAACCATTGTCGATGATGATTCGATTAGGGACCCCAAATTGTCTCACAATGCCATTGATGAACTTGACTGCTGACCCTGCTGGGATGCTGCGGACGGCTTCCACTTCTGCCCACTTGGTGAACTTGTCGTTGGCGACGTAGAGGTAGCGGTAACCTCCAGGAGCTCAAGGGAATGGACCCAGGATATCCAACCCCCAGACCACGAATGGCCATGAGAGCGGGATAGTCTGGAGGCCCTAAGCCGGCTGGTGGATCTGCTTGGCGTGGAATTGGCAAGCGTCGCAGGACTACACCAGCTCGGCCACGTCATTGAGTGTTGTGGGCCAGTAGAACCCGCTGCGGAAAGCCTTGCCGACCAGGGTGCGTGACGACGAATGGTGCCCGTAGTCTCCGCCATGTATGTCGACCAGTAGCTTGCTCCCTTGTTCCATGGAAATGCACCACAGAGACACATCATTTGGCCGCTTCTTGTATAGCTCACCGTCCTGAATGCAGTACGCCGTAGCCTACCGGGCCACGCGCTGCGCGTCTTCCTCCTTCTCCGGCAACGTGCCTTGCGTCAAGTATGCCTTGAACTCCTCGATCCAGCACCCCTCCCGAGGCTCGAGTGCCAAGAGGAGGCGCGCTCCTGAGGTCGGGCCGCAGGCGGGGGCTCCCGAGACTGGCGGCTAAGGGAGCTCCTCCTGTGATGGTGCTGGCTCCGCAGGCTGAGGTGCCGCTGACGGCTTGAAGAGCTGTTCCTCGAAGATGCCAGGCTCTTGGGGCAGCCGCTTGGATTCCCTTCTGGCGATGTCATCAGCCTCTTGGTTGGCGCCACGGTGCACATGCTGCAGCTCCAAGCCCAAGAACTGCTTCTCCATTTTGCGTACCTCCGTGAGATATGCTTCCATGTGCTCGTCCCTTGGTTCGTACACCTTGTTGGAGAAGTTGACGAGGAGCTACGAGTCTCCCTTGATGGTGAGGTGTTTCACCCCCAGGGCCGCCGCCGTCCTAAGGCCGGCGATGAGGCCCTCGCACTCTATGATGTTGTTGGAGACCTTCTCGCCCCGCTGGAAGCAGAGCTTCATGACGTAGTAAAGTTTGTCCTGAGTGGGCGAGATGAGTACGGCTCCAGCCCCCGTGCCCTGGCGCGCGAACGCGCCATTGAAGTACATGACCCAGCCGTGTGGCGCTTCATTCCCTGGTGAGGGAGTCCTAGACCAAGGGGTCCTTGGGCGTCCGGCCAGTTAGCCATGGGACGGACTGATGGGCTGTGAAGATGGGAAGACCGAAGACTGCACCCATGTCTGGATGCGACTCTCCTTGACGTGGAAGGCAAGTTGGCGACCCAATATGTAGATTCCTTTCTTTGTAACTAACCTTATGTAAGCCTAGATCCTCCTGGTGTTTATATAAACCAGAGGACTTAGTCCGGAAAGGACAGATACTCATTACCATAGTCATACAGGCTAGACTTCTAGGGTTTTGCCATTACGATCTCGTGGTAGATGAACTCTTGTAATACTCATATCCATCAAAATCAATCAAGCAGGAAGTAGGGTATTACCTCCATAGAGAGGGCCCGTGAAGGAAATATGCCCTAGAGGCAATAATAAAGTTATTATTTTATTTCCTTATATCATGATAAATGTTTATTATTCATGCTAGAATTGTATTATCCGGAAACATAATATTTGTGTGAATACATAGACAAAACTAAAACGTCACTAGTATGCCTCTATTTGACTAGCTTGTTAATCAAAGATGGCTATGTTTCCTAACCATAGACATGTGTTGTCATTTGATTAACGGGATCACATCATTAGGAGAATGATGTGATTGACATGACCCATTCCATTAGCTTAGCACCCGATCGTTTAGTATGTTGCTATTGCTTTCTTCATGACTTATACATGTTCCTATGACTATGAGATTATGCAACTCCTGTTTTCCGAAGGAACACTTTTTGTGCTACCAAACGTCGCAACGTAACTGGGTGATTATAAAGGAGCTCTATAGGTGTCTCCAAAGGTACATGTTGGGTTGGCGTATTTCGAGATTAGGATTTGTCACTCCGATTGTCGGAGAGGTGTCTCTGGGCCCTCTTGGTAATGTACATCACATAAGCCTTGCAAGCATTGCAACTAAAGAGTTAGTTGTGAGATGATGTATTACGAAACGAGTAAAGAGACTTGCCGGTAACGAGATTGAACTAGGTATTGAGATACCGACGATCGAATCTCGGGCAAGTAACATACCGATGACAAAGGGAACAACGTATGTTGTTATGCGGTCTGACCGATAAAGATCTTCGTAGAATATGTAGGAGCCAATATGAGCGTCCAGGTTCCGCTATTGGTTATTGACCGGAGACATGTCTCGGTCATGCCTACATTGTTCTCGAACCCATAGGGTCCGCACGCTTAACGTTACGATGACAGTTTCATTATGACTTTATATATTTTGATGTACCGAAGTTCGTTCGACGTCCCGAATGTGATCACGGACATGATGAGGAGTCTCGAAATGGTCGAGACATAAAGATTGATATATTGGAAACCTATGTTTGGACATCGGAAGTGTTCCGAGTGAAAACGGCATTTTACCGGAGTACCAGGAGGTTACCGGAACCCCTCGGTAACCTAATGCGCCTTAATGGGCCTAGTGGAGGAAAAGGAGAGGAGGCCTAGGGGCTACCGCGCGCCCCTCCCCCCAAGTCCGAATTGGACCAGGAGGGGGGGCGGCGCCCCCCCTTTCCTTTCTTCCCTCTCCTCCTTCCCCCAAGTCCTAATCCAACTAGGGAAAGGGGGGAGTCCTACTCCCGGTAGGAGTAGGACTCCTCCTGCGCGCCACCTCCTAGGGCCGGCCGCACCCCCCTTGCTCCTTTATATACGGGGGCAGGGGGCACCTCTAGACACACAAGTTGATCCTCGTGATCGTTTTCTTAGCCGTGTGCGGTGCCCCATTCCACCATACTCCTCGATAATATTGTAGCGGTGCTTAGGCGAAGCCCTCCGACGGTAGAACATCAAGATCGTCACCACGCCGTCGTGCTGATGGAACTCTTCCCCGACACTTTGCTGGATCAGAGTCCGGGGATCGTCATCTAGCTGAACGTGTGCAGAACTCGGAGGTGCTGTACGTTCAGTACTTGGATCGGTCAGATCGGGAAGACGTATGACTACTTCCTCTACATTGTGTCAACACTTCCGTTGCCGGTCTACGATGGTACGTAGACAACACTCTCCCCTCTCATTGCTATGCATCACCATGATCTTGCGTGTGCATAGGATTTTTTTTGAAATTACTACGTTCCCCAACAGTGGCATCCGAGCCTAGGATTTATGTGTTGATGTTGTGCACGAGTAGAACACAAGTGAGTTGTGGGCGATATAAGTCATACTGCTTACCAGCATGTCATACTTTGGTTCGGCGGTATTGTTGGATGAAGCGGCCCGGACCGACATTACGCATACGCTTACGCGAGACTGGTTCTACCGAGGTGCTTTGCACACAGGTGGCTGGCGGGTGTCAGTTTCTCCAACTTTAGTTCAACCGAGTGTGGCTACGCCCGGTCCTTGCGAAGGTTAAAATAGCACCAACTTGACAAACTATCATTGTGGTTTTTGCTGCGTAGGTAAGATTGGTTCTTGCCTAAGCCCGTTGCAGCCACGTAAAACTTGCAACAACAAAGTAGAGGACGTCTAACTTGTTTTTGCATGGCATGTTGTGATGTGATATGGTCAAGACGTGATGCTAATTTTTATTGTATGAGATGATCATGTTTTGTAACCGAGTTATCGGCAACTGGCAGGAGCCATATGGTTGTCGCTTTATTGTATGCAATGCAATTGCGCTGTAATGCTTTACTTTATCACTAAGCGGTAGCGATAGTCGTGGAAGCATAAGATTGGCAAGACGACAACGATGCTACGATGGTGATCAAGGTGTCGCGCCGGTGATGATGGTGATCATGACGGTGCTTCGAAGATGGAGATCACAAGCACAAGATGATGATGGCCATATCATATCACTTATATTGATTGCATGTGATGTTTATCTTATGCATCTTATCTTGCTTTGATTGACAGTAGCATTTTAAGATGATCTCTCTCACTAATTATCAAGAAGTGTTCTCCCTGAGTATGCACCGTTGCGAAAGTTCTTCGTGCTGAGACACCACATGATGATCGGGTGTGATAGGCTCTACGTTCAAATACAATGGGTGCAAAAGAGTTGCACACGCGGAATACTCAGGTTATACTTGAGGAGCCAAGCATATACAGATATGGCCTCGGAACACGGAGACCGAAAGGCCGAGCGTGAATCATATAGTAGATATGATCAACATAGTGATGTTCACCAATGAAACTACTCCATCTCACGTGATGATAGGACATGGTTTAGTTGATTTGGATCACGTGATCACTAAGAGGATTAGAGGGATGTCTATCTAAGTGGGAGTTCTTTAGTAATATGATTAATTGAACTTAAATTTATCATGAACTTAGTACCTGATAGTATCTTGCTTGTTTATGTTTGATTGTAGATAGATGGCCCATGCTGTTGTTCCATTGAATTTTAATGCGTTCCTTGAGAAAGCAAAGTTGAAAGATGATGGTAGCAATTACACGGACTGGGTCCGTAACTTGAGGATTGTCCTCATTGCTGCACAGAAGAATTACGTCCTGGAAGCCCCGCTGGGTGCCAGGCCTGCTGCTGGAGCAACACCAGATGTTATGAACGTTTGGTAGAGCAAAGCTGATGACTACTCGATAGTTCAGTATGCCATGCTTTACGGCTTAGAATCGGGACTTCAACGGTGTTTTAAACGTCATGGAGCATATGAGATGTTCCAGGAGTTGAAGTTAATATTTCAAGCAAATGCCCGGACTGAGAGATATGAAGTCTCCAATAAGTTCTATAGCTACAAGATGGAGGAGAACAGTTCTGTCAGTGAGCATATACTCAAAATGTCTGGGTATAATAATCACTTGATTCAATTGGGAGTTAATCTTCCAGATGATTGCGTCATTGACAGAATTCTCCAATCACTTCCACCTAGCAACAAGAGCTTCGTGATGAACTATAATATGCAAGGGATGAATAAGACAATTCCCGAGCTCTTCGCAATGCTGAAAGCCGCGGAGGTAGAAATCAAAAAGGAGCATCAAGTGTTGATGGTCAACAAGACCACTAGTTTCAAGAAAAAGGGAAAAAGGAAGAAGAAGGGGAACTTCAAAAAGAATAGCAAGCAAGTTGCTGCTCAGGAGAAGAAACCCAAATCTGGACCTAATCCTGAAACTGAGTGCTTCTACTGCAAGCAGGCTGGTCACTAGAAGTGGAACTGCCCCAAGTATTTGGCGGATAAGAAGGATGGCAAGGTGAACAAAGGTATATGTGATATACATGTTATTGATGTGTACCTTACTAATGCTCGCAGTAGCACCTGGGTATTTGATACTGGTTTTGTTGCTAATATTTGCAACTCGAAACAAGGACTACGGATTAAGCGAAGATTGGCTAAGGACGAGGTGACGATGCGCGTGGGAAATGGTTCCAAAGTCGATGTGATCGCGGTCGGCACACTACCTCTACATCTACCTTCGGCATTAGTATTAGACCTAAATAATTGTTATTTGGTTCCAGCGCTAAGCATGAACATTATATTTGGATCATGTTTGATGCGAGACGGTTATTCATTTAAATCAGAGAATAATGGTTGTTCTATTTATATGAGTAATATCTTTTATGGTCATGCACCCTTGAAGAGTGGTCTATTCTTATTAAATCTCGATAGTAGTGATACACATATTCATAATGTTGAAGCCAAAAGATGCAGAGTTGATAATGATAGTGCAACTTATTTGTGGCACTGCCGTTTAGGTCATATCGGTGTAAAGCGCATGAAGAAACTCCATACTGATGGACTTTTGGAACCACTTGATTATGAATCACTTGGTACTTGCAAACCGTGCCTCATGGGCAAGATGACTAAAACACCGTTCTCCATTACTATGGAGAGAGCAACAGATTTGTTGGAAATCATACATACAGATGTATGTGGTCCGATGAATATTGAGGCTCGTGGCGGATATCGTTATTTTCTCACCTTCACAGATGACTTAAGCAGATATGGGTATATCTACTTAATGAAACATAAGTCTGAAACATTTGAAAAGTTCAAAGAATTTCAGAGTGAAGTTGAAAATCATCGTACCAAGAAAAATAAAATTCCTACGATCTGATCGTGGAGGAGAATATTTGAGTTATGAGTTTGGTGTACATTTGAAACAATGCGGAATAGTTTCGCAACTCACGCCACCCGAAACACCACAGCGTAATGGTGTGTCCGAACGTCGTAATCGTACTTTACTAGATATGGTGCAATCTATGATGTCTCTTACTGATTTACCGCTATCATTTTGGGGATATGCTTTAGAGACGGCCGCATTCACGTTAAATAGGGCACCATCAAAATCCGTTGAGATGACGCCTTATGAACTGTGGTTTGGCAAGAAACCAAAGTTGTCGTTTCTGAAAGTTTGGGGCTGCGATGCTTATGTGAAAAAGCTTCAACCTGATAAGCTCGAACCCAAATCGGAGAAATGTGTCTTCATAGGATATCCAAAGGAAACTATTGGATACACCTCCTATCACAGATCCGAAGGCAAGACTTTTGTCGCTAAATTCGGAAACTTTCTAGAGAAGGCGTTTCTCTCGAAAGAAGTGAGTGGGATGTAATTCCCTCGATGCGGCTATATCTCCCACGTGTCGAAGCCCGACTTAGAGGCATAACCGCATTGAAAGCAATCTCGCAAGTGAGGTAATCTTCACACCACCCATGTAATACATAAGGGAAAAAGATACATAGTTGGCTTACAATCGCCACTTCACACAATTACATGAATAAAGCATTACAACATTCAGATACAATCAAGGTCCGACTACGGAACCAAAATAAAAGAAGAACCCCAAATGCGACAAAGGTCCCCGATCGACCCCAACTGGGCTCCACTACTGATCAACTGGAAAACGGAACAACATAAAGAACACGATCTTCAACAAGCTCCTACTGAGCTTGGTAGCGTCATATGCATCGACTCATCGGCACCTGCAAGCTGGTTTTGGAAGTATCTGTGAGCCACGGGGACTCAGCAATCTCGCACCCTCGCGATCAAGACTATTTAAGCTTATGGGTAAGGTAAAAGGTATGAGGTGGAGCTCCAGCAAGCGACTAGCATATATGGTGGCTAACATACGCAAAAGAGAGCGAGAAGAGAAGGCAAAGCACGGTCGATAAAAGTATGATCAAGAAGTGATCCTAAAACAACCTACGTCAAGCATAACTCCAACAATCGTGTTCACTTCCCGGACTCCGCCGGAAAGAGACCATCACGGTTACACACGCGGTTGATGCATTTTAATTAAGGTCGACTTCAGGTTTTCTACAACCGGACGTTAACAAATTCCCATCTGCCCATAACCGCGGGCACGGCTTTCGAAAGGTCAAATCCCTGCAGGGGTGTCCCAACTTAGCCCATGACAAGCTCTCACGGTCAACGAAGGAATAGACCTCCTCCCGAGACGTTCCGATCAGACTAGGTATCCCGGTACAACAAGACATTTCGATAGGGTAAAACTAAACCAACAACACCGCCCGAATGTGCCGACAAATCCCGATAGGAGCTGCACATATCTCGTTCTCAGGGCACACTCAGATGAGACTAGCTACGAGTAAAACCAACCCTCAAGTTTCCCCGAGGTGGCCCCGCAGGCAGCTCAGTTTGGACCAACACTCAGAGGAGCACTGGCTCGGGGGGGGGGGGGGGGGGGGTTAAAATAATGATGACCCTTGGGCGCGCGACCCCCAAGGGAAAATAAAAGGCTAGGCGGCGAATGGTAAAACCAATGTTGGGCATTGCTGGAGGAGCTTTACTTAAGACGAACTGTCAAGGGGTTCCCATAATAGCCCAACCGCGTAAGGAACGCAAAATCCGGGAACATAACACCGATATGACGGAAACTAGGGCGGCAAGAGTGGAACAAAACACCAGGCATAAGGCCGAGCCTTCCACCCTTTACCAAGTATATAGATGCATTAATTAAATAAGATATATTGTGATATCCCAACAAGCAAACATGTTCCAACAAGGAACAACATCTCCATGTTCCAACAAGGAACAAACTTCAATCTTCACCTGCAACTAACAACGCTATAAGAGGGGCTGAGCAAAGCGGTAACATAGCCAATCAACGGTTTGCTAGGACAAGGTGGGTTAGAGGCTTGGTTCAACAATATGGGAGGCATGATAAGCAAGTGGTAGGTATCGCAGCATTGGCATAGCAAAAGAGTGAGCAACTAAGCAAGCAAACATAGAAGTGATTTCGAGGGTATGGTCATCTTGCCTGAAATCCCACAAGGAAGAAGGAGGAGTCCGTGAAGAAGACAAACAGACGTAGTCGAACGGATCCTCACAAACACGACGTTATCGGAACCAACCCGAAGAAGCAACACCGGAAAGAAGCAAACGACATAGTAAACAACCACCACATAGACACGGCATGATGTGCAAAACAAGAATGATGCATGTCCGGTTTAATGAAACGTGACATGGCAAAGTGCACAAACAATCCTACAAATTAAGTGGAGGTCAATATGCAAATCCGTTGCATATCGACGAAATGCCACATCAATTATTTAGTTCTCTCCCGATTATGTACTCAACAATATTAAATGTTGATAAACATGGCAAGAGGGTGAAGCAAATAAAACTACCTATCTAGTCAAGTTTAAATGAGGCCGGGAACAACAAACAACAAATCCGGAACTCCTCATGTGCATATATTAGGTTAGGTCCTGTTCTGCCCTAAACCATATTTTAGAGTTGTTAAACATGCAAAGTAAGGCCACCATGTTAAACTAGGCATTTTTCTACCCCATTTACATATAAAGTTTGGTAGATTTGGACCTACGGTTGAATAGTTATGAGTTAAATCATTTTAACATGGCATAGGAGAAATTTAAACAAACAGCATTTAAACATGTTAAACATGGATGAAAGTGCCATATTATGAAACTAGATGCAATTCTAAGCATTTTTCATATTAGGAGTTTTTACATATGCTGCATAGATCATGAGTTATTATATGCATGAAGCTTGGGGTTTGTTCTGTAAAACTGCAGTCTCTGGAAAAATGGGCAAATTAGCAGAACGGAAAAAAAACATGGCGTGGGCCGAATCTGGGACAAGCCCAACAGTGCACAGGGGCTGTAGGCGGCTCACCCTGGCCCAAGGCCTGGTCAGTGGAACAGGCCGGCAGATCTGGTGGCCCACGACCACGACAAAACAGAGGAGGGCGCTGGGCCTCGAGTGCGAAGAGGAAGAAGGGGAGCGATGCGGTCAACGGGTGCGGCGAGGCGCTCGTCTCCCTCGCGTGA
Source organism: Triticum monococcum (assembly GCA_034509565.1). Taxonomy (NCBI): domain Eukaryota; kingdom Viridiplantae; phylum Streptophyta; class Magnoliopsida; order Poales; family Poaceae; genus Triticum; species Triticum monococcum. The sequence continues at coordinate 181,675,578 of CM067843.1, read as the reverse complement.
ACGAAGCAGGAGGGAGCGACGTAGGGACTTGGCGCAAGGAGGCCCGACTGCGGGGACCCGAGGTGGATCCGGCGGGGTCTAGCTGTGGAGGCGCTAGATGGCTCGGCGCGGCAGTTCCAAGGACTTGGCGGGGCTCCAGGATGGTGCGGCGGCGGATCCGGGTAGTTGAGGCGTGGCGGCGCATGCAGTTCACGAGGCAGGCGCACGGGCGGAGCTGGAGGTCATGGCAGCGGCGACCGGAGCACCAACGGCGGCGAGGACGAAGCAGGGGAGTCCCGAGGTCGCAGGTGATCCGGGCAGTGCAGGGGCTTGCGGCTCGGCGCGGGGCTCACCCATCCATGGCGGCGGCGACCTGGTGGCTTCCTGTGGAGAGAGGCAAGAGGGAGCACACGGTGAGAGAGAGAGGAGAGAAGGACGGGGAAGGAAGATGCAGGGGCGCAGGTCCTGCTGCAGGTGGTCTCCGACGAGACCGGCCAGCGACGAGGGACTCGAGGAGCTCCTATCCTTTGGGTTCGAGCGGGGCAGGGAGGAAGAAACGCATCAGACAGGAGGCGGCGGCTGCGGGATGCCTCGGGCTCCTCTAGTTCGATGCGTCTCAGACGCGGGCAGTGAGACGAGGCTGGATTGGTGGGTGGAGGAAAAAGAGGAGAAGGAGATCCCGATGAGGATCGAGACCGGGTGGCGACGGCGGGATGGGACTGATGGGACAACTCCCCTAGATTCTAGGGTTGCTCTTTTTATATAGTAAGTGGATTTTTGGATGGGGGCATTTGGTCCCTCCGATCTTAATCGGACGGACGGGAAAAATATGTTATGTAGCCCAAAGAGAAAAATGGAGACGTTTTGTAGACGTTTGGGGATGATCCGGATCCAACGGTGACGACTGTCCGGGTCGGGTCCGGGACCGATTTCGGACGCACGCGGGAGGAGGGCCGCGGGCTGACGAGAGAGGTTAGGTAGGGCCTGGCAGTGAGAGGTAGTAGGGTGTGTAGACGGTCTAGAGAGGAAAGAGAGGGAAAACCCGGCAACAGTTTTCGGAGACCAAAACGTCCGACGTTAGACCGGCTATACTGCCGCTATAGTTATCCGTTGGGGCGTCAAACGGACTCCGAATGCGATGAAACGTGGCAGGCGGCCTACTAACAATAAAACAGCACCTCATGCCAACTTTCATCCCATTCCGAGAACATTTTTCGGCCACTTCTAAAATAATATTTCGGACATGCCGCGGGCGTGTGCAAGTGTGGTTGGGTTCAGAACGGACAACGGAGAGGACGAGGAGACCGGGACAGATGCAAGTTTTGAAAACATGATGATGTTATGCACCTGATGACATGATGAAATGCAACATGCAAGAAAATGACAAGGCAACAACAACGAATAACTGGACGACACCTGGCACATCGGTCTCGGGGCATTACAACACTCCACCACTACGAGAGGATCTCGTCCCGAGATCTAGAATGGCACCGGAGGGACAACGGAAAAGAAAGGGAAGAGGTAAAACTAAGTTGCTTCATTGCCAAACGAGTGAAACCATGAACCTTGAAGAGGTTGAATAAATTTGAGAAAGAGCACAACGAAGGTGAATAAGGTCGAAAACACTCCTTTAGAAAAGAGTAACAAAGAACATTGTGAAAAGACCTTGAGGTTGAAGGGCAAGATAAATATTGAAACCACTCCGGTTGGAACAAGATAGAAACAGATTAAGAATGATATAATTTGTGCAGCATTTCGACTGAAAAGAAATGGAATTGAATAAGAACTTAGTAAGATGAAAAGATACTTGATGAAATCACAACATACATCCTCCGGAACTATTGAATGCATGGAACAAGGGGTAAGAAAGATCTCGGACAACGCTCCAGTTGAGAAGATATGCAAGGCTTGATAAGGCAAAAAGAACTAGAAGAGATGACACCATGCTCCGGTTAGATGGATAAGCACAGGAAAGAACACGATCCAAGATGATGGGTTTGAAGAGAGCAGCAACACAATGCCTCCGGAACAAAAGTAAGAATGGAATGAACGAAGGGAAAAACGAGAGCACTCTTACAACACATGCTAGAACGGAATTGTTGGAAAACCAACAACGAAAAGAATACACTTGATATGGTCTTATGGAATACATCTCAAATTATGATGTGACAGCCTGCCATTCACGGAAAAAGAATTGGATGGATAACAACAAGGAGACGAGAAACTATATCGCACCGGAAAGGATAAATGAGAAAAAATTGGATCATTTATGAGCACCACAAATAGCAACAATCCTTAGGGAAGGCTTTGGTGAAATATAACCCAAGATAACTCCAAAGAAGAGATTGATGGATTTAAAATACCTCATTCTTAATAACATGTGAATCATGAACTCAAATTATCAAGAATGACATAATACCACCTCCAATGATACAGAAGAGAGAATTGCACTCCGGATAGCAAGAAGAAGAAAAACTAGAACTTCTTAGAAGAGAATCTCGATGAAAAATTTGGAGAAGGAATTAAATCCTTGATGAACCATCATGTAGAGCCTCCACGAAGAACTCCGGTAAACAAAAGGAATGAAAAGAAAGAGAAATTGAAAACACAAGGTGAATCCTTGCAATGATTTAGATGGATCTCGCGATGAAATAATTGAGAGAACTTGGCACTCCGCAAAAGAAAGAAGAGCACTTGAAACCCAGAATAAGTATGATGAACCACTCCAGAAAAAACAGGAATTGAACGAACTTGATGAAACAAGAATAAGAATTATATTATGCTCGTCCTTCATCAATTAAGTTGATGACAAACCATGGATTTGGCACACTACTTATTCTCGTAGAAAGGATTAGGAGAGATATAGCGCAAACTTGGGAAGGTCTTCTACGATCCACCGGTAGAATTTGGAAAGCACGAATGCATAGATATGATACACGAAGGAAGGAAAACCTTGAACGAACCACCGTAAGAATTAAAAATGAACAAAGAAAAGATAAGGAAGACACCGGGAAGAATTAGCAAATGAATGAAGATGCTTGAGAGAATTTAGACCCAAGAGAACGAAGAGATCACGAGCTGATTAGAGAAAACTTGAATGATGCACCGGTAAGATTTAGAGAAAGAGAGCTGAAAGCTAAGAATGAATAAATTCTTAGATGATGGACTCCGGATGAACAAACTGAAAAGAATCTTGAATTGCTCCAGATAGGTGAAAAGAATTCTCACAATCAAACAATTATGAGAGGATGGCAACAAGCTAGAATCACGAATCTTGAAGAGAAAGGAGCAAGATTAAAGAGAAACTCTTCTTCGGTCTTCAAATGTTGAGAATGATGAAGGGAAACACCACCATGAATTGTTGAGGCACTCCGAATGAAATTATAAAGGTTGAACCAACGATGAAAATAGTGTGAAAGATCTTGGAGAAGCACATTTGACTGATGATAAATCATTCTTACTTCAAACTTCCAAAGAATTTTTTGTGGATAGCTCTGGGCGAATTAGAAGAGTCAGGTAAGATCCTGGGAAAAGACCTGTGGGTTAGGGCCCACTCAAAAGAAACACCGTTGAAAATATTAAAAAGAGAGGTTGCACCTGTTGAATTAAATGACTTGAATGAGATAACCTCGAAAGTTCTTGAATGAATGCAGAGTGGAAAACATGAATCTTCGAGATATCTTGAGCACTCCGGAACAAATGAATAGCGAGAGGTGAATGATAAAGAGGTGCACCGGTAAAAAAAGGTATTTGAAACAAGGAAAAAGGATATGATCCACAAGGCTTGGCTTGAATCCACCGGAGAAGAAAATGAGTGACGCGAGACGAATTTGAAGCTTCGTTAGCATCTTCTTGAGAATCACCGGATAATAATATTGACGAAAAAGAATGGAGAGACTTCACATCAATAAACTGGATACTTGATTAAGAAATCTTAGCCCTTGAAGAAAAGGGTGGGAGGGTGGGAAAATAAAGGCAATTTGGGACGGATGAAGTGAACACCGTTGAGAAACTTAGAATTGATCTTGCGGATGTTGAAATGATCGGATCCACTTGAAGAGAAACACGCCGGTTGAAAAGAAATTGAGATGACAAACTCGATGATTGAGAAGGATTAGTATTCACATTGGAGTATGAGAACACCATTTGGGGAAGGTATGGAATCAACACTTGACATTGAAGAAACTCGAATACCACAACTCCAAACAAAACAAAGTATTGGCTTGCGAAATAAGCCGGAACAAACATATGATAGAGATTTCGTCCGAAGTTTTCGTGGTGGGGCCCACACGTGCTCGATCGTACAGCACCATCATGTACAAGGCAGTGCACATGACATACGAAGCATCCCCGAGTCGGCATAGCCAAGGACTCTTTAAGACACAACGAGACCACTGTAAAACCGACTGTGAATAGACGGACCACTAGACGTCGAACCCCAATTTCATATCATACATCTGTCGGAAAGATATCCTAAGAGCTACTTGAATTCCCACCTATGAAACTCCCGAAATTTTCCGGTTATGCAATCAGGTGTTGGGGATACAGGGGAAGCATAATATCTCACCCAAACTAGCAAATCCTACATCTAGTTGTATCCATCCTTCAACACATAACCAAGAAACCTTCGGAAATCATCTACCTCAACCTTTGAAAAGCATTCGTTATACGAGTTATGGCGATACTCCCGAACTCCCGCCCCAGTACTGGGTGGCGTTGAGGTTATCTCACCAACGAACTGCATAAACGAGATTTTCGATGTCGGCGTACTAAACTCAGGTATTCCAGAACTGCAATGATAAAATTGTGACGACAACACCTCGGAGCTCAACTCCCCGGGACACTGCCACAAAACCCCTGACAGGAGGCACCAAGACAATGTTCTCATCACAAAACCATCGGAACGATTCCAAGATACCCGCGTGATCCTAAAAAAAATTTTAGTGAAATTAGAGAAGAGAAGAGTCAAAACTCTACGTCAGGATGCCTTACCAGAGCAATGAGGAGACTGGGAAGTAAAAAGAATTCCTAAACTCTCCGATATATAATTCCTAATTGACTCAAAACATTTTTCTAGACTCAACAACGGCTGCTAAAAACGATCAAGCAGTGGGGGCTCCTAAGGTCGGGGAAGGCTCTGATACCAACTTGTAACGCCCTCGATGCGGCTATATCTCCCACGTGTCGAAGTACGACTTAGAGGCATAACCGCATTGAAAGCAATGTCGCAAGTGAGGAAATCTTCACACCACCCATGTAATACATAAGGGAAAAAGATACATAGTTGGCTTACAATCGCCACTTCACACAATTACATGAATAAAGCATTACAACATTCAGATACAATCAATGTCTGACTATGGAACCAAAATAAAAGAAGAACCCCAAATGCGACAAAGGTCCCCGATCGACCCCAACTGGGCTCCACTACTGATCAACTAGAAAACGGAACAACATAAAGAACACAATCTTCAACGAGCTCCTCCTGAGCTTGGTAGCGTCATATGCATGGACTCATCGGCACCTGCAAGCTGGTTTTGGAAGTATCTGTGAGCCACGGGCACTCAGCAATCTCGCACCCTCGTGATCAAGAATATTTAAACTTATGGGTAAGGTAAAAGGTATGAGGTGGAGCTGCAGCAAGCGACTAGCATATATGGTGGCTAACATACGCAAAAGAGAGCGAGAAGAGAAGGCAAAGCACGGTCGATAAAAGTATGATCAAGAAGTGATCCTAAAACAACCTACGTCAAGCATAACTCCAACAACCGTGTTCACTTCCCGGACTCTGCCGGAAAGAGACCATCATGGTTACACACGCGGTTGATGCATTCTAATTAAGGTCAACTTCAGGTTTTCTACAACCGGACGTTAACAAATTCCCATCTGCCCATAACCGCGGGCACGGCTTTCGAAAGTTCAAATCCCTGCAGGGGTGTCCCAACTTAGCCCATGACAAGCTCTCACGGTCAACGAAGGAATAGACCTCCTCCCGAGACATTCCGATCAGAATCGGTATCCCGGTACAACAAGAGATTTCGACAGGGTAAAATAAACCAGCAACACCGCCCGAATGTGCCGACAAATCCCGATAGGAGCTGCACATATCTCGTTCTCAGGGCACACTCAGATGAGACTAGCTACGAGTAAAACCAACCCTCAAGTTTCCCCGAGGTGGCCCCGCAGGTAGCTTAGTTCGGACCAACACTCAGAGGAGCACTGGCCCGGGGGGTTAAAATAATGATGACCCATGGGCGCGCGACCCCCAAGGGAAAATAAAAGGCTAGGCGGCGAATGGTAAAACCAATGTTGGGCATTGCTGGAGGAGCTTTACTTAAGACGAACTGTCAAGGGGTTCCCATAATAGCCCAACCGCGTAAGGAACGCAAAATCCGGGAACATAACACCGATATGACGGAAACTAGGGCGGCAAGAGTGGAACAAAACACCAGGCATAAGGCCGAGCCTTCCACCCTTTACCAAGTATATAGATGCATTAATTAAATAAGATATATTGTGATATCCCAACAAGCAAACATGTTCCAACAAGGAACAACATCTCCATGTTCCAACAAGGAACAAACTTCAATCTTCACCTGCAACTAACAACGCTATAAGAGGGGCTGAGCAAAGCGGTAACATAGCCAATCAACGGTTTGCTAGGACAAGGTGGGTTAGAGGCTTGGTTCAACAATATGGGAGGCATGATAAGCAAGTGGTAGGTATCGCAGCATTGGCATAGCAAAAGAGTGAGCAACTAAGCAAGCAAACATAGAAGTGATTTCGAGGGTATGGTCATCTTGCCTGAAATCCCACAAGGAAGAAGGAGGAGTCCGTGAAGAAGACAAACAGACGTAGTCGAACGGATCCTCACAAACACGACGTTATCGGAACCAACCCGAAGAAGCAACACCGGAAAGAAGCAAACGACATAGTAAACAACCACCACATAGACACGGCATGATGTGCAAAACAAGAATGATGCATGTCCGGTTTAATGAAACGTGACATGGCAAAGTGCACAAACAATCCTACAAATTAAGTGGAGGTCAATATGCAAATCCGTTGCATATCGACGAAATGCCACATCAATTATTTAGTTCTCTCCCGATTATGTACTCAACAATATTAAATGTTGATAAACATGGCAAGAGGGTGAAGCAAATAAAACTACCTATCTAGTCAAGTTTAAATGAGGCCGGGAACAACAAACAGCAAATCCGGAACTCCTCATGTGCATATATTAGGTTAGGTCCTGTTCTGCCCTAAACCATATTTTAGAGTTGTTAAACATGCAAAGTAAGGCCACCATGTTAAACTAGGCATTTTTCTACCCCATTTACATATAAAGTTTGGTAGATTTGGAGCTACGGTTGAATAGTTATGAGTTAAATCATTTTAACATGGCATAGGAGAAATTTAAACAAACAGCATTTAAACATGTTAAACATGGATGAAAGTGCCATATTATGAAACTAGATGCAATTCTAAGCATTTTTCATATTAGGAGTTTTTACATATGCTGCATAGATCATGAGTTATTATATGCATGAAGCTCGGGGTTTGTTCTGTAAAACTGCAGTCTCTGGAAAAATGGGCAAATTAGCAGAACGGAAAAAAAACATGGCGTGGGCCGAATCTGGGACAAGCCCAACAGTGCACAGGGGCTATAGGCGGCTCACCCTGGCCCAAGGCCTGGTCAGTGGAACAGGCCGGCAGATCTGGTGGCCCACGACCACGACAAAACAGAGGAGGGCGCTGGGCCTCGAGTGCGAAGAGGAAGAAGGGGAGCGATGCGGTCAACGGGTGCGGCGAGGCGCTCGTCTCCCTCGCGTGAACGAAGCAGGAGGGAGCGACGTAGGGACTTGGCGCAAGGAGGCCCGACTGCGGGGACCCGAGGTGGATCCGGCGGGGTCTAGCTGTGGAGGCGCTAGATGGCACGGCGCGGCAGTTCCAAGGACTTGGCGGGGCTCCAGGATGGTGCGGCGGCGGATCCGGGTAGTTGAGGCGTGGCGGCGCATGCAGTTCACGAGGCAGGCGCACGGGCGGAGCTGGAGGTCATGGCAGCGGCGACCGGAGCACCAATGGCGGCGAGGACGAAGCAGGGGAGTCCCAAGGTCGCAGGTGATCCGGGCAGTGCAGGGGCTTGCGGCTCGGCGCGGGGCTCACCCATCCATGGCGGCGGCGACCTGGTGGCTTCCTGTGGAGAGAGGCAAGAGGGAGCACACGGTGAGAGAGAGAGGAGAGAAGGACGGGGAAGGAAGATGCAGGGGCGCAGGTCCTGCTGCAGGTGGTCTCCGACGAGACCGGCCAGCGACTAGGGACTCGAGGAGCTCCTCTCCTTTGGGTTCGAGCGGTTAGAAACGCATTAGATAGGAGGCGGTGGCTGCGGGATGCCTCGGGCTCCTCTGGTTCGATGCGCCTCAGACGCGGGAAGTGAGACGAGGCTGGATTGGTGGGTGGAGGAAAAAGAGGAGAAGGAGATCCCGATGAGGATCGAGACCGGGTGGCGGCGGCGGGATGGGACTGATGGGACAACTCCCCTAGATTCTAGGGTTGCTCTTTTTATATAGTAAGTGGTTTTTTGGATGGGGGCATTTGGTCCCTCCGATCTTAATCGGACGGACGGGAAAATAGGTTAGGTAGCCCAAAGAGAAAAATGGAGACGTTTTGTGGACGTTTGGGGATGATCCGGATCCAACGGTGACGACTGTCCGGGTCGGGTCCGGGACCGATTTCGGACGGACGTAGGAGGAGGGCCGCGGGCTGACGAGAGAGGTTAGGTAGGGCCTGGCGGTGAGAGGTAGTGGGGTGTGTAGACGGTCTAGAGAGGAAAGAGAGGGAAAACCCGGCAACAGTTTTCGGAAATAGATCAAGACGCTTAATTGGACTTTCACAAAGCACATACCTTGACAAAATTTTGAGGAAGTTCAAAATGGATCAAGCAAAGAAAGGATTCTTTCTTGTGTTACAAGGTGTGAAATTGAGTAAGACTCAATGCCCGACAAATACAGAAGATAGAGAGAAAATGAAAGATGTTCCCTATGCTTCAGCCATAGGCTCTATCATGTATGCAATGTTGTGTACCAGACCTGATGTGTGTCTTGCTATAAGTCTAGCAGGAAGGTACCAAAGTAATCCAGGAGTGGATCACTGGATAGCAGTCAAAAACATCCTGAAATACCTGAAAAGGACTAAGGATATGTTTCTCGTATATGGAGGTGACAAAGAGCTCATCGTAAATGGTTATGTTGATGCAAGCTTTGACACTGATCCGGACGATTCTAAATCGCAAACTGGATACATGTTTACATTAAACGGTGGAGCTGTCAGTTGGTGCAGTTCTAAACAAAGCGTTGTGGCGGGATCTACATGTGAAGCGGAGTACATAGAGGCTTCGGAAGCAGCAAACGAAGGAGTCTGGATGAAGGAGTTCATATCCGATCTAGGTGTCATACCTAGTGCATCGGGTCCAATGAAAATCTTTTGTGACAATACTGGTGCAATTGCCTTAGGAAAGGAATCCAGATTTCATAAGAGAACCAAGAACATCAAGAGACGCTTCAATTCCATCCGGGATCTAGTCCAGGTGGGAGACATAGAGATTTGCAAGATACATACGGATCTGAATGTAGCAGACCCATTGACTAAGCCTCTTCGACGAGCAAAACATGATCAGCACCAAAGCTCCATGGGTGTTAGAATCATTACTATGTAATCTAGATTATTGACTCTAGTGCAAGTGGGAGACTGAAGGAAATATGCCCTATAGGCAATAATAAAGTAATTATTTTTTTCCTTATATCATGATAAATGTTTATTATTCATGCTAGAATTGTATTATCCGGAAACATAATACTTGTGTGAATACATAGACAAAACTAAAACGTCACTAGTATGCCTCTATTTGACTAGCTCGTTAATCAAAGATGGTTATGTTTCCTAACCATAGACATGTGTTGTCATTTGATTAACGGGATCACATCATTAGGAGAATGATGTGATTGACATGACCCATTCCATTAGCTTAGCACCCGATCGTTTAGTGTGTTGCTATTGCTTTCTTCATGACTTATACATGTTCCTATGACTATGAGATTATGCAACTCCCGTTTGCCGGAGGAACACTTTGTGTGCTACCAAACGTCACAATGTAACTGGGTGATTATAAAGGAGCTCTATAGGTGTCTCGAAAGGTACATGTTGGGTTGGCGTATTTCGAGATTAGGATTTGTCACACCGATTGTCGGAGAGGTGTCTCTGGGCCCTCTCGGTAATGCACATCACATAAGCCTTGTAAGCATTGCAACTAATGAGTTAGTTGTGAGATGATGTATTACGAAACGAGTAAAGAGACTTGCCGGTAACGAGATTGAACTAGGTATTGAGATACCGACGATCGAATCTCGGGCAAGTAACATACCAATGACAAAGGGAACAACGTATGTTGTTATGCGGTCTGACCGATAAAGATCTTCGTAGAATATGTGGGAGCCAATATGAGCATCCAGGTTCCGCTATTGGTTATTGACCGGAGACATGTCTCGGTCATGTCTACATTGTTCTCGAACCCGTAGGGTCCGCACGCTTAACGTTACGATGACAGTTTCATTATGAATTTATATATTTTGATGTACCGAAGTTCGTTCGGAGTCCCGGATGTGATCACGGACATGACGAGGAGTCTCGAAATGGTCGAGACATAAAGATTGATATATTGGAAACCTATGTTTGGACATAGGAAGTGTTCCGAGTGAAAACGACATTTTACCGAAGGAAGAGGAGAGGAGGCCTAGGGGCTGCCGCGCGCCTCTCCCCCCCAAGTCCGAATTGGACAAGGAGGGGGGGGCGGTGCCCCCTTTCCTTTCTTCCCTCTCCTCCTTCCCCCCAACTCCTTATCCAACTAGGGAAAGGGGGGAGTCCTACTCCTGGTAGGAGTAGGACTCCTCCTGCGCGTCTCCTCCTAGGGCCGGCCGCACCCCCTTGCTCCTCTATATACGGGGGCAGGGTGGCACCTCTAGACTCACCAGTTGATCCTCGTGATAGTTTTCTTAGCCGTGTGCGGTGCCCCCTTCCACCATACTCCTCGATAATATTGTAGCGGTGCTTAGGCGAAGCCCTGCGATGGTAGAACATCAAGCTCGTCACCATGCCGTCGTGCTGACGGAACTCTTCCCCGAAACTTTGCTGGATCAGAGTCTGGGGATCGTCATCAAGTTGAACGTGTGCAGAACTCAGAGGTGCCGTACGTTCAGTACTTCGATCGGTCGGATCGGGAAGACGTACGACTACTTCCTCTACGTTGTGTCAACACTTCCGTTGCCGGTCTACGAGGGTACATAGACAACACTCTCCCCTCTCGTTGCTATGCATCACCATGATCTTGCGTGTGCGTAGGATTTTTTTTGAAATTACTACGTTCCCCAACAGTGGCATCCGAGCCTAGGTTTTATGTGTTGAAGTTGTGCACGAGTAGAACACAAGTGAGTTGTGGGCGATATAAGTCATACTGTTTACCAGCATGTCATACTTTGGTTCGGTGGTATTGTTGGATGAAGCGGCCCGGACCGACATTACGCGTACGCTTACGCGAGACTAGTTCTACCGACGTGCTTTGCACACAGGTGGCTGGCGGGTGTCAGTTTCTCCAACTTTAGTTGAACCGAGTGTGGCTACGCCTGGTCCTTGCGAAGGTTAAAACAGCACCAACTTGACAAACTATCGTTGTGGTTTTTGATGCGTAGGTAAGATTGGTTCTTGCTTAAGCCCGTAGCAGCCACGTAAAACTTGCAACAACAAAGTAGAGGACATCTAACCTGTTTTTGCATGGCATGTTGTGATGTGATATGGTCAAGGCATGATTCTAATTTTTATTGTATGAGATGATCATGTTTTGTAACCGAGTTATCGGCAACTGGCAGGAGCCATATGGTTGTCGCTTTATTGTATGCAATGCAATTGCGCTGTAATGCTTTACTTTATCACTAAGCGGTAGCGATAGTCATGGAAGCATAAGATTGGCAAGACGACAACGATGCTACGATGGTGATCAAGGTGTCGCGCCGGTGACGATGGTGATTATCACGGTGCTTCGAAGATGGAGATCACAAGCACAAGATGATGATGGCCATATCATATCACTTATATTGATTGCATGTGATGTTTATCTTTTATGCATCTTATCTAGATTTGATTGACGGTATCATTTTAAGATGATCTCTCACTAATTATCAAGAAGTGTTCTCCCTGAGTATGCACCGTTGCGAAAGTTCTTCGTGCTGAGACACCACATGATGATTGGGTGTGATAGGCTCTACGTTCAAATACAACAGGTGCAAAGCAGTTGCACACGCGGAATACTCAAGTTATACTTGACGAGCCAAGCATATACAGATATGGCCTCGGAACATGGAGATCGAAAGGTCGAGCGTGAATCATATAGTAGATATGATCAACATAGTGATGTTCACCAATGAAGCTACTCCATCTCACGTGATGATCGGTCATGGTTTAGTTGATTTGGATCACGTGATCACTTAGATGATTAGAAGGATGTCTATCTAAGTGGGAGTTCTTTAGTAATATGATTAATTGAACTTAAATTTACCATGAACTTAGTACCTAATAGTATCTTGCTTGTTTATGTTTGATTGTAGATCGATGGCCCGTGCTGTTGTTCCGTTGAATTTTAATGCGTTCCTTGAGAAAGCAAAGTTGAAAGATGATGGTAGCAATTACACGGACTGGGTCCATAACTTGAGGATTATCCTCATTGCTGCACAGAAGAATTACGTCCTGGAAGCACCGCTGAGTGCCAGGCTTGCTGCTGGAGCAACACCAGATGTTATGAACGTCTAGCAGAGCAAAGCTGATGACTACTCGATAGTTCAGTGTGCCATGCTTTACGGCTTAGAATCGGGACTTCAACGGCGTTTTGAACGTCATGGAGCATATGAGATGTTCCAGGAGTTGAAGTTAATATTTCAAGCAAATGCCCGGATTGAGAGATATGAAGTCTCCAATAAGTTCTATAGCTGCAAGATGGAGGAGAACAGTTCTGTCAGTGAGCATATACTCAAAATGTATGGGTATAATAATCACTTGATTCAATTGGGAGTTAATCTTCTAGATGATTGTGTCATTAACAGAATTCTCCAATCACTTCCACCTAGATACAAGAGCATCGTGATGAACTATAATATGCAAGGGATGAATAAGATAATTCCCGAGCTCTTCGCAATGCTGAAAGCTGCGGAGGTAGAAATCAAAAAGGGGCATCAAGTGTTGATGGTCAACAAGACCACTAGTTTCAAGAAAAAGGGCAAAAGGAAGAAGAAGGGGAACTTCAAAAAGAATAGCAAGCAAGTTGCTGCTCAGGAGAAGAAACCCAAATCTGGACCTAAGCCTGAAACTGAGTGCTTCTACTGCAAGCAGACTGGTCACTAGAAGCGGAACTGCCCCAAGTATTTGGCGGATAATAAGGATGGCAAGGTGAACAAAGGTATATGTGATATACATGTTATTGATGTGTACCTTACTAATGCTCGAAGTAGCACCTGGGTATTTGATACTGGTTCTATTGCTAATATTTGCAACTCGAAACAGGGACTACGGATTAAGCGAAGATTGGCTAAGGACGAGGTGACGATGCACGTGGGAAATGGTTCCAAGTCGATGTCAGGACGCCGATTCCAAGTCACATCGATCTAGCCGATAACACCTCATATCACTTTGCGGCCTCACGTGCGGTATTCCCATGGGTGTCGCCTTACCATGGCCCGAGACCGTTTGCGCGTTTTGGCTCACGTATATGATAGTGTCGCTAGCATCCATATGACAGAGAACCCGGGCCGACAAGACTAGTCGTGAACCCAAAGCGACACGGACCTATGGGGACAGGCATACATGAATCACATCGAGCATGTCGGTCAACCACGTGTGAATCCGGGCTGTAGCACTGGGCTAACAGGACTCCGGGGAACCCGGGCTATAGCAGGCTAGGCAGGACTCCGGATGTCACCGTGTGACATTTCCCCGAAGGGACAAACATAGGAACAAAGTGAAAACCATGCCGGCCAGTCAAGTGTCCTGAGCAGTAGTGTTGGCCTAGCAAGACTCCAGTGAGCCGGGCTGTAGCGAACTACTATGGCTCATGGAAGCACAAGACTACATTTCCTCATAAGAGAGGCTACCAAGGATAAACAACTAGGTTGTCGGATCCCACACATACCAAGCATTTCAATCATACACACAATATGCTCGATATGTGTAAATACAACATGGCATCACAACAAGACTCTACGACTCAAAGTATTTATTCATTAGGCTCCGAGGAGCGAGATATTACAAACATGGGTCTCATGACCCAACATTCAGAGCATACAAGTCAAGGCACATGCGGAAGCTTAACATGTCTGGGTATAGACATCTACAAATGGAAAAGGCTGAGAAGCCTGACTATCTACCAGATCCTGGCGAGGGCACAAGATCGTAGCTGAGGTATCAAGCTAAACATCGAAGTCCACATGGAACTACTAGCGAGACTGAAGTCTCTCTGCAAAACATAAATTAAGAAAACGTGAGTACAAATGTACCGAACAAGACTTACATCAGAACTAACTACATATGCATCGGTATCAACAGGGGGGTGGTGGAGTTTAACTGCAGCAAGCCAGCTTTGACTCAGTGGCTAAGCTAAACTATGACTGCAAGCAACTCTTTTGAGGTGGCGCACAAGAGTCCACATATTCACCATTCAATACACCACTATGGATCCGCTCCCATCTCCCTACGAGAAGGCCATCCATAGCACTCACACTTATCTTGCGAGTTTTAGACTATCCACTTTCACTTGTCTATGAACTGTTATAGGCAACCCAGAAGTCCTTTACCGCGGACGCGGCTATTCCAATAGTTTTATACCCTGCAGGGGTGTACTTCGTCACACATGTTTCCACCACTTATCGTCTGCACACGACATGTGCTCGGCAGACTTCAAGCGAAAATCGACGTGGGTGTAGACCACGACTTGACTAACCTCACAAGTCTCTAGTCCAGGTTTATCGCCTATTTAGGTTCCATCCACAAGGAAATCCGGTCGGGGTGTCCTCAACGGCCCCAAACGATGTGTGCAGGGTTCCCGAGACACCAAACGGGCGACTTGGTACACCGTGCTATGGTGTATCTACCGCATCATAGCCCACCCCTAGGGTCAGCGCTACGCACGGCCGCCAACACATAACCTACAAACACCAGAAACTAGTTGCAGCTCCTGGACAGAGGACGAGATGGGTCAGTAAGTCGAGCAGGGTCATATTTCAGGGCCCAATGTGTGGTAGTAGCTGTATCATGGATCACAAACACAGAACTCAGTTCCTAAGGACGGTTTCAGTGAGACAACCCACCATGTACTCCTACATGGCCTCTCATCGCTACCTTTACCAAATCGTGTTCACACACTTAGCTCACACACCGTAGGACATGTTCACACACCTCCGATTCATCCCCGATGAACCAGACCTGACACGACTCTATGCAATAGTAGGCATGACAAACAAGCATGAATGATTAGGCACATCAGGGCTCAAACAACTCCTACTCATGCTAGTTGGTTTCATGTATTTACTGTGGCAATGACAGGTCATGCAGAGGATAACGGGTTCAACTACCGCAACAAGTAACAGATGAATCGTTGTTGTCCTAATGCAGTAAAAGAGAGCAGGAGCGAGAGAGTGGGATTGTATCGGAATGAGCAAGGGGGTTTTGCTTGCCTGGCACTTCTAAAGATAGTATAGTTCTTCATTGGTGTCATCGAACTCATCGTCGGAACCACGTCTATCGAGAGGGGACAAATACCAGCAAACAAAGAGGAACACAATCAATGCAATGCAACAATTATGATGCATGATAACGTCATGGCAATATGTTGTTGATTGAGCTAATGCAACTAGCAATCATATTAAGTGAAGTTGGTTTGAACCAAGGGATAAAATTCAAACTCCATATGTGCTTATTTAAATGTCAAATATGCAAATTGCCCTGTACATCAATCCTAGGTTGTTCAAACATGCATGCAAATGCCATAAACAGATTCCTTGAATTTTTCTGATAATTTTTCATATATAATTTATTTCATTCTGCGTTATAGATAATTTTCTATGAATTTTAGAAGTTTTGGCTAGTTTTTGGAATTTTCTGAATTATTTAAAATCCAGAAAATCATTTACTGCATCAGCATTGCATCATGCTGACCTCAGCAAGTCAACTGCGGCTGACCAGGTCAAACCTGACCAGTGGGGTCCACTGGTCAGTCACACAGTGCTGGCTTGAGTCAACGACAGGTGGGACCGGTCAAAGGCCACGTCAGCAAAGTCAACTTGACATGTGGGCCCGGTGGGTTAGTCTAAGTTAAACAGGGAATAAATTTCGGGGTTAATTAGTGCGTGGGGCCCATCCGTTAGTAGCACAGTGATCAGCTAATGGTGTCATTAGTGTTAACTAAGTGTGCCACGTTGGCTCGCCGGAGTTTCGCCGGCGACGACCAAAAACGCGGCGGAGACGCACCAGGGTGGCTCGGGTTTCGCCTACAGTGCACCGTCCGGTGCGCCCTTTGGCCCTACGAAGAGCTGGTGCGATGGCGTGTCGGATGGTGGTGGTCTCTGGGCCTGGGGTGGCCGGAGTCGACAGCGGCGAGCTCGGTTGCGGCCGCCGGAGTTCGGGCGCCGATGAAAACGATGACACTGTGCACGAGAGGATCAACGGGTAGCACCTACGCGTTCTGTAGGCTCTCACAAAGCCAACGAGCATATGACCGGGGCCGATTGGCCACCGGAGCCTCGCCAGTGACGGGCTCGTGCGGCGGCTTGCTTCGGGCATCATGGAAAATGGCGCTACAGCAAGCGCTAGGCCGCGGGGTTAGGGGGAACGACGGTGCAGCTCACAGTGATCACGATCATGGGTTTGGCTTGCTCGGGGATGTGCTATGGCCGGCGAATCAACGATGACGGTGGTCGGCTCCCGAGGATGAGGACGACGGCGATGGCGAGGCTGAGGGGCTCCCGGGGCTTGTTTTGTTCTTCTCGTCGACGTGCAGAGCTGCGGCGAAGCCTAGGGATACGGTGGGGAGGTCAGGCAAGCTCGGTGGGCGCGTTGGCAGCGAGCGGCAGCGATGGTGGTGTTCGGTCGCGGGAGGGAGAGAGAGCAAAGGAGGATAGGGTCGGAGGAAGAAGTGGATGTGGCGCCAGGGAGGTGCGTGGCATCTCCAAGGGGTCGGGGAAGCGGCAAGAAGGAGATGGCCGGGGCGCGTGGCCAGCGCGCGGCGAGCATGCGCTCATCCTTCTGTCCGGGGAGGAAGACGACAGGGAGGCTGCGGTGGTGGGCTGGGCCGGCCACTTGGGCCGCCAGGTAAGCCCAGGTAGTATCTCTCTCTCTCTCTCTCTCTCTCTCTGTCTCTCCTTTTCTAATTTGTTTATGCTTTCTATTTTTCTGCAATTGTTTTGACTTAATTAAAATGCTAAGACATTTCCAAAAATCATGAAACTAATCATGGCTGCTGTTTATAATATATCCAACAGTAAACATTTTAGTTTATGATCATTTGAGCATTTAAAATATTTTATAGCATTTAAATGCCCAAATGCAAATATAATATGATTTAATTCAGAGCCCAAATATGTCATGGAAAAATGTGCAACACCTCTGGTTATTGCTTCCAGTATTTTCCAGAAATGATGAACATTTTTGAAAACCATTTGGATTCACTGAGAATGTTTTTAGTTGAACCTAGTGAATTTCATTTGGTGCTAGGATTTCAACAATCCCCATTTCAAGTTTCATGAAATTTAAACATGATGCATTGATGCAAAAGCAAAGGCAGGCAAGGCCTAAACTGGGGCTATGACAACTCACCCCCACTACACAAAAATCTCGTCCCGAGATTCAAGATGTGAGGTAAGAAGACAAAGGGGGCACAAACTATCACGGTCTTCACGATCCAGGTTGCACTTCATAAGAACGTTGATTCGAACATCATCATGATATTGACATCTTGCTTTGAGAACTCCATCCAACACGACAATGGAAAGAGAGGGAGGCTCTACATGATTCGATCTTCACGAAGATCAAGCAAAACATGATCAACTCACGGAATGAGATGTAGAAACATCTCGAGTTGAGACACAAAACACATCGAGAGGGACGGAAGAACAAACAACGAGGTTTGATTTGGTGGGCATCAATTCCACGCTTAGAGAGATGGTGGATGGTGTCAAGGTGGCGAGGAAATAATTGCCAGGATTCTGTAACGGGGCACCTTGGAAAAAGTGACTCGTTGAGCTGTTCCCTTAAGTGGCAAAAAGAATTACTTTTGATCCATAGATCATTGGAACTCTTCATACCAACTTAAGGCAATTTACAATTGATCGTTTGAAAGAGCTCGAGGAAATGGCATACTCGAACTAGGATGGATGATGTGGACTACCTAGTTGAAGACAACGCAATGGATGATTTAGCTTGTGTGTGCTCTCAAGAACTTGAGCATTTCCATATTCATCAAGGTTCTACCAACATCCGTGGCAAGGATCCTGGCAACACAACATACTACCATGATGAATAGTGATGGACGATGCAGATGCAAAGGAAGATAACACCCTCTCAGATTTTTCCTTAGCAATGCCAAAGAAGCAAATCTGGATGATCGACCGAGAGACATTTAGCACTCCACTTCTAACGTTCTCCTTGATGTACTAGGTACCATGGTCAGTGCTTAAAAGCATCAACATGGCCATCAAGTAAAGTTCAGACTTCGGAAGCACAATAATCCATAAGGAACAACTATTGGAATAAATTCTACGAGATCCTTATGGGGAGGTGGCCAACTTTCTCAATCAATATACTACAATAATAAGTCTTCCGGTTGGGTGTGTTGGCCACAACATCCACTTTACCGGGTACAGAGAGACCAATATTATAGTCCTTGAGAAATGTTCCAACCATCATATCTGCCTGGGATTCAGATCTGGTTGGTGTCAGGATAATCCCGACTCATCGGGTCGAGAAAGAAAAATGAAAGCTTGCAACACAAATCGACGAGATGACGTTGCGAGATTCCCCGGGGAATGAACTACGGTAGTAAGCTCCAAAACATGAGCCGGTTCTGCTACAAGCATGTGAACACGTTGTCCCAGACAAGCATGACCACATAGTAGTCTTATAATAAAACACTATCGAGTTCGGGTTAGGATCCATCATCAAGGATTTCGAAGTCCTTACGCGCGCTAGACTTCTTTTCCTTGAACAAGTCAATCAGTGGCTTGGGGTGCTAGGGAACATCTGGAATGAAGGTTGCAAGTCTCCAAACCACAGGATACTTCGCACATATGCATGAACGACTTGGGATGATTCTAGAGGAAGCAAAACAAGCTTTCCCAAATTCACGGCGGTAACTTGCAACATATGCAGATGAATTAGAGGAAGTCACTACTTTCATCCAAACATATACTTCATGAACGGGGCATGAAGAAAAGGCTTACACAAGTTTCCAACACTAGCTGGATGTTCAACACAAATCATGGAGGAGACAACATGCTGCTGATGGGCTCAATAGCAACTCATCGGAATTTCCATATCACTAGACTTCCACCATTATGTGAACAATGTGATAGTATTGGTCAGACCAAAAGATGTAATGGTGTATGCTCGAGGAGTCAACCAAGAGTAAGACAACATTACGAATATCGTTGGTACTGATTTGATTTGAGGATAGCCCACACTCAAATCAAAGTTCTGACAAGACAACAGATCCAACAACCGATCACGAGGAACAATCGATGAAGATATCATATTTCTTCAACTAACACACAAAAACAAGGATATCCCTTTGGAATGAACTAAGTGGAGATTAAGCTTTCATCTTCCAACTCTGCAAGTTGTTCTTTACCTTGAGCGACTAGTTCAGGGTATCCAACACAGAATCTTGGAGAATGGGTGGTTTGGAGGAAAACCAACATGATCACGAACTCAACATAGCGGTCAGGTGACAACCTGGTAATACTTCCGAGAAGATATTCAGAACATCACGAACCGCCGATATGTTACTAAGCTTGAGAACAATCTTGCTTTTCAAAGCAAGACGATATGAACAAATAGGCAAGGGATTGAGTAATCCTAACTCATTGATCAAAGAGTGCACCAGGAAATATGGACTAGGTAGAAAGATTAATCTTAGAATGGTAGTTCAATAACCAACACGCTAAGAATGAGAATATTGTCCATTTACTACCAAGCAACAAGTTGCTCGGAGTATTGATTTCACACATCACGATTCACTTGTCGACATTTCGGTTACAATAACACGGGAACCGAGGAACAAAAAATGATGGCAAGAAGTATCACTGCGTCAAGAATTCATAAGAGAAGGTGCAATTCTCACGACACTCCTGACATAAAGTGGGTAATACTTCAGGGTAGAACAGAACCAAAAGCTGGGTTGCATTTTGATCTGCAGAATACAATTGCTTTGACCCAATCCTGGATATGGATGAGGTACTGGAGTTTGTTTCTCCTAGTCATTCTAAAATAGAACGGCTTGATGTATCACAAGAATACTAGGCATCGATGAACACGAATGCACACGTCCTCTTGGCTATCAACTGATAGAGGATGGTCGGAATACAACTGAAGAGGAACAACTCAAGGAACATATAACTTTCTGAGTTCTGGATGCATAGATTAGTATGTCGAGCAAAACTCAACATTTCTTCCGGACAACCCATGCAGAAAGGTAGGACTGGCAGATTCACAATGCAGAATGGAGAACTCCTCAAGAGCACTCTTACTGTGATCTTTTGGTTCAAAAGAACTGCTGCCAAGAATGGTTCATGATAATTGGAAGAAGGATGTACCACGAACCTTGAGGACTATCGCAAAGGTTACTAATATCCTAAAGGAACTAGCAACACTATCAACATGAGGTAAGTAGGGTGAATCTCGGGTTCAAGAACCCATGAATAGAATACCTACTACTACATGTCATCACGGGATGCTTTCGAGAATAATGGCCAGAATCACACACTAGGGATACAAAACATGGCTAGATCTGTAGGTGACTCCCTAAAACACCTAGGGCCATAAAAATAGCTCCAACATATATGTCGAGGCAATAGAGTACCTCAACTCATCGATTAGTGTGATTAATCTGGCCCCAATGGACATCAGAAACAGGAGGAAGGGGTTTGCAATTGCATCAGCCTATTTAGAGACTTGGGATGACTCGGACAACATAACGGCTGTAAATGCTCAAAATTATTTGAGACATCCTACAAAAATGGTGGCATAACCACTCAACAACAAAATGTCAATGTTCTGAGATCAACTGTCAACATACGGAAGTAGTAGGAATGGAACTGAGGCTTGAAACTATCAATTCTATAAGTCTATGGATTAGTAGCACGTCATCCTAATAGATAGATGAGAAGGCCTAATTCTTAATCCCCGTAGAAAAGAAGAGGTTGACTCAGATAAGAAGGCCATAAGGTAAAGGAGTAAAAAGAGCCTTACGTTCCCTCCCACAATCAATTCCCCTACATATAACTAAAGCATTTCTAGACTCAACTTCGACCAGTTTGGCTTGGTAATCCTACAGGCAGTGAGGCTCTGATACCAACGCTGTCAGGACCACGATTCCAAGTCACATCGATCTAGCCGGTAACACCTCATATCACTTTGCGGCCTCACGCACGGTATTCCCACGGGTGTCGCCTTACCATGGCCCGGGACCGTTTGCGCCTTTTGGCTCACGTATATGATAGTGTTGCTAGCATCCGTATGACAGAGAACCCGGGCCGACATGACTAGTCGTGAACCCAAAGTGACACGGACCTATGGGGACAGACATACATGAATCACATCGAGCATGTCGGTCAACCGCGTGTGAATCCAGGCTGTAGCACTGGGCTAACAGGACTCCGGGGAACCCGGGCTGTAGCAGGCTAGGTAGGACTCCGGATGTCACCACATGACATTTCCCCGAAGGGACAGACATAAGGACGAAGTGAAACACATGCTGGCCAGTCAAGTGTCCTGAGCAGTAGTGCTGGGCTAGCAGGACTCCGGTGAGCCGGGCTGTAGCGGACTAC
Source organism: Triticum monococcum (assembly GCA_034509565.1). Taxonomy (NCBI): domain Eukaryota; kingdom Viridiplantae; phylum Streptophyta; class Magnoliopsida; order Poales; family Poaceae; genus Triticum; species Triticum monococcum. The sequence continues at coordinate 181,653,466 of CM067843.1, read as the reverse complement.
TATGGCTCATGGAAGCACAAGACTACATTTCCCCATAAGAGAGGCTACCAAGGATAAACAACTAGATTGTCGGATCCCACACATACCAAGCATTTCAATCATACACACAATATGTTCGATATGTGTAAATACAACATGGCATCAGAACAAGACTCTACGACTCAAAGTATTTATTCATTAGGCTCCGAGGAGCGAGATATTACAAACATGGGTCTCATGACCCAACATTCAGAGCATACAAGTCAAGGCACATGCGGAAGCTTAACATGTCTGGGTACAGACATCTACAAATGGAAAAGGTTGAGAAGCCTGACTATCTACCAGATCCTGCCGAGGGCACAAGATCATAGCTGAGGTATCAAGCTAAACGTCGAAGTCCACATGGAACTACTAGCGAGACTGAAGTCTCTCTGCAAAACATAAATTAAGCAAACGTGAGTACAAATGTACCCAGCAAGACTTACATCAGAACTAACTACATATGCATCGGTATCAACAGGGGGGGGGGGGCTGGTGGAGTTTAACTGCAGCAAGCCAGCTTAGGCTCAGTGGCTAACCTAAACTACGACTGCAAGCAACTCTTTTGAGGTGGCGCACATGAGTCCACATATTCACCATTCAATACACCACTATGGATCCGCTCCCATCTCCCTACGAGAAGGCCATCCATGGCACTCACACTTATCTTGCGAGTTTTAGAGTATCCACTTTCACTTGTCTATGAACTGTTATAGGCAACCAAGAAGTCCTTTACCGCGGACGCGGCTATTCGAATAGTTTGATACCCTGCAGGGGTGTACTTCGTCACACATGTTTCCACCACTTAGCGTCTGCACACGACATGTGCTCGGCAGACTTCAAGCGAAAACCGACGTGGGTGTAGACCACGACCTAACTAACCTCACAAGTCTATAGTCCAGGTTTATCGCCTATTCAGGTTCCATCCGCAAGGAAATCCGGCCGGGGTGTCCTCAACGGCCCCAAACGATGTGTGCAGGGTTCCCGAGATACCAAATGGGCGACTCGGTACACCGTGCCACGGTGTATCTACCGCATCATAGCCCACCCCTAGGGTCAGCGCTACGCACGGCCGCCAACACATAACCTACAAACACCAGAAACTAGTTGCAACTCCTGGACAGAGGACGAGATCGGCCAGTAAGTCGAGTGGGGTCATATTTCAGGGCCCAATGTGTGGTAGTAGTTGTATCATGGATCACAAACACAGAACTTAGTTCCTGAGGACGGTTTCAGTGAGACAACCCACCATGTACTCCTACATGGCCTCTCACTGCTACCTTTACCAAATCGTGTTCACACACTTAGCTCACCCACCGTAGGACATGTTCACACACCTCCGATTCATCCCTGATGAACCAGACCTGACACGACTCTATGCAATAGCAGGCATGACAAACAAGCATGAACGAGTAGGCACATCAGGGCTCAAACAACTCCTACTCATGCTAGTGGGTTTCATCTATTTACTGTGGCAATGACAAGTCATGCAGAGGATAAGGGGTTCAACTACCGCAACAAGTAACAGATGAATCGTTGTTGTCCTAATGCAGTAAAAGAGAGCAGGAGCGAGAGAGTGGGATTGTATCAGAATGAGCAAGGGGGTTTTGCTTGCCTGGCACTTCTGAAGATAGTATAGTTCTTCATCGGTGTCATCGAACTCATCGTCGGAACCACGTCTATCGAGAGGGGATAAATACCAGCAAACAAAGAGGAACACAATCAATGCAATGCAACAATTGTGATGCATGATAACGTCATGGCAATATGCTATTGATTGAGCTAATGCAACTAGCAATCATATTAAATGAAGTTGGTTTGAACCAAGGGTTCAAATTCAAACTCCATATGTGCTTATTTAAATGTCAATTATGCAAATTGCCCTGTACAGCAATCCTATGTTCTTCAAACATGCATGCAAATGCCATAAACAGATTCCTTGAATTTTTCTGATAATTTTTCATATATAATTTATTTCATTCTGAGTTATAGATAATTTTCTATGAATTTTAGAAGTTTTGGCTATTTTCTGGAATTTTCTGAATTATTTAAAATCCAGATAATCATTTACTGCATCAGCATTGCGTCATGCTGACCTCAGCAAGTCAACTGCGGCTGACCAGGTCAAACCTGACCAGTGGGGTCCACTGGTCAGTCACACAGTGCTGGCTTGAGTCAACGACAGGTGGGACTGGTCAAAGGCCAAGTCAGCAAAGTCAACCTGACATGTGGGCCCGGTGGGTTAGTCTAAGTTAAACAGGGAATAAATTCCTGTGTTAATTAGCGCTTGGGGCCTATCCGTCAGTGGCACAGTGATCAGCTAATGGTGTCATTAGTGTTAACTAAGTGTTCCACGTTGGCTCGCCGGAGTTTTGCCGGCGACGACCAAAAACGCGGTGGAGACGCACCGGGGTGGCTCGGGTTTCGCCTATAGTGCACCATCCGGTTCGGCCTTTGGCCCTATGGAGAGCTGGCGCGATGGCGCGTCGGATGGTGGTGGTCTCCGGGCCTGTGGTGGCCGGAGTCGACGGCGGCGAGCTCGGTTGCGGCTGACCGAGTTCGGGCGCCGATGAAAACGACGACACCGTGCACGGGAGGATCAACGGGTAGCACCTACGCGTTCTGTAGGCTCTCACAAAGCCAACGAGCATATGGCCGGGGCCGATTGGCCACCGGACCCTCACCGGCGACGGGCTCGTGCGGCGGCGTGCTTCGGGCGTCATGGAAAACGGCGCTACAGCGAGCGCTAGGCCGCGGGGTTAGGAGGGAACGACGGTGCAGCTCACAGTGATCACGATGATGGGTTCGGCTTGCTCGGGGATGTCCTGTGGCCGGCGAATCGACGACGATGGTGGTCGGCTCCCAAGGATGAGGACGACGGCGATGGCGAGGCTGAGGGGCTCCCGGGGCTTGTTTTGTTCTTCTCGTCGACGTGCAGAGCCGCGACGGAGCCTAGGGATACGGTGGGGAGGTTAGGCGATCTTGGTGGGCGCGTTGGCAGCGAGCGGCGGCGATGGTGGTGTTCGGTCGCGGGAGGGAGAGAGAGCAGAGGAGGATAGGGTCGGAGGGAGAAGTGGATGTGGCGCCAGGGAGGTGCGTGGGATCTCCAGGGGGGTCGGGGAAGCGACAAGCAGGAGGTGGCCAGGGCGCGTGGCCAGCGCGCTGGGAGCATGCGCTCATCCTTCTGTCCGGGGAGGAAGACGACAGGGAGGCTGCAGTGGTGGGCTGGGCCGGCCACTTGGGCCGCCAGGTAAGCCCATGTACTCTCTCTCTCTCTCTCCTTTTCTAATTTTTTTCTGTTTTCTATTTTTCTGCAATTGTTTTGACTTAATTAAAATGCTAAGACATTTCCAAAAATCATGAAACTAATCATGTCTACTGTTTATAATATATCCAACAGTAAACATTTTAGTTTATGATTATTTGAGCATTAAAATGCCCAAATGCAAATATAATATGATTTAATTCATAGCCCAAATATGTCATGGAAAAATGTGCAACACCTCTGGTTATTGCTTCCAGCATTTTCCAGAAATGATGAACATTTTTGAAAACCATTTGGATTCACTGAGAATGTTTTTAGTTGAACCTAGTGAAATTCATTTGGTGCTAGGGTTTCAACAATCCCCATTTCAAGTTTCATGAAATTTAAACATGATGCATGGATGCAAAAGCAAAGGCAGGCAAGGCCTAAACTGGGGCTATGACAGTCGATGTGATCGCGGTCGGCACGCTACCTCTACATCTACCTTCGGGATTAGTATTAGACCTAAATAATTGTTATTTGGTGCCAGCGTTAAGCTTGAACATTATATCTGGATCTTGTTTGATGCGAGACGGTTATTCATTTAAATCAGAGAATAATGGTTGTTCTATTTATATGAGTAATATCTTTTATGGTCGTGCACCCTTGAAGAGTGGTTTATTCTTATTAAATCTCGATAGTAGTGATACACATATTCATAATGTTGAAGCCAAAGGATGCAGAGTTGATAATGATAGTGCAACTTATTTGTGGCACTGCCGTTTAGGTCATATCGGTGTAAAGCGCATGAAGAAACTCCATACTGATGGACTTTTGGAACCACTTGATTATGAATCACTTGGTACTTGCGAACCGTGCCTCATGGGCAAGATGACTAAAACACCGTTCTCCGGTACTATGGAGAGAGCAACAGATTTGTTGGAAATCATACATACAGATGTATGTGGTCCCATGAATATTGAGGCTCGTGGCGGATATCATTATTTTCTCACCTTCACGGATGACTTAAGCAGATATGGGTATATCTACTTAATGAAACATAAGTCTGAAACATTTGAAAAGTTCAAAGAATTTCAGAGTGAAGTTGAAAATCATCGTAACAAGAAAATAAAATTCCTACGATCTGATCGTGGAGGAGAATATTTGAGTTACGAGTTTGGTGTACATTTGAAACAATGCAGAATAGTTTCGCAACTCACGCCACCCGGAACACCACATCGTAATGGTGTGTCTGAATGTCGTAATCGTACTTTACTAGATATGGTGCGATCTATGATGTCTCTTACTGATTTACCGCTATCATTTTGGGGATATGCTTTAGAGACGGCCGCATTCACGTTAAATAGGGCAGCATCAAAATCCGTTGAGACGACGCCTTATGAACTGTGGTTTGGCAAGAAACCAAAATCCGGTAACCTAATGGGCCTTAATGGGCCTAGTGGAGGAAGAGGAGAGGAGGCCTAGGGGCTGCCGCGCGCCCCTCCCCCCAAGTTCGAATTGGAAAAGGAGGGGGTGGCGGCCCCCCTTTCCTTCCTTCCCTCTCCTCCTTCCCCCCAAGTCCTAATCCAACTAGGGAAAGGGGGGGGAGTCCTACTCCCGGTAGGAGTAGGACTCCTCCTGCGCGCCTCCTCCTAGGGCCGGCCGCACCCCCCTTGCTCCTTTATATACGGGGGCAGGGGGGAACCTCTAGACACACAAGTTGATCCTCGTGATCGTTTTCTTAGCCGTGTGCGGTGCCCCCTTCCACCATACTCCTCGATAATATTGTAGCGGTGCTTAGGCGAAGCCCTGCGATGGTAGAACATCAAGATCATCACCACGCCGTCGTGCTGATGGAACTCTTCCCCGACACTTTGCTGGATCGGAGTCCGGGGATCGTCATCGAGCTGAACGTGTGCAGAACTCGGAGGTGCCGTACGTTCACTACTTGGATCGGTCGGATCAGGAAGACGTACGACTACTTCCTCTACGTTGTGTCAACACTTCCGTTGTCGGTCTACGAGGGTACGTAGACAACACTCTCCCCTCTCGTTGCTATGCATCACCATGATCTTGCGTGTGCGTAGGAATTTTTTTGAAATTACTACGTTCCCCAACAGTCCGAACCTGGGTAAACATCGTGTCCCATGTCTCCTATTACCAGCGACCTTAGACGCACAGTTCGGGCCCCCTACCCGAGATCCGCCGGTTTTGACACCGACATTGGTGCTTTCATTGAGAGTTCCACTGTGCCGTCCCCAAAAGGTTCGATGGCCCCTCCAATCATTGAAAATGACGCGGTCCAAGGACAAACCTTCCTCCCTAGACAGATCTTCGTGTTCAGCGGCTTCACGCTGCGAGCCAACTCATTTGGCCACCTGGAGCAGATCGATAGCTACGCCCCTAGCCATCAGGTCAGATTTGGGAGCTTGAATTACGTTGCGGAGATCCATGGAGATTTGATCTTTGCTGGATTCAAGACCACGGAGATCGCTCCTGGTCACCTTGACGAACATGACCTAAATTTGTCATCATACCGCACCCCAGAGATATCTCCTGTGACCACTCTGGCCTTAGATCCAGGGCACACTGCGGCATCCAAGGATTGGAGGCTCAACCCCACCACGGAGGCCACAGATTCCCCGGCGTTGGAGCCGCACATGGACTTCGCCTCACACAATATCTGTGTCACCGGAATTCCGTACTCGTCTCTGGTTATAAGTTCCGAACCATGTGAGCCCGCGGACGCCGAACTTGATCGTTCATCGATCTTCGAATTCAGCGCTGCAGACATCTGCTACCTCTTGAGCACTGCGTTGGATTTCCCCGAAGAGGAAGGGATGATGCAGCAAAGTAGCGTAAGTATGTCCCTCAGTTTTTGAGAACCAAGGTATCAATCCAGTAGGAGGCTACGCGCGAGTCCCTCATACCTACACAAAAACAATAGCTCAACGCAACCAACGTGCTTAGGGGTTGTCAATCCCTTCATGTTACTTACAAAAGTGAGATCTGATAGAGATGATAAATAATATTTTGGTATTTTTGGTATAGAGATGCAAAGTAAAAAGTAAAAGTAAAGTAAAGTAAAGCAATAATAAAGTGATGGAGATTGATATGATGAGAAAGAGACCCGGGGGCCATAGGTTTCACTAGTGGCTTCTCTCAAGAGCATAAGTATTCTACGATGGGTGAACAAATTACTGTTGAGCAATTGACAGAATTAAGCATAGTTATGAGAATATCTAGGTATGATCATGTCACGTTCGAGACAAGTAGACCGAAACGATTCTGCATCTACTACTATTACTCCACGCATCGACCACTATCCAGCATGCATCTAGAGTATTAAGTTAAAAACAGAGTAACGCCTTAAGCAAGATGACATGATGTAGAGGGATAGTTTCATGCAATATGATAAAAACCCCATCTTGTTATCCTCGATGGCAACGATACAATACGTGCCTTGCTGCCCCTTCTGTCACTGGGAAAGGACACCGCAAGATCGAACCCAAAGCTAAGCACTTCTCCCATGGCAAGAACAACCAATCTAGTAGGCCAAACCAAACTGATAATTCGAAGAGACTTGCAAAGATAACCAATCATACATAAAAGAATTCAGACAAGATTCAAATATTATTCATAGATAGACTTGATCACAAACCCACAATTCATCGGTCTCAACAAACACACCGCAAAAAGAAGATTACGTCGAATAGATCTCCACGAGAGAGGGGGAGAACATTGTATTGAGATCCAAAAAGAGAGAAGAAGCCATCTAGCTACTAACTATGGACCCGTAGGTCTGAAGTAAACTACTCACAATTCATAGGATGGGCTTGGATGATGATGTAGAAGCCCTCCGTGATCGATGCCCCCTCCGGCGGAGCTCCGGAACAGGCCCCAAGATGGGATCTCGTGGATACAGAAAGTTGCGGTGGTGGAATTAGGTTTTTGGCTCCGTCCCCGATCGTTTGGGGGTACGTGGATATATATAGGAGGAAGAAGTACGTCAGTGGAGCTTCGAGGGGCCCAGGAGGCAGGGGGCGTGCCCTAGGGGGGCGCCCTCCACCCTCGTGACCACCTCGTGGCTTTCTTGACGGAGGGTCCAAGTCTCCTGGATCTTATCTGATGAGAAAATCACGTTTCCGAAGGTTTCATTCCGTTTGGACTCTGTTTGATATTCCTTTTCTTCGAAACCCTAAAACAGGCAAAAACCAACAATTCTGGGCTGGGCCTCCGGTTAATAGGTTAGTCCCAAAAATAATATAAAAGTGGATAATAAAGCCCAATAATGTCTAAAACAGTAGATAATATAGCATGGAGCAATCAAAAATTATAGATACGTTGGAGACGTATCAAGCATCCCCAAGCTTAATTCCTGCTCGTCCTCGAGTAGGTAAATCATAAAAACAGAATTTTTGATAAGGAGTACTACTTGGCATAATTTTAATGTAATTCCTCTTGATTGTGGTATGAATATTCAGATCCGAAAGATTCAAGACAAAAGTTCAGATTGACATAAAAATGATAATACTTCAAGCATACTAACTAAGCAATTATGTCTTCTCAAAATAACATGGCCAAAGAAAGTTCATCCCTACAAAATCATATAGTTTAGTCATGTTTCATTTTCATCACACAAGAATGCTCTCATCATGCACAACCCCGATGACAAGCCAAGCAATTGTTTCATACTTTAGTAATCTCAAACCTATAAACTTTCACGCAATATATGAGCGCGAGCCGTGGACATAGCACTATGGGTGGAATAGAATATAATGAGGGGGTTATGTGGAGAAGACAAAAAAGGAGAAAGTATCACATCAACGAGGCTAATCAATGGGCTATGGAGATGCCCACCGATTGATGTTAATGCAAGGAGTAGGGAATGCCATGCAACGGATGCACTAGAGCTAAATGTATGAAAGCTCAACAAAAGAAACTAGTGGGTGTGCATCCAACTTGCTTGCTCACGAAGACCTAGGGCACTTGAGGAGGCCCATTGTTGGAATATACAAGCCAAGTTCTATAATGAAAAATTCCCACTAGTATATGAAAGTGATAATATGAGAGACTGTCTACTATGAAGATCATGGTGCTACTTTGAAGCACAAGTGTGGTAAAAGGATAGTAACATTTTCCCTTCTCTCTTTTTCCCTCATCATTTTTGGGCCTTCTCTTTTTTATGGCCTTTCTTTTTTTTGGGCCTTCTCTTTTTTTATGGCCTTTCTTTTTTTATGCCTCACTTGGGACAATGCTTTAATAATGATGATCATCACACTTCTATTTATTTACCACTCAATGATTACAACTCAATACTAGAACAAAGATGACTCTATATGAATGCCTCCGGCGGTGTACTGGGATATGAAATGAACCGAGAGTGACATGTATGAAATAATTATGAATGGTTGCTTTTCCACAAATACTATGTCAACTACATGATCATGCTAAGCAATATGACAATGATGAATGTGTCGTGATGAACGGAATGATGGAAAGTTGCATGGCAATATATCTTGGAATGGCTATGGAAATGCCATAATAGGTAGGTATGGTGGCTGTTTTAAGGAAGATATAGGGAGGTTTATGTGTGAAAGAGCGTATCATATGACGGGGTTTGGATGCACCGGCAAAGTTTGCGCCAACTCTCAATGTGAGAAAGGGCAATGCACGGTACCGAAGAGGATAGCAAGGATGGAAGGGTGAGAGTGCGTATAATCCATGGACTCAACATTAGTCATAAAGAACTCACATACTTATTGCAAAAATCTACAAGTCATCAAAACCTCGGCACTACGCGCATGCTCCTAGGGGGATAGATTGGTAGGAAAAGACCATCGCTCGTCCCCGACCGCCACTCATAAGGAAGACAATCAAATAACACCTCATGTTTCAATTTTGTTGCATAACGTTTACCGTACGTGCATGCTACGGGACTTGCAAACTTCAACACAAGTATTTCTCAATTTCACAACTACTCAACTAGCATGACTTTGATATTATTACCTCCATATCTGAAAACAATCATCAAGCATCAAACTTTTCTTAGAATTCATCACACTCATACGAAAGTTTTATTATTAATCTTGCATACCAAGCATATTAGGATTTTAAGCAAATTACCATGCTATTAAGACTCTCAAAATAATCTAAGTGAAGCATATGAGATCAATAGTTTCTATAAAACAAATCCACCACCGTGCTCTAAAAGATATAAGTGAAGTACTAGAGCAAAACTATAAAGCTCAAAAGATATAAGTGAAGCACATAGAGTATTCTATCAAGTTCCAAATCATGTATGGCTCTCTCAAAAGGTGTGTACAGAAAGTATGATTGTGGTAGACTAAAAATCAATGACTCAAATCATAAAAGACGCTCCAAGCAAAACACATATCATGTGGTGAATAAAAATATAGCTCCAAGTAAAGTTACCGTTAGAAGTAGATGAAAGAGGGGATGCCTTCCGGGGCATCCCCAAGATTTGGCTTTTAGGTGTCCTTATATTATCTTCGGGGTGCCATGGGAATCCCCAAGCTTAGGCTCTGGCCACTTCTTGTTCCATAATCCATCAAATCTTTACCCAAAACTTGAAAACTTCACAACACAAAACTTAAAGTAGAAAATCTCGTGAGCTCCGTTAGCGAAAGAAAACAAAAGACCACTTAAGGTACTGTAATGAACTCATTCTTTATTTATATTGGTGTTATACCTAATGTATTCCAACTTCTCTATGGATTATAAACTATTTTACTAGCCATAGATTCATCAAAATAAGCAAACAACACACGAAAAATAGAATCTGTCAAAAACAGAACAGTCTGTAGTAATCTGAAGCTAGCGCAAGATCTGGAACCCCCAAAAATTCTAAAATAAATTTCTGGACGTGAGGAATTTACCTATTAATCATCTTCAAAAAGAATGAACTAAATAGCACTTTCCAAATAAAAATGACAGAAGTTCTCGTGAGCGCTAAAGTTTCTGTTTTTTTACAGCAAGTTCAACAAGACTTTCCCCAAGTCTTCCCAACGGTTCTACTTGGCACAAACACTAATTAAACACAAAAAACACAACCAAAACAGAGGCTAGATAATTTATTTATTACTAAACAGGAGCAAAAAGCAAGGAATAAAAATAAAATTGGGTTGCCTCCCAACAAGCGCTATCGTTTAACGCCCCTAGCTAGGCATAACAAGCAAGAATAGATCTAGGTATTGCCATCTTTGGTAGGCAATCCATAAGTGGCTCTCATGATAGATTCATATGGTAATTTTATTTTCTTTCTAGGGAAGTGTTCCATACCCTTTTTAATGGAAATTGAAATCCAATATTCCCTTCCTTCATATCAATAATTGCACCAACCGTTCTAAGGAAAGGTCTACCAAGAATAATAGGGCAAGAAGGATTGCAATCTATATCAAGAACGATAAAATCTACGGGCACATAATTCCTATTAGAAACAATAAGAACATCATTAATTCTTTCCATAGGTTTCTTAATAGTTGAATCCGCAAGATGCAAGTTTAGAGAGCAATCATCAAAATCACGGAAATCTAGCAAATCACACAAGTTTTGGGAATAGTAGAGACACTAGCACCCAAATCACACAAAGCATAAAACTCATAATTTTTAATTTTAATTTTAATTTTAATAGTAGGCTCCTACTCATCATAAAGTTTTCTCGGGATAGAAACTTCCAATTCAGGTTTTTCTTCATAAGATTGCATGAAGGCATCAACGATATGTTTAGTAAACGCTTTATTTTGACTATAGGCGTGAGGAGATTTTAGCATGGATTGCAACAAGGAAATAAAATCAATTAAATAGCAATTTTCATAATTAAATTCCTTGAAATCCAATATAGTGGGTTTAGCAACATCTAGGGTTTTAATTTCTTCAATCCCACTTTTATCAAATTTAGCATCAAGATCAAAAGATTCAGAATTATTGGAACGCCTTCTAGGTAAAGGTGGATCATATCCAGTCCCATCATTATCAAGATTCATATTGAAAAACAAAGATTTAATAGGGGACACATCAATAACTTTTAGATCTTCATCATTATTTTCATAGGAACTAGAAGAACATGCTTTTATAAAGGCATCTTTCTTAGCACGCATCCTAGCGGTTCTTTCTTTGCACTCGTCAATGGAAATTCTCATGGCTTTAAGAGACTCATTGATATCATGCTTAGGTGGAATAGATCTAAGTTTCAAAGAATCAACATCAAGAGCAAGTCTATCAACGTTCCTAGCCAAATCATCAATCTTAAGCAATTTTTCTTCAATCATAGCATTAAAATTCTTTTGCGAAGAAATAAATTCTTTAATATTAGATTCAAAATCAGAGGGCATCTTATTATAATTTCCATAAGAATTGTTGTAGGAATTACCATAATTATTAGAGGGATTACTAGGATAAGGCCTAGGATTGAAATTTCCTCTATAGGCGTTGTTACCACAATTGTTCCTACCAACAAAATTCACATCCATAGATTCATTATTATTCTCAATCAAAGTAGAAAAGGGCACATCATTAGGATCAGAAGAAACACTCTTATTAGCAAATAATTTCATAAGTTCATCCATCTTTCCACTGAAAACATTAATTTCTTCTATCGCATGCACCTTTTTAGTAGATCTTTCAGTATGCCATTGAGAATAATTAACCATAATATTATCTAGGAGTTTAGTAGCTTCTCCTAAAGTGATTTCCATAAAAGTGCCTCCTGCGGCCGAATCTAAAAGATTTCTAGAAGCAAAATTCAATCCGGCATAATTTTTTTGTATAATCATCCACAAATTCAAACCATGAGTAGGGCAATTACGTATCATTAATTTCATTCTCTCCCAAGCTTGTGCAACATTTTCATGATCAAGTTGTTTAAAATTCATAATATCATTTCTAAGAGAGATGATCTTAGCGGGCGGAAAATACTTAGAGATAAAAGCATCTTTTCACTTGTTCCATGAATCAATACTATTTTTAGGCAAAGATGAAAACCAAGCTTTAGCACGATCTCTAAGCGAAAAAGGAAATAGCTTCAATTTAACAATATCATTATCGACATCTTTCTTCTTTTGCATGTCACACAAATCAACGAAGCTATTAAGATGGGTAGCGGCATCTTCACTAGGAAGGCTAGAGAACGGATCTTTCATGACAAGATTCAACAAAGCAGTATTAATTTCACAAGATTCAGCATCGGTAAGAGGAGCAATTGGAGTGCTAAGGAAATCATTATTGCTGGTATTGGTGAAGTCACACAATTTAGTATTATCTTGAGCCATTGCGACAAACAAGCAATCCAACACACGAGCAAACAAAAAGCAAAAGGGGCAAAAGAGGCAAATAGAGAGAGAGAGGGAGGATAGAGAGAGAGAGGGTGAATAAAACGGCAAGGGTGAAGTGGGGGAGAGGAAAACGAGAGGGAAATGGCAAATAATGTAATGTGGGAGATAGGGATTGTGATGGGTACTTGGTATGTTGACTTTTGCGTAGACTCCCCGGCAACGGTGCTAGAAATTCTTCTTGCTACCTCTTGAGCTCTGCGTTGGCTTTCCCCGAAGAGGAAGGGATGATGCAGCAAAGTAGCATAAGTATTTCCTTCAGTTTTTGAGAACCAAGGTATCAATCCAGTAGGAGGCTACGCGCGAGTCCCTCGTACCTATACAAAAACAATAGCTCAACACAACCAACACGCTTAGGGGTTGTCAATCCATTCACGGTTACTTACGAAAGTGAGATCTGATAGAGATGATAAATAATATTTTTGGTATTTTTGGTATAGAGATGCAAAGTAAAAAGTAAAGTAAAGTAAAAGCAAAGCAATAATAAAGTGATGGAGATTGATATGATGAGAAAGAGACCCGGGGGCCATAGGTTTCACTAGTGGCTTCTCTCAAGAGCATAAGTATTCTATGGTGGGTGAACAAATTACTATTGAGCAATTGACAGAATTAAGCATAGTTATGAGAATATCTAGGTATGATCATGTATATAGGCATCACGTCCGAGACAAGTAGACCGAAACGATTCTGCATCTACTACTATTACTCCACTCATCGACCGCTATCCAACATGCATCTAGAGTATTAAGTTAAAAACAGAGTAACACCTTAAGCAAGATGACATGATGTGGAGGGATAGTTTCATGCGATATGATAAAAACCCCATCTTGTTATCCTCGATGGCAATGATACAATACGTGCCTTGCTGCCCCTTCTATCACTAGGAAAGGACACCGAAAGATCGAACCCAAAGCTAAGCACTTCTCCCATGGCAAGAACAACCAATCTAGTAGGCCAAACCAAACTGATAATTCGAAGAGACTTGCAAAGATAACCAATCATACATAAAAGAATTCAAAGAAGATTCAAATATTATTCATAGATAGACTTGATCATAAACCCACAATTCATCGGTCTCAACAAACACACCACGAAAAGAAGATTACGTCGAATAGATCTCCACGAGAGAGGGGGAGAACATTGTATTGAGATCCAAAAAGAGAGAAGAAGCCATCTAGTTACTAACTATGGACCCGTAGGTCTGAAGTAAACTACTCACAATTCATCGGAGGGACTTGGATGATGATGTAGAAGCCCTCCGTGATCGATGCCCCCTACGGCGAAGCTCTAGAACAGGCCCCAAGATGGGATCTCGTGGATACAGAAAGTTGCGGCGGTAGAATTAGGTTTTTGGCTCCGTCCCCGATCATTTGGGGGTACGTGGATATATATAGGAGGAAGAAGTATGTCGGTGGAGCTTTAAGGGGCCCACGAGGCAGGGGGTGCACCCTAGGGGGGCACCCTCCACCCTCGTGACCACCTCGTGGCTTTCTTGACGGAGGGTCCAAGTCTCCTGGATCTTATCTGATGAGAAAATCACGTTTCCGAAGATTTCATTCCGGTTGGACTCCGTTTGATATTCCTTTTCTTCGAAACCCTAAAATAGGCAAAAAAAACAGCAATTCTGGGCTGGGCCTCCGATTAATAGATTAGTCCCAAAAATAATATAAAAGTGGATAATAAAGCCCAATAATGTCTAAAACAATAGATAATATAGCATGGAGCAATCAAAAATTATAGATACATTGGAGACGTATCAACATCTTCCAGCACTCGCCTTTGGGCGATGTGATAAACTCATTAAAGAGCCTGTGCTTGGTGGGGGACTCGCAGCCGAACTAAGTCCGGTTCGAACTACGGGCTAATGATCGAGAATTTTGCTTCCCACCCACCACCCACTTCATACCCACGGTCGAGGATTTAACCGACACACTCGATTACAACTCCGAGGACATCGACGGTATGGACGTCGATGCCGGAGAAGAAGAGGCGCAGAACCCGCTATTCACCGGACGCTGGACGGCAACTTCCTCGTATGATGTATACATGGTGGATGCACCAAAGGAGAACAGCGGCAATGACAAGAAAGATCCAGCTGAGGATAAACCTTCCGAAATACAACCCAAGCGCCGGCGTCAGCGGCACCGCTCTAAGTCACGCCGCAGTAAAGACAGCAACACCGGCATAGGAGAAGATAACGCTCCAGAAGGTGCTGAAGAAAACCAAGACCCCGTTGATACAGCTAATGAACAAGATGAACGGGAAGATGGGTAGGTCAACCCTGGCAAACAGGCAACGCACAAAGACTCAGACGACGGAAGCTATCTTCTACTCTACGAGGAGAAGGTGAGCCTCAGTACCGACAATTTCATTGTGCCTAAGGAACCTCTTGAGTAGGAGCGCTTCAAGCGCCAGCTAATAGCCACTGCAAGGAGCCTAAAAAATAAGCAACAGCAGCTTCAAGCTGACCAGGATCTGCTCAATGATAATTGGACCGATGTCCTGGCAGCCGAAGAATACGTCCTAGAGCGCCCAACCAAAAGCTACCCAAAGCATAAATTGCTACCTCAATTAGACGAGGAGGCGCCAGAATACATACCACCATCGTACAATGCGACTGACCGACCACCACGTGGTCGGGACAAAACGACAACTCACACCGAATATCAGCCCGCCCCGCCTCATTGCACAGGCAGAGGTAAATTAGCCCATGGCCATACATATGACCTCCAGCAAAACCTGAACAATAAAGTAGGACATACCAGATCAATCTACGGATCACGAGGACATGCCTCGACACGTGACGATGGCCACCTATTCGGACGTGATAAACTTAGTCATGCACGGGCTGAAAACTGCAGACGGACTCCATCAGAGCTACGTCACGATACGGTCCGATATAGAGGTGCCGCACACCCTCATTGCTTCACTGATGAGGTCATGGATCATGAATTCCCAGAAGGGTTCAAACCTGTGAACATAGAATCATATGATGGAACCACGGACCCCGCGGTGTGGATCGAGGACATCATTCTCCACATTCATATGGCCCGCGGCGACGACCTCAACGCCATCAAATACCTCCCTTTAAAACACAAGGGGCCAGCTCGGCATTGGCTACACAGTCTGCCTAAAAATTCTGTTAGCAGCTGGGAGGACTTGGAAGAGGCCTTCCTCGATAACTTCCAAGGTACATATGTTCGACCTCCGGACGCTGATGACTTAATCCATATAGTTCAACACCCCGGAGAGTCCGCTAGGAAATTTTGGACTAGGTTCTTAACTAAAAAGAACCAAATCGTCGATTGTCCGGATGGTGAAGCCCTAGCAGCCTTCAAACATAGCGTCCACGACGAATGGCTCGCTCGCTACCTCAGCCAAGAAAAGCCAAAATCCATGGCGGCCCTCATGACACTCATGACCCGCTTTTGTGCGGGCGAGGACAGTTGGTTGGCTCGTAACAAAAACAATGCAAGCGACGCCGACACCCCTGAAGTTAAAAATAACAAAGACAAGTCTCGATGCAATATATACAAGCATCGAAACAACAGTGACAACACTGAGGATACGGCGGTCAATGCCGGACTCAGTGGCCCTAAGTCCGGTCAGCGGAAGAAGCCGTTCCAAAAGAACAATTCAGGCCCATCCATCTTGGACCGCGTACTTGATCGTCCGTGCCAGATTCATGGCACCCCGGACAAACCACCCAATCATACAAATAGAGATTGCTGGGTTTTTTAACAGGCCGGCAAATTAAACACCGAGAATAGGGAAAAGGGATCACAAAGCGAGGACGATCACGAAGAGCCCCGGCAACCGAACACAGGGGACAGAAGAAGTTTCCCCCTCAGGTCAAAACGGTGAACATGATATACGCTACCCACATCCCCAAGAGGGAGCGCAAGCGTGCACTCAGGGACGTCTATGCGATAGAGCAGGTCACCCCAAAATTTAATCCATGGTCGTCATGCCCGATCACTTTTGATCGCCGGGATCATCCGACCAGTATCCGTCACGGTGGCTCAGCCGCACTGGTCCTAGAGCCAATAATTGATGGGTTCCACCTGACTCGCCTCCTTATGGATGGAGGTAGCAGCCTCAATCTACTCTATCAGGATACATCGCGAAAAACGGGCATTAACCCATCACGGATCAAGCCCACTAGGACTACCTTCAAAGGAGTCATACTAGGTGTATAGGACCACTATACGGGCACAATCACACTCGAGGTTGTCTTCGGATCTTCGGACAACTTCCGAAGCGAGGAGTTAATCTTCGATATCGTCCCCTTCCGCAGCGGCTATCACGCACTGCTCGGACGAACTGCATTTTCTCAATTTAATGCAGTACCACACTATGCTTATCTCAAGCTCAAGATGCCCGGTCCATGCGGCGTCATAATGGTTAATGGAAATATGGAATGCTCCCTCCGTACAGAAGAGCACACAGCTGCCTTAGCAGCAGAGGTACAGAGCGGCCTTCTCAAGCAGAACCTTAATTCGGCTGCCAAGCCCACGGACACTGTTAAGAGGGTCCTAACTACCCTGCAGCAGGACATCTCGGCTCGTCAGGAGCTCGACTAGCAATCCGGCCTCCGTCCTAGTCCCGATCAAGTGGTGGCTTTCGTGCCACGCGTACATAACTACGCACTCAAAATCCCATGGGCATCGACGGAGGCATAGCTAGCTTGTGATCCACAGTATGGCTCAACTGACATCGGAACACCCATACTTTCACTTTTACTTGTTTCCTTTTCAGGTCTCAATCCTACAGGCCTCACCTGGTGGTCTGGTCATCAGTCCTCTCAAAGGATAAACACACCAAGACGACGAGAAACGCAGACATATGGGGGACTTCATAGGTGATTCCATTAACGGTAACTCTACCTATTTTTCAGGACCCACACGCAGCCCTCCCTTGGTTTAGGCATGTCAAATAGCCTGTTGCTTATCACACTACTTGTATCAATGCGCCATGACATACTAATTAAATTACAATGAGAACAGTTTGCGGTTGGAGCTTTAGGACCCCAACTTTTTACCTTTGCACTTTTTCTGTTTTCTTTCTCTTCTTTCTCTCAGCTCCCCTCTGGATAACCCTATCAGGTAGCACCCGTACACTTTGGTAAGTTTGACGTTTGCTAGAGGCTTCATAGCACCCCGCATTACAACAACGAAAGTCCGAACACTTTTTATAAGTATAGTTCGGCACCCTGAATTTAGCATTATATGCATTGGCTCCAAATCATGTCTTTGGTCAATAGTTGGGTTGCCCGGCTCTTGTGCTTACTACCTTATGTTCCGCTATATCGGCTAAGGTAGTAAAGGGAGAACTGCTGTGATTGTGCCTTGGTTTATCCAAAGGAGCACCTCAGTAGAGAAAGCTGAAAACTGACTGTCATGATGAGGCGAGAGCCGGTCAGCTATTCGGAGGTTACAAATCGTTGGAGATTTCTTCCGCATTACGTGAAGGATTGGTACTTCTCGATCAGACGCTTATAGCACTCTAGTTCGGATACTAGGGGCTGCTCCCATGTTTTTATTGTCGAACTCCTATGGCTAAGTGAGGGCGTTATAGCCGCATAGTCTGGTTGCCTGGTTTGTTGCGCTAAACAACTCCTTCAAGGACCATCTAATTGGATCAAGATTGTTTAGATTCCATCCTGAACACCCCCATACTACCTACGTGGGGGCAGAAGCCGACGATTGGTTAACCCTCAGATTTCATACAACATGGCCGCACAGGAAGTAAAAATTTAAAAACCTAACAAGCATTATATTGCACAATCACTTTGTTTGTTCATACAAGGTAGAGGGAGCTCGAACACATTCATTCAAAGATAGTGTCTTTCGCACAATGATCCGCAACAATGCGGGACCCCTCCAAGACATCACCGAAGTATCGCTCGGGTGTGCGGTGCTCCTTGCCCTCCGGCGGCCCCTCGGTCGCTAACTTGACAGCGTCCAGCTTCGCCCACCAGACCTTGCAATAGGAGAAGGCCAGACGTGCGCCCTCGATGCAGACGGACCGCTTGACGATGTCTAGCCGAGGACAGGCATCCACCAGTCGCTTGACGAGGCCGAAGTAACTGTCAGGTATAGCTTCGGCTGGCCACAACTGGATTATTAAATCCTTCATGGCCAGTTCGGCCACCCTATGCAGCTCGACCAGCTGTTTTAGCTGATCGCTGAAGGTCACCAGATGTTCTGGCGCAAGATATTGCGACCAGAACAACTTCTCCGTGGAGCTCCCTTCTTCGGCTCAGAAGAACTCTGCGGCATCAGCCACACTGCATGGCAGATCAGTAAAAGCCCCTGGAGAACTCCGAATCCGGGTTAGTAAAAGATATTTTCTCTTCACATTTTTGCTTCGCATACTGAATGCCTTACCCGCCGCGATCTTCTTGGCCTCTTGGATCTCCTGCAGGGCGCCCTGGGTTTCAACCCGGGCTTCTCCACACTCTGAGGAGCCTTGGCGAGTTCGATCTCTTGAACCGACACATCGCGCTCCAAGGTCTCGCACTTCTTCACTGCGTCTTGGAGCTCCTGTTGGACCTCATTGACCCGGGCCTTGAGGTTCTTCTGAGTGGCCTGCTCCTTGACGGCCTTCCCTTTGGCTTCGGCCAGGGCCTTTTTCAGGGCCTCGACCTTGGTCGTCGCCTCTGTACATATCATGGAATTTCGGTCAATGCATATAATTTCACCTTTTTTCGATTACACAACAGATTATTACATACCTTGTTTTTCCTGGAGCTGCCTCTTCACCTGGCCCAGTTCTTCCTTGGCCTCCGCTAGTTTCTGCTTCAGTCCGGAGACTTCGGCAGTATGCGAGGCTGCGGCCAACAGTGACGCCTGTGTTTACATTTCAGAAAAATTTAGTTAGCTTCCTGCAGTTGGAGATTGATCCTCTGTCTGCCTTTTTCTTTCAGAACACCGAACAGTGTCTCAGGGGCTACTGTCTACATTGAGATTTTCTCTTGTTTGCATTGCTTACCTCAAAACCTGTCAGCAGGCTGCTGCAGGCTTCGGTTAGTCCGCCCTTGGCGGACTGAACCCTTTCAATTACCGTGCCCATTAGGACACAATGCTCATCCACAATGGAAGCACCTCATAGTGCTTCCAACAGATTATCCGGTGCCCCTGGTTGGACAGGGGTCACTGGCAGAATAGGCATCCCCCTTCTTTCGAAGGAGGTTGCGTGCCGGATTCCGGAGCTGCATCGGTCTCCGGAATTGAATCCGGCTGAGGGTCGAACTGAATACGGCCCTCCCTACCAGCCTCCATGGGGATTGATTCCCCTTGGTGTGCGGCGACGGGGGTTTCACCTTCTGGCGCCTCATGAGCCTCTCACCCGCCTGGGATGGTCCTTCGGGACAGCACCTCCGCATCGTCCTTGGCCTTGGGGGAGTGAGCAGCTTGCGGTGAATCGCTGGCCATCGCCTTGGAATCCAGTGAGCCTCCTGACGAGGATCGTGGGGAGCTGTTGTGGGCCGGACTACAATAACATAACCAATCATGTCAGTACAATGAGGAGGAGAAACTTTATTGGCAGATATAAGTCCGAGCACTTACGATGCGGCCCGCAGCTTAGTGCGGGGGCATTGCTCGGGACTGCTTTCAACGTCCCATGGAGCTGCCCACGAGTGGGCCTTTCCCCTTCTTGGGCGCCTCCGCCTCCAGAATGGTGGAGGCCGCCCTCTTCTTCTTCCCCTCATCAGGGGGAGGGTTGTGTTCCTCCTCCTCCTCCTCGTCGTCATCTTCGGTGGCGGACGAATGAGTTGTCTTCGGACGTTGCGTCCGAAGCACCCTTGCGGTGGGGGCCACTCCGGCCCCCCTTGGCCTTCCCTGTGGCCTTCTTCTCCGGCGCCTTGTAGGACGCCGGCACTAGCATCTTCGCTAAATGCGGGATGACTAGTTCTTCAGGCAGCGGAGCCGGACATTGGATCCGCTTCGCCCTCTCCATCCAGTCCTGAAGAAATGATGATGATAAAAAGCTTAGACATCATCCTTGAAACGAGCAAGTAAGGGATGCGGTAAGAATAACATACCTCATTGGCGAGGTGGTTGATGTCATGCCCGCGGTCCGAATCTGTGGCCGATGGTGTTTTGTTGCCCTTAAAAAGCAACCTCCAGGCATCTTCGTGAGTAGTTTCGAAGAGCCTTTTCAGGGTATGGTGCTTCTTCGGATTGAACTACCATAGAGGACGGCTTCGGCTTTGGCATGGGAGAATCCGGTGAACTAGCATCACCTGGATTATATCGACGAGTTTGATATCTTTATCCACCATGCTTTGAATGCGCGTTTGCAGCGCCGTCAGCTCGTCTGGCGAACACTGGTTCGGGCCCTTCTCGACCCAGGAGGTGAGTCGTATGGGAGCGCCAGAGTTGAATTTGGCAGTTGCGGCCCAAGTGGCACCGCGAGGTTCTGTGATATAGAACTAGTGGTTCTGCCATTCTTTTACAGTCTCTATGAACGTGCCTTTCGGCCAGGAGACGTTGGCCAGCTTGCTCACCATGGCGCCTTCGCACTCCGCGTGCTGGCCATCCACCACCTTCGGCTTCACATTGAACACCTTGAGCCACAAACTGAAGTGGGGTTGGATGCGTAGGAAGGCCTCGCACACGACGATAAACGCCGAGATGTTGAGGAGGGAGTTCGAGCATATATCATGGAAGTCTATCCCGTAGTAGGACATCAGCCCGCGGACGAAGGGGTGGAGTGGAAACCCTAGCCCGCGGAGGAAATGAGGGATAAATACTATCCTCTCATTGGCTTCGGCGTGGGAATGATTTGTCCCAGGGCCGGAAGGCTATGGGCGATTCCCTTCGCCAGGTACCCGGCCGCCCGAAGCTTGGCGATGTCCTCCTCCTGGATGGAGGAGGCCATCCACTTGCCTTGACCTCTGGATCCGGACATGGTTGAGTGCTTGCTCGAGACGGGGAAAATGAGAACTTGGGTGCTGGAGCTCAAGAGTAGAAGGGCGGAGGAAGAGAGAAGGCGTGGGTGAAGAAAAAGGATTCTTATCTCCTTATAATGGCAGTGAATATTGAATGCCTCCCCACTCGCCTTGAAACTCACCTATTCCCAAGGGCTGTGTAAACAGCATGGTTGGGTTACCCATACCCGTATTGATGAGAATCCCGCAATAAGGGGACACGATCTCTGCTTCGACAAGACGTGCCAATGGCAACCACGTATCGAAACGCGGAACGGCAGACACAAAACGGTCCGAAATTATGACCAGGCGGACGTGATGTCATGTTGTAAAAAGTTGTCAGTGGATTGGACCCGTGGAGTATTATATTCTCTCTGCGGTTGTGTATGGTGTGTGTGAAAGGTCCAGATACAATCATCGCTTCTGGAAACTATCTTGGAGTTCGGAAAGAAGGGAACCCGCCTTGCAATGCCGAAGACAAATCTGCGTGCTGGACTCCACATCATTGAAGCCAGGTTCAGGGGCTACTGAGGGAGTCCTGGACTAAGGGGCCCTCAGGCATCCGGCCTGTTAGCCATGGGCCGGACTGATGGTCTGTGAAGATGCGAAGACCGAAGACTGCACCCGTGTCAGAATGGGACTCTCCTTGACGTGGAAGGCAAGCTTGGCAACCGAATATGTAGATTTCTTTCTTTGTAACCGACCTTATGTAACCCTAGATCCTCCCGGTGTTTATATAAACCAGAGGATTTAGTCCGAAAAGGACAAATACTCATTACCATAGTCATACATGCTAGACTTCTAGGGTTTAGCCATTACGATCTCGTGGTAGATCAACTCTTGTAATACTCATATCCATCAAGATCAATCAAGTAGGAAGTAGGGTATTACCTACATAGAGAGGGCCCGAACCTGGGTAAACATCGTGTCCCCTATCTCCTGTTACCATCGACCTTAGATGCATAGTTCGGGACCCCCTACCCGAGATCCGCCGGTTTTGACACCGACACCTGGTGAAAGGGATAGGTTCTCGCCTGCTTCGAGCTTTGGTGTATCGGTCCATTCCGCCACAAAATCGGTGAGCGCTACGTCCTTGATGACCCTAGTTGTGCTGAACTCCAAGTCAAACGCTTGCAGCTCGATGTTCCATTCGGCAACTCTTCCTGCAACATTGTCGCTCCTGAGCACTCCCTCCAATGGGTAGGCTGAGACGACCTTGATGGGGTGACCTTGGAAGTAGTGACATTGTCTCTCTAGAGCACTCTCTCTAGGAGTGCGAGCAAGAACTTCTGAGGCATGGGGTATCATGCTCTCGCATCTCATAGCACTATGCTGACGAAGTATACTAGGTGCTCGACAAGGGTGGGAGAGCTGACGGAGTTTTTGGCTCCAGGGGACTGAGGTGTTTCCTGTGGATCTCCAGCTCCTATGGCTTGACGACTAGACGGTCCAGCCGCTACCTTGGGAACATCGTCTTGGCGTTGTGCAGCCTTATCCGGCTTGGTGGCTTCATTTGGCGAGCCCTTGACTTGGGGCTCCTCTCTGAGGGCCACCAGCGCCGCGCTAGCAGAATGGGGTGTGGCAGATAGGTAGAGTACCAAGGGCTCGCGAGGACGAGGCGCCACCATCACCGGTGGGCTGGTCAGGTATCTCTTGAGGTCTTGAAATGCTAGGTCGGCCTCGGGGGTCCACTCGAATGGACCCTTCTTCTTCATCAGCTTGAAGAATGGCAGGGCACGCTCCCCCAACTTGGAGAAGAAGCGCCCCAGGGAAGTCACGCAGCCTGCAAGATTCTGCATCTCCCTGAGGTTTTGTGGTGGACTCATGTCTTCGATTGCCTTGACCTTCTTTGGGTTGGCCTCGATCCCTTTGTGGGATACGAGGAAGCCCAGCAGCTTCCTAGAAGGGACACCAAACACGCACTTCTCCGAATTGAGCCGCAGTTCCACCTGGCGCAGGCTCGTGAAGGTCTCCTCTAGGTCTTGAATCAGAGTTCTTGCTTCCCGAGACTTTACCACAATGTCGTCGATGTAGGCCTCAGCGTTCCTCCCGAGCTGCCGCCCCAAGGCGACTTGCACTAGCCGCTGGAAGGTTTCTCCTGCATTGCGCAGTCCGAATGGCATGCAAGTGTAGCAGTATACCCCACATGGGTCTAAGAAAGCTGTCTTCTCCACATCTTCCACTGCCATCTTGATCTGGTGGTATCCTGAAAATGCATCCAGGAAGCACAGCAGGTCACACTCCGCGGTGGAGACGACAATCTGGTCGATGCGCGGCAGTGGAAACGAGTCTTGAGGGCAAGCATTGTTGAGGTTGGTGAAGTCAACACACATGCGTCCCTTTCCTCCTTTCTTCGGCACAACGACTGGGTTTGCCAGCCACTCCAGGTACCGGACCTCACGAATGACACCTGCTGCCTCCAGCTTGCGGGTTTCCTGAACGATGAAGGACTGCTTCTCCGTGGATTGCCGCCTCGCCTTCTGCTTCATAGGGCGCACATTGGGGCACACCCTTAGATAATGTTCAATTACTCCTCTCGGGACCCCAACTAGCTGCTTGGGCTCTGATAACCCACAAGTATAGGGGATCACAACAGCTTTCGAGGGTAGAGTATTCAACCCAAATTTATTGATTTGACACAAGGGGAGCCAAAGAATATTCTTAAGTATTAGCAGCTGAGTTGTCAATTCAACCACACCTGGAAACTTAGTATCTGCAGCAAAGTGTTTAGTAGCAAAGTAATATGATAGTGGTGGTAGCAGCAACAAAAGTAAGGACAACAAAAGTAATGTTTTTGGTATTTTGTAGTGATTGTAACAGTAGCAGCGGAAAAGTAAATAAGCGAGAACCAGTATATGGAAAACTCGTAGGCACCGGATCAGTGATGGATAATTTTGCCGGATGCGGTTCATCATGTAACAGTCATAACATAGGGTGACACAGAACTAGCTCCAATTCATCAATGTAATGTAGGCATGTATTCCGTATATAGTCATACGTGCTTATTGAAAAGAACTTGCATGACATCTTTTGTCCTACCCTCCCGTGGCAGCGGGGTCCTATTGGAAACTAAGGGATATTAAGGCCTCCTTTTAATGGAGAACCGGAACAAAGCATTAGCACATAGTGAATATATGAACTCCTCAAACTATGGTCATCACCGGGATTGGTCCCGATTATTGTCACTTCGGGGTTGCCATATCAAAACACATAGTAGGTGACTATAGACTTGCAAGATAGGATCAATAACTCACATATATTCATGAAAACATAATAGGTTCAGATCTGAAATCATGGCACTCGGGGCCCAGTGACAAGCATTAAGCATAGCAAAGTCATAGCAACATCAATCTCAGAACATAATGGATACTAGGGATCAAACCCTAACAAAACTAACTCGATTACATGATAAATCTCATCCAACCCATCACCGTCCAGCAAGCCTACGATGCAATTACTCACGCACGGCAGTGAGCATCATGAAATTGGTGATGGAGGATGGTTGATGATGACGACAGCGAGGAATCCCCCTCTCCGGAGCCCCGAACGGACTCCAGATCAGCCCTCCCGAGAGGTTTTAGGGCTTGGCGGCGGCTCCGTATCGTAAAAAGCGATGATTTCTTCTCTCTGATTTTTTTCTCTCCGAAAGCAAATATATAGAGTTGGAGTTGGCGTCGGAGGGCATCTAGGGGGCCCATGAGGTAGGGGGGCGCGCCCTAGGGGGGGCGCCCCCACCCTCGTGAGAAGGGTGTGGGCCCCCTGGTCTTCATATTTGGCGAGGATTTTTTATTATTTTTTCTAAGATGTTCCGTGGAGTTTCAGGTCATTCCGAGAATATTTGTTTTCTGCACATAAAACAACACCATGGTAATTCTGCTGAAAACAGCGTCAGTCCGGGTTAGTTCCATTCAAATCATACAAGTAGAGTCCAAAGCAAGGGCAAAGGTGTTTGGAAAAGTAGATACGAAGGAGACGTATCAACTCCCCCAAGACTTGTCCTCAAGCAATTCAGTTGACAAACTGAAAGAAAGAAAGAAAAACTTTTACAAACTCTGTTTGCTCTTGTTGTTATAACTATGTCAAGCGAGCAGTCAAGTTTTCAGCATAGATCATAACTAACCACACTTTCAATAATTCTCAGGTCTCATCATTACTCATATCAATAGGATAATCAACTAGCAAGTCATAATAATAAATCTCGGATGACAACACTTTCTCAAAACAATCATAATATGATATAACAAGATGGTATCTCGCTAGCCCTTTCTGAGACAGCAAAACATAAATGCAGAGCACCTTTAAAGATCAAGGACTGACTAGACATTGTAATTCATGGTAAAAGAGATCCAATCATAGTCATACCCAATATAAATTAACAGTGATGAATGCAAATGACGGCTGTGCTCTCCAACTAGTGCTTTTTAATAAGAGGGTGATGACTCAACATAAAAGTAAATGGATAGGCCCTTCGCAGAGGGAAGTAGGGATTTGTAGAGGTGCCAGAGCTCGGTTTGAAATAGAGATAAATTGTATTTTGAGCGGTATACTTTCATTGTCAACGTAACAACTAAGAGATGGCGATATCTTCCATGCTAAACACATTATAGGCGGTTCCCAAACAGAATGGTAAAGTTTATACTCCCCCTCCACCAACAAGCATCAATCCATGGCTTGCTTGAAACAATGAGTGCCTCCAACATACATCAGGTCCCAGGGGGAGTTTGTTTGCAATTATTTTTGATTTAGTTTGCATAAAGCATGGGACTGGGCATCCCGGTGACCAGCCATTTTCTCGTGAGTGAGGAGCAGAGTCCACTCCTCTTGAGAATAACCCGCCTAACATGGAAGATAAGGACAACCTTTGTTGATACATGAGCTATTTGAGCATACAAAACAGAATGTTTATTTGAAGGTTTAGAGTTTGGCACATACAAATTTACTTGGAACGGTAGGTAGATACCGCATATAGGAAGGTATAGTGGACTCATCTGGAATAACTTTGGGGTTTAAGGGATTGGATGCACAAGCAGTATTCCCGCTTAGTACATGTGAAGGCTAGCAAAAGACTGGGAAGCGACCAACTAGAGAGCGACAACAGCCATGTACATGCATTAAAATTAATAAACATTGGATGCAAGCATGAGTAGGATATAATCTACCATGAACATAAATATCGTGAAGGCTATGTTGATTTTGTTTCAACTACATGCGTGAACATGTGCCAAGTCAAGTCACTTAAATCATTCAAAAGAGGATACCACCCCATCATACCACATCATAATCATCTCAATAGCATGTTGGCATACAAGGTAAATCATTATAACTCATAGCTAATCAAGCATGGCACAAGCAACTCTGATCTCTAATTGTCATTGCAAACATGTTTATTCATAATAAGCTGAATCAAGAACGACGGGCTCATCATATTTACAAAAACAAAAGAGGTCGAGTTCATACCAGCTTTTCTCATCCCAGTCAGTCCATCATATATCATCATAATTGCCTTTCACTTGCACGACCGAACGGTGTGAATAATAATAAGAGTGCATGTGCATTGGACTAAGCTGGAATCTGCGAGCATTCAATAAACAGGAGAAGACAAGGCAATATGGGCTCTTGGTTAAATCAACAATAATGCATATAAGAGCCACTTCAACAATTTAATTATAGTCTTCTCCTACTGACCCCCAAAGAAAGGAAAAGAAATAAAACTATTTACACGGGAATTCTCCCAACAAGCAAAAGAAGAACGGGAAATATTTTTGGGTTTTCTTTTTAGTTATTACTACTACAGCAGAAAAATAAACTACTACTATTTTTTTGGTTTTTCTTAAGGTTTAAAAAATACACAAGAAGAAAGCAGGAAAAGGAAAATAAACTAGCATGGATATTACAGTGAAAAAGTATGAGCACCGACATCTAGCAATGAGTGTGTGTGAACATAAATGTAATGTCGGTGAGAAATACGTACTCCCCCAAGCTTAGGCTTTTGGCCTAAGTTGGTCTATGGCCACAGCTGGCCTGGCGGATATCCATAGTAATATTTGTTGGGGTCGTACTATGATGATGAAGAATAGTTGGGCTCCTCGACTGGTGCAGGGTTCTGGTAGGCGTTAATAGCCGTCAACGGAACAAGGTACGTGCCTGCAATCAAATCAAACAAAGAAGGAGCAGGCAAGGTAATAGTCTCAGGATGATGTTTATTAAAGAACAATTGATATTTAAGCTCCCCTGCCCTATTTTTAACAATAAAATCATGTGCCACCATACTTTTATGATCTAGATAAACACGAGGCAGCACATTTTCTTCCTTATCAGCATGCCTAATAGGTATGTTAAAATGTGCGGCTAGGCGTGTGGCATATATGCGTCGAAAGATGGGGCCCTTAGTACGGTTCATATTTAACCGTCTAGCAATAACACCGCCCAAACTAAAAGTGTTATCACTATATAAACCTTGGAGCAGAATAATTAAATCAGGGATACTCAGGTTTCCGGAATTTCCGCTTCCAATTAAACAACGACTAGCAAATAATGCAAAGTAACGCAAAACAAGAAAATGTATGCTAGTGATTCGTGCATCGGAAACCTTCCTGGTTTCTCCTGCAGTGATATTATCAATAAACCCAGCCGCATCATCATGATGTGGTTCTTCTGTCTTGCCCTCAAAAGGGACTAAACAAACCAGACAGAAATCATAAAGTGACATTTCCTTATGCTCATCATATAAATGAAACACCACCGTAGGTGGTGAGTTCTTAGAATGAAAATGAAAGTTTTGCACAAAGGTATTTGCGAGTAAGAGATACTGATCTCATTGGTCGTGGAGGAAAGCGGTGAGGCCTGCATTGTGAGCCAATTCATGAAAATCTTCATAGATACCGGCTGCTCTCAAGAAATCATCAGAAGGCCATTCACACTCCCGAATCTCCGTGGTGCGTGGAAAATTATACTTAGGCTTCGGTGCCTTTTCCTTCGAGCTTTGGCTCGATGAGCCCCTCAATAATCTCCTCATCATTTTCTGAAAAATTCTGAAATTTTTAGTAACTTCAAAATAAAAGTGAACCAAACTCAATAAAACTGATAGCAACTACTCCTACAAGTGCCTAGAGCCGATATCAAGCATTAGAACTACTTGGAACCATATAAATTTGACATGCAAGCTCAAGAACATGGTCACGTATGCAGCACAAATTTGCAAAGAATAAAGCACTTGAACAAAAACTAATTGGACCAATGGAGGAGTCACATACCAAGGAATAATCTCCCCAAGCAACTTTGCGAGAGGTGCTCTGAGCAAGGAGATCGAAAATCACAGCAAAAGTGGCTGGAACTCGTGCTTGAGTTGGTTTTTCGGGTTTGTGTGAGATAGAGGAAGAAGATGGGTGCTGGGATAAGTGGAGGAGGGCCACCGTGGGCCCACGAGGCTGGGGGCGCACCCTGTAGGGGGGGGGGCACGCCCACCACCCTCGTGGCCAGGTGGTAGCTCCTCCCGCGGTAATTTTTGCATAGTAAATCCTCAAATATTCCCGAAAAAATCATATTAAATTGGCATCTCATTCTGAGGACTTTTATTTTCGGGATATTTTTATGTTGCACAGATAAGTCAGGAAACAGACAGAAAAATACTATTTTTACTTTATTTAATATAAATAACGGAAAATATAGAAAGGGTACAGAAGGTTTGTGCTTCTAGTTTCATCCATCTCATGCTCATAAAAAAGAATCCACTAACAAGGTTGATCAAGTCTTGTTAACAAACTCATTCCGATAATCATGAAACCGGAGAAATTTCGAATAACACTAAGTTACCTCAACAGGGATATGCACATCCCCAATAATAAGAATATCATATTTGTTCTTGACAGTAGGAAGAGGAAATTCAAAACCTCCAAATATAATCGATGGAATTTTTCCAATAGAGTTGATACTATGAACTTGAGGTTGTTTCCTCGGAAAGTGTACCGTATGCTCATTACCATTAACATGAAAAGTGATATTGCCTTTGTTGCAATGAATAACAGCCCCTGTAATATTAAGAAAAGGTCTTCCAAGAATAATAGACATACTATCATCCTCGGGAATATCAAGAATAACAAAGTCCGTTAAAATAGTAACGTTTGCAACCACAACAGGCACATCCTCACAGATACCGACAGGTATAGCAGTTGATTTATCAGCCATTTGCAAAGATATTTCAGTAGGTGTCAACTTATTCAAGTCAAGTCTACGATATAAAGAGAGAGGCATAACACTAACACCGGCTCGAAGATCACATAAAGCAGTTTTAATATAATTTCTTTTATTGGAGCAAGGTATAGTAGGTACTCCGGGGTCTCCAAGTTTCTTTGGTATTCCACCCTTAAAAGTGTAATTAGCAAGCATGGTGGAAATTTCAGCTTCCGGTATCTTTCTTTTATTATTAATGATATCTTTCATATATTTAGCATAAGGATTTGTTTTGAGCACATCAGTTAATCACATACGCAAAAAGATAGGCCTAATCATTTCAGCAAAGCGCTCAAAATCCTCATCATCCTTTTTCTTGGATGATTTCGGAGGAAAAGGCATGGGTTTCTGAACCCAAGGTTCCCTTTCTTTACCATGTTTCCTAGCAACGAAGTCTCTCTTATCATAACGTTGATTCTTTGATTGTGGGTTATCAAGATCAATAGCAGGTTCAATTTCTACATCATTATCTTTACTAGGTTGAGCATCATCAGGAACATTATCATTAATATTTTTTGTAGGTTCATGTTCATTACCAGATTGTGTTTCAGCATGAGACATAGAGATATCATTTGGATTATCAGGTGGTTCAGCAATAGGTTCACTAGAAGTTTGCACAGTTCTATCATTTTTATTCTTCTTCTTTTTAGAAGAACTAGGAACATCAATATTATTTCTTTGAGAATCTTGCTCAATTCTCTTAGGGTGGCCTTCAGGATACAAAGGTTCCTGAGTCATTCTACCAGTTCTAGTAGCCACTCTAACAGCATAATCATTTTTCTTTCTATTCATTTCATCAAGCACTTCTTTTTGAGCCTTAAGTACTTGTTCTACTTGAGTGCTAACCATAGAAGCATGTTTGCTAACAAGTTTAAGTTCACCTTTAATATCAGCCATATAATCACCAAAGCGTCTAATCATATAAGCATTTTCTTTTAATTTTCTACCAAAATAACCATTGAAGTCGTCTTGCTTATACATAAAGTTATCAAACTCATCCAAGCATTGACTAGCAATTTTAGTAGGAGGGACTTCAGACTTATCATATCTATAGAAGGAATTTACCTTTACTACCTGTGTCGGGATATCGGGATCAGGAGGTTCTTCAGTAAATAAATAATTAAGATCCTGTGTTTCTTCAACAGGCGGTATATTAAGTCCACATATTTCTTCAATAGGAGGTAAATTCTTAACGTCTTCAGCTTTAATACCTTTTTCTTTCATAGATTTCTTTGCCTCTTGCATATCTTCGGGACTAAGAAATAAAACACCTCTCTTCTTCGGAGTTGGTTTAGGAATAGGATCAGTAATTGGAGCAGGATATGGCTCAGGAGCTGGCTCAGGAGGTGCCCAATTATTTTCATTTGTCAACATATTATTCAATAGAATTTCGGCTTCATCCGGTGTTCTTTCCCTGAAAAGAGAACTAGCACAACTATCCAGGTAATCTCTGGAAGCATCGATATCAAGTATTTCAGGTTTCTTAAGAGGATGATCAGGCAAAGCATTAAGTAACTTGAGAAGCCTCCCCAAGCTTGTGGGAGACTCTCTTCTTTAATTTGCACAAAGTTGTATATTTCCCTCAAAGCAGCTTGTTTCTTATGAGCAGGGAAATATTTAGCAGAGAAGTAATAAATCATATCCTGGGGACTACGCACACAACCAAGATCAAGAGAATTAAACCATATCTTAGCATCACCCTTTAATGAGAATGGAAATATTTTGAGTATATAAAGGTAACGCAATCTCTCATCATTAGTAAACAGGGCAGCTATATCATTCAACTTAGTAAGATGTGCCACAACAGTTTCAGATTCATAGCCATAAAATGGATCAGATTCAACCAAAGTAATCATATCAGGATCAATAGAGAATTCATAATCTTTATCAGGAACACATATAGGTGAAGTAGCAAAAGCAGGGTCAGGTCTCATTTTATCTCTAAGTGATTCTTTGTTCCATTTAATTAATAACCTCTTAAGCTCATATCTAACTTTGCAAGCAAAAATAGCGGCAGAAGATTCCCTATCAAAAAGATAACCTTCAGGAATAACAGGCATATTTTCATCATCACTATCATCATCGTATCCAGATTCAATAATTTCTTTTTGTCTAGCCCTAGCAATTTGTTCATCAAGAAATTCACTAAGGGGCTCAGTAGTATCAGGCATAGAAGCAGTTTCATCATAAGTATCATGCATAGCAGAAGTGGCGTCATCGATAACATGCGACATATCAGAACGAATAGCAGAAGCAGATGTAGGTGTCGCAAACTTACTCATAACAGAAGGTGAAACAAGTGCAGAGCTAGATGGCAGTTCCTTACCTCCCCTCGTAGTTGAGGGATAGACCTTGGTTTTTGGATCTCTCAAGTTCTTCATAGTGATAAGCAGATATAAATCCCAAGTGACTCAAAGAATAGAGCTATGCTCCCCGGCAACGGTGCCAGAAAAAGGTCTTGATAACCCACAAGTATAGGGGATCGCAACAGCTTTCGAGGGTAGGGTATTCAACCCAAATTTATTGATTTGACACAAGGGGAGCCAAAGAATATTCTTAAGTATTAGCAGCTGAGTTGTCAATTCAAGCACACCTGGAAACTTAGTATCTGCAGCAAAGTGTTTAGTAGCAAAGTAATATGATAGTGGTGGTAGCAGCAACAAAAGTAAGGACAACAAAAGTAATGTTTTTGGTATTTTGTAGTGATTGTAACAGTAGCAGTGGAAAAGTAAATAAGCAAGAACCAGTATGTGGAAAACTCGTAGGCACTGGATCAGTGATGGATAATTATGCTGGATGCGGTTCATCATGTAACAGTCATAACATAGGGTGACACAGAACTAGCTCTAATTCATCAATGTAATGTAGGCATCTATTCCGTATATAGTCATACGTGCTTATGGAAAAGAACTTGCATGACATCTTTTGTCCTACCCTCCCGTGGCAGCCGGGTCCTATTGGAAACTAAGGGATATTAAGGCCTCCTTTTCATAGAGAACCGGAACAAAGCATTAGCACATAGTGAATACATGAACTCATCAAACTATGGTCATCACCGGGAGTGGTCCCGATTATTGTCACTTCGGGGTTGCCGGATCATAACACATAGTAGGTGACTATAGACTTGCAAGATAGGATCAAGAACTCACATATATTCATGAAAACGTAATAGGTTCAGATCTGAAATCATGGCACTCGGGCCCTAGTGACAAGCATTAAGCATAGCAAAGTCATAGCAACATCAATCTCAGAACGTAATGGATACTAGGGATCAAACCCTAACAAAACTAACTCGATTACATGATAAATCTCATCCAACCCATCACCGTCCAGCAAGCCTACGATGCAATTACTCATGCACGGTGGTGAGCATCATGAAATTGGTGATGGAGGATGGTTGATGATGACGACGACGAATCAACCTCTCTGGAGCCTCGAACGGCCTCCAAATCAGCCCTCCCGAGAGGTTTTAGGGCTTGGCGGCGGCTCCGTACGTAAAACGCGATGATTTCTTCTCTCTGATTTTTTTCTCTCCGAAAGCAAATAAATAGAGTTGGAGTTGGCGTCAGAGGGCATCCAGGGGGCCCACGAGGTAGGGGGCGCGCCCTGGGGGGCGCCCCCCACCCTCGTGAGAACGGTGTGGGCCCCCTGGTCTTCATATTTGGCGAGGCTTTTTTCTTATTTTTTCTAAGATGTTCCGTGGAGTTTCAGGTCATTCCGAGAATATTTGTTTTCTGCACATAAAACAACACCATGGTAATTCTGCTGAAAACAGCGTCAGTCCGGGTTAGTTCCATTCAAATCATACAAGTTAGAGTCCAAAACAAGGGCAAAAGTGTTTGGAAAAGCAGATACGATGGAGACGTATCAGGCTCCCAGGCGAATACTTCCTTGTTTGCTCGCAGGAAGTCCACCAACTCCTTCTCTTGATCTGGGACAAGGTCGGCGGCTATGATAAAGGTAGCGCCAGAGGCCCCGTCCACGTCGACTGGTATATGCTTTGTCTTGGCTTAACCTTGAGTGAACAACTGCTTCTTCTTGGTCGGTGCAGCCCCCTTGGCCCTGGGTATGGCCTTGCTGGCCGGGCAAGCTGCCGCCGTGGCCCTGAACCATGATCAGATGCCACCGAGGAGGGCCGCGACGATCGCGGGTGCTGGTCCCCCGAAGCGCGTGATGAAGAGGTCGTGTAGCTCCTCCCAAGAGGCCACGGAGGATTCTGGCAGATGGAGGAGCCAGGCGCGCGGCACACCGACGAGGGCCATCGGAAACCCATTGGCCATGATCTTGTCGTCGCCCCCGGCCTCCAGGACAGCCTCCTCGTACGCTAGCAGAAAGGCCGCCAGATCCGCCGCACCATCGTAACGGGGCGGCATCTCTGGCTTGAACTTGTGCGACCACTGCACCCACCGCAAGGCCGGGGTGAAGGCCCGGAGCTCCCCAGCGCCGCGGAGGGCGCCTGTCAATCCAATCGGGGAAGAGGCAACGTCCATGAGAGTCGGTCGGAGAGGCGAGGCCGTCGAGGGGCGAAGCTTCGGCGCACCCCTACCTGGCGCGCCAAATGTCGGATTTTGGGTTCCGGCAAAACCCTTGAGGTTCGAACACCAGGGTGTGCACGAAGATCTTCCCCCTCTCTAGCTGGCGCACTCAACGATCTCACGGCCTAGCTCGACGAACACAAAGAACAGGAGACACAAGAGTTTATACTGGTTCGGGCCACCGATGTGGTGTACTACCCTACTCCAGTGTGGTGCGGTGGATTGCCTCTTAGGATAAGGATGAACAATTATAATGGAAGAACAGGCTCCCGAGGAGAGTTGTTCTTGTGCTTCGTGAACTTGTGTGAGGCTAAGGATGGAATGGCTCCGATCCAAGATGAGAGATCTAAGATGAGATCCCAGCCCAAGATCAGATGCCTAGCTATGGTGGTGGCTAGTCCTACTTATAGAGGCTGGTCCTCTTCCCAAATATTGAGCGGGAAGGGATCCCACAACGGCCAATTTGAAGGGGGACAACTAGTACAAGCTATCCTGACAAAAGTAGTCTTCGCCTGCCAAAGGCTCCGGTGGTGACGCCATCTTGGGCTCCACGGTGACCTCCATCCTGCTGGTCTTGGTCTTGTTGCACCGATATGGAAACCTTTGCCTAATGCCTCGGGACTCCTCGCCTGCACTTGGCTCCTGAACACCAAAGAGGGAACAAGGACACTGTGCTCACTGGCGCCCACCTGGTCTTCATCGTCATGGCTTACGTCATTGGAACCTCACGAGGTTCGCCTTGCCTTGATCTCTCCACCCCTCGTGAGCCAGCCTAGTGAGGCCGCCCCTAAGGAGGTCTTGCATCATCCACCTCACGAGGCTTGGCCCCTCGCGAGGGTCTTGAATGTTTGCTGGTGAAGATGGGCCATACGGGGCCGCTGGAGGAGCCACACTGCGGGCCGCAGGCAGGCAAGTCTGCGGACCCCCGTTCCCAGAACACCGACAAGACCCCATGTAGATACTACAAAGGGTGTTTCGTCCTTCGCACTATGACCCTTAGCCAACGTCTCGGTTCCCGGAGGCAGTAGTGTGTGAGGGAAACAAGGCAATCGGACTATGCAGTTTTATTACTTTCACTTAGCCATAGAAGCTTGACTGCGGGGGCTAGTGACTAGCCCCCAATGTTTTGTGATGTTCGGGAGATCCAAGGTATATACCTTTATCACGTGTTTTTGTGCAAAGACAAACCCTTCGTATAACACAGGGTAATCGCTATCAATTTTGAGTTTGACACTTGTCATCAGATCACCGACCAGTTCTCGCTTATTATGACTGTCAGGTTTCGACTTTCTCCACTGAGGTACTTAACCAGGCTAGCTGGAAGTACAATCACAGTGGTCTTCCCTTTACCTTCTTATCCGAACGCGCGGAACGTAAGAAGGTAAGCACAGGATCCGGGCACCTCAACTATTGACCCAAGACATAATTCGGAACCGATTCATATAATGCAATATCCGAGATGCCGAACACGTAGAGAAAAGGTAGTGCCGGACTTTGATGCATAGGGTGAGTATTATGGACGAGCTCCTAGTCTATTAGCCGATTGCATCTTAGAAAAAATGTGTGCCAAACTAGTCGAAGAGCGGAAAAAGGTGCAATGTAAGTGTCGGTGTCAAAACCGGCAGATCTCGGCCAGGGGATCCTGAACTGTGCATCTAAGGCGGATGGTAACAGGAGGCAGGGGACATGATGTTTTACCCAGGTTTGGGCCCTCTTGATGGAGGTAAAACCCTACGTCCTGCTTGATTATACTTGATAATATGGGTATTACAAGAGTTGCTATACCACGAGATCGAAGAGGCTAAACTCTAGAAGCTAACCTATGGTATAATTGTATGTTGTCCTACGGACTAAAACCCTCCGGTTTATATAGACACCGAAAGGGGCTAGGGTTACACAAGGTCGGTTACAAAGGAGGAGATATACATATCCGTATTGCCTAGCTTCTCTTCCGCGCCAAGTAGAGTCCCATCCGGACACGGGACGAAGTCTTCAATCTTGTATCTTCATAGTCCAACAATCCGGCCAAAGGATATAGTCCGTCTGTCCGGAGATCCCCTAATCCAGGACTCCTTCAGTAGCCCCTGAACTAGGCTTCAATGACGATGAGTCCGACGCGCAGTGCTGTCTTCGGCATCGCAAGGCGGGTTCCTCCTCCGAATACACCACGGAAGAGTTTGAATACAACGATAGTGTCCGACCCTGCAAAATAAGTTCCACATACCACCGTAGAGAGAATAACATTTCCACAAATCTAATCTGCCGACACGTTTTGGCAGCTTGACATCATGTCATGGCCCGGTAATTCTTCGAACCGTTTTTCTTTAACCAGCCCCACACATAACGCGGGGTGGTTTCTTGACACGTCTTGTGAAAGCAGAGATCGTGTTCCCCTTATTACGGGATTCTCATCAATATGTACGTGGGTAACCCAACCGCGCCATCAATTACGGCGCTTGGGGGATAAGCGAGTTTTACCAGGCTAGTGGGGGCGCATAGTTTAGTCCGCCCTTATAAAGGGATAAGATTTCACCTTTTTCTACCAACGCCTTCTTCCTCCTTGCTCATCCATTCTCGCACATACGAGCTCCAGCGCCCAAGTCCGCATCCTCCTTCTCAACTCTCTCCAAACATGTCCGGAGTGGGAGGCAAGTGGATGGCCTCCTCCGTCACGGAGGGGCACATCAAAAAGTTACGTGGAGCCGGATACTTAGCCACGGACATCGCGCACTGGCTTCCAGCCGTGGGGCAGGTCGTCCCTACCCCGGAACCTCATGAAAGGGTGGTTTTCCTCCCCCACTTCGTCCACGGATTGGGGTTTCCCCTCCATCCATTCGTTTGCGGCCTCATGTTCTACTACGGGCTGGACTTTCATGATCTGGCCCCGAATTTCATCCTCAACATCTCGGCGTTCATCGTCGTGTGGGAGGGTTTCCTCTGCATCCGGCCCCACTTCGGCCTATGGCTGAAGACCTTCAATATCAAGACGAAGGTTGTAGGCGGCCAACAAGCGGAATGCGGCGGAGCCATGGTGGGCAAAATGCCCAACGTTGCATGGCTCGAGGGCTCCTTCGTGGAGACCGTAAAGGGGTGGCAATCGGGGTGGTTCTACATCACCGAGCCGTATGACACCAACTGGGTGGCGGCCCCCGAGTTTCGATCTG
This sequence comes from Triticum monococcum, assembly GCA_034509565.1. NCBI lineage: Eukaryota > Viridiplantae > Streptophyta > Magnoliopsida > Poales > Poaceae > Triticum > Triticum monococcum. The sequence continues at coordinate 181,615,991 of CM067843.1, read as the reverse complement.
GAATCCCCACGCGGGTCACTTCCCAGAAGGAGAAGGGCCTGTCCTAGGGTTCATCAGTGGAGCTGGACGGACTCCAGAAGTGTATCCGGAACATGACAAGCAAGAAACTCAAGCTTGTCAACATAGTCCAGGTCATGTTCTTCCGTCGGATCCTCCCGTGTCAACAACGGGATTTCAACTTATGGGAGTTTGACCCAGCCCGGCACCAGACTCTAAGCGAGCTCTTCGACATGACGCACAAAGACGTCTAGAGGGTGCTGTTCAAGGGCGTCGAGGTCCCTCCCTCTCTCACCGAGGACCGCGGGCTAAGCTCAAAGCTCCCTGTGAATCCGATAAGTTCTGTACACCTGGTAGGATATTTATTTCCCATATCTTAACCATGTGCGGGGTCTGAGCTCCCATGCCTTTAACAGGCTGGGTGGAGGCATCAGAGCAGATTGACTGTCCGGCCCCTCTGCCCAAAGACACTGCGAACGCTCTCCTGACGGAGATGCGGACTACGGCTCCTTATGAGGTGTCGGATAAGACCAAGAAGAAGTCCAAGGGAACCCGAAAGAGTTCCCGGAGACAGGTGGTATTGGACTCATCGTTCGATAACTCTGAGACGCACTCCTCCCACGAAAATGAGGAGGAGGAAGATGAAGATGCTCCCCCTCCAGCCGGGGGAGACAAGAAAAGGAAGGCCGCCCCAACCGGGGAGGCCGAAGGGTCCAAGAAAGGAAGGACTCTCCTTCCGGACTGCTCCACCATAGCCGCCGAAGGCGAAGACGAGTGGGTGCTCAGGGCCAAGCCCCTGGCGAAGTCGTAAGTATTCGGATACCAGAGTAACTCATAGCATACCTTTGTCGCACTGCTTTTCCTTACGCCGAATATGATTATGCAGACCGCCCCAAACCCATATCGACGTATCCTCGTCGGACGGTTCCTTGGACTTGTCGGATATGGATAGCGATCCACTTCTGACTGCCTCCTCCCCTTGCCCTACGGACAATGCCGAGGTATTGTCTGAAGGGGCACCGAGCCGGGGGGAGACAGTCCCGGAGGCGCCTCAAGGCGACCTTCCGGACTCCAGGAGCAAAGGGAGCAAGGCTCTTGTGGACTCCAAGTTCGGCTCTCAGCTGAACACCGCACCGGAACCTCCAGTGGTTCCGGAATCGGGCAGGCGCCCCCTCCCAAAAGGGGTAAGACGCCCGTGCCGGTGACCTCTGTCCATCCAGAGGCACCGGACAACCTGCTAGGAACGCTTCGCGGCGCTTTCATCGACGAAGAGCACCGCACAATTATGAGTGCGGTGATCAAGAAGATTCAGTCCGCCAAGAGCGGACTGAATGAAGCCTATGCCAGCCTTCTAACAGGCTTTGAGGTAAGTATTTAAAATATAAGAAAAATATTACCGCATAGACAGTAGCCCCTGATGCTCTATTTGGTGTTCACAAAGAAAAGCCGAATAGAGGATCGAATAATATCTGCAGGAGTCTAATATATGTATGTCTATATGCGTATGCAGGCTTCGTTGCTGACCTTTGTCGCACTGACTGCGGAGGTTGCCATACTGAAGCAAGACCTCGAGGGGTCCGAGAAAGAGCTCGGCCTTGCCAAGAGGAAGCTCGAGGAGAACAAAGGTAAGTAATACCTTGTCTATATATATATATATAAAAGATGTGATTGCGAAATGACAGGATCATCATGAATGTGCCAAGGGCCACGACCAAAGTGGCGACCCTAAAGCAAGCGTTGTCCAAGGCCGAAGACAAAGCAACCAAGGAGCGCACCGAGCAGGAAAAGCAAGAGGCACGGGTGGGCGAGGTGCAGCAAGAGCTCCAAGCTCTCGTGACGAAGCACGAGGCGTTGGAGCTTGACTCGAAGACGCGAAAGTCTGAGCCTGCCGCGGCCCTTGAGAGTGCAAAGAATGCCAAGGCTGAAGCCCAAAAGGCCCTCCAGGAGATTGAGGCGATGAGGAAGATAGCAGCGGGTAAGGCATTCAATATGGAAAGCAAGCATGTGAAAGTAAATTTCTTGTTACTTACCCGAGTCCAGAGCTCTCCAGGAGCATTCGCAGATTTGCCCTGCAGCGTGTCGGACGCCGCGAAGTTTTACCAGGCCGAGGAGGGAAGCTCGACGGAGAAGCTGTTCTGGTCTCAGTATACTGCGACTGAACACCCGATGCCTATGAGCGACCAGCTGAAGCAGCTGATCGAGCTGCACAAGGCGGCCGAACAGGCCATGAGGGGCCTTATAGTTCGGATGTGGCCTGGCGACTCCCTTCCCAATAGCTACTTTGGCTTGGGTGAGGCGGCTTATGGATGTCTACCCATGGCTGTAGGCCATAAAGCGGTCCATTTGTATCGAGGGTGCATGCGGGGCCTTTTCCCGTGCGAAGGTGCACTGGGCCAAGATGGACGCTGAGAAGCTGGTGAAGGAAGGGCTGCCGCAGGGCAAGGAGCATCGCCACCCCGAGATGTATTATGAGCATGTCCTGAAGGGTGCCCATCTTGTAGCGGACGAGTGTGCGAAAGATGTAATATTTGAATGAACTTGCCCGTGTGATCCTGTAGTATGAACCGCTTGTTTGAATTTAAAATATTACCTTCTGTTCGGCTGTTTATCAAATCTGAGAGATGGCTAGTCATCGGCTTCTGCCCCCATGCCACGAGTGCTGGGGTGTTCGGGATAAACCTGAGCACTCTTTTCCCATTTTTGGGTCCTTCGAGCGAGGTGCTCAACACAACGAACAAGGCAATGGGACTATAATGCTTTATCATTCTCACTTAGCCATAGAATTCTATAATTTTAAATTTTGGTGAAGCCCCTAGTATTCGGAAGGCCGAATTCGGGGCGCTATACACGCCTTAAGCCGGACAAAGCCTACTCCTCGCTCTAAGCGGCATAAGTCTTTAGGGACTCGAAACCTCTCAAACAGCGACCAGTCTCTCGCCTTATCATGACAGTCAGTTTTTGCTTTCTCTACTAAGGTGCTTAGCCCAGCTGAATCGGCGCACAATCGCAGTAGTTCTCCCAGTGCTACCTTAGCCAATATAGAGGAACGTAAGGTACCAAAACATGGGAGCCAGGCAAACCCAACTATTGATCCAAGACATGATTCGGAGCTGATGCATATAATGCTATAAGTTCGGGGTGCCGCACTGTCGAAAGTGTTCGGACTTCTCACGCCGTATTATGGGGTATGCTTAAGCCCCTGGCGTATTGGCCGTACCAGAGTGTACGGGTGCTGAATGTCATGAATGAACATATATATATATATATATAAAGAAGAATAGAGAATGCGATAATAGTCTAGCGCTATGCATTGTTTATTCAAAAAGGTGCATTAAAGCAGAATGATACAAGTAGTGCGATAAGCAAAAAGTAGGACTATTTGACATGTCCCCTCCAAGGGCAAGCTGAGGAAGGGTATGTAAAGCAGGTATTTCACTCGTTGTCAGAGACCACCTGGGAGTTCCGTGGTGCAATGTAGCTTTCCGCCTCCTTGGTTGTTGCATCGTGTGTCCGGCAACTGTACTGCCGGACGGGGTTTCCAGAGATTAATGTCCTGAAAGAGAGAAAAATAATAAGGTGGGAAGCCCCTAGTGCGGTTGAGCCACGTCTTGGGGTGTGCCGTAGTCGTGCCCCCTCCCCACCTGTGCGCATGGTATTTTCAATGCGTAATTGTGTACGCGGGGCACGGATTTTGCCGTTTGGCTGGGACTAGGGTGGGGGCCGCATTGCTATGCGAGCTTGGAACGTGCCAGGCGGTCTTTCTGTCGATTACTCCGGGCGCGCTTGAAGGAGTCCGGGTCTTTATTCGCCAAACTGGTGGATTGCCTTAAGAGGGTGCTTTGTGCTTCTGCTGCGAGGGCCGCAGTGTGCTCCTCTGTGCGGAGAGAGCGCTCTGTGTTTCCATTGACTGTGATGACCCCCCGAGGTCCTGGCATCTTGAGCTTGAGGTACGCATAATGCGGTACTGCATTGAATCTCGCAAATGCGGTTCGCCCGAGCAGTGCATGATAGCCACTGTGGAACGGGACAATATCGAAGATTAACTGCTCGCTTCGGAAGTTAACCGGGGATCCGAAGACCACTTCCAGCATGACTGAGCCCGTGCAATGGGCCTCTACACCTGGTATGACGCCTTTAAAGGTTGTTTTTGTGGGTTTGATCCTTGAGGGGTCTATGCCCATTTTGCGCAATGTGTCCTGATAATGCAGATTCAGGCTGGTGCCACCGTCCATAAGGACTCGAGTGAGGTGAAATCCGTTGATGATTGGGTCTAAGACCAGTGCGGCGAATCCGCCATGACGGATACTAGTGGGGTGGTCCCTGCGATCAAAGGTGATCGGACAGGAGGACCATGGGTTGAACTTTGGGGCGATTGGCTCCAACGCATATACGTCCCTTAGCGCACGCTTCCGCTCCCTCTTGGGGATGTGGGTTGCGTATATCATGTTCACCGTCCGCACTTGTGGGGGAAACCTTTTCTGTCCTCCGGGGTTCGGCTGCCGGGGCTCCTCCTCGTCATCTCTATGTGACCCCTTATCTTTGTTTTCGGCATTTAACTTGTCGTCCTGCTTGAACACCCAACAATCCCTGTTCGTGTGGTTGGCTGCCTTGTCGGGGGTGCCGTGTATTTGACATGAGCGCTCGAGTATACGGTCCAAACTGGACGGGCCCGGAGTGCTTCTTTTGAATGACTTTTTCCGCTGACTATGTTTAGAGCGACTGAATCCGGCATTGACTGCCGTATCCTCGGTATTTTCGCTGTTAATGCAGCGCTTATGTTTGTTGCGACGTGACCTGCCATTGCCATCCTTGGTGTCCAAAGTACCATGGTTCTTTTGTATGTTATTGCTTTGAGCCAGCCAGCTATCTTCTCACGCGCAAAAGCGGGTCATGAGTGTCGTGAGGGCTGCCATAGATTTCGGCTTTTCCTGGCCAAGGTGCCGGGCGAACCACTCATCGCAGATGTTGTGCTTAAAAGCTGCTAGGGCCACTGCATCCGGACAGTCGATGATTTGATTTTTCTTTGTTAGGAACCGTGTCCAGAAGTGCCTGGCCAATTCCTATGGCTGCTGAATTATGTGGCTCAAGTCATCGGTATGTGGTGGTCGCACATAAGTGCCCTGGAAGTTGTCAAGGAATGCGGCTTCCAGATCTTCCCAACAGTCAATGGATTCTGCTGGCAGGCTATTGAGCCAATGCCGAGCTGGTCCTTTGAGCTTGAGTGGGAGGTATTTGATGGCGTGTAGATCATCACCGCGGGCCATGTGGATGTGCAGGAGGAAGTCCTCGATCCATACCGCAGGATCTGTTGTGCCGTCATATGATTCTATATTTACGGGTTTGAAACCCTCTGGGATTTGATGATCCATTACTTCGTCTGTGAATCATAGGGGGTGTGCGACGCCTCTGTACTGGGCTATATCGCGATGTAGGTCAAATGTGTCTTGTCCGCTGTGTTCGGCCCGGCCGGACTTACTTTTACTGTATCCGGCGTGACGGTTATCGTCTCGTATAGTGGCGCGCCCTCGCGATCCGTAGATCGATCTTGCTGTTTTGCTTTGTCCTCCAATATGTCTCGCAGGTCTGGCGTATTTCCCCATCCCTTGACATTTTTATTTGAGTGGCGTCGGGGTGCGGGCTGAAGTTTTGGCTGGAATGCCTCTTTGTCGCGGCCATGAGGTGGCCAATTAGCCGCGTCATACGCTGGAGATGTAGGTTTTGGTGCTTCCTCCTCTAGTCGGGGTAGCAACCTGCGCTTTGGGTAACTCTTGGAGGGGCGTTCGAGTTTATAATCCTCGGCCACAAGGACTTCAATTCATCTATCAGCTAGCAAATCATGATCAGCTTGAAGCTGCTATTGCTTTTCCTTAAAGCTATTTGCCGTGGCTATAAGCCGGCGCTTGAAGCGCTCTTGTTCAATGTGATCCTTAGGCATGATGAATTCGTCATCGTCGAGGCTTGCCTCATCTTTGGAGGGAGGCATGTAATTATCATCCACCGCTTCTCCATCTGCCGCTCTCTCGGGAGGGCTGGCTTCTCCATCCTCCTGCCCTAAATCTTGCAGGAGGGGATTGTTGTCGTCTTCGACACTGTCCGGAGTGCTATTATCTCCTATGCCGGTGTCACCGCTTTTGCTTTGGCGAGACTTAGAGCGGTGCCGCTGACGTCCGTGCTTGGGTTGCTTCTTGGAGGGGTCATCCTCTGTTGTCCCATCGCCAGTGCCTTCTTTGGGTGTGTCCACCATATATATGTCATATGACGAGGTGGCTGTCCAGTGCCCTGTGGGCAGTGGTTCCTCTTCGTCTCCGGCATCGTCATCCATACCGTCGATGTCCTCGGAGTCGAAGTCGAGCATGTCGGTTAAGTCGTCGACAGTGGCTACTAAGTGGGTGGTGGGTGGGCGGCGAATTTCTTCGTCATCCGCATCCCAATCCTGCCGGACGTAGTTCGGCCAGGACTTTCTTGACAAGGAGAGAGACCTTAATGAGTTTAGTATGTCGCCGAAGGGCGAGTGCTGAAAAATATCCACGGAGGTAAACTCCATGATCGGCGCCCAATTGGATTCGATAGGCACGGGCGCAGGCAGTTCGGAGTCCATGGCCGGGGAGGGATCCGGTAGTTCGGTGTCATGGCTCCCGTGAAGGGTAAGGTCGATACTCGGCTCGATCGCTGACAAGAGTGCAGCCTCCGTGGCGGGGTCTATCCACCCGTCCATGGATGGCGCAACTGGCTCCGAATTGAGGGTCGGAGCAGTTGCCGTCGCGATCTCCTGGACACTGTCCGATGGCAGAGCTAAATCATGCTCATCGTGACCGTGTGGCGCACTAAGCGGGGGCTCGAATCCGTAGAAGATCAAGTCTCCAAGGATAGCGGTTGTGTAGTTTAAGCTTCCAAACCGGATCTGGTGGCCAGGGGCGTAACTCTCGATCTACTCCAGATGGCCAAGCGAGTTGGCCCGCAGTGCGAAGCCGCCGAATACAAAGATCTATCCGGGGAGAAAAGTCTCACCCTGGACTGCATCGCTATCGATGATTGAAGGAGCCATCAAGCCTAACGGCGGTGACACAGAGGAACTCTCAATGAAAGCACCAATGTCGGTGTCAAAACTGGCGGATCTCGGGTAGGGGGTCCCAAACTGTGCGTCTAAGGCGGATGGTAACAGGAGGCAGGGGACACGATGTTGTACCCAGGTTTGGGCACTCTTGATGGAGGTAAAACCCTACGTCCTGCATGAATATACTTGATAATATGGGTATTACAAGAGTTGATCTAACACGAGATCGGAGAGGCAAAACACTAGAAGCTAGCCTATGGTATGATTGTATGTTGTCCTACGGACTAGAAACCTTCGGTTTATATAGACACCGGAAGGGGCTAGGGTTACACAAGGTCGGTTACAAAGGAGGAGATATACATATATGTATTACCTAGCTTGTCTTCCACGCCAAGTAGAGTCCCATCCGGACATGGGACGAAGTCTTCAGTCTTGTATCTTCATAGTCCAACAATCCGGACAAAGGACATAGTCCGGCTGTCCGGAAACCCCCTAATCCAGGAGTCCCTCAGTAAGTAACTGAGAGAGGACCGTAGAAGGTGGTCTTTATTTCCCTTGAGCTCAGGACGTCTATCCTTACAAGTCAAAATGCCAAAGCATCTGTTACAGACACTTTATAAGAAGAAGAGAATTTTTTTGCAGATGAAAGCTTTACACACGGCCTTGGTGTGTGGTTTGTTATCCATACTGTACCCTGCTGCATGTCTGCGCCTTTGCTTCTGTTAGGAAGAAGAATTTCGTGGAGGGGGGACTGAAAATCGGTCGACGGGCCCTTAACAAGGAGCCTTGAGAGGTCGCCGTGCTATTCTGGCCTAATGCCGGATAGGTCCTAGATGGTACCTTTCGGTGTTCAAAGACATGTGTGACCATAGTTCGGTTGAGCCGAACACTTGTCATTTAGTTTAAGCCCCATGGCTGCCCATGGTATTTTGAGTGTGATGTTGAGCCGACGAGGAACGGAATGTGCGACTGGGGTGGGCGTGCTGTGGGTAGTGTACCCTATTTATGTGAAGCATATGGTGATGTCGCTTGAAGCTACGTCGGTATTTCCCCAAAGAGGAAGGGATGATGCAGCACAACGGCGGTAGGTATTTCCCTCAAATGTGAAACCAAGGTTATAGAACCAGTAGGAGAACCAAGCAACACAATGTAAACAACAACTGCACACAAATAACAACTTCTCACAACCCGACGTGTTAAAGGGGTTGTCAATCCCTTCCGGGGTACGGCGCCTCAAGATAGGCAAACGGACGTGAGGTAAATTTGTAGTGGATTGATAGATCGAACGCCAAATAAAATAAATAAGAATAAATTGCAGCAAGGTATTTTTGTATTTTTGGTTTAATAGATCTGAAAATAAATGCAAAGGTAAAGTAGATCGCAAAGGCAAATATGTGAGAAAGAGATCCGGGAGCCGTAGGTTTCACTAGTGGCTTCTCTCAAGAAAAAATAAATGGTGGGTAAACAAATTACTGTTGGGAAATTAATAGAACTTAAAATAATCATGACGATATCCAGGCAATGATCATTACATAGGCATCACGTCCAAGATTAGTAGACTGACTCCTGCCTGCATCTACTACTATTACTCCACACATCGACCGCTATCCTGCATGCATCTAGTGTATTAAGTTCAAGGAGAAACGGAGTAATCCAATAAGAACGATGACATGATGTAGACAAGATATATCTATGTAGAGATAGACCCCATCGTTTTATCCTTAGTAGCAACAATACATATGTGTCGGTTCCCCTTCTGTCACTGGGATCAAGCACCGTAAGATCAAACCCACTATAAAGCACATCTTCCCATTGCAAGATAAATAGATCAAGTTGGCCAAACAAAACCCAAATATTGGAGAAGAAATACGAGGCTATAAGCAATCATGCATACAAGAGATCAAAGAAACTCAAATAACTTTCATGGATATAAAAAGATAGATCTGATCATAAACTCAAAGTTCATCGATCCCAACAAACACACCGCAAAATAGTTACATCATATGGATCTCCAAGAGACAATTGTATTGAGAATCAAGAGAGAGAGAGATAGGAAGCCATCTAGCGACTAACTACGGACCCAAAGGTCTACAAAGAACTACTCACGCATCATCGGAGAGGCACCAATGGAGGTGGTGAACCCCATCCGAGATGGTGTCTAGATTGGATCTGGTGGTTCTAGACTCTGCGGCGGCTGGATCAATATTTCGTCGACTCCCCTAGGGTTTCTGGAATATTGGGGTATTCATAGAGCAAAGAGGCGGTCCGGGGGCACCCGAGGTGGGCACAACCCACCAGGGCGCGCCTGGGCCTCCTGGCGCGCCCTGGTGGGTTGTGCTCTCCTCGAAGCACCCCCCACGAGCAGCCAGGGTCCATTATGTTCCTTCTAGTCCAAATAATATCTATGTAAATTTTCGTTGCATTTGGACTCCATTTGATATTGATTTTCTGTGATGTAAAAAACATGGAAAAAATAGCAACTGGCACTTGGCACTATGTCAATAGGTTAGTACAAAAATGATATAAAATGATTATAAAACATCCAAGATTGATAATATAACAGCATGGAACAATGAAAAATTATAGATACGTTGGAGACGTATCAGCATCCCCAAGCTTAGCTCCTACTCGTCCTCGAGTAGGTAAGTGATAAAAACAAAATTTTTGATGTGGAATGCTGCCTAACATTTCATATCATATTTCTTTCTTTATAGCATGGACATTTGGACTTTTATATTGTTGAATGCAATAGTGTAGTTTTGACATGATAATTTAAATACTCAAGCATATCAACAAGCAGCCATGTATTTCAAAATATCAATGCTAAAATTAGCTATCCCTAGCCCATCATGCTCAATCATTGACCCATTCATGAAACACACTCGCATATTAGCTACACCCAATACTCAAGTATGATCATATTGCCTCCTAGTTGGTGCTTTTATAAGAGAAGATGGAGACTCAAATTCAAAAATACAAATTGCATAAAGTAATAGAAAGGCCCTTCGCAGAGGGAAATAGGGATTTGTAGAGGTGCCAGACCTCAAAGCGAAAAACTTAGAGATAAAAACATTTTGGGAGGTGTATCCTTCCCACCAACAAAAACGACTTAGAGTTCCCAACACTTTCCATGCTAGATATATCATAGGCGGTTCCCAAACAGAAAATAAAGTTTATTCCTTTTTCCACCATACTTTCACTTTTCATGGATAACCATATCCACGGGTGCCATCCATACCAACATTTTCCAATGAATTTGTTATTTGACAACATAAAGTAAATTCATTTTCTTCATTTCGGGACTGGGCATCCCTAATACCTTTGTGTTACTCTCGTGCAATGACAAGTGAATAAACACTCATCGTGAGAATAACACATCCAACATGGAAAATATTAGCCACCCCTCACCGCTCCATGAGCGAAACAAACACACAAAAGAGAAGTTTATTTTGGAAGTTAGAGATGGCACATGAAAATTTTCTTAGAACGGCAAAAGAATACCGCATATAGGTAGATATAGTGGACTCATGTGGCAAGACTGGTTTAAAGGATTTTGGATGCACAAGTAGAGATCATACTTAGTGCAAAATGAAGGCTAGCAAAAGATTGAGAAGCAAACAACCAAGAAACAGATAATCTCATAAGCAAGCATCAAGCATAATTAACACTAAGTAATGCATCACAAGTAGGACATAATTTCGTTGCATGACTATTGACTTTCGTGCTTGCATAGGGAATCACAAACCATAACACCAATATTCTTGCTAAAGCATAATTACTCATCAACATAACTCACATATCACATCATCATACCTCAAAACTATTACTAAGAATCAAGTTTATTTTGTCCAGTGATCTTCATGAAAGTTTTTATTATATCCTTCTTGGATATCTCTCACATTGGGACTAATTTTCATGTGTTGCTTTTCATAAGCTCAAACAAATATAAGTGAATACCATGAGCATAATATTTCTTTCTTTCTCTCAAATTAATTTAAGTGAAGCAAGAGAGAATTTCTTGAATATTTTACTAACTCTCAAATAAATCTAAGTGAAGAAAGAGAGCATTTCTTCACAAATACTAAAGCACACCGTGCTCAAAAAGATATAAGTGAAGCACTAGAGCAAGTCCATAGCTCATAAAAGATTTAAGTGAAGTAAAGAGAGCAATTCTAACAAGTCATGACATAATTTTGGCTCTCTCAAATAGGTGTGTCCAGCAAGGGATCAAGACTTAAAACACAACATAAAAAAAGAAAAGACTCATATCATACTAGATGCTCCAAGCAAAACACACAGTATGTGATGAATAAAAATATAGCTTCGAGTAAAATACCGATGGTCGTTAGAAGAAAGAGGGGATGCCACTTGGGGGCATCCCCAAGCTTAGTTGGTTGCTTATTTTTGGATAATAGCTTGGCATGCCGGGGCATCCCCAAGCTTAGGCTCTTATACTCCTTATCCCTTCATCCATCGTAAGATAACCCAAAACTTGAAAACTTCAATCACACAAAACTCAACAAAACCTCCATGAGATCCGTTAGTATAAGAAAATAAATCACTACTATAAGTGATGTACCAAACCAATTCATATTTTGTTTTTTCATTATATCTACTGTATTCCAACTTTTTTACGGCAAAAATCATCAAAGAAAACCATAGAGCCATCAAAATAAGCACACAACGCAAAGAAAACTGAATCTATCAAAATAGAACAGTCTATAGCAATCTGACTATTCCGAATACGTCTGTAACTCCAAAAATTCTGAAACATTAGGACGACCTAAGAAATTTGTATATTGATCTACTGCCAAAGGAATGGGTATTTTATCGCTCCCTAGTTAAAAATGAGAATTATTTCCGCGAGCACAAAAGGTTTCTGTTTTTTCAGCAAGATCAAACAACTATCACCCAAGAAGATCCTAAAGGCTTTACTTGGCACAAACACTAATTAAAACATAAAAACACAATCATAACAGTAGCATAATTGTGCTAACACTCAAGAATAGGAAGCAAAAAGAAAAAATAAATTTTATTCATTGGGTTGCCTCCCAAGAAGCGCTATAGTTTTACGCCCTTAGCTAGGCATAAAGCAAGGATCTAAGTTTTGTCTGCCAAAATTTTGGCAACTTTTGTAAGGGTTTTCACAAACCCAAGAGGCTCTTTATGCTTCCCTAAATTCTTTGGGAGAGAAACCATCTTAAGATCTAGAATATCCAATCGCTTGTTGCAAAGAGTAATCATGGTATTCATGCGATTGATACTACCATTGAGGTGTTTGAGGGGTTCATTATATTTCTGTATTTCAACCATATGTTTATGCAAATCACCAAGTTTGTCCAACATTTGAGCTCCCTCAGGGGTAAAAGGAAACCCCTTCTTTTGAGGTGGAATTCCCAAAATTCCTTCTGAAATTTCATAAGCAGCATTAGCATGAAGCTCAATAAAATTTGCTTTAGCGACAAAATCTAAAAATTGTCTATGATGCAAAGCCAATCCGATGGAAAAATTCCAAAGCAAGACCTTAGCTTCCCCCTTTAAATTGGAAATACGATAAGATTCCATAAGCCTATACCAAGCATCTTTCAAATTTTCTCCTTGTCTTTGCTTCAAGTAAAGCACTTCAAAATCTGGTGACAAAGGAGAAGTAGTCACGCTAGCCATTAAGACCAGGAAGCAAGAAAACGGCGAACGAAAAAGAGGGGTGAATAAAACAACAATTTTTTTGTGAAGTGGGGGAGAGGAAAACGAGAGACAAATGGCAAATAATGTAAATTGCAAGGAGATGAGATTTGTGACTAGGAACCTGGTATATGTTGAAGATCCTCCCCGGCAACGGTGCCATAAATTCCTTTTGATGTCGCTTGAAGCTACATCTGTATTTCCCCAAAGAGGAAGGGATGATGGAGCACAGTGGCCGTAGTATCTCCCTTAGATGTGAAACCAAGGTTATCGAACCAGTAGGAGAACCAAGCAACACAACGTAAATAGCACCTGCACACAAATAATAACTTCTCGCAACCCGATGTGTTAAAGCGGTTGTCAATCACTTTCGGGGTACGGCGCCTCAAGATAGGCAAACAGACTTGAGGTAAATTTGTAGTAGAATTATAGATCAAACGCCAAATAAAATAAATAAGAATAAATTGCAGCAAGGTATTTTGTATTTTTGGTTTTGTCGGCATCCTAGGAACGGGGGTCCCCAGACTTGCCTGCCTGCGGCCCACGGCATGGCTCCATCAGCGGCTCCGTACGGCCCATCCTCACAGCAAACACTGAGGACCCTCACGAGGGGCCAAGCCTCGCGAGGTGGATGACACAAGACCTCCTCGGGGGCAGCCTCACCAGGTTGGCTCGCGAGGGGCGGAGAGACCAAGGCAAGGGGCACCTCATGAGGTTCCTGTGACGCAAGCCATGACGACCAAGGCCAGGCGGGCACCAGGCAGGCGCCAGCGCGCACAGTGTCCTTGTTTCCTATTTGGTGCTAAAGAGGCAAGTGCAGGCGAGGAGTCCCGAGGCATCAGGAAAAGGTTTCCATATCGGTGCAATGTTACCAAGACCAGCAGGACGGCAGGACGGAGGTCACCGTGGAGCCCAGGACGGCATCACCACCAGAGCCTTTGGCAGGCGAAGACCATCTCTTGTCAGGATAGCTTGTACTAGCTGCCCCCTTCAAATTGGCCGTTGTGGGATCCCTTCCCGCCTAATATTTGGGAAGAGGACCTGGGCCTTTATATATAGGACTAGCCACCACCGTAGGGAGGCAGGTCATCTTGGACCGGATCCATTCCACCAAGGCCACCACACAAGCTCACCGAGCACAAGAGCACCTCTCCTCAGGAGGCTGTTCTTCCCTTGTAACTATTCATCCTCAGCCCAAGAGGAAATCCACCACACCACATTGGAGTAGGGTATTACACCACATCGGTGGCCCGAACCAGTATAAATCTTGTGTCCCCTTGTTCTGCGAGTTCGAGCGCTGAGCCTTGAGATCGCGGTGAGGGCGTGAGCTAGAGGGAGGAGAGATCTTCATGCGCACCCCAGTGTTCGAACCTCAAGGGTTTTTCTAGAACCCGAAATTCGACATTTGGCGCGCCAGGTAGGGGTGTGCTGAAGCTTTCCTTTCGTTGATCTGCGTTCCACCGCTCCACCGCATCCATGTGAGACGCGCGTCGAGCCCGCGCCGAGCGCCAGGCCGCCTGTGTCGCTCAGACATCCCCTGTTGGGGGGCCTCCCCGTCATTTTCCGTATCATGTTGCCAAGGACACTACCGGCCCGCAGTGAACAAGCAGCAAGCATCATCACTGCACCCCTTCGTGCGGCAGGACGGCCGCACCGCCACCCCGTCGCTGACTCCGGCCGGCTTAGCGTCTCACGCTCACCGCGCACCCGTGGCCGCGTGGGCTGCGCTGCTCATGGCACGCGAGCTCCTGCACTACCGCCCGGCCGACGACCTCTACGAGGACTGGTTAGACCGCATCGCCGAGCTCGTCAGCACTGCTGGGGGCTCTCCTACACCATCCCTCTCGCTGCCTCGCCCACCTCTAGCCGTGGCCAATGTAGCTCACGGAGCGCCTCCACCGCCTCCGCATCAAGACGACGCCCTCGTGCCAAGAGGAGCAGCTCACGGAGCGCCATCGCCCCCTCTGCATCAAGACGGTGTCCTCGCCCCAAGACGCACGGTCCCGCGATGTGATCCGCCACGCCGTGTGCCCGCGCACGAAGAAGGAAGCTACCAAGAGGTTTCCTGGCCGCAAGAAAACCCTCCAGCGCTCCCGGCACCACGACAATGCCGCGTGCCCCCTGCGCCGACGGTGCGCAAACATCAAGGGCAGGCTCCACCCCTGCAGAGGGCCCCGGTGACCACCGCGGGCTGTCGCGCCTTTGCTCTCGAGCTGCACACCGTTGTTTGGCCAAGCAAGTTCAAGCCAGATCTGCCTCTGGGCTACAACGGCACCCCCGACCCCGCGAAGTTCCTGCAGCTCTACGGGCTAAGAATTGAGGCGGCCAACGGCGACGAAAAATTCATGGCGAACTGGTTTCCCATGGCTCTCAAGGATGGCACCCGCTCATGGCTCCTCAACCTACGGGATCAATCTCCTCCCAGGGAGAGATGTGCAACAGCTTCATCGCCAACTTCCAGGGTACTCGCAACCATCCTCCGGCCGCGGGTGACCTGCGCCGCATCAAGCAACAACTGGGAGAGACCCTGCAAAAGTACATCCAGCGCTTCAACAACGTTCGTCTCAAGATCCCCAAGGTGAGGGACGAGGCCATCATCTCAGCATGCTCCGATGGCGTCCGCGACGTCAAGATGAAGGAGGAGCTCGCCATCCACGAGGAGATATGCATGACTCTAGAGTTGTTCAACATAGCAACCAAGTGTGCAAGAGATGAGGAGGGGCGTCTCTCCCTCCTCGAGCTCCCCGCTGCCAACCCAGAGGAGAAGAAGGCCAAGATCAAAGACGCGAAGCGCAAGGGAGTGGCCGTACTCGCGGCAGAGCCAGACATGAAGCGCGGCTGGGACCACCCCGAGTCGTCCAAGGGCAGCCGTCCGTTCTGTGCCTTCCACAACGCACACAGCCACAACACTAATTATTGTCAAGAGCTCAGGGCCGTCCGAGATGGACGCATTGGTCGACACCTCGAGGCAACGACCGGGGCTACGGCCGAGGAGGAGGACGAGGTGGAGGACGCTGGGACGACCGTGGCCCCCGCCAGGAGTGGCGCGACCGCCCTCGTGAGGACCACTGGCAAGAGCAGCCTCGTGAGGGCGCCTGGCGCGACCAACCTCGCGAGGACCGTCCTCAGGGCAATGCCGACCTCCTTCTGCTGCCGCCATCACCAAGAAGGAACGACGATCACCATCAGGACAAGGGGGCTGGGGGCTCCCAGGAATCGCGCGCCATCGCTTGCATCTTGGGTGGTGCTCAAGCCCCGGCCTCCCAGCGCATCTTCAAGCAGTCCTCTCGCGAGGTGAATGCCGCCCTCCCCAGGCTCGAGGCCACGCGCCCGCTCAGGTGGTCCAAGTACGCCATCACCTTCAGCTCAGTGGAACAGCTCAAGTGCGCGGCGACTGCAGGTGTCCTCCCGATGCTATGTTCACCCGTCATCAGCAATGTCCAAGTCACCAAGACCCTCATTGACGGCGGCGCGGGGCTCAGTGTCCTGTCCATCGAGACGTTCGACAACCTCCAAGTGCCATACGATCAACTTCAACCCACCAAGGCCTTCTCAGGAGTGACTGACGGCTCCACCACCCCAATAGGGCAAGTTCGTCTCCCTGGCACCTTCGGTCAGCGCGACAACTACCACACCGAGCCCGTCGACTTCAACGTCGCCCACATCCGCCTGCTGTACAACGCCATCCTTGGGTATCTAGCCCTGGCCAAGTTCGTGGCAGTGACCCACCATGGTACAACGTCCTAAAGATGCCAGGAAGCGGCAGAATCATCACAATCCCCTATGAAGAAAGAGATGTGGTGTGCTCCCACGAGCGCACCTTCCAAGCTGCAGCAATTGAAGACCCTGACAGCAAGGGTGCGTACCCTCCTGAGGCCACCCCCAAGAAGAAGAAGCAACTACTCCGCACAGGGCCTCAGGGAGCGGCGCCTCTAGCAGTGCCACATCAAGATTGGCGCCCGCACCTCCCTCCAAGTTGGCCCAAAACCCACCAAAACCCTCTCCATCATCTAGAGCGTTCGATCACGATCGCGTGGCCGCAAACCGCACCTCATTTGGACTCTCCTAGCTCCCTCTACCTATATATATGTGGCCTCCCCCAAAAAATTAGCGGATGAACCCTAGCTTTCTTCCACCTCCAGCCGCCGGACATGTCCATCCCGGACCGGACATGTCCGCGCCGCCCTCCTCAGCGAATCCCGCTTCGCCACCTGTCTCCGCCGCCTTCTCTCTCCTCACCTGCGCCGCGGCGGCCCTACGGGCCCAAGGCCGGCCCGCCCGGCCCGAGCGCAGCCGCGCGCCTTCCCGCGGCCTCTCGAGGCACGCGCCGCCCGCTGGGGCGCGCCGCCCACCCGCCTCCTCGCAGCTCCGCCGTGGAGCAGCTGCTCCGGCCGCCGCCACTGCGACGCCGGCCGCCGCCACTGCGATGCCGGCCGCCGGACCTCCACCTCGACGCCGCAGGTCACGCCGGCGACCACGCCCGACACCGCCGGCGCCGCCCCCGTCCTTCTCCGGCCTTCTCCGGTCTCCCCCGCGACCTCACCACCTCGCCGGAGTAGAAGCTCCGGCCGGCCAACCTCGAACGCCGTGTCGCTACAGTGCCGGCCCGATCTAGATTTGAGATCCATTTGCCTCGGTTGACTTTGTCCTCCCGAAACCCTAATTTTTGCCCATGTTCATCGGATCGTAACTCCTCATCTGTAGCTCCGTTTTGGGCATATAGCATATCAAAATGTTCATCTCAGAGAGTACATCATTTCATCTCATTGCATCATTTTCATTTGAGTTCGTCTTGATGCCCGAAATGCTGTTAGAAGAAGGCTATTTGAGATAATTGTCAGATCTGCTGCTCCAATTAGATATTTGTCATTTTTGCCATGATTATTGTGTGCATGATATGCCCATGAGCTCTACATGTGTTTTGTTATATGTTTTGCCATCTACCCAGAGGTGCAACCCATGTATTTTTGTGATGTGTGTGGTGACTAGCACAAGCTTGCAAAGTGAGGCATCCGTTAATGCTGATTTCAGGGACTTAGCATTTCCACTAAGTCCTTGACCTGTTTATCTCATATGGCCATATGTTCATGTTGTTTCCTAGTGATCCGTGCCTCTTTTGAGGATGATCAGTAAGGATGTTTTGTTAATCTTGTAGTTCTCTATCCATCCATGTCTTTGTTTGAAATTATGGAGCACCCTAGCTTGAGTCAATCGAGCTCTACTTTTGCTATTTCGTGAATCTGGGCAGATTGTCTACTTGTTAGCGATTTTGCCGAGAATGTTGTAGTTGATCCGTGCATGCTATGTTATTGTTCTTGCCATGTATAGATTGCATTTTGTGTATTCTTGATGGGTGTATGCTTAGATTGTCATGACTTGCTCTGTAGTGAGTGCATCGAGCTCGTAAACATGCCTACTTGATATCTGTTTTCAGCATGCTCCAGTTTTCACCAAGTCTGTGATCTGTTTATGTTTTTGCCGTGTTCACATGCTTGCAAATGTATTTTCTGATACCTTTTGGCTCAAGGTCACTAAGGGACTTCTGTTAAGCTCTTTGAGTAGCTCCATTCCATGCTTTACTTTGCCATGTTAAGTTGCTGTAGCATATAGTTTTCATGCTCCAAAGAGTGCTATCTGATCCGAAATTACAGACAAGTGTTAATTTCACTAAGTCTGAAATCTGTTTGCCAAATGCATTTTTGCCATGCTTGTTTGAACCTGCTAATGGATGAATTGGCCGTAGCTCGGTGTTCCTATTTTGTTAAGCATCTTGAGAGGATCCCTGCCATGTATTTTTTTGCCATGTTTGAGTGCTGTAGCATATTTAACTTGTTGCATTTAGATGGCTACTTGCTGTTAATCGCAGACCGGTGCCATATTTGAATCGCTTGCCATTTCCAAACCGTAACTCCGATTCTGGTGATCTTTATATCGATTTCAACCAAAATCACCTCATCTTTCCAGTGGCACTCTTGGATTTCCAAGTTGAGGCCAGGTCCAATGATTCCTTCGTGTGATAGTTGTTTACTATGTTGTGTGCTTCTTTCCGGTGTTTGCTTCTTCGGGTTGGTTCCGATAACATCGCCTTTGTGAGGACCCGTTCGTCTACATCCGTTTGTCTTCTTCATGGATTCGTTCTTCTTCCTTGCGGGATTTCAGGCAAGATGACCATACCCTCGAAATCACATCTATCTTTGCTTGCTTAGTTGCTCGCTCTTTTGCTATGCCTATGCTGCGGTACCTACCATTTGCTTATCATGCCTCCCATATTGTTAAACCAAGCCTCTAACCCACCTTGTCCTAGCAAACCATTGTTTGGCTATGTTACCGCTTGCTCAGCCCCTCTTATAGCGTTGTTAGTTGCAGGTGAAGATTGGAGCTTGTTCCATGTTGGAACATGGATATTTTGTTGGGATATCACAGTATCTCTTATTTAATTAATGCATCTATATACTTGGTAAAGGGTGGAAGGCTCGGCCTTATGCCTGGTGTTTTGTTCCACTCTTGCCGCCCTAGTTTCCGTCATATCGATGTTATGTTCCCGGATTTTGCGTTCCTTACGCGGTTGGGTTATAATGGGAACCCCTTGGCAGTTCACCTTGAATAAAACTCCTCCAGCAAGGCCCAACCTTGGTTTTACCATTCGCCACCTAGCCTTTTCCCTTAGGAATCACGCATCCCGAGGGTCATCTTTATTTTAACCCCCCTGGGCCAGTGCTTGTCTAAGTGTTGGTCCGAACTAGAGTCCTTTGCAGCGCCACCTCGGGGAAACTTGAGGGCTGGTTTTAGCTGTACATAGTGTTCATCCGGTGTTGCCCTGAGAACGAGATATGTGCAGCTCCTATCAGGATGTCGGCACATCAGGCGGTCTTGCTGGACTTGTTTTACCATTGTCGAGGATGTCTTGTAGAACCGGGATACCGAGCCTGATCGAAATGTCTCGGGAGGAGGTCTATTCCTTCGTTGACCGTGAGAGCTTGTCATGGGCTAAGTTGGGACACCCCTGAAGGGTTTTGAACTTTCGAAAGCCGTGCCCGCGGTTATGGGCAGATGGGAATTTGTTAACGTCCGGTTGTAGAAAACCTAAAGTTGACCTTAATTAAAATACATCAACCGCGTGTGTAACCGTGATGGTCTCTTTCCGGCGGATTCCGGGAAGTGTACACGGTGTTGGAGTTATGCTTGATGTTAGTTGCTTAGGATCACTTCTTGATCATACTTTCTCGACCGTGCTTTGCCTTCTCTTCTCGCTCTCATTTGCGTATGTTAGCCACCATATATGCTAGTCGCTTGCTGCCGCTCCACCTCATACCTTTTACCCTTCCTATAAGCTTAAATAGTCTTGATCGCGAGGGTGTGAGATTGCTGAGTCCCCGTGACTCACACATACTTCCAAAACAAGTTTGCAGGTGCCGATGTTACCGAGCAGGTGACGCAGCCAAGCTCAGGAGGAGCTCGATGAAGATCTTGTACTTTGTGTTGTTTCGTTCTAGTTGATCAGTAGTGGAGCCCAGTCGGGACGATCGGGGATCTGTGTAGCATTTGGGGTAGTCTTCTTTTATTTCGGCTCCGTAGTCGGGCCTTGATTGTATTTGGATGATGTAATGTTTTATTCATGTAATTGTGTGAAGTTGCGAATGTAAGCCAACTATGTATCGCTTTCCCTTGTGTATTACATGGGTTGTGTGAAGATTACCTCACTTGCGACATTGCTTTCAATGCGGTTATGCCTCTAAGTCGTGCTTCGACACGTGGGAGATATAGCCGCATCGAGGGCGTTACAAGTTGGTATCAGAGCCTTCCCCGACCTTAGGAGCCCCTTTGCTTGATCATTTTTAGCGGCCGAGTTGTGTCTAGAAAAATGTTTTGAGTCATTTAGGAATTATATATCGGAGAGCTTAGGAATTCTTTTTACCTCCCAGTCTCCTCATCGCTCTGTTAAGGCATCCTGACATAGAGTTTCGACTCTTCCCTTCTCAAATTTCACTAATTTTTTTTTAGGATCACGCGGGTATCTTGGAATCGTTTCGATGGTTCTGTGACGAGAACATTGTCTTGGTGCCTCCTGTTAGGGGTTTTGTGGCAGTGTCTCGGGGAGTTGAGCTCCGAGGTGTTGTCGTCACAATTTTATCGTTGCAGTTCTAGAATACCCGAGTTTAGTACGCCGACATCGAAAATTTCTTTTATGTAGTTCGTTGGTGAGATAACCTCGATGCCACCTAGTACTGGGGCGGGAGTTCAGAAGTATTGCCATAACTCGTATAACGGATGCTTTTCGAAGGTTGAGGTAGACGATTTCCGAAGGTTTCTTGGTTATGTGTTGAAGGATGGATACAGCTGGATGTAGGATTTGCTAGATTTGGGTGAGATATTATGCTTCCCCTGTATCCCCAACACCTGATTGCATAACCGGAAAGTTTCAGGAGTTTATAAGTGGGAATTCAAGTAGTTCTTAGGATATCTTTCCAACAGATAAATGATATGAAATTGGGGTTCGACGTCTAGTGGTCCGCCTATTCACGGTTGGTTTTATAGTGGTCTCGTTGTGTCTTAAAGAGACCTTGGCTATGCCGACTCGGGGACACTTCGTATGTCATGTGCACTGCCTTATACATAATGGTGTTGTACAATCAAGCCCGTGTAGGCCCCACCACGAAAACTTCGGACGAAATATCTATCATATGTTTGTTCCGGCTTACTCTGGAAGCCAATCCTTTGTTTTGTTTTGAGTTGTGGTATTCGAGTTGCTTCGAAGTCAAATGTTGATTCCATACCTTTCCTAAGTGGTGTTCTCATATTCCTATGTGGATACTAATACTTCATGATAATCGAGATTGTCATGTCAATCTTTTTCTCAACCGGTGTGTTTCTCTTCAAGTGGATCCGATCATTTCAACATCCGCAAGATCAAGTATTAGTTCTTCTCAACGGTGTTCATTTCTTCCTTCTCCAAGTTGTCTTTGTTTTTCCCACCCACCCACCCCTTTCTCGTGAAGGACTCAGATTTCTTAATCGAGTATCCATCTTATTGATGTGAAGCCTCTCCATTCTTTTTCTATCAATATTCTTATTCGGTGATTCTCATGAAGATTCTAATGGAGCTTCAAGTTCGTCACTCTTCACTCGTTCTCTTCTCCGGTGGATTCTAGTCAAACTTTGTTGATCATATATTTTCCTTGTTTCAATACCTTCTCATACCGGTGCACCTCATAATCATCTACTCCTCGCTATTCATTTGTTTCGGAGTGCCGAAGATATCTCGGAAGATTCATGTTTCCACTCTGCTTTCATTCAAGATCTTTCGAGGATGTCACCTGATTCAAGCCATTTAATTCAACCGGTGGAACCTCTCTTTTAAATCGTTCTACGGTGTTTCTTTTGAGTGGGCCCTAACCCACAGGTCTCTTCCGAGGATCTTACCTGACTCTTCTAATTTCTACCAGAGTTATTCTCAAATCCATTTCGAAGTTTGACGTAAGAATGAAGTTTTCATCAGTCAAATGTTTTCTCCAAGATCTATCAAATTCTTTTCATCATTGGTTCAACTTGCCTATTCTTCTTTACTCCGGAGTTTCTCAACAATTCACAGTGGTGTTTCTCGTCGTCTTTCTCATCATTTGAAGACCAAAGAAGATTTTGCCTCCATATATTATCCGTTCTCTCAGAGATTCGTGGTTCTAATTCGAGGCCACCCTCTCATAATTGTTTGAATGTGAGAATTCTTTTCAAATATCCGGAGAAATTCAGGAGCCTTTTTCAGTTTGTTCATTCGGAGCCCATCATTTAAGAAGACTTATTCATACTCAACTTTCAGCTATGGTTCTCCAAATCTTACTGGTGCTTCGTTCAAGTTTTCTCTAATCAGTTCGTGATCCCTTCGTTCTCATGTACCTAGTTTCTCTCAAGCATCTCCGTTCATCTGCCAATTCTTCCCGGTGATTCGTTATCTTTTATTCGTTCATTTTCAATTCTTACGGTGGTTCTTCCAAGATTTTGTCTTCCTTCGTTCATCATATCAATTTATTCGTTGTTTCAACCCGACCGGTGGTTCATGGAAGACCTTTCAAAATTGACGCTATATCTATCTTAATCCTTTCTACGAGAATAAGTAGTATGCCAATTCCATTGCTTGTCATCAATTTTAATTGGTGAAGGATACACATAATGTAATTCTTATTCTTGTTTCATCGAGTTTATTCAATTACTGTTTTCCGGAGTGGTTCATCGTACTTATTCTTGGTTTTAAGTGCTCATCTTTCTTTCCCGGAGTTCCAAGCTCTAATTATCACGAAGATCCATCTAAATCATTGCAAGGCTACAACCTTATTCTTTTATCCTTCATTTTGGATGTTCATTCTTTTCTTATCGGAATTCTTCAATGAGGCTTTACATGACTGGTCATCAAGGACTTAAATCTTTCTCGAAGTTCTCATCAAGATTCTTTTCAGAAGAGCTCAAGTTTTCTTCATCTTGCAATCCGGAGTGCAATTTCTTTCTATCGTATCTTTGGAGGTGGTATTATGCCATTCTTGATAATTTGAGTTCATGTTTCATGATTCACATGCTATTAAGAGTGAGGTATTTTAAATCCATCAATCTCGTCATTGGAGTTACCTTGGGTTATATTTCACCTAGAAGGACCCAAGTTCTTCTTTATCCTCCCGGTGAAATACTTTTTCATCTCCTTGTTCATACCAATCCAATTCTTTTTCCCGTGAGTGGCAGGTTGTCACTCATAATTGGAGTTGTATTCCATAAGACCATATCAAGCGTATTCTTTTCGTTGTTGGTGTTCCAACAATTCCGTTCGACCCTTCTCCTAAAGATGCCTTTTCAAACTCTTTTGTGGCACAAGTTGGCTTTTTCTTCTCCATTCGTTTATTTCAATTACCTATCTTCTATTCTTCCATTCCGAAGGCATTGTGATGTTGCTCTCTTCAACCCATCTTCTTGTCTTATCAGGATCGTGTTCTTTTCGTGCTTATCCTTTTAACCGGAGTGTTGTGTCCTCTTTTCAAGTATCCTCCCATCTTTTCAAGTTCAATTCCTTCCATTTACAGTCGGAATGCTGTCCAAATTATATCATTCTTAATCCTTCTCTATGTTGTTTTAACCGGAGTGGTTTCAATATATATCTTGCCCTTCAACCTCAAGGTTTTTCGCAATGTTCTTTGTCCCTCTTTTCTAACGGAGTGTTTTCGACTTTGTTCACCTTCGTTGTATTCTTTTCTCGAATTTGTTCAACCTCTCAAGGTTCTTTGGTTTCACTCGTTTGTCAAAGGAGCAACTTACTTTTACCTCTTCTCTTTCTCTTCCATTTTTTTTCCTCCGGTGCCATTCTAGATCTCAGGATGAGATCCTCTTGTAGTGGTGGAGTGTTGTAACGCCCCGTGACTGATGTGCCAGGTGTCCTCCAGTTATTCACTATTGTTTCCTTGTCATTGCTTGCGTGTCATGCATTGCATATCATGTCATCGTGTGCATTTCATTTGCATACATGTTCGTCTCTTGCATCCAAGCATTTTCCCCATTGTCCGTTTTGCATTCCGGCACTCCGTTCTCCTCCGGTGGTCTTTTCTACCTTTCTTTCATGTGTGGGGATTAAACATTTTCGGATTGGACCGGGACTTGCCATGCGGCCTTGGTTTACTACCGATAGACCGCCTGTCAAGTTTCGTACCATTTGGACTTCGTTTAATGCTCCAAAGGTTAACCGAGGGACCGAAAAGGCCTCGTGTGTGTTGCAGCCCAACACCCCTCCAAGTTGGCCCAAAACCCTCTCCATCATCTAGAGCGTTCGATCACGATCGCGTGGCCGCAAACCGCACCTCATTTGGACTCTCCTAGCTCCCTCTACCTATATATATGTGGCCTCCCCCGAAAAATTCGCGGATGAACCCTAGCTTTCTTCCACCTCCAGCCGCCGGATGTGTCCATCCCGGACCGGACATGTCCGCGCCGCCCTCCTCAGCGAATCCCGCTTCGCCACCTGTCTCCGCCGCCTTTTCCCTCCTCACCTGCGCCGCCGCGGCCCTGCGGGCCCACGGCCGGCCCGCCCAGCCCGAGCGCAGTCGTGCGCCTGCCCGCGACCTCCCGAGGCACGCGCGACCCGCCGGGGCGCGCCGCCCATCCACCTCCTCTCAGCTCTGCCATGGAGCAGCTGCTCCGACCGCCGCCACCGCGACGCTGGCCGCCGGACCTCCGCCTCGACGCCGCAAGTCACGCCGGCGACCGCGCCCGACACCGCCGGCGCCGCCCCCGTCCTTCTCCGGCCAGATCCGGCCTTCTCCGGTCTCCCCCGCGACCTCACCACCTCGTCGGAGTAGAAGCTCCAGCCGGCCATCCTCGAATGCCGCGCCGCTACAGTGCCGGCCCGATCTGGATCTGAGATCCGTATGCCTCGGTTGACTTTCTCCTCCCGAAACCCTAATTTTTGCCCATGTTCATCGCATCATAACTCCTCATCCGTAGCTCCGTTTTGGGCATATAGCATATCAAAATGGTCATCTCAGAGAGTACATCATTTCATCCCATTGCATCATTTTCATTTGAGTTTATCTTGATACCTGAAATGCTGTTAGAAGATGGCTATTTGAGATAATTGTCAGATCTGCTGCTCCAATTAGATATTTGTCATTTTTGCCATGATTATTGTGTGCATGATATGCCCATGAGCTCTACATGTGTTTTGTTATATGTTTTGCCATCTATCCAGAGGTGCAACCCATGTATTTTTGTGATGTGTGTGGTGACTAGCACAGGCTTGCAAAGTGAGGCATTCGTTAATGCTGATTTCAGGGACTTAGCATTTCCACTAAGTCCTTGACCTGTTTATCTCATATGGCCATATGTTCATGTTGTTTCCTAGTGATCCGTGCCTCTTTTGAGGATGATCAGTAAGGATGTTTTGTTAATCTTGTAGTTCTCTATCCATCCATGTCTTTGTTTGCAATTATGGAGCACCCTAGCTTGAGTCAATCGAGCTCTACTTTTGCTATTTCATGAATCTGGGAAGATTGTCTACTTGTTAGCGATTTTGCCGAGGATGTTGTAGTTGATCTGTGCATGCTATGTTATTGTTCTTGCCATGTATAGCTTGCATTTTGTGTATTCTTGATGGGTGTATGCTTAGATTGTCATGACTTGCTCTGTAGTGAGTGCATCGAGCTCGTAAACATGCCTACTTAATATCTGTTTTCAGCATGCTCCAGTTTTCACCAAGTCTGTGATCTGTTTATGTTTTTGCCGTGTTCACATGCTTGCAAATGTATTTTCTGATCCCTTTTGGCTCAAGGTCACTAAGAGACTTTTGTTAAGCTCTTTGAGTAGCTCCATTCCATGCTTTACTTTGCCACTTTAAGTTCCTGTAGCATATAGTTTTCATGCTCCAAAGAGTGCTATCTGATCCGAAATTACAGACAAGTGTTAATTTCACCAAGTCTGAAATCTGTTTGCCAAATGCATTTTTGCCATGCTTGTTTGAACCTGCTAATGGATGAATTGGCCGTAGCTCAGTGTTCCTCTTTTGTTAAGCATCTTGAGAGGATCCCTGCCATGTATTTTGTTGCCATGTTTGAGTGCTGTAGCATATTTAACTTGTTGCATTTAGATGGCTACTTGCTGTTAATCGCAGACCGGTGCCATATTTGAATCGCTTGCCATTTCCAAACCGTAACTCCGATTCCGGTGATCTTTAGATCGATTTCAACCGAAATCACCTCATCTTTCCAGTGGCACTCTTGGATTTCCAAATTGAGGCCAGGTCCAATCATTCCTTTGCAAATCATGCATATGCATCGCATCTCGGATCCCGCATATCATACCATGATCGTGTGATAGTTGTTTACTATGTTGTGTGCTTCTTTCTAGTGTTTGCTTCTTCGGGTTGGTTCCGATAATGTCGCGTTTGTGAGGGCTCATTCGTCTACGTCCGTTTGCCTTCTTCATGGACTCGTTCTTCTTCCTTGCGGGATTTTAGGCAAGATGACCATACCCTCGAAATCACTTCCATCTTTGCTTGCTTAGTTGCTCGCTCTTTTTCTATGCCTATGCTGTGATACCTACCACTTGCTTATCATGCCTCCCATATTTTTAAACCAAGCCTCTAACCCACCTTGTCCTAGCAAACCGTTGTTTGGCTATGTTACCGCTTGCTCAGCCCCTCTTATAGCGTTGTTAGTTGCAGGTGAAGATTGGAGCTTGTTCCATGTTGGAACATGGATATTTTGTTGGGATATCACAATATCTCTTATTTAATTAATGCATCTATATACTTGGTAAAGGGTGGAAGGCTCGGCCTTATGCCTAGTGTTTTGTTCCACTCTTGCCGCCCTAGTTTTCGTCATGTCGGTGTTATGTTCCCGAATTTTGCGTTCCTTATGCGGTTGGGTTATAATGGGGACCCCTTGATAGTTCGCCTTGAATAAAACTCCTCCAGCAAGGCCCAACCTTGGTTTTACCATTAGGCACCTAGCCTTTTCCCTTGGGAGTCACGCATCCCGAGGGTCATCTTTATTTTAACCCCCCCCCCCCGGGCCAGTGCTTATCTAAGTGTTGGTCCGAACTAGAGTCCTTTGCAGTGCAACCTCAGGGAAACTTGAGGGCTGGTTTTAGCTGTACGTAGTGTTCATCCGGTGTTTCCTTGAGAACGAGATATGTGCAGCTCCTATCAGGATGTCGGGACATCGGGCGGTCTTGTTGGACTTGTTTTACCATTGTCGAGGATGTCTTGTAGAACCGGGATACCGAGCCTGATCGGAATGTCTCGGGAGGAGGTCTATTCCTTCGTTGACCGTGAGAGCTTGTCATGGGCTAAGTTGGGACACCCCTGCAGGGTTTTGAACTTTCGAAAGCCGTGCCCGTGGTTATGGGCTGATGGGAATTTGTTAACGTCCGGTTGTAGAAAACCAGAAGTTGACCTTAATTAAAATACATCAACCGCGTGTGTAACCGTGATGGTCTCTTTTCGGCGGAGTCCGGGAAGTGA
Source organism: Triticum monococcum (assembly GCA_034509565.1). Lineage (NCBI taxonomy): Eukaryota > Viridiplantae > Streptophyta > Magnoliopsida > Poales > Poaceae > Triticum > Triticum monococcum. The sequence goes on along the minus strand of CM067843.1, from coordinate 181,588,272 downwards.
ACACGGTGTTGGAGTTATGCTTGACGTAGGTTGTTTAGGATCACTTCTTGATCATACTTTCTTGACCGTGCTTTGCCTTCTCTTCTCGCTCTCATTTGCGTATGTTAGCCACCATATATGCTAGTCGCTTGCTGCAGCTCCACCTCATACCTTTTACCCTTCCTATAAGCTTAAATAGTCTTGATCGCGAGGGTGTGAGATTGTTGAGTCCCCGTGACTCACAGATACTTCCAAAACCTGTTTGCAGGTGCCGATGTTACCGAGCAGGTGACGCAACCAAGCTCAGGAGGAGCTCGATGAAGATCTTGTACTTTGTGTTGTTTCGTTCTAGTTGATCAGTAGTGGAGCCCAGTCGGGACGATCGGGGATCTGTGTAGCATTTGGGGTAGTCTTCTTTTATTTTGGCTCTGTAGTCGGGCCTTGATTGTATTTGGATGATGTAATTTTTTATTCATGTAATTGTGTGAAGTGGTGATTGTAAGCCAACTATGTATCTCTTTCCCTTATGTATTACATGGGTTGTGTGAAGATTACCTCACTTGCGACATTGCTTTCAATGCAGTTATGCCTCTAAGTCGTGCTTCGACACATGGGAGATATAGCCGCATCAAGGGCGTTACACGAATCCAAGGGTCCGGCAACACATGTCTCATAGGAGGTGAAGTCAGTATTCAGCTCTATCGCCGCTGGGTGTGCGGCCTCCGTGGCGGGGTCCATCCACCCGTCCTCGGACGGCACGATCTACTCCGGAACACCGTCCGACGGTAGAGCTAAGTCATGCTCATCGCGACTGTGCGGCGCACCTGACATCGGCTCTAATCCGTCGAAGATCAAGTCTCCGTGGATGTCTGCAGTATAGTTCAAGCTTCCAAACCTGACCTGATGGCCAGGGGCGTAGCTATCGATCTGCTCTAGATGGCCAAGCGAGTTGGCCCGCAGTACGAAGCCGCCGAATACGAAGATCTGTCCGGGGATAAAAACCTCACCCTGGATCGCATCATTGCCAATGATCGAAGGAGCCATCAAGCCTTATGGTGACGGCACAGTGGAACTCTCAATGAAAGCACCAATGTAGGTGTGAAAACCGGCAGATCTCGGGTAGGGGGTCCCGAACTGTGTGTCTAAGGCGGATGGTAACAGGAGGTGGGGGACACGATGTTTACCCAGGTTCGGGCCCTCTCAATGGAGGTAATACCCTACTTCCTGCTTGATTGATCTTGATGATATGAGTGTTACAAGAGTTGATCTACCATGAGATCATAGAGGCTAAACCCTAGAAGCTAGCCTATGATTTTGATTGTTGTTGTCCTACGGACTAAACCTTCGGTTTATATAGACACCGGAGGGGGCTAGTGTTACACAGAGGCGGTTACAAGGGAGGAGATCTACATATCCGAATTATCAAGCTTGCCTTCCACGCAAAGGAGTGTCCCACCCGGACACGGGATGAAGTCTTCAATCTTGTATCTTCATAGTCGGACATTTCGACCAAAGGATATAGTCCGGCTGTCCGAGGACCCCCTAATCCAGGACTCCCTCATCCGCCATGGAGACGATGAAGCAACGGGACGCGGAGCGGCGGAAGGGAAGCTTCGGCGCCCCCCTACCTGGCACGCCAAATGTTGGATCTTGGGTTTCGGCAAAACCCTCAAGGTTCGAACACTGGGGTGCGCGCGAAGATCTCACCCTACCAATCCACAACCTAGCTTCGCGAAGATCTCAAGGGCTAACTCGACGAACTCGCAACACAAAGGACGCCATCACCTTCAGCTCAGTGGACCAGCTCAAGTGTGCGGCGACCGCATGTGTCCTCCCGATGCTTTGTTCACCCGTCATCAGCAATGTCCAAGTCACCAAGACCCTCATTGACGGCGGCGCGGGGCTCGGTGTCCTGTCCGTCGAGACGTTCGACAACCTCCAAGTGCCATATGATCAGCTTGAACCCACCAAGGCCTTCTTAGGAGTGACTGACGGCTCCACCACTCCAATAGGGCAAGTTCGTCTCCTTATCACCTTCGGTCAGCGCGACAACTACCACACCGAGCTCGTCGACTTCAACGTCGCCCACATCCATCTGCCGTACAACGCCATCCTTGGGTATCCAGCCCTGGCCAAGTTCATGGCAGCGACCCACCATGGTACAACGTCCTCAAGATGCCAGGAAGCGGCAGAATCATCACAGTCCCCCTGCGAAGAAAGAGATGCGGTGTGCTCCCACGAGCGTGCCTTCCAAGCCACAGGAATCGAAGACCCTGACAGCAAGGGCGCGTACCCTCCTGAGGCCACCCCCAAGAAGAAGAAGCAACTACTCCGCATAGGGCCTCATGGGAGCGGCGCCTCTGGCAGTGCCACAGCAAGATCGGCGCCCGCTCCTAGGGCACCTCCCTCCCTCGCATAGGAAGGCGCGCTCAGCGCCCTCCTCGGGCTTGGCTCGACGGTGCTCTTCTGGAGGGCCTCAGACCTGGCCAACCTCACGAGGGAGGCGCTCGGGCAACACGTGGAGGCATGCTTCGCATCACGTTTCCCTCAGGAGGGCACCGGGCGAGGAGCGCCCGACGCTCAGGAGTTCATTGTCAAGACCACCAAGGAGCTTCAGGAAGGAAGGGAAATACGCGGTGACAGCCGCTCACCTGGTGTAGGTCCCCAGCCAGGCGAGGGTGGCGAGCTGTGCATCTGCATTGACATCACAGGGCTCAACAGGGCCGCATCTCAGGAGCGCTTCTGGCCTTCGCACGCTAACTAGTGCGAGATCCCGCGTCACAGCTATGTTCGCATGCCATTTGGCCTACCAAGCGTGGTAGCTGCCTTCCAGCGCAACCTACGGAGCATCTTGGCAACCCAGGATGCCAAGCATCACGCGGTCCTGGCGGAGATGGCGACGGTCCTCAGGGAGCCACTCAAGCCCCCAGAGCCTGCCGGGGCTTAGGGTGATGGAGGCTCGTGAGGAGCAACTTCTTCAGCGCGCGTGCCTTCAGCTACCCCAATGCTCATTCGACAACCAAAGCAGGTGACATTTTTCAAGTACATTCAGCTGGGAGCGCCCCTCGGGCTGCATTATTCCCAGGTCGCGTGTGCCCATCCCTGCGGCATGTATCCTTTTTACGTCTCTAGCTTACTTTACTGGGGGCGCCCCTCGGGCTGCATCATCCCCAGGCCGCTCGGTTCTGTCCCAGCGGCATGTATCGTTCTCACATCTATCTAAGCTATCCGGTTCCCATGCATGAGTTATTTATATTCATCACTTGTTTGGTTGCCTCATACTTTTATATCATGCTTTTATATTTTGCATCATGCTTTTATATTGATATTTATTGCATTATGGGCTGTTATTTCACATTATGTCACAATACTTATGGCTATTCTCTCTTATTTTACAAGGTTTACATAAGGAGGGAGAATGCCGACAGCTGGAATTCTGGGCTGGAAAGGAGCAAATATTAGAGACCTATTCTGCACAACTCCAAAAGTCCTGAAACTCCACGGAATACCTTATAATAAATAATGAAAAATCCTCGCCAAAGATGAAGACCAGGGGGCCCACACCCTGCTCACGAGGGTGGGGGGCGCCCCCCCTAGGGCGTGCCCCCTACCTCGTGGGCCCCATGGTGGCTCTCCGATGACCATCTTCTCCTATATGAAGTCTTTCGTCGAGAAAAAAATAAGAAGCAACCTTTCGAGACGAAACTCCGCCGCCACGAGGCGAAACCTTGGCGGATCCAATCTAGAGCTCCGGCAGAGCTGTTCTGCTGGGGAAACTTCGCTCCCGGAGGGGGAAATCATCGCCATCGTCATCACCAACGCTCCTCTCATCGGGAGAGGGCAATCTCCATCAACATCTTCATCAGCACCATCTCATCTGAAAACCCTAGTTCATCTCTTGTATCCAATTCTTGTCTCCAAGTCCGGGATTGGTGCTAGTAGGTTGCTAGTAGTGTTAATTACTCCTTATAGTTGATGCTAGTTGGTTTAATTGGTGGAAGATCATATGTTCAGATCCTTTATGCATATTATTACCCCTCTAATTATGAACATGAATATGCTTTGTGAGTAGTTACGTTTGTTCCCGAGGACAAGGGAGAAGTCTTGCTATTAGTAGTCATGTGAATTTGGTATTCATTCGATATTTTGATGAGATGTATATTGTCTAGCCTCTAGTGGTATTATGTGAACGTCGACTACATAACACTTCAGCATTATTTGGGCCTAGAGGAAGGCATTGGGAAGTAATAAGTATATGATGGGTTGCTAGAGTGACAGAAGCTTAAACCCTAGTTTATGCGTTGCTTCGTAAGGGCTGATTTGGATCCATATGTTTCATGCTATGGTTAGGTTTACCTTAATACATTTGTTGTAGTTGCGGATGCTTGCAATAGAGGTTAATCTTAAGTGGGATGCTTGTTCAAGTAAGAACATCACCCAAGCACCGGTCCACCCACATGTCAAATTATCAAAGTACCGAACGCGAATCATATGAACGTGATGAAAACTAGCTTCACGATATTCCCATGTGTCCCCGGGAGTGCTTTTCCTTATATAAGAGTTTGTCCAGGATTGTCCTTTGCTACAAAAAGTATTTGGCCACCTTGCTGCACTTTATTTACTTTTGTTACTTGTTGCTCGTTACAAATTATCTCAACACAAAACTATCTGTTACCACTTATTTCAGTACTTGCAGAGAATACCTTGCTGAAAACCGTTTATCATTTCCTTCTGCTCCTCGTTGGGTTCGACACTCTTACTTATCGAAAGGACTATGATAGATCCCCTATACTTGTGGGTCATCAAGACTCTTTTCTGGCGCCATTCCGGGGAGTGAAGCGCCTTTGGTAGGTTGAATTTGGTAAGGAAAAATTTATAGAGTGTGGTGAAATTTACTGTCACTTGTTACTATGGAAAGTAATCCTCTGAGGGGCTTGTTCGAGGTATCTTCACCCTGACCAGTAGAGCAAAGAGTTGCTCCTCAACCTACTGAACCTATTGAAAATGAATATGAAAATGAAATTCCTTATGAGTATCCTTCGAGTATGATAGAAAAACTGCTAGCTAATCCTTTTACAGGAGATGGAACAAAGCATCCTGATGAACACCTAATATATGTGGATGAAGTTTGTGGATTATTTAAGCTTGCAGGTATACCCGATGATGTTGCTAATAAGTAGGTCTTCCCTTTATCTTTGAAGGGAGACGCATTCACATGGTATAGGCTATGTGATGATACGAGATCATGGAACTATAGAAGATTGAAATTGGAATTTCATCAAAAGTATTACCCTATGCATCTTGTTCATCGTGATCGCAATTATATATATAATTTTTGGCCTCGCGAAGGAGAAAGCATCGCTCAAGCTTGGGGGAGGCTTAAATCAATGTTATATTCATTCCCCAATCATGAGCTCCCAAGAGAAACAATTCTTCAGAAAAATTATGCTTGGCTTTCTGAAAATAATCGCACCATGCTCGATACTTCTTGTGCTGGCTCTTTTATGATGAAGACTATTGGATTTAGATGGGATTTATTGGATAGAATTAAACGTAACTCTGAAGATTGGGATCTCGACAAAGGTAAGGAGTCAGGTATGACACCTAAGTTTGATTGTGTTAAATCTTTTATGGATACCGATATTTTCCGTAAGTTTAGCACTAAATATGGACTTGATTCTGAGATAGTAGCTTCTTTCTATGAATCTTTTGCTACTTATGTTGATCTCCCTAAGGAGAAGTGGTTTAAATATCATCCTCCCATAGAAGTAAAAGTAGCTGCACCTATTAAAGTGGAAGAAAAGACTATCACTCATAATGATCCTATTGTTCCTACTTCTTATGTTGAGAAACCACCTTTCCCTGTTAGGATAAAGGATCATGCTAAAGCTTCAACTGTGGTTCGTAAAAGAAATATTAAAACATATACACCTCCTGAGCAAGTTAAAGTTGAACCTAATATTGCTATTGTTAAAGATCTCTTGTCTGATAATATAGATGGGCATGTTATTTACTTCTGTGATGAAACTGCTAGAATTGCTAAACCTCGTGATACAGATAAACCTAGACCTATGGTAGGTATGCCTGTTATTTCTGTTAAAATAGGAGATCATTGTTATCATGGCTTATGTGATATGGGTGCTAGTGCTAGTGCAATACCTATTGACTTATACAAAGAAATTATGCATGACATTGCACCTCTTGAGTTAGAAGAAATTGATGTTACTATTAAACTTGCTAATAGAGATACTATTTCACCAACGGGAATTGTTAGAGATGTTGAAGTCTTGTGTCGAAAAACTAAATATCCTGCTGATTTTCTTGTTCTTGGTTCCCCCACAAGATAGCTTTTGTCCCATTATATTTGGTAGACCCTTCTTGAACACTATTTATGCTAAGATAGACTGCAAAAGGGATGTTGTTACTATTGGCTTGGATGATATGACTCATGAGTTTAATTTATCTAAATTTAGTAAACAACACCGTGAAGAAGAATTGCCTAGTAAGGATGAAATTATTGGTCTTGCTTCTATTGCCGTACCTCCTAATGATCCTTTAGAACAATATTTGCTAGACCATGAGAATGATATGTTTATGAATGAAAGAAGGGAAATAGATGAAGTATTCTTTAAACAGGAACCTATGCTGAAACACAATTTGCCTGTTGAAATCCTAGGGGATCCTCCTCCACCTAAGGGTGATCCCGTGTTTGAGCTTAAACCGTTGCGTGATAATCTTAAATATGCTTATCTTGATGAAAAGAAGATATATACTGTTATTATTAGTGCTAACCTTTCAGAGCATGAAGAAGAAAGATTATTGAAAACTCTAAAGAAGCACCTTGCTGCTATTGGATATACTCTTGATGATCTTAAGGGCATTAGTCCCACTCTATGTCAACATAAAATAAATTTGGAAGCAGATGCCAAACCGGTTCGTGATCCTCAATGACGTCTGAATCCTAAAATGAAAGAAGTGGTAAGAAAAGAAATACTAAAGCTTCTGGAGGCAGGTATAATTTATCCTGTTGCTGATAGTCAGTGGGTAAGTCATGTTCATTGTGTCCCTAAGAAGGGAGGTATTACTGTTGTTCCTAATGATAAATACGAATTGATTCCACAAAGAATTATTACAGGTTATAGGATGGTAATTGATTTCCACAAATTAAATAAGGCTACTAAGAAAGATCATTACCCCTTACCTTTTATAGATCAAATGATAGAAAGATTATGCAAACATACACATTACTGCTTTCTAGATGGTTATTCTGGTTTCTCTCAAATACCTATGTCGGCTAAAGATCAATCAAAGACTACTTTTACATGCCCTTTTGGTACTTTTGCTTATAGACGTATGCCTTTTGGTTTATGTAATGCACCTGCGACCTTTCAAAGATGCATGATGGCTATATTCTCTGACTTTTGTGAAAATATTTGTGAGGTTTTCATGGACGACTTTTCCGTCTATGGATCTTCTTTTGATGATTGCTTGAGCAATCTTGATCGAGTTTTGCAGAGATGTGAAGAAACTAATCTTGTCTTGAATTGGGAGAAGTGCCACTTTATGGTTAATGAGGGTATTGTCTTGGGGCATAAAGTTTCTGAAAGAGGTATTGAAGTTGATAAAGCCAAGGTTGATGCTATTGAAAAGATGCCATGTCCCAAGGACATCAAAGGTATAAGAAGTTTCCTTGGTCACGCCGGATTTTATAAGAGGTTCATTAAGGACTTCTCAAAAATTTCTCGGCCTCTGAGTAATTTATTACAAAAAGATATACCATTTGTCTTTGATGATGATTGTGTAGAAGCATTTGAAATACATAAGAAAGCATTAGTCTCTGCACCTATTGTTCAGCCACCTGATTGGAATTTACCCTTTGAAATTATGTGTGATGCTAGCGATTATGTTGTTGGTGTTGTTCTAGGGCAAAGAGTTGATAAGAAATTAAATGTTATCCATTATGCTAGTAAGACCCTAGACAATGCTCAAAGAAATTATGCTACTACTGAAAAAGAACTTTTCTTAGTTGTATTTGCATGTGATAAGTTCAGACCTTATATTGTTGATTCTAAAGTAACTATCCACACTAATCATGCTGCTATTAAATATCTTATGGAGAAGAAAGATGCCAAACCTAGACTTATTAGATGGGTTCTCTTGCTACAAGAATTTGATTTGCATATTGTTGATAGAAAAGGAGCTGAGAACCCCGTTGCAGACAACTTATCTAGGTTAGAGAATGTTCTTGATGACCCACTACCTATTGATGATAGCTTTCTTGATGAACAATTAAATGTCATAAGTACTTCTCGTAGTACCCCTTGGTATGCCAATTATGCTAATTACATAGTTGCTAAATTTGTACCACCTAGCTTCACATACCAACAAAAGAAAAAATTCTTCTATGATTTGAGACATTACTTTTGGGATGACCCGCATCTTTATAAAGAAGGAGTAGATGGTGTTATTAGACGTTGTGTACCTGAGCAGGAACAGGAACAGATCCTACACAAGTGCCACTCCGAAACTTATGGACGACACCACGCGAGAGATAGAACTGCACATAAGGTATTGCAATCCGGTTTTTATTGGCCTACTCTCTTCAAGGATGCCCGTAAGTTTGTCCTATCTTGTGATGAATGTCAAAGAATTGGTAATATTGGTAGACGTCAAGAAATGCCTATGAATTATTCACTTGTTATTGAACCGTTTGATGTCTGGGGCTTTGATTATATGGGACCTTTTCCTGCCTCTAATGGATATACACATATTTTAGTTGTTGTAGATTACGTTACTAAGTGGGTAGAAGCTATTCCAACTAGTAGTGATGATCATAACACTTCTATTAAAATGCTTAAAGAAGTTATTTTTCTGAGGTTTGGAGTCCCTAGATATTTAATGACTGATGGTGGTTCACATTTTATTCATGGTGCTTTCCGTAAAATGCTTGCTAAATATGATGTTAATCATAGAACTGCATCTCCTTATCACCCTCAGTCTAGTGGTCAAGTAGAATTGAGTAATAGAGAGCTCAAATTAATTTTGCGAAAGACTGTCAATAGATCTAGAAAGAATTGGTCCAAGAAACTTGACGATGCATTATGGGCCTATAGAACTACATATAAAAATCCTATGGGTATGTCTCCGTATAAAATGGTATATGGAAAAGCATGTCACTTACCTCTCGAACTAGAACATAAGGCATATTGGGCTATTAAAGAGCTCAACTATGATTTTAAACTTGCCGGTGAAAAGAGGTTATTTGATATTAGCTCACTTGATGAATGGAGAACCCAAGCTTATGAAAATGCCAAGTTGTTTAAAGAAAAGTTTAAAAGATGGCATGAAAAAAGGATACAAAAGCGTGAGTTTAATGTAGGTGATTATGTATTGCTATACAACTCTCGTTTAAGATTTTTTGTAGGTAAACTTCTCTCTAAATGGGAAGGCCCCTATGTTATCGAAGAGGTCTATCGTTCCGGTGCCATAAAAATCAACAACTTCGAAGGCACAAATCCGAAGGAGGTAAACGGTCAGAGAATTAAACATTACATCTCACGTAATCCCATAAATGTTGAAACCAATATTATTGAAACCATAACCCCAGAGGAATACATAAGAGACACTTTCCAGAACGTTTCAGACTCTGAAAAGGAATAGGTATGTGGTACGGTAAGTAAAGCGACTCCAAAACAATTTTTAAGGCAATAATTTTCTATTTTGGAATATTTAGAAAAATAGAAAATTAAGTAGCAGTCCAGGAAGGACACGAGGGCCCCACGAGGGTGGAGGGCGCGCCCTACCTCCCTGGGCGCGCCCCTGCCTCGTGAGCACCTTATGTGCCTTCCGGACTCCGTTTTCTTACATGATACGTATTTCGGTCGGTAAAAATTCATTATATAATCTCCCGGGGGTTTTGACTCCCGTATCACGCCAAAATCTCCTGTTTTTGTTTCGAGCTGTTTTTCTGACAGATCTAGAAGGTCATCAACCCTTACCTCGCAGAGGTGCCGTGACACCCTCAAACCATTGAGATGCGTGATGGGTTGCTGCACATCCGCGATGCTGAGGGACCAAAGGGAACCGGAAGCATGGAGACAAGGCTCGAAGCAATGGAGCAACAAGTTTTCAAGTGCTAGGGGATGGTGGAGCATGGAATCAACGCTAGCCACATAATGCTCGCGGAGTTCACTAACAACTACAAACCAGATGCCAAGAACACCGAGGAGGCCATCTTCAAGCTACATGAGAGGATCGAGCACCTCCAAGCCCAAATCTATGACCTGCAAAACCAAAACTGTGAGTATGAATATAGATTCAAAAGAATGAGTTTGGCTGCAGATTCGAGGATTCCTGAGACTTGATCATCCTTCTATGATGGTGAATCTATGCCTTGGAAGATGGATGACAAGCCCGCATCATCAACAACACCTCCACCTTCTTCACCAACCAAGGACATATAATCACATGGGTATGGGCACTCCCCTTGGCAACTGCCAGGCTTGGGGGAGGTGCCCCGGTATCGTATCACAATCACAACTCCTATCTTTACCGTTTTCCTTATGTAGCGACCAAACCTCAAACAGTCTGATCTCTATGCTCAGGTGTCATCCCTGGATCAGTAATGCTGACACCACACGGTACTCGGAGGATTTATAACAGAGTAGGAATCACACATTTATTACATCGAGTGTCTCAATAGAGAACTTATTACAATAAATATGGCTTAAGGCCATCTAATAAATATAACAGCAGAAGGCTTGGAAGATAAGTGAGTCCATCAACTCCAGCGGCATTATTGAGTATAGAACCACGACCAAAAACTCCTTAATCATTGTCTGAAAAGTCTGCAACATTAACGTTGCAGCCCGAAACGGGTCAGCACATGGAATATGCTGGCAAAGTAACACATAGAGAGTAATGGAATGAAACAACTATACTATATGCATATTTGGCTGGTGGAAAGCTCTATGGTTACCATTTTGCGAAAAGCTAATTTTTCCCTACTACAAAGGAATAAATTTTATTTAACTATCATGGTGGTTGTTAAACATTGAGAATGGTTGACAGCATCCTCAATCCCAATTAAGCATCATCATTAAACCCAACAAAATTAAGTTTTAGAGTAACATGTTGAGATTCACATGATAATCCAAGTACTAGATACTCAAGCTGTCCATAACCGGGGACACGGCTAACCATGATTAGTTTATACACTCTGCAGAGGTTTGCGCACTTTTACCCACAAGACTCGATCGCCTCCGTTTGGTTTCTCGCACTACATGGTGTTTGAGAAACGGATGACCGAGACATAGTCTTTCAGAAGCGCTAGCACCTTACGATGGATAGACCGTTAATCTTGTTAATTTGAAACAATGGCGCTTTTCGAGCTCAAATGATCATGAAGCTTCTACCTCCTCATTGGCGAAGAACAACGACAATATTCAAATTCAGTTTGGTTCGATCCAAGCGCCAATTCAGCAATGTGGCATCATCGCTGAGTCCTCGGACAACATTGATCGCCTCGCATTAATGGAGCTTTTCTTGTCAGAGGCGGAATTGGAGGCCACGCAATCACCCAATGGTATTATTCTCGGGGCCTTTAATTGCCCCATTAATGTTCCATATCCGCCCTTACCTCGCTGTTTTTTGAAATCGGCTCTCAACTATGCACCGGATCGTTCTACATGGCCACCCACTCTCAGTGCCAAACACAAAGCAGATTTGGCCCAAGCCCATTATACGCTGCAGGATATTATCGCTTTATCAGCTAATTGGGCCTCACTATGCTCTCATTGCCTACAATGGGGTCATTGCAAGATAACCTGCCAAGCCAGATTGATTTGCATTAAATGCTCCGCGCCTGACCACAAGGCATGCCACTGCCCCTGCATTGGTAAGTCCCGTCTAATTGATGAGCCTAATTTGGAGACTGCAAATCGGGGCACCGAGAATGGATCTTCTGCTCCAAGCAACCCTATAGCCGCCCCTCACCGCGTTAGTAGATGTACCGTCTGATGCACTGCCTGTGGGTTCTATGGACACGTGGCTCGATCTTCCTACACTCGCACTCGCACCCAAAGATGGAAATGGATTCCCAAATCTACGCAGCTTTCCATTCCTACCCCTCATGCTCCATCTCCCTCCTCGAATTCTCAACCGACGCGCCCCTGCCCAGTCCCATCACCAGTCTCGCTCACTGGCCAAACCCAACCGCCCCTGCAGACCTTGGCAATGGCGAACTACCCTCTGAACCCAGTTCCGTTTCTTCCCCCAGGGTTTGCCGTCGAGCCTGGACCGGCGGACCGCGTGGTGCGTAGTGGGATGGTGGTCGGGCCAATTCCACCGCTCAGCCACGAGTTCTTGGCCATTGCGGAGGACAGTGAGTATGTTCCTTTGCATCGTCGTGCTACGGTCCGCAATGCCATCGTAGGTCAGCTCCATGCCTCTCAACTTTATCCTACTGAAGTTAGTGACCATCCGCTTGCTATTGGGATTTTTTGTTTTGCGGATTCTTTCTTGCGTGACACTGCTGTCAACACGCCCATTGAGCTTGAAGATGAAGATCTGCTTATCAACTTTGTGCCGCACGATGAAGCTCTGAATCGCCGAATCACTACTCTTGGCCCTACGGTGTGGTTGATGTTCTTTGGATTCCCGTATGACTATCAGACCGATTACTACATCACCAAGGCCCTCGGCGGATTTGGTTCCTTGGTGACTTGGTACAATCTGAGGCAGGACCGTCGATACATACTGATCAAAGCCCGGGTTCTTCGCTTGCGCCTGATTCCAAAGAGCTTCGTCGTTTGGCAGCTTGGAGGAGCCAGAAATTGCTGGACTGTGCAAGTTACTATCCTTCGCAGTAATGACTGGAATGGGTTACTCCCTGAAGTGGAGCCTGCTGGTGAAGAAACGCCGCCGCCCGATGGCAATCCTCACCCCCAGTTTGGCCCTGAACTCACTGCAGAGCAACTATACCAGCAACAGGTGCATAATTGGCTGGTGCAAAATGCAGCTCCTGCTGACCCTGAAGAGGCTGTCAACAACGGAAACAATGGTGGTGCCAACGCTGCCTGGGGCGCATGGCCGCAGCCGCCTGCACCTCCCCTTCCGCCGCTCCCACCACATTTGATCAATTACCAGGCATGGTTGGCTACTCAGGGCCTTACCTTTCAAGATGGCATTCTCCCTGAAAATAACATTACTGACAGCCCAACAGAAGCATGGAACGACTCCTTCTCCACCTCGGATGAAGACAACAGCTCTGCTACTACGGATTTTATCATTCTCCACAGCAACCTCTGGAGCCTATAGACTCTCCACTGCCAGCAGACTCTTTTGCCGTCTCTGTTGTCCTGCATGACCATGGTATTCAGTTTGGTCTCTCGACCCAAGGCTCTGCTCTTCTCTCTCTGTTGATTGAAGATCCAATCCCTAGGCAGTAGCTCAACACATTTATCTTTGATGCCCTCCATCCAATGCTTGCTACCATGGGGCCCTGGAGTAATGCTTATGGCATGAGAAGTGCACATGCTGAGGTTTCTGTTTTGGTTTCTTCGGACCACTCTGGAGTTCATTTCGAGCAGCTGCCTTCCTCGTCTGTCGTCATTCAGGAACTCCAACCTGCAGACTCTAGATCTCCTACTTCGCTATCTGCTCCGCCATCTACCCACCTTCAGTTGACTGCTCCTAAAGAAGAGGCACGGCCATCTACAGTTCCTCCCTCTGAAACTACTGAACTTCCGCCTGTCACAGTCTCCGGCACCGGCTCTTTGGTCCCTGGCTCTTCTTCCTCACAAGTGACAGAATTACCGCAGGGCGGTCTGGGCTTAGCAACTGTCAACATGGAGATACCTTTTGATTATCTGGTGACCCGTGGTCGCCGCTCCAAAGCTGCTGTGACACCAAACTCAACTGTTGAAGTTCGGCGCAGCACCAAGACCAACAAGTACAATGGCTTCAAGGTCAACATGCCCACTGACATCCGTACCACCACTTCCAAGGTTAAGCCAAGAATCCTACCTCAGGTGGACTCCTCCTCCTCCACCACATCTATGCAGGTTTCGGATGATATCCCGCCCCCAACTCCTATTACTACGCTGCAAGATGTTGGCGTTAACAGGTGTGCTATCCCTGCTGTTGAATTAACTGAAGAAGCCCTCCTGTCTGCACCTCCCGCTGAAACTAAAGCTGCCCCTGATGATGCCGCCGCTGGAAGCAGTGGTAACCCAGCTTCTGCTTAATCTACCTGTTCTTTTTTTTATTATGGCTCTTTTGCGCTCCTGGACTGTCCTTTCTTGGAATATTCACGGCCTAAACTCCGAACCTAAGCAACTAGCGCTTCCTAATGCTATTGTCACCAGTGGTTGTGCGATCGTTTGTTTACAAGAAACCAAAAAGACCTCATTCGATCTTGCTTTTATTAAAACTTGCTATCCCCGGCAGTTTGATCGCTTTGCTTTTGTGCCTTCTCGTGGCGCTTCGGGGGGTATTGTTACGATCTGGAAGAGCTCAATGTTTACGGGCGCAATTTTGTTTTCCGATCATTTTGCACTTGTCACTCAGTTCATCAGTACACAGTCTCAGCAATCATGGAAGCTAGCTAATATTTACGGGCCCTGTACTGGGGACGACAGGGTGACTTACACGAATTGGCTATACGACTTAGACATCCCTGCCTCACAGGACTGGCTTTTACTGGGTGATTTCAACTATATTCGTGCGCCTAATAATCGCAATAAACCTGGTGGTAGTACTTCTGACATGTTCACATTCAATGATATTATACGTGCGCAAAACCTTATTGAGCTTCCTGTTAAAGGCCGGGTCTATACGTGGAGTAATATGCAACTTGATCCTCTTCTCGAACAGTTAGACTGGTTTTTTACATCCCTTCATTGGACAACAGTGTACCCCAAAACACTGGTCAAGCCGTTGGGTAAGCCCGTATCTGACCACATACCCTACGTTGTCTCAATTGAAACGTGTATCCCTCGCAGTAAGGTTTTCAGGTTTGAATCATACTGGCTTCTGCACCCTGGTTTCATGGATGTTGTGCGTGCCTCTTGGAACAAACCAGTAAATTCATCTAATGCTGCCAAGATCCTTTGTGCCAAATTCAAAAGACTCAGACATGCCCTCAAGATTTGGAGCAAGACCATCTCTCGTCTGACCATAGCCATCGATAACTGCAACCAAACACTGGCCCATCTTGATGAGCTGGAAAACAAAAGACCTCTTACCATGCCTGAAAGCAATTTTCGCAACATTCTCAAAAAGCATATACTGAGACTTTTACAGTATCAAAAGCTCTACTGGAAAAAAAGATGTACAGTCCGTTGGATTAAGTTTGGTGACGAGAACACGAAGTTTTTCCAGGCTGTGGCCACAGAACGATATCGTACTAATAATATTGCTAGCTTCCTGGATACTGAAGGCAATCAAGTAGAGGATCACACTGGTAAGGAAGCTCTCCTCTTCCAGATTTACAGAAATCGCCTGGGTTCCTCATCACCTGCTGAGATGAAATTTGATTTACCTTCGTTACTCCGGCGCTCCAATGATCTGGAACACTTAACAGACCCATTCACACATGATGAGATTGATGTAGTTGTAAAAGAGATGCCTCCTGATCGAGCACCTGGCCCGGATGGATTTAGTGGAGCATTTCTCAAGGCTTGCTGGCCTTTGATCAAAAATGACTTTTATAACCTATGCTCCTAGTTCCATGCAGGGGACCTTGATCTAACCAGCATCAATGACGGTCTCATTACTCTGATCCCAAAAACTCACTCACCTTTGACAGTCAATGATTATAGACCGATTACACTGCTAAACTGCTACCTCAAATTGATCACCAAACTCTTGGCTAATCATCTGCAAAAGATCATCCTGAGTATAGTCCACCGCAACCAATATGGTTTCCTAAAGGGCTGGACCATCCAAGATTGTCTGGCTTGGGCCTTCCAATATATACACCAATGCCATGCATCAAAACGCAAAATCATTCTTCTTAAGGTGGACTTCACGAAGGCCTTTGACACTATTGGTCATGACCCTATGATCAACATTATGAAGCATATGGGTTTCTATGACAAATGGCTTAACTGGATTCGTTGTATATTTTCTTCTGGGAGATCATCGGTTCTGCTAAATGGCGTGCCGGGCCGCCAATTTCATTGTAAGAGTGGGGTACGCCAAGGGGACGCCCTTTCCCCCTTACTCTTTGTTATTGCGGCTGATCTCCTTCAGGCGGCCATCAACGATGCATTTAGGCAGGGGAGGATTGACTTACCTTTCCCTTGCCCTAGTCAATCTGAATATCCTGTCATCCAGTATGCCGATGACACCATACTGGCCCTCCCCGCATGCCCACGTCAACCTGAAATTATCAAGCAAATTCTATCTGACTATGCAAGGTCCATTGGCCTTAAGATCAACTTCGACAAGTCCACCCTTATCCCTATAAACCTTGAGGATACATCAACTATTGAACTCGCCGCAATCTTTGGCTGCTCGGTTGGCACCATGCCGTTTACTTATCTTGGTCTTCCCATGGGTACCTCCAAACCTACGGTACAGGACCTCATGCCTCTCGTTTGTAGAGCCGAAAGAAGCCTTACCGCCACGATTTCCATGATGTTGTATGGGGGGAAGTTGTCACGGCTTAATGCGACCGTCACGTCCCTGCTTATCTATGCCATGTGCACACTAAAACTACACCCCCAAATAGTTGAGATGCTGGACAAGATCCGCCGCCGCTGCCTGTGGAATAAGCAGACCGAACATAGAGATAAATGCAACTCTCTGGCCGCCTGGAATTTAGTCGGCAGGCCAAAGAAATATGGCGGCCTTGGTGTGCTCAACCTGAAACTTCAAAATGAAGCTTTACTCATGAAATTCCTTCACAAGTTCTATAACAAGAAGGATATCCCATGGGTGCACCTGCTTTGGGACACTTACTACGCAGGTAAAACCCCGCACGCGATGGATGCGGTGGGCTCGTTCTGGTGGCGAGACGTGCTTAAACGTACGCCTAAATACCGCGGCGTTTCACGTGTCCAAGTGGTGGATGGTACAACTGCTCTCATTTGGAAAGATCTATGGCTCGAAGACATCCTGGAGACATTGCACCCTCAAGCCTTTTCCTTCGCCTTTCATGAAGACGCGTCCATTAAAGACTTCTTGGAGAGCATGTCACTGCATGACCTCTTTCACCTGCCGCTCTCTCCTGAAGCTCTTTCGGAAGTCCGTCATATGCAAACCCTAACCACTCAAATGCGCCCCTCCACGTCTACCATGGACATTTGGCACTATACCTGGGGGCAAACTGAGTTTAAGTCTGCTGATTACTACAAATTTTGCTTTAGGCTGGCCCCGAGACATCCGACTTTCATGCTATTATGGAAATCTAAAAGTACCATGAAAATTAAAGTCTTTGGTTGGCTGCTACTTCTGGATCGACTGAATACAAGGAATATGCTGAAGTGTCGCCACTACAACATTGGTGAGGTCTTTGATTGCCTCCTCTGTGGTCAACATATTGAAGAAACAGTGGATCACATGATCTTCACCTGCTCATTCAGTAAAGCTTGCTGGGAGAAGATCGGCATTGCATGGCCGGGGTTTGATTCAAGGCTTGATCTGATCGCACATACTTGTGAATCTGACCAAAGAAATCTCTTCATGGAAATTTTCCTCACAGCTGCTTGGAGTTTATGGAAGGAACGAAACAATAAACACTTCAGGGGGGTCAGCCCCAGCACGGCCTCCTGGTTGGCATGATTCAAGGGTGACTTCGACCTCCTCCAATACAGGGTGAAGGAGGCGCAAAGATCTTTTGTAACTACTTTTTGTAACTCACTAGCATAAACCCCCCCCCCCACTACTTGACCTTTCTGTAACAAAATCCTTGTTTTGGTGCTTGCCTTAAAACTTCACCCCACCAGGGGTGGAGGGATGGCAGGGATCTTCTATGTACCTTACCTTGTAACACACATGTAACTTACCACAAAAAAGAAAGGAATATATACAACAGTAGGAACCTCTCCTACTATCTTTTCAAAACAAAAAAGAGTTCGCACGACTTAATCAACTATGCTAGAGCCCATAATAGCTTGTGGCTGCACACGAAAGTTTCTAGTATGAAAAATCTCATGATCCCTTTGGGCCTGGGGTGGCGGTCCATAAAGAAAAGCAGGCAATCCTGGAATACCCAGGTACCTCAATCCACCCAGATGTGTGTTTAAGTTGCCACCTTAGATAAACCATTAATTAACAATCTCACATCTGTCATGGATATCACTCACCCAATCCACGTGTACTAGCATAGCATGGCATAATAGGCAAACGTAGAAGTAACTCCCAAAGGTTTGATAATACAACAGGTAATAAGTACTACCTCAACTACTTCCCATCCCACAATTTAATTAGATCCTAATCATGCAATGTTTGAGGATTGATCTAATGCAATAAAACTGGGTAGTAGGAGGTATGATCAAAGTGTTACTTGCCTTGTTGATGATCCGCGAAACCTAGAGATTCAAAGTAACAGGCGGCGCACTCCGGGTATTCTATCGCAGACAAACAAACAAGCATACAATAAGTATTCATCTAATGCACGGGTAAATCTAAAATAAGAGATCTAACCAAAAGGTTCAACTTAAGAACTCCGGTTAACAAAAAGAATCAAATCAAACGAAACAACGAAAGTCAAACGGCAAAAGAAAATAGGCTTCATTTACTATTCTGGATCTAGGGAAATTTTGACAGTGGCAAAAACTTGTTTAAGTTGGTTAAATGGATAGAGGGTTTCGAGACAAACTCCAAGCGCTTGAATCGCCTGATTCCGATAAACGAGCAAAAAGTTATACTAAAACGAAAATCGGACCAGGAATCACGATCAGAAAAATTGCGGATTTAATCCGAGAAAAAGAAAAACGACAAACGTTCGCTAGAATGAACGAACGGACGAATGCTCGCTAAATAAATAAACTGGAAAACCGATCTATTTAAAAAACCGAAACTAAAAAAACCGTGACTTTTTTCCCTCTTTTTTTTTCTTTTTTACCTCTGGAGGCGGGTCGGCGGCGGCTCCAGCGGCGACGGCGGGCGCGCGGATCGAGGCGCGACTAGGGTTAGGGTTGGCGGCGGCTCTGGTGGGCTGGGGCGGCCCGGGCGGCGGCTATTTAAAGGCTGCCCCCGGGCGGAGTCCCGCTCGGGTACGGCCCAAAGTCGGTTCGCGTTTTTTTAATTATTCCGTGCAGAAAAACAAATAAAAGAAATACTAAAAAGACTCCAAAAATCCCGAAATAAATTTTCCCGGGCTTCTAAAATCGAGCAGCACAAGGTGAACATTTATTTGGGGCCTAAATGCAATTTTGAAAAACGCACATTTTTCCTAAATTCAAATAAAATACCGAAAAACTCCGAAATAAAATCTTATTTAATTTTATTATTAAATCCTCAATATTTCTTTATTTTGGGAAATTCATTGTATTCCCTCTCTCATATTTTTGTAATAGAAATAATTGATGATAAAATAATTAAAATCAAATGATCCTATTCGCAAAATTTGAGAGAACTCAAATATGAAAATAACGAAATCCCCAACTCTCTCGGTGGGTCCTTGAGTTGCGTGGAATTTTTAGGATCAAAACCAAAAGCAAATAAATTATGATATGCAATGATGGTCTAATGTATAACATTCCAAATTGAAAATTTGGGATGTTACACCTTAGTTCGATCCGATTAGTAGTATTTTGATCTAGTAGAATAAAGTTTATGACATGATCTAGTTGTGAGTTTTGGTTTATTATCCTTCTATGTAATCAAGTTAGTGAGCTATATAATAAAGATTAGTGTTGAGTCAAGGGCTTGATTTTCTTGCTATGATCCCAAATAAAAGAAAAGAAAAGAGAAAAAGAATAAGAAGAAACAAAAGTTCATATTGATCTTATTGATAGTAATGACTTCACATAGAAAGAGTGTGATGATTAAAAGTTGTTGGGAGTTGGTAGACATAGCTTTGGTCATCGTTGCAATTAATAGGAAGTAACAAGGAAAGAGAGGTTTCACATATAAATATACTATTATTGACATCTTTTATGATTGGGAGCACTCATCAAAATATGACATGCTAAAGAGTTGATGTTGGAAAAGGAAGACAACGTAATGGGTTATGTTTTCTTATATATGAGATAAAGTATGTTGTCATGGATCATCCAACATGTTGAGCTTTCCTTTCCCCCTCATGCTAGCCAAATTCTCAGCACCAAGTAGAGATACTATTTGTGCTTCCAAATACCCTTAAACCAGTTTTGCCATGAGAGTCCACCATATCTACCTATGGATTGAGTAAGATCCTTCAAGTAAGTTTTCATCGGTGCAAAGCAATAAAAATTGCTCTAAATATGTATGATTAGTATGGGAGAAATAAGCTTTGTACGATCTTGTGATGTGGAAGTAATAAAAGCGACGGACTGCATAATAAAGGTTCATATCACAAGGGGAAATATAAAGTGATGTTCTTTCGCATTAAGATTTTGTGCATCCAACCATAAAATCGCATGGCAACCTCTGCTTCCCTCTGCGAAGGGCCTATCTTTTATTATTATCTTCTACCTTATGCAAGTGTCATGGTGATCTTCACCTCTCCCTTTTTCATTTTATCCTTTGGCAAGCCCAGCATGTTGGAAAGAACCTGATATATATCTAATTTGATGTAGGGGGGCATGAGTTATTATTGTTGACATTACCCTTGAGGTAAAAGGTTGTGGGGCGAAACTATAAGCCCCTATCTTTCTCTGTGTCCGATTAAAACTCCGTAACCACAAGTATTGCGCGAGTGTTATCATTTATGAAGGACTAGATGATAGTTGAGTATGTGGACTTGCTTTTTAGCTCTGACATAGACTCTTTCTGATGTTATGATAAATTGCAATTGCTTCAATGACTGAGGTTATAGTTTGTTGGTTCTCAATAAGGTTTCTGATTCATACTTTTGCATTGTGAATAGATCATCACTTGAACATAAGTAATCATATGACAATATCTATATATGTTGCTATTATGAGAATAATCATGATGCCCTCATGTCCGTATTTTATTTTTATCGATGTCTCTACCTCTAAACATGGGGACATATTTATTGTTATCGGCTTTCGCTTGAGGACAAGCGAGGTCTAAGCTTGGGGGAGTTGATACGTCCATTTTGCATCATGCTTTTATATCGATATTTATTGCATTATGGGCTGTTATTTCACATTATGTCACAATACTTATGGCTATTCTCTTTTATTTTACAAGGTTTACATAAGGAGGGAGAATGCCGGTAGCTGGAATTTTGGGCTGGAAAAGGAGCAAATATTAGAGACATATTCTACACAACTCCAAAATTCCTGAAGCTCCACATAATACATTATAATAAATAATGAAAAATCCTTGCCAAAGATGAAGACCAGGGGGCCCACACCCTGCTCACGAGGGTGGGGCCGCCCCCCCTAGGGCGTGCCCCCCTACCTCGTGGGCCCCCTGGTGGCTCTCCGATGACCATCTTCTCCTATATGAAGTCTTTCGTCGAGAAAAAAGTAAGAAGCAACCTTTCAGGACGAAACTCCGCCGCCACGAGGCGGAACCTTGGCGGATCCAATCTAGAGCTCCGGCAGAGCTGTTCTGCCGGGGAAACTTCCCTCCCGGAGGGGGAAATCATCACCAACGCTCCTCTCATTGGGAGAGGGCAATCTCCATCAACATCTTCATCAGCACCATCTCATCTCAAAACCCTAGTTCATCTCTTGTATCCAATTCTTGTCTCCAAGTCCGGGATTGGTGCTAGTAGGTTGCTAGTAGTGTTAATTACTCCTTGTAGTTGATGCTAGTTGGTTTAATTGGTGGAAGATCATACGTTCAGATCCTTTATGCATATTATTATCCCTCTGATTATGAACATGAATATGCTTTGTGAGAAGTTACGTTTGTTCCTGAGGACAAGGAGAAGTCTTGCTATTAGTAGTTATGTGAATTTGGTATTCGTTTGATATTTTGATGAGATGTATGTTGTCTAGCCTCTAGTGGTGTTATGTGAACATCGACTACATAACACTTCACCATTATTTGGGCCTAGAGGAAGGCATTGTGAAGTAATAAGTATATGATGGGTTGCTAGAGTGACAGAAGCTTAAACCCTAGTTTATGCATTGCTTCGTAAGGGGCTGATTTGGATCCATATGTTTCATGCTATGGTTAGGTTTACCTTAATACTTTTGTTGTAGTTGCGGATGCTTGCAATAGAGGATAATCATAAGTGGGATGCTTGTTCAAGTAAGAGCAGCACCCAAGCACCGGTCCACCCACATGTCAAATTATCAAAGTACCGAACGCGAATCATATGAACGTGATGAAAACTAGCTTCACGATATTCCCATGTGTCCTCAGGAGCGCTTTTCCTTATATAAGAGTTTGTCTAGGCTTGTCCTTTGCTACAAAAAGGATTGGGCCACCTTGCTGCACTTTATTTACTTTTGTTACTTGTTGCTCGTTACAAATCATCTCATCACAAAACTATCTGTTACCACTTATTTCAGTACTTGCAGAGAATACCTTGCTGAAAACCGTTTATCATTTCCTTTTGCTCCTCGTTGGGTTCGACACTCTTACTTATCGAAAGGACTAGATAGATCCCCTATACTTGTGGGTCATCATTGCCACCCACCACGGGAGCCACGTGCCGATCATTTTTCTTTAGGACTCTTCGCATGAGAAGACTAGGCACGACGCCTGTGCTCAGGTCCGTCACTGCAGCATCGATAAACCCAACGGCTGAGCTCTGGCTGGCGGGACAGCCCATTCATGTCACCTCCTGGGGGTCGTTGGTGCTTGGCCAGGAGATCCACTCGGCACAGGTTGCCTAACCATCTCGCAGGACCACCACAGCCATCAAGAGCCAAGACCTGGCACAACCCGCCTTGAAGTAGGGCCTCGTGAGTCCCGCGCTGGCTCACGAGTGCCCAGACACACCTCATATAGCCCTGTCATGCAAGCCACGTGTCAGGGCAGGGTTGTACATGCCCCGGGGGCTCCACCCAGAGGGAGCTCTCACCCACGCACCAGTGGAAGCACCATGCTCCGCGCTGGCAGTCGACACTTCCGAGGAGCGGCTATGCCCGTACAAGTGCGGAAGCGCTATGCTCCGCGCTGGTGATAAACAACTGAGGGCGGCCCCTGTCGGATCTCGGGTTCTGGCAAAACCCTCAAGGTTCGAACACTGGGGTGCGCACGAAGATCTCCCCCTACCAGTCCACATCCTAGCTTCACTAAGATCTCAAGGGCTAACTCGACGAACTCGCAACACAAATGACACAAGATTTATACTGGTTCGGGCCACCGTTGTGGTGTAATACTCTACTCCAGTGTGGTGTGGTGGATTGCCTCTTGGGCCGAGGATGAATAGTTACAAGGGAAGAACAGCCTCCTGAGGAGAGGTGCTCTTGTGCTCGGTGAGCTTGTGTGGTGGTCTTGGTGGAATGGATCCGGTCCAAGATGACCTACCTCCCTACGATGGTTGCTAGTCCTATAAATAGCCTCCTGAGGAGAGGTATTCTTGTGCTAGGTGAACTTGTGATTGTTCGGGTCTCTCTTCTCTCGGCTCTCGATGAGATCGATCCGCACCCCTAGCTATGGTGGTGGCTAGTCCTATTTATAGAGGCCCTGGTCCTCTCCCAAAATATTGAGCGGGAAGGGAGCCAACAACTGCCAATTTGAAAGGGGACAGCTAGTACATCTTATCCTGACAAAAGCAGTCTTCGCCTGCAAAAGGCTCTGGTGGTGACGCTGTCTTGGGCTCCACAGTGACCTCCGTCCCACCGTCCTGCTGGTCTTGGTCTCGTTGCACTGATATGGAAACCTTTGCTTGACGCGTCGGTACTCCGCGCCTGCGCCTGCTTCCTTAGCACTAAAGAGGAAACAAGGACACTGTGCGTGCTGGCGCCCGCCTTGTGCCCGCCAGATCCAGATCGTCATGGCTCACGTCACTGGAACCTTGCGAGGTTTTCCTTGCCATGAACTCTCCGCCCCTCGCGAGCCAGCCTGGTGAGGGCGCTCTTGACGAGGTCTTGTGTCGTCCGCCTCGCGAGGCTTGGCCCCTCGCGAGGGACTTGAGTGCTTGTTGGTGAAGATGGGCCGTACGGGCCCGTTCATAGAGCCACGCCGTGGGCCGCAGGCAGGCAAGTCTAGGGACCCCCGTTCCCAGAACACCGATAGCCCCATGGTCATATCAACCTCAGGGAGCCTCCGAGCTCAGTGTCTGGCCTCATCACAACACCTCCCCTCAGGAGAGTCACGCGAGGGGGCTAGGCACGGGGGCTGCGCTCAGGTCACGCCCGAGCGTACGCCACCCTGCCAGGTCACTCGAACCTGGTCGTCGCGTGCCCTCCCAAGCGGAGCCAAGGTATGAAGGTCGTTTGGACGCCAAGGGGGACTCCTGAGCATCGCGACTCAGGAGCCTAACTGGCCACATAGGACTGCTACCTCTTGAGCGCTGCGTTGGTGTTCCCTTGAAGACGAAAGGGTGATGCAGCAAAGTAGCATAAGTATTTCCCTCAGTTTTAGAGAACCAAGGTCTCAGTCCAGTAGGAGACCACGCTCAAGTCCCTCGCACCTACACAAACAAATAAGAACCTTGCAACCAACGCGATAAAGGGGTTGTCAATCGCTTCACGGCCACTTGCAAAACTGAGATCTGATAGAGATGATAAGATAATATTTTTGGTATTTTTATGATAAAGACTAAAAGTAAAGATTGCAAAATAAACGGTAATAGAAATAAGGTAGATTAATATGATAAAATAGACCCAGGGGCCATAGGTTTCACTAGTGGCTTCTCTCGAGAGCATAAGTATTACGGTGGGTGAACAAATTACTGTCGAGCAATTGATAGAATTGAGCATAGTTATGAGAATATCTAGGTATGATCATGTATATAGGCATCACGTCTGTGACAAGTAGACCGACTCCTGCCTGCATCTACTACTATTACTCCACACATCGACCACTATCCAGCATGCATCTAGAGCATTAAGTTCATAAGAATGGAGTAACACTTTAAGCAAGCTGACATGATGTAGAGGGATAAACTCATGCAATATGATATAAACCCCATCTTTTTATCCTCGATGGCAAAAATACAATACATGTCATTTCCCTTTCTGTCACTGGGATCGAGCACCGCAAGACTGAACCCAAAGCCAAGCACTTCTCCTATTGCAAGACAGGTCAATCTAGTAGGCCAAACCAAACTGAAAATTCGAAGAGACTTGCAAAGATAACCAATCATACATAAAATAATTCAGAGGAGATTCAAATATTGTTCATAGATAATCTTGATCATAAACCCACAATTCATCGGATCTCGACAAACACACCGCAAAAGAAGATTACATCGAATAGATCTCCAAGAGAATCGAGGAGAACTTTGTATTGAGATCCAAAGAGAGAGAAGAAGCCCTCTAGCCAATAACTATGGATCCGAAGGTCTGAGATAAACTACTCACACATCATCGGAGAGGCTATGGTGTTGATGTAGAAGCCCTCCGTGATCGATGCCCGCTCCGGCGGAGCACCGGGAATGGCCCAAAGATGGTATCTCACGGGTACAGAAGGTTGCGGCAGTGGAAATAGGGTTTTGGCTCCCGTTCTGATGTTTTCGGGGTATGTAGGTATATATAGGAGGAAGAAGTAGGTCAGTGGAGCTACGAGGGGCCCACGAGGGTGGAGGGCACGCCCAGGGGGGTAGGCGTGCCCCCTGCCTCATGGCCTCCTTGTTGATTGCTTGACGTCCACTCCAACTCCTCTAGATCACGTTTGTTCAGAAAATCACGTTCCTAAAGGTTTCATTCCGTTTGGACTCCGTTTGATATTCCTTTCCTTCGAAACACTAAAATAGGCAAAAAAAACATCAATTTGGGTTGGGCCTCCGGTTAATAGGTTAGTCCCAAAAACAATATAAAAATGTATAATAAAGCCCATTGAATATGCAAAACAGATAATATAGTAGCATGGAACAATCAAAAGTTATAGATACGTTGGAGACGTATCAAGCATCCCCAAGCTTAATTCCTACTAGTCCTTGAGTAGGTAAATGATAAAAAAGAATTTTTGATGTGGAATGCTTCTTAGCATAATTTTCAATGTAATTCTTTTTATTGTGGCATGAATATTTAGATCCGAAAGATTCAAGATAAAAGTTTAGTGTTGACATAATAACAATAATACTTCAAATATGCTAACTGTGACGCCCCCGATTCAATCGTACACTAATCATACACGCAAACGTGTATGATCAAGGCCAGGGACTCACAGGAAGATATCACAACACAACTCTACAAATAAAATAAGTCAGACAAGCATCATATTACAAGCCAGGCGCCTCGAAGGCTCGAATACAAGAGCTCGATCATAGACGATTCAATGGAAGCAACAATATCTGAGTACAGACATAAGTTAAACAAGTTTGCCTGAAGAAGGCTAACACAAACTGAGATATAGATCGAAAGAGGCGCAGGCCTCCTACCTGGGATCCACCTAAACTACTCCTGGTCGTCGTCAGTGGGCTGCACGTAGTAGTAGGCACCTCTTGAGTAGTAGTAGTAGTAGTCGTCGACGGTGGTGTCTGGCTATTGGGCTCCAACGTCTGGTCACAGCAATCGAGTATAGAAAGGGGGAAAAGAGGGAGCAAAGCAACCATGAGTACTCATCCAAAGTACTCGCAGGCAAGGAGCTATACTACATATGTATGCATTGGTATCAAATGGAATAAGGGTATCATATGTGGACTGAACTTCAGAATGCCGGAATAAGAGGGGGATAGCTAGTCCTATCGAAGACTACGCTTCTGGTAACCTCCATCTTGCAGCAGAAGGAGAGAGTAGATGGTAAGTTTACCAAGTAACATCGCATAGCATAATCCTAACCGATGATCCTCCCCTTGTCGCCCTGTGAGAGAGCGATCATCGGTTGTATCTGACACTTGGAAGGGTGTGTTTTATTAAGTATCCGGTTCTAGTTGTCATAAGGTCAAGGTACAACTCCAAGTCGTCCTGTTACCGAAGATCACGGCTATTCGAATAGATTAACGTCCCTGCAGGGGTGCACCACAACCCAACACGCTCGATCCCATTTGGCCGGACACACTTTTCTGGGTCATGCCCGGCCTCGGAAGATCAACACATCGCAGCCCTACCTAGGCACAACAGAGAGGTCAGCACGCCGGTCTAAATCCTATGGCGCAGGGGTCCGGGCCCATTGCCCATTGCACACCTGCATGTTGCGAACGCGGTCGGAAGCAGACCTAGCCTAGCAGGCGTTCCAGTCCAATCCGACGCGCTCCGCTCAGTCGCTGACGTCACGAAGGCTTCGGCTGATACCACGACATCGAGTGCCCATAACTGTCCCCGCGTAGATGGTTAGTGCTTATAGGCCAGTGGCCAGACTCAGATCAAATACCAAGATCTCGTTAAACGTGTTCTCTTGAAATAACTGCGAACGCCGACCAGGGCCAGGCCCACCTCTCTCCTAGGTGGTCTCGACCTGCCCTGTCGCTTCGCCACAAAGATCCACCCAGAGGGCCATCGGGACAAAGGTCCTTTCAGCCCCCAATCCGTGAATCACTCGCGGGAACTCCTCGATCCAACCCGACTTTAGTCATCACATGTATCATGTATAAAGTATAGGTATATACCCGTGATCAACTCCCAAGTGATCACGACCTGATAGTATAGCATGGCAGATGGACAAGAATGTAAGGCCACTGATGATAAACTAGCATCCTATACTAAGCATTTAGGATTGCAGGTAAGGTATCAACAGTTGTAGGAACAATGACAGGCTATGCATCAGGATAGGATTAACGGAAAGCAATAACATGCTACACTACTCTAATGCAAGCAGTATAGAGGAGAGTAGGCAATATATGGTGATCAAGGGGGGGGGGCTTGCCTGGTTGCTCTGGCAAGAGAGAGGGTTCGTCAACACCGTAGTCGTACTGGGTAGCAGCGACGTTGATCTCGGTGTCTAGCGAGAGAAGAGGGGGAAGAAACAATAAATATTAAGCAAACAGATGCATAGCGATGCATGACATGACAAGTAGCAGTGCTCGGGGTGCCCTAACGCGATAAGAGGTGGTACCGGTGAAGGGGGGAAACATCCGGGAAAATTCCCCGGTGTTTCGCGTTTTCGGACAGATGAATCAGAGGGGGAAAGTTGCGTGTTCGCTATGCTAGGGATGCGTGGCGCACGAACGGGCTGCGTATTCGAATTTGTCTCGTCGTTCTGAGCAACTTTCATGTTGAAAATAATTTAATCGGAGTTACAGATTAAAAGACATGATTTTCTAAAGATTTTATTAATTTCTAGAATTTAATTAATTATTTAATTTAATTCAAAAATGGATTTATGACATCAGCATGAGGTCATGCTGACGTCAGCAGTCATCAAGGTTGACTGGTCAAACTGACCAGTGGGTCCCATATGTCACTGACTAGTTAATTAGCAATAGTTAAATAGGTTAATTAGCTAATTAGGTAAACTAAACATAGTTAATTAAGTTAATTAATTTAGTTAATTAATTAATTATTAATTAATTTTACTTATATATTTATTTATTTTTTTAGATCGTTCTGTGGGCGAGGCCCATATGTCATAGACCGACATCTAATTAACCAAGTTAACTAGTTTAGTTAGACATGTTAATTAAGTTAAGTTAATTAAACTAAAATATTTAAGTTAATTAATTCATTCATTCATTTCATTTTTATTTATTTATTTATTTAATTTCGTTTACAAGGGCTAGGCCCCACAGTTCAGTGGCACATGAGGCCAATCTGGCGGCGGTTAAGCGGGCGCCGGACAGGGGGCGGATCCAGCGCGGGCATCAGACACAGCCACAGAGCGACCGGCAACGGCGGTGGACGAGTCGGGCACGGGTGGAGGGTGGTCGCAGGCGGCCGTGGGCGAGCAAGGCCGCGGTGGGACGTCAAGCTTGCAGCGGTGCGATGCGAAGGCGGGCGCGACGAGGGGCAGGTGCGGCGCACGCACAGCGTGCCGAGGGAAGCAGGGTGCGGCAGGCGCGCACGTTGCGCGAACCGAGCATGGCGTGGGTCTACACGGGCGGGTCCAAGCATGTGAGCGGCCAGGCAAGACGTGCCCGAAGCGCGGTCATGGCAGACAGCGGGCGGCCGCGGCGCTAGCGAAGGGGGCAGGGGAGAAAAAGGGGGTAGGCGGAGTGGGTCGGGCTCCTCACCCCCATTGCAGGGGTTCACCGGCGAGTCTCGACGGAGTTCGATGAGGAGGAGGTCGAGGACGGCACGGAGTCCGATGAGGAGGAGGGCGACGTTGAGGTCGGGCGGCGTGGATTGATGCGGGCCATTGGGGAGAAGGTCGAGGACGAGCGATGGAGACAGGGAGGCGGCGCCGATGACGGCGGGTAGATGAGGAGGACGAGGAGACAGGCGGTGGCGGGGTCCGGTGAGGAGGAGGCCATGGCACGGGCGCGAGGGAGGGGGTTCGTCGCCGGCGGGCGGCTCGTCCATCACATCAGGGTCGCCGGGCGGTGCGGGGCTCGAGCACGGCGGCCTACCGAGCCAGGGCGGCGGCGAGACGCAGGGCGAGGCGCGGGCACCCGGCGGCGGCGCCAGGGGCGATGGGGTCGGTGTGGTTTGCCCCGATCCAGAAACCGGGGGGAGTGGGAAGCGAGTGGGGGGAGTGGGGGCGATAGGCTAGGGTTTCCGTCGGTGGGGGTTATGGAGGGTTAGGTGGGCCGGCCCGGTTGGATGGCTAGTTGGGTTGAGGCCCAGCGCGCGGGGGGGGGGGGGTTGTCTTTCTTCATTCCTTTTTTTGTTTTGTTTTTGTTTAGACCTTTTTTTCTTTTATTCCGTTTTATCTCTGTTTCCTATTGTTTTAGTTTTTGTAAAATATATACCAGGCATCTAAATTTAGTACTTCAATTTACCCACTGCCACCAAAAAGTCTAGTCCCTAAATAATTTAGTTTGATATTTTATTAATTAGTAAAGGCATTGAAATAATTAGGTTTGCTACTATTCAAATCATTTTAGTGCAGTTAAGCATTTCATAAAAGTTTGGTTTCACCACCACAATCACCTATGCATTTTCTGGCACGACACGAACATTTTAGTTTCATTGTTTGAAAACTTTCACTGTTTGATTTGATTTTGAATTTGAATCGGTTTCAAACTAATGCGAGATTAGCAACAGTAACCGTGGTGTTGTGGCATCATTAGCAGATGTTTACTGTAGCTTAATTATCCGGGCATCACACTAACCAAGCAATTATGTCTTATCAAAATAACATAGCCAAAGAAAGCTCATCCCTACAAAATCATATAGTTAGGCCATGCTTCAATTTCGTCACACAAAACGTTCTCAGCATGCATAACCCTGATGACAAGCCGATAAATTAGTTCATTCTTTTTAATGTGCTTCAGCCTTTTCAACCTTTACGCAATACATGAGCAAGCCATGGATATAGCACTATGGGTGGAATAAAGTATAATGATGGGGGTTATGTGGGAAGGCAAAAAGGTAGAAAGTCTCACATTGACGTGGCTAATCAATAGGATATGGAGATGCCCATCAATTGATGTCAATGAGAGGAGTAGGGATTTCCATGCAACAGATGCACTAGAGCTATAATTATATGAAAGCTCAACAAAAGAAACTATGTGGGTGTTCATCCAACTTGCTTGCTCACGAAGACCTAGGGCATTTTGAGGAAGCCCATCATTGGAATATACAAGCCAAGTTCTATAATGAAAGATTCCCGCTAGTATATGAAAGTGAAAACATAGGAGACTCTCTATCATGAAGATCAAGGTGCTACTTTGAAGCACAAGTGTGGAAAAAGGATAGTAACATTGTCCCTTCTCTCTTTTTCTCTCATTTTTTTCGTTGGGCCTTCTTTTTTTTTTCTTTGGCCTTTTTTTTATTTAGTCCGGAATCTCATCCCGACTTGTGGGGCAAGCATAGTCTCCATCATCCTTTCCTCACTTGGGAGAATGCTCTAATAATGATGATCATCACACTTTTATTACTTACAACTCAAGAATTACAACTCAATACTTAGAACAAAATATGACTCTATGTGAATGCCTCCGGTGGTGTACCGGGATATGCAATGAATCAAGAGTGACATGTATAGAAAATTATGAGAGGTGGCTTTGCCAAAAATACGATGTCGACTACATGATCATGCAAAGCAATATGTCAACTACATGATTATGCGGAACAGTGGTAAGTTGCATGGCAATATATCTCGGAATGGCTATGGAAATGCCATGATAGGTAGGTATGGTGGCTTTTTTGAGGAAGATACATGGAGGTTTATGTGTGATAGAGTGTATCATATCATGGGTTTTGGATGCACCAGTGAAGTTTGTACCAACTCTCAAGGCGAGAAAGGGCAATGCACGGTATCGTAGAGGCTAGAAAATTGTGGAAGGTGTAGAGTGCGTATAATCCATGGACTCACATTAGTCATAAAGAACTCATATACTTATTGCAAAAGTTTATTAGCCCTCAAAGCAAAGTACTACTAAGCATGCCCCTAGAGGGATAGATTGGTAGGAAAAGACCATCGCTCGTCCCCGACCGCCACTAATAAGGAAAGCAATAAAAGAACACCTTATGTATCAAAATTGTCACATAACTTTTACCATATGTGCATGCTACAGGACTTGCCAACCTTAACACAAGTATTTCTCAATTTCACAATTAATCAACTAGCATACTCTAATATTACCACCTTTATATCTCAAAACACTTATCAAGTATCAAACTTCTCATGATATTCAACGAACTCAATATGGAAGTTTTTATTATGCTCATCTTGGATGCCTATCATATTCAGATTAATTTCACAATTAAAGCAAATTACCATGTAGTTTAAGACTCTCAAAATAATATAAGTGAAGCATGAGAGATCAATAATTTCTATAAAATAAAACCACCACCATGCTCTAAAAGATATAAGTGAAGCACTAGAGCAAAAACTAGATAGCTCAAAAGATATAAGTGAAGCACATAGAATATTCTAACAAATTCCAAATAATGTGTGTCTCTCTAAAAAGGTGTGTACAGCTAGGATGATTGTGGTAAACTAAAAATCAAAGACTCAAATAATACAAGACGCTCCAAGCAAAACACATATCATGTGGTGAATACAAATATAGCTCCAAGTAAAGTTACCGATAGACGAAGACGAAAGAGGGGATGCCTTCCGGGGCATCCCCAAGCTTAGGCTCTTGGTTGTAGTTGAATTTTACCTTGGGGTGCCTTTGGAATCCCCAATCTTAGGCTCTTGCCAGTCCCTGTTCCATAATCCATCAAATCTTTACACAAAACTTGAAAACATCACAACACAAAACTTAACAGAAAAATCTTGTGAGCTCCGCTAGCGAAAGAAAACCAAATACCACTTCAAGGTACTGTAATGAACTCATTCATTATTTATATTGGTGTTAAACCTACTGTATTCACCTTCTGTATGTTTTATAAACTCTTTTACTAGCCATAGATTCATCAAAATAAGCAAACAACACACGAAAAACAGAATCTGTCAAAAACAGAAAAGTCTGTAGTAATCTGTAGGTTTCGACTACTTCTGGAACGCCAAAA
Organism: Triticum monococcum; assembly: GCA_034509565.1. NCBI lineage: Eukaryota > Viridiplantae > Streptophyta > Magnoliopsida > Poales > Poaceae > Triticum > Triticum monococcum. The sequence goes on along the minus strand of CM067843.1, from coordinate 181,555,606 downwards.
ATTCTAAAATAAATTACTGGACGTGAGGAATTCATCTATTAATAATCTTAAAAAATAATTAACTAAATATCACTCTCCAATAAAAAATGGCAGCAAATCTCGTGAGCGCTAAAGTTTCTGTTTTTTCTACAACAAGATCGCAAAGACTTTCCCCAAGTCTTCCCAAAGGTTCTACTTGGCACAAACACTAATTAAAAGCATAAAAACACATCTAGACACAGGCTAGATGAATTATCTATTACTAAAAAGAATCAAAAAGCATGAAACAAAAATAAAATTGGGTTGCCTCCCAACAAGCGCTATCGTTTAACGCCCCTAGCTAGGCATAAAAGCAAGTATAGATCTAGGTATTGCCATCTTTGGTAGGAAATCCATAAGTGGCTCTCATAATAGATTCATAAGGTAATTTTATTTTCTTTCTAGGAAAGTGTTCCATGCCTTTCCTTAACGGAAATTGGAATCTGATATTCCCTTCCTTCATATCAATAATTGCACCAATCGTTCTAAGGAAAGGTCTACCAAGAATAATAGGACATGAAGGATTGCAATCTATATCAAGGACAATAAAATATACGGGCACATAGTTCCTATTTTCAACAGTAAGAACATAATTAATTCTCCCCATAGGTTTCTTGATAGTGGAATCCGCAAGATGCAAGTTTAAAGAACAATCATCAAATTCACGGAAACCTAGCAAATCAAACAAAGTTTTTGGGATTGTGGAAACACTAGCACCCAAATCACACAAAGCATAGCATTCATGATCTTTAATTTTAATTTTAATTGTGGGTTCGCACTCATCATAAAGTTTTCTAGGGATAGATACTTCCAACTCAAGTTTTTCTTCATAAGATTGCGTCAAAGCATCAACGATATGTTTGGTAAAAGCTTTATTTTGACTATAAGCATGAGGAGATTTTAGCACGGATTCCAACAAGGAAATAAAATCTATCAAAGAGCAATTATCATAATTAAATTCCTTGAAATCCAAAATAGTGGGTTCATTGCTATCTAAAGTTTTAACCATTTCAATCACACTTTATTAATTCCTGCATCAAGATCTAAAAACTCCAAATCATCGGGACGCCTTCTAACTAAAGTTGACTCATCTCCAGTCCCATCATTATCAAGATTCATATTGCAAAACAAAGATTTAATAGGAGACACATCAATAACTTTTAGATCTTCATTATTATTATTATCATGGAAACTAGAAGAACACGCTTTCACAAAGCAATCTTTCTTAGCACGCATCCTAGCGGTTATTTCTTTGCACTCATTAATGGAAATTCTCATGGCTTTGAGCGACTTATTGATATCATGATTAGGTGGGATAGATCTAAGTTTCAAAGAATCAACATCAAGAGAAATTCTATCCACGCTCCTAGCCAACTCATCAATCTTAGACAATTTTTATTCAATCGAAGCATTGAAATTATTTTGCGAATTCATAAACTCTTTAATATTAGATTCAAAATCAGAGGGTATATTATTATAATTTCCATAAGAGTTGTCATAGGAATTACCATAATTATTAGAGGAATTACTAGGAAATGACATAGGATTAAAATTACCTCTATACGCGTTATTACCAAAATTGTTCCTACCAACAAAATTCACGTCCATAGATTCGTTATTATTCTCAAAGAAAGTAGAAAAAGGCATATCATTAGGATCAGAAGAAACACTCTTATTAGCAAACAGTTTCATAAGTTCATCCATCTTTCCACTCAAAACATTAATTTCTTATATCGCATGCACTTTTTTACTAGTAGATCTTTCACTGTGCCATTGGGAATAATTAACTATAATATTATCTAGGATTTTAGTAGCTTCTCCTCAATTGATTTCCATAAAAGTGCCTCCCGCGGCCGAATCTAAAAGATTTCTAGAAGCAAAATTCATTCCTGCATAAAATTTTTGTATAATCATCCACAAATTCAAACCATGAGTAGGGCAATTGCGTATCATTAATTTCATTCTCTCCCAAGCTTGTGCAAAATGCTCGTGATCTAGTTGTTTAAAGTTCATAATATCGTTCCTAAGAGATATGATCTTAGTGGGAGGAAAATACTTAGAGATAAAAGCGTCTTTACACTTATCCCATGAATGAATACTATGTTTAGGCAAAGACGGAAACCAAGATTTAGCACGATCTCTAAGTGAAAATGGAAATAGCTTCAATTTAACAATATCATAGTCCACATCTTTCTTCTTTTGCATATCACACAGATCAACAAAGTTAGTTAGATGGGTAGCGGCATCTTCACAAGGAAGACCGGAAATGGATCTTTCATGACAAGATTCAGCAAGGCAACATTGATTTCACAAGATTCAGCATCGGTAATAGGAGCAATCGGAGTGCTAATAAAATCATTATTGTTGGTATTGGAAAAGTCACACAATTTAGTATTATCTTGAGCCATCGTGACAAGCAAGCAATCCAACACACGAGCAAACAAGAAGCAAGCAAAAAAGAGACGAACTAGAAAAGAGAAGGGGAACAGAAGAAGAGGGTGAATAAAACGGCAAGGGTGAAGTGGGGGAGAGGAAAACGAGAGGCAAATGGCAAATAATGTAATGCGAGGGATAAGAGTTTGTGATGGGTACTTGGTATCTCTTGACTTGTGCGTAGACTCCCCGGCAACGGCGCCAGAAATCCTTCTTGCTACCTCTTGAGCACTTCGTTGGTTTTCCCTTGAAGAGGAAAGTGTGATGCAGCAAAGTAGCATAAGTATTTCCCACAGTTTTTGAGAACCAAGGTATCAATCCAGTAGGAGACCACGCTCAAGTCTCTCGCACCTACACAAACAAATAAGAACCTTGCAAGCAACGCAATAAAGGGGTTGTCAATCCCTTCACGGCCACTTGCAAAAGTGAGATCTGATAGAGATGATAAGATTATATTTTTGGTATTTTTATGATAAAGACTAAAAGTAAAGATTGCAAAATAAATGGTAATAGAAATAACGGTAGATTAATATGATAGAGCATAGACCCTGGGGCCATAGGTTTCACTAGTGGCTTCTCTCGAGAGCATAAGTATTACGGTGGGTGAACAAATTACTGTCGAGCAATTGATAGAATTGAGCATAGTTATGAAAATATCTAGGTATCATCATGTAGATAGGCATCACGTCCGTGACAAGTAGACCGACTCCTGCCTGCATCTACTACTATTACTCCACACATCGACCACTATCCAGCATGCATCTAGAGTATTAAGTTCATAAGAACGGAGTAACGCTTTAAGCAAGATGACATGATGTAGAGGGATAAATTCATGCAATATGATATAAACCCCATCTTTTTATCCTCGATGGCAACAAAACAATACGTGTCGTTTCCCTTTATGTCACTGGGATCGAGCACCGCAAGATTCAACCCAAAGCCAAGCACTTCTCCTATTGCAAGAAAGATCAATCTAGTAGGCCAAACCAAACTGAAAATTCGAAGAGACTTGCAAAGATAACCAATCATACATAAAAGAATTCAGAGGAGATTCAAATATTGTTCATAGATAATCTTGATCATAATCCCACAATTCATCGGATCTCGACAAACACACCGCAAAAGAAGATTACATCGAATAGATCTTCAAGAGAATCAAGGAGAACTTTGTATTCAGATCCAAAGAGAGAAAAGAAGCCATATAGCTAATAACTATGGACCCGAAGATCTGAGGTAAACTACTCACACATCATCGAAGAGGCTATGGTGTTGATGTAGAAGCCCTCCGTGATCGATGCCCCCTCCGGCGGAGCGCCGGAAAAGGCCCCAAGATGGGATCTCACGGGTATAGAAGGTTGCGGTGGTGGAAATAGGGTTTTGGCTCCTGTTCTGATGTTTTCGGGGTACGTAGGTATATATAGGAGGAAGAAGTAGGTCGGTGGAGCTACGAGGGGCCCATGAGGGTGGAGGGGGCGCCCAGGGGGGAAGGCGCGCCCCCTCCCTCGTGGCCTCCTCGTTGATTGCTTGACGTCCACTCCAAGTCTCTGGATCATGTTTGTTCAAAAAATCACGTTCCCGAAGGTTTCATTCCGTTTGGACTCTGTTTATATTAATTTCCTTCGAAACACTGAAATAGGCAAAAAAACAGCAATTTGGGTTGGGCCTCCGGTTAATAGGTTAGTCCCAAAAATAATATAAAAATGTATAATAAAGCCCATTGAATATCCAAAATAGATAATATAATAGCATGGAACAATCAAAAATTATAGATACGTTGGAGACATATCAAGCCCCTCACTCCTGGGTCCGTCCTAGTGATCCGAACGGTCCAACGGCGGCTGAGGTATGCGCGGGGTCGGGCCCTGCTGATGTAGAACACTAGGCCTACTCTTGCATCTCCTTTCTATAAGCTGTTTGCGCGTCAAGGGGGACTCCTGAGCATCGCGACTCAGGAGATTAACTGGCCACGTAGCCCCTCACTCCTTGGTCCGTCCTGGTGATCCGGACGGCCCAATGGCGGCCGAGGTATGCGCGGGGTCGGGCCCTGCCGACACAGAAGACAAAAGCAAACGGAAAGGAAATCGCGGAATTTCAAATAAATATTACAAGACATATTGTTTCTCGAATACCAAGCGCAAGTTTAAACGCCTCCACGAGGCATGGTTCATGTTGCAGAAGCAAAGCAGGAAAAGGAGCCGTCGGCAAGTCATCCCATCATCCCTGGATGCTGTCGTCACTTGCAAGAGGCACCCCTTCGATGGTGAGGCCGCCCTCACCTGAGCCGCCAGCTGGAGTTGCAGTCCCAGCAGCGTCACCAGTTGGGGGTGCAGGGTCGATGGCGCGGAACTTCTTCACCAGAGCCTCCACCTGGTCCTTCACAGCTTCGGCAGCGGCGGCACATCGCTCGTCGTCCACATGCTCCAGCAGCTCGTCGAGGTTGGCGGTAGGGTCATGAAGATGGAGGTGGCTGAAGATGCGTGTCAGCACGGCTGAGAAAAGTGTGCAGGCTTCTCCTTCCACCAAGGGGTCGATTCCGTCCACAACCTCCTCAAGCGCCCCGACCTGATGAGGAAGCAGCTAGGTGGGGCCCTCGTCGACAGTGGCTAGCGGCTCCTCCAAGCCCTTCTCGTAGAGTGACCGCAGCGCCACACGGGACCTCTCCTCAAGGGACTTGAAGGCCGCGTGGTCCTCGGCCAGGACCTTCACCTTGGCATCAAGCTTGGCTTTCTCCGCTTCCATCTTCTGCTTCAGCTTCTCTAGCCGGCTGCACTCTGCGGCCTGCGCCTTCCCCAACTGCTCCAGCTCGGCGTCGCGACCCCTGACGGCATCCTCCCGGGCCTTCATCTTCTCCTCCTCTGCCTTGCGGCCTCGTGCCTCGGCCGCACACTCATTGCGCATCGTCTCTAGCTTGGCCTCCAGATACTGACAACGATCCTGGGCGGCCCCGGTATCTTTCAGCGCCACCTCGCGAGTAGCGGCGGCCTGGGCGGCGGCCTGCTTGTCCTTCTCGGAGGTTGCTACCGCTTGGCTCAGCACCGTCCAAACAGACACGTCTAAGTAGAGCCAGCTAGAGACTAGCTCCAAGCGACCGTCCGCCAGGTGACGGTCGGTGCCTTGAAGATCCTCTCGCAGCAGGGTCAGCGCAGAGAGCGCGCGCTCTAGGATGTCAGGGGAGGCGGAAGGATCCAAGGTCAGCAGTGCGGCGGAAGGAAGAGGAGGCAACGTCATCACCATGGCCTGAGAGGCTTGGAGCTCCTCAACTTGGGGGACCGCAACAATTGAGCCGGATGTCGGCACCTCCGGAGCTGGCAGGGCTACGGGGGCTGCCTCCTCCGGAGGTCGCTCCCCCAAGTCTCGCGAGGACGATCGGGCCTGGGAAGCACGAGCGCTCTCGCTGCCCTTCCCCGCGGAGGAGGGTGCGGCCGCTGCATGTGATTTGTTCCCGAGCGGCACCGCCGCTTCCTCCTTCCTCTTCTTCGCCGCGGGCATCGGCCTAATTACAATGGAGGAGCATCAAGAACCAGCAGCAGAAGCAGAAACAAGACAGGACAAGAGTACTTACTGGTCCACCGCAGTGTAATCTCGCTACCTCCTAAGCTTGAAGCCTGAAAGCTTCACTTGAGGCGTGGACGCGCAAGCACCAGGAACAGAAGAAGAAGAAGCAGGTGGGTTGGAGGCAGCCCCGGGAAGCGTCAGAACAGGGGCATCATCTCAGGAAATCAGCGCCGACCTCCCTCTTGTCGGAATCGTAGCCGAGGACCTCCTCCGAGGACTGGTCTTGGACCTCGAGGAGCCACCGGCCGCATGCAGCTCCCTCCTTTCTAGGAGGACACCGGCCTCATCATCGTCATTAGGCAGGGTGCAGAGGATGTCGGCCTTGCGCAAAGGGGAGGTCTCCCCCTCCCCTTCGCGGGTCGCCTCTCAGTCGCGCTCCTCCTCCCCTCTTCTTCCTCCTCTTCCTTCGCCTGAGACTCATTGGAAGACACTTCCACTGGACTCGTCATCACCGGGATGCTCGAGGGCGCAGGCCGCACGAGCCCACGCTCGTCGAAGACAGGTAGAACGGCGGCAACCTTCGCCCCATCTGGATGGTGGTACAAGGGAACGAAGGAGTCCGGCGGGTACCCTTGGTCGTCCCCAACTAAGGAGAAGAGTCCGAGTGTAGCTCCTTGTCAGAAAGGGCCTCCGGGCGCAAGCGGAGGTCGTCCCCTTCGTCTCTAAGCTTCCACAAGGGGCACAGGCGCAACTGGAGAGGAGCCACACACTTGTTCATGAATTCTTTGACGATCATGGCCCCCGTCAACTTCGCCACCCTTGAATCACCAGGCCTTAGGTCGGAGGTCATCCTCTCCAACCCCTGCACCGCCCAGGCGTCAGTGAGCTTCGCGCGAAGCCACCCCTCGTGGGACACCGGCATCTCTGTCGACAGCACTAGTCATGGGTGGACGCGCTTGGTGTCCATCAAGATCCACTTGCCCCTCAAGCCCTCGGCCTTCTTCCTGGCCTTTGATATGGCGTCGGTCTTGTTGGCTGCGACGAAGACGACGCACCCAGAGCAGTGGCCATCTTTGATCCGGAGGAAGAAGAAGTGGCGCAGCAACGCCATAGACGGCATCACCCCTACATACGGCTCGCAGTAGAATGCTAAGATCGACAGGAGGAGGACGGAGTTGGGATGAAGATGGAGATCGTGGATCTTGTAATGGCTAAGGACGGAGTAGAAGAAGTCGGAGAAAGGGGGAACCATCTCGGCGACGATGCTGCTCATGAAGAAGGGGTAGAAGGTGCTGCCTGAGGTCTCCGGCTCGTCGGAGCCAGCCCGGAGCATAGTCTTCCTCTTCTGATCACCCTCCGCTGCCATCAGGAGCACAACGGCAAGGTTCTTCTCCGAAACGCTTGGCGCATCAAGCGCCGGCTCATACCAAGACGATGAAGGAGTGGCCCGAGATTTCTTGGGCACCATCTACGGCTAGCTCGGAGGAGGATCTGGAGTCTCCGGAAGCAAGGAGCAAGAAAGGGGATCTGGAGCAAGAAGAAGGAAGGCAATGAAAGAAAATATGGCCTATGCCAGCCTTTTGTTAGTCGGGTAGTTGCAGAGGCGGCATGGGGATGTGGAGACGCCCACGTCCCATCAATGACCACGCGTCAACCGAGGCCGCATGCCGTTGGGGCCCGCGGTGCTCCGCACTTGCCCCTTGGCTTTGCCTCGAAGCCAAGTCCGAGCGCGCCTTGGGCCCGGGGGCTACTGTTGGCATCGTGGGAACGGGGGTCCCCAGACCTGCCTGCCTGCGGCCCACGGGGTGGCTCCGTCAGTGGACCCGTACGGCCCATCTTCACCACAAAACACCCAAGACCCTCGCAAGGGGTCGAGCCTCATGAGGCGGACGACACAAGACCTCCTCGGGGATGGCCTCACCAGACTAGCTCACGAGGGATGGAGAGATCAAGGCAAGGGGCACCTCGTGAGGTTCCTGTGATGCAAGCCATGACGACCAAGGCCAGGCGGGTACCAGCCAGGCGCTAGCGCGCACAGTGTTCTCGTTTCCTCTTTGGTGCTAAAGATGCAAGCGCAGGTGAGGAGTCCCGAGGCATCAGGCAAAGGTTTCCATATCAGTGCAACGAGACCCAAGACAAGCAGGATGGCAGGACGGAGGTCACCGTGGAGCCCAGGACGGCGTCACCACCAGAGCCTTTGGCAGGCGAAAACCGTTTTTGTCAGGATAGCTTGTACTAGCTATCCCCCTTCAAATTGGCCGTTGTGAGATCCCTTCCTGCCTAATATTTGGGAAGAGGACCCGGGCCTTTATTTATAGGACTAGCAACCATCGTAGGGAGGCAGGTCATCTTGGACCGGATCCATTCCACCAAGACCACCACACAAGCTCACCGAGCACAAGAGCACCTCTCCTCAGGAGGCTGTTCTTCCCTTGTAACTATTCATCCTCGGCCCAAGAGGCAATCCACCACACCACACTAGACTAGGGTATTACACCACATCGGTGGCCGGAACCAGTATAAATCTTGTGTCCCTTTGTTCTGCGACTTCGACGCGATGAGCCTTGAGATCGCGGTGAGGGCGTGAGCTAGAGGGAGGAGAGATCTTAGTGTGCACCCCAGTGTTCGAACCTCAAGGGTTTTGCCAGAACCCGAAATCCGACAGGTTTAATATATCTGAAAATAAATGCAAAGGAAAAGTAGATCGCAAAGGAAAATATGTGAGAAAGAGACCCGGGGGCCGTAGGTTTCACTAGTGGCTTCTCTCGAGAGAAAAATAGCAAACGGTGGGTGAACAAATTACTATTGGGCAATTGATAGAACATCAAATAATCATGACGATATCTAGGCAATGATAATTACATAGGCATCACGTCCAAGGTTAGTAGACCGACTCCTGCCTGCATCTACTACTATTAATCCACACATCAACCGCTATACAGCATGCATCTAGCTTTCGGCTTCACCCAGTCTGAGGTACACATCCGGCTGACCCGGCAGTAAGAATCGCAGAGGTGCTCCCCTTATGCCCTAGCCGAATTAACGGGAACGTAGGGCATAAACACAAGAGCTAGGCAACCTAGCTTGGCCAAAACTTAAGTCATATCGATGCATATAATGGCAAAGAAAAGGTACATGTGGAAAGGTAGCACATGTGCGGGGGGCATAGAGCCCGGAACATAGTTATATTAAGCTTCTGTATAAGAAGCCCCCGGGAATAATGAGCACGCCTAGCGTGTCAGGATTGTGTAGTCAAGACACATTTTAACCTTTTAAGGCCATGAAAAAAGGGAATAAAGAAAGAAAGAAAAGACAGATAACGGATATATATAAAAAATTGACGGAGGTAAGGAGACGAACATAGAGTCCAATGCTAGGCGTAGAACCTTCGGAGTCTGGCTGCGTTCCATGGGTTTGGCTCGAGTCGATTGTCCGATGCATCCCGCAGACGGTATGCTACACCGGTCAGAACTTTGTCAATAACGAAGGGACCTTCCCATTTGGGCTTGAGCTTGTCCTTTTTCTTCTCTGGTAGGCGCAGAACGAGTTCGCCAACGTTATAAGTTTTGGCCCGTACTTCTCTGCTTTGATACCGCCGAGCATGTTGCTGATAGAATGTGGAGTGGGCTTTTGCCACGTCACGCTCCTCCTCCAGGGCGTCCAAACTGTCCTACTGATCAAGCTCGACTTCTTTCTCTTCGTACATGTGCACTCGAGGTGAATCATGAATGATGTCGCAGGGCAGTACCGCCTCTGCGCCGTACACCATAAAGAACGGTGTGTATCCGATAGTGCGATTTGGCGTGGTCCGCAACCCTCATAGTACGGAGTCAAGTTCCTCCACCTAGTCCGTATCTGATTCCTTCAAGGATCGCACTAATCTTGGTTTAATGCCGCTCATGATAAGACCTTTTGCTCGCTCGACTTGACCGTTAGTTTGCGGGTGGTAGATAGAGGCATAATCGAGCTTAATGCCCATGTTGCTACACCAAGTTTTTACATCGTCGGTTGTAAAGTTCGAGCCATTATCGTTGATGATGCTGTGGGGGACGCCGTAATGGTGTACAACCCCGGATATGAAGTCTATCACTGGTTCGAATTCGGCCATTTTAACTGGTTCGGATTCTATCCATTTGGTGAAGTTATCCACCATGACCAATAGGTATTTTTTCTTATGGCTTCCCCCTTTAAGGGGTTTGACCATATCGAGCCCCCATACCGCAAAGGGCCAAGTAATGGGGATTGTTTGGAGAGCGGTAGGTGGCATATGGCCTTGGCTCGCAAAAAGCTGGCAACCGACGCAACGTTGAACGAGGTCCTGTGCGTCTGCTTAGGACGTCGGCCAGTAAAAACCTGTATGGAATGCCTTTCTTACAAGGGCCCGAGCTGCAGCGTGGTGGCCGCCAAGTCTAGCATGAATTTCTACCAAAAGTTGCCGTCCTTCCTCTTCTGAGATGCACCTTTGAAGTACTCCGGTAACGCTTTTCTTATAAAGCTCTCCCTCATGGACCTTGTAGGCTTTAGACCGCTGCACAATGCAACGTGCCTCGTTTGGGTCATCAAGGATTCTTGCCTAGTTAGGTAAGCCAGGAAGGGTTCTGTCCACGGGGTGATGATAGCCATAATCACGTGGGTCGAAGGCGTTATTTCGATGGCAGAGCCTCCGATTATGTCAAAGTGTTTGGTATCTGGCATTGTGGTCGGGTCCAGACTGTTGTTGCCGTTCTCTCCTTCCCATACCATGGAGGGCTTAAACAGCCTTTCCAAGAAGATGTTAGGTGGGACAGAGTTGTGCTTAGCACCGATGCGGGCGAGGATATCCGCTGCTGATTGTTTTCCCGGACCACATGGTGGAATTCAAGCCCCTTGAACCGAGCTGACATTTTGAGGACAGCGTTGCGGTAAGCCGCCATTTTCGGTCCTTGGCGTCAAAGTCTCCATTTATTTGAGATATTGCGAGGTTAGAATCCCCACGCACCTCTAGGCGTTGAATGCCCATGGAGACTGCCATCCGGAGACCATGCAACAGGGCCTCATATTTTGTTCCATTGTTGGAGTCTATGTATAATATTTGGAGTATGTATTGGACTGTATCTCTGGTGGGGGATGTCAGGACGACGCCTGCCCCCAGACCAACCAACATCTTAGAGCTGTCAAAGCGCATGATCCATTTGGAGTACGCGCCGTACTCTTTAGGGAGTTCGACTTCCGTCCATTTGGCGACGAAATCAGCCAGTACTTGCGACTTAATGGCTCACTGTGGCTTGTATGTTATGTCGAACGGGAGGAGCTCGATAGCCCATTTAGCAATCCGGCCCGTGGCATCACGGTTATTTATTATGTCGTTGAGTGGTACTTCGGAGGCCACCGTAATTGAACACTCTTGAAAGTAGTGTCGTAGTTTCCGGGATGCCATGAAGACTGCGTATGCTATCTTTTGATAATGTGGGTACCGTGATTTGCATGGAGTGAGGATGGTGGATACATAGTATACCGGCTTTTGAAGTGGGAACTTATGTCCGTCCGTCTCTCATTTGAAGCGGGAACTTATGTCCGTCCGTTCTTATGGTGGTAAAACAGAAAGGGCCGTATGGAGTGATAAATGCCGTTGCGGCTTGATCGGACTCCACCATCTTAATTTGATGGTATCCGGAGTATGCGTCGAGGAAGCACAATGAGTCATGCGAGCGGCCAGGCAAGACGCGCCCGAAGCGCGGTCATGGCAGACAGCGGGCGGCCGCGGCGCTAGCGAAGGGGGCAGGGGAGAAAAAGGGGGTAGGCGAAGTGGGTCGGGCTCCTCACCCCCGTTGCAGGGGTTCGCCGGTGAGGCTCGACGGAGTCCGATGAGGAGGAGGTCGAGGACCGCATGGCAAGGTCGAGGCAAAGGGCGACGTTGAGGTCGGGCGGCGTGGTTTGATGCGGGCCATCGGGGAGGAGGTCGAGGACGAGCAATGGAGACGGGGAGGCGGCGCCGATGACGGCGGGTAGACGAGGAGGACGAGGCGACGGGCGGTGGTGGGTCCGGTGAGGAGGAGGCTGTGGCACGGGTGCGAGGGAGGGGGTTCGTCGCCGGTGGGCGACTTGTCCATCACAGCACGGTCGTCGGGCGGTGCGGGGCTCGAGCACGGCGGCCTGCTGAGCCAGGGCGGCGACGGGACGCAGGGCGAGGCGCGGGCACCCGGCGGCGGCGCTAGGGACGATGGGGTCGGACGGTTTGCCCTGATCCAGAAACCGGGGGGGAGTGGGGAAGCGAGTGGGGGGAGTGGGGGCGATAGGCTAGGGTTTCCGTCGGTGGGGGTTATGGAGGGGTTAGCTGGGCCGGCCCGGTTGGATGCCCAGTTGGGCTGAGGCCCAGCGCGCGGGGGGGGGGGGGGTGTCTTTCTTCCTTCTTCTTTTTGTTTTGTTTTTTAGACCTTTTTTTCCTTTATTCCATTTTATCTCTGTTTCCTATTGTTTTATTTTTTGTAAAATATATACTAGGCATCTAAATTTAGTATTTCAATTTAGCCCACTTCCACCAAAAAGTCTAGTCCCCAAATAATTTAGTTTGATATTTTATTAATTAGTAAAGGCATTGAAATAATTAGGTTTGCTACTATTTAAATCATTTTAGTGCAGTTAAGCATTTCGTAAAAGTTTTGTTTCACCACCACAATCACCTATGCATTTTCTGGCACGACACAAACATTTTAGTTTCATTGTTTGAAAACTTTCACTGTTTGATTTGATTTTGAATTTGAATTTCAATCGGTTTCAAACTAACGTGAGATTAGCAACAGTAACCATGGTGATGTGGCATCATTAGCCGAGGTTTACTGTAGCTTAATTATCCGGGCGTCACAATTCTCCTCTACTATAAGAAATCTCGCCCCGAGATTTAAGAGGTGAAGTAAGGGGGAAGTTCTGGTTACAAAAATCTATCGAGTCTTCTCGGTCTTGGTTGCTCTTCCCAAAGTAGTTGATCCCCTTTGGTGATGTCTTCATTTCTCTACTCCAGGTCATCATGATGAAGTTATCCTCCTTTCTTCGGGAACTCCATCGTACTTACGAATAGGCAAGGGGCAGCTTTACAACATTTTAATCTTATAAGGGAAAATCATCTAGGGGAGGTATCCCAAGAATGATCATAAGAGTATCTCTCGAGTTGAACAAATGATACACATCGAGAGCAAAGTAAGAAGGTACCTTAAGAAGTTTGGAGCGGGCAGGCAAGCATTCGATGCCTGAAACAGGGCGTGAAAGGGGCTCAAAGCAACAAGAATAAATATTGCGCCTGATACCAGAATAGATTATTGGGAAAGTGGCCCTGTGAATTACATATGAAGTCAAGCGCGAGGAATTACTTTGGGAACAGTGGGTGTACAGGAGAGTCAGGTTTTGATCCTGTGGAACTGTGGGTTATGGGCCCACCTTGTGGGCTAAAAGTAGGAAGGGTGATGACGTCTTGCACGATCATGTAAGTAAGGCCTGTTAGAGGGTAGCCTGTCCGTTATGTTGGCAACAACGTCGGTACCAAGGGAGAGGGACGAAGAGAACCCTTTTACTGCTCATTGAACGAGGCGGACCATTAGGCAAAGTTCTCGTCCATCAGTGGATACCGGAATGTCATCAACAATAGTAACAGGTTCTTACTAACAGAGTTGTACACCGAGGTGCTTACAAAAGCAGGAGAATTTTACTTCTCAGATCATATAGATCACAAGAAAGATTACACCAAACAATGGAAAGGAAAACATATGTATCAGATTAAACAGAACAATGGAAAGGAAAATGTGTTTAAACACATATTTTAGGGGTATATCCCTCCCAAGGACAAGCAAAGCATGATATCCATGACAGGATATAATGTAGTAAACTCTTTAGGTAGGGGAGAGAATTTCCATGTCATTACCCATACATCGGTGTTTGGATAATTGAGCAGGAAACATTTAACATTGGGCTTCAAATGTTCCTGTTGAAAATCGGAGTACCATAGACATGCTTCGAGATAGCATTGACATGGACAACAGGTGAAGATCAGACTTTGGAAACAAAAAGGATCCATCAGGAACGGCTTGTAGAATAAGTCTTACAATTTCCTCATGGAAGAATGGATAACCTTGCTGAAAAGGAATCTATAACAATAGGGCCTCGGGCAAGGTGTGCTAGGCACGCCATCACATTACCGGGTCACATAAAGACTAAGGTGATAACTCTTGGGAATATGTCCCAACCATCATATCTGACCAGGATCCATATCTGATTGGTGTCAGGATACCTCAGACTCAGGATGCCTGAGAAGAAAAGGTGCAACATGATTTGACGAGATGACATTGTGAGATTCTCAGAAATGATCTATGGAAGTGAGCTCTAAAACAAGAGTTCTTCAGTAAACCAAGGAGAGGATGAGGAGGTGGCTGATAGGCTCAGCAACAAATCATCGAGATTTCCAAAGGATTGATTTCCACAATTATGTGAACAAGGAAATATCATTTGTCGGATCAAATGATATAATGATGTATGCTCGAGGGAAACATACACAACTGAACAATGATAGAAGGGTGCACCCAGGAATCTGGACTAGGTAACACGATCAACGTTCGAATGATGATTCAAAAAGCAATAGACTTAGAATGAAACTGTAGACCAATAACTTCAAAGCAATAGGGTTGCTAGAAGTTTAGAATTTACACATCATAGACCATTTGCCGGTATTCCGGTTAGAAACAACACGGAGACCAATAAATGAACGCAAAAGGCGAGAGATATTACTATATCAAGAATTCTCAAGAGGTGGTAAAATTACCACGACATTCTTGACATAAAAGGTGGTAATATTCCAAGGTAAAGAAGAACAAATGCTGGATAGCAAGGATCTCAAGGTATAACACAAAACATTGAGGGGCGAGGATGGTATTTCTCATCAAGAATTCGATATATAACTTGGAGGAGCTCAGGATGTTGATGATGACCACGACACATTTGTCGAGAGATCTCATGAAGATGTAATCGGTTGGCGATGACATCAAGTCAAATGATGATGCAGCGAAAATCAAATAATACTTGAAGAAGAACTCATAAGCAGTTATGCAGTTCCGTGATAATCTCGAGATACGAGAGGGGGTAATACTCGATGACAGATCAAAGTAGACGTTGGACTGGGATATTGCTCTACAGAAGACAAGCGCTTAAACTTGCACGCGAAATGGTATTTAAAGGAGGACATGGTCGGAACCACGATTGCAAAAGGCCATATCCCAGATATAAGAAGAACTTATACCAAAGAAATAATTTAATTTAAGAGAAGCTTTAACGATAAGATCTACATCGTGTCCATGGGCATGAACACAAAGTTCAAGGTCGACTCCCACTTCTCCAATGCATAACCTTTCATTCACTTCTCACTTTCGAAGAAGTTGTAGTGTTGAAATTTCATCTGGCAAAATACCAGAAGTGTATGACTCGTGAAAACTTTCGAGTTCACATAGTTTAGAGAAGGCATATGTTCAACCCATAGGGGCTTCTTAGAAACATATACCACAAGTTTCAAGAGTAATTATCACAAGCTCGAAAGTAGAGCAAGGTTGAGAAAGTAGATGATACAATTTACCAAAGGCATTATGTATCCGAGGGAAGGCTCACAAGGTTATTGAATAGGAAGGACGCTGTCAGATAAAATCCAATAAAGGATCTGCCGGTCCATAACAGAGCTGACGTGAGCATCGGCACACAACCAGAGGAAGTAACAATGCAAAGGCATTGGATTATGGAAACAATTAACTAATCCAGAACTCAAATGCAAAGGAATTATGATTTTCAAATCAAGGGATCAGAAGGAATGTTCTGATTAGGGAAGGATAAGTTGAATAGCCTTAGGAGTACAATCGACGGCAATTGGATCTGTTGAGAACCAGCTCATGTTTAAGATGACATCTGAGCCGGAAAGATGATTTAAAAGGATCAACTGATGATTGCGTGCATTCGCACTCATGTTGAATCAAATGGATCAAAATGACGGTGCCTAAGGATACTAACGAATATTGCTAGACATATGGAAAGCATCCATCATGCAAGCAGACAAGTATTGCCGAGCAATAAGCTACTAAGGATTTTTGGAGGATCAAATATTATTTCGATGACCATTGTGAAACACATGAACAACTGGGGGATGAGCGGATACTCGATAAGTACGAGAATTATCCGTAGGGGTATTCAGGTGACAAAGAACAACAAGGCAGTAAGCCCAAAGGATTATCGAAACAATGACGAGTATTTCGGGGTATCTTGTAACAACAAGACCAACTTGGAATAAAAGTAAGAACGACAGGTGTAAGTATTTATCCATAGGGATTTTTCGGTGGTAGGGAATTGCAAAAGCAACAGGCACAAGGTCTCGAGAAAATATCGGAGAGTATTGTCAGAATCTTCTGTTGAAGCAGTCGATCATTCGTAATGAAAGGGTTCTCCAGCAGGAAGTGGTAACGAGAACCTAGAGTTAGATTTTAGCAAAATCATTTAACCCGAATAGAAGAGAGATCAGATTCCCAGAGTATAGACGAGGAGTAAAAGATCCTAATACCACCCAATGGCGACGTGGGCTCGTAAGCCACACAGCCATGTTAGTAAAAGTTTTGCAATCACTAGACTCGACTTCGGCCAAGGAGTTGGAAAAGGGGATTCCTACAGGCAGTCGGCTCTGATACCAACTTGTGACGCCCCCGATTCAATCGTACACTAATCATACACGCAAACGTGTACAATCAAGGTCAGGGACTCACGGGAAGATATCAGAACACAACTCTACAAATAAAATAAGTCATACAAGCATCATATTACAAGCTAGGGGCCTCGAAGGCTTGAATACAAGAGCTCGATCATAGACGAGTCAACGGAAGCAACAATATTTGAGTACAAACATAAGTTAAACAAGTTTGCCTTAAGAAGGCTAACACAAACTGAGATACAGATCGAAAGAGGCGCAGGCCTCCTGCCTGGGATCCACCTAAACTACTCCTGGTCGTCGTCAGCGGGTTGCATGTAGTAGTAGGCACCTCCCGAGTAGTAGTAGTAGTTGTCATCGTCGACGGTGGTGTCTAGCTCCTGGGCTCCAACGTCTAGTCGCAGCAATCGAGTATAGAAAGGGGGAAAAGAGGGAGCAAAGCAACCGTGAGTACTCATCCAAAGTACTCGCAAGCAAGGAGCTACACTACATATGTATGCATTGGTATCAAATGGAATAAGGGTATCATATGTGGACTGAACTGCAGAATGCCGGAATTAGAGGGGGATAGCTAGTCCTATCAAAGACTACAATTCTGGTAACCTCCATCTTGCAGCAGAAGGAGAGAGTAGATGGTAAGTTCACCAAGTAACATCACATAGCATAATCCTAACCGATGATCCTCCCCTCGTCGCCTTGTGAGAGAGCGATCATCGGTTGTATCTGACACTTGGAAGGGTGTGTTTTATTAAGTATCCAGTTCTAGTTGTCACAAGGTCAAGGTACAACTCCAAGTCGTCCTGTTACCGAAGATCATGGCTATTCGAATAGATTAACTTCCCTGCAAGGGTGCACCACATAACCCAACACGCTCGATTCCATTTGGCCGGACACACTTTTCTGTGTCATGCCCGGCCTCGAAAGATCAACACGTCGCAGCCCTACCTAGGCACAACAGAGAGGTCAGCACGCTGGTCTAAATCCTATGGCGCAGGGGTCTGGGCCCATCGCCCATTGCACACCTGCATGTTGCGAACGCGGCCGGAAGCAGACCTAGCCTAGCAGGCGTTCCAATTCAATCCGGTGCGCGCCGCTCAGTGCTGACGTCATGAAGGCTTCGGCTGATACCACGACGTCGAGTGCCCATAACTGTCCCCGTGTAGATGGTTAGTACGTGTAGGCCAGAGGCCATACTCAGATCAAATACCAAGATCTTGTTAAGCGTGTTATCTTGAAATAACCGCGAACACTGACCAGGGCCAAGCCCACCTCTCTCCTAGGTGGTCTCGACCTGCCCTATCGCTTCGCCACAAAGATCCACCTAGAGGGTTGTCGGGACAAAGGTCCTTTCAGCACCCAATCCGTGAATTACTCGTGGGTACTCCTCGAGCCAACCCGACTTTAGTCATCACATGTATCATGTATAAAGTATAGGTATATACCCGTGATCAACTCCCGAGTGATCATGGCCCGATAGTATAGCATGGCAGACGGACAAGAATGTATGGCTACTGATGATAAACTAGCATCCTATACTAAGCATTTAGTATTGCAGGTAAGGTATCAACAGTTGTAGCAACAATGACAGTCTATGCATCAGGATAGGATTAATGGAAAGCAGTAACATGCTACACTACTCTAATGCAAGAAGTATAGAGGAGAGTAGGCGATATCTGGTGATTAAGGGGGGGGCTTGCCTGGTTGCTCTGGCAAGAGAGAGGGTTCGTCAACACCATAGTCGTACTGGGTAGCAGCGGCATCGGTCTCGGTGTCTAGCGAGAGAAGAGGGGGAAGAAACAATAACTATTAAGCAAACAGATGCATAGCGATGCATGACATGACAAGTAGCGGTGCTAGGGGTGCCTTAAAGCGATAAGAGGTGGTACCGGTTAAGGGGGGAAACATCCGAGAAAATATCCCCGGTGTTTCGCTTTGTCGGACAGATGAATCAGAGGGGGAAAATTGCGTATTCGCTATGCTAGGGATGCATGGCGGACGAACGGGCTGCGTATTCGAATTTGTCTCGTTGTTCTGAGCAACTTTCATGTTGAAAATAATTTAATCCCAGTTACGGATTAAAAGACATGATTTTCTAAAGATTTTATTAATTTCTAGAATTTAATTAATTATTTAATTTAATTCAAAAATGGAATTATGACATCAGCATGAGGTCATGCTGACGTCAGCAGTCATCAGGGTTGACTGGTCAAAGTAACGAGTGGGTCCCGCAAGTAAGTGACTAGTTAATTAACAATAGTTAAATAGGTTAATTAGCTAGTTAGGTTAACTAAACATAGTTAATTAAGTTAATTAATTTAGTTAATTAATTAATTAATAATTAATTTTACTTATATATTTATTTATTTCTTAAATCGTTCTGTGGGCGAGGCCCATATGTCATAGACCGACATCTAATTAACCTAGTTAACTAGTTTAGTTAGACATGGTAATTAAGTTAAGTTAATTAAACTAAAATATTTAAGTTAATTAATTAATTCATTCATTTAATTTTTATTTATTTTTTTAATTTCGTTTACAAGGGCTAGGCCCCACAGTTCAGTGGCACATGAGGCCAATCTGGCGGCAGTTAAGCGGGCGCCGGACAGGGGGCGGATCCGGCGCGGGCGTCGGGCACAGCCACAGAGCGACCGGCAGCGGCGGTGGATGAGTCGGGCGCGGGTGGAGGGTGGTCGCAGGCGGCCGTGGGCGAGCATGGCCGCGATGGGACGTCAAGCTCGCAGCGGGGCGAGCTAGGCAGTGGGCACGGGCACGGCTGTGCGATGCAAAGGCGGGCGCGACGAGGGCAGGTGCGGTGCACGCACAGTGTGCCGAGGGAAGCAGGGCGCGGCAGGCGCGCACATTGCGTGAACCGAGCACGGCGTGGGTCTGCGCGGGCGGGTCCAAGTGTGCGAGCGGCCAGGCAAGACGCGCCCGAAGCATGGTCATGGCAGACAGCGGGCGGCCGCAGCGTTAGCGGAGGGGGTAGGGGAGAAAAAGGGGGTAGGCGGAGTGGTTCGGGGTCCTCACCCCCGTTGCAGGGGTTCGCCGGCGAGGCTCGACGGAGTCCGATGAGGAGGAGGTCGAGGACGACACGGCGAGGTCGAGGCGGAGGGCGACGTTGATGTCGGGCGGCGTGGTTTGATGCGGGCCATCGGGGAGGAGGTCGAGGACGAGCGATGGAGACGGGGAGGCGGCGCCGATGATGGCGGGTAGACAAGGAGGACGAGGCGACGGGCGGTGGCGGGATCCAGTGAGGAGGAGGCCGTGGCACGGGCGCGAGGGAGGGGGTTCGTCGCTGGCGGGCGGCTCGTCCATCGCATCAGTGTCGTCGGGCGGTGCGGGGCTCAAGCACGGCGGCCTACCGAGCCAGGGCGGCATCGGGACGCAAGGCAAGTCGCGGGCACCCGGCGGCGGCGACAGGGATGATGGGGTTGGGGCGGTTTGCCCCGATCCAGAAACCGGGGGGAGTGGGGAAGCGAGTGGGGAGTGGGGGGCGATAGGCTAGTGTTTCCGTCGGTGGGGGTTATGGAGGGGTTAGGTGGGCCAGCCCGGTTGGATGGCCAGTTGGGCTGAGGCCCAGCGCGGGGGGTGTCTTTCTTCCTTCTTTTTTTGCTTTCTTTTTGTTTAGACCGTTTCTTTTTTTTCCGTTTTATCTCTGTTTCCTATAGTTTTAGTTTTTGTAAAATATATACTAGGCATCTAAATTTAGTATTTCAATTTAGCCCACTGCCATGAAAAAGTCTAGTCCCCAAATAATTTAGTTTGATATTTTATTAATTATTAAAGGCATTGAAATAATTAGGTTTGCTACTATTTAAATCATTTTAGTGCAGTTAAGCATTTCATAAAAGTTTGGTTTCACCACCACAATCACCTATGCATTTTCTGGCACGACACAAACATTTTAGTTTCATTGTTTGAAAAATTTCACTGTTTGATTTGATTTTGAATTTGAATCGGTTTCAAACTAACGTGAGATTAGCAACAGTAACCGTGGTGATGTGGCATTATTAGCAGATGTTTACTATAGCTTAATTATCCGGGCGTCACACTAACCAAGCAATTATGTCTTATCAAAGTAACATAGCCAAAGAAACCTCATCCCTACAAAATCATATAGTTAGGCCATGCTTCAATTTCGTCACACAAAACGTTCTCATCGTGCATAACCCCGATGACAAGCCGAGAAATTAGTTCATACTTTTTAATGCGCTTCAGCCTTTTCAACCTTTACGCAATACATGAGCGCAAGCCATGGATATAGCACTATGGGTGGAATATAGTATAATAATGGGGGTTATGTGAGAAGACAAAAAGGTAGAAAGTCTCACATTGACGTGGCTAATCAATAGGATATGGAGATGCCCATCAATTGATGTCAATGAGAGGAGTACGGATTGCCATGCAATGGATGCACCAGAGCTATAATTATATGAAAGCTCAACAAAAGAAACTAAGTGGGTGTGCATCCAACTTGCTTGCTCACGAAGACCTAGGGCATTTTGAGGAAGCCCATCATTGGAATATACAAGCCAAGTTCTATAATGAAAAAAATCCCGCTAGTATATGAAAGTGAAAACATAGGAGGCTCTCTATCATGAAGATCACGGTGCTACTTTGAAGCACAAGTGTGGAAAAAGGATAGTAACATTGTCCCTTCTCTCTTTTTCTCTCATTTTTTTCGTTGGGCCTTCTCTTTTTTTCTTTGGCCTCTTTTTTATTTAGTCCGGAATCTCATCCCGACTTGTCGGGCAATCATAGTCTCCATCATCCTTTCTTCACTTGGGACAATGCTCTAATAATGATGATCATCACACGTTTATTACTTACAAGTCAAGAATTACAACTCAATACTTAGAACAAAATATGACTCTATGTGAATGCCTCCGGTGGTGTACCGGGATATGCAATGAATCAAGAGTGACATGTATAGAAAATTATGAGAGGTTGCTTTGCCACAAATACGATGTCAACTACATCATCACACAAAGTAATATGTCAACTACATGATTATACAGAACAGTGGTAAGTTGCATGGCAATATATCTCGGAATGGCTATGGAAATGCCATGATAGGTAGGTATGGTGGCTTTTTTGAGGAAGATACATGGAGGTTTATGTGTGATAGAGTGTATCATATCACGGGGTTTGGATGCACCGGTGAAGTTTGCACCAACTCTCAAGGCGAGAAAGGGCAATGCACGGTACCATAGAGGCTAGAAAATTGTGGAAGGTGGAGAGTGCATATAATCCATGGACTCACTTTAGTCACAAAGAGCTCATATACTTATTGCAAAAGTTTATTAGCCCTCGAAGCAAAGTACTACTACGCATTCGCCTAGAGGGATAGATTGGTAGGAAAAGACCATCGCTCGTCCCCGACCGCCACTCATAAGGAAAGCAATAAAAGAACACCTTATGTATCAAAATTGTCACACAACTTTTACCATACGTGCATGCTACAGGACTTGCCAGCCTTAACACAAGTATTTCTCAATTTCACAATTAATCAACTAGCATACTCTAATATTACCACCTTTATATCTCAAAACACTTATCAAGTATCAAACTTCTCATGATATTCAACGAACTCAATATGGAAGTTTTTATTATGCTCATCTTGGATGCCTATCATATTCGGATTAATTTCACAATTAAAGAAAATTACCATGTTGTTTAAGACTCTCAAAATAATATAAGTGAAGCATGAGAGATCAATCATTTCTATAAAATAAAACCACCACCGTGCTCTAAAAGATATAAGTGAAGCACTAGAGCAATAACTATATAGCTCAAAAGATATAAGTGAAGCACATAGAATATTCTAACAAATTCCAAATCATGTGTGTCTCTCTCAAAAGGTGTGTACAGCAAGGATGATTGTGGTAAACTAAAAATAAAAGACTCAAATAATACAAGACGCTCCAAGCAAAACACATATCATGTGGTGAATACAAATATAGCTCCAAGTAAAGTTACCGATAGACGAAGACGAAAGTGGGGATGCCTTCCGGGGCATCCCCAAGCTTAGGCTTTTGGTTGTACTTTAATTTTACCTTGGGTGCCTTTGGAATCCCCAAGCTTAGGTTCTTGACAATCCTTGTTCCATAATCCATCAAATCTTTACCCAAAACTTGGAAACTTCACAACACAAAACTTAACAGAAAAATCTTGTGAGCTCCGTTAGCGAAAGAAAACCAAATACCACTTCAAGGTACTGTAATGAACTCATTATTTATTTATATTGGTGTTAAACCTACTTTATTCAACTTCTATATGTTTTATAAACTCTTTTACTAGCCATAGATTCATCAAAATAAGCAAACAACACATGAAAAACAGAATCTGTCAAAAACAGAACAGTCTGTAGTAATCTGTAGGTTTCGACTACTTCTGGAACCCCAAAAATTCTAAAATAAATTACTGGACGTGAGGAATTCATCTATTAATAATATTAAAATATAATTAACTAAATATCACTCTCGAATAAAAAATGGTAGCAAATCTCGTGAGCGCTAAAGTTTCTATTTTTTACAACAAGATCGCAAAGACTTTCCCCAAGTCTGCCCAAAGGTTCTACTTGGCACAAACACTAATTAAAAGCATAAAACCACATCAAAACACAGGCTAGATGAATTATTTATTACTAAACAGAATCAAAAATCATGAAACAAAAATAAAATCGGGTTGCCTCCCAAAAGCGCTATCGTTTAACGCCCCTAGCTAGGCATAAAAGCAAGTATAGATCTAGGTATTGCCATCTTTGGTAGGCAATCCATAAGTGGCTCTCATAATAGATTCATAAGGTAATTTTATTTTCTTTCTATGAAAGTGTTCCATGCCTTTCCTTAACGGAAATTGGAATCTAATATTTCCTTCCTTCATATCAATAATTGCACCAATCGTTCTAAGGAAAGGTCTACCAAGAATAATAGGACATGAAGGATTGCAATCTATATCAAGGACAATAAAATATACGGGCACATAGTTCCTATTTTCAACAATAAGAACATAATTAATTCTTCCCATAGGTTTCTTGATAGTGGAATCCGCAAGATGCAAAAAGAACAATCATCAAATTCACAGAAACCTAGCAAATCAAACAAAGTTTTTGGGATCGTGGAAACACTAGCACCCAAATCACACAAAGCATAGCATTCATGATCTTTAATTTTAATTTTAATTGTGGGTTCCCACTCATCATAAAGTTTTCTAGGGATATATACTTCCAACTCAAGTTTTTCTTCATATGATTGCGTCAAAGCATCAACGATATGTTTGGTAAAAGCTTTATTTTGACTATAAGCATGAGGAGATTTTAGCACGGATTCCAACAAGGAAATAAAATCTATCAAAGAGCAATTATAATAATTAAATTCCTTGAAATCCAAAATAGTGGGTTCATTGCTATCTAAAGTTTTAACCATTTCAATCACACTTTATTAATTCATGCATCAAGATCTAAAAACTCCGAATCATCGGGACGCCTTCTAACTAAAGTTGACTCATCTCCAGTCCCATCATTATCAAGATTCATATTGCAAAACAAAGATTTAATAGGAGACACATCAATAACTTTTAGATCTTCATTATTATTATTATCATAGAAACTAGAAGAACACGCTTTCACAAAGCAATTTTTCTTAGCACGCATCCTAGTGGTTATTTCTTTGCACTCATCAATGGAAATTCTCATGGCTTTGAGCGACTCATTGATATCATGATTAGGTGGGATAGATCTAAGTTTCAAAGAATCAACATCAAGAGAAATTCTATCCACGCTCCTAGCCAACTCATCAATCTTAGACAATTTTTATTCAATCAAAGCATTGAAATTCTTTTGCGAATTCATAAACTCTTTAATATTAGATTCAAAATCAGAGGGTATATTATTATAATTTCCATAAGAGTTGTCATAGGAATTACCATAATTATTAGAGGAATTACTAGGAAATGACCTAGGATTAAAGTTACCTCTATACGCGTTATTACCAAAATTGTTCCTACCAACAAAATTAACGTCCATAGATTCGTTATTATTCTCAAACAAAGTAGAAAAAGGCATATCATTAGGATCAGAAGAAACACTCTTATTAGCAAAAAGTTTCATAAGTTCATCCATCTTTCCACTCAAAACATTAATTTCTTCTATCGCATGCACTTTTTTACTAGTAGATCTTTCACTATGCCATTGAGAATAATTAACTATAATATTATCTAGGAGTTTAGTAGCTTCTCCTAAAGTGATTTCCATAAAAGTGCCTCCCGTGGCCGAATCTAAAAGATTTCTAGAAGCAAAATTCATTCCTGCATAAATTTTTTGTATAATCATCCACAAATTCAAACCATGAGTAGGGAAATTGCATATCATTAATTTCATTCTCTCCCAAGCTTGTAAAAAATGCTCATGATCTAGTTGTTTAAAGTTCATAATATCGTTCCTAAGAGATATGATCTTAGCGGGAGGAAAATACTTAGAGATAAAAGCGTCTTTACACTTATCCCATGAATCAATACTATTTTTAGGCAAAGACGGAAACCAAGATTTAGCACGATCTCTAAGTGAAAATGGAAATAGCTTCAATTTAACAATATCATTGTCCACATCTTTCTTCTTTTGCATATCACACAGATCAACAAACTTAGTTAGATGGGTAGCGGCATCTTCACAAGGAAGACCAGAAAATGGATCTTTCATGACAAGATTCAGCAAGGCAACATTGATTTCACAAGATTCAGCATCGGTAATAGGAGCAATCGGAGTGCTAATAAAATCATTATTGTTGGTATTGGAAAAGTCACACAATTTAGTATTATCTTGAGCCATCATGACAAGCAAGCAATCCAACACATGAGCAAACAAGAAGCAAGCAAAAAAGAGACGAACTAGAAAAGAGAAGGGGAACAGAAGAAGAGGGCAAATAAAATGGCAAGGGTGAAGTGGGGGAGAGCAAAACGAGAGGCAAATGGCAAATAATGTAATGCGAGGGATAAGAGTTTGTGATGGGTACTTGGTATGTCTTGACTTGTGCATAGACTCCCCGGCAACGGCGCCAGAAATCCTTCTTGCTACCTCTTGAGCACTTCGTTGGTTTTCCCTTGAAGAGGAAAGTGTGATGCAGCAAAGTAGCATAAGTATTTCCCACAGTTTTTGAGAACCAAGGTATCAATCTAGTAGGAGACCACGCTCAAGTCCCTCACACCTACACAAACAAATAAGAACCTTGCAACCAACGCGATAAAGGGGTTGTCAATCCCTTCACGGCCACTTGCAAAAGTGAGATCTGATAGAGATGATAAGATAATATTTTTGGTATTTTTATGATAAGGACTAAAAGTAAAGATTGCAAAATAAACGGTAATAGAAATAACGGTAGATTAATATAATAGAGAATAGACCCCGGGGCCATAGGTTTCACTAGTGGCTTCTCTCGAGAGCATAAGTATTACGGTGGGTGAACAAATTACTATCGAGCAATTGATAGAATTGAGCATAGTTATGAAAATATCTAGGTATGATCATGTATATAGGCATCACGTCTGTGACAAGTAGACTGACTCCTGCCTGCATCTACTACGATTACTCCACACATCGACCACTATCCAGCATGCATCTAGAGTATTAAGTTCATAAGAACGGAGTAACGCTTTAAGCAAGATGACATGATGTAGAGGGATAAATTCATGCAATATGATATAAACCCCATCTTTTTATCCTCGATGGCAACAATACAATACGTGTCGTTACCCTTTATGTCACTGGGATCGAGCACCGCAAGATTTAACCCAAAGCCAAGCACTTCTCCTATTGCAAGAAAGATCAATCTAGTAGGCCAAACCAAACTAAAAATTCGAAGAGACTTGCAAAGATAACCAATCATACATAAAAGAATTCAGAGGAGATTCAAATATTGTTCATAGATAATCTTGATCATAAACCCACAATTCATCAGATCTCGACAAACACACCGCAAAAGAAGATTACATCGAATAGATCTCCAAGAGAATCAAGGAGAATTTTGTATTCAGATCCAAAGAGAGAGAAGAAGCCATATAGCTAATAACTATGGACCCAAAGATCTAAGGTCAACTACTCACACATCATCGGAGAGGCTATGGTGTTGATGTACAAGCCCTCCGTGATCGATGCCCCCTCCAGCGGAGCGCCGGAAAAGGCCCCAAGATGGGATCTCACGGGTACAGAAAGTAGCGGCGGTGGAAATAGGGTTTTGGCTCCTGTTCTGATGTTTTCGGGGTACGTAGGTATATATAGGAGGAAGAAGTAGGTCGGTGGAGCTACGAGGGGCCCACGAGGGTGGAGGGCGCGCCCAGGGGGGAAGGCGCGCCCCCTGCCTCGTGGCCTCCTCATTGATTGCCACTCCAAGTCTCAGGATCACGTTTGTTCAGAAAATCACGTTCTCAAAGGTTTCATTCCGTTTGGACTCTGTTTGATGTTAATTTCCTTCGAAACACTGAAATAGGCAAAAAAACAGCAATTTGGGTTGGGCCTCCAGTTAATAGGTTAGTCCCAAAAATAATATAGATGTGTATAATAAAGCCCATTGAATATCCAAAACAGATAATATAATAGCATGGAACAATAAAAAATTATAGATACGTTGGAGACGTATCAAGCCCCTCACTCCTTGGCCCGTCCTGGTGATCCGAACAGTCCAACGGCGGCTGAGGTATGCGCGGGGTCGGGCCCTGCCGATGTAGAACACTAGGCCTACTCTTGCATCTCATTTCTACAAGCTGTTTGCGCGTCAAGGTGGACTCCTGAGCATCGCGATTCAGGAGCTTAACTGGCCACGTAGCCCCTCACTCCTTGCTCCATCCTGGTGATCCGGACGGCCCAATGGCGGCTGAGGTATGCGCGGGGTCCGGCCCTGCCGACACAGAACACCAAAGCAAACGGAAAGGAAATCGTAGAATTTCAAATAAATATTACAAGACATATTGTTTCTCGAATACCAAGCACAAGTTTAAACGCCTCCACGAGGCATGGTTCATGTTGCAGAAGCAAAGCAGGAAAAGGAGCCGTCGGCAAGTCATCTCATCATCCCTGGACACCATCGTCGCTTGCAAGAGGCACCCCTTCGACGGTGAGGCCGCCCTCACCTGAGCTGCCAGCTGGAGTTGCAGTCCCAGCAGTGTCACCAGTTGGGGGTGCAGGGTCGATGGCGTGGAACTTCTTCAACAGAGCCTCCACCTGGCCCTTCACAGCTTCGGCAGCGGCGGCACAACGCTCGTCGTCCACACGCTCTAGCAGCTCGTCGAGGTTGGCGGTAGGGTCACGAAGATGGAGGTGGCTGAAGATGCATGTCATCACGGCCGAGAAAAGTGTGCAGGCTTATCCTTCCACCAAGGGGTCGATTCCGTCCACAACCTCCTCAAGCGCCCCGACCAGATGAGGAAGCAGCTAGGTGGGGCCCTCATCGACGGTGGCTAGCGGCTCTTCCAAGCCCTTCTCGTAGAGTGACCGCAGCGCCACACGGGACCTCTCCTCAAGGGACTTGAAGGCCGCATGGTCCTCGGCCAGGACCTTCACCTTGGCATCAAGCTTGGCTTTCTCCGCTTCCATCTTCCGCTTCAGCTTCTCCAGCCGGCTGCGCTCCGCGGCCTGCGCCTTCCCCAACTGCTCCAGCTCGGCGTCGCGACCCCTGACGGCGTCCTCCCGGGCCTTCATCTTCTCCTCCTCTACCTTGCGGGCTCGTGCCTCGGCCGCGCACTCATTGCACATCATCTCTAGCTCGGCCTCCAGAGACTGACAGCGATCCTGGGTGGCCCCGCCATCTTTCAGCGCCACCTCACGAGCGGCGGTGGCCTGGGTGGCAGCCTGCTTGTCCTTCTTGGAGGTTGCTACTGCCTGGCTCAGCGCCGTCCGAATGGACACGTCTGAGTAGAGCCAGCCGGAGACTAGCTCCAAGCGACCGTCCGCCAGTTGATGGTCGGTGCCTTGAAGATCCTCTCGCAGCAGGGTCGGCGCAGAGAGAGCACGCTCCAGGACGTCAGGGGAGGCGGAAGGATCCAAGGTCAGCAGTGCGGCGGAAGGAAGAGGAGGCAACGTCATCACCATGGCCTGAGAGGCTTGGAGCTCCTAAACTTGGGGGACCCCAACAATCGAGCCGGATGTCGGCACCTCCGGAGCCGGCGGGGCTACGGGGGCTGCCTCCTCCGGAGGTCGCTCCCCCAAGTCTCGCAAGGATGATCGGTCCTGGGAAGCATGAGCGCTCTCGCTGCCCTTCCCCGCGGTGGAGGGTGCGGCCGCTGCATGTGATTTGGTCCCGAGCGGCACCGCCACTTCCTCCTTCCTCTTCTTCGCTGCGGGCATCGGCCTAATTACAATGGAGGAGCGTCAAGAACCAGCAGCAGAAGCAGAAACAAGACAGGACAAGAGTACTTACTGGTCCACCGCAGTGTAATCTCGCTACCTCCTAAGCTTGAAGCCTGAAAGCTTCACCTGAGGCGCAGACACGCAAGCACCAGGAACAGAAGAAGAAGAAGCAGGTGGGTTGGAGGCAGCTCTGGGCAGCGTCAGAACAGGGGCATCGTCTCGGGAAATCAGCGCCGACCTCCCTCTCGTCGGAATCGTAGACGAGGACCTCCTCCGAGGAATGGTCTTGGATCTCGAGGAGCCACCAGCCGCATGCAGCTCCCTCCTTTCTAGGAGGACACCGGCCTCATCATCGTCATTAGGCAGGGTGCAGAGGATGTCGGCCTTGCGCAAAGGGGAGGTCTCCCCCTCCCCTTCGCGGGTCGCCTCTAAGTCGCGCTCCTCCTCCCCTCTTCTTCCTCCTCTTCCTTCGCCTGAGACTCGTCGGAAGACACTTCCACTGGACTCATCGTCACCGGGATGCTCGAGACCGCAGGCCGCACGAGCCCACGCTCGTCGAAGATAGGTAGAGCGGCGGAAACCTTCGCCCCATCCGGACGGCGGTACAAGGGAACGAAGGAGTCCGGCGGGTACCCTTGGTCGCCCCCAACTAAGGAGCAGAGTTCGAGCGTAGCTCCTCATCAGAAAGGGCCTCCGGGCGCAGGCAGAGGTTGTCCCCTTCGTCTCCAAGCTTCCACAAGGGGCGCGGGCGCAACTGGAGAGGAGCCACACGCTGCTTCATGAATTCTTTGACGATCATGGCCCCCGTCAACTTCGCCACCCTTGAATCACCAGGCCTTATGTTGGAGGTCATCCTCTCCAACCCCTGTGCCGCCCAGGCATTGGTGAGCTTCGCGCGAAGCCAGCCCCCGTGGGACACCGGCATCTCCGTCAGCAGCACTAGTCGTTGGTGGACGCGCTTGGTGTCCATCAAGATCCACTTGCCCCTGAAGCCCTCGGCCTTCTTCCCGGCCTTCGAGATGGCATTGGTCTTGTTGGCTGCGACGAAGCCGACGTACCCAGAGCAGTGGCCATCTTTGATCCGGAGGAAGAAGAAGTAGCGCAGCAACGCCATAGACGGCATCACCCCTACATATGGCTCACAGTAGAAGGCTAAGATCGACAGGAGGAGGACGGAGTTGGGATGAAGATGGAGAGCATGGATCTTGTAATGGCTAAGGATGGAGTAGAAGAAGTCGGAGAAAGGGGGAACCATCTCGGCAACGATGCTGCTCATGAAGAAGGGGTAGAATGTGCTGCCTGAGGTCTCCGGCTCGTCGGAGCCAGCCCGGAGCACAGTCTTCCTCTTCTTATCACCCTCCGCTGTCATCAAGAGCACAGCGGCAAGGTTCTTCTCCGAAACGCTCGGCGCATCAAGCGCCGGCTCGTACCAAGACGATGAAGGAGCGGCCCGAGATTTCTTGGGCGCCATCTACGGCCAGCTCGGAGGAGGATCTGGAGTCTCCGGAAGCAAGGAGCAAGAAAGGGGATCTGGAGCAAGAAGAAGGAAGGCAATGAAAGAAAATACAGCCTGCGCCAGCCTTTTGTTAGTCGGGTAGTTGCAGAGGCGGCATGGGGATGTGGAGACGCACACGTCCCATCAATCACCACGCGTCAACCGAGGCCGCAGGCTATTGGGGCCCGCAGTGCTCCGCACTTGCCCCTTGGCTTCGCCTCGAAGCCAAGTCCGAGCGCGCCTTGGGCCCGGGGGCTACTGTTGGCGTTGTGGGAACGGGGGTCCCCAGACCTTCCTGCCTCCGGCCCATGGGGTGGCTCCATCAGCGGACCCGTACGGCCCATCCTCACCAGAAAACACCCAAGACCCTTGCGAGGGGTCGAGCCTCACGAGGCGGACGACACAAGGCCTCCTTGGGGGTGGCCTCACCAGGCTAGCTCGCGAGGGGCAGAGACATCAAGGCAAGGGGCACCTCGTGAGGTTCCTGTGACGCAAGCCATGACGACCAAGGCTAGGCGGGTACCAGCCGGGCGCTAGCGCGCATAGTGTCCTCGTTTCCTCTTTGGTGCTAAAGAGGCAAGCGCAGGCGAGGAGTCCCGAGGCATCAGGCAAAGGTTTCCATATCAGTGCAACGAGACCAAGACTAGCAGGATGGCAGGATGGAGGTCACCGTGGAGCCCAGGACGGCGTCACCACCAGAGCCTTTGGCAGGCGAAAACCATCTTTTCTCAGGATCGCTTGTACTAGCTGTTCCCCTTCAAATTGGCCGTTGTGAGATCCCTTCCTGCCTAATATTTGGGAAGAGGACCCGGGCCTTTATTTATAGGACTAGCAACCATCATAGGGAGGTAGGTCATCTTGGACCGGATCCATTCCACCAAGGCCACCACACAAGCTCACCGAGCACAAGAGCACCTCTCCTCAGGAGTCTGTTCTTCCCTTGTAACTATTCATCCTCAGCCCAAGAGGCAATCCACCACACCACACTGGAG
Organism: Triticum monococcum; assembly: GCA_034509565.1. NCBI lineage: Eukaryota > Viridiplantae > Streptophyta > Magnoliopsida > Poales > Poaceae > Triticum > Triticum monococcum. The sequence continues at coordinate 181,524,137 of CM067843.1, read as the reverse complement.
TAGGGTATTACACCACATCGGTGGCCGGAACCAGTATAAATCTTGTGTCCCTTTGTTCTGCGAGTTCGACGCGATGAGCCTTGAGATCGTGGTGAGGGCGTGAGCAAGAGGGAGGAGAGATATTAGTGCGCACCCCAGTGTTCGAACCTCAAGGGTTTTGCCAGAACCCGAAATCCGATAGGTTTAATATATCTGAAAATAAATGCAAAGGAAAAGTAGATCGCGAAGGAAAATATGTGAGAAAGAGACCCGGGGGCCGTAGGTTTCACTAGTGGCTTCTCTCGAGAGAAAAATAGCAAACAGTGGGTGAACGAATTTCTATTGGGCAATTGATAGAACATCAAATAATCATGATGATATCTAGGCAATGATCATTACATAGGCATCACGTCCAAGGTTAGTAGACCGACTCCTGCCTGCATCTACTACTATTACTCCACACATCAACCGCTATACAACATGCATCTAGTGTATTAAGTTCATGGAGAAACGTAGTAATGCAATAAGAACGATGACATGATGTAGACAAGATCTATCTATGTAGAGATAGACCCCATCGTTTTATCCTTAGTAGCAACGATACATACGGGTCAGTTCCCCTACTGTCACTGGGATCAAGCACCGTAAGATCGAACCCACTACAAAGCACCTCTTCCCATTGCAAGATAAATAGATCAAGTTGGCCAAAAAACCCAAGTATCGGAGAAGAAATAAGAGGCTATAAGCAATCATGCTTAAAAGAGATCAAAGAAACTCAAATAACTTCCATGCATATAAAAAGATAGATCTAATCATAAACTCAAAGTTCATCGATCCCATCAAACACACCGCAAAAAGTTACATCACATGGATCTCCAAGAGACCATTGTATTGAGAATCAAGAGAGAGAGAGAGAGAGAGAGAGAGAGAGAGAGAGAGAGAGAGGAAGCCATCTAGCTACTAACTACGGACCCGAAGGTCTACAAAGAACTACCCATGCATCATCGGAGAGGCACCAATGGAGGTGGTGAACGCCATCCGAGATGGTGCCTAGATTGGATCTGGTGGTTATGGACTCTGCGGCGGCTGGATCAATATTTTGTCGACTCTCCTAGGGTTTCTAGAATGTTGGGGTATTTACAGAGCAAAGAGGCAGTCCGGGAGGCACCCAAGGTGGGCACAATCCACCAGGGCGCGCCTGGGCCTCCTCGCGCGCCCTGGTGGGTTGTGCTCTCCTCGGAGCAACCCCCAGACGCAGCCAGGGCCCATTATGTTCCTTCTGGTCCAAAAAAATCTCCGCAAAGTTTCATTGCATTTGGACTCAGTTTGATATAGATTTTCTATGATGTAAAAAGCATGAAAAAACAGCAAGTGGCACTTGGCACTATGTCAATACGTTAGTACCAAAAATGACTATAAAATGATTATAAAACGTCCAAGATTGATAGTATAACAGCATGGAACAATAAAAAATTATAGATACATTGGAGACGTATCATAGGGAGGCTCCTCAAACAGAGATAGATCTCAGGCCCGTTGTTGGGGAAAGTAGTAATTTCAAAAAAAATCCTACACACACGCAAGACCATTTCAAGACTCCTCGTCATGTCCGTGATCACATCCGGGACTCCGAACGAACTTCGGTACATCAAAATATATAAACTTATAATGAAACTGTCATCGTAACGTTAGGCGTGCAGACCCTACGGGTTCGAGAACAATGTATACATGACCGAGACATGTCTCCGGTCAATAACCAATAGCGGAACCTGGATGCTCATATTGGCTCCTACATATTCTACGAAGATCTTTATCGGTTAGACCGCATAACAACATACGTTGTTCCCTTTGTCATCGGTATGTTACTTGCCCGAGATTCGATCGTCGGTATCTCAATACCTAGTTCAATCTCATTATCGGCAAGTCTCTTTACTCGTTTCGTAATACATCATCTCACAACTAACTCATTAGTTGCAATGCTTGCAAGGCTTATGTGGTGTGCATTACCGAGAGGGCCCAGAGATACCTCTCCGACAATCGGAGTGACAAATCCTAATCTCGAAATACGCCAACCCAACATGTACCTTTGGAGACACCTGTAGAGCTCCTTTATAATCACCCAGTTACGTTGTGACATTTGGTAGCACACAAAGTGTTCCTCCGGAAAACGGGAGTTGCATAATCTCATAGTCATAGGAACATGTATAAGTCATGAAGAAAGCAACAGAAACATACTAAACGATTGGGTGCTAAGCTAATGGAATGGGTCATGTCAATCACATCATTCTCCTACTGATGTGATCCCGTTCATCAAATGACAACACATGTCTATGGTTAGGAAACATAACCATCTTTGATTAACGAGCTAGTCAAATAGAGGCATACTAGTGAAGTTTTAGTTTTGTCTATGTATTCATACAAGTATTATGTTTCCGGATAATACAATTCTAGCATGAATAATAAACATTTATCATGATATAAGGAAATACAATAATAACTTTATTATTGCCTCTAGGGCATATTTCCTTCACCCATTTCCTTACTTCTCATGCCTTGACGGCGGGCTGGTACTTGGGCCCCTCGATACTGGTTTGCATTTTGGCTGCCATTGCCGCTATATGTTCCTCGGTCTGGAGTGAGCGCTTTGTGTTGCCATTGACTGTGATGACACTCTTAGGTTCGGGCATCTTTAAATTTAAGTATGCTTAATGTGGGACAGCGTTGAAATGAGAAAACGTTGTTCGGCCTAGGAGTGTGTGATAGCCGTTGCGAAAGGGGACAATGTCGAAGATCAAGTATTCATTGCGGAAGTAGTCCGGCGAGCCGAACACTACTTGCAGGGTTAGGTTGCCAAGCAGCGGACCTCCACACCTGGGATTACCCCTTTGAATGTAGTGTTACTGGGTTTGATCCTTGACGGGTCAATGCCCATTTTCCTTACTGTATCTGCATAAATCAGGTTGAGGTTGCTTCCTCCTTCCTTGAGGACTCTGGTGAGGTGGTACCCGTCGATAATGGGGTCAAGAACCAGGGCCGCCGATCCTCCATGACGGATATTAGTCGAATGGTCCCTGCGGTCGAACCTGATCGGACATACCGACCATGGGTTAAATTTTTCGGGGCTACGGGGTCTATGGCGTGCACGTTTCCTCTCCTTCTTGGGTATATGGGTGGCATAGATCATATTCACCGTCTTCACCTCAGGAGGGAATTGTTTTTAGCCTCTGTTGTTCGGCCTGCAAGGTTCCTCATCGTCCTTGATGCGAGGGCTTTTGCCTGCGTCCTCGGCTGTAGCTTGCTGGCATATTTGATCACCCAACAGTTATGGTTGGTGTGGTTGGCGGCCTTGTCAGGTGTGTTGTGGATCTGGCAGGGTCTATCCAGAATTGTGTCCTACTTGGTTGGCCCATCCTGGTTCCCTTTAGAGGGTTTCTTCTGCGGTCCTGATTTGGAATTGCGGAATCCAGCATTTACTACCGTGTCTTTGACTTCACTGCATTGTAGCGGTGCTTGTTTCTGTTACGCCGTGGTTTCCCATTTTCGTCTTGGGCTTCCGAGGTACCAGGGTCTTCAGGGTTGGTGCTTCTCCGAGCCAACCAACTATATTCTCCCGCACAAAAGCGGGTCATGAGAGAAGTAGGTGCCGACATTGTCCTCGGCTTGTCTTGGCCGAGCTGGCGTGCGAGCCATTTGTCCCGGATGTTATGCTTGAATGCGGCTATAGGTTCGGCATCCGGACAGTCGATGATTTCGTTCTTTTTGGGCAAAAACCTCCAAAACTTCCGGGCTGATTCGCCGGGGTGTTGGACCACATGGCTCAAGTCATCGGCATCCGGAGGCCGGACATAGGTGCCTTGAAAGTTGGCTCAGAAAGCATCCTCAAGCTCTTCCTAGCTCCCTATGTAGTTTTCAGGGAGGTTTTGAGCCAATACATGGGTGGTCCTTTGATCTTAAGTGGTAGGTATTTTATGGCATGGAGATCATTTCCTCGAGCCATATGAATGTGGAGAAGAAAATATTCAACCCATACGGCCAGGCCTGTTGTCCCGTCGTATTGTTTAATGTTTGAGGGTTTAAATCATTCAGGGAACGGATGCCACATTACCTCATCCATGAAGCACAATGGATGAGCAGAGCCCCTGACCCGGGCTACGTCGCACCGGAGATCGGCCGCCATATCGGCCCGGTGTTGTTTCCGAACTCTATCGTTTTGGTCGCACCAAGTTTGGTATCCATACCGTCTAGCCAGAGTGTACTCTCGAGATCCCTAGATGGATCTTGTTTATCCAGCTCTAATGGTCAGGTCATGACGGAGATCATATTAATATTCTGGATGTGCTACCTCCTTGCCTTTACGGCGAGGGGGGAGCGGGTGGGTGTTCGGCCTGTCCAGCTAGCCCGTCCCTTCCTCGAGGGGGGCGATCTGGTTGGTCTACCTGTGTATATCTTGGTGGTGCGGGTGCAAGGGCCTCGTCATCGAATTGTGGCAGCAGCTTCCGCTTTGGGTAGCTTTTGGTTTGCTATTGGTAGTCGTACCCCTCTTCGGCTGCCAGGACTTTTGTCCATCTATCGTTGAGGCTATTTTGTTCGGCCTTCAGCTACCGTTGCTTTTTCTTCAAGCTTCACGCAGTGGCTATGAGTTGTTGTTTGAACCGCTCTTGGTCGAGTGGCTCCTCCGATACGATGAAATTTCCGGCTCCGAGGCTGACATCCTCTTTGAATAGAGGTAGATAGTTACTATCTTTGGAGTCATTAGGGTCCTCGGGGTTATACTAAGCCCATGCCCCTCTGAGCCATCAGGCTATTGCTCGGGGCGGGGTCGCCGAGGTCCTTCGCATTGTCCGGGGTATCATCCTCACTGGTGCCCGTGTTGCTTTCCCAGCCTCGACGCCCCTTGGATCTTCGGTGTTGTCTCCTCCATTTGGGTGGATCCTCGCCTGACTTATTGCTATCTCTCATGGGGGTGACATCCCTATTATTAGCGCCATCGCCGTTGTCCTTGGGGGTGTCCACCATGTAAACATGATAGGTGGAGGTGGCCGTCCATCGCCCGGTGACGGGAGGGGAAGTGTCAGCATGGGACATGGCTTTTCTATTGATGACCCATAAGTATAGGGTAACAATCATAGTCCTTTCTATAAGTAAGAGTGTCGAACCCAACGAGCAGCCGAAGGAAATGACAAGTGGTTTTCAGCAAGGTATTCTCTTCAAGCACTGAAATTATAAGTAATGAGTAATTTGATAGCAAGATAATTTGTAACGAGCAAGTAACAATAGTAGTAACAAAGGTTCAGCAAGGTAGCCCAATCCTTTTGAGGCAAAGGACAGGCCAAAACGGTCTCTTATGATAAGCAAAGCGTTCTTGAGGGTACACGGGAATTTCATCTAGTCACTTTCATCATGTTGGTTTGATTTGTGTTCGCTACTTTGATAATTTGATATGTGGGTGGACTGGTTCTTAGGTGTTGTTCTTACTTGAACAAACCTCCTACTTATGATTAACCCCCTCACAAGCATCCACAACTACTAGAAAAGTATTAAGAATAAATTCTAACCATAACATTAAACTTTTGGATCCAAATCAGCCCCTTATGGAATAGCGCATAAACTAGGGTCTAAGCTTCTGTCACTTGTGCAACCCATCATCTAATAACTACTCCACAATGCATTCCCTTAGGCCCAAATATTATGAAGTGTCATGTAGTCGACATTCACATGACACCACTAAGCGAATCACAACATACATACCATCAAAGTATCGAACACATGTAAAATTTACATGATTACTTGCAACATGATTTCTCCCGTGACCTCAAGAACAAAAGTAACTAATCACAAATGATAATCATGATCAAGATCAGAGGGGTATTAAATAACATAATGGATCTGAACATATAATCTTCCACCAAATAAACCATATAGTAATCAACTACAAGATGTAATCAACACTACTAGTCACCCACAAGTACCAATCTATAGTTTTGGTACAAAGATTGAACACAAGAGATGAACTAGGGTTTGAGAGGAGTTGGTGATGTTGAAGATGTTGATGGAGATTGCCCTCCCCAAGATGGAGAGTTGTTGGTCATGATGATTGATGTCTACTACACAACTTGTTCTTGTAGACTCGTGTTGGGCCTCCAAGCGCAGAGTTTTGTAGGACAGTAGCAAATTTCCCTCAAGTGGATGACCTAAGGTTTATCAATCCTTGGGAGGTGTAGGATGAAGATGGTCTCTCTCAAACGACCCTGCAACCAAATAATAAAAAGTCTCTTGTGTCCCCAACACGCCCAATACAATGGAAAATTGTATAGGTGCACTAGTTCAGTGAAGAGATGGTGATACACGCGTAATATGGATGGTAGATATAGGTATTTGTAATCTGAAAATATAAAAACAGCAAGGTAACCAATAGTAAACGGGCACAAAAACGGTGTTGCAATGCTTAGAAACAAGGCCTAGGGTCCGTACTTTCGCTAGTGCAATCTCTCAACAATGCTAATATAATTGGATCATATAACCATCCCTCAACATGCGATGAAAAATCACTCCAAAGTTCCTATCTAGCGGAGAACATAAGAAGAAATTGTTTGTAGATATTCTTTTTGATCAATCTATCCAAGAGTTCGTACTAAAATAACACCAAATAATTTCAGATTCGTAATACTCAATCCAACACAAAGAACCTCAAAGAGTGCCCCAAGATTTCTACCAAAGAAACAAAGACAAGAACGTGCATCAACCCCTATGGATAGATTACCCCAATGTCACCTCAGGAATCCGTGAGTTGAGTGCCAAAACATATATCAAGTGAATCAAAATAATACCCCATTCTCACCATGTGTATTCATATGCAAGACATATATCAAGTGCTCTCAAATCCATAAAAGTATTCAATCCGAAGGGAAAACTCAATTCATCACAACAAGATAGAGAGGGGAAAACACCATATGATCCGACTATATTAATAAAGCCCCCGATACATCAAGATCGTGCCATCAAGAACACGAGAGAGAGAATAAACACATAGCTACTGGTACAAACCCTTAGCCCCGAGGGTGGACTACTCCCTCCTCATCATGGTGGCTGCCGAGATGATGAAGATGGCCACCACTGATGATTTCCCCCTCCGGTGGAGTGCCAAAACAGGCTCTAGATTGGTTTTTCATGGCTATAGAGGCTTGCGACGGTGGAACTTCCGATTTAGGGCTACCCCCGAGGGTTTTGGAATGTTTGGTAATTTATAGGGCGAAGAGGGGGTGTGGGAGGCCACCGAGGTGGGCACAACCCACCAAGTGCGCCCTGGTGGGTTGTGCCCCCTCGGGGCACCCCCTAGGTGCTACTCTGGCCCATTGGATGTCTTCTGGTCCATAAAAAATCCAAAAAAAGTTTCACCGTGTTTGGACTCCGTTTGAGATTTCCTGTGATATAAAAGACAAGCAAAAAACAGCAACTGGCACTAGGCACTGGGTCAATAGTTAGTCCCCAAAAATAATAGTCAGTTGCTATAAAATGATTGTAAAACATCAAATAATTATAATATAACAACATGAATACTTCATAAATTATAGATACGTTGGAGACGTATCAATGATAATGATGATTTCCCCCTCCGGGAGGGAAGTTCCCCCAGTGGAATCGCTCCGCCGGAGGGCAAAAGTGCTCCTGCCCAAGTTCCGCCTCGAGACGGCGGCGCTCAGTCCTGAAAGTCCTATCTTTATTTTTTTTCTAGGTCAAAATGACTTATATACCAGAAGATGGGCACCGGAGGTGGGCCGAGGAGGGCACAACCCACCAGGGCACGCCTGGGCTCCCTGGCGGCCAGGTGGGTTGTGCCCACCTGGTGGGCCCCCTCTGGTACTTATTTGCTCCAATAATTCTTATATATTCCATAAAAATTCTTCATGATGTTTCAGCTCATTTGGAGTTGTGCAGAATAGGTAGCCTAACGTAGCATTTTCAGGTGTCGATTTCCAACTGCCAAAATTCTCCCTCTTTGTGTGAACCTTGCATATTATGATAGAAAAGGCATTAGAATTACTCCAAAAAGCATTATTATGCATAAAAACATTATAAATAACAGTAGGTAAACATGATGCAAAATGGACGTATCAAGTCCCCCAAGATTAGACTTCGCTTGTCCTCAAGCAAAAACCGAAATCGAAAAACATGTACATATGCTTAGAGAGAGAGGTGTCGATAAAAACAAAATACGAACATAGAAGCATCATGTACATTATTATAACAACAACAAACTTTAACATAAAACTTTTATCATAGACTTCTCATGAATGAGTAACAATTCATCACAACATCAAATTATAAAGCATAAACTCTATTGGAAACCAACAAACTTTGTTCTCAGTCAACTTTGCAACTATAATTCATCATCTTTTCACGAAGGGTCACGTATCGGAGCCTTTAGGCAAGTCCACATACTCAACCATCGTATAGTCTTCTATGATTGCTAATACTCACCGTGTACAGATGAGCAAAACGTTTCAACCAGACACATAGAAAGATACGGGCTTATAATTTCGCCTCGCAATGCATTCACCTCAAGGGTGATCTCAACAATAATAACTCATGCTACCCATATCCAACTGGATATATGTGCCTAGATCGTTCCTCACCACATGATGCTTGCCAAAAGAGAAAAATAAAAAGGAATAGAGAGAAAACTTTGACTCTTGCATGAAAGTAAATACATAAAAGTAAAATATAGTCCCTTCGTAGAGGGAAGCAGAGGTTGGCATGTGCTTTTTGTTTGTATGCTCAATCCCTTAGTGCAGAAGAATGTCACGTTATATTGCCCCTTATGATAGCAACCTTTATTATGCAGTCTGTCGCTTTTATTCTTTGCCATCAAAAGTTTGAACAACGCTCAATTTTCCCTTACACTAAATGATCTAACTTTTTAGAAGCAATTTTATTGCCTTACTGCACCGATGACAACTTACTTGAAGGATCTTACTCAATCCTTAGGTAGGTATGGTGGACTCTTGAAAATAAGATTTGGATTTAAGGGTTTTTGGATGCACAAGTAGTATCTCTACTTGGTGAGGAATTTTTGGCTAGCAAAGATGGGGGGAAAGCACCACATGTTGAAGGATCTATGACAATATAACTTCTACATGAATATGAACAAACATAAATCATTATGTTGTCTTCCTTGTCCAACATCAATAGTTTTGGCATATAATATTTTGATGGGGGCTGAGAATCACAAAAGATTTCCAAGATAGTGTATTTGCATGTGAATCTTCTCTTCCCTTATTAATTCTTTCATGAATTGCATCATCGACCAATGCTATGTTTGTGAATATCCAATACAATTTTCTACTTATACTTTTCCTTATGTGGTCTCATTACTTACCATAAGATTAACATATGATCTTTTTCATTTATTTCCTTTCCTTTTTTATTGAACATGAAAGTAAAGAGAACAAAACTCCAACCAAACTTTATTATATATCTCTCATATGATTACAAAGATATATCACTGAGCAAACTCTCGAAAAGAAAGGATCGAACTAAACTTTTATTCATCTAAAGCGAAAGATAACTATGGATCGAACTAAAGTAAATAAAGGCAAAAGATAGTGGAGGTGATATGATACCGGGGCACCTCCCCCAAGCTTGGTGCAAGCCAAGGGGAGTGCCCATACCCGATACTCAATTTTATTTTTGTGATGAAGAAGGAGGTGGTGGTGATGAAGTGGTAGCGATCTTGTCGTTGGGTTTCCATGGCAGAGGCTCACCATCATAAGAGGAGGAATGAGTCTCTCGGGTCCTGCAACTAGCAACCAAACTCATAACTTTAAACCTTGCCTCATATTCAAAGACTTGGTTTTGAAGGTCGTAAATCTGGCTCTAGAGGAAGTTGATTTTCTCGTTGAAGGTGAAGATGATGTCCTTCATGGACTTTCCATCCACCTTGAGATCACGGGTGTAGTCCGCAATCATGAGGTGATTGGCATTGGGTCCATGTTCCACCATCCCCTTGCACTGGAAGACTTCCTGCTCCACAGCTTCAAGCCTAGCCTCCACGGATCCAGTCCCCTTGGGGCATTGCACATCGCGGATGTGGAGCACTGTCGGTGTCAAAACCGGCGGATCTCGGGTAGGGGGTCCCGAACTGTGCGTCTAAGGTGGATGGTAACAGGAGGCGGGGGACACAATGTTTACCCAGGTTCGGGCCCTCTCGATGGAGGTAATACCATACTTCCTGCTAGATTGATCTTGATGATATGAGTATTACAAGAGTTGATCTACCATGAGATCGAAGAGGCTAAACCCTAGAAGCGAGCCTAAGATTATGATTTTTGTTGTCCTACGGACTAAACCCTCCAGTTTATATAGAAACCGGAGAGGGCTAGGGTTACACAGAGTCGGTTACAAGGGAGGAGATCTACATATCCGAATTGCCAAGCTTGCCTTCCACACAAAGGAGAGTCCCACTCGAACACGAGACGAAGTCTTCAATCTTGTATCTTCATAGTCCAATAGTCCAGCCAAAGGATATAGTCCGGCTGTCCGAGGGCCCCCTAATCTAGGACTCCCTCAATAGCCCCCGAACCAGGCTTCAATGATGATGAGTCCGGCATGCAGATTGTCTTAGGCATTGCAAGGCGGGTTCTTCTCCAAATTCCGAATACCTGTCGAGTAGTCTTCGGCTTCCCATAAATGTTGCAGTCCTCGGCTTTTGCGCTTTAATAATGGCTATCTTCCACGTGTCGAGCAAATGTGAGAAGTCAGGGCATTTTTACATTTGCCACCCTAACCCTTTGAGTAAATCGCCTATTTAAAGAGTCAGGGATCCTCATATTAGATCACACCATCCTCCCACAGCGAGTATCCATTGGAGCGCGCCCGGAAAAGCCCATCCTATCATGGTCGGCCATCGTAGTTCCTCCTCTCGCTCGCGTAGCGCTAAGCCAGGCAATTGGGAGAACTGTTCCGTCCCTCACAGCCAATTAGTAGATTTACAGACCCATGGGGTTTCTTCCTCCTGCGTATATGGTCCCCGTCCGAGCCGGACTAGCCACTTATAATGGCGGGGAGCAAGCAGAGAGCTTCCCCAAACTGTCCATGGGGGAGCGGGCATGCCTTGTCCCTTACTTATTGAGGTGACTCGGATTTCCAATCCATCCGTTCCTCCGCGGGCTCCTGGAGTTCTATGGCCTCCAGCTGTATAACTTTACTCCCACCTCCATATTACACATTGCCGGCTACGTTGCATTTTGCGAGCTATTTCTGGGTTGCGAATCTCATTTCGAGCCATGAAAAAGGCTATTCTGCCTCGTACCCCGTACATAGAAGGAGTCAATATATCAAGTGGGCGGAGCCGAAATATGGCGCATCGCCGGGACCGGATACCTGTTTGGTACCCCGAAGAAGACATCTGAAGACTGGCCTTCGGAGTGGTTTTATATGGAGGATGTCCCCCTTCCGGACCCTATTCGGATGGGCCTTCCTGAGTTCAATAATGCCCCTTTGAAGAAACGCCGCAGCTGGCGTCCTTGGAGCCCCCAGGAGGAAGATAACAGAGAGGTCCTTTACCTGATGGGCAGGATAGAAACGCTGGCCAAATCAGGACTGACAATAATCGAAGTTATGTCAATATGTATAAAGTGGGGGGTGCAGCCACTTCAGTATTGGGGGAAACCCATGTGGCACTTCAATGGAGAAGACGATGTCACCCGCTGCGGCTGTAAAGGTCCGGACTCCGCCGCCGCTTTAGCAGAAGTACTATCCGATTTATACAAAGTAGAGGAAGAGGAGTTCATCCGTATTAAGCCACGGGATGGATTCTCCATGTACAACCCCCCAAACTCAGTGAGCTACTACCTTTTACTCCAGATCTTCCCACATTCTTCATTATAAGTCTTTACCTTGCTATTTCATAGCAGGAACTGCGAAAAGCTGTGAGGGAGGTCCATAGCCCGTCTCCACAGCCAGAGGACCCTGACAAGGCCCTCCACCCCGGACTCAAAGAAGATCCGAACATATTCGTGGAACTCATCGACATGACGTTCTATCAGTTGAGCTGTGACGGTGCCTTGGTGGCTATCATAGCCGATTATCCGGGCCTGCTCCCTACATCGCATGTAAGTAAAACCGGAGTCCCAACTTCCGAGAAGGATCCCTTTTTGCACTTCACCCATCACACACATATGGTGTCCTACAGGGAAGGTCCTCGGGATGCCACGCCGAACCCGTAGTGACTCACTAGCAAGGGGCACCGAAACCCGATAGGCTTAAAAGGAAGGCGGTTAGGACTGAGATGCCATCGTAGAGGTATGAAAAAACCCTGCTCCGTGGTTTGTGGTCTTTAAAATATAATAACGTCCATGGTTCCTGGCAGAAAAAACGCTCGCCAGACCATGCCCGGAGAGCCTGCCGGCCATGCCTCCACCAGCCGGACTTAGGGGCAGATGCTGACGTGGGGACAACACCGGATGTTCCTCCTACAAAGGATGTGGATACACTGTCTGCTACAAATTCCGAAGTGGAGAGTGCCATGAATCACAGGCGCCGTCGGGCCATACTCCACGACCCTGGTTTCTCTCAAGAGGCGTTCGATGCCTTCAACTCAGGAGACGCGTACATCCGAGCTGCTCAAAATGGTCTTGCCAGAGCCACGGACCAGTATGTAAAGGATATACGGGTAAGGAAATCTGATAATTATATATATATATATATCAGTAGCCCCTGAGACTTGAAACAGTTGACACAACTGATTTAAGGATTGTTATTTGTGTAGGCTCTTACGGAGAAGAATACCCAGTTGTCTCAAGAGATGGAGGAGTGCAAAGCCCAGTTGCGGGCCGCAGTTGCCGCAATGAAGGAGTCCACAAAGGCTCCATCTGGTAACACTTGTTTCTATTGAAAAGAAGGATATGTACCAGTTAGTATTCGGCATGTATGCAAATCTAACAATATATTCTGCAAATGACCTTGGAGTGAATCCGGAGGTCGTGCGAGGGGATGAGCAGCATGCTCAACAACAGCTAGAGGCTGGCGAGCGCGTGCTTACATGGGTTAGGCGGGAGAAAAATGATCTCCAAGATGCCAATACCCAGCTGGGCGTTGAATGAAAGATGTTCGGGCCCAGCTAGCTGACTCCGTAAAGGAGAATAAAAGGCTTCGACACAGCATTTTTAGTAAGTGCTTGAACGAACTTTTATAGAGTTCGGCGAAGAAACCGGCTACCAAAGTTATATCTGTACGTATGCAAACGGGTCATCCCGCAGAGGAGATGCCCGGGTCTGCAAGTGATCTTCTGCCAGAGCTCTCACAACTGCACGAACAAGTTCAGCAGGTGATGCGGGGCATTGCCCAAGCCTTGTGGCCATCCGCCTCCCTGCCAGGAGGCATGGGGGAGCTTGTAGAGATGCCCAAGGGAGTGTGGCGGCGCTTCCGATTATGGAAGATATCAGCCTGCCGACAAGGTGCAAGGGAAGCCTGGGCCATGGTGAAGACGCGATATACCAAGGCTGATCCGAACCACATGGCCGAGGTCGGACCTGGGGTCTGATGGGAAAGAGATCCCCGTCAGTTTGGTGTATGACCAAGTGAAATTAGCCGCAAAGTATTCCCAACAAGATTGTAGGCTAAATAGCCTGTTGGATGGTATAGAAGAAGAATTTAGTCAGTCTAAGTGACTATGTACTCCAAATGACATGTAGTGTCCCTAGCCGGATTGTAAATCATTGGTCATGGCGGACCTTTTCGCTTCAACCTCCGGACCCGACAGTCCGGAGTGTATCCGAATACCTGCTCAGTTATGTAAAAACCGGGGTACGCGTGGAAACCAGGCGTAGGGGTCATAAGTGCTTGAACAGACACGTACCCAACTAGCTATGTTATATTACATGGATAGTAAGAAACATCTTCCAGGGAGAATAGTTCCATTAAGGGTTCCTTTCCCTGGGTACGCATGCATTAATGTGCATGTCCGGACTGCGAGAAGAGACGCGGGACATAAACATCTGGGGGCATGTATCACAATAAATAAAAGTCATCTTTTGTTCATCGACTGGATATTCCCTTAAGAACGCTAGCTTTCGGCTTCACCCAGTCTGAGGTACACATCTGGCTGACCCGGCAGTAACAATCGCAGAGGTGCTCCCCTTATGCCCTAGCCGAATTAACAGGAACGTAGGGCATAAACACAAGAGCCAGGCAACCCAGCTTGGCCAAAACTTAAGTCATATCGATGCATATAATGGCGAAGAAAAGGTACATGTGGAAAGGTAGCACATGTGCGGGGGGCATAGAGCCCGGAACATAGTTATATTAAGCTTCTGTATAAGAAGCCCCCGGGAATAATGAGCACGCCTAGCGTGTCAGGATTGTGTAGTCAAGACACATTTTAACCTTTTAAGGCCGTGAAAAAAGGGAAGAAAGAAAGAAAAGACAGATAACAGATATATATAAAAAATTGACGGAGGTAAGGAGACGAACACAGAGTCCGACGCTAGGCGTAGAACCTTTGGAGTCTGGCTGCGTTCCATGGGTTTGGCTCGAGTCGATTGTCCGATGCATCCCGCAGACGGTACGCTACACCGGTCAGAACTTTGTCAATAATGAAGGGACCTTCCCATTTGGGCTTGAGCTTGTCCTTTTTCTTCTCCGGTAGGCGCAGAACGAGTTCGCCAACGTTATAAGTTTTGGCCCGTACTTCTCTGCTTTGATACCGCCGAGCCTGTTGCTGATAGATTGCGGAGTGGGCTTTTGCCACGTCACGCTCCTCCTCCAGGGCGTCCAAACTGTCCTGCCAATCAAGCTCGGTTTCTTTCTCTTCGTACATGCGCACTCGAGGTGAATCATGAATGATGTCACAGGGCAGTACCGCCTCTGCGCTGTACACCACAAAGAACGGTATGTATCCGGTAGTACGATTTGGCATGGTCCGCAACCCTCATAGTACGGAGTCAAGTTCCTCCACCCAGTGCGTATCTGATTCCTTCAAGGATCGCACTAATCTTGGTTTAATGCCGCTCATGATAAGACCTTTTGCTCGCTCGACTTGACCGTTAGTTTGCGGGTGGTAGACAGAGGCATAATCGAGCTTAATGCCCATGTTGCTGCACCAAGTTTTTACATCGTCGGCTGTAAAGTTCGAGCCATTATCATTGATGATGCTGTGGGGGACGCCGTAACGGTGTACAACCCCGGATATGAAGTCTATGACTGGTTCGGATTCGGCCGTTTTAACTGGTTTGGATTCTATCCATTTGGTGAATTTATCCGCCATGACCAATAGGTATTTTTTCTTATGGCTTCCCCCTTTAAGGGGTTCGACCATATCGAGCCCCCAAACCGCAAAGGGCCAAGTAATGGGGATTGTTTGGAGAGCGGTAGGTGGCATATGGCTTTGGCTCGCAAAAAGCTGGCAACCGATGCAACGTTGAACGAGGTCCTGTGCGTCTGCTCAGGACTTCGGCCAGTAAAAACCTGTATGGAAGGCCTTTCTTACAAGGGCCCGAGCTACGGCCTGGTGGCCGCCAAGTCCAGCATGAATTTCTGCCAAAACTTGTCGTCCTTCCTCTTCGAAGATGCACCTTTGAAGTACTCCGGTAACGCTTTTCTTATAAATCTCTCCCTCATGGACCTTGTAGGCTTTAGACCGCTGCACAATGCAACGTGCCTCGTTTGGGTCATTAGGGATTCTTGCCTAGTTAGGTAAGCCAGGAAGGGTTCCGTCCACGGGGCGATGACAGCCATAATCACGTGGGTCGAAGGCGTTATTTCGATGGCAGAGCCTCCGATTATGTCAGAGTGTTCGGTATCTGGCATTGTGGTCGGGTCCAGACTATTGTTGCCGGTCTCTCCTTCCCATACCATGGATGGCTTAAATATCCTTTCCAAGAAGATGTTAGGTGGGACAGAGTCACGCTTAGCACCGATGCGGGCGAGGATATCCGCCGCTTGATTGTTTTCCCGGACCACATGGTGGAATTCAAGCCCCTTGAACCGAGCTGACATTTTGAGGACATCGTTGTGGTAAGCCGCCATTTTCGGGTCCTTGGCGTCAAAGTCTCCATTTATTTGAGATATTGCGAGGTTAGAATCCCCACGCACCTCTAGGCGTTGAATGCCCATGGAGACTGCCATCCGGAGACCATGCAATAGGGCCTCATATTTTGTTGCATTGTTCGAGTCTGTGTATAATATTTGGAGTATGTATTGGACTGTATCTTTGGTGGGGGATGTCAGGACAACGCCTGCCCCAGACCAGCCAACATCTTAGAGCCGTCAAAGTGCATGATCCAATTGGAGTACGCGCCGTACTCTTTAGGGAGTTCGACTTCCATCCATTCGGCGACGAAATCAGCCAGTACTTGCGACTTAATGGCTCATCGTGGTTTGTATGTTATGTCGAACGGGAGGAGCTCGATAGCCCATTTAGCAATCCGGCCCGTGGCATCACGGTTATTTATTATGTCGTTGAGTGGTACTTCGGAGGCCACCGTAATTGAACACTCTTGAAAGTAGTGTCATAGTTTCCGGGATGCCATGAAGACCGCGTATGCTATCTTTTGATAATGTGGGTACCGTGATTTGCATGGAGTGAGGACGGTGGATACGTAGTATACCGGCTTTTGAAGCGGGAACTTATGTCCGTCCGTCTCTCGTTCGATGACGAGCACTGCGCTTACAACTTGGTGTGTTGCCGCTATATATAACAGCATTAGTTCGCCGACATTTGGTGCGGCCAAGATTATGTTGGTGGACAATACGGCTTTTATTTCTTCTAATCCGGCCGTGGCCTCATCGGTCCACTCGAAGTGTTCGGTGCGTCGAAGAAGACGATAAAGAGGTAGTGCCTTTTCTCCTAATTGGGAGATAAAGCAAATTAAGGCAGCCATGCATCCAGTTAATTCCTGGATTTGCTTGAGGTCTGTTGGGATAGCCAACTGTGACAAAGCTCAGATTTTAGCCAGATTTGCTTCAATTCCTCTATTGGAGACGATGAAGCCCAAGAGTTTTCCGGCGGGCACGCCGAAAACGCATTTTTCTGGATTGAGCTTAATGTCGTATGTTCGGAGATTGTCGAACGTGAGCCTCAAGTCATCAATTAAAGATTCGACGTGTCTTGTTTTAATGAGCACGTCGTCTATGTATGCCTCCACTGTTCTGCCCATTTGTGTTTCCAGGCATGTCTGAATCATGTGTTGATAGGTTGCACCGGCATTTTTGAGCCCGAAAGGCATGGTGGTAAAACAGAAGGGGCCGTATGGAGTGATAAATGCCGTTGCGGGTTGATTGGACTCCGCCATCTTAATTTGATGGTCTCCGGAGTATGCGTCGAGGAAACACAATGAGTCGTGCGAGCGGCCAGGCAAGACGCGCCCGAAGCACGGTCATGGCAGACAGCGGGCGGCCGCGGCGCTAGCGAAGGGGGCAGGGGAGAAAAAGGGGGTAGGCGGAGTGGGTCGGGATCCTCACCCCCGTTGCAGGGGTTCTCCGGCGAGGCTTGACGGACTCCGATGAGGAGGAGGTCGAGGACGGCGCGGCGAGGTCGAGGCGGAGGGCGACGTTGAGGTCGGGCGGCGTGGTTTGATGCGGACCATCGGGGAGGAGGTCGAGGACGAGAGATGGAGACGAGAAGGTGGCGCCGATGACAGCGGGTAGACGAGGAGGACGAGGCGACGGGCGGTGGCGGGGTCCGGTGAGGAGGAGGCTGTGGCACGGGCGCGAGGGAGGGGGTTCGTCGCCGGCGGGCGACTCGTCCATCACAGCAGGGTCGTCGGGCGGTGCGGGGCTCAAGCATGGCGGCCTGCCGAGCCAGGGCGGCGACGGGACGCAGGGCGAGGCGCGGGCACCCGGCGGCGGCGCCAGGGACGATGGGGTCGGGGCGGTTTGCCCCGATCTAGAAACCGGGGGGAGTGGGGAAGCGAGTGGGGGGAGTGGGGGCGATAGGCTAGGGTTTCTGTCGGTGGGGGTTATGGAGGAGTTAGCTGGGCCGGCCCGGTTGGATGCCCAGTTGGGCTGAGGCCCAACGCGCGGGGGGGAGGGTGTCTTTCTTCCTTCTTTTTTGTTTTGTTTTTGTTTAGAGCTTTTTTTCTTTTATTCCGTTTTATCTCTGTTTCCTATTGTTTTACTTTTTGTAAAATATATACTAGGCATCTAAATTTAGTATTTCAATTTAGCCCACTGCCACCAAAAAGTCTAGTCCCCAAATAATTTAGTTTGATATTTTATTAATTAGTAAAGGCATTGAAATAATTAGGTTTGCTACTATTTAAATCATTTTAGTGCAGTTAAGCATTTCATAAAAGTTTGGTTTCACCACCACAATCACCTATGCATTTTCTGGCACGACACGAACATTTTAGTTTCATTGTTTGAAAACTTTCACTATTTGATTTGATTTTGAATTTGAATTTGAATCGGTTTCAAACTAATGCGAGATTAGCAACAGTAACCATGGTGATGTGGCATCGTTAGCAGAGGTTTACTGTAGCTTAATTATCCAGGCGTCACAATTCTCCTCTACTACAAGAAATCTCGCCCCGAGATTTAAGAGGTGAAGTAAGGGGGAAGTTCTGGTTACAAAAATCTATCGAGTCTTCTCGGTCTTGGTTGCTCTTCCCGGTAGTTGATCCCCTTTGGTGATGTCTTCATTTCTCTGCTCCAGTTCATCATGATGAAGTTATCCTCCTTTCTTTGGGAACTCCATCGTACTTATGAATAGGCAAGGGGCAGCTTTACAACATTTTAATCTTATAGGGGAAAATCATTTAGCGGAGGTATCCCAAGAATGATCATAAGAGTATCTCTCGAGTTGAACAAATGATACACATCCAGAGCAAAGTAAGAAGGTACCATAAGAAGTCTGGAGCGGGCAGGCAAGCATTCGATGCCTGAAACAGGGCGTGAAAGGGGCTCAAAGCAACAGGAATAAATATTGCGCCTGATACCAGAATAGATTACTGGGAAAGTGGCCCCGTGAATTACATACGAAGTCAAGCGCGAGGAATTACTTTGGGAACAGTGGGTGTACAGGAGAGTCAGGTTTCGATCCTGTGGAACTGTGGGTTATGGGCCCACCTTGTGGGCTAAAAGTAGGAAGGGTGATGACGTCTTGCATGATCATGTAAGTAAGGCCTGTCAGAGGGTAGCCTGTCAGTTATGTTGGCAACAACGTCGGTACCAAGGGTGAGGAACGAAGAGAACCCTTTTTCTGCTCATTGAACGAGGCGGACCATTAGGCAAAGTTCTCGTCCATCGGTGGATACCGGAATGTCATCAACAATAGTAACAGGTTCTTACTAACAGAGTTGTACACCGAGGTGCTTACAAAAGCAGGAGAATTTTACTGCTCAGATCATATAGATCACAAGAAAGATTACACCAAACAATGGAAAGGAAAACATATGTATCAGATTAAACAGAACAATGGAAAGGAAAATGTGTTTAAACACATATTTTAGGGGTATATCCCTCCCAAGGACAAGCAAAGCATGATATCCATAACAGGATATAATGTAGTAAACTCTTTAGGCAGGGGAGAGAATTCCCATGACATTACCCATACATCAGTGTTTGGATAATTGAGCAGGAAACATTTAGCATTGGGCTTCAAATGTTCCTGTTGAAAATCGGAGTACCATAGACATGCTTCGAGATAGCATTGACATGGTCAACATGTGAAGATCAGACTTTGGAAACAAAAAGGATCCATCAGGAACAACTTGTAGAATAAGTCTTACAATTTCCTCATGGAAGAATGGATAACATTGCTGAAAAGGAATCTATAACAACAGGGCCTCGGGCAAGGTGTGCTAGGCACGCCATCACATTACCGGTTCACATAAAGACTAAGGTGATAACTCTTGGCAATATGTCCCAACCATCATATCTAACTAGGATCCATATCTGATTGGTGTCAGGATACCTCAGACTCAGGATGCCTGAGAAGAAAAGGTGCAACACGATTTGACGAGATGACATTGTGAGATTCTCAGAAATGATCTATGGAAGTGAGCTCTGAAACAAGAGTTCTTCAGTAAACCAAGGAGAGGATGAGAAGGTGGCTGATAGGCTCAGCAACAAATCATCGAGATTTCCAAAGGATTGATTTCCACAATTATGTGAACAAGGAAATATCATTTGTCGGATCAAATGATATAATGATGTATGCTCGAGGGAAACATACACAACTGAACAATGATAGAAGGGTGCACCCAGGAATCTGGACTAGGTAACACGATCAACGTTCGAATGATGATTCAAAAAGCAATAAACTTAGAATGAAACTGTAGACCAATAACTTCAAAGCAATAGGGTTGCTAGAAGTTTAGAATTTACAGATCATAGACCATTTGCCGGTATTCCGGTTAGAAACAACACGGAGACCAAGAAATGAACGCAAAAGGCGAGAGATATTACTATATCAAGAATTCTCAAGAGGTGGTAAAATTACCATGACATTCTTGACATAAAAGGTGGTAATATTCCAAGGTAAAGAAGAACAAATGCTGGATAGCAAGGATCTCAAGGTATAACACAAAACATTGAGGGGCGAGGATGGTATTTCTCATCAAGAATTCGATATATAACTTGGAAGAGCTCAGGATGTTTATGATGACCACGACACATTTGTTGAGAGATCCCATGAAGATGTAATCGGTTGGCGATGACATCAAGTCAAATGATGATGCAGCGAAAATCAAATAATACTTGAAGAAGAACTCATCAGAAGTTATGCAGTTCCGTGATAATCTCGAGATACCAGAGGGGGTAATACTCGATGACAAATCAAAGTAGAGGTTGGACCGGGGTATTGCTCTACAGAAGACAAGCGCTTAAACTTGCACGCGAAATGGTATTTAAAGGAGGACATGGTCGGAACCACGATTGCAAAAGGCCAGATCCCAGATATAAGATGAACTTATACCAAAGGAATAATTTAATTTAAGAGAAGCTTTAACTATAAGATCTACATCGTTTCCATGGGCATGAACACAAACTTCAAGGTCGAATCCCACTTCTCCAATGCATAACCTTTCATTCACTTCTCACTTTCGAAGAAGTTGTAGTGTTGAAATTTCATCTGGCAAAATACCAGAAGTGTATGACTCGTGAAAACTTTCAAGTTCACACAGTTTAGAGAAGGCATATGTTCAACCCATAAGGGCTTCTTAGAAACATATACCACAAGTTTCAAGAGTAAATATCACAAGCTCAAAAGTAGAGCAAGGTTGAGAAAGTAGATGATACAATTTACCAAAGGCATTATGTATCCAAGGGAAGGCTCACAAGGTTATTGAATAGGAAGGATGCTGTCGGATAAAATCCATTAAAGGATCTGCCGGTCCATAACAGAGCTGACGTGAGCATCGGCACACAACCAGAGGAACAATGCAAAGGCATTGGATTATGGAAACAATTGACTAATCCAGAGCTCAAATGCAAAGGAATTATGATTTTCAAATCAAGGGATCAGAAGCAATGTTCTGATTAGGGATGGATAAGTTGAATAGCCTTAGGGGTACAATCGATGGCAATTGGATCTGTTGAGAACTAGCTCATGTTTAAAATGATGTCTGAGCCGGAATGATAATTTAAAAGGATCAACTGATGATTGCATGCATTCGCACTCATGTTGAATCAAAGGGATGAAAATGACGGTGCCTAAGGATACTAACGAATATTGCCAGACATATGGAAAGCATCCATCATGCAAGCAGACAAGTATTGCCGAGCAATAAGCTACTAAGGATTTTTGGAGGATCGAATAGTATTTTGATGACCATTGTGAAACACATGAACAACTGGGGGATGAGCGGATACTCGATAAGTGCGAGAATTATCCGTAGGGGTATTCAGGTGACAAAGAACAACAAGGCAGTAAGCCCAAAGGATTGTCGAAACAACGATGAGTATTTCGGGGTATCTTGTAATAACAAGACCAACTAGGAATCAAAGTAAGAACGATAGGTGTAAGTATCTATCCATAGGGATTTTCCGGTGGTAGGGAATTGCAAAAGCAACAGGCACAAGGTCTCGAGAAAATATCGGAGAGTATTGTCAGAATCTTCTGTTGAAGCAGTCGATCATCCGTAATGAAAGGGTTCTCCGACAGGAAGTGGTAATGAGAACCTAGAGTTAGATTTTAGCAAAATCATTTAACCCGAATAGAAGAGAGATCAGATTCCCAGAGTATATACGAGGAGTAAAAGATCCTAATACCACCCAATGGCGATGTGGGCTCGTAAGCCACACAGCCATGTTAGTAAAAGTTTTGCAATCACTAGACTCGACTTCGGCCAAGGAGTTGGAAAAGGGGATTCCTACAGGCAGTCGGCTCTGATACCAACTTGTGACGCCCCCAATTCAATCGTACACTAATCGTACACGCAAACGTGTATGATCAAGGTCAGGGACTCACGGGAAGATATCACAACACATCTACAAATAAAATAAGTCATACAAGCATCATATTACAAGCCAGGGGCCTCGAAGGCTTGAATACAAGAGCTCGATCATAGACGAGTCAATGGAAGCAACAATATCTGAGTACAGACATAAGTTAAACAAGTTTGCCTTAAGAAGGCTAACACAAACTGAGATACAGATCGAAAGAGGCGCAGGCCTCCTGCCTGGGATCCACCTAAACTACTCCTGGTCATCGTCAGCGGGCCGCACATAGTAGTAGGCACCTCCCGAGTAGTAGTAGTCGTCATCGTCGACGATGGTGTCTGGCTCCTGGGCTCCAACGTCTGGTCACAGCAATCGAGTATAGAAAGGGGGAAAAGAAGGAGCAAAGCAACCATGAGTACTCATCCAAAGTACTCGCAAGCAAGGAGCTACACTACATATGTATGCATTGGTATCAAATGGAATAAGGGTATCATATGTGGACTGAACTGCAGAATGCCGGAATTAGAGGGCGATAGCTAGTCCTATCGAAGACTACGCTTCTGGTAACCTCCATCTTGCAGCAGAAGGAGAGAGTAGATGGTAAGTTCACGAAGTAACATCGCATAGCATAATCCTAACCGATGATCCTCCCCTCGTCGCCCTGTGAGGGAGCGATCATCGGTTGTATCTGACACTTGGAAGGGTGTGTTTTATTAAGTATCCGGTTCTAGTTGTGATAAGGTCAAGGTACAACTCCAAGTCGTCCTGTTACCGTAGATCATGGCTATTCGAATAGATTAACTTCCCTGCAGGGGTGCACCACATAACCCAACACGCTCGATCCCATTTGGCCGGACACACTTTTCTGGGTCATGCCCGGTCTCGGAAGATCAACACGTCGCAGCCCTACCTAGGCACAACAGAGAGGTCAACATGCCGGTCTAAATCCTATGGCGCAGCGGTCTGGGCCCATCGCCCATTGCACACCTGCATGTTGCGAACGTGGCCGGAAGCAGACCTAGCCTAGTAGGTGTTCCGGTCCAATCCGGCACGCGCCGCTCAGTCACTGACGTCACAAAGGCTTCGGCTGATACCACGACGTCGAGTGCCCATAGCTGTCCCCGCGTAGATGGTTAGTGCGTATAGGCCAATGGCCAGACTCAGATCAAATACCAAGATCTCGTTAAGCGTGTTATCTTGAAATAACCACGAACGCTGACCAGGGCCAGGCCCACCTCTCTCCTAGGTGGTCTCAACCTGTCTTGTCGCTTCGCCACAAAGATCCACCCAGAGGGCCGTCGGGACAAAGGTCCTTTCAGCCCCCAATCCGTGAATCACTCGCGGGTACTCCTCGAGCCAACCCGACTTTGGTCATCACATGTATAATGTATAAAGTATAGGTATATACCCATGATCAACTCCCGACTGATCACGGCCCGATAGTATAGCATGGCAGACGGACAAGAATGTATGGCTACTGATGATAAACTAGCATCCTATACTAAGCATTTAGGATTGCAGGTAAGGTATCAACAGTTGTAGCAACAATGACAGGCTATGCATCAGGATAGGATTAACGGAAAGCAGTAACATGCTACACTACTCTAATGCAAGTAGTATAGAGGAGAGTAGGCGATATCTGGTTATCAAGGGGGGGGGGGGTTGCCTGGTTGCTCTGGCAAGAGAGAGGGTTCGTCAACACCGTAGTAGTACTGGGTAGCAGCGGCGTCGGTCTCAGTGACTAGCGAGAGAAGAGGGGTAAGAAAAAATAAATATTAAGCAAACAGATGCATAGCGATGCATGACATGACAAGTAGCGGTGCTAGGGGTGCCCTAACGCGATAAGAGGTGGTACCGGTGAAGGGGGGAAACATCCGAGAAAATATCCCTGGTGTTTCACATTTTCGGACAGATGAATCAGAGGGGGAAAGTTGCGTGTTCGCTATGCTAGGGATGCATGGCGGACGAACGGGCTGCGTATTCGAATTTGTCTCGTCTTTCTGAGCAACTTTCATGTTGAAAATAATTTAATCCAAGTTACGGATTAAAAGACATGATTTTCTAAAGATTTTATTAATTTCTAGAATTTAATTAATTATTTAATTTAATTCAAAATGGATTTATGACATCAGCATGAGGTCATGCTGACGTCACCAGTCATCAGGGTTGACTGGTCAAACTGACTAGTGGGTCCCGCATGTCACTAATTAACAATAGTTAAATAGGTTAATTAGCTAATTAGGTTAAATAAACATAGTTAATTAAGTTAATTAATTTAGTTAATTAATTAATTAATTTTACTTATATATTTATTTATTTTTTAAATCGTTCTGTGGGCGAGGCCCATATGTCATAGACCGACATCTAATTAACCTTGTTAACTAGTTTAGTTAGACATGTTAATTAAGTTAATTAAACTAAAATATTTAAGTTAATTAATTAATTCATTCATTTCATTTTTATTTTTTTTAATTTTGTTTACAAGGGCTAGGCCCCATAGTTCAGTGGAATATGAGGCCAATCTGGCGGCGGTTAAGCGGGCGTCGGACAAGGGGCGGATCCGGCGCGGGCGTCGGGCACAGCCACAGAGCGACCGGCAGCGGCGGTAGACGAGTCGTGCGCGGGTGGAGGGTGGTCGCAGGCGGCCGTGGGCGAGCAGGGCCGCGGTGGGACGTCAAGCTCGCAGCAGGGCGAGCTAGGCAGTGGGCACGGGCACGGCGGTGCGATGCGAAGGCGGGCGCCACGTGGGGCAGGTGCGGCGCACGCACAGCATGCCGAGGGAAGCAGGGCGCGGTGGGCGCGCACGTTGCACGAACCGAGCACAGCGTGGGTCTGCGCGGGCGGGTCCAAGCATGCGAGCGGCCAGGTAAGACGCGCCCGAAGCGCGGTCATGGCAGACAGCAGGCGGCCGCGGCGCTAGTGAAGGGGGCAGGGGAGAAAAAGGGGGTAGGCGGAGTGGGTCGGGGTCCTCACCCCCGTTGCAGGGGTTCGCCGGCAAGGCTCGACGGAGTCCGATGTGGAGGAGGTCGAGGACGGCGCGGCGAGGTCGAGGCGGAGGTGGAGGGCGACGTTGAGGTCGGGCGGCATGGTTTGATGCGGGCCATCGGGGAGGAGGTCGAGGACGAGCGATGGAGATGGGGAGGCGGCGCCGATGACAGCGGGTAGACGAGGAGGACGAGGCGACGGGCGGTGGCGGGATCCGGTGAGGAGGAGGCCGTGGCACGGGCGCGAGGGAGGGGGTTCGTCGCCGGCGGGCGGCTCGTCCATCGCATCAGGGTCGTCGGGCGGTGCGGGGCTCGAGCACGGCGGCCTACCGAGCCAGGGCGGCGGCGGGACGCAGGGCGAGGCGCGGGCACCCGGTGGCGGCGCCAAGGACGATGGGGTCGGGGCGGTTTGCCCCGATCCAGAAATCGGGGGGGAGTGGGGAAGCGAGTGGGGGGAGTGGGGGGCGATAGGCTAGGGTTTCCGTCGGTGGGGGTTATGGAGGGGTTAGGTGGGACGGCCCGGTTGGATGGCCAGTTGGGCTGAGGTCCAGCGCGGGGGGGGGGTGTCTTTCTTCCTTGTTTTTTTTGTTTTCTTTTTGTTTAGACCTTTTCTTTTTTTTTTCTTTTATTCCATTTTATCTCTGTTTCCTATTGTTTTAGATTTTGTAAAATATATACTAGGCATCTAAATTTAGTATTTCAATTTAGCCCACTGCCACCAAAAGTCTAGTCCCCAAATAATTTAGTTTGATATTCTATTAATTATTAAAGGCATTGAAATAATTAGTTTTGCTACTATTTAAATCATTTTAGTGCACTTAAGCATTTCATAAAAGTTTGGTTTCACCACCACAATCACCTATGCATTTTCTGGCATGACACGAACATTTTAGTTTCATTGTTTGAAAAATTTCACTGTTTGATTTGATTTTGAATTTGAATTTGAATCGGTTTCAAACTAACGCGAGATTAGCAACAGTAACCATGGTGATGTGGCATCAATAGCAGATGTTTACTGTAGCTTAATTATCCGGGCATCGCACTAACCAAGCAATTATGTCTTATCAAAATAACATAGCCAAAGAAAGCTCATCCCTACAAAATCATATAGTTAGGCCATGCTTCAATTTCGTCACACAAAACATTCTCAGCATGCATAACCCCAATGACAAGCCGAGAAATTAGTTCATACTTTTTAATGCGCTTCATCCTTTTCAACCTTTATGCAATACATGAGCGCAAGCCATGGATATAGCACTATGGGTGGAATAAAGTATAATGATGGGGGTTATGTGAGAAGACAAAAAGGTAGAAAGTCTCACATTGACATGGCTAATCAATAGGATATGGAGATGCCCATAAATTGATGTCAATGAGAGGAGTAGGGATTGCCATGCAATGGATGCACTAGAGCTATAATTATATGAAAGCTCGACAAAAGAAACTAAGTGGGTGTGCATCCAACTTGCTTGCTCACGAAGACCTAGGGCATTTTGAGGAAGCCCATCATTGGAATATATAAGCCAAGTTCTATAATGAAAAATTCCCGCTAGTATATGAAAGTGAAAACATAGGAGACTCTCTATCATGAAGATCACGGTGCTTCTTTGAAGCACAAGTGTGGAAAAAGGATAGTAACATTGTCCCTTCTCTCTTTTTCTCTCATTTTTTTCGTTGGGCCTTCTCTCTTTTTTTTCTTTGGCCTCTTTTTTTATTTAGTCCGGAATCAAATCACGACTTGTGGGGCAATCATACTCTCTATCATCGTTTCCTCAATTGGGACAATGCTCTAATAATGATGATCATCACACTTTTATTACTTACAACTCAAGAATTACAACTCAATACTTAGAACAAAATATGACTCTATGTGAATGCCTCCGGTGGTGTACCGGGATATGCAATGAATCAAGAGTGACATGTATAGAAAATTATGAGAGGTGGCTTTGCCACAAATACGATGTCAACTACATGATCATGCAAAGCAATATGTCAACTACATGATTATACAGAACAGTGGTAAGTTGCAATATATCTCAGAATGGCTATGGAAATGCCATGATAGGTAGGTATGATGGCTTTTTTGGGGAAGATACATGGAGGTTTATGTGTGATAGAGTGTATCATATCACGGGGTTTGGATGCACCGGTGAAGTTTGCACCAACTCTCAAGGCGAGAAAGGGCAATGCACGGTACCGTAGAGGCTATAAAATTGTGGAAGGTGGAGAGTGCGTATAATCCATGAACTCACATTAGTCATAAAGAACTCATATACTTATTGCAAAAGTTTATTAGCCCTCGAAGCAAAGAACTACTACGCATGCCCCTAGAGGGATAGATTGGTAGGAAAAGACCATCGCTCGTCCCCGACCGCCACTCATAAGGAAAGCAATAAAAGAACACCTTATGTATCAAAATTGTCACACAACTTTTACCATACGTGCGTGCTACAGGACTTGCCAACCTTAACACAAGTATTTCTCAATTTCACAATTAATCAACTAGCATACTCTAATATTACCACCTTTATATCTCAAAACACTTATCAAGTATCAAACTTCTCATGATATTCAACAAACTCAATATGGAAGTTTTTATTATGCTCATCTTGGATGCCTATCATAGTCGGATTAATTTCACAATTAAAGAAAATTACCATGTTGTTTAAGACTCTCAAAAAAATATAAGTGAAGCATGAGAGATCAATCATTTCTATAAAATAAAACCACCACCGTGCTCTAAAAGATATAAGTGAAGCACTAGAGCAATAACTATATAGCTCAAAAGATATAAGTGAAGCACATAGAATATTCTAACAAATTCCAAATCATGTGTGTCTCTCTCAAAAGGTGTGTACAGCAAGGATGATTGTGGTAAACTAAAAATCAAACACTCAAATAATACAAGACGCTCCAAGCAAAACACATATCATGTGGTGAATACAAATATAGCTCCAAGTAAAGTTACCGATAGACGAAGACGAAAGAGGGGATGCCTTCCGGGGCATCCCCAAGCTTAGGCTTTTGGTTGTATTTGAATTTTACCTTGGGGTGCCTTTGGAATCCCCAAGCTTAGGCTCTTGCCAATCCTTGTTCCATAATCCATCAAATCTTTACCCAAAACTTGAAAACTTCACAACACAAAACTTAACAGAAAAATCTTGTGAGCTCCGTTAGCGAAAGAAAACCAAATACCACTTCAAGGTACTGTAATGAACTCATTATTTATTTATATTGGTGTTAAACCTACTGTATTCAACTTCTGTATGTTTTATAAACTCTTTTACTAGCCATAGATTCATCAAAATAAGCAAACAACACGCGAAAAAACAGAATCTGTGAAAAACAGAACAGTCTGTAGTAATCTGTAGGTTTCGACTACTTCTGGAACCCCAAAAATTCTAGAATAAATTACTGGACGTGAGGAATTCATCTATTAGTAATCTTAAAAAATAATTAACTACATATCACTCTCCAATAAAAAATGGCAGCAAATCTCGTGAGCGTTAAAGTTTCTGTTTTTTACAACAAGATCGCAACGACTTTCCCCAAGTCTTCCCAAAGGTTATACTTGGCACAAACACTAATTAAAAGCATAAAACCACATATAAACACGGGCTAGATGAATTATTTATCACTAAACAGAATCAAAAAGCATCAAACAAAAATAAAATTGGGTTGCTGTGACACCCCAAATTTTTGACCTTGTTTTATTAATTAAAATTTTGCCAGGAAATTAAAACTTTATTTTCTGGGCTCCCTTTTTATTTTTGAACCTTTTTCTCCCTTGTTATTATGGAGTTTTTCCCCAAAGTGAAAACTTTTCAAATATGTTTTGGACTTGTTTAACCTCTCAAGAAAAACTTTTCTTTTATTAGTAGAACTAATTACATAATTAATTTGCTTGATCTTTATTTTCTTGAAAAATGGTTTTCCAAGGTTATATGGCCATATTTGAACTACAACCATCTGATAAATTCATTCAAAAATCCCACAAAAATTTGGAGATGTCATGTGATGTTTTTAAATCACATTTATGCAAAAATATATTTTATTCTTGTAATATTTTGAGCTCTGCATCAATTTTTCTTCTCTGGTCCAGAGTGCAATTTTGCACTACAACTCATTTAAATATTTCTTTCTAGCCTCCACCAAAATTATGGGATGTTGGTAGTAGCTTATGATTCAACTTTATGCAAAAACCCAGTGATGTTATTTGCAAATTTTGAGTGAATCAACCTCTTTTCCATTCTGGTCCAGCCTTGTGATTTCTACTACAACCCTATTTATTTTTGCTCCAGTGACCTTGTGCTTTCTCCTACTTGTAGACAGCCCTACTAAACCCCAAAGTCCAGGAGCATGCACCCATTTGAATGTTTTTGGTTCATGAAATAATGCCATTAACCTTCTGTCCAGAATTGAAATTCTGCAAAACTTGCATTAGAAAGTTTCTCCTTTTGTCTAAATGACCTCAGCACTCTCTCTTGCATCTAAAGAGACCCCACTCTGGAAGTTTTGGCCACCCCAAGAGATGGCTAGGTGCATGTGGCATTCTGTCGAGCACCCTGTAGGCATGACCAGTTTTGACATAAGTCTTAGCTTTCACTGTGATCTTGCTTCCCTTGCCTAACTGCCTTGTCCAATAGACTCCTCGCTACTCATAACCTAGGTCTGCAAATTCCCAGCCTCACCCGAGACCTCTAACATGCCTTGGCATTTCGTCGAGCACGTCCCGTGCGTGCACTGGGCGCGCCCAGAGCGCGCCAACTGCAGCCGCGCGCCCGAGCCGACACGCTGGCCCACCTGGTTTTGGCCTGCTCTGCAGCGCCACGCCACGTGCTACCCTCCTCGTAGCAACGCGCCAAGCCGCCCTGGCAGCCAACAGCGCCGCCACCAGAGCCCTCTTGGCGGCACGCCACGGCCGCCCGACAGCCCCTGCTCATGTCGGCGCCGCCCGAGCCACTCCCGCTCGCCAGCTCGCCCCTGGAGCAGTGCCCCCTCGTCCGCTAGCTCCTGCCGTCATCCCCAGCCACGCCACGTCGCCCTGCAAGCTACAGAG
Source organism: Triticum monococcum (assembly GCA_034509565.1). NCBI lineage: Eukaryota > Viridiplantae > Streptophyta > Magnoliopsida > Poales > Poaceae > Triticum > Triticum monococcum. Next base: position 181,493,738 of record CM067843.1, on the reverse strand, counting down.
AGGCGGTTCGCCGGCATCCTCATCCACCGCCGCGGAACCGACCTCGTTGCACTATAAAGAGAGGTCCCCGAACCTCCCCGAGCACGCAGGCAACCTCAGGCCACCATAATAGCACTCCCCTAGCTCGCATTCGACCCAGGGAGGCTTTCTTCCCCGTCTCCGGCAACTCCAGCCGCTGCCACGGTCCCGGCCATTCCGGCGCAACCAGGGCCTCCCCCTCTCCACTCTCTCCACCAGGAACACCCTCTCCCTCCCGTGAACCTTTTCCCCTACTCGATTTCGATCGGGAGCCACCACAACCCCAAAACCACTTTACCACCGAAGCTTCCCTCCGTCGTGGAGCTCGCCGTCGGTGACTCCCTCCACCCCCGCCGCCCTGTCGACCACCGTGAGGACCGCCCCGGTCTTGCGGTTCCATACCGACTTTCTGGAGCCCGCGGGGAGCAGCCGTTCGCCGGCGTTGATCGCCGTCGCCCCGCCACCGTTCCGGCGAGGGAGGAAGAAGGAGGGGTGGACTGGTCAAACCTGACCAGTGGGCCCCTGGACCCACTGTCAGTGACCCACCCAGTCCACGTGGGTTAAGTGGAAGCGCATTTCCGGAATACGCTTTCGACGTGTACGTTTTTAATTGAAACGTTTTTCTTTTTCTGTTTATTTAAAAAAATAGATTTGACTAGAACTTTGACTATCTATAACTTTTTAAATATAACTCCAAATGAATTGATTCTTTTTCCTACATCTCTCAAATTCTGTCTAGTTTATTTTAGGATTTATTTGAAAATTTTCCAAACAACTTTTTTGTACTGTTTTTGAAATATGTGTTATTTGCATATTTTTGAAAATATGATTTTTGAAGAGAAGAAAACTTTCAAAAAGTTTTTGGAGAGCACCTCACCCCTCCACAACTTGAAGGCAAGCATTCTGAACCCCGGGATAATATTTTTGGTGTGTTAGTTGACACGTTTATAACACCACCTTATTTCAGAGAACTTGTTATTTCATGTGACATGATCATTTTGCATGGATGCATATTAGTGATTTCCTTGCTGTCGGAAATGAATATACTTGTGATGGTAATCATCCTCATGTGCCTTGTATGCATGCCGGAAAGGAATCCGGGAAAGCCTCTGCCTTGGGTAGGAGTGAGCTTGTCGCCGGTCCCCGTCGGGACGGTTATGTCCGGTATGGCATAGTAAGGTATAATGGGTGGTAATTTCGTCAGTTGAAATATATTTGATATACATGTCATGCAGGGAACTCATAAGCCTCCTGAGTCAGCCATAGATTGAGTCTTGTTCCGGTAACCCCCATACTTGTTTTGTACTGCCACTGGTCCCTACCGTAGGTGGGGTATGGTTCAGTAAGTTGTTAACCCTTGTCTTGGCACACACCGTACAGAGGGGCCATGGTGGAAGATACCGGTTGTAGCTGGTAGGCATGCCACCTGGTCCGGGGGCATGGGTGTATCCGGTTGCGACCGAGAGGGGGGCACCCCTTAGAGCGCGCGATAAAAATTTAATCCCATGCTACGCGAGGTTGTAGCCTCCCCACTTAGAGTTTTGCTTAACAGGTGTCATGGGTGATTCCAGACACGAGTGAAAGCTGGTGTGTGCAAGTCAGGTGTGTTTCAATTAAAAGACCGTAGACGGAATTAGTCCGATGGACTAAAGGAATCCGTTACTCGTGGGTAAAGAGTACACTCTCTGCAGAGATATTAAACCTATTCGAATAGCCGTGTCCATGGTTAAGGATTACAGTCTGGAATGGGTCTAGTGTCGGTCTTAGTGTCGGTCTTCGGAGGAGAAACCACTAAACTCGAATATTGATGATGACATGTGATATATGATGGTTATGATTGTTATCATTATGGACTAACCGGTTGTATTGTTTGAAATAAGGAATATCCCTGGGACGGTACCACCTCCTGGATATTCACTATGATTATAAGCCCTTTATGTGGCGTCGCTTAGATGCCCGACTGTGGCAGGTTCGTTATTTCATTTATTTTTACAAGCCCTTTATGTGGTGTCGCTCAGACGCCCGACTGTGGCAGGTGGTTATTTCATTTACTCATAAGCCCTTTATGTGGCGTTGCTCAGACGCCCGACTGTGGCATGTTTGTTATTTCATTTTCTCATAAGCCCTTTATGTGGCGTCGCCCAGACGCCCGACTGTGGCATGCTTGTTATTTTATTTACTTTATAAGCCCCTTACATGGTGTCGCTCAGACACCCAACTGAGGCATGCTCACTTTTACTATCCTTTCGAGACGTCGCTTCAGACATCCGATCGGTGCATTTTATTTCTATTCTGTCATTGCATATTCCGGTTGCATATAAATAACCTGCTTGCATGCATCAAGATTTTATTTATGACTGACGATGTGATCATAGAATATCTCAGTGCATGTTGATCAATTATATTATACCTATGTTCTTAATGTTTGCGAGTACATTCAAAGTACTCACTGGCTTGTCCCTGGCTATTGTCTTGGCCAGCTTGCTTGCTTGGAGAGGAGCGTGGCGATGGCAGCCTCGGAACCTAAGCAATGGTGATAGCAGCCTCGCGAAGATAGGAGTTAACCTAGTCAGCTGTTCCTGTGGGAAATGGAGTCCCATAGACCGTGGTGATCCACAAACCGCTTCCGCCCTCAACCACTAGAACCATTTGATGTACTCATAGGACACAATGGTCTTGTACTACATATTTTGTACTCTTGCTTGGAATTTCTGTATCAAGTTGGTGCCTCATTAGCTAACAGTAATCCTGGGGCTGGTGAGCACAAGGGCCATTTTCTGGAAATTATACCCCGGAAAACCGGTCGCGACAAACTTGGTATCAGAGCCAGGCTGACCATTGGCTAATCCTATCTTAGCCAGGTCAATAAACTTAGGTAAACCAACCCACCAGACCTCAGCCAAACCCCAGTCAAGCTTCCCTTGCAAGATAGCCACACCGTGACCCGACACCTTTTGGCAGTCGATGCCCAACCTATCAACCCAACCTGTCGCTCATGCGCCAGTGACCGAATCCTGAATAGTCTTTTCGCAAGCGTGCGAAGGAAGACTCCGTCCCCTTTTCTATAAAAGGGCACGCTAGCCTCAAGCCACTCCAGCTAATCCCGACAGTGAGACCCGAAGAGAAGCCTCGACATCCACAAGGCACGCCCACTTGGATATGAACAAGGTAGACTAATTTACTCGATTAGTACCGAGCCTTAGTACGGCCACGCCCTGTATTTGTGTGTCGCCATAATTGAATGTTGTTTGCTTGAGCGCCTCGATTTTTTTTACCATGCTTGTGTACGTCGGTGAACGGTTGCATTTTTACTTCGAGCGTACCAAAAACCAACCCCGGCCACACAAAGTTTGTGCTATGAGTAAGCTTTTTGGTTCCAACTAACAGGGAACATATTTTCGAAAAAACAACCCTTATCAAATCTCGAGGACGAGATTTTTCTTAAGGGGGGTAGTGTTGTGACACCCCAAATTTTTGACCTTGTTTTATTAATTAAAATTTTGCCAGGAAATTAAAAATTTATTTTTTGGGCTCCCTTTTTATTTTTGAACCTTTTTCTCCCTTGTTATTATGGAGTTTTTCCCCAAAGTGAAAACTTTTCAAATATGTTTCGGACTTGTTTAACCTCTCAAGAAAAACTTTTCTTTTATTAGTAGAACTAATTACATAATTAATTTGCTTGATCTTTATTTTCTTGAAAAATGGTTTTCCAAGGTTATATGGCCATATTTGAACTACAACCATTTGATAAATTCATTCAAAAATCCCACAAAAATTTGGAGATGTCATGTGATGTTTTTAAATCACTTTTATGCAAAAATATCTTTTCTTCTTGTAATATTTTGAGCTCTGCATCAATTTTTCTTCTCTGGTCCAGAGTGCAATTTTGCACTACAACTCATTTAAATATTTCTTTCTAGCCTCCACCAAAATTATGGGATGTTGGTAGTAGCTTATGATTCAACTTTATGCAAAAACCCAGTGATGTTATTTGCAAATTTTGAGTGAATCAACCTCTTTTCCATTCTGGTCCAGCCTTGTGATTTCTACTACAACCCTATTTATTTTTGCTCCAGTGACCTTGTGCTTTCTCCTACTTGTAGACAGCCCTACTAAACCCCAAAGTCCAGGAGCATGCACCCATTTGAATGTTTTTGGTTCATGAAATAATGCCATTAACCTTCTGTCCAGAATTGAAATTCTGCAAAACTTGCACTAGAAAGTTTCTCCTTTTGTCTAAATGACCTCACCACTCTCTCTTGCATCTAAAGAGACCCCACTCTGGAAGTTTTGGCCACCCCAAGAGATGCCTAGGTGCATGTGGCATTCTGTCGAGCACCCTGTAGGCATGACCAGTTTTGACATAAGTATTAGCTTTCACTGTGATCTTGCTTCCCTTGCCTAACTGCCTTGTCCAATAGACTCCTCGCTACTCATAACCTAGGTCTGCAAATTCCCAGCCTCACCCGAGACCTCTAACATGACCTGGCATTTCGTCGAGCACGTCCCGTGCGTGCACTGGGCGCGCCCAGAGCGCGCAACTGCAGCCGCGCGCCCGAGCCGACACGCTGGCCCCCCTGGTTTTGGCCCGCTCTGCAGCGCCACGCCACGCGCTACCCTCCTCGCAGCAATGGCCAAGCCGCCCTGGCAGCCAACAGCGCCGCCACCAGAGCCCTCTTGGCGGCACGTCATGGCTGCCCGACAGCCCCTGCTCATGTCGGCGCCGCCCGAGCCACTCCCGCTCGCCAGCTCGCCCCTGGAGCAGTGCCCCCTCATCCGCTAGCTCCTGCCGTCATCCCCAGCCACGCCACATCGCCCTGCAAGCTACAGAGAGGCGGTTCGCCTGCATCCTCATCCACCGCCGCGGAACCGACCTCGTTGCACTATAAAGAGAGGTCCCCGAACCTCCCCGAGCACGCAGGCAACCTCAGGCCACCCTACTAGCACTCCCTAGCTCGCATTCGACCCAGGGAGGCTTTCTTCCCCGTCTCCGGCAACTCCAGCTGCTGCCACGGTCCCGGCCTTTCTGGCGCAACCAGGGCCTCCCCCTCTCCACTCTCTCCACCAGGAACACCCTCTCCCTCCCGTGAACCTTTTCCCCTACTCGATTTCGATCGGGAGCCACCACAACCCCAAAACCACTTTACCACCGAAGCTTCCCTCCGCCGTGGAGCTCGCCGTCGGCGACTCCCTCCACCCCCGCCGCCCTGTCGACCACCGTGAGGACCGCCCCGGTCTTGCGGTTCCATACCGACTTTCTGGAGCCCGCGTGGAGCAGCCGTTCGCCGGCGTTGATCGCCGTCGCCCCACCGCCGTTCCGGCGAGGGAGGAAGAAGGAGGGGTGGACTGGTCAAACCTGACCAGTGGGCCCCTGGACCCACTGTCAGTGACCCCGCCCAGTCCACGTGGGTTAAGTGGAAGCGCATTTCCGGAATACGCTTTCGACGTGTACGTTTTTAATTGAAACGTTTTTCTTTTTCTGTTTATTTAAAAAAACAGATTTGACCAGAACTTTGACTATCTATAAATTTTTAAATATAACTCCAAATGAATTGATTCTTTTTCCTACATCTCTCAAATTCTGTCTAGTTTATTTTAAGATTTATTTGAAAATTTTCCAAACAACTTTTTTGTACTGTTTTTGAAATATGTGTTATTTGCATATTTTTGAAAATAGGATTTTTGAAGAGAAGAAAACTTTCAAAAAGTTTTGCAGAGCACCTCACCCCTCCACAACTTGAAGGCAAGCATTCTGAACCCCGGGATAATATTTTTGGTGTGTTAGTTGACACGTTTATAACACCACCTTATTTCGGAGAACTTGTTATTTCATGTGACATGATCATTTTGCATGGATGCATATTAGTGATTTCCTTGCTGTTGGAAATGAATATACTTGTGATGCTAATCATCCTCATGTGCCTTGTATGCATGCCGGAAAGGAATCCGGGAAAGCCTCTGCCTTGTGTAGGAGTGAGCTTGTCGCCGGTCCCCGTCGGGACGGTTATGTCCGGTATGGCATAGTAAGGTATAATGGGTGGTAATTTCGTCAGTTGAAATATATTTGATATACATGTCATGCAGGGAACTCATAAGCCTCCTGAGTCGGCCATAGATTGAGTCTTGTTCCGGTAACCCCCATACTTGTTTCGTACTGCCACTGGTCCCTACCGTAGGTGGGGTATGGTTCAGTAAGTTGTTAACCCTTGTCTTGGCACACACCGTACAGAGGGGCCATGGTGGAAGATACCGGTTGTAGCTGGTAGGCATGCCACCTGGTCTGGGGGCATGGGTGTATCCGGTTGGGACCGAGAGGGGGGCACCCCTTAGAGCGCGCGATAGAAATTTGATCCCATGCTACGCGAGGTTGTAGCCTCCCCACTTACAGTTTTGCTTAACAGGTGTCATGGGTGATTCCAGACACGAGTGAAAGCTGGTGTGTGCAAGTCAGGTGTGTTTCAATTAAAAGACCGTAGACGGAATTAGTCCGATGGACTAAAGGAATTCGTTACTCGTGGGTAAAGAGTACACTCTCTGCAGAGATATTAAACCTATTCGAATAGCCGTGTCCATGGTTAAGGATTACAGTCTGGGATGGGTCAAGTGTCGGTCTTAGTGTCGGTCTTCGGAGGAGAAACCACTAAACTCGAATATTGATGATGACATGTGATATATGATGGTTATGATTGTTATCATTATGGACTAACCGGTTGTATTGTTTGAAATAAGGAATATCCCTGGGACGGTACCACCTCCTGGATATTCACTATGATTATAAGCCCTTTATGTGGCGTCGCTCAGACGCCCGACTGTGGCAGGTTCGTTATTTCATTTATTTTTACAAGCCCTTTATGTGGTGTCGCTCAGACGACCGACTGTGGCATGTGGTTATTTCATTTACTCATAAGCCCTTTATGTGGCGTCGCTCAGACGCCTGACTGTGGCATGTTTGTTATTTCATTTTCTCATAAGCCCTTTATGTGGCGTCGCCCAGACGCCCGACTGTGGCATGCTTGTTATTTTATTTACTTTATAAGCCCCTTACGTGGTGTCGCTCAGACACCCGACTGAGGCATGCTCACTTTTACTATCCTTTCGAGACGTCTCTTCAGACACCCGATCGGTGCATTTTATTTCTATTCTGTCATTGCATATTCCGGTTGCATATAAATAACCTGCTTGCATGCATCAAGATTTTATTTATGACTGACGATGTGATCATAGAATATCTCAGTGCATGTTGATCAATTATATTATACCTGTGTTCTTAATGTTTGCGAGTACATTCAAAGTACTCACTGGCTTGTCCCTGGCTATTGTCTTGGCCAGATTGCTTGCTTGGAGAGGAGCGTGGCGATGGCAGCCTCGGAACCTAAGCAACGGTGATAGCAGCCTCGCGAAGATAGGAGTTAACCTGGTCAGTTGTTCCTGTGGGAAATGGAGTCCCATAGACCGTGGTGATCCACAAACCGCTTCCGCCCTCAACCACTAGAACCATTTGATGTACTCATAGGCCACAATGGTCTTGTACTACATATTTTGTACTCTTGCTTGGAATTTATATATCAAGTTGGTGCCTCATCAGCTAACAGTAATCCTGGGGCTGGCGAGCACAAGGGCCATTTTCTGGAAATTATACCCCGGAAAACCGGTCGCGACAGTTGCCTCCCAACAAGCGCTATCGTTTAACGCCCGTAGTTAGGCATAAAAGCAAGTATAGATCTAGGTATTGCCATCTTTGGTAGGCAATCCATAAGTGGCTCTCATAATAGATTCATAAGGTAATTTTATTTTCTTTCTAGGAAAGTGTTGCATGCCTTTCCTTAACGGAAATTGGAATCTAATATTTCCTTCCTTCATATCAATAATTGCACCAATCGTTCTAAGGAAAGGTCTACCAAGAATAATAGGACATGGATGATTGCAATCTATATCAAGGACAATAAAATATACGGGCACATAGTTCCTATTTTCAACTATAAGAACATAATTAATTCTTCCCATAGGTTTCTTGATAGTGGAATCCGCAAGATGCAAGTTTAAAAAACAATCATCAAATTCACGGAAACCTAGCAAATCAAACAAAGTTTTTGGGATCGTAGAAACACTAGCACCCAAATCACACAAAGCATAGCATTCATGATCTTTAATTTTACTTTTAATTGTGGGTTCCCACTCATCATAAAGTTTTCTAGGGATAGATACTTCCAACTCAAGTTTTTCTTCATAAGATTGCATCAAAGCATCAACAATATGTTTGGTAAAAGCTTTATTTTGACTATAAGCATGAGGAGATTTTAGCACAGATTCCAACACGGAAATACAATCTATCAAAGAGCAATTATCATAATTAAATTCCTTGAAATCCAAAATAGTGGGTTCATTGCTATCTAAAGTTTTAACCATTTCAATCCAACTTTATTAATTCCTGCATCAAGATCTAAAAACTCCGAATCATCGGGACGCCTTCTAACTAAAGTTGACTCATCTCCAGTCCCATCATTATCAAGATTCATATTGCAAAACAAAGATTTAATAGGAGACACATCAATAACTTTTAGATCTTCATTATTATTATTATCATGGAAACTAGTAGAACACGCTTTCACAAAGCAATCTTTCTTAGCACGCATCCTAGCGGTTATTTCTTTGCACTAATCAATGGAAATTCTCATGGCTTTGTGTGACTCAGTGATATCATGATTAGGTGGGATAGATCTAAGTTTCAAAGAATCAACATCAAGAGAAATTCTATCCACGTTCCTAGCGAACTCATCAATCTTAGACAATTTTTATTCAATCAAAGCATTGAAATTCTTTTGCAAATTCATAAACTCTTTAATATTAGATTAAAAATCAGAGGGTATATTATTATAATTTCCATAAGAGTTGTTGTAGGAATTACCATAATTATTAGAGGAATTACTACGAAACGACCTAGGATTAAAATTACCTCTATACACGTTATTACCAAAATTGTTCCTACCAACAAAATTCACATCCATAGATTCGTTATTATTCTCAAACAAAGTAGAAAAAGGTATATCATTAGGATCAGAAGAAACACTCTTATTAGCAAAAAGTTTCATAAGTTCATCCATCTTTCCACTCAAAACATTAGTTTCTTCTATCGCATGCACTTTTTTACTAGTAGATCTTTCAGTGTGCCATTGAGAATAATTAACTATAATATTATCTAGGAGTTTAGTAGCTTCTCCTAAAGTGATTTCCATAAAAGTGCCTACCGCGGCCGAATCTAAAAGATTTCTAGAAGCAAAATTCAATCCGGCATAAAAAATTTGTATAACCATCCACAAATTCAAATCATGAGTAGGGCAATTGCGTATCATTAATTTCATTCTCTCCCAAGCTTGTGCAAAATGCTCATGATCTAGTTGATTAAAGTTCATAATATCGTTCCTAAGAGAGATGATCTTAGTGGGAGGAAAATACTTAGAGATAAAAGCGACTTTACACTTATCCCATGAATCAATACTATTTTTAGGCAAAGACGGAAACCAAGATTTAGCACGATCTCTAAGTGAAAATGGAAATAGCTTCAATTTAACAATATCATTGTCCACATCTTTCTTCTTTTGCATATCACACAAATCAACAAAGTTAGTTAGATGGGTAGCGGCATGTTCACAAGGAAGACCGGAAAATGGATCTTTCATGACAAGATTCAGCAAGGCAACATTGATTTCACAAGATTCATCATCGGTAATAGGAGAAATCGAAGTGCTAATAAAATCATTATTGTTGGTATTGGAAAAGTCACACAATTTAGTATTATCTTGAGCCATCGTGACAAGCAAGCAATCCAACACACGAGCAAACAAGAAGCAAGCAAAAAAGAGACGAACTAGAAAAGAGAAGGGGAACAGAAGAAGAGGGCGAATAAAACGGCAAGGGTGAAGTGGGGGAGAGGAAAATGAGAGGCAAATGGCAAATAATGTAATGCGAGGGATAAGAGTTTGTGATGGGTACTTGGTATGTCTTGACTTGTGCGTAGACTCCCCGGCAACGGCGCCAGAAATCCTTCTTGCTACCTCTTGAGCACTTCATTGGTTTTCCCTTGAAGAGGAAAGTGTCATGCAGCAAAGTAGCATAAGTATTCCCCATGAGAACCAAGGTATCAATCCAGTAGGATACCACACTCAAGTCCCTCGCACCTACACAAACAAATAAGAACCTTGCAACCAACGCGATAAAGGGGTTGTCAATCCCTTCATGACCACTTGCAAAAGTGAGATCTGATAGAGATGATAAGATAATATTTTTGGTATTTTTTATGATAAAGACTAAAAGTAAAGATTGCAAAATAAACGGTAATAGAAATAACGGTAGATTAATATGATAGAGAATAGACCGCGGGCCATAGGTTTCACTAGTGGCTTCTCTCGAGAGAATAAGTATTACGGTGGGTGAACAAATTACTGTCGAGGAATTGATAGAATTGAGCATAGTTATGAAAATATCTAGGTATGATCATGTATATAGGCATCACGTCCGTGACAAGTTGACCGACTCCTGCCTGCATCTACTACTATTACTCCACACATCGACCACTATCCAGCATGCATCTAGAGTATTAAGTTCATAAGAACGGAGTAACGCTTTAAGCAAGATGACATGATGTAGAGGGATAAATTCATGCAATATGATATAAACCCCATCTTTTTATCCTCGATGGCAACAATACAATACATGTCGTTTCCCTTTATGTCACTGGGATCGAGCACCGCAAGATTGAACCCAAAGCCAACCACTTCTCCTATTGCAAGAAAGATCAATCTAGTAGGCCAAACCAAACTGAAAATTCGAAGACACTTGCAAAGATAACCAATCATACATAAAAGAATTCAGAGGAGATTCAAATATTTTTCATAGATAATCTTGATCATAAACCCACAATTCATCGGATCTCGACAAACACACCGCAAAAGAAGATTACATCGAATAGATATCCAAGAGAATCAAGGAGAACTTTGTATTTAGATCCAAACAGAGAGAAGAAGCCATATAGCTAATAACTATGGACCCGAAGATCTGAGGTAAACTACTCACACATCATCGGAGAGGCTATGGTGTTGATGTAGAAGCCCTCCGTGATCGATGGCCCCTCCGGTGGAGCGCCGGAAAAGGCCCCAAGATGGGATCTCACGGGTACAAAAGGTTGCAACGGTGAAAATAGGGTTTTGGCTCCTGTTCTGATGCTTTCGGGGTATGTAGGTATATATAGGAGGAAGAAGTAGCTTGGTGGAGCTACGAGGGGCCCACGAGGGTGGAGGGCGCGCCCAGGGGGGAAGGCGCACCCCCTGCCTCGTGGCCTCCTCGTTGATTGCTTGACGTCCACTCCAAGTCTCTGGATCATGTTTGTTCAGAAAATCACGTTCCCAAAGGTTTCATTCCGTTTGGACTCTGTTTGATATTAATTTCCTTCGAAACATTGAAATAGGCAAAAAAGCAATTTGGGTTGGGCCTCCGGTTAATAGGTTAGTCCCAAAAATAATATAAAAGTGTATAATAACGCCCATTGAATATCCAAAACAGATAATATAATAGCATGGAACAATCAAAAATTATGGATACGTTGGAGATGTATCAAGCCCCTCACTCATTGGTCCGTCCTAGTGATCCGAACGGTCCAACGGCGGCTGAGGTATGCGCGGGGTCGGGCCCTGCCGATGTAGAACACTAGGCCTACTCTTGCATCTCCTTTCTATAAGCTGTTTGCGTGTCAAGGGGGACTCCTGAGCATCGCAACTCAGGAGCTTAACTAGCCACATAGCCCCTCACTCCTTGGTCCGTCCTGGTGATCCGGACGGCCCAATGGCGGCTGAGGTATGCGCGGGGTCGGGCCCTTCCAACACAGAACACCAAAGCAAACGGAAAGGAAATCGCGGAATTTCAAATAAATATTACAAGACATATTGTTTCTCGAATACCAAGCGCAAGTTTAAACGCCTCCACGAGGCATGGTTCATGTTGCAGAAGCAAAGCAGGAAAAGGAGCCGCCGGCAAGTCATTCCATCATCCCTGGACACCGTCGTCACTTGCAAGAGGCACCCCTTCGACGGTGAGGCCGTCCTCACCTGAGCCGCCAGCTGGAGTTGCAGTCCCAGCAGCGTGACCAGTTGGGGGTGCAGGGTCGAAGGCGCGAAACTTCTTCAGCAGAGCCTCCACCTGGCCCTTCACAGCTTCGGCAGCGGCGGCACAATGCTCATCGTCCACAGGCTCCAGCAGCTCGTCGAGGTTGGCGGTAGGGTCACGAAGATGGAGGTGGCTGAAGATGCGTGTCAGCACGGCCGAGAAAAGTGTGCAGGCTTCTCCTTCCACCAAGGGGTCGATTCCGTCCACAACCTCCTCAAGCGCCCCCACCAGATGAGGAAGCAGCTAGGTGGGGCCCTCATCGATGGTGGCTAGCGGCTCCTCCAAGCCCTTCTCGTAGAGTGACCGCAGCGCCACACGGGACCTCTCCTCAAGGGACTTGAAGGTTGCATGGTCCTCGGCCAGGACCTTCACCTTGGCATCAAGCTTGGCTTTCTCCGCTTCCATCTTCCGCTTTAGCTTCTCCAGCCGGCTGCGCTCCGCAGCCTGCGCCTTCCCCAACTGCTCCAGCTCGGCGTCGCGACCCCTAACGGCGTCCTCCCGGGCATTCATCTTCTCCTCCTCTGCCTTGCGGCCTCGCGCCTCGGCCGCACACTCATTGCGCATTGTCTCTAGCTCGACCTCTAGAGACTGACAGCGATCCTGGGCGTACCCGGCATCTTTCAGCGCCACCTCACGAGCAGCGGCGGCCTGGGCGGCGACCGACCACCAGGTGACGGTCGGTGCCTTGAAGATCCTCTCGCAGCAGGGTCAGCGCAGAGAGAGCGCGCTTCAGGACGTCAAGGGAGGCGGAAGGATCCAAGGTCAGCAGTGTAGCGGAAGGAAGAGGAGGCAACATCATCACCATGGCCTGAGAGGCTTGGAGCTCCTGAACTTGGGGGACCCAACAATCGAGCCGGATGTCGGCACCTCCGGAGCCGGCGGGGCTACGGGGGCTGCCTCCTCCGGAGGTCGCTCCCCCAAGTCTCGCGAGGAGGATCGGGCCTGGGAAGCACGAGCGCTCTCGCTGCCCTTCCCCGCGGAGGAGGGTGCGGCCGCTGCATGTGATTTGGTCCCGAGCGGCACTGCCGCTTCCTCCTTCCTCTTCTTCGCCACGGGCATCGGCCTAATTACAATGGAGGAGCGTCAAGAACCAGCAGTAGAAGCAGAAACAAGACTGGACAAGAGTACTTACTGGTCCACCGTAGTGTAATCTCGCTACCTCCTAAGCTTGAAGCCTGAAAGCTTCGCCTGAGGCGCGGACACGCAAGCACCAGGAACAGAAGAAGAAGAAGCAGGTGGGTTGGAGGAAGCTCCGGGCAGCGTCAGAACCGGGGCATCGTCTCGGGAAATCAGCGCCGACCTCCCTCTCGTCGGAATCGTAGCCGAGGACCTCCTCCGAGGACTGGTCTTGGACCTCGAGGAGCCACCGGCCGCATGCAGCTCCCTCCTTTCTAGGAGGACACCGGCCTCATCATCGTCATTAGGCAGGGTGCAGAGGATGTCGGCCTTGCGCAAAGGGGAGGTCTCCCCCTCCCCTTCATGGGTCGCCTCTGAGTCGCGCTCCTCCTCCCCTCTTCTTCCTCCTCTTCCTTCACCTGAGACTCATCGGAAGACACGTCCACTGGACTCGTCGTCACCGGGATGCTCGAGGGCGCAGGCCGCACGAGCCCACGCTCGTCGAAGACAGGTAGAGTGGCGGCAACCTTCGCCCCATCCGGACGGCGGTAGAAGGGAACGAAGGAGTCAGGGGGGTACCCTTGGTCGTCCCCAACTAAGGAGTAGAGTCCGAGCGTAGCTCCTTGTCAGAAAGGGCCTCCGGGCGCAGGCGGAGGTCGTCCCCTTCGTCTCCAAGCTTCCACAAGGGGCGCGGGCGCAACTGGAGAGGAGCCACATGTTGCTTCATGAATTCTTTGATGATCATGGCCCCCGTCAACTTCACCACCCTTGAATCACCAAGCCTCAGGTCGGAGGTCATCCTCTCCAACCCCTGCGCCGCCCAGCCGTCGGTGAGCTTCACGCGAAGCCACCCCTCGTGGGACACCTGCATCTCCGTCGGCAGCACTAGTCGTGGGTGGACGCGCTTGGTGTCCATCAAGATCCACTTGCCCCTGAAGCCCTCGACCTTCTTCCCGGCCTTCAAGATGGCGTTGGTCTTGTTGGCTGCGACGAAGCCGATGCACCCAGAGCAGTGGCCATCTTTGATCTGGAGGAAGAAGAAGTGGCGCAGCAACGCCATAGACGGCATCACCCCTACATACGACTCGCAGTAGAAGGCTAAGATCGACATGAGGAGGACGGAGATGGGATGAAGATGGAGAGTGTGGATCTTGTAATGGCTAAGGACGGAGTAGAAGAAGTCGGAGAAAGGGGGAACCATCTCGGCGACGATGCTGCTCATGAAGAAGGGGTAGAAGGTGCTGCCTGAGGTCTCCGGCTCGTCGGAGCCAGCCCGAAGCACAGTCTTCCTCTTCATATCACCCTCCGATGTCATCAGGAGCACAACGGCAAGGTTCTTCTCCGAAACGCTCGGCGCATCAAGCGCCGGCTCGTACCAAGACGATGAAGGAGCGGCCCAAGATTTCTTGGGCGCCATCTACGGCCAGCTCGAAGGAGGATCTACAGTCTCTGGAAGCAAGGAGCAAGAAAGGGGATCTGGAGCAAGAAGAAGGAAGGCAATGAAATAAAATACGGCCTGCTCCAGCCTTTTGTTAGTCGGGTAGTTGCAGAGGCAACATGGGGATGTGGAGACGCCCACGTCCCATCAATCACCACGCGTCAACCGAGGCCATAGGCTATTGGGGCCCGCGGTGCTCCGCACTTGCCCCTTGGCTTCGCCTCGAAGCCAAGTCCGAGCGCGCCTTGGGCCCGGGGGCTACTGTTGGCATCATGGGAACGGGGGTCCCCAGACCTGCCTGCCTGCGGCCCGCGGGCTGGCTCCGTCAGCGGACCCGTACGGCCCATCTTCACCAGAAAACACCCAAGACCCTCGCGAGGGGCCAAGCCTCACAAGGCGGATGACACAAGGCCTCCTCCGGGGCGGCCTCACCAGGCTGGCTCGCGAGGGGCGGAGAGATCAAGGCAAGGGGCACCTCGTGAGGTTCCTGTGACACAAGCCATGACGACCAAGGCCAGGCGGGTACCAGGCGGGCGCTAGCACGCACAGTGTCCTCGTTTCCTCTTTGGTGCTAAAGAGGCAAGCGCAGGCGAGGAGTCCCGAGGCATCAGACAAAGGTTTCCATATCAGTGCAACGAGACCAAGACCAGCAGGATGGCAGGACGGAGGTCACCGTGGAGCCCAGGATGGCGTCACCACCAGAGCCTTTGGCAGGCGAAAACCATCTTTTCTCAGGATAGCTTGTACTGGCTGTCCCCCTTCAAATTGGCCGTTGTGAGATCCCTTCCTGCCTAATATTTGGGAAGAGGACCCGGGCATTTATTTATAGGACTAGCCACCATCGTAGGGAGGCAGGTCATCTTGGACCGGATCCATTCCACCAAGGCCACCACACAAGCTCATCGAGCACAAGAGCACCTCTCCTCAAGAGGCTGTTCTTCCCTTGTAACTATTCATCCTCAGCCCAAGAGGCAATCCACCACACCACACTGGAGTAGGGTATTACACCACATCGGTGTCCCGAACTAGTATAAATCTTGTGCCCCTTTGTTCTGCGAGTTCGACGCGATGAGCCTTGAGATCGCGGTGAGGGCGTGAGCTAGAGGGAGGAGAGATCTTAGTGCACACCCCAGTGTTCGAACCTCAAGGGTTTTGCCGGAACCTGAAACCCGACAGGTTTAATATATCTGAAAATAAATGCAAAGGAAAAGTAGATCGAAAGGAAAATATGTGAGAAAGAGACCCGGGGGCCGTAGGTTTCACTAGTGGCTTCTCTCTCGAGAAAAATAGCAAATGGTGGGTGAACAAATTACTATTGGGCAATTGATAGAACTTCAAATAATCATGACGATATCTAGGCAATGATCATTACATAGGCATCACGTCCAAGGTTAGTAGACCGACTCCTGCCTGCATCTACTACTATTACTCCACACATCAACCGCTATACAGCATGCATCTAGTGTTTTAAGTTCATGGAGAAACGGAGTAATGCAATAAGAACGATGACATGATGTAGACAAGATCTATCTATGTAGAGAGAGACCCCATCGTTTTATCCTTAGTAGAAACGATACATACGGGTCGGTTCCCCTTCTATCACTGGGATCAAGCACCGTAAGATCGAGCCCACTACAAAGCACCTCTTCCCATTGCAAGATAAATAGATCAAGTTGGCCAAAAAACCAAGTATCGGAGAAGAAATAAAAGGCTATAAGAAATCATGCATAAAAGAGATCAAAGAAACTCAAATAACTTCCGTGCATATAAAAAGATAGATCTAGTCATAAACTCAAAGTTCATCGATCCCAACAAACACACCACAAAAAGTTACATCACATGGATCTCCAAGAGACCATTGTGTTGAGAATCAAGAGAGAGAGAGAGAGAGAGAGAGAGGAAGCCATCTAGCTACTAACTACGGACCCGAAGGTCTACAAAGAACTACCCAGATCATCGGAGAGGCACCAATGGAGGTGGTGAACGCCATCCGAGATGGTGCCTAGATTGGATCTGGTGGTTATGGACTCTGCGGCGGCTGGATCAATATTTCGTCGACTCCCCTAGGGTTTCTAGAATGTTGGGGTATTTATAGAGCAAAGAGGCGGTCTGGGGGGCACCCGAGGTGGGCACAATCCACCAGGGCGCGCCTGGGCCTCCTAGCGCGCCCTGGTGGGTTGTGCTCTCCTCGGAGCACCCCCAGACGCAGCCAGGGCCCATTATGTTCCTTCTCGTCCAAAAAAATCTCCGCAAAGTTTCATTGCATTTGGACTCAGTTTGATATAGATTTTCTACGATGTAAAAAACATGAAAAAAACAGCAATTGGCACATGGCACTATGTCAATATGTTAGTACCAAAAATGACTATAAAATGATTACAAAACATCCAAGATTGATAGTATAACAGCATGGAACAATCAAAAATTATAGACACATTAGAGACGTATCATAGGGAGGTTCCTAAAACGGAGATAGAGCTCAGACCCGTTGTTGGGGAACGTAGTAATTTCAAAAAAAATCCTACGCACACGCAAGATCATGGTGGTGCATAGCAACGAGAGGGGAGAGTGTTGTCTACGTACCCTCGTAGACCGGCAACGGAACTGTTGACACAACATAGAGGAAGTAGTAGTACGTCATCCCGATCCGACCGATCCAAGTACCGAACGTATGATACCTCCGAGTTCTGCACACGTTCAGCTCGATGACAATCCTCGGCGATCCAGCAAAGTGTCGGGGAAGAGTTCCATCAGCACGACGGCATGGTGACGATCATGATGTTCTACCGTCGCAGGGCTTCGCCTAAGCACCGCTACAATATTATCGAGGAGTATGGTGGAAGGGGGCACCGCACACGGCTAAGAAAACGATCATGAGGATCAACTTGTGTGTCTAGAGGTTCTCCCCTGCCCCGTATATAAAGGAGGAAGGGGGTGCGGCCGGCCCTAGGAGGAGGCGCGCAGGAGGAGTCCTACTCCTACCGGGAGTACCACTCCCCCCCTTTCCCTGGTTGGATTAGGACTTGGGGGGAAGGAGGAGAGGGAAGAAAGGAAAGGGGGGGCGCCGCCTCCCCCCCCCCCTCCTTGTCCAATTCGGACTTGGGGGCGGGGCGCGCGGCAGCCCCTAGGTCTCCTCTCCTCTTCCTCCACTAGGCCCATTAAGGCCCATTAGGTTACCGGGGGGTTCCGGTAACCTCCCGGTACTCCTGTAAAATGTCGTTTTCACTCAGAACACTTCCGATGTCCAAACGTAGGCTTCCAATATATCAATCTTTATGTCTCGACCATTTCGAGACTCCTTGTCATGTACGTGATCACATCCGGGACAACGAACGAACTTCGGTACATCAAAATATATAAACTCATAATGAAACTGTCATCATAACATTAAGCGTGCGGACCCTACGGGTTCGAGAACAATGTAGACATGACCGAGACATGTCTCCGGTCAATAACCAATAGCGAAACTTGGATGCTCATATTGTCTCCTACATATTCTACAAAGATCTTTATCGGTCAGACCGCATAACAACATACGTTGTTCCCTTTGTCATCGGTATGTTACTTGCCCGAGATTCGATCGTCGGTATCTCAATACCTAGTTCAATCTCGTTACCGGAAAGTCTCTTTACTCGTTTCGTAATACATCATCTCACAACTAACTCATTAGTTGCAATGCTTGCAAGGCTTATGTGATGTGCATTACCGAGAGGGCCTAGAGATACCTCTCCGACAATCGGAGTGACAAATCCTAATCTCGAAATACGCCAACCCAACATGTACCTTTGGAGACACCTGTAGAGCTCCTTTATAATCACCCAGTTACGTTGTGATGTTTGGTAGCACACAAAGTGTTCCTCCGGCAAACGGGAGTTGCATAATCTCATAGTCATAGGAACATGTATAAGTGATGAAGAAAGCAATAGCAACATACTAAACGATCGGGTGCTAAGCTAATGGAATGGGTCATGTCAATCACATCATTCTCCTAATGATGTGATCCCATTAATCAAATGAAAACACATGTCTATGGTTAGGAAACATAACCATCTTTGAATAACGAGCTAGTCAAATAGAGGCATACTAGTGACGTTTTAGTTTTGTCTCTGTATTCACACAAGTATTATGTTTCCGGATAATACAATTCTAGCATGAATAATAAACATTTATCATGATATAAGGAAATAAAATAATAACTTTATTATTGCCTCTAGGGCATATTTCCTTCAGTCTCCCACTTGCACTAGAGTCAATAATCTAGATTACACAGTAATGATTCTAACACCCATGGAGCTTTGGTGTTGATCATGTTTTGCTCGTGGAAGAGGCTTAGTCAATGGGTCTGCTACATTCAGATCCGTATGTATCTTGCAAATCTCTATGTCTCCCACCTGGACTAGATCCCGGATGGAATTGAAGCGTCTCTTGATGTGCTTGGTTCTCTTGTGAAATCTAGATTCCTTTGCCAAGGCAATTGCACCAGTATTGTCACAAAAGATTTTCATTGGACCCGATGCACTAGGTATGACACCTAGATCGGATATGAACTCCTTTATCCAGACTCCTTCGTTTGCTGCTTCCGAAGCAGCTATGTACTCCGCTTCACATGTAGATCCCGCCACAACGCTTTGTTTAGAACTGCACCAACTGACAGCTCCACCGTTTAATGTAAACACGTATCCGGTTTGCGATTTAGAATCATCCGGATCAGTGTCAAAGCTTGCATCAACGTAACCATTTACGATGAGCTCTTTGTCACCTCCATATACGAGAAACATATCCTTAGTCCTTTTCAGGTATTTCAAGATGTTTTTGACCGCTGTCCAGTGATCCACTCCTGGATTACTTTGGTACCTTCCTGCTAGACTTATAGCAAGACACACATCAGGTCTGGTACACAGCATTGCATACATGATAGAGCCTATGGCTGAAGCATAGGGAACATCTTTCATTTTCTCTCTATCTTCTGTATTGGTCGGGCATTGAGTCTTACTCAATTTCACACCTCGTAACACAGGCAAGAATCCTTTCTTTGCTTGATCCATTTTGAACTTCTTCAAAATTTTGTCAAGGTATGTGCTTTGTGAAAGTCCAATTAAGCGTCTTGATCTATCTCTATAGATCTTAATGCCCAATATGTAAGCAGCTTCACCGAGGTCTTTCATTTGAAAACTCTTATTCAAGTATCCCTTTATGCTATCCACAAATTCTATATCATTTCCGATTAGTAATATGTCATGTACATATAATATCAGAAATGCTACAGAGCTCCCACTTACTTTCTTGTAAATACAGGCTTCTCCAAAAGTCTGTACAAAACCAAATGCTTTGATCACACTATCAAAGCGTTTATTCCAACTCCGAGAGGCTTGCACCAGTCCATAAATGGATCGCTGGAGCTTGCACACTTTGCTAGCTCCCTTTGGATCGACAAAACCTTCTGGCTGCATCATATACAACTCTTCTTCCAGAAATCCATTCAGGAATGCAGTTTTGACATCCATCTGCCAAATTTCATAATCATAAAATGCGGCAATTGCTAACATGATTCAGACAGACTTAAGCATCGCTACGGGTGAGAAGGTCTCATCGTAGTCAATCCCTTGAACTTGTCGAAAACCTTTTGCGACAAGTCGAGCTTTGTAGACAATAACATTACCGTCAGCGTCAGTCTTCTTCTTGAAGATCCATTTATTCTCAATTGCTTGCCGATCTTTGGGCAAGTCAACCAAAGTCCATACTTTGTTCTCATACATGGATCCCATCTCAGATTTCATGGCTTCAAGCCATTTTGCGGAATCTGGGCTCACCATCGCTTCTCCATAGTTCGTAGGTTCATCATGATCTAGTAGCATGACTTCTAGAACAGGATTACCGTACCACTCTGGTGCGGATCTTACTCTGGTTGATCTACGAGGTTTAGTAGTATCTTGTTCTGAAGTTTCATGATCATGATCATTAGCTTCCTCACTAATTGGTGTAGCTGTCACAGAAACCGGTTTCTGTGATGTACTACCTTCCAATAAGGGAGCAGGTATAGTTACCTCATCAAGTTCTACTTTCCTCCCACTCACTTCTTTCGAGAGAAACTCCTTCTCTAGAAAGTTTCCGAATTTAGCAACAAAAGTCTTGCCTTCGGATCTGTGATAGAAGGTGTATCCAATAGTTTCCTTTGGATATCCTATGAAGACACATTTCTCCGATTTGGGTTCGAGCTTATCAGGTTGAAGCTTTTTCACATAAGCATCGCAGCCCCAAACTTTCAGAAATGACAACTTTGGTTTCTTGCCAAACCATAGTTCATCAGGCGTCGTCTCAACGGATTTTGATGGTGCCCTATTTAACTTGAATGCGGCCGTCTCTAAAGCATATCCCCAAAATGATAGCGGTAAATCAGTAAGAGACATCATAGATCGCACCATATCTAGTAAAGTACGATTACGACGTTCGGACACACCCTTACACTGTGGTGTTCCGGGTGGCGTGAGTTGCGAAACTATTCCGCATTGTTTCAAATGTACACCAAACTCGTAACTCAAATATTCTCCTCCACGATCAAATCGTAGGAATTTTTTTTCTTGTTACAATGATTTTCAACTTCATTCCGAAATTCTTTGAACTTTTCAAATGTTTCAGACTTATGTTTCATTAAGTAGATATACCCATATCTGCTTAAGTCATTTGTGAAGGTGAGAAAATAATGATATCCGCCACGAGCCTCAATATTCATTGGACCACATGCATCTGTATGTATGATTTCCAACAAATCTGTTGCTCTCTCCATAGTACCGGAGAACGGTGTTTTAGTCATCTTGCCCATGAGGCATGGTTCACAAGTACCAAGTGATTTATAATCAAGTGGTTCCAAAAGTCCATCAGTATGGAGTTTCTTCATGCGCTTTACACCAATATGACCTAAACGGAAGTGCCACAAATAATTTGCACTACCATTATCAACTCTGCATCTTTTGGCTTCAACATTATGAATATGTGTATCACTACTATCGAGATTTAATAAGAATAGACCACTCTTCAAGGGTGCATGACCATAAAAGATATTACTCATATAAATAGAACAACCATTATTCTCTGATTTAAATGAATAACCGTCTCGCATCAAACAAGATCCAGATATAATGTTCATGCTTAACGCTGGCACCAAATAATAATTATTTAGGTCTAATACTAATCCTGAAGGTAGATGTAGAGGTAGCGTGCCGACCGCGATCACATCGACTTTGGAACCATTTCCCACGCGCATCGTCACCTTGTCCTTAGCCAATCTTCACTTAATCTGTAGTCCCTGTTTCGAGTTGCAAATATTAGCAACAGAACCAGTATCAAATACCCAAGTGCTACTACGAGCATTAGTAAGGTACACATCAATAACATGTATATCACATATACCTTTGTTCACCTTGCCATCCTTCTTATCCGCCAAATACTTGGGGCAGTTCTGCTTCCAGTGACCAGTCTGCTTGCAGTAGAAGCACTCAGTTTCAGGCTTAGGTCCAGATTTGGGTTTCTTCTCCTGAGCAGCAACTTTCTTGCTATTCTTTTTGAAGTTCCCCTTCTTCTTCCCTTTGCCCTTTTTCTTGAAACTAGTGGTCTTGTTGACCATCAACACTTGATGCTCCTTTTTGATTTCTACCTCCGCAGCTTTCAGCATTGCGAAGAGCTCGGGAATTGTCTTATTCATCCATTGCATATTATAGTTCATCACGAAGCTCTTGTAGCTAGGTGGAAGTGATTGGAGAATTCTGTCAATGACGCAATCATCTGGAAGATTAACTCCCAATTGAATCAAGTGATTATTATACCCAGACATTTTGAGTATATGCTCACTGACAGAAATGTTCTCCTCCATCTTGCAGCTATAGAACTTATTGGAGACTTCATTTCTCTCAATCCGGGCATTTGCTTGAAATATTAACTTCAACTCCTGGAACATCTCATATGCTCCATGATGTTCGAAATGTCGTTGAAGTCCCGATTCTAAGCCGTAAAGCATGGCACACTGAACTATCGAGTAGTCATCAGCTTTGCTCTGCCAGACGTTCATAACATCTGGTGTTGCTCCAGCAGCAGGCCTGGCACCCAGCGGTGCTTCCAGGACGTAATTCTTCTGTGCAACAATGAGGATAATCCTCAAGTTACGGACCCAGTCCGTGTAATTGCTACCATCATCTTTCAACTTTGCTTTCTCAAGGAACGCATTAAAATTCAACGGAACAACAACATGGGCCATCTATCTACAATCAAACATAAACAAGCAAGATACTATCAGGTACTAAGTTCATGATAAATTTAAGTTCAATTAATCATATTACTAAAGAACTCCGACTTAGATAGACATCCCTCTAATCCTCTAAGTGATCACGTGATCCAAATCAACTAAACCATGTCCGATCATCACGTGAGATGGAGTAGTTTCATTGGTGAACATCACTATGTTGATCATATCTACTATATGATTCACGCTCGACCTTCCGGTCTCCGTGTTCCGAGGCCATATTTGTATATGCTTGGCTCGTCAAGTATAACCTGAGTATTCCGCGTGTGCAACTGTTTTGCACCCGTTGTATTTGAACGTAGAGCCTATCACACCCGATCATCATGTGGTGTCTCAGCACGAAGAACTTTCGCAATGGTGCATACTCAGGGAGAACACTTCTTGATAATTAGTGAGAGATCATCTTAAAATGCTACCGTCAATCAAAGCAAGATAAGATGCATAAAAGATAAACATCACATGCAATCAATATAAGTGATATGATATGGCCATCATCATCTTGTGCTTGTGATCTCCATCTTCGAAGCACCGTCATGATGACCATTGTCACCGGCGCGACACCTTGATCACCATCGTAGCATCGTTGTCGTCTTGCCAATCTTATGCTTCCATGACTATCGCTACCGCTTAGTGATAAAGTAAAGCATTACAGCGCAATTGCATTGCATACAATAAAGCGACAACCATATGGCTCCTGCCAGTTGCCGATAACTCGGTTACAAAACATGATCATCTCATACAATAAAAATTAGCCTCATGTCTTGACCATATCACATCACAACATGCCCTGCAAAAACAAGTTAGATATCCTCTACTTTGTTGTTGCAAGTTTTACGTGGCTGCTACGGGCTTAAGCAAGAACCAATCTTACCTACGCATCAAAAACCACAACGATAGTTTGTCAAGTTGGTGATGTTTTAACCTTCGCAAGGACCGGGCGTAGCCACACTCGGTTCAACTAAAGTTGGAGAAACTGACACCCGCCAGCCACCTGTGTGCAAAGCACGTCGGTAGAACCAGTCTCGCGTAAGCGTACGCGTAATGTCGGTCCGGGCCGCTTCATCCAACAATACCGCCGAACCAAAGTATGACATGCTGGTAAGCAGTATGACTTATATCGCCCACAACTCACTTGTGTTCTACTCGTGCACAACATCAACACATAAAACACCATTGTTGGGGAACATAGTAATTTCAAAAAAAAAAATCCTACGCACACGCAAGATCATGGTGATGCATAGCAACGAGAGGGGAGAGTGTTGTCTACGTACCCTCATAGACCGGCAACGGAAGTGTTGACACAACGTAGAGGAAGTAGCAGTACGTCTTCCCTATCTGACCGATCCAAGTACCGAACGTACGGCACCTCCAAGTTCTGCACACGTTCAGCTCGATGATGATCCCCGGACTCCGATCCAGCAAAGTGTCGGGGAAGAGTTCCGTCAGCACGACGGCGTGGTGATGATCTTGATGTTCTACCGTCGCAGGGCTTCGCCTAAGCATCGCTACAATATTATGGAGGAGTATGGTGGAAGGGGCACCGCACATGGCTAAGAAAATGATCACGAGGATCAACTTGTGTGTCTAGAGGTGCCCCCTGCCCCCGTATATAAAGGAGCAAGGGGGTGTGGCCGGCCCTAGGAGGAGGCACGCAGGAGGAGTCCTACTCCTAGCGGGAGTAGGACTCCCCCCCTTTCCCTAGTTGGATTAGGACTTGGAGGGGAAGGAGGAGAAGGAAGAAAGGAAAGGGGGGGCGCTGCCCCCCCCCCTCCTTGTCCAATTCGGACTTGGGGGGGAGGGGCGCGCGGCAGCCCCTAGGCCTCCTCTCCTCTTCCTCCACTAGGCCCATTAAGGCCCATTAGGTTACCGAGGGGTTCGGTAACCTCCCGGTACTCCGGTAAAATGCCGTTTTCACTCGGAACACTGCCGATGTCCAAACATAGGCTTCCAATATATCAATCTTTATGTCTTGACCATTTCGAGACTACTCGTCATGTCCGTGATCACATCCGGGACTCCGAACGAACTTCGGTATATCAAAATATATAAACTCATAATGAAACTGTCATCGTAACATTAAGCGTGCGGACCCTACGGGTTCAAGAACAATGTAGACATGACCGAGACATGTCTCCGGTCAATAACCAATAGCGGAACCTGGATGCTCATATTGGCTCCTACATATTCTACGAAGATCTTTATCGGTCAGACCGCATAACAACATACGTTGTTCCCTTTGTCATCGGTATGTTACTTGCCCGAGATTTGATCGTCGGTATCTCAATACCTAGTTCAATCTCGTTACCGGCAAGTCTCTTTACTCGTTTTGTAATACATCATCTCACAACTAACTCATTAGTTGCAATGCTTGCAAGGCTTATGTGATGTGCATTGCCGAGAGGGCCCAGAGATACCTCTCCGACAATCGGAGTGACAAATCCTAATCTCGAAATACGCCAACCCAACATGTACCTGTGGAGACACCTGTAGAGCTCCTTTATAATCAACCAGTTACGTTGTGATGTTTGGTAGCACTCAAAGTGTTCCTCTGGCAAACGGGACTTGCATAATCTCATAGTCATAGGAACATGTATAAGTGATGAAGAAAGCAATAGCAACATACTAAACGATCGGGTGCTAAGCTAATGGAATGGGTCATGTCAATCAAATCATTCTCCTAATGATGTGATCCCGTTAATCAAATGACAACACATGTCTATCGTTAGGAAACATAACCATCTTTGATTAATGAGCTAGTCAAATAGAGGCATACTAGTGACGTTTTAGTTTTGTCTATGTATTCACACAAGTATTATGTTTCCGGATAATACAATTCTAGCATGAATAAGAAACATTTATCATGATATAAGGAATTAAAATAATAACTTTATTATTGCCTCTAGGGCATATTTCCTTCACCCGTTTCCTTGCTTCTCGTGCCTTGACGGCGGGCTGGTACTTGGGCCCCTCGATACTGGTTTGCATTTCGGCTGCCATTGCCGCTATATGTTCCTCGGTCCGGAGTGAGCGCTCCATGTTGCTATTGACTGTGATGACGGTCTTAGGTCCGGGCATCTTTAACTTTAAGTATGCTTAATGGGGGACAGCGTTGAAACGAGAAAACAGTGTTCGGCCTAGGAGTGTGTGATAGCCGTTGCGAAAGGGGACAATGTCGAAGATCAAGTATTCATTGCGGAAGTTGTCCGGCGAGCCGAACACTACTTGCAGGGTTAGGTTGCCAAGCAGCGGACCTCCACACCTGGGATTACCCCTTTGAATGTAGTGTTACTGGGTTTGATCCTTGACGGGTCAACGCCCATTTTCCTTACTGTATCTACATAAATCAGGTTGAGGTTGCTGCCTCCGTCCTTGAGGACTCTGGTGAGGTGGTACCCCTCGATAATGGGGTCAAGAACCAGGGCCGCCGATCCTCCATGACGGATATTAGTTGGATGGTCCCTGCGGTCGAAACTGATCGGACATACTGACCATGGGTTAAATTTTTCGGGGCTATAGGGTCTATGGCATGCATGTTTCCTCTCCTTCTTGGGTATATGGGTGGCATAGATCATATTCGCCGTCTTCACCTCAGGAGGGAATTGTTTTTAGCCTCTGTTGTTCGGCCTGCGAGGTTCCTCATCGTCCTTGTTGCGGGGGCTTTTACCTGCGTCCTCGGCTGTAGCTTGCTGGCCTATTTGATGACCCAACAGTTATGGTTGGTGTGGTTGGCGGCCTTGTCAGATGTGTTGTGGATCTGGCAGGGTCTATCCAGAATTGTGTCCAACTTGGTTGGTCCATCCTGGTTCCCTTTAGAGGGTTTCTTCTGTGGTCCTGATTTGGAATTACGGAATCCAGCATTTACTACCGTGTCTTTGACTTCAATGCATTGTGGCGGTGCTTGTTTCCGTTGCGCTGTGGTTTCCCGTTTTCGTCTTGGGCTTCCGAGGTACCAGGGTCTTCAGGGTTGGTGCTTCTTCGAGCCTACCAGCTATATTCTCCCACACAAAAGCGGGTCATGAGGGAAGTAGGTGCCGACATCGTCCTCGGCTTGTCTTGGCCGAGCTGGCATGCGAGCCATTTGTCCCGGATGCTATGCTTGAATGCGGCTATAGCTTCGGCATCCGGACATTCGATGATTTGGTTCTTTTTGGGCAAAAACCTCCAAAACTTCCGGGCTGATTCGCTGGGGTGTTCGACCACGTAGCTCAAGTCATCGGCATCCGGAGGCCGGACATAGGTGCCTTGAAAGTTGGCTCAGAAAGCATCCTCAAGCTCTTCCCTGCTCCCTATGGAGTTTTCAAGGAGGTTGTTGAGCCAATACATGGGTGGTCCTTTGATCTTAAGTGGTAGGTATTTTATGGCGTGGAGATCATTTCCTCGAGCCATATGAATGCGGAGAAGAAAATATTCAACCCATACGGCCAGGCCTGTTGTAGCGTCGTATTGTTGAATGTTTAAGGGTTTAAATCATTCAGGGAACAGATGCCACATTACCTCATCCATGAAGCACAACGGATGAGCAGAGCCCCTGACCCGGGCTACGTCGCACCGGAGATCGGCTGCCATATCGGCCCGGTGTTGTTCCCGAACTCTATCGTTTCGGTCGCACCAAGTTTGTTATCCATACCGTCTAGCCTGAGTGTACTCTCGAGATCCCTAGATGGATCTTGTTTGTCCTGCTCTAATGGTCAGGTCATGATGGAGATCATATTGATATTCTGGATGTGCTACCTCCTTGCCTTTACGGTGAGGGGGAGCGGGTGGGTGTTCGGCCTGTCCAGCTAGCCCGTCCCTTCCTCGAGGGGGGTGATTGGGTTGGTCTACCTGTGTATATCTTGGTGGTGCGGGTGCAAGGGCCTCGTCCTCAAATTGTGGCAGCAGCTTCCGCTTTGGGTAGCTTTTGGTTTGGTATTGGTAGTCGTACCCCTCTTCAGCTGCCAGGACTTTTGTCCATCTATCGTTGAGGCTGTTTTGTTCGGCCTTCAGCTGCTACTGCTTTTTCTTCAAGCTTCACGTAGTGGCTATGAGTTGTTGTTTGAACCGCTCTTGGTCCAGTGGCTCCCCCGGTAAGATGAAATTTCCGGCTCCGAGGCTGACATCCTCTTCAGATAGAGGTAGATAGTTACTATATTTGGAGTCATTAGGGTCCTCGGGGTTATACTGAGCCCCATGCCCCTCTGAGCCATTAGGCTGTTGCTCGGGGCGGGGTCCCCGAGGTCCTTCGCATTGTCCGGGGTATCATCCTCACTGGTGCCCGTGTTGCTTTCCCAGCCTCGATGCCCCTTGGATCTTCGGTGTTGTCTCCTTCATTTGGATGGCTCCTCGCCTGATGTCAGAGTAAATAGCCATGGGTAGCCAAGCCGGCTTCCCCTGGCCCTTCTGAAAAAAATTACGAGCCCGTCTGGCTCTCAAGAGCCCAAGACGTGGGACCGCCTTCCCCTTGCTGGCCGTCGCCCGGGCCGGTTGTCGGAAGGTGGCCCGACTTTAGCCCTCACAAAGGAGGCCATGGGAGGGCCGGCTTCAAGAAGCCGGCCTCGAGAAGGCCGACTCCAAGAAGCCGGCTCCCACAAAGCGGCCGAGACCGCACCCTCAAAGTTTGCATCCACCTAACGGCGGCGTGACGGGGCGTGGCTACAGTGAAGCCTGCCACCCCCAAATCCTGGAGCACGACCGGCACAGTGCGCCGTACGGGTAGCCATGACCCGTCCGGCGCAGCACTGTTGCCATGTTGACCCTGATGTCATCCACGATGGACTGCCAGTACGCCCCCCGGGCGGTGGGCCCCTTCGGGCAGAGAGACACCCGAAGGCGGCCATGCCTCCCCTAGTCGGCCCAAGACGGAGCCGACTCCCCACAGCCGGCTTGCCGCCTTCCTTGAAGGAGACGCCCCATTAAGGAGACAAGACGTGGTGAGGCTACAGCAATTGCCCACCGGGCGGCGATACTATAGCCACGCCTACCACGACGAAGCCCATGTCACCAAGATAGGGCAACAATGAGCAGCCGCCGACCAGATCCTGGACGGTGGGGCCTGCCTGTCGACCAAGGGGCCGGCAGCCGGCGGGACCCACTAGTCGGCGGGCCCCAGCGGCCGGCGCAGAAGCCGGCGAGCGCAGTCACAGACGGCTGGGCCCCGCGCCCAGTCGGATTACCATTGTTCCCCCGGGGGGTAGGCCTATATAAACCCCCCGGGGCGCCCATGCAAAGGGTTCGACCCCCAGCTAGTTTTAGGCACCTCACGAGGAGAAGAAGCAGGCCAGCCGACCCTTCTTCCTCCTCCCACCGAACATCTCAAGGAGCATTGTGTAGTTACTTGTCCTTCTAGTGATCATGCGGAGACCCCGCAGAGCAGCAGTAGGGGTGTTATCTCCACGGAGAGCCCCGAAGCTGGGTAAGATCCGTCGGCATGCATGTCTTCGCCTCATCCCGTTTCCAGGCACCGGCGATGTCTTACTCGCTCCCACAATGATAAGCCACCTGTTGGCATATGTCGCACCTACCACCCGACACCTAACTTATTGCTATCTCTCATGGGGGTGACATCCCTGTTATTAGCGCCATCGCCGTTGTCCTTGGGGGTGTCCACCATGTAAACATGATAGGTGGAGGTGGCCGTCCATCGCCCGGTGACGGGAGGGGAAGTGTCAGCATGGGACATGGCTTTTCTATTGATGACCCATAAGTATAGGGTCTCAATCGTAGTCCTTTCTATAAGTAAGAGTGTCGAACCCAACGAGGAGCCGAAGGAAATGACAAGTGGTTTTCAGCAAGGTATTCTCTGCAAGCACTGAAATTATAAGTAGCGAGTAGTTTGATAGCAAGATAATTTGTAACGAGCAAGTAACAATAGTAGTAACAAAGGTTCAGCAAGGTAGCCCAATCCTTTTGAGGCAAAGGACGGGCCAAAACGGTCTCTTATGATAAGCAAAGCGTTCTTGAGGGTACACGGGAATTTCATCTAGTCACTTTCATCATGTTGGTTTGATTTGTGTTCGCTACTTTGATAATTTGATATGTGGGTGGACCGGTGTAGGTGTTGTTCTTACTTGAACAAACCTCCTACTTATGATTAACCCCCTCACAAGCATCCACAACTACTAGAAAAGTATTAAGAATAAATTCTAACCATAAAATTAAACTTTTGGATCCAAATCAGCCCCTTATGGAATAGCGCATAAACTAGGGTTTAAGCTTCTGTCACTCGCGCAAACCATTATCTAATAACTACTCCACAATGCATTCCCTTAGGCCCAAATATTTTGAAGTGTCATGTAGTCGACATTCACATGACACCACTAAGGGAATCACAACATACATACCATCAAAGTATCGAACACATGTAAAATTTACATGATTACTTGCAACATGATTTCTCCCGTGACCTCAAGAACAAAAGTAACTACTCACAAATGATAATCATGCTCAAGATCAGAGGGGTATTAAATAGCATAATGGATCTGAACATATAATCTTCCACCAAATAAACCATATAGTAATCAACTACAAGATGTAATCAACACTACTAGTCACCCACAAGTACCAATCTACAGTTCTAGTACAAAGATTGAACACAAGAGATGAACTAGGGTTTGAGAGGAGTTGGTGATGTTGAAGATGTTGATGGAGATTTCCCTCCCCAAGATGGAGAGTTGTTGGTCATGATGATTGATGTCTACTACACAACTTATTCTTGTAGACTCATGTTGGGCCTCCAAGCGCAGAGTTTTGTAGGACAGTAGCAAATTTCCCTCAAGTGGATGACCTAAGGTTTATCAATCCGAGGGAGCTGTAGGATGAAGATGGTCTCTCTCAAACGACCCTGCAACCAAATAATAAAAAGTCTCTTGTGTCCCCAACACGCCCAATACAATGGAAAATTGTATAGGTGCACTAGTTCAGCGAAGAGATGGTGATACACGCGTAATATGGATGGTAGATATAGGTTTTTGTAATCTGAAAATATAAAAACAGCAAGGTAACCAATAGTAAACTGGGACAAAAACGGTGTTGCAATGCTTAGAAACAAGGCCTAGGGTCCATACTTTCGCTAGTGCATTCTCTCAACAATGCTAATATAATTGGATCATATAACCATCCCTCAACATGCGATGAAGAATCACTCCAAAGTTCCTATCTAGCGGAGAACATAAGAAGAAATTGTTTGTAGATATTCTTTTTGATCGGTCTATCCAAGAGTTCATACTAAAATAACACCAAATAATTACAGATTCATAATACTCAATCCAACACAAAGAACCTCAAAGAGTGCCCCAAGATTTCTACAAAAGAAACAAAGACAAGAACGTGCATCAACCCCTATGGATAGATTACCCCAATGGCACCTCAGGAATCCGCGAGTTGAGTGCCAAAACATATATCAAGTGAATCAAAATAATACCCCATTCTCACCATGTGTATTCATATGCAAGACATATATCAAGTGCTCTCAAATCCATAAAAGTATTCAATCCGAAGGGAAAACTCAATTCATCACAACAAGATAGAGAGGGGAAAACACCATATGATCCGACTATATTAATAAATCCCCCGATACATCGAGATCATGCCATCAAGAACACGAGAGAGAGACTAAACACATAGCTACTGGTACAAACCCTTAGCCCCGAGGGTGGACTACTCCCTCCTCATCATGGTGGCCGCCGGGATGATGAAGATGGCCACCAGTGATGATTTCCCCCGCCGGTGGAGTGCCAAAACAGGGTCTAGATTGGTTTTTCATGGCTACAGAGCCTTGCGACTGTGGAACTTCCGATTTAGGGCTACCCTCGAGGGTTTTGGAATATTTGGTAATTTATAGGGCGAAGAGGGGGTGCGGGAGGCCACCGAGGTGGGCACAACCCACCAGGTGCGCCCTGGTGGGTTGTGCCCCCTCGGGGCACCCCCTAGGTGCTGCTCTGGCCCATTGGATGTCTTCTAGTCCATAAAAAATCCAAAAAAAAGTTTCGCCGTGTTAGGACTCCGTTTGAGATTTCCTGTGATATAAAAAACAAGCAAAAAAATAACAACTGGCACTGGGCACTGGGTCAATAGTTAGTCCCCAAAAATGATACTCAGTTGCTATAAAATGATTGTAAAACATCAAATAATTATAATATAACAGCATGAATACTTCATAAATTATAGATACGTTGGAGACATATCAATGATAACGATGATTTCCCCCTCCGGGAGGGAAGTTCCCCCAGTGGAATCGCTCCGCCGGAGGGCAAAGTGCTCCTGCCCAAGTTCTGCCTCGAGATGGTGGCGCTTAGTCCTGAAAGTCCTATCTTTATTTTTTCTAGGTCAAAATGACTTATATACCAGAAGATGGGCACTGGAGGTGGGCCGAGGAGGGCATAACCCACCAGGGCACGCCTGGGCTCCCTAGCGCGGCCAGGTGGGTTGTGCCCACCTGGTGGGCCCCCTCTGGTACTTATTTGCTCCAATAATTCTTATATATTCCATAAAAATTCTTCGTGATGTTTTAGCTCATTTGGAGTTGTGCAGAATAGGTAGCCTGACGTAGCATTTTCAGGTGCCGATTTCCAACTGCCAGAATTCTCCCTCTTTGTGTGAACCTTGCATATTATGATAGAAAAGGCATTAGAATTACTCCAAAAGGCATTATTATGCATAAAAACATTATAAATAACAGTAGGTAAACATGATGCAAAATGGACGTATCAAGTCCCCCAAGATTAGACTTCGCTTGTCCTCAAGCAAAAACCAAAATCGAAAAACATGTACATATGCTTAGAGAGGGAGGTGTCGATAAAAACAAAATACGAACATAGAAGCATCATGTAAATTATTATAACAACAACAAACTTTAACATAAAACTTTTATCATAGACTTCTCATGAATGAGTAACAATTCATCACAACATCAAATTATAAAGCATAAACTCTATTGGAAACCAACAAACTATGTTCTCAGTCAACTTTGCAACTATAATTCATCATCTTTTCAGGAAGGGTCACGTATCGGAGCCTTTAGGCAAGTCCACATACTCAACCATCATATAGTCTTCTATGATTGCTAACACTCACCGCGTACACATGAGCAAAACATTTCAACTGGACACATAGAAAGATAGGGGCTTATAATTTCGCCTCGCAATGTATTCATCTCAAGGGTGATGTCAACAATAATAACTCATGCTATCCATATCCAACTGGATATATGTGCCTAGATCGTTCCTCACCACATGATGCTTGCCAAAAGAGAAAAATAAAAAGGAATAGAGAGAAAAGTTTGACTCTTGCATGAAAGTAAATACATAAAAGTAAAATATAGGCCCTTCGCAGAGGGAAGCAGAGGTTGCCATGCGCTTTTTGTTTGTATGCTCAATCCCTTAGTGCAGAAGAATGTCACGTTATATTGCCCCTTATGATAGCAACCTTTACTATGCAGTCTGTCGCTTTTATTCTTTGCCATCAAAAGTTTGTACAACGCTCAATTTTCCCTTACACTAAATGATCTAACTTTTTTAGAAGCAATTTTAATTGCCTTATTGCACCGATGACAACTTACTTGAAGGATCTTACTCAATCCTTAGGTAGGTATGGTGGACTCTTGAAAATAAGATTTGGATTTAAGGGTTTTTGGATGCACAAGTAGTATCTCTACATGGTGAGGAATTTTTGGCTAGCAAAGATGGGGGGAAAGCACCACATGTTGAAGGATCTATGACAATATAACTTCTACGTGAATATGAACAAACATAAATCATTATGTTGTCTTCCTTGTCCAACATCAATAGTTTTGGCATATAATATTTTGATGGGGGCTGAGAATCACAAAAGATTTCCAAGATAGTGTATTTGCATGTGAATCTTCTCTTCCCTTATTAATTCTTTCATGAATTGCATCATTGACCAATGCTATGTTTGTGAATATCCAATACAATTTTGTACTTGTACTTTTCCTTATGTGGTCTCATTACTTGCCATAAGATTAACATATGATCTTTTTCATTTATTTCCTTTCCTTTTTTACTGAACATGAAAGTAAAGAGAACAAAACTCCAACTAAACTTTATTATATATCTCGCATATGATTACAAAGATATATCACTAAGAAAACTCTCGAAAAGAAAGGATCGAACTAAACTTTTATTCATCTAAAGCAAAAGATAACTATGGATCGAACTAAAGTAAATAAAGGCAAAACATAGTGGAGGTGATATGATATCGGGGCACCTCCCCCAAGCTTGGGGCAAGCCAAGGGGAGTGCCCATACCCAATACTCAATTTTATTTTTGTGATGAAGAAGGAGGTGGTGGTGATGAAGTGGTAGCGATATTGTCGTTGGGTTTCCATGGCAGAGGCTCACTATCATAAGAGGTGGAATGAGTCTCTCGGGTCCTGCAACTGGCAACCAAACTCATAACTTTAAACCTTGCATCATATTCAAAGACTTGGTTTTGAAGGTCGTAGATTTGGCTTTGGAGGAAGTTGATTTTCTCGTTGAAGGTGAAGATGATGTCCTTCATGGAGTTTCCATCCACCTTGAGATCATGGGTGTAGTCCGCAATCATGAGGTGATTGGCATTGAGTCCATGTTCCACCATCCCCTTGCACTGGAAGACTTCATGCTCCATAGCTTCAAGCCTAGCCTCCACGGATCCAGTCCCCTTGGGGCATTACACATCGCAGATGGGGAGCACTGTCGGTGTCAAAACCGGCGGATCTCTGGTAGGGGGTCCCGAACTGTGCGTCTAAGGTGGATGGTAACAGGAGGCGGGGGACACAATGTTTACCCAGGTTCGGGCCCTCTCGATGGAGGTAATACCATACTTCCTGCTTGATTGATCTTGATGATATGAGTATTACAAGAGTTGATCTACCATGAGATCGAAGAGGCTAAACCCTAGAAGCTAGCCTATGATTATGATTGTTGTTGTCCTACGAACTAAACCCTCCGGTTTATATAGACACCGGAGAGGGATAGGGTTACACAGAGTTGGTTACAAGGGAGGAGATCTACATATCCGAATTGCCAAGATTGCCTTCCACGCAAAGGAGAGTCCCACTCGGACACGGGACGAAGTCTTCAATCTTGTATCTTCATAGTCCAACAGTCCAGCCAAAGGATATAGTCCGGCTGTCCGAGGACCCCCTAATCTAGGACTCCCTCAGTAGCCCCCGAACCAGGCTTCAATGATGATGAGTCCGGCACGCAAATTGTCTTAGGAATTGCAAGGCGGGTTCTTCTACAAATTCCGAATACCTGTCGAGTAGTGTTTGGCTTACCATAAATGTTGCACTCCTCGGCTTTTGCGCTTTAATAATGGCTATCTTCCACGCATCGAGTGAATGTGAGAAGTCGGGGCATTTTTACATTTTTCCTATTTAAAGAGTCGGGGATCCTCAGATCAGATCA
This sequence comes from Triticum monococcum, assembly GCA_034509565.1. Lineage (NCBI taxonomy): Eukaryota > Viridiplantae > Streptophyta > Magnoliopsida > Poales > Poaceae > Triticum > Triticum monococcum. The sequence continues at coordinate 181,458,332 of CM067843.1, read as the reverse complement.
CACCATCCTCCCACAGCAAGTATCCATCGGAGCGCACCCGGAAAAGCCCATCCAATCATGGCCGGCCATCACAGTTCCTCCTCTCGCTCCCATAGCGCTAAGCCAGGCAATTGGGAGAAGTGTTCCGTCCCTCACAGCCAATTAGTAGAGTTACATACCCATGGGTTTCTTCCTCCTGCGTATGTGGTCCCCGTCTGAGCCGGACTAGCCACTTATAATGGCGGGGAGCAAGCAGAGAGCTTCCCCAACCCGTCCATGGGGGAGCGGGCATGCCTTGTCCCTTACTTATTGAGGGGACTCGGATTTCCAATCCATCCGTTCCTCCGCGGGCTCCTGGAGTTCTACGGCCTCCAGCTGCATAACTTTACTCCCACCTCCATATTACACATCGCAGGCTACGTTGCATTTTGCGAGCTATTTCTGGGTTGCGAATCTTATTTCGAGCTATGGAAAAGGCTATTCTGCCTCGTACCCCGTACACAGAAGGAGTCAATATATCAAGTGGGCGGAGCTGAAATATGGTGCATCGCTGGGACCGGATACCTGCCTGGTACCCCGAAGAAGACATCTGAAGACTGGCCTTCAGAGTGGTTTTATATGGAGGATGTCCCCCTTCCGGACCCTATTCGGATGGGCCTTCCTGAGTTCAATAATGCCCCTTTGAAGAAACGACACAGCTGGCGTCCTCGGAGCCCCCAGGAGGAAGATAACAGAGAGGTCCTTTACCTAATGGGCAGGATAGAAACGCTGGCCAAATCAGGACTGGCAATAATCGAGGTTATGTCAATATGTATAATGCGGGGGTGCAGCCACTTCACTATCGGGGGAAACCCATGTGGCACTTCAATGGAGAAGACGATGTCACCCGCTGCGGCTGTAAAGGTCTGGACTCCGCCGCCGCTTTAGCAGAAGTACTATCCGATTTATACAAAGGAGAGGAAGAGGATTTCATCCGTATTAAGCCACAGGATGCATTCTCCATGTACAACCCCCCAAACTGGGTGAGCTACTACCTTTTACTCCAGATCTTCCCACATTCTTCATTATAAGTATTTACCTTGCTATTTCATAGCAGGAACTGCGAAAAGCTATGAGGGAGTTCCATAGCCCATCTCCACAGCCGGAGGACCCTGACCGGGCCCTCGACCCCGTACGCGAAGAAGATCCGGACATATTTGTGGAACTCATCGACATGATGTTCTATCAGTTGAGCTGTGACGGTGCCTTGGTGGCTATCATAGCCGATTATCCGGGCCTGCTCCCTACATCGCATGTAAGTAAAACCGGAGTCCCAACTTTTGAGAAGGATCCCTTTTTGCACTTCACCCATCACACACATATGGTGTCCTATATGGAAGGTCCTCGGGACGCCACACCGAACCCGTAGTGACTCACCGGCAAGGGGCACCGAAACCGGATAGGCTTAAAAGGAAGGCGGTCAGGACTGAGACGCCGTCGTAGAGGTATGAAAAAACCCTGCTCCATGGTTTCTCGTCTTTAAAATATAATAACATCCATGGTTCCTGGCAGAAAAAATGCTCGCCAGACCATGCCCGGAGAGCCTGTCGGCCATGCCTCCACCAGCCGGATTCTAAAGCCGGACTTAGGGGCAGATGCTGACATGGGGACAACACTAGATGTTCCTCCTACAGAGGATGTGGATAGGTTGTCTACTACAAATTCCGAAGTGGAGAGTGCCATGAATCACAGCAGCCGCCGGGCCGTACTCCGCAACCCTAGTTTCTCTGAAGAGGCGTTCGATGCCTTCAACTCAGGAGACGCGTACATCCGAGCTGCTCAAAATGGTCTTGCCAGAGCCACGGACTAGTATGTAAAGGATATACGGGTAAGAAAATCTGATAATTATATATATATATTAGTAGCCCCTGAGACTTGAAACAGTTGACACAACTGATTTAAAGATCGTTATTTGTGTAGGCTCTTACGGAGAAGAATACCCAGTTGTCTCAAGAGATGGAGGAGTGCAAGTTGCGGGCCGCAGTTGCCGCAATGAAGGAGTCCGCGAAGGCTCCATCTGGTAACACTTGTTTCTATCGAAAAGAAGGATATGTACCGGTTAGTATTCGGCATGTATGCAAATCTAACAATAGATTCTGCAGATGACCTTGGAGTGAATCCGGAGGTCGTGCGAGGGGATGAGCAACATGCTCAATGACACCTAGAGGCTGGCGAGCGCGTGCTTACATGGGTTAGGCAGGAGAAAAATGATCTCCAAGATGCCAATACCCAGCTGGGCGTTGAACTGAAAGACGTTCAGGCCCAGCTAGCTGACTCCGTAAAGGAGAATAAAAGGCTTCGATGTGGCATTTTTAGTAAGTGCTTGAACGAACTTTTATAGAGTTCAGCAAAGAAACCGGCTAACAAAGTTATATCTGTAGGTATGCTAACGGGTCGTCCCGCAGAGGAGATGCCCAGGTCTGCGGGTGATCTTCTGCCAGAGCTCTCACAACTGCACGAACAAGTTCGGCAGGTGATGCGGGGCATTTCCCAAGCCTTGTGGCCATCCGCCTCCCTGCCAAGAGGCATGGGGGAGCTTGTAGAGATGCTCAAGGGAGTGTGGCGGCGCTTCCGATTATGGAAGATATCGGCCCGCCGACAAGGTGCAAGGGAAGCCTGGGCCATGGTGAAGGCGCGATATACCAAGGCTGACCCGAACCACATGGCCGAGGTCGGACCTGTGGGGTCTGATGGGAAAGAGATCCCCGTCAGTTTGGTGTATGACCAAGTGAAATTAGCCGCAAAGTATTCCCAACAGGATTGTAGGCTAGATAGCCTGTTGGATGGTATAGAAGAGGAATTTAGTCAGTCTAAGTGACTATGTACTTCAAATGACATGTAGTGTCCCTAACCGGATTATAAATCATTGGTCATGGCAGACCTTTTCGCTTCAACCTCCGGACCCGACAGTCCGGAGTGTATCCGAATACCTGCTCAGTTATGTAAAAAACGGGGTACGCGTGGAAACCAGGCGTAGGGGTCATAAGTGCTTGAACAGACAAGTACCCAACTAGCTATGTTATATTACATGGATAATAAGAAACATCTTCCAGGGAGAATAGTTCCGTTAAGGGTTCCTTTCCCTGGGTACGCATGCATTAATGTGCATGTCCGGACTGTGAGAAGAGACGCGGGATATAAACATCTGGGGGCATGTATCACATTAAATAAAAGTCATCTTTTGTTCATCGACTGGATATTCCCTTAAGAACGCTAGCTTTCGGCTTCACCCAGTCTGAGGTACACATCCGGCTGACCCGGCAGTAACAATCGCAGAGGTGCTCCCCTTATGCCCTACCCGAATTAACGGGAACGTAGGGCATAAACACAAGAGCCAGGCAACCTAGCTTGGCCAAAACTTAAGTCATATCGATGCATATAATGGCGAAGAAAAGGTACATGTGCGGGGAGCATAGAGCCCGGAACATAGTTATATTAAGCTTCTGTATAAGAAGCCCCCGGGAATAATGAGCATGCCTAGCGTGTCAGGATTGTGTAGTCAAGACACATTTTAACCTTTTAAGGCCGTGAGAAAAGGGAAGAAAGAAAGAAAAGACAGAATGCGGAGTGGGATTTTGCCACATCACGCTCCTCCTCCAGGGCGTCCAAACTGTCCTGCCGATCAAGCTCGGCTTCTTTCTCTTCGTACATGCGCACTCGAGGTGAATCATGAATGATATCGCAGGGCAGTGCCGCCTCTGCGCCGTACACCATAAAGAATGGTGTGTATCCGGTAGTGCGATTTGGCGTGGTCCGCAACCCTCATAGTGCGGAGTCAAGTTCCTCCACCCAGTGCGTATCTGATTCCTTCAAGGATCGCACTAATCTTGGTTTAATGCCGCTCATGATAAGACCTTTTGCTCACTCGACTTGACCGTTAGTTTGCGGGTGGTAGACAGAGGCATAATCGAGCTTAATGCCCATGTTGTTGCACCAAGTTTTTACATCGTCGACTGTAAAGTTCGAGCCATTATCGTTGATGATGCTGTGGGGGACGCCGTAACGCTGTACAACCCCGGATATGAAGTCTATCACTAGTCCGGATTCGGCCGTTTTAACTGGTTTGGATTCTATCCATTTGGTGAATTTATCCACCATGACCAATAGGTATTTTTTCTTATGGCTTCCCCCTTTAAGGGGTTCGACAATATCGAGCCCCCAGACCGCAAAGGGCCAAGTAATGGGGATTGTTTGGAGAGCGGTAGGTGGCGTATGGCTTTGGTTCGCAAAAAGCTGGCAACCGACGCAACGTTGAACGAGGTCATGTGCGTCTGCTCGGGACGTCGGCCAGTAAAAACCTGTATGGAAGGCCTTTCTTACAAGGGCCCGAGCTACGGCGTGGTGGCCGCCAAGTCCAGCATGAATTTTTGCCAAAAGTTGTCGTCCTTCCTCTTCAGGGATGCACCTTTGAAGTACTCCGGTAACGCTTTTCTTATACAGCTCTCCCTCATGGACCTTGTAGGCTTTATACCGCCGCACAATGCAACGTGCCTCGTTTGGGTCACCAGGGATTCTTGCCTAGTTAGGTAAGCCAGGAAGGGTTCTATCCACGGGGCGATGACAGCCATAATCATGTGGGTCGAAGGTGTTATTTTGGAGGCAGAGCCTCCGATTATGTCAGAGTGTTCGGTATCTGGCGTTGTGGTCGGGTCCAGACTGTTGTTGCCGGTCTCTCCTTCCCATACCATGGATGGCTTAAACAGCCTTTCCAAGAAGATGTTAGGTGGGGCAGAGTCGCGCTTAGCACCGATGCGGGCGAGGATATCCGCCGCTTGATTGTTTTCTCGGACCACATGGTGGAATTCAAGCCCCTTGAACCGAGCTGACATTTTGAGGACGGCGTTGCGGTAAGCCGCATTTTCGGGTCCTTGGTGTCAAAGTCTCCATTTATTTGAGATATTGCGAGGTTAGAATCCCCACGCACCTCTAGGCGTTGAATGCCCATGGAGACTGCCATCCGGAGACCATGCAATAGGGCCTCATATTTTGTTGCATTGTTGGAGTCTGTGTATAATATTTGGAGTACGTATTGGACTATATCTCTGGTGGGGGATGTCAGGATGACGCCTACCCCCAGACCAGCCAACATCTTAGAGTCGTCAAAGTGCATGATCCAATTGGAGTACGCACCGTACTCTTTAGGGAGTTCGACTTCCGTCCATTCGGCGACGAAATCAGCCAGTACTTGCGACTTAATGGCTCACCGTGGTTTGATGTTATGTCGAACGGGAGGAGCTCGATAGCCCATTTAGCAATCCGGCCCGTGGCATCACGGTTATTTATTATGTCGTTGAGTGGTACTTCGGAGGCCGCCGTAATTGAACACTCTTGAAAGTAGTGTCGTAGTTTCCGGGATGCCATGAAGACCGCAGATGCTATCTTTTGATAATATGGGTACCGTGATTTGCATGGAGTGAGGACGGTGGATACGTAGTATACCGGCTTTTGAAGCGGGAACTTATGTCCGTCCATCTCTCGTTCGATGACGAGCACTGCGCTTACAACTTGGTGTGTTGTCGCTATATATAACAACATTGGTTCGCCGACATTTGGTGCGGCCAAGATTGGGTTGGTGGACAATACGGATTTTATTTCTTCTAATCCGGTTGTGGCCTCATCGGTCCACTCGAAGTGTTCGGTGCGTCGAAGAAGACGATAAAGAGGTAGTGCCTTTTCTCCTAATCGGGAGATAAAGTAGCTTAAGGCAGCCATGCATCCACTTAATTCCTGGATTTGCTTGAGGTCTGTTGGGATAGCCAACTGTGAAAAAGCTCAGATTTTAGCCAGATTTGCTTCAATTCCTCTATTGGAGACGATGAAGCCCAAGAGTTTTCCGGCGGGCACGCCGAAAACGCATTTTTCCGGATTGAGCTTGATGTCATATGTTCGGAGATTGTCGAACATGAGCCTCAAGTCGTCAATTAAAGATTCGACGTGTCTTGTTTTAATGACCACGTCGTCTACGTATGCCTCCACTATTCTGCCGATTTGTGTTTCCAAGCATGTCTGAATCATGTGTTGATAGGTTGCACCGGCATTTTTGAGCCCGAAAGGCATGGTGGTAAAACAGAAGGGGCCGTATGGAGTGATAAATGCCGTTGCGGCTTGATCAGACTCCGCCATCTTAATTTGATGGTATCTGGAGTATGCGTCGAGGAAACACAATGAGTCGTGTCCTGCGGTAGCGTCGATAATTTGATCGATGCGGGGGAGGGGGAAGGGATCCTTGGGGCAAGCCTTGTTAAGGTCCTTGAAATCGATACATAGGCGCTAGGATTTGTCCTTCATTGGTACCATCACCAGGTTTGCTAGCCAGTCCGGATGCTTTATGTCTCTAATGAATCCGGCCTCGAGTAACTTGGCTAGCTCTTCTCCCATGGCTTGTCGCTTAGGCTTAGATAAACGCCGAAGAGTCTGCTTGACCGGCTTGAACCCCTTTAGAATGTTAAGGCTATGCTCGGCCAGCCTGCGTGGGATTCCTGGCATGTCTGAAAGATGCCAAGTGAAGATGTCCCAATTCTCGTGCAAGAACTCCCGTAGTGCGGCATCTGTTGTAGGGTTCAGCTGTGCCCCGATGGATGCTGTTTTTGTAGGGTCCGTTGGGTGGACCTGGAATTTGACTATTTCAACCGCTGGTTTAAAAGAGGTGGACTTGGGTCATTTATCGAGTATCACGTCGTCAATGTCCACTGTGGAGCACAGCGCAGTTAGTTCTTCGGCTGCCAGGGCTTCGGATAACACCTCGAGGGCTAGTGCGGCGGTTTTATTTTCGACGCGGAGTGCTATGTCCGGATCACTAGACAGAGTGATTATTCCATTGGTCCCGGGCATTTTGAGCTTCATGTACCCGTAATGGGGTATGGCTTGGAAGATCGTGAATGCCTCCTGCCCTAAAAGGGTGTGGTATCCGCTACTAAACGGGGCCACTTGGAATGTGATTTCTTCGGACCTATAGTTCTCCGGCGTGCCGAATACCACATCTAGTGTTATTTTCCCGCACATCGTGCCTCCCGACTAGCGATGATTCCTCTAAAGGTCGTGCTGCTTTGCTCAATGCGGCTCTTGTCAATTTCCATCTTGCTAAGAGTTTCCTCGTAGGGAGGTTTAATCCGCTGCCACCGTCCATGAGCACTTTAGTAAGCCGAAAGCCGTCTACAATTGGACTAAGGACCAAAGCGGCTGGTGCTCGGGCTGTTCGAAATTGAGGTTCGTCACTGGCATTGAAGGTTATGGCCGTGTCGTTCCATGGATTTATTGCTGCAACGTGGCGGACTTCGGCAAGGCTGCGGTGTGTTCGCTTGCGCCTATTATTTGAGGCGAAGGTCTCGAAGACTGTCAATAATGTATTGTTATTTTCCACAGGATGGTGCTCTGTTTTATTGTTGGTGAGGATATCCTCGCCGCTCTTGGCCACCTGCCGGAGTATCCAACATGCTCTAAGGTTGTGTGTTGGCATGGTATCCGATGTACTGTGAATTTTGCATGGCCCATTGAGCCATCCTTCTAATACAGTTCCACGCCCTGTAGTGGGCTTTGGTTTCTTTGTAATTGGATTGGGTGACTAACGAGAGTACACCCTTTTAGTTCGGACGAGGGGTTTAGTGAGAGCCGGAGGGTCCCAGAAATTTGTTTAGGTTTTCCAGGCGCTTTCCATCGCACAGTACTTCCGTACTATGGCCGCTAAGTCAGCAAAGTGTGCTATGTCACGGCGACTTATGGTGTTGAGGATTCCCTTGTCCGTGCAATTTTTGCAAAAGAATGAAATTGCGTCTTCCTCGCGATAGTCCTTGACATTTCTCATTACAAGGAGGAATCTGGCACAATAGTAATGTATTGTCTCTTGGGGCTCTTGTCTAATGTGGGAAAGATCACTTGAGTCTGGGTGGGTGGGTAGATTTAGGTCCAAACCCTGACTCGATCTGAGACCCAGGTGCGGAGGAGTTTCCGAGCTTGGCAGTTCCGACTCCGGGATGTTGCCCTATAGTTCTGGCCTGCTGTCTAATTCTAGGTTCGCAGCTTGGGCCATGTCCTCCCATGGATGGTATCTGGCTTGGAGAGCTCAGGTATCTGGACATAGTTTGTCCTCAAAATAGAGGAAGAATCGCAACATTGCTCATCCACCACCGCTATCTGATGGGTGACCGGCGGAGAGTTAATCTCCCTTTGGTCGGGTTTAAGCCCAATCCGATCGTAGTCCGTAGCAACTCCCAGGGCAGCGATGCGATCCAAGAGCAAATTCAAGGAAGAGAGCTCTATTGGATCCATCTGCTCGGCGAATACCGAGCCGGCTTGGAGGCTGTTTTTTATGACCCAAGAAGTCATCGTCGGCGCGACGGCTGAACCGGGGGTCATGACGAAGCCGCCTAGTCGGAGGGTTTGGCCTACAACCATGGCTCCCCCTGAGGTGATGTTGTCCTTGACAACAAGACGAGCCATCCAGCCTTATCGTAACGACACAGCGGAACTCTCAATGAAAGCACCAATGTCGGTGTCAAAATCGGCGGATCTCGGGTAGGGGGTGCCGAACTGTGCGTCTAAGGCGGATGGTAACAGGAGGCGGGGGACACAAAGTTTACCCAGGTTTGGGCCCTCTCGATGGAGGTAATACCCTACTTCCTGCTTGATTGGCCTTGATGATATGAGTATTATAGGAGTTGATCTACCATGAGATCGAAGAGGCTAAACCCTAGAAGCTAGCCTATGATTATGATTGTTGTTATCCTACGGACTAAACCCTCCGGTTTATATAGACACCGAAGAGGGCTAGGGTTACACAGAGTCAGTTACAAGGGAGGAGATCTACATATCCGAATTCCCAAGCTTGCCTTCCATGCAAAGGAGAGTCCCACCCGGACACGGGACGAAATCTTCAATCTTGTATCTTCATAGTCCAACAGTCCGACCAAAGGATATAGTCCGGCTGCCCGAGGACCCCCTAATCCAGGACTCCCTCAAGCACCCCCTCATGCATCTTGATAGCTTGAGGGTGATTGGCATCGCGGATGTGGACATGGCACATCGCGAAGGATAAGCACCCCCTCATGCATCTGGATGACCTGAGGGTGCTGGACCACCTCCCGCAGATATGGGCTGATGACGTTCTCGAAGAACTTGTCCTTGGAGGAGGTTGAAGCGGCCATGGTGGATTAGATCTGTCAGAAAATAGCAAGCAAAAGAAAACAGGAGGTTTATCCGCGATATGGAGGTCAATAGGTTCGGGGGGTATATAAAGAATTTTATCTTGGGAAACAAGCAAATGGAAGAAAAATGGAGTTCGGGAGGTAACCGAGGTGGGCACAACCCACCTGGGCATGCCTGGCGCCCTAGTGTCTTGTGCCCACCAGGGGTGCCTTCCTGGTTGTTTCTTATTTTCCTAAAAAAATTATATTCCAAAATGGACAAAAAATATTTTTGTGGATTTTTTCGTAGTCCGTTTACTTACTGTATCATGTACATCCTTTTTTCATGATTCTGGAGTGTTCCGAAAGGTTTTCTTTATGTGTTCTTCTGGTGTCATAGTTTGGATAATATTGCTTTCAACATTAATGGGCGTACCTGAGATATAATGTTTTATTCATTGCCCATTAGCAACCTTCGGGTTAGTACCTTCAGCATTATTTATTTTGATAGGTCCAGATCGATAAACCTCCTCGATAACATAGGGTCCTTCGCATTTGGAGAGGAGTTTTCCTGCAAAGAATATGAAATGAGATTTGTACAAAAGAACATATTCTCCAACCTTGAACTCACGCTTTTGGATCCTTTTATCATGCCATCTTGTAACTTTTTCTTTAAATAACTTGGCATTTTCATAAGCTTGGGTTCTCCATTCATCTAATGAGCTAATATCAAATAACCTCTTCTCACCAGCAAGTTTGCAACCATAGTTGAGTTCTTTAATTGCCCAATAAGCTTTATGTTCTAACTCAAGAGGCAAATGACAAGCTTTTCCATAAACCATTTTATAAGGAGACATACCCATAGGATTTTTATAAGCTGTTCTATAAGCCCAAAGTGCATCATCTAATTTCTTAGAACAATTCTTCCGGGACCTATTGACAGTCTTTTGTAAAATTAATTTTATTTCTCTAATGCTAAGTTCAACTTGACCACTAGACTGAGGATGATAGGGTGATGCACTTCTATGATTAACATCGTACTTGGCAAGTGATACGTCCATTTTGCATCATACTTTTATATCGATATTTATTGCATTATTGGCTGTTATTACACATCATGGCACAATACTAATGCATATTCTCTCTTATTTTACAAGATTTACATGAAGAGGGGGAAAGCCAGCAACTAGAATTATGGGCTGGAAAAGGAGCAAATATTAGAGACCTATTCTGCACAACTCCAAAAGTCCTGAAACTTCACGGGAGCACGTTTCAGAATATATAAAAAATATTGGGCGAAGGAAGTACCAGAGGGGGGCCACCCACCATCCACAAGGGTGGGGGGGCACGCCCCCTGCCTCGTGGGCCCCCCTGGCAGGCCTCTGGTGCCCATCTTATGCTATATGAGGTCTTTCGTCCGAGAAAAAAATCATAAGCAAGCTTTTGGGACGAAACTCCGCCGCCACGAGGCGGAACCTTGGCGGAACCAATCTAGGGCTCCAGCGGAGCTATTCTGCCGAGGAAACTTCCCTCTGGGATGGGGAAATCATCACCAGCGCCATCATCATTGATCCTCTCATCGGGAGGGGGTCAATCTCCATCAACATCTTCACCAGCACCATCTCATCTCAAACCCTAGTTCATCTCTTGTATCCAATCTTTGTCTCAAAACCTCAGATTGGTACCTGTGGGTTGCTGGTAGTGTTGATTACTCCTTGTAGTTGATGCTAGTTGGTTTATTTGGTGCAAAATCATATGTTCAGATCCTTTATGCATATTAATACGCCTCTGATTATGAACATGAATATGATTTTTAAGTAGTTACGTTTGTTCCTGAGGACATGGGAGAATTCTTGTTATAAGTAGTCATGTGAATTTGGTATTCGTTCGATATTTTGATGAGATGTATGTTGTCTCTCCCCTAGTGGTGTCATGTGAACATCGACTACATGACACTTCACCATTGTTTGGTCCTAGGGGAAGGCATTGGGAAGTAATAAGTAGATGATGGGTTGCTAGAGTGACAGAAGCTTAAACCCTAGTTTATGACTTGCTTTGTAAGGGGCTAATTTGGATCCATATGTTTCATGTTATGGTTAGGTTTACCTTAATACTTCTTTTGTAGTTGTGGATGCTTGCAATAGGGGTTAATAATAAGTGGGTTGATTGTCCAAGAAAGGGCAGTACCCAAGCACCGGTCCACCCACATATCAAATTATCAAAGTACTGAACGCGAATCATATGAACGTGATGAAAACTAGCTTGACGATAATTCCCATGTGTCCTCGGGAGCACTTTCCTCTATATAAGAGTTTGTTCAGGCTTGTCCTTTGCTACAAAAAGGATTGGGCCATCTTGATTCACTTGATTTACTTGTTTTACTTGTTACCCGTTACAAATTACCTTATCACAAAACAATCTGTTCTCGATAACTTCAGTGCTTGCAGAGAATACCTTACTGAAAACTGCTTATCATTTCCTTTCGCTCCTCGTTGGGTTCGACACTCCTACTTACCGAAAGGACTACGATAGATCCCCTATACTTGTGGGTCATCAAGACTCTTTTCTGGCGCCGTTGCCGAGGAGTGAAGCGCCTTTGGTAGGTGGAATTTGGTAAGGAACAATTTATATAGTGTGCTGAAATTTACTGTCACTTGTTACTATGGAACACAATCCTTTGAGGAGCTTGTTCGGGGTATCTTCACCCCGGCCAGTAAAGCAAAGAGTTGCTCCTCAACCTACTGAACCTACTAAAAATGTTTACTTTGAAATTCCTTCGGGTGTTATAGAGAAACTGCTAGCTAATCCTTTCACAGGTGATGGAACATTACATCCCGATTTGCACCTAATATATCTGGATGAAGTTTGTGGATTATTTAAGCTTGCAGGTTGTCAGCGAGCAGGCCAGCAGGAGTGCATCAAATGAGCGCGAGAAGCTGATTCAAGTGACGGGCCGGCCCAGAAGGGAGCCTCGTCTGCCCGCTCGGCTCGCTGGGCCGGAATGGGCCTAGTGGACTCACTACTTAAAGAGGTTGTAGTGTGTGTGTGTGTGTAGAGGTAGGCGGTGGCAAAACGGCTAATTGGCTGAGAGGCTTCGTGTGTATCTGTACCTTCTTCCTCAATTCCCCTCCCTTTTCCCGAATTGTAGCTCGGACCTGAATCAATGGAGTAATAGAAAGAGGAACCGCCTAACAATCTGGTATCAGAGCCTCCCATCCTGGAATTCCCTCGCCACCCCCACCACACTCGCTTCACCGACCGCCGCTGCGCTGAAGTTAAGGACGAATTCCACCGGAGACGAAGGCGCTGTATGAGCTATTGTAGGCGGATTTCGACGCCGCCCTCGCCAAGAGCTCCTCCAAGTGGAACGAGGCGACGGTGACCGCGCTTGCCAAGCTCGACACCAAGTTGGATCAGCTTTTGGGGCGGATTGACGACGTCAAGCTCGCCCTCAGCATCGACCTCGACGAGATCCACGGAGAAATTGGGGCCACACCGCCTCCGTCACCGCGAGATCCGTCTGTTAGCAAGCAGCCAGTGCAAGGTACCACGGTTGGGTTTGATGGATCGGCTCCCAAGTATGTTCCCCCTCCGGTTCGAGGTATGCATTCAGAGCACAATTCTCCTAGGCACGTCAGTACACCTTAGGAAAATTTCCGTCAGTTCCCTGATGAGGCACTTGGATTTGGCCCTCGGATTGAGTTACCTAGGTTTGATGGGTCCAATCCGAGGTTATGGCAGACTAGATGTGAGGATTATTTTCGCTTTTGGAACACACCACAGAATCAGTGGGTCTCTTTTGCTTCATCTTTGTTTGATGGGTCTGCTGCTCGTTGGTTGGAGTCTGTTCAGCATAGAGCACCTAATGCATCTTGGTCAGAGTTTTGTAGTTTGTTGATGTCCCGTTTTGGCCGTAATAAGCACCAAAATTTGTTGCGTCAGTTATTTCTATTCGTCAGACTAGCACTGTTTGATCAGTTAACTGCTTATGAGGATCACCCCAATACAGTGCATTATGTGACTCGTTTCATGGAATGGTTAACACCTGCAGTGCGCATGTTGGTTGGCATTCAGCAGCCGCTTGATTTGGACTCTGCATATGCTTTGGCTTTGTTGTCAGATGAATTAACCAGTTCATCGACACACCCCATACCATTTGTTTCTCGCTCAACATCGTCAGGGTTGATTGGAATGAGTCGCTCAGGTCCAAGTAAACTTTTGGAGGAGAAGAAGGTAACTGACACTGTGAAATCGCCCGCAACTGATGACAGATTGTCAGCTTTGCGTGCATTCAGAAGGTCTAAGGGATTGTGTTTTGTCTATGGTGAGCGTTGGGCTCGAGATCATAAATGTAAGCAGGAAATTCAGTTACATGTGGTTCAAGAGATGTTGGAATGTGTACAGTGTTGGCCTGATGAATTCAGTAATTCAGAGGAAGACATGGTTAATGAAGTTAATGTTATGACATTATCTGCAGCTGCTATTGGTGATCCTACTGTTCCTGTTGTGTCCACTATGAAGCTCAGAATTCAGTTGCAAGGACGCACACTATATTTTTTAGTGGATTCTGGTAGTAGTCATACTTTTATTGATGCAGTTGTAGCTGCTTCCTTATCAGGTGTTTCTGACATGCCAGTCTCCATGGTCAGAGTGGCTGATGGTAAACTTATTCCTTGCTCTCGTCAGTTAAAAATAGGGCAGTGGTCTTGTGCTGGTTAAAATTTCACTAGTCAGTTTAAAGTTTTTCCCTTGGGGACTTATGATGGCATATTCGGCATGGATTGGCTTGTTGCTCATAGCCCAATGCAAGTGGATTAGGCTGAACATTGGATTTCCTTCCAGAAAGACCATGCTCTATTTACATTGCTTGGTGCAGATGCTAGACCTCAGTTGTGTGCAGTAATGGAAATGTCAGCTTTGCTAGTAACTAAAGAAATGGTTCTGTCTGAATTACCTCAGGAAATTCAAGAGCTTATTGAGAAATTTGCTCCAGTTTTTGCAGCCCCTGCCGGTTTACCACCTAGAAGGAAGTATGATCATACAATCCCTCTCATTCCTGGAGCTGGTCCTGTTGCCATCAGACCATATAGAGTTGCTCCTACTTTGACGGATGAATTGGAGAAGCAAGTGAAAGAAATGTTGGATTCTGGTGTGATTAGACCTAGTAACAGCCCTTTTTCTTCCCCAATGTTGTTGGTACAAAAGAAGGACCATTCTTGGAGGCATGTTTTTGATTATAGGCATCTTAATGCTATTACTGCTAAATGCAAATCTCCAATTCCAGTGATTGATGAGCTTTTGGATGAGTTAGCTGGTTCTTCATGGTTTTCAAAATTGGATATAAGATCAGGTTATCATCAGATAAGGCTTGCCCCTGGAGAGGAGTATAAGACTGCATTTCAAACTCATAATGGGCATTTTGAGTTTTTGGTTATGTCACAAGGGCTGACTGGGGGGCCTAACACTTTTCAGGTTGCTATGAATAGTGATTTGTCCCCTGTGTTGAGGAAATGTGCAGTGGTCTTCTTTGATGATATTCTAGTTTTTAGTACTACTTATGCACTTCATTTGCAACATTTGGCAGAAGTACTTCAGTTGTTACTTAAGCATCAATGGCAAGTCAGATTATCCAAGTGTGCTTTTGCTCAGCAAGAAATTGGATATTTAGGTCACATTATCAGTGGTGAAGGTGTGTCCACTGACCCTGCTAAGATCTCTGATATTTAGGATTGGCCAGTTCCTGTGTCTATTAACGAGGTAAGGGGATTTTTGGGCTTGGCTGGATATTATAGGAAGTTCATTAAGCTTTATGGAGTTATTAGTAGGCCCCTCACCTTATTGCTCAAAAAAGGGGTGTACTTCCATTGGAAAGATGTGGAATAACAGTCCTTTGTGGCCCTCAAAGAAGCTCTTGCTTCAGCACCAGTGTTAGCACTTCCTGATTTTTCAAAGAAGTTTATTGTGGAAACATATGCTTGCGATGTGGGAATTGGAGCAGTTCTTATGCAAGATGGTCACCCCTTAGCTGATGTTAGTAAGGCCTTGGGCCCGAGGAATCAGGCTCTCTCTGTTTATGAAAAAGAGTATTTAGCTATACTTCTTGCTGTAGATCATTGGCGACAATACTTGCAGTTATCTGAATTTGTTATTCAAACAGATCAGAGGAGTTTGGCCAGTCTGTCTGACCAGCATTTGCATACAGTTTGGCAACAAAAAGCTTTGACTAAATTGCTTGGCCTGACTTACACCATTTGCTATAAAAAAGGAGTTGAGAACAGAGCTGCTGATGCTTTATCTAGGAGGCCCCACACTGCACAGGAAATACTCCCTGAACTTCATCATATCTCTTCTGTTCAACCATTGTGGTTGGAAGATATCATTTAGAGCTATGTTGATGATCCCTTTTCTGCTGCATTATTGCAATGATTGGCAATTGATCCTCGATCTGATAAGAAGTTTTCCTTGAGAGCTGGTATTTTGCGCATTGATCGGTGCATTTGGGTGGGTGCTAAACCTCAGTTGCATCATAAATTGGTCAGTGCTTTCCATGATAGTGCAATTGGTGGACACTCTGGTTTTCCTGTCACCTATAAACGTGTGAGATAGTTGTTTCATTGGGCAGGAATGCGAGGTTTTATTAAACAGTTTGTGCAACATTGTTTGATCTATCAGCAAGCTAAGCCCGAACGTATACCATATCATGGTTTGTTGCAACCCTTGCCAATTCCAACATTGCCCTGGGAAATGGTGTCTATTGATTTTGTTGAAGGTCTCCCCACATCTGGCAGGTATAATTGTTGGTTGGTGGTCATTGATAAGTTGACAAAGTATGGTCATTGCATTCCCTTGCAGCATCCCTTCACTGCTGTGTTTGTGGCTGAAGCATTTTTGAATGCAGTTTATCATCTTCATGGCATGCCACTATCCATTGTGTCAGATCATGACCGAGTGTTTACTAGCCTTTTTTGGAAGGAGTTGTTTGCTAAGACAGGCACCTTGCTTCGCATGTGCTCTGCTAGACACCCACAGACGGATGGCCAGACTGAACGTGTGAATCAGCAAGTAGAATGCTTTCTTTGATGCTTTGTCAGTGCACATCCCACTCGTTGGGCACAATGGATACCCTTGTGTGAGTTTTGGTATAATACGAATTGGCATTCGGCTACAGGGCAAACACCCTTTGAGGTTGTTTATGGGCATACTCCTCGTCACTTTGGTATTTCTGTTAATGGTACAATTCAGTCTGAAGATCTGAAACAATGGCTTGATCAACGCAAGGTGGTCCTCGATTCAGTTCAGCAGCATCTGTCTCGTGCGCAACAACGAATGAAAGTTTAGGCAGATAAGCATCGTACTGAGCGTTTGTTCGACATTGGGGATTTTGTGTTCCTCAAGTTGCAACCATATTTACAGTCTTCTGTTGCTCCGCGCACTAATCATAAGTTGGCTTTTAAGTTTTATGGGCATTTCCAGATTATTGCTCGTGTGGGAGAACTGGCTTATGAGATGGCCTTGCCTCCTTCTAGTAAGGTCCACCCGGTTTTCCATGTTTCACTGTTGAAGAAGGTCCTGGCTCCTGGTTGTGAAGCACTTCCACAACTGCCTTCTTCTACTGCTCATCTTCATGTGCCTGTGGAGATTTCGCAACAGCGAGTGATCAAACGTGGTTCTAGTTCTTTGGTTCAAGTTCTTGTTCGTTGGAGTGATTCTTATGATGAACTCGCCACTTGGGAAGATAAGGAGACGTTGAAGCAAATGTTTCCAAGGGCTCCGGCTTGGGGACAAGCCGCTTCTAAGAAAGGGGGAATTGTCAGCGATCAGGCCAGCAGGAGTGCATCAGATGAGCGCGAGAAGCTGATTCAAGTGACGGGCCAGCCCAGAAGGGAGCCTCGTCTGCCCGCTCGGCTTGCTGGGCCGGAATGGGCCTAGTGGACTCACTACTTAAAGAGGTTGTAGTGTGTGTGTGTAGAGGTAGGCGGTGGCAAAACGGCTAATTGGCCGAGAGGCTTGTGTGTGTATCTGTACCTTCTTCCTCAATTCCCCTCCCTCTTCCCGAATTGTAGCTCGGACCTGAATCAATGAAGAAATAGAAAGAGGAATCGCCTAACACAGGTATGCCCGAGGATGTTATCAAGAAGAAGGTCTTCCCTTTATCTTTGAAGGGAAAGGCATTGACATGGTTTAGGCTATGATGATATGGGATCATGGAACTACAACCGACTGAAATTGGAACTTCATTAGAAGTTTTATCCTATGCATCTTGTTCATCGTGATCGTAATTATATATATAATTTTTGGCCTCGCGAATGAGAAAGCATCGCTCAAGCTTGGGGGAGTCTTAAGTCAATGTTATATTCATGCCCCAATCATGAGCTCTCGAGAGAAATTATTATTCAAAAAAATTATGCTCGGCTTTCTCTCGATAATCGCTCCATGCTCGATACTTCTTGTACTGGCTCTTTTATGATGAAGACTATTGAATTCAAATGGGATTTATTGGAAAGAATTAAACACAACTCCTAAGATTGGGATATAATACCTAAGTTTGATTGTGTTAAATCTTTTATGGATACCAATGCTTTTTGTGAATTTAGCACTAAATATGGACTTGACTCTGAGATAGTAGCTTCTTTCTATGAATCCTTTGCTACTCATGTTGATCTGCCTAAGGAGAAGTGGTTTAAATATAATCCTCCCATTGAAGGAAAAGTAGCTGCACCTATTAAAGTTGAAGAAAAGACCATCTTTCCTTGTTAGAATAAAGGATCAGGCTAAAGCTTCAACTGTTGTTTGTCACCTACACCCTCTGAGCAAATTAAAGTTGAACCTGGTGTTGCTATGGTTAAAGATCTCTTGGACGATAATATTGATGGGCATGTTATTACTTCTGTGATGAACCTGCTAGAATTGCTAGACCTGACACTAAAAATAAAAATAGACCTGTTGTAGGCATGCCTATTATTTCTGTTAAAATATGAGACCATTTACCTTGCCAATAGAGATACTATTTCACCAATTGGGATCGTTAGAGATGTTGAAGTCTTGTGGGGGAAGGTTAAATATCCTGCTGACTTTCTTGTTCTTGGTTCCCCACAAGATAACTTTTGTCCCGTTATATTTGGTAGACCCTTCTTGAATACTGTTAATGCTAGGATAGATTGCAAAAAGGATATTGTTACTATCGGTTTGGGGGATATGTCTCATGAGTTTAATTTTGCTAAATTTCGTAGACAACCGCATGATAAAGAATTGCCTAGTAAAGATGAAATTATTGGTCTTGCTTCTATTTCCGTGCCTCCTAATGATCCTTTAGAACAATATTTGCTCGACCATGAAAATGATATGTTTATGAATGAAAGAAGGGAAATAGATGAACTATTCTTTAAACAAGGACCTATTTTGCAACACAACTTGCGTGTTGAAATCCTAGGGGATCCTCCTCCACCCAAGGGTGATCCTGTGTTTGAGCTTAAACCTTTACCTGATACTCTTAAATATGCTTATCTTGATGAGAAAGAGATATATCATGTTATTATTAGTGCTAACCTTTCAAAGCATGAAGAAAAGAAATTATTGAAAACTCTGAAGAAGCACTGTGCTGCTATTGGATATACTCTTGATGATCTTAAGGTCATTAGTCCCACTCTATGCCAGCACAAAATAAAATTGGAGAAAGATGTGAAACCGGTTGTTGATCACCAACGACGGTTAAATCCTAAGATGAAAGAAGTGGTAAGAAAAGAAATACTAAAGCTTCTGGAGAAGGTATAATTTATCCCGTTGCTGATAGTCAGTGGGTAAGTCCTGTCCATTGTGTCCCTAAGAAGGGAGGTATTACTGTTGTTCCTAATGATAAAGATGAATTGACCCCACAAAGAATTGTTACAAGTTATAGAATGGTAATTTATTTACGAAAATTGAACAAAGCTACTAAAAAGGATCATTACCCGTTACCTTTTATTGATCCAATGCTAGAAAGATTATCCAAACATACACATTTTTGCTTTCTAGATGGTTATTCCGGTTTCTCTCAAATACCTGTGTCAAAAGAGGATCAAGAGAAGACAACTTTTACTTGCCCTTTTGGTACCCTTGCTTATAGACGTATGCCTTTTAGTTTATGCAATGCACCTGCTACCTTTCAAATATGTATGACTGCTATATTGTCTAACTTTTGTGAAAAGACTGTTGAGGTTTTCATGGATGATTTCTCCGTATATGGAACTTCTTTTGATGATTGTTTAAGCAACCTTGATCGAGTTTTGCAGAGATGTGAAGAAACTAATGTTGTCTTGAATTGGGAAGAGTGCCACATTATGGTGAATGAAGGTATTGTCTTGGGGCATAAAATTTCTGAAAGAGGTATTGAAGTTGATAAAGCTAAAGTTGATGCTATTGAAAAGATGTCATGTCCTAAGGACATTAAAGGGATAAGAAGTTTCCATGGTCATGCCGGTTTTTATAGGAGGTTCATTAAGGACTTCTCTAAAATTTCTAGGCCTCTGACAAATCTCTTACAAAAAGATGTTCCATTTGTCTTTGATGATTATTGTGTAGAAGCATTTGAAATACTTAAGAAAGCCTTGATTTCTGCACCTATTGTTCAGCCACCTGATTGGAATTTACCCTTTGAAATTATGTGTGATGCTAGTGATTATGCTGTAGGGGATGTTCTAGGACAAAGAGTTGATAAGAAACTAAATGTTATCCAATATGCTAGTAAGACTCTGGACAGTGCCCAGAGAAATTATGCTACTACTGAAAAATAATTTTTAGTAGTTGTATTTGCTTGTTATAAGTTCAGACCTTATATTGTTGATTCTAAAGTAACTTTTCACACTGATCATGCTGCTAATAAATATCTTATGGAAAATAAATATGCTAAACCTAAACTTATTAGATGGGTTCTTTTGCTACAAGAATTTTATTTGCATATTATCGATAGAAAGGGAGATGAGAACCCCGTAGCAGACAACTTGTCTAGGTTAGAGAATGTTCTCGATGACCCGCTACCTATAGATGCTAGCTTTCCTGATGAACAATTAGCTGTCACAAATGCTTCTCGTACAGCTCCATGGTATGCTGATTATGCTAACTACATATTTTCTAAAAAATTATACCACCTAGTTTCACATACCAGAAAAAGAAAAAGTTTTTCTATGATTTAAGACATTACTTCTGGGATGACCCACACCTTTATAAATAAGGAGTAGATGTTGTTATTAGACCTTGTGTACCTGAGCATGAACAGGAACAGATCCTACGCAAGTGTCACTCCGAAGCTTATGGAGGACACCATGCTGAAGATTGAACTGCACATAAGGTATTGCAATCCGGTTTTTATTGGCCTACTCTCTTCAAGGATGCCCATAAGTTTGTCTTGTCTTGTGATGAATGTCAGAGAATTCGTAATATTAGTAGACGTCAAGAAATGCCTATGAATTATTCACTTGCTATTGAACAATTTGATGTTTGGGGCTTTGATTATATGGGACCGTTTCCTTCCTCTAATGGGTATACACATATTTTAGTTGCTGCTGATTACGTTACTAAGTGGGTAGAAGCTATTCCAACTAGTAGTGCTGATCATAAAACCTCTATTAAGATGCTTAAAGAAGTTATTTCTCGAGGTTTGGAGTCCCTAAATACTTAATGACTGATGGTGGTTCACATTTTATTCATGGTGCTTTTTGTAAGATGCTTGCTAAGTATGATGTTAATCATAGAATTGCATCTCCGTATCACCCGCAGTCTAGTGGTCAAGGAGAACTAAGTAATAGAGAGCTTAAATTAATTTTGCAACAGACTGTTAATAGATATATAAAGAATTGGTCCAAGAAACTTGATGATGCATTATGGGCCTATAGAACTCCATATAAAAATCCTATGGGTCTGTCTTCATATAAAATGGTTTATGGAAAAGCATGTCACTTACCTCTCGAACTAGAACATAAGGCATATTGGACCATTAAAGAGCTCAATTATGATTTCAAACTTGCCGGTGAGAAGAGCTTATTTGACATTAGCTCACTTGATGAATGGAGAACCCAGTCTTATGAAAATGCCAAACTGTTTAAGGAAAAAGTTAAAAGATGGCATGACAAAAGGATACAAAAGCATGAGTTCAATGTAGGTGATTATGTTTTGCTATACAACTCTCGTTTAAGATTTTTTGCAGGCAAACTCCTCTCAATATGGGAAGGTCCTTACATTATCGAGGAGGTCTATCGCTCTGGTGCCATAAAAATAAACAACTTCAAAGGCACAAATCCGAGGGTGGTGAACGGTCAAAGAATAAAACATTATATCTCAGGTAATCCTATAAATGTTGAAACTAATGTTATCGAAACTGTAACCCCGGAGGAATACATGAAGGACACTTTCCAGAATGTTTCAGACTCCGAAAAGGAATAGGTATGAGGTATGGTAAGTAAACCGACTCCAAAACAGTTCTAATAGCATTTTTTCTCCGTTTTTGAATATTTAAGAAAATAGGAAAATAAGAAGCAGTCCGGGAAGGACACAAGGCTTCCACGAGGGTGAAGGGCGCGCCCTACCCCCTGGGCGCGCCCCCTGCCTCGTGGGCACCTCGTGTGCTCTCCGAACACCGATTTCTTGCACAATACTTCTTTTGGTCGGTAAAAAATCATTATATAATCTCGTGAAGGTTTTGACCACCGTATCACGCAAATATCTTCTATCTTTGTTTCGAGTTGTTTTTCTGACAGATTTAGATCGCCATGACGTCTTCAAGTGTCCCCAAGGACAAGTTCTTCGAGAAGGTCATCAACCCCTACCTCACGGAGGTGCTGCAACACCCTCAAACCATTGAGATGTATGAGGGGTTGTTGCACATCCGTGATGTTGAGGGACCAAGGAGGACCAGAAGCGTGGAGACAAGACTCAAGGCAATGGATCCACAAGTTTTCAAGTGCCAGGAGATGGTGGAGCATGGACTCGACGCCAACCACATAATGATCACAGAGTTCACCAACAACACCAAGCAAGATGCCAGGAACATCGGGGATACCATCTTTAAGCTTCACAAGAAAATTGAGCATCTCCAAGCCTAGATCTATGACCTGCAAAACCAAAACTGTGAGTATGTATATAGATATAAGAGGATGAGTTTGGCTGCAGAATCGAGGATCCCGGAGACTCGATCATCCTTCTATGATGGTGAGCCTATGCCTTGGAATATGGACGACAAGCCTACATCATCAACAACCCCATCATCACCACCTCCGAGGAAGGAGACATAAATGCATGGGTATGGGCACTCCCCTTGGCAACTGCCAAGCTTGGGGGAGTGCCCCGGT
Source organism: Triticum monococcum (assembly GCA_034509565.1). Lineage (NCBI taxonomy): Eukaryota > Viridiplantae > Streptophyta > Magnoliopsida > Poales > Poaceae > Triticum > Triticum monococcum. The sequence continues at coordinate 181,435,876 of CM067843.1, read as the reverse complement.
ATCGTATCACCATCACACTTTTATCTTTACCATTTTTCTTACTTCGATCCTTTTGGTTATATCTTGATCTAGTAGAATAAAGTTTTAGTACGATCTAGTTTTGAGTTTTGCTTTATGATCCTTCAATGTAATCGAGTATGTGAGTCATATATAATAAAGATTAGTTTTGAGTCAAGGGCTTGGTTATCTTGCTATGATCTTGAGGGAATAAAAATAAAAGAGAAGAGAAAGAATAAAAAGAATTAAAGAGATCATATGGATCTTATGGAGAGTAATGACTTCACATATAAAAAGTATGATGAATAAAAGTTGTTGAGAGTTGACAGACATAGTTTCGTTATCGTTGCAATTAATGGGAAGTAATAAAGAAAGAGAGGTTTTCACATATAAATATACTATCTTGGACATCTTTTATGATTGTGAGCACTCATTAAAATATGACATGCTAAAGAGTTGGTGTTGGACAAGGAAGACAACGTAATGGGTTATGCTTTCTTACATCTGAAATAAATTATATTGTCACGGATCATCCAACATGTTGAGCTTGCCTTTCCCCCTCATCTAGCCAAATTCTTTGCACCAAGTAGAGATACTACTTGTGCTTCCAAATATCCTTAAACCCAGTTTTGCCATGAAAGTCCACCATATCTACCTATGAATTGAGTAAGATCCTTCAAATAAGTTGTCATTGTTGCAAGTAATAAAAATTGCTCTCTAAATATGTATGATTTATTAGTGTGGTGAAAATAAGCTTTATACGATCTTGTGATGTGGAAGAAATAAAAGCAACGTACTACATAATAAAGGTCCATATCACAAGTGGCAATGTAAAGTGACGTTCTTTTGCATTAAGATTTCGTGCATCCAACCATGAAAGAACATGACAACAACTGCTTCCCTCTGCAAAGGGCCTATCTTTTATTCTTGTCTTATACTTCATACAAGAGTCATGGTGATCTTCACCTTTCCTTTTTACATTTTATCCTTTGGCAAGCACAATGTGTTTGAAAGATCCTGATATATATAGCTAATTGGATATGAGTTTTCATGAACCATTATTGTTGAAATTACCCTTGAGGTAAAAGGTTGGGAGGCAATACTATAAGCCCCTATCTTTCTTTGTGTCCGATTAAAACTTCATACCCATAAATATTGCGTGAGTGTTAGCAATTGTGAAAGACTAAATGATAGTTGAGTATGTGGACTTGCTGAAAAGCTCTTATATTGACTCTTTCTGATGTTATCATAAATTGCAATTGCTTCAATGATTGAGATTATAGTTTGTTAGTTTTCAATGAAGTTTATGATTCATACTTGAAACTGTGAATGAATTGTTACTTTAGCATAATAGATCATATAACAATGTGTGTGTGTATATATATATATATATATATATATATATATATATTGCTGTTATAAGAATGATCATGATGCTCTCATGTTCGTATTTTATTTTATCGACACCTCTATCTCTAAACATGTGGTCATATTTTTCAATATCGGCTTCCGCTTGAGGACAAGCAAGGTCTAAGCTTGGGGGAGTTGATACGTCCATTTTGCATCATGTTTTTATATCGATATTTATTGCATTATGGGTTGTTATTACACATTATATCACAATACTTATGCCTATTCTCTCTTATTTTACAAGGTTTACATGAAGAGGGGGAATGTTGGCAGTTGGAATTCTGGGCTGGAAAAGGAGCAAATATTAGAGACCTATTCTGCACAACTCCAAAAATCCTGAAACTTCATGGGAGCACGTTTCATAATATATAAAAAATATTGGGCGAAGGAAGTACCAGAGGGGGGCCACCCACCAGCCTCGTGGGCCCCCTGGAGGCCTCCAGTGGCCATCTTCTGCTATATGACGTCTTTCATCCGAGAAAAATCATAAGCAAGCTTTCGGGATGAAACTCCGCCGCCATAAGGTAGAACCTTGGCAGAACCAATCTAGGGCTCCGGCGGAGCTATTCTGCTGGGGAAACTTCCCTTCGGGAGGGGGAAATCATCACCACCGTCATCATCATCGATCCTCTCATCGGGAGGGGGTCAATCTCCATCAACATCTTCACCAGCACCATCTCATCTCAAACCCTAGTTCATCTCTTGTATCCACTCTTTGTCTCAAAACCTCAGATTGGTACATGTGGGTTGCTAGTAGTGTTGATTACTCCTTATAGTTGATGCTAGTTGGTTTATTCGGTGCAAGATCGTATGTTCGGATCCTTTATGCATATTAATACCCCTCTGATTATGAACATGAATATGATTTGTGAGTAGTTACGTTTGTTCTTGAGGACACGGGAGAAGTCTTGCTATAAGTAGTCATGTGAATTTGGTATTCGTTCGATATTTTGATGAGATATATGTTGTCTCTCCCCTAGTGGTGTCATGTGAACGTCAACTACATGACACTTCACCATTGTTTGGGCCTAGGGGGAGGCATTGGGAAGTAATAAGTAGATGATGGGTTGCTAGAGTGACAGAAGCTTAAACCCTAGTTTATGAGTTGCTTCGTAAGGGGCTCATTTGGATCCATATGTTTCATGATATGGTTAGCTTTACCTTAATACTTCTTTTGTAGATGCGGATGCTTGCAATAGGGCTTAATCATAAGTGGGATGCTTTTCCAAGAAAGGGCAGTACCCAAGCACCGGTCCACCCACATATCAAATTATCAAAGTACCAAACGCGAATCATATGAACGTGATGAAAACTAGCTTGACGATAATTCCCATGTGTCCTCGGGAGCGCTTTCCTCTATATAAGAGTTTGTTCAGGCTTGTCCTTTGATACAAAAAGGATTGGGCTATCTTGATGCACTTTATTTACTTTTATTACTTGTTACCCGTTACAAATTACCTTATCACAAAACTATATGTTACCGATAACTTCAGTGCTTGCAGAGAATACCTTACCGAAAACTGCTTATCACTTCCTTTTGCTCCTCGGTGGGTTTGACACTCTTACTTATCGAAAGGACTACGATATATCCCCTATACTTGTGGGTCATCAGCAAGCATTTTACGGAAAGCACCATGAATAAAGTGTGAACCACCATCAGTCATCAAATATATAGGGACTCCGAACCTTGGGAAAATAACTTCTTTAAGCATTTTCATAGAGGTGTTGTGATCAGCACTACTAGTTGGAATAGCTTCTACCCACTTAGTATCATAATTAACAGCAACCAAAATATGAGTATTCCCATGATGTTTGCTAGAACTACGTTGGTATTTCCCCATAGAGGAAGGGATGATGCAGCACAGCAATGGTAGGTATTTCCCTCAGTAATGAGACCAAGGTTATCGAACTAGTAGGAGAACCAAGCAACACTACGTAAACAACACTTGCACACAAATAACAAATACTCGCAACCCGATGTGTAAAAGGGGTTGTCAATCCCTTTCGGGTAACGGGGCCAGAAATTGGCAAACGGACGTGAGAGAGTTGTAGTAATTGATAGATCAAACATCAAATAAAATAAAGTATAGCAAGGTATTTTTGTATTTTTGGTTTAATAGATCTGAAAATAAAAGCAAAAGACAATAGATCGCAAAGGCAAATATATTAAAGAAGGGACGCGGGGGCCATAGATTTCACTAGTGGCTTCTCTCGAGAAAAATAGCAAATGGTGGGCAAACAAATTACTATTGCGCAATTGATAGAACTTCAAATAATCATGACGATATCCAGGCAATGATCATTATATAGGCATCACGTCCAAGATTAGTAGACCGACTCCTGCCTGCATCTACTTCTATTACAACACACATCGACCACTATCCGGCATGCATCTAGTGTATTAGGTTCATGGAGAAACGGACTAATGTAATAAGAACGTTGACATGATGTAGACAAGATATATTTATGTAGAAATAGACACCATCTTGTTATCGTTAATGTCAACGATACATACGTGTCGGTTCCCCTTCTGTCATTGGGATCAAGCACCGTAAGATCGAACCCATCACAAAGGACCTCTTCCCATTGCAAGATAAATAGATCAAGTTGGCCAAATAAAACCCAAATATCGGAGAAGAAATATGAGGCTATAAGAAATCATGCATATAAGAGATCAAAGAGGACTCAAATAACTTTCATGGATAAAAACATAGATCTGATCATAAACTCAAAGTTCATCAGATCCCAACAAACACACCGCAAAAGAATTACATCATATGGATCTCTGAGAGACCATTGTATTGAGAATCAAAAGAGAGAGAGGAAGCCATCTAGCTACTAACTACGAACCCGTAGGTCTACAAAGAACTACTCACGCATCATCGGAGAGGCACCAATGGACATGATGAACACCTCTGTCATGGTGTCTAGATTGGATCTTGTGGTTCTGGAACTTGCGGTGGCTGGAATTGATTTTTGTCGACTCCCCTAGGGTTTCTGGAATATTGGGGATATTTATAGAGAAAAGAGTCGGTTCGGGAGGCACCCGAGGTGGGCACAACCCACCAGGGCACGCCTGGGCCTCCAGGCGCGCCCTGGTGGGTTGTGCTCCCCTCGGAGCACCCCCAGGCGCTTTTCCGGCCCATTGGATGTCTTTTGGTCCAAAAAAATCCACAATTTTTTTTGCTGCATTTGGACTCCGTTTGGTATTAATTTCTTGTGATGTAAAAAAACATGCAGAAAACAACAACTAGCACTTGGCACTATGTCAATAGGTTAGTACCAAAAAATGATATAAAATGTTGATAAAACGTCCAAGAATTATAATATAACACTATGGAACAATCAAAAATTAAAGATACATTTGAGACGTATGAGCATCCCCAAGCGTAATTCCTGCTTGTACTTGAGTAGGTAAATGCTAAAAACAGAATTTTTGATGTGGAATGCTGCCTAACATGTCATCTAATTTTCTTTATAGCATGGACATTTGGACTTTTATATGATTCAAAGCAACAGTCTAGTTTTGACATGAGACTTAAATACTCAAGCATATCAACAAGCAACCATGTCTTTCAAAATATCAACGCTAAAATAAGTTATCCCTAACCCAGCATGCTCAATCGGTGATCCGTTCATGAAACACACTCACATATTAGCTACACCCAATGCGCAAGTACGATCATAGTGCCCCTAGTTGGTGCTTTTATAAGAGAAGATGGAGACTCAAATTAAAAATAAAAATTGCATATAGTAAAAGAAAGGCCCTTCGCGGAGGGAAGTAGGGATTTGTAGAGGTGCCATAGCTCAAAGTAAAAATTGAGAGATAAAAACATTTTGAGAGGCATACTTTTCCCACCAACGAAAATGACTTAGAGCTCCCAACACTTTCCATGCTAGATATATCATAGGCGGTTCCCAAACAGAAAATAAAGTTTATTCCTTTTTCCACCATACTTTCAGTTTCCATGGCTAACCATATCCACGGGTGCCCTCCATACCAACACTTTCCAAGGAATTTATTATTTGACAACATAAAGTAAATTGAATTTTCATTTCAGGACTGGGCATCCCTAATACCTTTGCCTTAGTCTTGTGCAACGACAAGTGAATAAACACTCGTCGTGAGAATAACACATCTAGCATGGAAAATATTGGCCACCCCTCACCGCCTCGCGAGCGGTACCAGCACACAAAAGAGAAAATTATTTTGAAAATTAGAGATGGCACATACAAATTTGCTTAGAACGGCAAAAGAATACCGCATATAGGTAGGTATAGTGGACTCATGTGGCAAAACTGGTTCAAAGGATTTTGGATGCGCAAGTAGTGATCATACTTAGTGCAAAATGAAGGCTAGCAAAAGATTGAGAAGCGACCAACCAAGAAACAAATAATCTCATAACTGAGCATTGAGCATAATTAACACCGAATAATGCACCACAAGTAGGATGTAATTTCATTGCATGACTATTGATTTGCGTGCTTGCATAGGGAATCAGAAACCATAACACCAATATTCTTACTAAAGCATAAGTACTCATCAACATGACTCACATATCACATCATCATATCTCAAAACTATTACAAAGAATCAAGTTTATTTTGTCCGATGATCTTCATGAATGTTTTTATTATATCCTTCTTGGATATCTATCACTTTGGAACTAATTTTCATGTGTTCCTTTTGATAAGCTCAAAAAAATAAGTGAAGATCATGAGCATAGTTTTTATTTCTCTCAAATTAATTTAAGTGAAGCAAGAGAGAATTTCTTCAAAAAATATAGGGGCTGTTTGGTTCCTAGCCAAACCTTGCCACACTTTGCCACAACTAACCTTAGGCAAGTTTGACCAAGTTAGGCAGGTGTTTGGTTCTAGCCACACCTAAGGCAAGAATTTTTTGATGAGCAGTGAACCCCACATGTCATAGACACAAGAAGTGTGGCAAGATTCCATTAGGCAAGCCAAAGTGTGGCTAACAATTTGAGCAACTCAACTAAGGCAAGTGTGGCAAAAATCATGTGGCAATATATGGCAATGATAGTCACAATCCGAACAGCCCCTTACTAACTCTCAAGTAAATCTAAATGAAGCAAGAGAGCATTTCTTCAAAAAATACTAAAGCACACCATGCTCAAAAAGATATAAGTGAAGCACTAGAGCAATTCCATAGCTCATAATAATTTAAGTGAAGCATAGAGAGCAATTCTAACAAGTCATGACATAATTTTGGCTCTCTCAAATAGGTGTGTCTAGAAAGGATTCAAGTCTTAAAACAAAAATCAAAACAAGAAAAGACTCATATCATACAAGATGCTCCAAGCAAAACTCATAGTATGTGATGAATAAAAATATAGCTTCGAGTAAAAAACAGATGGTCATTAGAAGAAATAGGGGACGCCACTCGGGGCATCCCCAAACTTAGTTGCTTGCTTCTCTTTGGATAATAGCTTGGGATGTCATGGGTATCCCCAAGCTTAGGCTCTTCTTACTCCTTATTCCTTCATCAATCGTAACATCACCCAAAACTTGAAAATTTTAATCACACAAAACTCAACAAAACATTTGTGAGATCCGTTAGTATAAGAAAACAAATCACTACTATAAGTGTTGTCGCAAAACAATTCATATTTTATTCTTGCATTATATCTACTGTGTTACAAATTTTGTATGGAAAAAACTCTTCACAGAAAACCATAGAATCATCAAAACAAGCACCCAACGCAAAGAAAACATAATCTGTCAAAAACAGAACAATCTGTAGCAATCTGGGTATTTCAATACTTCTGTAACTCCAAAAATTCTGAAAAGTTGGGACGGCTTGAGAAATTTGTATATTAATCTTATGCAAAAAGAATTGGTATTTTATCATGCTTATGTTAAAAATAAGAATTATTTTCATGAGCGTGAAAGTTTCTGTTTTTGAGCAAGATCAAACAACTATGACCCAAGAAGATCATAAAGGCTTTACTTGGCACAAACACTACTTAAAACACAAAAACACAATCATAACAGTAGCATAATTGTGTAAACACTCAAGAACAGAAAGCAAAAAGAAAAAATAAATTTCATTCATTGGGTTGCCTCCCAACAGGCGCTATCATTTTACGCCCCTAGCTAGGCATAAAGCAAGGATCTAAGTTTGGTCATCTTTGTTCCTAGATCCATAAGATGCCCTCATGATTGATTCATATGGTGGACTAATTCTTGTTATAGGGGAGTGTTCCATTCCCTTCCTTAGTGGAAATCAGAATTTAATATTGCCTTCTTTCATATCAATCACGGCACCAATAGTGCGTGAAAACGGTCTATCAAGAATAATTGGACAAGACGGATTGCAATCAATATCAAGAACAATAAAATCTATGGGCACATAATTCCTATTTGCAAGAATAAGAAAATCATTAATTCTTCCCATAGGATTTTTAATAGTATAATCCGCCAAGTGCAAATTTAAAGAGCACTCTTCAATATCGGTAAGACCAAGCACATCACATAAAGATTTCAGAATTGTAGAAACACTAGCACCCAAGTCACCTAAAGCAAAACATTCATAATTTTTAATCTTGACTTTGATAGTAGGCTCCCATTCATCATGTAATTTTCTAGGAAATGAAACATCTAATTCCAACTTTTCTTCTAAAGCTTTCATCATAGCATCAACAATATGTTTAGTAAAAGCTTTATTTTGTTCATAAGGATGGGGTGAATTTATCATGGATTGCAACTGAGGGAGTCCTGGATTAGGGGGTCTCCGGACAGCCGGACTATATCCTTTGGCCAGAATATTGGACTATGAAGATACAAGATTGAAGACTTCGTCCCGTGTCCGGATGGGACTCTACTTGGCGTGGAAGGCAAGCTAGGCAATACGGATATGTATGTCTCCTCCTTTGTAACCGACCTTGTGTAACCCTAGCCCCCTCCGGTGTCTATATAAACCGAAGGGTTTTAGTCCGTAGGACAACATACAATCGTACCATAGGCTAACTTCTAGGGTTTAGCCTCTCTGATCTCATGGTAAATCAACTCTTGTAATACTCATATCATCAAGAACAATCAAACAGGACATAGGGTATTACCTCCATCAAGAGGGCCCGAACCTGGGGAAAAATCGTGTCCCCTGCCTCCTGTTACCATCCGCCTTAGACGCACAGTTCGGGACCCCCTACCCGAGATCCGCTGGTTTTGACACCGACATGGGTGCTTTCATTGAGAGTTCCACTGTGTCGTCACCATAAGGCTTGATGGCTCCTCCGATCATCGCTAGCGATGCGGTCCAGGGTGAGGCTTTCCTCCCCGGACAGATCTTCATATTCGGCGGCTTTGCACTGCGGGCCAATTCGCTTGGCCATGTGGAGCAGATTGAGAGCTACGCCCCTGGCCATCATGTCAGATTTGGAAACTTGAACTACACGGCCGACATCAGCGGAGACTTGATCTTCGACGGATTCAGGCCCATGTCGGACACGTCGTACAGTCTTGACGAGCATGATGTAACTCTCTCGTCGGACAGTGTTCGGGAGATCGCATCCGCAGCTACTCCGTCCATCAATCCAGAGCAAGTCGCGCCATCCGAGAGTGGAGGGTTGGACCCCGCCATGGAGGCCACACTCTCAGTGGCGATAGAGCCATATACTGACTTCACCCCTTACGAGAGCCGTGTCGCCGAACCACTGGATTCATCTCCGGCCACGGACTCCGAGCCACTCATATCCGTACCCGTCGAGTCCGACTGGGCGCCGATCATGGAGTTCACCTCCGCGGACATCTTTCAGCACTCACCCTTCGGGGATGTGCTAAATTCATTAAGGCCTCTCTCCTTGTCAAGAGAACCATGGCCGAACTATGTCCGGCTAGAATGGGATGCGGACGACGAAGAAATTCGCTGCCCACCCACCACCCACTTAGTAACCATTGTCGATGACTTAACCGACATGCTCGACTTCGGCTCCGAAGACTTCGACGGTATGGACAACGAAGCCGGAGACTAACAGGATCCACCGCCCTCGGGGCACTGGACTGCTACTTCAGCACATGACGTATACATGGTGGACACCCCCAAAGAAGCCAATGGCGATGAGACAGCGGAGGATGGCACCTCCAAGAAGCAACCCAAGCGCCGATGTCAGCGGAGCCGCTCTAAGTCCCGCCATAGCAAGAACAGTGATAATAATAGTCCACGTGACTCTAGAAGAGACGACAACTGCACCACCCCGGTGACAGAACACGATCAAGATGCAAACTTCAAACATGGTACGGACCCGACGTCCGAACACGATGACGCCAAAGATAAGCCTCATCAATCCCCGTCTAGGGAAGAAAATAGTCCAGACGATGATGCACCCATCATCCCGGAAACACACTTGGAGCAAGAGAACCTCCGCAGAAGGCTTATTGCCACAGCGAGAAGCCTGAAGAAACAGAAGCAAAGGCTCAAGGTCGCACAAGATACGCTCAACAGCAAGTGGAACAAAGTAACAAAGTATTGTGGAAGTTACCATCCAAATAGCTATCCAAAGCGCAAGCTATTACTGGAATTCGACGATGAGGCCTTAGAGCCCATATAGCCGAAAAGTGATACGGCCAACCAGCCGGATCCACCCCCTATGAACGCGATAGAGCGGCTAACAAAGTCACGCATAAGTCAACACACGATCTACATGAGAACTTGCGTCAAAAATCCGGCGCGACCAGATCTATCTATGGATCTAGGAAGTGCGCTACGGTACACAACCAACACAGAATACTACAACCGTCCGAACACCATGGCGCATCCCAATACAAGGGTGCCGCACACCCCTTATGTTTCACTGATGAGGTGCTGGATCACGAATTCCCAAAGGGATTCAAACCGGTGAACATAGAGGCGTATGACGGAACCACAGACCCTGCAGTCTGGATAGAGGACTTCATCCTCCACATCCATATGGCTCGTGGAGATGATCTCCATGCCATTAAATACTTGCCCCTCAAGCTTAAAGGGCCAGCTAGGCACTGGCTGAAAAGCCTCCCCAAAAAATCAACTGGAAGTTGGGAAGAGCTCGAGGACGCTGATAACCCACAATTATAGGAGATCAATTGTAGCCTCTTTCGATAAGTAAGAGTGTAGAACCCAACGAGGAGCTAAAGGTAGAACAAATATTCCCTCAAGTTCTATCGACCACCGATACAACTCTACGCACGCTTGACGTTCGCTTTACCTAGAACAAGTATGAAACTAGAAGTACTTTGTAGGTGTTTTTGGGTAAGCTTGCAAGAAAGTAAAGAACACGAAAATAAAAGCTAGGGGCTGTTTAGATAAAGACACAACTAAATTAGTTTTAGTAAAGAGCTTTTGTCAACAGGAAAGTTATTTGTCCCTAGGCAATCGATAACTAGACCGGTAATCATTATTGCAATTTTATTTGAGGGAGAGGCATAAGATAACATACTTTCTCTACTTGGATCATATGCACTTATGATTGGAACTCTAGCAAGCATCCGCAACTACTAAAGATTCATTAAGGTAAAACCCAACCATAGCATTAAAGTATCAAGTCCCCTTTATCCCATACGCAAACAACCTACTTACTCGGGACTGTGCTTCTGTCACTCACGCCACCCGCCATAAGCAAATCATGAACATATTGCAAACCCTACAGCGGGAATCCCTCACGCTTGCACGACATGGAGAGCACCATAGGACAACACCAATAATAAAACATACAACTCAAACCAATCTTGATCATCAAATAGCCATTAGGACAAAACAGATCTACTCAAACATCATAGGATAGCCATACATCATTGGGAAATAATATATAGCGTTGAGCACCATGTTTAAGTAGAGATTACAGCGGGTAAGAGAGAGGTTACACCACTGCATAGAGGGGGGAAGAGTCGGTGATGATGGCGGTGAAGTTGTTGGTGAAGATGGCAGTGATGATGATGGCCCCAGCAGCGCTCCAGCGCCACCGGAAGAAAGGGGGAGAGGGCCCCCTACTTCTTCTTCTTCCTTGAGCTCCTCCCTGGATGGGGGAAGGGTTTCCCCTCTGGTTCTTGGCTCCCATGGCGTGGGAGGGGCGAGAGCCCCTCCGAGATTGGATCTATCTCACTGTTTCTCTCTGGTTCTGCATTCTGTTCTGGCTCTGTTTCACCGTTTCGTGTATATATGGAGATCCATAACTCCGATTGGCCTGAAACCTTCGCCGTGATTTTTTTCTGAATATTAGCTTTCTTGCGGCAAAAGAAGAGCGTCAACTGCCTTGCGGTGGGCTCACGAGGGTAGGGGGCGCGCCCCCTGCCTCGTGACCACCTCGGGCACTAGTTCGCGTTGATTTTCCTTCCAAATTTTCCATATTTTCCAAAAATAAGCTTCGTCCGTTTTTATCCCGTTTGGACTCCGTTTGATATGGATATTCTGCGAAACCAAAAACATGCAACAGACAGGAACTGGCACTGGGCACTGGATCAATATGTTAGTCCCAAAAATAATATAAAAAGTTGCCAAAAAGTATATGAAAATTGAATAATATTGGCATGGAACACTCAAAAATTATAGATACGATGGAGACGTATCAGACGCTTTTCTGGCCAATTTTCAAGGGACTTATGTCCGACCTCCAGATGCAGACGATATAAGTCATATAATCCAACAGTCCGGAGAGTCCGCCTGGAAGCTTTGGAACAGGTTCCTCACCAAGAAGAACCAAATTGTTGACTGTCCGGATGCCGAAGCCTTAGCAGCTTTCAAACACAGTGTCCGAGACGAATGGCTTGCCAGACACCTCAGTCAAGAAAAACCGAGAACAATGGCAGCCCTAACAAGCCTCATGACCCGCTTTTGTGCGGGTGAGGACAGCTGGTCGGCCCGTAACAGCACCAGCGACCCAAGCACATCCGAAGTCAGGGATGGCAATGGTAAACCACGACACACCAGAAACAAGCGTCGAAATAAAGAAGGTAGCCCAGATAACACAGCGGTAAACACCAGATTCAGGGGCTCCCGACCATGTCAGCGAAAAAAGCCTTTCAAAGGCAGCAGAGAAGGACAATCTGGCCTAAACAAAATTCTTGACAAACTCTGTCAGATTCACGGCACTCCAGACAAACCTGCAAATCATACCCACAGAGAATGTTGGGTCTTCAAGCAGGCCGGTAAGCTAAACGCCGAACACAAAGGGGAAGAGACACCAGGTGAAGACGAGGATGAACCTCACCAGCAAAGCGCCGGAGGACAGAAAAAGTTCCCACCAGAGGTTAAAACAGTAAACGCGATCCAGGTGACAAAGAGGAGAACTAACCACGCACTCTGAGGCACACGCGCCATAGAGCCCGTCACCCCTAGGTCCAACCCCTGGTCGGCCTGCCCGATCACTTTCGACCATAGGGATCACGATACACATATCCGGCGCGAAGGACTGACGGCCTTGGTGTTTGACCCAATAATAAATGGGTACCATTTCACAAGGGTCCTCATGGACGGCGGAAGTGATCTAAATCTGATATATCAGGACAAAGTCCGCAAAATGGGGATAGACCCGACACAAATAAGCCACAATAATACTACCTTCAAGGGAGTAATACCAGGCCAAGAGGCCCACTCCACGGGCTCTCTACTACTAGAGGAGGTATTCGGTTCTCCCGATAACTTTCGGAGTGAAACATTAACTTTTCACATCGCTCCATTCCGGAGTGATTTTCAAGCACTACTCAGAAGGGCGGCTTTCGCTCGTTTTAACGCAATACCGCATTATGCTTTTCTCAAGCTCAAGATGCCCGGTCCACGAGGCATCATCACAGTTAGCGGAAATACCAACCGTTCTTTACGTACAGAAGAGGATGCGGCGGCTCTAACAGCCGCACACTAGACGGCCTCACCAACCAGAAAAATGGCAGGTCATCAAGACCACGGACACGGTTAGACGAGCCCGGCGTTCCATCATACATGCATGAGATTTGTTTTTGATCCATCATAAAACGATACCAGGGGCTTCCCGCGTGTAATCAGGGCCAGCCCGGCTCAACTAGGCTTCTCTGGAATTTTCATAATTCACTCTTCTTTTTGGCACGACAACTTTCAGCTAAGTTCTTTCCTTTTGCACATGACAATCATGCTACACCCGTCCAGGACACAGCACAACGGAGACACAGGTGCAGACGTGCAGCAGGGACCCACCCAAAGGTTTCTTTTTAGATTAAGACCCGGCGCAAACCTTTTTTACTATCTCTTGTTGCTCACATCCTCCGGATACTCCACACAACTGAGAAGGATGCCGGCGTTATTGGCATGTGGCCACGCCAGGATTTTGCACGTACCTGGACACATGGGGTTTCTTATAAAGGGCATTGTTTAGCCTGGTATATGTTATAAAGAACAAACACCTTAGGGAGTGTTCGGAGTCGCGAGTTTGGCCCTCTATGCATCAGCTCTGAATCATGTCTTTGGTCAAATGTTGGGTTTGCCCGGCTCCCATGTTTTGGTACCTTACGTTCCGTTATATCGGCTAAGGTAGCACTGGGAGAACTACTGCGATTGTGCCCTGGTTCATCCGGATGAGCACCTCAGTAGAGAAAGCCGAAAACTGACTGTCATGATATAGCGAGATACTGGTCAACCACTCGATGACTAACCGGAATCTTCGGGATTCCTCCGCACTAATGAAGGTCCATTTCCTGGTCATGTACGCACGCACCTCGTATTCATACAAGAGCAGAAGTACCAGGGGCTATATAGTAGCCCCACTATCAAACTCCTATGGCTAAGTGAAAGTGTTAAAGCAATATAGTCCGATTGCCTCGTTCGCTACGCTATCACCTCCTTAACGGACCAAGACGTTGGATCAAGTGTGGATATGCATCTTTTGCGAACACCCCCGCATTATATGTGTGGGGGCAGAAGCCGATGACTGCAAACTTTTAGGTTATATACATATATACATAAACGGCCGCACTGGAGGCATCATAGTACTTTCAGGCAAAAGTATAAATACAACATTGATTAATTCAGAAAAACATTATTTGTACAATGGGACTACATGTCACTGGAAAATAATATTCTTCGAGCACTGAGCCTCTATCGAACGAGCGCCTTCAAGAACTTCTTCAAAGTAGTGCTCGGCAGCCACTCGGCCTATGGTCGAACCCTGTGCCGCAACAGTGGTGGCCTCCATCTCCACCCAGTATGTCCTGACACGGGCAAGGGCCATCCGCGCACCTTCTATGCATGTCGATCTCTTTACAGCATCGATGCGTGGCACAACACCAAAGAATTGTTGCACTAAGCTGAAGTAGCTATTCGGCCTTGGCCCTCCTAGCCACATGTGATCCACAACGGACCTCATGGCAAGTCCGGACAACCTATGGAGCTTGGCCCACCTGGCCAATCGCTCATTCAACAGCAGCGGACGGACTGGAGCTTGAGACTGTGACCAGAACAGCTTTTCCACTTCGGGACCTTTCTGATCCTTGAAGTACTCGGCCGCATCAGCAGCACTTGCAGCCAAATCCATGTACGCGTCCGCAAAACTCCATAGCTAGTCCAGAGGAGCGTACTTCGGATCTCCGAACTTAGTCTGCAACAAGAAGGGCTTCCCAGACACGATATCTGCAGCTTGATTCAGCTCCTCCCTCGTCGCTCTAATTTTGGAGCAGGCTTCCTTGGCAGCCACCCGGGCCTTCTCCAGCTCCGTCGCCTTCACCCGGTTTTCTTCTTCAAGAAGCTGGTAACGGTCAGCAGCATCTTTTAACTCTACAGCCATCTTGGCTAGTTTTTCCTTGCTCTCGCAATGCGCGGCCTGTTCGGCCCTTAACTCTCCGGCCGCCTTTAAAGCGGCCGCATTGCTACTCCTTGCTTGCTCCTTGGCTCAGGCAAGCTCCGCCCGAAGGGTCTCCACGGTGGCAGCTCCATCTGCAGTCACAACATATTAAAGATACTGGCATCATGTTGCTCTTATTATGTGACGATCACCAGAAAAAACACTCACCCTGTGCCTTGTCAAGCCGCTTGTTGACAAGCACGATGTCGGCATCTGCCGCATCCAGTTGCCGCTTTAGTTCGGCAAACCCATCAGTCCGGCTAGCAACCGGAGCTTCAACCACCTGCACATAAAGGCAGTCAGGTTATTAACTGGGACTATGATCCTCTGTTTGCCGCCGTTCTTGATGACAACCAGAGTCTCAGGGGCTACTATCTGCATGGGCATACCTAATGTATGCGGTACTGTTAAAGGCATACTACATTATTTCATATACCTCGAAGCCTTTCGGCATACTCATAAAAGCTTTGTGCAAACCACTTTCAGCGGATGAAATCCTTTCAATTACCGTACCCATTAGCGTACAATGCACTTCTGAGACGGCAGCTTGCCCCAGAAGATCCTTCAGCGCATCCGACCGCACACTGCACGGACCCTTGTTGTCGCTCTCCTCAGGAGCCGGATACTGGGGATTCCGGGCAGCCAAAGGGTTATCCTCTAGCCCTAGTGGATCCGGAGATACCCTTCGCGACGACACTTCAAGGTCACCTGCTTCTTGAGCTGGTGAGTCCGGGGGAGGCGTTTCGCTCTCCATCATCTCCGAAAGAAGATCCCCCGAAGAAGAACTCTATCGAGAAGGGCTACGATGCAGACAACAATTTATAAGCATCAGTAATTGTCTTTGGAAGTAAGGTAGGATATCTTCACTATTAAGTACTTTTTGATTACTTACAGCTCGGTAGAGGGCTAATCCCCGCGCAGACATTGTGTGGCAAGAATACCCTCCGAGGCAGGACCCTCTGGCGGAGATTTCTTCTCCCGTTTGGAAACCTTAGTTTCTGGATCTTCAGAGGTAGTCCTCTTCCTTCCCCGGGGAGAGAGAATGTCAGATTCTTCCCCTGTGTTATCCTCCCTCGCGGAGGCGTTCAGTCCCTCAGTTGGAATAGGTAGCGAAGGAGGCCCGCTTTCGCCCTCTTTATTCCCCCCTTCATCTTCCTTTGAGGGAACTAGGCAAGGTGCTAGCTCGAGCATCTTTTCCAGCACCTAATTGTCTAAGGCATCAGGAAGGGGGGCCGAACAACGGATCATCTTTGCCTTTGTTATCTAGTCCTGGTCAAAGAGCGATTCTTCAGAATGATGTCATGATAAATAAAAGGACAGTGTGTTCGGCCATGGGATTACTTACTTGGGCAGCGGGGCGGTTGCAGCTTAGGCCCATGTCCTCGGTGGTGTCCGGACACTCTATTTAGGGTCCGAAGAACGATTTGTACATCTCCTCATGCGTCATGCCGAGGAAATGCTGAATAGTGCGCGGTCCTTCCGGGTTGAATTCCCACATGCGGAGGGGTTGGCGTTTGCAAGGCTGGACTAGACGAACCAGCATAACTTGCATTACCATAACCAGGCTGAAATCTCCCTCGAAGAGATCTCGGATACGGCTCTGCAGTATTGGCACGTCCTTGGCTGGACCCCGGCTCAGCCCCCTGCTGATCCATGACATCAGTTGTGGTGGGGGTCCCGAGCGAAAGGTGGGGGCGGCTACCCATTTGGCACTTCGGGGAGCTATGATGTAAAACCACTCCCGCTGCCACAATCCAGACAGCTCTGGAAAGGAACCCTTTAGCCATGGAGCGTCAGCAATTTTTCTTATTAAAGCACCTCCACACGCTGTGTACTGCCCCTCGACCCTCTTCGGCTTCACATCGAAGGTCTTGAGCCACAGGCCGAAGTGAGGGGTAATGCGGAGGAAGGCCTCACATACGACAATGAATGACGAGATGTGAAGGAGGGAATCCAGGGCCAGATCATGAAAATCCAGCCCGTAATAGAACATAAGACCCCTAACAAAGGGATCCAGAGCGAGGCCTAGTCCTCCGAGGAAGTGGGAGACGAACACAACACTCTCGTTGGGTTCAGGAGTAGGGACGACCTGCCCTCGGGGGGGCAGCCTATGCGAAATTTCGGCGGTTAGATATCTGGCCTCCCTCAACTTCTTAATGTCCTCCTCCATGATGGAGGAAGGCATCCACCGGCCTTGAAGGCTGGATCCGGACATGATTGAAGGTCCGAAGTACCTGACCTGAGCTTCGGGTGTTAGAACTGGAGGCGGGGGAAGGATTCGATTGAGCGCGGGATGGAAAAAAGAAAAAGCCTTGTCCCCTTTATAAAGAGGGTGAATATCAGGCGTCCTCCTCGTGGTCGTTTGAGACTTACCTAAGATCTAGGAGTCATACCAACTGGCACGGTTGGGTTACCCACATTTGTATTGACGAGAATCCCGTGATAAGGGGAACACGATCTCTGATTTGACAAGATGTGTCAAGAAACCGCCTCGCGTTATGTGCGGGGCTGGTTAAAGAAAAACGGTTCAAATAATGACCGGGCCGTGGCGTGATGTCATGCTGTCAAAACGTGTCAGCAGATTAGATTTGTGGAAATATTATTCTCTCTGCGGTGGTATGTGAAACTTATTTTGCAGGGTCGGACACTATCCTTGTATTCAAACTCTTCCGTGGTGTATTCGGAGGAGGAACCCGCCTTGCAATGTCGAAGACAACACTGTGTGCCGGACTCATCGTCATTGAAGCCTGGTTCAGGGGCTACTGAGGGAGTCCTGGATTAGGGGGTCTCCGGACAGCCGGACTATATCCTTTGGCCGGACTGTTGGACTATGAAGATACAAGATTGAAGACTTCATCCCGTGTCCGGATGGGACCCTACTTGGCGTGGAAGGCAAGCTAGGCAATACAGATATGTATATCTCCTCCTTTGTAACCGACCTTGTGTAACCCTAGCCCCCTCCGGTGTCTATATAAACCGGAGGGTTTTAGTCCGTAGGATAACATACAATCATACCATAGGCTAGCTTCTAGGGTTTAGCCTCTCTGATCTCGTGGTAGATCAACTCTTGTAATACTCATATCATCAAGAACAATCAAGCAGGACGTAGGGTATTACCTCCATCAAGATGGCCCGAACCTGGGAAAACATCGTGTCCCCTGCCTCCTGTTACCATCCGCCTTAGACGCACAGTTCGGGACTCCCTACCCAAGATCCGCCAGTTTTGACACTGACAGCAACAAAGAAATACAATCAATAAAAGAGCAACTATCATAATTAAAGTCATTGTAATCCAAAAGAGTGGGCACATCACTAGTTAAAGTTTTGACCTGTTCAAACCCACTTTTATCAATTTTGTCAATAAGATTTTCACCCTCCGAATTATGGGGACGCCTTCTAGCTAAAGTTGACTCTTCTTCAATCCATTTTTCATCAATCTTAATTTTACTAAACAAGGAATCAATAGAATAAACACCAATCATTTTAATATCTTCATCACTTTTATGAAAGCAATCACTAGAAAACGCTTTTTTCTAAAAATTATCTTCTAGCTCTAAGCATAGCGGTTCTTTTCTTACTTTCATCCATAGAAACATAAAGAGCTTTAATTGATTCCTCAACCTTGGGCAAAAAAATCCATCTTGAAATTTTCTACATCATGATAAATTCTATCAACACTTCTAGACAAAATCATCAATCTTATTCAACTTTTCTTCCATTGTGGCATTGAAAACCTTTTGAGTGTTGATAAATTCTTTAATATTATTCTCAAGATCAGAGGTGCTCCTATTATTATTGTAAGAAGGATTTCCATAGGAATTACCATAATTATTTGCGGAATTACTAGGAAAAGCCTAGGATTAAAATTACTTCTATAAGAATTGTTATTGAAATTGTTTCGCGAGATAAAATTCACATCGGCATCACTATTTTGCTCAATCAAAGTAGGCAAAGGCACATCATTGAAATCAATAGGAGCATTTTTTAATAGCAACCAATTTCATAAGAGCATCAACTTTTTGACTCAAAGAAGAAATTTCTTCAACCGAATTAACTTTTTTACTAGTAGGAGCTCTTTCGTTATGCCATTGTGAATAATTTGCCATAATATTATCAAGCAATTTGGTAGCTTCACCCAAAGTAATTTCCATAAAAGTACCACCCGCGGCCGAATCTAAAAGATTACGAGAAACAAAATTCAACCCCGCATAAAATTCTTGTATGATCATCCAAAGATTTAACCCATGAGTTGGGCAATTCCTTAGCATCATTTTCATCCTTTCCCAAGATTGTGCAATGTGCTCATGTTCAAGTTGCTTGAAATTCATAATCTGGGTTCTAAGGGAAATGATTTTTGTGGGCGGAAAATACTTAGTGATAAAAGCATCTTTGCACTTATTTCAAAAATTGATACTATTGTGAGGCAAAGAAGAAAACCATTTTTTTGCAGAATCACGCAAAGAAAACGGAAATAATTTCATCTTCACAACATCATTGTCCACATCTTTTTTCTTTTGCATATCGCATAATTCTACGAATGTGTTAAGATGGAACACGGCATCCTCATTAGGAGTACCAGAAAATTGATCTTTCATAACAAGATTCAGCAACGCAATATTAATATCGCAAGACTCCGCACTAGTGGCGGGAGGAGCAATCGGAGTGCTAATAAAATCATTGTTGTTGGTATTGGAGAAATCACACAACTTGGTGTTCTCTTGAGTCATTGTAACTACGCAACAAGATTGCACTCAAAAACAGATCCGACAAGAAAACGGTGAACAGAAAAAAGGGGGAATAAAATGGCAATTTTTTCTGCAGTAGGGGAGAGGAAAACGAGAGGCAAATGGCAAATAATGTAAATTGCGAGGAGATGAGATTTGTGATTAGGAACCTGGTAGATGTTGATGATGTCTCCCCGGCAACGGCGCCAGAAATTCCTTTTGATGTTTGCTATAACTACGTCAGTATTTCCCCAGAGAGAAGGGATGATGCAGCACAACAATGGTAGGTATTTCCCTCAGTGATGAGACATAGGTTATCGAACCAGTAGGAGAACCAAGCAACACTACGTAAACAACACCTGCACACAAATAACAAATACTCGCAACCCGGTGATGTCTACTACACAACCTTCTCCTTGTAGACATTGTTGGGCCTCCAAGTGCAGAGGTTTGTAGGACAGTAGCAAATTTCCCTCAAGTAGATGACCTAAGGTTTATCAATCCTCGGGAGGCATAGGATGAAGATGGTCTCTCTCAAGCAACCCTGCAACCAAATAACAAAGAGTCTCTTGTGTCCCCAACACACCCAATGCAATGGTAAATTGTATAGGTGCACTAGTTCGGCGAAGAGATGGTGATACAAGTGCAATATGGATGGTAGATATATGTTTTTGTAATCTCAAAAATATAAAAACAGCAAGGTAACTAATGATAAAAGTGAGTGAAAACGGTATTGCAATGCGTTGAAACAAGGCCTAGGGTTCATACTTTCACTAGTGCAAGTTCACTCAATAATAATAACATAAATTGGATCATATAACTATCCCTCAACATGCAACAAAGAATCACTCCAAAGTCACTAATAGCGGAGAACAAACGAAGATATTATTGTAGGGTACGAAACCACCTCAAAGTTATCCTTTCTGGTCGATCTATTCAGGAGTCCATATAGTAAAATAACACGAAGCTATTCTTTCCGTTCGATCTATCCTAGAGTTCGTACTAGAATAACACCTTAAGACACAAATCAACCAAACCCCTATTGTCACCTAGATACCCCAATGTCACCTCAAGTATCCGTGGGTATGATTATACGATATGCATCACACAATCTCATATTCATCTATTCAACCAACACAAAGAACTTCGAAGAGTGCCCAAAGTTTCTACCGGAGAGTCAAGACAAAAACATGTGCCAACCCTTATGCATAAGTTCACAAGGTCATGGAACTCACAAGTTTATCACCAAAACATACATCAAGTGGATCACGTGATATCCCATTGTCACCACAGATAAGCACATGCAATACATACATCAAGTGTTCTCAAATCCTTAAAGACTCAATCTGATAAGATAACTTCAAAGGGAAAACTCAATCCATCACAAGAGAGTAGAGGGGGAGAAACATCATAAGATCCAACTATAATAGCAAACCTCGCGATACATCAAGATCATGCGAATCAAAAACACAAGAAAGAGAGAGAGAGAGATCAAACACATAGCTACTGGTACATACCCTCAGCCCCGAGGGTGAACTACTCCCTCCTCGTCATGGAGAGCGCCGGTGTCAGGGGTGACTGATCCCTCGGACACCTATGGGACCACGACGGAGCGAGGCCCCTTTTGGTTCGGCAAGGGGCGGAGAGAGCACGAAGAGCAGATCGAGGCGAAACGCACGAGCACGCGATCAGTTTACCCAGGTTCGGGCCGCACGGATGCGTAAAACCCTACTCCTGCTTGTGGTTTGTATTGTGTTCTTGCTCGGGAGCGATGAATGCTACAGTATGCTCCAGTGGCTAGCGAGACCGAGCGTGAGAATGATCGTCCGACCCGCTCTACGTTGCACATGGGCCTCCTTTTATAGGTCTAAGGGGTCACCGACAGGTGGCAACGTAGATGAGGGAAAAATGTAAAAAGGCATGCGGTTGGCACCGCCGCCTACAACAGTGTTATCATACCTAACCCTGAAGGCAGGGGACAAAGGCATTAAATGCCTATCTGTGTCGCCCTAGACGGTGCAGAAAGGGACCGCTAGGGACGCCATTGCTTGCCACGATGGCTATCTTGTCAGCGCCGCTTGCCATCGTGTACCTCTGGCTGCACAGCCTTCCGCCACGTACGCCTGGAAGGGTCCTAGAGCGACACGTTGGTGGATGTGCTGGAGCGCAGGTACAGGATGGAAGCCTGCCGCGATTGTTATTTGTTGCATCCGGGAGCTTATCGCTCACCGGGCCTTGCCGGGACGTATGGTGTGTTGCGGCAAGTTTCCTTGAGATGCTTTGGTTGGCTTTCCCGGCAAGCTCCTCTTGCCGGGGTCTTGTCTTCTTCCCGGCAAGCTCCTCTCGCCAGGGTCTTGGATACTTTGTTCTTGAATGGCTCCAAAGGAACCGTAGAGGATCTTGGCGGTCACCCGGCAAGCCTTGCCGCGGGACGCTGCGACTGCGCGTGCACAAGTTCGGGATACTAAGGTACCCCTACTATAGTACACCGACAGGAGCCCCCGGGCCTGGGCCATACATGGTGCCGAGCGCTATTGGGCCAGGCCCAAAATAGGGCACGGGCACGCGCGGCCTAGGTTACGCCGTATCTCACTCCGCATCCACCGCACCCCCCTCGCACGGCACGCGTCGAATGCGGCATCATGGGAGAGATCGTGGGCGGTTTCTTTATTAGGAAAGGCGGAACGTCCGCCATCTCCCCCTTTATAAGCAAGGGGAAGCGGGGGTAGTGCGCCCGCTCGCCCCATTCCGATCTCAGAAAACTCCGCCCCGCCTCCGTCTTCTCAAAGCAGCAAGAGAGCAGTGTCCTGCCCTCCCCCATCGCCACCAGCACCACCAACGCCGTCGGCCTCCTCCACCACATTCGCCATGGCTCCAAAAGCCGACAAGGGGAAGGCCGTGAAGTCGACCGAGGCGCAGTGGCTTGCGGCGCTACGGAAGGAGCGAGCCATCTCCCCCCCATGCTCGGCGCGAAGGAGCTGCGGGAGTACTATTACCTCTTCTGGTCGACGGAGACGCGAGCTCACCCGCGGACCAAGGTGCTCCCGGCCACTGCTCACAAGACGGCTCCGGACGGGTATCCCTTCTTTGCCGTATTCTTCTACTGCGGGCTCTGCCCGCCCTTTTCCGAATTCTTCTGTGACATCATGAACACCTATGGCCTTTGCCTCCTTGATTGCACCCCCAACGCCGTCCTCGCCATGGCAGTTTTCGCACACCTTTGCGAAAATTTTGTCGGAGTCCACCCAAACGTAGCTCTATTCCGTCATTTCTTTATT
Source organism: Triticum monococcum (assembly GCA_034509565.1). NCBI lineage: Eukaryota > Viridiplantae > Streptophyta > Magnoliopsida > Poales > Poaceae > Triticum > Triticum monococcum. Next base: position 181,412,668 of record CM067843.1, on the reverse strand, counting down.
CCCCGGGTAGAGAGAGGAGAGCCCTTATCCGGCGGAATCGCTTGGGTTTCAAGGACCGGCAAGAAAGATTCGTATCTGGAGGGCGAGCTCCGCGGCAAGTGGGAGGAGTGGAGGGCAAATTGGTGCTGGATTGCCGAGGAGAGCCCGCAGCCATTCACCGCCCGGCGCCAAGCAGCAGCAGTACGCGGCAGCGACTGGAGCGACGTGGCCCCGGAAGACAGTAGGCTGAAGATTGCCATCACTAGGATCCAGCGCCTCAGGCTTGCCGGACTTACTATAGGCACCGTTGGCACAGACTTTCTTCGCCACCGCATCGCCCCCTGCAGGAATGGAGGAGGCCTGCCTGGGAGTTCAAGAACGCGGCAGATATCATGAGGCTGCGCCCGGGCCTCAACTACAATTTCACTGTCCTTGAGCTCAACGGAATGCTGCAGGAGCTCTTCAAGTATGATTCAGATCACCCCGAAGTCTTTAGGTTGCCGCAGGGTGTCGTCCCGTTGTGCAATAATTCTGCGCTCGACCGCATCAGGGCAATGATGCCGCTGTGCGACTCGCACGGACTCGTGCCCACTTGGCAAGAGCCCGAAGACGAGGTCGTGCAGCAGTACTTCGACAACCTGGTAGAGGTGCCAATCCGCGCCAACGAGAAGGACGGCCTCATCCGCGACACCACCGAGGCGGAGTTGGCGTACATCGCCACCAGGTTGGTAGAGGCGGCGGCAGCAGCGGCGGCAGGCGAATTCGGGTTTACTTTGGAGGAGGCAGCAGCAGCAGAGGCGGAAAACCGTGCCGAGCGAGAGGAGTTCACCAGCAAGAAAGAGCTTGCCCGGATAGAGGAGCTTGCCGGCAAGGAAGATCTTGCCGGGCATGACGCTGAGCCGAGCGAGCCCGCCGAGGATGCGAGCGGCTCGTTGGAGATCGACTCCTCCTCCACTTCGTCCTCAGGCAGGACGCCGCCAGCAGCGCCTCCGTCTCCACCAAAAAGGCGTCTCTGCAAGGCCGGGGATGTAGCGAGGCGGCAAGCGAGCCGGCAGTCACCGTGCCGCACGACGCGCTCCACCGCGGCAAGCACCGTTGCCGCGGGAGCGCCCCATGCTGCTGCTGCAACTGGAGCGGGGTCTTCTCGAACTGCCGCTTCTGCTCCCGCCAAGCGACCAAGGGAGCCTACTCCTCCACCTTCCCGCGTCGGACGTGAGCCAGATTTCGACTTCTCCGCGTTCAGCTCCGACGAGGAAGAAGAAGAAGAGTATGTTTTTCTTATTGTACTTGCAGTTCTTCAATCTTTACTGTTTCTTGTCTTGTATCTCATTTGCTTCGATCCGAACTCATTCCTTCTTAGGACTCTGGCTCAGAGAGCGGCAAAGAGAGCCAAGGCCCCGGTGATTGTCATCGAGGACGAGCCCACCGCATCAGCAGGGGACGTGCCCGGGATAACCTTGCCGGACCCGACGACTGATCTCCAGAGCAGCCCCCAGTGTAAGTATCTTCCTTGCTTTCCGCTGTCGGGCGCACATGGAGATCCTTGCTTTGCTGATATCTGTTTGGTGACTTGTACAGGAGTGGAGCAGCCTCAACAGGAGCGCCCGGAGGCCGCCCCCGAAGCGCCAAGGGAGAGTCCTCCGGCAAGGGAGAGGTCTCCGACAAGGGAGAGCTCTCCGGCGAGGGAGGAGGCTCCGACAAGGGAGGAGCCCCCTGCAAGGGAGGGGTCTCCGGCAAAGGGCAGCGCCAGTGACCCCCCGGCGATGGAGACCACTACTGCCGAGCCTGGCACAGGTAATTTCCTTACTTCAAACTCCCCTTGGGCTCTTTTTCTTTTGATCTCCTTCTTGGATTTTGCTTGAATTTTGCTTGAATCTTCTCCCCTCTTCCGGCTGTTAGATCCATCTGGTATAGAGCCGATGAAGACTAAAGTCACCACCGACGATGCTGTTGCCGCTGAGGAAGCGGCCGGCGCCGGCGAGCCCGCCGGCGAGGAGGCCGCCAGGGCTGCCGCCGCGGAAGCGGGCGGGGAGTCTGGCGGTCGTACTGACGGCCCGGAGGCCGCAGGAGCGCCGGGCGCTGCTCCGACCGCCGACTCCTCCGCCACTGCTGCCGCGCCAGGCTCCGAAGAGCCCCAGCCCGGTGTCTACCTGAAGGCCGGCGACGATGTCTTCATCAACCTCCCCTGGGCGTCGAGCTCCAGGGCGCCGGTCGAAGGAGAAATGTTTGACGGAGAAGTGCTTGCCTCTGCCGGGCTGAAGCTGGTCGACGCGCCAAGCAGCAGCAACAGCGAACCCGAAGAGGAGGGTCTGCTACGGAAGTTGGTGGTGCTCTACCGCGCCCGGCAGGCCAAGCTGGAGTCCCGCGAAGCACTCGTCGCGAAGGCGGGGGCTGACATTGAGAAACGCGCGGAGGAGCTCCGGGGCGCCAACTAGGAAGCTCTCCGTTCCCTGGCAAAGGAGCAGGAGCAACTTGCCGAAGCGCAGCAAGCCTTCCTTCTCAAGAAGGCTGACATCGAAGAATGCCAACAGCTTGCCGCGGAGAAGTTGTCTTCGCAGGAGGGTGACTTGGCGCAGTGGAAGGTCAACCTCGACAGCCACGAGGAGGAGCTTGCCGCGCGCGAGCGAGCAGTTGGCGGAGCCCTCAAGCAAGCCGAAGACGCCACCGCAGCTGCCGAGGCCGCCAAGACTGAGCTGGAGCTGAAGGTGGTGCAGCTATAGGCGGGTCTCAAGGCGAGCGGCGATGAGCTTGCCGCGCTCAAGCTTGAGCGGGAGAAGGACGCCAACAGCTATTCGGAACTGCAGGCCCTTCTCGCCGAGAAGGGCAAGCAACTGGACGCCGCCAGGAACTCCAACGCTGATCTCGAAGTGAAGCTGGCGGCTCTGACCAAATCTCTGGATGGCGCCAAGGAGCAGGAGACGGCCCTAAAGGAGGAAGTCAAGACCGGCAAGGTGCTGCTGGCGAATGCTGCTGCCGCCCAGAAGACTCTGTCGGAGAACGTGGAGCACTGGACGGAGGGTCTGGTGAACGTCGCCGCCGACATCGACAAGGAGTTGGCGCAGCTGGGGATGGTGGATCTCGGGTATCCATCCGACGAGAACCTCCAACCCAGCGCCAAGCTCACCTTGTTCTTCAAGGGCGTGGCGACGGCACTCCGGCGACTCCGGGAAGGGATCCCGAAGCAACTTGCCGGCGAGTCGCGCAAGATCTACGCGGGAGCTCTTCAGAAGGTGCTGATGAAGGTGGCGTTCCGCAATCCGGGTCTCCGCCTCACCAACATCCTTAGGAGCTTGCCGCCGGATGCTGATCTGGAGGAGCTCAAGGCCCTTGTCGCACCTATAGTGGACAGGGTGAGCGGAATCAAGAGGGTCGAGGGTGACCGCGTAGACTAGGCCATCCATCTTCTTCCTTCCTTGTCGCTGTTAATTATGTTATGAAAAACAGTCTGTTAGAGCTGTGACAAGTTATTTTGTAATATACTCTATTCTGGGTAGTAATTGCTATGTTATTTCCTTTACTTGATTCCTTCCTTTGTATGCTTTTACCCTACACTTTTTAGGGAACTTGCCGGCGTAGGCACCTTTACCGCGAGCGCTGAGTGCGGAACGTCAGCAGCCTGCTAGCGGTGCCGTAGCCGACAAGAAACCTTGTCGCGGCTAGTCGCAGCTCACTTAAGTTGTTGAGCGGACTCGAAACAACAGTAAGGGTGCAACTAGCTACGAGTTGGTTCCTCCGCGCACAGGTTTTCCATACAAAGCACGGTCGTTCAAGGAAAATAACTTAAAAATTTAAAGGAAATCTGATTGCTCAGACTTTGGCAACTTATCTTTTTTGTTACTTGCTTCCCGACAAGGCGAAACCTTCTTGAACGACGCCTGGTCCATACCGTATCTTCTCCCTCCCCCCCCGGCAAACTTGTGCGCGAGGGAACCTCCTTTTCCTTGCGAAAAAGAAAGAGGACGAAATAACAATATGGAGCTTTATGGCTTGTTATTGCTTACCGGGGGTAAGTGCTGCACAAAATGTCAGATAATACATGCAAGATTTAAAAAGCATGAAATCGACAAGGTGTGCTGAGCACATAATCTTTATGCACGGGATCTATGCCCGGCTTTGTACAAAGGATTACATGCAACAGCGGCAAGACTTGTACAAAAGGTGGTTGCCGGAACAGGTTCCGGCAACCACGCCCTACGGGTAAAACTTGTGAAGATGTTCAATATTCCAGGAGTTGCTCACTGGTATGCCACCTTCGGTCTCAAGGTGGACAGCGCCAGGCCTAGTGACTCGTTTCACCCGGTAAGGGCCTTCCCACTTCGGCGTCAACTTGTTGGAATTATTGGCGGATTGAACGCGCCGAAGAACAAGGTCGCCTTCCTCGAAACTTTTGGCGTTAACTTTGCGGCTATGGTAGCGACGCAAAGCTTGCTGATAGCGAGCGGCTCGCACAGCAGCCTGAAGACGGTCTTCCTCAAGGAGCAGCGCGTTGTCTTGTCGCAGCTGCTCTTGCTCAAGCTCATCGTAAGCGAGCACTCGAGGCGACCCATATACGAGTTCTGTGGGGAGAACTGCCTCTGCTCCATAGACTAGAGCAAAAGGTGTCTGGCCAGTGGCTCGATTTGGCGTCGTCCTGATCGACCAAAGAACCACCGGCAGCTCCTCGATCCAGTTTCTTCCGCACTTGTGCAGCCTGTCGAAAGTTCTGGTCTTGAGCCCGCGCAGCACTTCAGCATTTTCCCTCTCCGCTTGACCGTTGCTTCTCGGGTGAGCAACAGAAGCGAAGCAGACCTTGGCGCCAAGATCTTGGACATACTGCATGAAGGTGCGGCTCGTAAATTGCGTACCGTTGTCGGTGATTATCCTGTTAGGGATCCCGAAACGGCAAACAATCGACCTGAAGAACTTGACTGCTGACTGTGCTGTAACCTTCCTCGCTGGTTCCACTTCCGGCCACTTTGTGAACTTGTCGATCGCAACGTACAAGTACTCAAAGCCCCCGACAGCTCGGGGAAAGGGGCCGAGGATGTCGAGCCCCCATACCGAAAATGGCCAGGATAAAGGGATCGTCTGGAGAGCTTGAGCTGGCTGGTGTATCTGCTTGGAATGAAACTGGCACGCTTCACACTTGGTTACTTGTGTAGTTGCATCCTGGAGGGCTGTCGGCCAGAAGAAGCCTTGCCGGAATGCTTTTCCGACAAGGGCTCTTGCGCCAATGTGGTGACCACATATGCCTCCATGTATTTCTGCCAACAGCTTTTGTCCATCTTCCCGGGAATACACTTCAATTTCACACCGTTGAGTCTTCTTCTGCACAGTGTGTTATCGACAAACTGGTACATACTAGACTGCCAGGCTACTCTTTCCGCTTCTTCTTGCTCTTCGGGAAGTTCTCCTGTCTGAAGGAAACGGACAATCTGCTGCGCCCATGTTGGAGCCTGTGGCTCGACAACAAGGACTAAAGGCACATCTGCTGCTGCGGGAACATCCGCTTCTACGGCAAGAGCATGCGGCTCTGCCGGAGCAGAACTTGTCGGGAGTGTCTGCTTCAATGGTACAAACCATAGGGCTTGCCATAGCAGACTGCTCCTCAGCATTCTTGGTGTTGATCTTGGGGATCTTTTTGACGGCGGCTTCGGGAAGCTCTTCCGGAAAATAGTCGCCAGAAATCAACTTCCTCTTTTTGCTCTGTCTAGTTGACGGTGTTACGGACGGCTGAGTCAATTTGAGCACAAAAATCCCTGGTTCCACAGGTAACTTGAGTGCGGCGCACTTTGACAGGCTATCGGCAATATCATTCTGAGCTCTTGGGACATGCTCCATCTGTAGGCCGTCAAAGTGTTCTTCTAGCTTTCTCACTTCGTCAACGTAAGCTTCCATTAATGGACTTTGATAATTCTTGTTCACTTGGCGGACGACAAGCTGCGAGTCACCCCTGACAATGAGCTTCTTAATCCCAAGTTCTGTCGCGATCCTGAGACCGGCAAGCAAGCCTTCATACTCTGCAGTATTGTTTGTCGCTTGCTCCTTGGGAAAGTGCATCTGGACTATGTACTTGAGGTGCTCTCCGGTGGGTGCGACAAGCAGCACGCCAACACCGGCGCCTTGCAGCGAGAAGGCACCGTCAAAGTACATGAGCCACTCTTTGTTTGTTTCCTTGACGGGGATGCTCGTCTCTGGAATTTCTTCATCTGGAGTTGGCGTCGACTCTGCTATGAACTCTGCCAATGCTCTACTTTGGATTGTTGATGTACTCTCAAATTTGAGGCCAAAGCTTGACAGTTCCAGTGCCCACTCGACAATCCTGCCTGTTGCTTCTGGATTTTGCAATATCCTCTTCAGCGGAAAGCGAGTGACAACTGTGATCTCATGTGCTTGGAAGTAATGGCGCAGCTTTCTCGAGGCCATGAGAAGGCCGAAAAGCAACTTCTGCACACCAGAGTACCTTGACCTAGCCCCCTGCAAAAGGGAACTGACAAAGTAAACTGGGCGCTGCACCATCTTCTTCTGTATCTCCTCTTGCATCTGCGCAGATCCATGCTTGTCGAGACCAGAGCTTGTCGGGGAAGCCCCCTGCTTGTCGCTGGATGTGCTTGCCGCGGTTGCTAGCTCGTCATCTGCCTCCCTCTCCGCTACTAACGCAGCACTAACCACTTGATTGGTTGCCGCTATGTACAGCAGTAACTTCTCTTGCGGCTTAGGTGCGACAAGTGTTGGACTGGAGGACAGGTATATCTTCAAGTCCTGCAGCGCAGCCTCCGCTTCCGGAGTCCATTTCATTGGACCTGCCTTTTTCAAAATATTGAAAAACGGCAGGGTGCGCTCAGCAGACCGAGAGATAAACCTGCTGAGAGGAGCCACGCAACCGGCAAGCTTCCGTACATCCTTGACGCGTTTTGGTGCTTTGATCTGCTCGATGGCCTTGATCTTGTCGGGATTGGCTTCAATTCCTCGCCGAGACACAAAGAACCCGAGAAGCTTGCCGGAAGGAACTCCAAACACACACTTCTCGGGGTTGAGCTTGAGGTTGATCTTGCGCAGATTTGAAAAAGTCTCTTCTAAATCTTGGATCAGAGTTGCCCTATCCTTGCTCTTGACCACTATATCATCCATGTAGGCCTCCACATTTCTGTGTATTTGCGGCTTGAGAGCGACATGGACTACTCTGGCAAATGTTGAGCTAGCATTCTTTAATCCAAAAGGCATCCGTATGAAATAGTACGTGCCACATGGAGTAATGAATGCGGTTTTCTCCTCATCCTCTTCTGCCATGAAGATCTGATGGTATCCTGAATATGCGTCAAGAAATGAAAGCAAATCACATCCGGCTGTGGAGTCAACAATCTGGTCAATGCGTGGCAAGGGAGATGGATCTTTGGGACAAGCTTTATTAAAATCAGTAAAGTCAATACAAAGCCTCCATTTTCCATTCGCCTTGCGCACGACTACAGGATTGGCCAACCACGTGGGATGGAGCACTCCTCTGACAAGGCCTGCTGCTTCCAATTTCTTGATTTCTTCTGCTATGAACTCTTGGCGCTCCACTGCTTGTTTCCTGACCTTCTGCTTGACGAGCCGCGCATGAGGACAAACGGCAAGATGGTGCTCAATTACTTTCCTGGGAACACCGGGGATGTCAGACGGTTGCCACGCAAACACGTCGACGTTCGCCCGCAGGAAAGCAATGAGCGCGCTTTCCTATTTAGAGTCAAGCGTGGCACTGATGGTGAAGGTACCACCAGTGCCGTCCTCCTTGGCGGACACCCTCTTGGTATGTGGTGGAGCTGCCATAGCCTTCTTACACTTGCCGGTGGTGCTCGATGGTGCGTCCTCGACGGCAGCGCATCACTCCAAAGAGGTGCACTTGCCGGAGTGGGCATCGGAGCTCTTGCCGGACCTTGTCTTCTTCTCCCCCCCGGGAGCTTCAGCGGCAAGTGTGTTGCGATCTGTCGCGGCTGTTGCTTCCCGGTAGATCTTGTCGGCGCAGATAAGGGCATCCTTCTTGTCTCCAGGGACAGAGATGGCGCTTATCGGGCCTGGCATCTTGAGCAAGTTGTATGCATAGTGAGAGGCTGCCATTAACTTGGCGAGTGTTGGACGGCCAAGTATGCCATTGTAAGGCAATGGGAAATCGGCAACGTCAAAAGTGACCCTCTCAGTCCTGAAGTTCATTTCGCTGCCAAATGTTACCAGCAACGTGACCTTCCCTTTTGGCTTGCTCCTTCCCGGGTTAATTCCTTGGAATGTACCGGTCTCTTCGAGCTCGCTGTCAGGGATCTGGAGTTTCTGGAGCACAGCGGAGGAGATCAGGTTCAAGTCGGCCCTGCCGTCAACTAACATCTTAGGGACCTTGAGGTTGCAGATTGTCGGTGAAACCAACAATGGCAAGCACCCGACCGCAGTTGTGCGATCAGGGTGGTCCTCAATATCAAAGATGATAGGCGTGCTGGACCATTTCAGAAGCTTGCGCGATTCGACAGGTGGTTCTGCCGCATTAACTTCCCACGCCCACTGTTTGAGCTGGCGGTGTGAAGTATGCAGAGAAGCACCGCCGTCAACGCACAAAACCTCTATGGCTTTCTAGAACTCCTGCTCACTGGTCTCGGCATCATCCATGTCTTCGTCGTCGTCATCGTCTTCATCCTTGTCGTGGCCCCGGGGAGGTCTGTCTCCTTGCCGCTGCTTGGCCTTGCCGCGGCGTCCTCCCCGGCCAGCGCGCTTCTTGCCGGCCTCTCCACCGCCTCCTTGGGCTCTCTCCTTGTCGCGCCGCTCATACTCAGCTTTTTGTTGCTGGACAAGCTGCTCGACCTTCTTGCAGCTCTGGAGATCATGGCCCTTGGTGCGGTGGATCTTGCAGTACTGCTTGTCGGAGCCGTCCTGCTTGTCAGCGGCCGCCACAGCTTGGCAGTTGGTGCATGCGGCAACCTCCTTGCCGGAGCTGCCAACTTTGGCTTGCTTGGCGCCACCGTCGTTGCCGGACTGCTCAACGACTAGTACCTCTTTGCCTTTCTTCTTCCTGTTGCGCCTCCGGTTTTTCTTTGTCGGGGCAGCATCTTCGCTGTCAGATCCTCCTGCTCCAGTATTCTCTCCGGGGAGTTTCCTCCCTTCTTCAGCGCGTGCACACTTGTTGGCCAGGGCGTACAGCTCGCTGACGTCTCTGATCCTGCTCATCGCCATCTCCTCCCGCATCCTGCGATTACGTACGTTCTGATGGAACACGCTGATAACCACAGCAGGGTGGATGTCTGGGATGTTGCGCTGTACACGGCTGAATCTCTGAATATACTTGCGCAGGGGCTCTCCTTCCTTCTGGGCAAGCAGGTGAAGGTCACTCTCTTGGCCATGGGGTTTGTGGTCGCCTGTAAAGGCGCCGACAAACTGATGGCACAAGTCCGCCCAAGAGGATATGGAGTTGTCCGGCAAGTGCATGAGCCAGGACCTGACGTCGGGCTTGAGCACCAGCGGGAAGTAGTTGGCAAGGACCTTGTCGTCTCTCCCCCCGGCAGCTTGCACCGCAATGGTGTAGATGCTGAGGAACTCCGAAGGGTGTGACTTGCCGTCGTACTTCTCCGTTACGTCTGGCTTGAAATGCTTCTGGCTGGGCCACTGGACTTGCCGCAGCTCACGGGTAAACGCAGGGCAACCTACCGCGTACGGCAGGCTCGCCTGGTTCCCCTGGCACATGCATATCGACAGAGGGCCCAGCGCGCAGGTCTGATTGACGCCGCGCTTCTCTTCGGTGCTCGATGCGTGTTCGAGCGTCTTCTTGCTGTCGTTCATGAAGAACTTGGCGCTGATCACGACGAGCTCGTGGATCTGATGACGCGGTGGAGTCGTTGTCGAGGTGGATCCGGCGAGTCGGCGATCTTGGCCTTCGGGGCGGGGAGTGCATAGTGGTTGTACCCCCGCCGGTCTTGTCGCCACCGGCTTGCGCCTGGCTGACTTGCCGCGGCAGCGAAGTACTCGGCTACCGTGGACTGTCACTGTTGGCGAAGCCGATAAGGCTCTGAATGGTGGCCCTCCAGTCGTCGATCTTGTCTGGCGCTGGAGGGTAGTCTAGAAGCAGTTGGGCCCGTGCCAATGCTTCTACCGGAGTGGCGGGCGGCGGCGGCGAACGGTGCGAGGAACGGGATATGCTCGGACTTCTAACTACATTAGAAGGAGAAATATCCCGTCCAAGCGACCGTGCCATGCTCGCGCCAGCATGTTGGCGTGCATGCTGGTCTTGAGCACTCCGGGATCCGCCAGCTTGATCTTGGCCTAGCAAACGTATGGTACCATGAGTACCATGACGCTGCTGGTCCCGCGCCTCCTGAGATGGGCGCGGTGCGTGTACGGACGCCGAGGTCTTGGAGTGCGCTCGGTCGTTGTGGGAGCCGACCACGCCGCCGATGTGCAGCGCAGTCTTGTCCTTGGACCTGGCAGCACCATGAGCCCCCTCATCGGCGCCCGTTCTTCCGCTGGCGTCTACTCCACCAGCCGTTCGCTCCGGCGATGGTGGGCTCGGTGCAGATGGAGCAGCTGCCTCCGAAGCCTTCTTCTTCGGCGGCATGTTGATGAAGATGATGAAGATTTGGGTCGTGCGAACGCCGGATCAGATTCACACAGCCTCGACGCACCCCCTACCTGGCGCGCCAAAGATGTCAGGGGTGACTGATCCCTCGGACACCTATGGGACCACGACGGAGCGAGGCCCCTTTCGGTTCGGCAGGGGGCGGAGAGAGCACGAAGAGCAGATCGAGGCGAAACACACGAGCACGCGATCAGTTTACCCAGGTTCGGGCCGCACGGATGCGTAAAACCCTACTCCTGCTTGTGGTTTGTATTATGTTCTTGCTCGGGAGCGATGAATGCTACAGTACGCTCCAGTGGCTAGCGAGACCGAGCGCGAGAAGGATCGTCCGACCCCCTCTACGTTGCACATGGGCCTCCTTTTATATGTCTAAGGGGTCACCGACAGGTGGCAACATAGATGAGGGTAAAAATGTAAAAAGGCATGCGGTTGGCACCGCCGCCTACAACAGTGTTATCGTACCTAACCCTGACGGCAGGGGACAAAGGCATTAAATGCCTGTCTGTGTCGCCCTAGACGGTGCAGAAAGGGACCGCTAGGGACGCCATTGCTTGCCACGATGGCTATCTTGTCAGCGCCGCTTGCCACCGTGTACCTTTGGCTGCACAGCCTTCCACCACGTACGCCTGGAAGGGTCCCAGAGCGACACATTGGTGGATGTGCTGGAGCGCAGGTACAGGATGGAAGCTTGCCGCGGCAAGCGCCTTGCCGCGGTTGTTATCTTGTTGCATCCGGGAGCTTATCGCTCACCGGGCCTTGCCGGGACGTATGGTGTGTTGCGGCAAGTTTCCTTGAGATGCTTTGGTTGGCTTTCCCGGCAAGCTCCTCTTGCCGGGGTCTTGTCTTCTTCCCGGCAAGCTCCTCTCGCCGGGGTCTTGGATACTTTGTTCTTGAATGGCTCCAAAGGAACCGTAGAGGATCTTGGCGGTCACCCGGCAAGCCTTGCCGCGGGACGCTGCGACTGCCCGTGCACAAGTTCGGGATACTAAGGTACCCCTACTTTAGTACACCGACAGCCGGGATGATGAAGATGGCCACCGGAGAGGGATTCCACCCTCCGGCAGGGTGCCGAAACGGGTCTAGATTGGTTTTTGGTGGCTACAGAGGTTTGCGGCGGCGGAAATCCCGATCTAGGTTGTGTTCTGGAAGTTTGGGTATATATAAGAGGTGTTGGCATCGGGGACAAGTCACGTGGGTCTCCTAGGCGGCCACGAGGTAGGGGGCGCGCCCCCACCCTCGTGGTGGCCTCAAGACTCTTCTGGCCCATCCCCGGTACTCCGTGGGCTTCTTCTGGTCCAAAAATAATCTTCGTGAAATTTCAGGTCAATTGGACTCTGTTTGGTTTTCCTTTTCTACGATACTCAAAAATAAGGAAAAAACAGAAACTGGCACAGGGCTCTAGGTTAATAGGTTAGTCCCAAAAATCATAAAAAATAGCATATAAAACATCCAAGGTTGATAATATAATAGCATGGAACAATAAAAAATTATAGATACGTTGGAGACATATCAAGCATCCCTAACCTTAATTCCTGCTCGTCCTAGAGTAGGTAAATGATCAAAACAGAATTTTTTATGTGGAATGCTACCTAACATATTTATCCATGTAATTCTCTTTATTGTGGCAAGAATATTCAGATCCGAAAGATTCAAGACAAAAGTTTAATATTGACATAAAAATAATAATACTTCAAGCATACTAACAAAGTAATCATGTCTTCTCAAAATAACATGGCCAAAGAAAGTTATCCCTACAAAATCATATAGTCTGGCTATGCTCTGTCTTCACCACACAAAATATTTAAATCATGCACAACCCCGATGACAAGCCAAGCAATTGTTTCATACTTTTGATGTTCTCAAACTTTTTCAATCTTCACGCAATACATGAGCGTGAGCCATGCACACAACACTATAGGTGGAATAGAATGGTGGTTGTGGAGAAGACAAAAAGGAGAAGATAGTCTCACACCAACTAGGTGTATCAACGGGCTATGGTGATGACCATCAATAGATATCAATGTGAGTGAGTAGGGATTGCCATGCAACTGATGCACTAGAGCTATAAGTGTATGAAAGCTCAAAAAGAAACTAAGTGGGTGTGCATCCAACTCGCTTGCTCACGAAGACCTAGGGCATTTTGAGGAAGCCCATCATTGGAATATACAAGCCAAGTTCTATAATGAAATATTCCCACTAGTATATGAAAGGGACAACATAGGAGACTCTCTATCATGAAGATCATGGCGCTACTTTGAAGCACAAGTGTGGTAAAAGGATAGTAGCATTGCCCCTTCTCTCTTTTTCTCTCATTTTTTGTTTTTTTTGGGCCTTCTCTTTTTTATGGCCTCTTTTCTCTCTTTTTTTCATCCGGAGTCTCATCCCGACTTGTGGGGGAATCATAGTATCCATCATCCTTTCCTCACATGGGACAATCCTCTAATAATGATGACCATCACACTTTTATTTACTTACAACTCAAGAATTACAACTTGATACTTAGAACAAAATATGACTCTATATAAATGCCTCCGGCAGTGTACCGGGATGTGCAATGAATAAGGAGTGACATATATGAAAGAATTATGAACAGTGGCTTTGCCACAAATACGATGTCAACTAAATGATCATGCAAAGCAATATGACAATGATGAAGCGTGTCATAATAAATGGAACGGTGGAAAGTTGCATGGCAATATATCTCGGAATGGCTATGGAAATGCCATAATAGGTAGGTATGGTGGCTGTTTTGAGGAAGGTAATGGTGGGTGTATGGTACCGGCGAAAGTTGTGCGGCACAAGAGAGGCTAGCAATGGTGGAAGGGTGAGAGTGCGTATAATCCATGGACTCAACATTAGTCATAAAGTACTCACATACTTATTGCAAAAATCTATTAGTTATCAAAACAAAGTACTACGCGCATGATCCTAGGGGGATAGATTGGTAGGAAAAGACCATCACTCGTCCCCGACCGCCACTCATAAGGAATACAATCAAAAAAATAAATCATGCTCCGACTTCATCACATAACGGTTCACCATACATGCATGCTACGGGAATCACAAACTTTAACACAAGTATCTCTCAAATTCACCACTACTCAACTAGCATGACTCTAATATCACCATCTTCATATCTCAAAACAATCATCAAGTATCAAACTTCTCATAGTATTCAATGCACTCTATATGGAAGTTTTTATTATACCCATCTTGAATGCCCATCATATTAGGACTAATTTTATAACCAAAGAAAATTATCATGATGTTCTAAAATACTCTCAAAACAATATAAGTGAAGCATGGGAGTTTATCTATTTCTTCAAAATAAAACCACCGTCGTGCTCTAAAAAGATATAATTGAAGCACTAGAGCAAACGACAAACTACTCCAAACGATGTAAGCGAAGCACGGTGAGTAGTTGAATAATTACGCAACTATGTGAAGACTCTCTAACATTTAATAATTTCAGATCTTTGTATTTTATTCAAACATCAAGCAAAATAAAATAAATTGACGCTCCAAGCAAAACACATATCATGTGGTGAATAAAAATATAGCTCCAAGTAAAGTTACCGATGAACATAGACGAAAGAGGGGATGCCATCCGGGGCATCCCCAAGCTTAGGCTCTTGTTTGTCCTTGAATATTACATTGATTTGTCTTGGGCATCCCCAAGCTTAGGCTCTTGCCATTCCTTATTCCATAGTCCATCGAATCTTTACCCAAAACTTGAAAACTTCACAACACAAAACTTAACAGAAAACTCGTACGCTCCGTTAGTATAAGAAAATAAATCACCACTTAGGTATTGTTGTGAACTCATTCTAAATTCATATCGGTGTAATATCTACAGTATTCCAACTTCTCTATGGCTCATACCCTCCGATACTACTCATAGCTTAATCAAAATAAGCAAACAACACAATGAAAACAGAATCTGTGAAAAACAGAACAATCTGTAGTAATCTGTAGGTTTCGAATACTTCTGTAATCCCACAAATTCTGAAATAAATTGGTGGACATGAGGAATTTTTCTAGTAATCATCTGCAAAAAGAATCAACCTAATCTCACTCTCCAGTAAAAAATGGCAGCTAATCTCGTGAGTGCTAAAGTTTCTGTTTTTTACAGCAAGATCGCAAAGACTTCCCCCAAGTCTTCCCCAAGGTTCTACTTAGCAAAAACACTAATTAAAAACATAAAACCACATCTAAACAGAAGCTAGATGAATTATTTATTACTAAACATGATAAAAATCAAAGAACAAAAATAAAATTGGGTTGCTTCCCAACAAGCGCTATCGTTTAACGCCCCTAGCTAGGCATGATGATTTCAATGATGCTCACATAGAATATAAGAATTGAAACATAAAGAGAGCATCATGAAGAATATGATTAGAACATTTAAGTCTAACCCACTTCCTATGCATAGGGATTTTGTGAGAAAACGACTTGTGCGAACAAGAATCAACTTGCATAGGAAGGTAAAGCAAGCATAACTTCAAGATTTTCAACACATAGAGAGGAAACTTGATATTATTGCAATATGTAAAAGCACATGTTCCTCTCTCATAGTAATTTTTAGTAGCATCATGAATGAATTAAACAATATAACCATCACATAAAGCATTATTTTCATGATCAATAAGCATAGAAAATTTATTACTCTCCACATAAGCAAATCTATTCTCATCAATAGTAGTGGGAGCAAACTCAACGAAATAACTATCATGTGAGGCACAATCCAATTGAAAATTAAAATCATGATGACAAGTTTCATTGATATCATTACTCTTTATAGCATCCAAGTCATCACAATAATCATCATAGATAGCAACTTTGTTCTCATAATCAATTGGAACCTCTTCCGAAATAGTGGATTCATCACTAAATAAAGTCATGACCTCTCCAAATCCACTTTCATAATTATCCCAATAAGATTCAACACCCTCCAAAATAGTGGGATCGTTACTTCCTAAAGTTGACACTCTTCCAAACCCGCTTTCATCAATATAATCATCATAAATAGGAGGCATGCTATCATCAAAATAAATTTTCTCATCAAAACTTGGGGGACAAAAAATATAAACTTCATCAAACATAGCATCCCCAAGCTTGTGGCTTTGCATATCGTTAGCATCATGGATATTCAAAGAATTCATACTAGTAACATTGAAATCATGCTCATCATACAAAGATTTAGTGCCAAACATTCTAATGCATTCTTCTACCAACAATCTGGCACAATTATCGGAATCCTTATTTTCACGAAAGACATTGAAAAGATGAAGCATATGAGGCAACCTTAGTTCCATTTTTTGTAGTTTTCTTTTATAGACTGAACTAGGACTACTAGGGAAAACCTTATACACAGAACTTTAGCAGTAGCGCGGGTTAAAGAAGCACGGTGGTGCTAAGTAGCAGTAGCGCGCCTGTGCAAACCGCGCTGCAGATAAAGTTTTAGCAGTAGCACGTCTTGTTCTAAACACGTTACTACTAAAATTCCCACAGCTTAGTCGATAGGCTACACATAGTAGTAGCGACCTATATCGAACCACGCTACCGCTACTTTCTCTGTAGCAGTGCGTTTTAATCTAAACTCGCTACTGCTAAAGGATATAAAATTAAATGGAAAGCAAATAGAAAGGTAATTGAAAATGAAAGAAATAGAATAAGGTGAAAGGAAAAAAATAAAATGTGAAGAAAACTAAATGGAAAAGAGGAAAAAGAGAAAGGAGTAGCAGTAGCATGTATCCCAGAACGCGCTCTAGCTAACGTAGCAGTAGCGCGCTTTCTAGAACGCACTACTGCTACTTCTGACTTAACCACTGGGTTCGTCCTTCCCCACGGCAACTTCCCCCAAATCCAGCTCTCCACTCTCGCCGCCGCTGCCGCCCGTCGGCCGCCGCGCGCTCTCGGCACACCCTCTACGCCGCCCCCGACCCCATATTCAACGACGCCCCCGACCCCGACCTCAACACCGCCCTAGACGCCGCCCCTGACCCCGAGCTCGACGCCACCATCCGCCGCGCGCCCGAGCCCCGACCCCGACCTCGACGCCGCCTGCCCCTCCCTCGTCGCAGGCACCTGAGGTGATTACGCCTGCTCCTCCCTATCCCCTACCTCTGCCTAGGGTTTCTTTATATTTTAGTTGCATCAAATTAGTTAGGGTTCATGTAAGGGTGGAAACGAATCGGATGCGGATGCGGCTCAAATGAGTTAGGGTTCATGTAAGGGTGGAAACGAATCAAATTTCTAAGATGAATCATAAAACGAGTAAAATTTGACCACTTATTTCACTTTATAGTTGGATAATTGGAATATCCGCTACCACTTTCCACCCCTAGCTTCATCAAATTAGATGGTAATTAGGGCAGTAGTTCCTAGGTACTAATTAGTTAGTAAGAACTAGGTACTAATTAGGTACTAGTTTATTTTTATTTATAGTAAGTTTATTTTTAATAATAACTAGTTGAATTAATAGAACTAGTTAGTAAGAACTTGTTGCTATTTTTTTAGTTAAAGCAATTTTTCCCGCATCGACGTGGACAATGCCTATCCCACATCCTCGTCGTCGAGTCGGCGAAGGACGACACCTGCTTGACTAGATGGGCCATGTCCGGGACTGGGCTCCGCCGGGGTGGTACTGGGAGGCGCTACCTACCGGGGGGCGCATGTTGGTGAGGAGCCAGCCTATTGTAGACCCGAACATTCTTTGGTGGCGGTCACGTGGGCCAGTGACGGTGTGACGCCCCCGATTGGACCGTACACTAATCATACACGTAAACATGTACGATCAAGATCAGGGACTCATGGGAAGATATCACAACACAACTCTACAAATAAAAATAAGTCATACAAGCATCATATTACAAGCCAGGGGCCTCGAGGGCTTGAATACAAGAGCTTGATCATAAACGAGTCAGCGGAAGCAACAATATCTGAGTACAGACATAAGTTAAACAAGTTTGCCTTAAGAAGGCTAGCACCAACTGGGATACAGATCGAAAGAGGCGCATGCCTCCTACCTGGGATCCTCCTAAACTACTCCTGGTCGTCGTCAGTGGGCTACACGTAGTAGTTGGCACCTCCCGAGTAGTAGTAGTCGTCATCGATAGTGGCGTATGGCTCCTGGGCTCCATCGTCTGGTCGCAACAATCGGGTATAGAAAGGGGAAAAAGAGGGAGCAAAGCAACCGTGAGTACTCATCCAAATTACTCGCAAGCAAGGAGCTACACTACATATGTATGCATTGGTATCAAATGGAATAAGGGTATCAGATGTGGATTGAACTGCAGAATGCCGGAATAAGGGGGATAGCTAGTCCTTTCGAAGACTACGCTTCTGGTAACCTCCATCTTGCAGCAGAAGAAGAGAGTAGATGGTAAGTTTGAAGGAAATATGCCCTAGAGGCAATAATAAAGATATTATTTATTTCCTTATATCATGATAAATGTTTATTATTCATGCTAGAATTGTATTAACCGGAAACATAATACATGTGTGAATACATAGACAAACTTAGTGTCACTAGTATGCCTCTACTTGACTAGCTCGTTAATCAAAGATGGTTATGTTTCCTAACCATAAACAAAGTGTTGTTATTTGATTAACGAGGTCACATCATTAGTTGAATGATCTGATTGACATGACCCATTCCATTAGCTTAGCACCCGATCGTTTAGTATGTTGCTATTGCTTTCTTCATGACTTATACATGTTCCTATGACTATGAGATTATGCAACTCCCGTTTACCAAAGGAACACTTTGTGTGCTATCAAACGTCACAACATAACTGGGTGATTATAAAGGAGCTCTACAGGTGTCTCCAAAGGTAGATGTTGGGTTGGCGTATTTCGAGATTAGGATTTGTCACTCCGATTGTCGGAGAGGTATCTCTGGGCCCTCTCGGTAATGCACATCACATAAGCCTTGCAACCATTGCAACTAATGAGTTAGTTGCGGGATGATGTATTACAGAACGAGTAAAGAGACTTGCCGGTAACGAGATTGAACTAGGTATTGGATACCGACGATCGAATCTCGGGCAAGTAACATACCGATGACAAAGGGAACAACGTATGTTGTTATGCGGTCTGACCGATAAAGATCTTCGTAGAATATGTAGGAGCCAATATGGGCATCCAGGTCCCGCTATTGGTTATTGACCAGAGACGTGTCTCGGTCATGTCTACATTGTTCTCAAACCGTAGGGTCCGCACGCTTAACGTTACGATGACCGTTATTATGAGTTTATGCATTTTGATGTACCGAAGTTAGTTCGGAGTCCCGGATGTGATCACGGACATGACGAGGAGTCTCGAAATGGTCGAGACATAAAGAATGATATATTGGACGGCTATATTCGGACACCGGAAGTGTTCCGGGTGATTTCGGAGAAAACCAGAGTACCGGAACCCTCCGGAGAAGTAATGGGCCTTATTGGGCCTTAGGGGAGAGAGAGGGCTGCGGCCTAGGAGGTGGCGCACCCCCCCCCCCCCTCCCCCCCGCACATGGGGAGTCTGAATAGGACTAGGGAAGGGGGCGCGACCCCTCTTTCCCTCTCCCTCTCCCCCTCTTTCCTTCCCCCTTAGGGTTTCCTAATTGTATTAGGAAAGGGGAGTCCTACTCCCACTAGGAGGAGGACTCCCCCTCCCCTTGGCGCGCCCCATAGGGCCGGCCGGCCTCCCCCTTGCTCCTTTATATACGGGGGTAGGGGGGCACCCTAGAACACACAAGTTGATCTTTGAGATTGTTCCTTAGCCGTGTGCGGTGCCCCCTGCCACCATATTCCACCTCGATCATATCGTTGTAGTGCTTAGGTGAAGCCCTGCGTCGGTAGAACATCAAGATCATCACCACGCCGTCGTGCTGACGGAACTCCTCCCCGAAGCTTTGCTGGATCGGAGCCCGGGGATCGTCATCGAGCTGTACATGTGCTAAGAACTCGGAGGTGCCGGAGTAACGGTGCTTGGATCGGTCGGATCGGGAAGAAGACGTACGACTACTTCCTCTACGTTGTGTCAACGCTTCCGTTGTGATCTACAAGGGTATGTAGATCATGCTCTCCCCCTCGTTGCTATGCATCACCATGATCTTGCGTGTGCGTAGGAAATTTTTTGAAATTACTACGTTACCCAACAAAGTTCACCAAGTATCATCGCATAGCATAATCCTAACCGATGATCCTCCCCTCGTCGCCCTGTGAGAGAGCGATCACCGGTTGTACCTGGCACTTGGAAGGGTGTGTTTTATTAAGTATCCGGTTCTAGTTGTCATAAGGTCAAGGTACAACTCCAAGTCGTCCTGTTACCGAAGATCACGGCTATTCGAATAGATTAACTTCCCTGCAGGGGTGCACCACATAACCCAACACGCTCGATCCCATTTGGCCGAACACACTTCCCTGGGTCATGCCCGGCCTCAAAAGATCAACACGCCGTAGCCCAACCTAGGCACAACAGAGAGGTCAGCACGCCGGTCTAAATCCTATGGTGCAGGGGTCTGGGCCCATCGCCCATTGCACACCTGCACGTTGCGTACGCGGCCGACGAGAAGACTAGCCTCCCTTATACAAGAGCAGGCGTTCCAGTCCAACCTGGCGCACGCTGCTCAGTCGCTGACGTCACGAAGGCTTCGGTTGATACCACGATGTCGAGTGCCCATAACTGTCCCCGCGTAGATGGTTAGTGCATATAGGCCAGTAGCCAGACTCAGATCAAATACCAAGATCTCGTTAAGTGTGTTATTTTGAAATAACCGTGAACACCGACCAGGGGCAGGCCCACCTCTCTCCTAGGTGGTCTCTACCTGCCCTGTCGCTTCGCCACAAAGATCCACATAGAGGGCTGTCGGGAAAGTATGTCCTTCCAGCCCCCAATTCGTGAATCAACAGCGGGTACTCCTCGAGCCAACCCGACTTTAGTCATCACATGTATCATGTATAAAGTATATAGTATATACCCGTGATCACCTCCTGAGTGATCACGGCCCGATGGTATAGCATGGCAGACGGACAAGAACGTAGGGCCACTGATGATAAACTATCATCCGATACTAAGCATTAGGATTGCAGGTAAAGGTAACAACAGTAGTAGCAAGGACAGGCTATGCATCAGGATAGGATTAACAGAAAGCAGTAACATGCTACACTACTCTAATGCAAGCAGTATAGAGTAGAGTAGGCGATATATGGTGATCAAGGGGGAGGGCTTGCCTGGTTGCTCTAGCAAGAGAGAGGGGTCGTCAACACCGTAGTCGTACTGGGTAGCAGCAGCGTCGGTCTCGATGTCAAGTGAGAGAAGAGGGGGAAGAAACAATAAATATAATGCAAACAAATGCATGATGATGCATGACATGACAAAGCGTGATGCTAGGTGTGCCCTAACGCGGTACGAGGTGGTACCGGTGAGGAGGGACATCCAGGAAAGTATTCCCGGTGTTTCCCATTTTTGGACAGATGAATCGGAGGGGGAAAGTTGTGTGTTCGCTATGCTAGGCATTCATGGCGGACGAATGGGCTGCGTATCCGGATTTGTCTCGTCGTTCTGAGCAACTTTCATGTTGAAAATAATTTAATCCGAGTTACGGATTAAAAGATATGATTTTCTAAAGATTTTATTAATTTCTGGAATTTAATTAATTATTTAATTTAATTCAAAATTAGATTTATGACATCAGCATGGTGTCATGCTGACGTCAGCAGTCAACAAGGGTTGACTGGTCAACCTGACCAGTGGGTCCCACTGGTTAGTGACACATTTTAATTAAACATTTTAATTAACCTAATTAGTATTAATTAGGGGGTGGGCCCCACTATCATACTCTGTTAGCTAATTAACAGTAGTTAATTAGGTTAATTAGTCATTAGATTAATTAATCTTAATTAGCTAACTTAATCAGAGATAATTAAGTTAATTAATTAATTAATTTTATTATTTATTTATTTTATATATTTTTTTAAATTCCTTTTTTTATAAATCGTTCTGGGGCATGGGGGCCCACTGTCATAGGGGCATAGGGGCCATAACAGGTTCAGGCGCTAACGGGCGCTGGTGCCCAGCCTGACTGGGCATACGCCCAGATCGACAGGGGGGGCGCCGGCCACAGGCGCAGCGAGGTGGGCGTGCTGGAACGGGCGCTTGCCCGAGCGGCGCTGGGCGCGCACGGCACACGCCGGCGCAGGCGGCCAGCGAAGGGGTGCAATGGCGACCGGCGTGAAGGGCACCCCAGCGGGAGGGGCATAGAGCGACGTAGTAGGCAGAGGGCGGCGGTAGCTTGAGCGCGGCCAGGCAACGGCAGGTGGGCACGCGGCCACCGCGAGTGGGCGACGCGAGCGGCCTAGGCAAGGCAAGCGTAGGCGAAGGGGGCAGCGGGGGAGAGCTCGGCAGGTGGGGCGCGGCCGGCCGCGGTGAGCGCGGGGCAGGAGCGCGTGAGGCGTGGCGATGGTCGCGGGGGAGGGAGTGCGAGGAGAGGGGGCGGGAGCCCGGGGCCTCACCGCGGGTTCGCAGGGTCAAGGGCAGCGGGCTCGACGGAGGTCGGGGAGGTCCGACGAGGGAGAGGACGAGGCGGCAGCAGTCCGGCGACGACGGGCGAAGACGCAGGGGATGGGCGCCGGCGTCGAGGCGCATTGGGGTGGCGCGGGATCTGGCCCCTCCCTAATCCAGTCGAGTGGGGGCGCCTGGGAGGAGGCAGGGGGCGGCGTTCGACGGGGTGGAGGTCCGGCGGCGGGCGTCGTCAGGGAGGCGGGGTGGGTCGTTGTACCGCCCCGAAACCGATGTGCCAGGTGTCTTCCAGTTATTCATTGTTGTTGCCTTGTCATTGCTTGCGTGTCATGCATTGCATATCATGTCATCATGTGCATTTCATTTGCATACATGTTTGTCTCATGCATCCGAGCATTTTCCACGTTGTCCGTTTTGCAATCCGGCGCTCCTATGTCACTCGGTGTCCCTTTCTATCTCTTTTCGTGTGCGAGTGTTAAATGTTTTCGGATTGGACCGAGACTTGCCATGCGGCCTTGGTTTACTGCCGGTAGACCACCTGTCAAGTTTCGTGCCAATTGGACTTCGTTTGATACTCCAACGGTTAACCGAGGGACCGAAAAGGCCTCGTGTGTGTTGCACCCCAACACCCCTCCAAAGTGGCCCAAAACCCACCCAAACCCCCTCCATCATCTCGGTCTTTCGATCATGATCGCGTAGCCGAAAACCGCACCTCATTTGGACTCTCCTACCTCCCTCTACCTATATATATATGTGCATCTCCCCCGAAATCCGGGTCTAAACCTAGATCTTCCTCCTCCGCACGCCGAACATGTCCACTCCGCCTCCGAACATGTCCGCCGGCCACCTCACCCCGGCCAATCGCAGCCCGCCACCTCAGCGTCACCGTCGCCCGAGCCAACCACAGCCCGCCACATCACCCGCGCCGCTCCCTCTCTCTCCTCCAGCCCCGCCGCCGGCCCGCAGGGCTCATCTCCTCGCGCCGCCGCCCGGAGGCAGCTCCGCCACCAGGCTCCGCCCGAGCCGCGCCCGAGCCGCCACCGCCGCCGCAGGTCGCCGCCGCCCCGCCGCCCGTGGTCGCCTGCTCCGGCCACCGCCGCCCTTCGCCGGTGCAGTCGCCGCTCCGGCGCCTTCCGCACCGCTCCGGCCGGAGCCGCCGCGCCCGCGCCGCCCTACACCGTCCGGCCCTCTCCGGCTACCTCCTCACCTCCCTGCAGCACTCTCCGGCCTCCTCCTCTCCATCCCGCAACTCCGGCCAAGCTCCGACGCTGATTCCGGCGAGATCCGCCGCCGCCTCGAAGTTCGTGCAGATCTGGATCTGAGATCCCGAGGGTTGACTTTTGCCCTAATCTCCATTATTTTTTGCATTCTTCACAGCATCATAACTCCCTCATCGTAGCTCTGATTTGTGCGTGTAGCATATCAAAATGTTCGTCTCGATGAGTACATCATTTCAGGTCATTGCATCATTTTATTTTGAGCTCATATTGATGCCCGAAATGCTGTTGGAAGAGGGCTATGTGATGATTATGTCAGATCTGTTTCAGCAAATGCCCTTTTGTCATTTTTGTCATGATTAATGTGTGCATGCTATGATCCTGAGCTCTATATGTGTTTTGTAGAATGCCATGCCATCTTTACAGGGGTGCATGCCATGTATTTTTGTGATCTATGTGGTGACTAGCACAAGCATGCAAAGTAGCTTACTCATTGATGCTGATTTCAGGGACTTAGAATTTCACCAAGTCCTTGACGTGTCTTTATTTTTATGCTATATATTCATGTTATTTCCTAGTGATCTGTGCCTCTTTTGAGTATGATCATTAAGGATGTTTTGTTAATATTGTGGTGCTCTATCCATCCATGTCTTTGTTTGAAATTATGGAGCACCCTAGCTTGAGTCAATCGAGCTCTACTTTTGCTACAAAATGTTCCTGGCAGATTGTTAACATGTTTTGCAATTTTGCCAAGCTTGTTGTTGTTGATCCGTGCATGCTATGTTGTTGTTCTTGCCATGTTTAGCTTCTATGTCATGTCTATTTGATGGGTTTATGCTTAGTTTGTCATGCCATGCTTTGTACTGAGTGCATCGAGCTTGTAAACATGCCTACTTGATGTCTGTTTTTCGCTATGTTCACATGGTTGCAATTGTATTTTCTGATCCCTTTTGGCTCATGGTCACTAAGGGACTTTTGTTATATGCTTTGATTAGCTTCATGCCATGCCTTGATTTGCCATGATATGTTCCTGTAGCATGTAGTTATCATGCTCTAAACATTGCTTCCTGATGATAAATTCCTGACTTGCTGTTAATTTCACTAAGTCTGAAACCTGTTATCTTTTGCACTTTTGCCATGCTTGTTTGAACCTGTTAATGTTTGCATTAGCCGTAGCTCAATGTTCATCTTTTGTCAAGCATCATGAGTTGATCCCTGCCATGTATTTTGTTGTTATGTTTGAGTGATGTAGCATATTTGTCTTGTTGCATTTGGATGGCTATTTGCTGTTTATCGCAAACCAGTGCCATATTAGTTTTGCTTGCCATTTCCAAACCCTGCATCCGATTCCGGTGATCTTTATATTGATTTCAACCGAAATCACCTCACCTTTAGATTGACACTATTGGATCTCCAAGTTGAGGCCAGGTTCAACCATTCCTTTCCAAATCATGCATATGCACCGCATACCACATCCCCCATATCATACCATGTTCATGTGTTGGTTGTTTACTATGTTGTGTGCTTCTTTCTGGTGTTGCTTCTTCGGGTTGGTTCCGTTAATGTCGTGTTTGTGAGGACCCGTTTGACTACATCCATTTGTCTTCTTCATGGACTCGTTCTTCTTCCTTGCGGGATTTCAGGCAAGATGACCTAACCCTCGAAATCACTTCTATCTTTGCTTGCTAGATGCTTGCTCTTTTGCTATGCCTATGCTACAATACCTACCACTTGCTTATCATGCCTCCCATATTGCCATGTCAAACCTCTAACCCACCTTGTCCTAGCAAACCATTGTTTGGCTATGTTACCACTTTGCTCAGCCCCTCTTATAGCGTTGTTAGTTGTAGGTGAAGTTTGGAGATCGTTCCTTGTTGAAACATGGATATTTGTTGGGATATCACAATATCTCTTATTTTTATTAATGCATCTTTATACTTGGTAAAGGGCAGAAGGCTCGGCCTTATGCCTGGTGTTTTGTTCCACTCTTGCTGCCCTAGTTTCCGTCATATCGGTGTTATGTTCCCAGATTTTGCATTCCTTACACAGTTCGGTTATAATGGGAACCCCTTGATAGTTTGCCTTGAATAAAACTCCTCCAGCAATGCCCAACATTGGGTTTACCATTCGCCACCTAGCCTCTTTTTCCCTTGGGTTCCGTGGACTCAAGGTCATCTTTATTTAAACCCCCGGGCCAGTGCTCCTCTGAGTGTTGGTCCACCTTGTCAGCCGCCGGTGGCCACCAGGGGCAACTATGGGCTGGCCTACCGGAAGTTTGGACAATCTGAGTGTGCCTTGAGAACGAGATATGTGCAGCTCCTATCGGGATTTGTCGGCACATTCAGGCGGTGTTGCTGGACTTGTTTTACCATTGTCGAGGATGTCTTGTAACCGGGATGCCAAGTCTGATCGGATTGTCTTGAGAGAAGGAATATCTTTCGTTGACCGTGAGAGCTTGTGATGGGCTAAGTTGGGACTCCCGTGCAGGGATTTGAACTTTCGAAAGCCATGCCCGCGGTTAGGGGCAGATGTACTCAGATTGTCTGGGTACTACAATCGCTTGAATCAAGTGGGAGTTAATCTTCCAGATAAGATAGTGATTGACAGAATTCTCTAGTCACCATCACCAAGTTAGTAGAACTTCGTGATGAACTATAGTATGCAAGGGATAACGGAAACAATTCCCAAGCTCTTCGTGATGCTAAAATCGACGAAGGTAGAAATCAAGAAAAACATCAAGTGTTGATGGTAAACAAGACCACTAGTTTCAAGAAAAGGGTAAAAGGAAGAAGGGGAACTTCAAGAAGAACGGCAAGCAAGTTGTTGTTCAAGTGAAGAAACCCAAGTATGGTCCTAAGCCAGAGACAAAGTGCTTCTACTACAAAGGGATTGGTCACTGGAAGCGGAACTACCCCAAGTATTTGGTGGATAAGAAAGGATGGCAAAGTAAACAAAGGTATATTTGATATACATGTTATTGATGTGTACATTACTAGTGTTCATAGCAACCCCTCAGTATTTGGTACTAGTTCAGTTGCTAAGATTAGTAACTCGAAACGGGAGTTGCAGAATAAACAGAGACTAGTTAAGGGTGAAGTGACGATGTGTATTGGAAGTGGTTCCAAGATTGATATGATCATCATCGCACACTCCCTATACTTTCAGGATTAATGTTGAAACTAAATAAGTGTTATTTGGTGTTTGCGTTGAGCATAAATATGATTTCATCATGTTTATTGCAATACGGTTATTCATTTAAGTTAGAGAACAATTGTTGTTCTGTTTACATGAATAAAACCTTCTATGGTCATACACACCAATGAAAATGGTTTGTTGGATCTCGATTGTAATGATACACATATTCATAATATTGAAGCCAAAAGATGCAAAGTTAATAATGATAGTGCAACTTGTTTGTGGCACTGCCGTTTAGGTCATATTAGCGTAAAGCGCATGAAGAAACTCCATGCTGATGGGATTTTGGAATCACTTGATTATGAATCACTTGATGCTTGCAAACCATGTCTCTTGGGCAAGATGACTAAAACGCCGTTCTCTGGAACAATGGAGCAATCATACATATTGATGTATGTGGTCCGATGAATATCAAGGCTTGCAGCGGGTATCATTATTTTCTGACCTTCACAGATGATTTGAGCAGATATGGGTATATCTACTTGATGAAACATAAGTCTGAAACATTTGAAAAGTTCAAAGAATTTCAGATTGAAGTGGAAAATCATCGTGACAAGAAAATAAGGTTTCTATGATCTGATCGCGGAGACAAATATTTGAGTTACGAGTTTGGTCTTCAATTAAAACAATGTGGAATAGTTTCACAAATTCGTGCCACCTGGAACACCACAGCATAATGGTGTGTCCGAACGTCATAGCCGTACTTTATTAGATATAGTGCAAATCTATGATGTTTCTTACTGATTTACCACTATCATTTTTGAGGTTATGCATTAAAGACAACTGCATTCACGTTAAAAAGGGGCACCATCTAAGTCCGTTGAGACGACACAATCTGAACTGTGGTTTGGCAAGAAACCAAAGTTGTCGTTTTTTAAAGTTTGGGGTTGTGATGCTTATATGAAAAAGTTTCATCCTGATAAGCTCAAACCCAAATCAGAGAAATATGTCTTCATAGGATACCCAAAGGAGACAGTTGGGTACACCTTCCATCACAGATCCGAAGGCAAGATATTCATTGCTGAGAATGGATCCTTTCCAGAGAAGGAGTTTCTCTCAAAAGAAGTGAGTGGGAAGAAAGTAGAAAACTTGATAAGGTAATTGTACCATCTCCCTTATTGGAAACTAGTTCATCACAAAAATCTGTTCTAGTGACTACTACACCAATTAGTGAGGAAGATAATGATGATGATCATGTAACTTCGGATCAAGTTACTACCGAACCTCGTAGGTCAACCAGAGTGAGATCCGCACCAGAGTGGTATGGTAATCATATTCTGGAGGTTATGTTACTAGACCATGACGAACCTATGAACTATGAAGAAGCAATGGTGAGCCCAGATTCCGCGAAATGGTTTGAGGCCATGAAATCTGAGATGGGATCCATATATGAGAACAAAGTGTGGACTTTGGTTGACTTGCCCGATGACCGGCAAGCCATAGAAAATAAATGGATCTTCAAGAGGAAGACGGACGTTGATAGTAGTGTTACTATCTACAAAGCTAGAATTGTCGCAAAAGGTTTTCGACAAGTTCAAGGTGTTGACTACGATAAGAGTTTCTCTCTCGTATCTATGCTTAAATCTGTCCGAATCATGTTAGCAATTGCCGCATTTTATGAAATCTGGCAAATGGATAAACAAAACTGCATTCCTTAATTAATTTATTAAAGAAGAGTTGTATATGATGCAACCAGAAGGTTTTTTCAATCCTAAAGGTGTTAACAAAATGTGCAAGCTCCAGCGATCCATCTATGGACTGGTGCAAGCATCTCAGAGTTGGAATATACACTTTCATGAGTTGATCAAAGCATATAGTTTTATACAGACTTGCGGTGAAGCCTGTATTTACAAGAAAGTGAGTGGGAGCACTACAACATTTCTGATAAGTATATGTGAATGACATATTGTTGATCGAAAATAATGTAGAATTATTCTGCAAAGCATAAAGGAGTATTTGAAAGGAGTTTTTCAAACAAAGACCTCGGTGAAGCTACCTACATATTGAGCATCAAGATCTATAGAGATAGATCAAAATGCTTGATAAGTTTTTTCAATGAGTACATAGCTTGACAAGATTTTGAAGTAGTTTAAAATGGAACAGTCAAAGAAAGAGTTCTTGCCTGTGTTACAAGGTGTGAAATTGAGGAAGACTCAAAACACGACCACGACAGAAGATAGAAAGAGAATGAAAGTCATTCCCTATGCCTTGGCCATAGGTTCTATAAAGTATGCCATGCTGTGTTAAGCGAGGGAGTACAATAGTGATCTAGGATTAGATTAATAGGCAGCGATCAAAATTATCCTTACTGGAATAAGGATATGTTTCTCGATTACGGAAGTGAAAATAGGTTCGTCGTAAAGGGTTACGTCGATGCAAGTTTTGACACTGATCCAGATGACTCTAAGTCTCAATCTGGATACATATTGAAAGTGGGAGCAATTAGCTAGAGTAGCTCCATGCAGAGCATTGTTGACATAGAAATTTGCAAAATACATGCGGATCTGAATGTAACAGACCCGTTGACTAAAATTATCTCACAAGCAAAACATGATCACACCTTAGTACTCTTTGGGTGTTAATCACATAGCGATGTGAACTAGATTATTGACTCTAGTAAACCCTTTGTGTGATTGGTCACATGACGATGTGAACTATGGGTGTTAATCACATGGTGATGTGGACTATTGCTGTTAGATCACATGGCGATGTGAACTAGATTATTGACTCTAGTGCAAGTGGGAGACTGAAGGAAATATGCCCTAGAGGCAATAATAAAGTTATTATTTATTTCCTTATTTCATGATAAATGTTTATTATTCATGCTAGAATTGTATTAACCGGAAACATAATACATGTGTGAATACATAGACAAACTTAGTGTCACTAGTATGCCTCTACTTCACTAGCTCGTTAATCAAAGATGGTTATGTTTCCTAACCATGGACAAAGAGTTGTTATTTGATTAACGGGATCACATCATTAGTTGACTGATCTGATTGACATGACCCATTCCATTAGCTTAGCACCCGATCGTTTAGTATGTTGCTATTGCTTTCTTCATGACTTATACATGTTCCTATGACTATGAGATTATGTAACTCCCGTGTGCCGGAGGAACACTTTGTGTGCAACCAAACATCACAATGTAACTGGGTGATTATAAAGGTGCTCTACAGGTGTCTCCAAAGGTACATGTTGGGTTGACGTATTTTGAGATTAGGATTTGTCACTCCGATCGTCGGAGAGGTATCTCAGGGCCCTCTCGGTAATGCACATCACTTAAGCCTTGCAAGCATTGCAACTAATGAGTTAGTTGTGGGATGATGTATTACGGAACGAGTAAAGAGACTTGCCGGTAATGAGATTGAACTAGGTATTGGATACCGACGATCGAATCTCAGGGAAGTAACATACCGATGACAAAGGGAACAATGTATGTTGTTATGCGGTCTGACCGATAAAGATCTTCGTAGAATATGTAGGAGCCAAGATGAGCATCCAGGTTCCGCTATTGGTTATTGACTGTAGACATGTCTCGGTCATGTCTACATTGTTCTCGAACCCGTAGGGTCCGCACGCTTAAGGTTACGATGATAGTTATATTATGAGTTTATGCATTTTGATGTACCAAAGGTTGTTTGGAGTCCCGGATGAGATCACGGACATGACGAGGAGTCTCGAAATGGTCGAGACATAAAGATTGATATATTGGAAGCCTATGTTTGGATATCGGAAGTGTTCCGGGTGAAATCGGGATTTTACCGGAGTACCAGGAGGTTACAGGAACCCCCCCCCCCCCCCCCCGGAGCTATATGGGCCTTAGTGGGCCTTAGTGGAAGAAGAGGAGAGGCAGCCAGGGCTGAGCCGCGCGCCCCTCCCCCTAGTCCGAATAGGACAAGGAGAGAGGGGGCCGGCGCCCCCTCCTTCTCTCTCCCTCTTTTCCCACCTCGCAAATCCTATTCCAACTAGGATTGGGGGAGAAGTCCTACTCCCGGAAGGAGTAGGACTCCTCCTGGCGCACCCTATGATGGTCGGCCGGCCTCCCCCTCTTGAACCTTTATATACGGAGGCAGGGGCACCCCAGAGAGACACAAGTTGATCCACGTGATCATATTCTTAGCCGTGTGCGGTGCCGCTTCCACCATAGTCCTCGATAATATTGTAGCAGTGCTTAGGCGAAGCCCTGCGACATTAGTACATCAAGATCATCACCACGCCATCGTGCTGACGGAACTCTTCCCCGACACTTTGCTGGATCGGAGTCCGGGGATCGTCATCGAGCTGAACATGTGCTAGAACTCGGAGGTGCCATAGTTTCGGTGCTTGATCGGTCGGGCCGTGGAGACGTACGACTACATCAACCAAACGCTTCCATTGTCGATCTACAAGGGTACGTAGATCACACTCTCCCCTCTTGTTGCTATGCATCACCATGATCCTGCGTGTGTGTAGGAATTTTTTTGAAATTACTATGTTCCCCAACACTATAAGCTTAAATAGTCTTGATCGCAAGGGTGTGAGATTGCTGAGTCCCCGTGACTCACTGATACTTCCAAAACCAGTTTGCAGGTGCCGATGTTATCGAGCAGGTGGCGCAACCAAGCTCAAGGAGGAGCTCGATGAATATCTTGTCCTTTGTGTTGTTTCGTTCAAGTCGATCAGCAATGGAGCCCAGTTGGGACGATCGGGGATCTGTGTAGCATTTGGGGTAGTCTTCTTTTATTTTGGGTTCCGTAGTCGGACCTTGATTGTATCTGGTTGATGTAATGCTTTACTCATGTATTGTGTGAGGTGGCGATTGTAAGCCAACTATGTATATCTTTCCCTTATGTATTACATGGGTCGTGTGAAGATTACCTCACTTGCGACATTGCTTTCAATGCGGTTATGCCTCTAAGTCGTGCTTCGACACATGGGAGATATAGCCGCATCGAGGGCGTTACAAGTTGGTAATCAGAGCCTTCCCCGACCTTAGGAGGCCCCTGCTTGATCGAATCGTTGGCGTTGTTGAGTCTAGAAAAATGTTTTGAGTCATTTAGGATTATATATATTGGAGAGTTATGAATTCTTTTTACTCCTCAGTCCCTTCATCGCTCTGGTGAGGCATCCTGACGTAGAGTTTTGACACTTCTCTTCTCAAATTTCACTAAAAAAATTTAGGATCACGCGGGTATCTTGGAATCATTCCGATGGTTTTGTGACGAGAACATTGTTCTTGGTGCCTCCTGACATTTAGGGGTTGTGGCAGTGTCCCGGGGAGTTGAGCTCCGAGGTGTTGTCGTCACAATTTTATTGTTGCAGTTCTGGAATACCTAAGTTTTGCCGACATCAAAAATCTCTTTTATGTAGTTGTTGGTGAGATAACCTCGACGCCACCCAGTACTGGGGCGGGAGTTTGGGAGTATTGCCATAACTTGTATAACGGATGCTTTTCGAAGGTTGAGGTAAATGATTTCCGAAGGTTTCTTGGTTATGTGTTGAAGGATGGATACAGCTGGATGTAGGATTTGCTAGTTTTGGATGAGATATTATGCTTCCCCTATATCCCCAACACCTGATTGCATAACCGGGAAAATTTCGGGAGTTTATAAGTGGGAATTCAAGTAGCTCTTAGGATATCTTTCTGACAGATATATGATATGAAATTAGGGTTCGACGTCTAGTGGTCCGCCTATCCACGGTTGGTTTTACAGTGCTCTCGTTGTGTCTTAAAGAGTCGTTGGCTATGCCAACTCGGGGATGCTTCTTATGTCATGTGCACTGCCTTGTACATGATGGTGTTGTATGATCGAGCCTGTGTAGATCCCACCATGAAAACTTCAGACGAAATCTCTATCATATGTTTGTTCCGGCTTATTCTGCAAGCCGATCCTTTGTTTTGTTTTGAGTTGTGGTATTCGAGTTGCTTCGAAGTCAAATGTTGATTCCATACCTTCCCCAAATGGTGTTCTCATACTCCGATGCGAATACTAATCCCTCATGATAATCGAGATTGTCATGTCAATCCTCTTCACCGGCATGTTTCTCTTCAAGTGGATCCGATAATTTCAACATCCGCAAGATCAACTCAAGTTTTCTCAACGGTGTTCGTTTCATCCATTCCTATTTGTCTTTTTTTTACACCCTCCCTCCCTTGTTTTCTTCAAGGACTCAGATTTCTCAATCAAGTATCCATCTTATGGATGTGAAGACTCTTCATTCTTGTCTTTCAATGTTCTATCCGGTGATTCTCAGGAAGATACTAACGGAGCTTCAAGTTATCATTCTTTGTTTCTTTTCTTCTCCGGTGGATCGAATTCAAGTTTTTTGTG
The DNA here is from genome assembly GCA_034509565.1 of Triticum monococcum. Taxonomy (NCBI): domain Eukaryota; kingdom Viridiplantae; phylum Streptophyta; class Magnoliopsida; order Poales; family Poaceae; genus Triticum; species Triticum monococcum. The sequence goes on along the minus strand of CM067843.1, from coordinate 181,379,888 downwards.
TTGACCATATCCTTTCCTCATTTCAAATGTTTTTCCATGCCGGTGCACCTCATAATCATTTCCTGCTTACTATTCAATTGTTCCGGAGTGCTCAAGATATCTCAAAGATTCGTGTTTCCACTCTACATTCATTCAAGCTCTTTCGAGGATGTTTTCTCATTCAAGTCATTTAATTCAACCGGTGCAACCTCTCTTTTAAATCTTTTTAACGGTGTATCTTTTGAGTGGGCGCTAACCCACAGGTCTTTTCCAAGGATCTTACTTGACTCTTCTAATCTTCCCGGAGCTATCCTCAAATTTCTTTTCAAAGTTTGACGTAAGAATGATTTATCATCAGTCAAATGCCTTTCTCCAAGATCGATTAAATTCTTTTCATCATTGGTTCAATCTCTTCGCTTTTGATTCTTCCGGAGTGCCTCAACAATTCATGGTGGTGCTTCTCATCGTCATTCTCGGATTTTGAAGACCGAAGAAGAGTTTCTCTTAAATCATGCTCCATTCTCTTCAAGATTCATGGTTCTAGCTTGTTGCCATCCTCTCATAATTGTTTTCGATTGTGAGAATTCTTTTCACCCATCCGAAGCGATTCAGGAGTCTTTCTAGTTTGTTTCTCCGGAGCCCATCATTTCAGAAGATTTATTCATTCTCAGCTTTCTGTTATCATTCTCCAATCTTATCGGTGCATCGTTCAAGTGATCTCTAATCAGCTCGTGATCTTTTCGTTCTCTTGTATCTAAATCCTAGCAAGTATCTTCATTTGTTCTCTAATTCTTCCTGGTGTTTCATTATCCTTTCTTCGTTCATTTTTCAATTCTTACGGTGTTTCGTTCAAGAGTTTTCCCTTCCTTCTTTATCATATCAATTTATTCGTTGTTTCAACCCTTCCGGTGGATCGTTGAAGACCTTCTCAAGTTTGCGCTATATCTCTCTTAATCCTTGCTACGAGAATAAGTTGTGTGCCAAATCCATTTGATCGTCATCAATTAAATTGGTGAAGGATACGCATAACATAATTCTTATTTTTGTTTCATCCAAGTGATCTTATTTTTCTTTCCAAAGTGGTTCATCATATCACATTCTCGGTTCAAAATGCTTATCTTTTCTTCCGGAGTTCCAAGTTCGCATTTTATTTCGTCATGAAGCTACATTTAATCATTTCAAGGCTCCACCTTATATTATCAACTTCCCTTTCTTTCTATCATCCTTTTATTACCGGAGTTCTTCATGAAGATTCTACATGATGGTTCATCAAGGATTTAAGTCCTTCTCGAAGTTTTCATCAAGATTCTTTTAAGGAGCTCAAGCATTCTTCATTTTGCAATCCGGAGTGCAATTCTTTTTTTCCGTATCATTGGAGGTGGTATTACATCATTCTTAATAATTTGAGTTCATGCTTCATGATTCACATATTGTTAAGAATGAGGTATTTTAATTCCATCAATCTCTTCATTGGAGTTATATTGGGTTATATTTCACCTAAAGCCTTCCCTGAGGATTGTTGCTATCATGGTGTTTATAATTGACCCAAGTTCTTCTTTATCCTTCCGGTGAAATAGTTTCTCGCCTCCTTATTCATATCAATTCAAATCCATTGTTTCCGTTAGTGGCAGAATTTCACCTCATAGTTGTGAGATGTTCTCCATAAGCCCATATCAAGCTTATCCTTTTCGTTGGTGGTTTTTTCAACAATTCCGTTTGACCCTACTCCTAAAGATGCTTTTCAAGCTCTTCGGAGGTAGAAGATGTTGTTTTCTTCTTTGTTCTTTTGTTCGGACGATCCAACTTCTATTCTTTCATTCCGGAGGCATTATGATTTTGCTTTCTTCAACCATCATCTCGTTTCATCAAAGATCATGTTCTTTTCGTGCTAATCCATTTAACCGGAGTGTCGCGTCCTCTTTTCAAGTATCCTCTCATCTTGTCAAGATCATGTTAAATCCCTTCCATTTCCAACCGGAGTGTTGTCGTATTTGAACTCTATTGTTCTGTGTGCTTCTTCTTTCAATCGGAGTGTTTGCATGTGCTTCTTGTTCATTGCAACCTTTATTCTTATGTCTTTCAACCTACAAGGTTCTCGTAATGTTCCTTGTTCCTCTTTCGTAACGGAGTGCTTTCAACTTCGTTCGTCTCCATTGTATTCTTTTCTGAAAATGGCTTAACCTTTCAAGGTTCGTTGGTTTCAATCATTTGTCAAAGGAGCAACTTAGTTTTACCTCTTCTCTTTCTCTTCCGTTTTCCCTCCGGTGCCATTCTAGATCTCGGGACGAGATCCTCTCGTAGTGGTGGAGTGTTGAAGCGCCACGAGACCGATGTGCCAGGTGTCTTCCGGTTATTCATTGTTGTTGCCTTGTCATTGCTTGTGTGTCATGCATTGCATATCATGTCATCATGTGCATTTCATTTGCATACATGTTCGTCTCATGCATCCGAGCATTTTCCTCGTTGTCCGTTTTGCAATCCGGCGCTCCTATGTCACCCGGTGTCCCTTTCTACCTCTTTTCATGTGCGGGTGTTAAACGTTTTCGAATTGGACCGAGACTTGCCATGCAGCCTTGGTTTACTACCGGTAGACCGCCTGTCAAGTTTTGTGCCATTTGGACTTCGTTTGATACTCCAACGGTTAACCGACGGACCGAAAAGGCCTCGTGTGTGTTGCAGCCAAACACCCCTCCAAAGTGGCCCAAAACCCACCTAAACCCCCTCCATCATCTCGGTCGTTCGATCACGATCGCGTGGCCGAAAACCGCACCTCATTTGGACTCTCCTAGCTCCCTCTACCTATATATATGTGCATCTCCCCCGAAATCCGGGTCTAAACCTAGATCTTCCTCCTCCGCGCGCCGGACATGTCCACTCCGCCGCCGGACATGTCCGCCGGCCACCTCACACCGGCCAATCGCAGCCCTCCACCTCAGCGTCGCCGCCGCCCGAGCCAACCACAGCCCGCCACATCACCCGCGCCGCTCCCTCTCTCTCCTCCAGCCCCATCGCCAGCCCGCGCGGCCCGGATCGGGCCCGCGGGCCCATCTCCTCGCGCCGCCGCCCGGAGGCAGCTCCGCCCGAAGCGCCGCGAGCCGCCTCCGCTGCCGCGGGTCGCCGCCGCCCCTCCGCCCGTGGTCGCCTGCTCCGCCCACCGCCGCCCTTCGTCGGCGCAGTCGCCGCTCCGGCGCCCCGCCGCACTGCTCCGGCCGGAGCCGCTGCGCCCGCGCCGCCCTCCGTCGTTCGGCCCTCTCCGGCTACCTCCTCGCCTCCCTGCAGCACTCTCCGGCCTCCTCCTCTCCATCCCGCAACTCCGGCCAAGCTCCGGCGCTGATTCCGGAGGGATCCGCCGCCGCCTCGAAGTCCATGCAGATCTGGATCTGAGATCCCGAGGGTTGACTTTTGCCATAATCTTCATTATTTTTTGCATTCTTCACAGCATCATCACTCCCTCATCGTAGCTCCGATTCATGTGTATAGCATATCAAAATGTTCGTCTCGACGAGTACATCATTTCATCTCATTGCATCATTTTCTTTTGAGCTCATATTGATGCCTGAAATGCTTTTGGAAGAGGGCTATGTGATGATTATGTCAGATCTGTTTCAGCAAATGCCCTTTTGTCATTTTTGCCATGATTAATGTGTGCATGCTATGATCCTGAGCTCTATATGTGTTTTGTAGAATGCCATGCCATCTTTACAGGGGTGCATGCCATGTATTTTTGTGATCTATGTGGTGACTAGCACAAGCATACAAAGTAGCCTACTCATTGATGCTGATTTCAGGGACTTAGAATTTCACCAAGTCCTTGACCTGTCTTTATTTTTATGCCATATGTTCATGTTGTTTCCTAGTGATCCGTGCCTCTTTTGAGGATGATCAGTAAGGATGTTTTGTTAATATTATGGTGCTCTATCCATCCATCTCTTTGTTTGAAATTATGGAGCACCCTAGCTTGAGACAATCGAACTCTACTTTTGCTATAAAATGTTCCTGGTAGATTGTTAACATGTTCTGCAATTTTGCCAAGCTTGTTGTTGTTGATCCGTGCATGCTATGTTGTTGTTCTTGCCATGTTTAGCTTCTATGCCATGTCTATTTGATGGGTGTATGCTTAGTTTGTCATGCCATGCTTTGTAGTGAGTGCATCAAGCTCGTAAACATGCCTACTTGATGTCTATTTTGCATGTTCCAGTTTTTCACTAAGTCTGAATCTGTTTATGTTTTTGCTATGTTCACATGGTTGCAATTGTATTTTCTGATCCCTTTTGGCTCATGGTCACTAAGGGGCTTTTGTTATATGCTTTGATTATCTTCATGCCATGCCTTGATTTGCCATCATATGTTCCTGTAGCATGTAGTTATCATGCTCTAAACATTGCTTCCTGATGATAAATTCCTGACTTGCTGTTAATTTCACTAAGTCTGAAACCTGTTATCTTTTGCACTTTTGCCATGCTTGTTTGAACCTGTTAATGTTTGAATTGGCCATAGCTCGGTGTTCATCTTTTTTCAAGCATCATGAGTGGATCCCTTCCATGTATTTTGTTGTTATGTTTGACTGTTTTAGCATATTTGTCTTGTTGCATTTAGATGGCTACTTCTTGTTTATCGCAGACCGGTGACATATTTGTTTTGCTTGCCATTTCCAAACCGTGCATCCGATTCCGGTGATCTTTATATCGATTTCAACCGAACTCACCTCACCTTTACAAAGGCACTCTTGGATTTCCAAGTTGAGGCCAGGTTCAATCATTCCTTTCCAAATCATGCATATGCACCGCATACCGCATCTCGCATATCATACCATGTTCATGTGTTGGTTGTTTACTATGTTGTGTGCTTCTTTCTGGTGTTGCTTCTTTGGATGGTTCTGTTAACGTCGCGTTTGTGAGGACCCGTTCGACTACGTCCGTTTGTCTTCTTCATGGACTCGTTCTTCTTCCTTGCGGGATTTCAGGCAAGATGACCTTACCCTCGAAATCACTTCTATCTTTGCTTGCTAGATGCTCACTCTTTTGCTATGCCTATGCTACGATACCTACCACTTGCTTATCATGCCTCCCATATTGCCATGTCAAACCTCTGACCCACCTTGTCCTAGCAAACCGTTGTTTGGCTATGTTACCCCTTTGCTCAGCCCCTCTTATAGCGTTGCTAGTTGCAGGTGAAGTTTGGAGATCGTTCCTTGTTGAAACATGGATATTTGTTGGGATATCACAATATCTCTTATTTTTATTAATGCATCTTTATACTTGGTAAAGGGTGGAAGGCTCGGCCTTATGCCTGGTGTTTTGTTCCACTCTTGCTGCCCTAGTTTCCGTCATATCGGTGTTATCTTCGCGGATTTTGCGTTCCTTACACGGTTGGGTTATAATGGGAACCCCTTGACAGTTCGCCTTGAATAAAACTCCTCCAGCAATGCCCAACATTGGTTTTACCATTCGCCACCTAGCCTCTTTTTCCCTTGGGTTCCACGGACTCAAGGTCATCTTTATTTAAACCCCCGGGCCAGTGCTCCTCTGAGTGTTGGTCCACCTTGTCAGCCGCCGGTGGCCACCAGGGGCAACTCTGGGCTGGCCTACAGGAAGTTTGGACAATCTGAGTGTGCCCTGAGAACGAGATATGTGCAGCTCCTATCGGGATTTGTCGGCACATTCGGGCGGTGTTGATGGACTTGTTTTACCATTGTCGAGGATGTCTTGTAACCGGGATGCCGAGTCTGATCGGATTGTCTTGGGAGAAGGAATATCCTTCGTTGACCGTGAGAGCTTGTGATGGGATAAGTTGGGACTCCCCTGCAGGGATTTGAACTTTCGAAAGCCGTGCCCGTGGTTATGGGCAGATGGGAATTTGTTAATGTCCGGTTGCAGAAAACCTAAAGTTGATCTTAATTAAAATACATCTACCGCGTGTGTTACTGTGATGGTCTCTTCTCGGCGGGGTCCGGGAAGTGAACACGGTGTTGGAGTAATGCTTGACGTAGGTTGTTCTAGGATCACTTATTGATCATAGTTGTTCGACCGTGCTCTTGCCTTCTCTTCTCTCTCTCATTTGCGTATGTTAGCCACCAAATATGCTAGCCGCTTGCTGCAGCTCCACCTCATACCTTTTACCCTACCTATAAGCTTAAATAGTCTTGATTGCAAGGGTGTGAGATTGCTGAGTCCCCGTGGCTCACAGATACTTCCAACACCAGTTTGCAGGTGCCGATGTTACCGAGCAGGTGGCGCAACCAAGCTCAAGGAGGAGCTCGATGAAGATCTTGTCCTTTATGTTGTTTCGTTCTAGTCGATCAGTAGTGGAGCCCAGTTGGGACGATCGGGGATCTGTGTAGCATTTGGGGTAGTCTTCTTTTATTTTGGGTTCCGTAGTCGGACCTTGATTGTACCTGGTTGATGTAATGCTTTATTCATGTATTGTGTGAGGTGGCGATTGTAAGCCAACTATGTATCTCTTTCCCTTATGTATTACATGGGTCGTGTGAAGATTACCTCACTTGCGACATTGCTTTCAATGTGGTTATGCCTCTAAGTCGTGCTTCGACACATGGGAGATATAGCCGCATCGAGGGTGTTATAGTCGTTCCCCTTCCCGATCCAGATCTGGATCGGGGGGAAGGAGAGAGCAATGGGGGGGGGAGTGGGTGTGAGGCGACGGGTGGTTAGGGTTTCGGGGTGGGAGTGGATAAGAGAGAGTGGGGGAGTGGACGGCTGGGCCTTTGCCCATTTGGGCCGGTGGCCTGGTCGGTTGTGGCCTGGTGGGCCGAAGCCCAAGGGGCCGGGGGGCTTTCTCCTTTTCTTTGTTTTTTTTGTAATTTCCTTTTCTATTTTAATCCATTTTAAAATACTCAGGCACTTTATAAAAATGTGTTTATTACACCATAATTAAATATGCAAATTATGGCACTGCCTGAACATTTTTGTTTTAACTTTTGAAAACTTTTATTATTTAACTTTATTTTAAATTTGAATTTGACTCGGTTTTGAACTAACGGTAGATTATCAACAGTAACCGTGGTGACATGGCATGACTAGCGTTGGATTACTGTAGCACGATTATCAGGGCGCTACAAATCTCCTCCACTACAAGATATCTCGTCCCGAGATTTAGGAGGTAGAGGGAAACAGTGCGGGGTATTCATCACGCAGGCGGTCCTCGCGTTCCCAAGTGGCTTCATCTTCAGAATGGTGCGACCACTGGACTTTGAGGAACTTGATCGCCTTCTGACGTGTGCGGCGTTCAGCTTGGTCAAGAATGCGGACCGGATTCTCTTTATTGGAGAGGTTCTGTTGTAATTCGAGCACTTCATGATCCACTGCTCGGATTGGATCCTTGAAGCAACGGCGGAGCTGTGACACGTGGAACACATCGTGAACCTGAGAAGGTTCGGCGGAAGCTCTAGTTGATATGCCACTTTTCCACGCCTTTCGAGAATAGTGAATGGGCCAATGTAGCGAGGAGCTAGCTTGCCCTTGATCTCGAAGCGGTGAGCACCCTTCATTGGTGTAACTCAAAGATAAGCCTTTTCGCCAGGTTGATAGACCATGTCTTGGTGATGACGGTCATACTGACTTTTCTGACGTGACTGAGCAGTCTTGAGATTCTCACGAATAATGTGAACTTGTTCTTCGGCCTGTTGGATAATATCCAGACCGAAGAGTGGACGTTCCCCAGTTTCTGACCAGTTCAGAGGGGTTCGACACTTTCATCCATATAGCACTTTGAAGGGGGACATCTTCAGACTAGCTTCATAGCTATTATTATAAGAGAACTCGGCATATGGAAGAGATTCCTCCCATTTCTTGCCGAAGGAAATTACACAAGCTCGAAGCATGTCTTCGAGAACTTGGTTGACATGTTCAACCTGTCCTTGCGACTGAGGATGAAACACCATACTAAACGACAGATGAGTTCCCATAGCTTCTTGGAAACTTGCCCAAAATCTTGAAGTGAATAAGTTGCCACGGTCTAAACTGATAACCAGTGGAATACCGTGAAGTGAAACAATTCTGGACAAGTAGAGAGTAGGAAGCTGGCTAGCAGTGATTGTCTCTTTGACCACCAGAAAATGTGCAACTTTAGAAAGCCGGTCAATGACGACAAGAATAGCATCATTACCTTTCTGCGATTTGGGAAATCCAGTGACGAAGTCCATTTCAACATGGTCCCATTTCCATTTAGGAATAGTGATAGGTTGCAGAGTTCCAGCAGGCCTTTGATGCTCTGCTTTGATACGGCGGCAAACGTCACACTCAGCAACATAACGAGCAATGTCATGCTTCATATTAGACCACCAGAATCCTTGACGAATATCCTGGTACATCTTTGTACTACCAGGATGGATGGACAGAGGCGTGTCATGAGCTTCTTTCATAACCCTTTTAGTCTTATCCATGTTTTTCTTCGAACATGGTACCACTAGGCGGCCTTTGAAGTACAAGGCGCCATCATCGGCGATAGTGAAGAATGAGGGCTTTCCTTCTCCTAGATGGCGTTTAATCTTATGGACTTCAGAGTCATAACCTTGAATAGTCTTTATACCAGCTACGAGATCTGGTACAACAGCCAGGGTATTTAGAGAACCCTTAGTAACAACATGAAGATTCATCTTTTGGAACTCTGGGGGAGGGGAGCGAGTTCTCCAGGAGGAACAATATGAAGGTTCAGCTTTCTAAATTCTTCGACAAGCGAGGGCTGAACTTTGTGAACCTGGAGGTGGTTGCAGTAAGACTTGCGGCTCAAGGCATCAGCCATTACATGAGCCTTGCCGGGGGTATAGGATATACCCACGTCAAAATCTGCAACAGTCTCCATCCATCTCTGCTGACTGAGGTTCAGCTCTGGCTGAGTAAATAGATACTTCAGACTTGGGTGGTCGGTGAAGATCTCGCAACGATTACCGAGAAGGTAATGTCGCCACTGCTTCAGTGCATGAATGACAGCAGCAAGCTCGAGGTCGTGAACTGGGTAGTTTTCTTCGTGAGGGCGTAGTTGACGAGAGGCATAAGCAATCACTCTGCGCTCTTGCATTAGGACATAGCCTAATCCTTGACGGGAAGCGTCGCAGTAAATGACGAAGTCCTTCTTAGTATCAGGTGGAGCAAGCACTGGGGCAGAAGTCAACTTGTCTTTGAGCGCCTGGAAACTTTCCTGACACTTGTTTGTCCATTCGAACTTGACACCCTTATGCAACAGATTAGTCAGAGGCCTGGCAATCTTGGAGAAGTTCTCGACGAATCAACGGCAATAGCTGGCGATACAGAGAAAACTTCGGACTTGCTTGACATTCTTCGGAGGAGTCCAATCGAGAATAGCCTGAACTCATTCAAGGTTGACGGCAATACCATCCTTGGAGATGACATTCCCAAGATAGGTTACTTCGGGGAGCCAGAATTCACACTTGGAATACTTAGCATACAGTTGATGCTCTCTAAGCTTTTCCACCACAAGACGAAGATGTTCAGCATGTTCTTCTTTGTTCTTGGAAAATACAAGGATATCATCCAGATAAACCACGACGAACTTGTCGAGGTAATCCATGAATATAAAGTTCATCAGACGAGAGAAGGTGGCGGGAGCATTCATTAAGCCGAATGACATGACGGTGTACTTGTATGACCCATACCGAGTCACAAAGGCGGTTTTTGGGATGTCCTCTTCACGAACACGGATCTGGTGGTACCCCAACCTCAAGTCGAGTTTGGAGAACACTGATGAACTAGCCAGTTGATCATAAAGATCATTGATCCGAGGAAGAGGATATTTATTCTGAATGGTAGCTTGGTTTATAGGACGGTAGTCTTGGACTAATCGGTTTGTCCCATCCTTCTTCTTAACAAAGAGAGAAGGTGCTCCCCAAGGAGAGCAACTTGGGCGAATGAAACCTTTGACAAGAGATTTGTCGATTTCCTCCTTAAGCTCAATGAGTTCATGTGGCGGCATCTTGTAGGGTCATTTGGCTATAGGGGTGGTGTCGGGTTTCAAGTCGATGATGAATTCGACAGCTCTAGCAGGGGGAATCCCTGGAAGTTCTTCCGGAAAGACGTCTTGGAATTCACGAACGACGGGAATGTTTTCAATGCCCTCGAGTGGTGCAGCGTTCAATGCATTCAAGGCATAAAGTCGTGCCTCGACATTTTGAACTAGATAAGCCTGGTAAGTAACTATTTCTTCGGAAGGATGTAGCAGATGGACGGTCTTAGTGGCGCAAACTATAGAAGCAGTATGCGCTTTCAACCAATCCATCCCCAGAATGAGGTCGATGTTAGACGACTTCAGGATAATGGGAGAGGCATAGAATTCCAGCCCTTCGATTTCCACGGGGATGTCGATGCCAACCAGTGAGGTTTGACATTGTCCCACGAGGGTTTTTACCAATACCGAAGTGTTCATCTCCTCACATTTAACATCATGCTTGTATGCAAAATCTTCTGACATGAATGAATGCGATGCTCCTGAATCGAATAAAACAGATGCAGGTACTAAATTTACGAGGAGTGTACCCATCATAGTAGCAGGCTGGTCTTGAGCTTCATTAAGATCAACGTGGTTGGCATGAACACGACCATAAGACCTGGCATTGTTGTTGCGAGGCTGGTAGTTTCCACGGCCAGCTACAGGGAGGGCCAGTTGATTCTGGTTCTGTTTGCATTCCCTAGCACGGTGTCCTGGTTGACCACACCTGAAGCACAGACCATTATTGGGAGTGGGAACAGGAGCTTGTGGTGGTGGAGCTGGAAGTCTTGGCTGCCTAGTTGGTGGGGGAGGCAGACGCGGTGCAGCATAGGACTACCTTGGAGCAGGTGCAGTTGGCTGGTACATGTTGTTGGGAATCCATATCCTATGCTTCTGTGAGGACGGGCCCAAAGATGAGCCCGTGTCACAGTTGCGCCTGTGAGAGCTCTGGTGTTCCTGCAGACCAGTTTCGACATTGATGGCCTTGTTCACCAAGCTGGCAAAATCAGCAAAGTCATGCACTAGAAGTGCGAGCTTGATGTCAGCTTGAAGGCCATCACATAACTTCTCCTGTCTGCGTGCATAAGTTGCAATGTCTTCTTCAGCATAGCGGGACAAGTCTAGAAACTCCCACTAATAAGCTTCCACGGTTTTGTTGCCTTGGGTGAGGCTGCAGAACTCGCGCTTCTTACGGTCCATGACTCCCTGAGGAATGAAGCGAGCACGGAAAGCAGCTTGGAAATCTCGCCAGGTGATGATTGTTCCAACCGACAGAATACGCCTGTGGCTGTCCCACCATTGAGCAGCGGGTCCTTTCAGGAAGAAGGAAGCAAAGGTGACATAGCTGGCAGGGGCTACATCAGCTCACTCTATCTCATAGGTGATGTCATGGAGCCAGTCATCAGCATCCAGAGGCTGAGTTGAGCTACGGTGCACAATTGGGTTGAGGCGCATGAAATCCTGCAGAGTCACTTGGGTTGGCTGCTGGTTCATATTGGGGTGAGGAAACTGAGCCATAATATTCTCCATGAACTAGCGATTCAGCTCAAACTGTTGCATCATCCCAGCCATGTACTCAGGCGGGGGTGGGGGAGGGTTACCACGACCACGACCACCTGGTCTAACCATCCTGCTAATATATAACAGGGGTAGTTCAGCATTGAGAATTTGCAAGGACAAGAAGCATTCATGATGAAACATGCATAATGAAAGGAACACAATAGACACTGCATAGTAGTGGGCATATCTTACAAAAGTGATCGTGCATAGAGTTCGGTACACAGAGTTCAGTACACAGGCTAAGAACATCATAGGCGGCACGCAGGCTCGCGGCGAATGCATCTAACACTAACAAGCAAGCCTACATCAGTCCCAAGAGGAACTGTGGAGGTAGGTGTAGCCTGACAGCTGGTAGTGACGCGAAGGGAAGACCTCCACGCGAGTAGCCTGGGGTCCGCGGATACTCTGGTGTGGAACCCGATGCGCAGGTGGTAGGAGAGGACTAAGTGCGGGAGAGTAGCCTCCCACATCTGGCCAGCCGACGTCCTGGGGCATCACGGTCCTGGAAGGGTAGATCGCAGAACGCGACAGATCACCAGATCAGACAAAGGGGTGCAACAGCGTCAGAGCACGGTACAGGTGCTGACAGGTGGTGTACAACTCGTGCCGAAGAGCTCGGTTAGCTCTATCCAACCCATCAGCATGCAGAACCAGGTTCTGATGGTAGAAGGGCTCTCGGGTGACGGTGGAGTAGGCAGTAGTGTATTATCCCTCCGCACCAACATCGGATGCGATAGCAATGTGCCTGAAGGGGGAGGTGTCCAACTCCTGATACTCTCCATGAAGACGTGTCAGAGCAGCATAAGCAGCATTGTGGACCGCCATGTCGATAGTCACTCCAACACCATGAGCAGTGTGCAACACGGTAGTGGAGTCATACTCCCGAGAGTAGAGGTGGACGATGGCACGATACTGCTCATGGTTGAAGTCCTGGTACTCCTCATAGACGGTGTACTCAGGGTGCCAGCGATAACCCAGATAGGTTATCATCTCAACCAACACAGCAGGTGATCCTGAGGCACCAATGACCGTCGTGTGGCGCACGACCTGTCTTGTGGGTTCCATCTGAAAACAAAGATGTTTCAAAGGAGTCAACTGACAGTGTCGATAATGTTCAATATACTACTCTAAAGAATAGCTAGGTCTTATCCAACTTTGGGGTGAACGTGGTCACGGGATCCTAATGTTAAAGTTAGTAAAATTGTTTAACCTAAGTAGGAGAGAGTTCAGAGTCCCAAAGGATTGAGGAGTAAATGATACTAATACCACCCAGATGGCGACGTGGGCCCGTAGGGCACACAACCATGTTAGTAAAAGTTTTGTAATGTCTAGACTCAACTTCGGCCAAGGAGTGTGGAAGGGGATTCCTACAGGCAGTCGGCTCTGATACCAACTTGTGACGCCCCCGATTTAACCATACACTAATCATACACGCAAATGTGTACGATCAAGATCAGGGACTCACGGGAAGATATCACAACACAACTCTACAAATAAAAATAAGTCATACAAGCATCATATTACAAGCCAGGGGCCTCGAGGGCTCGAATACAAGAGCTCGATCATACACGAGTCAGCGGAAGCAACAATATCTGAGTACAGACATAAGTTAAACAAGTTTGCCTTAAGAAGGCTAGCACCAACTGGGATACAGATCGAAAGAGGCACAGGCCTCCTGCCTGGGATCCTCCTAAACTACTCCTGGTCGTCATCAGTGGGCTACACGTAGTAGTAGGCACCTCCCGAGTAGTAGTAGTCGTCATCGACAGTGGCGTCTGGCTCCTGGGCAAAAAGAGGGAGCAAAGCAACCGTGAGTACTCATCCAAAGTACTCGCAAGCAAGGAGCTACACTATATATGTATGCATTGGTATCAAATGGACTAAGGGTATCATATGTGGACTGAACTGCAGAATGCCGGAATAAGGGGGGATAGCTAGTCCTGTCGAAGACTACGCTTCTGGTAACCTCCATCTTGCAGCAGAAGAAGATAGTAGATGGTAAGTTCGCCAAGTATCATCTCATAGCATAATCCTAACCGATGATCCTCCCCACGTCGCCCTGTGAGAGAGCGATCACCGGTTGTATCTGGCACTTGGAAGGGTGTGTTTTATTAAGTATCCAGTTCTAGTTGTCATAAGGTCAAGGTACAACTCCAAGTCGTCCTGTTACCGAAGATCACGCCTATTCGAATAGATTAACTTCCCTGCAGGGGTGCACCACATAACCCAACACGCTCGATCCCATTTGGCCGGACATACTTTCCTGGGTCATGCCCGGCCTCGGAAGATCAACACGTGGCAGCCCTACCTAGGCACAACAGAGAGGTCAGCACACCGGTCTAAATCCTATGGCGCAGGGGTCTGGGCACATCGCCCATTGCACACCTGCACGTTGCGTACGCGGCTGGCGAGCAGACCTAGCCTCCCTTATACAAGAGCAGGTGTTCCAGTCCAACCCGGCGCGCGCTGCTCAGTCACTGACGTCACGAAGGCTTCGGCTGATACCATGACGTCGAGTGCCCATAATTGTCCCCGCATATATGGTTGGTGCGTATAGGCCAGTAGCCAGACTCAGATCAAATACCAAGATCTCGTTAAGCGTGTTATTTTGAAATAACCACGAACGCCGACCAGGGGCAGGCCCACCTCTCTCCTAGGTGGTCTCTACCTGTCGTGTCGCTTCGCCACAAAGATCCACACAGAGGGCTGTCGGGAAAGTATGTCCTTCCAGCCCCCAATTCGTGAATCAACCGTGGGTACTCCTCGAGCCATCCCGACTTTAGTCATCACATGTATCATGTATAAAGTATATAGTATATACCCGTGATCACCTCCCTAGTGATCCCGGCCCGATAGTATAGCATGGCAGACGGACAAGAATGTAGGGCCACTGATGATAAACTAGCATCTGATACTAAGCATTAGGATTATAGGTAAAGGTAACAACAGTAGTAGCAAGGACAGGCTATGCATCAGGATAGGATTGACGGAAAGCAGTAACATGCTACACTACTCTAATGCAAGCAGTATAGAGTAGAGTAGGCGATATCTGGTGATCAAGGGGGAGGGCTTGCCTGGTTGCTTTGGCAAGAGAGAGGGGTCGTCAACACCGTAGTCATACTGGGTAGCAGCGGCGTTGGTCTCGATGTCTAGCGAGAGAAGAGGGGGAAGAAACAATAAATATAATGCAAACAAATGCATGACATGACAAAGCGTGATGCTAGGTGTGCCCTAACGCGGTACGAGGTGGTACCGATGAAGGGGGAAAACATCCGGGAAAGTATTCCCGGTGTTTCGCGTTTTCGGACAAATGAACCAGAGGGGGAAAGTTGCGTGTTCGCTATGCTTGGGATGCGTGGCGGACGAACGGGTTGCGAATCCGGATTCGTCTCGTCGTTCTAAGCAACTTTCATGTTGAAAATAATTTAATCCGAGTTACGGATTAAAAGATATGATTTTCTAAAGATTTTATTAATTTCTGGAATTTAATTAATTATTTAATTTAATTCGAAATTAGATTTATGACATCAGCATGATGTCATGCTGACGTCAGCAGTCAACAGGGGTTGACTGGTCAACCTGACCAGTGGGTCCCACTGGTCAGTGACACATTTTAATTCAAAATTATAATTAACCTAATTAGTACTCCCTCCGTTCCTAAATGCTTGTCTTTCTAGTCATTTCAACAAGTGACTACATACGGAGCAAAATGAGTGAATCTACACTCTAAAATATGTATACATACATTCGTATGTAGTAGTCATTTGAAATGTCTAGAAAGACAAATATTTAGGAACGGAGGGAGTATTAATTAGGGGGGTGGGCCCCACTGTCATACTCTGTTAGCTAATTAACAGTAGTTAATTAGGTTAATTAGTCATTTGATTAATTAATCTTAATTAGCTAATTTAATCGGAATTAATTAAGTTAATTAATTATTTATTTATTTTTATTATTTATTTATTTTATATATTTTTTAAAAAAATCCTTTTTTTATAAATCGTTCTGGGGCATGGGGGACCACTGTCATAGGGCCATAGGGGCCATAACAGGTTCGGGCGCTAACGGGCGCTGGTGCCCAGCCCGACTGGGCATACGCCTAGATCGACAAGGGGCAACGGCCACAGGCGCAGCGAGGTGGGGGTGCCGGAACGGGCGCTTGCCCGAGCGGCGCTGGGCGCGCATGGCGCATGCCGACGCCGGCGGCCCACGGAGGGATGCAACGGCGACCGGCACGAAGGGCGCCGCAATGGGAGAGGCAGAGAGCGGCGTAGTAGGTAGAGGGCGACGGTAGCTCGAGCGCGGCCAGGCAACGGCAGGTGGGCGCGCGAGCATGGGATAGCAGGCGCGCGGCCACCGCGAGTGGGCGGCGCGAGCGGCCTAGGCGAGGCAAGCGCAGGCGAAGGGGGCAGCGGGGGAGAGCTCGACAGGTGGTACGCGCACCGCGAGCAGGGACGACGGGCACAGCCGGGCGACGTAGCGCGTGGCCAGGGCGCAGCCGGCCGCGGTGAGCGCGTGGCCAGAGCGCGCGAGGCGCGGCGACGGTCGCGGGGGAGGGAGTGCGAGGAGAGGGGGCGGGAGCCCAGGGCCTCACCGCGGCTTCGCAGGGTCAAGGGCAGCGGGCTCGACGGAGGTCGGGGAGGTCCGACGAGGGAGAGGACGAGGCGGCGGCAGTGCAGCGATGACGGGCGAAGACGCAGGGGATGGGCGCCGGCGTCGAGGCGCATTGAGGCGGCGCGGGATCTGGCCCCTCCCCGATCCAGTCGAGTGGGGGGCGCCTGGGAGGAGGCAGGTGGCGGCGTTCGACGGGGTGGAGGTCCAGTGGCGGCGAGCGTCGTCAGGGAGGCGGGGTGGGTCATTCCCCTTCCCGATCTAGATCTGGATCGGGGGGAAGGAGAGAGCGATGGGGGGGAAGTGGGGTGCGGGGCGACGGGTGGTTAGGGTTTCGGGGAGGGAGTGGATAAGAGAGAGTGGGGGAGTGGCCGGCTGGGCCTTTGCCCATTTGGGCCGGTGGCCTGGTCGGTTGTGGCCTGGTGGGCCGAAGCCCAAGGGGCCGGGGGGGCTTTCTCCTTTTCTTTGTTTTTTTGTAATTTCCTTTTCTGTTTTAATCCATTTTAAAATACTCAGGCACTTTATAAAAATGTGTTTATTACACCATAATTAAATATGCAAATTATGGCACTGCCTGAACATTTTTGTTTTAACTTTTGAAAACTTTTATTATTTAACTTTATTTTAAATTTGAATTTGACTCGGTTTTGAACTAATGGTAGATTATCAACAGTAACCGTGGTGACGTGGCATGACTAGCGTTGGATTACTGTAGCACGATTATCCGGGCGTTACAGACGGTCCGGAGGCTCGAGGACCCCGCGGAGGTGGTGCGTCATCATGTTAGTGAGGAGGACGCGCACGTCCGTCGCTACTTGTTTGCGTTGGAGCACAGGTTCTCCAATACCTGGCAGGTTCTCCAGGGATCTCACTGGAGCTATGATCCCATGATGGTTCCTTCTCTGTGGGTGTCCACCGCCCGCGCCGATACCCGTCGTTTGCTAGGGTTTTAGTTGTATTAATGATGTTATATGTATGACACTATTCAGGGTGTATTAGTGATAATATTTGACGATGTACGGACGCATGAGATGATTTACTTTTGCTTATTGAATGCATGCTAATTTGAGTCCTATAAGATATTTTGAAATGTATATCTTGTTTTGCTCAAATAGGATATGTGCTTGCCCAAGTGGCTGGTCATGTGTGCAGGTTACACCTCCGAGTGGCCTATGTTTTGCCGGAGTGTTGATTCATTTCCGTTCCGGCAAATTTCAGGCGCTTGATATGTCCTATTTTAGCAAAGGTCATGCCGGATTTTTTCCGTGAATTTTGGCATGACTTGTGCCAGAATATGTAGGAAATATCGAGTGCCCCGGATTTGTGTGTTGAGTATCCTGGTAGTTGTCTTTGATCGATTTTCAATTAATGTTTTCACTATGAACATAGGAAATGTCTGACGATGAAAAGGATTTCGGTATTTGCAAATTCTGCGAAGACGAGCGTGGCATGTGCGACAGAATCTTCCTAGATGATGATAGGTGCTTCAGCATCAAGCTGGACAAGAACTTCGAAGTGGATATAGTAAGTCACAACGACAAGTCTTTTTTCGTAATTAAGCATGACATTTGCTTCAACTTATAATTTAAGCATGACATTAAGCATGACAAGTCTTTTTTTTACTATTCTACAAGTGTATCCCCTGCCATGCAAGAGTTTTTGTATTGGATAAGATAGGTTTCAGTCGTACTATGGAGGAAAAGAAAGTTTACTTGAAGACCAAGCACGGTTATATTTTCCACGCAAAATTATACAATTCAGACGACTACACCAATTTTGGATGCAAAACATGGCGAGCACTATGCAAGACTTATGCATTTGAGCCTGATATGGTTATCACCTTTGATATTCGTCCGGAAGATGATATTGAAGGTAATACTGACATCTGGGTCGATGTGCAGATGCCTCCAGTTATACCATTATGTAAGTTTCTCAACCATATTTATGTCTTTGATATTGTTTATTCAAAAATAGTTGACAACTAATTTGTATTGTCAGCTTATTTCGGTGCAAGAAAACATGTCCAGCGCTTGGTAGACAGGACCTACTACTGTCCCAAGGCTGAACTAAACTACGAGGAGCTAAGTCATTATGTTTCATGGCTTGAGGATCTTGATACTGTCAAGACAAATTTTCTTCCTGCACTTAGAAATGTTAGTACTGAAAACGTGCGACCAATAGTGTTCGTAATGAACTACGGTCACATCTATTTAGGAAGTATGGTAGGATTTTTACTATTTGTCCTCAGTGCATCTTTTCCGTACATTATTTTTGAAGCTAAACTTCATTGCTAAGTATGTTACCAGACGATGTTCTTCAACAGGGACTCTCGATGAATGTTGTGCCTTATGGGATCAAGACTAAAGGTACCATGAGTATTATTAGCTTACGGCCAAGATATCCTACAGATTACTTTAGTGCATTCAAGATTAGCGACGGATGCTTAATAGTGCAAGACTAGACCAAATGTGTGATGGAGAAGCGCAGAGAAGTACTAGGGGGCAGCAAACAGATGCGTTACCCACGATTAGGAGACAGGTTCATCTGCATGCTCCAACTTGATCAAGGAGGAGAGCTACACATGTTTTATGTTATTTTACCTAAGAGAGAGCAGCAGGAGTGATTAGCTAGCTAGAAATGAGTTTGAGGATGATGATGTGCTACACTATTACTATGATGATAAAATAGCTAGTGTTGGTGGTAATGACTATGATGATTATTATTAGCTAGTGTTAGTGGTGATTAAATAAATACTGTTGGTGGTAATGACTATGATGATGATTAAATAGCTTGTGTTGGCGGATTAGATTCAAGTGGAGACAACATGCGGTGCACATCGAAAGTACTACTAGTCCAAACTAGATCAAGTTTGGATTAGTAGTATACTTTTGACATGCACCACATATTGCCTCCACTTGAACCGAATCCAACTTCATTTGACACACTGTTATGGACATAATAATGTAAACCTCATAACTGGTATTGTACCAATATTTGTACGATGGCACATAAATACACTAAAAACAAAAAAATAATAAAAAAAGAATACTAGTAGTGATGGAGAGAAAACACACTGCCAGTAGTTACATTAGCAGTAGCGTGGGAGTGAACAAACGATGCAGCTATTTGTCCTAGCAGTAGCGCGTGCGGGCACGAGTCACTGCTAAGCAATAGCTGTAGCGCCTTATTAGTAGCGCGCCTACCCGCACTACTAGTGAGCACCAAACCAGCGCTACTGCTAGGGTTTTCCCTAGTAGTGTAGTGATAAAACAAGAAACTAAAAGATTCGATTGCAAGATCTAAAGATATACCTTCATGCGCTAACCTCCCCGGCAACGGCGCCAGAAAAGAGCTTGATGTCTAGTACACAACCTTCTTCCTGTAGACGTTGTTGTGCCTCCAAGTGTAGAGGTTTGTAGGATAATAGAAAATTTCCCTCAAGGGGATGACCTAAGGTTTATCAATCCGTGGGAGGCGTAGGATGAAGATGGCCTTTCTCAAGCAACCCTGCAACCAAATAACAAAGAGTCTCTTGTGTCCCCAACACACCCAATACAATGGTAAATTGTATAGGTGCACTAGTTCGGCGAAGAGATGGTGATACAAGTGCAATATGGATGGTAGATATAGGCTTTTGTAATCTGAAAATATAAAAACAGCAAGGTAACTAATGATAAAAGTGAGCAAAAATGGTATTGCAATGCGTTGAAACAAGGCCTAGGGTTCATACTTTCACTAGTGCAAGTTATCTCAACAATAATAACATAATTGGATCATATAACTATCCCTCAACATGCAACAAAGAGTCACTCCAAAGTCACTAATAGCGGAGAACAAACAAAGAGATTATTGTAGGGTACGAAACCACCTCAAAGGTATCCTTTCTAATTGATCTATTCAAGAGTCTGTAGTAAAATAACACGAAGCTATTCTTTCCGTTTGATCTATCCTAGAGTTCATACTAGAATAACACCTTAAGATACAAATCAACCAAAACCCTAATGTCACCTAGATACTCCAATGTCACCTCAAGTATCCGTGGGTATGATTATATGATATGCATCACACAATCTCATATTCATCTATTCAACCAACACAAAGAACTTGAAAGAGTGCCCCAAAGTTTCTACCAGAGAGTCAAGACGAAAATGTGTGCCAACCCCTATGCATAAGTTCACAAGGTCACGGAACTCGCAAGTTGATCACCAAAACATACATCAAGTGGATTACGTGATATCCCATTGTCACCACAGATAAGCACATGCAAGACATACATCAAGTGTTCTCAAATCCTTAAAGACTCAATCCGATAAGATAACTTCAAAGGGAAAACTCAATCCATCACAAGAGAGTAGAGGGGGAGAAACATCATAAGATCCAACTATAATAGCAAAGCTCGCGATACATCAAGATCGTGCGAATCAAGAACATGAGAGAGAGAGAGAGATCAAACACATAGCTACTAGTACATACCCTCAGCCCCGAGGGTGAACTACTCCCTCCTCATCATGGAGAGCGTCGGGATGATGAAGATGGCCACCGGAGAGGGGTTCCCCCTCCGGCAGGGTGCCGGAATGGGTCTAGATTGGTTTTTGGTGGCTATAGAGGCTTGCGGCGGCGGAAATCCCGATCTAGGTTATGTTCTGGAAGTTTGGGTATATATAAGAGGTGTTGGCATCGGGGACAAGTCAGGGGGGTCTTCGAGGCGGCCACGAGGTAGGGGGCACGCGCCCCACCCTCGTGGTGGCCTCAGGACTCTTTTGGCCCATCTCCGGTACTCCGTGGGCTTCTTCTGGTCCAAAAATAATCTCTGTGGAATTTCAGGTCAATTTGACTCCGTTTGGTTTTCCTTTTCTGCGATACTCAAAAACAAGGAAAAAACAGAAACTGGCACTGGGGTCTAGGTTAATAGGTTAGTCCCAAAAATCATATAAAATAGCATATAAATGCATATAAAACATCCAAGGTTGATAATATAATAGCATGGAACAATCAAAAATTATAGATACGTTGGAGACGTATCACCCTCCGTGTAAAAGGGGTTGTCACTCCCTTTCGGGTAACGGCGCCAGAAATTGGCAAAGGAACGTGAGAGAGTTGTAATGATTGATAGATCGAACGCCAAATAAAATAAAGTGTAGCAAGCTATTTTTCTTTTTTTTTTAATAGATCTGAAAATAAAATCAAAAGAAAATAGATTGCAAAGGCAAATATATTAAAGAAGGGACCCGGGGGCGTAGATTTCACTAGTGGCTTCTCTCGAGAAAAATAGCAAACGGTGGCCACACAAATTACTGTTGGGCAATTGATAGAACTTCAAATAATCATGACGATATCCAGGCAGTGATTATTATATAGGCATCACTTCCAAGATTAGTTGACCGACTCCTGCCTGCATCTACTACTATTACTCCACACATCAACCGCTATCCAGCATGCATCTAGTGTATTAAGTTCATGGAGAAACGAAGTAATGCAATAAGAACGATGATATAATGTAGACAAGATATATTTATGTAGAAATAGACCCCGTCTTGTTATCCTTAATGGCAACGATACATACATGTCGGTTCCCCTTCTGTCACTGGGATCGAGCACCGTAAGATCGAACCCATCACAACTCACCTCTTCCCATTGCAAGATAAATAGATCAAGTTGGCCAAATAAAACCCAAATATTGGAGAATAAATACGAGGCTATAAGCAATCATGCATATACTAGATCAAAGAAGACTCAAATAACTTTCATGGATAAAAACATAGATCTGATCATAAACTCAAAGTTCATCGGATCCCAACAAACACACCGCAAAATAATTATATCATATGGATCTCCAAGAGACCATTGTATTGATAATCAAGAGAGAGAGAGGAAGCCATCTAGCTACTAACTACGGACATGTAGGTCTACAAAGAACTACTCACGCATCATCGGAGAGGCACCAATGGACATGATGAACACCTCTGTGAAGGTGTCTAAATTGGATCTGGTGGTTCTGGAACTTGCAGCGACTATAATTGATTTTCGTCGAATTCCCTACGATTTCTGGAATACTGGGGTATTTATAGAGCAAAGAGTCAGTTCGAGAGGCACCCGAGGTGGCACAACCCACCAGGGCGTGCCTGGGCCTCCAGGCGCGCCCTGGTGGGTTGTGCTCCCCTCGGAGCACCCCCTAGGCGCTTCTCCGTCCCATTGGATGTCTTCTGGTCCAAAAAAATCCACAAAAAGTTTCACCGCGTTTGGACTCCGTTTGGTATTGATTTCCTATGATGTAAAAAACATGCAAAAAACAGCAACTCGCACTTGGCACTATGTCAATAGGTTAGTACAAAAAATGATGTAAAATGATTATAAAACATCCAAGAATGATAATATAACAACATGAACAATAAAAATTATAGATACGTTTGTAGGCGTATCAATCCATTAGAGGAAGGAAAAGGTCCCATGTAATCAAATCCCCAAAGTCAAATGGTTCAAGAGCAAGTGAATAATTCATAGGCATTTCTTGATGCTTACCGATATTACCTATTCTTTGACATTCATCACAAGATAAGACAAACTTATGAGCATCCTTGAAGAGAGGAGGCCAATAAAACCCAGATTGCAATACCTTGTGAGCAGTTCTGTCTCCCGCATGATGTCCTCCATAAGCTTCGGAGTGACATTTCCGTAGGATCTGTTCCTGTTCATGCTCAGGTACACAACGTCTAATAATACCATTTACTCCTTTGTTATGAAGATGTGGGTCATCCCAAAAGTAATGTCTTAAATCATAGAATATTTTTTCTTTTGTTGGTAAGTAAAGCTAGGGGTATGTATTTAGCAACAATATAATTAGAATAGTCAGCATACCAAGGTGTACTATTAGAATCATTTATTGTGGCTAATTTCTCATCAGGAAAACTATCATCAATAGGTAGTGGATCATCAAGAACATTCTCCAGCCTAGATAGGTTATCAGCTATGGGGTTATCCGCTCCTTTTCTATCAGTGATATGCAAATAAAATTCTTGTAGCAAGAGAACCCATCAAATAATCCTAGGTTTGGCATCTTTCTTTTCCATAAGATACTTTATTGCAGCATGATCAGTGTGAATAATTACTTTTGAATCTATAATATAGGATCTAAATTTATCACAAGCAAACACCACTGCTAGAAATTCTTTTTCAGTAGTAGCATAAGTTCTTTGTGCACTGTCTAGAGGTTTACTTGCGTAGTGAATAACATTTAGTTTCTTATCAACTCTTTGTCCTAGAAAAACACCAATAGCATAATCACTAGCATCACACATAATTTCAAAAGGCAAGTTCCAATTAGGTGGTTGAACAATAGGTGCAGAAATTAAGGCTTTCTTGAGTGTTTCAAAGGCTTCTAAACATTTATCATCAAAAACAAAAGGAATATCCTTTTGCAAAAGATTTGTAAGAGGCCTAGAAATTTTAGAAAAGTCTTTGATAAATCTCCTATAGAAACCTGCATGACCAAGGAAACTACGAATACCTTTGATATCTTTAGGACATGGCATTTTCTCAATTGCATCAACCTTAGGTTTGTCCACCTCAATACATCTTTCAAAAATTTTATGGCCCAAAACAGTACCTTCATTAACCATAAAGTGGCACTTCTCCCAATTCAAGACAAGATTGGTTTGCTCACATCTCTGCAAAACTCAATCAAGATTGCTTAAACAATCAGCAAAAGATTTCCCATAAACAGAAAAGTCATCCATGAAAACCTCAACAAACTTTTCACGAAAGTCAGAGAATATAGAAGTCATACATCTTTGAAAGGTAGCATGTGCATTGCATAAACCAAAAGGCATACGTCTATAAGCATAAGTTCCAAAAGGACAAGTAAAAGTGGTCTTTTCTTGATTAGGTTGAGAAACATGTATTTGTGAAAAAACCAGAATATCCATCAAGGAAGCAAAAATGTGTGTGGTTAGATAATCTTTCTAGCATTTGATCAATAAAGGCAGAGGGTAATGATCTTTTCTAGTTGCTTTGTTTAATTTTCTAAAATCAATTACCATTCTATAGCATGTAACAATTCTTTGTGGAATAAGTTCATTCTTATCATTAGGAACTACAGTAATACCTCCTTTCTTAGGGACACAATGGAAAGGACTTACCCATCTACTATCAGCTATAGGATAGATTGTACCTGCTTCTAGAAGTTTTAATATTTCTGTTCTTACCACTTCTTTCATCTTCGGATTTAACCGATGTTGGTGATCAACAATGGGTTTAGCATCAGGTTCCATATTAATCTTGTGCTGACATAGAGTGGGACTGATGCCCTTAAGATCATCAAGAGTATATCCAATAGCAGCTCGGTGCTTCCTTAGAACTTTCAATAATATTTCTTCTTCATGTTCTAAAAGGTTAGCACTAATAATAACAGGATAAATCTTTTTCTCATCGAGATAAGCATATTTCAAAGTGTCTGGCAATTGTTTTAATTCAAACATAGGATCACCTTTAGGTGGAGGAGGACCTCCTAGATTTCCAATAGGTAAATTGTGTTTAAGCAGAGGACGTTGTTCAAAGAAAATCTTATGTATTTCATTTCTTTCATGCACATGTATATCATTCTCATGGTCTAGCAAATATTGTTCTAAAGGATCAGTAGGAGGTACAACAATAGAAGCAAGACCAATAATTTCATCCTTACTAGGCAATTCTTTTTTATGAGGTTTTCTACTAAACTTGGAAAAAATAAATTCGTGAGACTCATCACCAAAGCTAACACCGACAGTTTGTTTGTCACAATCTATTTTAGCATTAACGGTGTTCAAGAAGGGTCTACCAAAGATAATGGGACAAAAGACATCCTATGGGGAACCAAGAACAAGAAAATAAGTAGGGTGTTTTATTTTCCCACACAAGACTTCAACATCTCTAACAATCCCAAGTGGTGTGATGGTGTCTCTAATAGCAAGTTTAATAGTAACATCTATGTCTTCTATTTCAGCGGGTGCTATGTCATTCATAATTTCTTGATATAAGGTAAAAAGGAATAGCACTCATGCTAGCACCTATGTCGCATAAACCATTATAACAGTGATCTCCTATCTTAACCGAGACAACATGCATGCCAACAACGGGTCTATGTTTATCTTTTTCAACGGGTTCGGCAATTCTAGTAGCTTCATCACAGAAGTAAATAACATGCCCATCTAAACTTTCAACCAATAGATCTTTAACCATAGCAACACTAGGTTCTACCTTGATTTGTTCAGCTGGTTTAGGTGCTCTAATATTACTTTTATTGACCACAGTTGAAACTTTAGCATGTTCCTTTATCCTAACAGGGAAAGGTGGTTTTTCAATATAAGCAGTAGGAACAACCGGATCAACATTATAGATATGAGTTTCATCTTTAGCTACTATCGGTTCTTTAATTTCTTCTTTAATAGGTGGGTGATATTTAAACTACTTCTCTTTAGGGAGATCAACATGTGTAGCAAAAGATTCACAGAAGGAGGCTACTATCTCAGAGTCAAGTCCATATTTAGTGCTAAACTTTTGGAAAGCATCGGTATTCATAACACAATCAAACTTAAGCTTAATGCCCGACTCTTTACCTTCGTTGAGTTCCCAATATTCAGAGTTGCGTTTAATTATTTCTAAAAGATCCCACCGGAAATCAATAGGCTTCTTCATAAAGGAACCAATACAAGAAGTATCAAGCATGGATCGATCATCATGAGAAAGCCGAGCATAAAAATTCTGAATGATAATTTCTCTTGAGAGCTCATGATTGGGGCGTGAATATAACATTGACTTAAGCCTCCCCCAAGCTAGAGCGATACTTTCTCCTTCGTGGGGCTAAAATTATATATGTAATTCCGATCACGATGAACTAGATGCATAGGATAATTTTTTGATGGAATTCCAATTTCAACCGATTCCAATTCCAAGATCCAACATCATCGCACAGCCTATACCATGTCAATGACTTTCATTTCAAAGATAAAGGGAAACCTTCTTCTTAGCTTCATCACTGTGTAAACCTACAAGCTTAAGTAATCCACAATTTTCATCCACATATATCAAGTGCATATCAGGATGTTCGGTTCCATCTCCTGCATAAGGATTAGCTAGCAGTTGTTCTATCATACCAGAAAGAATTTCATAACTAATATTTTTAGTAGGTGTAGTAGGTTGAGGGGTGACTAATTGTTGTTCCGTTCGAGGTGAAGATACCCCGAACAAACCCCTCAAAGGATTGTTTTCCATAGTAACAAGTGACGATAAATTTCAGCACGTAGTAATAATTTGTCCTTACCAAGAGCGCTTCACTCCTTGGCAACATCGCCAGAATAGAGCCTTGATGACCCACAAGTATAGGGGATCAATCGTAGTCCTTTCAATAAGTAAGAGTGTCAAACCCAACGATGGGCAGAAGGAAATGACAAGTGGTTTCCAGCAAGGTATTCTCTACAAGCACTAATATTAAAAGTAATGAGTACTTTGATAGCAAGATAATTTGTAACGAGCAAGTAACGATAGTAGTAACAAAGGTGCAGCAAGGTAGCGCAATCTTTTTGAGGCAAAGGACATGCCAAAATGGTCTCTTATGATAAGCAAAGCGTTCTTGAGGGTACACGGGAATTTCATCTAGTCACTTTCATCATGTTGGTTTGATTTGTGTTCACTACTTTGATAATTTGATATGTGGGTGGACTGGTGCTTAGGTGATGTTCGTACTTGAACAAACCTCCTACTTATGATTAACCCCCTCGCAAGCATCCGCTACTATGATAAAATTATTAAGAATAAATTCTAACCATAGCATTAAACTTTTGGATCCAAGTCAGCCCCTTACAGAATAGCGCATAAACTAGGGTTTAAGCTTCTGTCACTCTCGCAACCCATCATCTAATAACTACTCCACAATGCATTCCCTTAGGCCCAAATATGGTGAAGTGCCATGTAGCCGACGCTCACATGACACCATTAAGGGAATCACAACATACATACCATCAAAGTATCGAACACATATAAAATTCACATGATTACTTGCAACATGATTTCTCCCGTGACCTCAAGAACAAAAGTAACTACTCACAAATGATAATCATGCTCAAGATTAGAGGGGTGTTAAATAGCATAATGCATCTAAACATCTAATCTTCCACCAAATAAACCATATAATAATCAACTACAAGATGTAGTCAACACTACTAGTCACCCACAAGTACCAATCTATAGTTCCGGTACAAAGATTGAACACAAGAGATGAACTAGGGTTTGAGAGGAGATGGTGTTGTCGAAGATGTTGATGGAGATTGCCCTCCCCAAGATGGGGGAGTTGTTGGTGATGATGATGACGATGATTTCCCCCTCCGGGAGGGAAGTTCCCTCATACGTCTCCAACGTATCTATAATTTTTTATTGTTCCATGTTGTTTTATTATCAATCTTCGATGTTTTATAATCATTTTATATCATTTTTTGGTAGTAACCTATTGACATAGTGCCAAGTGCCAGTTGCTGTTTTTTCCATGTTTTTTACATCGTAGAAAATCAATATCAAACGGAGTCCAAATGCCACGAAACTTTACGAAGATTTTTTATGGACCAGAAGGAAGATGTTGGGCCCTTGTTGCACCCGGGGGGAGTCCCGAGGAGGGGACAACCCACTAGGGCGCACCAGGAGGCCCAGGCGCGCCCTGGTGGGTTGTGCCCACCTCAGGTGCCCCCCAGACCGCCTCTTTGCTCTATAAATACCCCAATATTCCAGAAACCCTAGGGGAGTTGACGAAGTATTCATCCAGCCGCCGCAGAGTCAAGAACCACCAGATCCAATCTAGACACCATCATGGAGGGGTTCACCATTTCCATTGGTGCCTCTCTGATGATGCGTGAGTAGTTCTTTGTAGACCTTCGGGTCCGTAGTTAGTAGGTAGATGGCTTCATCTCTCTCTCTCTCTCGATTTTCAATACAATGGTCTCTTACAGATCCATATGATGTAACTCTTTTACGGTGTGTTTGTTGGGATCGATGAACTTTGAGTTTATGATTAGATCTATCTTTTTATATCCATGAAAGTATTTGAGTTTCTTTAATCTCTTTTATGCATGATCTCTTATAGCCTCGTATTTCTTCTCTGATATTTGGGTTTTGTTTGGCCAACTTGATCTATTTATCTTGCAATGGGAAGAGGTGCCCGGTAGTGGGTTCGATCTTACGGTGCTCGATCCCGGTGACAGAAAGGGAACCGACACGTATGTATCGTTGCTACTAAGGATAAAAGGATGGGATCTATATCTACCGCCATAGATAAACGGATCTCGTCTACATCATGTCATCATTCTTATTGCATTACTCTTTTTTCCATGAACTTAATACACTAGATGCATGCTGGATAGTGGTCGATGTGTGGAGTAATAGTAGTAGATGCAGGCAGGAGTCGGTCTACTAATCTTGTACGTGATGCCTATGTAATGATCATTGCCTGTATATCGTCATAATTATTTGAGGTTCCATCAATTGCCCAACAGTAATTTGTTCACCCACCGTTTGCTATTTTTCTCGAGAGAAGCCATTAGTGAAACCTACGGCCCCGGGGTCTTCTTTCTCATATATTTTCCTTCGCGATCTACTTTTTAGTTGCTTTTATTTTCAGATCTATTAAACCAAAAACCCAAAAATACCTTGATGCAATTTACTTTATTTGGCGTTCGATCTATCAATATTTACAACTTTCTCCCGTCCACGTGTCATTTATGGTGTCATTACCCGAAAGGGATTGACAACCCCTTTAACACGTCGGGTTGCGAGGATTTGTTAGCTATGTGCAGGGGCTGTTATGTTGTGTTGCTTGGTTCTCCTACTAGTTCGATAACCTTGGTTTCATATCTGAGGGAAATACCTACCGCCGTTGTGCTGCATCATCTCTTCCTCTTTGAGGAAAAAACGGACATAGCTTCAAGCGACATCAAAAGGAATTTTTGGGACTGTTGCCGGGGAGGATCTTCATCATAACCAGGTTCCTAATCACAAATCTCATCACCTCACAATTTACATTTTTTGCCATTTGCCTCTCGTTTTCCTCTCCCCCACTTCACAAAAATTGATGTTTTATTCGCCTCTCTTTTTCGTTCACCGTTTTCTTGCCGGATCTATTTTTGAGTGAAATCTTGTTGTGTGGTCATCATGACTCAAGCGAACACCAAGTTATGTGATTTCTCAAATACGAACAACAATGATTGTAGTGGCAATCCGCTTGCTCCTTCCGCCACTAGTGTGGAGACTTGTGATATTAATACTTCTTTGCTGAATCTTGTTATGAAAGACCAATTTAATTTCTGGTACTCCTAATGAGGATGACGCATCCCATCTTAATACCTTCATGGAATTCTGTGATATGCAAAAGAAAAAAGATGTGGACAATGATGTGTTCAAGATGAAATTATTTCCGTTTTCCCTGCATGATTCTGCAAAAATTTGGTTCTCTTCTTTGCCTCGCAATAGTATCGATTCTTGGAATAAGTGCAAAGATGCTTTCATCACTAAGTATTTTCCTCCCGCAAAAATTATTTCCCTTAGAACCCAGATCATGAATTTCAAGCAACTTGAACATGAGCATGTTGCACAATCTTATGAAAGGATGAAAATGATTCTAAGGAATTGCCCAACTCATGGGTTAAATCTTTGGATGATCATACAAAAATTTTAAGCGGGGTTGAATTTTTTTCTCGTAATATTTTAGATTCCGCCGAGGGTGGTACTTTGATGGAAATTACTTTGGGTGAAGCCACCAAATTTCTTGATAATATTACGACAAATTACTCGCAATGGCATACCGAAAGAGCTCCTACTAGTAAAAAAAGGTTAATTTGGATGAAGAAATTTCTTCTTTGAGTGAAAAAGTTGATGCTCTTGTGAAATTGGTTGCTAGTAGAAGTGATCCTATTGATCTTAATGATATGCCTTTGTCTACTTTGATTGAGCAAAATAGTGATGCCATTGATGTGAATTTCATTTCTCGAAATAATTTCAACAACAATGCTTATAGAGGTAATTTTAATCCTAGGCCTTTCCCTAGTAATTCCTCTTTTAATTATGGTAATTCCTATGGAAATCAATCTTATAATAATAATAGGAATACCTCTGATCTTGAGAATAATATTAAAGAATTCATCAACATGCAAAAAGTTTTCAACCCTTCCATAGAGGAAAAGTTGAATAAGATTGATGATTTGTCTAGAAGTGTTGATAGAATTGCTCATGATGTGGAAAATATCAAGATGAAATTTTTTGAGCCTAAGGTTGCTGAATCAATTAAAGCTCTTTATATTTCTATGGATGAAAGTAAGAAAAGAACCGCTATGCTTAGAGCTAAAAGAGAATTCTTAGAAAAAGCTTTTACTAGTGATTTCTTTCGCAAAAGTGATGAAGATCTTAAAATGATTGGTGTTTCTTCTACTGATTCCTTGTTTAGTAAAGTTAATATTGATGAAAAGGGGACTGGAGAAGAGTCAACATTAGGTAAAAGGCGTCCCAATATTTCGGAGGGTGAAAATCTTGTTGAATTTTTTTGATGAAAGTGGGTTTGAAGAGGTCAAAACTTTTGCTAGTGATGTGCCCTCTCTTTTGGATTACAAGGACTTTAATTATGATAGTTGCTCTTTGATTGATTGTATTTCCTTGTTGCAATCCATGATAAATTTACCCCATGCCTATGAACAAAATAAAAATTTTGCTAAACATATTGTTGATGCTATGATGAAAGCTTTGGAAGAAAAATTGGAATTGGAAGTATAGATTCCTAGAAAATTGCATGATGAATGGGAACCTACTATCAAAGTCAAGATTAAAAATTATGAGTGTTTTGCTTTGTGTGACTTGGATGCTAGTGTTTCTACAATTCTGAAATCTTTATGTGATGTGCTTGGTCTTACCGATATTGAATCATGTTCTTTGAATTTGCACTTGGCGGATTCTACTATTAAAAAGCCTATGGGAAGAATCAATGATGTTCTTATTCTTGCAAATAGGAATTATGTGCCCATATATTTCATTGTTCTTGATATTGATTGCAATCTTTCTTGCCCAATTATTCTTTGTAGACTGTTTTTACGCACTATCGGTGCCGTGATAGATAAGAAAGATGGCAATATTAAGTTCCAATTTCCTTTGAGGAAGGGTATGTAACACTTTCCTAGAACTAGAGTTAAGCCACCCTATGAATCAATCATGAGGGCATCTTATGGATCTCGAACAAAGATGACAAAACTTAGATACTTGCTTTATGCCTAGCTAAGGGCGTAAAACTATAGCAGTTGTTGGGAGGCAACCCAATGAATACAATTTATTTTTTATTTTTGCTTCCTGTTTTTGAGTTTTAGCACAATTATGCTACTGTTATGATTGTGTTTTTATGTTTTAATTAGTGTTTGTGCCAAGTAAAGCCTTTAGGATCTTCTTGGGCAATAGTTGTTTGATCTTGCTGAAAAAACAAAAACTTTTACGCTCACGGAATTAATTTTCATTTTTTACCAGAGAGCGATAAAATACCCATTCCAATTGCAGTAGATATATATATATATATATATACAAATTTCTCAGGTCATCCTAACTTTTCAGAATTTTTTGAGTTACATAAGTATTCGAGATAGTCAGATTGCTATAGACTGTTCTGTTTTGACAGATTCTGTTTTCTTTGTGTTGTGTGCTTATTTGATGGCTTTATGGTTTTCTTTGATGAGTTTTTTCCATAGAAAAGTTGGAATATAGTAGATATAATACAAAAACAAAATATGAATTGGTTTGATGCAGCACTTATAGTAGTGGTTTATTATTCTTATACTAACGAATCTCACGAAGGTTTTGTTGAGTTTTGTGTAATTGAAGTTTTCAAGTTTCGGGTTATCTTACGATGGATGAAGGAAGGATGTAAGAGCCTAAGATTGGGGATGCCCCGGCATCCCAAGCTATTATCCAAGAATGAGCAACAAACTAAGCTTGGGGATGCCCCCGAGTGGCATCCCCGCTTTCTTCCAACAACTATTGGTATTTTACTTGAGACTATTTTTATTCGTCACATGATATGTGTTTTGCTTGGAGTGTCTTGTATGATATATGTCTTTGTTTTTTTATTTTGTGTTTTAAGTCATCAATCCTTGCTGGACACACCTATTTGAGAGAGCCAAAATTATGTCATGACTTGTTAGAATTGCTCTCTATGCTTCACTTGAATCTTATATGAGCTAGGACTTGCTCTAGTGCTTCACTTATATCTTTTTGAGCATGGTGTGATTTTTTATTTTTGAAGAAATGATCTCTTGCTTTACTTAGATTTATTTGAGATTTAGTAAAATTATGAAGAAAATCTCTCTTGCTTCACTTAAATTATTTTGGGAGAAAGAAAAAAATTTATGCTAATGATCTTCACTTATATTTGTTTGAGCTTATGAAAAGCAACACATGAAAATTAGTCCCAAAGTGATAGATATCCAAGACGGATAAAGAAAAAAACATGTCATGAAGACCATTGGACAAATAAACTTGATTCTTAGTAATAGTTTTGAGATATGATGATGTGATATATGAGTCATCTTGATGAGTAACTATGCTTTAGTAAGAATATTGGTGTTAAGGTTTGTGATTCCCTATGCATGCATGAAAGTCAATAATCGTGCAATGAAATTATATCCTACTTGTGGTGCATTATTTGGTGTTAATTATGCTTAACGCTTGCTTATGAGATTATTCGTTTCTTGGTTGGTCGCTTCCCAATCTTTTGCTAGCCTTCATTTTGCACTAAGTATGACCTCTACTTGTGCATCCAACATCCTTTAACCCAATTTTGCCACATGAGTCCACTATATCTACCTATATGCGGCATTCTTTTGCCATTCTAAGCAAATTTGCATGTGCCATCTCTAATTTTCAAAATAAACTTCTCTTTTGTGTGTTTGTTTCACTCGCGGAGTGGTGAGGGGTGGCTAATATTTTCCATGAAAGATGTGTTATTCTCAAGATGAGTGTTTATTCACTTGTCATTGCACGAGAGTAAGGCAAATGTATTAGAGATGCCCAGTCCCGAAATACAAAAACAAATGAATTTACTTTATGTTGTCAAATAATAAATTCCTTGGAAAGTGTTGGTATGGAGGGCACCCGTGGATACGGTTAGCCATGGAAAGTGAAAGTTATGGTGGAAAAAGGGATAAACTTTATTTTTTGTTTGGGAATTGCCTATGATATATCTATGCATGGAAAGTATTGGGAACTCTAAGTCGTTTTTGTTGGTGGGATCGATATATACACCTCCCAAAATATTTTTTATCTCAAATTATTCGCTTTGAGCTTTGGCACCTCTACAAATCCCTACTTCCCTCTGCGAAGGGCCTTTCTTTTACTTTATGCAATTTTTATTTTGAGTCTCCATCTTCTCTTACAAAAGCACCAACTAGGAGGCAATATGATCATGCTTAAGCATTGTGTGTAGTTAATATTCGAGTTTGTTTCATGAATGGATCAATGTTTGAGCATGATGGGCTAGGAATAACTTATTTTAGCGTTGATATTTTGAAAGACACGGTTGCTTGTTGATATGCTTGAGTATCTAAATTATTATGTCAAAACTAGACTATTGCTTTGAATACATAAAAGTCCAAATGTCCATGCTATAAAGAAAAGAATATGATATGACATGATGAACATCACTCCACATTAAAAAAATCTGTTTTTATCACTTACCTACTCGAGGACGAGTAGGAGTTAAGCTTGGGGATGCTGATACGTCTCCAACATATCTATAATTTTTTATTGTTCCATGCTGTTTTATTATCAATCTTGGATGTTTTATAATCATTTTATATCATTTTTTGGTACTAACCTATTGATATAGTGCCAAGTGCCAATTGCTGTTTTTTCCATGTTTTTTACATCACAGAAAATCAATATCAAACGGAGTCCAAATGCTATGAAACTTTACGAAGATTTTTTAGGGACCAAAAGGAAAATGTTGGGCCCTAGTTGCACCTGGGGGGAGTCCTGAGGAGGGGACAACCCACCAGGGCGCGCTAGGAGGCCCAGGCGCGCCCTGGTGGGTTGTGCCCACCTCGGGTGCCCTCGTACTACCTCTTTGCTCTATAAATACCCCAGTATTCCAGAAACCCTAGGGGAGTTGACGAAATATTCATCCAGCCGTCGTAGAGTCCAGAACCACCAGATCCAATCTAGACACCATCACGGAGGGGTTCACCACTTCCATTGGTGCCTCTCCGATGATGTGTGAGTAGTTCTTTTTAGACCTTCGGGTCCGTAGTTAGTAGCTAGATGGCTTCATCTCTCTCTATCTCGATTCTCAATCAATGGTCTCTTGGAGATCCATATGATGTAACTCTTTTGCGGTGTGTTTGTTGGGATCGATGAACTTTGAGTTTATGATCAGATCTATCTTTTTATATCCATGAAAGTATTTGAGTTTCTTTGATCTCTTTTATGCATGATCTCTTTTAGCCTCGTATTTCTTCTCCGGTATTTGGGTTTTGTTTGGCCAACTTAATCTATTTATCTTTTAATGGGAAGAGGTGCCCGGTAGTGGGTTCGATCTTATGGTACTCGATCCTAGTGACAGAAAGGGAACCGACACGTATGTATCGTTGCTACTAAGGATAATAAGATGGGATCTATATCTACTGCCATAGATAAACGGATCTCGTCTACATCATGTCATCGTTCTTATTGCATTACTCCGTTTTTCCATGAACCTAATACACTAGATGCATGCTAGATACCGGTCGATGTGTGGAGTAATAGTAGTAGATGCAGGAAGGAGTCAGTCTACTAATCTTGGACGTGATTCCTATGTAATGATCATTCCCTGGATATCATCATAATTATTGAGGTTCTATCAATTGCCCAACAGTAATGTTTTCACCCATCATTTGCTATTTTCTCAAGAGAAGCCACTAGTGAAACCTATGGCCCCCGGGTCTTCTTTCTCATATATTTGCCTTCGCGATCTAATTTTTATTTGCTTTTATTTTCAGATCTATTAAACGAAAAACCCAAAAATACCTTGCTGCAATTTATTTTATTTGGTGTTCGATCTATCAATACTTACAACTTTCTCCCATCCATGTGCCATTTTTGGCGCCGTTACCCGAAAGGGATTGACAAACCCTTTAACACGTTGGGTTGTGAGGATTTGTTATCTATGTGCAGGGGCTTTTTACGTTGTGTTGCTTGGTGTGATGCCCGGATAATTAAGCTACAGTAATCCCTTGATAATGATGCCAGGTCATCACTCCTACTGTTGCTGATCCTCACTTGATCCAAATCATGGTTCAAATTGAAATTAAGGTCCAAAATTCAAATTTCTTAAACCTGCAAAACAAAATGTTCAAAGTGTGGCAAATATTCCATAACCAATTATGGTGCTGACCCAACTTTTTGTAGAAGTATTTAAATGCTCTTTTGTGAATAAAATAGTGATAATCATAATTTAATTAGATGCCTTTCCTAAGTTATAAATTAGCAAACTATTTTTATTTGGGAGTAGAACTTTTCGTGGCTGAGGGCTAAACCAAAACTTTAATTTAGATGTTGGTCTCATATTTTATAAAACTAAAATATGCTAATAGTAAATAAAACAGTAAAGAAAAAATGAACAAAAAAACACAAACGAAAGTAACCCCCTCCCCCCTGGGCCAGTTGGCCCAGCTGACCTCACTGGCCGAGCCAGGCCAGCCCACCTCGCCTGGCTCCCTCGCTCCCCTGTTCACAGGAGGGCGTGGCCACGCCAATGCCCACCACGGCACCGGATATCGCCGTGGCGGCCATCTGCCATCTTCCCTGGGGCTATAAGGTGGCCCCGACGCCTCTCCTCGCGCCCCCGAACCCTAGCTACCCCAAATCACTCCCCCCCCTCTTTGTCTCGACCTGGATCGGGGAATCCCCCTCGCGCCCGACGCCGTGAACCGTCACCGTTCGTCCTCGCCATGGGCGCCCCGATCCGGAGCCACCGCTCCCGTCACCCGTTCACGACGTCGGAGCCACCTCTCTGTCGCCACGGCACCTCGTCCTCGTCGCCTCCCCAACGGCTCCACCGGGCCTCGCTGGCGAACAACGACGATGCCGGCCACCCCTGCTGGTCCTAAGCCTTCCCGGGCCTACGTGTGCCTCCAGGGTGAGGCTCCCATCCTGCTCCTCTCCCGTTACCTCTCTAGGTCGCCCGCCACCATCCACATCGACGACCGCAGTCGCGGGCTCCGCTCATCGCGCCCCCTCCATGCGTCGGCCGAGTTCCGGGCTCCCTTGTCGTGCCCTGGCCACGTCCCATAGCTCCTAGCCGAGCCGCTGCGCGCCTGGACGCCTAGGCCCGTCTCGTCGCGCCGCCCCTGTTGCCTCCCCTGCTTCCGGCCGGCAGCCCTGCCTGCTGCCTTGCAGCATCTGCTGTGGTACGCCGCTGCCGCATGCGCCCTTCCGCTGCCGCGCCCGAAGCTCAGCTCCCGCCCGCACGCTCCACTTCTCTCCCCTGCGCGTTCGTCGCCCGCGTGCCGGCCGCGCCCTCTCGCCCCTACTTCGCGCTGCTTCGACCAGCCGTCGCCGCCTCCTATTGTTGCCGCCCACACCTATGCCCGCTGCCGCTGCCTCGGCTCCGCGCGCGCCGGCCACTTCCCCTTCGTCGGCCGCCCTCGCGTGCCCCTAATGTCGCTGTCGCCGGTGCAGCCCCGGCCTGGCTACGGCGTGCCCCCATGCCCGTGCGTGATCGGGTGGGCGCCCATTCCCGTAGCCCCGCTCCCCACTATGGCCTTGTGCCACTGACCACGCGGGCCCACGCCCTGAAAAACAAAACAAAATTAATAATTAATTAATTTGATAGTTAATTAACTTAATTAATTTTGCCTAATTAGCTAATTAGTTAGTCAGAGCACTCTATGACAGTGGGGCCCCACCCCTAGTTAGCTTAATTTAACCCCCCCCCCTTTAACATATGTGACACTGATAAATGGGCCCCCTTGGCCCAGTTGACTGGTCAACATTGGCCCAGTCAACGCTGACTGTGCTGCTGACTGGGCACTAACCGGGCCCACACGTCAGGGCTGACCATGGTCAACTCAGCTGACTGATGACATCATGCTGGTGCAATAACCCTAATTTAGTTTAATAATAAATCTAGGATATTGCCTAAACTTCAGAAACTCATATAAAATAATACATAACTCGGATGAAAAAGTTTTATACATGAAAGTTGCTCAGAACGACGAGACGAACCCGGATATGCAACCCGTTCGTCCGCCACGCATCCCTAGCATAGCGAACACGCAACTTTCCCCCTATGGTTCATCTGTCCGGAAACGCAAAACACCGAGGATATTTTCCCGGATGTTTCCCCCTTCACCGGTACCACCTCATACCGCGTTAGGGCACCCCTAGCACCGCTACTTGTCATGCCATGCATCGCTATGCATCTGTTTGCTTAATATTTATTGTTTCTCCCCCCTCTTCTCTCGCTAGACACCGAGACCGACGCCACTGCTACCCAGTACGACTACGGTGTTGATGACCCCTCTATCTTGTCGGAGCAACTAGGCAAGCCCCCCCTTTGATCACCAGATATCACCTACTCTTCTCTCTACTTCTTGCATTAGAGTAGAGTAGCATGTTACTGCTTTCCGTTAATCCTATCATGATGCATAGCCTGTCCTTGCGACTATTGTTGTTACCTTTACCTGCAATCCTAATGATTAGTATATAGGATGCTAGTTTATCATCAGTGGCCCTACATTCTTGTCCGTCTGCCATGCTTTACTATCGGGCCGTGATCACTCGGGAGGTGATTGATACGTCTCCAACATATCTATAATTTTTGATTGCTCCGTGCTATATTATCTACTGTTTTGGGCAATATTGGGCTTTATTTTCCACTTTTATATTATTTTTGGGACTAACCTACTAACTGGAGGCCCAGCCCAGATTTGCTGTTTTATGCCTATTTTAGTGTTTCGAGGAAAGGGAATATCAAACGGAGTCGAAGCGGAACGAAATCAACTGGAGAAGTTATTTTTGGAAGGAAACCTACCGGATAGACTTGGACCCTATGTCAGAAGATGAAGGAGGAGCTCACGAGGGTAGTGTTGGGGAACATAGTAATTTCAAAAAAAAATCCTACGCACACGCAAGATCATGGTGATGCATAGCAACGAGAGGGGAGAGTGTGATCTACGTACCCTTGTAGACCGACAGCGGAAGCGTTATGACAACGCGGTTGGTGTAGTCGTACGTCTTCACGGCCCGACCGATCAAGCACCGAAACTACGGCACCTCCGAGTTCTAGCACACGTTCAGCTCGATGACGATCCCCGGACTCCGATCCAGCAAAGTGTCGGGGAAGAGTTCCGTCAGCACGACGGCGTGGTGACGATCTTGATGTTCAACTGTCACAGGGCTTCGCCTAAGCACCACTACAATATTACCGAGAACTATGGTGGAAGGGGGCACCGCACACGGTTAAGAGAACGATCTTAGAGATCAACTTGTGTGTCTAGAGGTGCCCCCTGCCCCCATATATAAAGGAGCAAGGGGGAGGAGGCTGGCCCTAGGAGGGGCGCGCCAGGGAGTAGGATTCCTACTCCTAGTTGGAGTAGGTTTCCTCCTTTCCTAGTCCAACTAGGAGAAGGGGGGAAAGGGCGGAAGAGGGGAAGGAAGGGAGAGAGGGGCCGCGCCCCAAACCCCTTGTCTAATTCGGACTGGGCTTGGGAGGGGCACGCACCACCTCCTGGTCCTTCCCACTAAGGCCCATTAAGGCCCATTGCTTCTTCCTCGTATTCCCGTAACTCCCCGGTACCTCCGAAAATACCCGAATCATTCGGAACCTTTCCGATGTCTGAATATAGTCGTCCAATATATCGATCTTTACGTCTCGACCATTTCGAGACTCCTCATTATGTCCCCGATCTCATCCGGGACTCCGAACTCCTTCGGTACATCAAAACATATAAACTCATAATGAAACTGTCATCAAAATCTTAAGCGTGCGGATCCTACGGGTTCGAGAACAATGTAGTCATGACCGAGACACGTCTCCGGTCAATAATCAATAGCGGAACCTGGATGCTCATATTGGCTCCCACATATTCTACGAAGATCTTTATCGTTCAGACCGCATAACAACATACGTTGTTCCCTTTGTCATCGGTATGTTACTTGCCCGAGATTCGATCGTCGGTATCTTAATACCTAGTTCAATATCGTTATCGGCAAGTCTCTTTACTCGTTTCATAATACATCATCTTGCAACTAACTCATTAGTTGCAATGCTTGCAAGGCTTATGTGATGTGCATTACCGAGAGGGCCCAGAGATACCTCTCCGACAATCGGAGTGACAAATCCTAATCTCGAAATACGCCAACCTAACATGTACCTTTGGAGACACCTGTAGAGCTCCTTTATAATCACCTAGTTACGTTGTGACGTTCGGTAGCACACAAAGTGTTCCTCCGGTAAACGGGAGTTGCATAATCTCATAGTCATAGGAACATGTATAAGTCATGAAGAAAGAAATAGCAACATACTTAAACGATTGAGTGCTAAGCTAACAGAATGGGTCAAGTCAATCACATCATTCCCCTAATGATGTGATCCCATTAATCAAATGACAACTCATGTCAGTGGCTAGGACACATAACCATCTTTGATCAACGAGCTAGTCAAGTAGAGGCATACTAGTGACACTCTATTTGTCTATATATTCACACATGTATTATGTTTCCGGTTAATACAATTCTAGCATGAATAATAAACATTTATCATGAAATAAGGAAATAAATAATAACTTTATTATTGCCTCTAGGGCATATTTCCTTCAGGTAGGGGCGCGCCCAACCCCTGGGGCGCACCCCCTGCCTCGTGGCCCCCCCTTCGGTCCACCGACGTACTCCTTTCACCCATATATACCTACGTATCGTAAAACTTCCAGGGGGCACAATAGATCGGGAGTTCCGCCGCCAGAAGCCTCCGTAGCCACCGAAAGCCAATCTAGACCCGTTCCGGCACCCTGCCGGAGGGGGCAATCTCTCTCCGGGGGCCATCTTCATCATCCCGGTGCTCTCCATGACGAGGAGGGAGTAGTTCTCCCTCGGGGCTGAGCGTATGTACCAGTAGCTATGTGTTTGATCTCTCTCTCTCTCTCGTGTTATTGATTTGGCACGATCTTGATGTATCGCGAGCTTTGCTATTATAGTTGGATCTTATGTTTCTCCTCCCCCTCTTCTCTCTTGTAATGAATCGAGTTTCCCCTTTGAAGTAATCTTATCGGATTGAGTCCTTAAAGATTTGAGAACACTTGATGTATGTCTTGCCGTGGATATCTGTGGTGACAATGGGATATCACGTGATTCACTTGATGTATGTTTTGGTGATCAACTTGCGGGTTTCGCCCATGAACCTATGCATAGGGGTTGGCACACGTTTTTGTCGTGATTCTCCGGTAGAACTTTGGGGCACTCTTTGAGGTCCTTTGTGTTGGTTGAATAGATGAATCTGAGATTGTGTGATGCATATCGTATAATCATGCCCACGGATACTTGAGGTGACATTGGAGTATCTAGGTGACATTAGGGTTTTGGTTGATTTGTATCTTAAGGTGTTATTCTAGTACGAACTCTAGGGCTGTTTGTGACACTTATAGGAATAGCCCAACGGATTGATTGGAAAGAATAACTTTGAGGTGGTTTCGTACCCTACCATAATCTCTTCGTTCGTTCTCCGCTATTAGTGACTTTGGAGTGACTCTTTGTTGCATGTTGAGGGATAGTTTTATGATCCAATTATGTTAGTATTGTTGTGAGGACTTGCACTAGTGAAAGTATGAACCCTAGGCCTTATTTCCTAGCATTGCAATACCATTTAAGCTCACTTTTATCATTAGTTACCTTGCTGTTTTTATAGTTTCAGATTACAAATACCTTTATCTACTATCCATATACCACTTGTTTCACCATCTCTTCGTAGAACTAGTGCACCTATACAATTTACCGTTGTATTGGGTGTGCTGGGGACACAAGAGACTCTTTGTTATTTGGTTGCAGGGTTGCTTGAGAGAGACCATCTTCATCCTACGCCTCCTACGGATTGATAAACCTTAGGTCATCCACTTGAGGGAAATTTGCTACTGTCCTACAAACCTCTGCACTTGCAGGCCCAACAACGTCTACAAGAAGAAGGTTGTGTAGTAGACATCAAGCTCTTTTCTGGCGCCGTTGCCGGGGAGGTGAGTGCTTGAAGGTATATCTTTAGATCTTGCAATTGAGTCTTTTAGTTTCTTGTTTTATCACTAGTTTAGTTTATAAAAGAAAACTATAAAAAAATGGAATTGAGTTTGTCTCATACGCTTCATCTTTTTAATATCTTTCGTGAGTACGATGGAAAGGAAAATTATGCTCAAGTGCTAGAAGAAGAAATCTATAAAATGTTTGGCACTAAATATTTGAATGATGAGCATGATTGCAATGTTGTTAGTATGAATTCCTTGAATATCCATGATGCTAATAATATGCAGAGCCACAAGCTTGGGGAAGCTTTGTTTGATGAACATGATATTTTTTGCCCCCCAAGTTTTGATGAGCAAATTTATTATGATGAAAGCATGCCTCCTATCTATGATGATTATTGTGATGACACGTATGCTTTAAAGAATAATGATAACCATGAAACTTGTTATCTTGATCTTAATTTTCAATCACAGGATAGTTATCTTGTTGAGTTTGCTCCCACTATTGTTCATGAGAAGAATTTTGCTCATGTGGAGAGTAGTAAATTTTCTATACTTGTAGATCATGAAAAGAATGCTTTAGGTGCTGGTTATATTGTTGAATTCATTCATGATGCTACTGAAAATTATTATGAGGGAGGAATATATGCTTGTCGGAATTGCAATAATATCAAGTTTCCTCTCTATGTGCTTAAAATTTTGAAGTTATGCTTGTTTTACCTTCCTATGCAAGTTGATTCTTGTTCCCATAAGTTGTTTTCTCACAAAATCCCTATGCATAGGAAGTGGGTTAGACTTAAATGTGCTAGTCATATTCTTCATGATGCTCTCTTTATGTTACAATTCTTATCCTTCATGTGAGCATTGTTGAAATCATCATGCCTAGCTAGGGGCGTTAAACGATAGCGCTTGTTGGGAGGCAACCCAATTTTATTTTTATTCCTTGCTTTTTGTTACTGTTTAGTAAAAAAATAATTCATCTAGCCTCTGTTTAGATGTAGTTTAATGCTTTTAATTAGTGTTTGTGCCAAGTAGAACCTTTGGGAAGACTTGGGGGAAAGTCTTTGCGATCATGCTGTCAAAAGCAGAAACGTTAGCGCTCACGAGAATTGCTGCCATTTTTATTTGGAGAGTGATATTTAGTTAATTATTTTTTAAGATGATTAATATATAAATTACTCAGGTTCAGCAATTTATTTTAGAATTTTTGGGGTACCAGAAGTATACGTTTGATTAACATTACTACAGACTGTTCTGTTTTTGACTGATTCTGTTCTTCATGTGTTGTTTACTTATTTTGATGAATCTATGGCTAGTAAAATAGTTTATAAACCATAGAGAAGCTGGAATACAGTAGGTTTAACACCAATATGAATTAAAATGATTTCATTACAGTACCTTATGATGGTGATTTGCTTTCTTATACTAACGGAGCTTACGAGTTTTCTGTTAAGTTTTGTGTTGTGAAGTTTTCAAGTTTTGGGTAAGGATTCGATGGACTATGGAATAAGGAGTGGCAAGAGCCTAAGCTTGGGGATTCCCAAGGCACCCCAAGGTAATATTCAAGGACAACCAAGAGCCTAAGCTTGGGGATGCCCCGGAAGGCATCCCCTCTTTCGTCTTCGTTCATCGGTAACTTTACTTGGAGCTATATTTTTATTCGCCACATGATATGTGTTTTGCTTGGAGTGTCAATTTATTTTGTTAGGATTTGCTTTCTGTTATTTATAATAATGTTTTTTCATCTTTTATTTCTATAAAAGTGGCATTGATAGCCTTTACTATGCCTATGTTACAAGTCCACATGTTGCTGTTTGAAAACAGAAAGTTTACCGCTGTTGCAATAATTCCCTAGAAAAGTCAGAATGTGATAAAATGTTGAAACATTTTGCATATTAAGATCTGATAAATTTACTACAGTGGGAATTTTCTTTCATAATTTTTGGATCTAGGGAAGTATGGATGTTGCAGCATTCTTTACATACTATCCTGTTTAGGCAGATTGCTGTTATGTTTGCATTGTTTGCATATGTTTGCTTCTTTAATGATTCTATTTGAGGATAGGACTATTAAA
This sequence comes from Triticum monococcum, assembly GCA_034509565.1. Classification (NCBI taxonomy): domain Eukaryota; kingdom Viridiplantae; phylum Streptophyta; class Magnoliopsida; order Poales; family Poaceae; genus Triticum; species Triticum monococcum. The sequence goes on along the minus strand of CM067843.1, from coordinate 181,336,463 downwards.
TATGCGGAGGCATTTAGTATGCAATGTTGAATAATAATTTTAGTGATTTGCTATAGTAGAGTATGATAAGGTTTTTGCAATGGTTTATACTAACTTATCTCACGAGTCCTTGTTGAGTTTTGTGTGGATGAAGTTTTTGAGATTTAGGGAGACCTTGATATGAGAGGAATTAAGGAGAAACAAAATCTCAAGCTTGGGGATGCCCAAGGCACCCCAAGATAATATTTCAAGAAGTCTCAAGCATCTAAGCTTGGGGATGCCCCGGTTGGCATCCCACCTTTCTTCTTCAACAATTATCGGTTAGTATCGGTTGATCCTAAGTTTTTGCTTCTTCACATGATGTTTGCTATTCTTAGATGTCATTTTATTTTGCTTTGCTTGCTATTTGAATAGAGTACCAAGATCTGAAATTATTAAATGTTAGAGAGTCTTCACATAGTTGCATAATTATTCGACTACTCATTGATCTTCACTTAAATCTTTCGGAGTAGTTTGTCATTTGCTCTAGTGCTTCACTTATATCTTTTAGAGCATGGTGGTAGTTTTATTTTGAAGAAATAGATGAAATATCATGCTTCACTTATATTATTTTTAGAGTCTTAAATAGCATGGTAATTTGCTTAAAATCCTAATATGCTAGGTATTCAAGAATAATAAAATTCTCTTATGAGTGTGTTGAATACTATGAGAAGTTTGATACTTGATGATTGTTTTGAGATATGAGGATGGTAATATTAGAGTCATGCTAGGTGAGTAGTTGTGAATTTGAGAAATACTTTTGTTGAAGTTTGTGATTCCCGTAGCATGCACGTATGGTGAACCGTTATGTGATGAAGTCGGAGCATGATTTATTTATTGATTGTCTTCCTTATGAGTGGCGCTCGGAGACGGGCGATGGTCTTTTCCTACCAATCTATCCCCCTAGGAGCATGCGCGTAGTACTTTGTTTCGATAACTAATAGATTTTTGCAATAAGTATGTGAGTTCTTTATGAATAATGTTGAGTCCATGGATTATACGCACTCTCACCCTTCCACCTTTGTTAGCCTATCTAGTACCGCGCACCCTTTGCCGGTATCATACACCAACCATATCCTTCCTCAAAACAGCCACCATACCTACCTATTATGGCATTTCCATAGCCACTCCGAGATATATTGCCATGCAACTTTCCACCAATCCATTATTATGACACGCTTCATCATTGTCATATTGCTTTGCATGATCATGTAGTTGACATCGTATTTGTGGCAAGGCCACCATTCATAATTCTTTCATACATGTCACTCATGCATCATTGCACATCCCGGTACACCGCCGGAGGCATTCATATAGAGTCATATTTTTTTCTAAGTATAGAGTTGTAATTCTTGAGTTGTAAGAAAATAAAAGTGCGATGATCATCATTAATAGAGCATTGTCCCAAAAAAAGAGGCCAAATAAAAAAAGGGCCAAATAAAAAAAAGAAAGGCCAAATAAAAAAAGGGGACAATGCTACTATCCTTTTTCCACACTTGTGTTTCAAAGTAGCACCATGATCTTAATGATAGAGAGTCTCCTATGTTGTCACTTTCATATACTAGTGGGAATCTTTCATTATAGAACTTGGCTTGTATATTCCAATGATGGGCTTCCTCAAAATGCCCTAGGTCTTTGTGAGCAAGCAAGTTGGATGCACACCCACTAGTTTCTTTTGTTGAGCTTTCATACACTTATAGCTCTAGTGCATCCGTTGCATGGCAATCCCTACTCACTCACATTGATATCTATTGATGGGCATCTCCATAGCCCGTTGATACGCCTAGTTGATGTGAGACTATCTTCTCCTTTTTGTCTTCTCCACAACCACTATTCTATTCCACCTATAGTGCTATGTCCATGGATCACACTCATGTATTGCGTGAAGATTGAAAAATTTGAGAACATCAAAAGTATGAAACAATTGCTTGGCTTGTCATCGGCGTTGTGCATGATTTAAATATGTTGTGTGGTGAAGATGGAGCATAGCCAGACTATATCATTTTGTAGGGATAGCTTTCTTTGGCCATGTTATTTTGAGAAGACGTGATTGCTTAGTTAGTATGCTTGAAGTATTATTATTTTTATGTCAAAATGAACTTTTGTCTTGAATCTTTCGGATCTGAATATTCATATCACAAGTAGGAAGAATTACATTGAAATTATGCCAACTAGCATTCCACATCAAAAATTATCTTTTTTATCATTTACCTACTCGAGGACGAGCAGGAATTAAGCTTGGGGATGCTTGATACGTCTCCAACATATCTATAATTTTTTATTGCTCCATGCTATATTATCTACTGTTTTGGGAAATATTGGGCTTTATTTTCCACTTTTATATTATTTTTGGGACTAACCTATTAACCGAAGGCCCAGCCCAGATTTGTTGTTTTATGCCTATTTCAGTGTTTCGAGGAAAAGGAATATCAAACGCAGTCGAAACGGAACGAAATCAACTGGAGAAGTTATTTTTGGAAGGAAACCTACCGGATAGACTTGGACCCTACGTCAGAAGATGAAGGAGGAGCTCACGAGGGTAGGGGGCGCGCCCACCCCCCTGGGGCGCGCCCCCCTGCCTCGTGGCCCCCCCTTCGGTCCACCGACGTACTCCTTTCACCCATATATACCTATGTATCATAAAACTTCCAGGGGGCACAATAGATCGGGAGTTCCGCCGCCAGAAGCCTCCGTAGCCACCGAAAGCCAATCTAGACCCGTTCGGGCACCCTGCCGGAGGTGGCAATCTCTCTCCGGTGGCCATCTTCATCATCCCCGTGCTCTCCATGACGAGGAGGGAGTAGTTCTCCCTCGGGGCTGAGGGTATGTACCAGTAGCTATGTGTTTGATCTCTCTCTCTCTCTCGTGTTCTTGATTTGGCACGATCTTGATGTATCGTGAGCTTTGCTATTATAGTTGGATCTTATGTTTCTCCCCCCCCCCCCTCTTCTATCTTGTAATGAATCGAGTTTCCCCTTTGAAGTAATCTTATCGGATTGAGTCTTTAAAGATTTGAGAACACTTGATGTATGTCTTGCCGTGGATATCTGTGGTGACAATGGGATATCACGTGATTCACTTGATGTATGTTTTGGTGATCAACTTGCGGGTTCCGCCCATGAACCTATGCATAGGGGTTGGCACACGTTTTCGTCGTGATTCTCTAGTAGAACTTTGGGGCACTCTTTGAGGTCCTTTGTGTTGGTTGAATAGATGAATCTGAGATTGTGTGATGCATATCGTATAATCATGCCCACAGATACTTGAGGTGTCATTGGAGTATCTAGGTGACATTAGGGTTTTGGTTGATTTGTATCTTATGGTGTTATTCTAGTACGAACTCTAGGGCTGTTTGTGACACTTACAGGAATAGCCCAACGGATTGATTGGAAAGAATAACTTTGAGGTGGTTTCGTACCCTACCATAATCTCTTCGTTCGTTCTCCTCTATTAGTGACTTTGGAGTGACTCTTTGTTGCATGTTGAGGGATAGTTTTATGATCCAATTATGTTAGTATTGTTGAGAGGACTTGCACTAGTGAAAGTATGAACCCTAGGCCTTATTTCCTAGCATTGCAATACCGTTTAGGCTCACTTTTATCATTAGTTACCTTGCTGTTTTTATAATTTCAGATTACAAATACCTTTATCTACTATCCATATACCACTTGTTTCACCATCTCTTCGCCGAACTAGTGCACCTATACAATTTACCGTTGTATTGGGTGTGTTGGGGACACAAGAGACTCTTTGTTATTTGGTTGTAGGGTTGCTTGAGAGAGACCATCTTCATCCTACGCCTCCTACGGATTGATAAACCTTAGGTCATCCACTTGATGGAAATTTGCTACTGTCCTACAAACCTCTGCACTTGGAGGCCCAACAACGTCTACAAGAAGAAGGTTCTGTAGTAGACATCAGTGATCACGGGTATATACTATACATACATGCTATACATGTTGTGACTAAAGTCGGGTCGGCTCGTTGAGTACCCGCAAGTGATTCCGATGTTGGGGGCTGGAGGGGCAGGTGGTTCCACCCAGGTAGTGGTGGGCCTAGGTGTTGGGGAACGTAGCAGAAATTCAAAATTTTCCTACGTGTCTCCAAGATCAATCTATGGAGTCATCTAGCAACGAGGGAGGAGTGGATCTACATACCCTTGTAGATCGCGTGCGGAAGCGTTCAAGCGAACGGGGTTGATGGAGTCGTACTCGTCGTGATCCAAATCACCGATGATCCTAGCGCCGAACGGACGCACCTCGGCGTTCAACACACCTATGGAGCAGTGACGTCTCCTCCTTCTTGATCCAGCAAGGGGGGAGGAGAGGTTGATGGAGATCCAGCAGCACGACGGCGTGGTGGTGGAAGTAGCGGGATTCCAACAGGGCTTCGCCAAGCGCTGCGGGAGGAGGGAGATGTGTCACGGGAGGGAGAGGGAGGCGCCAGGGCTTGGATGCGGCTTCCCTCCCATCCCCCCACTATATATAGGGCCAAGGGAGAGGGGGGCGCAGCCTTGGCCCTTCCTCCAAGGAAGGGTGCGGCTAGGGAGGAGTCCCTCCTCCCCAAGGCACCTAGGAGGTGCCTTCCCCCTTTAGGACTCTTCCTTTCCTTATCTCTTGGCGCATGGGCCTCTTGGGGCTGGTGCCCTTGCCCATATAGACCAAGGCGCACACCCCTACAGCCCATGTGGCCCCCAGGGCAGGTGGCCCCACCCGGTGGACCCCCGGGAGCCTTCCGGTGGTCCCGGTACAATACCGATGACCCCGAAACTTGTCCCGATGGCCGAAATAGCACTTCCTATATATAATTCTTTACCTCCGGACCATTCCGGAACTCCTCATGACATCCGGGATCTCATACGGGACTCCGAACAACATTCGGGTTACCGCATACTAATATCTCTATAACCCTAGCGTCACCGAACCTTAAGTGTGTAGACCCTACGGGTTCGGGAAGCATGCAGACATGACCGAGACGTTCTCCGGTCAATAACCAATAGCGGGATCTGGATACCCATGTTGGTTCCCACATGTTCCACGATGATCTCATCGGATGAACCACGATGTCGAGGATTCAATCAATCCCGTATACAATTCCCTTTGTCTAGCGGTACGATACTTGCCCGAGATTCGATCGTCGGTATCCCGATACCTTGTTCAATCTCGTTACCGGCAAGTCTCTTTACTCGTTCCGTAACACATCATCCCGTGATCAACTCCTTGATCACATTGTGCACATTATGATGATGTCCTACCGAGTGGGCCCAGAGATACCTCTCCGTCACACGGAGTGACAAATCCCAGTCTCGATTCGTGCCAACCCAACAGACACTTTCGGAGATACCTGTAGTGTACCTTTATAGCCACCCAGTTACGTTGTGACGTTTGGCACACCCAAAGCACTCCTACGGTATCCGGGAGTTGCACAATCTCATGGTCTAAGGAAATGATACTTTAAATTAGAAAAGCTTTAGCATACGAACTACACGATCTTGTGCTATGCTTAGGATTGGGTCTTGTCCATCACATCATTCTCCTAATGATGTGATCCCGTTATCAACGACATCCAATGTCCATGGTCAGGAAACTGTAACCATCTATTGATCAACGAGCTAGTCAACTAGAGGCTTACTAGGGACATGGTGTTGTCTATGTATCCACACATGTATCTGAGTTTCCTATCAATACAATTCTAGCATGGATAATAAACGATTATCATGAACAAGGAAATATAATAATAACCAATTTATTATTGCCTCTAGGGCATATTTCCAACAGTCTCCCACTTGTACTAGAGTCAATAATCTAGTTCACATCGCCATGTGATTAACACTCATAGGTCACATCGCCATGTGACCAACATCCAAAGAGTTTACTAGAGTCAATAATCTATTTCACATCACTATGTGATTAACACTCAATGAGTTCTGGGTTTGATCATGTTGCTTGTGAGAGAGGTTTTAGTCAATGGGTCTGCAACATTCAGATCCGTATGTACTTCGCAAATCTATATGTCATCTCCTAGATGCAGCTACCATGTTCTATTTGGAGCTATTCCAAACAACTGTTCTACTTGGAGCTATTCCAAATCGTTGCTCCATTATACGTATCCGGTATCTCTACTCAGAGCTATCCGGATAGGTGTTAAGCTTGCATTGACGTAACTCTTTACGTCGAACTCTTTATCACCTCCATAACCGAGAAACATATCCTTATTCCTCTAAGGATAATTTTGACCGCTATCTGCTGATCTACTCCTAGATCACCTTCGTACCCTCTAGCCAGACATGTGGCAAGGCACACATCAGGTGCGGTACACAGCATAGCATACTATGGAGCCTATGTCTAAGCATAGGGGACGACCTTCGTCCTTTATCTCTGTTCTGCCATGGTCGAGCTTTAAGTCTTAACTTCGTACCTTACAACTCAGGCAATAACTCCTTCTTTGACTGATCCATCTTGAACACCTTCAAGATCATGTCAAGGTATGTGCTCATTTGAAAGTACCATTAAGTGTTTTTATCTATCCTTATAGATCTTGATGCTCAATGTTCAAGTAGCTTAATCCAGGTTTTCCATTGAAAAACACTTTTCAAATAACTCTGTATACTTTCCAGAAATTCTACATCATTTCTGATCAACAATATGTCAACAAGATATACTCATCAGAAATTCTATAGTGCTCCCACTCACTTCTTTGGAAATACAAGTTTCTCATAAACTTTGTATACACCCAAAATCTTTGATCATCTCATCAGAGCATACATTCCAACTCCGAGATGCTTACTCCAGTCCTTAGAAGGATTGCTGGAGCTTTGCATACTTATCAGCATCTTTCAAGATTAACAAAACCTTCCGGTTGTATCACATACAACCTTTCCTCAAGAAAATCGTTGAGAAAACAATGTTTTGACATCCTATCTGCAAGATTTCATAAATAATGTAGTAATTGCTAACATAATTCCAACAGACTCTTAGCATCGCTATGAGTGAGAAAGTCTCATCATAGTCAACTCCTTGAACTTGTCGGAAAACATCTTAACGACAAGTCGAGCTTTCTTAATGGTGATACTTACCATCATTGTCCGTCTTCCTTTTAAAATCCATATGTACCTAACAGCCTTACGACCATCAAGTAGTTCTTCCAAAGTCTACAGTTTGTTTTCATATATGGATCCTCTCTCGGATTATATGGCCTCGAGCCATTTTGGAATCCAGGCCCACCATTGCTTCTCCATAGCTCGTAGGTTCATTGTTGTCTAGCAACATGACTTCCAAGACAGGATTACGTACCACTCTGAAGTAGTACGCATCCTTGTCATCCTACACGGTTTGGGAGTGACTTGATCTGAAGTTTCATGATTAATATCATAAGCTTCCACTTTAATTGGTGTAGGTGCCACAGGAACAACTCTTTGTGCCCTGCTATACACCAGTTGAAGTGACGGTTCAATAACCTCATCAAGTCTCCACCATCCTCCCACTCAATTCTTTCGAGAGAAACTTTTTCTCGAGAAAGGACCCGATTCTAGAAACAATCCCTTATTGCTTTCGGATCTGAGACAGGAGGTATACCCAACTGCTTTGGGTGTCCTATGAAGATGCATTTATCCGCTTTGGGTTCGAGCTTATCAGACTGAAACTTTTTCACATAAGCGTCGCAGCCCCAAACTTTTAAGAAATGACAGCTTAGGTTTCTCTAAACCATAGTTCATACGGTGTCATCTCATCGGAATTATGTGGTGCCCTATTTAAAGTGAATGTGGTTGTCTCTAACGCCTAACCCATAAACTATCATGGTAATTCGATAAGAGACATCATGGTATGCATCATATCCAATAGGGTGCAGTTATGATGTTCGGACACACCATCACACTATGGTGTTCCAGGCTGTATTAGTTGTGAAACAATTTCCACAATGTCTTAATTTTGTGCCAAACTCGTAATTCAGATATTCATCTCTATGATCATATCATAGATCTTTTATCCTCTTGTCACGACGATCTTTCAACTTCACACTGAAATTACTTGAACCTTTCAATAATTCAGACTCGTGATTCATCAAGTAAATATACTCAACATCTACTCAAATCATCTGTGAAGTAAGAACATAACGATATCCACTACACGCCTCAGCACTCATTGGACTGCACACATCAAAATGTATTACTTCCAACAAGTTGCTTTCTAGTTCCATTTTACTGGAAACGAGGCTTTCAGTCATCTTGCCCATGTGGTATGATTTGCATGCCTCAAGTGATTCAAAATCAAGTGAGTCCAAACGGTCCATTTGCATGGAGTTTCTTCATGCATATATACCAATAGACATGGTTCGCATGTCTCAAACTTTTCAAAACGAGTGAGCCCAAAGATCCATAAACATGGAGCTTCTTCATGCGTTTTATACCGATATGACTTATGTGGCAGTGCCACAAGTAGGTGGTACTATCATTACTATCTTATATCTTTTGGCATGAACATGTGTATCACTACGATCGAGATTCAATAAACCATTCATTTTAGGTGCAAGACCATTAAAGGTATTATTCAAATAAACAGAGTAACCATTATTCTCCTTAAATGAATAACCATATTGCAATAGACATAATCCAATCATGTCTATGCTCAACGCAAACACCAAATAACAATTATTTAGGTTTAACACCAATCTTGATGGTAGAGGGAGCGTGCGATGCTTGATCATATCAACATTGGAAACACTTCCAACACATATCATCAGCTCACTTTTAGCTAGTCTCCGTTTATTCCGTAGCTTTTATTTCGAGTTACTAACACTTAGCAACCGAACCGGTATCTAATACCCTGGTGCTACTAGGAGTACTAGTAAAGTACACATCAACACAATGTATATCCAATATACTTCAATCGACCTTGCCAGCCTTCTCATCTACCAAGTATCTAGGGTAATTCTGCTCCAGTGGCTGTTCCCCTTATTACAAAAGCACTTAGTCTCGGGTTTGGGTTCAACCTTGGGTTTCTTCACTAGAGCAGCAGCTGAATTGCCGTTTCATGAAGTATCCCTTCTTGCCCTTGCCCTTCTTGAAACTAGTGGTTTCACCAACCATCAACAATTGATGCTCCTTCTTGATTTCTACTTTTGTGGTGTCAAACATCGCGAATATCTCAAGGATCATCATATATGTCCCTAATATATTATAGTTCATCACGAAGCTCTAGCAGCTTGGTGGCAATGACTTCGGAGAAACATCACTATCTCATCTGGAAGATCAACTCCCATTCGATTCAAATGATTGTTGTACTCAGACAATCTGAGCACAAGCTCAACAATTGAGCTTTCCTCCCTTAGTTTGCAGGCTAAGAAAATCGCCGGAGGTCTTATACCTCTTGACGTGGGCATGAGCCTGAAATCCCAATTTCAGCCCTCGAAACATCTCATATGTTTCGCGACGTTTCAAAATGTCTTCGGTGCCTCAACTCTAAACCGTTTAACTGAACTATCACGTAGTTATCAAAATGTGTATGTCAGATGTTCGCAACATCCACAGACAACGTTCGAGGTTCAGCACACTGAGCGGTGCATTAAGGATATAAGCCTTTTACTGTCTGCATAATTGCTACTATCAACCTTCAACTAATTTTTCTCTAGGAACATATCTAAACAGTAGAACTGAAGCGCGAGCTACGACATAATTTGTGAAGACTTTTTGACTATGTTCAGGATAATTAAGTTCATCTTATGAACTCCCACTCAGATAGACATCCCTCTAGTCATCTAAGTGATTACATGATCCGAGTCAACTAGGTCGTGTCCGATCATCACGTGAGACGGACTAGTCAACATCGGTGAACATCTTCATGTTGATCGTATCTGCCATACGACTCATGCTCGACCTTTCGGTCTTCTATGTTCCAAGGCCATGTCTGTACATGCTAGGCTCGTCAAGTCAACCTAAGTGTTTTGCATGTGTTCCGAGGCCATGTTTGTACATGCTAGGCTCGTCAACACCCGTTGTATTCGAAAGAAAGAATCTATCACACCCGATCATCACGTGGTGCTTAGAAACAACGAACTTCCGCAACGGTGCACAGTTAGGGGGAACACTTTCTTGAAATTTTAATGAGGGATCATCTTATTTACTACCGTCGTTCGAAGCAAATAAGATGTATAAACATGATAAACATCACATGCAATCAAATAGTGACATGATATGGCCATCATCACTTTGCTCCTTTTGATCTCCATCTTCGGGGCTCCATGATCATCATCGTCACCGGCATGACACCATGATCTCCATCATCGTGTCTTCATGAAGTTGTCTCGCCAAATATTACTTCTACTACTACAGCTAACGGTTAGCAATAAAGTAAAGTAATTACATGACGTTTATGTTGACACGCAGGTCATAAATAAATTAAGACAACTCCTATGGCTCCTGCCGGTTGTCATACTCATCGACATGCAAGTCGTGATTCCTATTACAAGAACATGATCATCTCATACATCACATATATCATTCATCACATCCTTTGGCCATATCACATCACATAGCATACCCTGCAAAAACAAGTTAGACGTCCTCTAATTGTTGTTTGCATGTTTTACGTGGCTGCTATGGGTTTCTAGCAAGAACGTTTCTTACCTACGCAAAACCACAACGTGATATGCCAATTGCTATTTACCCTTCATAAGGACCCTTTTCATCGAATCCGATCCGACTAAAGTGGGACAGACAGGCACCCGCTAGCCACCTTATGCAACTAGTGCATGTTTGTCGGTGGAACCAGTCTCATGTAAGCATACGTGTAAGGTTGGTCCGGGCCGCTTCATCCCACAATGCCGCCGAATCAAGATAAGACTAGTAACGGCAAGATAATTGACAATATCGACGCCCACAACTACTTTGTGTTCTACTCGTGCATAGTAACTACGCATAGACCTAGCTCATGATGCCACTGTTGGGGAACGTAGCAGAAATTCAAAATTTTCCTACGTGTCACCAAGATCAATCTATGGAGTCATCTAGCAACGAGGGAGGAGTGGATCTACATACCCTTGTAGATCGCGCGCGGAAGCGTTCAAGAGAACGGGGTTGATGGAGTCGTACTCATCGTGATCCAAATCACCGATGATCCTAGCGCCGAACGGACGGCACCTCCGCGTTCAACACACGTACGGAGTAGCGACGTCTCCTCCTTCTTGATCCAGCAAGGGGGAAGGAGAGGTTGATGGAGATCCAGCAGCACGACGGCGTGGTGGTGGAAGTAGCGGGATTCCAACAGGGCTTCGCCAAGCGCTGCGGGAGGAGGGAGATGTGTCACGGGAGGGAGAGGGAGGCGCCAGGGCTTGGATGCGGCTGCCCTCCCATCCCCCCACTATATATAGGGCCAAGGGAGAGGGGGGGCGCAGCCTTTGCCCTTCCTCCAAGGAAGGGTGCGGCTAGGGAGGAGTCCCTCCTCCCCAAGGCACCTAGGAGGTGCCTTCCCCCTTTAGGACTCTTCCTTTCCTTATCTCTTGGCGCATGGGCCTCTTGGGGCTGGTGCCCTTGGCCCATATAGGCCAAGGCGCACACCCCTACAGCCCATGTGCCCCCCAGGGAAGGTGGCCCCACCCGGTGGACCCCCGGGACCCTTCCGGTGGTCCCGGTACAATACCGGTGACCCCGAAACTTGTCCCGGTGGCCGAAATAGCACTTCCTATATATAATTCTTTACCTCCGGACCATTCCGGAACTCCTCGTGACGTCCGGGATCTCATCCAGGACTCCGAACAACATTCGGGTTACCGCATACTAAGATCTCTATAACCCTAGCGTCACCGAACCTTAAGTGTGTAGACCCTACGGGTTCGGGAAGCATGCAGACATGACCGAGACGTTCTCCGGTCAATAACCAATAGCGGGATCTGGATACCCATTTTGGTTCCCACATGTTCCACGATGATCTCATCGGATGAACCATGATGTCGAGGATTCGATCAATCCCGTATACAATTCCCTTTGTCTAGCGGTACGATACTTGCCCGAGATTCGATCGTCGGTATCCCGATACCTTGTTCAATCTCGTTACCGACAAGTCTCTTTACTCGTTCCGTAACACATCATCCCGTGATCAACTCCTTGATCACATTGTGCACATTATGATGATGTCCTACCGAGTGGGCCCAGAGATACCTCTCTGTCACACGGAGTGACAAATCCCAGTCTCGATTCGTGCCAACCCAACAGACACTTTCGGAGATACCTGTAGTGTACCTTTATAGCCACCCAGTTACGTTGTGACGTTTGGCACACCCAAAGCACTCCTACGGTATCCGGGAGTTGCACAATCTCATGGTCGAAGGAAATGATACTTTACATTAGAAAAGCTTTAGCATACGAACTACACGATCTTGTGCTATGCTTAAGATTGGGTCTTGTCCATCACATCATTCTCCTAATGATGTGATCCCGTTATCAACGACATCCAATGTCCATGGTCAGGAAACCGTAACCATCTGTTGATCAACGAGCTAGTCAACTAGAGGCTTACTAGGGACATGGTGTTGTCTATGTATCCACACATGTATCTGAGTTTCCTATCAATACAATTCTAGCATGGATAATAAACGGTTATCATGAACAAGGAAATATAATAATAACCAATTTATTATTGCCTCTAGGGCATATTTCCAACACTAGGTTCCCGACAGCCCCCGACTGTTACTTTGAGGCGGAGCGACAGGGCAGGCAGAGACAACCTACGAGAGAGGTGGGCCTGGCCCTGGTCGGCGTTCGCGGTTACTTCAAAATAACACGCTTAACGAGATCTGGGTATTTGATCTGAGTCTGGCTACTGGCCTATACGCACTAACCAACTACGCGGGGACAGTTATGGGCACTCGACGTCGTGGTATCAGCCGAAGCCTTCGTGACGTCAGCGACTGAGCGGCGCGCGCCGGGTTGGACTGGAACACCTGCTCTTGTATAAGGGAGGCTAGGTCTGCTCACCGGCCGCGTACGCAACGTGCAGGTGTGCAATGGGCGATGGGCCCAGACCCCTGCGCGCATAGGATTTAGACCGACGTGTGAAAGTGCAACTATCCCTAGGTGGTTTTGGTAATTCATAACAACATATAGCTCATTGAGCTAATGTTATTCCAAGATGATTATTTCAGGAAAGCTCAATGATTGGCATGGCATGGATGTGAAAGTGGAACCCTCAAAATGCTAAGGACAAAGGATTGGCTCAAGCTCAAAAGCTCAAGACTCTTCATTTTATATTTTAGTGATCCGAGATCACATTGAGTCTTTAGGAAAAGCCAATACTATCAAGGAGGGATGAGGTGTTGCTTAATGAGCATCTTGCTTCATGTGCTTAGTGATATGCTCCAAAATCCTCAACCACTTTCCCATATCCACAAATGACCTAAACCCTAAGCCAAACTCGGTCATATCGATTCTATCTATCCGGCACCACCGAGTTTCATATGTCATAAGCCACTGCCAAACCCTAGCAATTCGGTTCTACCGATAGGGATCTCGGTCTCACCGAGATGGGATTGCAAACTCTCTGTTTTCCTTTCGTAACTTTTCGGTCTCACCGAAAGAGCGAATCGGTCCCACCGAGATTGCAATGTAAACTCTGTGTTTCCCTTTTGTAACTTTTCGGTCTCACCGAAAGAGCAAATCGGTCCCACCGAGTTTACCTGACCAACTCTCTGGTTAGCTAATTACCAAAATCGGTCTCACCGAGTTTGTGTAATCGGTCTCACCGAGATTATGTTATGCCCAAACCCTAACCATATCGGTCCTACTGAGTTGCATGTCAGTCCAACCAAAAATCTCTAACGGTCACTAGGTTTACCTTTTCGGTCCGACCGAGTTTGTTGATTCGGTCCCACCGAGATTGGAAAACTGTGTGTAACGATTGGATTTTGTGTGGAGGCTATATATACCCCTCCACCTCCTCTTCATTCGTGGAGAGAGCCATCAGAACACATATACACTTCCAACTCATATGTTCTGAGAGAGAATCGCCTACTCATGTGTTGAGACCAAGATATTCCATTCCTACCATATGAATCTTGATCTCTAGCCTTCCCCAAGTTGCTTTCCACTCAAACCTTCTTTCCACCAGATCCAAATCCTATGAGAGAGAGTTGAGTGTTGGGGAGACTATCATTTGAAGCACAAGAGCAAGGAGTTCATCATCAACACACCATTTGTTACTTCTTGGAGAGTGGTGTCTCCTAGATTGGCTAGGTGTCACTTGGGAGCCTCCGACAAGATTGTGGAGTTGAACCAAGGAGTTTGTAAGGGCAAGGAGATCGCCTACTTCGTGAAGATCTACCGCTAGTGAGGAAAGTCCTTCGTGGGCGATGGCCATGGTGGGATAGACAAGGTTGCTACTTCGTGGACCCTTCGTGGGTGGAGCCCTCCGTGGACTCACGCAACCGTTACCCTTCGTGGGTTGAAGTCTCCATCAACGTGGATGTAGGATAGCACCACCTATCTGAACCACGGGAAAAACATCCGTGTCTCCAATTGCGTTTGAATTCTCCAAACCCTTCCCTTTACATTCTTGCAAGTTGCATGCTTTACTTTCCGCTGCCAATATACTCTTTGCATGCTTGCTTGAATTGTGTGATGATTGCTTGACTTGTCCTAAAATAGCTAAAATCTGCCAAGAACTAAAATTGGGAAAAGGTTGAGTTTTTATTTGGTCAAGTAGTCTAATCACCCCCCCTCTAGACATACTTTCGATCTTACAAGTGGTATCAGAGCTTTGGTCTCCATTTGCTTTCATCTCCATAGCTTTTGGTGGTCATAGCCTTGGTTTCACAACCTAGGAGAGTATGGCGTCTAGCGAGGGAAATTATCACCGTAGAGGTCCTTACTTTGATGGTACTAATTTTGCTAGTTGGAAGCATAAAATGAAAATGCATATTCTTGGACATAACCCCGCCGTTTGGGCTATTGTGTGTGTTGGTTTGCAAGGTGACTTCTTTGATGGGAGAGAACCAAACTGTGAAGCTACCGCGGATGAGTTGAAGATGTTGCAATACAATGCTCCAGCTTGTGATATTCTCTTCAACGGATTGTGCCCCGAAGAATTCAACAAAATCAGCCGTCTTGAGAACGCAAAGGAAATTTGGGACACTTTGATTGATATGCACGAAGGTACCGACTCCATCAAGGAATCCAATTTGGATGTGCTTCAAAGTCAACTTGACAAGTTCAAAATGAAGGATGGTGAAGGTGTCGCTGAAATGTACTCTAGGCTTGCTCTCATCACAAATGAGATTGCCGGCTTAGGGAGTGAAGAGATGACCGATAGATTCATCATCAAGAAGATTCTAAGAGCCTTGGATGGAAAATATGATACCGTGTGCACATTGATCCAAATGATGCCCAATTACAAAGATCTCAAGCCAACAGAAGTGATTGGAAGAATTGTTGCTCATGAGATGTCACTTAAGGATAAAGAGGAACTTCGCAACAAATCAAGTGGTGC
Source organism: Triticum monococcum (assembly GCA_034509565.1). Taxonomy (NCBI): domain Eukaryota; kingdom Viridiplantae; phylum Streptophyta; class Magnoliopsida; order Poales; family Poaceae; genus Triticum; species Triticum monococcum. The sequence continues at coordinate 181,320,972 of CM067843.1, read as the reverse complement.
CTACAAAGCCTCATGTGAAGCCCCTACATCATCAAGTGAGAAACAAAACTTCAACGAAGAATTGAGCTTAATGGTGAAGAACTTCAACAAGTTCTACAAGAGTAGAAGCAAAGATAGAAGCTTCAAGTCAAGGTCCTACAATGACAAAAGATCTTCTAGTCGAGAGCGAAACTGCTACAATTGTGGAAGACTCGGACACTATTCCAATGAGTGTACGGCTCCCTACAAGAGAAGAGAAGATTCTCCAAAAAGAAGAAGCAAAAGAGAAGAATCACCACCAAGAGAGAGAAGGAGTAGAGATGATCGTTATGAATGAAGATACTCACGGAGAAGCAAGGATTCGGAGAGGAAGGAAAAATCATCAAAGAGCTACACAAAACGAAGACATCAAGCTCATGTTGGTGAATGGGTATCCGGCTCCGACTCTGACAGCCACACCGAGAGAAGTTATCACTCCGATTCCGAATATACTCAAGATGAAGGTGTTGCCGGTCTAGCACTTGTGTCAACCAACTCCTACGACATATTTGACTCACCAAATGAAGGAATTGGGAGATGCTTCATGGCCAAAGGTCCTAAGGTAACACACCCCGAGTATGTTGATTTTAATAGTGATGAAGATGACTTGTTAGGTGATGATGATTTGCTTGTTGACAACTCTAGTGATGAATACTATGATGAAACATCAATTAATCATGCTAATCAAGATAAAATGAATGACAATGATAAGGAGAAGATTGAGGCTCTAACTAAAGAACTAAACACTCTTAAGTTAGCTCATGAAACTATCTTCGAAGATCATCGAGAACTTTTAAGAGCTCATGAGAAATTACGCTTTGAAAAGCTCAATCTTGAGCAAGAGCATGAGTTTTTAAAAGCAATCAATGATGATCTCCGCAAGAAAAGTTCTTCTTACATTGCCAAGCGTTTACTCTTATCCACTTACATGCCTCAAGTCAAGTCTAGTAACAAGAACAAGAAAGATTCTTCCTCTAGTAGTAACAATGATCATGCTAAATCCATTATTGTTGCTTCTAGTAATTCTCTTGATTCCACTAATGATTCTCTTAGACAAGTTACACTGGAGCAAGAAAATAGCTTATTGAAGGGAATTATAGAGAAAGGAGTGTACAAAAGCCTTGCCGGGAGTAAGCAATTCGAGGAAATTGTGCGCAAGCAAGGAATGCACCGGAAGAATCAAGGTGTTGGTTTTGAACAAAAGTTCAATGCCAATGGAGTTGAGTGGGAAGAAGATCAATACCCCAAGACAAAGTTTGTTCCTCAACAAGAGAAGTATGATACTTCCTTCAAGGGGACACAAGCTCAAGATGATCTTCCACCACAAGACTACAAGCAAAAAGGCAAGGACAAGATTCAAGAGGAGATTGATGCATTTGAAGGAGCTCCTAAGACCTTAGTCAAGTGGATTCCCAAGACCACTTCAAGTTCCACTTAATAAAGTATGACTACAACTCCAAGGATTCCCATCAAGATGGTGTGGATCCAAAAGAAAAAGAACTAGAGAGTTCTTGAGGGTGACTCCGCCAACATACTTCACTCTTATCATTTTGGCAAGAACAAGTGCAATCAACTTCCACATCTTGCACTAGTTCAAGGAGTCACAAACCCTCTTGTTGGTAAGACAAGGGACAAGGTAACCTAAAAGTTTTCATGGACATCATCTTGTGTGTGCATCACTCTATGTCTATGGATATCCTTGTTTGTTCCTTGTGGGACTAACCCATGTAGGTATTGAAAGTGCAATTCACTCAAATGGATAGCTCCAAGTGATCTACATCAACATTGAGCATCCACATCTTCCACATCTACATGAAGTCATCATCAACAAAACCCAAGGTTAGTTCATCCCTCTTAGGGGGGATATCACATCTAGGGGGAGCTTTACTCTAAGACTTGAGCTAAAGCAACTCTAAAGATGTGAACACAACAATGCTTTATGTAAAAGTGGTAACCCCACTTGAGCTTAAACGATGAGTATGACCTATGATCAAGTGTTCTCACTTGACTCCTAAGTCAATATACTCATATATGGATGACCTAGTCATCGCAAATTGCTTGATAGATGCTAGAATTGGTTGTGCATGCTTTGTCACATATTTTATTTGCCATCTTATTGTGTGAGCATGTTGGTTGCATATTTTACTCATTCGAGGACATCCACTTGTTGTTTTGATTGTTTGGTTTTATTTCCTTTTGCCAAGTGGATGGACAAGAATGCCTAAGAACCTCCTCTAGCTATCTATGCTTTTCTCGTCTCAAACTCTATTCATGCTGCATCACAAAATTTGATCAAGTCAGATTCGAACCACTCTGTGTGAGGAGCGCTCGGAGTCCCCGATTCGTCATAGACTTAAACTTCCAAAACCTCTTTGTGATTCTCGGTCTGACCGATTCCCTACTTTCGGTCCTACCGAGATCATTAAGTTGATCTAGGTTTTCGATCTCGGTGCAACCGATCTGAACCATTCGGTCACACCGAGTTGCAACAATTGTATACAGTTTTGCATCTCGGTGCCACCGAATTGTTCCACTCAGTCACACCGACAGGGTCGGGCTATATATAGTCACGGGCAAAAATTTGGAAATTTCTCCGAACCCCTTCGCCCGCGCGATAGCCTGCTCTGCCAACTTGGTCTCCGAATCGTCTCCTCGCCGCCAGCTGCATCCAGTCGCTGGTCTCCGTCGCCGTCAACGGGAATTCTACCCCACCGTTGCCGCTGTAGCGAGTCTCCGCCGAACTAGGGTATGGACTCGATCTTTGTGCTATTCTCCAATCCGATTCCTAGCACATTGTGATCATCATGATTCTTGCCACGTTTGATAAGCTCCTATCCAGTCAATGAACTCGTAGATTAGGTTTAATTCGAAAATTTTAGGGTTAGGTTTCTGCCGAAACCATCTCGGACCCACCGAGTTGAAAAACTCGGTCCCACCGATTTGGCTTATGCCATTGCACAAGTGAGACTCGGTCTGACCGAGAATTACTTATCGGTGTGACCGATTTTGGAACTCTGTGAAACCCTAGCAGTCTCGGTGCCACCGAACTGTGACTCGGTCTGACCGAGTTCACTAGTTTAGGCTCCAAAACTGCTTCGGTATCACCGAGTTTAGAAATCGGTAGATCCGAGATGCCTTCAGTGGGAAACTAAAACTAAGTTTTTGAATTATTCTTTTGCAAAAATCTCTGCATTTTGTGATGCTCATCCACTCTATCTCATCTATAACCTATTCACAGGGTCATCAGTCAGAGTTTGCGTCATGTCAGACCAAAGTGATAGCCAGAACATGTCAGAGCAGCAAGTGCAGATGAGTGAGGGCACTAGTCCCTCAAGTTCCTTAGATGATGGCAGCAGGAGCACCCCTAGCAATCTGCCTAAAGCTGCCACAAGATAGAGAAAGAAGAGAACCTCAGATTCAGAAGATGAGGATTATGTGGCAGAAGAGGAAGCAACTTCCAAGAGAGTTGAGCTAGCACAGGGCATAAAACCAGGGATGAAGATCAAAAGGCCAGCAGGCAGGCAGCCTATGTCAAAGGCCAGAGCTTCAACTGAGAAGCCCACTCCCATAGAGCCAGTTGCTGCTGAAGATAAGAAGAGGAAAGAAAGGGTGAAGAAAATTGTAGCCAGAGTGCTTGGCAAAGCTTCCATCATGGAAGATGAGGAGGAAGAAGAAGAGGTAGTTGCACCAGCACCAAAGGCACCCAAGCTGATGGGTGATGCCATAAGATCAGGGGCAGCTGCTTCCAAGGCCAAGCCAGCTCCAAAGCCAAAGCCAAAAAAAATACAAGAAGCATCCTATCTACTGAGAAGAACAAGGCCCCAGTGCCTGAAGCTGCAGAAGAAGAGGAAGAGAATGTTCTTAGAAAGCTCAAGCCCAAGATCCCAGACCACAACGATGCTCATCATGTGGCTGAGGATATGAAACTCAGGAGAGATTCAGGGCTCCGGAAGTGGAGAGAAGCAGACTCGTATGCTTCAAGGAGAAGGACTGCAGTTGACTACAGGTTTCACACCAAGGAGCAGCAAGATTTTTATGAGACAGTGCTGCTAGACAAGAAGCCAATAGTCTGTGATATGAGATGGGTCGATTGGCAATACATCAAGGACAATGAAGAGTACTACCCTGGAGTGCAGGACAGCTTGAAGGCATGTGGAGTAGAGGACTTTGTTGGGCAGAAGCTCACAAAGTGGAACAAGGAACTCATCATGCAGTTCTACTCCACAGCCCATTTTTATCCAGATGGTAGGATAATTTGGATGTTAGAGGGTACAAGGTACCAGTCTATAGTTGCTGAATGGGCTCAGCTGATTAATGCCCCAGAGGAGCAAGCAGATGACTTGGATGTTTATGCCAAGAAGAAGATGGACCACAACTCTATGTCCAACATGTACAAGGAGATTCCAAATGAAGCACTTGACACTTTCAAGTTTGGCTCAGTACACTATCTTCTGTCAGGGCTGCCAACAATCAATTGGATTCTTAGGCACACCTTATTGCCCAAGTCAGGTGATCACAAGATGATCAGAGGCCATGCGATCAATTTGCTACATATCTTTGATGTGCCACATAAGTTCAAGGTGATGAGCCTCATGGTAGAGACCATCAAGAGGACTGCAGCAGACCAGAAGAGGAGTTGTGGGTATGCCCCACAAATTCAGGAGCTCATTAACTCCAAGATGGGCACGGGCATTGTAATGCCCCAGATATAACTTTCCCAATTTGTAATCCAACTCTTGTCGTTTCCGGCGTTAAGTTATATTTATTTCTCGGGTTCGGGTCTTTGTCTCCGTGTGTTGTTTCCGTTTTCATGCATCTCATATCATGTCATCATGTGCATTGCATTTGCATACATGTTCATCTCTTGCATTCAGGAATTTTCCCCGTTGTCCGTTTTGCATTCCGGCGCTTCGTTCTCCTCCGGTGGTCATTTCTAGCTTTCTTTCGTGTGTGGGATTAAACATTTCCGGATTGGACCGAGACTTGTCATGCGGCCTTGGTTTACTACCGGTAGACCGCCTATCAAGTTTCGTATCATTTGGACTTCGTTTGATACTCCAACGGTTAACCGAGGGACCGAAAAGGCCTCGTGTGTGTTGCAGCCCAACACCCCTCCAATTTGGCCCAAAACCTACCAAACTTTGCTACATCATCTAGAGCGTTCGATCACGATCGCGTGGCCGAAAACCGCACCTCATTCGGACTCTCCTAACTCCACTTATACCTATAAATACACCCCCTCCGAAATTCTCGTTGTCCTCTTCCCTGAAACCCTAGATCCACTCCATCCGCCACCGCCGGATAAATTTCCGCAGGTCGGACGTGTCCGTCCGCCCGCCGCCGCCACGTGTCATCGCGCGGTTCGCCCTCCGCCCGCGCGCCCACTTCGCCGCACCGGCCCGCCGGGGCCCAAGCGGGGCCCTCCCGGCCCGGAGCCGCCGCTCACCCCCGCGCCTCTCTCCGCCGCCAAGTGCGCCGGAGCGCGCTGCCGCCTCCGTGGGCGACCCTGCCGCCGCCGCAACCTCCGAGCCCGCGCCGGCCGCCGCGAAGACCGCCGCCTCGAAGTCGCCGCCGTGGGCCACCGCCTCTCCGCCGCCCGGCCTCTCCGTCCACGCCGCGCCGCCCGGCCTCGCCAAGTCCGGTCACCCCCGTCCTCTCTGTCCCCGGCGTCGTTCTCCAACTCCGGCGAGCTCCCCGGCGAACCTCGTTCCGCATGCTGGATCTGAGATCTAACGGATTCGGTTGACTTTTTCGTCTCTAACCCTAATTTTTCGAGCAATCTTTGACCCGCCATATCTCCGCATCCGTAGCTCCGATTTGGACATATAGTATATGAAAATGTTCGTCTCGACGAGTACATCATTTCATTCCATTGCATCATTTGCATTTGAGTTCATCTTGATGCCCGAAATGCTGCTAGAAGGAGGCTTCGTGAGATAATTGTCAGATCTGCTAGTTCATCTTAGACTTTTATCATTTTTGCCATGATTATTGTGTGCATGCTATGCCTGTGAGTCCTTCATATGATTTGTTAAGCATTTTGTCTTCTTTCCAGAGGTGTAACCCATGCATTTTTAGGATGTGTGTGGTGACTTGTGCAAGCTTGCAAAGTGAGGCACTTGGTAAATCTGTTTTCAGGGACTTAGTTGTTTTCACTAAGTCTGGGATTATTTAGTTCATGATGCCATATGTTCGGCTTGTTTCCTAGTGATCCGTGCCTCTTTTGAGGATGATCAGTAAAGGAGTTTTGTTAATCATGTTATGCTCTATCCATCCATGTCTTTGTTTGCACATGTGAAGTAATCTAGCTTGAGTCAATCGAGCTCTACTTTTGCTTCGTGGTAAATCTGGGCAGATCGTCAACTTGTTTGCGATTTTGCCGATGCTATTGTTATTGATCCGTGCATGCTATGCCATTGTTCTTGCCATGTCTAGCTAGCATTTTGTGCCTTCTTAATGGATGTATGCTTGCCTTGCCATGACTTGCACCGTAGTGAGTGCATCGAGCTCGTTTACATGCCTTCGTGAGTTAAATTCCAGCATGTCTCAGTTTTCACTAACTCTGAAAACTGATTGTGTTTTAGCTATGTTCGTGTGCTTGTTAGTATATTTTGTGATCCCTTTTGGCCCCAGGTCATTTTGGGACTTTTGATAAGCTTGTTGAGTAACTCCATGCCATGTTCTTATTTATCATAATCAGGTCATGTATCATGTTGTTTTGCTGCTCCGAAGAGGGCTTCATGATCTGAAATTCCAGACTAGTGTTAATTTCACTAAGTCTGAAATCTGTTATGCATTTGCGTTTTTGCCATGCTTGTTTGAACCTCATAATGGATGAATTGGCCGTGGCTCAGTGCTAGTGTTTTGTTAAGCATCTTGTGTGCATCCCTTCCATGTATTTTGTTGTCATGTTTGGTGGCTGTAACATGTTCATTTCATTGCATTTAGATGTCTACTTGCTGTAAATCGCAGACCGGTGTCATTCTTAAAACGCTTGTCATTTCCAAACTGTAACTCCGATTCCAGCGTTCTTTATATCGTTTTCAAGCGGTTTCATCCCATCTTCCCAGTGGCACACTTGTTTTTCCAAGTTGAGGCCAGGTTCATGCATTTCCTGTCACATCTTGCATTTTGCATCCCGCATCACATCCCGCATAGCATACCATCATTGCATCTTATTGTTTGAGTTTGCACGTGGTTGATTGTATCCTTGTTGTTTGTTTGTCTTGTTTGGGTAGAGCCGGGAGACGAGTTCGCTAACAAGGAGCCCGTTGAGTTTGCTTTTGAGGATCCAGTCAACTCTGACAACTGTGCAGGCAAGATGATCATACCCTCGAAATCACTACTATCTTTGCTATGCTAGTTTGCTCGCTCTTTTGCTATGCCAATGCTACGATGCCTACCACTTGCTTGTCAGCCTCCCAATTGCCATGTCAAACCTCTAACCCACCATTGTCCTAGCAAACCGTTGATTGGCTATGTTACCGCTTTGCTCAGCCCCTCTTATAGCGTTGTTAGTTGCAGGTGAAGATTGGAGACCATTCCTTGTTGGAACATTTATTTACTTGTTGGGATATCATTATATTGCCATGTTATCTTAATGCATCTATATACTTGGTAAAGGGTGGAAGGCTCGGCCTCTCGCCTAGTGTTTTGTTCCACTCTTGCCGCCCTAGTTTCCGTCATATCGGTGTTATGTTCTCGGATTTTGCGTCCCTTACGCGGTTGGGCTATAATGGGAATCCCTTAATAGTTCGCCTTGATTAAAGCTTTTCCAGCAATGCCCAACATTGGTTTTACCATTTGCCACCTATCCTCTTTTTCCCTTGGGTTTCCGGGGCCCAAGGGTCATCTTATTTTAACCCCCCCCCCCCCGGGCCAGTGCTCCTCTGAGTGTTGGTCCGAACTAGAGCCCTGTGCAGCGCCGCCTCGGGGAAACTCGAGGTTTGGTTTTAGTTGTACGGATTGCTCATCTGAGTGTGCCCTGAGAACGAGATATGTGCAGCTCCTATCGGGATTTGTCGGCTCATTCGGGCGGTGTTGCTGGTCTTGTTTTAACCTGTCGAAATGTCTTGTTGTACCGGGATACCGAGTCTGATCGGTGTGTCTTGGGTGGAGGTCTATTCCTTCGTTAACCGTGAGAGCTTATTATGGGCTAAGTTGGGACCCCATTGCAGGGATTGAACTTTCGAAAGCCGTGCCCGCGGTTATGGGCAGATGGGAATTTGTTAATGTCCGGTTGTAGATAACTTGAACCTTAATTAATTAAAATGAATCAACCGTGTGTGTTACCGTGATGGCCTCTTCTCGGCAGGAGTTCGGGAAGTGGACACGGTGTTGGAGTTATGTTTGTGCAGGTTGCTCTCTAGTTTCTCGCTCGCGCCTTGCTCTCTCTTCTCGCTCTCCTTTGCGAATAAGTTAGCCACCATACATGCTAGTCGCTTGCTGCAGCTCCACTCATACATTTACCCCATCCTACCTATTAAGCTTAAATAGTCTTGATCGCGAGGGTGCGAGATTGCTGAGTCCCTGTGGCTCACAGATTACTATTACACCAAATGCAGGGATAGATGATACTGCTCCAGATGGCGCACTTGAGCTCAAGTGGGAGTACGACGAGGATTCTCAGCGTTACTATGTGTCTTTTCCTGATGATCAGTAGTGGTGCCCAGTTGGGGTTTGATCGGGACCTATGTCGCTTGTTGGCTTGTCTTTTATTTTGGCGCCGTAGTCGGGCCATGAGTGTTTGGATGATGTATGTTATTTATGTACTTTGATGTGACGTGGCGAGTGTAAGCCAACTATGTATCTCCCCTTTTATTCTATTTATTACATGGGATGTTGTGATGATTGCCTAACTTGCGACATTTCTTTCAATGCGGTTATGTCTCTAAGTCGTGCCTCGACACGTGGGAGCTATAGCCGCATCGAGGGCCTAACTTGCGACATTTCTAGGAACTTTTTGGTAACTTGTTGCCAAAGGGGGAGAAAATGTATATATCATAGGCTTCGAGAGAGAGTGTTGCTTTTATTCTCTCTTGTTTTATTTGGTGTTGTGTGCTTGAGATACTACGTCATTATCTGTGAGACATCGATGATCATGTGTTTGATCATAAGCTACACTTAATGTTTGCTTAATGCTATTATCCTATCTATCTTATGTGATCATTCACCATTCTTGGTAATGAGTGCATGTATGTCATTCTTATCATTTTAAGCGCTCCACCAAGATGTATGTGACATGGAAGAGTAACCCATGACTCTAACTCTTTGTGCATTTGCAGTCCAAAGCAAATCTTAAATATGCACAAATTTAGGGGGAGCTCTTACTTATCACATACTTCTCAAAGCGACGATATATTTCATGCTTATTATCATTTGTCGAAGCTTTGATCTATATGTTGTCATCAATTACCAAAAAGGGGGAGATTGAAAGTGCAACTATCCCTAGGTGGTTTTGGTAATTCATAACAACATATAGCTCACTGAGCTAATGCTATTCCAAGATGATTATTTCAGGAAAGCTCAATGATTGGCATGGCATGGATGTGAAAGTGGAACCCTCAAAATGCTAAGGACAAAGGATTGGCTCAAGCTCAAAAGCTCAAGACTCTTCATTTTATATTTTAGTGATCCAAGATCACATTGAGTCTTTAGGAAAAGCCAATACTATTAAGGAGGGATGAGGTGTTGCTTAATGAGCCTCTTGCTTCATGTGCTTAGTGATATGCTCCAAAATCCTCAACCACTTTCCCATATCCACAAATGACCTAAACCCTAAGCCAAACTCGGTCATACCGATTCTATCTATCCGGCGCCACCGAGTTTCATATGTCATAAGCCACTGCCAAACCCTAGCAATTCGGTTCTACCGATAGGGATCTCGGTCTCACCGAGATGGGATTGCAAACTCTCTGTTTCCCTTTCGTAACTTTTCGGTCTCACCGAAAGAGCGAATCGGTCCCACCGAGATTGCAATGTAAACTCTGTGTTTCCCTTTTGTAACATTTCGGTCTCACCGAAAGAGAAAATCGGTCCCACCGAGTTTACCTGACCAACTCTCTGGTTAGCTAATTACCAAAATCGGTCTCACCGAGTTTGTGTAATCGGTCTCACCGAGATTACGTTATGCCCAAACCCTAACCATATCGGTCCTACCGAGTTGCATGTCAGTCCCACCGAAAATCTCTAACGGTCACTAGGTTTACCTTTTCGGTCCGACCGAGTTTGTTGATTCGGTCCCACCGAGATTGGAAAACTGTGTGTAACGGTTGGATTTTGTGTGGAGGCTATATATACCCCTCCACCTCCTCTTCATTCGTGGAGAGAGCCATCAGAACACATATACACTTCCAACTCATATGTTCTGAGAGAGAATCACCTACTCATGTGTTGAGACCAAGATATTCCATTCCTACCATATGAATCTTGATCTCTAGCCTTCCCCAAGTTGCTTTCCACTCAAACCTTCTTTCCACCAGATCCAAATCCTATGAGAGAGAGTTGAGTGTTGGGGAGACTATCATTTGAAGCACAAGAGCAAGGAGTTCATCATCAACACACCATTTGTTACTTCTTGGAGGGTGGTGTCTCCTAGATTAGCTAGGTGTCACTTGGGAGCCTCCGACAAGATTGTGGAGTTGAACCAAGGAGTTTGTAAGGGCAAGGAGATCGCCTACTTCGTGAAGATCTACCGCTAGTGAGGCAAGTCCTTCGTGGGCGATGGCCATGGTGGGATAGACAAGGTTACTACTTCGTGGACCCTTCGTGGGTGGAGCCCTCCGTGGACTCGCACAACCGTTACCCTTCGTGGGTTGAAGTCTCCATCAACGTGGATGTAGGATAGCACCACCTATCCGAACCACGGGAAAAACATCCGTGTCTCCAATTGCGTTTGAATTCTCCAAACCCTTCCCTTTACATTCTTGCAAGTTGCATGCTTTACTTTCCGCTGCCAATATACTCTTTGCATGCTTGCTTGAATTGTGTGATGATTGCTTGACTTGTCCTAAAATAGCTAAAATCTTCCAAGAACTAAAATTGGGAAAAGGTTGAGTTTTTATTTGGTCAAGTAGTCTAATCACCCCCCCTCTAGACATACTTTCGATCCTACAACGTGTTGACCTCTCTGTTGTGCCTAGGTAGGGCTGCGACGTGTTGATCTTCCGAGGCCGGGCATGACCCAGACAAGTGTGTCCGGACAAAGGGGATCAAGCGTGTTGGGAAATGTGGTGCACCCCTGCAGGGAAGTTAATCTATTCGGATAGCCGTGATCTTCGGTAATAGGACGACTTGGAGTTGTACCTTGACCTTATGACAACTAGAACCGGATACTTAATAAAACACACCCTTCCAAGTGCCAGATACAGCCCGGTGATCGCTTTCTAACAGGGCGACGAGGGGAGGATCGCTGGGTAGGATTATGCTATGCGATGCTACTTGGTGAACTTACTATCTACTCTCTTCTTCTGCTGCAAGATGGAGGTTGCCAGAAGCGTAGTCTTCGACAGGACTAGCTATCCCCCTCTTATTCCGGCATTCTGCAGTTCAGTCCACATATGTTACCCCTTTTCCATTTGATACCAATGCATACATATGTAGTGTAGCTCCTTGCTTGCGAGTACTTTGGATGAGTACTCACGGTTGCTTTGCTCCCCCTTTTCCCCTTTCTATTCCCGATTGCTGCGACCATACGATGGAGCCCAGGAGCCAGACACCACCATCGACGACGACTCCTACTACACTGGAGGTGCCTACTACTACGTGCAGCCCGCTGACGATGACCAGGAGTAGTTTAGGAGGATCCCAGGAAGGAGGCTTGCGCCTCTTTCGATATGTATCCCAGTTTGTGTTAGCCGTCTTAAGGCAAACTTGTTTAACTTATGTCTGTACTCAGATATTGTTGCTTCCGCTGACTCGTCTATGATTGAGCTCTTGTATTCGAGCCCTCGAGACCCCTGGCTTGTAATATGATGCTTGTATGACTTATTTTATTTGTAGAATTGCGTTGTGATATCTTCCCGTGAGTCCCTGATCTTGATCGTACACGTTTGCGTGTATGATTAGTGTACGGTCAAATCGGGGGCGTCACACTTAGTTCTCCTATTGGTTCGATAACCTTGGTTTCATATCTGAGGGAAATACCTACCGCCGTTGTGCTGCATCATCCCTTCCTCTTTGGGGAAAAAAACCGGGCGACATCATTCCCCGGTGGAATCGCTCCATTGGAGGGCAAAAATGCTCCTGCCCAAGTTCCGCCTCGAGATGGCGGCGCTCCGTCCCGAAAGTCCTATCTTTATTTTTTTCTAGGTCAAAATGACTTATATAGCAGAAGATGGGAACCGGAGGTGGGCTGAGGAGGGCATTACCCACCAGGGCACGCCTGGGCTGCCTAGAGCGCCCAGGTGGGTTGTGCCCACCTGGTGGGCTCCCTATAGTACTTATTTGCTCCAATAATTCTTATATATTCCATAAAAATTCTCCATGAAGTTTCAGCTCATTTGGAGTTGTGCAGAATAGGCCTGACGTAGCTTTTTCAGGTCCAGATTTCCAGCTATCGGAATTCTCCCTCTTTGTGTGAACCTTGCATATTATGAGAGAAAAGGCATTAGAAAGACTCTAAAAAGCATTATTATGCATAAAAACATTATACATAACAGTAGGTAAAGATGATGCAAAATGGATGTATCAGTTGTGGTCGTCCATGTCGTCGATCTCCTTAGAGGCATAGTCTAGCATGTCGGTTAAGTCCTTGATAGTGGCTAATAAGTGGGTGGTGGGTGGGACATAAAATTCCCTATGGCCCGCCTCAAGGCCCTGTTGAGCATAAGCCAAGGATGGGTCATCAAAGATAGTCATCATCTGGCTCCGGTCTAGTCCCTCGTTTATCAGGGCGAGACTAGCCGGGTCAGAGCATGAGGTTTCTTCATAGTCGACCTCCAGTGTGATGGTGAGGCGAGGGGTGAGTCCAGCCAAGGTCGACTCCTGGTCTTCGGATGCCAAACTTATGTCAAGGCTCAAAGCCGGGTTCGTCGTAAGGAGGGAGAGTCTAGCCGGGGTTGACACCCGGTCTTCAGACGCGATGGTCATATCTAGGCTCGAAGCCGGGTGCGAGGTGAGAGCCGATCCGGAGATCGAATCAGGAAGATGTCCAAAAGTCGATGCTTTAGGGTCCGTAGGCGCCTTAGACGAGGTCGAAAAGCCGGTGAAGATCAGATCACCCCAAGCATCAGCGACATATTCTAGGTTACCAAACCTGATTTGATACTGAGGGGCGAAACCATAGACCAGGTCAAGATGACCGGTCGAGTTGGCGTGCAGAATGATGCCGCTGAACGCGAAAAGCTTTCTGGGGATGAAAACGTCCCCGATATTGATTCCATCTCCGATGATCAGGCGAGCCATCGATCCTTCAGTGATCCGACAGCGGAACTCTCTAAGAGGGACAAGGGACAAAGGACACGATATTTTCCCAGGTTCGGGCCCTCTCTAAGAGGTAAAACCCTATGTCCTGCTTGATTATATTGAAGTGTATATGAGGATTACAGAGTCGATCTACCACAAGATCAGGTGAACTAAATCCCTAGGCGAGTAGGATGATGGTTGTTGTTCTGGCCTCTAAGGACTAAACCCTCTGGTTTATATAGACACCAGGGGTATTAGGATTACACATGGTCAGTTACAAGGAAGGAATAAACATGTCGATTCTTCTTATCTTGACTTGGAGGACACACCAAGGCACCAAAGGCTTCCTGCACGGATACGAAGTCTCCCAATAGTTCGGTCTTCTAGTAGTTCATAGTGCGGCCCTCCTGTCCGGCCCATGAGAGTTAGGCCAGCAGCCTGAGGACCCCCCAATCTAGGACTCCCTCAACCCCCTACCTAAGATCTACCGGATATAGCTCCGACATTGGCCCATGCAGGAGAACTTCAAAACTCCTACCCTCTATCAAGACATTTATTCGATGAAACATCTCTCGTGATAGGATCTTCCGCCATGACTTTAGATCTGGCCGAGGACTCTCAAGTGATCACCACCCAAGAGCTGGTTTCACACCCGCCATGGGATAAAGATCACATGTGTTCAGACCCAGCCTGGAGCTCAGATCTGAAGACTCACTACTATAACACAGTCAACGTGGTCGCACGGTCTGCCCCAAGGATAACATTAAGTCAACCTCAGGAGGATCTTCATGCGAAGCCGATGTCATATTGGCCCAGGATTAAAATTTCTCTCCAACCCACCGCCATGTCGCATACTTCCCCAATAACTCAGGGCCAATCGACGTCTGGGATTTGGCTTTTGTCGTACAAAAACGAAAGGAGACCGTGTGGCAGTTCTGGTTGAGATTCTTGTCTATAAAAAAATCCCAGATTACTACGGCGTAGAGGCCTTAGAGGCGTTCTGATATAATTGCCACGAAAGAGGAATCACAAATACCATGGCTCGGAGACACGTTAGTGAAGGAAATATGCCCTAGAAGCAATAATAAAATTGTTATTTTATATTTTCTTATCTATTATATATAAAAAACGCTTAACGAGATAACCAGGAAAAAGAGAATTAGTCTAGAAAATCCTACAATAATTAGAAACATCTAGCCATCAATTTAAACTGATTAGGCAACCATAGCCAATGGATTAAAAGGTAAAGAAATTACCCACCATTTCCCTTGATAAGTTATCTCACCCACGTCATCTTCTATATCTAAATAGCTAGCCCCCACTAACATATTTCTCTCAACATGCAAGCATGCCACATCATCAAGCAACATGCATGGCAAAAGGTCCATCACAACATGCATTCATGCACATGAAAATGTCCACCTCAACATGCAAACATATATTAGATATTTTACAATATAAAGGCCCACCACAACATGCATTCATGCACATGAAAATGTCCACCTCAACATGCAAACATATATTAGATATTTTATAATATATTAATCAAACACAATAAAGCGTATGGATTTGCAATTTTAGTTCACATATCATCAAAATATATTACAAATATTCCCGCAACAACGTGCGGAGTATCATCTAGTCTACTAAAAAAGTCTCGCTCATGTTAAAAATATTAGAAACATCTGGCCATCAATTTAAACTGATTAGGCGACCATAGCCAATGGATTAAAAGGTAAAGAAATTACCCAGCATTGCCCTTGATAAGTTATCTCACCTACATCATCTCTAAAAAATCTCGCCCACGTTAAAATATTACCAAGGCAACACAGTTTTCGTGTAAGATCTCTCCTCTCTCATTAAGAAAAAAAAATGATGCCCGCTAAAGAAAAGGATTATTAGTTTTAAGTTAAAAAAACAACCCCCACACCTCATAGCTATTCGCTCAATCTTTTCCATCTCTTCTTTCTCTCAAACGTGAAACAGAGGGAAGCCAGGGAGGCGACCGGGGACAACCACAACCGTAACCCAGGCCAGGAACGCCGTCGACTAAGGCTATCACCGGAGAACGAAGAAGACGACCAGGTACACCAGCGACTCCCTTCTTCCACATCCCATTGATATGACGCCCCTCCCCAAACCCTAGGATGTAGATTGGTTACTGTCCATTGTCCCCATTACTTCTATCAAGATTTTCCCATCCCATCTCAATTTCCAACATAGGATGTTCAAAGATTGATTGAGTAACTTAGTTTCATAGAAAACCATTTAGATTGAAGATAAATTACAGATTGGTTGTAGATAACTATGAATGAACTACAGATGTACAACTCTCACTAGCCGCTTGCTGAATATGACTGTGTTTTGTTCTTTTTATATATGTTGCCAATCAGTTGTGAGGATCCCTAATGTGGAGCTCCAAGGAAGCGGTACATGAATCGCCGTTCATTCAGAACAAAAAAATCTTCGTTGAAGTGTAACTGAAAGTTGCATTTTCAGGTAACAAACCTATATAATAGTGAGTTATGGTCCTGCTCATTACGGTTTCTTCAAAGTACCATATTTAGTGGTCACCTTGAAATCAATGACAGCTTAATTATTTTGCTGAATATCTTTGTTTTGATACATATAGGTTGGTGTAACTTCAAGCTTTAGAATTTCAATACATTATTAGGTTATTCAAGGAACTAATATAATTACTCTCATGACCAGCTACAAATTTATCTAAAATACTACTTAATTTCCACATGAGAAGTGCTTCTCTACTTGCTTGTAGCTGAGTGACTAAATGTAGTTCAATGAAGAAATCTCAATGTGATCTGTGTGCGGTGCACTTTGCAAAAAAAGAAAAAAAAATTCTTATCTAATTTCCACATGAGTAGAGCTTCACTGCAAAATTTATATAGTCCTTATGTTTCCTAATTGAACCACACGTGGACCAGGACTCCAGGAGCAAACTGATTGATGACGGTCGCCGCCGACTTCTGCTACAAAAAATCCCAAGGTTTTGTTTCTTGAATCTTCCTGAACGATCAATTAACCTACCTTGCGCACAGAGGTACATGTAACTCGGCTTCAGGTCCTAGCCAAATCAGTCCTACTGTGCGGCATAGGTAACAACACACGTACAGCTGCAGCCAAAGAAGGAGTTATGTGATATGTGGAGTACATACAGATGGAGGCAACAGTGGGAGATGGAGCAAAATAAGATTAGAAACCATGTTCCAGTGTGTCACTATATTGATTCGGCATTTGGTAAGTATGTGTCCGCTGGTGTTACAATAATGCTAGAGTGTGCAAAAAATTATGCCATTATGATCGTGATTTCAGTGCAAGAATTTTGTAGCCGGTGATATGCATGTTAGATAAGCTTTTGGACACTAGCCTACTGAAAACCAAGGTGCCAAATCAATGATTGTTCATCAAATAAAACCCATGTTTATATGTATACCTTTGAGTTAATTTCACTCACGGACCTGTATAACATTCTATAGTTACTGCAGCTATGCGCCTGGACATTAAAATTTATTATGTCTTTAATGGTAGGAAAGTATATAGTCTGTAATAACCGAAATGATAGATAAGGGGTCCCGAATCTTTTGTTAGTTGGATTCGCAGTAGTGTTACACCCACCATGTTAGGTTCCAGGATTCAAGATGAGGTGGAGGTCCAAGTGAGAGTGCAAACATGTTTCTGCGGTCACCTAAATTTTCTTAGTATCTAGAGATTTTGTATTCTCTCTGATGTTCTTTGAACTCATGATGTCCAAGATTGCCCGTTCGATATGAATTAGAAAAGAATGAATGTACTAATTCGGTTGTTCCCTAGGTTCCTTGCCACCTAGAGGAGCTGTAGAATTTTACTTGTGGGGCAAAAAGTAGACATGTGATGATTTGAGTTAAAAAACATAGTAGGATTTGGCTTTCATACTAGGTTGTTTACTACCATGAGGAGCTCCAGAGGCTTAACAAAAGCACTTAGCTTAAAGTTGTGGTTTCCGGTTCTTGTGTCTGAGACATGGCACATGAATTTCAGTGACCATTATTTGCAGGAAATCAGTGAGATGTTTGTGTAGTACTATCTTCATATTAATTTGTTCACAAGACTATTCTTAGAGGTGTAGTTAATAACATTGGCCATCATAGCTGCATCAGTAATAATGTTTTCCATAGCATTTTCTTCACAATATTATTTTTTTGTACTCTTTTAGCTGCACCTTAAATTCATCTAATATCTAAAATACATGTACATGACCCCATTGAATGTTGGTGTGATGTAGTTGCAAACAATGGTTATCACAGCCTCGTAGGTGCGTCATCTAGATGTTTGTCTTATATGTAGTAGTGTGTATTCGCTCACTCTTTTCAAGTATTCTCCCTCTAATCAAGTGACACGATGCTAAAAAGTTTCTTCAGCTCAGAGTATTAGTAAGTAAATACTCTTTTGTATGTATATATTATATAGCTTTAAAGGATTTTTTTATTTGATATATATTTTACTGTTTAAACAGCCTTGGAAGAGCCCTTGATTTATTTGGGAAAAGAAAGTGGATGCACCATGTGAGTTATTTGGAACCTTGATGTAGCAAATTAATACATATATGACCTTCAGCAGAGCTCATCTATTTAATATAAAAAGTAAATGATGGGTTAACTAGAAAAAAGAAAATACCTTAGAAATTATAACAAAAAATAGAAACATCTAGCATTAATTTAATAACTTGGGAAACCACAGCCAATAGATCTCAACAATTACCTATTAACGTTACAAATGAAAGAAAATTACCCACCTATGCCATTACTATTTTCCTACCATACATATGTGCATAAACAAAATCAATCAAAGGTTGCCTGCTATTGCAGCCGGGAAAAAAAGGCACTAGAAAAAACAGAAAGAGAACTCCTTGTGAAAAAAGGGAAAGAAAGCTGCAGGCTATACATCCTCCTGTGGCCGCCATGTCCAATCTATATGTGCCTGCCATGTCCGATCTGTATGCCCTTGACATGTCCTCCCTTCTTCATGAGTTTGATCTGCCTATCATCCTTCTCCATGAGTTTGATCTGCCTTGACCTATTCACTAATCTGCAAATAGGAGTAATCTACAAAAAGTTGACCTATCTTCCGCCAAAAATCATCAACTACCGTGGTTCCGAACGATGTTGTGTATGGGCTTCAGTTGTCCGTACACACCGGGTAAGAAAATCGCTTCATGCATCACGACTGAAAGCAAGCTCTAGGTATTGGTAACTACTAATGTCTTCTGATTCCTCTATGTATAATATTAATTGTCTCCAAATTTATTTAATCATTGGATTAATCCTTTGCTTTCTTACACATTGCCCATGCAGGGGAGACCAATCAATCAACTAAATAGAAGAGTTGTGCTCATAATGGCTTGCATGCAACCATAATATGCATGGAACATGTACGCGTTCATTTTTTATTTAATTAGATCACGCGTCAGTTGCATTTGTGTTTCACTCTGATTTATCTATAATAGCCTATATCTCTATTCTGGGCAAAAATAATAGTATATATGTCTATATGACTGTGTTACACCATGGTGTTTCTGTCATTATCTATATCTCTATAACAAGTACCCTCTTCACATGAAGAAACTCACTATTTTCGACCTATATGAAGTCGAGCAGACACTTTCGTTGGTCATGTAAGAGGCACCGAAAGAATCAGATCTGCTTTTGTAGATTACTGGATAGCTCAAGGTAGATACACAACGAAACAGTTGTTCAATAGTACATATATAGTTGAATTAATTGTCCAGTACATTGGAACCATAAGTACTGTCCTGGTGTGGTCAATGCTCTAATGCATGGTCGATCAATTAGGTGGAAAAATACATTTGTTGATTCATATGTATATTTCGCTTTGTTAATGTTTCAATAATAAGAGTTTCTTTGCGTGTTAATTATCTGAAAATGGGACCACAAATATACAGGAGGTGCCGACATTGTAAGATTGGTGTTCGTAGATTACTGGACATGTAAGTTAGACAAGCGCGCTCTCTGGCTCTGTCTTAATCCAACTATTTTGTCATATTAGTTCATTGTAAGTATTCATATTAGTAGATGCCTTCCAAAAATGCTTTTCTTGGATCATTTCCTTTCCTCAGTAGTAGTATGTCATTTGGTATTTCGTTTTCAATTCCACGCTTTCTGATGATGTATTTCTTCCATTGCCAGCATTCAGCATCCACACTGGAAAGCTACCAGACTTGATGGATCAATCGAAGCAATCGACTACTTGCATCTAGCAACATGATACTCACACTGATCGGTTTTAATTGCGCCTGTTTCCATGTTTTCCACTACATGAATGAGCAGTCCAAGCGCTAGCAACATGCCTCCGCCGTTTCACCTAATAGGGCATCATGTGCCCATACAAAGTACTCCCTCCGTTCTGAATTACTTGTCGCAAGTATGGATGTATCTAGATGTATTTTAGTCTTAGATACATCCATTTCTATGACGAGTAATTTGGAACGGAGGGAGTAGAAACTAACGTCACAAGAGGTAGTTTTTATCTTGATGGTGGGTAATTGTTTCGTCTCTACTCCCACAAATCCTCTTGGTAACTATATGCAATCCTTCTCAGAAGTCCTTCGCCGCCACATGATCAGGTGCAACACCAAGAGCAAAAAAGTTGGTTGCCGGACATGTGGTTTTATAAGCTGCAGCCGCCGGGGAAGGCCAATGACGATGTACCCCTACAAGCAAATACATAGTCAAGAAATTTTTCCGGAGAAGACCAATGTTGATGCGCCAGGGCAAGAAGTACAGATAGTCTAGGTTACCTTTTTCTTTGGAGAAATTGAGTTGATTATGAACTTCTACTTGTAGCTCATTTCTTTATAAAATTTACCTATGGATCAAGAAGAGTAAGAGACCACACACACTGATCCGTGATCAATATTTCAATTTATGACCCGGAATTGTGCAATATAGTATTAGTCTCTACCAATGTATCTAGATATTATTATTTTTTGCTTCTGAAGCATGTGCTTCTATGGTCCTTTCTGTGGCATTAAATTGATGTTAGTACATCCATATAATCCTTTCGTAAATATACGAAACACACCATTAACTATAAAGACAAAGATGAGGTCCTGATATTTTTAAAATATGGAAGATAGACTCTCCGAGACCGTTTGAATTGGTGATTTTTTGCAAAAAAATTGAAGGACTACAATTATAGTATAGTGGTGCTTTAAAATTCATATATACCTAACAGAAATTCTCTTTTGTGTTTCACAATTCTTTTTTCAACATTTATTTATTCATTTTTTTTCATGGAATTTAGCATGCCACAAAATCCTAAATCTTGATGCAATAAAAGTTATGAAAACTTCAAGATCCGCCAATGTAGCAATCTCACGTATATAAGTTTTTCATCACGGAAAATACACCAGTGACACTTTCCCGTCATCTCCCGCAACTTCACCGAAGCGCCATGATAAAAAAAAAATTGATGATACCATTTCTGTTGTCGCATAAGATCACATTTTAGGTGATGAACCAAAAAATGTCATTGATGGTCATTTTTGGTGACGGCCCATAATGTCACCTATGGTAGCCCAATCTGTCACCTATGATCTTTTGGGCGACGATAATCCATCACCGGTGATTGGTCCACGGGTTTGACCAGTCAAAGATTATGAGAGGTGGGGCAAGTTGTTGCTTACGTGGTTGTTTCCATGGGGTCCCCCGTGGGTTTTATCGCTGACAGCCCCGTTAGTAATAAGTAGTGTGTCAGTTTTGATCGGTCAATGTTGCTGACATATTGGCCCAGAAGATGCTGACATGGCTACTTACATGTGGGTTCGGACGGTGCTGACATGGCTGATACGTCTCCAACGTATCTATAATTTTTTATTGTTCCATGCTATTATATTATCTATTTTGGATGTTTTATATGCCTTAATATGCTATTTTATATTATTTTTGGGACTAACTTATTAACCCAGAGCCTAGTGCAAGTTTATGTTTTTCCTTGTTTTTTGAGTTTCACAGAAAAGGAATATCAAACGGAGTCCAAACAGAATAAAACTTTACGATGATGTTTCTTGGACCAGAAGACACCCGTAGAACTTGAGAACCGAGTCAGAAGAGTCCCGAGGCGACGACAAGGGTGGAGGGCGCGCCCCTACCTTGTGGGTCCCTTGGAGCTCCTCTAACCCTATTCTTTGGCCTATAAATTCCCAAATATTCCCTAACCACCAGAAGCGTCCACCAAAATACTTTTCTGCCACTATAACCTTCTGTTCCCGTGATATCCCATCTCGGGGCCTTTTCCGGCATCCTGTCGGAGGGGGATTCGATCACGGGGGGCTTCTACATCAACTATATTGCCCTTCCGATGAAGCATGAGTAGTTCACCACAGACCCACGGGTGCATAGCTAGTAGCTAGATGGCTTCTTCTCTCTCTTTGATTCTCAATACCATGTTCTCCTCGATGTTCTTGAAGATCTATCCGATGTAATCTTCTTCTGCAGTGTGTTTGTCGAGATCCGATGAATTGTGGATTTATGATCAGCTTATCTATGAATATTATTTGAATCTTCTCTAAATTCTTATATGCATGATTTAATATATTTGTATTTCTCTTCAAATTATCGGTTTGGTTTGGCCAACTAGATTGGGTTTTCTTGCAATGGGAGAGATGCTTAGTTTTGGGTTCAATCTTGCGTGATTTCACCCAGTGACAAAGTAGGGGTAGCGAGACACGTATTGCATTGTTGCCATCGAGGATAAAAAGATTGGGTTTTCGTCACATACTTGAGTTTATCCCTCTACATAATGTCATCTTACTTAAGGCATTACTCCATTCTTTATGAACTTAATACTCTAGATGCATGCTGGATAGCGGTCGATGTGTGGAGTAATAGTAGTAGATGCAAAATCGTTTTGGTCTACTTGACACGGACGTGATGCCTATGTTCATAATCATTGCCTTGGATATCGTCATAACTTTGTGCTTTTCTATCAATTGCTCGACAATAATTTGTTTACCCACCATATTATTTGCCTTCATGAGAGAAGCCTCTAGTGAAACCTATGGCCCCCGGGTCTATTTTCCTTATTATATTTTCAGATCTATATATCAAAAATACCAAAAATACCTTGCTGCAATTTATTCACTTTTATTTACTTTTACGTTTTTAGTAATCTTTTCTATCTATCTCTATCATATCTCACCTTTGCAAGTGACCGTGAAGGGATTGACAACCCCTTTTCCGCGTTGGGTGCAAGTGTTTGATTGTTTGTGTAGGTGCATATATTGGGGGCTTGCATATTTCTCCTACTAGATTGATGCCTTGGTTCTTAACTAAGGGAAATACTTATCTCTACTTTGTTGCATCACCCTTTCCTCTTCAAGATAAAAACCAACGCAAGCTCAAGAAGTTGCAATGGCTACTTACAAGTGGGGACATGCCTATGGTGATGGTTTCAATTTCCATCACCAGTAGTGTCACAGGTTGTAGGTAGCGTCAAATTGTGCATGGTTTGATTTTGTATCCAAATTTGAATTTTAATTGGAGAAAATTTGAAATTTAACATTGCCATCAAAACTTTATTATAATAATAATGAGACTTGACATTTTTGACAACACTAACCCACATATTAAAATGAGCATCCAAATGACCTATTATCAAGGATGAGAAATAAGACACGAGAGAAGGCATCATGATGAATAGTAGTACACCATCAATGTTTCCTGTCTGTATTTTGAGCTCTCAAGCATCATGTCTTTCTCCTCCTCCAACAATGTGGGACATGATGCTTGGTTGCTTAAGGTAGAGCTGGAGCGGGAGCTGGTGGAAGAGGTCACAATGGAGGAAGAGTCGGGAGATTAGACGGAGGCCATGCTCCTACTACGAAACGAGGTACTCTGGCCAGCATCTCCACTACCCCAAATCCACGTCAAGCTATGAGGACTATGGGAAGTCGGCCATACCATGAGTTATTAGAGGGATGTGTTTCCAGGAGACCCCCGGGCAGGTTACACGGAAACAACTTCCATACACTATTGCAGGATGCTGCTAACGCGACACATGAATCAGAGACCCTTCGACCAAACTGCGTGTTATGCATTAATCACAAACGGTGTTCTAATAAAACCGCTACCAATAAGACGAACTATATGTGTGATGGCAGACACATCAAGCATGATTCAAATTAGAGTTGTGTGTGCGATATGTGGCATACAGTTGATCCATACGAACTGTTTGCGATGACCAGAATAACAAAAATGGTCAGCCAGATAAAGGTGTGTGTGATATACGGCATATGGTTCACTCGGACGAACTATTTTCGATTAGGCAAAACATCAGAAAATGATCAGCCCCATCAAAGTGTGTGCGGTATACGACATATAGTTCACTCGGATGAACTATTTGCGATTAGCCAACACAACAGAAATGATCAACCAGATGAATGTGTATGCGATATACGGCATATAGTTCACTTGGATGAACTGTTTACGATGAGCCAAAACAATAGAAACAGATGAACTTAACAAGATGTGTGTGTGATACGAGGCAAACAGGTCATTAATCAGAAATGTGTGCGAAGACCGATAATAACACAAACAATTGGTCCAAACAAGTTGTGTGTGTTGTGGGAAAACGGTTGGTGGTAAATAATTGTCAGCGATTGATGAAATAATCACCAACGGGTTCCGTAGTTTAATCCGTATGCGATCTTATTTGCTTAGTCTACACAACGTCTATGCTTTGTCTACAAAACAAGAACATGTATACTTATAAGGACATGATTGCGTAACCAAATTAAACATCCAATTATGTTATATCACAAATACCAGAAATATTACAAGGTTCAAATTCCAGCATTACAAGGCCCAAATTCAAAGATTACAAGGTTCAAATTGTTCTTACAAATCAAAATAATCTTCTTTAAAATCTGAGCCATTCATTATTTCCGCGAAAGGATCAGTCACCGAGAAGTCATGTAGTGGCTTGATACAGTAACTTCCGAATAATCTGTCACATGAAGTTACAAACTGAAATTCAGCTTCTGCAGAGCATTTTTCATTCATGTGTAAACGCCTGTGCTGATTAGCAAACCATTCACTTATCACACTATATGTATGGTAAACCTCATTACCTTGAGCACACTTGCGTTCTGAATAAAGAACCTGGTGAATTTAATATCTGGTGTGGTGCCTCGATACTCGTTCAAAGTAGTTTCTGTGAGATGAAGATCAAGGCCTTCAATGGGATTGTCATATTGCGCCACATTTTCTGCTCTCTGGCCTGCTTGTATCTACAAACTAAGACAACATATTAGTGCCTAGCTGCAGTTTTGAACACTTCAGCCTCTTTGATTAGCAGGATTTCTAAAATACATGAAGAGTGACATGCCATTTTCAATCATTCATGATTAACATCTCAAAAAATATATGTATTGAAATCCTCCAAATTTCTGTTAGAAATCATACTATGTTTGTCATTATAATCACGGGTAAAAGTAACAAAACATTGAACTCCGTTGTGGTTAACAATTAACAGGAAATGAGCATCACCTCGATGTGTAGCTTCTCCATCCACGGAAAGAATCTAAGGAATCTAACAACTTCATCCAGATCAGGGCCGACAGGATGTAGTGCCAAGATCTTCACTATGCGTAGAGATGGAGTCAAGCTTGTGGGAATCATTATTTGGATGATAGCCAAACATAGATCAACGAAAATTAGATAAAATGTGATGTCCAATAAGAAGAAGGAGAATAAGAAGAATACCTGAATGGATAATGATCTAGTAATAAGTCTGGAGAATTCATCAGACGAATAGCCCAGCACTGTCAATTTTGGTGCGTCAATGACCTTGATTGTTGTTGGACCTTCTTTATCAAGTAAAGACAATATCTCAAGGAAAGGCGCATTCTCAATGACCATATCATGAAACCACTCAACTGACAGCATGTTGTAGCACAACAATGCAGATAAATCGTACGAACATTCATCGAGTCGACGTGGAGGCTACTGAACCCATCCATCACCTGAAGATGAAGGTACTCGAGCGTTGTACAGCCACCGAGCAGGCGCTCCAAATCCTCCTTCGAGATGCGGACACCCCTGAGTTCGAGGTGCTTCAGTTTAGGGAGATGAAGAACGGGCGCAACATCAAGCTCGCAGAAAAGGCACTGCTTGAATGTAGCGCGGTGCAGTGTGGGCGCGAGGCGTAGCGTGGACCGCGGTAGTGAGCGCGGATGTCCAGGATGAAAGCGAAGCTCCTCCAGCCGATCTAGGGAGCGGAATAGGAACCACTTGTGAAACTTGGGTTCGGCCTTGCCGTTGGAATAGAACTTGCCAATGGCAAGGAATTTGATAGGCGCCCGGTGCGTGGCGGGGATGTGGAACAATGAGTCCAAGCATTTGGGCTCCCCATTGAAGAGCTCGTCATCATCATGAGGTCCAGGGGGTGGAGTGACAGGGGAATGCGTCCAAGCATTTTCCCGCCCTGCTGCAAGCTCGACATCGTCGATGAGGTCCAGGGGTGGAGTGCCAAAGGGAACGCCGCCGCTAGGAGAGGACAGTGGTCCGCATGCCAGATTTGATGGGAGGAGGGATGTGATTGTTACCAACATCTCGTCGGGGAGGCTGCTGATGAAGTCCACGCTTGCTGGAGGCTCTTGCGGTTCTAGCTCGACCCACTCCCGCTTGTTGGTCGGCTTGTCCTCCATCGCAGCAGGCGGAAATCCTCGGCGGCGGTGCTTATAGATAAGAACAGAGGACTATTCTACATACCTTCTCGAGGCGACCAAAACCAAAACCATTAATAAATTTTTGGCAGCGCTCGCGCATGCACGGCGGACTGCTTGAACACGTCCCATTGAGCATGCATGGCGGACAACTCACACGCGTCCCGTCTAATCAAAATAGCTGCCCGTGGTAGTAAATGGTTAGTGGAACGCCCATGGTTGGAATAATACAACCGTTTGCGGTAATAACGTGGCAGCTATTTGTTCCGAAGGGCCTAGAGAACTCAAATAATGTGTAAGAAAGGCAAGACAAACCCTGAATAATTTCATTTTTTAACACGAGACTCAAATAGTTTCATGTTGCCTCTGTAAAATAAATCAAGGCAGGAAGAGCCAGCATAAGTCGTTTCGCACACAGAGGTGACACGTCCCCTCTCAGAACCATGGGGCTTCTTGAGAGAAGCCATGGTTTGTAAGAAGGTTATACCAAAACTTGTCCCAAATCAGATTTTTTTTACCACAACACGTTGGTGCCATGTCATGACACCATGCCAAGTTACATTATTTTTAGGCAAGTTTTGAATTTACATGAATTTTAAAACCAAGTTTCGCAATGTTTCCGGCCGAGCCACGAAAGCCCAAATGTTTGAAATTCATTCCAATTTCTTGCATGAGACCTAAACATTCACCCAAGGACATGTATATGATTTTTCAACCCGGTTTGGTGCACTGGGCATGTGTGTGTAGTTCAAATTTGAATTATGCATATAAAATGGCTAGAAATTCAAATAATGTATTAAAAGGCCAAACAAACCCCGAAAATTCCAAATTGTAACACGACACTCCTATAGTTGCATGTTGCTTTTGTAAAATAAATCAAGGCGGGAAGAGGCAACTTATGTCGTTTCGCATACAGAGGTGACATGTTCCCTCTCGGAACCATGGGGCTTCTTGAGATAAGCTCCGGTTTGTAAGAAGTTTATACCAAAACTTGTCCCAAATCAGACAAATTTTTTACCACAACATGTTGGTGCCATGCCATAATACCATGCCAAGTTTCATGATTTTCAAGTGATTTTTGGATTTACATGAATTTTAAAACCAAGTTTCTCAATGTTTACGGCTGAGTCACAATGCCCAGATGTTTTAAATTCATTCCCATTTCTTGCATGGGACCTAAACATTTACCCAAGGACATGTATATCACTTCGCAACCGGTTTGGTGCACTGGGCATGTGCATGTAGTTTAAATTTGAATTATGCACATCAAATGCCTATAAACTCAAATAATGTATAAAAAGGCCAAACGAACCCTGAATAATTCCAAATTTTAACATCACACTCCTATAGTTGCATGTTGCCTCTATAAAATAAATCAAGGAGGGAAGAGGCAGCTTATGTCGTTTCGCACACAGAGGTGACACATTCCCTCTCGGAACCATGAGGCTTCTTGAGAGAAACTCTGGCTTGTGACAATTTTATACCAAAACTTGTCCCAAATCGGAAAAAATTACCACAACATGTTAATGCCATCTCATAACACCATGCCAATTTCATGATTTTCGGGTGATTTTTTAATTTACATGAATTTTAAAACCAAGTTTCTCAATGTTTACGGCGGAGCCACAACACCCAGATGTTTGAAAGTCATTCCCATTTCTTACACGGGACCTAAACATTCACCCAAGGATACATATATGATTTTTAACCCATTTTCATGCACTGGATCATGTGTTTGTAGTTCAAATTTGAATTATGCACATTAAATGCCAATAAACTGAATTAATGTATAAAAAAGGCCAAACAAACCCTGAATTATTCCAAATTTTAACATGACACTCCTATAGTTGGATGTTGCCTCTATAAAATAAATCAAGGAGGGAAGAGGTAGCGTATGTTGTTTCACACACAGAGGTGACACGTTCCCTCTCGGAACCATGAGGCTTCTTGACAGAAGCTTCGGTTTGTGAGAAGTTTAGAACAAAACTTGTCCCAATCGGATTTTTTTACCACAACCTGTTTATGCCATGTCATAACACCATGACAAGTTTCATGATTTTTAGGCGAGTTTTGGATTTGCAGGAATTTTAAAACCAAGTTTCTCAATGTTTACTGCCGAGCCACGACGCCCAGATGTTTGAAATTCATTCCTATTTCTTGCATGGGACCTAAAAATTCACCCAAGGACACATATATGATTTTAACTCATTTTGGTGCACTGGAGCATGTGCCTGTAATTCAAATTTGAATTGTGCACATTAAATGCCTAGAAACTCAATAAATGTATAAAAATGGCCAAACGAACCCCGAATAATTCCAAATTTTAACACGACGCTCCTATAGTTGCATGTTCACTGTAGATAAATCTTCTAGCAATTCAAACACCGTCCTTTCCCACCGTAACCCCATTTTGTCTTTCAATTCAGAATGAAAAAATCAACTCTACAACAAACAGTTTATTAGCAAGAATCGTGTGCGATGGAGTATAAAATATCTTGGGGTACCCTCATGTATGGCTTACGTCGGAAACTTCATGGGCTACAGTCCAGCGTCTGCACATCAACCGCACTTGCGTGCTAGTTTTATGCTGCACCGAGCAAAAAAATTGGAAACCTTGGAAATATCTAGATCCCCCTCCCCCGTCCAAAAGCCACATTTCCACTGTTTCCTCCTTCCTTTCCAAGTTCAAACCTTCACTGCTTGCTGGCGGTGCCGCGTCCTCATCGGTGATGCTCCTTCCTACTGCATGATGACCCACAAGTATAGGGGATCAATTAGAGTCCTTTTAATAAGTAAGAGTGTCGAACTCAACGAGGAGAAGGAAAAGACAAGCGGTTTTCAGCAAGGTATTTTCTGCAAGCACTGAAATTATCGGTAATAGATAGTTTGATAGCAAGGTAATTTATAACAAGCAAGAGGTAGCAATTGTAGGAAAGGTGCAACAAAGTAGCCCAATCCTTTTTATAGCAAAGGACAGGCCGGAACGGTTTCTTATAGTTAGCAAAGCATTCTCGAGGACACATGGGAATTTCGTCTAGTCACTTTCATCATGTTTGTTTGATTCACATTCTCTACTTTGATAATTTGATATGTGCACCGGTGCTTGGTGATGTTCTTACTTGAACAAGCCTCCCACATATGATTACCCCCTCTTGCAAGTATCCGCAACTATGAAAGAAGAATTAAGATAAATCTAAGCATTGCATGAAACATATTGATCCAAATCAGCCCCTTATATGAGATAACACACATAAAGTAGGGTTTAAGCTTCTATCACTCTAGCAACCCCATCATCTACTTATTACTCCATAGTGCGTTCCCTTAGGCCCAAGTATGGTGAAGTGCCATGTAGTCGACGTTCACATGACACCACTAAAGGAAGCAACAACATACATATCATCAAAATATCAAACGAATACCAAATTCGTATGATTACTTATGACAAGACTTCTCCCATGTCCTCAAGAACAAAAGTAACTACTCACAAATCATATTCATCTCAATATCAGAGGGGTATTGAATATCATCAAGGATCTAAACATATAATATTCCACCAAATAAACCAACTAGCATCAACTACAAGATGTAATCAACATACTAGTAACCCACAGGTACCAATATCAGGTTTTGAGACAAAGATTGAATACAAGAGATGAACTAGGGTTTGAGATGAGATGGTGCTAGCGAAGATGTTGATGAAGATTGGTCCTCCCACAATGAGAGGGTTTTTGGTGATGTCGATGGCTTCGATTTGCCCCTCCCAGAGGGAAGTATCCCTTGTGGAATCTCTCCGCTAGAGAGCAAAAGTGCTCCTACTCAGGTTTCTCCTCAAGACGGCAGCACTTTGTCCCGAAAGTCTTCTCACGATTTTTTCTAGGGAAAATGGCATCATATAGGAGAAGATGGGCCTCAGAGGCCGGCCAGGGGCCCCACAAGGTACTTGGGTGCGCCCAGGGGGTGGCCGCACTCAAGTGCCTTGTGGGCAACTGGTGGGCCCCCTCTGGTATTTCTTTTCTCCGGTATTTATATATTCCAAAATAATTCTTTGTGAAATTTCAGCTCATTTGGAGTTGTGAAGAATAGGTATCTCTGATAAAGCTTTTTCAGATCCAGAATTCCAGCTGCCGGCAATCTCCCTCTTTATGCAAATCTTGCAAATTAAGAGAGAAAAGGCCTTATAATTGCATCACAAAGTGTTATAATAATAAAAAACATTGTAAATAATAGTAGGAAAACATGATGCAAAATGGACGTATCACTGCACGGCCTCGTCGACATAGTTAGGTAATCCACACCCCACCCCATCCTCCTCCATCTCTATCCCACATGCCCCGACCATCGGCGCGACACCTTCCACCCAAATCACCGCCTCATCCTCCAAATAAGCACCGCCCGTAGCCATTTTGCACGCAGTATAGCCATTTAGGCCACCGTCGATGCCTCGTGCGTGGTGATACGTCTCCAACGCATCTATAATTTTTGATTGTTCCATGTTGTTATATTATCATTCTTGGATGTTTTACAATCATTTTATAGTCATTTTATATCATTTTTTGGTACTAACCTATTGACATAGTGCGAAGTGCCAGTTGTTGTTTTCTGCATGTTTTTTACATTGCATGAAATCAATATCAAATGGAGTCCAAACGCGGCGAAACTTTTTGTGGATTATTTTGGACCAAAAGACATCCAGTGGGCCAAAGAAGTACCGAAGAGGGAGCCCGAGGTGAGCACAAGACACCAGGGCGCCTGGAGGCCCAGGCGCGCCCTGGTGGGTTGTGACCACCTCGGTAGCCTCACGAACCGCCTCTTTGCTCTATAAATACCCCAATATTCCAGAAACCCTAGGGGAGTCGACGAAAATCAATTCCAGCGGCCGCAAGTTACAGAACCACCAGATCCATTCTAGACACCATCATGGAGGGGTTCATCATGCCCATTAGTGCCTCTTCGATGATGCCTGAGTAGTCTTTTGTAGACCTACGGGTCCGTAGTTAGTAGATAGATGGCTTCCTCTCTCTCTCTCTCTCTCTCTCTCTCTCTCTCTTTTGATTCTCAATACAATGGTCTCTTGGAGATCCATATGATGTAACTCTTTTTTGCACTATGTGTTTGTTGGGATCCGATGAACTTTGATTTTATGATCAGATCTATCTTTTTATCCATGAAAGTTATTTGAGTCTTCTTTGATCTCTTATATGCATGATTCCTTATAGCCTCGTATTTCTTCTCCGATATTTGGGTTTTGTTTGGCCAACTTGATCTATTTATCTTGCAATGAGAAGAGGTGCTTTGTGATGGGTTCGATCTTATGGTGCTTGATCCCAGTGATAGAGGGGAACCGACACATATGTATCGTTGCCATTAAGGATAACAAGATGGGGTCTATTTCTACATAAATAGATCTTGTCTACATCATGGCATTGTTCTTATTGCACCACTCCATTTCTCCATGAACTTAATACACTAGATGCATGTTGGATAGCGGTCGATGTGTGGAGTAATAGTAGTAGAAGCAGGAAGGAGTCGGTCTACTAGTCTTGGCGTGATCCCTATATAATGATCATTGTCTGGATATCGTCATGATTATTTGAAGTTCTATCAATTGCCCAATAGTAATTCGTTTACCCACCGTTTTCTATTTCTCTCGAGAGAAGCCATTAGTGAAACCTACGACCCCCGGGTCTCTTCTTTATCATATTTTCCTTTGTCGATCTACTTTTATTTGCTTTTATTTTTAGATCTATTAAACCAAAAATACAAAAATAACTTGCTGCACTTTATTTTATTCGATATCTATTTATCCCATCTATCATATTTTTATCATGCCCTTTTGCCAATATCTGGCGCTGTTACCCGAAAGGGATTGACAACCCCTTTAATTTGTCTGGTTGCGAGTATTTGTTATTTGTGTGCTGGTGTCGTTCACGTAGTGTTGCGCGGTTCTGCTACTGGTTCGATAACCTTGGTCTCGTCACTGAGGGAAATACCTACCGTTGTTGTGCTACATCATCCCTTCCTCTTTGGGGAAATACCGACATAGATCATGCAGACATCAAAAGGAATTTCTGGCGCCATTGCCGGGGAGACATCATCAACATCTACCAGGTTCCTAATCATAAATCTCAGCTCCTTGCAATTTACATTATTTGCCATTTGCCTCTCGTTTTCCTCTCCCCCACTTCACAAAAATTTGCCATTTTATTCGCCCTCTTTTTCGTTCGCTGTTTTCTCGTTAAATCTGTTTTTGCATGCGTTCTTGTTTGCGTAGTCATGATGCCTCAAAGAAAATATTATGATGTTCCTTACCCCAATATTTTGCTTGAAATTGAGAAAAGTACTAAGGAATATATGACTACACAATTTGAGCACAATAAATATTTTACCGAAGAACTTAAGGAACACTCTGTTATGCTAGATGCTATAATGAAACAACTTGATGATATTAGTAGAGAAGTCTGCAATCTCCAATCTAAGTATGCTTTTGCTGAAACTTTGCTAGGCAAAATATCCGATGCACAAACTACCCTAGTAAATCAAATGGCCGCTAAACCAATCTCGTTAGAAGATAAAAGTGATAAAGATCTTAAAGTGATTGGTGTTTCTTCTATTGATTCCCTGTTTAGTAAAGTTAAGATTGATGAAAAAGGGACTAGAGAAGAGTCAACTTTAGCTAGAAGGTGTCCCGATAATTCGGAGGTTGAAAATCTTGTTGAGAAAATTGATAAAAGTGGGTTTGAAGAGGTCAAAACTTTAACTAGTGATGTGCCCACTCTTTTGGAATACAAAGACTTTAATTATGATAGTTGCTCTTCGATTGATTGTATTTCTTTGTTGCAATCCATGATGAATTGACCCCATGCTTATGAACAAAATAAAGCTTTTACTAAACATATTGTTGATGCTTTGATGAAAGCTTTGGAAGAAAAATTGGAATTAGAAGTTTCAATTCCTAAAAAATACATGATGAATGGGAACCTACTATCAAAGTCAATATTAAAAATTATTAGTGTTTTCCTTTATGTGACTTGTGTGCTAGTGTTTCTACAATTCCGAAATCTTTATATGACGTGCTTGGTCTTACCGATATTGAAGAGTGTTCTCTAAATTTGCACTTGGCGGATTCTACTATTAAAAAGCCTATGGGAAGAATTACTGATGTTCTTATTCTTGCAAATAGGAATTATGTGCCCATAGATTTTATTGTTCTTGATATTGATTGCAATCCGTCTTGTCCAATTATTCTTGGTAGACCATTTTTACGTACTATTGGTGCCATGATTGATATGGAAGAAGACAATATTAAATTTCAATTTCCACTAAGGAATGGTATGGAACACTTCCCTAGAACAAGAATTAGGCAACCATATGAATCAATCATGATGGCATCTTATGGATATAAAAACAAAGATGACAATACTTAGATCCTTGCTTTATGCCTAGCTAGGGGCATGAAACGATAGCGCTTGTTGGGAGGCAACCCAATGAATAAAATTTATTTTTGCCTTTTGCTTTCTATTCTTTAGTGTTTGAACAATTATGCTAATATTATGATTGTGTTTTTTGTGTGTTTTAATTACCGTTTGTACCAAGCAAAGCCTTTAAGATCATGTTGGGTGATAGTTGATTTGATCTTGCCGAAAAACAGAAACTTTTGCGCTCATGAAAATAATTCTCATTCTTAACATGAGCGTGATAAAATACCAATTCTTTTTGCAGAAGATTAATATACAAATTGTTCATGTGGTCCTAATTTTTCAGAATTTTGTAGTTACATAAGTATTCTAAATATCCAGATTGCTACAGACTGTTCTGTTTTTGAGAGATTCTGTTTTCTTTGCGTTGTGTGCTTGTTTTGACGATTCTATGGTTTTCTTTGAAGAGTTTTTGCCATAAAAAAGTTGGAATACAGTAGATATAATGCAAGAATAAAATATGAATGGGTTTGCAACAGTAGTTATAGTAGTGATTTGCTTTCTTATACTAACATATCTCATGAAGGTTTGTTGAGTTTTGTGCGATTGAAGTTTTCAAGTTTTGGGTGATGTTACGATGGGTGAAGGAATAAGGAGTAAGAAGAGCCTAAGATTGGGGATGCCCATAGCATCCCAAGCTATTATCCAAAGAGAAGCGAGCAACTAAGCTTGGGGATGCCCGAGTGGCATCCCCTCTTTCTTCTAACGACCATCGGTATTTTACTCGGAACTATATTTTTATTCGTCACATAATATGAGTTTTTCTTGGAGTTTTGTATGATATGAGTCTTTGATTGTTTTGATTTGTTTTTTAAGTCTTGAATCCTTGCTGGAAACACCTACTTGAGAGAGCCAAAATTATGACATGACTTGTTAGAATTGCTCTCTGTGCTTCACTTAAATCTTTATGAGCTATGGAATTGCTGTAGTGCTTCACTTATATCTTAGATAATGCTCTCATGCTTCACTTAGATTTATTTGAGAGTTACTAATTTTTTAAGAAATTCCCTCTTGCTTCACTTAGATTAATTTGAGAGAAAGAAATATTATGCTCATGATCTTCACTTATATTTGTTTGAGCTCATCAAAAGCAACACATGAAAATTAGTTCCAAAGTGATAGATATTCAAGGAGGATATAATAAAAACTTTCATAAAGATCATTGGACAAAATAAACTTGATTCCTTTTAATAGTAGTGAGATATGATGATGTGATATGTGAGTCATGTTGATGAGTAATTATGCTTTAGTAAGAATATTGGTGTTAAGGTTTGTTATTCCCTATGAAAGCATGAAAGTCAATAGTTATGCAATGAAAGTACATCCTACTTGTGGTGCATTATTCAGTGTTAATTATGCTTAATGCTCGCTTATGAGATTTTTTGTTTCTTGGTTGGTTGCTTCTCATTCTTTTGCTAGCCTTCATTTTGCAGTAAGTATGATCACTACTTGTGCATCCAAAACCCTTTAAACCAGTTTTGCCACATTAGTCCATCATACCTACCTATATGCGGTATTTCTATGCCGTTCTAAGCAAATTTGTATCTACCATCTCTAATTTTCGAAATAAATTTCTCTTTTGTGCGCTCGTACCTCTCATGAAACGGCAGGGGGTGGCTCATATATTTCCATGCTAGATATGTTATGTGAGTGTTTATTCACTTGTCATTGCACGAGAGTAAGGCAAAGGTATTAGGAATGCCCAGTCCCGAAATGAAAAATGAATTTACTTTATGTTGGTAAATAATAAATTCCTTGGAAAGTGTTAGTATGTAAGGCACCCGTGGATACGGCTAGCCATGGAAAGTGAAAGTATGGTTAAAAAGGAATAAACTTTAATTTCTATTTGGGAACCGCTTATGATATATCTAGCATTGAATGTATTGGGAACTGCTCGATTGTTCTCATTGATAGGAAAAGCATGCCTCCCAAAATGTTTTTATCTATGTTTTTCTCTTTGAGCTCTGGCACCTCTGCAAATCCTTACTTCCCTCTGTGAAGGGCCTTTCTTTTACTTTATGCAATTTTTATTTTTAATTTGAGTCTCCACCTTCTCTTATAAAGCACCAACTAAGGGGCACTATGATCGTACTTGAGCATTGTGCGTAGCTAATATGCGAGTGTGTTTCATGAATGGATCAATGATTGAGCATAATGGGCTAGGGATAACTTATTTTAGCATTGATATTTTGAAAGAAATGGTTGCTTGTTGATATGCTTGATTATTTAAGTCTCATGTCAAAACTAGACTATTGCTTTGAACCATATAAAAGTCCAAATGTCCATGCTACAAAGAAAAGAATATGTGATGAACATGTTAGGCAGCAATCCACATCCAAAATTATGTTTTTATCATTTACCTACTCGAGGATGAGCAGGAATTAAGCTTGGGGATGCTGACACGTCTCCAACGTATCTATAATATTTGATTGTTCCATGCTTTTATATTATCATTCTTGGATGTTTTACCATCATTTTACCATCATTTTACCATCATTTTATATCATTTTTTGGTACTAACCTATTGACATAGTGCCAAGTGTTAGTTTTTGTTTTCTGCATGTTTTTTACATTGCAGGAAATCAATATCAAACGGAGTCCAAACACAGCGAAACTTTTTGTGGATTTTTTGGACCAGAAGACATCCAGTGGGCCAAAGAAGTACCGAAGAGGGAGCCCGAGGTGAGCACAAGACACCAGGGCGCGCCCTGGTGGGTTGTGCCCACCTTGGTGGCCTCCTGAACCGCCTCTTTGCTCCATAAGTACCCCCAATATTCCAGAAACCATAGGGGAGTCGACGAAATCAATTCCAGCCGCCGCAAGTTCCAAAACCACCAGATCCTATCTAGACACCATCACGGAGGGGTTCATCATGCCCAATGGTGCCTCTTTGATGATGCGCGAGTAGTCTTTTGTAGACCTATGGGTCCGTAGTTAGTAGCTAGATGGCTTCCTCTCTCTCTTTTGATTCTCAATACAATGGTCTCTTGGAGATCCATATGATGTAACTCTTTTTTGCGGTGTGTTTGTTGGGATCCGATGAACTTTGAGTTTATGATCAGATCTATCTTTTTATCCATGAAAGTTATTCGAGTCTTCTTTGATCTCTTATATGCATGATTGCTTATAGCCTCATATTTATTCTCCGATATTTAGGTTTTGTTTGGCCAACTTGATCTATTTATCTTACAATGGGAAGAGGTGCTTTGTGATGGGTTCGATCTTTCGGTGCTTGATCCGAGTGACAGAAGGGGAACCGACATGTATGTATCGTTGGCATTAAGGATAACAAGATGGGGTCTATTTCCACATAAATAGATCTTGTCTACATCATGTCATCGTTCTTATTACATTACTCCGTTTCTCCATGAACTTAATACACTAGGTGCATGCTAGATAGTGGTCGATGTGTGGAGTAATAGTAGTAGATGCAGGCAGGAGTGGGTCTACTAATCTTGGATGTGATGCCTGTATAATGATCATTTCCAGGATATTTTCATGATTATTTGAAGTTCTATCAATTTCCCAACAGTAATTCGTTTACCCACCATTTGCTATTTTTGTCGAGAGAAGCCACTAGTGAAACCTACGGCCCCCGGGTCTCTTCTTTATCATATTTGCCTTTGCAATATACTTTTATTTGCTTTTATTTTCAGATCTATTAAACCAATAATACAAAAATATCTTGATGTACTTTATTTTATTCGAGATCTATTTATCCCATCTATCATATTTTTATCATGTCCGTTTGCTAATTTCTGGCGTTGTTACCCGAAAGGGATTGACAACCCCTTTAATACATCGGGTTGCGAGTATTTGTTATTTGTGTGTAGGTGCCGTTCACGTAGTGTTGCGTGGTTCTCCTACTGGTTCGATAACCTTGGTCTCATCACTGAGGGAAATACCTACTGTTGCTGTGCCGCACCATCCCTTCCTCTTTGGGGAAATACGAACGTAGTTCAAGCAGACATCACGCGGATGCCACGACATGGTTGGCTACTTTAAATGATAGTTCTTGGTTTTTTCTCGAGGCCGCCGCCGATGCCTTCTAGTGAGTTGTCCTCTATAATGTTAATATGGAATCCGATCTTCTGAAATGTTATGTTCAGTTAACATTTTGGTTCAACAATTGATATATTTCCTAGTAGTTCTTAAGCATGTTTGGTTTGTTAACTGTCTGATCTTCTAGTACACATTCTATTCTGCAATGTGGTGCTCAATTAACTGTTTGGTTCATTTGTTGTGCTATCCACTTAACTGTTTGGTTCAATTCTACAATGTGATGCTCATTTTTTGTGGATATAATTTTGTTTGGTTAACTCGCTTTTCCACACGGCTCAAATTAATCAGCTGGATTTGTAATTTGTTTATTTTTCATTAACATATTCTACTAATAGTATGCCGACTCTCACTTAACCTGACCAATATCTTCCTTATATGTGTTGCGGGGAAACAATGGGAGGCACTGAGGTTTACCATCGAGGTTTGCACATGCAGGGTCCTACGGCTAACAACACATTATTGTGCAATTGCAGGAACTATTCTAATATTTTTTTTAACAATTTGGTCTTGCACATGTAGGTCCTGCTGTCAGAGGTTTAGATCCACTATGCGACCCATTTTGCATATGGGGAAATGAGATGTCCATGAATATCAGTCAAGTCAAGAAACTCAGAAAGATTGTTAGGATAAAGAAACTAGCAACGAATAACAACAAGATCTTTATTTGCACAATGAAGAAGACATCAGTCAAATATAGGATGGTACTAACTCTTTTACCTTGTTCTTTTTCCTTTGGCACCATTTCAAAATTTAGAACAATATTTGTGCATATCTTTGTTTTTAGCCTTTTCCAAAGCAGTTCATCGATGATTACCTCTCAGACCACCTGCATGGTTAAGAGGCGAGGAAGGTATTCATTCAATTCCCATGATACAATATTGAAGTCTTCCTCAAGAGGACGAATGTTGTCCGGGCAATTATCCACAGCCACCAGTCTAAAGTTGCAAGGACATTCAACATCACTGAAGGCTCAATATTAGCCTTCCACTTCAGTAGTTTTTTAGATGAGATTCATCTATCTATTTACCATGTACGATGCTACTTTCCAAAGGTTTTAGATGTTGCATGTGAAACTTGGTGTTCTTGTGTAATGGAATAGCTAGCTATATGCCTATATGATGTAACCGAGTGTTGAAGCTATCTGATGTTGTACTCTGTTTTAATTCAATTATGAAATCTTGGTTGCCATAATACAGATATGAAATATATGGTGTGTTTGATATGAAATATCAATTTGATTACTAAACGGATTATTAATTGGCCAATTAGCCTACTTATTGGGTTGACGGTTTCTCAGAAAACATCATGGGCGATGAACTCAAACAACCCACACAATTTCTAGAAAGTAGGCATGTTGGATCAATGAAAATCACACATGACTTACGCCTGACAAATGTTTGCGTTAGGCCACCTTGAACAGACATTTTCACCTAAAAATTGTGTGTGATGTACATATGAACGAAAACGTTTGTCTAGGATTTACTATGTGGGATGTACATACGAACGGAAATTATTGGGCCTGTATAATTGTCTGTGGCTCGAACGATCGCACACGAGCTCTTTTTGCCCCGCGTGTGTGACTGGAGGACCTATCACAGACGGTTTCTAGGTCATGTGGGAAGGACCCCCTATCGCACACACAAGCAAGGCGATGGTGTAGAACTCCGTCGCGGAAAGGGGTAAAGCCATTTGTAGGACGTTTCTGAACCAGTGATAACTTGATTCATAATTATGGGATTCAGATACCCCCCACATGCATATACCCTCCAATTGGGATATTTCTTGTGCCAGTGAAAGTGATGCAGGAAAAGGCTAACAGTGGCCCGAGAATAAGCATATAGTGACAGAAGTGCAAAATAGTGCCGCCACGATTCAATACTTGCTTCGTGAGATTCAGAGCTTGAATGAGATCGTCATAAACATTGTGAAGAATAACAGCCCAACCACTTCATCTCCACCACCACTAAGAAAGGAAACTTGAGTACTCGGGTATGAGGACCACCCTTGGCTTGTTCCATGCTTGGGGGAGGTGCCCCGATATTGTATCACCATCACTTTTATCATTATTATCTATCTTAGTTCGACCCTTAGCTATTTCGGGATCTATAAGAATAAAAGTATTAGTATGAAGTACTTTTCGAGTGCTTGCTTCATGATCGTTCTTTCTATGTAGTAATGCGTGAAAGTTATAATAAAGAGTAGTGTGAGTTTGAGTATTCTCTTTCTTTTACTCTTTTGCATCAATCATAGAATAAATAATAAAAAGTTCATATGCTAATCCCATGGGGAGTAATGACTTTACATAAAAGGGTGTAATTGATAAAATTTATTGGAAGGTGACAAACATTGCATTGGTCATTGATGCAATTCATGAAAGAATAATAAAGGAAGAGAGATTTCACAAATAAATATGCTATCTTCGACATCTTCTATGATTGTGACCCCCATTAATTATTTTCAAGCCTGATCAAATAGTTAATGCTGGACCAGGAAGATAACATAATGAATTATGTTTGCTTATATTTGCATAGAGGTTATATTGTTTTGCTGGCCAAAAATTTATGTACTAAATATAGTTACTACTTGTGCATCCAAATACCCTTAAAACCAGTTTCTTGTCATGAGAGTCCACCATATCTACCTACAGATTGAACAAGATCCCTCAAGTAAGTTGCATCGGTGCAAAGCAATAAATATTTATCCTAAATATGTATGATCTTTTATTATATAAGGGAAAATAAGCATTTGTACGGACTTATGATGGTAACGCAATAAAAGCAATAGATTGTTCAATAAAGGTTGCTATCATAAGGGGCAATACAAAGTGATGTCCCTTTGCATTAAGAGCTTGCACATCCAACTTAAAAGCGCATGACAACATGTGCTTTCCTCTGCGAAGATCCTATTTTTCAATGTTGATTCTTTACTTTCATGCAAGGGTCAAAAATATTTATTCCTATTCCAACCTCAATTATTCTCCTCTTGGCAAGCATTATGTGGTAGGGAATTATCCAAGCACATATATCTAGTTGAATATAGGTAATCATGATTTATTTTGTTGACATTTTCCCTGAGATAAATAAGTTGGGAGGTGAAACATTAAACCCTCGTATTCCTTTGTGACTGATTGAAGCGGTTTGTTCTAAAAATTTGCTTTGAGTGCTGACTATCATGGAAGATAGTTGAGTACGTGGAGTTTGCTAAACCAAAAGCTCTTACATAGGACCTTCCTAGAAATATAATGAATTGCAATTGCTTTGATGACTGAGAAGATAGTTCGTTAGTTTTCAAGAAAGTTTATTGTTTATACTTTAGCTTGTGGGTGAATTGTTACTTGATCATGGGAAGTTTTATGATTAATACTTGTTGTTATAATAATGATCATGATGCTTCCATGTCCATATTTTGTTTTATCGGCTCCTCTCTCTATAAACCCGTGGTCAGGATTATCGAGTTCGGTATTCGCTTGAGGACAAGTGAAGTCTAAGCTTGGGGTAGTTGATATGTCCATTTTGCATCATGTTTTCCCATTGTTATTTATAATGTTTTAGATCAATATTTCACTTTATTATGCAATTCTAATGCTTTTTCTCTCTTAAATGCAAGATACACTTGAAGAGGGAGATTGCCGGCAGCTGGAATTCTGAGTCTGAAAAAGCTACAACAGAGATAGCTATTCTTTGGAGCTCCAAATGACCTGAAAATTTATGAAGAATTATTACGGAATATATAAAATACTGGAAAAATAAGTACCAAAGAAGACCCTCGGTGGGCCCACAAAGCAGGGACCGTGCCCTACCCCTAGGGGCATGCCCAGGTGCCAGTGGGGCCCATAGAGGTCCACCGATTCCCATCTTCTGCTATAAGAAGCCATTTTCCCTAGAAAATAAATAAGAGAAAGACTTCCGGGATGAAGCGCCACTACCTTGAGGTGGAACCAGGGTAGGATCACTTTTGCTCTCCGGTGGAGCGATTCTGCCGGGGTACTTCCCTCTGGAGGGGCAAATCAAAGCCATCGTCATCACCAATGCTCCTCTCATCATGGGATGACTCATCTGCATCAACATCTTCACTAGCACCATCTCATCTCCAAACCCTAGTTAATCTCTTGTATTCAATCTTAGTATCGAAACCTCATATTGGTACCTATGGCTTGCTAGTAGTGTTGATTACATCTTGTAGTTGATGCTAGTTGGTTTATTTGGTGGAAGATCATATGTTCAGATTGTTAATCAAATATTATTCTCCTCTGACCATGAACATGAATATGCTTTGTGAGTAGTTACGTTGTTCTTGAGGACATGTGAGAAGTCTTTTATAAGTAATCATGTGAAGTTAGCTTTTGTTCAATGTTTTGAATGATGTGTTATGTTATTATTCCTGCCGCGTGAACGTCGACTACACAACACATTACCATGCTTCGGCCTAGGGGAAGGTATTGTGGAATTAGTAAGTAGATGATGGTTGCGAGAGTGGCAGAAGCTTAAACCCTAGTTTATGCACCATTCTGTAAGGGGATGATTTGGATCCATATGTTTCATGACCATATTCAAGAATTCATTCGATTAACTAGTTAACTTGCCGATCAATCCCTACTCATAGGGTCATCGAGCCGATAAACTGATAAATCGGCAGAATAATTGATTAAATGGCCGACTAACTTGCCGATTAGCCTATTAATCCCCTACTCGCTAGCCAATAGAGCAGCTACCAGTTAACGATTTCCTCAACAATGTTTCATGATATGGTTAGATTTATCTTAATTCTTCTTTTGCAGTTGCAGATGCTTGCGAGAGGGGTAATCATAAGTGGGTAGCTTTTTAAGTAAGAACAACACCGTAGCACCGGTCGACCCACATAAAAACTTATCAAAGCAGTGAACGTGAGTTAATGAATCATGATGAAGTTAACTAGACGAA
This sequence comes from Triticum monococcum, assembly GCA_034509565.1. NCBI lineage: Eukaryota > Viridiplantae > Streptophyta > Magnoliopsida > Poales > Poaceae > Triticum > Triticum monococcum. The sequence goes on along the minus strand of CM067843.1, from coordinate 181,278,355 downwards.
ATTCCCATGTGTCCTCAAGAACATTTTGCTCACTATAAGAAGTAATTTCCACTCGTCCTTTGCAATAAAAGGATCCGGCCACCTTGCTGCACATTGTTACTTTTGTTACTTGTTACTTGCTACGAATTACCTTGCTACCAAACTATTTTTCACAACTACTTTACAACACTTGACATAGTACCTTGCTGAAAACTGCTTATCGATTCCTTCTGCTCCTCATTGGGTTCGACACTCTTACTTATCAAAAGGACTATGATTGATCCCCTATACTTGTGGGTCATCAGTCTCCATTTCTTTGGTTTAAACACCAAGGAGAAGCATGGCTTGTACTTAGGGTAGTTATCACCATAGAGGTCCTTCCTTTGATGGTACTAATTTTGCTAGTTGGAAGCATAAGATAAAATGCATATTCTTAGTCATAACCCCGTTGTTTGGGGTGTTGTTCGTGTTGGCTTGCAAGGTGAGTTCTTTGAGGATGGGAAGGTACTGGATCGTGAAGCACCTATCGAGGAGTTGAGGATGTTACTATACAATGCACAAGTATGTGACATACTCTTGAATGGTTTGTACCCCGAGGAATTAAAAAAAACTAGTTGCCTTGAGAATGCCACGCGGATTTGGGATACTTTGGTTGACAAGTTCAAGATGAAGGATAGTGAAGGCATTGCCGAAATGTACTCTAGGCTAGCTCTCATCACTAATGAGATTGCAAGCTTAGGAAGTGAAGAGTGATAGAAAATTCATATCACGAAGATCCTAAGAGCCTTGGATAGGAAATATGACACCATATGCACATTTGAAAGAACATGCGGTGCCCCGTGTTGGTTTTGGTAATTGATGACAATTTCTATGGACTAATGGTTTCCTTGAGTTATATTTGTAGGATTTTTCCATAGGCTTTTCTTGAAGTTCATTTGTTGGTTTCAAGGAGTTTATGTGTTGACCAAGGTGCTATTCAAGGAATTATCTAAAGATTGGTCTTGTGAGAGTTGAGCTTATCGCAAGCATGTCTTGAAGAAGAAGATTGTGTGAACATTCATGTTTACCTTCAAGACATCATCCTAATGAAGAGAGTTGGAAAGATTTAAGGTTGATCAAGACTAAGTATATAGAGTGATTCAAGTTGATCAACACACAAAGCGTAGAAGATGTATTGAGTGGGATCAAGTGATACCATGGTGTGGTAAGCATTGTCCATAACGCTTTGTGTACTAACCCATGGTCTACGTGAGAGTTCTTTGTGGGGTTAGGTATGTTTCCATGGGCTTGGTCAAGAGGAAGATATCATACAATCATGGAGGATGACATCAAGTGGTGATCGTCATCAAGGTTGCGGTGTGCAAGTTCAAGTGGAGCATCACGAAGAGATCATGCTTCAAGCTTGTCGTCCATTGTGGTGGCAATGGACTTGTGAAGATATGCCAAAGAGTGGCTCACCCATAGTGGTGTATAGGGAAGCAATCAGCTAGTCTTCATCGAGCCAATGCAATCAACAAGGGTGGTCCAACTTGAGGAAGTCAAGATCGTCATCATCTAGCTCGAGTGGACTATGAGCAAGGCAAAGGTTTGCCCTTGATAGGTTTTCTACTTTACCGATCTCATGGTGGTAGTTGGCAGACCGGGTTGTATGATCGATTTTCGTAGTATCAAGGGGGCTCTCGAGTGAGTAGCTTGATCGTATCGTTCATAGAGATCTCAAACCATTGCATATTTGCATCATCTTTGTTGGTTCTTGTTTGGTGTTTCTCTTTGTCAGTTTTATAGCTTATGGTCATCTTCTCGAGATCATCGAAAATGGAGTTCACATGCTTCTTCTATGATGTTTTCGATGTTGGGTTTTTTACCAGTTCTTCTTTGATGGAGGTTTCACACCTCTATATCCTTAGGAATTTTTCTACTGCCACTTCTTACTATAACAAGCTTGAGTTTGCTCAATTTGGAGCTCATATATAGAAGTTATGGCAGTTTCGGTCTCGCTTGCTTCCTTCTATGCCTGGGCAGTTTTTTAGCTCCCAAGCGGTAGTTCTGCCCAGCTCCACGGTAATACCGCTTATGTGGTACTTCCGCTATGAGCTAGCGTATGGAGTACCACCTATGTTTTTCTCTCTGTATAGCGCTTTCCCTCGAGCGGAAGTAGAGCGACAATAGTGGTTGGTAGTACCACTTATAAGCGGTAATATCGTCCGTTCACTACCGCTGCTACTGCCGCTTATATTTTAGCCTCTAGATACATTTTTCCTCTACGCGGAATTAGAGTGGCAGTAGTGGGCGGTAGTACCGCTCCGAGCAGTAGCACCGCTCTTCCCTTCTCTACTACCCGCGGTTTCGCCTGTACACGCAACACCTAGCGGTAGTACCACTGGTGGGAGCGGTAGTACCACTCCGGCGTCACTACTGCCTCCTTGAGTTTCACAGTTGCAAGTTACAGCTGAAACTACCATGCCAGCGGAAGTACCTCTTGTCTGAGCGGTACCACCAGTAGAGCGAGGTGCTATACAAACGGTTTTTAACCCCTTTTCGTGACGGTGTTTTGAACCATCGCCAAGTGAGTGACTGCAATAGGGGGTCCTTCCCACGCGACCTAGAAACCGTCGGGGATAGGGAGCCTTGATGCATACAATTGTCCCTATAAAACTATTTCTGATATCTCGAATATCTGAAACGCTTCATCCTTGCAACTCGTTTGTGCTCGCATTGCCATCACGGTCGGTATTCTATGGTGCTACATTTACGATGCACGACCCATCACAAACAGTTCACGATTATAGAAGCAGACAATCACACACATTTACTTTTCCTCGACTATATGCGATTCGATGTAAGAGTGCATACAGTTGTCCTTACAAAACTGTATGTGAAGCTTGAATACATCCCACACAATTCATCTGTCATACCCGCGTCAGATGAAGACCTATCGCACGCGTTCTTCTATGACTGTCGGGGGTTGGGAGCGACATATGCCAAAGGATGGCTTATCATGGTGGGGGCGAGTAGAACGTCGTCGGTGCCTGGAAACGGGATAAGGCGAAGACATGCACGCCGGCGAATCTTACCCAGCTTCAGGGCTCTCCGGGGAGATAATACTCCTACTGCTACTCTACGGGGTCTCCGCATGATCACTATGGCAAAGTGTTTACACGGTTGCTCTTTGAGCTGTTTCCTGGAGGTAGGAGAAGGCAAGGCTAGCTCTCTCCTTCCTATATGATCTGGTCTAGTGCTAATGGATTCCAACCCTTTGCATGGATGCCCTGGGGGGTTTATATAGGCCTACCCCCCCAGGGGTACAATGGTAATCCGGCTGGGCACGGGCCCAGCCGTCAATCTCTCTGGCCGCCGTCTTATCCGCTAACTCCTAGGACCAGCCGACTGGTGGGCCCCGCCAACTGGCTGGGTGTGGAGCCGACAGGCCGCGTTCGCCGCGGGCGGGTCTTTGCCGGCTGCGGATTACTGTAGCCGTGCCTCTAATGATGCAGGCTCGGTCATGAGGTCGTGGTGACAGCCCCGCCGTCTGGCGGGCGATCACTGTGGCCACTACTTGTCGTATCTGAGTAATGGCGCATGGGGCCCGTGGGAGGGGCCGGCCGACTTCTGGTGGCCGACTCCCATCCGGGCCGACTGGTGGTGCTTTCGCCGTCTTTCGTACGCCCGCCGACTGGTGGGACCCATCATCCCTGGGTCATACCAGCAGGCCGTCGTGGGCGTAGGGCTCCGCCCCCTGGGGCTGATATCAGGGCCGGCATGGCAACAGTGTCGCGCTGCGCAGAAATCTCCGCAGGTATGGCATACTGTAGCCACGCCTTCCCTTGGAAAAAGGGGTGGGAGTGGACCTCACTGTGGCCACTCCCCGCCCCGTCCCTCTTTATGAGGGCATGGGGGTTGTTGGCGTCGCGGGCCGACTCCCCAAGGCTGGCTTCTCTGGAAGTCGCCAGTCAGGAGTCGGCTCAGCCTGAAGTCGTCCCTGGGACTCAGCCGCGAGTGGGCAGCCGGCCGCCTTGCCGCCGACTTCAGAAGGCGGCTCTTCATCCTGAGGCCTCGAGGGGCGCAATCTGCCTCAATGTCTTGAAAGGTTCTAGGTCCGGGTTAGCCTACCCGTGGCCCATTACTCCGACAGTAGTCCCCGAAGCTGGTGAGGCTCCGAGGGCGACATGTCATGGAGCCTCAACAGTTTCTTCTCTCCGGCAGTCGGATCTGGGCTTCGCTAGCCGTCTTCTGTCAAGCCGACTAGTTGGAGTCAGACTTGCTCAAGGCTGACTTGCCCCTAAAAAAGTTTGAACGCTGCGGTGGAGTTCAGGTGGCGTGCCTGATAAGCTTCCGGGCCGCCACCCGTGGTTGACCCGTCGCGAAGCGCCACGTGGCGGAGCTAGTCTGATCGCCCACGCGCGCGACAGGACAGGCCTATAGGCAGGGCCCGCCACTACCGCGCCTCGGCATGCGAACGGATTTGTTGCGGCCACGTGGACGGTTGGGGTTCCCGCGCGGTTATTGCGGTGTGGTAACTTCGTGTGGTAAATCGTGGGGGTTGTGGGGTCCCGGGCACAGTTAATCCCACGTCCTCCCCCTCGACTTCTCAGCCCACGAGCCTACAAGTAGGCGGGGGGAGGGGGCGGCGAAGCACGCGCGCCCATTCTCCCCACTTCCTTTCACTCCTTCTTGCTTCCTCTTCTTCTTGCCGTTGCTGCTCCGAACCACGCCGTGCCCGCAGCGATGAGCTCCTCCTCCGTCGCCGCGCCTCCTGCTGTTCGCTCCGGAATGTGGGATGGCTCCGAGGTTGATGACGACGACATCGAGATCCTCCGCCAGACACGGCGGCTGCCTGGTAGGGACTTAGTGCGGGTCCGCCTCGCGCTGGAGGGAGAGATATCGCCGGCGCCGGAGGAGGGCGAGCGGGTCATATTCCGCTCGCACCTCATGCGCGGCCTGGGACTGCCAGCGAGCGGCTTCTTCCGCTCCATCTTGGAGTTCCACGGGCTCCAGCCGCACCACCTTACTCCGAACACGGTGGTGCTTCTAGCTACCTTCGCCACCTTGTGCGAAGGCTTCCTCGGCGTTCTCCCCACCATCGAGCTCTGGGGTGAGTTCTTCCAATCCAAGCTTGGCACACACGTCGCCGGCGTGCCGGCCCAGTGCGGTGCATTCATCGCGATGCGGAGATCAGTGGCCGACAATCCGTTTCCCACCATCGCACTGATTAAGTCGGTGAAGATGTGGCAGCGGTCATATTTTTATGTAAGGAACGTCGCCCCAGAAGGCGATTGGGTCAATCTGCCGGCTTACGAAGCCGACGCGCTGGCTGGAAGGCTCCCCAGCTGGTCACACCGAGCCAGGACGCTGTCTCCTGCTGGTGCCGCCGCCGTCACGCGACTCCGAGTGCTGACGCAGTCGGAGGGCCTGACCGGGGCCGACTTGCTGGCCGCCTTCGTGGCGCGCCGAGTCCTCCCACTCCAAGGCCGACCTCACCTGATCTGCCAGATGAGCGGTCATCGGGACCTGAGTCGGATGTGCTCCAAGGACATGCCTCATGCGGAGGTGGCGAACACGGTGAACTACATCGCGAACTGCGGTTTCTCGGTGGACTGGCGGTTCGACAAGGAGCCGTATTCGCGCGCCAACCCCCCCACCTATTGTGAGTCGTCTTCCTTCTTCTTCTGTTTGTTTTGCTGCCGAGTCCGACTTGTCAAGTCTGACCGTTTTTGTTTTGAATCAGAATCCTCTCGTCCCTCCTTAGGCCGGCACCACTGGGCCGGCTCGTTAGTTTGTCCCCGATCGGGTGGAGAGCGACGTCGACGATCCTGACTTGGAGGCGGCCGCCATGGAAGCTGACGCCGAGGGAGGAGGGGGAGGAGAAGCAGGCGGCTCCAGGCCTTCGGCCACTTTCACCAACTGGCCTGACGACGAGGCCGAAGGAGAAGTCGCCCCGCGTCGGCCAAAAGCCGGCCACCCAAGCACGAGTTCCTCCGCCGGCTTGGACTCTCAAGGCGTGTAACACCCCGGATGTAACTTACCCAATTTGTACTCCAACTCTTGCCGTTTCCGGCCTTAAGTTATTTTATTTTCTTGGGTTCGGATCTTTGTCTCCATGTGTTGTTATCGTTGTCATGCATCTCATATCATGTCATCATTTTCATTGCATTTGCATACATGTTCATCTCATGCATTCGAGCATTTTCCCCGTTGTCTGTTTTGCATTCCGGCGCTTCATTCTCCTCCGGTGGTCATTTCTACCTTTCTTTCGTGTGTGGGGATTAAACATTTCCGGATTGGACCGAGACTTGCCAAGCGGCCTTGGTTTACTACCGGTAGACCGCCTGTCAAGTTTCGTACCATTTGGACTTCGTTTGATGCTCCAACGATTAACCAAGGGACCGAAAAGGCCTCGTGTATGTTGCAGCCCAACACCTCTTCAATTTGGCCCAAACCCACCTAACCCTTCTCCATCATCTAGAGCGTTCGATCACGATTGCGTGGCCGAAAACCGTGCTCAATTTGGACTCTCCTAGCTCCCTCTATGCCTATATATAGACCCCTTCCCCGAAATCCAGACCCCCCTCGTCCGAAACCCTAAAAAAATCCCCGCGCGCCGCCGGACAACATCGCCATCGACGGACATTGTCCGCTCCTCCCCGCCAGCCACTCCGGGCGTGCCACATGGCCGCTGCCGTTCCACTCCGCCGCCAGGCCCGGGAGCCTGGAGCCGGCCCTCCCGGCACGCGCGCCTCACCGCCTGCCTGCTTCCTCCCGCGCCGGCCGAGCTCTCTAGCGCCGCCGCCTCCCTCGTCGCCCGGCCCCGCCGCCATCTTCGCCGATGCCGGCGACCGGAGCCGCGCCGGCCGCCGCCTTCGCCCACCGCCGCAAGCCCCGGCCGCGCCGCCCCGCTGCCGCAGTTCGCCGGCGACCGCAGCCACCATCGCCGCCCCGGCCCCGCGCTCCTCGCCGGCCTTCTTCCGGCGTCCTCCCCGTTGAGCCCCGACGAACCTCGATCCATGTGCCGATCTGGATCCGTCGCGGATGAACAGTAAACCCTAGGTGGTTTTTCTTCTAAGTCCCTAAATTTTCAGATCCATGTGCTCATGTTCATAGCATCGTATCTCCTCACCCGTAGCTCCGATTTGGGCATATAGCATATCAAATTGTTCGTCTCAGAGAGCACATCATTTCATTCCATTGCATCATTTTCATTTGAGTTCATCTTGATGCCCGAAATGCTGTTAGAAGTAGGCTACTTGAGATAATTGTCAGATCTGCTACTCCATTTAGTCATTTGTCATTTTTGCCATGATTATTGTGTGCATGATATGCCCTGATGCTGTACATATGTTTTGTTAAGGGTTTTGTCATCTTTACAGAGGTGCAACCCATGTATTTTTGTGATTTGTGTGGTGACTAGCACAAGCTTGCAAAGTGAGGCACTTGGTAATTCTGTTTTCAGGGACTTAGCATTTCCACCAAGTCCTAGAGCTGTTTAGTTCATGTTGCCATATGTTCATGTTGTTTCCTAGTGATCCGTGCCTCTTTTGAGGATGATCAGTAAGGATGTTTTGTTAATCTTGTAGTGCTCTATCCATCCATGTCTTTGTTTGCAATTATAGAGCACCCTAGCTTGAGTCAATCGAGCTCTACTTTTGCTACTTTGTGAATCTAGGCAGATTGTCAACTTGTTTGCAATTTTGCCGATGATGTTATAGTTGATCCGTGCATGCTATGCTTTTGTTCTTGCCATGTCTAGCTTGCATTTTGTGTATTCCTGATGGGTGTATGCTTAGCTTATCATGACTTGCTCCGTAGTGAGTGCATCGAGCTCGTAAACATGCCTACCTGAGTTAAGTTTTCAGCATGCTCCAGTTTTCACTAAGTCTAAAAACTGATTATGTTTTTGCTATGTTCACATGCTTGCAAATGTATTTTGTGATCCCTTTTGGCTCAAGGTCACTAAGGGACTTTTGTTAATCTCTTTGAGTAGCTCCATGCCATGCGTTACTTTGTCATGTTCATGTCATGTAGCATGTAGTTTTGTTGCTCCGAAGAGGGCTACCTGATCTGAAATTCCAGACAAGTGTTAATTTCACTAAGTCTGAAATCTGTTTGCCATATGCATTTTTGCGATGCTTGTTTGAACCTGTTAATGGATGAATTGGCCGTAGCTCAGTGCTAGACTTTTGTTTAGCATCTTGAATGCATCCCTGCCATGTATTTTGATGCCATGTTTGGGTGCTGTATCATGTTCATCTCATTGCATTTAGATGGTTACTTGCTGTAAATCGCAGACCGGTGTCATATTTGAATTGCTTGCCATTTCCAAACCGTAACTCCGATTCCGGTGATCTTTATATCGTTTTCGAGCGATTTCATCTCATATTTCCAGTGGCACACTTGGTTTTCCAAGTTGAGGCCAGGTTCTTGCATTTCCTGCCAAATCTTGCATATGCATCCCGCATTGCATACCATGTTTGCATCATATTGTTTGATCGTTGCACGTGGTTGATTGTGTCCTTGTTGCTTGTTTGTCTTGTTTGGGTAGAGCCGGGAGACGAGTTCGCTAATGAGGAGCCCATTGAGTTTGCTTTCGAGGATCCAGTCAACTCTGACAACTTTGCAGGCAAGATGATCATACCCTCGAAATCACTACTATCTTTGCTTTGCTAGATGCTCGCTCTTTTGCTATGCCAATGCTACGATGCCTACCACTTGCTTTCAAGCCTCCTAAATTGCCATGTTCCGCCTCTAACCCACCATGTCCTAGCAAACCGTTGTTTGGCTATGTTACCGCTTTGCTCAGCCCCTCTTATAGCGTTGCTAGTTGCAGGTGAAGATTGGAGACCGTTCCTTGTTGGAACATTTATTTACTTGTTGGGATATCATTATATTGCCATGTTATCTTAATGCATCTATATACTTGGTAAAGGGTGGAAGGATCGGCCTCTCGCCTAGTGTTTTGTTCCACTCTTGCTGCCATAGTTTCCGTCATATCGGTGTTATGTTCCCGGATTTTGCGTTCCTTACGCGGCTGGGTTATAATGGGAACCCCTTGATAGTTCGTCTTGATTAAAGCTTTTCCAGCAATGCCCAACCTTGGTTTTACCATTTGCCACCTAGCCTCTTTTTCCCTTGGGTTTCCGGAGCCCGAGGGTCATCTTATTTTGAACCCCCCCCCCCCCCCGGGCCAGTGCTCCTCTGAGTGTTGGTCCGGCTGAGCTGCCTGCGGGGCCACCTCGGGGAAACTTGAGGGTCGGTTTTACTTGTAGCTAGTCTCATCTGAGTGTGCCCTGAGAACGAGATATGTGCAGGTCCTATCGGGATTTGTCGGCACATTCGGGCGGTGTTGCTGGTCTAGTTTTAACCCGTCGAAATGTCATGAAGAATCGAGGTACCGAGTCTGATCAGAACGTCTCGGGAGGAGGTCTATTCCTTCGTTGACCGTGAGAGCTTGTCATGGGCTAAGTTGGGACTCCCCTGCAGGGATTTGAACTTTCGAAAGCCGTGCCCGCAGTTATGGGCAGATGTGAATTTGTTAATGTCCGGTTGTAGATAACTTAAACCTTAACTTAATTAAAATGAATCAAACGTGTGAGTTACTGTGATGGCCTCTTCTCGGCGGAGTCCGGGAAGTGGACACGGTGTTGGAGTAATGTTTGCCGCGGGATTGCCCTCTTTAGTTATGCGTTCGCGCTTTTCCTTCTCTTCTCGCTCTCTTTTGCGAATAGGTTAGCCACCATATATGCTAGTCGCTTGCTGCAGCTCCACATATATTTACCTGGCCTTAACTATTAAGCTTAAATAGTCTTGATCGCGAGGGTGCGAGATTGCTGAGTCCCTGTGGCTCACAGATTACTATTACACCAGATGCAGGGCCTGATGATACCGCTCCAGATGGCGCGCTTGAGCTCAAGTGGGAGTTCGACGAGGACTCTCAGCGATACTATGTTTCTTTTCCTAATGATCAGTAGTGGTGCCCAGTTGGGGTGATCAGGACTGTGTCACATGTTGGGTTGTCTTTTATTTTGGCGCCATAGTCGGGCCATGAGTGTTTGAATGATGTAATGTTATTTATGTACTTGATTGACGTGGCGAGTGTAAGCCAACTATGTTATCTCCCCTTTTATTAATTATATTACATGGGATGTTGTGATGATTGCCTAACTTGCGACATATGCCTTCAATGCGATTATGCCTCTAAGTCGTGCCTCGACACGTGGGAGATATAGTCGCATCGAGGGTGTTACAAGTTGGTAATCAGAGCCTTCCCCGACCTTAGGAGCCCCCACTGTTTGATCCTTTTTAGCGGCCGAGTTGTGTCTAGAAAAAAATGTTTTGAGTCATTTAGGAATTATATATCGAAGAGTTTAGGAATTCTTTTTACTTCGTAGTCTCCTCACCGCTCTGGTAAGGCATCCTGACATAGAGTTTTGACTCTTCTCTTCTCAAATTTCACTAAAAAAATTTAGGATCACGCGGGTATCTTGGAATCGTTCCGATGGCTTTATGATGAGAACATTGTCTTGGTGCCTCCTGTCAGGGGTTTAGTGGAAGTGTCCCAGGGAGTTGAGCTCTGAGGTGTTGTCGTCATAATTTTATTGTTGCAGTTCTGGAATACCTGAGTTTAGTACGCCGACATCGGAAATCTCTTTTATGCAGTTCGTTGGTGAGATAACCTCGACGCCACCCAGTACTGGGGCGGGAGTTCGGGAGTATCGCCATAACTTGTATAACGGATGCTTTTCGAAGGTTGAGGTAGATGGTTTCCGAAGTGTTTCTTGGTTATGTGTTGAAGGATGGATACAGGTGGATGTAGGATTTGCTAGTTTGGGTGAGATATTATGCTTCCCCTGTATCCCCAACACCTGATTGCATAACCGGAAAGGTTCGGGAGTTTCATAGGTGGGAACTCTTGTAGCTCTAGTTCTTCTTCCACGGATATTGGTTTGAGATTGGGATTTCTTACCGATTATTCGTTCTTGATCCGTACCTTGTTGATTTATTTCTTCTACCAAATTCTACGTGGCTTCTCAATTTATGGATATGTGACCATTTCAAGAGGAATGCATTCGTTCATTTTGTTCGGATGTGAAGACTATATGTTGCAATTTTCATTCCGTTGGATTCATCTTCATTTTATCTGTCTATGTGCTAACGGTGGTCAACCTCTTCAGGATGGCTCCCGCTAAGAGCACCAATCAGAACCAGAATCAAGATCCGCCACCTCCTCCAGAGGCATGGCAAGTTGTGATGGCCGCAACCAATGCACAATGCAAACACACAGTTGATCATGCAAATTCTTCAAGAGCGCAATCAAGGCAACCAAGGGAACCAAGGCAACAATCAGAATCACTTTGCTACACTCAACCAGTTCCTTGCTAACGGGCCAAAGACTTTCAGCAATTGTGTTGAGGCAACCGATGCTGACGATTGGCTTGTGGATCTGTGCAAGCATTTCGAGTGCAGTAACGTCACGCCTGAGGACTTTGTCAAGTTCGCTTCCTTCCAACTCAAAGATCAAGCTGCGGAATGGTTCCAGCAATACAAGGACTCCATAGGTGGATGTGTGATCACTTGGGATGAATTTCGTCAAGATTTCTGAGATCATCATATCCCTCAGAGTGTGACTGAAAGCAAGCGTGAGGAATTCCGCAACCTGAAGCAAGGCTCTTTGTCTGTCTATGACTATAACAAGTTGTTCCAGAAGCTCGGCCGCTTTGCCAAGCAGGACGTCCCTGATGAGAAGAGCATGATATACCAGTTCAGGGGTGGTCTCAGAGAAGAAATTCAGCTAGCTCTTGTTCTCTTTGAGCCCTTGAGGTACAACGAGTTCTACAACATGGCACTGAAGCAAGAGGCCGCTCAACTGAGGTGTGATGCTTCCAAGAAGCGAGTCAGAGACACTACTCCTTCTTCCTCTACTCAAGTGGCCAAGCAGCAGAAGTATTGGCTTCCTCCTCCTCCGTTTCGTCAGCCGTATCAGCAGAAGAGCAAAGGTGGCAGTGGTTTTTCCCACCCACCCAACCCTGTCTTTCAGAACAAGACTTCGTCTCAAGCTCCAAGATCGAGTGCTCCGTACCACCGTCCCGCTTTCAGAGGTCACGTGCAACAAGTGCCAACAGAAGGGTCACTATGCCAACAAGTGTTTCAACCAGAGGCGTCTTCCTCCTCCTCCTCCTCCTGTCAGATCGGCAAGTACAGCTATGGTCAAGCATAACCCCAAGCACGCCAAGGTCAACTTGATGAACGCAGCTCAGGCAGAGGATTCTTCAGATGTCATCATGGGTAACCTTCCTGTTAATGATATTCCTACAAAAGTTCTTTTTGACTCTGGTGCATCGCATTCCTTCATGCCATTCCCTTTTGCATCGGAGAACAATTTTAGTACTAAGGCATTACCTAGAGCTATGCAAGTCGTCTCTCCGGCTAAGCGTCTGAGTTCTAGTATGATGATTCCAGATATTTCTATCATGATGGGTGATTTCAAGTTTCTGGCTTCTCCAATGGTTCTTGGTAACTCAGATATTGATCTTATTCTCGGGACGGATTGGCTTTCTAAGCAAAAGGCTCAGCTTGATTGTGCAGCCAGGCAGATTCAATTGACTCATTCGTCTGAGGATGTAATTGTCTTTGCCGCTTGGGATAACACAATCCATCTATTTTCTCTCATTGAGAAGGGTGAACTGGATGCTATCTCGCAAATTCCAGTCGTTTGCGAATATCAAGACGTCTTTCCAGAAGCGCTTCCAGGAATGCCTCCGCACCGGCCAGTTGAATTCGTCATTGATCTTGAGCCTGGCACGGAACCAGTGTGCAAGCGTCCTTACAAGCTCGGACCTGAAGAGTTGAAGGAGCTGAAGAAGCAACTCGATGTTCAAGAAAGAATGGGTCTCATCCGGCCTAGTTCTTCTCCATGGGGTTGTGGTGTTCTTTTTGTGAAGAAGAAGGATGGTACGGACCGACTTTGTGTTGATTACCGTCCATTGAACAAGAAGACCATCAAGAACAAATACCCACTTCCCAACATCAACAAGTTGTTTGAACAACTCAAAGGTGCCCAAGTATTCTCCAAGCTTGATCTCCATATGGGTTCTCATTAGATTCGAATCCGTGAGCAAGATATTCCCAAGACGGCCTTCAGGACAAGCTATGGTTCATATGAATACACTGTCATGTCTTTTGGCCTCGTCAACGCTCCTTCGACGTTCTCTCGCATGATGAACTTCATCTTCAACGCCTACACCAATGACTTTGTTTTGGTCTATCTCGACGACATTCTGGTTTTCTCGAAGAACAAGGAAGATCATGCCAAGCACTTGCGTTTGGTTCTTGATAAGCTGAGGGAACACCAGTTCTACGCCAAGTTCTCCAAGTGTGAATTTTGGCTCGATGAGGTTCTTTATCTTGGTCATATCATCTCTGCCAAGCGCATTGCCGTGAATCCTAAGAAGGTGTCTGCAATTGTGAATTGGGAACCTCCTCAGAACGTGAAGCAACTCCGTAGCTTCCTCGGTCTCGCAAGCTACTGCCAAAGATTCGTTGAAAACTTTTCTAAGATCGCGAAGCCTCTCTCAAATCTTCTCCAGAAGCACGTCAAGTACGTTGGTCTCCAGAGTGTGACATTGCTTTCAACACTTTGAAAGAGAAATTGATCACTGCTCTAGTTCTGACTCCGCCTGATGAATCCAAGCCGTACGAGGTCTTTTGTGATGCCTCTCTCCAAGGTCTCGGTGCAGTGTTGATGCAAGAGAAGAAAGTTGTTGCTTATACCTCTCGCCAGTTGAAGCCTAATGAGAAGAACTACCCCACTCATGATCTCGAGTTGGTGGCAGTTGTGCATGCTCTTTTGACTTGGAGACATCTCCTATTGGGAAGAAAAGTGGACATTTTCACTGATCACAAGAGTCTCAAGTACATCTTCACTCAGCCTAATCTCAACCTCAGGCAGACTCGATGGGTCGAAATGATTCAAGAGTATAATCCGAGTATCGAGTATACTCCAGGCAAGGCCAATGTGATTGTTGACGCATTGAGCAGAAAGGCTTATTGCAACAGTCTGATTCTCAAGCCTTATCACCCCGAGCTTTGTGAAGCTTTCCGCAAACTTAATCTGCAAGTTGTTCCTCAAGGTTTCCTCGCCAACCTTCAAGTCTCTCCTACCTTGAAGACCAGATTCGCCAAGCCCAGCTTCTTGATGCTATGGTGAAAAAGGTGAAGATTGGGATTGCCAAGAGTCAACCCAAGTACAAGTGCTACCGCCTTGATGACAAGGACACTCTCTTCTTCGAGGATTGTATTGTTGTGCCCAAAGGTGAACTTCGTAAAGTGATCATGAACGAGGCTCACAATTCTCTCCTCTCCATCCACCCTGGGAGTACGAAGATGTATCAAAACCTCAAGCAGGCTTATTGGTGGACTCGAATGAAGCGCGAGATTGCTCAATTCGTGAATGAATGTGATGTCTGCAGAAGGGTGAAGGCAGAACACCAAAGGCCATCTGGTCTCCTCCAACCTCTTGCCATTCTAGAATGGAAGTTTGACCACATTGAGATGGACTTCGTGACTGGGTTTCCAAAGTCCAAGCGTGGCAATGATGCTATATTCGTTGTCATTGACAAACTCACCAAAGTGGCTCACTTTCTGCCTATCAAAGAGTCAATCACCGCAGCTCAATTGGCGGAACTCTATACCTCTCGGATTGTCTCTCTGCACGGTATTCCTCAAGTGATCTCTTCAGACCGTGGCAGCATCTTTACCTCCAAGTTATGGGATTCTTTTCAGAAGGCCATGGGCACCAACATCCGCTTCAGCACAGCTTTCCATCCTCAAACTAGCGGTCAAGTCGAGCGTGTCAACCAGATTCTTGAAGATATGCTCAGGGCTTGTGTGATCTCCTTCGGCATGAAGTGGGAGGATTGTCTTCCTTATGCTGAATTCTCCTACAACAACAGTTTTCAAGCAAGTTCGGGCAAGGCCCCATTTGAAATTCTGTATGGCAGGAAGTGCCGTACCCCTCTCAACTGGTCTGAAACCGGTGAACGTCAGCTTTTGGGAAATGACTTAATCACAGAGGCAGAAGAAATGTGCAAAGTCATTCCAGATAACCTCAAAGCACGCGCGCCCATTCTCCCCACTTCCTTTCGCTCCTTCTTGCTTCCTCTTCTTCTTGCCGCTGCTGCTCCGAACCACGCCGTGCCCGCAGCGATGAGCTCCTCCTCCATCGCCGCGCCTCCTGCTGTTCGCTCCGGAATGTGGGATGGCTCCGAGGTTGACGACGACGACATCGAGATCCTCCACCAGACACGGCGGCTGCCTGGCAGGGACTTAGTGCGGGTCCGACTCGCGCCGGAGGGAGAGATATCGCCGGCGCCGGAGGAGGGCGAGCGGGTCATATTCCGCTCGCACCTCATGCACGGCCTGGGACTGCCGACGAGCGGCTTCTTCCGCTCCTTCTTGGAGTTCCACGGGCTCCAGCCGCACCACCTTAATCCGAACACGGTGGTGCTTCTAGCTTCCTTCGCCGCCTTGTGCGAAGGCTTCCTCGGCGTTCTCCCCACCATCGAGCTCTGGGGTGAGTTCTTCCAATCCAAGCTTGGCACACACGTCGCCGGCGTGCCGGCCCAATGCGGTGCATTCATCGCGATGCGGAGATCAGTGGCCAACAATGTGTTTCCCACCATTGCACTGATTAAGTCGGTGAAGATGTGGCAGCGGTCATATTTTTATGTAAGGAACGTCGCCCCAGAAGGCGACTGGGTCAATCTGCCGGCTTACGAAGCCGACGCGCTGGTTGGAAGGCTCCCCAGCTGGTCACACCGAGCCAGGACGCTGTCTCCCGCTGGTGCCGCCGCCGTCGCATGACTCCGAGTGCTGACGCAGTCGGTGGGCCTGACCGGGGCCGACTTGCTGGCCGCCTTCGTGGCACGCCGAGTCCTCCCACTCCAAGGCCGACCTCACCTGATCTGCCAGATGAGCGGTCATCGGGACCTGAGTCGGATGTGCTCCAAGGACATGCCTCATGCGGAGGTGGCGAACACGGTGAACTACATCGCGAACTGCGGTCTCTCGGTGGACTAGCGGTTCGGCAAGGAGCCGTATTCGCGCGACAACCCCCCCCCCCCCCTATTGTGAGTCGTCTTCCTTCTTCTTCTGTTTGTTTTGCTGCCGAGTCCGACTTGTCAAGTCTGACTATTTTTGTTTTGAATCAGAATCCTCTCGTCCCTCCTTCGGCCGGCACCACGGCGCCGGCTCGTCAGTTTGTCCCCGATCGGGCGGAGAGCGACGTCGATGATCCCGACTTGGAGGCGGCATCCATGGAAGCCGACGCCGAGGAAGGAGGAGGAGAAGCAGGCGGCTCCAGGCCTTCGGCCACTTTCGTCGACTGGCCTGACAACGAGGCTGAAGGAGAAGTCGCCCCGCGTCGCCAGCCAAATTCCGGCCAGCCAAGCGCGAGTTCCTCTGCCGGCTTGGACTCTCAAGGCGTGTAACACCCCGGATGTAACTTACCCAATTTGTACTCCAACTCTTGCCGTTTCCGACCTTAAGTTATTTTATTTTCTCGGGTTCAGATCTTTGTCTCCGTGTGTTGTTATCATTGTCATGCATCTCATATCATGTCATCATTTGCATTGCATTTGCATACATGTTCATCTCATGCATCCGAGCATTTTCCCCGTTGTCCGTTTTGCATTCCGGCACTTCGTTCTCTTCCGGTGGTCATTTCTACCTTTCTTTCGTGTGTGGGGATTAAACATTTCCGGATTGGACCGAGACTTGCCAAGCGGCCTTGGTTTACTACCGGTAGACCGCCTGTCAGGTTTCGTACCATTTGGACTTCGTTTGATGCTCCAACGGTTAACCGAGGGACCAAAAAGGCCTCGTGTGTGTTGCAGCCCAACACCTCTTCAATTTGGCCCAAACCCACCTAACCCTTCTCCATCATCTAGAGCATTCGATCACGATCGCGTGGCCGAAAACCGTGCTCAATTTGGACTCTCCTAGCTCCCTCTATGCCTATATATAGACCCCTTCCCCGAAATCCGGATCCCCCTCGTCCGAAACCCTAAAAAAATCCCCACGCGCCGCCGGACAACATCGCCACCGACGGACATTGTCCACTCCTCCCCGCCAGCCACTCCGGGCGTGCCATGTGGCCGCCGCCGTTCCACTCCGCTGCCAGGCCCGGGAGCCCAGAGCCGGCCCTCCCGGCCCGCGCGCCTCGCCGCCTGCCTGCTTCCTCCCGCGCTGGCCGAGCTCTCTAGCGCCGCCGCCTCCCTCATCGCCTGGCCCCGCCGCCATCTTCGCCGACGCCGGCGACCGGAGCCGCGCCGACCGCCGCCTTCGCCCACCGCCGCAAGCCCCGGCCGCGCCGCCCCGCTGCCGCAGTTCGCCGGCGACCGCGGCCACCATCGCCGCCCCGGCCCCGCGCTCCTCGCCGGCCTTCTTCCGGCGTCCTCCCCGTCGAGCCCCGGCAAACCTCGATCCGTGCGCCGATCTGGATCCGTCGCGGATGAACAGTAAACCCTAGGTGGTTTTTCTTCTAAGTCCCTAAATTTTTAGATCCATGTGCTCATGTTCATAGCATCGTATCTCCTCATCCGTAGCTCCGATTTGGGCATATAGGATATCAAATTGTTTGTCTTAGAGAGCACATCATTTCATTCCATTGCATCATTTTCATTTGAGTTCATCTTGATGCCCGAAATGTTGTTAGAAGTAGGCTACTTGAGATAATTATCAGATCTGCTACTCCATTTAGTCATTTTTGCCATGAGTATTGTGTGCATGATATGCCCTGATGCTCTACATATGTTTTGTTAAGGGTTTTGTCATCTTTACAGAGGTGCAACCCATGTATTTTTGTGATGTGTGTGGTGACTAGCACAAGCTTGCAAAGTGAGGCACTTAGTAATTCTCTTTTCAGGGACTTAGAATTTCCACTAAGTCCTAGAGCTGTTTAGTTCATGTTGCCATATGTTCATGTTGTTTCCTAGTGATCCGTGCCTCTTTTGAGGATGATCAGTAAGGATGTTTTGTTAATATTGTAGTGCTCTTGTCTTTGTTTGCAATTATGAAGCACCCTAGCTTGAGTCAATCGAGCTCTACTTTTGCTACTTTGTGAATCTGGGCAGATTGTCAACTTGTTTGCAATTTTGCCGATGATGTTATAGTTGATCCGTGCATGCTATGCTTTTGTTCTTGCCATGTCTAGCTTGCATTTTGTGTATTCTTGATGGGTGTATGCTTAGCTTATCGCTCCGTAGTGAGTGCATCGAGCTTGTAAACATGCCTACCTGAGTTAAGTTTTCAGCATGCTCCAGTTTTCACTAAGTCTGAAAACTGATTATGTTTTTGCTATGTTCACATGCTTGCAAATGTATTTTGTGATCCCTTTTGGCTCAAGGTCACTAAGGGACTTTTGTTAAGCTCTTTGAGTAGCTCCATACCATGCTTTACTTTGTCATGTTCAGGTCCTGTAGCATGTAGTTTTGTTGCTCCGAAGAGGGCTACCTGATCTGAAATTCCAGACAAGTGTTAATTTCACTAAGTCTGAAATCTGTTTGCCATATGCATTTTTACCATGCTTGTTTGAACCTGTTAATGGATGAATTGGCCGTAGCTCAGTGCTAGACTTTTGTTAAGCATCTTGAATGCATCCCTGCCAGGTTTTTTGATGCCATGTTTGGGTGCTGTATCATGTTCATCTCATTGCATTTAGATGGTTACTTGCTGTAAATCGCAGACCGGTGTCATATTTGAATTGCTTGCCATTTCCAAACCGTAACTCCGATTCCGGTGATCTTTATATCGTTTTCAAGCGATTTCATCTCATCTTTCCAGTGGAACACTTGGCTTTCCAAGTTGAGGCCAGGTTCTTGCATTTCCTGCCAAATCTTGCATATGCATCCCGCATTGCATACCATGTTTGCATCATATTGTTTGATCGTTGCACGTGGTTGATTGTGTCCTTGTTGCTTGTTTGTCTTGTTTGGGTAGAGTCAGGAGACGAGTTCGCTAACGAGGAGCCCGTTGAGTTTGCTTTCGAGGATCCAGTCAACTCAGACAACTTTGCAGGCAAGATGATCATACCCTCGAAATCACTACTATCTTTGCTTTGCTAGATGCTCGCTCTTTTGCTATGCCAATGCTATGATGCCTACCACTTGCTTTGAAGCCTCCTAAATTTCCATGTTCAGCCTCTAACCCACCATGTCCTAGCAAACCGTTGTTTGGCTATGTTACTGCTTTGCTCAGCCCCTCTTATAGCGTTGCTAGTTGCAGGTGAAGATTGGAGACCGTTCCTTGTTGGAACATTTATTTACTTGTTGGGATATCATTATATTGCCATGTTATCTTAATGCATCTATATACTTGGTAAAGGGTGGAAGGCTCGGCCTCTCGCCTAGTGTTTTGTTCCACTCTTGCCGCCATAGTTTCCGTCATATCGGTGTTATGTTCCCGGATTTTGCGTTCCTTACGCGGTTGGGTTATAATGGGAACCCCTTGATAGTTCGTCTTGATTAAAGCTTTTCCAGCAATGCCCAACCTTGGTTTTATCATTTGCCACCTAGCCTCTTTTTCCCTTGGGTTTCCGGAGCCCGAGGGTCATCTTATTTTGAACCCCCCCCCCCCCCCGGGCCAGTGCTCCTCTGAGTGTTGGTCTGACTGAGCTGCCTGTGGGGCCACCTCGTGGAAACTTGAGGGTTGGTTTTACTCGTAGCTTGTCTCATCTGAGTGTGCCCTGAGAACGAGATATGTGCAGCTGCTATTGGGATTTGTCGGCACATTCGGGCGGTGTTGTTGGTCTAGTTTTAACCTGTCGAAATGTCTTGAAGAACCGAGGTACCGAGTCTGATCGGAACGTCTCGGGAGGAGGTCTATTCCTTCGTTGACCGTGAGAGCTTGTCATGGGCTAAGTTGGGACTCCCCTGCAGGCATTTGAACTTTCGAAAGCCGTGCCTGCGGTTATGGGCAGATGGGAATTTGTTAATGTCCAGTTGTAGATAACTTAAACCTTAACTTAATTAAAATGAATCAAACGTGTGAGTTACCGTGATGGCCTCTTCTCGGCGGAGTCCGGGAAGCGGACACAGTGTTGGAGTAATGTTTGCCGCAGGATTGCCCTCTTTAGTTATGTGTTCGCGCTTTGCCTTCTCTTCTCGCTCTCTTTTGTGAATAGGTTAGCCACCAAATATGCTAGTCGCTTGCTGCAGCTCCACATATATTTACCTTGCCTTACCTATTAAGCTTAAATAGTCTTGATCGCGAGGGTGCGAGATTGATGAGTCCCTGTGGCTCATAGATCACTATTACACCAGATGCAGGGCCTGATGATACCGCTCCAGATGGCGCGCTTGAGCTCAAGTGGGAGTTCGACGAGGACTCTCAGCGATACTATGTTTCTTTTCGTGATGATCAGTAGTGGTGCCCAGTTGGGGTGATCGGGACCGTGTCGCATGTTGGGTTGTCTTTTATTTTGGCGCCGTAGTCGGGCCATGAGTGTTTGAATGATGTAATGTTATTTATGTACTTGATTGACGTGGCGAGTGTAAGCCAACTATGTTATCTCCCCTTTTATGAATTATATTACATGGGATGTTGTGATGATTGCCTAACTTGCGACATATGCCTTCAATGCGATTATGCCTCTAAGTCGTGCCTCGACACGTGGGAGATATGGTCGCGTCGAGGGTGTTACAAGGCGATGCAAAGAAGCGCCAGGCCGGGCCGAGTACGCTTGGTGGCCGGTTGAAGAAGTTCAAGGGAGCGGCCGCCGCGACCAAGCGGGAAGAGGCGGCCGCGAAAGCCAACCGCTTCCGCAATGAGGTGAAGAAGCCGCCGCTAGTCTCTGCGTAAGCGCCTCCGTCCCCTATCTTTATTTTCCCTTTGTTGATCTTGTCTGAGTTTTTCATATGCTTTTCTCGCCTCAGGGCTCCCCTCACTCTTGAGAGGGTTGCCGCTGCCTCCGTCATGGGGTCAGTGGAGACGTCTGCCACCACTCGGCGGATTGACCCTGCCGCCGACCTTCGGGAGGCGACGGAGCGGAACGCGCGGGAGAAGCGCAAGGAGGACGAGGCCGCCCGCCGGGAGAAAGCGGAGGCCGAGAAGGCGGAGGCCTCCGCCCTGAAGAAGCTGGAGGCGGCCGAGGCCGCCGCTGCGGCAAAGTAGCCGGCTAAGGAAGTCGCGCCCCGGCGGTTGGCGGTGTTCGTCACCCCTTTGAACTCCGCGTCGCCGCCCCCGGAGTTCACGGGGCAGTCAGGGGAAGCCGGCGGCGAGTTCCCAATAGTGGAGAGAGGCGGCGGCGACGCCCCCGTACCGGACATGGTCGCGCCGCCACAGCCGCCCCCGCCGCCGTCTAGAAGCGCGCAAGGCAAACAGCCGGCGGATCCGCCCTTGCCGCCGACTGAAGACGAGGCCGTGGCGAGGCTACTCCTTCAAGTCAGCTCGCCAATGCGCCGCCATCTTGAGAAGGCGACTTTGGCACCACGCCCCTTGGAGACCGGCACCGCCAGCTCGACGATTCCAGATGCCAAGGCGACGAGTGCCGCGCCCATTGGGTGGGTGCAAGGAGGCGGCACAGGCCCGCTGAACCAGGCGCTTCTGGATGTCCAAACGAAGCTGCGAGCCGAAAGCGACACCATCCAGAACTGCACCAAGGCGCACCTGGCGTCGCGGGCAGCCATCCGGGTATGCTTTCTCCTTTGTCCCTGTTTTCTTGTTTCTCTCTGTGGGGGCGTGCCAGCGCACCCACTGGGTGTAGTCCCCGAGTTCTGGGCCGGCTGCTGAGCAGGCGGCCCGGAACTCCAATTGGTGAGTTCTGGGTACTAACCTTTGTTCTGAAATACTTGTTGCAGGACTATCACAACCTCCATGTCACCGCCTTCAACCGCAACATTGAAGAGCTGGGCAAGCGGACTGCGGACTTGTCGGATAGCCGGAGTGAGTCCTTTTTCTTCTTTGCAGAGGCGCGCTGGCGCACCCGCGGGCTGTAGTCCCCGAGATTCGGGCTGACTGCTGAGTAGTCGGGCCGGATCTCCCTTGCGACCTTCTTCATTGATGACTTAACGCCTTCTTTCTTCTTTCTCTTCAGAGGCCAACGCCGCTCTTCAACAGCAGCTAAGCGAAGCAACTCCGTGTTGCGCGCCAAGGGGGAGGAGTGCAGCAAGCTCGCCGCAGAGCGCAATCTGCTGGCCGCACAATTGGCAGAGCAGAAGGAGCTGATTACGAAGACGCAGAAGGAGGCGGAAGAGGCGGAAGAGGCGGAAGCCGCCCTCCTGGCCGAATTCGCGAGCGAGCGCTCCTCCTGGACCGACAAGGAGGCAATGCTGGTCTCCGGCTTCCACGAGATCGAGGACCTCGTCGACGGTGAGCTTCTTTGCCTTCCTTCTTCGAGCCGCTGACTATAGATCGAGCCGACTCCTGGTTTTTTTGACCTGTTCTTCATTCTTTCCGTCTTGGCAGACTTCTTCCCCGGCCACTCGCACGCTGCCATTCAAGCTATCGAGGCCGACCGCGAGGAGCAGAGGGCGGGTGGCGCGGAGATCGCTGCTGATGCCCCTCGGACCCTTGACGAGCATATTCTGAGCATTGGGGCTCGCCTGCGGCCGGCCCACCAGATGCTGCGCCGGCTTCAACGCGTCGGTGCCCAAGCGATCGTTGCCCTGTGGCCAAACGTGCAGGCTCCGCGCACCCCCAGTCGGACTGCCGACTGGCTGGAGGTCGCGGCTGGCCGTCTTGAGGCCTGGAAAGGTTCCTCGGCCCGGGCCGGAGTGCGCCGAGCCTTGGAATTCGTCAAGGCGTGGTATCCAGGGCTGGACCTAGACCGGTTGGCCACACTCCGGTTAGAGGCCCAGCCAGAGCTGGCAGCCGCGGAAGATGCCCTTGTCAAGCGTGCGGCGGCGATCGCCGAGTACACCGACACCAGCATCTTTGTCCCCGAGCGGGCTGAAGACGGCGAGGAGGTGCCGCCGAAGTGGTTTGGGCTGAACCCCGACTACGACGAGGACTCGGCAGAGGTGATCAGCTCCAGCGTCGAGGAGGAAGACGAGGCGGAGGACGGGAGCGAGACGGAGGCACCGGAAGACGGAGCGGACGGCCAGCCTCAGCTCGACCGCGCCTCCAGCAATGAGCCATGCCTGCCCGAGCCGACTGCTGCCGGAGGTGATCAAGCTGAGACCGCCCAGCCGACCACCCCAACATCCAACACCACCGTATCCTCTGATCCTCCAAACCCGTCTGCCGCCCCCTAGGCTGCCACCTTGTCTTTGTTTTATCTGTTCTAATAGTTTTTGAAGAACTTGTTAATTCGCACAATTCCACCCACTTGGTGTATTTTGAAATTCTGCTCGAAGATTCGGCCAAGGGCCTTTGTTATGTAAATATTCATCCGACTTCTATCTTTCTTGTTCATTGTTCTTTTGGCTTTTTTCCTTTGCCGTCTTCCCTTAGTTGCCGTCTTTGTCAGTCAGACAGCCGCTCCGCGGACTGCTGCTGGATCAAATTCTTGGTCACTTTGGGAAGGCAAGTACTTAGCCGTTTTAGGGTTGTTTAACAAGTCGGATAGAAGGCGGCAAGCCGACTATTCAAGAGTCGGTTTGCGAAAAAAGGTTGGAAGCCGTCCTTAAGCTATGTTTGTGCTTTGAGTCCTTAGCCATTTTTCATGTGGACGCCCATTCTTCCTTCCTCCTGCCCACCAGACAGTCGCTCTGCGAGCTGCGGCTTTTGGCAGGAGAAGGTTTAGACGCCACACACTACTTGTCCGGCTACAGGAAGCATTTTATAGCGCAGGTCGGCAAGTCCCTAGGCCGACTAGTCGAACCCGGTGCCAACGGCATAACAAAGAGTAATATACTCGAAGGCATATTTCTTATCATATAGATAAAAGAGGGCAGTCCCCGAGCTCTTCTCGGGGGGCCCGAAGTCTTGGTACTTTTAATACAAAAGGTAGCGTGATACATACTGTGTTTAACTGTAAAATTTTTGGAGGAGATTTGCATTCCATGGCCGCTCTGTCTCTTTGCCGGAGTCGTCCCTCTTGCGTGCTCGGGGCTTTTGAGCGTCGATCAGGTAGTAGGAGTCGTTGCCCAGCACTTTGCTGATGATGAAGGGGCCTTCCCAAGGTGCCGACAGCTTGTGCTGGCCGGCTGTTCGCTAGATTAATCGGAGCACGAGGTCGCCCTCCTGGAAAGATCTCGACCTGACCTTCTTGTTGTAGTATCTGCGCAGGCTCTGCTGGTAGATGCTGGACCGGCTGAGTGCCAACAGCCGGCCCTCTTCCAGCAGGTCGACGCCATCTTGTCGTGCTTCTTCTGCTTCTTCCTCGGTGTACATGGTGACTCGCGGGGAATCGAACTCTATGTCCGTTGGGATGACGGCTTCAGCACCGTAGACGAGGAAGAAAGGCGTGAAGCCGGTTGACTTGTTTGGAGTCGTGCGCAGACTCCAGAGGACGGCTGGCAACTCGTCGAGCCAGCAGCCAGCCAAGCGCTCTAGAGGCTCGATTAGTCGGGGCTTGATGCCGGACAGGATGAGGCCGTTTGCTCGTTCCACCTGGCCGTTTGACTGTGGATGGGCGACGGATGCTAGGTCCAGTCGGATGCCATGTGTCGCACAGAAACGGGCCAAGGCGCCTTTGGCAAAATTCGTGCCGTTGTCGGTGATGATGCTGTGTGGTATGCCGTACTGAATTATGATGTCGGAGATGAAAGTCACGGCAGTCGGACTGCTCAGTTTCTTGATTGGCTTCGCTTCTATCCACTTGGTGAACTTGTCCACCGCGACAAGTAAGTGAGTTAAGCCACCTCGTGCCGTCTTGAATGATCCCACCATGTCTAGACCCGAAACTGCGAAAGGCCAGGCAATGGGGATGGTCTTGAGTGCAGAAGCCGGCTGATGCGGCTTGGAGCGGAACTTCTGGCACCCTTTGCATTTTTGGACCAATTCCTTGGCCTCTTCTAAGGCCGTTGGAAAAAATAAACCGTGTCGGAAAGCTTTGGCGACGAGTGCTCTTGAAGCCTCATGGTGGCCGCACTCGCCTTGATGGATGTCTTTGAGAATTGCTTGGCCTTGCTCTGGCTCTACGGAGCGCTGGTAGACACCAGTGACGCTGCGCTTGACCAGCTCTTTGTTGACTATGGTGTAGGCTGCCGCTCGATGTTGTACTTGCCGAGCTAAGGTCTCATCAGTCGGCAGCTCTTTGCTCACCAGAAATTTGAGGATGGGCTGGGCCCATGAGGGTGCTGCTATTTCTTCGACTGCCAGAACTGTGACTTGGACGAGGGCGGCTGGGCTGGGAGACGGCGGGTTGGAGTCAACAACCGCTTGCTGGATTAATGAAGTCCCTGGGCCGACTGGCGCGGCTCTTGAGCTGAGTTCTGGAGTCTTCGGGCCGGCCGCCGCTGTCCCCGGGCCGGGTTCTGCAGTCCCTGGGCCGGCCTCGACTGTGGCGGCTTTGGAGCCATCTGCCAAAATCCCCGTACCGTCTGCTGGGGCTCTGGAGTCGGATCCGACTTCTTCGGGAGGAGCCGGCACGAGGATGGAGTCTGATTCTGGTGAAGGCTTGACAGACGGCTGGAGGAGGCGTTGAAGGGCGACGCCGGATGGTATTGCTTGGCGGGTAGAGCCGATTCGTGCCAAGGCGTCTGCTTGGTCGTTGTCGTTTCTTGGCACATGGAGGAAATCGCACCCCTCGAAATACCCACTGAGTTGCTGCACGAGGAAACGGTAACTCGCCATGTTTGCATCTTTGGCGTCCCAGTCGCCAGACGACTACTGGACCACTAAGTCCGAGTCGCCATAACACAGGATCGGGCGAATGCCAAGCTCTTTGGCAAGCCGGAGACCGTGAATGAGCGCCTCGTACTCGGCGACATTGTTGGAGGCGGCAAAATGGATTTGAAGTGCGTATTTGAGCTTGTCGCCTTTAGGAGAAGTGAGGACAACGCCGGCTCCCAAGCTGGTGCGCATCTTGGAGCCGTCGAAATGCATCCGCCAATGGGTGGAGTCGGGCGCTGGAGGTAGGTACTGGGTCCCGGCCCAGTCGATGAGAAAGTCGGCCAGTGCTTGTGACTTGATGGCGGTGCGGGGCTGGTAGTGGATGGTGTAGGGAGCCAGCTCTATGGCCCACTTGGCCACTCGGCCAGAAGCATCTCGGCTTCCGATGATCTCGGCAAGTGGGGCCGTGCAGACCACAGTGATTGGATGCTCTTGAAAGTAAGGCTTCAATTTCTTGGCAGCAAAGTGCACGCCATAGCACATCTTCTGGTAGTGGGGGTAGTTCTGCTTGGAGGCCGACAGTACTTCGCTCAGGTAATATACCGGTCTCTGGACAGGTAGTGCCTTGCCTTCCTCCTTTCATTCCACTACAATGACTGTGCTGACTACCCGGCTGGTTGTAACACCCTCGATGCGACTATATCTCCCACGTGTCGAGGCACGACTTAGAGGCATAATCGCATTGAAGGCATATGTCGCAAGTCGGGAAATCATTACACATCCCAAGTACATAAATAATATAAAGGGGAAAATACCATAGTTGGCTTACACTCGCCACGTCACATCAGAGTACATAAATAACATTCATCATACAAATCACTCATGGCCCGACTACGGCGCAAAAATAGAAAAGACCCCCAACATGCGACAAGGCCCTGAATCTAACCCCGAATAGGCACCACTACTGATCATTAGGAAAAGACACATAGTAATGCTGAGAGTCCTCGTCGTACTCCCACTTGAGCTCGAGCGCGCCATCTGGAGCTGTATCCTCTGTCCCTGCATCTGGTGTAATAGTAATCTGTGAGCCACAGGGACTCAGCAATCTCGCACCCTCGCGATCAAGACTATTTAAGCTTAATAGGTAGGAAAGGGGTAATGTATAAGTGGAGCTGCAGCAAGCGACTAGCATATATGGTGGCTAACTTATTCGCAAAGGAGAGCGAGAAGAGGAGGCAAAGCACGAGTGAGAAACTAGTGAGCAACCTGCGCAAACATAACTCCAACACCGTGTCCACTTCCCGGACTCCGCCGAGAAGAGGCCATCATGGCAACACACTCAGTTGATTCATTTTAATTAATTAAGGTTCAAGTTATCTACAACGGGACATTAACAAATTCCCATCTGCCCATAACCGCGGGCACGGCTTTCGAAAGATCAATCCCTGCAGGGGGGTCCCAACTTAGCCCATAACAAGCTCTCACGGTCAACGAAGGAATAGACCTCCACCCAAGACACACCGATCAGACTCAATATCTCGGTACAACAAGACGATTCGACAGGTTAAAACAAGTCCAGCAACACCGCTCGAATGTGCCGACAAATCCCGATAGGAGCTGCACATATCTCGTTCTCAGGGCACACCGGATAAGCTAAGCGTACGAGAGCGAACGTAACCCAAGTTGCCAAGGGACGGCCCCGCACGATGCTCTAGGGTGGACCAACACTCAGAGGAGCACTGGCCCGGGGGGTTAAAATAAGATGACCCTCGGGCTCCGGAAACCCAAGGGAAAAAGAGGCTAGGTGGAAAATGGTAAAACCAATGTCGGGCATTGCTGGAAAAGCTTTAATCAAGGCGAACTATCAAGGGGTTCCCATTATAGCCCAACCGCATAAGGGACGCAACAATCCGGGAACATAACACCGATATGATGGAAACTAGGGCGGCAAGAGTGGAACAAAACACTAGGCGAGAGGCCGAGCCTTCCACCCTTTACCAAGTATATAGATGCATTAAGATAACATGGCAATATAATGATATCCCAACAAGTAAGTAAATGTTCCAACAAGGAACGGCTCCAATCTTCACCTGCAACTAGCAACGCTATAAGAAGGGGCTGAACAAAGCGGTAACATAGCCAATCAACGGTTTGCTAGGACAAAGGTGGGTTAGAGGCTCAATCATGGCAATTGGGAGGCTGACAAGCAAGTGGTAGGCATCGTAGCATTGGCAAAGCGAAAGAGCGAGCAAACTAGCATAGCAAAGATAGTAGTGATTTCGAGGGTATGATCATCTTGCCTGCACAGTTGTCAGAGTTGACTGGATCCTCAAAAGCAAACTCAACGGGCTCCTCGTTAGCGAACTCATCTCCCGGCTCTACCCAACAACACAAACAAGCAACAAGGATACAATCAACCACGTGCAAGGGCAACCAAAACATGCAAAGATGGTATGCTATGCGGGATGCGATGCGGGATGCAAAAATGCAAGACGTGACAGGAAATGTATGAACCTGGCCTCAACTTGGATAACCAAGTGTGGCACTGGATAGAGGGGAAGAAATCCCCTGAAACGATATAAAGATCATAGGAATCGGAGCTACGGGTTGGAAATGGCAAGCGTTTTACGAAACGAACCGATCTGCGATTTACAGCAAGTAGGCTCCTAAATGCAACGAAATGAACGTGCTACAGCCACCAAACATGAAAACAAAATGCATGGTAGGGATGTACACAAGATGCTTAACAAATCACTAGGACTGAGCCATAGGCAAATTCATCCATTAAGGGGTTCATACAAGCATGGCAAAACTGAATAAGCAAAACAGATTTCAGACTTAGCGAAATTAACGCTAGTCTGGAATTTCAGACCACGATGCTCTCTTCGGAGCAGCAAAACAACATGAAACATAACCTTAACATGGCAAGTAAGAGCATGGCATGGAGCTACTCAACAAGCTTAACAAAACACCCAAAATGACCTGGGGCAAAAAGGGTACACAAAATACTCTAACGAGCACACGAACATAGATGAAACACAATAAGTTTTCAGACTTAGTGAAAACTGAGACATGCTGAAATTATAACTCACGGAGGCATGTAAACAAGCTCGATGCACTCACTACGGTGCAAGTCATGGCAAGGCAAGCATATATCCCTAAAGAAGGCACAAAATTCTAGCTAGACATGGCAAGAACAATGGCATAGCATGCATGGATCACTAGCAATAGCACCGGCAAAATCGCAAAAGAGTTCACGATCTGCCCAAATTAACAACGATGCAAAAGTTGAGCTCGATTGAGTCAACCTAGGGTGCTCCAACATAACAAGTAAAGACATGGATGGATAGAGCACAACAAGATTAACAAATCACTCTTACTGATCATCCTCAAAAGAGGCACGGACAAGCTGGACATATAGCATCATGAACTAAAACATCCCAGACATGGTGAAAATCACTAAGTCCCTGAAATCAGCTATCTCAGGTACCCCTCTTTGCAAGCTTGCACAAGACACCACACACATCCTAAAAATGCATGGGTGGCACCTCTGGAAAGAAGACAAAATGCTTAACAATTCATCCCAAAGGGTCACAGGCATATCATGCACACAATAATCCTGGCAAAAATGACAAAAGTCAATGATGAGCTAATGGATCTGCAATTTAACTCACGATGCCTCCTTCTAACAGCATTTTGGGCATCAATATGACCTCAAATGCAAATGATGCAATGGAATGAAATGATGTACTCGTCGAGACGAAGATTTTGATATATCATATGTCCAAAACGGAGCTACGGATGCGGAGATATGAGCAGTCAAAGTTTGCATAAAAATTAAAGGGAGAGAGGGAAAGTCAACCCCGATCTAGGGTTTACTGTAGCAATGGATCCAGATCTGGCGATGTGCACTGTAGTGGCGGCGGATCCGGCGCTCACCGGTGACGAGGGCTCGCCGGAGTAGGAGGGAGGGCCGGCCGGAGCGGTGGCGCTCGCCGGAGTGCTCCGCGGGGGCCGGCGCGGGCGGCTGCGGCGGTTGGTGGCGACGGGCGAAGGCGGCGGCGGCCTGGCGCGTCGGGGCGGCCGGGCCGGTGCGGCAGCGCGGCGGGGCACGGCGGCAGGCGGCGGAGCGCGTCGCCGGCTCGGGAGGAGGCGGCGGCGGGGCGACGCGGGTGCGGGCGGCGGCGACTGGGCCCGTGGGGGCCCGCTACGGGCCTCGGCGGGCCGGGCGGCGATGTGGGCGCCCGGGCGGACGAATCCCGGGGCGACACGTGGCGGCGGCGGGCGGTCGGACACGTCCGTCGGCGCGGGCTTTGTCCGGTGCACCGCGAGTGGAGGTGGATCTGAGGTTAGGGATGGAGGGGATCCGGGATTTAGAATAGGGGGTCTTTAAATAGGCATAGAGGGAGCTAGGAGAGTCCAAATGAGGTGCGGTTTTCGCCCACGCGATCGTGATCGAACGACCAAGACGATGGAGAAGAGTTTGGTGGGTTTTGGGCCAAATTGGAGGGGTGTTGGGCTGCAACACACACGAGGCCTTTTCGGTCCCTCGATTAACCGTTGGAGTATCAAACGAAGTCCAAATGACCCGAAACTTGACAGGCGGTCTACCGGTAGTAAACCAAGGCCGCATGGCAAGTCTCGGTCCAATCCGGAAATGTTTAATCCCCACACACGAAAGAAAGCTAGAAATGGCCACCGGAGGAGAACGAAGCGCCGGAATGCAAAACGGACAACGGGAAAAATGCTCGAATGCATGAGATGAACATGTATGCAAATGCAATGCACGTGATGACATGATATGAGATGCACGAAAACAAAAACAACACAGGGAGACAAAGACCCGAACCCGAGGAATAAATATAACTTAATGCCGGAAACGACAAGAGTTGGAGTACAAATTGGGAAAGTCATATCGGGGGCGTTACACTGGTGGCGGCGATGTACAGGAGCATAGGTTCCTTAGGAGTCGGGGCCGCCAGAACGGGTGGAGTAGTCAGCATCTTCTTCAACTGGAGAAAAGCTTTGTCCGCCTTGTGGTTCCACTCGAAAAAAATGGTCTTCTTCATGAGCTGGTATAAGGGGAGAGATTTCTCGCCCAGCCGACTGATGAATCGGCTGATGGACGCCAAGCAGCCGGTGAACTTTTGCACATCCAGTAGTCGGCTGGGTACCTCCATCCTCTCAATGGCCTTGATCTTTACAGGGTTGCACTCTATGCCGCATTCGGAGACCAGGAAGCCAAGGAGTTGGCCGGCTGGTACTCCGAAGACGCACTTCTCAAGGTTGAGCTTGATCTGGAATTGGTGCAGGTTCTCAAAGGTCTCCTTGAGGTCTTCCAGCAGTGTTCCACGCTTTTCTGTCTTCACCACCACATCGTCCACGTAGACGTGGGCGTTTCTGCCGAGTTGCTTGAGGAGGCACTTATGCATGCAACGCTGAAAGGTGGCGCCGGCATTCCTCAAGCCAAACGTCATGGTGAGGTAGCAGAAGGCTCCAAACGGCGTGATGAAGGCGGTCTTTAGTCTGTCAGCCGGGTTCAGCTTGATCTGGTGATATCCTGAATATGCATCCAAAAAGCTCAACAGCTTGCATCTGGCAGTGGAGTCTATCACCCGATCAATTCTTGGTAGAGCAAACGGGTCCTTGGGGCAGGCCTTGTTGAGGCTTGTGTAGTCAATACACATTCGCCACTGGTTGTTCTTCTTCAGTACCAGGACCGGGTTGGCTAGCCACTCTGGAAAGAATACTTCCATAATGAAGCCGGCTGCTAGGAGTCGGGCTATCTCTTCTCCGACAACTCTTCTCTTTTCTTCTGACAGGCGGCGCAAGGGCTGCCTGACCGGCTTTGCACCAGATCGGACATGTAACTTGTGCTCGACGAATTCCGTCGATACACGTGGCATGTCTTTGGGGGACCATGCGAAGATGTCCCGATTCTCACGGAGGAAATCGACGAGCTCGCCTTCCTATTTGCTGTCGAGGTTTGCGCCTACGACAGTGTACCTCTCTGGGTGCTCCGGATCCAAGGGCATCTTCTTTGTCTCCTTGGCCGGCTTGAACGAACCCTCAGCCTCCGACTCCTTTGGGTTAGGTGACACCTCTAGCTGCTTGCCGGCCATCGCCACCACCCGGTCAAGGAGCCGCTTCTCGGCCGCGATCACTAGGGACTCGGCCAGCCGACTACTCTCAGCCGCACAGGCAGACGACTTCCGGTAGTCGCCGGCTATGGTCAGAATCCCCCTGGAACTGGGCATCTTCATTTTGAGGTAGGCGTAGTGGGGGACTGCCATGAACTTGGCCAGGGCGGGTCGGCCAAGTAGCGCATGGTATGGGCTATCAAGGTCCACCACCTCGAACCAAACTGACTCTCGGCGGAAGTGATCTTTGTCTCCAAAGAGGACGTCCATTAGGATCTTGCCGATTGGTGAGCAGGAAAGCCCAGGAACAATGCCTTGGAACACAGTCCGGCTGTTCTGAAGCTGTCTTTGCTTGATTCCTAATTTCTCCTTGGTGTCCTTGTACAGGATGTTGATGCTGCTGCCTCCGTCTATCAGAACTCGCGAGAAATGAGTAGCTCGCCTATCCGTGGCAAAGGTGGCATCCAAGACCAAGGCATAAGTGCCCGGACTCGGCATCACCTCAGGGTGATCAGCCCTGCTCCAGCTGATAAGCTTCTCGGACCAGTGCATGAACTCTAGCGTCTCTGATGCTACTGCATTCACCTCTTGTCGCTGAAGCCGCCTGCTGCGTTGATCATCAGCCATGCTGGTAAATATCATGTAGGCTCCGTGCTCTTCGGGGTACTCGTCTTGTACTGCGCCGACTGGCCTGACAGCCGGCTGCTGGGGCGGAGGCGGAGGCTGCTGCCCAGCAGGCGGGGGAGGTAGGAGGCTGTCTCCTTTGGCGATCCTGGTGAGCCAGTGGCACTTCCGGGTGGTGTCATTCGACGGCTTCATGCCGCTATGGAACTTGCAAGGACCATCCAGAGTCTGCTCGTATGAGCAAGCCGGCAACCAGTTGGGCCTGCCACCTTTCTACCGCTTGGGTGGAGGCTGCCCATCCGGCTGCTGGTCTTCAACTATCGCGACCTACCGGCTGCTGGAAGCCGGCTGCGGGGCCTTGCGCTTGTGGTCGTTCTGCTGTTGCCGCCGACTGGCGTCTCCTGCCGGAGTTCTTGGAGCCTGAGGGGCCACTTTGCCAGTTACGCTAACTTGAATCTCCGCCTTCATGGAGGAGTCGGCCGTGGCATACTTGTCTACTATGATCAGCAGCTCGTCGAGGGTTTCTGACTCGTCGCAGAGGAGCTTGTGCTTGAGGAGGGTGCCTTCTCTGCACCCGGTGGTGAAGTACTCGATAGCCTGCACCTCGTGCACGCCCTCGCAGGAGTTCCGAAGCTCGGCCCAATGCGTGAGGTAGTCGCGAGTCGACTCGTTGGGGCCTTGCATGCACAAGGAAAGCTGACGAGGCTTGGGAGGGCGCCTGTACGTGCTTGTGAAGTTGCGGACGAGTGCTTCGGTGAAGTCGACCCAGCTGTTGATACTGCGGGGCTTCAGGCTGTTCAGCCATGTCCGAGCCGCGCCCTGGAGCATGAGCGGAACGTATTTTACGGCGACACGCTTGTTGCTGTTCGCTATGTTGACAGCCGTGGAGTAGTCAACCAGCCAGTCCGCCGGCTTCATGGAGCCGGTGTACTTGGGCGTGTCTCTTGGGAGCGTGAACCCTTTGGGAAAGGGCTCGTCTCGAATGCGGGGCCCGAAACAAGGCGGACCCAACTCGTCTTCTTCTTCCAGCACCAGGGATCGGTGAAGTCGGTCGATCCGGTGGCGGGTGCCGTTTTCCCCGACTCCCTCTCGGCGGCCAAGGCGGGCGCCGAGAGTCGGATGGTCGACAGGCGGCGGGGAGACTCGCCTTTCCTTGCGAGGAGGAGGAGGCGGACAGTCGTCCCATCGTTCTACCGCTCTCGGGCGGCCGTCTTGGTCGCGCTCTATGGTAATGTGAGTCCGACTGTGGCTGACAGTCGGATCCTTGTCTTTCCTTCCTCGGGCGCCGCCAGCCGGCGTCCGAGACGTCGCGCCTTGATCTCGGCGAAGGTCGTCGTTTTGCCGCTGCGGCGCCTCCGTGCGGCAGCCGGCCTCGTTTTGCGCGGCAGTCGCGTCGAGGAGCCGTTGGACTCGCTCCATCATCAGGCGGCGCTCTTTGCCCTCGAAGTTGTCTAGCTCGTCCGCCACTGCCTGGGCGGCTCGAATGTTCTCCACAGGCGTGGCGTACACAGGGCGAATTGCCCCAAACAGGTTGGCGATGGCCACGCCGTGCTGCTGGACCGCGCCAAGGTGGCTGGGCCCAGCTGGGGCTGGCGAGCCACCAACAGCGCGATCCATCTCACGCTGGTAGGCTTCTGACAAGCGTCTCATGCTAGCCAGCTTCTTTGCACCCTCGACGAGCTGAAGGCGGCGCGCCTCCAATGTCTCCGCGTCAGCGTCTTCCGGAATGGGTGCGGTCAGGTCTTGTAGTGCCGCGCCAAGTGGGTCATGCGCTCCTCCGCCGGGAGGCTCGTTATGACCGATGACGAGCACCTCGGTGATGGTGCTTCCATCGCTCTCCGCGCGAGGGAGAGGTTCGTCGTAGACCACCACGTTGGTGGGGAACGCGTCGAGCGACGCGCTGTCGGAGTTGACCAGCATCGGGTTGGTGGAACCTACAGACTCCAAGTCCACGGCAGGCTCGCCGGCGACATGGAGTTGGTCGAGGAGGCCCGTGAGGAGGCTCTCGGGGCCGCCCGTGCCTGTGTTGGATGCAGGTTCGTTGGAGAGGCGAACCTCGCCGACAAGTTCGGCGAGGCAGCTGGCTGCGCAGGCGATCTCAATGTCGTGCAGCGCGTCAGTGCAAACTCCGTCTGGCGTGTCTGGCTGGCTGCGCTCGCCAGGGAGGAAAAGGGTTCCCATCCAGAGCAGGTCTCCGGACGACGGTGCACCAGGCCCCACGGTGGGCGCCAAATATCGGGGGTTGGGAGCGACATATGCCAAAGGATGGCTTATCATGGTGGGGGCGAGTAGAACGTCGCCGATGCCTGGAAACGGGATAAGGCGAAGACATGCACGTCGGCAAATCTTACCCGGCTTCAGGGCTCTCTGGGGAGATAATACCCCTACTGCTGCTCTACGGGGTCTCCGCATGATCACTATGGCAAAGTGTTTACACGGTTGCTCCTTGAGCTGTTTCCTGGAGGTAGGAGAAGGCAAGGCTAGCTCTCTCCTTCCTATATGATCTGGTCTAGTGCTAATGGATTCCAACCCTTTGCATGGATGCCCTGGGGGTTTACATAGGCCTACCCCCCCAGGGGTATAATGGTAATCCGGCTGGGCACGGGCCCAGCCGCCAGTCTCTCTGGCCGCCGTCTTATCCGCCGACTCCTGGGACCCGCCGACTGGTGGGCCGCGCCGACTGGCTGGGTGTGGAGCCGACAGGCCGCGTCCGCCACGGGCGGGTCTTTGCTGGCTACGGATTACTGTAGCCGTGCCTCTAATGACGCAGGCTCGGTCATGAGGTCGTGGCGATAGCCCCGCCGTCTGGCGGGCGATCACTGTGGCCACTACTTGTCGTATCTGATTAATGGCGCATGGGGCCTGTGGGAGGGGCCGGCCGACTTCTGGTGGCCGACTCCCATCGGGGCCGACTGGTGGTGCTTTCGCCATCTTTCGTACGCCCGCTAACTGGTGGGACTCATCATCCATGGGTCGTACCAGCAGGCCATCGTGGGCACAGGGCTCCGCCCCCTGGGGCTGATGTCAGGGCCGGCATGGCAACAGTGTCGCGCCGCGCAGAAATCTCCGCGGGTACGGTGTACTGTAGCCACGCCTGCCCTTGGAAAAGGGGTGGGAGTGGACCTCACTGTGGCCACTCCCCGCCCCGTCCCTCTTTATGAGGGCATGGGGGTTGTTGGCGTCGCGGGCCGACTCCCCAAGGCTGGCTTCTCTGGAAGTCGCCAGTCAGGAGTCGGCTCATCCTGAAGTCGTCCCTAGGACTCGGCCGCGAGTGGGCAGCCGGCCACCTTGCCGCCGACTTCAGAAGGCGGCTCTTCATCCTTGGGCCTTGAGGGGCGCAGTCTGCCTCAATGTCTTGAAAGGTTCTGGGCCTGGGTTAGCCTACCCGTGGCCCATTACTCCGACAATGACCAAACACTTGCGTTGCGCACAACATCATAAACAGTCCATAATTGCAAAGCGTGTGTGATAAGGTTACTTTCACAAACATTTAATAAGAAAGAACTATGTGCGACGCTATCATTAATCACACACGTTTTTTCTTGGTTGATTGTGTGTGCAGTAGAGATTGATCGCACATGTAGTGGATCCGAGAAACATGTCTGATCTCCACGTCTATCGCAGACGTTTCGCTTTCGCAAACTGTGCGCAGTGTAATCCATAATTTAATACCTAATTTGAAAATCACATATTTTGAATTTTCAAGTAGGCAATCACCTATTTCATAACGAACCATGTTTATTACAAATATACGTTCAACCATGAATGCATAATTCGATGCACAAGTACATATACTGAAGAACTACAGAAGCACCAAGTAAAGAATGACGAACGACAGTTGTACTAAAGACTGTAAAGAGAGAGGCGAAGACATTCTGGTTGCTGGAGAAGGTGAAGCGGAATGCCCATATTGTGCCCTCCTCCATGCGTAATGTGCACAGGACTCTAGGCCAACCCCTTGTGATGGCTGCCCATCCATCCTTCACTATGTTCATTAGGACTTCTCGATGCTCATTGTAGTCTGGATGAAATACTTTAACCTTCATTGCATGTCCGCCAATCATGTACTTTGCGAGGTAATCTTGAGTAAACTACTTCGGGAACCACTGCGAATGAAAAAGATTCATACATTGTTGTCTGACAACTCATTATGGGCAGTAAAAAGAGAAGGCTGCAGAGTTTGTAATTACCATCCTACATCTCACTATTGTGTTGGATAGAGTGTAAACAAATAATTTGCTTGCCACTGTTCGTACCTTTTTGCTAATAATCCTTATCAGTTTCCTCACTTGATGCTTGTTCATGAACATCTCATTGCCCCATACGCAAAAAGGGTCGATGCGTGGATCCTTGCCAAGGGCATATGTACCTACAAGCAAAAAGTCAATATTAGAAGCTAACAACTGCCCATGCCTAGATCTATATGCACTACATTATGGAATGACGGGGGGAGTAGAAGACGAGGGATGAAACTAACCTCGGCGGAAAATGGTGGCCACTCCCATTGTTGTCCTGCATAAGTAGTGGAAATGCATGATAAGTACAGCAACCTTAACATCAAACAAATATAGCAAATGCAAACAACATCATCTCCAAATGATAGCTTGAATGTGTTGGTTTCAGCATGTTGTTAAAGCAGATATAAAATAGAAGGCAATGTTACGTACAACAGGCTTAACAACCATCAAATATTGCAATTCAAACTAGTATTATTCAAAATGAATAGAACGTAGGTAATGCTTAAACATCACACCAGATAAATGTGTAAAACTGAAATAAAAGGGCATGTGTTAACTACACCAGGCATAAGTGGAACCAAATATAGCCGTTCAAACTGGTATTGATGTAATCAAGCGGCACAATTCTGACTTCCACATAATGAACATCACATTGTGAATGATTGAAATAAACAAGGCATAAATGATTAGTATAACAACCAAATATAGCCATTGAAAACTGGACAGAGACTCACTGCAACCAACCTAACAAGCAAATACAGATAAACATGGCATGTGCTTGAAAACTGGACAAATGCTCACTGCAACCAACCTAACAAGCAAATACAGATAAACAAGGCATCTGCTTGAAAACTGGACAAATGCTCATTGCAACCAACATAACAACCAAATACAGATAAATAAGGCATCTGCTTGATAACTGGACAAATGCTCACTATAACCAACCTAACAACCAAATACAGATAAACAAGGCATCTGCTCGATAACTGGACAAATGCTCTCTCCAACCAACCTAACAACCAAATACAGATAAACAAGGCATCTACTCACTATAAACAACCAAATATAGACATTCGTGAAACTGAAGTGGACAATTCATATTTAAACATCACATAGCCCTATTGAACATTAGATTTTTGCATAACTGAAATAATTAAACACGACACAGTTAAAACATGACATGGCAAAAGCTACTGCAACAAAAGGCTATGGGTTGGCAAGCTAGAAAAGGTAAGATTTTATGATAGGATGTTGCCTCACATGTCATGGGCAGGATCCTTCTAGTTGGAAGAGCACAGACCCATGGTGCGCTCTCTGATGTCATAGATGGACTATTTAACCTTGGAAGAACCTTTGTGGGTTCCCTCCTCATGGTCGTGGTCGATGATATCTGACTTGGCAATTGAGGATCCCAAGCCGCCGCCGTAGAACGTGTCCTTCAGAAATGAAAAAATGGGCTCGATGGTGTACAAGGATCGCAAATCCTTGAGCATGTGGCGGAGGAGATCAGTGACAGGGCCGTCGAAGAGATCGATGGCGGTTGAGCAAAAGGAGTTGGGATGGACCACTTAACCTGTGAGATGGCCCGCGTGAAGCCGTCGCTGTTGACGAGCTTAATGTCGTAGACTGCTTTCTTGAGATACAGTAATACGCTAGCCCGCTGACGTGAAGCCATCGGCATGGCAACATAGTCAACGTCTTCGCTGGCTTCCGCGGTGAGGTGTTGCTCCGGGATTGATAGGTTGGGGCGAACGGTGGCCACCTCACCAACGTCCGCCGGAGAGGCCATGATAAACCTCTTCTTGACCGAAGTCTTGTCGGGATACCCGGGATACGTGGTCGAGCCTAGGCTGTGACATTCTGGAGCAGTGGATGTGGATCTGGCGGGAAGGGACACCGCGAGCCTCATCTAAAAACTCACGGGAGTGGGGCGATGGTATGGGATGAAGGAAATATGCCCTCGAGGCAATAATAAAGTTATTATTTATTTCCTTATATCATGATAAATGTTTATTATTCATGCTAGAATTGTATTAACCGGAAACATAATACATGTGTGAATACATAGACAAATAGAGTGTCACTAGTATGCCTCTACTTGACTAGCTCGTTAATCAAAGATGGTTATGTTTCCTAACCATGAACAAAGAGTTGTTATTTGATTAACGAGGTCACATCGTTAGTTGAATGATCTGATTGACATGACCCATTCCATTAGCTTAGCACACGATCGTTTAGTATGTTGCTATTGCTTTCTTCATGACTTATACATGTTCCTATGACTATGAGATTATGCAACTCCCGTTTGCCGGAGGAACACTTTGGGTGCTACCAAACGTCACAACGTAACTGGGTGATTATAAAGGAGTACTACAGGTGTCTCCAAAGGTAGATGTTGGGTTAGCGTATTTCGAGATTAGGATTTGTCACTCCGATTGTCGGAGAGGTATCTCTGGGCCCTCTCGGTAATGCACATCACTTAAGCCTTGCAGGCATTGCAACTAATGAGTTAGTTGCGGGATGATGTATTACGGAACGAGTAAAGAGACTTGCCGGTAACGAGATTGAACTAGGTATCGGATACCGACAATTGAATCTCGGGTAAGTAACATACCGATGACAAAGGGAACAACGTATGTTGTTATGCGGTCTGACCGATAAAGATCTTCGTAGAATATGTAGGAGCCAATATGGGCATCCAGGTCCCGCTATTGGTTATTGACCGGAGACGTGTCTCGGTCATGTCTACATTGTTCTCGAACCATAGGGTCCGCACGCTTAACGTTACGATGACAGTTATTATGAGTTTATGCATTTTGATGTACCGAAGGTTGTTCGGAGTCCTAGATGAGATCACGGACATGACGAGGAGTCTCGAAATGGTCGAGACGTAAAGATTGATATATTGGAAGTCTATGTTTGGACACCGGAAGTGTTCCGGGTGAAATCGGGATTTTACCGGATTATCGGGAGGGTTACCGGAACCCCCCGGGAGCCAAATGGGCCTACATGGGCCATTGTGGAAAGGTGAAAGGGGCTGCCAAGGAGGGCTGCGCACCTCCCCCCTCCCCTAGTCCTATTAGGACTAGGAGAGGTGGCCGGCCACCTCTCTCTCTTTCCTTCTCCCTTTTTCCCAAGGAGTCCTAGTTGGAATAGGATTGGAGGGGGGAGTCCTACTCCCGGTGGGAGTAGGACTCCTCCTGCGCCTCCCCCTCTTTGGCCGGCCAGCCCCCCTCCCTCCAACCTTTATATACAGGGGCAGGGGACACCCCAAGACACACAAGTTGATCCTTGAGATCGTTCCTTAGCCGTGTGTGGTGCCCCCTGCCACCAAATTCCACCTCGATCATACCGTTACAGTGCTTAGGCAAAGCCCTGCGTCGGTAGTACATCAAGATCGTCACCACGCCGTCGTGCTGACGGAACTCTTCCTCGACGCTTTGCTGGATCGGAGCCCGAGGATCGTCATCGAGCTGAACGTGTGCTAAGAACTCGGAGGTGCCAGAGTAACGGTGCTTGGATCGGTCGGATCGGGAAGAAGATGTACGACTACTTCCTCTATGTTGTGTGATCGCTTCCGCAGTCGGTCTGCGTTGGTACGTAGACAACACTCTCCCCCTCGTTGCTATGCATCACCATGATCTTGTGTGTGCGTAGGAAAATTTTGAAATTACTACGTTCCCCAACAGTGGCATCCGAGCCTAGGTTTTTATGGTTTGATGTTATATGCACGAGTAGAACACAAGTGAGTTGTGGGCGATACAAGTCATACTGCCTACCAGCATGTCATACTTTGGTTCGGCGGTATTGTTGGATGAGACGATCCGGACCAACCTTACGCGTACTCTTACGCGAGACCGGTTCCCTCGACGTGCTTTGCACATAGATGGCTTGCGGAAGACTGTCTCTCCAACTTTAGTTGAACCAAGTGTGACTAGGCCCGGTCCTTGAGAAGGTTAAAACGGAGTCTATTTGACGAACTATCGTTGTGGTTTTGATGCGTAGGTGAGATGAGTTCTTACTTAAGCCCGTAGCAGCCACGTAAAACTTGCAACAACAAAGTAGAGGACGTCTAACTTGTTTTTGCAGGGCATGTTGTGATGTGATATGGTCAA
Source organism: Triticum monococcum (assembly GCA_034509565.1). Classification (NCBI taxonomy): domain Eukaryota; kingdom Viridiplantae; phylum Streptophyta; class Magnoliopsida; order Poales; family Poaceae; genus Triticum; species Triticum monococcum. The sequence goes on along the minus strand of CM067843.1, from coordinate 181,237,555 downwards.
GGCATGATGCTGATTTTATTGTATGAGATGATCATGTTTTGTAACCGAGTTATCGGCAACTGGCAGGAGCCATATGGTTGTCACTTTATTGTATGCAATGCAATCGCGATGTAATGCTTTACTTTATTACTAAGCGGTAGTGATAGTCGTGGAAGCATAAGATTGGCGAGACGACAACGATGCTACGATGGAGATCAAGGTGTCGCGCCGGTGACGATGGTGATCATGACGGTGCTTCGGAGATGGAGATCACAAGCGCAAGATGATGATGGCCATATCATATCACTTATATTGATTGCATGTGATGTTTATCCTTTTATGCATCTTATCTTGCTTTGATTGACGGTAGCATTATAAGATGATCTCTCACTAAATTATCAAGAAGTGTTCTCCCTGAGTATGCACCGTTGCAAAAGTTCTTCGTGCTGAGACACCACGTGATGATCGGGTGTGATAGGCTCTACGTTCAAATACAACGGGTGCAAAACAGTTGCACACGCAGAATACTCAGGTTAAACTTGACGAGCCTAGCATATGCAGATATGGCCTCGGAACACAGAGACCGAAAGGTCGAGCGTGAATCATATAGTAGATATGATCAACATAACGATGTTCACCATTGAAAACTACTCCATCTCACGTGATGATCGGTTATGGTTTAGTTGATTTGGATCACGTGATCACTTAGAGGATTAGAGGGATATCTATCTAAGTGGGAGTTCTTAAGTAATATGATTAATTGAACTTAAATTTATCATGAACTTAGTCCTGGTAGTATTTTGCAAATTATGTTGTAGATCAATAGCTCGCGTTGTTGCTTCCCTGTGTTTATTTTGATATGTTCCTAGAGAAAATTGTGTTGAAAGATGTTAGTAGCAATGTTGCGGATTGGATCCGTGATCTGAGGTTTATCCTCATTGCTGCACAGAAGAAATATGTCCTTGATGCACCGCTAGGTGACAGACCTATTGCAGGAGCAGATACAGACGTTATGAACGTTTGGCTAGCTCAATATGATGACTACTTGATAGTTTAGTGCACCATGCTTGATAGCTTAGAATCGGGACTTCAAAGACGTTTTGGACGTCATGGAACATATGAGATGTTCCAGGAGTTGAAGTTAATATTTCAAGCAAATACCCGAGTTGAGAGATATGAAGTCTCCAACAAGTTCTATAGCTAAAAGATGGAGGAGAATCGCTCAACTAGTGAGCATGTGCCCAGATTGTCTGAGTACTACAATCGCTTGAATCAAGTGGGAGTTAATCTTCCAGATAAGATAGTGATTGACAGAATTCTCTAGTCACCATCACCAAGTTAGTAGAACTTTGTGATGAACTATAATATGCAAGGGATGACAAAAGTAATTCCTAAGCTCTTCGTGATGCTGAAATCAACGAAGGTAGAAATCAAGAAAAACATCAAGTGTTGATGGTTGACAAGACCACTAGTTTCAAGAAAAGGGCAAAGGGAAGAAGGGGAACTTCAAGAAGAACGGCAAGCAAGTTGCTGCTCAAGTGAAGAAGCCCAAGTCTGATCCTAAGCCTGAGACTAAGTGCTTCTACTGCAAAGGGACTGGTCACTGGAAGCGGAACTACCCCAAGTGATTGGCGGATAAGAAGGATGGCAAAGTGAACATAAGTATATTTGATATACATGTTACTGATGTGTACTTTACTAGTGTTTATAGCAAACCCTCAGTATTTGATACTAGTTCAGTTGCTAAGATTAGTAACTCGAAACGGGAGTTGTAGAATAAACAGAGACTAGTTAAGGGTGAAGTGACGATGTGTGTTGGAAGTGGTTCCAAGATTGATATGATCACCGTCGCACACTCCCTATAATTTCGGGATTAGTGTTGAACCTAAATAAGTGTTATTTGGTGTTTGCGTTGAACATGAATATGATTTGATCATGTTTATTGTAATACGGTTATTCATTTAAGTAACAGAATAAATTGTTGTTCTGTTTACATGAATAAAACCTAATATGGTTACACACCCAATGAAAATAATTCATTGGATCTCGATCTTAATAATACACATATTCATAATATTGAAACCAAAAGATGCAAAGTTAATAATGATAGTGCAACTTATTTGTGGCACTGCTGTTTAGGTCATATTGGTATAAAGCGCATGAAGAAACTCCATGCTGATGGGCTTTCGGAATCACTTGATTATGAATCACTTGATGCTTGCGAACCATGCCTTTTTGGGCAAGATGACTAAAACGCCGTTCTCCGGAACAATGGAGTGAGAAAAGATTTGTTGGAAATCATACATACTGATGTATGTGGTCCGATGAATATTGAGGCTCGCGACAGGTATCATTATTTTCTGATCTTCACAAATGATTTGAGCAGATATGAGTATATCTACTTGATGAAACATAAGTCTGAAACATTTGAAAAGTTCAAAGAATTTCAGAGTGAAGTGAAAAACATCGTGACAAGAAAATAAAGTTTCTACGATCAGATCGCGGAGACAAATATTTGAGCTACGAGTTTGGTCTTCAGTTAAAACAATGTGAAATAGTTTCACTACTCACGCCACCTGGAACACCACATCATAATGGTGTGTCCGAACGTCATAACCGTACTTTATTGGATATAGTGCAATCTATGATGTCTCTTACCGATTTACCACTATTGTTTTTGGGGTCATGCATTAGAGACAGCTGCATTCACGTTAAAAAGGGGCACCACCTATATCCGTCGAGACGACGCCTTATGAACTATGGTTTGGCAAGAAACCAAAGTTGTCGTTTCTTAAAGTTTGGGGTTGCGATGCTTATATGAAAAAGTTTCATCCTGATAAGCTCAAAACTCAAATCGGAGAAGTGCATCTTCATAGGATATCCAAAGGAAACTATTGGATACACCTTCTATCACAGATCCGAAGGCAAGACTTTTGTTGCTAAATTCGGAAACTTTCTGGAGAAGGAGTTTCTCTCGAAAGAAGTGAGTGGGAGGAAAGTAGAACTTGACGAGGTAACTGTACCTGCTCCCTTATGGAAAGTAGTACATCACAGAAAAATGTTTCTGTGACACCTACACCAGTTAGTGAGGAAGCTAATGATGATGATCATGAAACTTCAGAACAAGACACTACTGAACCTCGTAGATCAACCAGAGTAAGATCCGCGCCAGAGTGGTACGGTAATCCTGTTCTGGAAGTCATGCTACTAGATCATGATGATCCTACGAACTATGAAGAAGCGATGGTGAGCCCAGATTCCGCAAAGTGGCTTGAAGCCATGAAATCTGAGATATGATCCATGTATGAGAACAAAGTATGGACTTTGGTTGACTTGCCCGATGATCGGCAAGCCATAGAAAATAAATGGATCTTCAAAAGGAAGACGGACGCTGATAGTAGTGTTACTATCTACAAAGCTAGAATTGTCGCAAAAGGTTTTCGACAAGTTCAAGGTGTTGACTACGATGAGATTTTATCACTCGTATCTATGCTTAAGTCTGTCCGAATCATGTTAGCAATTGCCGCATTTTATGAAATCTGGCAAATGGATAAACAAAACTGCATTCCTTAATGGATTTGCTAAAGAAGAGTTGTATACGATGCAACTAGAAGGTTTTGTCGATCCTAAAGGTGTTAACTAAATATGCAAGCTCCAGCGATCTATCTGTGGACTGGTGCAAACATCTCGGAGTTGGAATATACGCTTTGATAAGTTGATCAAAGCATATAGTTTTATACAGACTTGCGGTGAAGCCTGTATTTACGAGAAAGTGAGTGGGAGCACTACAGCATTTCTGATAAGTATATGTGAATGACATATTGTTCATCGGAAATAATGTAGAATTATTCTGTAAAGCATAAAAGGAGTGTTTGAAAGGAGTTTTTCAAAGAAAGACTTCGGTAAAGCTGCTTACATATTGAGCTTCAAAATCTATAGAGATAGATCAAGACGCTTGATAAGTTTTTCAATAAGTACATACCTTGACAAGATTTTGAAGTAGTTCAAAATGGAACAGTCAAAGAAAAAGTTTCTTGCCTGTGTTACAAGGTGTGAAGTTGAGTAAAGACTCAAAGCCCGACCACGGCAGAAGATAGAAAGAGAATGAAAGTCATTTCCTATGCCTCATTCATAGGTTCTATAAAGTATGCCATGCTGTGTACCAGATGTATTGTATACCCTGCACTGATTTGGCAAGGGAGTACAATAGTGATCTAGGAGTAGATCACTGGACAGCGGTCAGAATTATCCTTAGTGAAATAAGGATATATTTCTCGATTATGGACGTGACAAAAAGGTTCGTCATAAAGGGTTACGTCGATGCAAGCTTTTGACACTGATCCAGATGAATCTAAAGTCTCAATCTGGATACATATTGAAAGTGGGAGCAATTAGCTAGAGTAGCTCCGTGTAGAGCATTGTAGACATAGAACTTGCAAAATACTTATGGATCTGAATATGACAGACCCGTTGACTAAAATTATCTCACAAGCAAAACATGATCACACCTTAGTACTCTTTGGGTGTTAATCACATAGAGATGTGAACTAGATTACTGACTCTAGTAAACCCTTTGAGTGTTGGTCACATGACGATGTGAACTATGGGTGTTAATCACATGGTGATGTGAACTATTGCTGCCAAATCACATGGCGATGTGAACTAGATTATTGACTCTAGTGCAAGTGGGAGACTGAAGGAAATATGCCCTAGAGGCAATAATAAAGTTATTATTTATTTCCTTATATCATGATAAATGTTTATTATTCATGCTATAATTGTATTAACCGGAAACATAATACATGTGTGAATACATAGACAAACAGAGTGTCACTAGTATGCCTCTACTTGACTAGCTCGTTAATCAAAGATGGTTATGTTTCCTAACCATGAACAAAGAGTTGTTATTTGATTAACGAGGTCACATCGTTAGTTGAATGATCTGATTGACATGACCCATTCCATTAGCTTAGCACACGATCGTTTAGTATGTTGCTATTGCTTTCTTCATGACTTATACATGTTCCTATGACTATGAGATTATGCAACTCCCGTTTGCCGGAGGAACACTTTGGGTGCTACCAAACGTCACAACGTAACTGGGTGATTATAAAGGAGTACTACAGGTGTCTCCAAAGGTAGATGTTGGGTTAGCGTATTTTGAGATTAGGATTTGTCACTCCGATTGTCGGAGAGGTATCTTTGGGCCCTCTCGGTAATGCACATCACTTAAGCCTTGCAAGCATTGCAACTAATGAGTTAGTTGCGGGATGATGTATTACGGAACGAGTAAAGAGACTTGCCGGTAACGAGATTGAACTAGGTATCGGATACCAACGATCGAATCTCGGGCAAGTAACATACCGATGACAAAGGGAACAACGTATGTTGTTATGCGGTCTGACCGATAAAGATCTTCGTAGAATATGTAGGAGCCAATATGGGCATCCAGGTCCCGCTATTGGTTATTGACCGGAGACGTGTCTCGGTCATGTCTACATTGTTCTCGAACCGTAGGGTCCGCACGCTTAACGTTACGATGACAGTTATTATGAGTTTATGCATTTTGATGTACCGAAGGTTGTTCGGAGTCCCGGATGAGATCACGGACATGACGAGGAGTCTCGAAATGGTCGAGACGTAAAGATTGATATATTGGAAGTCTATGTTTGGACACCGGAAGTGTTCCGGGTGAAATCGGGATTTTACCGGATTACCGGGAGGGTTACCGGAACCCCTCGGGAGCCAAATGGGCCTACATGGGCCATTGTGGAAAGGTGAAAGGGGCTGCCAAGGAGGGCTGCGCACCTCCCCCCCTCCCCTAGTCCTATTAGGACTAGGAGAGGTGGCCGGCCACCTCTCTCTCTTTCCTTCTCCCTTTTTCCCAAGGAGTCCTAGTTGGAATAGGATTGGAGGGGGGAGTCCTACTCCCGGTGGGAGTAGGACTCCTCCTGCGCCTCCCCCTCTTTGGCCGGCCAGCCCCCCTCCCTCCAACCTTTATATACGGGGGCAGGGGACACCCCAAGACACACAAGTTGATCCTTGAGATCGTTCCTTAGCCGTGTGCGGTGCCCCCTGCCACCAAATTCCACCTCGATCATACCGTTACAGTGCTTAGGCAAAGCCCTGCGTCGGTAGTACATCAAGATTGTCACCACGCCGTCGTGCTGACGGAACTCTTCCTCGACGCTTTGCTGGATCGGAGCCCGAGGATCATCATCGAGCTGAACGTGTGCTAAGAACTCGGAGGTGCCGGAGTAACGGTGCTTGGATCGGTCGGATCGGGAAGAAGATGTACGACTACTTCCTCTACGTTGTGTGATCGCTTCCGCAGTCGGTCTGCGTTGGTACGTAGACAACACTCTCCCCCTCGTTGCTATGCATCACCATGATCTTGTGTGTGCGTAGGAAAATTTTGAAATTACTACGTTCCCCAACATGGGAATCATTGGGTAACCTGAACTTTATTATCTAAGCTAGGAGGAACGGGCAGACCGGCAGGGGTTGGTGGTGGTGGCGAGCTAGGGTTCGAGGGGGGAGGGGGCCGGGTGGGGGACTGTGGAGGGGGCGGCGTGGTGTTTTAGGATACGTTGCGGCTATTGAAAATTTTAGTAATGGTGGGTGAACATGGTGGTGGACGAGGGAGGGCGACTGTTCAAATGCCTTGGCTAATACAATTTTAGTATAAGGTCGGCGTTGGAGGAGTGGGGGCGACAATTGAAGTACGACAGCTACTAAAATTTGGGTAAAGGAATTGGTGCGGGGCGGGAGTACCCAAGAGCACCCACGATCCAATAAGAATATGCGTGTATGACAATAAGGAAAAGTGCGGCCGAACCGCCGATTTTTGCAACACTCAAGGCGGGTAGTTTGTTTTTTGATTTGACGTGGAATTCAATCTGAATAAACTACCCGCATTTAGGTTACACAGGTGGTGATTTTATAGCACACTAGCATCGCACACGGTTAAGCTAGTACCTCCACCTTTGCTTGCGCTTGCGCGGTCGTGGTGATTCACAGTGCACTTGCATCGCACACGGTTAAGAAAGTACCTCCACCTTTGCTCACGCTTGCGCAGTCGTGGTGATTCATGGCGCACTTGCATCATGCATGGTTAAACCACTATCTCCACCACTGCTCGCACTTGCGCAGTCGTGGTGATTTCACAGCCCACTAGCATCGGACACGGTTAATCACTACCTAGACCCTTGATCGCGCTTGCTCATTCGTGCTGATTTCATAGCGCACTTGCATCGCACACGGTTAAGCCAGTACACCCGTGTCCGTTGAGAGCCATCCGAGTCTTTGCAGCAAAAAAACGTCGGAAAGGGTCAGAAGACAGTCACACCAGCATGTGGCCCAAATATATATGAGTGAAAAGGGTGGTCTATGATGTTCAAAATTCCAATGCACAACTTTGACTGGGCAAGCCCACGGTTGGGCGCGCCGTCGAAGATCGATGAGAGTGGCCAGAAGTCAAGAACCACGTAGAAGTGGCCAAATATATGTAGGAATATAGTGTGTGTGATGTTTAAAACTTTAAATACACAATGCACAACTTTGGTGGCACCTGCCTCGCAAACTCGAAAGCACCCTTGGATATATCTATAATGACATAATGTCGTAGCTACCTAGCTACAGTGCTTGACCCACCTCCCACTTCGTGTCAGCGGGGCAGATGCACGTAACGATACTTTGGTCATACATGCATGTCGCCATGACCTACCATAAGACGGACCAATGAATCTATCGCTTGGTCAAACGACAACTGTTGTTGTCGATAAAAAATGGATAGAATATATATATATATATATATATATATAGGTTTGCGTCAGCTGTTAGCAACATACGAACTACTGTTGTAATAAGGTCTTAAGAATGTTGTTAGAATAGACCCACCCCACCAGCGCATCTTCCCCACTCCTCCCTCGATCCACCCCACCTTCCTCCCACGTCCCACCCCCAGATCCACCAACCCCATTGCCGCTCGCCATGCCCAGGCCGGCCTCCCCCCGACCACTCACCGACCCATAACCGAACTACATCTAACAGAAAAAAGAACTCCCAACCTAGCTGCCTTCTTCCTCCCACTCTGCCCCCACAACCCCCACCTTCCTCCCACCCCACGACCTCCACTGCCTTCTACCGCCAGCCGGGACAGCCAAGGGCCGGGCCACCGTCCGTGCATCTCCGCTGCCCTGGACTGCCTCTACTCCCCGCCTCGGAGAACCTCCTCCCCTCGCCCCCACCTCCCACCTCGGGCGCATCAAGCGCCACCGCTGACCACCAGTAGCCACGCGCGCCGCCCAGCCACCTCCAACCCCGGGTGAGCGCCGCCGCCGAACCACCAGCAGCCGCGTGCGCCGCCATCCACACAAACCCATGCGCCGTCGCTATCCTGTTCACCACCCGAGGCTACCGGCTACCTCCAACCGCCGCTGCACTACAGGATCCGACGAGATCCGGCCACTCGTCATGGTTAGAAGGGGCGGTGGAGGTTGGGACACACCGGATCAGGGCGCCCAACCACCGGATCCTGTCTAGGAATGTCCGCCATGACCGTTGGGTCCTCCCAGCACCCTCATCCTGGATCCGACGCCACACCATGGATTTCGTCCACCACCATCTCGCCATTCCTTGCCCCATGCCGCGGTGACACTACAGTTCGTTCCTCTCTGTTAAGAGGTAACGAGCACGGGGGCTCGTGCGGCGGTGGGCACGGCGGCGAGACTCCGCGCGTGGCGTCTGGCTTGGTGGCGCAAGGAGGGCGGCGGTGACCTGCGATGGTTGGGGGCTGGATGCCTGGCGCTGCTCTATAGCCCCCGTCCTCTGCTTCAAATCCCCTGCAAACCTGATGCAGTTCCCCGCAGCAAGCCCCGCAGCCGGCGAGGGTCGTCGTCACCGGCGCCCTGCTGCTCGACGGGATCGAGCGCAACGCCTGCCTCGCCGTCTCCAGCCTCGCGTGCGTGCACCCCGTGGGCCGCAGCAGCCCCCTGGCCCACCTACACACCTCCAGTCACGAGCTGTCGCTTCAGCCACGCCAGCTCGCCGGCCTTCTTGGGTGCACGTGCAGTACGGCCGGCGCGTCGGTGAAGTCCGGGGAGGTAGTGCATGAAGTGCTCACACAAAGTGCTCATGTGCGCCTGAAGTGCGACAAAATCTGTAATTGTGTTGTTCGCTTGTGGATGCCTTAGCTGTGCAGTTTTTTTCTTTATATTATTGCTTGCTTTGTGCAGGGAGGTTAGCTTGGGTCCCCGTTGCAGTTCAGATTTCGTGCGTGTTCTTCATAAGCGTCTGTTTCTCCAATTCGCTAGTGGTTTTGAACTCTGGCGACCATAGTGTATTTGCGCAGTACGTGCCACTCGCGCGACGGATGCAGTTCATCATCTATGGGCGTGCGGTTCTTGCATGCAGTTCATCCAATGACGTTTGTGGTTAGATATGTGTGACCATACTGCAGTACACCGTCGTCAGATTAGTGGTTTACTTTGTAAAAAAAGAGAAAAATAAATTCCCATGAGAAGTTCACTTCTTTTTCTAATGCACTTTGTTTCGTTTGTGGCTCTCGAAAACATGCATAGAAGAAAAGAAAAAAAATTAAATGCAGCTCACTTGTTTCATTGCTGTAGTGATCTTCTCTCTGCGAGCGGTTCACTATGTTGCCAAGTGCAAAAACAAATTGGAAGAAAACAAACTGGAAAAAGTTGATTCTTTTTAATGCAGCTCACTCTGTTGTTTGTGTGCAGTACAAAGAAAATTGGAAAAGAACAATTGATGCAGTACACTCACCTCGTCTGTATTTTCAAGTGCACTCCACCTTGTTTGGGAAAATTTACGTCCCGCAAAAAAAAATCATGCAATGAACTTGTCTGTTCAATGAAGTGCGGTATTTCGTCTGAAGCAGTGCGTTCTTCTTTCCCCGTCCGAGAAAAAATACGTCTAAACAAAAAGAAACCATTCAGTGCACTTGCCTATCTAATGAAGTGCGGTATTTCTTCTGAAGTAGTGCGTTCTTCTTTCGTCTTCCAAGGAAAAATACGTCTAGACAAAAAGAATTCATGCAGTGCACTTGCCTATCTGATGCAGTGCAGTATTTCGTCTGAAGCAGTGCATTTTTCTATCCGATGCAGTATATACGATGATTTTGGTCTCGCGAAGAACAGAATGTCCGCTTTTCGGTAAAATCAAAACCGCTCTTAAACCGTAAGGAATTAGAGAGAGTGTTCTACATGAAAAAGTTGCGTCTCGTCGATATCCATGAGAAGTTCACTTCTTTTTCTAATGCACTTTGTTTTGTTTGTGGCTCTCGAAAACATGCATAGAAGAAAAGAAAAAAAAATAAATGCAGCTCACTTGTTTCATTGCTGTAGTGATCTTCTCTCTGCGAGCGGTTCACTATGTTGCCAAGTGCAAAAACAAATTGGAAGAAAACAAACTGGAAAAAGTTGATTCTTTTTAATGCAGCTCACTCTGTTGTTTGTGTGCAGTAGAAAGAAAATTGGAAAAGAACAATTGATGCAGTACACTCACCTCGTCTGTATTTTGAAGTGCACTCCACCTTGTTTGGGAAAATTTACGTCCCGCAAAAAAAAATCATGCAATGAACTTGTCTGTTCAATGAAGTGCGGTATTTCGTCTGAAGCAGTGCGTTCTTCTTTCCCCGTCCGAGAAAAAATACGTCTAAACAAAAAGAAACCATTCAGTGCACTTGCCTATCTAATGAAGTGCGGTATTTCTTCTGAAGTAGTGCGTTCTTCTTTCGTCTTCCAAGGAAAAATACGTCTAGACAAAAAGAATTCATGCAGTGCACTTGCCTATCTGATGCAGTGCAGTATTTCGTCTGAAGCAGTGCGTTTTTCTGTCCGATGCAGTATATACGATGATTTTGGTCTCGCGAAGAACAGAATGTCCGCTTTTCGGTAAAATCAAAACCGCTCTTAAACCGTAAGGAATTAGAGAGAGTGTTCTACATGAAAAAGTTGCGTCTCGTCGATATCCATGAGAAGTTCACTTCTTTTTCTAATGCACTTTGTTTCGTTTGTGGCTCTCGAAAACATGCATAGAAGAAAAGAAAAAAAATTAAATGCAGCTCACTTGTTTCATTGCTGTAGTGATCTTCTCTCTGCGAGCGGTTCACTATGTTGCCAAGTGCAAAAACAAATTGGAAGAAAACAAACTGGAAAAAGTTGATTCTTTTTAATGCAGCTCACTCTGTTGTTTGTGTGCAGTAGAAAGAAAATTGGAAAAGAACAATTGATGCAGTACACTCACCTCGTCTGTATTTTGAAGTGCACTCCACCTTGTTTGGGAAAATTTACGTCCCGCAAAAAAAAATCATGCAATGAACTTGTCTGTTCAATGAAGTGCGGTATTTCGTCTGAAGCAGTGCGTTCTTCTTTCCCCGTCCGAGAAAAAATACGTCTAAACAAAAAGAAACCATTCAGTGCACTTGCCTATCTAATGAAGTGCGGTATTTCTTCTGAAGTAGTGCGTTCTTCTTTCGTCTTCCAAGGAAAAATACGTCTAGACAAAAAGAATTCATGCAGTGCACTTGCCTATCTGATGCAGTGCAGTATTTCGTCTGAAGCAGTGCGTTTTTCTGTCCGATGCAGTATATACGACGATTTTGGTCTCGCGAAGAACAGAATGTCCGCTTTTCGGTAAAATCAAAACCGCTCTTAAACCGTAAGGAATTAGAGAGAGTGTTCTACATGAAAAAGTTGCGTCTCGTCGATATCCATGAGAAGTTCACTTCTTTTTCTAATGCACTTTGTTTCGTTTGTGGCTCTCGAAAACATGCATAGAAGAAAAGAAAAAAAATTAAATGCGGCTCACTTGTTTCATTGCTGTAGTGATCTTCTCTCTGCGAGCGGTTCACTATGTTGCCAAGTGCAAAAACAAATTGGAAGAAAACAAATTGGAAAAAGTTGATTCTTTTTAATGCAGCTCACTCTGTTGTTTGTGTGCAGTAGAAAGAAAATTGGAAAGAACAATTGATGCAGTACACTCACCTCGTCTGTATTTTGAAGTGCACTCCACCTTGTTTGGGAAAATTTACGTCCCGCAAAAAAAAATCATGCAATGAACTTGTCTGTTCAATGAAGTGCGGTATTTCGTCTGAAGCAGTGCGTTCTTCTTTCCCCGTCCGAGAAAAAATACGTCTAAACAAAAAGAAACCATTCAGTGCACTTGCCTATCTAATGAAGTGCGGTATTTCTTCTGAAGTAGTGCATTCTTCTTTCGTCTTCCGAGGAAAAATACGTTTAGACAAAAAGAATTCATGCAGTGCACTTGCCTATCTGATGCGGTGCAGTATTTCGTCTGAAGCAATGCGTTCTTCTGTCCGATGCAGTACATACGACGATTTTGGTCTCGCGAAGAACAGAGTGTCCGTTTTTCGGTAAAATCAAAACCGCTCTTAAACCGTAAGGAATTAGAGAGAGTGTTCTACATGAAAAAGTTGCGTCTCGTCGATATCTTTCCAACGGCGTATGATTTGAATTATTCCGACCAGCGGTTCATAAAAATTTCGCGAAAAACAGCCGCTGCCTCTCGACGTCAACCGCACGATTTTCAACATTAACTAAAAACCGTAAGGAATCTCAAAAAAATTTCAACATACGAAAGTTGCGCCTTGTCCTTAGCTTTCCAACAGCGTATCATACGTCTCGTTTCGACAAACGGTTAGAAAACTGAAGCGAAAACAGTACCGTAAATTTCAAAAAAAATGAAAAACAGAATTCCGCGATTTAGTAAATTTGAAATTGTTCTTAAACCGTAACGAATTAGAGAAAATAATAGATATGAAAAAGATGCGCCTCGATGATATATTTCGAAGGGTGTATCATTTGCTTCATTCCGACGAGCGGTTTAGAAGAAATCGCGAAAAAACACTCACTGTCACTCGTCATAGGATGCACCATTTTCAAAACTGCTCTTAAACCATGTGGAATCTCGAAAAGTGTTCAACATGGCGAAGTTGCGCCTAATCCATAGATTTCCAACGGTATATTACACGCCTCGTTCCGATAAACGGTTAAAAAACTAGAGCGAAAACAGTATCGGAAAAACACGGCGTGCAGTTTTTTGCGACGGGAAGTTCACTCGCGTGATTACTGCAACACACTTGGTTCAAACAATGACGTGCACTTGCGTTGAGCGTGCAGTGCGGAAGTGTTGTCAGAATAGTTATTCTGCTAATATTGTTAAAATATACCGGCTGTATATATATACTCTATTAGACACCCATGGTGAGTAAGTTATTCCTCGCCCTGGTCGATCGGCCGAGCCAAGTCTGGTGCAAATCGCACTGCGCCGCATGCGCATGGCTCAACCAAGCCTCCACCGTTCACGGGCTCACCAATGTAAATTTCAAGCTTAACAAATGTAATTTTACATCGAGTGATCGTGGGTTCAAGAGCTATGGCCCACTACCTTAGAAAAAAATGTAGCCCATACCCGAGCAGTTTTCCACTCCTTCGATTTCCTAAACCTTAAACTATCTCCGTCGCCACCTTAGCCGCTCGTCAGACGCTGCTGCCACTATTACTTCCTCCTTGTTCGCTTACCCCTCATATTGGTGTGTGCCGCAACTTCTTCCTCAAGTCCTCGCCGTCTCATCTCGGAACCAACCTCCCTGCCCTCAATTAGCTTCTGGTTCGAGGCTTTGGGCCCCTGATTTGGGATGGATGGTGCTGAGACGATTTGCCTGGTGGAACCGTGGAGGAAGCGGAGGGCCGAGGTAGCACGGCTGTTGGTGATAGAACAAGCCATCTATGGGGCACTCCAGGGCACCGCCAACTTGTTGTCGTAGCTCTACACGCTTTCCGTTGGTGGGCAGACCCTCTCATTCCAAGCTAGAGAGCGATGCACCATGGTGTGTGTGCCTCTTACGTCCCTTCCTTTCCTTGTCTTTAACGGCCGACGGCCGAGCAGAAGCATCAGTGCGCACCACCACTAGCTCTTCCTCGACCCTCCTTTCCACAGTCTTCCAGGCAAGCCTTCCGCTGTGGGCTGTGGCCACTACCTCTTCCTGGACCAAGCTTCAGCAACATGTCGCAACTTCATTGACTGTGCTTGAAGATGCTGGAGGGTTTGCGGATTTGCGCCAAGGCCTCAAATCACTATCGCCGACTGCCTATCTGTAGGTGTTTTCTCTCACTCGATTTATTTGTATCATATGAAATGGAAATGCAATGGGCTGATGTATTGGTAATACATGACTGTAGATGGTATCTCCGCTATTTTTGGTCTGTTTCTGGTTTGGGCAGAAGAATATGCTCAGATTGTGCAAGAGAAGTGGGAGAACTACAAGTAAGGAAGGAGATATCAGAGTCAGCGAAGTGGTTGTAGTTGTTACACATATGGAGAATGTTGCTGCACAATGCATGAAGCCATATAAATAGTCACAACATGTTATTTAGTAGCTCAAAATATTTGCTGTCGCAAGACTTTCTTGTCATCTTGGTTGTGCTGCAAATTTACCCTTTATATGAATTAATGCTCTTAGGTGCTCCATTTCATTATGAGTATAGCCAGTGGTAGCCTGCTTTTTAAGTTATTTAAGTTCTGATGCTACGGCATGATGTGTCCACATCTTTTAACCTTTGTCTCTTTCGTTTCATGCTTCTTATCCAATTGTATCTGGCTCAATTTGATACAAGGCACGGTTTAGTGTGCATTGAACCAGTATTTACAGAGCTTGACCTTTCTCTCTTGTTTCTCAGGATACTTTTGATTCACACCTGTAGCCAGCACGTTCATGTGATTATGATGAATTGGGTGCATCCAAACTTCCCCTGTGATATCTTTAATTTTTTTTCAGTTTGTAAGGCAGTGAAGCCTCGATTAACCTTCAAGTGCGATATTTTCTTGTTGCTGTCCTCTACCTGTTTGTTGGTATGCGTCGAAGAACTGAATATATTCTGTTTTTTCAGTTCTCTGTTAGAGGAATGTATTTTCTTGCAAACTGAATTGGTTTTCTGGAACATGTCTTCGTATTTTAGTGTGTGGCTTCAGCACTATTCATCGGATACTTTGTTGCTTCCAGCCCGTGGATAAGAATATTTCAGTCGCTGGAGAGATTGTTGAACAGAAGACATTGATGGAAATCTCTCGCCACCTGCAAGTTAAGCTGTTTGAAGATCAAGTTCGAATATGTACGAGGGCAGTGATGTTGGGCATGCGAGCCTAGTCGCACCCTGATGTAATCATCCCAGTAGTGATCTGTTCTAAAATAGTTTTTTTATATGTTTCCTGCTGCTGGTCACTGAGTAGCATTCCAAATGAATTTTGTCTATACTCGTAGTTGTACTTGTAGGGATGGGGTGTAGTGGGTTTTGTTGGTGATACATATGCCCCTTTTATTTTTAGTTCTTCAGAACATGTTCTTATTTCAATCAACAGTTCAGCACTGAGAATTGGTCATGGGCTTCTGGATTGTTGGCATCACTCTTGTGCTAGTGTACTTCCCTAAAAGAAATGAAATGCGGTACTGGGTCACCATGTTTGCTGGGAGAGGCACTATGCTCTTATGGTATGGTTTAGACTGAGGCAAAGCTTTTGCCACTTTTTGGAAAGAAAAAGATCTGAGACTTGTGGTGGCTGCATTTTTCATACAATGCTCATGCCTGAAATCATTGTTTTTGACTTGTATGGATGATGAAAAATTGTTTCAAGGTAATTACAGTCGAACTACATGAGACAAAACAAAGCTTTGGAATACTGTTCAAGGATTTTCAGACTACCATTTTCAAGGTCATTCTGTAGGATAACAATTTTCTTATTTAATATGCCCATCATGCTCAGCAATCTTTTTGTGTATGATAGGGTAGTTAGTCAAAATATTGCAGGAAGATGCAAACAGGAAGAAGGGACCAAGAAATTAACATGATTATTCTCGGATACTCGCAACAAAGACACCTATTGACAAGCCTATCACAATTTGCTAAACACACACACGCACGCACGCACACGCGCGCGCATGCACAAGACAATTTGACGCATGGAGCAATTTTATCGACAGAATATTTCAAAAGGTAAATGTATTGCACCCCAATCAAGTACTATCTATTATACATCATGAAAAATATAGTGGGAAAATATTTGCCTTGGTGTTACAAATTTCACTTGCATTCTGATCTTTTGTCAGACTAAATAACCAAAGAGTAGCTAAATGATCTGTTCCATCATGGCATAAAAATTTAGAGTTCTTCTATCGTCTTTTGCCATTCGTAGCTTCAGTCAGGCTTTAGAATTTGCGGTGAGCACCGACAAGTAGAGCAGCTGCACGTGGTTGTGTCCGTCCTCGTGGGTGATGATAAGCATCCCCGATGTTTCCACGACCGCTCCAACTGTTCCTCGTGGCACAGTCCTTGATGTTGTTGCACCTTTAGTACCCCATGCACTCAAGAAGTTCATACTGAATTACTTGACTCACTTGTCTCTATCATGGATGCACGCACCATGATAAGGTGGACACACCTACGATGTCCACAACTTCCTAGGGCATATTGACTCGTCCATTGCAGCTAAGAGGAGATGAGAGTCTCTTCCTCTACGGGAACCCAAGAAGGGAGCTGATCGACCAAGTTGAGGATTTGTGCAAACATGTAGAGGCAGAAGATGAACAAAACCAGTAATGACAACCAAATAAGAATGCAGAAGTTGTTAGACCACCAAACCTGAACTTCTGAAGTAAGCCTACACAAGTAATATCAACAAGTGTGGTGGAATACTGGAACTATCAGCATAAGGAACAACATCGCCTAAGAGCACCCTTCCCAATGTTGTTAGAAAATGCAGATTGACAACCACCTGCAATACAAAGATGCAGATCTCACCGTAAGCTAAATAACATGTATGAAAGCCCAGATGCACATAGCTGATAGGTCAAATATCAGGAGTTGCATGAGAATGAGAAGGAAAATTTGATCTCTTATTTCCATGCCTTCATATCAAGAGAATAATTTAGAAATGTGCAAAACTGCAGTTGTCACAAAGAAACTCGATGACCTATTAAAAAGCAAGAGCTATTAATATGCAAAATTGACAGAAAAATGTAAGCAAGGAATTATATGAACAACAGAACAAGAGTTTCTTCTCATACCCAGTTACATGCATCACAACAACACTATGTAAAACTAAAGGAAAATTTTGGATGCAAACTAAATATCAATTAATTTTGTTCTAAAACTTGATTCAACGTAACGGAGGAGATAAACTCTACTTTTTTCTTGACCAAAATCTTTTTGATATGAGCAAACACATTTTAAAGCATAATGCAGGCCGGTAGACACAAATATTCCTTTTTTATCTTCTAGAAATCCATAAATGAACCTTTGTTCACGATGCATCTACATGTGGTGCCGAATGAATCCTGCAACCAAATCAATTTGATGTTAGGAAAATATCATGGTTACACATTCTGCCATCTTTTTCACGTCAAATAGACCAAGCTTTTTCAGTGATCACAACATAGTAGCCTGGTTCGCGGGTCGATGGTGCGATCCACGTCCCGGGGTCGATCGACCCCGATCGAGGGTCGGGGACGACGCCGGGTCGAGCTGGATCGATTGCCGGGTCACGACCCCGATCGATGGACGATAAACCAGATTGATATACAGGATTGCCAGAAACATGTACGTGTTTATGGAAAATTGATGCTTACCAGGCAATCGCACTACAAAATACTGAACTCTGCCGGCCTTCCGGAGTCCGGCCTACCGGGATCCGCTGCTCGCCTGCCGGAATTCGAGCTGTCCACTGCCGTATGAGGCATCTCCTGTCCCGCACTCCCGCTACCGACTTGGTACGACCTTGCTTGACTGGTGGAAGAATCAAGAATGGTGGGAGGAGAAACAAGAGAGCGTGGGGCCGTGGAGGTTGGGAGGCTTGGAGCTGGATCCATGCCGGACTGGTGGTTTGAAGATGAACCGATAGATAGGGGATTTAGGGATAGTTGTGCGACGCTTTGTGGGAAAGTAATAATGGTAGATGAGAAAATCACGCTATGAGGTCTGACGTGTGGCCTGATTTTGTATTCATTTTGTGAAGTATCAGGCGGGATTTTTTTTCCTCCTCGCAATACTGGGAAATACATCATTGCAGATCGTAATGATCTTTCTTTCCCTCCATCGTACCAGGGTCATCGACCCGCAACCCCTGGGATCGCGATCCACGTTCCCAATTTTCGTCCCGAAGATGTATACCCCTAGTCGATCCTCGTTCCGGAGGGGTGTCCACCCGCGACCCTCAACCCCGTTCCTCGACCCGGACGACCCGGATTTCTGGCAACTATGGATCACAAAAAGAAAGAGGAGAGTGGATGAATACATAACTGATCTGGTTCTTAATTAAACCAGGAGAACTCAAAATCTGATTTGCACACATAACTGAAATACAACAAGAACATCGTCATCGTATTAATTGAGAGTCACTTTAACCTTCAGATATGATATTACAGTTCCCAAACAACAACTAAAAAATACAACTGAGATAATGTTGGACTGTGCACTCGACAAATTGAGCTACTGATACTCTTCTCCTTTTCAGAAAGATATGCATTGATTGCTCTAATATTATAAGGCCTTAACATAAATTTTTTAATTTCACATAACATGGTCGTCTCCTTCTGCTCTCATTTGAATAGGCTAAAGGGATCACTTTACATGGAATTACCTTACCGCAATTTACCATATACCCGTAGATGTCAAGTTCATCACACACAAAATATTCTGATGCATTATTCAGGACAGAAACAAATTGCAGTCTATCAAAATAGGTAGGGATGCCGTGAGAGGCGATGGAGGCGGCCAGGTACGGAGAGGCAGGGCGGAGCACGAGCTTATGGGCGCATGAGGTAGAGGCAGTGACAAAATTTACAGATGAGACCGATTACAATTAAACTATGGCGACTCGTCGGCAGCCCGTGAAATCTCCGGATCTAGATTCAATCGCGGGGTCGCGAGAATGGGGGATGACTAGAGGAGACACAAGACCAACATGTCAGCGCCTCTCCTATAGAGACCTCACTAACCTCTTGCACCAGCTTGCTGTTGCAGGATTACACGACGAAGCCGGTGGAGAGAGGCGAGGCGTGGGTAGTGCTGACCCCGGCGCGTAGTGCTGCGACGTGGACGAGCACCGCCCTAGCGATGAGGTTGCGGTTAGACTCGGCAGTGCCGCTACCGTTGAACTGAATCCCGTCAACGAGAAAGACCTCCTCCGCTTCTACCCGACCACCGTATCTAGCTCACGGCCGTAGCCCGTAGGGAAGAGTGACCCCTGCCGCTGGCCTCCGGAGAATGGGAACCGCCCTGGCTGCGCACGACCATGTAAAATTGATTCAGTATGTAAAATTTGATATAAGAAAATAAAAAATATAGGTCATAAGACAAGAAAATTTGTAGTTTATGTGTATTTTAGACTATGTTTTTACGTTTGTAATTTTACATAACATAAAATATTTTTTACGGCGATTATATATTTTCTTACGGTCTCTTTTTACGTCGGAAATAAGACAAAACTTACAGAACGTGAAATTATGGTGCATTGATGGTAGAATAGAGGGGGGGGGGGGGGGGGGGTTGAAGAATAACTATTTTTCAACCAGGGAAAATCCATCAATGCACCGTAATTTTACGTTCCGTAAGTTTTGTCTTATTTCCGACGCAAAAAGGGACTGTAAGAAAATATATAATCGCCGTAAAAAATATTTTATGTTATGTAAAATTACAAACGTAAAAACATAGTCTAAAATACACATAAATTGCAAATTTTCTTATCTTATGACCTATATTTTTATTTTTCTTACGTCAAATTTTACGTAGTGAATCAATAGGAATGTAACTATTTGAATTCGAAACGTAATTTAATTATGAAATGATCGTAAGATTACCTCGGGTGAAGAATAACCTATTATGCACCCTGGGTGATGAATAGTAACACTATATATATATATATACCACTTGGGCTAATAGATTGAACCATCATAAAAAATCGCACGAGAGGGACGACGAAACCAGCACCGCCTGCATGCGGCCCAAAATGATGTATGTTGGAAGGGGTGATGTGTGTTTTCAATATCGAATATTGTACAATTTAGATGTGGTGTGTGATGAAGCTATGTACCTAGGGTAGGGGCACGGACCTGTCCAAAAGAGCCCTATCCAAGGACAACCCTAGAATAAGTCATCTTTCAATCGACTTGAAAGTATCTCACTCGACCAAGAAGCTATCACTCGACCATGAAGCCAACCACTCGACTGGCCAAGAGACCTAAAGTCACTCCGCAAGCAAACGGTCGGCTATTAAGTAGCCTTTATGGTCATTATAGCATTTTATTACCAGCGTTACCAGTAACGCCCCGCATTAATGTACATTGAACCCTTGGTAATGTGGGCTGGCCGGGGTCTTGGCGAACTCTATATAAGCCACCCCCACCTCGGTATCAAGGGTTCGCACCCCTGTTATTCACACACCTATAATCCAATCGACCGCCTCCGGGCACCGAGATGTAGGGCTGTTACTTCCTTCGCGAAGGGCCTGAACTCGTACATCTTTGTGTTCTTACAACTTCCCAATAGCTGAGATCTAGCCTCTCCATACACACCCCCCTACATCACTGTCAGAGTTAGAACCACGGCAGTTGGCGCCCACCGTGGGGCAGGAATCTTAGCGCTTAATTGGAGAAGTTGCGGTTCTTCCGATCCCTTTGATCATGGTTTCGTGCGGAGTTTTGGTGGAGGGCCGCGAGATCCGTCTCGGCGCGCTCACATTCATCGCAGACGACTCCGCTTGGCTTCAGGAGGCGCCACTCGACATCGACGCGCTCCCCGTCTACGGCGCGACGCATTTCCGCGCATGCGTTCGTGGCGTCCTCCTGCGTTAGCCGTCGACCCAGTATGGGTCGGCCCCCGTGTCGTCTCTCCGCTCTGTCTCTCACCGGCGCAAGCGCTCCGGTAGGTCGAGACTTCAGAGGTGGGTGAGGCATGCCGTGGCCCGCCAGTCGGCCGCCTCGCAAGTCGCGGCAATCGAGCCCGACGAATCCCTCTACGGCCTGTTCGACTGGCTCCATGGAGACCGCATCCAAGTGTGACAGCAGCGACCCAGCGGCCGAGGTCCTGGTGGTTGATGGAGCATATAGTCCTCCAGGTTTCCCTCGCGCTGAGGGAGGCGCGGGTGGGGGCGATCCGTCACATCCCCACGACGAGTATCTCCCCCAACCTCTCACGGCATTGCAGCGAGAAGAGCTTCGCCGCCGGAACATAGACGCACTCCACACTCCTATCGTCGGAGAAACCCCCAAGGCCCGGGCCTTGGAGGACGCGCGCTTGGCTAACTTGGCCGAGCGCACTCGACTGGAAAATCTCCAGCGAATGCTCGACGAGCAAGCGCGTCAGCGAGCTCCTGAGTCCAGTCGACGGCAGCTCTTCCCGCCAACGCAGGTATATCGAACCCCAGTCCAGAATTTGGCCGCCGCGGCCCGTATAGCAGAGTCAATTCAGCCCTCCCAGTCAGAGGCTGGCAGGGGCTTGTTGCAGATCAGAGCGCTGCTCCGGGCGGCGGGGAATCAAAATTCCGCTGTTTCTCAGTCGCGGAATAGGATCCACAGTCGATCCGTTGCAACAGATACAGTCCAGTCGGCTCACAGCCCGAGATCGCCCCCGAGGCGTGAGGGACGTGGAGACCGGCACGATCAGTACAGAAGAAATGAGCAGTATAATCACCGATTCAATCGTGAGGATCGACGTCGAGTGCCAACCCCTCCCCCGAGGAGTGGGTCATATGCACCTCGACAGCGAGATGACAGACGCCGTGTTGGGCAGAGGATTCCAGTCGACCCCAGGGACCCAGGCTTTGATGCGAGATCCATCCTCGTTCAGGGTCTGGTCGACCGGAACAGAGCTCATCGAGAAGGCCACGACAGAGATGCGCCTGCCAGCAGTAGAGTACGTGTTTCAGGGCCAGAGTGTTTCAGTCGAGCCATCAGGGCCACAGTGATACCCCCCAACTTCAGGTTGGCGACTGGAGTCAGCAAGTTCACCGATGAATCTAAGCCTGACACTTGGCTCGAAGATTACCGAGTGGCTGTACAGATTGGCGGTGGCAATGATGAGGTGGCCATGAAGCATTTACCTCTCATGTTAGAGGGCTCAGCCATGGCGTGGCTAAATCAGTTAGCGCCCAGCAGCATCTACACCTGGGAAGACCTCTCCCGAGTGTTTGTCACAACCTTTGAGGGAACATGCAAGTGGCCTGCAGGCCTTACAGAGTTGCGGTCCTGTGTACAGAAACCGAATGAAATGCTGAGGGATTACATCTAGAGGTGGATCAAATTGCATCACACGGTTGAGAATGTTCCAGACCATCAAGCAGTTTGCGCCTTCAAAGAAGGCGTTAAGTACAGGGAATTGAATCTAAAGTTCGGTCGAACTGGAGAGATGTCTCTGAATCGGATGATGGAGATTGCCACCAAATACGCCAATGGCGAGGATGAAGATCGCCTCCGGAGTGGCAAGCAAAAGGCAGTCGCCCAAGAAACCGGAGGAAACTCCAGTCGGAAACAGAAGCGGAAGGCCGAGCCAGCCGCCCTTGGGGAGGCCCTGGCCGTAACCCAGGGAAATTTCAAGGGAAAAGGCCAAGGGCACCTGGAAGCCCAAGAAAGTCAAGGATCAAGATGGAAATGATGTTTTGGATCTGCCATGTCACATCCACACCAAGAAAGATGAAGAGGGTAATTTTATTTTCGCAAAGCATACCACTCGACAGTGCCGGCTCCTGATCCAGCAGTTTCAGGGCAAGGAGCCCAAAGATAAGGAAAAAGAGCCAGACAGAGTTGAGGACAAGGATGATAGTGACGATGGATACCCCCAAGTCAATTCCACCTTGATGATTTTTGCTGATATCGAAAGCAAAAGTCGACTGAAAGTCATTAATCGTGAAGTGAATATGGTTGCTCCGGCAACACCCAGCTATCTGAAGTGGTCTCATACTGCCATAACATTCGACCAGTCTGATCACCCCACGCACATTGCCACCCCTGGGAGGCAAGCTTTGGTGGTCGACCCAGTTGTCGAAGGCACTCGACTGACCAAAGTCCTGATGGATGGAGGCAGTGGCCTGAACATACTGTATGCTGAGACATTAAAAGGGATGGGCATTCCGATGTCCAGGCTCAGTACCAGCAACATGAGCTTCTACGGAGTCATTCCCGGGAAGAAAGCCGAATCACTCGGCCAGATTGCTCTTGACATGGTTTTCGGTGATTCAAAGAATTACCGCAAGGAAAAGTTGACATTCGAGGTTGTGGACTTCCAAAGTGCTTATCATGCCATTTTGGGCTGGCCAGCTTATGCACGCTTCATGGCCCGACCATGTTATGTGTATCTCAAATTGAAGATGCCTGGTCCCAAAGGTGTGATCACTGTTACAGGCAATCGGAAGAAAGCAGAAGAGTGCTTTCAGAAAGGCTCAAAGATTGCTGACGCTTAGATGGCAGTAGTTGAGCTGCAAGAGTATCAGAAGACTGCAGATCCGAGTGAGTTGCTACGAGCTAAGAAGCCCGCTTCAGAGTCAGCTTTTCAGTCGGCCGGTGAAACAAAGGCAGTTCACATCCACCTGACCGACCCCGAGGCTGCCCCGACTCACATCTCAAAGACGCTCGACTCCAAATAGGAAGAAGCGCTCATCCGGTTCCTCCGTGAGAACTGGGACATCTTCGCATGGAAGCCTTCTGACATGCCTGGAATTCCCAGGGGCTGGCTGAGCACCGTCTACGAGTCGACCCAAAGTTCAAGCCTGTGAAAGAGCATCTTCGACGGTCCGCCGTCCAGAAGAGGAAAGCTATTGGCGAGGAGGTGGCTCGGCTCTTAGCAGCGGAGTTCATCCGAGAGATTTACCACTCCGAGTGGCTCACCAATGTTGTCATGGTCCCCAAGAAGGACAAGTCGCTTCGCATGTGCATCGACTTTAAACATATCAATCGGGCCTGCCCGAAAGATCATTTTCCTCTCCCCCGCATCGACCAAATAGTCGACTCGACCGCGGGGTGTGAGCGATTGTCTTTTTTAGATGCCTATTCTGGGTACCATCAGATCCGTCTGTATGGACCCGATGAGATCAAAACGGCTTTCATCACTCCATTCGGGTGCTTCTGTTATGTCACCATGCCCTTCGGCCTCAAGAACGCTGGAGCCACGTTCATGAGGATGATTCAGAAGTGGTTGCTCACTTAGATCAATCGGAACGTGGAAGCTTACATGGATGATATTGTGGTCAAGTCACGGAAAGGTTCCGACCTGCTGACTGACCTTGCTGAAACCTTTGCCAACCTCAGGGGGTATGATATCAAGCTTAATCCATCAAAGTGCACATTCGGAGTTTCGGGTGGAAAGTTACTCGCTTTTCTCGTTTCCGAACGAGGAATCGACGCCAATCCCGAGAAAATTGGCACCATACTCCGGATGAAGCGCCCCGTGCGTGTGCATGATGTCCAGAAGCTTACAGGTTGCTTGGACGCTCTAAGTCGATTCATTTCTCGTCTCGGTGAAAAGGCGTTGCCTCTTTACCGACTGATGAAAAAGTCTGACAAGTTCGAGTGGACTCCAGAAGCTGATGCAGCATTTGCGGACCTCAAAGCTCTGCTCTCCACCCAGCCGGTGCTCGCTGCCCCAATCAGTAAAGAGCCTTTGCTGATTTACATTGCAGCCACAGGACAAGTTGTCAGTACAATACTTACGGTCGAGCGGGAAGAAGAAGGAAAGACCTTCAGAGTTCAGCGCCCAGTATATTATGTGTCCGAAGTCTTGACACCTTCAAAGCATAGATATCCTCATTATCAGAAGCTTGTATACGGGATTTATATGACCACGAAGAAGGTTGCACACTACTTCTCTGACCACTCCATTACAGTCGTCAACGACGCCCCATTATCAGAGATTCTGCATAACAGAGATGCAACTGGTCGAGTGGCGAAGTGGGCGATTGAACTCCTTCCCCTAGATATCAAGTTTGAAGCAAAGAAGGCTATCAATTCCCAAGCAATTGCAGATTTCGTCGCCGAGTGGATCGAACAGCAGCTTCTGACTCAAGTTCACTCGGAGCACTGGACCATGTTCTTCGATGGATCTAAGATGCTGAATGGTTCCGGTGCTGGGGTAGTATTGGTCTCCCCCCGAGGAGATAAGCTCAGATATGTTCACCAGATTCACTTCGATTCCTCCAATAATGAAGCAGAATATGAAGCACTTCTGTACGGGTTGCGCATGGCCATTTCACTCGGCGTCCGTCGCCTCATGGTCTATGGCGACTCGGATTTGGTGGTTAATCAGGTGATGAAGGAGTGGGACGTCAGAAGTCCGGCAATGACTGGTTATTGCAATGCAGTGAGAAAGTTAGAAAAGAAATTTTCGAGGGGTTAGAGCTTCATCACATCCCCCGACTGAAAAATCAAGCAGCTGATGATCTGGCAAAGATAGGCTCCAAGAGGGAAGCCATTCCCAGCAATGTGTTTTTGGAGCACATCCGCTCGCCGTCAGTCCAGGAGGATCCTTTTACAGAAGAAGCCCCGTAACCGAAAAGTGCCATAGATCCGACTGAAGTCGAAATCCCTGCTGTGGTCGACTTAATCATGGAAGTCTTGGCGATCACTCCCGACTGGACGATACCGTACATCGCGTATATCCTAAGGAAAGAACTCCTAGAAGACGAAGAAGAGGCTCGACAGATCGTCCGCCGATCCAAAGACTTCACAGTCATAAGGGGACAGTTGTATAGAGAAAGCGCGACTGGAATCGGTCAGAAGTGCATAACACCAGAAGAGGGTCGGATAATCCTTGATGATATCCACTCGGGGACCTGTGGTCACCATGCGTCCTCTCGGACCATTGTGGCGAAAGCATACCGAGCGGGATTTTACTGGCCAAGAGCAAATGAGATGGCAAAAGAGATAGTCGACAAGTGTGGAGGGTGCCAGTTCTACTCCAACATGTCACATAAGCCTGCATCAGCCCTGAAGACCATTCCACTCGTCTGGCCCTTTGCTTTCTGGGGACTGGACATGGTTGGTCCACTGAGAACAGGCAGGAGCGGTTTCACTCATGTGCTTGTGGCAGTCGACAAGTTTACTAAGTGGATCGAAGCTAAGCCCATCAAGAATCTTGATGCTTGCACTGCTATCAGTTTCGTCAGAGGGCTAACATTCAGATATGGAGTCCCGCATAGCATCATCACTGACAATGGGTCAAACTTTGATTCAGACAAGTTCAGAGCTTTCTGCGCCTCTCAAGGCACACGAGTCGACTATGCATCGGTCGCACATCCCCAGTCGAATGGACAGGCAGAGAGGGCAAATGCTCTGATTCTCAAAGGACTAAGCCCCGATTGATGCGTGATCTCAAGCACGCGGTAGGTGCTTGGGTCGACGAACTTCCATCAGTTCTGTGGGGATTGAGGACCACCCCAAACCGGTCGACTGGAAGAACTCCATTCTTTCTGGTTTATGGAGCCGAGGCAGTTCTGCCGAGTGATCTTCTTCACAACGCACCCCGAGTCGAGCTTTATACCGAAGACGAAGCAGAACAAGCCCGGCAAGACGCAGTCGACCTCCTAGAAGAAGAGAGGGAGATGGCCATGATCAGATCGACCATTTATCAGCAGGACTTGCGTCAATTCCACGCCAGGAATGTAAAGAGTCGAGCCTTCCAAGAAGGAGATTTGGTCCTCCGAGTGGATCAGCAGAAACCACACAAGCTTGCCCCTACTTGGGAAGGCCCCTTCATCGTCACTAGAGTCCTCCACAATGGAGCGTATCACCTCTACAACGTTGATCGCCAGATCGACGAGCCTCGAGCTTGGAATGCGGAACTACTCCGCCCCTTTACACTTGAGTCCTTCCTTAGATGAGATGTAATAAGAAAAAATTTTGCAGTTCATTTTTATCAAAGGCAAGAGTGTTCCAATAATTGCTGTCACTTTTGTTTGCATACGAAACCCCCCAGTGGGTGACTTAGCCGCGAATCCGTTTCGCCTAAGTTTGAAAAATCCTACCGAGTGGAAAGCCAGACTTCCACTCGGAGGCTTAGCTGCAGCCCAGTGCTTGCCTAAGTGTTCAAAAATCCTACCGAGTGAGAGCAATCCTCCCACTCGGGGGCTTAGCTGCAGTCCAGTACTCGCCTAAGTTCTCCCACTTAGAGACTTAGCTGCAGTCAGGCACTCGCCTAAGTTTGAAAAAATCCTACCGAGTGAGAGCAATCCTCCCGCTCGGGGGCTTAGCTGCAGTCCAGTACTCGCCTAAGTTCTCCCACTTAGAGACTTAGCTGCAGTCAGGCACTCGCCTAAGTTTGAAAAAATCCTACCGAGTGGAGAGCAATCCTCCCACTCGGGGGCTTAGCTGCAGTCCAGTACTCGCCTAAGTTCTCCCACTTAGAGACTTAGCTGCAGTCAGGCACTCGCCTAAGTTTGAAAAAATACTACCGAGTGGAGAGCAATCCTCCCACTCGGGGGCTTAGCTGCAGTCCAGTACTTGCCTAAGTTCTCCCACTTAGAGACTTGGCTGCAGTCAGGCACTCGCCTAAGTTTGAAAAAAATCCTACCGAGTGGAGAGCAATCCTCCCACTCGGGGGCTTAGCTACAGTCCAGTACTCGCCTAAGTTCTCCCACTTAGAGACTTAGCTGCAGTCAGGCACTCGCCTAAGTTTGAAAACATCCTACCGAGTGGAGAGCAATCCTCCCACTCGGGGGGCTTAGCTGCAGCCCAGTGCTCGCCTAAGTGTTTAAAAAATCCTACCGAGTGGAGAGCAATCCTCCCACTCGGGGGCTTAGCTGCAGCCCAGTGCTCGCCTAAGTGTTTAAAAAATCCTACCGAGTGGAGAGCAATCCTCCCACTCGGGGGCTTAGCTGCAGCCCAGTGCTCACCTAAGTGTTTAAAAAATCCTACCGAGTGGAGAGCAATCCTCCCACTCGGGGGCTTAGCTGCAGCCCAGTGCTCACCTAAGTGTTTAAAAAATCCTACCGAGTGGAGAGCAATCCTCCCACTCGGGGGCTTAGCTGCAGTCCAGTACTCGCCTAAGTTCTCCCACTTAGAGACTTAGCTGCAGTCAGGCACTCGCCTAAGTTTGAAAAAAAATCCTACCGAGTGGAGAGCAATCCTCCCACTCGGGGGCTTAGCTGCATCCCAGTGCTCGCCTAAGTATTTAAAAAATCCTACCGAGTGGAGAGCAATCCTCCCACTCGGGGGGCTTAGCTGCAGCCCAGTGCTCGCGTAAGTGTTTAAAAAATCCTACCGAGTGGAGAGCCAGCCTCCCACTCGGGGGATTAGTTGCAGCCCTACGCTCGCCTAAGTGTTTAAAAATCCTACCGGGTGGAGAGCCAGACTCCCACTCGGGGGAGCTCAGCTGCAGCCTAGTGCTCACCTAAGTACGGGACACAACTCAATCCGCAAAAGAGTTACGCCACAAATACGAGGTTATTCCGAGTGAAGATCAAGTTCCGCTCGACAGATCAAACCGTGAAAATATCCAACGAAGAAATCAAGTTCGGATAAAACCTAAAGGTCCCAGACCTCAGATCAAAAGTACTCGAGCCCTCGGCTCGGCAGAGTTTAACGGTTACAAATCCACTCGGCATCCTGAGGCAAATTTAAAATGGAGCATGAAAGTTTTTCATTCCTCAGGAGGAGGACTGGAAGGGGCGACGAACTCGTCCAAGTCGATCCCGTCTGCAATACGGGTGGCAGCAGCGATGAAAGTCTCCATGAAGTCTTGAAAATTGTGGTTCCTGGTGTTGGCAACTTGGATGGCAGCCAGCTTCTCTTCTCGCGCCTCCTTGCAATGGACACGGACCAGAGACAGAGCGACATCAGCACCACATCTGGCAGCAGATTTTTTCCATTCCGCCACTCGACCTGGGACTTCGTTCAATCGAGTCATCAGAGACTCGAGGTCGTTCTGAAGCGTCGTCCTGGGCCAAAGTGACGTGTCGATCCGCGACATCGCGACCTTCAGTCGAGCAAGATAATCAACATCGCTGGTAACACGAGACTCCAGTCGGAGCACGTTCATGGCAGCCTCATCCTTCACGAGAGAATTGGCGGGGTCCAAGCCTGGCTCCACTCGACTGGTTTCCTCTTCGAAGTTCTGGCAGAATTTTGCAAACACGATTCAAGAGTCAGACAGTGGTTCTACACAGGCTTGGCAACTACAAGACAGTCAGGGCAGAGTAATTACCTTCGAGCATGACGAACAGCTTCTTGGCAAGTTCACCGAGATAAGCTTCTAGATCGTTCTTCTTCCCCACCAGATCGCCTGCCTTGTCGCGCAGAGCCGCGTTGTCATTCTTCAGTCGGGTGACCTCTTGATTGGCTACCCCAAGAGCAGTTTTTAGCCTGGAGTTCTCCTGCTCAAGAGCTTTGACCGAAGCCATTTTCTCTTCAGCAAGCTTCGTCCTGCTCAAGGCCTCCTTCTGTGCTTCTGCAAGATCTTGGTCCTTCTTCTTCAGAGCTTCCTCCAGTTTATCTGCGGCGCGTCGAGTGAAATCAACATCAAGAATGGACAAGGAAGAAAAATCACTCGTCAAGAATAGAGAACCCCACCAGCCATACTTTTTGCTTCTTCTTGCGCCTTCTTCAAGTTCTCTTGAGCAAGCTTCAAGTTTAGGTTGAGCTGGATCTGCTGGTTCTCCAACTCAGTATAGCGAGCTACAACTTCACAGGATTTCTGCGAAAAGAAAAATCAATGAACAGACATCCAAGATAAGTTGCTTCCGAGTGACTTAGAGACAATGATGGCGTTTCTAAGACTACAGCCGAATCAAAAACATTCGACAGTAGTCTCGGGGACTACACCCAGTGGGTGCACTCAGCGTGCCCCCACTGTAAAGAAAAAAAAGAGAGAAGAGAAAAAGTCGACTGCCTGCAGTCGACCGGATACAGTTCCATTCGACATGGCCTAACCAGACCGAGTGAAGAAATACGGCTACAACAACACAATATAAAGACTACAGTCGACTGCCAATAGTCCACCGTAGTCTCGGGGACTACACCCAGTGGGTGCACTTAGCGTGCCCCCACTCGTCCAAGAATTGGCAAACACACCCAGTGGGTGTACAGATATAAAGATCTTCGGAAAAAGGTTCTTCAAATAGCACATCGTAACAAGACCAAGAGATGAGTCGACTGACCTGGACGTTACTCTGAAGAGCCGAGCTCGCGTCATAAGCTGCTTGGCTGGCCTCCCGAGCCACCTTCACTTGCTCCATCATGATCCCCGCTTGGCGTATAGCCTCTCTTGCAGCAGCCGCTTGGTCCTCAGGGGCGGGGTACGCGGCAAAAAGCGAAGACGGATCCGCAGTCGACGTCGAGGGCCGCACACTCGTCAGAGGAACGGCGAAAGTCACAGAAGCCCGAGTGGTGTCGCCACCATCCCGAGCTACGGCCTCAGACGCCGGAGCAGATTGGGGGGCCTTGTCAGCCGACGCTCTCCTATTCCTCCTCACTCTCAGCGGTTCGTTGTCATCGTCATCCGGGAGGTCGATAACATGAGGAGGAGCTAGAAGGAAAACATTCAATCGACCAGAGTTGCCATAAATGTTCAGTCGACTCAAAACTGAACGTCAGTGATCGTACCAGGGTTGGAGGTGACAGCATCCTCCATCTCTTGGTCGTCGTCCTTGGCGGAGACCTTAGAAGTAGCAGCGCTGCAAGCCTCAAAGTCAGTCGGCTGGCTCAATGAATCGACCAAGGACCCCTCCACGGTCAACAAAGGAAAGCAAGTTTTGTTATTACCCGGAAATGGTAGGGACAACCATCTTCATCTTGGGCAGAGCCTTGGGCGGCTTGGACGGCGTCGTGCGTGGGTGCTTGGGAGCCTTCCCAGTCGGCGTCGGAGAAGAGGTCCGAGGGCGTTTCGACGACTGCCCAACAGAAGCAGTCGCCTTGCCACGTTCCCACGCTGGATCGTGCGTGAGTTTGGATCGCCTCTCCGGGTGGGGGGGGGTTCAGCCTCCTCCTCCTCCTCTTCGCTGGAGTCGACGTTGTCGCCCCCCTCTCCTTCACCGTCGGACTCCCACTCGCCTTGATCGTCCCCGCTCTCGCCTCCGCTCGCCTCCCCTTCCTCAGTTAGCTCCTGTGCCCCGTTGGGCGTCGAGTACATCTCGGTGGTCACCTAGAAAACAACAAGACAAAAGTCAATCGACCAGCTTAAAGAAGACCAATGAAGAAGATAAGATCTCGGTCGGAAGCATAAAGACTAACCTGATCCACGTCGTATGAGTTGTCGAGTGGAATTACCCTCCTGGCTCCTCGGGGGTTGTCTTTGTTCCTCGTGATGCTCGATAGCCACCCCTCCAGCATCTCGTCAGTGACCTCCTCCGGGTGGATCCGAGTGGTGTCGTCGAGACCCGAGTACAGCCACATCGGATGGTCACAAGCCTGGAGGGGTTGGATGCGCCTTCGGAGGAAGACCTCCAGCAGGTCCATACCAGTCACGCCCTCGCGGACGAGCTCAACCACTCGACCAGCCAGCACTTTGACTTGGGCCTTTTCTTCTGGCGTCACTTTCAGAGAAGTGGGTTTTTCAGCTCGGTCAAGAGAGAAAGGGGGAAGACCAGTCGACTGTCCTGGGGTTGCCTGGTCTCGACAGTAAAACCAGGTCGACTACCAACCACGGACCGACTCTGGGAAAGTGATAGTAGGAAAACAACTCTTTCCCCTCATCTGGATCGCCAGGCCCCCACACAGCTGGACCACCTGCGTCCTCTCGTCACTCGACTTGGCCTTCTTAACCGACTGAGAGCGGCAAGTAAAGATATGCTTGAAGAGTCCCCAATGGGGGCGGCAACCCAAGAAACCCTCACACATGGAAATGAAAGCAGCAAGGTATACGATGGAGTTTGGAGTGAAGTGGTGGAGCTGCGCTCCGAAGAAGTTCAAGAAGCTCCGGAAAAAAGGATGCGGCGGCAGAGAAAACCCACGGTCGATATGGGTGGCCAGGAGCACGCACTCACCGTCGTGGGGCTGCGGCTCGATCTCTCTCCCCGGGAGAAGTGCAGCTTCGTGGGGAATGACTCCCCCCTCGACCATGTCATCGAGATCCTCTTGCCGGATCACCGACGGCATCCAATCCCCTTGGATCCAGCCCCGGGGCAGAGCAGACCTTGAGGAGGATCCGCCCCGAGCAGATCTCTTCCCTTTCCCCTGCGCCGCCGCCTTCTTCGCGCGCTCGAGAGCAGAGGTCTTGTCCTTCACCATCATCGCCGGCAAGTCTCGCACGGGCCTGTGGCGCTAGGGGGAGAGCAGAGGTGGCGGAGGAACTTGCGAAGGCAGAGAGGAAGAAGAAAGCGCACTGGTTAGAAACCCCGAGTCGGCGATTTATAAGAGGTCGCTCCCGAGTGGCTGACTGGTAGGCCCAGGCGATCCAGCCAAATCCCACAGCAGACATGCGCACGGTACGTGGCGAAAAAGGTGGCACGAAAATCGAGGAGCTTCCGCTTTATCGCTTCCGATTACTGCGGCCGCTCCCGTCCCGCGCGCTTCCCAAAATCCAAATCCCGCGATATCCGCAGGCTGCAGAACAACTTGCCAAAAATAGAAGACCCCGCTCGCGCCGGCACTCGGTATGTCATAGGTAAAGAAATTCACTCGATGAAAGGCCTGGAATGGTTCAAGGCGACTGAAAGAGGTTGATGACGTCATCCGTGACGGTCGACCCAAAACGAGGCACTCAGGTAACCCAAAGAACCAGTCGGGAAAAATCACCAACTCTTTCCCCACTCTAACCTCGATCCATTCGGGGGCTAATGATGAAGCTATGTACCTAGGGTAGGGGCACGGACCTGTCCAAAAGAGCCCTACCCAAGGACATCCCTAGAAGAAGTCATCTTTCAATCGACTTGAAAGTATCTCACTCGACCAAGAAGCTATCACTCGACCATGAAGCCAACCACTCGACTGGCCAAGAGACCTAAAGTCACTCCGCAGGAAAACGGTCGGCTATTAAGTAGCCTTTATGATCATTATAGCATTTTATTACCAGCATTACCAGTAACGCCCCGCATTAATGTACATTGAACCCTTGGTAATGTGGGCTGGCCGGGGTCTTGGCGAACTCTATATAAGCCACCCCCACCTCGGTATCAAGGTTTCGCACCCCTGTTATTCACACGCCTATAATCCAATGGACCGCCTCCGGGCACCGAGACGTAGGGCTGTTACTTCCTCCGCGAAGGGCCTGGACTCGTACATCTTTGTGTGCTTACAACTTCCTAATAGCTGAGATCTAGCCTCTCCATACACACCCCCCTACATCACCATCAGAGTTATAACCACGACAGTGTGTGCCTCTCGATACAGACAACAACCATGAAAGCCAGGTAGTTAAGGACCAGATACACAGGGTACGGTGTCGGTCGAGCCCAACAATCCGAGTGTGTGGAAGGAAATCCTAACAACGCATGAGCTCGAGCTTTGGTTGAATGACATGTGACGGTGACTGTCCCTAACACTAACTAGGAGGAATCCATTCATGGCCAACACATACCCCTCGTTATTGGTCAAAGGGATGATATATATATATAACACCATTCTGATCACGGGATCAGAATAATATTCTGATCACAACATGAACTTCCCGAATAACGCGCCTGACCTTTCCTGTGTGCTAGGTTGAACTTCAGCTAAAAGGTATTCAAGTGGGGCTTGCTATATACCGTTGGAAAGCTATGGACACCAGTATCATGACGCAAGTTAAATTTTTTGACAAAATGTAAGCGGTTTAAGAGCAGTTTTGAAAACCGTTTTTTCTTCGTACAAAAAACGTGAATCGTATTTTCTATCACATTTTAAACCATTTATCGGAATGAGGCAAATGATATGGCGTTCGAAAGCTGCTGCAAATCTGCTCCTTCCACATCTTGAAAGTTTTCTCTAATTCCCTACGGTTAAAGAGTAATTCGGAAAATCATAGAATTTCGCAAACGGAACACCCGAATTCATATTTTCGATGCCATTTCTAAACTTCTAATCCAATTGAGGCAAATAATATGGCGTTGGAAAGCTTATGAAAATGTGCTACTTTTGCATGTTAAAAGTTTTTTTTAATTTTGAACGTTTTAAAAGTAATTTAAAAAATGGTATAAGTTCCACCGAGTTCATATTTTTGAGCTAATTTTTTAACCGTATGTCCAAATGCAGCAAATGATATGGCGTTGGAAAACTTGAACAAATGCGAAACTTTTTTGTATATATTTTTTCTCCTAATTCATTATGGTTTTATGTCAGTTTTGGAAATGGTTAAAATGTATTTTTGCCGTAATTTCTACAAACTTTATCGGAATGAGGCAAATAATATACTGCTGAAAAGCTAAGGAAAATGCAAAGCTTTTTCATGTTGATGGTTTTCTGTGATTCCTAGCTGTTTTTAAGTAATTTCAAAAACAGAGAGATCATGTGTTCTGCCTTTATCGCGAAACAGATTCTTCGAAAATGCACCACGTGAAGAACCTGAACTTCTCGGCACGTGTACCTAAACTTCACTCTGTTTTTCATGTGATTTTTTTGCTCGTAGGTCTCCATCCACTGCTCGTAACTCTCCATCCACTCACCGGAATTGAGCAAGTGATATACCAGTGGAAAGCTGCTGTAAGCACATAACTTTCCCGTGTTGATCGTTTTTTCATACTCGCGACGATTTTAAAAGTTTTTCATCTGAAATTCATTCAGTGTAGTATTCGAACTTCCTGCCGGTTTCACGTTGAACTTCTGTGACGTATTTTCGTTTGTAATTTTCTAATCAATTCGTCAGTGTTACACAAATGATATTCCTTTTGTACAAACCTCTCTCACAATAATTTTTTAACTTTCTCTGACCGATGACTTGAACTTACACAAATGATATTCCTGTCATTTTGAAGTAAATTAGAAAATGACGAGATAATGATTTCTGCCTTCATCGCGAATGGAAATGCACTATGTGAAGTAGTTGAACTTCTCGGGCATGTCTGTTTGAACTTCACTCTGTTTTTGACGTGCTGGTTTTTTCTCGTAACTTCCAAACCACTTACCGAAATTGAGCAAATGATATACCGATGGAAAGCTGCTGAAAACATGCAACTTTTCCGTGTTGATCAGTTTTTCATACTCGCGATGGTCCAAATATTTTTTTGAATGCGTAAAAATGTGTTTTTAACTTTATACATAAAACTTTTAAACCATTCATCGAAATAAAACATATAATATACCGTTGGAAAGCTTATGAATAGCAGCAAGTTTCTGATGTAGATAGACGATACAATTTTTTGTCGTTTGAGAGCAGTTTTAAAAATGGCAAAAACATCATTTTTGCCTGTTTTTTACATATAATTGAAGGTCACACATCTCGCACTAGAGATCTTGAACATCACCTGGAGGAGCACATGAACTTCTTGAAGGTCACATGTCTGTTTTTTACATACATTTTTTTGTCGTTTGAGAGCAGTTTTAATCTTTTTGTTTTCTATTCTTATATTATTATCTGAAACGCATGTCGTGTACTAGTTGAACTTCCCATTGTTTTCACCTTGAACTTTTGTCACGTATTTTTTTCAACCTCTCTCACAAGAATTTTTGAACTTTTTGGACCGAGCACTTGAACTTCTAGCAAAAAGAGTTTTTAGCCTACGCTTTTTCATACTTTTTTCATACAAAATGGACATCGTGTAGTACGTGAACTTCTGGAAGTTATTGTTGGGGAACGTAGTAATTTCAAAAAATTTCCTACGCACACGCAAGATCATGGTGATGCATAGCAACGAGAGGGGAGAGTGATGTCTACGTACCCTCGTAGACCGAAAGCGGAAGCGTTAGCACAACGCGGTTGATGTAGTCATACGTCTTCACGATCCGACTGATCCAAGTACCGAACGCACGGCACCTCCGAGTTCAGCACACGTTCAGCTCGATGACGTCCCGCGAACTCCGATCCAACAGAGTTTCACAGGAGAGTTCCTTCAGCACGATGGCGTGATGACGGTGATGATGTTGCTATCGACGCAGGGCTTCGCCTAAGCACCGCTACGATATGACCGAGGTGGAATATGGTGGAGGGGGGCACCGCACACGGCTGGGAGAGATCAACTGATCAACTTGTGTGTCTAGATGTGCCCCCCTGCCCCTGTATATAAAGGAGCAAGGGGGGAGGCCGGCCGGCCCTCTATGGGCGTGCCAGGAGGAGGAGTCCTCCTCCTAGTAGGAGTAGGACTCCCCTTTCCTACTCCTACTACGAGGAGGAAAGGAAGGAGGAGAAGGAGAAGGAGAAGGAAGGAGAAGGAGGAAAAGGAGGAAAGGGGGGCCGGCCCCTAGTCCAATTCGGTTTGGGCTAGGGGGGCCGCGTGCCCTGCCTCCTCTCTTCCACCACTTGGCCCATGAGGCCCATTACTTCTTCCTCGTATTCTTGTAACTCCCCGGTACCCCCAAAAATACCCGAATCACTCGGAACCTTTCCGATGTCCGAATATAGTCGTCCAATATATCGATCTTTATGTGTCGACCATTTCGAGACTCCTCTTCATGTCCCCGATCTCATCCAGGACTCCGAACTACCTTCAGTACATCAAATCACATAAACTCATAATACAATCGTCACCGAAACTTTAAGCGTGCGGACCCTACGGGTTTGAGAACTATGTAGACATGACCGAGACATGTCTCCGGTCAATAACCAATAGCGGAACCTGGATGCTCATATTGGCTCCCACATATTCTACAAAGATCTTTATCGGTCAGACCGCATAACAACATGCGTTGTTCCCTTTGTCATCGGTATGTTACTTGCCCGAGATTCGATCGTCGGTATCTCAATACCTAGTTCAATCTCATTACCGGCAAGTCTCTTTACTTGTTCCGTAATACATCATCCCGCAACTAACTCATTAGTTGCAATGCTTTCAAGGCTTAAGTGATGTGCATTACCGAGAGGGCCCAGAGATACCTCTCCGACAATCGAAGTGACAAATCCTAATCTCGAAATACGCCAACCCAACAAGTACCTTCGGAGACACCTGTAGAGCACCTTTATATCACCCAGTTACATTGTGACGTTTGGTGGCACACAAAGTGTTCCTCCGGTAAACGGGAGTTGCATAATCTCATAGTCATAGGAACATGTATAAGTTATGAAGAAAGCAATAGCAACAAACTAAACGATCAAGTGCTAAGCTAACGGAATGGGTCAAGTCAATCACATCATTCTCCTAATGATGTGATCCCGTTAATCAAATGAAAACTCATGTCTATGGTTAGGAAATATAACCATCTTCGATCAACGAGCTAGCCAAGTAGAGGCATACTAGTGACACTCTGTTTGTCTATGTATTCACACATGTATTATGTTTCCGGTTAATACAATCCTAGCATGAATAATAAACATTTATCATGATATAAGGAAATAAATAATAACTTCATTATTGCCTCTAGGGCATATTTCCTTGAGTCTCCCACTTGCACTAGAGTCAATAATCTAGTTCACATCGCCATGTGATTTAATACCAATAGTTCACATCACCATGTGATTAACACCCATTGTTCACATCGACATGTGACCAACACCCAAAGGGTTTACTAGAGTCAATAATCTAGTTCACATCGCTATGTGATTAACACCCAAAGAGTACTAAGATGTGATCATGTTTTGCTTGTGAGAGAAGTTTAGTCAATGGGCCTGCCACATTCAGATCCGTAAGTATTTTGCAAATTTCTATGTCAACAATGCTCTGCACAGAGCTAATCTAGCTAATTGCTCCCACTTTCAATATGTATCCAGATTGAGACTTTGAGTTATCTGGATTAGTGTCAAAACTTGCATCGACGTAACCCTTTACAACGAACCTTTTGTCACCTCCATAATCGAGAAACATATCCTTATTCCACTAAGGATAATTTTAACCAATGTCCAGTGATCTACTCCTAGATCACTATTGTACTCCATTGCCAAACTCAGGGCAGGGTATGCAATAGGTCTGGTACACAGCATGGCATACTTTATAGAACCTATGGCTGAGGCATAGGGAATGACTTTCATTCTCTCTATCTTCTTCCGTGGTCGGGTTTTGAGTCTTACTCAACTTCACACCTTGTAACACTAGCAAGAACTCCTTCTTTGACTGTTCCATTTTGAACTACTTCAAAATCTTGTCAAGGTATGTACTCATTGAAAAACTTATCAAGCGTCTTGATCTATCTCTATAGATCTTGATGCTCAATATGTAAGCAGCTTCACCAAGGTCTTTCTTTGAAAAACTCCTTTCGAACACTCCTTTATGCTTTGCAGAATAATTCTACATTATCTTCGATCAACAATATGTCATTCACATATACTTATCAGAAATGCTGTAGTGCTCTCACTCACTTTCTTGTAAATACAGGCTTCACCGCAAGTCTGTATAAAACTATATGCTTTGATCAACTTATCAAAGCGTATATTCCGACTTCGAGATGCTTGCACCAGTCCATAGATGGATCGCTGGAGCTTGCATATTTTGTTAGTACCTTTAGGATTGACAAAACCTTCTGGTTGCATCATATACAACTCTTCTTTAATAAATCCATTAAGGAATGCAGTTTTGTTTATCCATTTGCCAGATTTTATAAAATGCGGCAATTGCTAACATGATTCGGACAGACTTAAGCATAGATACGAGTGAGAAACTCTCATCGTAGTCAACACCTTGAACTTGTCGAAAACCTTTTGCGACAATTCTAGCTTTGTAGATAGTAACACTACTATCAGCGTTCGTCTTCCTCTTGAAGATCCATTTAATCTCAATGGCTCACCGATCTTTGGGCAAGTCAATCAAAGTCCATACTTTGTTCTTATACATGGATCTCATCTCAGATTTCATGGCCTCAAGCCATTTTGTGGAATCTGGGCTCATCATTGCTTCCTCATAGTTCGTAGGTTCGTCATGGTCAAGTAACATGACCTCCAAAACAGGATTACCGTACCACTCTGGTGCGGATCTCACTCTGCTTTACCTACGAGGTTCGGTAGTAACTTGATCTGAAGTTACATGATCATCATCATTAGCTTCCTCACTAATTGGTGTAGTAGTCACAGGAATAGATTTCTGTGATAAACTACTTTCCAATAAGGGAGCAGGTACAGTTACCTCATCAAGGTCTACTTTCCTCCCACTCACTTCTTTCGAGAGAAACTCCTTCTCTAGAAAGGATCCATTCTCAGCAACGAATATCTTGCCTTCGGATCTGTGATAGAAGGTGTACCCAACATTTTCTTTTGGGTATCCTATGAAGACACACTTCTCCGATTTGGGTTTGAGCTTATCAGGTTGAAACTTTTTCACATAAGCATTGCAACCTCAAACTTTAAGAAACGACAGCTTAGGTTTCTTGCCAAACCACAGTTCATACGATGTCGTCTCAACGGATTTAGATGGTGCCCTTTTTAATGTGAATGCAGCTGTCTCTAATGCATAACCCCAAAACAATATTGGTAAATCGGTAACAGACATCCTAGATTGCACCATATCTAATAAAGTACGGTTACGACGTTCGGACACACCATTACACTGTGGTGTTCCAGGTGGTGTGAGTAGTGAAACTATTTCACATTGTTTTAATTAAAGGCCAAACTCGTAACTCAAATATTTTACTTCTACGATCATATTGTAGATACTTTTATTTTTGTTACGATGATTCTCCGCTTCACTCTGAAATTCTTTAAACTTTTCAAATGTTTCAGATTTGTGTTTCATCAAGTAGATATACTCATATCTGCTCAAATCATCTGTGAAGATCAGAAAATAATGATACCTGCCGCGAGACTCAATATTCATCGGACCACATACATCAGTATGTACAATTTCCAACAAATCTGTTGCTCGCTCCATTGTTCCGGAGAACGGAGTCTTAGTCATCTTGCCCATGAGGCATGGTTCACAAGCATCAACTGATTCATAATCAAGTGATTCCAAAAGCCCATCAGCATGGATTTTCTTCATGCGCTTTACACCAATATAACCTAACCGACAGTGCCACAAATAAGTTGCACTATCATTATTAACTTTGCATCTTTTGGCTTCAATATTATAAAAATGTGTATCACCACAATCGAGATCCAACAAACCATTTTCATTGGGTGTATGACCATAGAAGGTTTTATTCATGTAAACAGAACAACAATTATTCTCTAACTTACATGAATAACCGTATTGCAATAAACATGATCAAATCATATTCATGCTCAACGCAAACACCAAATAACATTTATTTTAGGTTTAACACTAACCCCGAAAGTATAGGGAGTGTGCGATGATGATCATATCAATCTTGGAACCATTTCCAATACACATCGTCACTTCACCCTTAACTAGTCTATGTTCATTCCGCAACTCCCGTTTCGAGTTACTATTCTTAGCAACTGAACTAGTATCAAATACTAAGGGGTTGCTATAAACACTAGTAAAGTACACATCAATAACATGTATATCAAATATACCTATGTTCACTTTGCCATCCTTCTTATCCGCCAATTACTTGGGGTAGTTCCGCTTCCAATGACCAGTCACTTTGCAGTAGAAGCACTCAGTTTCAGGCTTAGGTCCAGACTTGGGTTTTTTTCACTTGAGCAACAACTTGTTTGCCGTTCTTCTTGAAGTTCCCCTTTCTTCCCTTTGCCCCTTTACTTGAAACTAGTGGTTTTGTTTACCATCAACACTTGATGCTTTTCTTGATTTCTACCTTCGTCGATTTCAGCATCACGAAGAGCTTGGGAATCGTTTCCGTTATCCCTTGCATATTATAGTTCATCACGAAGTTCTACTAACTTGGTGATGGTGACTAGAGAATTATGTCAATCACTATTTTATCTGGAAGATTAACTCCCACTTGATTCAAGCGATTGTAGTACCCAGACAATCTGAGCACATGCTCACTGATTGAGCTATTCTCCTCCATCTTTTAGCTATAGAACTTGTTGGAGACTTCATATCTCTCAACTCGGCTATTTGCTTGAAATATTAACTTCAACTCCTGGAACATCTCATATGGTCCATGACATTCAAAACGTCTTTGAAGTCCCAATTCTAAGCCATTTAAGCATGGTGCACTAAACTATCAAGTAGTCATCATATTGAGCTAGCCAAACGTTCATAACATCTGCATCTGCTCCTGCAATAGGTTTGTCACCTAGCGGTGCATCAAGGACATAATTCTTCTATGCAGCAATGAGGATAAAACTCAGATCACGGATCCAATCCGCATCATTTCTACTAACACCTTTCAACTTAGTTTTCTCTAGGAACATATCAAAAATAAAACAGGGGAGCTAAATGCGAGCTATTGATATACAACATAGATATGCTAATACTACCAGGACTAAGTTCATGATAAATTTAAGTTCAATTAATCATATTACTTAAGAACTCCCACTTAGAAAGACATCCCTCTAATCTTCTAAGTGATCACGTGATCCAAATCAACTAAACCATAACCGATCATCACATGAAATGGAGTAGTTTTCAATGGTGAACACCACTATGTTGATCATATCTACCATATGATTCACGCTCGACCTTTCGGTCTCAGTGTTCCGAGGCCATATCTGCATATGCTAGGCTCGTCAAGTTTAACCTGAGTATTCTGCGTGTGCAAAACTGGCTTGCACCCGTTGTAGATGGACGTAGAGCTTATCACACCCGATCATCACGTGGTGTCTGGGCACGACGAACTTTGGCAACGGTGCATACTCAG
Source organism: Triticum monococcum (assembly GCA_034509565.1). Taxonomy (NCBI): domain Eukaryota; kingdom Viridiplantae; phylum Streptophyta; class Magnoliopsida; order Poales; family Poaceae; genus Triticum; species Triticum monococcum. The sequence continues at coordinate 181,195,839 of CM067843.1, read as the reverse complement.
GGAGAACACTTTTTATCTTGAAATTTAGTGAGAGATCATCTTATAATGCTACCATCAATCAAAGCAAGATAAGATGCATAAAATATAAATATCACATGCAATCAAAATATGTGACATGATATGGCCATCATCATCTTGTGCCTTTGATCTCCATCTCCAAAGCATCATCATGATTTCTATCGTCACCGGCATGACACCATGATCTCTATCATCTTGATCTATATCAATGTGTCGTCACATGGTCGTCTCGCCAACTATTGCTCTTGCAACTATTGCTATCGCATAGCGATAAAGTAAAGCAATTATTTGGCGCTTGCATCTTATGCAATAAAGAGACAACCATAAGGCTTCTGCCAGTTGCCGATAACTTCAACAAAACATGATCATCTTATACAACAACTTATATCTCATCACGTCTTGACCATATCACATCACAACATGCCCTGCAAAAACAAGTTAGACGTCCTCTACTTTGTTGTTGCAAGTTTTACGTGGCTGCTACGGGCTTAGCAAGAACCGTTCTTACCTACGCATCAAAACCACAACGATAGTTTGTCAAGTTGGTGCTATTTTAACCTTCTCAAGGACCGGGTGTAGCCACACTCAGTTCAACTAAAGTTAGAGAAACTGACACCCGCTAGTCACCTGTGTGCATAGCACGGCGGTAAAACCAGTCTCGCGTAAGCGTACGCGTAATGTCGGTCCGGGCCGCTTCATCCAACAATACCGCCAAACCAAAGTGTGACATGCTGGTAAGCAGTATGACTTATATCGCCCACAACTCACTTGTGTTCTACTCGTGCATATTACATCAACGCATAAAACCTGGCTCGGATGCCACTGTTGGGGAACGTAGTAATTTCAAAAAAAATTCCTACGCACACGCAAGATCATGGTGATGCATAGCAATGAGAGGGGAGAGTGATGTCTACGTACCCTCGTAGACCGAAAGCAGAAGCGTTAGCACAACGCGGTTGATGTAGTCGTACGTCTTCATGATCCGACCGATCCAAGTACCGAACGCACGGCACCTCCGAGTTCAGCACACGTTCAGCTCGATGACGTCCCGCGAACTCCGATCCAGCAGAGTTTCACGAGAGAGTTCCGTCAGCACGACGGCGTGATGACGGTGATGGTGTTGCTACCGACGCAGGGCTTCGCCTAAGCACCGCTACGATATGACCGAGGTGGAATATGGTGGAGGGGGCACCGCACACGGCTGGGAGAGATCAACTGATCAATTTGTGTGTCTAGAGGTGCCCCCTGCCCTTGTATATAAAGGAGCCAGGGGGGAGGCCGGCTGGCCCTCTATGGGCGCGCCAGGAGGAGTCCTCCTCCTAGTAGGAGTAGGACTCCCCTTTCCTACTCCTACTACGAGGAGGAAAGGAAGGAGGAGAAGGAGAAGGAAGGAGAAGGAGGAAAAGGTGGAAAGGGGGGCCGGCCCCCTAGTCCAATTCGGTTTGGGCTAGGGGGGGGCGCGTGCCCTGCCACCTCTCTTCCACCACTTGGCCCATGAGGCCCATTACTTCTTCCTCGTATTCTCGTAACTCCCCGATACCCCCGAAAATACCCGAATCACTCGGAACCTTTCCGATGTCCGAATATAGTCGTCCAATATATCGATCTTTACGTCTCGACCATTTTGAGACTCCTCGTCATGTCCCCGGTCTCATCCGGGTGACCGAACTACCTTCGGTACATCAAATCACATAAACTCATAATACAATCGTCACCGAAACTTTAAGCGTGCGGACCCTACGGGTTCGAGAACTATGTAGACATGACCGAGACATGTCTCTGGTCAATAACCAATAGCGGAACCTGGATGCTCATATTGGCTCCCACATATTCTAGGAAGATCTTTATCGGTCAGACCGCATAACAACATACGTTGTTCCCTTTGTCATCGGTATGTTACTTGCCCGAGATTCGATCGTCGGTATCTCAATACCTAGTTCAATCTCATTACCGGCAAGTCTATTTACTCATTCCATAATACATCATCCTGCAGCTAACTCATTAGTTGTAATGCTTGCAAGGCTTAAGTGATGTGCATTACCGAGAGGGCGCAGAGATACCTCTCCGACAATCGGAGTGACAAATCCTAATCTCGAAATATGCCAACCCAACAAGTACCTTCGGAGACACCTGTAGAGCACCTTTATAATCACCCAGTTACGTTGTGACGTTTAGTGGCACACAAAGTGTTCCTTCGGTAAACGGGAGTTGCATAATCTCATAGTCATAGGAACATGTATAAGTTATGAAGAAAGCAATAGCAACAAACTAAACGATCAAGTGCTAAGCTAACGGAATGGGTCAAGTCAATCACATCATTCTCCTAATGATGTGATCCCGTTAATCAAATGAAAACTCATGTCTATGGTTAGGAAACATAACCATCTTCGATCAACGAGCTAGCCAAGTAGAGGCATACTAGTGACACTCTGTTTGTCTATGTATTCACACATGTATTATGTTTCTGGTTAATACAATTCTAGCATGAATAATAAACATTTATCATGATATAAGGAAATAAATAATAACTTTATTATTGCCTCTAGGGCATATTTCCTTCAGTTATCAATCTGAAGTTCTCTCGGTTATGTGAAAATATTTGAGTTTTTTATAGACATTGAACCGTTCTACCCCTTCTATTTGGACTTCATTGTGTATTTTTAGAAACGTGAAAAATGGAGGTTTTTTTAGAAACATCGAACTTCATTGTTATTTAAAATTAAACCTATTGGCTTTATTCTTTAGTAACTAGAAAAATCCATTTTTTTCAAATAAATGTCAAACTGCTTGGATTTTTACAATTGAACTTCATGGTTTTATTCTCTAATAACATGAAAACCTAAGTTTTTTTGTATACGTTAAACAACTCCCTTTTTCGAAATTGCACTTCTTGGTTTTAATCTTTTAGCATTGGGGAAAATCTGAGTTTTTATAAACTACTTCCTATTTTTTTAAAAAATTGGACTTCTTGGTGTTATTCATTAGTAACGGGAAAAGTCCTAGTTATGTTTAGAAATAGTGAAAATCATTTTTAATGAATTTTGAACTTCTATTTTTTTGAACTTCTTATTTTTTATTCTTTAATATAAAGAAAAGTATGAATTTTATACAAACGTCGAACTACTCCTTTTTTAATTTGGACTTCTTAGGTCTTTTTCAATTAGTTATTTTAACATAGAGCACCTCATATTTATTTTTTAGACATCACAACAAACAAAAAGTCGCAACTGCAAAAAAAATTCAGTTTGGTTACATGTGATTTTGTTGATCACTATAGTTTCAAAAAACATAGGCACACACGGGAGAGATTATTATGTGTGCATAAGATAACAATACACAAATTCTCTAAGTAGTAATACAAGAACTCTCACGGAAGTGATACACGAACTTCTTTTTGTACATTTTTCCTTGTATTATTCCCTAGAGAGTACGATGCCCGTCCTTCGGTTAACATACCTGACCTTCCCGAACACAACATTTTGACCTTTGCATAAACAAAAAATTTAAAAGTCAATTTTTTTCACAATAATACAAATTTTTTATATATCTATTTTCGGGAGATGATATCTTCATTCACTTTTTGCTGTTGCCACTTAAGAACACAACGAACAGAGAGTAGGATGGGAGAGATGGAGCTCGGGACTTTGTGTTCTACCTGAACTTGTTTTTTGTCCTATCTGAACTTCTAAAGATTTTTTGAACTCGTTTGATGTTCCTGACAAATGTCGTTCTGTTTATGTTTTTATGAGACCGGGCTGCAGAACATACGCCCATAACAAGCACAAAATGCGTTCAGTTCTTTTGTCCGGTTACACACACGAACACCTGAAGAGCAAGATTACAAAAAACAGAAAATAAAGTCCATGCATTTTTTCTTTTCTATTCAGGATTTACACACACAACTTCTTGGTTTTTCATTAGTAACGAAAAAATTGAGTGTTTATTATAAATATTGAACTGCTCCGTTTTATGAAACTGAGCTTCCTCGTTTATTATTTAATAGTGAGGAAAATCTGGGGTTTTCATATACATTGAACTTTTTTATTTTTTAAAATTGAACTTCTTGGTTTTTTCAATTTGGACTTCTTGGTGTGTTATTCTTGTGTAGCGGAGAAAGATCCTAGTTTTGTAATAAGCATCATACCACTCAATTTTAAATTCAGTTTTGTAGAAAACATCGCGCATAGTTGAATTGCAACTCAAATTTTTATTTTAGAACTTTTGCATATTTTAGTAGTAGTTCATGGGCTTTATTTTATTTCGATAAGTAGATCTTTTTTTTTACTTTTTCTGCCTTGAATTTAATATTTGAACTTTGGGTGTCCCTTATTTTTACGTAATGAACGAGCAAAAGATCTCTAGAGTTCACTTGTTTTGCAAACAAGCAGACTACATAAATCACAAAAGTTGTCTACTTTTATAGTTGGAAATATATCAAGCAGAGATGAAAATTTATGTTCAGAGGGAAGCAAATGTCCCTTAGTATTTGTTCCAGACAAAATAATTTTCCTTTTATTTTGGAGCATAAACACAAGCAGCTTTAGAGAGCATACTTTTTTGTTCTTACTGGATAAGAATTTTGAACTTCTGCAATTGGCGTATTTTAAAACCCAAGGAGATTTTGCCCCTGCCCTACATCCCACAACATAAATCCACCACATGAGTTGCTCGTTGTCAGCCGGTGAAGGAAATGTGGCCGGTGCGGTGTTAGTTTCCTAAACTCTCTGGTTTTTTTGTTTCTGGATTTCCTAGGTAGTAATATATGAACTTCTCGACATGATTTTTTTTGTCAAAATGTAAGGTGTAAAACATACACAAAAAGTGAAGAGGAGAATATGTAAAACGTGTCTTCAAAAACTATGGAAATTTGGGAATCGTCTGAGCATAACGATCAGTAGCGAAAACATGGTGCACACTTGACAACAAATATTATGAAATGACCTATCCACACCGGGCCCTTTTCTATATAAGGAAAGTCACTAACTACGCACACATTTCTCCACCACACATTTCCTTGGTATCTTCTCTCACCTTCATCCATTCAGTGTTGCTATGCGTTATCCCCTCTCTCAAATACATAGCAGAATATCTTGATTTTTGAGAAAACAACCGTAATGGACCACATGACATTGGGCGCCCTCCGAAGCAACTTGCATGATCTCCGATGCTTGTTGTACCCTTTTTCTTCAGATCAAGTTGAAATTTGTTCTTAGCTTCAGTGTGTTCTTCGTCATCTTTCTGCCTGCAAAAGGTAATCAGTTTTGTGCAACTTGCTGCTGTTAGTTGGTCTGCTTGGGGGAAGGCCACTGTCGCGGCTGTTGACAGGAAGGTTGGGACTTTTGGGAGTGCATGGTGCCTGCCCACTTGATTCCCGGCAAGAAACGCAAGACCACAGTGATGCGAGAGGCACTGCAGTTCAAGTGTGCCCCAGCGGACCTGCGCTCGGCGTGGCACGCGCAAGTTGGCGGAGTGTCAATGCGCTATGGACTGCGGCGAGGTACTATGTGAATGGCAGCCAGCTGGTGTCACGTGTGCGGCAACCGAGAGAGGAGCTGCGGAAGTTCGAATAGAGACGCAAGGGCAGGCCCACGCGATGGATGGGGAAAGCTACGCCATGGGCCAAAGGTGCTTGTGCAGACGGGGCACTGCAGGTGCAGATGGAGGCGGCACACTCGGACAGGCAGAGTCGCATGCGTGAGGGTGCCGCACCTTCTGCCGGAGGTGGCTCATCGGCTCCTTGACTGTGGAGGCGGCCGGCGGGTTGGGGGCGGAGCCACGCCGGGCGGCGAGATGCAGGGCGGCGTCGCGTTGAAGAGTAGAGGCACGGGGGGCTGCGAGATGCAGGAGGCGGTGGGAGGCGATCTGGGATGGAGAGAGGCGCGCCGGGGCGACGACTGTGAGATGCGTGTCGGGGGATTGGGGCCGGTGGTGGAAGGCGCGCTGGGGCCGGGGCTGGGGCGACGACAACGAGAGGCGCCGGATCAAGGGAGAGGGAGGCACCGTCGCGGTGGATCCAGGGGCAGGAGTGGATCGGGGGAAGTTGGGGACGAGCGATGGTGGGATGGGATTTTTTTCAGCTTGGGGAGTTTGGAAATAACCTGATCGCTCCTATATATATATTTGGATCACGATCTACCTTATATAGGGACCGATCTACACATTCCTGAACTGCTCCCACCAGCCTCGTCTAGAAAAAAAGGCCACGAGCCCATCCGCACCACATCTCCCTGATCCAAGCTCGCCCAGAACCTCCCTGCCGCCGGTGCCCCGCTCGCCCCTCCCCCCACCCCACCCTGACCCCGCCGCCGGTGGCGCACCTTACCGCGCACCCCCCTCACCCCACCGCTGGTGTCGCTCCCCTCCCGGAACCTTCCCGTCGTCGGTACCCAGCCCCACCACTCCCACACTGGCTGGGACACCCGCCGCCGGTGACTACCTCGCAGCTGCCCCCGTCGACATGATCGACAACTGGAACGTCCTCAACGGCGACGGGATCGACCACCTCCCGAGTCCCACGGCCTCATGTTCCCTTCTGGCGACCGCCTCCGTCCCATCGCGTTCCCCTCTGGCAGGCCACAACACGCCCCGCCCTTCCTCCGGCCACCCGCCCCGCCCACGCATTGAGCGCCAACAGCAGGTCACATTCCCCTCCTCGATGTGAAGGGGAGATGACCCCCAACTCCGGCGAGCCCAAAAAATGACCTTTCGTGTGGCGCAGGTCTGAACTTCAACCTCGATCTTCCTCCTCTGGAGTTAAAGCAACCGATGCTAGCAACTTGTTGATGTTGCTCCTCCTCCTGCTCGTGTAGGCCGAGCTGCTCCCTCGAGCTTTGCTGCCCTTCTTTTTTTGAGAAAACACAAAAGCTTTGCTGCCCTTCTTTTTTCGAGAAAACACAAAAGCTTTGCTGCCCTTCTGCCTCCATCCTCTCCCCATGAAGTACCGGAACCAGAGCTTGAGGAAGCTAAAATAGCAGCTGGGAGCAAGTCGCTCAAAACAATTGGAAGATGCTCGTTTTTCTAGCCGCGAGATATGCAGTGTCGGTATGGTCGACAAAAAAATGGACATGACCCTGGAGTGGCTTCTTATCTTTGTTGTTTGAAGGGAAAGCTAGCCCAAGATGTTGTCGAAATTGTCACTATGTCGTGATCTAGCATTGCTGCTCAGCACGCCGTCTTGTTTTGCTGACGCTGTGTCTGAAAGTCAAACGCTCGCTAGCCTAAAGAAAAGAATCTGACTTTGAGATTCTCCAAAGCATATCCTTCATATTCATATCCAGCTTGCATTACGATGTACTTGGTCGCTGTTCTCGTGTGTGGACTGCAGTGACGGCCGAAACTGACCTTCCCAGGCATCACCTTTCTTCCTTCTCTCATTTTCATGTTTCTTGCAACTAAAGCTCAACTCATGTCTACTATTTCAGTCTATATTCTTAGCAGTACCAGAGATCCCAAATAAAAATATGGCCTTTGTATATTCATGCATATTCAGACTCACTCATCTCACTCGTTCCATTCATTCATCAGGAGGGGACCTGCTTGTGTGTTTGAATCTGCAGTGCAACAAAAAGTTGTTGCTCCTCTTCGAAAACCAATTCAAGAACATCGATCTGAAAAGCAGACGACCGCCTTCTGCTACTACCACCCACCGATGCCCCGCTGCACAATGCGCCAACTAGCACCTCCACCCATGTTGTCATTTCAAAAAATGGATACAGAGAATGCTCTGTTTGTCTTGTATTACTATGCTTAATTGTTTTGGTAAGGTCAAGTATCTCATGTGTATCTCGGCAAGTTCAAACTATTTAAACATGCAAAGAAAAACATGGGAGATTTGTGATTTTTTAGAACTTGAAGTGACAAATAAATTTAAAAGAGCACAAACAAAATTTAATCCTAGAAAAATTCAATTCAAAACAAACTTACAACATGTGAGCATCAGTGTGTGTGTGTATTCTATTATGTGTGTGTGTGTGTAACTTCGAACAAAAATAAACTCTAAAAGTTTACGAAACCCCAAAAGCCTATAAGTTAAAAGACAAAATAGTAGGCAATTTTTTGCATCTCTGAAACTAAACCAAGAAGTTCAAATTTAAGATACATAGCAGGCCAAAGTTTATAAAAAAATCAAAAAAGTTTGTATCTAAAAGGAAAGCAAGAAGTTCAAAGTAACATAACGCATGACTTTAATGTTTATTTATAAAAAGAACATTGTTTTATGCTTTCACAAAAATGGAAGAGGAACGTATTTCAAATAAACCAAGAAGTCCAAATTGTAAAAATAGAGAAGTTCGATATTTATAAAAAAACACATGTTTTCTTTCGTTACTAAAGAATAAAATTAAAGAAGTTCAAATTAAAAAACAAGAAGTTCAACTTTTAAAAATATAACGCTTCAAAATTTCATAAAAAAGATAAAAAAATAAAACCAGGAAGTCCATATTAAAAAAATGGAGAAGTTCGATGATTATAGAAAACTCAGATTTTCCTCGTTATTAAAGAATGGAAACAAGAAGTTCAAAACTAAAATAACAAGAAGTTCAAATTTTAATAATAGAGCGCTTCAAAATTTCCTAAAAAATAAACTAGGAAGTCTATATTAAAAAGGTGGAGAAGTTTAATGATTATAGAAAACTCAGATTTTCCTCGTTATTAAAGAATGGATCCAAGAAGTTCAAAAATAAAATAACAAGAAGTTTCAACTATTAAAGATAGAGCGCTTCAAAATTCATAAAAATATATTAAAAATTAGATTAAAAATTCATAAAAAAACTCAGATATTTTCACGTAACCGAGAGAAGTTCAGATTGATAACTGCCGAAAGTTCACGTACTATACGGTGCACATTTTCTATTAAAAAGAATAAAAAAGCAAAGTCTAAAAGTTTTGTTGTTATAAGTTCAAGTCCTCCGTCGGAGGAAGTTTAAAAAATTATTGTGAGGGAGATTTGTACCAAAGGAATATCATTTGTGTAACACGGATGAATGGATGAGAAAATTACAAACGAAAATACGCCGCAGAAGTTCAATGTGAAAACAGCAGGAAGTTCAACTACTACGCTAAATGAATTTGAGATGAAAAACTTTTAAAATCGTCGCGAGTACGAAAAAACGATCAACACGGGAAACTTGCGTGCTTACAGCAGCTTTCCATCGGTATATCACCTGCTCAATTCCGGTGAACGGATGGAGAGTTACGAGCAATGGATGGAGACCTACGAGCAAAAAAATCACGTGAAAAACAGAGTGAAGTTCAGGTACACGCGCCGAGAAGTTCAGGTTCTTCACGCGGTGCATTTTTGAAGAATCTGTTTCCCGATAAAGGCAGAACGAATGATCTCGCCATTTTCATAATTAATTGAAATCAGCTAAGAATCAGAGAAAACCATTAACATCAAAAAGTTTTGCATTTTCTGTAGCTTTTCAACGGTATATTATTTGCACAAGTCTGATAAAGTTTGTCGAAATTACGGCGAAAATACGTTTTTCGCCATTTTCGAAACTGACTTAAAACCGTAAAGAATTGGGAGAAATAATACATATCAAAAAGTTTTGCATTTGTTCTAGTTTTCCAATGCCATGTCATTTGCTGCATTCGGACGCACGGTTAAAAAATTAGCTAAAAAATACGAACTCGGTAGGACTTGGACCATTTTCTAAATTACTCTTAAACCATTCAAAATTAGAAAAAAACTTTCAAGATGAAAAATTAGCGCATTTTCATAAGCTTTCCAACGCCGTATCATATGCCTCCATTAGATTAGCCGTTTAGAAATGACATCGAAAAAACTAACTGAACTGTTCGGTTTACGAAATTTTACGTTTTTTCAAATTACTCTTTAACCATAGGGAATTAGAGAAAACTTTCAACATGTGGAAGGAGCGGTTTTGCAGCAGCTTTCCAACGATATATTATATGCCTCATTCCGATAAATGGTTTAGAAATGCGATCGAAAATACGATTCACCTTTTTTGTGCGAAGAAAAAACAGTTTTCAAAACTACTCTTAAACTAGTTATATTTTGCCAAAAATTTAAGTTGGGTCATGATATTGGTGTCCATAGCTTTCCAATGATATAACGCAAGCCCCATTTGGGCAATGTTGGCGGAAGTTCAACCTAGTTCACAGGGAAGTTCAACGTACTACTAGCGGGGAACGTCAGGTTGTGATCAGAATATTATTCTGATCCCGTGATCAGAATAGTGTTATATATACATAAACACTATTCTGATCACGGGATCAGAATAATATTCTGATCACAACCTGAACTGCCTGAGTAACGCGCCTGAACTTCTCTCTGTACAAACCCGACCTTCGGGCTATCTTCGCCACCGTGGCTTCGCCCGCGAATTATTCTTGTTAGTCGTGTTCTATATGATGTTAGTGTAATCTAGAAACGTTTTTAGCAACTAAATACCGGTTTTAAATAGGAATCTTGCTCATTGGCGGATTTTGCTCTCGGGTCGTGATGAAATTGCGCTTTTTGCAATTTTACTGCCTGAGTTATTCGACCTGAACTTCTCCCAGTGCTAGGTCGAACTTTCGCCAACATTGCCCAAATGGTGCTTGCGATATACCGTTGGAAAGCTATGGACACCAGTATCATGACCCAAGTTAAAATTTTGGCAAAAATGTAAGCAATTTAAGAGCAGTTTTGAAAACTGTTTTTTCTTTATACAAAAAACGTGAATCGTATTTTCGATCGCATTTCTAAAACGTTTATCAGAATAAGGCAAATAATATGGCGTTGGAAAGCTACTGCAAAACCGCTCCTTCCACATGTTGAAAGTTTTCTCTAATTCCCTATAGTTAAAGAGTAATTTAGAAAATCATAAAATTTCGCAAACCGAACAGCCGTGTTCGTATTTTTGATGTCAGTCCTAAACGGCTAATCCAATTGGAGCAAATGTTATGGGTGTTGAAAAGCTTATGAAAATGCGCTGCCTTTTCATGCAGAATTTTTTTTTCTAATTTTGAACGGTTTAAGAGTAATTTAGAATATGGTACAAGTTCCACCGAGTTCGTATTTTCGATCTATTTTTTAACCGTATATCCGAATGCAATAAATGATATGGCGTTGGAAAGCATGAGAAAATGCGAAATTTTTTGGTATATATTGTTTCTCCCAATTCCTTACTATTTTAAGTCAATTTTGAAAATGGCTAAAAACTTATTTTCGCCGTAATTTCTACAAACTTTATCGGAATGGGGCAAATAATATACCGTTGAAAAGCTAAGGAAAATGCGAAACTTTTTCATGTTGATGGTTTTCTATGATTCCTAGCCGTTTTCAAGTAATTTCGAAAATGGCGAGATCATTCGTTCTGCCTTTATCGCGAAACAGATTTTTCGAAAATGCACCACGTGAAGAACCTGAACTTCTCGGCATGTCTACTTGAACTTCACTCTGCTTTTCACGTGCTTTTTTGCTCATAGATCTCCATCCACTGCTCATAGCTCTCCATCCACTCACCGGAATTGAGCAAGTGATATACGGATGGAAAGCTGGTGTAAACACGCAAATTTCCTGTGTTGATCATTTTTTCATACTCGCGACAATTTAAAAAGTTTTTCATCTCAAATTCATTCACTATAGTAGTCGAACTTCGTGCTGTTTTCATGTTGAACTTCTGAGACGTATTTTCGTTTTAAATTTTCCCATCCATTTCATCAGTGTTACACAAATGATATTCTTTTTGTACAAACCTCTCTCACAATACATTTTTTAACTTTCTCCGACCGAGGACTTGAATTTACACAAATGATATTCCTGTTGTTTTGAAGTAAATTAAAGAAATGACGAGATCATGATTTCTGCCTTCATTGCGAATAGAAACACACTGCACGAAGTAGTTGAATTTCTCAGACATGTTTGTTTGAACCTCACTCTGTTTTTGACATGTTGTTTTTTGCACTACGTGAAGTAGTTGAACTTCTCGGGAATATCTGTTTGAACTTCACTCTGTTTTCACTTGATTTGTTTTTTGTTCTTATATGAAATACACACCATGTAGTACGTGAACTTCCGGTTGTTATCACTTTGAACTTCTCTCTAGTTTGAGAGAATTATTCTAAAACACAGAAAACAACATATTTTTTAATGTATTTTGGGCATATAAATACACGATGAACCTCTCTCACAAGATTTTTTTGAACTTTTCCTCGCCGAGCATTTGAACTTCTAGCAACCATTTTTCGTTTATGAGTTGTTTTTAAAAGTGCAAAAATGGTGTTGTGTTTTTTATTTTTTGAACAGGTAAATCCTAGGTTTTAATAAACTCCGAACTTCTCTGTTATTTCAATTTGAACTTCAACTTTTTATATTTTTGAGTAATGAATTGTATTCGATTTTATACAAAAAAATCAAACATGGAAATACAAGGTGAACCTCTCTCGCAAGATTTTTTCCCTGGGCTGAGCACTTGAACTTCTTTCAACAAACCTTTTAAGCTTTTATTTTTTTCTATACTTTTATTCTCACCTGAAATGCATTCCTTGCATTACTTGAACTTCTCGTTGTTTTTACCTTGAACTTTTCTCACATATTTTTGTTCAACCTCTCTCACAACAATTTTTAAACTTTCTCGGGCCGAGCACTTGAACTTTTAGCAACAAAACTTTAGGCTTTGCATTTTCATTCTTTTTAATACAAATGCACACCGTATAGTACATGAACTTCTGGCAGTTATCAGCCTGAACTTCTGAGATAATGTCTTTTGACTTTATCGTAAAAACAAAGTCTCCGAAAATGCACTTCGTGAAGAGGTTGAACTTCTGGAGCAGTTGTTTTTGAACTTCACTCTGTTTTTCACGTGTTATTTTTTACCCGTAACTCTCAAACCACTTACCGGAATTGAGCAAATGATATACCAATGGAAAGTTGTTGAAAACATGCAACTTTCCCGTGTTGATCAGTTTTTCATACTCGTGATGGTTCAAAAGAATTTTTTGAATGCACAGAAACGTGTTTTAAACGGTACACATGAAAATTTTAAACCTTTCATCGAAATGTAGCACATAATATACCGTTGGAAGGCTTATGAATAGCAGCAAGTTTTTCATGTAGACATGTGTTACAAATTCATTGTCGTTTGAGAGAAGTTTTTAAAATGGCAAAACAACATTGTCTTTTTTTTGCCTTTTTTCAACATGTAAATGAACGACAGACGTCTCGCACATGAATTTTTAACTATGCTACGAGGAGCACGTGAACTTCTTGAAACAAACCTTTTAAGGTTTTAGTTTTCTATTCTTATATTCTTATCTCGAAACACATTCTGTGTAGTAGTTGAATTTCCCGTTGTTTTCACCTTAAACTTTTGTCACATATTTTTGTTCAACCTCTCTCAAGAATTTTTTGAACTTTTCTCGGGCCGAGCACTTCTAGCAACAAAACTTTTAGCCTTTGATTTTTCGTTTTTCATACAAATGCACACCGTGTAGTACGTGAACTTCTGGAAGTTACCAATCTGATTTTCCCTCGGTTCTGCGAAAATACCTTTTTTATTTGAACTTCATTGTGTATTTTTAGAAATGTGAAAATTGGAGGTTTTTTAGAAACATCAAACTTCTTCGTTATTTGAAGTTGAACTTATTGGTTTTATTCTTTAGCAACTAGATAAATCCGTTTTTTTCAAATAGCTATCTAACTGCTCCACTTTTTCCAATTAAAGTTCTTGGTTTTATTCTCTAGTAACGTTTCTTTTTTCTAAATCGGGGAGAAAATTGAACATCTTCTTTGCGCCCTTGTTTTTGAACTTCACTTACAATTTGTCTATTCTTCAAAATTCTTGGGACATAGTATATGAACTTCTAGATACCCACAATACTCTTGAGTTTTTCCCTCTTAAATCTCTGTTATTTTTTGCACATGGATTTTTTATTGATATTTTCTCATTTTTTGAAGTTTCACGTTTCTCAAAAATGAACTATTGGGTTTTTATTATCTTTCTGTGTTTCTCTGGTTGAACTTCCCAGCTTCTACTACTATTTTTCTTCTCTGAATTTTTGTGTGGTTTCATATGTTCTTTGAACTTCCTAGTCGTAGTATATGTGAGCAAGCGCTACGTAACATACATACAAAATGAGTACTAGATGGAAGGCTCTTTTTTTGTAACTCACATGACAAGAATGCGTGTGAAAAACTGATCCTTTATTTTCATATTGCCAATTGAATATGACATGAAGCAAGCAAGTAGTTTATGCTTTGTACAGAGAACACATTAATGACAATTCAGAGGAAGACACACGCACTAAGTGCCAGAGAAAGAAATACTTTTTCAATACAATTGATAGTTTCTATCCACCACCCACCGCTATATCCTATACACACACACACTCTCTCTCTATATATATTCTCATTTCTTTAAGCACGGACAACAGCAGTGCTAATCTCTAACAAACATATCTCTTTTGTCATGTTGAATTGCAGCAACATCGTACCAATAGCAGCTAGAAAATGGCAGTGGCGTCGGGCAGCCACATGAAACAACAACTAGAAATGTCTAACAACAGCAGCTAGCAGCGACAGGCATCAACATTGAGCGGCAGGAAGAGAGGAAGCGGAAGCAGTTGGGTCGTACGCACTAGCAGAAAAGAGAGATGTCTAGCGGCACCCACTGGCATCAATCTATCTACTCCTGTAGTTGTCAACAAGAATAGATCGATGGAAATTTGGCTAAAGCTTGAAGGTTTAGTTTAAGTACACGTCAAAACTGCAGTTCAGCCAAAACCAAACGGGAGGTGCTAGCTCACTGGACAACGACATGGGTTGATGTTGTTCTTTTCTGCTAGCAGCTTTTGCCTGCAGCTGATGTGCTTGTTGCTGCTTGCCTGCCGCCAAACCAGTCGCCACATGCCAAGAAATTTGGCTGCCGCCCACCAAACCGTCAGCTGCACAGGTGTGCTAGCTTGCCAGTGCACCGGTTCCCCTGTCTTTCGTTGGCCTTCCTTCAAGATGATGCGGTCTACATCAAGGGTCCATTTGAGGAGGGGATTCACATAGGCAGGAAAGAAACAGAAAATGATCAGTCATGGAGGGTGCGCTGGCAGGAACAGCATGGTGGCAGAAGGGGAATTGCAGCTTTCTACTTATCGGGGTTGCGTCATTGAACGGCCTAGGCACCGCGGTGGTGGAGCCCAACCTGGGATGAGGATGTGCGGTGCCTGTGGAGCCTTGCCAGGGCAGTGGGGAGGAGGTGAAGGGCGGGAGACGCCGCCGTGGGTTGGCGGCGCGCGGCACCTTGCGGGAGGCCTGCATTCCATGGCTGAGGAGACCAGGCGGCGGCACGGTGATGGCTCCGCTTGTGGCGTCCAGCGAGAATGGATCCAGGGAGGAACATGGCTCGTGGTTGGGCACCGTCAATATTGTCGGCGAGTGGATCCGGAGAAGCAAGCGGTGGTGGCGATGCGATCCCGGAAGGTAGGCGGCGCGATCCAGGAAGGTGGGGTGGGGTGGCGGCGATGCGCGGGGAAGGTGGGGTGGGGTCGGGTGGGGCGGCGGCGGCGCATGAGGAAGGTGGGGTGGGGCGGCGGCGGCGCATGGGGAAGGTCGGGGTGGGGCGGCGACGTTGGTTGGTGGTAGGGCCGCCGGCGGCGCGGGCCAGGGAGGAAGGCGGCGGCAGCGCGGGCTAGTGAGGAGGAGAAGCCAGATGGGATCGGGAGAGGTTAGGGGAAGGGTCATGGGAAGCGGGTGGGTGGGATTTTTTTAATTGTCGGGTGGGTTTTCTCAGGAGTTCAGGAGGATCCCATCGCCCCTATATAGCGCATTGTGATCCAAATAACTATTCTAATCCTGGGATTAGAATAGTGTTGTCCTATATATATATATATATATACATACACACACACTAGCATGACTCTAATATCACCATCTTCATATCTCAAAATAATCAGAAAGAATCAAACTTCTCATAGTATTCTATGCACTTTATATAAAAGTTTTTATTATATCCATCTTGGATGCTTATCATATTAGGACTAATTTTATAACCAAAGCAAATTACCATGCTGTTAGAGACTATCAAAATAATGTAAGTGAAGTACGATAGTTCACCAATTTCTATAAAATAAAAACACCGCCGTGCTCTAAAAAGACATAAGTGAAGTACTAGAGCAACATTGCCTAGCTTGAAAGATATAAGTGAAGCACATATAGTATTGTAATAAATCACGATTCATGTGTGTCTCTCTCAAAAAGGTGTGTACATCAAGGATGTTTGTGGCAAACTAAAAAGCAAAGACTCAAATCATACAAGACGCTCCAAGCAAAACACATATCATGAGGTGAATAAAAATATATCCTCAAGTAAAGTAACCGATAGACGAAGACGAAAGAGGGGATGCCTTCCGGGGCATCCCCAAACTTAGGCTCTTGGTTGTCCTTGAATATTACCTTGGTGTGCCTTGGGCATCCCCAAGCTTAGGCTCGTGCCACTCCTTATTCCATAGTCCATCAAATCCTTACCCAAAACTTGAAAACTTCACAACACAAAAGTCAACAGAAAATCTCATAAGCTTCGTTAGTATAAGAAAAGAAATCACCACTTTTGGTGCTGTTGTGAACTTATTCTTTATTTATATTGGTGTAATATCTACTATATTCCAACTTTTCCATGGTTCATACCCCCCAATACTAGCCATAGATTCATCAAAATAAGCAAACAACACATAGAAAACAGAATCTGTCAAAAACAAAATAGTGTGTAGTAATCTGGATATTCAAATGCTTCTGTAACTCAAGCAATATGATAAAAAAAACCATCTTTTTTATCCTCGATGGCAACAATAAAATACGTGCCTTGATGCCCCTACTATCACCGGGAAAGGACACCGCAAGATTGAACCCAAAGCTAAGCACTTCTTCCATTGGAAGAAAAACCAATCTAGTTGGCCAAACCAAACCGATAGTTCGAAGAGAACTACAAAGATATCAAATCATGCATAAAAGAATTCAGAGAAGATTCAAATAATATTCATAGATAAGTTGATCATAAATCCACAATTCATCGGATCTCGGCAAACACACCGCACAAAAGTATTACATCGAATAGATCTCTAAGAATATCAAGGAGAACATGGTATTGATAATCAAAGAGAGAAAAGAAGCCATCAAGCTACTAGCTATGGACCCGTAGGTCTGTGGTAAACTACTCACGCTTCATCAGAAGGGCAATGGTGTTGATGTAGAAGCCCTCCGTGATTGAATTCCCCTCCGGCTGAATACCGGAAAAGGCCCATAGATGGGATCTCATGGGTACAGAAGGTTGCAGTGGTGGAAAAGTGTTTTCGTGGCTCCCCTGGTTGTTTTTGGAATATATGAGAATATATAGGAGGAAGAAATAGGTCGGTGGAGTCACGAGGGGCCCACAAGGGTGAGGTGTGTACCCTACCCCCTGGGCGCACCCTCCGTCCTTGTGGCTACCTCGTGGCTTCCCTGACGTGCACTCCAAATCCTCTGGATGTCTTCTGGTCTAAGAAAAATCATTGCAAAAGTTTCATTCCGTTTGGACTCCGTTTGGTATTCCTTTTCTGCGAAACTCTAAAATAAGGAAAAAATAGAAACTGGCACTGGCACTGGGCTCTAGGTTAATAGGTTAGTCCCAAAATAATATAAAATAACATATTAATGCATATAAAACATCCAAAATAGATAATAAATAGCATGGAACAATAAAAAATTATAGATACGTTGGAGACATATCAGGCCTCCTCATCGTGGGTGCCCTTGTCGTAGTGGTGAGTTGCGTGAGCCGCTCCGGGCACCAACCTGCTGGCTCTCGAGATGAGGTAAGCACATGCACGCTGAGAAAACACCTCGTAGTCTTCGTTGAAGGCACCGAGGGTGACCTCGAGAAAATGCCACGAACTGTCATTTAAAGCAGCCAACCATGTCACGTCGTCACCGCGCGAGGCATCGACGGTGGCCTCGACTGTGACGTGCTCCTCCAAGATCTGGGGTTCGACATGAATGGCAGCCATCGCGACCTCATCCGCGCGTGCCACCGCGATTTGCTTCTCCACTGCCAAATGCTCCTTGAGATCCTGGCTATACCATGTGCACCATGGCTTAGGGCGGCGCTTCTTTGGTGGAGGGATCGGTGATTTGGGTGGAAGGTGTCGCGCCGGCGGTCAGGGCATGTGGGATGTGGAAGGAGGAGGAGGATGGGGGTCGAGTGGATTACCTGCCTGGATAGGCGAGGCCGAGCAGCATGAAGGAGGGTCGCCGGCGAGGAGGCGGTGCTGCAAGCAATGAGTGAAGGTTTCAACTTGGAAAGGAAGGCGGAAATAGGGGAAATGTGGTTTTGGTAAGGGGAAAGGGGAGGGGTGGTAGATATTTCCGCGGAAGCCGAAAATTTTGAATCGCTTCAGCGCAAAAATTGGCGCGCAAAGTGTCATCAGACGGTGCTCCAGGATATTTTGTACCGCATCTCACATGGTTGGTGATAATAAACTCTATGGGATCTACATGATTTTTCATCTTGATTTGAATTACATAATGAGGTCACAGCGGCAATGGACGGTGTTTGATATGCTAGAGCTTTTATCTGCAGTGAACATGCAACCATATGTGTGTCGTAAAAGAATTGAAATTATTCAAGGTTCGTTTGGACATTTTATACATTAAATTGGTTTTCTAGCCATTTCAGGTGCACAATTCAAAATTAAACTACATGCACATGCTCCGGTGCAACAACATGGGTTGTAAAATCATATATGTGTCACTGGGTTTATGCTTATGTCCCATGCAAGAAATGGGGATGAAATTCGGGGATCGTTTGGACACTTTTATACGTTAACTGAGTTTTCTAGGCATTTATGTGCATAATTCAAAATTGAACTACATGCACATGCTCCAGTCCACAAAAACGTGTTGCAAAATCAAATGTTTGTCCTTGGTTGCAAGCTTAGGTCACATGCAAGAAATGAGAATGAATGTCAAACACCTTGACACTGTCGCTCGGCCGCTAACATTGAGATACATGGTTTTAAAATTCTAGTAAATCGAAAACTTGTCTGAAATTCATGAAACTTGACATGATATCATGGAACAATATCGACATGATGTGGTAAAAATATCATCCCATTTGGGGCAGGTTTGGGTATAAGCTTCTCGCAAACCGGAGCTTCTCTCACAACAAGACTGATGGTTTCGGTAGGGAACGTGCCACCTTGGGGGACGAAACGATATCTATTGCCTCTTCTTAGTTTCAATTATTTTCTTGTGTTAACATAGAACAACGCGACTGTTGTGTCAATTTTTGGGATTTTTCGGGGTTCGCTTAGATATTTTTATGCATTAACTTAGTTTTCTATGCATTCATGTGAATAATTCAAATTTGAACTACATGCACATGCTCGAGTGCATATAAATTGGTTCAGAATTGGAATGTGTGTCCTTGGTTACATGCTTAAGTCCATGCAAGAAATGAGAATGAATGTCAAACACCTTGCTACCGTCGCTCGGCCACTAACATTGAGATACATGGTTTTTAAATTCTAGTAAATCAAAAATGCATCTAAAATTTATGAAATTTGACATGCTAGAATGGAATGGCATCAACATGCAGTGGTAAAAATACTGTCCCATTTGGGGAAGGTTGGGGTATATAAGCTTCTCACAAACCAGAGCTTCTCACAGCAAGCCTCTTGGTTATGGTAGGGAACGTTTCACATTTCTGGACGAAACGATATCCATTGCCTCTTCTTGATTTCAATTCTTTTCTAGTGTCAACATAGAACAACTTGAGTGTTGTGTTAATTTTAGGAATTTTTCGAGGCTCGTTTGGACATTTTTATACATTAACTGAGTTTTCTATGCATTTATGTGCATAATTCAAATTTGAACTACATGCACATGCTCTAATGCATATAAATTGGTTGAAAATTCAAATCTGTGTCCTTGGTTGCATGCTTAGGTCCCATGCAAGAAATGGGAATGAATGTCAAACACCCTGCCACCGTCACTCAGCCGCAAACATTGAGATATCTGGTTTTTAAATTCTATTAAATCCAAAACTCATATGAAATTCATGAAACTTGGCGTGCTGTCATGGAGCGGCATCAACTTGCTGTGGTAAAATTTTTGTCCCATTTGGGGCAGGTTTGGGTATAAGCTTCTCACAAACCAGAGCTTCTCACAACAAGCCTGATGGTTTCGGTAGGGAATGTTTCACCTTTGGGGACGAAATGATATCCGTTGCCTCTTCTTGATTTCAATTTTTTCTCTAGTGTCAACATAGAACAACATGAGTGTTGTGTTAATTTTTGGAATTTTCCGGGGTTCGTTTTGACATTTTTATACATTAACTGGGTTTTCTAGGCATTGTATGTGCATAATTCAAATTTGAACTACATGCACATGCTCCAGTGCATATAAATTGGTTGAAAAAAAATCAAATATGTGTCCTTGGGTGCATGCTTAGGTCCCATCCAAGAAATGAGAATGAATTTCAAACACGAGGGCACCGTTGATTGTCGACAAAACGTTGAGATGCTTTGTTTTTAAATTCTAGTAGATCCAAAACTCGTCTGAAATTCCTGAAACTTGGCATGCTATCGTGGAGCGGCATCAACATGCTGTGGTAAATTTTTTGTCCCATTTGGGGCAGGTTTGGGTATATGGTTCTCACAACAAGCCTGATGGTTTCGGTAGGGAACGTGCCGCCTTTGGGGACGAAAGGATATCCGTTGCCTCTTATTGCTTTCAAAAATTTTCTAGTGTTAACATAGAACAACAGGTGTGTTGTGTTAAATTTTGGAATTGTTCGGGGTTCTCTTGGACATTTTTATACATTAATTGGGTTTTCTAGGCATTTTATGTGCATAATTCAAATTTGAACTACATGCAGATGCTTCAGTGCATATAAATTGGTTGAAAAATCAAATATGTGTCCTTGGGTGCATGCTTAGGTCCCATGCAAGAAATGAGAATGAATTTCAAACACCAGGGCACTGTTGATTGCCGGCAGAACATTGAGATACTTTGTTTTTAAATTCTAGTAAATCCAAAACTTGTCTGAAATTCATAAAAAATTGCATGCTATCATGGAATGGCACCGACATGTTGTGGTATTTTCCGTGTCCATTTTGAGAGAAGGTGCACTTGAATAACAGCCAACATAGGCATTTTGAAAAAATAGCTGCCACTTTAATATCTCAAACATTTGTATAATTCAAATCATGTGCGTTCTGTTAACCATTCACGTGACGCCACGTGTCTTGGTTTTAATGGCTATAGGAGGTGCCGTGCGGACCACTGCTTGACTAAACGGGAGGCGTGCGAGCGCAGTCCGGTGCACAGGCTGATCGAGAGGCGTGTAGGCTGTCCTCCAATGCGCAGGCTCACCGGGAAGCGTGCGAGCTGTACGCTATGTAGGATCACTCGTAAGTGAGCCCTTTGACTTCCATGGCCACCCGCCTTCGTATCCATTAATGGCACCCGAGCTGCTGTTTAATATCGTCGGCCTTACTGTTTGCGTCCCATTCCCCTCCCTCCCACAGACCTCCACCAACGCCATGGCACAGAATGATCATCTGTCACTAGTCTTCAAGTTTGGTGAAGTCGACTCCGAGCCGGAGGAGATACAAAATAAGGAGGAATGGGGCCTCATGGACATGGCCCGGAATGAGCTAGCCGCAGCGGTTGCTGCCCCTGCTACCGTCCCAGCAACCATCCCCGTCCCCGCGCCAGCAACCATCCCCGTAGCATTGATGGGCTGGTCGCCGAGCACTATCACAGAGCTGGAAGCCATGAGCATCAGCAAGGTCTCCGTGGACCGTGCGAGCTCGTATACATGCTAGCGCCAGCGCCCGTGCCTGTGCGCGCCCCCTCCACCCACCGCGGCGCCGGTCCCCGTGCGTTTGGCTGTGCCCGTCCACCCACTGCGGCGCTAATCCCCATGCATTTGGCTACACTCGCCGTGCCCGTCTGCGCGCCCCCCTCAGCATCATGGGATGCAGCTGTCGACCGCTACCTCTCAGCGGCGCCAGTTGCCGTCCTCCCGCGCCCCACCCATCGATCGCGCGACGACATGATGTTTGACTTACATGTGAAGAACATTCTGTGCTGCCTTGAAGACTTCAACAACGGCGTCCCAGAGGACGACAACGACAATGACGACGCGGCACGCCGCTGCCGGAAATAGTTTTTTGGGGTTTAATACTTTATCTTGAATTCTCAATCATATGAATATAAATTCACTGTGTGACTGACTGAAAGATATGGTTTGAACGAACTTGCGTCTTCTCTCTTAATGTACAGACTTATCAAACAATTTTCTTTTGAAAATAATGTCAATGGTTTTTAAATATAAAACACTCATCGCAAACGTTTTAGAGAACCCGTATGCAAACCGATAGGTTCCCGAAGAAGCCAAGGGAAATGTGCCAAGGAGGATTTGTGCAGCTCCTGATCGCAAATGTTTTAGATAGAACACCCGTATGCAAAGTGAGAGCTATGGTCTTCCTCCTTAAGTCAAGCTAAAATTCGCAGCGTAGGATTTGTGCACCCCTTCAACGCAAACGGTTATTTTGGATGACCCGTGTGCAACCATGTAGAAACAATTGGGTAAGATTTGCATCTGTCATATTGGGTATGTTGCCAATTGTCAGACTTTAAAGGTTGACATTTGTTGATCTAGTAACATTGCCATTTTTTAACCTTGTAACACTGCGATTTGTCAAAATATGCAGCTAAAAATCACTAGCACTATCTAATTTTTGCAACTAAAATCACTAGTATTGTTCATATGGACACCAATACAAAGTGGCATTGTACTTTTTTGTCAAATTTGAGACCAGTTTTGATGTAATCTTTATCTAATTACAGATGGGAGATTACTAATAATTGGGAACCAATATCGCAAATGGATTATTTATTCAAACCGTGAGCATTAGACCAACACAATGGATATGTGCCATGCTTTGGTTAAGCAATAAAGCGGCATCATTAATCATCCAAATAGAAAAATAATATACATGCCGCCATGTGACCCATGTGCCGTGCGAGCAGGCGTGAGTTGACGGGACGCATATGCAAATGTAGCATTCATTACATACAACAAGTCGTCAACACACAATGACAATGAGGATACATGTTGGATTATAGATTATTTCCAACAAAACATTCTAGTAAATACTAAAGTTTTTCTCACACAATAAATAACAAAGCGATGAAATGAATTTCAGCTCAACCAATCCTCGGTGTTGGAAACGCTTGCTTTGAACCATAACTGATTCTCTGGGAAGGGCCAGCTATTGTCAATCTCAAGACCAATGCATGACTGATTATCCAGGCTGAAGCAGCCTATATCAAGACGCATATTGTGATAGCCAGGGTAGGGAACCACAACAATGTTCGAGGTATAGATATAGGTGCTTCTCATAAATGGTAGTAACATTGTGTCAACAGCAGCTGGATCGCCTTTCACCATCATTGGATAGTTTTGTACAAGGAAGAGTGAGTTTTCTCCAAGACTATCAAAACTGAACCAGGGAAAAGGTGTTGGCGCTAGCACACTAGTATCCATCCCGAATACCCTACAACGTATGTTGGAATAGGTCCGAAGAGCGTGACCATGGGAGAGTGATGGCAGCTGGAACTACATCGGTATTTCCCCACAGAGGGAGGGATGATGCAGCACAACAGCGGTAGGTATTTCCCTTAGTTATAGAACCAGTAGGAGAACCAAGCAACACAACGTAAATAGCCCCTGCACACAAATAACAACACCTCGCAACCCGACGTGTTAAAGGGGTTGTCAATACCTTTCGGGTAACGGTGCCAGAAATTGGTGCCTGACGGTAAAAAGGTTGTAATAGATTGGATACATAGATCACAAATAAAATAAGGTGCAGCAAAGTATTTTTGGTTTAATAGATCTGAAAATAAAAGCAAGGGAAAAGTATATTGCAAAGGCAAATATATGAGAAATAAGACCCGGGGGCCGTAGGTTTCACTAGTGGCTTCTCTCAAGAAAAATAGCAAACAAATTACTGTTGGGCAATTGATAGAACTTTAAATAATTATGAAGATATCCAGGCAATGATCATTAAATAGGCACCACGTCCAAGATTAGTAGACCGACTCCTGCCTGCATATACTACTATTACTCCACACATCGACCGCTATCCAGCATGCATCTAGTGTATTAAGTTCACGGAAAAATAGAGTAATGCAATAAGAATGATGACATGATGTAGACAAGATTCGTTTATCTATATGGCGGTAGATATAGATCTCATCTTTTTATCCTTAGTAGCAACGATACATACGTGTCGGTTCCCTTTCTGTCACTAGGATCAAGCACCGTAAGATCGAACCCACTACCGGGCACCTCTTCCCATTGCAAGATAAATAGATTAAGTTGGTCAGACAAAACCCAAATATCGGAGAAGAAATACAAGGCTATAAGAGATCACACATAAAAGAGATCAAAGAAACTCAAATACTTTCATGGATATAAAAACATAGATCTGATCATAAACTCAAAGTTCATCGATCCCAACAAACACACCGCAAAAGAGTTACATCATATGGATCTCCAAGAGACCATTGTATTGAGGATCAAGAGAGAGATGAATCCATCTAGCTACTAACTATGGACCCGAAGGTCTACAAAGAACTACTCACACATCATCAGAGAGGCACCAATGGAAGTGTGAACCCCTCCATGACGGTGTCTAGATTGGATCTGGTGTTTCTGGACTCTGCAACGGCTAGATGAATATTTCGTCGACTCCTCTAGGGTTCTGGGATTTTTGGGGTATTTATAGAGCAAAGAGGCGGTCCGGGGGGGGTACCTGAGGTGGGCACAACCCACCAGAGCGCGCTAGGAGGCCCTTGGCGTGCCCTGATGGGTTGTCCCCTCCTCGGGACTCCCCCCAGGTGCAACCAGGGCCCATCTGCTTCCTTTTGGCCCATAAAAATCACCGTAAAGTTTCCTGCCATTTGGACTCCGTTTGATATTGATTTCCCGCGATGTAAAAAACATGGAAAAAACAGGAACTTGTACTAGGAACTATGTCAATAGGTTAGTACCAAAAAATGATATAAAATGATTATAAAACATCCAAGATTGATAATAAAACAACATGGAACAATCAAAAATTATAGAAACGTTGAAGACGTATCAACATCCCCCAGCTTAACTCCTACTCGTGCTCGAGTAGGTAAGTGATAAAAAACAGAATTTTTGATGTGGAGTGTTGTTCATCAAGTCATATCATATTCTTTTCTTTATAGCATGGACATTTGGACTTTTATGTGATTCAAAGCAATAGTCTAGTTTTGACATAATAATTTAGATACTCAAGCATATCAACAAGCAACCATGTCTTTCAAAATATGAATGCTAAAATAAGTTATCCCTAGCCCATCATGCTCAAAAATTGATCCATTCATTAAACACACCCGAATATTAACTACACCCAATACTTGAGCACGATTATATTGCCTCCTAGTTGGTGTTTTTATAAGAGAATATGGAGACTCAAATTTCAAAATAAAAATTGCATAAAGTAAAAGATAGACCCTTCATAGAGGGAAGTAGGGATTTGTAGAGGTGCCAGAGCTCAAAGCGAAAAATTTGA
This sequence comes from Triticum monococcum, assembly GCA_034509565.1. NCBI lineage: Eukaryota > Viridiplantae > Streptophyta > Magnoliopsida > Poales > Poaceae > Triticum > Triticum monococcum. Next base: position 181,170,234 of record CM067843.1, on the reverse strand, counting down.
CATAAAAATATTTTGGGAGGTGTATCCATGCCACCAAAGAAAACGACTTAGAGTTCCGAACACTTTCCATGCTAAATATGCCATATGCGGTTCCCAAACAGAAAATAAAGTTTATTCATTTTTCCACCATAACTTTCACTTTCCATGGCTAGCCGTATCCACGGGTTCCCTCCATACTAACACTTTCCAAGGAATTTATTATTTGACAACATAAAGTAAATTCATTTTTGTTTTTGCATTTCGGGACTGGGCATCCCTAATATCTTTGCCTTACTCTCGTGCAATGACAAGTGAATAAACACTCATCTTGAGAATAACACATCTAGCATGGAAAATATTAGCCACCCGTTACCGTTCCGTGAGCGAAACAAACACACAAAAGAGAAGTTTATTTTGAAAATTAGAGATGGCACATGCAAATTTGCTTAGAACGGCAAAAGAATACCACATATAGGTAGATACAGTGGACTCATGTGGAAAAACTGGTTTAAAGAATTTCGGATGCACAAGTAGAAGTCATACTTAGTGCAAAATGAAGGCTAGCAAAAGATTGGGAAGCGACCAACCAAGAAACGAATAATCTCATAAGCAAGCATTAAGCATAATTAACACCGAATAATGCACCACAAGTAGGATATAATTTTCATTGCATTACTATTGACTTTCGTACTTGCATTGGGAATCACAAACCTTAACACCCATATTCTTACTAGAGCACAATTACTCATCAACATAACTCACATATCACATCAGCATATCTCAAAACTATTACTAAGAATCAAGTTAATTTTGTCCAATGATCTTCATGACATTTTCTTTTACTTTATCCTTCTTGGATATCTATCACTTTGGCACTAATTTTCATGAGTTGCTTTTCATAAGCTCAAACAAATGTAAGTGAAGATCATGAGCATAACAAAATTTCTTTCTCTCAAAATAATTTAAGTGAAGCAAGAGAGAATTTCTTCGAAAGTTTAATAACTCTCAAACAAATCTAAGTGAAGCAAGAGAGCATTTCTTCAAAAATAACAAGGCACACCATGCTCAAAAAGATATAAGTGAAGCACTAGAGAAAGTCCTAGCTCATAAAAGATTTAAGCGAAGCATAGAGAGCAATTCTAACAAGTCATGCCATAATTTTGGCTCTCTCAAATAGGTGTGTCCAACAAGGATTGAGAACTTAAAACACAAAATAAAACAAGCAAAGACACATATCATACAAGACTCTCCAAGCAAAACATATATCCTGCGATGAATAAAAATATAGTCTCGAGTAAAATACCGATAGTTGTTGGAAGAAAGCGGGGATGCCACTCGGGGGCATCCCTAAGCTTAGTTGGTTGCTCATTCTTGAATAATAGCTTGGGATGCCAGGGCATACCCAAGCTTAGGCTCTTACATCCTTCCTTCATCCATCGTAAGATAACACAAAACTTGAAAACTTCAACCACAGAAAACTCAACAAAGCCTTCGTGAGATCCGTTAGTATAAGAATAATAAATCACTACTACAAGTGCTGTATCAGACAAATTCATATTTTATTTTTGTGTTATATCTACTGTATTCCAACCTTTCTATGGAAAAAACTCATCAAAGAAAACCACAGATCCACCAAAATAAGCACACAACACAAAGAAAACAGAATCTGTCAAAACAGAATAGTCTGTAGCAATCTGACTATTTAGAATACTTCTGTAACTCCAAAAACTCTGAAAAATTAGGAAGGCCTGAGAAATTTGTATATCGATCTACTGCAATTGGATTGGGTATTTTATATCTCTCTGGTTAAAAATTAAAATTAATTTCGTGAACACAAGCTTTCTGTTTTCTTCAGCAAGATCAAACAACTATTGCCCAAGAAGAACCTAAATGCTATACTTGGCACAAACACTAATAAAAACATAAAAACACAATAATAACAATAGAATAATTGTGTAAACACACAAGAACAAGAAGCAAAAAGCAAAAATAAATTTATTCATTGGGTTGCCTCCCAACAAGCGCTATAGTTTTACGCCCTTAGCTAGGCATAAAGCAAGGATCTAAGTTTTGTCATCTTTGTCCAACTCTTCAATCAAACACTTAGAATCCCTCAAAGATTTAGCATAAAGATTTTCAATAACAACACTCCTAGGAATAAATTCAAAGATTTCATTCTTGCGAAAGGATCTATTATCACTTCAACAAAATCAGTGTGGATACTAATCATCTTAGGATCTCCTTTATTGCTATCACTAGGAGTTGCACCCTTATTTTTGGATCTCCTACTCTTTACAGGAGTTTCCTCAATAATTTTAGTTGTAGTAAAAGTCGTGCTTAGATTACTAAAGATTTCTTCCAATTTATCAATCCCAGACGACTTCCTACTATTCTTTCATGGAATAGGGTACCCCTCTCTTTTAACAACTTAAAAATATCGCCCACTTTTGACGAAGATTAGTAGCAAAATTATGCATCTTTTGATGTATAATTTCCATATGATCTTCGGTGAGCATTTTCCTTTCAATAACATCTAGTCTTTCCATAACATGCTCAAGAGTCAAAATTGTTTCATTAACCATAAGAGGTGGTGAGCCCACTAAATTTCCCATAGCGTTAAGAGCATCAAGAGGAGGACTCATTAAGAAATTTCCACTGGTAATCGTGTCAAGGACAAATCTATACCAAGTGGTGATGCCAATATAAAAACGATGCAAAAGCACAATGGTAGATTGCTTACGGATAGATCTATTATGAGCATTGCAAATTCTATACCAAACATCTTTTAAACTTTCTCCTCCCCTTTGTTTAAAGTTGAGAACCTCATTCTCGGGAGTGCAAGTTATAGAGGAGGAATTATCCATAACGGTAAACAAGATCTCACATGCAAAAACAGATCCGACAAGAAGACGGTGAACGGAAAAGAGAGGCGAATAAAAGGAAAAATTTTGTGAAGTGGAGGAGAGGAAAACGAGAGGCAAATGGCGAATAATGTAAATTGCGAGGAGATGAGATTTGTGATAAGGAACCTGGTTATGTTGAAGATCCTCCCCGGCAACGGTGCCAGAAATTCTCCTTGATGGCAGCTAGAACTACGTCGGTATTTCCCCGGAGAGTTAGGGATGATGCAGCACAGCGGCGGTAGGTATTTTCCTCAGTTATGAAACCAAGGTTATCGAACCAGTAGGAGAACCAAGCAACACAACATAAACAACCCCTGCACACAAATAACAACACCTCGCAACCCGACGTGTTAAAGGGGTTGTCAATCCCTTTCGGGTAACGGCACCAGAAATTGGTGCGTGACGGTAAAAAGGTTGTAATAGATTGGATAAATAGATCGCAAATGAAATAACGTGCAGCAAAGTATTTTTGTATTTTTGGTTTAATAGATCTGAAAATAAAAGCAAGGAAAAAGTAGATCGCAAAGGCAAATATATGAGAAATAAGGCCCGGGGGCCGTAGGTTTCACTAGTGGCTTCTCTCAAGAAAAATAGCAAACAGTGGGTAAACAAATTACTGTTGGGCAATTGATATAACTTCAAATAATTATGACGATATCCAAACAATGATCATTACATAGGCATCACGTCCAAGATTAGTAGACCGACTTGTGCCTGCATCTACTACTATTATTCCACACATCGCCCGCTATCCAGCATGCATCTAGTGTATTAAGTTCATGAAAAATGGAGTAATGCAATAAGAACGATGACATGATGTATACAAGATCCGTTTATCTATATGGCGGTAGATATAGATCTCATCTTTTTATCCTTAGTAGCAACGATACATATGTTTCGGTTCCCTTTCTATCGCTGGGATCAAGCACCGTAAGATCGAACCCACTACCGGGCACCTCTTCCAATTGCAAGATAAATAGATCGAGTTGTCCAGAAAAAACGCAAATATCGGAGAAGAAATACAAGGCTATAAGAGATCACGCATAAAAGAGATCAAAGAAACTCAAATACTTTCATGGATATAAAAACATAGATATGGTCATAAACTCGAAGTTCATCGATCCCAACAAACACACGACAAAAGAGTTACATCATATGGATCTCCAAGAGACCATTGTATTGAGGATCAAGAGAGAGATGAAGCCATCTAGCTACTAACTACGGGCCCGAAGGTCTACAAAGAACTACTCATGCATCATCGGAGAGGCACCAATGGAAGTGGTGAACCCCTCCGTGATGGTGTCTAGACTGGATCTGGTGTTTCTGGACTCTGCGGTGGCTGGATGAATGTTTCATCGACTCGCCTAGGGTTCTGGGATTTTTGGGGTATTTATAGAGCAAAGAGGCGGTCCTGGGGGTACCCGAGGTGGGCACAACCCACCAGGACGTGCCAGGGACTCCTGGCGTGCCCTCGTGGGTTGTCCCCTCCTCGGGACTCCCCCCAGGTGCACCCAGGGCCCATCTGCTTCCTTTTGGCCCATAAAAAATCACCGTAAAGTTTCGTGCCATTTGGACTCCGTTTGATATTATTTTCCTGCAATGTAAAAAACATGGGACAAACAGGAACTGGCACTGGGCACTATGTCAATAGATTAGTACCAAAAAATGATATAAAATGACTATAAAATGATTATAAAACATCCAAGATTGATAATAAAACAGCATGGAACAATAAAAAATTATAGATACATTGGAGACGTATCAGAGAGAACACCTGCTTCGTTAGTAACACCAGCAGTGCCCTGTATACATACAAGAAGAGGTGATCCATCGGAATAAGTTGCCAAGCGCCACAGAGTATATAGGTCCTGCTCGTCCTCATGCTCGTTATTATCACCAACATCATCTCCCCCTTGGTTATAAATTTTTCAAGTATAGGTGGTGGAATGTTCACAGGACCTTGGAAACACAAGAAGGTTAATTAGTAAAGGGAAACTAGGTAACCCGCATGCATGTGGATGCAACAATTATAATTATGGCGGAAGACAAATGTACCGAAACCATAAGGATTCCATGCAAAAACAGTGCCACGAGTGGTGGCAACAAACACAAGACCTTCGTATTGAATTGCATCACAGTACTCATCCGTGTACAAAAATTGATTTTTGAGCAATATCCATCGAGGCGTGGAAGTAAGGATGGCAACAAGCTTGTCATAGATAGCAACTGTCGGATTTCGGGTTCCGGCAGACCCTTAAGGTTTGAACACTGGGGTGCGTGCGGAGATTACGCCTTCTACCTCTCCGTCTCACAAAGATCTAGACTACTGAAAGAACTGCACAAGAGACACAAGGTTTATACTGGTTCGGGCCACCGTTGTGGTGTAATACCCTACTCCAGTGTGTGGTGGGTGGATTGTCACACCCTAGCTAGGTTATGCATTAGAGTGTGCATCATGTTTACATTCATCAGAAATTGAAATGGGGAAAGCAGAACCCCCAGCACCCCCCCTCTGAAATCAACTAGGGTTTACTAAAAATAAATTCAATGAACCTGAAATGCCCTTCAAATATGTTCACCCTCTTTGCCTTGGGTTAGAACCCTTGGGAAAAATGGTGCATATAATTTTAGGTCAACAAAAGGGGCATTGACTTAATTCATAAATATTTGAATTTGGGCATTTAAATACTATTAAATAATTCAAATGCTCAAATAATGTTGGAATTATTTTTGGGCCACTGAAATATTTCAGAAAGTGTCCATAAATATTTTCAGGATTTTATAAAATGATTTAGTATTTAAACTAAATCAAAACAGAATAAATTAGGAAAGAACAGAGGCTCACCTGGACTTACCTGGCGGCCCAGCTGTGGCCCAGCACTGTTGGCCCAGCCCACCTCCTTCCTTGTCTTCTTCCAGCTGCTGCCAGGAGGACGCCGGGCGTGTGCCCGCGGTGCGCCGGCACGCGCGCGGCCACCGACGGCCAGCTCCTGCTTGCCGCACCCCCCCTCGACGCCTGGACGCCCCTGGGAGACGCCACGCAGCCCACTGATCCCTCTCGCTTACTCCCTCGACCTCATCCCCTCCCCTGTCTCGATCTCTCACACACACCCGAACGCGCCGTCGCCGCCGTTCGCTGCCACCGCGCTCCCCGACCCCCTCTCGCCTTCCCGTGTTGCGTGGAAGCTCCGCCACTGTCGCCTACGCCTTCTGCACCGAGCCAAGCGAGCCGGGAAGCCTTGCTTCGTCCTCGGCGTCGTCTTCTTCAACCTCGGGACCGCCGGCCATCTCCGTCAAATTCGTCGGCTCCGGACCGTCCCCGAGCCCACCGAGCTGCTCTACGCGACCCCAGTGAGCTCCTGCTCCGAATCCCCCTCCTCCCCGCCATTATTTCAAGCTCAAATTGCCGACTCCCTACTGACCGAGCTCAACGCCGCTCGGGCTCGTAGCCGGCATCGCTTTGATGCCCATTTGGTCGCGCCAACGTGCCAAACGACACCTCTGCATCGCGTAGTGCCTTGCCCGCGCTTTATTTTGCGTGTTTGCTCGCTGCAGCCGCTTTCCCGTGCACAGCTGAACTCCGGCCGCCGCCCGGCTCGTCGCCGCCGCGGTTACGCGCTGCCCCAGCCCCTTCCGTCTGCACCACTAGATGCGCGCGAGTCCCAGGAGCACGTAGATGCCCTCTGCCGCGAGTTTGGTCGCCCGTGGGCGAAACCCGAGCCGTTCCGCCGTGCCTGGCCTCGCCGGCGTCAAGTCGCCGGCAGGTTTGACCCTGCTGGCCAGGGGTTTGACCCCCCCCTGACTGACTGACGTGTGGGCCAGGCCCCTTTTTAATTAGTGTTAGATTTAGTTAGTCCTAATTAACTTAGTTACGTTAAATAGACACTGACATGCGGGCCCAGGCTCTAATTAACTTTAGTTAGTTAATTAGTCACTGACCAGTGGGTCCCACTGGTCAGGTTTGACCCGGACGCACCCTGTTGACTTGCTGATGTCATGCTGACGCAAGGCTGACGCAATAACTCCTTTTCTGGATTTAATTTTATGTAGAAAATTCCAAAAAATTGCCTAAACTTCAAAAATTCATAGAAATTCAACCATAACTCCAAATGAGACAAATTATATATGAAAAATTATCAGAAAAATTCAAGGAATCCATCTGTACCATTTTCATGCATGTTTGAACAATGCTTGTCCTCTGTTTTGGACAAAACAAATAAAGGGCATTTAAATAATCATATATGGGGTTGGAATTTGAATCTTGTACTCAAACCAACTCCATTTAAATCATAGCTAGTTGCATAAGCTCAAGACACATCCATATTGCCATGTCATAGCATGCATCATATTGTTGCATATCGTCATGTGTTGATTGTGCTCGGTTGTGTTCTTCGTGGTAGGTTCTGCCTCCGAGGATATTCACGAGTATCCAACTGAAGGGCAGTATCCCGTTACCACTCCATCAGGCAAGCAACCATTGATCATTCCGATACAACCCATGTTCTCGCTCCTGCTCTTGTTTACTGCATTAAGACAACACGATTCAAACTGCTGTGTGCTACGGTAGTTGAACCCTTATCCTCTGCATGACCTGTCATTGCCACAGTAACTAGATGAAACCCACTAGCATGTGTAGGAGTTGATTGAGCCATGTTTTGTGATTCCTACCTTGCTATGCCTGCTATGCTTAGAGTTGTGTCAGGTCTGGTTCATCTGGGGGATGGGCTAGAGTGAAATGCTTGTGCCAGTAATATGTGGGATGTGTTGAACATGTTTTGGTAAAGGTATCGATGAGAGTCCATGTAGGAGTACATGGTGGGTTGTTTCATTGAAGCCGTCCCTAAGAACTGAGTTCTGTATGCGTGAATTAAGATTCAGCTACTACCACACATTGGGCCCTGAAATATGACCCCGCTCGACTTACCGACCCCTCTCGCCTCAGTCCAGGAGTTGCAACTAGTTTCTGGTGTTTGTAGGATATGTGTTGGCGGCCGTGTGTAGCGCTGACCCTAGGGGTGGGCTATGTTGCGGTAGATACACCGTGGCACGGTGTACCGAGTCACCCGTTTGGTGTCTCGGGAACCCTGTTCACATCGTTCGGGGCCGTTGAGGACACCCCGGCCGGATTTCCTTGCGGATGGAACCTGAATAGGCGATGACCCTGGACTAGAGACTTGTGAGGTTAGTCAGGTCGTGGTCTACACCCACGTCGGTTTTCGCTTGAAGTCTGCCGAGCACATTTCGTGTGCAGACGCTAAGTGGTGGAAACATGTGTGACGAAGTACACCCCTGCAGGGTATAAAACTATTCGAATAGCCGTGTCCGCGGTAAAGGACTACTTGGTTGCATATACAGTTCATAGACAAGTTAATGGATACTACTAAAAGACTCAAGATAAGTGTGAGTACCGAGGATGGCTCCCTCGCAGGATACGAGGAAGGATCCACGGTGGAGTATTGTGATGGTGAGAAGTGGACTCGTGTGCGAAAACTATTTTGCTAAAAGATTCCGTAGGATAGCTTAGCCAAGAGTCAAAGCTGGCTTGCTGCATAAACCCCACCACCTTCTTGAGAATGAGCATGTACAGTAGGTTCTGATGTAAGACTTGCTGAGTACCTTTGTACTCATGTTTGCTTATTTATTGTTTTCAGACGACAACACTGCCCCCTCCGATGGGTTTTACGTAGACCTTGACGTCGATGAGTGACTAGCCACCCAGGTGGTGATCCAGGCCATGGAGGGCCCTATGTAGATAGACAGGCTTCAAGAAGCCTGTTTTCTTTCTAGAGTCTGTACTCAGACTAGTTGCTTCCGCATGTGCTTGTATGACTGTATGACTTGAGTGTCGGGTCATGTGACCCCTACCTGTATGGATATGTTATGTATGGCTCCTTGGAGCCTTTAAATAAAGTACTTGAGTTGTAGAGTTTTGTTGTGATGCCATGTTGTATGTACTCATATCGAGCATATTGTATGTATGATTGAAATGCTTGGTATGAGTGGGATCCGACAATCTAGTTGTTTGTCCTTCGCAGCCTTTCTTATGGGGAAATGTAGTCTAGTGCGCCTCGAGCCATAGTAGTCCGCTACAGCCCGGTTCACCGGAGTCCTGCTAGCCCAGCACTACTGTTTAGGACACTTGACTGGCCGGCATGTGTTTCACTTCGTCCCTATGTCTGTCCCTTCGGGGAAATGTCACGCGGTGATCTCCAGAGTCCTGTCTAGCCTGCTACAGCCCGGGATCCCCCGGAGTCCTGTTAGCCCAGTGCTACAGCCCGGAATCACTCGTTGATGACCGACATGTTCGTTGTGATTCATGTATGCCTGTCTCCATAGGTCTGTGCCGCTTTGGGTTCACGACTAGCCATGTCGGCCCGGGTTCTCGGTCATATGGATGCTAGCGACATTGTCATATACGCGAGCCAAAAGGCGCAAACGGTCCCGGGCCATGGTAAGGCGACACCCGTGGGATACCGTGCGTGAGGCCGCAAAGTGATATGAGGTGTTACCGGCTAGATCGATGTGGCTTAGAATCGGGGTCCTAACAGCGTTGGCATCAGAGCCGGACTGCCTGTAGGTTCGTTCAGCCAAACTGGTCGATGTCGAGTCTAGAAATGCTTTAGTTATATGTAAGGGAATTGATTGTGGGAGGGAACGTAAGGTTCTTTTTACTCCTTTACCCTATGCTTCTGATCTGAGTCATTCTCTTCTCATTCAACGTGGGTTAAGGACTAGGCTCCCTTCTTCTATCAGGTTCACGTGTTACTAATCCGTAGTAGTTTATAGGATTATTGCTACGAGTTCCAGTCCAGTTTCTACTATTTTAGTACGTTGTTATTTGAATCAGAACCTTGATATGATGCTGTTGAGCGGTATTGTGAACTGTTGTGGATGTCTCAAATCTTTTTCTGAGCATTTACAGCCGTTATGCTGCCCAATTTTCCCTAGGAATTCTGATGTCTTTGCCTTGTGGTTGTGCTTTCAGATGGCCAATCAGTCTCAAAATCAAGTGGTTCGCCTGACCAGGTGCCTCGACGTGCCCGGTCATACTGCTATGTTGGTCCGGGTCATGATCGAGACAGGATACCGTTGGTATCCCGAATACACTGTTGAAGAGCAGTTCCGCGACTTTAATCAAAGCCAGTATTTATGCACCGTCAGGATATTTACTTCCTATCCTGGATCTACCAAGCCCCTTCACTGTTCCTATGGACTCGGAGTTACCATTGAGATGGCTGTGCAGGATGCTGCCTATTCCATGATGACCATCTTGCGAGTCCGGACTGGCCTGCTTCAGAACACTGACTTCCGTTACATGCCAGCTTCACTTCCGGGAGCGCAGGGGTATCTTCAGGCTATCTATGCTGACTCCACTTAGGAGGACTCATTAACTCGTACCACCGCTGAGATGCTCGAAGATAAGGACCGAGAGAATCGGGCCTTGAGGCTGGAGCTCTTTAATACCCGTGCTGATCATTGGGCCACATTGACTCGGTTTGCACCCGCGGTGCAAGCGGGATGTATGGATACCAGGGATCTGTATCCTGTGAGAGCAGCTCTGCCAGACATGGTGGATTGGCGTGATGTGGGAGGCATCACCCCACCCCTTGGTCCCCGCAGGCCACCGTTTGTTGGTCCAAGACCTTATCCTAGCCCCTATGGTCCACAGGCTCCTCAGGACCGTCTGTTTCCGGATGATCACGTTGAACTTCCAGGCTATGGAGGTGACTTCTATGAGGACTACTACGGAGCTATCTGAGTTAGTAGTAGTACCACTAGTATTGTAGTAGTTGTATCTCCACTGTCCTGTGTGACTTGTGGAATACGACTTGGTGTGTAATCGATTCCGGAGGTGTAGACAAATAATGTATAGGGACTCGGAATGCCTCCGATGAGATGTAACGTCTACCTTCATAGTTGTACTGTAGCATGGGCTTGTACTAAACTATGTATGACGAGTATGACCGTTGGTGTATATATGGCAGTTTTATATTACCATGGCATACGAATGAGCATCTCTGCATTCCGCGTTATCCTTTACATTCTGCACTTCCCTGTTAAGTTTGAGCCATCCTTGTCTAAACCGTTGTCTTGTTTCCTCCTAGGATGGTCAACACCCGCGGAAACCCTGCTGCCCCGGAGCAGGGGGAAGCCAATGCAGCTAGAGGTGAAAATTTGCCTCATCCGCCTTCCCTGGCCGAAGTGATGCTGGAGGCGGAAAGGAACAAGCGTGAGAACAACCGCCTGCTGGAGCGGATTGAGCAGAACACTGCACGCCACCCACGAAATGACTTGGTGTCAATCAACGACTTTATCAAGCTGTACCCACCAAAGTTTAACCATTCCGTCGAGCCCCTCGACGCGGATGATTGGCTTCGCAGCATCACCCACAAGCTACGTTCTGCCAACGTAGCTGAAGCCGACAAGGTTACCTATGCTGCTTATCATCTTGAGGGCCCCGCTAGCCATTGGTGGGAAAACTACAAAGCTATGCGCCCGGTCGGCCAAATCACTACCTGGGCTGAGTTCAGCGAGGCTTTCCGTGAGCATCACATTCCGGAAGGTCTCATGGATTGCAAGAGGGAGGAGTTCTGCAACTTCACCCAAGGAAGGCTGACTGTGGATGCATATAGCCGAGAATTTGGGAACCTGGCACGCTATGCTCCTGAAGAGGTTTCTACTGACGCCAAGAAGCAGGCAAGGTTCCGTAAGGGACTTAGCCCTGAGCTTCGCCGCGATCTCCGTCTGCACGAGTGCACATCCTTCCAGAAGCTGGTCAATAAAGCTATCAGTGCTGAGACAGGCCCGACTGATTATGACGCTTCACGCAAGCACTCTCGTGATTTTGGGTCTTCATCCGGCTCTGGAGCTCAGAAGCGCCGGGTGTGGATTCCAAGCACCGCACTGCCACCCAGATTCACCCCGAGGCCATCCTTTGAGGCGCCTCGTCCCAACCAGCAATTTGCACCGCCCAAGCCCTATGGTGGCCCCGCTGCTATTGTTGCTCCACGCCCCACTGTGGTAACATGCTTCAAGTGTGGAGAACCGGGTCACTATAGTCGAGAGTGTCCCCAGAACAACCCCAATCAAGCTGGAAAGTCCGTTGGCCGTGGTAAGCCCGCGGGAAAGACTTTCTACGCCAAGCCGGCCACTACTGCACGTGGCCATGTCAACTATGTCTCAGCCGAAGAGGCTCATGAGGATCCCAACGTCGTCCTTGGTACGCTCCTTGTTAACTGCCATCCGGCATCTGTTCTTTTTGATACTGGAGCATCTCATTCATTCATATCCGAGAATTATGCTCGGTTGCATAACACGACATTCTGTGACATGCCCACTTCCATGGTAATTCAAACTCCGGGTTCCAAATGGCAAACTTCTAGGGTAAGCCATGGGAACGAAATTCTTGTCGATAGGCTTGTTTTCCTTGCATCTTTAATAGCTCTCAAGTCCTCCGACATAAACATCATCTTGGGTATGGACTGGATGTCGGCTCATTATGCCAAGATCGATTGTGCCACTAGAACCGTTCAACTTATGCATCCCTCGGGCAAGACAGTTAATGTCTTAACTCGAGTGGCCAAGCGCCAACTTTACTCTCTCAATGCCAACCCTCTTCCAGACCTTGAGGACGTTCCGGTAGTCCGAGACTTCCCGGATGTGTTTCCGGAAGAACTGCCAGGTGTTCCACCTGACCGGGATGTCGAGTTTGTGATAGACCTTGTCCCAGGAACCGTTCCAATTGCTAGAAGACCCTACAAGATGGCACCCTTAGAACTAGCCGAGCTTAAGAACCAACTCGATGAGTCCTTGAACAAAGGGTTCATCCGTCCTAGCTCCTCCCCTTGGGCTTGCCCCGTCCTCTTCGTCAAGAAGAAGGATGGAACGGATCGAATGGTTGTGGATTACCGACCTGTCAATCTGGTCACCATCAAGAACAAATACCCGCTTCCCAGGATCAACGACCTGTATGATCATCTCGCTGGATCCTCAGTCTTCTCCAAGATGGATTTGAGGCTGGGCTACCATCAAATCAAAATCAGAAACGGGGACATTCCCAAAACGGCCTTTGTTACTCGTTATGGCCAATACGAGTACACCGTCATGTCCTTCGGTTTAACCAATGCCCCGGCCACTTTCTCCCGGTTAATGAACTCGGTTTTCATGGAGTACTTGGACAAATTCGTCGTAGTATACCTCGATGACATACTCATCTACTCCAAGAATGAAGAGGAACATGCCGAACATCTAAGGCTGGTATTGATGAAACTTCGAGAGCATCGCCTTTATGCCAAATTCTCCAAGTGTGAATTTTGGTTGTCAGAAGTGACCTATCTAGGCCATGTAATCTCTGGTAAGGGTATTGCTGTCAATCCCGAGCGAGTTCAAGCCATCCTTGATTGGACTCCACCTGAAACGGTCAAGCAAGTTCGGAGTTTCCTTGGCCTAGCGAGCTATTGCCGCCGCTTCGTCGAGAATTTCTCCAAGGTTGCTAAACCTCTAACTGAACTCCTCAAGAAAGATAAAAAGTTCGAGTGGACTCCACAGTGCGAGTTCAGTTTTCAGGAACTGAAAAGACGCCTGACATATGCTCCCGTACTGGTACCACCAGATTTCTCCAAGGACTTTATTATCTATTGCGACGCCTCGCGACAAGGACTAGGTTGCATACTCATGCAAGATCGTTAGGTAATTGCCTATGCTTCACGGCAATTACACCCACATGAGGAAAATTATCCCACACATGATCTAGATCTTGCAGCTGTAGTCCATGCACTCAAAACCTGGCGACATTACCTTCTCGGTAATCGTTGCGAGATCTTCACCGATCACCAAAGCTTGAAATATATCTTCACCCAACCAGATTTGAATCTCAGGCAAAGACGTTGGGTCGAGTTGATCTCGGATTATGACTTAGGAATAACTTACACCCCTGGCAAGGCCAATGTCATGGCCGATGCACTAAGTCGTAAGTCCTACTGTAACAACCTGCTGTTACAACAAAGTCAACCACTTCTCCATGAGGAATTTCGCAAGCTTAATCTTCACATTGTCCCTCAAGGATTCCTATCTACTCTGGTGGCGAAACCTACCCTTATGGATCAAATCATAGCTGCCCAAAAGCGTGATAAGGGCATATCCCGGATTAAGGAAAACATTGCTAGCGGACTAGCTAAATGTTTTTCCATGGATGAGCAAGGTGCTGTCTTCTTTGAGAACCGCCTGGTGGTTCCCAAGAACCAACATCTACGCCAGATGATCCTTAAGGAAGCTCATGAATCCCCTCTCACCATTCATCCCGGTAGTACTAAAATGTATCAAGACCTACGCCAGAGGTTTTGGTGGACTAGGATGAAGAGAGAAATCGCTCAATACATTGCTAATTGCGACGTTTGTCGTCGTGTTAAAGAAGAGCATCAACGGCCTGCTGGTACCCTTCAACCTTTGGCTATTCCTGAATGGAAATGGGACAAAATCAGTATGGATTTCATCACTGGGTTTCCCAGGACCAAGAGGGGAAATAATGCCATCTTCGTCGTGATCGACCGTCTTTCCAAAGTAGCCCATTTTTTACCTCTTCGTGAGAGTATCACTGCTAGCCAGCTAGCTGACCTATACATCTCCCGAATAGTGTCTCTTCATGGTGTCCCATTGGAAATTAACTCAGACCGTGGAAGTCTCTTCACCTCTCGATTTTGGGAAAGTTTCCAAAATGCTATGGGAACTCATCTCTCCTTTAGCACCGCCTTCCATCCTCAATCAAGTGGTCAAGTAGAGCGAGTCAATCAAATTCTGGAAGATATGCTCCGAGCTTCTGTTATCTCGTTCGGAATGAGTTGGGAGAAATGCCTTCCATTCGCGGAGTTTGCTTATAACAATAGCTATCAAGCTAGTTTGGGCAAGGCTCCCTTCGAAGTTCTCTATGGACGAAAATGTCGAACGCCTCTTAACTGGTCAGAAACCGGGGAAAGACAACTCTTTGGCCCGGATATGATTCAGGAAGCAGAAGAGCAGGTTCGCGTTATTCGTGAGAAATTGAAAACAGCCCAATCTCGCCAAAAGAGTCAATATGATCGTAAGCATAAGCCTATGACATTTGAAATTGACGAGAAAGCTTACCTTCGGGTTACCCCGTTAAAGGGAACCCATCGCTTCGGTATCAAAGGAAAATTGGCTCCTCGTTACATTGGACCCTTTCGCATTCTTGCCAAACGAGGAGAAGTTGCCTACCAATTGGAACTACCTCCGCATCTTTCCAGAGTTCACGACGTCTTCCACATTTCGCAACTCAGGCGTTGCTTCGCGGATCCTATCCGTGGAGTGGACCACGAAACGCTTGATTTACAAGATAACCTTTCTTATCGGGAATACCCCGTTCGTATCCTTGATCAAGCCGAGCGTACCACTCGACGTCATAATATCAAGTTTCTCAAGGTTCAATGGTCACACCATTCCGAGGAAGAAGCCACTTGGGAAAGGGAGGATCGTCTTCGACTCGAGTACCCCGCCTTCTTCCCAGATGATCCTAAATCTCGGGATGAGATTCTATTGAGTGGGGGTGAGTTGTCACACCCTATCTAGGTTATGCATTAGAGTGTGCATCATGTTTACATTCATCAGAAATTGAAATGGGGAAAGCAGAACCCCCAGCACCCCCCCTCTGAAATCAACTAGGGTTTACTAAAAATAAATTCAATGAACCTGAAATGCCCTTCAAATATGTTCACCCTCTTTGCCTTGGGTTAGAACCCTTGGGAAAAATGGTGCATATAATTTTAGGTCAACAAAAGGGGCATTGACTTAATTCATAAATATTTGAATTTGGGCATTTAAATACTATTAAATAATTCAAATGCTCAAATAATGTTGGAATTATTTTTGGGCCACTGAAATATTTCAGAAAGTGTCCATAAATATTTTCAGGATTTTATAAAATGATTTAGTATTTAAACTAAATCAAAACAGAATAGCAAAAATAGAAAAACAGAATAAATTAGGAAAGAACAGAGGCTCACCTGGACTTACCTGGCGGCCCAGCTGTGGCCCAGCACTGTTGGCCCAGCCCACCTCCTTCCTTGTCTTCTTCCAGCTGCTGCCAGGAGGACGCCGGGCGTGTGCCCGCGGTGCGCCGGCACGCGCGCGGCCACCGACGGCCAGCTCCTGCTTGCCGCACCCCCCTCGACGCCTGGACGCCCCTGGGAGACGCCACGCAGCCCACCGATCCCTCTCGCTTACTCCCTCGACCTCATCCCCTCCCCTGTCTCGATCTCTCACACACACCCGAACGCGCCGTCGCCGCCGTTCGCTGCCACCGCGCTCCCCGACCCCCTCTCGCCTTCCCGTGTTGCGTGGAAGCTCCGCCACTGTCGCCTACGCCTTCTGCACCGAGCCAAGCGAGCCGGGAAGCCTTGCTTCGTCCTCGGCGTCGTCTTCTTCAACCTCGGGACCGCCGGCCATCTCCGTCAAATTCGTTGGCTCCGGACCGTCCCCGAGCCCACCGAGCTGCTCTACGCGACCCCAGTGAGCTCCTGCTCCGAATCCCCCTCCTCCCCGCCATTATTTCAAGCTCAAATTGCCGACTCCCTACTGACCGAGCTCAACGCTGCTCGGGCTCGTCGCCGGCGTCGCTCCGATGCCCATTTGGTCGCGCCAACGTGCCAAACGACACCTCTGCATCGCGTAGTGCCTTGCCCGCGCTTTATTTTGCGTGTTTGCTCGCTGCAGCCGCTTTCCCGTGCATAGCCGAACTCCGGCCGCCGCCCGGCTCATCGCCGCCGCGGTTACGCGCTGCCCCAGCCCCTTCCGTCTACACCACTAGATGCGCGTGAGTCCCAGGAGCACGTAGATGCCCTCTGCCGCGAGTTTGGTCGCCCGTGGGCGAAACCCGAGCCGTTCCGCCGTGCCTGGCCTCGCCGGCGTCAAGTCGCCGGCAGGTTTGACCCTGCTGGCCAGGGGTTTGACCCCCCCTGACTGACTGACATGTGGGCCAGGCCCCTTTTTAATTAGTGTTAGATTTAGTTAGTCCCAATTAACTTAGTTACGTTAAATAGACACTGACATGCAGGCCCAGGCTCTAATTAACTTTAGTTAGTTAATTAGTCACTGACCAGTGGGTCCCACTGGTCAGGTTTGACCCGGACGCACCCTGTTGACTTGCTGATGTCATGCTGACGCAAGGCTGACGCAATAACTCCTTTTCTGGATTTAATTTTATATAGAAAATTCTAGAAAATTGCCTAAACTTCAAAAATTCATAGAAATTCAACCATAACTCCAAATGAGACAAATTATATATGAATTATCAGAAAAATTCAAGGAATCCATCTGTACCATTTTCATGCATGTTTGAACAATGCTTGTCCTCTGTTTTGGACAAAACAAATAAAGGGCATTTAAATAATCATATATGGGGTTGGAATTTGAATCTTGTACTCAAACCAACTCCATTTAAATCATAGCTAGTTGCATAAGCTCAAGACACATCCATATTGCCATGTCATAGCATGCATCATATTGTTGCATATCGTCATGTGTTGATTGTGCTCGGTTGTGTTCTTCGTGGTAGGTTCTGCCTCCGAGGATATTCACGAGTATCCAACTGAAGGGCAGTATCCCGTTACCACTCCATCAGGCAAGCAACCATTGATCATTCCGATACAACCCATGTTCTCGCTCCTGCTCTTGTTTACTGCATTAAGACAACACGATTCAAACTGCTGTGTGCTACGGTAGTTGAACCCTTATCCTCTGCATGACCTGTCATTGCCACAGTAACTAGATGAAACCCACTAGCATGTGTAGGAGTTGATTGAGCCATGTTTTGTGATTCCTACCTTGCTATGCCTGCTATGCTTAGAGTTGTGTCAGGTCTGGTTCATCTGGGGGATGGGCTAGAGTGAAATGCTTGTGCCAGTAATATGTGGGATGTGTTGAACATGTTTTGGTAAAGGTATCAATGAGAGGCCATGTAGGAGTACATGGTGGGTTGTTTCATTGAAGCCGTCCCTAAGAACTTAGTTCTGTATGCGTGAATTAAGATTCAGCTACTACCACACATTGGGCCCTGAAATATGACCCCGCTCGACTTACCGACCCCTCTCGCCTCAGTCCAGGAGTTGCAACTAGTTTCTGGTGTTTGTAGGATATGTGTTGGCGGCCGTGCGTAGCGCTGACCCTAGGGGTGGGCTATGTTGCGGTAGATACACCGTGGCACGGTGTACCGAGTCACCCGTTTGGTGTCTCGGGAACCCTGTTCACACCGTTCGGGGCCGTTGAGGACACCCCGGCCAGATTTCCTTGCGGATGGAACCTGAATAGGCGATGACCCTGGACTAGAGACTTGTGAGGTTAGTCAGGTCGTGGTCTACACCCACGTCGGTTTTCGCTTGAAGTCTGCCGAGCACATTTCGTGTGCAGACGCTAAGTGGTGGAAACATGTGTGACGAAGTACACCCCTGCAGGGTATAAAACTATTCGAATAGCCGTGTCCGCGGTAAAGGACTACTTGGTTGCATATACAGTTCATAGACAAGTTAATGGATACTACTAAAAGACTCAAGATAAGTGTGAGTACCGAGGATGGCTCCCTCGTAGGATACGAGGAAGGATCCACGGTGGAGTATTGTGATGGTGAGTAGTGGACTCGTGTGTGAAAACTATTTTGCTAAAAGATTCCGTAGGATAGCTTAGCCAAGAGTCAAAGCTGGCTTGCTGCATAAACCCCACCACCTTCTTGAGAATGAGCATGTACAGTAGGTTCTGATGTAAGACTTGCTGAGTACCTTTGTACTCATGTTTGCTTATTTATTGTTTTCAGACGACAACAGTGCCCCCTCCGATGGGTTTTACGTAGACCTTGACGTCGACGAGTGACTAGCCACCTAGGTGGTGATCCAGGCCATGGAGGGCCCTATGTAGATAGACAGGCTTCGAGAAGCCTTCTTTCTTTCTAGAGTCTGTACTCAGACTAGTTGCTTCCGCATGTGCTTGTATGACTGTATGACTTGAGTGTCGGGTCATGTGACCCCTACCTGTATGGATATGTTATGTATGGCTCCCTGGAGCCTTTAAATAATGTACTTGAGTTGTAGAGTTTTGTTGTGATGCCATGTTGTATGTACTCATATCGAGCATATTGTATGTATGATTGAAATGCTTGGTATGAGTGGGATCCGACAATCTAGTTGTTTGTCCTTCGCAGCCTTTCTTATGGGGAAATGTAGTCTAGTGCTCCTCGAGCCATAGTAGTCCGCTACAGCCCGGTTCACCGGAGTCCTGCTAGCCCAGCACTACTGTTCAGGACACTTGACTAGCCGGCATGTGTTTCACTTCGTCCCTATGTCTGTCCCTTCGGGGAAATGTCACGCGGTGATCTCCGGAGTCCTGTCTAGCCTGCTACAGCCCGGGATCCCCCGGAGTCCTGTTAGCCCAGTGCTACAGCCCGGAATCACTCGTTGATGACCGACATGTTTGTTGTGATTCATGTATGCCTGTCTCCATAGGTCTGTGCCGCTTTGGGTTCACGACTAGCCATGTCGGCCCGGGTTCTCGGTCATATGGATGCTAGCGACATTGTCATATACGCGAGCCAAAAGGCGCAAACGGTCCCGGGCCATGGTAAGGCGACACCCGTGGGATACCATGCATGAGGCCGCAAAGTGATATGAGGTGTTACCGGCTAGATCGATGTGGCTTAGAATCGGGGTCCTGACATGGATTGCCTCTTGGGGCTGATGATGATGAATGATACTAGGAAGAACAGCCTCACGAGGGTCTGTTCTTGGCCGGGGTGATGAACTGCTAGGAGGAGTTCAGCCACCTTTCTCTCTTTATCTGTCTCTTTCTCTCTCACTGCCTTACTCTTACTCTTTTTCCCGACCCCCTTGCTATGTGGGTGGCTGGTCCTATTTATAGAGGCCCTGGTCCTCTTCCGAAATATCGAGCTGGAAGGAAGCCAACAATGGCGGGCTAATTTGAAGGGGGACAGCAAGTATCAACTATCCTGACAAAAGCAATCTTCGCCTGCGCAAAGCTCTGGTGATGACACCGTCTTGGGCTCCACGGTGACCTCCGTCTCGTAGTCCTCCTGGTCTTGGTCTCGTTGCACCGAAATGACAACCTTTGCCTGATGCCTCGGTACTCCGCGGCTGCGCTTGCCCCCATTGCACCAAAGAGGAAATGACGACGCTGCGCGGGCTGGCACCCGCCTGGCGCCCTGAGTCGTCATGGCTTGCGTCATGGGCACCTCGCGAGGTACCCCGCCTTGATCTCTCCGCCTCCTCGCGAGCCAGCCTGACGAGGCCGTGCCTGAGGAAGCTCCATGCCGTCCACCCCGCGAGGCTTGGCCCCTCACGAGGGTCTTGAGTCTTGTGTTGATGAAGATGGGCCGTGCTGGGCCCCCTTTGAGCCACGCCACAGGCAGGCAAGTCTGGGGACCCCCATTCCCAGAACGCCGACAGTAGCCCCCGGGCCCAAGGCGCGCCCGGACTTGGCCGTGCCGAGAGGCGAAAGGGCAAGGGCAAAGCGCCGCGGGCCCTAACAGCCTGCGGCCTTGGGCGCCGCGTGGCGGTTGGTTGGACGCAAGTGCTCGAGCAACCGCGCAGGTTGATAAAGGTGCGGCATCTGCCCAGACTTCGCCTTTTGCTTTCTCCGGTTGCTGCTCAGACCCCCTTTCTTGCGCCTCCCCTTTCTTCCTCCAAATTTCCAGATCTACTCCAGCTGCGTGACCTAGGAAGCCATGGCGCCTCATTAGTCTCCGGCCGAAGCTTGGTACTCACCTGCTCTGGACTTGCCGAACGTGTCCATGGAGGGCCTTGCCCGGCTGCGCCAGATGGCGACGGTGCAGGGCATCAATGGGGCGCAGGTGTTCAAGGCCGGCTCCGCCACCCTTGAGGGCCGAGGGAGCACCTTTTATCCTCTCTTTATAAGCTCCATTGCTGCGGGCCTGGTGCCTCCCTTCTCCGAGTTTTTCTTCTCTGTCCTCCGCCATTACAACTTGCAGGCTCTGCATCTCCACCCCAACTCCGTCCTTCTCCTGGCGATCTTCGCTTATTACTACGAGGCCCACGTAGGGGTGCAGCCTTCAGTGGCCTTGCTGCACCACTACTTCTCCCTCCGGGTCTCTCGCGGTTCTCCTTCCGCGTGCGTGAGCTTCATCGCGTACGGTGGCACCATTGCCATCTCGAATCCCGGGAAGAGGATTGAGGGCTTCAGGAGCAAGTGAGTCTTGGTAGATGCCGGGCGCGTCCACCCTAGGCTGATCTTGCCCGCGGAGCAGCCCGCAAGCTCCAGTGACTGGTGCCGAGCAGATCTCACGGACCCCCGCGCGAAACTGGTGTTGGAGAAGATGGACGCGGACCTGAGGCCGGTCAGCACAGCGGCAGCGAAGTTGACCCGTGCGTTGCTGCTGAGGGAGTTCCTGGAGCACCAGCTGGCTCCACTCCGGCAGTACTCACCCCCGATGTGGAGGCCTCATCCGAGCCCCGTGGCCTTGAGCGGCGAATATTTGGCTGCGGTCCTCCAATATCTGGTCGGGGGCGAGGTGGCAAGGTTGGAGGGCGCTCCCAAGCCCTTGTTCCTTCGCGACAACTGGGAGCAGGTGGTGGAGTCCATGCCGGCTTCCGAGGGACTGGTGGACGTGCCCTCCGGCGACTCCAGCAAGGAGGAGGATGAAGAGGAGCGGGAAAAGGGGCCCGACTCCGAGGCGACCAACGGATAGTCGAGGGCTCCCCTCCCCCGGTGCAGGCCCCGCAATCTCTGCCTTTCTTCGAGCGATGATGACGAGGATGGAGACGAGCAGGTCGGCGGGAGCTTGCCCCTGACCCCGAAGAAGGACAGGACCGGGCTGATCTCCCGCGGGTCTGCCCCTGCCCCGAGGCAGTCTGTAGACGCGCCTTCTGCTTCCGAGGTTGACCCTTCCAGCCGGTGTCAGGCTTCAAGTTTGGCCGGAGGCTGCCCGAGCTCACCGGCGATGACTCGTAAGTGCTTGACCCTTGTCTTTATTTCTTGTTCCGCTGTCGAGGCTTGACATTCGCATCTCTTGAATAGGCTGGAGCCCGTGGCGAAGAAGCCGAAGGGGGCTCCTGAGGCTCCATCCGCGGCAGCGCCTCCACCCGTGGAGGAGGGTGATCGCGGGGCGCGGGCTTCTCCTGCCCGGTCGTCCTCGCGAGGCCTGGCCGAGCTGGCTGGGGCGAGCTCAGCCCCCATGGCCCAAGTGACTCCTGTGGTGCCTTTGCCCACTGCCGCCACCACAGCCGCTGGGGCGCAGCAGGCTCCACCTCAGGACGCTGTGGTCTTGCCGTCGCCGCCTTCTTCCCCCGCTCCGCCGATTGTTGTGTCTCCAACTCCTCCTGTCGTCCTGGAGCGTGCTGTTGCTGGACTGGACCAGCTGCGGCAGGATCTTCTTGGCGCCGACCCTCGCCTGGTGGCCGGGCGCTTGGAGCTGGCTTCAGGATGGATTCGCTCCGACGCCTCGATCCCGGTGGCGCTGGTTCAAGCCTCGACGGCCTGCGATGAGGATAGGCAGGCCATCCTTGAGACGAAGGCTGCTCATGACGCAGCCCTGGGGGAGGTGGCTGAAGTCCGCGATCGTTGCAAGGCGCCAGAGGACGAGCTGCAAGGCCTGCGGGACCAACTCGCGAAAGAGGTTCGTCTTCCCCAGGAGCAAGAAGAAGGTTTGAAGGCTCGCGAGGTGGCCATCGAGGGCCGGGAGGCCAAGCTCAAGAAGCACCGTGACCGCCTAGGTGCGCTAGGGAAGGAGTTGGAGGCGACGAAGGTCGAGTTGGACAGCAAGGCCAAGTTTCTTGCCGAGGATCGCGTGGCCTTCGCAGACATGGAGAAGAAGGCTCGTGCTTCGCTAAAGATGCTCTACGCCAGTGGCCTGGAGAGCCCGCTGGCCGGCGCCGAGGATGGCCCCGCCAAGCTGCTTGCCTTCCTGGTTCGTGCTCTTGAGGATGTCACCCTTGGCCTTGGCCCCACGGCCGAGGCCGAGGCGCGTGTCCTGTCTTCTGCTGTGCTGACGCGGGTCTTCGCCCACATCTACCTTCGCGACCCCAGCGCCGACCTCGACAGCCTGTTGGAGCCAGTAAGCGGCGAGGGTGCTGCCGCCGCTGCCGAGGCCGTGAAGGGTCGCGTAGAGGCTCTGCTGGGGAAGTTCCGGGCCTTCAGTACCAAGTCAAAGCAGGATGCTTCTGGTACTGCTGCTCCATGAGGTGGGGCCACCCACGCTGCTCCACCGCCGCCAAGTGACTCCGCTACTGCTCCTGCCCTGCTTTTAATTCCTGCACATGCATCGTGCCTCAGGGAGGCGTTTAAACTCGCGTTTGGTATTGAGACGACAGTATGGACTGTAATGTTTGCTTTTAAGTTCCTTGAATTTTATGCTTTTCTTCCCTACTTTCTTGTGTTCTACACCGGCAGAGCCCGGCCCCGCGCATACCTCACCCAGCATTAGCCCCGACCGGAAACCAGGACGGGACCAAAGGAGCGAGGGGCTATGGAGCCAGTTAGGCTCCTGAGTCGCGATGCTCAGGAGTCCCCCTTGGCGCACGAACAACAAGTAGGGAGGTGTGATGTAGGTGGATCTTCCATTTTACGTCTGCAGAGCCCGACTCCGCGCGTACCTCACCCAGCATTAGCCCCGATCGGAAACCAGGACGGGACCAAAGGAGTGAGGGGCTACGGAGCCAGTTAGGCTCCTGAGTCGCGATGCTCAGGAGTCCCCCTTGACGCGCAAATAGCAAGTGATGAGGTGAGATGCGAGTGGGACCACCGTTCTACGTCTGCAGAGCTCGGCCCCACGCGTGCCTCACCCAGCATTAGCCTTTCGGAACTAAGGAGTGAGGGGCTA
Organism: Triticum monococcum; assembly: GCA_034509565.1. NCBI lineage: Eukaryota > Viridiplantae > Streptophyta > Magnoliopsida > Poales > Poaceae > Triticum > Triticum monococcum. The sequence continues at coordinate 181,146,504 of CM067843.1, read as the reverse complement.
CGGGACCAGTTAGGCCCCTGAGTCGCGATGCTCAAGGGTCCCCCTTGACGCTCAAACGGCCTTCATACCATGGCTCCACTCGGGGAGAGACGCGCGATGAACCAGGCCCGAGGGGCCTGGCTGGGTGGCGTACGTCTGGGCGTGACCCAGGCGCAGCCCCCGTGCCCAGCCCCCTCGCGCGGCGCTCCCGAGGGGAGGCATTGCGATGAGGCTAGACACTGAGCTCTTGGCTCCCTGAGGTTGATGCGGCCCGGGGGCCACCCTCAGTTGTTTATCACCAGCGCGGAGCATAGCGCTTCCGCATGTGTACGGGCATAGCCGCTCCTCGGCAGTGTCGTCAGCCAGCGCGGAGCATGGTGCTTCCACTGGTACGTGGGAGGGGGCTCCCCTCCGGGAGGAGCCCCCGGGGCGTGTATAGCCCCGCCCTGACACGTGGCCGGCACGGTAGGGCTAGATGAGGTGTATCTAGGCACCCATGAGCCAGCGCGGGACTCACGGGGCCCTATTTCTAGGCGGGTTGCGCCTGGCACTGGGCCTTATCTTGTGCTGTGTTCCTGCAAATTTGGTTAGATGCCGGCACTCTACGTCCTCGGGTCCCGGCCCTCGAGCTTGTCTCAGCCGTCGCTGGTATGCCAGGTCGCGATGCCGTGGACATGGCCAGAGGGTGAGGGATGGAGAGCCAGTAAGAGCCCTGAGTCGCGATGCTCAGGTACCCCCCTTTAACGTGCAAGTGGTCGACATGGAGAAGAAGAGGTGCCGTGGACAGGCATCAAGTAATCAAGCATGATGGGCGAATGCATAGCCGGAAATAAACGCAAGGGAGATACATGCCGCTGGGCCTGGCCCGAGCGACTTGGGGATGATGCAGCCCGAGGGGCGCCCCCAACAAGGCAAGCAAACGACATGAAATAAAAGGGATACATACCGCAGGGATGGACCCACGCGGCCTGGGAACGATGCAGCCCTGGGAGGGCGCTCCCAGCTGGAAATGAAACTTGTAAGATGTCACCTGAGGGTGTCGAGGGCGAAGGGGTGTTGGTGCAGCAGACTCGGTAGGCTGCGGAAGCCAATCCTCACGAGCCCCCAGGCCCAGGGGCCTCGGGAGGCTCCGGAGGCACTGGTAGCTCTTCGCGAATCATCTCCATCTCCGCCAAGGCTGCGGAACGCCTGTCTTCTTGAGCCTCCATGATGCCCCTCATGAGGTGCTGGCACGTAGCAACCGCGCTCGGCAAGCCGCAAGGCATGCGAACGTAGCTGTGGGGCGGACCCCCGCAGCGCCCCACTTGCGAGGGCCAGAGGCGCTCCATCGTAGCGACTTGGTTGAGCCCTGGTACGTCGATGCAGACGCACAGCCCACCATCCTCGCCTGGATGGGGAGCCACAGCCGGTAGACGGCGGCAACCCCTCATGATTCTTGATTCCTGTAGTTCTTGAATGGCCTTGTCGACGAACTCCTGCGGGTCTATCCTTCCTCGCCTTGCTCCTTCTTGAGGGAAACGTGCTTCGAAACACGCCTCCATGTGGTGTCCAACCGCCTCCCTCGTGACCCTGGCCAGGTCGGTGGCCCTCCAGGGAAGAGCCCCCGAGCCCTGCCTGAGGAGGGCGCCGGGCGCGCTTTCCTATGCGATGGAAGGAGGTTCCCCCTGGGCGGATGCGGGCCCTGAGGGGCCCACCTCCCGAGGGGCTAGTCCGGACGATGTCTTCTTCTTCTTCTTCTTGCGGGTGGTCTCAGGAAGCCTCCTCCTTCCGCGATCCGGGTCTTCCAGTGACACGGCCTAAACGGCTCGCTCCAGGGAACGCACTGCATCCTTCTCTTCACAGGGCACCGTGATGACTCTGCCACTTCCTGGCATCTTGAGGACGTTGTAGCGATGGTGAGTCACGGCCATGAACTTGGCCAGCGCTGGGTACCCGAGGATGGCGTTGTACGGCAGGCGGATGTGGGCGACGTCGAAGTCGATGAGCTCGGTGCGGTAGTTGTCGCGAGCCCCGAAGGTGACAGGGAGGCGGACCTGCCCAATCGGGACCGTGGAGCCGTCGGTGACTCCGGAGAATGGCTTGGTTGGCTGAAGCTGGTCGTAGGGCACATGGAGATTGTTGAACGTTTCCATGGACAGGATGTTGAGCCCTGCCCCACCATCGATGAGGGTCCTGGTGACGAGTACATTGCTGATGACTGGGGAGCCAAGCATCGGGAGGACTCCGGCTGTGGCCGCACACTTGAGTTGATCCGCTGAGCTGAATGTGATGGCGCATGCCGACCACCTGAGAGGGCGCGTTGCTTCAAGCCTGGGGAGGACTGCATTCACTTCGCGGGCAAACTGCTTGAAGATGCATTGGAAGGCTGGGGCTTGAGCTCCGCCCAGGATGCAGGCGATTGCGCGTGGCTCCTGGAAGCCCCCAGCCCCTTCGTCTTGATGGCGGTCCTCGTTCCTCCTTGGCTGAGGCGGCAGTGGAGGGAGGCCTGCGTTGCCCTGTGGGCGATCCTCACGAGGCTAATCCCTCCAGTCCCCTTCGCGAGGCAGGTCTCGCCAGCGCTCCTCGCGAGGTTGATCGTGCCACCCTTGGTGCGGGCCGCGGTCTTCCCAGCGTCCTGCGTTTCTTCCTCCTCCCCGGCCGTAGCCCCGATCGGCGCGGTCGGGACGGCGGCCGATCCTTCCTTCTCGCACGGTGCGGAGTTCTTGGCATTCGTTGGTGTTGTGTGTGTGGAGGTCATGGTACACACAGTACCGGATGCCCTGGAGGACACAGGCAGATCTTTGCCCTGCTTGGTGTCTGGTTCTGCTGCGAGCACGGCAGCCCCCTTGCGCTTCATGTCCTTGGCCTTGGGCTTCTTCTCCTCTGGGTCTGCGGCAGGCAGCTCGAGGAGGGAGCGGTGTCCCTCCTTAGCCATGGCGCACTTGGTCGCCAAGTTGAACAGCTCCAGGGAGGTGCACAGGTCTTCATGCATCGCCAGCTCCTCCTTCATCTTGACGTCGCGCACACCATCGGAGAAGGCCGAGATGATGGCCTCCTCGGATACCTTGGGGATCTTGAGGCGCGCAGTTGAAGCACTAGATGTACTTTTGCAGGGTCTCTCCAGGTTGTTGCTTGATGCGGCGCATGTCACTCATGGCGGGTAGCCGGTCGCGAGTACCTTGGAAGTTGGCGATGAAGCGGGTGCGCATCTGGTCCCAGGAAGAGATCGTGCCTGGAACCAGATTCAGGAGCCAGGTGAGAGCTCCTTCCTTGAGCGCCATGGGGAACCAGTTCGCCATGACCTTTTCGTCCCCGCTGACAGCTTCGATGCCCAGCTCATAGAGCTGGAGGAACTCTGCAGGGTTAGTCGTGCCATCATAACGAGGAGGCAGGTCTGGCTTGAACTTGCCGGGCCACGCGACGCTACGCAGCTCGGTGGTGTAGGCACGGCAGCCTGCGGTGGCCACGAAAGGCTTCGACTGGTGGAGAGCTTGGTCTTGAGGGTCCCCACACGCTGCAGCTAGGAGCAGTGCGGGGTCTTGGCGTGCCGGAGCTAGAGCAGGGTCGCGGCGTGCCAGAGCAGGGAGTGCCCGGGCAGCTCCTTGCGGGCGAGGGACTTCTTGGCAGCTCCGTTCTTGCTGCGCTGGCACCTTACGGAGCGGGTTCCGCCCAGGGGCCACGCGGCTTGGAGCCATGGCGTCTTCTTGGAGAGGAGGCGGCTGGTACGCCTCCGGAGCTTCATTGCCCGCGTGGGGCGGGGTGTGGCGCAGCGGAACGGACGGCGCGGGAGAGCCCCCTGCGGCGCGGACAAGCTCGACGACGCGGTCGAGCCACTCTTAGTAGACGTCGTTGACGGGACGGTAGCGCAGGAGCTCGTTTGCCGCGAGGAGCGCAGCTCGAGCCTCCAAGGGGGCACGGAGCGCGCGGGACGAAGAACCAGCTGGTGCGAGCGATGGAGTAGCGGTGCGGCCGTCTTGCCGCACGGATGGATGCTGAGACGATGCTTGCTGCTCGCCCCCCGCCGGGCCGGTGGCGGCGTTGATGGCGGGTGACGGGGAATGACGAGGACGTCCGCCGATGGGCGCCGTCTGGGCGATGCGGGAAGCGATGGCGGCCCGACGCTGGGCGCGGGCCCGACGAGCGTCGGACATGGATGCGACGGTCGGAGGAGAACGGGGCGTTGGAAGACGAATTCCGGCGCACCCCTACCTAGTGCGCCAAAATGTTGGATTTCGGGTTCCGGTAGACCCTTAAGGTTCGAACACTGGGGTGCCGTGGAGATTACGTCTTCTACCTCTCCGTCTCACAAAGATCTAGACTACGGAAAGAACTGCACAAGAGACACAAGGTTTATACTGGTTCGGGCCACCGTTGTGGTGTAATACCCTACTCCAGTGTGTGGTGGGTGGATTGCCTCTTGGGGCTGATGATGATAAATGATACAAGGAAGAACAGCCTCGCGAGGGTCTGTTCTTGGCCGGGGTGATGAACTGCTGGGAGGAGTTCAGCCACCTTTCTCTCTTTCTCTCTCTCTTTCTCTCTCACTGTCTTACTCTTACTCTTTTTCCCAACCTATGTGGGTGGCTGGTCCTATTTATAGAGGCCCTGGTCCTCTTCCCAAATATCGAGCGGGAAGGGAGCGAACAATGGCGGGCTAATTTGAAGGGGGACAGCAAGTATCAACTATCCTGACAAAAGCAGTCTTCGCCTGCGCAAAGCTCTGTTGATGACGCCATCTTGGGCTCCACGGGGACCTCCGTCTCGTAGTCCTCCTGGTGTTGGTCTCGTTGCACCGAAATGGCAACCCTTTCCTGATGCCTCGGTACTCCGCGGCTGCGCTTGCCCCCTTTGCACCAAAGAGGAAAGGAGGACGCTGCACGACCTGGCACCCGCCTGGCGCCCTGAGTCGTCATGGCTTGCGTCACGGGCACCTCGCGAGGTACCACGCCTTGATCTCTCCGCCTCCTCGCGAGCCAGCCTGACGAGGCCGTGCCTGAGGAAGCTCCGTGTCGTCCGCCCCGCGAGGCTTGGCCCCTCGTGAGGGTCCTGAGTCTTGTGTTGATGAAGATGGGCCGTGCTGGGCCCCCTTTGAGCCACGCCGCAGGCCGCAGGCAGGCAAGTGTGGGGACCCCCGTTCCCAAAACACCGACAACAACAACTTCATATTTCTTGTAATCCCAAGAGTGGTTGGGAACTCGAAAAATTGCTATCTTTCATAGACGACAGTCACCATGATCGTATTTGAACATACGTAGATTATCTATGTGCTCAACCTTAGGGCAGTCTGTGATTTTTGAAAGTGGAACCCGGTGACGAGTGTACACATTCACAAGTTACCACTCACAGTTATACCCAATATAAACAACCCAATCTCCATTTGCGCCTTCCCAAGCCTTACCCTCAAGCAATAGCATCTTAACATCACACGTATCATTATCAAGCGGCATCAACTTGCACAAGGCGATGCTTCCATTGTCTCCACGCCGGCGACCAGCGTCATGGCGAAGAAGATAGGGAGATCAAACTACTCCTGAACCCATGGGTTCATTGCAATGATGTTATTTGTTGAGTCGAGAATGGACTTGAACGAACCTGCCGTCCTAGCCGAGGTGATCATGTCGCACCGATCAATGAGTTCCTCCACCACGTCATCTTTCAGATCTGGGCAAGAATAACGGGGTTGTTTCCGACCTGTTCCCTCCATGGAGAAGACGATCGAACAATGTCAGAAGAAAGGGTGAAGGCAAGTGGAGGGAGGAAGAGCGTGCGATAGCAGTACCAAATCGAGAGTGAAAGGCGAAGAGGCGGTGGACGGTTGCCACGGTACACGAAGAGGCTAGTGGGGAGCGAACGATTGCCACATAAGTCACACACTGACGACAAGGCCGAGTGAACCGCATGCCATATATCGCACACACCTTGAACTGGCTGACCGTTTCTTTTGTGTTGCCTAATCACAAACAGTTCATCCGAGTGAACCGTATGCTGTATATAGCACACACCTTCATTTGGCTTCCTGTTTCTTTTGTTCCTCCTCATCGCAAACAGTTAATTGAATTGAACCATATGCCCTGCATCGCACACGCAACTAAAATCCGAACCGTGTTTGATGCATCCGTCATCCCAAACGTTTTGCACCTTTTTTATGGTTTTTACATCACCGTTTGTGATTATTGCATCGCACACAGTTTCGTCGAAGGGTCTCTAATGGTAGTGTCGCATTAGCAACATCCTACAGTAGTGACCATTTGCGATTAATGCATCAGACACAGTTTCTTCAAAGGGTCTCTGATCGTAGTGTTGCATTAGCAACATCCTATAGTAGTGTACTGCCGCTTGTGCACGGACTAAGTGCATAACGATTGGACATGGGAGGGCCTATAAAAGGGGGACTTCTTCCCCATTGCATATTATCTTTTGAGCTCGTGTTCTTCCCCCATTGTTGACCTTCTTCGAGCTTGCTATCTCTCAATCTCTCCAATGATTCTTGCTAATTCTTGGGGGAAAAGAGAGAGGAGATCTAGATCTATGTTTCCACCAATCACTTTATCCTCTATGTGAGGGGAAACCTTTGGATCTAGATCTTGGAGTTCTTTGTGTTCTCTTCTTCATTCTTCCTCTCAGTTTCCTCCATAACATTAGTTGTTGTGGTTGGATTTGGGAGAGAAGGACTTGGGCACTCCGTGTGCCCTTGCCATTACATTTGGTGCATCGGTATGAATTCTCCATGGTGATACGTGGAGGTTAAAGTTGAGAGGCTTATTACTCTTGGGTTCTTGGTACCCTAGAGCTTGTTCCTCTTGGGTGCTTGGGCGCCCTAGATGGTTGGTGGTGCTTTGGAGCTCAATCATTGTGGTGTAAAGCTCTGGGCAAGCATCGGGGTCTCCAATTAGGTCATGGAGATCACCCCGAGAAATTTGTACGGGTTCCGGTGATCGCCCCCAAGGGTTGCCAAGGTGTACAGGTTCGGTGACTGCCCCCAAGGGTTGCCAATTGTACGGGTTCGGTGAACTCCATCAAGGGTCCTTTAGTGGAATCACGGCATCTTGCATTCTGCGAGGACATGAGGAGATTACAATGTTGCTAGTGGCTTCTTGGGGAGCATTGTGCCTCCGTACCGCACCAAACTGAGATTAGCATCCGCAAGGGTGTGAACTTCGGGATACATCGTCGTCTCCGCGTGCCTCGGTTATCTCTTACCCGAGCCCTTTACTTATGCACTTTACTTTGTGACAGACATAGTGTTTCATGTTATATATCTTGCTATCACCTAGTTGTTTATCATGCTTAGCATAAGTTGTTGGTTCACATAGGTGAGCCTAGTTATTTTAGGTTTTGTGCTTGACAAATTAAATGCTAGTTTTATTCCCCATTTGTTCAAGCCTAAATCATAATTATTTTAAGGCACCTATTCACCCCCTCTAGGAGACATCCACGATCTTTCAACATTGATCCAAATGATGCCAACCTACAAATATCTCAATCCAAGGGAAGTCATTGGTAGGATTGTCGCTCATGAAATGTCACTCAAGGACAAAGAAAAGCTCCACAACAAATCCAGTGGTGCTAACAAAGTTTCAAGTGATGCTCCAACAACTTCAAGTGACATGCCTGTGAACAATTATGAGATAAGCCTTATGGTTAAGGACTTCAACAAGTTCTAGAAGAACAGAGGCAAAGAAAGAAGCTCCAAGTCAATATATGATGAGCCTAGATCTTTAAGTCATGGCTGTAATTGCTACAATTGTGGAAGACCCGGACACTTCTCAATGTGTGCACAAATACTCCCAAGAGAAAAGATGAGTCACAATGAAGAAAGGAGTAGAAGAGATGAGTCACCTCAAAGAGAGAGGAGTAGATAAGACAGATATGAACAAAGACCTTCTCGGAGAAGTAGGAAGTCAGAGAGGAAAACCAAGGCCACCAAGAGATACTCAAGAAGAGGACCTCAAGCTCATGTTGGTGAATGGATATATGGCTCCGAGTCTAATAACCAATCCGAGAAGAAGTTATCACTCCAACTACGACTATAGTTAAGATGAAGGTGTTGTCAGACTAACTCTTGTGTCCTCCAAGTCCTATGATCTATTTAACTGACCAAATGAAGGAATTGGGAGATGCTTCATGGCAAATGGTCCCAAGGTAACTCACCCTGAGTTCATTGACTTTAATAGTGATGAGGATGACTTGTTAGGTGAAGATGAATAGCTCAATGATGAAACTGGTGATTAGCTATAATGAACTTCATCGTAATCATGAAATTCAAGATGGGTTGCTTGTTAATGCAATGAGGAAAATTGATAGTTTAAATCAAGAACTAAACACTCTTAAGTTAGATCATGAAACTCACCAGGAGGGTCATAGAGAGCTACTAAAGACTCATGAGAAGTTACGCTTTGAGAAGCTAAATTTAGAGTAAGAGCAGAGTTCTGAAAAGCTATCAATGATGAACTCCAAAAGAAGAGTTCCTCCTACATTGCCAAACAACTTCTCTTGTCTACATTTGTGCCACATGCTAAATCTAAGCAATCGCATAGCAAGAGAAAGGAAGGTTCCACTTCTAGTAGTAACAATAATAATGCTATATCTAAGATTGTTGCTTCTAGTGATTCTATTGATTCCACTAACGATTCTCAACCAAGTTACAACTAAGCAATAATTTTTTATTGAAAGGAAATATAGAAAAAGGTGTCTAATCATGCAAGGAGTAAGAAATTTGAGGAAATTGTACGCAAGCAAGGAAGACATCGACGGAACCAAGTGTTGGCTTTGTCCTCAAGTTCAATGCCAATGGAGTTGAGTGGGAGGAAGATCAATACCCTAGGACGAAGTTTATTCCCCAAATGGAGAAGTATGATCCTATTTCATTCAAGGGAACACAAAGCTCAAGATGATCTTCCACCACAAGCAAAAGGGGAAGGACAAGTTACAAGATGAGAATGACTCATATGAAGAACCTCTTATAGCTTTGGTCAAGCGGGTTCCTAAAGCTACTACGAGCTTCGCTTCTTCAAGTGTTACTACAACTCCAATGATTCCCATCTAGTTGATGTGGGTCCCAGAGAAGAAGAACAAGAGAATTCTTGAGGGTGACTCCGCCAACAAACTTTAATCACATTCATTTATGTCAAGGAGTATGTGCAAACCACTTCCACATCTTGCACTAATTCATGGAGTCACAAACCATCTTGTTGGTAACACAAGGAACAAGGTAACAAGATATAATGCATGCATTATTCACATGTGCAAGGGTACCTGAAATTGAGCGATTCTTGAAGCTAGAAGGTTTTGTGGAAGAAGCTTGTGTAGTGGATCGAGTGGGTTCGAAAGCTCTAGAGTATATTTTATTTGAACCCAATAGGATAAGCTAACTTCCGGGAGCGAGTGCTCAATTTTTGATTTTGGTTGACATTTGGTATATTTGGTGGGAGAGAAGGCAATCCGTTCACACAGAGAGATTCAGATATTATCATGTTTGACACTGCCAATTAGTGCCTTGACTGTGAACTATTGGGTCGAAGTAGAGAAGTATAAGAATTCAGAGAAGGACATGGGTGAAACCAATGAAGGATTGTGTTAAACTCAATGTGTATGCGGCATTCCATCCAAATGATCTTCAGGGTGCTGTTGGTGTTGTCTTTTGGTATGACAAGGGTGAATTTTTATCTACATCTAATGACCGTCTAGAACATCTAGCGGATGCGATAATGGTAGGGGCGTTTGCATTACAACACGGGCTTTGCTAGCATAACAACTCGGTGTTTGCATATTACTTGTAGAATCAGTCTACATGGGGCTGATTAACACGATACAAGGAGGAGGTTTCACAACATCAGGAGTGGCTGCTGTTTATGCGGATTTTAGCATCCTCTCTTTAGGTTTTACTTTGGTTTCTTTCCTTCACTGCGTAAAGGATGTGAATGTTGTCTATTATGAGTTAGATTTATAGGCAATTTCATGAGTTAGCTAGGCTAGCCATTTCGATGCCACCCTCGACGTAGTTAGAGCATCTATAACCGGACCCCTCACCCCCAAACATCCGGGCCCTGTCACAAAACTGCCACCCAAATAGACCCTCTAGTGCCACCCCATACGTTTGGGGTATCCAACACCCCTCAAACCAAACCATATGTGGGACGGTTGCGGCGCCTAGTCGCCCACACATCGGATCGGCCCCACCCCAAACGCACAAATATCTTGTCCCTATCCACATCCTAGACCAAATCCTAGCCATTTCTAGTCCATTCCTCTTCGAGCCCGTTCCGCTCCCCCACTCCTCTCCGGTGATGTCTGACCTTCTCCGGCATGGAGGGTAGTGGATCTGAGTCCGGAAACTTTGGATCTGTCAATTGGGACATCATTCCCTATGAGGAAGAACAAGAGTTAGCAGTCCATCTCACCCTCTGCCGGTATGGGAGGATACTCGAGCCCCATCGTCGAAGTTACTCCAATGCGAATCCATTGCCTCGACACAAGCAATGCTCAGATTTGATGGCATCGACAGGTCGAGGTGCATGACTGCAGCTGATCCATAGGTGGAGTGCGATGGCTGGAGGTACAGGCACGCCCCGAGGATGCCTCAGCCTGTCCGCACAACCCTGATGGTGGGTCCTCGTCCCCATGATGTCAGGCTCCAGGTCCAAGGTCAGTAACACCCATGTGGCTGGCCATGAGTGAGCCGCAGACTCCATCCGCAAAAATACATCTGGGCCGAGGAGAGGTGCACCCACCACGTGATGGCAAAGACGTGCCACATCATGGAGGGTGAGTCGCACAATGCCACGTGGACGACCCCGCGGAGGACAAGGGTGTAGATGACGCTCGTGCCTGCATCTTGACGATGCGACAAGCCTGAACGATACTGTCGGATTTTGGGTTCCGGCAGACCCTTAAGGTTCGAACACTGGGGTGTGCACAGAGATTACGCCTTCTACCTCCCCGCCTCGCAAAGATCTAAACTACCGAAAGAACTGCACAAGAGACACAAGATTTATACTGGTTCGGGCCACCGTTGTGGTGTAATACCCTACTCTAGTGTGTGGTTGGTGGATTGCCTCTTGGGGCTGATGATGATGAACAGTACAAGGAAGAACAGCCTCGCGAGGGTCTGTTCTTGGCTGGGGCGATGAACTGCTGGGAGGAGTTCAGCCGCCTTTCCCTCTCCTTCTCTCTTGCTCTTACTTGCTAACCGAACGAATGAACCAACCCCTTGCTATGTGGGTGGCTGGTCCTATTTATAGAGGCCCTGGTCCTCTTCCCAAATATTGAGCGGGAAGGGAGCCAACAATGGCTGGCTAATTTGAAGGGGGACAACAAGTATCAACTATCTTGACAAAAGCAGTCTTCGCCTACGCAAAGCTCTGGTGATGACGCCGTCTTGGGCTCCACGGTGACCTCCGTCTCGTAGTCCTCCTGGTCTTGGTCTCGTTGCACCGAAATGGCAACCTTTGCCTGATGCCTCGATACTCCGCGGCCGCGCTTGCCCCCTTTGCACCAAAGAGGAAAGAAGGATGCTGCGCGCGCTGGCACCCGCCTGGCGCCCTGAGTCGTCATGGCTTGCGTCATGGGCACCTCGCGAGGTACCCCGCCTTGATCTCTCCACCTCCTCGCGAGCCAGCCTGACGAGGCCATGCCTGAGGAAGCTCCGTGTCGTCCACCTCGCGAGGCTTGGCCCCTCGCGAGGGTCTTGAGTCGTGTGTTGACGAAGATGGGCCATGCTGGGGCCCCTTTGAGCCACGCCGCAGGTCGCAGGCAGGCAAGTCTGGGGACCCCCATTCCTAGAACGCCGACAGTAGCCCCCGGGCCCAAGGCGCACCCGGACTTGGCTGTGCCGAGAGGCGAAAGGGCAAGGGCAAAGCGCCACGGGCCCTAACAGCCTGCGGCCTTGGGCGCCGCATGGCGGTTGATTGGACGCAAGTGCTTCTGCAACTGCACAGGTTGATAAAGGTGTGGCATCTTCCCAGACCTTGCCTTTTGCTTTCTCCGGTTGCTGCTGCCGCTGAAGGTGTTCCTGGAGCACCAGCTGGCTCGACTCCGGCGGTACTCACCTCCGATGTGGAGGCCTCATCCGAGCCTCGCGGCCTTGAGCGTTGAAGATCTGGCCGCGGTCCTCCAATCTCTGGTGGGGGGTGAGGTGGCAAGGTTGGAGGGCGCTCCCAAGCCCTTGTTCCTTTGCGATGACTGGGAGCAGGTGGTGTAGTCCATGCCCGTTTTTAACGGGGGCGGGCTCGTGCCCGTGGCGGCTTCCGAGGGACCGGTGGACGTGCCCTCCGGCGACTCCAGCAAGGAGGAGGACGAAGAGGAGCGGGGAAAGGGGCCTGACTCCGAGGCGACCGACGGAGAATCGAGGGATCCCCTCCCCCGGCGCAGGCCCCGCAGTCTCCGCCTTTCTTCGAGCGATGATGACGAGGATGGAGACGAGTAGGTCGGCGGGAGCTTGCCCCCGATCCTGAAGAAGGACAGGACCGGGCTGATCTCCCACGGGCCTGCCCCTGCCCCGAGGCAGTCTGCAGACGCGCCTTCTGCTTCCGAGGTTGACCCTTCCAGCCGGCTATCAGGCTTCAAGTTTGGCCGGAGGCTGCCCGAGCTCACCGGCGATGACCCGTAAGTGCTTGGCCCTTGTCTTTACTTCGTGTTGTGCTGCCGAGGCTTGACGTTCGCGTCTCTTGAATAGGCTGGCGCCCGCGGCTAAGAAGCCGAAGGGGGCTCCTGAGGCTCCGTCCATGGCAGCGCCTCCGCCTGCGGAGGAGGGTGACCGTGGCGCGCGGGCTTCTCCTGCCCGGTCGTCCTTGCGAGGCTAGGCCGAGCTGGCTGGGGCGATCTCAGCCCCTGTGGCCCAAGTGACTCCTGTGGTGCCTTTGCCCACTGCCGCCACCACAGCCGCTGGGGTGCAGCAGGCTCCACCTCAAGACGATGTGGTCTTGCCATCGACGCCTTCTTCCCCCATTCCGCCGACTGTTGTTTCTCCAACTCCTCCGGCCATTCTGGAGCATGCTGTTGCTGGACTGGACCGGCTGCGGCAGGATCTTCTTGGCGCCGACCCTCGCCTGGTGGCCGGGCGCTTGGAGCTGGCTTCGGGATGGATTCGTTCCGACGCCTCGATCCGGGCGGCGCTGGTTCAAGCCTCGACGGCCTGCGACGAGGATAGGCAGGCCGTCCTTGAGACGAAGGCTGCTCGGACCCAACCCTGGGGGAGGTGGTTGCAGTCCGCAACCGTTGCAAGGTGCTGGAGGACGAGCTGCAAGGCCTGCGGGACCAGCTCGCGAAAGAGGTTCGTCTTTGCCAGGAGCAAGAAGAAGGCATGAAGGCTCGCGAGGCGGCCATCGAGGACCGGGAGGCCAAGCTCAAGAGGCGCCGCGACCGCCTAGGTGCGCTGGGGAAGGAGCTGGAGGCGGCGAAGGTCGAGCTGGACAGCAAGGCCAAGGTTCTTGCCGAGTATCGCGTGGCCTTCGCAGACATGGAGAAGAAGGCTCGTGCTTCGCTGAAGATGCTCTACACCAGTGGCCTGGAGAGGCCGCTGGCTGGCGCCGAGGACGGCCCCGCCAAGCTGCTTCTCTTCCTGGTTCGTGCCCTTGAGGATGTCACCCTTGGCCTTGGCCCCACGGCCGAGGCCGAGGCGCGTGTCTTGTCTTCTGCTGCGCTGACGCGGGTCTTCACCCACATCTACCTTCGCGACCCCAGCGCCGACCTCGACAGCCTGCTGGAGCCAATAAGCGGCGAGGGTGCTTCTGCCGCTGCCGAGGCTGTGAAGGGTCGCGCGGAGGCTCTGCTGGGGAAGTTCCGGCCCTTCAGTAACAAGTCGAAGCAGGATGCTTCCGGTTTTGCTGCTCCATGAGGTGGGGCCACCCGCGCTGCTCCACCGCCGCCAAGTGACTCCGCTACTGCTCCTGCCTTGCTTTTAATTCTTGCATCATGCATCATGCCTCGGGGAGGCGTTTAAACTTGCGTTTGGTATTGAGACAACAGTATGGACTGTAATATTTGCTTTTAAGTTCCTTGAATTTTATGCTTTCCTTCCCTACTTGCTTGTGTTCTACGCCGGCAGAGCCCGGCCCCGCGCGTACCTCACCCAGCATTAGCCCCGACCGAAAACCAGGACAGGACCAAAGGAGTGAGGGGCTACAGAGCCAGTTAGGCTCCTGAGTCGCGATGCTCAGGAGTCCCCCTTGGCGCACAAACAACAAGTAGGGAGGTGTGATTTAGGTGGATCTTCCGTTTTACGTCTGCAGAGCCCGACTCCGCTTGTACCTCACCCAGCATTAGCCCCGACCGGAAACCAGGACAGGACCAAAGGAGTGAGGGGCTATAGAGCCAGTTAGGCTCCTGAGTCGCGATGCTCAGGAGTCCCCCTTGACGCGCAAACAACAAGTGATTAGGTGTGAGATGCGAGTGGGACCACTGTTCTACGTCTGCAGAGCCCGGCCCCGCGCGTGCCTCACCCAGCATAGCCTTTCGGAACTAAGGAGTGAGGGGCTACGGGACCAGTTAGCCCCCTGAGTCGCGATGCTCAGGGGCCCCCCTTGACGCTCAAACGGCCTTCATACCTTGGCTCCGCTCGGGGAGAGGCGCGCGACGAACCAGGCCCGAGGGGCCTGGCTGGGTGGCGTACGTCCGGGCGTGACCCAGGCGCAGCCCCCGCGCCCAGCCCCCTCGCGCGGCGCTCCCAAGGGGAGGCGTTGCGATGAGGCTAGACACTGAGCTCTGGGCTCCCTGAGGTTGATGCGGCCCGGGGGCCACCCATAGTTGTTTATCACCAGCGCGGAGCATAGCGCTTCCGCATGTGTACGGGCATAGCCGCTCCTCGGCAGTGTCGTCAGCCAGCGCAGAGCATGGTGCTTCCACTGGTACATGGGAGGGGGCTCCCCTCCGGGAGGAGCCCCCGGGGCGTGTATAGCCCCGCCCTGACACGTGGCCGGCACGGTAGGGCTAGGTGAGGTGTATCTGGGCACCCGTGAGCCAGCGCGGGACTCACGGGGCCCTACCTCTAGGCGGGTTGCGCCTGGCACTGGGCCTTATCTTGGGCCGTGTTCCTGCAAGCTTGGTTAGATGCTGGCACTCTACGTCCTCGGGTCCCGGCCCTTGAGCTTGTCTCAGCCGTCGCTGGTATGCCAGGTCGCGATGCCGTGGACATAGCGAGAGGGTGAGGGCTGGAGAGCCAGTAAGAGCCCTGAGTCGTGATGCTCAGGTACCCCACTTTAACGTGCAAGTGGTCGACATGGAGAAGAAGAGGTGCCGTGGGCTGGCATCAAGTAATCAAGCATGATGGGCGAATGCATAGCTGGAAATAAACGCAAGGTTGATACATGCCACTGGGTCTGGCCCGAGCGACTTGGGGATGATGCAGCCTGAGGGGCGCCCCCAACAAAGCAAGCTAACGACATGAAAATAAAAAGGGATACATACCGCAGGGACGGATCCACGCAGCCTGGGAACGATGCGGCCCTGGGAGGGCGCTCCCAGCTGGAAATGAAACTTGTAAGATGTCACCTAAGGGTGTCGAGGGCGAAGGGGTGTTGCTGCAGCAGACTCGAGAGGCTGCGGAAGCCGATCCTCATGAGCCCCCAGGCCCAGGGGCCTCGGGAGGCTCCGGAGGCGCTGGTAGTTCTTCGCGAATCATCTCCATCTCCGCCAGGGCGGCGGAACGCCTGTCTTCCTGAGCCTCCTTGATGCCCCTCATGAGGCGCTGGCGTGTAGCAACCGCGCTCGGCAGGCCGTTAGGCATGCGAACGTAGCTGTGGGGAGGACCCCGTAGTGCCCCACTCGCGAGGGCCAGAGGCGCTCCATGGTAGCGACTTGGTTGAGCCCCGGTACGTCGACGCAGACGCGCAGCCCACCATCCTCGCCTGGATGGGGAGCCACAGCCGGCAGACGGCGGCAACCTCTTACGATCCTTGATTCCTGTAGTTCTTGAATGGCCTTGTCGATGAACTCCTGCGGGTCTGACCTTCCTTGCCTTGCTTCTTCTTGAGGGAAACGTGCTTTGAAGCACGCCTCCACGTGGTGCGCAAGCGCCTCCCTCATGACCCTAGCTAGGTCAGTGGCCCTCCAGGGGAGAGCCCCCGAGCCCTGCCTGAGGAGGGCGCTAGGCGCGCTTTCCTATGGGATGGAAGGAGGATCCCCGTGGGCAGACGCGGGCCCTGAGGGGCCTGCCTCCCGAGGGGCTGGTCCGGACAATGTCTTCTTCTTCTTGGGGGTGGTCTCGGGAAGCCTCCTGCTTCCGCGATTCGGGTCTTCCAGTGACGCGGCCTGAAAGGCTCGCTCTAGGGAACACACTGCATCCCTCTCTTCACAGGGCACCGTGATGACTCCGCCACTCCCTGGCATCTTGAGGATGTTGTAGCCATGGTGAGTCACGACCATGAACTTGGCCAGAGCTGGGTACCCGAGGATGGCGTTGTACGGCAGGCGGATGTGGGCGACGTCGAAGTCGATGAGCTCGGTGTGGTAGTTGTCGCGTGCCCCGAAGGTGACAGGGAGGCGGACCTGCCCGATCGGGACCGTGGAGCCGTCGGTGATTCCTGAGAAGGGCTTGGTTGGCTGAAGCTGGTCGTAGGGCACCTGGAGATTGTTGAACGTTTCCACGGACAGGACGTTGAGCCCTGCCCCACCATCGATGAGGGTCTTGGTGACTAGTACATTACTGATGACTGGGGAGCAGAGCATCGGGAGGACGCCAGCTGTGGCTGCACACTTGAGTTGATCCGCTGAGCTGAATGTGATGGCGCACGCCGACCACCTGAGAGGGCGCGTTGCTTCAAGCCTGGGGAGGACTGCGTTCACTTCGCGGGCAAACTGCTTGAAGATGCGTTGGGAGGCTGGGGCTTGAGCTCCGCCCTGGATGCAGGCGATTGCGCGTGGCTCCTGGAAGCCCCCAGCCCCTTCGTCTTGATGGCGGTCCTCATTCCTCCTTGGCTGCGGCGGCAGTGGAGGGAGGCCTGCGTTGCCCTACGGGCGATCCTCATGAGGCTGATCCCTCCAGTCCCCCTCGCGAGGCAGGTCTCGCCAGCGACCCTCGCGAGGCTGATCGCGCCACCCTTGGCACGGGCCGCGGTCTTCCCAGCGTCCTGCGTTTCTTCCACCTCCTCGGCCGTAGCCCCGATCGGCGTGGTCGAGATGACGGCCGATCCTTCCTTCTCACACGACACGGAGTTCTTGGCATTCGTTGGTGTTGTGGGTGTGGAGGTTGTGGTACACACAGTATCGGCCGCCCCTGGAGGACTCAGGCAGATCTTTGCCCCGCTTGGTGTCTGGTTCTGCTGCGAGCACGGCAGCCCCCTTGCGCTTCACGTCCTTGGCCTTGGGCTTCTTCTCCTCTGGTTCTGCGGCAGGCAGCACAAGGAGGGAGAGGCGTCCCTCCTCAGCCCTGGCGCACTTGTTCGCCAAGTTGAACAGCTCCAAGGAGGTGCACAGGTCTTCATGCATCGCCAGCTCCTCCTTCATCTTGACATCGCGCACACCATCGGAGAAGGCCGAGATGATGGCCTCCTCGGACACCTTGGGGATCTTGAGGCGCGCGCTGTTGAAGCGCTGGATGTAATTTTGCAAGGTCTCTCCGGGTTGTTGCTTGATGCGGCGCATGTCGCTCACGGCGGGCGGCCGGTCACGAGTACCTTGGAAGTTGGCGATGAAGCGAGTGCGCATATGGTCCCAGGAAGAGATCGTGCCTGGGGCCAGATTCAGGAGCCAGGTGCGAGCTCCTCCCTTGAGCGCCATGGGGAACCAATTCGCCATGACCTTTTCGTCCCTGCTGGCAGCTTCGATGCCCAGCTCGTAGAGTTGGAGGAACTCCGCAGGGTCGGTCGTGCGATCGTAACGAGGAGGCAGGTCTGGCTTGAACTTGCCGGGCCACGCGATGCTACGCAGCTCGGTGGTGTAGGCATGGCAGCCTGCGGTGGCCACGAAAGGCCTCGGCTGGTGGAGAGCTTTGTCTTGAGGGTCCCCACGCGCTGCAGCTAGGAGCAGCGCGGGGTCTTAGCGTGCCGGAGCTGGAGCAGGGTCGCGGCGTGCCGAAGCAGGGAACGCCCGGGCAGCTCCTTGCGGGCGAGGGATTTCTTGGCAGCTCCGTTCTTGCTGCGCTGGCACTTGTCGGAGCGGTTCCGCCCAGGGGCCACGTGCCTTGGAGCCATGGCATTTTCTTGGAGAGGAGGCGGCTGGTACGCCTCCGGAGCTTCGCTGCCTGCGCGGGGCGGAGTGTGGCGCAGAGGAACGGCCGGTGCGGAAGAGCCCCCAGCGGCGCGGACAAGGTCGGCGACGCGGTCGAGCCACTCCTCGTAGGCGTCGTCGACATGACGGTAGCGCAGGAGCTCGTTTGCCGCGAGGAGCGCAGCTCGAGCCTCCATGGGTGCGCAGAGCGCACGGGACGAAGAACCAGCTGTTGCGAGCGATGGAGTAGTGGTGCGGCCGTCTTGCCGCACGGATGGATGCTGAGACGATGCTTGCTGCTCGCCCCCCACCGGGCCGGTGGCGGCGTTGACGGCGGGCGACGGGGAACGGCGTGGACGTCCGCCGACGGGCGCCGTCTGGGCGACGCGAGAAGCAATGGCAGCCCGGCGCTCGGCGCGGGCCCGACGAGCGTCGGACATGGATGCGACGGTCGGAGGAGAACGGGGCGGTGGACGACGAATTCCGGCGCACCCCTACCTGGCGCGCCAGATGTCGGATTTCGGGTTCCGGCAGACCCTTAAGGTTCGAACACTGGGGTGCGTGCGGAGATTACGCCTTCTACCTCCCCGCCTCGCAAAGATCTAAACTACCGAAAGAACTGCACAAGAGACACAAGATTTATACTAGTTCGGGCCACCGTTGTGGTGTAATACCCTACTCCAGTGTGTGGTTGGTGGATTGCCTCTTGGGGCTGATGATGATGAACAGTACAAGGAAGAACAGCCTCGCGAGGGTCTGTTCTTGGCTGGGGCGATGAACTGCTGGGAAGATTTCAGCCGCCTTTCCCTCTCTTTCTCTCTTGCTCTTACTTGCTAACCGAACAAACGAACCAACCCCTTGCTATGTGGGTGGCTGGTCCTATTTATAGAGGCCCTGGTCCTCTTCCCAAATATTGAGCGGGATGAGCCAACAATGGCGGGCTAATTTGAAGGGGGACAACAAGTATCAACTATCCTGACAAAAGCAGTCTTCGCCTGCGCAAAGCTCTGGTGATGACGCCGTCTTGGGCTCCACGGTGACCTCCGTCTCGTAGTCCTCCTGGTCTTGGTCTCGTTGCACCGAAATGGAAACCTTTGCCTGATGCCTCGGTACTCCGCGGCTGCGCTTGCCCCCTTTGCACCAAAGAGGAAAGAAGGACGCTGCGCGCGCTGGCACCTGCCTGGCGCCCTGAGTCGTCATGGCTTGCGTCGCGGGCAGCTCGCGAGGTACCCCGCCTTGATCTCTCCACCTCCTCGCGTGCCAGCCTGACGAGGCCGTGCCTGAGGAAGCTCCGTGTCGTCCACCTCGCGAGGCTTGGCCCCTCGCGAGGGTCTTGAGTCTTGTGTTGACGAAGATGGGCCGTGCTGGGCCCCCTTTGATCCATGCCGCAGGCCGCATGCAGGCAAGTCTGGGGACACCCGTTCCCAGAACGCCGACAGGTACATGCCCTTACATTAGAGCAAACCCAAGTTGAGGGAGCCATGGACTAATGGGTCCTTGGAGTTTCGGCCCGTGCAATGTGGGCCAGACTGGTGAAGCCATATACACGGCAGAAGGTCCTTGATTGGATAAGGAACTTTGGAGTCATGGTGTGCCCTCCAAGCCAAGAATAGGCAGGATCTTCCTCTTTCCGTAACTAGTCATGTGTAACCCTAACCCTATAGGTGTCTATATAAACTGAGGGTTGTAGTCTTTAGGGGAGGAGCATCATATAACAACTCATCGCCTTAGGGTTTAGCTCATGCTGATCTCGTGGTAGATCCACTCTGTAATCATATACACATGCAATATAATCAGGCAGGACGTAGGGTATTACCTCTTCGAGAGGGCCTGAACCTAGGTAAACACCATGTTCATCATCCCTTGTTCCCCATCGATCCCAGATCCACAACTCAGGACCCCCTACCCCGAGGTCTGCTAGTTTCGATACCTACATTGGTGCTTTCACTGAGAGTTCCGCTGTGGGGTCACCCAAGGATTGATGGCTCGCCTAATCATAGGAGAAGACATAAGCTCCGGGGAGGTCTTCATCCCTGGACAGCTCTTCGTGTTCGGCAGCATCATGATGCATGCTAGCCCGACTGGTTGCCTGGATCAGATCAATAACTTTGCTCCCTAATACCGAATTCGATTCGGCAATCTGGAATACGTTGCGGATAGGCGAGGCGATCTGTTTTTTGCCGGATGCACGGCCCCTTCCCGCACCCCCGCAGGCCTTGCCGCACCCGCTCTAGAGTCCTCTTCCGATCCGATCAATGGATCGGCCCCGGTCCTCCAAACAGCTTCGAGCCAGGAGGGCTCCCCTTCAAACAGGGGCCAGACTCCACCTTCAGACGGTCTTACCACATCCGCGGAGGACCTATCTTCGGCCCTCGAGGCGAAACCAGGAGACAGAAGGCAAGAGTCAATCTCAACCGAACCCTTCCTTCACAACCCTCTACTGGCCTTAAGCCCTTACAACGAGTCGATGACCAATGGCTGGGGGTCCCCCCAGCCCTTAACGGCTTGACCTCAAATCCTAGCGTGGAAACTGCATGTGAGGACTAAGGCCCGCCCCCGGTCTTCGGGGATATTGCCCCCCTTTAAGGATCCGGTCCCGTACCCCGAAAGTAGCTTGGCCCACGGAGGCCAAGGATCGGCTAGGGCACAGACCGCCCCCGCCACGATACAACGAAATTTGGCCTAGAGCCCTTAAATTTGGTGACCCTCGATATGTTAAACGAGGCACTGGACCGAATCTAGAGAATGACCATCTGGGAGGACTGGCCCTCAGCCCACAATCAGCAACCCTTTGAGGCATATCATAGGGAATTTTACGTCCCACCCACCACCCACTTGGTAGCCATTGTCG
Organism: Triticum monococcum; assembly: GCA_034509565.1. Lineage (NCBI taxonomy): Eukaryota > Viridiplantae > Streptophyta > Magnoliopsida > Poales > Poaceae > Triticum > Triticum monococcum. The sequence continues at coordinate 181,125,554 of CM067843.1, read as the reverse complement.
AAGATCTAACCAACATGCTAGATTACAATTTGGAAACACCGAATACATGGACGAGGATAGCGGGGCCATGGTTAGCACCGACGTTGATGGTCGGCCATGTCCAGCTACGATATATACATGGCGGACACCCCGAAGGACGGCGATGATGCTCCTAATTAGGGAAATAACAACCCCGGAGAAGAGCCGCCCAAATGCCACAGATAGCGCCGCCGATCAAAGGCACATCGAAGCCACCCGAGCAACATGGACTCCGCAGAAAACAACACCACAAATAATATGGATGACCTCACCGGAGCCGCAACCGACGAGCATCATCAGGATGACCTCGCGGGGCTTGAGGACCCGCCCAATCCAGGAGACCTTGAAGACTCCGAAGACAACAACTACCTCCCATCCTCTGAAGAAGAGGCCAGCCACGGGGATGAAGATTTGATCGTCCCCAAAGACCCACTAGAACAGGAACGGTTCAAGCGAAAGCTTATAGCCACCGCCCTCAGCTTGAAGAAACAAAAACATAGGATCAAGGCCGAGCAGGAAACCTTCAGTGACCGGTGGACTAAAGCCCTAGCTGCCGAAGAGGGGTACGGTCACGAACGGCCAACGAAAAGTTACCAAAGCGATGATTACTGCCACAATTCAATGACAAGGCCGTAGAGCCAACGCGTCCAACATACACCTACGTCGAATAGCTATATCGCCCCCCCTAGAGGGCGGGACAAAGGAGCAAACGAGCCCGAGCACCCCACCTCCCCACCTCACCATTATGACAAGGATAAAGTGCGGCCTGCCAATGGATATGACCTACATCATGACCTGGACGCTTAGGCAGGCCACACCAGGTCCATCTATGGACCCAGAGAAGACCCACCCGCTTACTGGGAAGGGTATTTGTAACGCCCTCGATGTGGCTATATCTCCCACGTGTCGAGGCATGACTTAGAGGCATAACCGCATTGAAAGCAATGTCGCAAGTTAGGCAATCTTCACAACATCCCATGTAATATAGATAATAAAAGGGGAGATACATAGTTGGCTTACACTCGCCACGTCAATCAAAGTACATAAATAGCATTACATCATCCAATCACTCATGGCCCGACTACGTCGCCAAAATAAAAGAACAACCCAACATGCGACACGGTCCCGATCGCCCCAACTAGGCACCACTACTGATCATCAGGAAAAGAAACATAGTAACGATGTGAGTCCTCGTCGAACTCCCACTTGAGCTCTAGCGCGTCATCTGGAATGGAGTCATCAGGCCCTGCATCTAGTTTAATAGTAATCTGTGAGCCACAAGAACTCAGCAATCTCGCACCCTCGCGATCAAGACTATTTAAGCTTATAGGTAAGGCAAGGTAAATATGTGGAGCTGCAGCAAGCGACTAGCATGTATGGTGGCTATCCTGTTCACAAAAGAGAGCGAGAAGAGAAGGCAAAGCGCGATCGAATAGCTAGAGAGCAACCTGCGGCAAGCATTACTCCAACATCGTGTTCACTTCCTGGACTCCGCCGAGAAGAGACCATCACGGTAACTCACACAGTTGATTCATTTTAATTAAGTTAAGGTTCAAGTTATCTACAACCGGACATTAACAAATTCCCATCTGCCCATAACCGTGGGCACGGCTTTTTGAAAGTTCAAATCCATGCAGGGGAGTCCCAATTTAGCCCATGACAAGCTCTCACGGTCAACGAAGGAATAGACCTCCTCCCGAGACATTCCGATCAGACTCGGTATCCCGGTTCTTCGAGACACTTCGACAAGTTAAAACAAATCCAGCAACACTGCCCGAATGTGCCGACAAATCCCGATAGGAGCTGCACATATCTCGTTCTCAGGGCACACTCAGATTGTCTTAGGTACGGGTAGGCCAGCCCAGAGTTGCCCCTGGTGGCCACCGGCAGTTGACAGGTGGACCAACACTCAGAGGAGCACTGGCCCCGGGGGGGTTTAAAATAAGATGACCCTCGGGCTCCGGAAACCCAAGGGAAAAAGAGGCTAGGTGGCAAATGGTAAAACCAAGGTTGGGCATTGCTGGAAAAGCTTTAATCAAGGCGATCTATCAAGGGGTTCCCATTATAACCCAACCGCGTAAGGAACGCAAAATCCGGGAACATAACACCGATATGACGGAAACTAGGGCGGCAAGAGTGGAACAAAACACTATGCGAGAGGCCGAGCCTTCCACCCTTTACCAAGTATATAGATGCATTAAGATAACATGGCAATATAATGATATCCCAACATGTAAATAATGTTCCAACAAGGAACGGTCTCCAATCTTCACCTGCAACTAGCAACACTATAAGAGGGGCTGAGCAAAGCGGTAACATAGCCAATCAACGGTTTGCTAGGACATGGAGGGTTAGAGGTTTGACATGGCAATTTGGGAGGCATGATAAGCAAGTGGTAGGCATCGTAGCATAGGCATAGCAAAAGAGCGAGCATCTAGCAAAGCAAAGATAGTAGTGATTTCGAGGGTATGATCATCTTGCCTGCAAAGTTGTCAGAGTTGACTGGATCCTCGAAGGCAAACTCAACAGGCTCCTCGTTAGCGAACTCATCTCCCGGCTCTACCCAAACAAGACAAACAAGCAACAAGGACACAATCAACAACGTGCAAAGCTCAAACAACATGATGCAAACATGGTATGCTATGCGGGATGCAATATGTGATGCATATGCAAGAATTTGACAAGGAATGCATGAACCTGGCCTCAACTTGTAAACCCAAGTGTGCCACTGGAAATATGAGACGTAATCGCTTGAAAACGATATAAAGAACGCCGGAATCGGAGTTACGGTTTGGAAATGGCAAGCAATTCAAATATGACCACGTTCTGCGATATACAGCAAGTAGCCAACTAAATGCAACAAGATGAACATGCTACAACACCCAAACATGACAACAAATTACATGGCAGGGATCCATTCATGATGCTTAACAAAAGACTAGCACTGAGCTACGGCCAATTCATCCAATAACAGGTTCAAACAAGCATGGAAAAAATGCATTTGGTAAACAGATTTCAGACTTAGTGAAATTAACACTTGTCTGGAATTTCAGATCAGGTAGCCCACTTTGGAGCAAGAAAACTATATGCTACAGGACCTGAACATGGCAAAGTAAAGCATGGCATGGAGCTACTCAAAGAGCTTAACAAAAGTCCCTTAGTGACCTTGAGCCAAAAGGGATCAGAAAATACATTTGCAAGCATGTGAACACGGCAAAAACATAAACAGATCACAGACTTAGTGAAAACTGGAGCATGCTGAAAACAGATATCAAGTAGGCATGTTTACGAGCTCGATGCACTCACTACAGAGCAAGTCATGACAATCTAAGCATACACCCATCAAGAATACACAAAATGCAAGCTATACATGGCAAGAACAATAACATAGCATGCACGGATCAACTACAACGTCCTCGGCGAAATCGCTAACAAGTAGACAATCTGCCCAGATTCACGAAATAGCAAAAGTAGAGCTCGATTGACTCAAGCTAGGGTGCTCCTTAATTGCAAACAAAGACATGGATGGATAGAGAACTACAAGATTAACAAAACATCCTTACTGATCATCCTCAAAAGAGGCACGGATCACTAGGAAACAACATGAACATATGGCCATATGAGATAAACAGGTCAAGGACTTAGTGGAAATGCTAAGTCCCTGAAATCAGCATTAACAAATGCCTCACTTTGCAAGCTTGTGCTAGTCACCACACACATCACAAAAATACATGGGTTGCACCTCTGGATAGAAGGCAAAACCGTGATCACGCTGCCGTCCTCTTCGCCCGCTCCGCCGGTTCTCGCTTCTTCTGTTCCCTCTGTCGTCGTCCTGGACCAGTTCGCTAGTGAACTGAGCCAGCTGCGGGAGGATGTTCTAAGCGCAGACCCTCGCCTAGCGGCCGGGTGCCTGGAGCTAGCTTCTGGCTGGGCCCGTTCCGCTGCCTCTGTCAGAGCAGCGCTGAGCCAGGCCATGTCGTCCTCCGATGGGGAGAAGCAGGCCGCCAACCAAGCCAAGGCCGTTCACGACGCTGCCTGGGCGACACTGCGGCTGCCAAGGCTCTCTACGAGGCGCTGGAGACCGAGCTACAAGGCCTGCGCGACGAGCTCACCAAGGAGGTCCACGGCCGCCAGGAGAAAGAGAAGGAGATGAAGGCTCGGGAGGCTGCCGTCAAGGACCGGGACGCCAAGCTTTATGACCGCCACGGCAAATTGGAGATGCTGGAGCAGTCGCTGAAGGCGAAGAGGACCGAGCTAGACGCCAAGGCGAAGGTCCTGGCAGAGGATCGGGTGGCCTTCACGAAGATGGAATAGAAGGCTCGTGCCGCGCTGAAGACGCTTTACGAGAGCGGCTTGGAAGAGCCGTTGGCCGGTGTGGAGGACGGCCCTGCCAAGCTGCTTCCCTTCCTGGTTCGTGCGCTTGAAGATGTCATAGACAGCCTTGGCCCCACGGCCGAGGCCGAGGCGCGTGCCCTGTCTTCTGCGGCGCTGACACATGTCCTCAGCCGCGTCTACCTGCGCGACCCCGACATTGACTTCGATAGCGTGCTGGAACCCGTGAGCGGCGACCTTGTTGTTGCTGCTGCTGAGGCCATGAAAGGCCGAGCCGAAGCTTTGCTGGGGAGGTTCCGCGCCATTAGCGTCTTGCCCGGGCGCAGTGCCGCCAGCTCCGCGTCCCCGGGAGGCGGAGTCGTCCAGCGTGACTCCACCACAGGCGGCAGCGCCACTGGAGAGTGATCCCTTCGTGGCTTCTGTCCTGTTTTTATTCCTGCAACATGCACCATGCCTTGCGGAGGCGTTTAAACTTGTGTTTGGCGTCGTGAAACAATCTATGGCTTGTAATATTTTCTTTGAATTTCCTGGAATTTGCATTTTTCTCCCCTACTTGCTCACGCTCTACATCGGCAGGGCCCGACCCCGCGCATACCTCACCCAGCGTTAGCCCCGACCGGAAACCAGGACGGGATTAAGGAGCGAGGGGCTACGTGGCAAGTTAGGCTCCTGAGTCGCGATGCTCAGGAGTCCCCCTTGACGCGCAAGCAACAAGTAGGAAAGGGGGGAACGAGGAGTGGATTAGTTGTTCTGCGTCGGCAGGGCCCGACCCCACGAATACCTCACCCAGCGTTAGCCCCGACCAGAAACCAGGATGGGACTAAGGAGTGAGGGGCTATGAGGCAAGTTAGGCTCCTGAGTCGCGATGCTCAGGAGTCCCCCTTGATGTTCAAACGGGTTTCCATACCTTGGCTCCGCTCGGGGAGGGGCGCGTGACGACCAGGTCCGAGGGACCTGGCTGGGTGGCGTGCGCTCGGGTGAGGCCCGGGCGTAGGCCCCGTGTCCAGCCCCCTCGCGCGGCGCTCCCAAGGGGAGGCGTTGCGATGGTGCCGGACACTGAGCTCCGGGCTCCCTGAGGTTGGTACGGCCGTAGGCCGCCCTCAGTTGTTTATCACCAGCATGGAGCATAGCGCTTCCGTATGTGTACGGGCATAGCCGCTCCTCGGCAGTGTCGTCAGCCAGCGCAGAGCATGGTGCTTCCACTGGTACGTGGGAGGGGGCTCCCCTCCGGGAGGAGCCCCCGGGGCATGTACAGCCCCGCCCTGACACGTGGCCGGCACGGTAGGGCTAGGAGAGCTGTATCTGGGCACTCGTGAGCCAGCGCGGGACTCACGAGGCCCTACCTCAAGGCAGGTTGCTCCTGGCTCTGGGCCTTTATCAATGGTGTTCCTGCAGGGTGGTTAGAATGCAAATGCTCTACATCCTCAGGTCCCGGCCCTCGAGCTAGCTCAGCCGCCGCTGGTATGATAGGTCGTGATGTCGTGGGTCAAGGCTAGGGGGTGAGGGCTGGAGAGCCAGTAGGAGCCCATGAGTCGAGATGCTCAGGTACCCCCCTTTTAACATGCAAGCGCTTTGCATGAAAGCGGAGAAGTCCGCGATAAGCAGCAGGTGACAATTAAGCACGAAAGAGCAAATTTATTTTAAGTAGACGCGGGAAAGCAGAAGGTGCTGGGCCAGGCCCGAGCAGCTCGGGGATGTTGCAGCCGAGGGGCGCCCCCGACAAGGTAAGTAAAGAGTATAAGCAAAACGGATACATGCCGCGGGGACGGACCCATGCGACCTGGGAATAATGCGGCCCTTAGGGCGCTCCCAGCTAAAAACGGAACTTAGAAAGATGTCACCTGGTGCCGTTGAAGATGAAGTGATGTTGAAGAAGCAGGCGATGCACGATGAGGACGTTGACCCTCATGAGCCACCAGGCCCAGGAGCCTCGGGAGGCTCTGGGGGCACTGGTGGGTTTTCGAGGGCCATCTCCATCTCCGCCAGGACTGCACAATGCCTGACCTCCTGAGCCTCCAGAATGCTCCTCAGCGGGCGCTGATGAGCGGCGACCACATTCGGCAGGCCGAAAGGCATGTGAACGTAGCTGTGAGGTGGACCCTCGCAGCGCCCCACGCGCGAAGGCCAGAGGCACTCCTGAGATGCGGCTCGGTTGAGCCCTGGCACGTCGATGCAGACGCGCAGCCCATCATCCTCGCCTGGATGTGGGGCCACGGCGGGCAAGCGGCGGCTGCCGCAGATGACTCTTGACTCCTGTAGCTCCTGGGTGTTTCTTGCAATGAACTCCTGAGGATTTGGTCTTCCTTGCCTTGTACCTTCCTGAGGGAAACTTGCCTCGAAGCACCCCTCCAAGTGGTGCCCGAGCACCTCCCTCACGACCTTGCCAAAGTCGGTGGCTCTCCAAGAAAGAGCCCCCGAGCCCTGCCTGAGGAGGGCGCCGGGCGCGCCTTCCTATGCGAGAGAGGGTGGCGCTCCCTGATTGGGCGCAGATCCTGACGCAACACCTCTAGAGGCGCCTGCCTCCTTGTGGCTTGGGCCAGGCGAAACCTTCTTCTTCTTAAGGATCGCCTCGGGAAGCCTTTCGTTCCTGTGGTCCGGGTCTTCGATTGCTGCGGCTTGGAACACGCGCTCAAGTGAACACACCGCGTCCCTTTCTTCACAGGGTACGGTGATGACTCCACCGCTTCCTGGCATCTTGAGGACATTGTATCCATGGTGAGTCACTGCCATGAACTTGGGCAGGGCTGGGTACCCGAGGATGGCGTTGTATGGCAGACGAATGTGGGCGATGTCGAAGTCGATGAGCTCGGTGCGGTAGTTGTTGCGCTGCCTGAAGGTGACTGGAAGGCGAACCTGCCCTATTGGAACAGTGGAACCATCAGTGACTCCTGAGAATGGCTTGGTTGGCTGAAGCTGATCGTATGGCACTTGGAGATTGTCGAACGTCTCAATGGACAGGACTCCGGGGAGCAAAGCATCGGGAGGACTCTGGCCGTTGCCGCACACTTGAGCTGATCCGCTGAGCTGAATGTGATGGCATACGCAGACCACCTGAGAGGGCGCGTGGCCTCAAGCTTGGGGAGGACTACATTCACCTCGTGAGCGAACTGATTGAAGATGCGCTGTGAGGCTGGGGCCTGCGCTCCACCCAAGATGCAAGCGATTGCGCACGGCTTCTGGAAGCCCTCGGGCCCCTCGTCTTGATGTCGGCCTTCGTTCCTCCTTGGCAGTGGCGGTAGAGGAGGAAGGCCTGCGTTGCCATGCGGGCGATCCACACGAGGCTGATCTTTCCGGCTTCCTTCGCGAGGCTGGTCTTGCCAGCAATCCTCGCGAGGTCGGTCACGCCACCCTTGGCGAGGGCCACGGTCTTCCCATTGTCCGCCACCTCTTCGTCCTCCTCGGCCATAGCCTCTGTTGTTGCGCTCGGGGTGTCGGCCGACACGTCCATCTCTCACGGCCCTGAGCTCTTGACATTCGTTGGTGTTGTGGGTGTGGAGGTCGTGGTACACACAGTACCGGCTGCCCTTGGATGACTCAGGCTGATCCCTGCCTCGCTTGGTGTCCAGTTCCGCTGCAAGCACGGCAGCCCCCTTGCGCTTCACGTCCTTGGCCTTGGGCTTCTTCTCTTCTGGGTCAGCAGCCGGGAGTTTGAGGAGGGAAAGGCACCCTTCCTCAGCCCTGGCGCACTTGGTCGGCAAGTTGAACAGCTCCAGGGATGTGCACATGTCTTCATGGATTGCTAGCTCCTCCTTCATCTTGATGTCGCGTACGCCATCGAAGAAGGTCGAGGTGATGGCTTCTTCAGTCACCTTGGGGATCTCGAGGCGAGCGTTCTTGATGCTTGATGCAGCATAGATCGCTCACGGCCGGGGGCCGGTCGCGAGTGCCCTAGAAGTTGACGATGAAGTGAGTGCGCATCTTGTCCCAGGAGGAGATTGTGCCAGGAGCCAGATTCAGGAGCCAGGTGCGGGCCCCGCCTTGAGCGCCATGGGAAACCAGTTCGCCATGACCCTTTTGTCTCCGTTGGCGGCTTCGATGCATAGCTCGTAGAGCTGTAGGAACTCCGCGGGGTCCGCCGTCCATCGTAGCGAGGGGGCAGGTCAGGCTTGAACTTGCCTGGCCATGCGACACCGCGTAGCGAGGGGGTGAGGGCGCGGCAGCCTGCTGTGGCCACCGGTCCTTTTTGCTGGTGCTGGGCTTGTTCCTAGGGATTACCGCGCGCCGCCACTTGGAGCAGCGCGGGGTCTTGGCATGGAGGTGCAGGGACGTGATCTTGGCGCGCCGGCACTGGGAGCGCGCGAGCACCTTCTTGGGGACGAGGGATCTCTTGGTAGCTCCTTTCTTCCTGCGCAGGTGTCGGACACGAAGGGTCTCGCCCCGGGGCTGCGTGCCTTGGAGCCAGGGCGCCTTCTTGGGGAGGAGGTGGCGGAGGCACCTCCTAGTCCTCCCCTGCTGCGCGGAATGGAGGGCGAGGCAGCGAGAAGGATGACAAGGGGGAGCCCCCTGCGGCGCTGACGAGCTCGGTGATGCGTGCGAGCCAGTCCTCGTAGAGGTCGTCGAAGGGGCGGTAGTGCAAGAGCTCTCTTGCCAGGAGCAGCGCGGCGTGCGCGTCCGTGGGGGCGCGACGGGCGTGGGACGACGAAGCGGTTGGAGTTAGCGATGGTGTGGCGGTGCGGCCCTCCTGCCGCACCGAAGGATGCTGGGACGAGGCCTGCTTCTTGTTCCCTGCCGGACCGGAGGCAGTGTTGGCGGCAGGCGACGGGGAACAACGAGGGCGTCCGCCGACGGGCGCCGTCTGGGCGACGCGGGTGGCGAGAGCAGCCCGGCGATCGGCGCGAGCCCGACGAGCATCAGCCATGGACACGACGGAAGATCACACGCGAACAATGGAAGAAATATTCCGGCGCACCCCTACCTGGCGTGCCAAATGTGAGATTTTGGGTTTCGGCAGACCCTTGAGGTTCAAACCCCGGGGTGCGCGCAGAGATCTCTCCCCTACCGATCTACGTCCAATCTCCTCACGTGATCTACGCTGGAAACAAAGAACAACAGAAGGGACACGCGGTTTATACTGGTTCGGGCTAGCGTTGTGGTGTAATACCCTACTCCAATGTGTGGTGTGGTGGATTGCCTCAGGGGCTCATGACGAACAGTACAAGGGAAGAACAGCCTCACGAGAGGTGTTCTTGAGCTGGTGTGATGAACTGCTAGGGTGAGTTCAGTCGCCTCTCTCTCTCTGCTAGGGTTCTATCAGATCTCTAGATGTCTAGGTGTGTCTCTCTTCCTCTTGATGTCTCTCGATCGATCCATCTATCCTCCTCTACCCTGTGGTGGCTAGCTCTATTTACCGAGGCCCTGGGCCTCTCCCCAAATAATGAGCGGGAACGGCGCCAACAATTGGCCATTTTGAAGGGGAATATCTAGTACAAGTTATCCTGACCAAAGGTGGACTTCGGCTGCCAAAAGTACTGGTGATGACGCCGTCTTGGGCTCCACGGTGACCTCCGTCCTGCCGCTCTGTTGGTCTTGGTCTCGTTGCACCGGAATGGTAACCTTTGCCCGATGCCTTGGCCTGTGCTTGCCCCCTTTGCACCAAAGGGGAAACAAGGACAATGCGCAGGCCGGCGCCCGCCTGTCGCCCGCCTGGTCTCGATCTTCATGGCTTGCGTCACGGGCTCCTCACGAGGTGCCCCTGCCTTGATCTCTCCGCCTCCTCGCGAGCCTGCCTGATGAGGCTGCCTCTGAGGAAGCTTCCGGTCATCCGCCCCACGAGGCTTGGCCCCTCGCGAGGGTCTTGAGCTTAAGCTGATGAAGATGGGCCGCGCTGGGCCCCCACTTGAGCCACGCCGCATGAAGGCAAGTCTGGGGACCCCCGTTCCCAGAACACAGACAAACAGCCTTCCCGAGGACTCTATATGCTATTGGGAAGAGCTCGAGGATGCTTTTCGAGCGAACTTTCAGGGCACCTATGTCCGGCCTCCAGACGCTGATGACCTAAGTCGCATCACACAATAGCCTGGGGAATCTGCTCGACGATTCTGGAACCGATTCCTGACCAAGAAAAAACAGATTGTCAACTGTTCGGATGCCAAAGCCTTCGCCACTTTCAAGCATAGTGTCAAGAACGAACGGCTCGTGCGACAGCTCAGCCAGGACAAACCAAGAACGATGGCAGCCCTTACTTCTCTCATGACCGGATTTTGTGTAGGTGAGGACAGTTGGCTCGCTCATAAAAACATCAGTCCTGATACACCTGATACCTCTAAGGTTCAGGACGGAAACGGAAAGCCATGGCGCAGCAAGAATAAATGGCGCCACAACTTTGGCGATGGCAAGGATGTGACAGTAAATGCCAGATTCTGAAACCCTAAGTTCGGATCCCGAAAGAAGGCACCTAAAGGCAATGGAGACTACCCATCCAGATTAGATGCAATTCTGGACAGGCCCTGCCAGATCCATGACACATCAGAGAAGCCTTCCAACCACTCCAACCATAACTGTTGGGTGATAAAACAGGCCGGCAAGCTCAGAGCCGAAGGCTCTGGCAAAATCCCACGCAATGAGGACGATGATGAGCCCCGCAGGCCGAACAGTGGAGGCCAGAAACCCTTCCCTTCAGAGGTCAAAATGGTAAACATGATCTATGGAACCCACATACCGAAGAAGGAGAGGAAGCGAGCGCTGCGGGACGTATATGCCATCGAGCCTGTGGCGTCGAAGTTTAACCCATGGTCAGCTTGCCCGATCACTTTTGATCGAAGGGATCACCAGGCCGGCATATGCCATGGAGGGTCTACAGCCTTAGTGCTCGACCCCATCATCGATGGATTCCACCTCACCAGGGTCCTCATGGACGGAGGCAGTAGCCTCAATCTGATATATGAAGACACAGTGAGGAAGATGGGGATCAACCTGTCACGGATCAAACCCAGTAACACCACCTTCAAGGGGGTCATTCTGGGACTAGAGGCCTGCTGCGCATGCATAGTAACGCTTGAAGTAGTGTTCGGTTCTCCAGAAAACTTCCGAAGCGAGGACTTGATCTTCGATATCGCACCTTTTTGAAGTGGCTATCACGCCGTCCTCTGCCAAAAGACGTTCGCTAAATTCAATGTCGTTCCACACTACGCATACCTCAAGTTAAAGATGCCTAGACCTTCGGGCGTCATAACTATCAATGGAAACACAAAATGCTTATGTAGGACCGAAGAGCACACTGCGGCCCTAGCGGTCGATCAAACAACCGGCCCATACGGGTCCCGATACCGTCCCGCCGTAAAGGCCGGCGACAAAAGCAAACGGGTCCGAACCCGTTCCCCGTCATGGGAACCCTCATGTTTTTGGCGCAAATAGGGATGCACGCCCCACGACGCGCCCAAAATCATCGCGCTCCACGTGCCTCGTCAGCACAATTTCGCACTCAAAATACCATGTGCGGCCATGACGCCTACGTCAATAGATCTACACCACATGTTCGGCTAACCCAAACTTCAGAACCACCTTGTCTTCGGATGGTACGGGGGTCAATTCCAGACCCCCCCAGCATTAAGCTTCATCGGCAGGACCCCCCCTCAAGGTTTTGTTGAAGGTCCAACCCCCACCTCTCAGAAGCAAAGGCGCAGATGTGTAGCAGGGAACAGTTAAGGCTTCGACTCACGCATCAATACCCTGCGTAAACCATTGCTCTCTAAAACTTTTATTCCCTTTTTAATAAATGTCTTTGCAGTTTGAATTGTATGGTTAGATGACTTGAGCCTAGCAGAAATAATAAAAACACCCTTTATGGTGTTCGGATATCCACATCTTGCGAACACCTCCCACATTTCTGATCCCCCTCTCGCTCTTCGAACAACCCGGTAGGACGATGTAATTCACCCCCTAAAGAACGTGATTCCTCATCAGCTCCTCGACCAAGTCCGACACTGCTTTCGGCGGAGTGTTTGGCATCTCGGATATTGCATTATATGCACCAGTTCTGAACTATCACTACAAAAAAATACACTTCTGTGATGATACGTGTTTGTCATTGTAGGTCATGTTTTTTTTCATGCATGTACATCCATGACGATTTTATGACAGAATAAAGATAGTCATATCTAACACCCACCATGCGGCTATGCCTCTAAGTCGTGCCCCGACACGTGGGAGATATAGCCGCATTGTGGGTGTTACATCATACTTGTGCTGTCGTAGAAGTGTTCCATGACATTACCAAAATTATCATCACGGAAGTGTCCACTTCCAAGACGATAAATCACGCGTCATAGACTTGCTTCCATCAAGGGTAACCGACACATGGCATCCACCATAACGGGTCACCTTAAGCTATCGGGTTCCGGTTCAGATCCGATAACCCGTTGACTACCCGAATCAATGAGGATTTTCCACGTGTAAAATTCTGAATGGCCAGAGGAACCACTTGTCAGCTCACCGTTGGGACAGATGTCATCCACTCATTGGACCGAAGGCGCCTATGATACGTCAACACATGGCACGGTCCAACAGAGGCCCATTACGGTGAAAAGGCTGGCCCGTTTGACTTGGTCAAAAGGTAGCAGGCTGGCCCACGGAAAGCCCGTTAACAGCATGTTCATATATAGCCCATTTATAGCCCGCTAAGTCACGGCCTGTTACGGCCTATCCAAATGCCCAGTAGCGTCATCTGGGCCGTCCAATTTGATTCCAGCCTGTTGTAACTTCCGCCCCATGTATGGCCCATGACATCTTTCGGCCCATATGAGGCCCTTTGTAACTCTTGGCCCATTAATGACCCGTGGTGAAGCTGGCCCATAATGAACAGTGTATCGCTTTATACCCATTAACAACCCATTATTCCGCCGGGCGTTTCTAGCCTGTGTTAACTTTCGGCCTTCTAAGGGCCCATTTATTCTTGGGCTCATTTCCAGAATTCGATTACTTACAGTCCTTTACTGGCATATTCCGCTTGTGGGCCAAATTCAGCGAGTGGTTACAGTCGGTCTGTTTATGGCCTGTTAACCCGTTGGGTTGTTTTCATAGCGTCATCAAATACGGCCTATTAACGGCCCATTATGGTCGGGCCATAAAACAAATGATTTCCACTCTAGCCTATTTAAGGCCCATTTTGCGGACCGTTATTGGTCCATGAATAGTATGACCCGTGTTTGGCTAAACGATTATACGACCCGTAGAAGGCCCATAGATGAGATGGCCCGTAGAAGGCCCATGGATCCTACAGCCCGTAGAGGGCCATGTTCACTACAACAAGTAGCAGGATCATGGTTACAACAGTCCGTGTGTTGCCATGTATTGTGGCCTAGTTATAAAAATAGGTTATTGTGGCCAAGAAAAACGTGGAAAAAGAACTGTAGTGACTAGAAGAAAACAACTAGACAAGGCAATAAGGAAATAAATAAGCAAGCAACTAATTCTATGCTATTACGGTTATTACACATATTACATCCACTAGGCATCAAAGTTCGCCACCCAGTGCAAATATAGGAAACAAAGCAGCATATTACATACACTGGCCATCTAAATTGGCCACTAGTGCAAATAAACATGGCAACAAAACAAGTCCATAACCGAAACAACTTCAGAAGAGCTCAAGAAACGTTATCCTAGGTATCCACCATGCTGGCAATAAGCTTAGCAATCTTATTAGCTTTGCCCTATTTGGCGCTAAAATCCTCCAACACTTGTTGTTGTACCAGAAAGTATGCATCTGAATGCTCCAGGGACTTCTGCAGTCCTTCGGTTTCTTGTCACAACACAACTGATCGATGTCTTTCAGCTTGTAGTTGAGATTCAAGAAACCGAACTGATTCAGACAGTGAGTTTGAATAGCTTGTGCTAGCGGTAGTGGCCAGTAACTCGAACACTAAACCAAGACAGGACTTTGGGGTTGTCTCATTGTCTTCAAGATAGTTTTCCTTAGCTATTTTATCAGCTTTGTTGGAGACGAACAAGGATGTATCACTATCCTAAACCTTATCTGCATTACTTCCTTTTCCATTGCTTAATAAGGCATCTTCCCTAGTATTCTGTCAACATTCTAAAAGAAGAAACAAGCAGACACATAACAGGTTTAGCATGTACTAGTATATGAAACTCATTTCGATGAACTAGTTCATTAGTAAGGTGGACAGGATTAAACTACCAAGTCTTCTATTGCCAAGTAGTACATAATAAAGACATCAAACAAACATATATATATATATATATATATATATATGTCCTATGGTCACTGCATTGTCTTGCCAAATCAAAATGGAGACACGGTTCAAATCATATCAGTTCAAGACAAAGCAACTCTCAAAGAATAAAAAACATGGGAAACTACACGGTGCAACAAGATTTCAGATGGGTACCACGGGTCTACATGTCCAACAACACTATTGGCTCCATTGTGATGCTAGTAATGTGCATGATATGAGAAGTCAACCATATACGCAATTGAAATTGAGATCAACAGAGCTATTTATAAGAGCAAACCTGTTAAAGAAACATGCGTAAACATACCTGGGACGAAGCAAAGTAATTGCCATGGATAACATTACTTACAAATAACTCCTGGACAAACACCTGTAACTGGCATTTTCCTTCATCTTCAGTATAATACTTCCATGATGGGAAGATATGCACATAGGATTTAACAACATCAAATGCGGTAGATGCTAAACTACGAATGGCTGGTTGTGCTTCCTCCACAGGAATAGGTGTACTAACTGGTGGAGTTGGGGTTCACCGTGGTAGTACTGGCGCTTTGGGCACTGGAGCTGCCTCACTAACTGGTCTTGTTTGGGAGCTCTGTGGTGGAGATGGTGTGATGTCAACAGGAACTGGGTTACTATCTACTGGGGTTGGGGTTAGATTGGGTGAAGTTGGTTCTCTGTCCATAGCAGCAGGGGTATAATCTGCGAGAGTCTGGGGTATGTGTGGTAGGGCTGGTTCTCGTTCATGTACAACCGGGGTGCTATCTCCAAGAAGAGGTAGCATTGTTTTATTTGAAGACTGTGTTTTTACTTCGCTAGATACTGCCATGACCCGCTCCAATTCAAATGGCTGGTAAACAGGAAACATGGTTGAATGTATAGACTGTATGAGAGGCAGATATGCAATAGATAGTGTGGTAAAAGAGGGCATGAAATAGTTGACATGTATATTGCTTAACTAAAAAGGATAGCATGACATAATTTCACATATATGATGTCTATCTAAACTGGATAGCATAGCATGACATAATTCCAAGATATGATGCTAACCAGATAGGATGACATGAGATAATTTTGTGATGTATTTAGTAAACAGGTTCGCATGACATAATTCACATACATGTTATCTAAGTAATCATCGCATGATTCAATTCACATATGTAATTTATATGCTAAGTAGTGGGCATTTGCATATATGATGTCTGAACTATGAAATGCAAGACACCATATGCATGATATGAGCAGTATAACCATGCCAAGATAGAGCATACACCTTGTCGGCGTTCTGGGAACGGGGGTCCCCAGACTTGCCTGCCTGCGGCGTGGCTCAAGCGGGGGCCCAGCGCGGCCCATCTTCATCAGCACGAGGTTCAAGACCCTCGCGAGGGGCCAAGCCTCATGAGGCGGACGACACGGCGCATCCTCAGGCACAGCCTCGTTAGGCTGGCTCGCGAGGAGGCGGAGAGTTCAAGGCGGGGTACCTCGCGAGGTGCCCATGACGCAAGCCATGACGACACGGGGCACCAGGCAGGTGCTAGCGCACGCAGCATCCCTCTTTCCTCTTTGGTGCAAAGGGAGCAAGCGTATCAGCGGAGTACTGAGGCATCAGGCAAAGGTTGCCACTTTGGCACAACGAGACCAAGGCCAGGAGGACCACGAGACGGAGGTCACCATGGAGCCCAGCGCGGCGTCATCACCAGAGCCTTTGGCAGGCGAAGACTGCTTTTGTCAGGATAGATGTACTCGCTGTCCCCCTTCAAATTAGCCCGCCATTGTTGGATCCCTTCCCGCTCAATATTTGGGGAGAGGACCAAGGCCTCTATAAATAGGACTAGCCACCCACATAGCAGGGGGCGGTTGCTTCGTTTGGTTCACAAGTAGAGAGAGAGAGAAAGAGGGTGAATGAACTCTTCACAATAGTTCATCACCTCAGCCAAGAACATACCCTCGCGAGGCTGTTCTTCCTTGTATTGTTCATCCTCACCAGCCCCAGGAGGCAATCCATCCACCACACACTGGAGTAGGGTATTACACCACATCGGTGGCCCGAACCAGTATAAATTTTGTGTCTTTCGTGCAGTTCTTTTAGTAGTTTAGATCCCCTCGAGACAGAGAGGTTGAAGGTGAGATTTCCGCGCGCACCCCAGTGTTCGAACCTTAAGGGTATGCCGGAACCCGAAATCCGACATTTGGCGCGCCAGGTAGGGGTGCGCCGGAATTCGTCTCCCACCGCTCCGTGCCCCGTCGCGTCTTCATTGCCATGCCAGGCAACCAGGAGGTCAACCCCGACCTGTGGGCTGCATGGCCCAAACGCGTGGAACCGCTCGCCTCGAGCGACCCCGCGCCCCAGGCAGCTCGCGGTCCGCAGGGCGCTGCGGGCCGCGGGTGACGCGGACAGACTTCGGCAACTCTTACGCCACGGCAGGCTCGGTCGGCGGCAAGGGCCTCCAATCACGCTGCGACAACGACATCATACACCCGCCGGGAGCAGGCGAATTCGAGGGCCGCGCTCACGGTGGCCTGAGAGCTGCTGCGATGCAGGCTGCTGGAGGGCGGCCACGACGTGCTACTAGAGCAAGTGGCGGAGCTCCTGGGCTTCGCCGCCTCGGGGGCTCACCCCTTCTCAACCCAGCTCCCATCTCAAGCCCAGAGCGACCCGCACGGGGGCTCCGCGCGCGCCCGTGGGCTTCAAGGCTACTCCGACGCCAGCGAAGCTGTCAGCACAGGACCGGTGGCGGTGCTGCCCCTGCCCCCGGCCCACGAAGGAGAAGGACTCGACGCGACCCACGGACCCGGAGGGCGGCCGCATTACCACCCAGTGGAAGGCATGACAGGTGGGGCCGCATGGCATGCGGGCGCCACGGCATGGCGTACGGGATGACGGCGACGGAAGAGTACGTGCCCTGCATGATGGACCAAGGACGCCCTCACGAGGACGGGCAGGGCTCACTCCTTGGCCCCAGCTGGGGGGACGGGGTGATGGAGACTGAGCCCTTCCCGGCGCCCCAGGACGAGCCCGCTGGCCATGCAGGAGGCAGCGATCACCGGGCGCCGCTAACTCTTCAGGGGCAGGTATATGCTAACCGTGGATCGCAGGAGGTGCAGGTCGCCGCAGCGAGCGGCCGCCCCGCTCCTACAGCCCCTCACCCCTCGGGAGGAGGGTGCAGGGGGCTGCAGGGGAGGGGCCGGGATCCGACATCACCACCACGGCATTCGGAGCAAGGCGTTCTCAGGAAGTAGGCCCTCTGCTGGGGAGGTGCCTCAGAGCCTGACCCTGGCAGAGGACCCGTGGTCGTCGGGGGAACCGCTGGCGACCGCTCTACCCCATCGGGCGGCGTCCTGGGTTCCGGTCGTTGCTGATGGCACTAGAGTGTGGTGCAAGGCGGGGCCCTCGTCTGGCGATATGAAACAAGGCCAGTACCTGTGAAGAAGGCCCAGTGCCTGTGAAGCTCGCCGCCCCGTGACACTCTCACGTAATAATGAGTGGGGCTATACACGCCCCGGAGTCTCAGGGGTGCCGGCCTCAGGCCCTGAGGCTCCCTCCCATGCCCAGTGGACAGCACTTAGCTCCGCACTGGTGAGAAGACGTCGAAGACTAGATTAGGTGCCGGACGCGGCTTTTTGTCTGCCTTTTGTTGCCTTGCCCTTTGGCTGTTGCTTTCCCCCACTGGATTTAAGTTGGATTCGAATTTGAGATTTGCGTGTGTTCGGGGAAGGGGTGCTTATTCTCGCTCGAGCCGTTTCTCGCGTTCTGATTACCGCTCCGTCACAGCTGCCTCTCCTCGCGAGCCCCTCGCGAGTCGGGTCAGGCCTGGCTCGTGCGCAACCCAGACTGCCGTTGTTACTCCCCCTCGGGAGGCTTTTCGGGGGCCTGCGGAGGTTGTCCTGTTTAAAAAGGCCCAGAGCCTGTGAAGCAAGGCGAGTGCCTATGAAGCTCTCGCTCTCGAGGAAAAGGCCCAGAGCCTGTGAAGCAAGGCGAGTGCCTGTGAAGCTCTCGCTCTCGAGGAAAAGGCCCGGAGCCTGTGAAGCAAGGCGAGTGCCTGTGAAGCTCTCGTGCTCAAGGAAAAGGCCCAGAGCCTGTGAAGCAAGGCGAGTGCCTGTGAAGCTCTCGCTCTCGAGGAAAAGGCCCGGAGCCTGTGAAGCAAGGCGAGTGCCTGTGAAGCTCTCGCGCTCGAGGAAAAGGCCCGGAGCCTGTGAAGCAAGGCGAGTGCCTGTGAAGCTCTCGCGCTCGAGGAAAAGGCCCGGAGCCTGTGAAGCAAGGCGAGTGGCTGTGAAGCTCTCGCGCTCGAGGAAAAGGCCCGGAGCCTGTGAAGCAAGGCGAGTGCCTGTGAAGCTCTCGCGCTCAAGGGAAAGGCCCGGAGCCTGCGAAGCGAGGCGAGCGCTTGTGGAGTCATCGCGTCCGGAAAAAGGCCCAGGGCCCGTGGAGAAGGCCGACTCATGAGGAGTTTCTCATCAGCGACAACCTCACATCCTGAGGACCCAGCTAGAAAGCGCCCAAGGCGTCGCGCCCTCCTGCAGGCCGCCGCTGAACCAGCGTGGGACAAAGCTAAACCGGCCCACCATCGGGCGCAAGCGCAATTTGGTAATTACTGATATGATAGACATAGGTTTTTACATGAGGGGCTTCCCCTCCCAAAATGCTCTCACACACCACCAGGTCGAAAGCCTGAGTTCTATTCATGCAGAGTGAAAAATACAGGAGCGATACGCTCTCAGTCAGACCAATCCCCCAATGCGTCCCCGGAGGCACCTCCTGAGCCCTCGCCGGAGTCGCCGAGCTCGTCATCGACGCCCGCGTTGCTGCCGGCGGCGTCAGGGCCGCTCGCCGCGCCGTCCTCGTCAGCACCCACGACCACGTCGCTGTCGTCCGAAGCAAAGGCCCTGACGAGGGCGTCCATGTTATCCTCCACCAAGCGCGACAGGTCGTCCCGGATGGCCTGGGGGACTGGGGCGATGACGGCGTCAAAGTCAAAGTGGGGATTCATGTTCTAAAGGTGGATGAAGACACGGGAGAAGGCGTGCTTGAGCAAGGCGCGACTCCTCTCCTCCACCAACCTGTCGGCCCTAACCGACCGCGCCT
The DNA here is from genome assembly GCA_034509565.1 of Triticum monococcum. Classification (NCBI taxonomy): domain Eukaryota; kingdom Viridiplantae; phylum Streptophyta; class Magnoliopsida; order Poales; family Poaceae; genus Triticum; species Triticum monococcum. The sequence continues at coordinate 181,105,931 of CM067843.1, read as the reverse complement.
CCAGCTCCGCCACCACGGCGGTGAAGAACTGCAGGTTACCGGCGTAGTTGATCGTGTGTGGCTCACCGACGGACGCCTCGCAGATGTTGCCCAAGGCCGAATTGGCCCTCTCCCTGAGCATGGTGAACATTGGGCCATGCGCGTGCTCCAGGAGCCGCCGCTGGCGTATTTCGTCGGCGTTCTGGCGCTCGACGACCTCGGCCTCTTCCACCCGCTGGTGAAGGCGGAGCACCTCGGCTTGAGAGGCGGCCAGCTCCTTCTACGCTGCCTCAATGGCGGCCCGGGAGACGCCGGCCAGCCGCATCGCCTCGTCCCGTTGGGTCCTCAGGGCCGCGGTTCTGCCTTGAGCCTCGACCGGGATCATCCTCAGCTTCCCCTCGAACTCACGCTCGAGGCCTTGGCGCGCCATCGCCACCCGACGACAAACCTCCTCCAGGACACGCGCTTCCCGCGTAGCGACGTCATCCTCCGCCTACGTCACTAGGCGCTCCCTCGTCTCCAACCTCTCGTACTCACGGGAGCATTCGGCAGCCTCTAGCGCCAACGCTTCCTCGCGCTTCTGAAGCTTAGCTGGGTCATCGGAGGCCACCTCCATCGACGCGAGGGCTGCCTCGCGCAGCTCTGCTTGCTCCTCCAATGAGTGGCACCGGGCCAGGAGCTCCCGAGCTCGCTCCTCCGCCGCCCCTCGCCACCCGTCAGCCCTCCGGGCCTCCTCGATGGCCTGGGAGCGGGCCACTCGGGAGGCCTCCAGCGACGCCTTCGCTTCTTCATCATCAAGGTCGCGCTGGCGGCGCGCATGGGCGACAGCGGCTTCCAGCTCACGCCTCCCTACAGCTAGGTGCAGGCCCTCGGCCTCCAGGCGAGCATCTTCAGCGGCAAGCTCTTCCCCAAGCAGGTCCACCCTGTCGGCCGCTCGTTGAAGGAACCCTTGGCGGCGCGAGCGGCGCTCCCGAGCGCGCTCGAGCACATCTTCTGCGTCATCATCCGCCCCAAGCAGGCTGCGGGTCATCGTTCCCCCTCCGGGACGGAGGGCGGCGACCTCCCAATGGCCGGACGCGCCATATCAGAAGCCCGACCAAGGGCCAGCCCGCCTCCAGATGAGGGGCGTAGGTGGCGCCTGAACCAGTCGCAGCCTAAGACCAGACGGGAGGTACCCGACAGGCTGTATCCCCTGAGAAGGCCCGCGAAGGAAAAACGCGGGGAATGAAGGGCCGCGGCGCACCTCGGGACGATCCTCCCCATCAGACGCCCTCACCACAAGGGCAGAGCTGCTCGGAGCACTTGAGGATGGCGGAGGAGGCGAAGCCGAGGAAGGCGGTGCCTCGGCGACTCCCGCGATCTCAGTTGGAAGGGGCATGCGGAGAAAGAATCAAAAGACTTACTCGTCAGTGGTGAAGTACTTCCTGCGCTTCAGCACGCGACAAGGGGAGTCAACACCCAGAGCCTCCCTCTTCCTCCGGAGGGCCTCGAAGTCCACGCGGAAGCGGCCCAAGAGAAGAGCACAAGGATCAACCTACCGCGAGGATGAGGCACCAGGACGGTCCGCGTCGGGAGCGCCCGCCTGGCGCGTGCCACCAATCACCTCATCGGAAGCCGGGACCAGGGCCTCCAAGGCCCCGGCCCCGGGAGCTGGGAGCGGCTGCCTACCACCTTCAGCTGCAGCAGTACGGGCCTCAGGAACTGTCTCCTCACGAGCGGCCTCAGGCGCCGCACCCTCCTCCGGTGCTGCCTCCTCATGAGCGGCCTCAGGCGCCGCACCCTCCTCCGGAGCTGTCTCCTCACGAGCGGCTTCAGGCGCTGCCCCCTCCTCTGGAGCCTCCATGGCCTCAGGCGCCTCCTTCCTCCCTTCTCTGCCGCTTGAGGAGGAGTCGCCTTGGCCGATTGGGAGGGGAGTCACCACTACAGGGTTCTCGCGAGGCCCTAGGAGACCGGCGGGGCGCAGCCCCCACTCGTCGAAGTCAGGCATCTGCTTCACAAAGTCAGCCTTGCTCTGACAGAGATATAGCAAGGCCCCGCCTTGCCGGATGTTGCCAGGATTGAGGTCCCCGGCCAAAGCAGGAGCGCCGACTTCAGCGCCGCGGGGGCCAGGTCTTCTTCCTGGAGCCTTATGTCGTCCTCGCGCCCCCGGAAGGCCCACATTCGGCGAGAGTGCCGCTGCAGGGGAGCGACACGGCACAACAGAAACTCCTTCACCACCTTGGGCGCTGTCACGCCGAGTTTCCTCAGGAGTGTGAAGCGGGGCCAGATGAAGACAAGCCGAGGGCTCTTCAGCGTCTCCTGGCCCCAACCCGAATTAGGAACGGCAGGCGAGGTTGGCTCCGATAGCAGGGGGCTGGGCACCCCCGCGTCCACATACAACCATCGCTCGCGGAACCCGGCCGCGGGCTGGGGGAGTCGGAAGTCAATTCCAGACGCCTCGGACACAGGCTCGGCAGCAAAGCTCGTGCATGCCGAGCGCTGGGAAGGATCGACAAGACGTAGCGAGAAGAAGTGGCGCAGCAGGGCGACCGAAGGAGGGATGCCCACCATGGCTTCGCAAACGAAGGCGAAGACCGAAAGGAGGGTGATGGACTCAGGACTGAGATGCATTAAGTGGATCTGATAATGCGAAAGCACGGCATTGAAGAAATCGGAGAAAGGGGGAACCAGACCCGCCCACAAGGCATCGGTAAAACATGGGACCTCAGTGGCTGTCCTGTCAATGGAGAAGTGGGATGCGGGCCAGGCGGTCGTCCTTCCGCACTCGTTGAAGACGGAGGCCAGGGCCAAGCTGTCCCTGCCCAGGCACTCTTTGTTCAGCACAGTCGATCGGCCGACAAGAGGGGCCACCGTTGGCGGCGCACAAGACGAAGGCATGGATTTCTCCGCTCTCTCCTTCCTCGTCGGAGCCATGGCGATGGGAAGGAGGGGGGGATTCGAGATTGGATTGAAGGCAGGGGGAGGTGCTCGAAAGAAGGGAGAACGGAGGACACCCGAGCAACAGGAAAGAGGACGGCTGTGTACAACTACCAGGCCGCCTAGCAGCGCGCACAATAAGGAAGCGTGGGGGAGCGGTGCCGCCCACGTCCAATCAACCGCCACACGGCGTCCAAGGCCGCAGGCTGTTAGGGCCCGCGGCGCTTCGCCCTTGCCCTTTCGCCTCTCGGCACGGCCAAGTCTATGCGCGCCTTGGGCCCGGGGCTACTGTCGGCGTTCTGGGAACGGGGGTCCCCAGACTTGCCTACCTGCGGCCTGTGGCGTGGCTCAAGCGGGGGCCCAGCACGGCCCATCTTCATGAACACGAGGTTCAAGACCCTCGCGAGGGGCCAAGCCTCGCGAGGCGGACGACATGGCGCATCCTCAGGCACAGCCTCGTCAGGCTGGCTCGCGAGGAGGCAGAGAGTTCAAGGCGGGGTACCTCGCGAGGTGCGCATGACGCAAGCCATGACGACACGGGGCACCAGGCGGGTGCCAGCGCGCGCAGCGTCCCTCTTTCCTCTTTGGTGCAAAGGGAGCAAGCGTATCAGCGGAGTACCAAGGCATCAGGCAAAGGTTGCCACTTCGGTGCAACGAGACCAAGGCCAGGAGGACCACGAGACGGAGGTCACCACGGAGCCCAGCGCGGCGTCATCACCAGAGCCTTTGGCAGGCGAAGACTGCTTTTGTCAGGATAGATGTACTCGCTGTCCCCCTTCAAATTAGCCCGCCATTGTTGGATCCGTTCCCGCTCAATATTTGGGGAGAGGACCAGGGCCTCTATAAATAGGACTAGCCACCCACATAGCAGGGGGCGGTTGGTTCGTTTGGTTCACAAGTAGAGAGAGAGAGAAAGAGGGTGACTGAACTCTTCCCAACAGTTCATCACCTCAGCCAAAAACAGACCCTCGCGAGGCTGTTCTTCCTTGTATTGTTCATCCTCACTAGCCCTAGGAGGCAATCCATCCACCACACACTGGAGTAGGGTATTACACCACATCGGTGGCCCGAACCAGTATAAATCTTGTGTCCTTCGTGCAGTTCTTTTAGTAGTTTAGATCCCCTCGAGACGGAGAGGTTGAAGGTGAGATTTCTGCGTGCACCCCAGTGTTCGAACCTTAAGGGTCTGCTGGAACCCGAAATCCGACACACCTCGATGGGGCAATAGGACTGGTCATCTTTATCTGAATCCATACCTGAGGAGCTATCGGGATGCAGCAAGAGATCTGCTTCGACAAGTAGCACTGTCTGCTCTGAAGACCTTGTTTTCACTCCAGATTTTTCCATTACCCACTCAAATGGCTGATTCACAGGAAGAGTAGTTTAATGTACAAACATTGTCGACAAATGGAAATGTAATGAAGAAAAGGATGGGAAATATATCATTCAAATATATGATGCCTGGTTAAACAGGATGGCATTGCATATTTCACATATATTATGGTTGGCTAAAAGAGATGATACTGCATAATTCCCATATATGATATAGAAACTATACAAATGGATTACAGAACATGTCTAAACTAAGCAGATGACATTTATGATGTCGAAAGTAGGCATTGCAAGGCAACATATGCATGATATGACCAACATCATCATGCCAAGTTAGAGCAAACACCTTGGGGGTAAATAGGAGTGGTCAACTGCATCTGAATCCGCCTCAGAACAAATATCTTCCTCTAGATTACAATCTGGAGGGGGGGAGGGTTTGCCATTGAACCCACCATGGAGCGATGTTTGCATGACATTGTATTGCTGCGCAAAACTCTTCTCTTTTTCTCTACATGTTCAGCATGACTTTGTAGTATATATGACATGCATACGAAAAAAATATAGTGAGATTATGTAAAGAGAGCATGCAAAAATCTAGAGTGATGGTAACAACCAGTGGATGGATCCAAAAATAATGATAGCAGGCTGATGGTAGCTTTAATTTGATAAAAAAGACAGATGATGATTGCTTTACTATTTTTCCCACCCAAGATGAACAACATAGGCATACCATAGGTAAACCAGATAATAGACGGAGATACTATTCATAGCTACCTCGATATGTGCCTCATAAGTAATTTTAAAACTCAAGTTTGAACATTAATTTGGACCTGACTTGGAGTCTACGAGGTGAACACGACGATAAAGTAGCAGGTAATATTAAGCAATGCATAACATAAGCAGAAACAAAAGAGTGTGACCTCTCTTGTGGACTTGTGTACTCCTCAGGTTCATCTACTAAGTCGATGATGGTGATGCAGTTGCGCTGGGTGCCGGTGGTAGGGAAGGAGATTTGAGGCGGCGAAAGACGGTCAGGAGTCGTGATGTCTGGTTTGGTGGGTGCTTCTCTCAATGGAGCAGCTCGGGTGAGGTGGACGATGTCATGGTAGGAGCAGGACAAACCACACAAAGTTTTCTTCGACACCTACCTATAACTGAAGTAATTCTGTAAGGGCTCCTTTGGCTTGCAGAATTCTCAAAATGTAGGGATAGGAAAAACACCGGAATAGGATAGGAATGCATGTGGGAAACAGAGCTTTTGTAAACAGATGATTTTTGTCAACTTGGGTGTTTGGTTCACAAGAATTGGAAGATTAGAGGAATGGAAAGAAATATGGCCAAATTAAAGTGAACCATATGAAAGCGTGTATAGTCAGAATGTTATTCTGCCACTAATGCACTTGGTCTTGTTTTCATGCATAGGATTTTGGAAAGTAGGTCCAGGTGGATGTTTTGCTCCATTCCTTTCAACAAAATGCATGAATAATTGAATAGTAGAGTGCCATAGGAAAATAGTAGTAGATAGCAGCCAGAGCAGCAGCGCGTGGAGGAGCAGCACGAACTAGAGCTAGAGCAGCAACTCATGTAGCTGCTGCAGCCCATGTACCAGCATCAGCAGCGCGAGCGAGAGCAAGAGCAGAGCAGCAGCGCGAGTGAGGGGGAGCAGAGCAGCAGCACGAGAAAGCGAGCGAGAGCCATAGAAGCACTAGTGCGAGCGAGCGAATGAGCGAGAGCCGGAGTAGCAGCAGCGCGAGCGAGCGAGAGCCGGAGTAGCAGCAACAGATCCAACTGGTATGGCTGCCGCCACCGAAGGGGCCTCGCACTAGGGGAGAGCCGTCGTGGATATGTCGCTTGTGGCGCCAGCTTCGAGGTAGCCACACCATGGGGGTGTGGGATGGAGCACCGTTGGCACCGAGGTGTCGAGTTAAGGAGAAGGTGCGATGTGATGAGTGTGCAACCTCTTTGGTGGTGCTGAGTAGCCCTCGGCTTCGTCCGAGGAGTCGGTGAGGATGCTATGGTTCCGGTCGAGCAGGTGAAGGCGGCGCTGTGGGGATGGAGCAGCCGCGATAGACGAGGTGATCATCGGAGCAACTCCTTGGAGGTGGAGGACGTGGCGGTTGAACCGGCGGGACGACGAGATGGACGATGGATCCTCATCCGGGGAGGTGGATGAGGGACATCGATCTGTTGCGGTGGATGCTACTCTTGAGCAATGCGTTGGATTTCCCCGAAGAGGAAGGGATGATGTAGCAAAGTAGCGTAAGTATTTCCCTCAGTTTTTGAGAACCAAGGTATCAATCCAGTAGGAGGCTACGCTCGAGTCCCTCGTACCTATACAAAAACAATAGCTCAACGCAACCAACGCGCTTAGGGGTTGTCAATCCCTTCATGGTCACTTACGAAAGTGAGATTTGATAGAGATGATAAATAATATTTTTTGGTATTTTTGGTATAGAGATGCAAAGTAAATAAAGTAAAAGCAAAGTAAAAGCAAAGAAATAATAAAATTATGGAGATTGATATGATGAGAAAGAGACCCGGGGGCCATAGGTTTCACTAGTGGCTTCTCTCAAGAGCATAAGTATTCTATGGTGGGTGAACAAATTACTGTTGAGCAATTGACAGAATGTAGCATAGTTATGAGAATATCTAGGTATGATCATGTATATAGGCATCACGTCCGAAACAAGTAGACCGAAACGATTCTGCATCTACTACTATTACTCCACTCATCGACCGCTATCCAGCATGCATCAAGAGTATTAAGTTAAAAACAGAGTAACGCCTTAAGCAAGATGACATGATGTAGAGGGATAGTTTCATGCAATATGATAAAAAACCAATCTTGTTATCCTCGATGGCAACGATACAATACGTGCCTTGCTACCCCTTCTGTCACTGGGAAAGGACACCGCAAGATCGAACCGAAAGCTAAGCACTTCTCCCATGGCAAGAACAACCAATCTAGTAGGCCAAACCAAACTGATAATTCGAAGAGACTTGCAAAGATAACCAATCATACATAAAAGAATCCAGAGAAGATTCAAATATTATTCATAGATAGACTTGATCATAAACCCACAACTCATCGGTCTCAACAAAAACACCGCAAAAAGAAGATTACATCGAATAGATCTCCACGAGAGAGGGGGAGAACATTGTATTGAGATCCAAAAAGAGAGAAGAAGCCATCTAGATACTAGCTATGGACCCGTAGGTTTGAAGTAAACTACTCACACCTCATCGGAGGGGCTTGGATGATGATATAGAAGCCCTCCATGATCGATGCCCCCTCCGGCGGAGCTCCGGAACAGGCCCCAAGATGGGATCTCGTGGATACAGAAAGTTGCGACGGTGGAATTAGGTTTTTGGCTCTGTCCCCTTTCATTTGGGGGTACGTGGATATATATAGGAGGAAGAAGTATGTCAGTAGAGCTTCGAGGGGCCCACGAGGCAGGGGGCGCGCCCTTGGGGGCGCCCTTACCCTCGTGACCACCTCGTGGCTTTCTTGACGGAGGGTCCAAGTCTCCTGGATCTTATCTGATGAGAAAATCACGTTTTCGAAGGTTTCATTCCGTTTGGACTCAGTTTGATATTCCTTTTCTTCGAAACCCTAAAACAGGCAAAAAACAACAATTCTGGGTTGGGCCTCTGGTTAATAGGTTAGTCCCAAAAATAATATAAAAGTGGATAATAAAGCCCAATAATGTCTAAAACATTAGATAATATAGCATGGAGCAATCAAAAAGTATAGATACGTTGGAGACGTGTTAGTGGACGACATCGTCGGGGAAGAGGCTCCGGCTGGGCAGTGGTGAGGTGGCAGACGGAAGAGGGTGGGGTTTCGCAGCTAGAGCAGAGAGGTTATGGCGGCCTGGGATTTCGAGTGGCGAAAAGGAGGCGATGGGAGGGGGAACCATGACTTAGGGATGCGCTTGTCCAAAATGTAGGGTGTGTTACAAAAGTACCCCCACCAATTTGAACTAGCGGCCCTTTCAGCTCAGGGTTAGAAGGGGGATTTGGCTTGTCGTGATTTGGCAGCAAGGGGGAGTTTTTGCGCGTGTTGTAATTTCGGGAAAGCAAGGCGCGGGTTGTGAAGGTGCGTGTTTTGGGAGCACGATATCTAAATTTTCGGGATATAACAAGGCATGGGTTCAATTTTAGGGACAAGCCTAATGTGTAATATCATACGTACCAAATCAATTCGCACTTCCTTCAACGAAAAAAACAAATAAAACTATTCACACCACACAAAGAGAGAGTCTTGTCCTGTTTTACTATACAAATGCTATTCAAAGCTATGAATCCATGTTATGTCCAATTAAAGTTTTTCGCTGGCTGTATAATGTATGTAACCTACTCATACCAACATTTTAGTGCATTCCAAATGTCTATACTACCGCTGCAATTCGAACTAAATTTGAATTAGTTTCTCTATTTGAATAAGAATCTACAATCATGATTGTTGCCAACTTAATCCATCATTCGTGTATTACCTTAGCAACACACCACATGATTACTATAGAGATAGATATGAACTATGTGTACTATATGAACTCGAATTGAAATTTTTGAATACACTTGATGTTGATTCCAAATAATAGTACATTTGACGTACTAACTAGATATTCATAATCTAAACCATGTTCCATACGTACACCGTGTTTATCACACAAAGTATAGTGCCCCGTCCCCTACATTATGACAAGTATTTAGCCCTGAGCTGCAAAAGCTGCACATTATCCCAAATTGTAATCAATGTTCTACATTATGATATCTTCTTCAAATATCTGAATCCACTTTTTTATAATGAATTATGATCTGTGTTCGTCTTTTACACCTTCACGATCCTCTTCTCTTTGTAGCTAGCTAGCGCTAACTTTCTATCATGCATGCACATGCCCGCCCCCCTCTCACCCTCCCTCTACATCCCTCCATCGCGCACATTCGTTATTTCTCTTTAGGTCGTTCACCCATGGTGTGTGTAGGCCCCCCGACCCCTTCTTTCCAGCACACACCGGTCGATATATCTCTCTAGACAAGTGTGCCTACCACAAACACATCCTTCCCCTCTTATCTTCTCACCGTCCATGCCCCCCTATGTCTAATACAGTTCCACACAGGTGCACACTCCCGCCCCTCTTTTCATCGATCTCATATTCGCACACTCATCCACCCTCAACATAGTAGACCTCTCGCACCACCTCCTAGCCGCACCCCTCTCCCCCTATCCGTCTCTCCGGACCTTATTTGCTTCTAACACATGCATGCATGTATACGTACTGATCTCCTGACATATAGCTAGGTCGACTATAATTCTTTTTCCCCACGCACCGATCGACTTACCTCACTAGTTATGCCTCTCCCTTTCTCGGACACACGACGATTGATCTTCCTATGTAGTTACGTCCTCTTACCACAACCATATCTCCCCCCTCATCATCCTTGCATACCTCCTGACATGTCTCTCACACGCATGTGCATAGACAGGCTGACATCCCCTCTCTTATTGATATTGCACTCGTACCCTCTGTTTGTCTGGTAGGCACCTCATACGCATGTGAGAAGCAACTCCACCACCAACCCTCTGACACTCAACCTTTGTCTTTCTCCCAACCTTATTCCTCTGCTACACATATGCATGGATGTCGATCGATCTCCCTCAATACATAGCTAGGTCTCTCTCCCCTCCCCCCACACATACCGATAGTCGAACGTTGTAGGTAGGTATCCATGCCATAGAGAAAAACTACACCTCTGCCCTCTCACGTTCCAGTAGGCCAGCGCCCCTGTATCTTTGACGTGGGAAAACACAAATTCAATGGCACTCTTTATTGATCGCCCACCCACACACTTCAACCCTATTTTTGATTCTATTGATATCTCACCTCGATGATCCCTCCACTCTCTTCTTGTGGATGGCTCCCTCTATATATGATATATCCATGACTCTGTTTCACACACATTGCATATGTTACTTTTTTTGTTTGAGATATCATCGACACATTGCCTTTGTTTCGCACAAACTGTAGCGACCAGACCTCAAACGGTCCAATCTCTGTGCTCAGGTGTCATCCCTGGATCAGTAATGCTGACACCACACAGTACTTGACGGATTTATAACAGAGTAGCAATCACACACTTATTACATCGAGAGTCTCAAAAGAGAACTTATTACAATAAATATGGCTTAAGGCCATATAATAACAATAACAGTGGAAGGTTTGGAAGATAAGTGAGTCCATCAACTCCAACGGCATCACTGAGTATAGAACCACAACCTAAAAGCATCTTACTCGTCGTATGAAAAGTCCGCAACATTAACGTTGCAGCCCGAAATGGGTCAGCACATGGAATATGCCGGCAATGTAACACATAGAGAGCAATAAAAGAATAAGGCTATTCTATATGCATATTTGGCTGGTGGAAATCTCTATGGTTACAGTTTTGCGTAAAGCCAAATTTTCCCTACTACAAAGGAATAAGTTTCATTTAACTATCATGGTGGTTGTTAAACATTGAGAGTGTAGACACGCTCTCAATCCCAATCAAGCAACATCATTAAACCCAACAAAATTAATATTAAAGTAACATGATGAGATTCACATGATAATCCAAGTACTGGATACTCAAGATGTCCATAACTGGGGACACGGCTAACCATGATTAGTTTGTACACTCTGCAGAGGTTTGCGCACTTTTCCCCACAAGACTCGATCTCCTCCGTTAGATTTCCCGCACTACAGGGTGTTTGGGAAACGGATGACCGAGACATAGTCTTTCAGAAGCGCTAGCACCTTACTAATGGGTAGACCGTACCACCTATATCCCCTACATCTGCTAGTCTACCACTTTAAGAGTTTCCATGACTTAGTCAACTATGCTAGAGCCCATAGTAGCTTGTGGCTGTACACGGAAGTTTCTAGCATGAATAATCTCATGATCCCTTTGAGCCCGGGTGGCGGTCCGAAGAAAAACAGGCAATCACTGGAATACCCAGGTGCCTCAATCCACCCAAATGTGTATTTAAGTTGCCACCTTAGATAAACCATTGATTAACAATCTCACATCTGTCATGGATTTCACTCACCCAATCCACGTCTACTAGCATAGCATAGCATAAAAAGCAAACGTAGAAGTAACTCCCAAAGGATTGATAATAACAGGTAATAGGTACTACCTCATCTACTTCCCAAACCCACAATTTAATTAGATCCTAGTTAATGCAAAGTGTGAGGATTGATCTAATGCAATAAAAACTGGGTAATAGGAAGTATGATCAAAGTTTTACTTGCCTTGCTGATGATCCTTGAAACCTAGCGATTTGAAGTAGCAAGCGGCGCACTCCGGGTACTCTATCGCAAACAAACAAGCATACAATAAGAACTCAACTAATGCACATGTAAAACTCGAATAAGAGATCGAACCAGAAAGTTCAACTTAAGAACACCGGTTGGCAAAAAGAATCAAACCGAACGAAGCAACGAAAGACAAATGGCAAAAGAAATAAGCTTCATTTACTAATCTGAAACTAGGGCAAATTTTACTGAGGCAAAAACTTGTTTGAGTTGGTTAAACGGAAAGAGGGTTTCGAGACGAAACTCCAGGCGCTTAAATCGCGTGATTCCGACAAACGAGCGAAAAGTTAAACTAAAATGAACATCGGATCAAAAATCGCGATCAGAAAAACCACGGGTTTAATCCGAGAAAAAGAAAAACGATGAACAGGTTAACGAATGAACGTTCGTCAACAGGAACTAAACGAAGAACGCATTCGCTAAAACGAACGAACGGACAAGCGAACGCTCGCTAAATAAATAAACTGAGAAAAACCGATCTATTTAAAAAAAACAAAAACTAGGGTTTTAAAAAAAGAAACGGCTTTTTCTCAAAAACCGGGCGGCGGCTACCTCGGCTCGGGGCTCCGGCGAGGCTCCGGCGGGTGGCAGCTGACGCGGGGCGGCGGCTCCGGGCGGCGACAGGGGCGGCAAGCGGCGCGGGGCGGTGGCGGCAGGCGGCGCGGGCGGCATGCGACGGCGGCGCTGGAGGCGTGGGGAGGCGGCGGTGGTGTGGGCTGCAGGGGGGCGGTTATAAAGGGGGCGGGGAGAGGCGACTTGGGGGAGGGGTCGGCCTCGGGTGGTGGAGTCCTCCCGGGACTCGGGCGGCGGCGGCACTGGTCGGGACTCCTGTCCCGACCCAGCGAGAGGCGGCGGCGGGCGGCTGGGCCGGCCTGCTCGGCTGGGCCCTTGGCCGAGTCGGGTGCGGGGTCTCGTTTTTTTAACAATATCGCAGCAACTAAAAAAATTCTAGAAAAAAATAAATAAAAATCTAAAAATGACAAAACAAATTTGCTCCGTCTAAATAAAATATTTAGAACATGATGAACATTTTCTTGGCTCTAAATGCATTTTTTGAAAACGTGCAATTTTTCCTAAATTCAAATAAAAATAGCAAATAAAACAAAAATAAAATCTTATTTGATTTTTTTATTAAACCCTCAATATTTCTTTATTTTGGGAAAGTCATTTTATTCCCTATCTCATAATTTTTATAATAGAAATAATTGAAGATGAAATAAATAAAATCAAATGATCCTATTTTCAAAATTTGAGAAAACTCAAATATGAAAATAACGAAATCCCCAACTCTCTCCGAGGGTCCTTGAGTTGTGTAGAATTTCTAGGATCAATCAAAATGCGATGAAATATGATATGCAATGATGATCTAGAGTATAACATTCCAAATTGAAAATTTGGGATGTTACAAACCTACCCCCCTTAAGATGAATCTCGCCCTGGAGATTCGGGTTGGCTAGAAAATAGGTGAGGGTGGTCCTTCAGCAAATCTTCCTCTCGTTCCCAGGTGGCTTCATCTTCCGTGTGGTGGCTCCACTGAACTTTGCAAAACTTGATAACCTTGCTGCTGGTGACTCGGCTGGCATACTCAAGAATCTTGACTGGTTTCTCCTCATAAGTCAAATCACTGTCCAACTGAATCGCTTCCAGCGGCACTGTATCTCTCAGCGGTATATCAGCCATCTCTGCGTGGCACTTGTTCATCTGGGAAACAGCGAACACGTCGTGAACTCCTGACAATCCTTCGGGCAATTTCAACTTGTAGGCTACTTCCCCCATATGCTCCAAAACTTTGTATGGTCCTACAAAACGTGGCGCTAATTTTCCCTTAACTCCAAAGTGCTTAACTCCTCGAAGGGGAGATACTCGAAGGTAAACTCAGTCTCCGACTTCGTAAACTATCTCCTTGCATTTTGAATCTGCGTAGCTCTTTTGTCTGGACTAGGCTACCTTGAGCCTATCGCGAATCAATTTTACTTTTTGTTCAGACTCCTTAATCAGATCCGGTCCAAACAACTGACAGTCTGCAACTTCATCCCAGGACAACGAGGTCCTGCACCTCCTTCCATACAAAGCTTCGAAAGGGGCCATCTTCAAACTGGATTGATAGCTGTTATTATAGGAGAACTCTGCGTATGGCAAATTCTCGTCCCAACTAGATCCATAATCTAGCGCACAAGCCCTTAGCATATCCTCCAAAATCTGATTGACTCTCTCGGTCTATCCATCTGTCTACGGATGAAAAGCTGTACTGAACTCTAGCCTGGTACCCAAAGTTTCGTGCAACTGATTCCAGAACTTTGAGGTAAACTGGGTTCCTCTATCTGACACAATGCTCCTTGGAACTCCATGTAGACATACGATCCTGGTCATGTATATATTTGCCAACTTTGCACTGGTATAGGTTGTCTTTACTAGAATGAAATGAGCTACCTTTGTCAAATGATCGACTACAACCCAAATCAAGTCATAGCCTGAATGAGTTCTGGGTAAACCCGTAATAAAATCCATGCCTAACTTATCCCACTTCCATTCGGGTATCGGCAATGGCTGTAGCAATCCTGCTGGCTTCTGATGCTCTCCCTTTACTCTCTGACATACATCACAAACTGCTACATACTCCGCAATATCCTTCTTCATTCCAGTCCACCAGAAAATATCCTTCAAATCCAGATACATCTTGGTATTTCCTGGGTGAATTGAATAGGGTGAATCATGGGCCTCTTGCAGAATTAACTTCCTGATCTCCGAATCATTAGGCACATAAACGTGGTCTTCAAACCATAAGGTATCATGCTCATGCTCACAAAATCCTTTGGCTTTTCCTTTGCTCATTTTCTCCTTAATAGAGGCAATCTCCTTGTCAGTCTTCTGGGCTTCTCTGATCTTTTCCATCAAAGTAGACTGAATCTCCAATGCGGCTACATAGCCTCTCGGAACTATTTCCAAACATAGCTCACGAAGATTTTCGGCTAACTCCCTTGGTAAATCTCCCGTCATTAAGGTGTTGACATGACTTTTACGGCTCAACACGTCAGCTACTACGTTAGCCTTTCCGGGGTGATAATGCAATCTCATGTCATAATCCTTGATGAGGTCCAACCATCTCCTTTGCTTGAGATTCAACTCCTTCTGCGTGAAGATATACTTCAAACTCTTGTGATCCGTGTACACCTCACAATGATTTCCAATGAGAAATGTCTCCAAGTCTTCAATGCATTCACTACGACTGCTAACTCCAAATCATGCGTAGCATAATTCAACTCATGAGGCTTAAGCTGTTGTGAGGCATAGGAAACAACTCTTCCTTCCTGCGTAAGCACTACTCCAAGTCCTCGACGTGAAGCGTCGCAATACACCTCATAATCCTTGGTCTGATCTGGCAAAATCAACACTGGTGATGTAACCAAACGTTTCTTCAACTCCTGAAAACTGGCCTCACATTCCTCGGTCCATATGAACTTTGTATCCTTCTTCAACAACTCCGTCATAGGTTTTGCAATCTTCGAGAAATTTTCAATGAATCTCCGGTAGTATCCTGCAAGTCCAAGAAAACTCTAGATCTCTCCAACTGTTGTTGGCGCTTCCCAATTTGTCACAGTGTCAACCTTGGTGGGATCTACCGCTATACCTTCTCCGGATATAACGTGTCCGAGGAATCCAACTTCCTTCAACCAAAACTCACATTTGCTAAACTTGGCATATAACTAATGTTCTCTGAGCTTTCCAAGTACCAAACGCAAATGCTCCTTATGCTCCTCTTCATTCTTCGAGTAAACCAGGATATCATCAATGAACACTACGACAAACTTATCCAGAAACTCCATGAACACTTTGTTCATCATGTTCATAAAATAAGCAGGTGCGTTAGTCAGACCAAATGACATAATGGTATACTCGTACAACCCATACCTGGTGGTAAAAGCTGTCTTGGGTATATCCTGTTCTCGAATCTTCAACTGATGGTACCCTGATCGCAGATCGATCTTGGAAAATACCTTAGCTCCTTGCAATTGATCAAACAGATCATTGATCATCGGTAGTGGGTACTTGTTCTTGATTGTTACTTCATTCAATCCTCGATAATCAACAACCATCCTTAACGATCCATCCTTCTTCTCCACTAGAACTACTGGTGATCCCCAAGGTGAAGAACTTGGGCAGATATATCCCTTATCTAGTAACTCCTTGATCTACTTATTAATCTCCACCAAATCCTTTGTGGGCATCCTATATGGTCTCTTAGATATTGGCCCTGTGCCTGGCAAAAGCTCAATCAAAAACTCAATATCTCTATCCAGTGGCATGCCTGGCAATTCTTCTGGAAATACATCAAGAAAATCTTTCACCACTGGTACTTCTTCCTGCACAACTCCTGTTAAGCAATTTACTTGAGTCCTTTTCGGCACATGTCGGGATACATACTTGATCCTTCTCCCTTCTGGGGTGGTAAGCAAAATTGACTTACTGGCACATTCAATGTTCCCTTCATACTTTGATAACCAATCCATGCCTAATATCACATCCAGTCCTTGAGATTCCAATACTATTAGGTCTAAGGGAAATACGTAGTTACCAATCCTTAATGGTAACCGATCACACCATAGACTAGCCATATACTCTGCTCCAGGCGAGGTTACTAACATGGGTGACCTAAGGGCTTGGGTTGACAGTTTATACTTATCCACAAATCCCCTTGATATGTATGAATGCGATGCACCGATATCAAAAAGAACGAGTGCAGTAAATGACTTAACCAAAACCTTACCTATTACTGCATAGGGCTGGGCTTCAACTTCCTCCACATTTACGTGGTTCACCTGTCCCCTATTGAAAGGGTTCGGCTTCTTCCCAGAGCTTCCATTGCCATTTCCATTTTGGGCTTCTGGACATTCATTGGCATAATGTTCGGTCTTTTGGCACTTAAAGCAAGTGACTTGGCTCAGGTCTCTCTTGGCTGGGGTTGATGGGTTCGTACGGTTCTGGACATTGCTTCCTCCATTCCCATTACCATTCTTAGTGCCATTGTGATTGTGCGAGCTACCTCCTCCATGGGTATGCTGAAAATGTCCTCCCGGCCTAGGGGTAAAACGTGGCTTCTGCTAAGCTCCAGAATTGTACTTCCCTTGTCTATACTTCCTCTTGCGGTTCTCAATCTGTTGTTGCTTCCCTTCAATCATAAGAGCACGATCTACCAACTCCTGGTAGTTGTTGAAGGTTGCTACCATCAACTGCATGCTCAACTCATCATTCAATCCTTCCAGAAACTTGTCCTGCTTAGCTGCATATGTAGCAACGTCATCTGGGGCATAATGTGCTAGCTTACTAAAATCCTCCACATACTGGCCAACTGTCCGTCCTCCTTGGCGCAAGTTGCGAAACTCTCGCTTCTTCATGGCCATAGCTCCTGCTGAAACATGGGCAGTATGGAAAGCCTGCTGAAACTGGTCCCATGTGACAGTGTCGATAGGGAAAGTGGCTGTGAAATTCTCCCACCATGATGCTGCGGGTCCTTCAAGTTGATGTGCGGCAAACTTCACCTTTTCCGCATTTGTGCATCCTGCCGTGGTCAACTCCCTTGCTGTCTTGCAGAGCCAATCATCTGCTACTATCGGTTCGGTGCTATTGGAAAACACCGGCGGATTCAGCCTAAGAAAACGGGCTAAGTGATCAATAGGTGTTCATGGTGGTGGTGGGTTGTTATTGTTGTTCCCTTGATTCTAATTCTGGACTAGCAACTGCATTAATGTGTTCTGCTGCTAGATCAACTGGGTGAGCTCCGGTGGGAAGGTAAATCTGGGGTCACGTCTTGGAGGCATCTGAGGGTTTCGAAAAGATGAGATTTAAGAATAGAGAGGGGTCTAGAGAGAAAACACTACCCATATGCATATGAGGAAAAAACAAAAAATTCACTTCATTCAATCAAGCAAGGGCATACAATCGATCTAACAATCGCAAAAGTGGTCGGACTACTATATTTACATGGTGGACTACTACTACTATTGGGGTGGTCTACTAAAAATATTCTTCGGTTGCAGACTCCATGATATCTGCTCCAGCTTCATCAACACAGTCATCATTGGTATCATCTGGATCTGAGTCGGTGTCGTCGATGATGATGTAGTCTTCCGGGCGAATCTCCTTGGGTTCTTCATCTTCTTCCACTGGTGTAGGGTCTCCCATGAATATTCCAATCTTCTTGATTAGATCATCATTCTTCTCCACTAATACCTCAATTTCTTCTTCATAATCTTCACGTGTAGCCTTGAGTTCTTCCTCCAGTTCCTTGATTCTTGTCCTTGCCTTCTTTAGATCTATCATGTCGGCGCACATCTGGTTCTCGAGACGTCGAATGTGTTGGTTTAACTCTTGGATAAAAGCTGCAGTTGATCTATCCTTCTTGGTGCTGATCATCTCCCATTGCTCATCTCGGCGTCCACAAATCTGGTAGATAGTATCCTTGAGATCATTGCGGTAAACTTCTCCAATGCGTCCCATGGCGATGTGAGCTGCCATGCTCTTTCCTAGACTCCAGGTTGGTGCATCAAAAGAAAACTCTATGGGCTGAGTGACTGGCATGAACGTCCTTCCTGGAACTTGAACTTGAATCATCCAGTGCTCTTCTTCTGGTAAAGTGGCACTGTAAGTTCCGGTGAAGCTTGGTACTCCTATGTTCATGTATCTTGTGACTTCCTTCAAATGACATCCAAAGGGTGTATCTTCATCCGGTTGCGTGAACTTGTTCCATGCATCCGCCATCCTAAAAGAGTAGAAAAGATGTGGAGTCAGAATGAGAAGAGTGAGTAGTGATCTAAGGCTTTAGCTTAGTGGTCGTGTCCTACAGTCAGCATGTGCTCTAATACCATCTGGTAGCGACCAGACCTCAGACGGTCCAATCTCCGTGATCAAGTGTCATCCCTAGATCAGTAATGCTGACACCACACAGTACTTGAAGGATTTATAACAGAGTAGCAATCACACACTTATTACATTGAGAGTCTCAAAAGAGAACTTATTACAATAAATATGGCTTAAGGCCATCTAATAACGATAACAACGGAAGGCTGGGAAGATAAGTGAGTCCATCAAATCCAATGGCATCACTGAGTATAGAACCACGACCTAAAAGCACCTTACTCGTCGTCTGAAAAGTCTGTAACATTAACGTTGTAGGCCGAAACGGGTCAGCACATGGAATGTGCTGGCAATGTAACACATAGAGAGCAATAAAAGAATAAGGTTATTCTATATGCATATTTGGCTGGTGGAAAGCTCTATGGTTATAGTTTTGCGTAAAGCCAATTTTCCCTACTACAAAGGAATAAATTTCATTTAACTATCATGGTGGTTGTTAAACATTTAGAATGTAGACACGCTCTCAATCCCAATTAAGCAACATCATTAAACCCAACAAAATTAATTTTAAAGTAACGTGATGGGATTCACATGATAATCCAAGCACTAGATACTCAAGATGTCCATAACCGGGGACACGGCTAACCATGATTGGTTTATACACTCTGCAGAGGTTTGCGCACTTTTCCCCACAAGACTCGATCTCCTCCGTTAGATTTCCCGCACTACAGGGTGTTTGGGAAACGGATGACCGAGACATAGTCTTTCACAAGCGCTAGCACCTTGCGAACGGGTAGACCGTACCACCTATATCCCCTACATCTGCTAGTCTACCACTGTAAGAGTTCGCATGACTTAGTCAACTATGCTAGAGCCCATAGTAGGTTGTGGCTGCACATGGAAGTTTCTAGCATGAATAATCTCATGATCCCTTTGAGCCTGGGTGGCGGTCCGAAGAAAAATAGGCAATCGCTGGAATACCCAGGTGCCTCAGTCCACCCAGATGTGTATTTAAGTTGCCACCTTAGATAAACCATTGATTAACAATCTCACATCTGTCATGGATTTCACTCACCCAATCCACGTCTACTAGCATAGCATAACATAAAAAGCAAACGTAGAAGTAACTCCCAAAGGTTTGATAATAACAGGTAATAGGCACTACCTCATCTACTTCCCAAACCCACAATTTAATTAGATCCTAGTCAATGCAAAGTGTGAGGATTGATCTAATGCAATAAAAACTGGGTAATAGGAAGTATGATCAAAGTGTTACTTGCCTTGCTGATGATCCGTGAAACATAGCGATTCGAAGTAGCAAGCAGCGCACTCGGGGTACTCTATCACAAACAAACAAGCATACAATAAGTACTCAACTAATGCACAGGTAAAATTCGAATAAGAGATCTAACCAGAAAGTTCAACTTAAGAACTCCGGTTGGCAAAAAGAATCAAACCGAATGAAGCAACGAAAGACAAATGGCAAAAGAAATAAGCTTCGTTTACTAATCGGAAACTAGGGCAAATTTTACTGAGGCAAAAACTTGTTTGAGTTGGTTAAACGGAAAGAGGGTTTCGAGACGAAACTCCAGGCGCTTGAATCGCCTGATTTCGACAAACGAGCGAAAAGTTAAACTAAAACGAACATCGGATCAGAAATCATGATCAGAAAAACCGCGGGTTTAATCCGACAAAAAGAAAAACGATGAACAGGTTAACGAACGAACGTTCATTAACAGGAACTAAATGAAGAACAGGTTCATTAAAATGAACGGACGAGCGAACGCTCGCTAAATAAATAAACCGAAGAAAAACCAATCTATTTAAAAAAACGAAAACTAAGGTTTTCAAAAAAAACGACTTTTTCTCAAAAACCGGGCGGCGCCTCCGGGCTGCGGCAGGGGCGGCAAGCGGCACGGGGCGGTGGCAGGAGGCGCGGGCGGCGTGCGGCGGCAGCGCTGGAGGCGTGGGGAGGCGGCGGCGGTGTGGGCTGCAGGGGAGGGGCGGCGGTTATAAAGGGGGCGGGGAGAGGCGACTTGGGGGAGGGGTCGGCCTCGGGAGGCGGAGTCCTCCCCGTACTCGGGTGGCGGCGGCGCTGGTCGGGACTCCTGTCCCGACCCGGCGAGAGGCGGCGGCGGGCGGCGGGCGGCTGGGTCGGCCTGCTCGGCTGGGCCCTTGGCCCAGTCGGGCGCGGGGTCTCGTTTTTTAACAATATCGCTGCAACTAAAAAAATTCTAGAAAAATAAATAAAACTCTAAAAATGCCAAAACAAATTTTCTCTGTCTAAATAAAATATTTAGAACAGGATGAACATTTTCTTGGCACTAAATGCAATTTTTGAAAACGTGCAATTTTTCCTAAATTCAAATAAAAATAGCAAATAAAACCAATATAAAATCTTATTTGATTTTTTATTAAACCCTCAATATTTCCTTATTTTGGGAAAGTCATTTTATTCCCTCTCTCATAATTTTTATAATAGAAATAATTGAAGATGAAATAAATAAAATCAAATGATCCTATTTTCAAAATTTGAGAAATCTCAAATATGAAAATAACGAAATCCTCAACTCTCTCCGAGGGTCCATGAGTTGTGTAGATTTTCTAGGATCAACCAAAATGCAATGAAATATGAGATGGAATGATGATCTAGAGTATAACATTCCAAATTGAAAATTTGGGATGTTACACAAACCATCTCTCTCACACCCACCCACATACGTACCTGCACAGAAAGAAGAGGTGCACGGACGACGCACGTACTCACGTCTCGTTCCCGGCCACTCCCGCGCGGGTACACGATGAATTTCATTTATGTACGAAAAGGCAGCCGACTTGATAATTTGACGTGTGTTGTTTACTCAAAGGAGGGTCATGTACCACGCGTAGATGGAACAAAGTTTGACTTGAAGCATTAGTATTAAATAAAGTTATATTCCTCAGTGGCACGTACAGAATATAAAACGATTGTAGTTGGGAAAAAAGAAAAATCCACTCCACTATATACATTGGAGCCTGCCTACCGGGGTTTGTCCCTCGTCACACTATATCATTCAACCGGTGATGGCCTCTCTGTCTCACCACCGGTCACTAATCCGACCGCATCTCGTCCGCCGACGGAAAGGGAGGATGTGCATCATTTCTCTATTCGACGGCATTGAGGAAGCATGTCCCGATCCGTAGTACCCGCCGTTCTCTCTGACCAAGCTCTGGCGCGGTAGGGCCTTCTGCACTTGCTCGCTGTCATAGTATGGGCAGATCCCGGCCGCCGGCGCCCTCCTATTTACATTCCCGACGACCCTCAGGTACAGCTTCCTCTGGCCTTGCTCCACTACCCATCTTCCCATGTTGCTGCATGTGAAAAATCCTGCATGTAGATCTTCTTTAGTTGTTTGCTTAAAACGTATCTCGGCCGGCGTACTTTCCATCTCGCAATCTCATCCTCAAACCGTTTTTGATAAACCACCATGCTGCTATATTTCCCTTATTACATGGAATATGCTTCTTTTTTGTTGGTGTATGTGTCTTCAACTCGTGTTATTGGGCAATAATTGTTTCCTTTCTACCTCCTTTTGCAAACAGGGCTATCCATTTCACCTCGTTGCTATTGCGACCTTTTGGTGAACTGCACAAATCACTTTTTTTCTTAAAAGTGTTTTGTGCAGTTCTGCCGAAATGTCACACGGGCAACGTTTTACATTTTTGTGGGATTGCAGAAAGGGAGATTGGTTTTGCTATCCTCCTCATCCAACTCTGTGCCTAATCTTCTCCAACAAGTAGTTAGTCCTAAAGACATTGCAGAGGTGATCGGCTTCTATTTATGTGTGTTATGTTTCATCATCTAGTTCCAGTATTATTGTAATCACACTGACTGAATATCTTTGCAAACAGGGATGATCAACTCGATTTTAGTGGAGCTGCACAAAATGTGAGATGTCCTCCATACACCTCTTTTTTGGCTACAGAGCTGGGTGAAACTAGCTGCCAACCAATGAACACTGTGCCTAGGAAATGGAGCCATGCCTACGAACAACATCGATCAAATATATATTTTTCTTTATTTGTACACTCACAACTTTGTCTTCAGTTGTGATGTGAATATTGGCGCTGATTTGCGAACCATTGAGATGCATTAGGATCCATGGTAGTTTCATTTGTATTTGATGGAATGTTGTAACGAGACAATCTTGAGGCAAGAGGACACATGAATCCTAAGTTGAAACCTTTTTTTCCTACGGGAACCTAAGTTGAAACCTTCATAGCATCATAGTACAATTTCATTATGCTGGAAAATCATGCGTACATATAAACAATGCTGAAGGATTGATAGCAATGCCAGAAACAATTCAACTTCATTTCGCCGACATGTGGGACATCCTTCATCCGGATCCACCTGCCATGCATCAATTTTGAGTGCACAACTACAGGGAAGATTCACCCCGGTCATTGTGCTGCAGTAATAATGACTAGTGAGCAGTCAAATCATAGAGCCCCACCTTCGCCACAGTAAGTTGCTCGGATGAAGCAACCATCATTTCTCTCGTTGTTGAATACTCTGGTACTCCAATATTCCTAGAGTAATAGTAAGTTTCTCGGGCGAAGCAACCATCACTTCACCTTTTCCACAGTAAGTACTACCTCCTTTTTTATTCTAGAAACAACCACATGCGAATATTGGATGGTAGCAGCACAACAGCTGAATCAAAAATCGAAATCAACCAATGAGCTACTATTAATGGTGAGCGTTTACTAGTATCATGTACTCCGTCTGTCCATGTATATAGGGCTTAATGCCTTTTCCGAGACTAACTTTGTCCCTATTTGGATCCATGGGTTAGAGTTTGTTTGAGCTAGTATGGGCTCAAATAGCCCTAAAGTATCCTAACATGAAGGTTAAATTGGAGCAAGTAGCACCAAACCCACCCAAAAAACTATCCCACCCAAGAGGTGCTAATTGGAGATAGTTCTGATTGGGCCCACTGAAAAATCACTTTTGTCTCTCTATCCCGCCAGCCAAGTGGTGCTAGTTGGAGCTAGTTCTCGTGGGGCCGACTGAAAAATCACTTTTCTCTCTCCATCAAGTGCATTTTTTGTCAATCTAACCCTGTCATCCAATCACCTCTTTGGCTAGAGTTAGTTCAGGGTTAGTCATGAGTTAGTTTAACCTCTAGCTAAGTTAGAGTATCCAATCAGGAGCAGTATAGGACATGCAAGTTTCTCAAAGCATACCGTCAAGTTCTTATGTGAAAGGATCTTTTTTTGAAACAAAACGTGAAAGGATCTTCGAATGATATAATTTTCAAAATATATAAAATCTTATCAATAGTCAAAGGCAACCTCAAAGAATACATTAGGCCCTATATAAAATCTTATCAATAGTTAAAACCAAGTGTTACTACTACACCAAACAAGTTCAAAATGAGAAACTGGACCCACTCACGGCACGGCATGCCTGTCTCGTTTGGTCCGTCGGTCATAGTGCTTCCTCTTCTTGGCATAACAATAGAGTACAATGAATTTTTTAGAATGCTCTTGGTATGTCGCTAACATGTGATGAGTTAACCGACCTCAATAGACGGCAAAATCGCCAGCCCGCCGCACTTTGAGAGAGACGAGGAGCGAGAAGAGATACAGGTTGGTGGATTACTAGAGCTAGGTGTCGCATGGAGGCCAAGAAATATGGTGATAGCGTGGGTTAGCCATGTATGATGTAACTACACTGGGCTGCCGTGTTTCAGACTCTTCCGGTCTAATGTGGAGAAGATTGGGTAGATTTTATGTCGCCGAATAAAAATATTGAAGAGTCCAATTGCTCCACCGCGAGGTTTCGTTCTCCTTTTCGGTCGTCGGAAAGCATTCTTCTAAGTTTTGCCGACACATGGGACATCCAGTATCTAGGTCCACGTGTCATGCAAGAAAATGGAGTTAAGTATAGTAGGAGAGACTAACCAACAGTCACGAACGTAGGTGGAGTACGTGCATGAATCACCCGAAAAAAGGAATACGAGCACGAAGAGAAGAGGTGCAAGCACCGACGCAGGTACTCTTTGCCTCTTTCCCTAATACTCACACGCGGGTACATGGTGAGCTCATTTCTGTACGAAGAGGTAGCTCACCAGATAATTTGGCGAGTGGTGTAGTTGTTCATGGGAACCACATGTGGAAGAATAAAAGTTCGATCATGACACGGTGGCGCATTTTTTATAAATTAAGTTATTCTATTCGATGGCACGTACACAACATTACTTTCTCAATGGAACGTGAATCATGCACGCACTGAATGACGAAGCACTGGATGGTAGCCAAGGACATGGTCAGCCCTTTTGGAGACTAATACCCTACTTTTGATGTGCCCCGTCAACTCGCAAATGAGGAGAAGCTTTGCTTACTATGACTAGCCACAGTGGAGAGTAACATACACATATTCCTAGACTATGTTATACGGAGTACCAGTGGCGGAGCTTCATGGGGGCCAACCTAGGCGGTGCCCCCCATCCCAAGAAATAAACACATACTACTCATTAGTTTTTCTGTCATATGTTTAGTAAAAATAGGCCAAATCTCATAGTTTTGCCACTCCTTAGCCCATTGTGTCAGATTCCAGGCTCCGCAGACCCTAGAGAGGTTCGAACAGTGGGGTGCGTACAAGGAACTCCTTCTTCCCAACCTGCTAGCCCAACGATTTCACAGCCCAGCTCGACGAACCCATGGGACAAGAGACACAACAGTTTACCCTGGTTCGGGCCACCTTGCGGTGTAATACCCTACTCCAGCTTTGTGGTGGATTGCCTCGAGGGGCTGAGGATGAACTAGTACAGTGTTTGAACAACCTGAGTAGGTGACGTGTTCTTAAGCTCAATGAGCTAGTGGGTCTGAGGATGGTCTGAATGATCTGATCCCTCTCTCGGGTGGTGGCTAAGGCCTATTTATACTGGCCTTGGTCCTCTTCCCAAATGTAGGCGGGAAGGGATCCCACAATGGCCAAATTCAAAGGGAGACAACTAGTACAAGTTATCCTGACAAAAGTAGTCTTTGCCTACAAAGGCTCTGGTGGTGACACTGCGATGGTCTCCGCGATGACCTCCGTCCTGTCGTCCTGGCAGTCTTGGTCTTGTTGCACCAATATGGAAACCTTTGCCTGATTCCTCGAGACTCCGCGCCTGCGCTTGCCTCCTTGGTAGCAAAGGGGAAACTTGCACACTGCGCCTGCTGGCGCCCGCCTGGCCTTGGTCGTCATGGCTCAGGTCACGTGAACCTCGCGAGGTGCACGTTGTCTTGATATCTCCGCTCCTCAGGAGCCAGCCTAGTGAGGCCGCCCTCCAGGGAGATCTTGGTGTCATTAGCCTCGTGAAGCTTGGCCCCTCGCGAGGGTCTTGAGTCGTTGCTGCTGAAACTGGGCCGCCAACTGAGCCATGCCGTGGGCCGCAGGTAGGCAAGTATGGGTACCCCCGTTCCCAGGACGCCGACAGTAGCTCCCGGGCCCAAGGCGCGCTTGAACTTGGCTTCGAGGCGAAGCCAAAGGGCAAGTGCGGAGCGCAGCGGGCCCCAACCACCTGCGGCCTTGGTCGACGTGTGGCGATTGATGGGACGTGGCCGCCTCGGCTTCCCCACGCTGCCTCAGCAATTGTTCTTGGCTGCCAAAAGGGCTGGTGCTTGCTATAGAGCTTTCATTGCCTTCCTTTCATCTTGCTCTAGAACCCCTTCTCCTCCTTGCCCAGAAAGCCCCAGATCTTCCAAAACTCTCCTCCAAGCATGTAGCTGATGGCCATTGATAAGGTGAAGGCCGCGTGCTCGCCTTCCTGGTTCGATCCTGCCCTGAGCGTGCCCACCATCACAAAGAAGAATCTCGCCGCCGCGCTCTTAGTGACGGTGGACGGCAGCAACGAGGGGGGAGAGACAGTGCTTCGGGCCGGCTCCGCCAAGCCGGAAACCTTGGGCGGTACCTTCTATCCCTTCTTCTTACACATCGTCTTCGCGGGGCTAGCCCCCTCTTCTCTGGCTTCTTCTATGCCGTCCTTCGCCATTACAATCTCCAACCCTTCACCTTCATCCCAACTCCGTCCTTCTTCTGTCAATCTTTGCCTTTTACTATGAGGCATTCGTGGGGGTGATGCCGTCTGTGGCGATGCTCCGCCATTTCTTCTACCTCTAGATCAAGGAAGGACCATGCTCAGGATGTGCCAACTTTGTGGCGGCCAATGGCAGCAACGCGATCTCGCGAGCCGGGAAGAAGGTAGAAGATTTCAGGAACAAGTGGGTCCTCGTGGGTGCCTCGAGCTCTTGCCCTTGACTGGCACTGCCGATCAGGATGCCAGTGCCTCATGAGGGATGGAATCATGAGAAGCCCAACGATCCCTGGGTGGAGCAGTTGATGGAGAGGATAGTGGCTGACCTGAGGCCTAATGACCCGAAGGTAGAGACTCTGACGGGGGCCATGATCGTCAAGGAATTCCTGATGTGGCACCTGACTCTGCTCCAGGCGCGGTCACGCCCCTTGTGGGAGCTCGCGGGCAAGGGAGGCGTACTCCGCCTGCGGCCGGACGGTCTACCCGAGGAGGAGCTGAACAAGGTCCTGCGCCTCCTGGTCGGGAAGGGCCTACTGGACACCCATCTTCCATTGTACCGTCGCCCTGATGGGGATAAGATCGCCGCTGCTATGCCGGTCGTCAATGAGTGTGGGCACATACCGCTGGCACCGACTGGGCCTCCGGGCTCCCCGATGGTGGCGGCTTCCGGCGAGTCCGACGTGCAGGGGGGCGTACTCGGAGGATACTGTGGAAGGTACGGGGGAGATCCCCCCCCTGCACACTAACCCGGCCGCATCCTTGTCCTTTCCAACGACGATGGCGACACCGGCGAACACCCTGCTCGGGAGCCCTTGCACAGCGCCGGGGTCACCACAAGATCCAGGGGCACTCCTTCAAAGAAGCCGGCGCAGGGAGTCCCGAAGAAGAGCCGGTCAGAATTGATTCCCCGAGGTGGTGCCTCCGACATGCCATCGGCCAGTGCTGACGCAGGTCTGGGCACCATGCCCCTGTCTGCCCCTGGAGCTCGTGCGTCCATGCCCCAGATTGCGAAGACCAAGGGCATGGTGCTTCTGAACAGGGCAAGAGAATACGCCGCTGTGGATCAGTAAGTGCTCTGCCCTGATCTTCCTTCTTTGCTCTTGTTGTAGTATCTTGATGCCCCCCTTTGGAAGAGCTAGGCATGCGCCGGTGGTGAAGAAGAAGAAGGAGACGGTTGTGGTTCTCGTGGCTCAGTAGCCTGCCGCGGCCATACCGCCCCCCCGCACAGAAGGGCGGTGATGACCCTTGTGCTCCTGCGACAGGGTTGTCCTTGCAAGACCCGGGGGCCCAGCCTCAGGAGGAAGCCGTCTCTGTAGTCGGGCCGGCTCCGGAGGTGCTTTCCCTTAGCTCGCCTGCTGAGGTCCCGAAGGCTCTGGAGCCCCCGGCATGATAACTTGCCGATCCTGATGTCGGCGCCACCTCCTGCTTCGCCTGGTACTCTAGAGGAGGCTTTCTCCATGCTGACCCAACTTTGCGACGATCTTCAAGGCGCCGACCATCGCCTGGCGTCAGGTCTACTTGAGCTGATCTTGGGGTGGCTACGATCCGACGCGTCTGTCAGGGCGGCGTGGAGCCACACCTTAGCGGCCTCTGAGGAAGGAAAGAATGTAGCCGGCCTGGCCGCGGCCGCCCGCAACATGGCATTGCAGGATGCTAAGGTTGCCATGGAGTGCTGCCGGGTGGCGGAAGCCGAGTTGGATCCTGCGCAATGAGCGTGCCACCGGCGCTCGTCAGCGTGAGGCGCAGGAGGAGGAGCTGAAGGCTTGAGAAGATGCGGTCGCTGGCCGTGACACCGAGCTGGAGCAGTCAGTGCTGGAGTAGGCTGCATAGCGCGATCACGTGGAGAAGCTGAAGAGGGAGGTGGAGGAGGAGAAGGCCCGTCTGGAGGCCAAGGAGAAAATCCTGGACAACAATTGTGCCGCCTTCGACTCTCTTGAGGAGAGGTCCCACAAGGCGTTGCGAGATCTCTATGAGAGGGGGTTGAAGAAGCCGCTGGGGACTGCTCAGGAAGGCGTCGCTGAGCTGCTCCCCCATCTTGTTGAGGTGCTCGAGGGCGTTGCTGACGGGGTCGGCCCCATGGTGGAGGGGGAAGCCCGCGCGCTCTCCGCTTCAGCTATGACACGCTGAGGGAGTCCTTGACTATGGGGTCCTCGGGCGTCCGGCTTGTTGGGCATGGGCCGAACTACTGGGCCATGAAGATGCAAGATAGAAGACTTTCTCCCGTGTCCGGATGGGATTCTCCTTTGCGTGGAAGGCAAGCTAGGCAGCCGGATGTACTATTTCCTTTTTATGTAACTGACTTTGTACAACCCTAGTCCCCTCTAGTGTCTATATAAACTGAGGGGTTAGTCCGTAGGGACAATCATAATCAGATAGGCTAGACTTCTAGGGTTTTAGCCATTACGATCTCGTGGTAGATCAACTCTTGTAACCCCTATACTCATCAATATTAATCAAGCAGGACGTAGGGTTTTACCTCCATCAAGAGGGCCCGAACCTGGGTAAACATTGTGTTCCCTGTCTCCTGTTACCATCAACCTCAGACGCATAGTTCGGGATCCCCTACCCGAGATCCGCCGGTTTTGACGCCGACATTGGTGCTTTCATTGAGAGTTCCACTATGTCGTTGAAGTCAGGGTTGATGGCTCGCCTCGTGATCAAGAACAACATCACCGCCGATGGAGCCCTGGCCTTAGGCCAAACCCTCCGGTTGAGTGGCTTTATCATGACCGCCCGTTCGGCCGGTGAGCCGATGATGACTTCTCGGGTCATCGAAAATTGCCTCCGAATTGACTTCAAATACTCCAGACAAATGGATCCAACAGAATTATCGTCCTTGAACGAACTCCTAGATCGCATCGCCGCCTTGGGGGTCGCTACAGACTACGGTCAGATTGGGCTTAAACCCGTTCAGAGAGAAATCAAATCTCCATCGATCACCCACCAGATAGCGGTAGTGGAGGAGAAAAACAACAACTCTCCCTCTATAATGAGGACGAACTACGTTCGGATCTCCGAGGTCAAAGAGCCGGATACCTGTCCACGGAACAACACGCCTTGTCCTCCGAACTTGGAATCAGATGGTAGACCTGAAAAATCGGTTGATCCCCCAGAGCCCGAACTATTCGGCTCCGAAATTTCTCCAGCTCCGAATCCCAAATTGGGTCAGGGTTGAGACTTAAATCCACCCACCCACCCAGATATACGTGATCTCACATACCTACGGCATCAGTCTCGGGAAACAGTCCATCACTTTTGGGCCAGATTCCTCCTTGTCAAGAACAAGATCAAGGATTGCCGCGACGAAGACGCGATCTCAATATTCCGCAATAATTGTACGGACGAAGGAATCCCCAACGCTATCAACTGCCGTCGCGTTTTACACTTCGCCGACTTGGCAACCATAGTACAGAAGTACCGCGCAATGAAAAGCGCCTAGAAAACTCAGGCACCTCGTTGGGAATCGCCAGCTCCCACTCAAACTTCTATCCGGACAAAAAGGATGCACCCTCATGGGGCACCCGACACAACAGTAAAGAAATCCAAACCCATTACGGGGCGCAGAACTGTCCTAGAGGGATGGCTCGATAGGTCGTGCAAAATACACACAACACCGAATACCATACCTACCCACAGCCTTAGAGCATGTTGGATACTCCGACAAGTGGCCAAGAGTGGCGAGGATGTCCTCACCAAAAATACCTCGGAACAAGTCCCCCTGGAACACGATGACCGTGGAGTATTGACGGTCTTCGAGACTTTTGCCCCAAACGATCGGCGCAAAAGGGCACTTTGCGACCTCGCCGAAGTCTGTCAAGTCGCAAGAATAAATCCTTGGAACGACACAACCATAACTTTCAATGCCAGTGACGAACCAAGAACCCGGTCAGTCCGGGCACCAGCCTCCTTGGTCCTCAATCCAATTGTGGATGGCTTTCGACTCACCAAAGTGCTCATGGACGGCGGCAGCGGATTAAACCTCATCTATGAGGATACACTCAGTAAAATGGAAATAGATAGGAGCCTCATCAACCAAAGCAGCACGACCTTCCGAGGAATCATTCCCAGTCGGGATGCACGATGTACGGGAAAAATCACACTTGACGTGGGATTCGGCACGCCGGAGAACTATTGGTCCGAAGAGATAACCTTCCAAGTGGCCCCTTTCAATAGTGGGTAACAGGCCCTGTTGGGGCGGGATGCATTCACATGCTTTCAAGCCGTACCTCATTACGGGTATATGAAGCTCAAAATGCCCGGGCCCAGCGATATTATCACTCTCGCTAGTGATCCGGACATAGCCCTCCGCACTGAAAACAAAACAGCCTCCCTGGCCCTTGAGGCACTCTCTGAGGCCCTTGCGGCCGAAGAGTTAACGGCGCTACGCTCAACTATGGATAGGGATGACGCAATCCTTGACAAGCGCTCCAGATCCACCTCCTTCAAACCAGCAGATGAAATAGTAAAATTTCAAGTCCACCCGACGGACCCAAAGAAGACAGCCTCCATCGGTGCATAGCTGGACCCGATGGTGGACGCTGCACTATGAGCGTTGTTACGCGAAAATTGGGGCATATTAGCCTGGCACCCTTCTGATATGCCAGGAATCCCACGTAGATTGGCTGACCACAACCTCAATATACTGAAAGGATACAAGCAAGTTAAGCAAACACCGCGACGCTTTTCCGAACCCAAACGACAAGCTATGGGGGAGGAGCTAGCCATGGGGGAGGAGCTAGCCAAGCTAATTGAGGCCGGATTCATCAGAGAAATAAAACATCCGTACTGGCTAGCAAACCTGGTGATTGTGCCAAAGAAGGATAAATCCTGGCGCTTGTGCATTGATTTCAAAGACCTCAACAAAGCTTGCCCTAAGGATCCATTCCCCCTCCCCCGATCGATCAAATTATTGGTGCCATTGCAGGACACGACTCATTGTGTTTCCTCAACGCGTACTCCGGATACCATCAAATTAAAATGAAGGAATCCGACCAAGCCGCAACGGCATTTATTACCCCATACGAGCCTTTCTGCTTCTACACTATGCCCTTTGGGCTCAAAAAC
Organism: Triticum monococcum; assembly: GCA_034509565.1. NCBI lineage: Eukaryota > Viridiplantae > Streptophyta > Magnoliopsida > Poales > Poaceae > Triticum > Triticum monococcum. The sequence continues at coordinate 181,074,364 of CM067843.1, read as the reverse complement.
GCCGGTGCCACCTACCAATGCATGATTAAAACATGCCTGGAGAAACAAATCGGCAAGACAGTTGAAGCATATGTGGACGACGTCATCATCAAGACTAAGCGTGTCGAGTCATTAATAGATGACTTAGGCCTCACATTCAACAATCTCCGGACATATGACATTAAGCTCAATACGGAAAAAATGTGTTTTCGGCGTCCCCTCTGGATAACTACTGGGCTTCATTGTTTCCAGTAGAGGAATTGAGGCAAATCCAGCCAAAATCCGAGCTTTATCACAATTGGCTACACCAACAGACCTTAATCAGGTCCAAAAACTAGATGGATGCGCGGCAGCTTTAAGCCGCTTTATCTCTAGACTAGGAGACAAAGCATTGCCACTTTATCGACTTCTCCGACGCACCGATCACTTCGAGTGGAGAGATGCAGCAACAGACGGATTGGAAGAAATAAAGGCTCTTTTAGCAAGCAACCCAATCCTAGCCGCGCCAAGCGTCAGTGAACCAATGTTATTATACATATCCGCAACACACCAGGTGGTGAGCGCAGTACTTGTCATGGAATGAGAGGAGGACGGACACAAATTCCCGCTCCAGAAGCCGGTATACTATGTATACACCATCCTAACTCCATGCAAATCCCGGTACCCCCATTATCAAAAGATAGCATACATGGTCTTCATGGCATCCCGGAAGCTACGACACTATTTCCAAGAGTGCTCGATCACAGTGGCTTCCTAAGTTCCACTGAACGACATAATAAACAATCGTGACGCAATGGGCCGGATTGACAAGTGGGCCATTGAGCTCCTTCCATTTGATATAACATATAAGCCACGCCGGGCCATCAAATCCCAAGTACTGGCAAATTTCGTCGCCGAATGGACAGAAGCCGAACTCCCTAAAGAGTACGGCACATATTCCAACTAGGTCATGCATTTCGATGGTTCCAAAATGCTGGCAGGCTTAGGGGCAGGCGTTTTCCTAACATCCCCCACTGGAGATACAGTTCAGTACGTACTCCGAATATTATACACAGACTCCAACAATGCAGCCGAATACGAGGCTTTATTGCATGGTCTTCGGATGGCTGTCTCCATGGGCATACAATGCCTGGAAGTGCAAGGGACTCGAACCTCGCGATATCTCAAATAAATGGAGATTTCGATGCCAAGTATCCGAAGATGGCGGCTTACCGTAACGCCGTTCTCAAATTGTTGGCTCGGTTCGAGGGGCTCGAGTTTCACCATGTGGCTCGAGAGAGTAATCAAGCGGCAGACGTCCTTGCTCGTATGGGCGCCAAGCGTGACCCCGTCCCACCTAACATATTCTTAGAAAGGCTTTTCACTACATCCTGGTGTGGCAAGGGGAGAGCGGCAACGTTAGTCCGGATCCGATGATAACCCCAGATTCTGAACATACCGACATCATCGGAGGCTCAGCCACTGAAATAACACCGTCGACCCATCTTATCATGGCAGTCATTGCCCCATGGACCAAACCCTTCTTGGCCTACCTCAACAGGCGAGAGCTCCATGAGGATCAGAATGAGGCTCGCTGCATTGTTCGGCGTTCGAAAGCCTATAAAGTCCACGAAGGAGAAATCTACAAGAAAAGTGCTACCGGAGTACTCCAAAGATGTACCTCCGAGGAGGAGGGGCGGCATCTCTTGGCTGAGATTCACGCCGGTGTCGGTGGTCACCACGCCGCAGCTCGGGCCCTTGTAAGCAAGGCCTTCCATACAGGCTTCTACTGGCCGACGGCTTGAGCAGATGCACAGGACCTTGTCCAACGTTGTGTTGGATGCCAACTTTTCGCCAACCAAATCCATATGCCACCCTGCTCTACAAACAATCCCCATCACTTGGCCTTTCGCGGTCTGGGGGCTCGACATGGTTGGACCCCTTAAAGGAGGCAGCCATAAGAAAAAATATCTGCTAGTCATGGTAGATGAGTTCACTAAGTTGATAGATGCCAAACCAGTTAAAATGGCCGAAGCCGGACCAGTGACAGACTTTATATCCGGCGTTGTGCACCATTACGGTGTCCCACAACATCATCACCAACAACGGCTCTAACTTTACAGCCGATGAGGTGAAATCCTGGTGCGCTATTCTAGGCATTAAGCTCGATTATGCCTCCGTCTATCATCCGTAAACAAATGGTCAAGTCGAATGAGCCAATGGTCTTATTACGAGCAGCATCAAACCCTGGCTAGTGCGGTCTTTGAAAGAATCAGACAAGCACTAGGTTGAGGAGCTCGACTCCGTACTCTAGGGGCTGTGGACCACGCCCAATCGCACTAGCGGATATACACCTTTCTTCATGGTGTACGGTGCAGAGGCTGTGTTACCCTGCGACATTATTCATGACTCACCTCGAGTGCGCATGTACGAAGAGAGAGAGGCCGAGCTTGATCATCAAGATAGCTTAGATTCCCTGGAGGAGGAGCGCGACGTTGCAAAAGCCAGTTCCGCATTTTATCAATAGCAGGCTTGTAGATATCAAAGCAGAGAAGTACGGGCCAAGACTTACAATGTTGGCGAACTCGATCTACGCTTGCCGGAGAAGAAAAAGGACAAACTCAAGCCCATGTGGGAGGGTCCCTTCATCATTGACGAAGTTCTCACTGGAGGAGCGTACCGCCTGCGTGATGCATCCGATAACCGCCTCGAACCAAACCCCTAGAATGCGGCCAGACTCCGAAGATTCTATGCCTAGCGCCGAACCCTTCGTTTGCTTCCTCCTCCCTATCGCTTACATTATTTTTTATCCTCTCTTTTCACCCTCTTTTTAGCGGGAAAGCTTTTGTGTGGCTACAATGTACACCTATAGCGTACACATTCTCAAATGTGCACCTCCATTATACCTGCGGGCACCTTGCACAGAAGCTTATTATCATTATTTCCCGAGCAACAAGCTCATTACATATGTGTTTTCCCTCATATGTACCTTTTCTTCGCCCTTATATGCATCGATATGACTTAAGTTTTGGCCAAGCTAGGTTGCCTGGCTCCTGTGCTTATGCCCTATATTCATGGTAGTTCGGCTAGGGCATAAAGGGAGCACCTCTGCGATTGTTACTGTCGGGTCATCCGTATGTGTACCTCAGACTGGGTGAAGCCGAAAGCTAGCGTTCTTAAGGGAATATTCCGTCGGAGGACTAAAGATGTTTTACATTTCTTCTACTATGAACCCCCAGATGTTACCTATACTGTGATGTTTTCGATCACAGCTCGGACATGCTTATTAATGCATGCACACCCAGGGAAAGGAATCCTTACCGAAACTATTCTCTCTGGAAGATGTTTCTTACAATCACAATGTAATATAACATAGCTAGCCGGATACAACTTGTCTGTTTAAGAAACTATGACCCCTACGCCTGGTTTCCACGCATACCCCGGTTTATTTTTACCACTCGAGTATTCACAAACACTCCGCACCTTTGGGTCCAGAGGTCAAAGCAAAAAGGTCGGCCATGACAATCGTTTTTACAATCCGGCTAGGAGCAAATATATTCAGGAAAGTACATAGTCACTTGGACTCAAAAACTTCCTCCTCTATGCCATCCAACTGGCTGTCTAGCCTACAATCCTGTTGGGAATACTTGGCAGCTACTTCTACTTGGTCATATACCAAACTAACAGGAATTTCTTTCCCATTTGACCCTAGCGGTCCAACCCGGGCCATATGATTCGGATCAATCTTGGTATACCGTGTTTTTACCATGGCCCAGGCCTCTCGCACACCTTCCCGGTAGGCTGATATCTTCCATAACCGAATACACCGCCGTGCCCCTTTGAACAGCTCCACGAGCTCCACCACACCTCCTGGAGGAGAGGCGGATGGCCATAAAGCCTTGGCAACACTACGCATTGCCCGCCGAACTCGCTCGTGCATCTGGGACAGCTCTTGTAGAAGGTCACCGCAAGATCCGGACATTTCTTCCTCGGGACGGCCAGTCAACATACCTGCAGACATAAATCTATCAGTTCCGGCCCTCACCGAATTATAGGGAGGAAAGTTTGAAAAGCATACTAAATATGCCGCCTCGAAGCTTCTTATTTTCCTTCACGGAGTCGGCCAGCTGGGCCCGTACATCTTTCAGTTCCTCGCCCAGTTGGGTCTTGGAATCATGGAGCTTGTTTTTCTCCTCCACGACTCGTGTTAGAACACGCTCGCCTGTGGCTAGTAGTCTTTTGGCTTCTTGTTCTCCCCCTTGAGCGGCTGTTAGTTGCTCTTGCAGTTGATCTAATGATCCTATTAAGAGATGAGCAACCGTGTTAGCATTCTTGGTATACAATTATGTTTTCTCGATGGGGGAGAACATTACTAGGTGATGCCTTCTTGGATTTATCTAGTTCGGCATTGGCAGCAACTCGTTGGGTCCGATACTTTTCTAGTTCCTGAGATAACAGGCTGTTCTTCTCCGTAAGTACCTGGTAATACACTGATCCTTAAATCAGTTGGATCAACTACTTCAAGTCTCGGGGGCTACTGGTATATAACTATCAGATTGGTACAATATAAAGTTACCCGCATATCTTTTAGATGCTGGTCTGTGGCTCGGACAAGCCCATCCCGAGCAGCCTGGATATACACATCGGCTGAGCTGAAAGCATCGAATTCCTCCTTTGAAAAGCCAGGGTCACGGAGAGAGGCCCTCCGACGACGATGATTCATGGGGCTCTCCACTTCAGAGTTCGTGACTGACATATCATCCGAATCCTCTGTGGAAGGACAGTTCGGCGCCACTTTCGTATCGGCCCCCGTCCTTAGGGCAGGGTCCGGAGCCTGACTAGTGGAGGCACAATCGGCAGGATCCCCGGACATAGTTTGGCGGACACTTTTCATGATAGAATGCGGCGAATGGCATCACAATTTGATGTGGCGATCAGAAGATGTATTCTTCAAAAGAAAGGCTTACCTTTTTGACGAGGGTTCTGCCATATTATCATTCACCTTCCCCTTTGGAACACGAAATAGTGCAGTGGGTGAGGCATAGTAAGGAAACTCTTTTGAAGATGGTGCCTTTTAAATTACTTACATGCGAAGCAGGAAGGAGGCCAGGGTAATCAGTGATGACGGGTACTTCCGTACCATCGGAGCTCGTCTGATACAATACTCCATCCTCGAGCTCCACAAATATGTCGAGATCTTCTTCGAATCTGGGGTCAAGGTCCTGGTTGTGACCCTCTGGCTAGTGGGCGGGGTTATGGATCCCCTCGATAGCCTTTCGCCATTCCTGTTGTGAGTGGATAGGTTATTGTCCGTCAAAAATGATTTAGGGAGAGGAGTAAAATGGTGGGGTCAAAGCTTACCCAGCTAAGAGGATTATACATGGAAAATCTGTCTCGACATTGGAGACGAGTGAACTCCTCCTTCTCCCCTTTGTACAGTTCGGCCAATATTTTGGCTAGAGCGACGGGGGTTTTCGGACCCTTCCGACCGCAACGTGAGGCGTCATCTTCCCCATTGTGGTGCCACATGGGTAGCCCTCTATATTGGAGTGGTTGGACCCCCCGTACTATGGAGATCTCCATTACCTCGACTATTGATAATCCGGACTGGGCGAGCGTCTTAATCTTACCCATCAGCTAACTGACTTTTGCGCTGTCCTCCTCCTCGAGGCTCCGAGGGCGCCAGCTGTGGCATTTCTTCAACGGAGCGCTTGAAAATTCGGGGAGACCCATTCGAACTGGGTCAGGAAGAGCGACATCGTCAATATAGAACCATTCAGAAGGCCACTCTTCGGAAGCCTTTTTCATCGTGCCGCACAGGTATCCAGTCCCGGCGATGCGCCACACTTCGGCTCCTCCCACTTCGAATATTGACCCCCCTTGATTACGAGGGATGAGGTAGAACAGTTTTCTCCATAAATCGAAGTTTGCCTCACAGCCCAGGAATAACTCACATAGAGCAATGTAACTCGCGATGTGCAAGATGGAGGCGGGAGTGAAACTGTGAAGTTGGAGGCCATAATACTCCTGCAGTCCTCGGAGGAAGGGATGGATTGGAAATCCAACGCCTCTCAGGAGGAAGGGAACGAAGCATACTCGTTCCCCCTGGACGGATTGGAGAAATTCTCCGCCTGAACCCCGCAGTTGAAGGACGTTAATCCTGCTTGGACGGGGACTAGATCCGCGGGAGGAAGAAAGCCATGTTTTTGCAGCTACGCCAGCTGACCGTGAGATACGAAACATCTCTCCCAATCACCCTTTTCGAAGCCATGGGGACGAGAGTAAGAGCTGGGAGCGCTAGTGTCACATCCCTAGCTTCTAGTGCTGCCTAGTGTTTGCATCTTGCTTGCATCATGTTTAAATTTTTGAAACTTGAATTGAGGAAATTTGGAAGCCTAAAATTTTAATTCAAGAAGGGCAAAGAACCCTGGAAAATTGCATTCAATGTTTCTCAAAATGTTCTTATTAACTGTTTAATATTTTTGGCAAGGCTTTTGCACCAAACCAAAAATAATGAACATTTGTAGGAATATTTTGGGCACTCAATTTAAATCATTATTGTATTTGAATTCAGAATTATATTCATAATATATAGAATATATTTTAAAATAACTTTGAAATGTTTTATGTGCTTTTGGAAAAGTCCATCTAGCAACATAAAATTGTTCAGAGGATTTTTGGCACTGGTTTAAAACTGTTGGAATTTCAAATAGTGGCAAGATTCAAATCAAAACAGAAAACAGAATAGAAATTAAACCAGAACAACAAAACTCACCTGGGCTTCTTACCTGTAGCAGCAGCCCACCTGGTGGCCCAGCCCACCAGCGCCCCCCCTTGTCATCTTCCTCCTCTGCCAGAAGGACTGGGCGCGTGGTACAATCCCACTCTCTCACTCCTGCTCTCTTTTACTGCATTAGGACAACAGTGAATCAACTGTTACATGCTGCGGTAGCTGAACCCCTTTCCTCTGCATGACCTGTCATTGCCACAATAAATAGATGAAACCCACTAGCATGAGTAGGAATTGCTTGAGCCCTGATGTGCCTACTCATTCATGCTTGTTGTCATGCCTGCTACTGCTTAGAGTTGAGTCCGGTCTGATTCATCGGGAATGAATTGGAACGCGGTGAACATGTCCTACTGTGGGTGAGCTAAGTGTGTGAACACGATTTGGTAAAGGTAGCGGTGAGAGGCCATGTACGAGTACATGGTGGGTTGTCTCATTGCAGCCGTCCTCAGGAACCGAGTTCTGTGTTTGTGATCCATGAACAGTTACTACCACACATTGGGCTCCGGGCGCTCCAAGCTCTCTCGACTTATTAATCAACTCGATCTCTGTCCAGGAGTTGCAACTAGTTTCTGGTGTTTGTAGGTAGTGTTAGTAGTCTACCAAGTGGCACCCGGTACAGGTGGGCTTGGGATAGACTAGGCACAGTGGCCCGGTGTACCAAGTGGCACCCGGATGGTCGGCTTGGGAACCCTGTACACATCGTTTGGGGCCGTGAGCAACACACCGGCCGGATCTCCTTGTGGATGGAACCCAAATAGGCGATAAACCTGGACTAGAGACTTGTTGGTTAGTCAGGTCGTGGCCGACTCCCTCCCCAGGCTTCCGCTTGAAGGTTGCCGAGATACATGATGTGTACATGGTGGTAAGTGGCGAGAGCGTGTGTGAATAAGTACACCCCTGCAGGGTTATCATTATCTATTCGAATAGCCGGATTCCTCGGATATGGAAACTTGGACCCCTTGCATAGTTCATAGACAAGTGGAAGTGCATACTCTAAAACTTGCAAGATAAGCGTGAGTGCTATGGATGGCGTTCTCGCAGGGAGACGGGAGCGGATCCATAGTGGTGTATTGGTATGGTGAATTTGTGGACTCATGTGCGCCACCTCAAAAGAGTTGCTTGCAGTCGTAGTTCAGGTTAGCCACTGAGTCAAAGCTGGCTTGCTGCAGTTAAACTCCACCACCCCCTTTATTGATTCCGATACATATGTAGATAGTTCTGATGTAAGTCTTGTTGGGTACATTTGTACTCACGCTTGCTTATTTTATGTTTTGCAGAGAGACGTCAGTCTCGCTAGTAGTTTCGTGTGGACTTCGACGTTTAGCTGGATACCTCAGCTACGATCTTGCGCCCTCGGCAGGATCTGGTAGATAGTCAGGCTTCTCAGCCTTTTTCATTTATAGATGTTTGTACTCAGACATGTTAAGCTTCCGCATGTGCTTGTTGCTTGTATGCTCTGAATGTTGGGTCATGCGACCCATGTTTGTAATTTCTCGCTCCCCGGAGCCTATTGAATAAATACTTGAGTCGTAGAGTTATGTTGTGATGCCATGTTGTATTTACACATATCGAGCATATTGTGTGTATGATTGAAATGCTTGGTATGTGTGGGATCTGACAATCTAGTTGTTTATCCTTGGCAGCCTCTCTTATGGGGAAATGTAGTCTAGTGCTTCCTTGAGCCATAGTAGTCCGCTACAGCCCGGTTCATCGGAGTCCTGCTAGCCCAGCACTACTGCTCAGGACACTTGACTGGCCGACATGTATTTCACTTCATTCCTGTGTCTGTCCCTTTGGGGAAATGTCATGCAGTGACATTCGGAGTCTTGCCTAGCCTGCTACAGCCCGGGTTACCGGAGTCCTGTTAGCCCAGTGCTACAGCCGGATTCACACGCTGTTGACCGACATGCTCGAAGTTGATTCATGTATGCCTGTCCCCATGGGTTAGTGCCGCTTTGGGTTCACGACTAGCCATGTCGGCCCGGGTTCTCGTTCATATGGATGCTAGCGACACTATCATATACGTGAGCCAAAAGGCGCAAACGGTCCCGGGCCAGGTAAGGTGGCACCCGTGGGAATACCGTTCCTGAGGCCGCAAAGTGATATGATGTGTTACATGCTAGATCGATGTGGCTTAGGATCGGGGTGCTGACAGCTTTGATATCAGAGCCTGACTGCCTGTAGGACTACCAAGCCAAGCTGGTCGAAGTCGTGTCTAGAAATGCTTTAGTTATATAAGGGAATTGATTGTGGATGGGAACGTAAGGCTCTTTTTACTCCTTATCCTCATGACCTTCTGATCTGAGTCATCTTATCTTTTCTACGGGGTTAAGAACTAGGCTTCTCTTCTATCTCTCAGGATGACGTGTTACTAAACCGTAGTTGCCTAGGATTGTTGAGTTCAAGCCTCAGTTCAGTTCCTACTACTTCCATGTGTTCATAGCTGGCCTCAGACCTTGATATTGTGATGTTGAGTGGTTATGCGACCATTTCGCATGATGTCTCAAATCTTTTTGAGCATTTACAGCCATTATGCTGTCCGAGTCATCCCAGGTCTCTACATAGTCTGATGCAATTGCAAATCCTTTCTTTCCGTTCCCGATGTCCTCTTGGGCCAGATTAAGCACACTACACGGTCTGTGAGGTACTCCGTTGCCTCGGCGTATATGTTGGAGCTACTATTATGACCCTAGGTGTCTTAGGAAACCATCTAGTAATCTAGCTATGTTTTGTGTTCCCCGTGTGATGATTTTGGACATCATTCTCGAAAGCATCCTGTGATGCCATTTAGTAGTAGGTATTCTACTCCTGTGTTCTTGACCCAAGAATCACTCTGTTCACTTCGTGTTGATATTGTTGCTAGTTCCTTTAGGATATTAGTAACCTTTGCGATAGTCCTCGAGGTCCATGGTATTTCCTTCTTCCAAATACCATGAACCATTAAGGCAGAAGTTCTTTGAACCAAATGATCACCATTAGAGTACTCCTGAGGAGTTCTCCATTCATAATTGTGGCTCTGCCAGTCCTACCTCTCAGCATGGGTTATCTGGAAGGAATATGTTGAACTTGTTCGACATACTAACCTATGCATCCACAACTCAGAAAGATATGTGTTCCTTTGAGTTGTCCCTCTGTAGTTGTATTCTGCTCCTTGTCTATCAGTTGATAGCCAAGTTTATGTAATGCATTCGTGTTATCGATGTCTATTATTCTTGTGGTCCATCGAGCCATTCTATTCCGGAATGACTAGGAGAAACAAACTCTAGCACCTCATCCATTTCTTGGACTGGTCAAAGTAGTTGTATTCCGCAGATCAAAATGCCAATCCAGCTTTTGTTCTGTTCTACCTCGGAGTATTACCCCCTTTATGTCAGGATTGTTATAGGAATTACAGCATCTCTTGTGAATTCTTGACATAGTGATACTCTCTCCATCATTATTCATTTCTCGGTTTCCGTGTTGTTGCAACCGGAATGTCGACAAGTGAATCGTGATGTGTGAAATCAATACTCCAAGCAACCCCGTTGCTTGGTAGTTAAAGGACAATAACCTCATTCTTAGCATGTTGGTTATTGAATCATCGTTCTAAGGTAGATTGTGCTACCTAATCATTGTTTCTGGTGCACTCTTGACCAATGAGTTAGGAGTGTGTCAATCCATCACTCTCTTGATCGCATTGTCCTGCCCTGAAAAGCAAGATTGTTCTTGAGCTTAGTAACATATCGGTGGTTCGTGATGTTCCGAATATCTTCTTGGAAGTATTACCAGGTAGTCACCTGCCCGCTATGTTGAGTTCGTGATCATGTTGGTTTTCCTCCAAACCATCCTTTCTCCAAGAATCTGTGTCGGATACCCTGAGCAAGTTGGTTAAGCTAAACAACAACTTGGAGAGTTGAAAAATAAAAGCTTGTCCGACTTAGTTCATTCCAAAGGGATATCTTGCGTGTGTGTGCGTGTGTGTTGAAGAAAGATGATATCTTCATCAATTGGTCCTCGTGATCAATTGTCGTTGCTATTGTCTTACCCAAACTTTGATTTGAGTGTGGTCTATCGTCAAATCAAATCAGAAACAATGATATTCGTAATGTTGTCTTACTCGTGGTTGATTCCTCGAGCATACATCATTATATTCTTTGGGTCTGACCAATGCTATCACCGTGTCCACTTAATTATGGAATTCCATTTATATGGAAACCTGGATGAATTCTTGTTGAGCCCATCAACAACATCCATGTCCTCTCCATGATTTTGTCGAACATTAAGCGAGTGTTGGAAACTTTTGAAAGCATCTCTTCACTTTAGCTCATGAAGCATATGTTGGATGAAAGAAGTGACTTCCTCTGATTCACGTGCATTTGGTGCAAGTTGCCTCCGTGAGTTCGAGAAAGTTAGTTCTGCTTCCTCTGGAATCATCCCAAGTCAGTCATGCACGTGCAAAGTATTCCATGGTCTGATAGACTGATCATCATCATTCCATATGAATTCCATAGCACACTAAGCCACTGATTGACCTGTTCCAGGAAAAGGAGTTGTTGTGCTATCCTAGGTCATGCACAAGATTTCGATATCCTCAATGATGGTTCCCCACTAGAACTAGGTAGTGTTTTATTATAATACTACTATGTGGTCATACTTGTCTGGGACAACGTGTTCACATGTTGTAGCAGAACCAGCTCATGTTTTGGAGCTTGCTATCGCAGTTCATTCCCCGAGAATCTCGCAACATCGTCTCGTCGATTTGTGTTGCAAACTTTCATTTTCTTTTCTAGACTCGATGAGTCTGGAATATCCTGACACCAACCAGATCTGAATCTCAGGCAGATGTGATGGTTGGAGCATTTTCCAAGAACTATAATATTGGTCCCTCGATAATCGGTAAAGTGGATGTCGTGGCCAACACATCCAACCGGAAGACCTATTATTGTAGTATCTCGATTGAAGAAAGTTGGCCACCTCCCCATGAGGATTTCATAGGATTTACCTCCGTAGTTAATCCTTATGGATTCTTGTGCTCCCGATTCCGACCTTTTACTTGATGTCCTAGATACAGAACCGTATCAATAAATGGGTTATCCTAGCACATCAAGGAGAACATTAGAAGCGGAGTGCTAAATGTCTCTCGGTCGATCATCCAAATTTCGTTCCCTTGGCCTCGCTAAGGTGAAATCTGAGAAAGTGTTACCTTCCTTTGCATCTGCATCATCCATCGCCATTCATCATGGTGGTATGTTGTGTTGCCAGGATCCTTGACACGGATATTGGTAAAACCTTGATGAATATGGAGATGCTCAAGTTCTTGAGAGCACGCACAAGAACTAGGTTTTACCGTTGGCGTTAACTCGGATTTTCTTCTAGTTTCCTCGGTTATGTTATAACCTTTTCAAACAGTGGACTCACTCTCGACTGTTGAGTTCTTCCCCAGTTACCAGAATCATTCCCAACATTTGCATTTTGCTCCCAGCTTGCACCTCAGTAGTTGTTGTTCAGGATCATCTTCAAAAGTGGACTTACCATGGGTCCCATCCATTTCCGATGATAAGCAAAATCATCCATTGCGTTGTCTTCAACAAGGGAGTCCACATCATCCTTTCGAGTCCAAGTATGTCATTATTTTGAACTCCTTCAAATGATCGATTGTGATTCCTTTAAGCTGGTATGAAGAGTTTCAATGATCTATGGATCAAAAGTAATTCTTTTTGCCACTTAAGGGAACAGTTCAACGAGTCACCTTTTCCAAGGTGCCCCGTTATGGGATCATGGCAATTATTCCCTCGCCACCTTGACACCATCCACCATCTCTCTAAGCGTGGGATTGTTGCCCACCAAATCAAACCTCGTCGTTTGTTCTTCCATCCCTCTCGATGTGTTTTGTGTCTCAACTCGAGATGTTTCAACATCTCATTCCGCGAGTTGATCTTGTATAGCTTGATCTTCGAGAAGATCAATCCTAGTAGAGTTTCTTTCCGTCGTCATCGCATGGATGAAGATCTCAAAAGCGAGGATGTCAAGATCAACGTATGAAATGAATCAACAACCTTATGAGGTGCAGCCTGGATCGCGAAGATTGTGTTGGTCTTGTGCCCCCTCTGTCTTCTTACCTCACGTCTTGAATCTCGGGACGAGATTCTTGTTTAGTGGGGGCGAGTTGTCACATCCCTAGCTTCTGGTGCTGCCTAGTGTTTGCATCTTGCTTGCATCATGTTTAAATTTTTGAAACTTGAATTGAGGAAATTTGGAAGCCTCAAATTTTAATTCAAGAAGGGCAAAGAACCCTGGAAAATTGCATTGTTTCTCAAAATGTTCTTATTAACTGTTTAATATTTTTGGCAAGGCTTTTGCACCAAACCAAAAATAATGAACATTTGTAGGAATATTTTGGGCACTGAATATAAATCATTATTGTATTTGAATTTGGAATTATATTCATAATATATAGAATATATTTTCAAATAACTTTGAAATGTTTTATGTGCTTTTGGAAAAGTCCATCTAGCAACATAAAATTGTTCAGAGGATTTTTGGCACTAGTTTGAAACTGTTGGAATTTAAAACAGTGGCAAGATTCAAATCAAAACAGAAAACAAAATAGAAATTAAACCAGAACAACAAAACTCACCTGGGCTTCTTACCTGTAGCAGTAGCCCACCTGGTGGCCCAGCCCACCAGCGCCCCCTTGTCATCTTCCTCCTCTGCCAGAAGGACTGGGCGCGTGGTCGCCCCGCGCGCGCACGCTCTCCGCTAGCTCCTGCTTGCCGCTTCCCCGGGACGCCCTGGAGACGCCACGCACGTCCCCGAACCAGACCACTCACTCCCGTCCTCTCTCCCCTGGCTCGCTCTCCCTCGCCCAGCCGAACAAGCTCGTCGCCGCCGCTTGCCGATGTCGCGCCCACCCACCGTGCTCGGAAGGTCCGTCGTCGAGCACTTCATCTCCGAGCTAAAGCTGGGGACCATGGATGCCCTGCAGCCTCGTCACTGTCGCCATCTTCCTCGTCTGCCCCGACGGCCGCCGTCGATCGATTCACGGCAACCAGCGCGTCCCCGAGCCCGCTGACCTACTATGGTACTTCCCTGTGAGCTCCTGATCTTCTTCCTTTGCCCGCCCCCTCCATTCCCGTGCCTAGCTGCCTCCTGCCATGGCCGCAAGCTTCTGCCGCTGGCCATGACGCCGCCGTGGCTACCGCTAGCCGAGCTCGTGCCTGAGCACCTCCACGCATTCCTGGAACTCCCAGGAAGCTAACCCACCCCCGGCATGTCCTGTAGTGCACCGCAACGCCGACCCCGAGCTTGATCAAAATCCGGCCGCTGCGCTTCTCGCCGTCGGCGTCGTTTCCGTGCACCCCAGCCACCGCTGCTTGCTGCGTTGGAAGCGCGCGAGCGTGCTCTTCGCGTAGAGCCAAACCCCGCCGCAAACCACCGCCTGTAGCGCGAGCCCGAGCATCTCCGGCGTGCCGCCGCCGTCGGCTGCGGTCACAGGCGGTTAAGCCCGGATTAGGTGACATGGCTTCATTAGTTTAGGGTTAATCACATGCTTAACTAACCCCTGGTCACTGACAAGTGGGCCCAACCCTACTAACAGGTTTCATTTAGGTTAATTAGCCCTGTTAGTAAACTGACTCGATGACAGGTAGGCCCCATGGGTCAGTTTTGACTTTGGTCAATGCTGACTTCACCCTGACGCAGTTAATCATTTTCTGGATTTAAAATAATTCAGAAAATTCTAGAAATTAGTATAAACTTCTAAAATTCATAGAAATTCAACCGTAACTCCAAATGAAATAAGTTATATATGAAAAATTATCAAAAAAATTCAAGGAATCCATCTGTACCATTTTCATGCGTGTTTGAGCAAGTTAACCGCACTGTTTAGGATGAAACATGGTTAGGGCAAATTTTCATAATAGATTTGGAGTTGGAATTTGATATAGTTTTGAATTCCAGTTCAATTAAAATGACTTTCTATTGCATTAGCCCAAATCACAACATATTGCCATGTCATGATCATGCATCATATTGTTGCATTGCGTTGATTGTGCTCTCCCTCTCTGTTGCCGGTATTTGTCCCCTCTCGATAGACGTGCTTCCGACGATGAGTTCGATGACACCGATGAAGAGCTATAATATCTTCAAAAGTGCCAGGCAAGCAAAACCCCCTTGTTCATTTTGATACAATCCCACTCTCTCGCTCCTGCTCTCTTTTACTGCATTAGGACAATAGCGAATCAACTGTTACATGCTGCGGTAGCTGAACCCCTTTCCTCTGCATGACCTGTCATTGCCACAGTAAATAGATGAAACCCACTAGCATGAGTAGGAATTGCTTGAGCCCTGATGTGCCTACTCATTCATGCTTGTTGTCATGCCTGCTACTGCTTAGAGTTGAGTCCGGTCTGATTCATCGGGAATGAATTGGAACGCGGTGAACATGTCCTACTATGTGTGAGCTAAGTGTGTGAACACGATTTGGTAAAGGTAGCGGTGAGAGGCCATGTAGGAGTACATGGTGGGTTGTCTCATTGCAGCCGTCCTCAGGAACTGAGTTCTGTGTTTGTGATCCATGAACAGTTACTACCACACATTGGGCTCCGGGCGCTCCAAGCTCTCTCGACTTATTAATCAACTCGATCTCTGTCCAGGAGTTTCAACTAGTTTCTGGTGTTTGTAGGTAGTGTTAGTAGTCTACCAAGTGGCACCCGGTACAGGTGGGCTTGGGATAGACTAGGCACAGTGGCCCGGTGTACCAAGTGGCACCCGGATGGTGGGCTTGGGAACCCTGTACACATCGTTTGGGGCCGTGAGCGACACCCCGGCCGGATCTCCTTGCGGATGGAACCCGAATAGGCGATAAACCTGGACTAGAGACTTGTTGGTTAGTCAGGTCGTGGCCGACTCCCTCGCCAGGCTTCCGCTCGAAGGTTGCCGAGATACACGATGTGTACATGGTGGTAAGTGGTGAGAGCATGTGTGAAGTACACCCCTATAGGGTTATCATTATCTATTCGAATAGCCGAATTCCTCGGATATGGAAACTTGGACCCCTTGCATAGTTCATAGACAAGTGGAAGTGGATACTATAAACTCGCAAGATAAGCGTGAGTGCTATGGATGGCGTTCTCGCAGGGAGACAGGAGCGGATCCATAGTGGTGTATTGGTATGGTGAATTTGTGGACTCGTGTGTGCCACCTCAAAAGAGTTGCTTGCAGTCGTAGTTCAGGTTAGCCACTGAGTCAAAGCTGGATTGCTGCAGTTAAACTCCACCACCCCCTTTATTGATTCCGATGCATATGTAGATAGTTCTGATGTAAGTCTTGCTGGGTACATTTGTACGCACATTTGCTTATTTTATGTTTTGCAGAGAGATGTCAGTCTCGCTAGTAGTTCCGTGTGGACTTCGACGTTTAGCTTGATACCTCAGCTACGATCTTGCGCCCTCGGCAGGATCTGGTAGACAGTTAGGCTTCTCAGCCTTTTTCATTTATAGATGTTTGTACTCAGACATGTTAAGCTTCCGCATGTGCTTGTTGCTTGTATGCTCTGAATGTTGGGTCATGAGACCCATGTTTGTAATTTCTCGCTCCCCGGAGCCTATTGAATAAATACTTGAGTCGTAGAGTTATGTTGTGATGCCATGTTGTATTTACACATATCGAGCATATTGTGTGTATGATTGAAATGCTTGGTATGTGTGGGATCCGACAATCTAGTTGTTTATCCTTGGCAGCCTCTCTTAAGGGGAAATGTAGTCTAGTGCTTCCTTGAGCCATAGTAGTCCTCTTCAGCCCGGTTCACCGGAGTCCCGCTAGCCCAGCACTACTGCTCAGGACACTTGACTGGCCGGCATGTGTTTCACTTCGTTCCTGTGTCTGTCCCTTCGGGAAATGTCACGCAGTGACATCCGGAGTCCTGCCTAGCCTGCTACAGCCCGAGTTACCGGAGTCCTGTTAGCCCAGTGCTACAGCCCGGATTCAGACGCTGTTGACCGACATGCTCGAAGTTGATTCATGTATGCCTGTCCCCATGGGTTAGTGCCGCTTTGGGTTCACGACTAGCCATGTCGGCCCGGGTTCTCGGTCATATGGATGCTAGCGACACTATCATATACGTGAGCCAAAAGGCGCAAATGGTCCCGGGCCAGGTAAGGTGGCACCCGTGGGAATACTGTGCGTGAGGCCGCAAAGTGATATGATGTGTTACATGCTAGATCAATGTGGCTTAGGATCGGGGTCTGACAGCTAGCCATGTTGGGGTGGTTTTTCTTAGAAAGCTTTGAGGATTTTTCGCAGGGTGTGGGATGGATCCGAGATCTATTCTCTTTAAATAGGCACCTCTTTGGTATGGTCGGGGTGGTATGTGCAAAAACACCCCGACCTCCGGTATTCGCTCGCCATGTGGAAACTGAAGTCAGGAAGGCGTGGAAGCTGATGGGCGCGACATTAAATGGAAAAGCAGAATACCGCTCTTTAAGGCGAGAACTTTGAAGTGATCGGAGGGGGAACCCGCCTTGCAATGCCGAAGAGAATCTGTGCGTCAGACACCTCGTCATTGAAGCCTGGTTCGGGGGCTGCTGAGGGAGTCCTGGACTAAGGGGTCCTCGGGCATCCGGCCTGTTAGACATGGGCCGGACTACTGGGCCATGAAGATACAAGATAGAAGACTTTCTCCCGTGTCCAGATGGGACTCTCCTTTGCGTGGAAGGCAAGCTAGGCGGCCGGATGTACTATTTCCTTTTTATGTAACCGACTTTGTACAACCCTAGTCCCCTCTGGTGTCTATATAAATTGAGGGGTTAGTCCGTAAGGAGAATCATAATTAGATACGCTAGACTTCTAGGGTTTTAGCCATTACGATCTCGTGGTAGATCAACTATTGTAACCCCTATACTCATCAATACTAATCAAGCAGGACATAGGGTTTTATCTCCATCAAGAGAGCCCGAACCTGGGTAAACATTGTGTTCTCTGTCTCCTGTTACCATCAACCTCAGACGCATAGTTCGGGACCCCCTGCCCAAGATCCGCCGGTTTTGACACCGACACACGCATCTTTAGCCACCTCCATCTTCGTGACCCTAGCACCGATTTCAGAGTCCTGCTTGAGCCTGTGGACGAGGTGCACTACATCACTGCCGCCGAAGCCATGATGGACCAAGTGGAGGCTCTGCTGCGGAAGTTCCTCGCTATCGACCCTACGCCCCCGACTGACGGCACCGCCGAACCTACAGCCACAACCGATGGTACAGGTGACGGCAATGTTGTCGATGACGGGGCGCTCCTCGCGGGCGGTCGCAGCGCCCAAGACTAAAGCAAGGGCTCACGGGCAGCGCTTCCCTCCTTTTTCATTTCCTGCAACATGCACCGTGCCTTGTGGATGCGTTAAAACTTTATGTGTCCGTTCTTTTAAGAGACAACATTTTTGTAAGAATTTGCTAGGATTTTGCGATTTCCTTACCGCTTGCTTGATGTTCTGTGTCGGCAGGGCCTGACCCTACGCATACTGAAAGTGCAACCACTAGTAGAAAAAGGGTCAAATGTGAAGCACATTAGTGCTGGTTTGAATTTGAGCCGGCACTAATGTGTGCATTAGTGCTGGTTCCAATGGCTAGCCGGCCGCTCTCATTAGTACCGGTTCATGGCGAACCTTTAGCACCGGTTTGTGCTACGAACCGGTACTAAAGTGAGTGGTGGCAGGATGTTGTCAGTACGGGGCCCCTCCAGCACCTTTAGTACCGGGTCGTATCACGAAGCGGTACTAAAGGTCATCCTACATAGACCCTTCGTCCACCCGAGCTCGCTCTGTTCTTCCCCTTTCCCGTCTCCTCTCTGTTCTTTTCCCTCTTCCTCTCAAGCTCATCACACATTTTGCCCAAAATTTGTCAAGATTTGAAGGCCCCCATCCATTCAAATGGTCACAAAGGTTAGGAACTTTGTCCTTTCATCTCTCATTGCTAGATTAGCTCGTGCAATGCTTTATATAGTGATTGATTTTTGAGTTTAGTAATTTGGGAGGAATTATATATGTGTGCTAGTATTTGATTTATATGCAATTTGAGGTAAAAAAATAACACTTAGTTTGCATAGGTAGGTGTGGTTTACTTAGTGCCTTCTAAATCTCCGTCGTAACCACCGTCGATCGCCCGCAACGTCCCGTCGCCGGCACCACCTTGTGGTGAGCCTCTTGTTCATGAAGTTTTATATAAAAAATTGATGTTTGTGTGATTTGGATATATAGTTACTCGTATAATTATCTTACCCATACGTTGTTTGTTATACATAGTGCCATGGTTTTGATATCTGTCCCCGTCAGCCCTCGTCCGGGTTATGATTCGGATGTGGTATATTCTCTTTTAAAACTATTCATTGCATTTCGTGTTTATGACAAATTATGCCCATCAAGTTGACATAGATATTTGTATGTAGGAGGTAGTTGAACCGGAAATTCCAACCGACCCTATTGTCGAGAGGTTAAATTTAGTTGAAAGAGAAAACGAGGATTTGAAGGAAAAATTGAAAATAATTGAGGGGGAGAAGATGGAATTGGAGTTGCATGTTGCCGATGTCGTCGATGATCACAAGATTAAGATGGAGGAAATGCGTCTGAAGTTTAGAAAGATTAGAAAATATGCCATTCATAGTGAGGCTTGGTATCATTATGCTATTGGATCAATTGTTACCTTAGTTGCGATCTTGATCGCATTTGTTGTTGCATTTAAATTCTTTAGCTAGAGAGTTATTTGTTTGTTGCATTTAAGTGTTGTATGATCTTTATGTATGAACTTTATGTATTGTATTAATTTGGTGTTTTCGGTGCTGTGTATTGAAGATGAGCCGGCAATGGATGTACGATGACCGATGCTCTCCCGAGTTCATTAATGGCATGCGTACTTTTCTGCTTGAGGCTAAGGCAAACAAGCGGGCGGATGGTTTTATGCCTTGTCCATGTGCTGGCTGTAAGAATGGTCACAATTACTCTACGTCAAGAACCATTCACGTCCACCTATTTGAGTCCGGTTTCATGCCCCACTATAATGTTTGGACCAAGCATGCAGAAAGAGGGGTTATGATGGAAGAAAATGAAGAAGAAGAGGACGACGACAACAATCCTGGCCATGGGTTCCCTGAATACGATGATACAACAATGAGGGAAGAAGTTGAGCCGGTAATGCGGGAAGAAGCTGAGCCGGCAATGCGGGAAGAAGCTGAAGAAGAGGCATTGGATGAGCCCGTTGATGATCTAGGTCGGGCCATTGCCGATGCAAAGAGAAACTGCGCAAGTGATTTGGAGAAGAAGAAGTTGCAGCGCATGTTAGAGGATCACAAAAAATTGTTGTACCCGAATTGCGCAGGTGACAAGAAAAAGCTGGGCACCACACTGGAATTGCTACAATGGAAGGCAGAGAATGGTGTATCTGACAAGGGATTTGGAAAGTTGCTGGTAATGATAAAGAATATGCTTCCAAAGGACAACGAATTGTCTGAGAGTACGTACGAAGCAAAGAAGGCTGTCTGCCCTCTAGGGTTAGAGGTGCAGAAGATACATGCATGCCCTAATAATTGCATCCTCTACCGCGGTGAGTACAAGGATTTGAACGCTTGCCCGGTATGCGGTGCATTGCGCTATAAGATCAGCCGCGATGACCCTGGTGATGTCGAGGGCGAGCGCCCCAGGAAGAAGATTCCTGCCAAGGTGATGTGGTATGCTCCTATAATACCACGGTTGAAACGTTTGTTCCAAAACAAAGAGTATGCCAAGGCGATGCGATGGCACAGAGAAGACCGTAAGAAAGACGGAAAGTTGAGAGTACCCGCTGACGGGTCGCAGTGGAGAAAAATTGAAAGAAAGTACGGGAAGGAGTTTGCAGATGACGCAAGGAACATATGGTTTGGTCTAAGCACAGATGGCATTAATCCTTTTGGGGAGCAGAGCAGCAACCATAGCACCTGGCCTGTGACTCTATGTTTGTATAACCTTCCTCCTTGGTTGTGCATGAAGCGGATGTTCATTATGATGCCAGTGCTCATCCAAGGCCCTAAGCAACCCAACAACGACATTGATGTGTACCTAAGGCCATTAGTTGAAGAACCCTTACAACTCTGGAATGGAACAGGTGTACGTGCGTGGGATGAGCACATGGGGGAAGAATTTGACCTAAAGGCGTTGCTGTTCGTGACCATCAATGATTGTCCTGCTCTCAGTAACCTTTCAGGACAGACAAACAAGGGATACCGCGCATGCACACACTGTTTGGACGATACCGACAATATATATTTGGCTAATTGTAAGAAGAATGTGTACTTGGGACATCGTCGATTTCTTCCGAGCAGGCATCCCGTAAGAAAGAAAGGCAAGCATTTCAAAGGTGAGGCGGATCACCGGACGAAGCCTCGCCACTGTACTGGTGCTGATGTACATGATATGGTCAAGGATTTGAAGGTGGTCTTTGGAAAGGGTCCTGGTGGACAACCTGTTCCGAATGACGCTAACGGACACGCACCCATGTGGAAGAAGAAATCTATATTTTGGGACCTGCCCTATTGGAAAGACCTAGAGGTCCGCTCCGCAATCGACGTGATGCACGTGACGAAGAATCTTTGTGTGACCCAGCTTGGCTTCTTGGGAGTGTATGGGAAGACAAAAGATACACCTGAGGCACGGGAGGACTAGCAACATATGCACGGAAAAGACGGCATACATCAGGGTCATGCAAGCTACGCTCTTACCAAAGAAGATAAGGAAATCTTCTTTGAATGCCTGCTCAGTATTAAGGTACCGTCTGGCTTCTCATCGAATATAAAGGGAATAATAAACATGGCAGAGAAAAAGTTCCAGAACCTAAAGTCTCATGACTGCCACGTGATTATGACGCAATTGCTTCCGGTTGCATTGAGGGGGCTTCTACCGGAAAACGTTCGATTAGCCATTGTGAAGCTATGTGCATTCCTCAATGCAATCTCTCAGAAGGTAATCGATCCAGAAATCATACCAAGGTTAGAGAATGATTTGGTGCAATGTCTTGTCAGTTTCGAGTTGGTGTTCCCATCATCCTTCTTCAACATCATGACGCACGTCCTAGTTCACCTATGCGAAGAGATTAACGTTTTGAGTCCTGTATTTCTACACAATATGTTCCCCTTTGAGAGGTTCATGGGAGTCTTAAAGAAATATTTTCATAACCGTGCTAGGCCAGAAGGAAGCATCTCCAAGGCCCATGAAAATGAGGAGGTCATTGAGTTTTGTATTGACTTTATTCCTGACCTTAAGCCGATTGGTGTTCCTGAATCGCAGCATAAGGGCAGATTGGATGGAAAAGGCACGCTAGGAGGGGAACAAATAATATGTATGGACGAACATTCTTTCAGTGAAGCACACTACACAGTTCTACAGAATTCCGCCTTGGTGGATCCGTATATGGATGAACACAAGAATTTGGTACGCTCCAAACACACGGAGCGGTCTGATCACTCGATTACACATGAACAAACTGGGAGTTTCGCCAGATGGTTGCAGACACATACCATGCATGACGCCTCTATTGAAGATGACATGTACTTGCTGTCCCAGTTACCATCTTCAAATATAATGACTTTCAAAGGGTACGAGATAAATGGTAATACATTTTACACCATCGCCCAAGATAAGAAGAGCACTAACCAAAACAGTGGTGTCCGCTTTGATGCAGAAACCAAGGCGGGAAAGGAAACATATTATGGTTATATACAGGACATATGGGAACTTGACTATCGACGTGGTTTGAAGGTCCCTTTGTTTCGGTGCAAATGGGTCAATATGACACGAGGCGGGGTAACGGAAGACCCGCAGTATGGAATGACAACAGTGGATCTCAACAATCTTGCATATGCAGACGAACCATTTGTCCTAGCCAATGGTGTGGCACAGGTTTTCTATGTGAAGGACATGTCTACCAAGCCGAGAAAAAGAAAAGATAAGGAAGCGAATGCATCGTACGATGAGCCAAAGAGGCACATAGTTCTTTCTGGGAAGAGAAACATCGTGGGAGTGGATGACAAGACAGACATGTCAGGATATTATGAAAAGTTTGATGAAATTGTTCCATTCACAGTGAATATTGACCCGAGCATCCAGTTAAATGATGAAGATTTTCCATGGCTACGGTGCAAAGGGACACACGCAAAGAAAAAGTTTCACACCCAAAGATCTGGGATGTGATCGGCTTCACTATCATCACTTTCTTCTGTGTTTCACACCTAGGAGGGAATCTCTATAATAGTTAGGGTAGCTAGTTATGTGTTTTGGCATTTGAAACGCGAAGAAATTTTATGTGCAAGCAAATTCTTTCATGCATTTACTGATTTTTTCAGCTAAATGACCCAGAAATTGAAAAGCATTTCAAATGAACTCAGAAAAGGTTGAAAGTTGGCATGGTATCATAATTTCACCTACATAGCATGTGCAAAAAAGTAGAGAGGGTTACCGCAAAAACTGGATGCACTTCGTGTACAAAATGGACAATCTCTTTCGAAGTATCAGGGCTCATCCGTTACAAAGGCATTTCATTTTTTAAATAACCTAACCATTACCAAATGGAATATAATGATAAAACACACTAATATTAAACATAAGAAAAAAGAATCACTGAAAAATCTATTTTCAAAGTTAAGTTATTCACAAACTAGTGGTTCACACAAATTTCAAATAATTCAAAATTTGAACTATTCAAATTTGTAAACTACCGGTACTAACAGAAAGTTTGTAATTTTTTGTACCTAAAGCAAAAATATTCACAAAGAAACTCTAAATACAGCAAAAACCAACTCAAAAAAAAATAAAGCAAAAAAAATCCCACCTACTGCGCCACAATGGCTTGCATACGACTAGAAACCCAACCTGTTGTTGGGCTAGGATGCAGGCCCGCAAAGGCCCAGTAGGCCCACAGGGCAGCACAGAACATTTAGGCCCAGTAGGCCTGCTTTGGAGAGGAGCTCGAGGGATCTACCGCACTGGGGCTTATAAACCAGTGCGGACGCCCCTCGACTAGCGAGGTGGGACTAAACATTTCGCACCGCACCTGCGCCAGTGCACCCCCTTTAGTATCGGGTGGTGGCTCAAACCGGTACTAAAGGGGGGGGGGTCTTTAGTACCGATTGGAGCCACCACCCGGTACTAAAGGGGTGCCGTTCCCGCCGCTTGGCCTGGCCAAAACAGACCTTTAGTACCGGTTGGTGGCTCCAACCGGTACTAAAGGTTGTTCTATATAAGAAAACACTTCAAAAGATTTGTCAGTTTCTCAACTCTCCCTCTGCTTCTTTCTCCTGGTCGCCGCCCTCGTCGCTGCCCCCGTCGCCGTCGCTGTCCGTCGCTGTCGCCGTCCTCGTCCCCGTCGTCCCCGTCGCCATGCCCCGCCCCGTCCTCCCGTCGTCCCCGTCCGGCCCGTCCCCGTCGTCGCCGCCCCGTCCCCGTCTTCACCGCCCCGTCATCATCACCGTCTCCGTCTTCATCCCCATCCCCATCGCCGCCCCCCGTCGTCACACCTCGCCGGTGAGCTCCTGCCGCGGCCGCCATGTACCCCCCCCACACACACACACAATCTTTCTATTTTTTAGTTATAGAATTATTAGAAATGTTTTTTAGTTATAGAAATATTAGAAATGTTAGTTATATAGAAGTGTTAGTTATATAGAAATATTAGAAATGTTAGTTATATTAGAAATGTTAGTTATATAGAAATGTTAGTTATATAGAAATGTTTTTTAGTTATAGAAATATTAGAAATGTTAGTTTTAGTTATAGAAATATTAGAAATGTTAGTTTTAGTTATAAAATTTAGAATTTGCATATATGAAATCACAATCCATCATTTAAAAATGTTACTTTACTTTAGCGGCATATAGTATTTCTTGTCGACGAT
Source organism: Triticum monococcum (assembly GCA_034509565.1). NCBI lineage: Eukaryota > Viridiplantae > Streptophyta > Magnoliopsida > Poales > Poaceae > Triticum > Triticum monococcum. Next base: position 181,049,734 of record CM067843.1, on the reverse strand, counting down.
GCCCGGCCCGCATCCTCGCCGTCGACCCGTTCACAACGACGTCCTGCTTCAGAGGACCCATGTCCGGGACTGGGCTCCGCCGGGCTGGCACTAGGAGGTGCTACCTTCAGGGGCGCGATGCTTGGTGAGGAACCCGTCCCCGGGTCCCGTCGTCGACCCTCATCTCCTTTGGTGGCATTCGCATGGGCCACTTTCGGTGCGGAGGGAGCCGGCCCCGCCGGAGGTGGTACGTCGCTGTGTCAGGGAAGAGGACGAGCACGTCCATCGCTACATGGCTGCTATGGACCTCAGGTTCTCCAATACCTGGCAGGTTCTTTGGGGAGATCACCCAAGCTATGATCTAGTGATGGTTCCTTCACTTTGGTTGTCCACCGCCTAGATTACTCTCTAGTATTCGATCTTTATTAGCTAGCTAGCTAGTGATGTATTCGATATATAATATTTGAGATGATTTATTCGAGATTATATATATTATTCGAGACAATGTATTCGAGATTATATCTATTATTCAAGACGACGTATTCGAGATTATATTCGATGATGCTTATTATGTACTATGATTGATTCCGTTTTTCCTTATTAATTGATTGCATCCATGCATTGTAATTTGAATATATTTCTTTTGGATTAGTTAAATAAAACCTATGGCGTACAATACCGGCAGAGAGGGAGAAGAGGCCCTGTTCAATATCATACGCAATCCTCGTGGGCCAGATGATGATCAGAATGAAGAAGATTATGACGGCTCCAAATATGTAAACAACACCGGGGAGGGTGATATGATATTCGATCGCGACGACCGAATTGATGAAGTCATGAACTATGAACATGACGAAGAAAATGTTGATCTTGAAACAACAAAGACCGACGAGGTATATATATTTATATAAGCAGGCATCTGTTGATCATCACATGTTTTAAATGACTTGAAGATATATTAACGAATCGATCTTTCTTCTTTCAGCCATCCAGATCGAGCAAATCTTCAGGAAATAGGAAACGAGGCCCGAACAAAAAGTTGAAGGAGGGCGTAAAGTACAATATCGAGGCCATCAAACCTAATGGCGAACCATTAGCGCCTAAGAAGATTGCGGACAAGTTCATTCGTCAGTGCGGAGTTCTTGTGAAGGACCAACTCCCGATCTCCCTTCAAGAATGGAGAGAGCCAGCAAAGCCACGTCCAGGAGTTACTTTTGTCGACGACAGACAAAAACTTCTGCTTTGGGAAACGCTCATGGAACATTTGACCCTACTAGATCATTTCACAAATGCAGATGTGGAGAAAGTCAATGACGCTGCTCTTAGGAAGATGGCGGTTGCATTCAACAACCACAAGAATCGTGAATGGGCCAAGTACGTCAAGGGAGGAAGGAAGACTCCAGTATTCGAGGGAACACTAGAGAAGCAAAGTGCTCATTGGGACGATTTCGTGAAATTGAAGGATTCGGAATTATCTAAGGAATGGTCAAGAATAAACAAGGCCAATGCCACAAAAAAGGATAAGTTCCATTAGCTTGGGCCAGGTGGCTATGCGGTGGGAATGCCTAAGTGGGATAAGTATGAGAAAGAGATGGAGGATGCAGGTGTCACTCCAGAAACATTAAGCTGGCCCCCAGGTGCAGGACTTGGTTCTATGCGCACGGGGGGAGTTGGACCCGAAGACAGGCAAAGTTTCGAAGAAGGCATGTCTGGACGGAGCCGAAGATAAGCTACTTGTTGCAATAGAAGAGGCTCGATCGGGGGTGTTCCAACCCAACAGAGAGAACGAAGAGCTTACACGTGCCCTGGGAAATCCTGAACACCCGGGAAGAACACGAGGCATGGGTGCTATTCCGTGGTATGAGGGGTTTTCGGAATGGAACGCCGACTACAGAACCCGTGCGAGAAAGAAGATTGCGGAGGAGAAGAAGAGGAAGATAGAGGAGGAGCAGAGGAAGCTGGACTATGAACGCCTTCAAGGCCTAGAATCAGTGCGCACGGACTTGGCAGTCAAATTCCAGCGGCAGCAGGAGCATATCGACTCACTTAGCCAGCAAAGGGGGTCTCAGCAGCTAGCGGATGATCCAGCATTGGATAGCACCGTCCCATCCATGTCGAGAAGCAGCATGGGTTCCGCCCCGGGCGACGCATTGCTGGATAGCTGCCTAGTGGATGACATCATGGAGAACACTAATTGCGAGCTACACTTCAAAATGAAGAACATATCCATGAAGGTGGCGGACGCCCTTGCTTTTACAACCCCCCCCCCCCCCCGAGGCAACCTTCCGTTGCAACCCAATTCCAGCGGGCTATGCTCGTGTCTGGTTGATGAGGTGGTGGGCCAATATTCGAGGCTAGAGCTTGACATTCCTGGAGGTGACGATGAGCACACACTCAGAGAGGCCAACCATCGTATCATCCTAAGGAGAAAGGATTGCATCATCTTTCGAAGGCCACCAACATCGCGTTATCCGACTCCTCGTCGAAGTCCACCACCGATTCAGCAGACTCCCGCTCCTCCAAGTCCACCAATGCATCAGGCCACTCCTCCTCCAAGTCCGGCACAGCTTCAGGCCACTCCTCCTCCTCCAAGTCCGGCAAAGCATCAGGCCACTCCTCCTCCAAGTCCGGCACAGATTTAGGCAACTCCTTCTCCAAGTCCGGCACAACTTCAGGCCACTCCTCCTCCTCCAACTCAGCCACGTCAGCTGTCTTCGCCGCGTCAACAATCATGGAAGAGAGCCGCCTCAGCTATGGTGCGTAGAGGTACAAGTCGAGTTAGTACTAGAGGTAGAAGTGGAGGCAAGCGATTTCAATATGGTCCAAGCCTCGCGCCTCTTCTGCAGAGGCCTTACTACAAGTCCGAGGAGGAAAACGTAGCCATATCGAAGGCCGATGTGGAAGCCCATTTTGCAACGAAACCGCCACTACTGCCAAGGGAGAAAGTGCCTGAGGAAAAGATTGACCACTTCATTCGTATGGCTAGAGCACCAGCTCCCAAGCCTGTTGACACAGACTATGAGCGCCACATCAAGAAGTTAAATTGAGCACGTATACAGAAAGAGGCGAGCTCGAGCGCTTCAAATACAATGATGATATACTACTTCCATACAACTTTGAGTGTGTCATAGTGTCTTTTACTACAAATTTTGTTTTTGCCTACTAGCTAGCTACATGTTTTTTCTTACATATGCCTGCTTAATTAAGACATGCAAACGTGTGTGCATGCAGATTTCACTGGATCTTGTTAATCATTAAAGTTGATGAAGGAACAGTTGAAGTACTAGACTCACTACTTAAGAAACCAACTGACTACACCATCGTGAAGGGGATAGTCAACAGGTAATTTCAATCATTATTAAGTATATCTCAGCCTATTTAATTAGTTCGTCATTTCCTAATAACAACTATTTCATAACCCATTTATTCATTTTCTTTGTCGGCGGGCAGGGCTTGGGCAAAGTTTATCAACATCACTCCAGGCCAATGGAAACAAAATCTGAAATGGTATCGACCCCAGGTAAGTAATTAAGTAGTACTAGCTAGCTAGCTGCCATCTCTTTAATTATCATGCTTGATTAATTATTATCTGATCAAATTCCATTCTCGTAAAGGCCCTGAAGCAGGCGCCGGGGAATAATCTGTGTGCATGCTACGTTTGCGTGAACATTCGCATGATGGCGTCCGAAAGGAGCAGATCTCAAAGACATGAGTGGGTACGTTTGTCAGAACACTATTCATAATTTTTGCACCATTATCGATATCTAGTCACACAATTAATACATATGCATATTGATCTCCTTCTTAACAGTTCAAAGAGGTGCGCGAGAAGCTCCTACCAGAGGACCGCATAGAAGCAATTCAAGAGGAAATAGCGGGATTTTTGCTCGACCAGGTCATAGATCCCAAAGGAGAATACTTTTACCCGCTACCGCCCCCATGAACCACTTCCAATTGTTATCGTGCTCCGAAGGCACCAATTAGGAGAAATTGTATATAGATAGCTAATTGTATATATATATATATACATGTGTGCATATATGCGTGAATTAATTAATGGTGGTTGTGAGACATTCGATGATATATATATATGATCAGTTCTACTATAAATTCTATTTATATATATGCATAACGTGTACAATATGCAGTATCGTAAAATACCAGCAAACGAAAAAGAATTAAATGGAAAACACAAAATTAAATGAAAAAGAAATCATAAACCCAAAACCCCCCAACCTTTTAATACTGGTTGGTGTCACCAACCGGTACTAAAGGGCTCCCCAACGTGGTTGCCCTTTAGCACCGGTTCGTGCTGAACCGGTACTAAAGGAGGAGGGTCCTTTAGTGCCCACACGTTAGTGCAGGTTACCGAATCGGCATTAAAGGGCCTTACGAACCGGTGCTATTACCCGGTTCTGCACTAACTATCCCTGGGTGGTTTTGGTAATTCCTAACAACATATAGCTCATTGAGCTAATACTATTTCAAGATAAATATTTCAGGAAAGCTCAATGATTAGTATGGCATGGATTAGAAATGTGGACCCCTCAAAATGCTAAGGACAAAAGATTGGCTCAAGCTCTAAAGCCCAAGACTCTACATTTTACCTTTTAGTGATCCAAGATCACATTGAGGCCATAGGAAAAGCCAATATTATTAAAAGGGGATGAGGTGTTGCTTAATGGGTTACTTGCTCAAAAAACTTAGTGATATGCTCCAAAACCCTCAACCACTTTCTCATATCCACATATGTCCCAAACCGAAGTCCAACTTGGCCCCACCGAAAATTTCTATCCGGTGCCACCGAGTTCAGTTCACATAGCCACTAGCACAAAACCCTTGTCTTTTCGGTCTCACCGAGAGGGATCTCGGTCTCACCGTGATGGGATTGTAAACTCTCTGTTTCCCTTCGTAACATTTCGGTCCAACCAAAATGAGTGATCGGTCCCACCGAGTTAGTAATGCAAACTCTCTATTTCCCCTTCGTAACGTTTCTGTCTCATCAAGATGAGTGAATCGGTACCACCGAGTTTACCTGACCAGCTCTCTGGTTAGCTTATTACCAAAGTCGGTCTCACCGAGTTAGTGTAATCGGTCTCACCGACATTATGTTATGCCCTAACCATAATGAAATCGGTCGCACCGAGTTGACATGTCGGTCCCACCAAAAATCCCAACGTTCACATTTTGAACTAAATCGGTCCAACCGAGTTTCATTATTCGGTCCCACCGAGTTTGGTGATTTTTCTGTAACGGTTAGATTTTGAGTGGAGGCTATAAATACCCCTCCACCCACTCTTCGTTCAAGAGGAGACCCATCAGAACATTCCTACACTTACATCATACATTTTCTAAGAGAGAACCACCTACTCGTGTGTTTGTACGTGCAAGGAGATCGCCTACTTCGTGAAGAACTACCCTAGTGAGGCAAGTACTTCATGGGCAATGGCCATGGTGGGATGGACAAGGTTGCTTCTTCGTGGACCCTTCATGGGTGGAGCCCTCCGTGGACTCGCGCAACCGTTACCCTTCGTGGGTTGAAGTGTCCCTCAACGTGGATGTACAATAGCACCACCTATCGGAACCACGCCAAAAATCTCTGTGTCTACATTGTGTTTGCTCCCTACAAACTCCTACCTTTATCTTCATGTGCAATGTTTTACATTCCGTTGCTATACTCTTGGACTTGCGTGTGTAGGTTGATTTCTTGACTAGTGCTAAGTTGCTAAAATCTGCCAAGGCCTAAAATTGGGAAAGGGCTAGATTTTTATTTGGTCAAGTAGTATAATCCCCCCTCTAGACATGCTTTCGATCCTACAAGTGGTATTAGAGCTTTCATCTCCATTTGCCTTGATTTCCATAGCTTTTGGTGAACATAGCCTTGGTTTCACAAACCTAGGAGAGTATGGCGTCTAGCGAGGGAAATTACCACCGTAGAGGTCCTTACTTGGATGGTAATAATTTTGCTAGTTGGAACCATAAGATGAAAATGCATATTCTTGGACATAACCCCATCGTTTGCGCTATTGTGTGCATTGTCTTGCAAGGTGAATTCTTTGATGGGAGAGAACCGAACCGTGAATTTAGCACAGAAGAGTTGAAGATCCTGCAATACAATGCTCAAGCTTGTGATATTCTCTTCAACGGATTTTGCCCTGAAGAATTCAACAAAATCAGCCGTCTTGAGAATGCAAAGGAAATTTGGGATACTTCGATTGATATGCACGAAGGTACCGACTTCGTCAAGGAATCGAAATTGGATGTGCTTCAAAGTCAACTTGACAAGTTCAAAATGAAGGATGCTGAGGGTGTCGCTGAAATATACTCTAGGCTTGCTCTCATTACAAATGAGATCGTCGGCTTAGGAAGTGAAGAGATGACTGACAGATTCATCATGTAGAAGATCCTAAGACCCTTGGATGGAAAATATGATACCGTGTGCACATTTATCCAAATGATGCCCAAATACAAAGATCTCAAGCCAACCGAAGTCATTGGAAGAATTGTTGCTCATGAGATGTCACTCAAGGATAAGGAAGAGCTTCACAACAAATCAAGTGGGGCTTACAAAGCCTCATGTGATGCTCCCACAACATCAAGTGACAAACAAGCCTTCAATGAAGAATAAAGCCTAATGGTGAAGAACTTCAACAAGTTCTACAAGAGTAGAAGCAAGGAAAGAAGTTCCAAGTCATGGTCCTACAATGACAAAAGGTCTTCAAGTCATGAACGTACTTGCTAAAATTGTGGAAGACCCGGACACTACTCCAATGAGTGTACGGCTCCCTACAAAAGAAGAGAAGATTCTACCAAAAGAAGAAGTAGAAGAGAAGAATCACCACCAAGAGAGAGAGAAGGATTAGAGATGACCGTTATGAACGAAGAACATCACGGAGAAGCAAGGATTCGGAAAGGAAGGACAAATCATCAAGGAGCTACACAAAACAAAGACATCAAGCTCATGTTGGTGAATGGGTATGTGACTCCGACTCCGACAATCACTCCGAGAGAAGTTATCACTCCGACTCCAAATGTACTCAAGATGAATCCATTGCCGGTCTAGCACTTGTGTCAACCAACTCCTACGACATATTTGAGTCACCAAATGAAGGAATTGGAAGATGCTTCATGGCTAAAGGCCCAAAGGTATCACACCCCAAGTATGTTGGTTTCAATAGTGATGATGATGATTTGCTAGGTGATGATGATTTACTTGTTGACAATTATAGTGATGAAAACTATGATGAACTTGCTATTAATCATGCTAATCAAGATAAAACGAGTGACGATGATAAGGAGATTGAGCGTCTAACTAAAAACTCTTAAGTTAGCTCATGAAACTACCTTGGATAATCATCAAGAGCTTTTAGAGACTCATGAAAAGTTACGCTTTGAAAAGCTCAACCTTGAGCAAGAGCATGGGTTCTTAAAAGCGATCAATGATGATCTTCACAAGAAAAGTTCTTATTACGTTGCCAAGCATTTACTCTTGTGTACTTACATACCACAAGTTAAATCTAGCAACAAGAGTAAGAAAGATTCTTCAACTAGTAGTAACAATAACCATGATAAATCCAATGTTGTTGCTTCTAGTAGTTCTCTTTATTCCACTAATGATTCTCTTAGCCAAGTTACACTTGAGCAAGAAAATAGCTTAGTGAAGGGAATTATAAAGAAAGGTGTTTACAAGAGCCTTGCCGGAAGTAAGAAATTTGAGGAAATTGTACGCAAGCAAGGAAGACACCTGAAGAATCAAGGAATTGGTTTTGAACGAAGGGTCAATGCTAATGGAGTTGAGTGGGAAGAAGATCAATACCCCAATACGAAGTTTGTTCCTCAATAAGAGAAGTATGATCCTACTTCTTTCTAACAAAAACTGAAAGTGCAACTATCCCTAGGTGGTTTTGGTAATTCATAACAACATATAGCTCATTGAGCTAATGCTATTCCAAGATGATTATTTCAGGAAAGCTCAATGATTGGCATGGCATGCATGTGAAAGTGGAACCCTCAAAATGCTAGGGACAAAGGATTGGCTCAAGCTCAAAAGCTCAAGACTCTTCATTTTATATTTTAGTGATCCAAGATCACATTGAGTCTTTAGGAAAAGCCAATACTATCAAGGAGGGATGAGGTGTTGCTTAATGAGCCTCTTGCTTCATCTGCTTAATGATATGCTCCAAAATCCTCAGCTACTTTCCCATATCCACAAATGACCTAAACCCTAAGCCAAACTCGGTCATACCGATTCTATCTATCCGGTGCCACCGAGTTTTACTTGTCATAAGCCACTACCAAACCCTAGCAATTCGGTCCTATCGATAGGGATCTCAGTCTCACCGAGATGGGGTTGCAAACTCTCTGTTTCCCTTTCGTAACTTTTCGGTCTCACCGAAAGAGCGAATCGGTCCCACCGAGATTGCAATGTAAACTCCGTGTTTCCCTTTTGTAACTTTTCGATCTTACCGAAAGAGCAAATCGGTCCCACCGAGTTTGCCTGACCAACTCTCTGGTTAGCTAATTACCAAAATCGGTCTCACCAAGTTTGTGTAATCGGTCTCACCGAGATTACCTTATGCCCAAACCCTAACCATATCGGTCCTACAGAGTTGCATGTCAGTCCCACCGAAAATCTCTAACGGTCACTAGGTTTACCTTTTCTGTCCGACCAAGTTTGTTGATTCGGTCCCACCGAGATTGGTAGATTGTGTGTAACGGTTGGATTTTGTGTGGAGGCTATATATACCCCTCCACCTCCTCTTCATTCGAAGAGAGAGCCATCAGAACACATGCAACATTCCAACTCATATGTTCTGACAGAGAACCACCTACTCATGTGTTGAGACCAAGACATTCCATTCCTACCATATGAATCTTGATCTCTAGCCTTCCCCAAGTTGCTTTCCACTCAAATCTTCTTTCCATCAGATCCAAATCCTATGAGAGAGAGTTGAGTGTTGGGGAGACTATCATTTGAAGCACAAGAGCAAGGAGTTCATCATCGACACACCGTTTGTTACTTCTTGGAGAGTGGTGTCTCCTAGATTGGCTAGGTGTCAGTTGGGAGCCTCCGACAAGATTGTGGAGTTGAACCAAGGAGTTTGTAAGGGCAAGGAGATTGCCTACTTCATTGAGATCTACCGCTAGTGAGGCAAGTCCTTCGTGGGCGATGGCCATGGTGGGATAGACAAGGTTGCTACTTCGTGGACCCTTCGTGGGTGGAGCCCTCCGTGGACTCGCGCAACCGTTACCCTTCGTGGGTTGAAGTCTCCATCAACGTGGATGTATGATAGCACCACCTATCCGAACCACGGGAAAAATATCTGTGTCTCCAATTGCGTTTGAATTCTCCAAACCCTTCCCTTTACATTCTTGCAAGTTGCATGCTTTACTTTCCGCTGCCAATATATTCTTTGGATGCTTGCTTGAATTATGTGATAATTGCTTGACTTGTCCTAAAATAGCTAAAATCTGCCAAGAACTAAAATTGGGAAAAGGTCAAGTTTTTATTTGGTCAAGTAGTCTAATCACCCCCCTCTAGACATACTTTTGATCCTACAAGTGGTATCAGAGCTTTGGTCTCCATTTACTTTGATCTCCATAGCTTTTGGTGGTCATAGCCTTGGTTTCACAACCTAGGAGAGTATGGCGTCTAGCGAGGGAAATTATCACCGTAGAGGTCCTTACTTTGATGGTACTAATTTTGCTAGTTGGAAGCATAAAATGAAAATGCATATTCTTGGACATAACCCCGCCGTTTGGGCTATTGTGTGTGTTGGTTTGCAAGGTGACTTCTTTGATGGGAGAGAACCAAACCGTGAAGCTACCGCGGATGAGTTGAAGATGTTGCAATACAATGCTCAAGCTTGTGATATTCTCTTCAACGGATTGTGCCCCGAAGAATTCAACAAAATCAGCATCTTGAGAATGCGAAGGAAATTTGGGACACTTTGATTGATATGCACGAAGGTACCGACTCCGTCAAGGAATCCAAGTTGGATGTGCTTCAAAGCCAACTTTACAAGTTCAAAATGAAGGATGGTGAAGGTGTCGCTGAAATGTACTCTAGGCTTGCTCTCATCACAAATGAGATTGCCGGCTTAGGAAGTGAAGAGATGACTGATAGATTCATCATCAAGAAGATCCTAAGAGCCTTGGATGGAAAATATGATACCGTGTGCACGTTGATCCAAATGATGCCCAATTACAAAGATCTCAAGCCAACGGAAGTTATTGGAAGAATTGTTGCTCATGAGATGTCACTTAAGGATAAAGAGGAACTTCACAACAAATCAAGTGGTGCCTACAAAGCCTCATGTGAAGCCCCTACATCATCAAGTGAGAGACAAAACTTCAACAAAGAATTGAGCTTAATGGTGAAGAACTTCAACAAGTTCTACAAGAGTAGAAACAAAGATAGAAGCTTCAAGTGAAGGTCCTACAATGACAAAAGATCTTCTAGTCGAGAGCGAAACTGCTACAATTGTGGAAGACTCAGACACTATTCCAATGAGTGTATGGCTCCCTACAAGAGAAGAGAAGATTCTCCAAAAAGAAGAAGGAAAGATTCACCACCAAGAGAGAGAAGGAGTAGAGATGATCGTTATGAATGAAGGTACTCACGGAGAAGCAAGGATTCGGAAAGGAAGGAAAAATCATCAAGGAGCTACACAAAACGAAGACATCAAGCTCATTTTGGTGAATGGGTATCCGGCGCCGACTCCGACAGCCACTCCGAGAGAAGTTATCACTCCGACTCCGAAGATACTCAAGATGAAGGTGTTGCCGGTCTAGCACTTGTGTCATCCAACTCCCACGACATATTTGATTCACCAAATGAAGGAATTGGAAGATGCTTCATGGCCAAAGGTCCTAAGGTAATACACCCCGAGTATGTTGATTTTAATAGTTATGAAGATGACTTGTTAGGCGATGATGATTTGCTTGTTGACAACTCTAGTGATGAATACTATGATGAAATGTCAATTAATCATGCTAATCAAGATAAAACGAATGACAATGATAAGGAGAAGATTGAGGCTCTAACTAAAGAACTAAACACTCTTAAGTTAGCTCATGAAACTATCTTCGAAGATCATCGAGAACTTTTAAAAGTTCATGAGAAATTACGCTTTTAAAAGCTCAATCTTGAGCAAGAGCATGAGTTTTTAAAAGCAATCAATGATGATCTTCGCAAGAAAAGTTCTTCTTACATTGCCAAGCGTTTACTCTTATCCACTTACATGCCTCAAGTCAAATCTAGTAACAAGAACAAGAAAGATTCTTCCTCTAGTAGTAACAATGATCATGCTAAATCCAATATTGTTGCTTCTAGTAGTTCTCTTGATTCCACTAATGATTCTCTTAGCCAAGTTACACTTGAGCAAGAAAATAGGTTATTGAAGGGAATTATAGAGAAAGTAGTGTACAAAAGCCTTGCCGGGAGTAAGCAATTCGAGGAAATTGTGCGCAAGCAAGGAATGCACCAGAAGAATCAAGGTGTTGGTTTTGAATGAAAGTTCAATGCCAATGGAGTTGAGTGGGAAGAAGATCAATACCCCCAGGCAAAGTTTGTTCCTCAACAAGAGAAGTATGATACGTCCTTCAAGGGGACACAAGCTCAAGATGATCTTCCACCACAAGACTACAAGCAAAAAGGCAAGGACAAGCTTCAAGAGGAAATTGATGCATTTGAAGAAGCTCCTAAGACCTTAGTCAAGTGGATTCCCAAGACTACTTCAAGTTCCACTTCGTCAAGTACGACTACAACTCCAAGGATTCCCATCAAGATGATGTGGATCCAAAAGAAGAAGAACTAGAGAGTCCTTGAGGGTGACTCCGCCAACATACTTGACTCTTATCATTTTGGAAAGAACAAGTGCAATCAACTTCCACATCTTGCACTAGTTCAAGGAGTCACAAACCCTCTTGTTGGTAAGACAAGGGACAAGGTAACCTAAAAGTTTTCATGGACATCATCTTGTGTGTGCATCACTCTATGTCTATGGATATCCTTGTTTGTTCCTTGTGGGACTAACCCATGTAGGTATTGAAAGTGCAATTCACTCAAATGGATAGCTCCAAGTGATCTACCTCAACATTGAGCATCCACATCTTCAACATCTACATGAAGTCATCATCGACAAAACCCAAGGTTAGTTCATCCCTCTTAGGGGGGATATCACATCTAGGGGGAGCTTTACTCTAAGACTTGAGCTAGAGCAACTCTAAAGATGTGAACACAACAATGCTTTATGTAAAATTGGTAACCCCACTTGAGCTTAAACAATGAGTATGACCTATGATCAAGTGTTCTCACTTGACTCCTAAGTCAATATACTCATATATAGATGACCTAGTCATCGCAAATTGCTTGATAGATGCTAGAATTGGTTGTGCATGCTTTGTCACATATTTCATTTGCCATCTTATTGTGTGAGCATGTCAGTTGCATATTTTACTCATTCGAGGACATCCACTTGTTGTTTTGATTGTTTGGCTTTATTTCTTTTTGTCAAGTGGATGGACAAGAATGCCTAAGAACCTCCTCTAGCTATCTATGCTTTTCTCGTCTCAAACTCTATTCATGCTACATCACAAAATTTGATCAAGTTAGATTCGAACCACTCTGTGTGAGGAGCGCTCGGAATCCCCGATTCGTCATAGACTTAAACTTCCAAAACCTCTTTGTGATTCTCGTTCTGACCGATTCCCCACTTTCGGTCCTACCGAGATCATTAAGTTGATCTAGGTTTTCGATCTCGGTGCAATCGATTTGAACTTTTTGGTCACACCGAGTTGCACTAACTGCTCGCAGTTATGCATCTCGGTGCCACCGAGTTGTTCCACTCGGTCACACCGACAGGGTCGGGCTATATATAGTCACGGGCAAAAATTTGGAAATTTCTCCGAACCCCTTCGCCCGCGCGATAGCCTGCTCTGCCAACTTGGTCTCCGGATCGTCTTCTCGCCGCCAGCAGCCTCCTGTTGCTGGTCTCCGTCGCCGTCAACGGGAATTCTACCCCGCCGTTGCCGCCGTAGCGAGTCTCCGCCACACTAGGGTATGGACTCGATCTTTGTGCTATTCTCCAATCCGATTCCTAGAACATTGTGATCATCATGATTCTTGCCACGTTTGATAAACTCCTATCCAGTCAATGAACTCGTAGATTAGGTTTAATTCAAAAATTTTAGGGTTAGGTTTCCGCCGAAACCATCTCAGACCCACCGAGTTGAAAAACTCGGTCCCACCGATTTGGCTTATGCCATTGCACAAGTGAGACTCGGTCTGACCGAGAATTACTTATCGGTGTGACCGATTTTGGAATTCTGTGAAACCCTAGCAGTCTTGGTGCCACCGAACTATGACTCGGTCTGACCGAGTTCACTAGTTTAGGTTCCAAAACTGCTTTGGTGTCACCGAGTTTAGTAATCGGTAGATCCGAGATGCTTTCAGTGGGAAACTAAAACTAAGTTTTTGGATTATTCTTTTGCAAAAATCTCTGCATTTTGTGATGCTCATCCACTCTATCTCATCTATAACCTATTCACAGGGTCAGCAGTCAGAGTTTGCATCATGTCAGACCAAAGTGATAGCCAGAACCTGTCAGAACAGCAAGTGCAGCTGAGTGAGGGCACTAGTCCCTCAAGTTCCTCAGATGATGGCAGCAGGAGCACCCCTAGCAATCTGCCTAAGGCTGCCACACGACAGAGAAAGAAGAGAACCTCAGACTCAGAAGATGAGGATTATGTGGCAGAAGAGGAAGCAACCTCCAAGAGAGTTGAGCCAGCACAGTGTACAAAGCCAGGGTTGAAGTTCAAAAGGCCAGCAGGCAGGCAGCCTATGTCCAAGGCAAGAGCTTCAACTGAGAAGCGCACTCCCATTGAGCCAGTTGTTGCTGAGGGAAAGATGAGGAAAGAAAGGGTGAAGAAAACTGTAGCCAGAGCGCTTGGCAAATCTTCCATCATGGAAGATGAGGAGGAAGAAGAAGAGGTGGCTGCACCAGCACCAAAAGCACCCAAGCTGATGGGTGATGCCATAAGGTCAGGGGCAGCTGCTTCCAAGGCCAAGCCTGCTCCAAAGCCCAAGCCAAAGAGGACTACAAGAAGCATCCCAGCTGCTGAGAAGAACAAGGCCCCAGTGCCTGAAGCTGCAGAAGAAGAGGAAGAGAATGTCCTCAGAAAGCTCAAGCCCAAGATCCCAGACCACAACGATGCTCATCCTGTGGCTGAGGATATGAAACTCAGGAGAGACTCAGGGCTCCGGAAGTGGAGAGAAGCAGACCCGTATGCTTCAAGGAGAAGGACTGCAGTGGACTATAGGTTTCATACCAAGGAGCAGCAAGACTTCTATGAGACAGTGCTGTTAGACAAGAAGCCCATTGTCTGTGACATGAGATGGGTCGATTGGCAATATATCAAGGATAATGAGGAGTACTTCCCTGGAGTGCCGGACAGCTTCAAGGCGTGTGGAGTAGAGGACTTTGGTGGGCAGAAGCTCACAAAGTGGAACGAGGAACTTATCATGCAGTTCTACTCCACAGCCTATTTTTATCCAGATGGTAGGATAAGTTGGATGTCAGAGGGTATGAGGTACCAGTCCACAGTTGCTGAATGGGCTCAGCTGATAAATGCCCCAGAGGAGCGAGTAGATGACTTGGACGTTTATGCTAAGAAGAAGATGGACCACAACTCTATGTCCAACATGTACAAGGAGATTCCAAATGAAGCACTTGACACTTTCAAGTTTGGCTCAGTACACTATCTTCTATCAGGCCTGCCCACTATCAACTGGATACTAAGGCACACCTTATTGCCCAAGTCTGGAGATCACAAGATGATCAGAGGCCACGCGATCAACTTGCTTCATATCTTTGACGTGCCTCAGAAATTCAAGGTGATGAGCCTAATGGTAGAGACCATTAAGAGGACAGCAGCAGACCAGAAGAGGAGCTGTGGATATGTCCCACAGATTCAGGAGATCATCAACTCCAAGATGGGCATGGGCATATACCTCTTGGACAAGGAACACCTGCCTATCCGTCCGGACTTTGAAGATAACCAAGTGGTCATGACTGAGAATGAGCCATCATCTGCCCAAGCACAAGCCAAGAAGGAGAAGGCTAGGAAGGAGAAAGCTGCCAAGATGCCCACTCAAGCGGAGGCATCTGAATATTTCCTGAAAACCAAACAAGAGCAGCTTGGTTACTTGATTGCATCCACCCTGTGGATTGAGCAAGGACTAGCCACCCTAACTCAAAACTAGGCAAGCTTAGAGAGGATCATGGAACAAAAGTTCTATGACTTGGATGTCAAAGTGACAGAGATTCAGTCTGCAGTAGAGCAGCTCCAGGATGACATGCAGGAGAGGATGACACGCAAGACTACAACTGATGCCTTTGCCAGAGTGCCCCGAGCTCCGAGGTCGTCTGCAGTGCCAGTTCCTGACACAAGAGCAACCGCTTCAGCTCCAGCCGCCACATCAGCTCCAACTCCACCATCTACTTCAGCTCCAGCGTCTACTTCAGCATCTACGGAAGCCTTCGTCCTTGGAGTGATCCGGACTCCACCACCACCTGAAGATCAAGCCTGAGTGTCGACTTAGCACTATGCATTTTCTAGGAACTTTTTGGTAACTTGTTGCCAAAGGGGGAGAAAATGTATAGATCATAGGCTTCGAGAGAGAGTGTTTCTTTTATTCTCTCTTGTTTTATTTGGTGGTTTTTCGAACTTCGCTTGCTTTTGTGTGAGATACTACGTCATTATCTGTGTGAGACATCGATGATCATGTGTTTGATCATTAGCTACACTTAATGTTTGCTTAATGCTATTTTTATCCTATCTATCTTATGTGATCACTCACTATTCTTGGTGATGAGTGCATGTATTTCATTCTTATCATTTTAAGCGCTCCACCAAGATGTATGTGACATGGAAGAGTAACCCATGACTCTAACTCTTTGTGCATTTGCAATCCAAAGAAAATTTTTAAATATGCACAAATTTAGGGGGAGCTCTTACTTTTCACATACTTCTTAAAGCGACGATATATTTCATGCTTATTATCATTTGTCGAAGCTTTCATCTATATGTTGTCATCAATTACCAAAAAGGGGGAGATTGAAAGTGCAACTATCCCTAGGTGGTTTTGGTAATTCATAACAACATATAGCTCACCGAGCTAATGCTATTCCAAGATGATTATTTCAGGAAAGCTCAGTGATTGGCATGGCATGGATGTGAAAGTGGAACCCTCAAAATGCTAAGGACAAAGGATTGGCTCAAGCTCAAAAGCTCAAGACTCTTCATTTTATATTTTAGTGATCCAAGATCACATTGAGTCTTTAGGAAAAGCCAATACTATCAAGGAGGGATGAGGTGTTGCTTAATGAGCCTCTTGCTTCATGTGCTTAATGATATGCTCCAAAATCCTCAGCTACTTTCCCATATCCACAAATGACCTAAACCCTAAGCCAAACTCGGTCATACCGATTCTATCTATCCGGCGCCACCGAGTTTTACTTGTCATAAGCCACTACCAAACCCTAGCAATTCGGTCCTACCAATAGGGATCTCGGTCTCACCGAGATGGGGTTGCAAACTCTCTGTTTCCCTTTCGTAACTTTTCGGTCTCACCGAAAGAGCGAATCGGTCCCACCGAGATTGCAATGTAAACTCCGTGTTTCCCTTTTGTAACTTTTCGATCTTACCGAAAGAGCAAATCGGTCCCACCGAGTTTGCCTGACCAACTCTCTGGTTAGCTAATTACCAAAATCGGTCTCACCAAGTTTGTGTAATCGGTCTCACCGAGATTACCTTATGCCCAAACCCTAACCATATCGGTCCTACAGAGTTGCATGTCAGTCCCACTGAAAATCTCTAACGGTCACTAGGTTTACCTTTTCTGTCCGACCAAGTTTGTTGATTCGGTCCCACCGAGATTGGTAGATTGTGTGTAACGGTTGGATTTTGTGTGGAGGCTATATATACCCCTCCACCTCCTCTTCATTCGAAGAGAGAGCCATCAGAACACATACACCATTACAACTCATATGTTCTGAGAGAGAACCACCTACTCATGTGTTGAGACCAAGACATTCCATTCCTACCATATGAATCTTGTTCTCTAGCCTTCCCCAAGTTGCTTTCCACTCAAATCTTCTTTCCATCAGATCCAAATCCTATGAGAGAGAGTTGAGTGTTGGAGAGACTATCATTTGAAGCACAAGAGCAAGGAGTTCATCATCAACACACCGTTTGTTACTTCTTGGAGAGTGGTGTCTCTTAGATTGGCTAGGTGTCACTTGGGAGCCTCCGACAAGATTGTGGAGTTGAACCAAGGAGTTTGTAAGGGCAAGGAGATCGCCTACTTCGTGAAGATCTACCGCTAGTGAGGCAAGTCCTTCATGGGCGATGGCCATGGTGGGATGGACAAGGTTGCTACTTCGTGGACCGTTCGTGGGTGGAGCCCTCCGTGGACTCGCGCAACCGTTACCCATCATGGGTTGAAGTCTCCATCAACGTGGATGTAGGATAGCACCACCTATCCGAACCACAGGAAAAACATCCGTGTCTCCAATTGCATTTGAATTCTCCAAACGCTTCCCTTTACATTCTTGCAAGTTGCATGCTTTACTTTCCGCTGCCAATATACTCTTTGCATGCTTGCTTGAATTATGTGATGATTGCTTGACTTGTCCTAAAATAGCTAAAATCTGCCAAGAACTAAAATTGGGAAAAGGTCAAGTTTTTATTTGGTTAAGTAGTCTAATCACCCCCCCTCTAGACATACTTTCGATCCTACAAAAACAAGCTCAAGATGATCTTCCACCATAAGTCCACAAGAAAAAAGGCAAGGACAAGCTTCAAGAGGAGATTAATGCATTTGAAGAAGCTCCCAAGGCCTTGGTCAAGTGGGTTCCCAAGACTACATCAAGTTCCACTTCATCAAGTATGACTACAACTCCAAGGATTTCCATCAAGATGGTGTGGATCCTGAAGAAAACGAACTAGAGAGTTCTTGAGGGTGACTCCACCATCATACTTCACTCATATCTTTTGGCAAGGACATGTGCAAACAACTTCCATATCTTGCACTAGTTCAAGGAGTCACAAACCCTCTTGTTAGTAAGACAAGGGACAAGGTAACCTAATGCTTTCATGGACATCATCTTATGTGAACATCACTCTATGTCTATGGATATCCTTGTTTGTTCCTTGTGGGACTAACCCATGTAGGTATTGAAAGTGCAACTCACTCCAATGGATTGCTCCAAATGATCTACATCAACATTGAGCATCTACATCTTCAACACCTACATGAAGTCATCATTGACAAAACCCAAGGTTAGTTCATCCCTCTTAGGGGGGATATCACATCTAGGGGGAGCTTTACTCTAATCAATTGAGCTAAAGCAACTCTAATGGTGTGAACACAACAATGCTTTATGTAAAAGTGGAACCCCACTTGTGTTTAAATGATGAGTATGACCTACAATTAAATGTTCTCATTTGACTTCTCAGTCAATACTCATATATAGATGACCTAGTCATCACCAATTGCTTAATAGATGCTAGAGTGTTTGTGCATGCTTTGCCACATATTTCATTTGCCATTTTATTATGTGAGCATGTTGGTTGCATATTTTACTCATTCGAGGACATCCACTTGTTGTTTTGATTGTTTGGCGTTTTTATCTTTTTCCAAGTGGATGGACAAGAATGCCTAAGAACCCCCTCTACCTATCTATGCTTTTCTCGCCTCAAACTCTATTCATGCTACATCACAAAGTTTGATCAAGTCAGATTCGAACCACTCTATGTGAGGAGCGCTCGGAGTCCCCGATTCATCATAGACTTAAACTTCCAAAACCTCTTTGTGCATTTTGGTATGACCGAGTCATCCACTTCGGTCACACCGAGTTCACTAAGTTGATCTAGGTTTTTTGTCTCAGTACAAACGATTTGAACCTTTCGGTCACACCGAGTTGCAGTAACCGCTTGTAATTCTGCATCTCGGTGCCACCGAGTTGTTCCACTCGGTCATGCCGACAGGGTCGGGATATATATACACACGGGTGAGATTTTCGAAATTTCTTCAAACTCCTCAGCCTGCGCGTGTGCCCTACTCTGCCTCCTCAGGTATCCGGATTGTCCCCTCGCCGCCGGCGACCTCCCGCCGATGGTTTCCATCACCGTCAACGGAAATCTGCTCTGCCGTTGCCGCTATAGAGAACCTCCACCGAACTAGGGTGTGGGTTCGACTCTATGTGCTCATTCCTTAACTCTGATCCATAGCACATTGCTTTGCCATGATCATGACCACGTATGCAAACAATCCATCCACCGAAAACTTCCTTTAGATTAGATTCAATTTGAAAATTTAGGGTTAGGTCTCCGCCGAACTCATCTCGGACCGACCGAGTTGTAGAAATCAGTGTCACCGATTTGGCTTAGGCCATAGCACTTGCATTTTTGGTCCGACCGAAAATTGCAAATCGGGGTGACCAAGTTCGATTTTCTGTGAAACCCTAGCAGTCTCAGTGCCACAGAACTATGACTCGGTCTGACCGAGTTCACTAGTTTGGGTTCCAAAAGATGCTTCGGTATCACCGAGTTTATCAAATCGGTAGCTCCGAAATGCTTCCTGTGGAGAACTGAATCTAAGTTTTTAAGTTATCTGTTTTGCAAAAACTCTGCACTTTGTGATGCTCATCCACTCTACCTCATCTACATCTATTCACATGGTTTGCTGTAAGTGTGATTGCCAAGTTGTCTAACCAGAGTGACAGTCAGAACAGATCTGAGGAACATGTGCAATTGAGTGAGGGTTCAGATCCCTCAAGCAGCTATGATGAGGGTAGTAGAAGCACACAGAGTAACTTGCCCAAGGAAGCCACTAGAGCAAGGAAGAAGAGAACCTCAAACTCTGAGGATGAAGACTATGTGGCTGTTGAGGATGAGGTCACCTCCAAGAATAAAGTGCTGAAGAAGGAATATGGCACACCTGCTACAACAAAGCCAGGGATGCACAAGAAGGCACCTGCCAAGAGAGTGCCAACATGCAAGCCTAGGAAAGCAGCCTTGGAAGAAACTATGGAGTTCACTCTTGAACCCAAAGAGGCTGGAGAACGCAAGAAGAGAAAAGAGAGGGTCAAGAAGACCACCGCCAGAATCCTAGGGAGATCATCCATGTTTAAGGATCCAACAGAATAAGAGGAAGAGGAAGAGGATGCTCCAGCACCCAAAGCTCAGAAGCTTATGGGAGATGCTATCAAGTCAGGGGCCGCAACATCAAAGCCCAAGTCTTCTCCCAAAGCTCAAGCTTAGAAGTCAAAGACCAAGAGAAACACTACAAGTATCCCTGCAGAAGAGAAGAACAAGGCCCCAGTGCCTCAAGCTGAATAAGAGGATGATGAGTCTCTTGTTTTGAGGAAATTGAAACCCAAGATCCCATACCACAATGATGCTCATCCAGTGGCTGAAGACATGCTCATTAGAAAAGATGCTGGACTGAGATTCTGGAGACAGTCTGATCCCTATGCTGTGAGGAGAAGGACTGCAGTTGATTACAGATTTCATACCAAAGAACAACAAGACTTCTATGAGACAATTTTGCTTGACAAGATGCCCATTGTTTGTGACATGAGATGGGTTGATTGGGAATACATCAAGGAGAATGAAGATCACTTCCCAGGAGCATATGACAACTTCAAAGCATGTGGAGTAGATGAGTTTTTTGGATAAAAGCTCACAAAATGGAATGATGAGATGATCATGCAGTTTTAATCCATCACTCACTTTTACCCAGATGGGAAGATAGTTTGGATGTCTAAAGGTACTAGGTACCAATCCACTATTGAAGAATGGGCTAAGCTGATCGATGCCCTAGAGGAACATGAAGATGACTTGGATGTGTATGCCAAGAAGAAGAAAGACCACAACTCCATGGCAAACATGTACAAAGAGAACCCTGATAAAGCTTTGGAGACTCACAAGCTTGGATTTGTACATTACTTGTTGTCTGGTCTGCCTACCATCAACACCATCCTAAGGCACACATTGCTACCCAAGTCTAGAGATTAAAAGATGGTTAGAGGACATTCCATCAACTTGCTGGAAATCTTTGACGTCCCTCAAAAGTTCAAAGTCATGAGTCTGATTGTAGAGACAATCAAGAGGACAACTGCTGACCAAAAGAGAAGCTGTGGGTATGCTCCACATATTTAGGAGCTCATCAATTCTAAGATGGGCATAGGAACATACTTGTTGGACAAGGAGCATCTACCCCTATATTCAGAGTTTGAAGATAATGAAGTTGTCATGAATGAGAATGAATTGTCATCAGCTCAAGCACAAGAGAAGAGGGCTAAAGCTAAGGCTGAGAAAGCTGTCAGGATGCCTAGTTTAGAGGAAGCATGTCAAGTTTGCCTGAAGAGCAAGCAAGATCAGCTTGCACGCCTGATCCAATCTACTTTGAGGACTGAGAAGGGCTTGGCCACCCTGACTCAGAACCAGGAGTGCTTGGAGAGGATTGTTGAGACAAAATTTTATGATCTTGACCTCAAGGTAACTGAGATATAGACTGCAGTTGAGCAGCTCCAGGAGGAAGCAGAAGAGAGGAGAGGGAAGGCAACTACTGATGCTTTTCAGTGCGTACCAAGGAGTCAGAGGTCTGCTGTAGTGCCTGTACCTGATTCTAGAGCTACATCAGCTGCACCAGCAGCTACAGCTTTAGTGCCACCTCCAGCAACCACTCCACCAGCTCTAACTACATCAACAGATGCCTTCATCCTTGGAGTTCTCTCTACACCACCTCCCGAAGACCAAGCCTGAGAGACGCATAGCACTATGAATTTTCAAACTTTTTGTTAACTTGTTGCCAAAGGGGGAGAAATATGTATACATCATAGGCTTCCAGAGAGAGTGTTTTGCCTTTTATCTCTCTTTTTTTCGGTTGAACCTTTTTATGCACTTGGTTGATACACTATGTCTTTGTCTGTGTGAGATACTTGTTTGATCATGTGATTGATCATATGCTACCTTAATGCTTGCTTGGATGATATTATGTCTTATAGTCCATATATGATCATTCACTTTGCTTGGTGATGAGTGCATGATTTTAATTTCCATCATATTGAGCGCTCCACCAAGATGTATGTGACATGGAAGAGTGACCCATGATCCTAATCGATTTCCCATTTGCATTCAAAAGCAAATTTTAAATAATGCACAAATTTAGGGGGAGCTCTTGCTTATCACATACTTCTCAAAGCGATGAAGTATTTCAATCTGATAATCATTTGTCGAAGCTTTGATCTATACGTTGTTACCAATTACCAAAAAGGGGGAGATTGAAAGTGCAACTATCCATGGGTGGTTTTGGTAATTCCTAACAACATATAGCTCATTGAGCTAATGCTATTTCAAGATTAATATTTCAGGAAAGCTCAATGATTGGCATCGCATGGATTAGAAATGTGGACCCTTCAAAATGCTAAGGACAAAAGATTGGCTCAAGCTCTAAAGATCAAGACTCCACATTTTACCTTTTAGTGATCCAAGATCACATTGAGTCCATAGGAAATGCTAATACTATTAAAAGGGGATTAGGTGTTGCTTAATGGGTTACTTGCTCAAAATGCTTAGTGATATGCTCCAAAACCCTCAACCACTTTCTCATATCCACATATGTCCGAAACCAAAAGTCCAACTCGGCCCCACCAAAACTTTCCATCCGGCGCCACTGAGTTCAGTTGACATAGCCACTGCCACAAAACCCTAGTATTTTCGGTCTCACCGATAGGGATCTCGGTCTCACCGAGATGGGATTATAAACTCTCTGTTTCCCTTCATAACATTTCGGTCCAACCGAAATGAGGGATCAGTCCCACCGAGTTCGCAATGCAAACTCTTTGTTTCCCCTTCGTAACGTTTCGGTCTCACTGAGATGAGCGAATCGGTCCCACCGAGTTTGCCTGACCAACTCTCTGGTTAGCTTATTACCAAAGTCAGTCTCACCGAGTTTGTGTAATCGGTCTCACCAAGATTACGTTATGCCCTAACCCTAATGAAATCGGTCTCACCGAGTTGACATGTCGGTCCCACCGAAAATCCTAATGTTCACATTTGATCTAAATCGGTCCAACCGAGTTTCATTATTCGGTCCCATTGAGTTTGGTGATTTGTGTGTAACGGTTAGATTTTGTGTGGAGGCTATAAATACCCATCCACCCACTCTTCATTCAAGAGGAGAGCCATCAGAACATGCCTACACTTCCATCATACATTTTCTGAGAGAGAACCACCTACTCATGTGTGGAGGTCAAGATATTCCATTCCAACCATATGAATCTTGATCTCTAGCCTTCTCCAAGTTGCTTTCCACTCAAATCATCTTTCAACCAAATCCAAATTTGTGAGAGACAATTGAGTGTTGGGGAGACTATCATTTGAAGCACAAGAGCAAGGAGTTCATCATCAACACACCATCTATTACCTTTTAGAGAGTGGTGTCTCCTAGATTGGTTAAGTGTCACTTGGGAGCCTCTGTCAAGATTATGGAGTTGAACCAAGAAGTTTGTACGGGCAAGGAGACCGCCTACTTCGTGAAGATCTACCCTAGTGAGGCAAGTCCTTTGTGGGCTGTCAGGACCCCGATTCCAAGTCACATCGATCTAGCCAGTAACACCTCATATCACTTTGCGGCCTCACGCACGGTATCCCACAGGTGTCGCCTTACCATGGCCCGAGACCGTTTGCGCCTTTTGGCTCACGTATATGATAGTGTCGCTAGCATCCATATGACAGAGAACCCGGGCCGACATCGCTAGTCGTGAACCCAAAGCGGCACAGACCTATGGAGACAGGCATACATGAATCACATCGAGCATGTCGGTCATCAGCGTGTGATTCCGGGCTGTAGCACTAGCCTAACAGGACTCCGGGGAACCCGGGCTGTAGCAGGCTAGGCAGGACTCCAGAAATCACCGCGTAACATTTCCCCGAAGGGACAGACATCGGAACGAAGTGAATCACATGCCGGCCAGTCAAGTGTCCTGAGCAGTAGTGCTGGGCTAGCAGGACCCCGGTGAACCGGGCGGTAGCAGACTATTATGGCTCGAGGAACACTAGACTACATTTCCCCATAAGAAGGGCTGCCAAGGATAAACAACTAGATTGTCGGATCCCACTCATACCAAACATTTCAGTCATACACACAATATGCCCGATATGAGTACATACAACATGGCATCACAACAAAACTCTACAACTCAATTACTTTATTTAAAGGCTCCAGAGAGCCATACATAACACATTGATACAGATAGGGGTCACATGACCCGACACTCAAGTCATACAATCATACAGGCACATGCGGAAGCAACTAGTCTGAGTACAGACTCTAGAAAGAAAGAAGGCTTCTCGAAGCCTGTCTATCTACATAGGGCCCTCCATGGCCAGGATCACCACCTGGGTGGCTAGTCACTCGTCGACGTCAAGGTCTACATAAAACCCATCGGAGGGGGCAGTGTTGTCGTCTAAAAACAATAAATAAGCAAACATGAGTACAAAGGTACTCAGCAAGTCTTACATCAGAACCTACTATACATGCTTATTCTCAAGAAGGTGGTGGGGTTATGCAGCAAGCCAGCTTTGACTCTTGGCTAAGCTATCCTACGGAACCTCTCTAGTAAAATAGGTTTTGCACACGAGTCCACTACTCACCAACACAATACTCCACCGGGGATCCTCCCTCGTCATCCTACGAGAGGGCCATCCTCGGTACTCACACTTATCTTGAGTCTTTTAGTAGTATCCATTAACTTGTCTATGAACTGTATAGGCAACCAAGTAGTCCTTTACCGTGGACGCGGCTATTCGAATAGTTTTATACCCTACAGGGGTGTACTTCGTCATACACGCTTTCACCACTTACCGCCGTTTACATGACATGTACTCGGCAACCTTCAAGCGGAAGCCCAGCGAGGGTGTCGGCCACGGCCTACCTAAACACTTAAGTCTCTAGTCCAGGTTTATCGACTATCCAGGTTCCATCCGCAGGGAGTCCGGCCGAGGTTTCCACATACGGCCCCGAATGATGTGAACAGGGTTCCCGAGACACCAAACGGGTGACTCGGTACACCCGGCCACGGTGTATCTACCGCAACATAGCCCACCCCTAGGGTGAGCGCTACGCACGGCCGCCAACACATAACCTACAAACACCAGAAACTATTTGCAACTCCTGGACAGAGTAATCGGGTGATTTAGAAGCCAAGAGGGTCAATTAAGGATCCCAATGCATGGTAGTAGCTGAATCTTAAATCACACATACACATCTCAGTACTTAGGGACGGCCTCAATGAAACAACCCACCATGTACTCCTACATGGCCTCTCATCGATACCTTTACCAAAACATGTTCAAGACACCCCTCATATTACCGACATAAGCATTTCACTCTAGCCCATCACCCAAATAAACCAGACCTGACACAATTCTAAACATAGCAGGCATAGCAAGGTAGGAATCACATACATGGCTCAATCAACTCCTACACATGCTAGTGGGTTTCATCTAGTTAATGTGGCAATGACAGGTCATGCAGAGGATAAGGGTTCAACTACCATAGCACACAGCAGTTTGAATCGCGTTGTCTTAATGCAGTAAACAAGAGCAGAAGCGAGAACATGGGTTTGTATCGGAATGATCAATGGATGCTTGCCTGATGGAGTGGTAGTGGGATACTGCCCTTCAATTGGATACTCGTGAATATCCTCGGAGGCAGAACCTACCACGAAGAACACATCGGAACACAATCAACACATGACGATATGCAACAATATGATGCATGCTATGACATGGCAATATGAATGTGTCTTCGCCTAATGCAAGCTAAAATAGGAAGGGATGAACTCATTTGAATCAAAGATTCAAATATTAGCTCATTAAACATGGCATTTATAGTGCATTACCTTATTCTGCTTAAACAGCAAGGTAAAGTGGTTTTGTCATGCATGAAACCATTACAGATGGATAGATTGAATTTTTCGGATAATTTTTCATATATATATAAATTATTTCATTTGGAGTTACGGTTGAATTTCTATGAATTTTTGAAGTTTGAACTATTTTCTGGAATTTCCTGAATAAAAATAATTCCAGAAATTCAATTACTGCGTCAGCATTGCGTCATGCTGACCTCAGCAGGTCAAAGGCGCCAGCCCAGGTCAAACCTGACTGGTGGGCTCCTTCTGTCAGCCTCTCAGTTAATTAGCAGAATTAGATTAACACTAATTAGCTGTCAGTGGGGCCTGGGCCCACATGTCAGTGACTGATTTAATTAAAATTAATTAAAACTAAACCTAAATTAGTTAACAGACCGGCCCCACCTGTCATAGACTCAGGGGGGGTCTACCTGGGCCCACCCAGGGGGTCAAACGGGGTCAACTCGCCGGCGGCCCGACGCCGGCGAGGCCCGAGACGGCAGAGGGCTTCGGAAAACGCCCTCAGGCGACCAAAACAACGGCTGAGATGTGCTATGCGATCCGGGGAGGCCGGAGACGACGCCGGCGACGACCTTGGCGGTCGCCGGAGTTCGGGCGTGGAAGAACCCGACGCTACGGGGCAAGGCGAGGCACGGGGAGTGGTGCGTTAGGTTCCTGGGAGCGCGTGGAAGACGAAGGCGTGCTTGGGCTCGAGCTTACGCGCCTGTGGCCACGGCGGCGACATGGCCGGCGGAGCCGAGCTCTCGGGTGCGATGGAAACGGCGACTACATGGTGCAAACGAGCAAGGGGAAGGTGGGGATCGAAGGAGAAGCTCACGGGGAGTGCAGCAGTGGTCTTGGGGAGCTCGGGGAAGCAACGGAGCGGGCGCACGGTCGCCGTCGATCTCGGCGGATCGATGTTGAAGAAGACGGCGATAGCGGTGTTGCAGGGCTTCCGGCGAAGCGTGGCTCGGTGGGGAGGACGAGGGAGTAGAGGCGGAGCTGATGGGCTCGTCGAAGGGGCGAGGGAGTGGCTGTGGTGGCCACTACGGTGATCGGCGGCGAGGTCCGCGCTCGGCCATCGCGGGAGAGGATGAGGGAGACGAGGGGGAGAGTGAGAGAGGATGAGAGGGAGACGTCGGGGTCGCGTGGCGTCGTCTGCACATCTCCCGGCGTCGGCAGAAGCAGGAGGTGGCCGGCGCGTGGCCGGCGCGTGGCGAGCACGCGCCCCTGCCTCCTGGCGCGAGGTAGGGGGTGATTGGCCGAGCCAGGTAAGGCCCAGGTGGGCTTCTTTCTCCCCCCCTTTTTTTTGATTTAGTTTCTGTTTTCTATTTAACTGCAACTATTTAGCTTTATTTAAAATACCAAAACATTTCCAAAATTCCTGAAAATAAATGTGGCCTCTGTTTGGAATATTTCCAACAGGAAACATTACTCCCAGAATTATTTGAGCATTTAAATTATTTTATAGCATTTAAATGCCCAAATTCAAATACTTATGATTTAATTCAATGACCTTCTGTTGACCTAGAAAATTGTGCAACAATTTTGCCAGAGGTTCTAACCTAAGACAAAGAGGGTGAACATTTTAGAAGGGCATTTCAGGTTCATTGAAATTATTTTTAGTTAACCCTAGTTGATTTCAAAAGGGTGCTGGGGGTTCTGCCTTCCCCATTTGAGGTTTCTGATGAAAAGTAAACATGATGCACACTCTAATGCATGGACTAGCTAGGGTGTGACAACTCACCCCACTCAAAAGAATCTTGTCCCGAGATTTAGGATCCTCTGGAAAGAAGGTGGGGTACTCGAGTCGAAGACGATCCTCCCTTTCCCAAGTGGCTTCTTTCTCGGAATGGTGTGACCATTAAACCTTGAGAAACTTGATATTATGACGTCGAGTGGTACGCTCAACTTGATCAAGGATACGAACGGGATATTCCCGATAAGAGAGGTTATCTTGTAGATCAAGCATTTCGTGGTCCACTCCACGGATAGGATCCGCGAAGCAACGCCTGAGTTGTGAAACGTGGAAGACATCATGAACTCTGGAAATATGCGGAGGTAGTTCCAATTGGTAGGCAACTTCTGCTCATTTGGCAAGAATGCGGAAGGGTCCAATGTAACGAGGAGCCAATTTGCCTTTGATACCAAAACGATGGGTTCCCTTTAACAGGGTAACCCGAAGGTAAGCCTTCTCGTCAACTTCATAAGTCATAGGCTTATGTTTACAATTATATTGACTCTTTTGACGAGATTGGCCCGTTTTCAATTTCTCACGAATAATGCGAACCTGCTCTTCTTCTTCCTGAATCATATCCGGGCCAAAGAGTTGTCTTTCCCCGGTTTCTGACCAGTTAAGAGGCGTTCGACATTTTTGACCATAGAGAACTTCGATGGGAGATTTGCCCAAGCTAGCTTGATAACTATTGTTATAAGCAAACTCCGCGAATGGAAGGCACTTCTCCCAACTCATTCCGAACGAGATGACAGAAGCTCAGAGCATATCTTCCAGAATTTGATTGACCCACTCTACTTGACCACTTGATTGAGGATGGAAGGCGGTGCTAAAAGAGAGATGAGTTCCCATAGCATTTTGGAAACTTTCCCAAAATCGAGAGGTGATGAGACTCCCACGGTCTGAGTTAATTTCCAATGGAACACCATGGAGAGACACTATTCAGGAGATGTATAAATCGGCTAGCTGGCTAGCTGTGACACTCTCACGAACAGGCAGAAAATGGGCTACTTTGGAAAGTCGGTCGATCACAACGAAGATGGCATTATTCCCTCTCTTGGTCCTGGGAAACCCAGTGATGAAATCCGTACTGATTTTATCCCATTTCCATTCAGGAATAGCCAAAGGTTGAAGGGTGCCAGCAGGCCGTTGGTGCTCTGCTTTAACACGACGAAAAACGTCGCAATTAGCAATGTATTGAGCGATTTCTCTCTTCATCCTAGTCCACCAAAACCTCTGGCGTAGGTCTTGATACACTTTGGTACTACCGGGATGAATGGTGAGAGGGGATTCATGAGCTTCCTTAAGGATCAGCTGGTGCAGATGTTGTTTCTTGGGAACCACCAGACGGTTCTCAAAGAAGACAGCACCTCGCTCATCCATGGAGAAACATTTAGCAACTCCGCTAGCAATGTTTTCCTTAATCCGGGATATGCCCTTGTCATACCGCTGGGCGGTTATGATTTGATCCATAAGGGTAGGTTTCGCCATCAGGGTGGATAGGAATCCTCGAGGAACAATGTGAAGATTTAGCTTACGAAATTCCTCATGGAGAAGTGGTTGACTTTGTTGTAACATCAGGTTGTTACAATAGGATTTACGGCTTAGTGCATCAGCCATGACATTGGCTTTGCTCGGGGTGTAAGTTATTCCTAAGTCATAATCCGAGATCAACTCGACCCAACGTCTTTGCCAGAGATTCAAATCTGGTTGGGTGAAGATATATTTCAAACTTTGGTGATCGGTGAAGATCTCGCAACGATTACCGAGGAGGTAATGTCGCCAAGTTTTAAGTGCATGGACTACAGCTGCCAGCTCTAGATCATGTGTGGGATAATTTTCCTCATGTGGGTGTAATTGCCGTGAAGCGTAGGCAATTACCTGACGATCTTGCATGAGTGTTGTCACACCCTAGCTAGACCATGCATTAGAGTGTGCATCATGTTTACTTTCATCAGAAACTTGAAATGGGGAAAGCAGAACCCCCAGCACCCCCCCTGAAATCAACTAGGGTTTACTAAAAATAAATTCAATGAACCTGAAATGCCCTTCTAAAATGCTCACCCTCTTTGCCTTGGGTTAGAACCTTTGGGAAAAATGGTGCACATATTTTTTAGGTCAACAAAAGTGCATTGATTTAAATTATAAGTATTTGAATTTGGGCATTTAAATGCTATTAAATAAATCAAATGCTCAAATAATGTTGGAACTATTTTTTGGGCCACTGAAATAATTCAGCAAGTTTCCATGAATATTTTCAGGATTTTATTAAATGATTTAGTATTTAAACTAAATTAAAACAGGATAACAGAAATAGAAAACAGAAATAAGTAAAAGAGG
Source organism: Triticum monococcum (assembly GCA_034509565.1). Lineage (NCBI taxonomy): Eukaryota > Viridiplantae > Streptophyta > Magnoliopsida > Poales > Poaceae > Triticum > Triticum monococcum. Next base: position 181,019,692 of record CM067843.1, on the reverse strand, counting down.
GAAAAGCCACTGGGCCACTTACCTGGACTACCTGGCCCATCTCCAGCTGGCGGCCCAGCCCACCCCCGCTGCCTCCTGTCATCTCCCTCCTCGGACAGAAGGACGAGGGCGTGTGCCCGACGCTCGCCGGAACACGCGCGCGCCACCTCCACCCTGCTGGCCACCTCCTGCTTCCCGACACCCCCTAGACGAGCGCCACGCCTCCCCTGGAACCCTCTCGCTCACTCTCTCTTCCCCATTCTCCCCTCCTGGCTCCCTCTCTCTTCCACCGAGCGGAGCTCGTCGCCGCCGTACGCCGTAGACGCAGCCCCCGTGCTCCCCTCGCCCTGCCGCTGAGCCCAGAAGCACCGCCGTATCTTCCTCGTCCTCTCCACCGAGCTACGCGAGCCGGGAGAGCCTGGAACGTCACCACCACCGTCATCTTCAACCTCGGCCACCCGAGCTCCTCGCCGTCGATTCGCGCCGTCAAGGTCGCCCCCGAGCCCGCTAGCCACCCCCACGGCACCGCTGTGAGCTCCCGGTCCCTTTCCCCTTAGCCACGCCGTCGATTTCGCCCCGTAGCTGTTGCCCCGCGAGCACCCGAAGCTCGCCGCCGCTGAGCCTCGACGCCGTCGTGGCTACGGCCGTGCAAGCACGCATCCGAGCGCACCACCGCCTTCAACGCGTCCCCAGGAGCCTAACGCACCCACCCGTTCAACCTGCCGTGCCCCCTAGTGCCAACCCCAACCTTACCTGAACTCCGGCGGCCGCAAAAGAGCTCGCCGCCGTCAGCTCCGGCCACCCCCCGCACCTCCCGTTGGTCTCCCTAGATGCGCACGAGCACGAGCTCCTCCCTGGTGCCCCCAGCGCGCCAAACCATCGCCTGTAGCGAAATCCCGATGCGGACGCCGCCGCGATCTGAGGTCGCCGGCGGCTAAACGCCGGTAGCCGACGTGGCCGTCATTAGCGGTTAATTAACCCACTAACCACCCCTCTAGAGTCACTGCCATGTGGGCCCTAGTGCTTAATTAGTTAGTTAACTATTCTGTTAGATTAGCACCGGTCTCAGGAGGGCCCCACCTGTCAGTTTGACTTTGCCACGTCACAGTTGACCTGGTCCCACACGTCAGCCACAGAAACCAACTAGAGTCACTGACCAGTGGACCCCACTGGCCGGGTTTGACCTGGGCACTGCCTTTGACTTGCTGACATCATGCTGACGCAAGGCTGACGCAGTAACTC